>OX365957.1:28991556-33991556 GCA_947247005.1 Spisula solida | reverse complement strand
TAAACTCACCAGCGGAACAGTGACATTACTTTTGGATCTACCCACATATTTATCCTCGCCATCGGAAATCCATATGGGCTAGGCCCCAGAAGAAGTGAGTCACTTTAGTTCTTGGGGGATAGTGCATGATACAGAACATTCCACAGTTCCAGAAGCAATTCTGGTTCTTTTACATGCCTGATGTAAAGCATCATACACGGAACCTCGCTTAACGTTTCGTCCGAAAGACTGTTAATAATTTTAGTTATGTTGGGTGGGAAAAACTGAAAAGCATTTCTATTTTTGACTGTCTGCAGGAGGGATCGAACCCACAACCTTCGAATCAGTAGTCAGTGGCTCTAATAAATGGATATTTGAAGCAAGCCTAAATACTCACCCTGCAATGAATGACACACTGTGGACTTTGAATGCAGTGCATAATTAACCATAAAGAGAGGTAATTATGAATGATAACTACACTGAAGTAAGAGGTTACCTTGAGAGCAGCTCTGGAATATATCGGTATACCATCATCATATTTCCCTGTCAGTATACCACTAGCTAACGGTGACCAGATCACTGTACCAATACCTGACACACAAATATTACCAATCAGTATACCACAAACAATACATGTATTATAAACCACCAGTCACTAGATGCATGCATGAAAGTTAGACATTCTGAAACACCTGAAATCCTCAGAAATTGTGCATTGTATATACTAGGAAAAATAATGAAAAACTTAAGTTTGAAGATCCGACATATGCCTGGAAAGCGTGGAAACTTTCACCAATGTAGATGTGTTTTTGATACAAAAACATTTGTCTCCCACAATGGGCCATAACTCAATCAAATATCATCTCATCTAAAATTCATGTTAATATGCACAGCTAGGCTTGTGGGTGTGATGCCTGATTAAGGAGACTATTTGCAGACAAAGTTAGTGACATCCATCGGACAGGCATCCAGCACAGAATCAATATGTCTCCCCCACTATAATTATTAATATATCAGAGACATAATTCCAATAGATAAAGTGGGTCTTCCAGTATTTCAATAGATGATATAAAATATCAACTGCATTAAAGGGGGAGCACTCCTGCCAAATTAATAACACATTAAATAGCATTTATCTTCCCTCTCAAGTTCTCTTGCGTTATCCATTATTGTGTGTACACAAAAAAATAACAGCAGCGCTATCAAAGATGCACTGAGTCATCCACATGAAGTCTCAGACTGTAATTACTGAGGTCAAGGGAATTTGAGATTTTTCCAAACAGCAATTAAATATTGCTACCAAACCCAGAAACTTACCATAAGACTTAATGAAAGGTTCACAAATATACAAACAACAACAAAACAAAAATCAGAGATGCCGAGCACAGCCTTTATTTGCCAGTCAGCTTTCTGCTAAAATATGGCAGACATAAGAGTACCTCCACCCGTAGCTGAACCCAGGTCGCCAGATTATAGTGCAAATGCACTAACCATTGAGCTACGGAGGCAGACACTCAGTGGAAGTAATTGTATAGTATTATAGATGGCGAATTACTGATTAATCTAATGATACAGTATTAAAGATGATGAGTTACTGACCAATCTTATGATAAAGTTCTGGCATCTGTGTCTCAACTTTCTCACGTTGAAACAGATGATATTCTGTCTGTTCTGCTATTGGTGGGATCAAATTGAACTGTCTGGCTACTGAATAGGCTTCCTAAATTACAAACATATAAATGATAGAGAACAAATGCATCAATGTAAATGTATTTATTATTTGCTTTCAATGGATTATGGAGATTTTCAGTGAAAATAACAGTGAAATTACCACTTTGTTATTTTCACTGTTTTAGAAGCTTTTAGAAAACAAAAATGTCGCCATCAGTTTACCCAACTTTCTCAGAAATTGATAGATATATATAGAGGATCTATCATGAGTTGTCACTTGATAAACTTATATGAAGCAAGTTCAGAACAAGTTTATATCAATTGACAATGAGTGTTAGAATTCTTTTTCTCATATGACACTAATAACGCGAAAATACGCATTTTTCTGTGGAAAAAAAGACTCTGTTATATATAAAGGACACCAAAAATAACTTCATTTACGGGATATAAGGACGTCATTTAGGAGAGAAAGTGACGTCACTTTAATGTTATACTACACTGACACAAGCAAAGTCATGTGATAAACTGATATACAAGAACAAACCTTGGAATAGAAGAGATCATGTTTGTATACAAAGGGATCAGTACCACCAGCTAGCTATTGGTGAATGGCAGGTTTTTATTGTTCATTCATCCAATAAATTGCTGGCGGGCATTTGCATATGAATACGGTGATCTCTCCTATACATTTATGTATAAAGGTCAGATAGTATCAGGTTGATATTATTTGGACAACACATACATATATTGACTATATATAAGAAGTTACCATGATTTCTGTGGGACTCCATCTTGATGTTCCCCAGTACATGGCCCAGCCTTGATTGATCACATGGGTAAATGCTCTCACTGTTTCTATAATACAACATAGAACAAACTATACAATATTACACTGACATAATGAACAATCCACAGTACAGATAGACAATATCATAGTCACAACCCTGGCAACTGTAATCTAGTCAAGGACATTATAAATTGCTAACTTAGTAGAATAAGGTGGTAAGTGCAAAAATGCCATTTGGAGAAAACGAGACAAAATTGTCTGATAGACTACTCTTCACTTTGGTCACCATGACGTCTTCCAATTATCATACAAATAGGTCCATTAGATGTGCCTTGCAACGCAGATTATGAATATGTTTGGGTCTTATAAGGTTGTTTTAAGTATACAACAATATTCAGTTTCTGAGAAGTACATATTCAATTTAAAGTGTAATGCTCTAAACCAACAAATTATTTAGCACAATTTAAGTTCGCTGAATTCGTGAATGGCATGAATTCAAGATGTTCCAAACTTGATAATCACAAACATGTCTTGTGTATGGTAGACTTTGAACGAACACAAACATTTCACAATCAGAAAAACGTGAAAAATTTGTATAAGCGAAAATAAATTGGTTTACAGTAATTCTCATACAAACTACAGACTATACCTTCCATTGGTGTGTGGACGTCCGGTTTGTTGGCAAACACAACATCTACGTAGTCTAACTGTAACCTCTCTAAAGATCCCTTCAATCCTGCAAATATGGGCAACAATAAAAGGTAACAACATTAACATAGTCTAACTGTAACCTCTCTAAAGATCCCTTCAAACCTGCCAATACACATATTAGGTAACAATAATATCATACTTTGAGAGGTACAATTTCATGGGTGAAATTCTGAAAAACCTTTTGGTACACTCAAAAACCTCAAGTTCAGGCATAATGTCTGGAAACTAAGAAATGGTCAAGGTCACCAAGATCTTGACCTTTGACCTACTGACCTCAAAATCAATAAACAGTAGATGACTGTTTGAGGATCCTGGGTCAAAGCGTTTTTTAAAACCATTTTGATGATACTTCAGTGAAATTGTATTGTATTCATTAAATAGAACTGAAGACAAAATAATAGATTTTTCTATTATTGCAACAAGTGTTATCACAATGACAACAAGTGTATCAGCCACAAACATCATCATTGAAACAAGGACGCCAACATTTTAAATTGCTCTAACAATCTCTAGTATCAAAAGTAATTACAAATTTTAAGTGAAGAACTCTGAGATAGATTCAGAAATCAATAGCCGTAGAAGTCTGACAAACATGATAGTTAAACAAATCTACCAATACATAACACCCCTACAGTAACATTACAACAATAATGGCCTGCAATTATAACCATTACACAGCACACAACACCTGATCACTTGCACCGATCAGTGCTGGAACCTCATAACCTGATCACTTGCACCGATCAGTGCTGGAACCTCAACACCTGATCACTTGCAACGATCAGTGCTGGAACCTCAATACCTGATCACTTGCACCGACCAGTGCTGGAACTTCAACACCTGATCACTTGCACCGACCAGTGCTGGAATCTCAACACCTGATCCCTTGCACCAACCAGTCCTGGTACCTCAACACCTGATCACTTGCACCAATCAGTGCTGGAACCTCAACACCTGATCACTTGCACCAATCAGTGCTGGAACCTCAACACCTGATCACATGCACCAACCAGTGCTGGAACCTCAACACCTGATCACATGCACCAATCAGTGCTGGAACCTCAACACCTGATCACTTGCACCGATCAGTGCTAGAACCTCAACACCTGATCACTTGCACCAATCAGTGCTAGAACCTCAACACCTGATCCCTTGCACCAACCAGTCCTGGTACCTCGACACCTGATCACTTGCACCGATCAGTGCTAGAACCTCAACACCAGATCACTTGCACCAACCAGTCCTGGTACCTCGACACCTGATCCCTTGCACCGACCAGTCCTGGTACCTCGACACCTGATCACTTGCACCAACCAGTCCTGGTACCTCAACACCTGATCCCTTGCACCGACCAGCACTGGTACCTCGACTACCAAGATCTAACAAGATTGATAGATGTAGTCCTATAGTGATTATTGGCAGCGATGTTAACACAGTGTTAATGAAGGCATTCAGCAGAAAGATAAGAGTATACAAAACATGTGTATGCACATCAAATACATGCAAGTATCTAATCATTCACTATGTCGAGATACCTTACCAATGATTTATAAACTCGGATGATGCCAAGTTGTGATGTAGAAGGAACAGATGAAATTATTATTATTGTAACTGGTACCGACAGAGTGCAATAAGCTAGAGTGTATAGACACTGCACTGTGGTTCTGTGTGGTATATATATATATATATCTATGACATCATCAATTAGTGTTACAATCAGAATACTACATAAAACCATTCCAGAAATTCCATCATGAAAAAAACCCCGTTATATTATAGTACAACATTGGCACCGGAGACAGGAAGGAATAGAGATGGATCATCTGTCATACAGCAGTAATTTGACTTACTTTCCATAACACATGCAATAAAACTGTTTTGTTTATTCAACAAGATTTTCCATCCAATTAAAAATTGGCAACATTTGAATGCCATGATAACTAAAGTGAAGGTATTCAATTAAGGGAAATAACTCAGCTGAAACAATGAAAATCTCTGTATTTTGATTGTACCAAGAGCAATAACTCTGCAGAAACATTGAAAATCTCAGTATTTTGATTGTACCAAGGGCAATAACTCTGCAGAAACATTGAACATCTCAGTATTTTGATTGTACCAAGGACAATAACTCTGAAGAAACATTGAAAATCTCGGTATTTTGATTGTATCAAGGGCAATAACTCTGCAGAAACATTGAAAATCTCGGGATTTTTATCATATCAAGATCAATAACTCTGCAGAAACATAAAAAATCTCGGTATTTTGATTGCACCAAGGGCAATAACTCTTCTGAACATTGAAAATCTCGGTATTTTGATTGTACTTGTAAGAGTCTAAGCTTATAATATAATCCAACCCACCTTCAATAATATGTTTCCTTGATAGACCTTTCTCTGTTTCTGCCCTGGATATAAAAAAATTTAATATAAAGTTTAGGGCTATCATTTGGCATTTGAAAATAGCATAATATCATGGTATGTCAACAAGGTTGTCATATACTAATATTTTTAACATTATCCAAGCTGCAGCAGTGGTCTAGTGGTTAGTGCACTGGATTTGTAACTTAAGATTAAGCATTGATTCCTAGTCGCGGCAGGTCATATCTTTCCATGACAACAATTTCCATTTTACTCCAAAGTGGAAAAGTTGCTGGTTACATGTGGAAAGGCAAGTGAGCAGTGGTTAGGATACAGTCCAAGAAAACAAATAATATCAATGTACAAATGTTTAAGTTCTGTTTAGGAAAATAAAACAAATATTTCGATAGACTTACTTTCCACCCCAATATATCTTGGATGAAACTATATAACTGGACCGTCTGTAAGAGAAATAGTAGATAAAACTCAAACATTCAAAGTTAGCTGTACATCAATAAAAAGGAATTGTACTGTGGTTCTCCCTCTCTGGAGCGACCTTGATCCGAGACAGACAGAGAAATATCAAGGGCCAATCATTGTGGAGTCTCAGGAGCGAGCTAGGGCCTGTCATTGTGGGAGGGATGTGATTTTTTGGCTGTCTATTGCATACTAAGCAAGATTTAATCTATGAAATATGCATAATACTCGTACATGCAAACAAAATATCATAAATATTTAATAGGGAATAAATCTATGTGAGATAGCTAAATTGCATTTTGTTGATGCTACATTATAAGATTGTATTTCTTATTACTACTGCCATTGGTCATTTTCTATGAGCTTGAAATTTATTGCTTTTTTTCAAAATGAATAGGCTGATAAACATTTGCAATGCCAAATTAAGGTACAATGTTTAACTCTTTTGCGGTGATTTACAAATACAGCTCATAACATTGAACTGAACAACAGAAACTACTTATGGTACATAACAAAGCAACTATTTCAGTTTAAGTAGAAGCACTTATCACATATTACAAATTGTCCATTTACAGGAAAGCTCTCTCACAATGAGATCGATCAATAAATTACTGATACAGGAAACTATACTGAGCAAATGTTCCAACGTAGACTGTTTTTAAATTTCTTCTAGTATTTTATTTTCTTAGTTTTGTTCTGAAATAAGAATTACAATATTTCAAAGGGCACAGTGTGTGTACAGCAGAACTTAGATGCCTCAATCAGTTTTACCTTGAACACCCTAAAAACTTTGAAAAGGTTCTTAATTGGCTACCAGCAAAATGATGATGTACTTCTTATTATAAATAATGGATGACTCAAACAGGTAGACGGCTGGAACTATTTTCCTTGTGTAAAGGTAGTTTGAGGCATTAAAATTCTACTGTATTTGCAAAACAAACCTTGGAACTACAAGAGGAATGCGATAAAATAAAGCGGTGTAGTTGGAATATTTGCACAGTATATTTTACAATAGGCCTTTTCGACTGGGTTGTTTTGCTGAGCAGGTTATAGTCTAGTTCCCGTTGCCAATATTACATAATAGTACTATTATAGTGCTGTAAGTTTGGGACGGGAACCAGAATATAACCTGCTCCACATTAACAGTCCAGTCAAAAAAGCCAAATACCTCCATGATTTCTTCTGTAAAATTTTGCCCAAGACGATTTCGGCCCTGAAAATACACACAGACAAATATGTATGAGAACACAGGATTATGTATATTGTGGGCTGTATACAAGTCTCCAGTAGTTCACTGAAGTAAAGGGCCAAGTATCAGCTGTGAAGGACCCTCAATATACCATATATGTAGATTTTAAGATGACGGGTAATTAAAACACAATGTCAAGCAATATCACATTGTATGCATTCCTTTGATTTGATTTTCATTTGAAAAAGTGCATTTCTTAACAAAAGTGTATTTTTAAACAACAACATCAATGATAGTTTGATATGTCTTTGACACAAAATGTATATAAATATCAAATGGGAGAACCAAATTTATAAAACCACAAATAAATGAATTTAATGTGGATAAGATATTTATGAAATTTATAAAATATGTTTTGATGAAGTATAATTATTGTATCTATTCCCTCTAACTTTAACATGTAACAATTAACACAAAACTACTAATTAATATACAATTAACATGATATTTCATTAAAATCCAATAAATGTATGAAGATAATAATGTGTTACCAAGTATTTGTCTTTGATAATGATACGTTACATAATAATACTGAAATAACAAAATTCAAGGGGCCATAACTCCCACCAAATATTCAAATTAGAAAAGCTGATAATTTCGCTAACGAATCGTAGACAGTTTAAGCTAAAGAATATAACAGTTACTGCAGAGAAAATGTCTTGAAGCTAATCAAGGGCTTAAAAAGCAAAACTGATTCATGAACATATTAATTAATAATTAGTTATACACTTAGAAACAGTTTTGTTTTCAAGCCTTGATATTGTAGTTCAACATAATGTATGTGTATCTATATACGGTGAAGCCAAGGTGAAAGAAAGGAGAAATGTTAACATGTAAAGCTGTGCCCAGAAATTATACAAGAAGCTTCAGCTACAGAGGGAACTATCCGACATAGAGGATTACAGGTTTGAAAGCAGAACTCAGTACCTGAATGATGACAGATAGTTTCATCCATGTGTAAAGTCAGTGAAATATTTATTTACCTTGGGTACTGATAAAAGCAAATTAAAGATCAATTGATGAAATTTAAACAAACTGCTTTAGCAGCTGGAATTATGCTACCCCGCCGCAGACTGAACCATTATGCTACCCCGCGCAGACTGAACCATTATGCTACCCCGTGCAGACTGAACCATTATGCTACCCCGCGCAGACTGAACCATTATGCTACCCCGCCGCAGACTGAACCATTATGCTACCCCGCGCAGACTGAACCATTATGCTACCCCGCGCAGACTGAACCATTATGCTACCCCACGCAGACTGAACCATTATACTACCCCGTGCAGACTGAACCATTATGCTACCCCGTGCAGACTGAACCATTGTGTTAACACCGCGCAGACTGAACCATTATGCTTCCCCGTGCAGACTGAACCATTATGCTACCCCGTGCAGACTGAACCATTATGCTACCCCGCGCAGACTGAACCATTGCTACCCCGTGCAGACTGAACCATTATGCTATGTTTCAATGATTTGAAGTCTAAATTAAGCTTTAAAGCTGCGGGAAAAATCATATCATTGAATCTAGCAAATAAAACAACTTATATTTTCATGACCTTTTTGGTTATTAAGTATAACATGTAATTTTATAAATTAGTTCCTAGTTATTATTTGGTATTATTGTGGTTTCATTAGCACTAGAATCATCCATAAACACCAGGAATAAATGTAGGATATGGTATTAAACAGTGAATCTTATGTTTAGTTATCTTGTTACATATGCTCAGTGCAGTACTAACATACCAAATATAATGTGACCCTATATTGTTACGTGCAAACATTATGGTTAATTGTTAGTACCTTGGTACATATTTCATTAAGTTACTAACAATACCGCTAACAGAAAAATAGTAACATGTGAGCGATTAGCGATAATGAAATCAATCAACGATCAAACTATGGTATAACGCGATGACATAAGCCTAAATGATAGTTACTTGTTATATAATTAGCTCCCCAGGATTGAGAAACAAGCGTTCAATTGCAGAAAGAAATAAACAATATTTCAAGATCCCAACAAAATGTTTTCCTGTAAGCTGAGAAACCAGAATATTTAGAGAAATGATAAATAGATGTTCTAAATTGGTGATAAATAGATGTTCTAAATTGGTGATAATTAGATGTTCTAAATTGGTGATAAATAGATGTTCTAAATTTATGATAAATAGATGTTCTAAATTGATGATAAAAAGATGTTCTAAATTGATAGATGGTTCCTAGGTGAATAGGGCAATCACTGCAATGAACCAAGTTAGTAATGTATGTTAATGGATTATATAGAGAAAGAGAGAAGATGACAAATATAGTACTAAGTTACCATGAGAAAGTGAGAAATATAGCAATTAGTTATCATGAGAAAGTGATAAATATAGCAATAAGTTATCATGAGAAAGTGATAAATATAGCAATTAGTTATCATGAGAAAGTGAGAAATATAGCAATTAGTTATCATGAGAAAGTGGGAAATATAGCAATTAATACCCATGAGAAAGTGGGAAATATAGCAATTAGTACCCATGAAAAAGTGGGAAATATAGCAATTAGTACCCATGAAAAAGTGGGAAATATAGCAATTAGCTTCCACGAGAAAGTGAGAAATGTAGCAATTAGTAAGCTATCAATATAACAAATTTAGTATGGTAAGTAAAACAAATAGAGTCTTAATAAACACAGTGGTTTGTATACTGCTCAAAATATCCGGAACTAACTAATGACATAATAATTATAGATACCTGAAGCTGTCAGAGATAAGGCAATATGTGTCATACTCTACAATAAGACATAATACAAGCCCTGTAGACTATGGCACTAACATTATAATACAATTAACACTACAATTGTGTATGTATATATTTTGGCAGTCAAACATCACCTTGAATGATGGCATTAGTATTATAATGTTTATTCATAGGGGATTTCCCCCGTTCCTAAGAGGTAGTGCTGTGCAATGGTCGGCTATGCACGAGCGCTGCTGGAGCAAACAAAGTGAATCATGGTTATTCAGTTTTTTGCCTACCAGATTATCCAAAGACCTCAAAGGAAATCACTGATTTATAGGCGGTGCATTTCTTATTATTAAGATATGGAATACAGTGCTGGTGGTACAGTCAGTGATAAGAATATCTGCCTTGGAGAAGAAGGTTGTAGGTCGAATCCCAGGTCGTGACTATCCACATTGGTACTAAAACTAGTACTGCTAGGTACACAGGTCAGTATACACCAGCCCTGCGTTCAAGGAAAAATCACGTGACACACCTGGTAAAAAAACGTTTCGTACCTGTTACGCAAGCGGTACGAAACGTTTCGTACGTACCAGGTACGATACGTGCGTCACGTTATTTTTCCCTGAACGCAGGGCAGTTGTTAAGCATGTTGTAAGCTCAGTATCAGCACTATAAGGCAACTTGATCAAATCTCTCAATCATTGAAATACTGCTGACAGGACATTCAATCACCCCACAAAGAAATGACCAAAAAAGGCTCAAGATGTATTAGTCTGAGCATGTTAATAAATTCAGTAACCGTAGACCGCTGACATGAAATATGCTGAATAACTAAACTCAATCACTGACATAAGGTGACAAAACCAGTACTGACATAATTATGGTTTCCACAAAGCCCAAATCAAGTTTCAAACTAAAGTATTTATGTACCATCACATGAGGAGCCCATAAATAATAGAAATGTGATTACAGTATTATCTGATCACATTTAAAATGAGCCTCCAACCCTATGCTTATTGAAGTCTGATAACTCACAGTTTATTGTGGTTTACTAATACTCTCCAGATACTCATAACAAAACCTATAAAACAAAGCTTGCAAATACACTTAAATAAATGATTATAACTCTTGACAACACAAAACTTACGGCACTGAGAAATGACAGTGGTGATCAATATTTCAATGATCAGAGTGTTAGAGGAAACAGGCGTATAGCAATACGTTATTGTATCATGTAAAATGGACAACTCTACAAATGTTTGCTCACAGTCGCTAACCAAATATTGATAGTCGGTAAAATTCTGATTGATAGAATAAAATGTAAATTGCGAAAAGTAAGTGAACAAGACATTCAGATGAAACGTTAATACAGATAATCAAATAAAGTAAAAGTAAGTTGACTTAGCCAGTGTTTCTTGGTTTCAAATCATTGTCAATTAAGCTCTTAACTATTTAAAACATGGACTTCTGCATATATTTACCTTCATTACTCTGAGACTTAGTCTACGATATAGGAGACATTTTCCATTCTATGGTGAGCTCCTTATGTGATGGTCTGTACCAGTATATGGTGGACTCCAATGGCCTTTGATATTCTACGGTGGACTCCAATGGCCTTTGACATTCTACGGTGGGCTCCAAAGGTCTTTGACATTCCATGGTGAGCTCATATAGCCTCTGCCATTCTGTGGTGGGCTACCATGGCCTTTGCCATACTATGGTGGGCTCCAATGGTCTTTGACATTCTATGGTGGGCTCCAATGGTCTTTGACATTCTATGGCGGGCTTCAATGGTCTTTGACATTCTATGGTGGGCTCCAATGATCTTTGACATTCCATGGTGGGCTCCAATGGTCTTTGACATTCTATGGTGGGCTCCAATGATCTTTGACATTCCATGGTGCCTCTGCCATTCTGTGGTGGGCTCCAATGGTCTTTGACATTCTATGGTGGGCTCCAATGATCTTTGACATTCTATGTTTGGCTCCAATGGTCTTTGACATTCTATGGTGGGCTTCAAAGGTCTTACATTCTATGGTTGGCTCCAATGGTCTTTGACATTCCATGGTGGGCTCCAATGGCCTTTGACATTCTACGGTGGGCTCCAATGGTCTTTGACATTCTATGGTGAGCTCATATAGCATCTGCCTTTCTGTGGTGGGCTCCCATGGCCTTTGCCATACTATGGTCGGCTCCAATGGTCTTTGACATTCTATGGTAGGCTCCAATGGTCTTTGACATTCTATGGTGGGCTCCAATAGCCTTTGACATTCTATGGTGGGCTCCAATGGTCTTAGACATTCCATGGTGAGCTCATAATAGCCTCTGCCATTCTGTGGTGGGCTCCCATGGCCTTTGCCATACTATGTGGGCTCCAATGGTCTTTGACATTCTATGGTAGGCTCCAATGGTCTTTGACATTCTATGGTGGGCTCCAATAGCCTTTGACATTCTATGGTTGGCTCCAATGGTCTTAGACATTCCATGGTGAGCTCATAATAGCCTCTGCCATTCTGTGGTGGGCTCCCATGGCCTTTGCCATACTATATGGGCTCCAATGGTCTTTGACATTCTATGGTAGGCTCCAATGGTCTTTGACATTCTATGGTGGGCTCCAATAGCCTTTGACATTCTATGGTGGACTCCAATGGTCTTTGAAATTCCATGGTGGGCTCCAATGGTCTTAGACATTCCATGGTGAGCTCATAATAGCCTCTGCCATTCTGTGGTGGGCTCCCATGGCCTTTGCCATACTATATGGGCTCCAATGGTCTTTGACATTCTATGGTAGGCTCCAATGGTCTTTGACATTCTATGGTGGGCTCCAATAGCCTTTGACATTCTATGGTGGGCTCCAATGGTCTTTGAAATTCCATGGTGGGCTTATATAGCGTTTGATATTCTTTGGTAGGCTCTCATGGCCTTCGCTATTCTGTGGTGGGCTCCCATGGCCTTTGCCATTCTATGGTAGGCCCATATAGCCTTTGTCATTCTATGATGCCGTCTTTTATATAGCCTTTGAAATTCCATGGTTGGCTTATATAGCATTTGTCATGCTATAATGTGCTCCTATGGCCATTGTCATTCTATGGTGAGCTCAAATTGTCATTGCTATTTTATGATTAGCTCCTATAGCCATTGTCATTCCATGACGTGCTCATATTGGCCTTAGCCATTCTACGATGTGGTCTTTATATAGCCTTTGCAATTCCATGACGGGCTTGTGTACCCTTTGTGATTCTTTGACATTCTTCTATAGCCATTGCCATTCTATAATGTGCCTTCGCCATACTATGGTGAGCTCTTATAGCCATTGCCATTCTATGGTGGGCTTCGATGGCCTTTGTCATGTCTTCTATGACCTTTGCTGTTCTATTGTAAGCTTCTATGCCTTTTCTATGGTGGGGGTATACATAGTGCAATATCTACATTGGCATAAACCTATATCTAATCACAGTAATTCTTCAAACACATCTTGTGATGAGCTAATCTCCATTTAAGCTTTCCCTAATTTAACATTTATTTTAAATCTACAGTGACAAAAATAACACACACTATGACTGTTACACTGACAATTTAAAACTTTGTCACTTTTACAGGATGTCCACTCCATGCCAGACAATTGATACTGTAATATATTAGAGAAGACATGCAGTGTGAACATATCACATGGTGTGAGACATAATTTTGGGCCAACACCTTTGCCAACTCACAGTTGAAAACAACAGTAAGTATTTCATTCTTTGACCTATTTTAACGAGACATCCTCGATGTTCAAGCTGAGAATAAGTACTTAGTTATCCAAGCCACTAAATATATTTGTGCAAAAGGTCACAGTTGTTGCACAAAATTGACTCAACTGCTAACATATATAGGCAGCATTTCTTCTTCTGGTGTTAGCTTAAAAATTAGATCACATATCATGTGGTATATCCACATTAAATTAATTGGATTTATTTGTTGAATAAAGTATATCCACAAATTGAAATTATTGTATATTTCAATTATATTATCAAGAAAATTGTTATTCCAGAGTTCAATCTCTGCATCAAAATAAACAACTTTTCATTGTACACTGTACTTATTTGTCCGAATCTTAATTCTTTAAATATGGTGAAACAACTAAAACGTCTGGAATAAATTGTAAGAAATTGAAATTATTGAACACGTAATTATATAAATACAACACTGAAAAAGTGAAGTGAAGAAATATTAAGGACATGTTTATGTTTGATCTTAAAGTTAAGGACAGCTAAATCAGGTTTTCTAAAAAATCTCATATAAAATATTTGTTGATTCCTTTAAGGACTATTTAGAAATAATCATACTTCACATTTCACTCCGTAAGCTTTAAAGCCTTCATTTAAAATTTTTGCACACACGAAAGCTACCTTAGGTGGTCGGAGGTGTGGTCTAACACAACAGAATCTAGTGAATTCATTCCGTGACAACTTAATTCTGTTTTTCTCTAAGTGGTCATTCCTTTGATCATAAACAATTGAATGACCACCTAAGGTACCATATGTGGGGGCGTCCGCAGTCATTGATTTTAATCAATCACTGTAATAAACATTAGTGAAATGTCAATGGATAACAGAATACACCAAGTGACACTGGACAGCATCCAAGTGAGATAGCTAGACAGACAGTGTGGCAATACACACTAAGTATAGCAACTGGACTTATTATTCTGTGTCTATCCGGTTTTTTTACAAGATTAAAACCATTCTTATTCAACATTGATCTTATTTCATTGGAGAATAAGGATAGCCAATCATATCGCCTGTTACTGACCAAAAGTTTGATATGGTGTGATCTGATAGGTTGTCCTTATCCTTAAGTTAAGTAAGATCAATATTGAATACAACATGTTACAACATGTCATACCAGTAGAAACTTAGTCCTAGAGATAAAGATAATTATCCTAGGAACGTAGACCTGTACCAAGTAGATAAAGATAGATACCAATGGAACTTGGAACAAATATTGTGAACAGTATACAAACCACTGATAAGTCATGCAGTTCTCTCACAAACCCAGGGTTCTTACCTCATGGCAATCTGATCAGTAAAGTGAATTCTGCAAGGCAAATGGAACAACCATTGGTTTTATAAACCTAGAGTGAGTGAAAGCTTCAGCCAAGCTAACAAAAATAAAATACGAGAATGTTTATACAAGTGCCAGGCATGATACAAGAAGTGCCCCAGGCTTCATACATACTGAAAATACAAGTAAGGTTAAAATATGATATGATACATTCATACATTGTAGTAAAAACTCACTTATACCACCTCAAACATAAGACCATCTCAAATATGAGACTATTGTTTTGAATTCCATTTAATACTAATTGGCTCTCTATTACATTTCCATATAAAATCCACTCAATAAATAATAACAATTCAATAGATTTTTGATGGATTCAAAATTAGCAAACCAATTTTCATTTTAGTTCGCAAGACCTGTTTTCAAGGGGCCCAAGGGGTGGTCTTATTATTGAGGTTAAACTGTATACAGGTTCATACAGACATCACTAACAATCACAGGTTCCTTACAACATCTTGTACACACAATTCCTCACAAGAAACATAATCAAACATGACAAAATAATATAAACACTGATAACTCTGCAAAATAACATTAGAGCCAACAGCTCAAATATCATCTTCACTCAATCAATATAGTCAGGAAGAATGCATGTTATTCAACAGAGATTCGGTACATATATACACTGTATTAATTATTTCCAATCTGCAACCTGACATCACTCAGCCATTTCTGAGTTTAAACTATCAGTAACATTAAGCCATGTAACCTATTGAGCAAGACCTCCCTGACGCAAAACCATCCTGACTTATACCATCCTTATCATACCCATACTGACCAGACTCCAGCAAAATGGACCATTGCTGACCATGGTCAACCAAAGATTATATGACCTATTGCTAACCAACCATGGTCAACCAAGTTCAAATTTCAAAATACTTTGTCCAACCATGGTCACTTAAAATTGTCAAACACAATCAAACTTGGTATGATTGTGAAGAACCATGTTTGCACAATGTCATAGTCAAGCATGGGTCCACCAAGGAGATACACACTACCCCACCCCCTACCAGTTTGACACATCACATACCAACAGAAACCTACTAATCCCAGCATCACTAAACCAAACCCCACCCATGCAGCCTACCTCAAACCACAAGCTAAATAAAATGAAACACAAGCAATATGGGAAGCGTTCTTGCAACATGATTGATTGATTGATTGATTGATTGATTGATTGATTGATTGATTGATTGATTGATTACAGATTGAAATGTTAAAACAAATGGAGTCTGAATAATGACAATGCTTGAAACTTTATAAAAATGGTCATACTAAAAAATACATGAACAAGTGATATTAAACTAAAAGCAATCAAATAATACATATTGGACACAGACTTAACTGGGGGTCATATAGTAACACAGCCTATATGGTAAAGTGTGTATGCCAGATGTTACATCTTTCACATGAATGCAAGGATTCAGTATGAACAAGGATTTAGGTCGCTATAATTAATTTATTATTACTAGCTTAACATCCCTACCCTATATGTCCTATGATACCACAGATGTCCCCTTTATTTTACATCACAAGGTACATAAAAAATTTGTTTTATCCTTTTAAATGCTATCCAGGGAAGTCAGTGTCGGGAATACAATCATGTAGTTACTTTCATGCTGTCAAAAACCTGTCCCTCCCTTCCTGAGGAAACAACAAGGTACACTGTGAGAGCTCAGTCTTTCACTGTTAGTGATACTGTTTAAGTGTGTATAGTTTTGTACAAAAGATAAATACGCAACAACATGAAATGCTGCAGAAATGCTTAGCAATAATTGTTTAATGTGAAAACCTATACCTGAATAACAACATGATTATACATTAAACAGTGAAATGTTATGTAAAGATACCATGTGGCAATTGCAAAATGGTAGCAAAATGTGTTTATAAAATATGTATGCACCCAATGACCTTTGACCTGCTGAACTCAAACACAATACTAGAAGGAGGTTTGGACACAAAAATGTATGGCCTAAACAAGGGGCAATAACTCTGGCAAAAATCATCCAACCTGAACTTGCTGGCAATATGCACAAATAGGCTTCATACAAAGCATTCAAGTGTAGTCCAACCTTCATGTAAAGTTTGAAGATCCTTGGGCAAAGCATTCTTGAGTTATTAAACGGAAACCATTTGGTCTACCGACAGACCAACAGACAGACAGACCGACGTGTACAAAGCAATACACCCCCTCATCAAATATAATGAATTTTCGGGGTTAAAAGAGTTGAGAAATGCAATGTATGAAGAATTGAAAGCTGCATAAAAACAAAAGACAGCTATTAAACAAATTAGTAGAGTTGGCAATCAGCTACAATAGACATCATATGATGTAGATCAAACAGTATTATGCGTCACTCTCAATCATATAGTTATTCAAATGCCAAATTCCAGCAGCCTTCTACAAGGTACACATAAATACATATATACATGTTCACTGAACTGTAAGGATTGAGATCTATGTACAAAGAAACCATGCCGAGACAGCGGTCATATGCGATATGTCAGCCAAGAATACAGATGTCAGCCGAGACACGACTAGTTGGCCAAGACAGCGGAAACACACAACGCGTCGGCCAAGACTACAGATGTCAGCTGAGACACATGTCGGCCAAGACAGCAGACATGCATATGACATGTCAGATAAAACAATGGACACACAAGACATGTTGGCCAAGACTACGGACATACACATGTCAGTCAACATACCCCACATATCAGCTTATTATTTGTTGTTACCTAAAGCCTGAATATTATACACCATCTGCTGAATATAATACTACAGAGTACATTTGTGATAACAGCCCGACTATTATATCTATTCAAGATAATCCAGAAAACATTATTATCCAAGACATCAATTCAACATTAAATCTGGGGCGGTATTCAATATTGATCTTATTTAATTGGAGAATAAGGATAGCCAATCATCTCACCTGTTACTGACCAAGAGTTAAATATGGTGCGATCTGATTGGTTGTCCTTATTCTTAAGTCAAGTAAAATCAATATTGAATACCAACACTAAACACCTAAGTATTTAAGAATTTCTTGCATTTTAAATTTTTTTTAGCCAGAACATCACAAATGTAATGGATATTTAAGCGAGTGTCATGCAGATTGCCTCCTGGTTCATCGGTCTCACCCTGTGGACCAATCTTCCCGGTGAGTTCCTTCATTAACTTCTGAAACACTAGCATATGTCAACATTCATACAACATGGACTATATAATTCATAACATCAGCAAAATATAAACCTAATATAGCTCGGCCTATTCCATACATATACACCAAGGAGTATAGTGTTTATAATATCACAAAATTATAAGCCAATTCACATTGTATCTACATGAGGAGAGCCGTAACTAAGTCTTGGAACATGTCGCTCTACCAGTTTAACCATGCGAATATATTATTTGGGCCATAAAATATGTTTCAAAATAAAAACACTATTATATACTTCTATGACATATACAACAATTTTTTCTTTTGAATTTGAGAAATTAAATTTTTGTTGTTGAAAATTTGAAAAAAATGGATACATATAACAACATACGTATACAGTATTAAACAGTTAACACAGGAGGGTTGATATACAAACAGTAATTCTATAAATATATTCCATTTTCATATACAATGTTCAACAATAATTATTATACGTAAGTTACACACAGTTTTGTTTTTAATTTAATATTTGTCTCAGTCAAATGCAAAAGAAAACCCCAACATATTTTAGCATAAGATAGCCCAACATTTTGGTCAATAAAGAAATGGTCAATAAAATACTAAAACATGGCTAAGTGGCCTTTGACCTATCCGAAATATAATGACAAGAAATAAAATTGATTTGGTAAATGTTCTTGTAATATAAGTTCTAACATTTAGCATAAGAAAGCCCAACATTTTGGTCAATAAAGAAATGGTCAATAAAATACTAAAACATGGCTAAGTGGCCTTTGACCTATCCAAAATATAATGACAAGAAATAAAATTGATTTGGTAAATGTTCTTGTGATATAAGTCCCAACATCTCAGGCTAATGGATACCAGTGAACATAAGTCGATGAAGTTAGCACTCCACAATCAATCACACATAATGGACTGGTAGAAGTAATACTGATAACACATTTATCACTGTTTGAACACCACCGACAATTTTCTTGCCAAGAAGTGTAAATTATTATCTTCTAGAGTTGCCAAGTAGCAAAATATGTTGAAAACATCAGCAGAATTCATTCATGCATTATATTATACACTTATACTGTACTGTACGTACTAGCTAATATGCAACAAATAAAAGAATAAAATTATACAAGTATATATGGCATAACCTGATCTTTGACTCTTTGTTGAACATATACTGGAAGACGGACATTAATAACAATTCTGTGCATGCAGTCAGTCAACAGTAAGTTTGCCAAGGAACTATAGTACAACCTCTCCAAAGTGCCCTCTGTTGAGCAACAACCTCTATAACAACACCTTTAAAATTTCCTTCAGCTGATTCTTACTATAAATTTAACCTATGTAGAGCAACAACCTCTGTATAACAGCCAGTATTTGCAGCTCCCAAAGGGTGTTGCTCTACAGAGGTTGTACTGTATACATTTATCATACCAATTGCTGAGCTGGCTCATACACATAGCAAATCATAGCAAAGCTTTGTCATTATGTTAAGGACCAATAGTCATAAGCTTTCAACAACAACTGGCTACTGGTATGCTTCTCTCAAACAATGTTGTTCTATACATCTGAAACCACCTATCACACACCCTAGTAGTAAGACAAGATAACCTAGAAATCATTGAAGATTTGATGACAGCAAAGATGTTGGTGGGTGAACATGAGGAAAAGTATAAGTGCGTGTGTTGTATATATTTGGTGGTCGCAAGAAAAGGTTCAATGACTAGCAAGAGAAAGTTTGGTGGCTTGCAAGGAGGTTCAATGACTAGCAAGAGAAAGTTTAGTGGCTTGCAAGAAGGTTCAATGACTAGCAAGAGAAAGTTTGGTGGCTTGCAAGGAGGTTCAATGACTAGCAAGAGAAAGTTTGGTGGCTTGCAAGGAGGTTCAATGACTAGCAAGAGAAAGTTTGGTGGCTTGCAAGGAGGTTCAATGACTAGCAAGAGAAAGTTTGGTGGCTTGCAAGGAGGTTCAATGACTAGCAAGAGAAAGTTTGGTGGCTTGCAAGGAGGTTCAATGACTAGCAAGAGAAAGTTTGGTGGCTTGCAAGGAGGTTCAATGACTAGCAAGAGAAAGTTTGGTGGCTTGCAAGGAGGTTCAATGACTAGCAAGAGAAAGTTTGGTGGCTTGCAAGAAGGTTCAATGACTAGCAAGAGAAAGTTTGGTGGCTTGCAAGGAGGTTCAATGACTAGCTAGAGAAAGTTTGGTGGCTTGCAAGGAGGTTCAATGACTAGCTAGAGAAAGTTTGGTGGTTTGCAAGAAGGTTCAATGACTAGCATGAGAAAGTTTGGTGGCTTGCAAGGAGGTTCAATGACTAGCTAGAGCAAGTTTGGTGGCTTGCAAGGAGGTTCAATGACTAGCAAGAGAAAGTTTGGTGGCTTGCAAGAAGGTTCAATGACTAGCAAGAGAAAGTTTGGTGGCTTGCAAGGAGGTTCAATGACTAGCTAGAGAAAGTTTGGTGGCTTGCAAGGAGGTTCAATGACTAGCATGAGAAAATTTGGTGGCTTGCAAGAAGGTTCAATGACTAGCAAGAGAAAGTTTGGTGGCTTGCAAGGAGGTTCAATGACTAGCAAGAGAAAGTTTGGTGGCTTGCAAGGAGGTTCAATGACTAGCAAGAGAAAGTTTGGTGGCTTGCAAGGAGGTTCAATGACTAGCAAGAGAAAATTTGGTGGCTTGCAAGGAGGTTCAATGACTAGCATGAGAAAGTTTGGTGGCTCGCAAGGAGGTTCAATGACTAGCATGAGAAAGTTTGGTGGCTTGCAAGGAGGTTCAATGACTAGCAAGAGAAAATTTGGTGGCTTGCATGGAGGTTCAGTGGTTGCAAGGAGGTTCAGTGGTTGCAAGGATGTTCAGCGACTAGCAAGGAGGTTTAGTGGCTAGCAGGAAGAATCAGTGACTAACAAGGTGGGGCTTGCAGTGACATGGGGTGTCTTCCAAGCAATGGAAACACTGCATGGTACCATTTTTATTTGCATTTCATCTTTGGTATGAGGCTTGAATTCATTGATGACCAAATTTGACAGATTTTATGTGTACATGCATTCTACTACCAAACCACCAAATCATTATCACTATAGGATATAAATCCACACCGGATAGAATTGACATATCAATATTTTACAGAACTTGAAATAAAATTCAAGAACAAAATATAGGCTTAACCAGTAATATGAAATACTGTATACTATACTGTATTCCTAGAAATGGTTTCGCGCATTTTAAGTTAGCGACTTTCGCGGGAGGTATCATTTCGCGAAGTTTAATAGCCGCGAAAATGTTACCTCCAACGAATCCGCGAACGTGTCTAGCTTCTTCATACTAAAATCGCAAAATCATTTGATGAAGGATAATTGTACTTGCGCATACATGACGTGGGAACTTCTGTCAATAAATCCATCTATATAAAATCTAAGATTAATTGTGTTAATTATCTCAATTAAAACATCAATTTCGATCCTGTAAGAATCGTGCATATTTTAGGCTGTGTAGACATAAACACTGATGACGTAGCGTGTACATGTGCTCAATGTAAACAAGCACGGAGGTACATGGGTGGGGTGTTAACATTCAGTTTACTTCTACATACGAGTTTGTTTTTGTCCTGATTAAAGTCAATGTATTCCAGTACAGGTACATTTGTATTTACAATAATAATTTCACATTTATCTGTTTAACATACGTTTGGTGGTTTATTTATAATAATAACTATTTACTGGTTTATGTTGATAACACCTAGTGAAAACGCTTTATGAAATCCTTTGTTATGAAGAGATTAATTGATCATCGTAATTGTTATCAGGTCAGTTAAGGTCATAATCAATTGAATTTGATCGTGTATACACGGATGGTGATGACAAACAGTCCAATCAAAATTGGGAGATGTGTCAAACATACCTTTATGCCATAGCGACTTTAGTTTCGCGGAATTCGCGGGCCTTATGATTCCGTGAATATTTGTAGCCGCGAATATGCCGACGGTATGAAAAACGCGAAATATTGTATCCGCGAAAGTATCTAGGAATACAGTAAGCATGATACAGGAAACGTGTCAAAATGTTTACAGTTTAGAAAACCTGACGCAGATTTATTGTTTCAAAAACCTATTTTCAGATAAAAACTTGTTGACAGTAAGCACTTAATAAATGAGTCGATAGTAAGCACTTCATTACATGGATTGACTGTAAGGAATTGTGTACATGGGTTATAACAGTAAGCACTTTATTACACAAGTTGATAGCACATCAGTACATATGGGTCGACAGAAAGCACTTACATACATATGGGTCGACAGAAAGCACTTACATACATATGGGTTGACAGTAAGCACTTACATACATTTGGGTCGACAGTAAGCACTTACATACATTTGGGTCGACAGTAAGCACTTACTTACATATGGGTTGACAGTAAGCACTTACATACATATTGGTTGACAGTAAGCACTTACATACATATGGGTTGGCAGTAAACACTTACATACATATGGGTTGACAGTAAGCACTTACATACATTTGGGTCGACAGTAAGCACTTACATACATTTGGGTTGACAGTAAGCACTTACATATTTGGGTTGACAGTAAGCACTTACATACATTTGGGTTGACAGTAAGCACTTACATACATATGGGTTGACAGTAAGCACTTACATACATTTGGGTTGACAGTAAGCACTTACATACATATTGGGTTGACAGTAAGCACTTACATACATATTGGTCGACAGTAAGCACTTGCATAAATATAGGTAAACAGTAAGCACTTACATACATATGGGTTGACAGTAAACACTTATATACATATAGGTCTACAGGAAGCACTTGCATACATATAGGTCGACAGTAAGCACTTACATACATATGGGTTGACAGTAAGCACTTACATACATATGGGTTGACAGTAAACACTTACATACATATGGGTTGACAGTAAACACTTACATACATATTGGTCGACAGTAAGCACTTGCATACATATGGGTTGACAGTAAACACTTACATACATATGGGTTGGCAGTAAGCACTTACATACATATTGGTCGTACATATATATGGATTGACAGTAACCACTTACATACATATGGGTCGACAGTAAGCACTTACATACATATGGGTTGGCAGTAAGCACTTACATACATATGGGTCAAAAGTAAGCACTTACATACATATGGGTCAAAAGTAAGCACTTACATACATATGGGTTGGCAGTAAGCACTTACATACATATTGGTTGACAGTAAGCACTTGCATACATATGGGTTGACAGTAAACACTTACATACATATGGGTTGGCAGTAAGCACTTACATACATATAGGTTGAAAGTAAGCACTTACATACAACAAGTACATCATCGGGTGGACAATATGCATGTAATTACGTACTAGGGGTCTGCAGTAAGCACTTATGTTTGCATTAACCACATACATAAATAGTAAGCACTTAGGTCATGGGTATACAGTAAGCACTTGCCACAAATAACCATAATTGACAAAATAGAGAGCAGCACTCAGCTTATATATACACAATGACAGCAAATACCTCAACAACGGCAAAAGAAAATGAATATACTTGCAGAGACAAACTATTGGAAAGATTCATATATATACTCACTTTCCAGCAGCATAGACTTCGGCAGTATCAAAAAAATTTATCCCACTCTCATACGCCAGTGTCAAAATTTCTTCAGCAGTCTATAAAAAATGACAATCAATATTAGGAGGATGTCTATACACAAATAGGGAGAATATTTCATATTGTTTTCTCTACAGAGTTGAGCTACATTCCTCCAATATTGTTATTCAAGAGGAACATTTTCTCTAGCATCTCTATACAATATATGGTGATTAGCATATTGCAAGTTTGAGATTTTGGTAACAATCTATATACCACATTACAGTAGGAGTTCTATCATCAACATATATAATACATACACTATGTACAGTACAACCCTCTTCTCGCATAAGTTGATTTGTTCAACCTGTTGCAGGTACATTGACATTGAATATTCATTTGATGGGTCGATGCATAGAACAAGTCAAGAGTCCTTAAAAATTTATAATGGAAAATTTCGTACAAGTTAATTACAATTAAACGGTTTGTGAACGGGCACCTGCCGGTATTAGGTGAAATAGGCTGTTTGCATTACTAATGGTCACGCAGATGGCCCGTGACAGGTCAGAAAAATCCAACTATATTCTCCAATGCCACTACATGAACCTAGCAATTTACCATCATTTTTTATTTCTTAAGACCAGCAATTTTTCATGAACAGCCAATATTTCCATGACTGGAACAAAAGTTGGGCTAAAGGTTAAAGTGTATTGCCCTGATGAGGCTGTACACTGGCCGACAGAAGTAGGGCATATAAATAAACCAAGCCTCAACCTAAAACCGCTCATTTAAAGAAATCTATGTTGATACAATGGCGTACAATTGAGAACTACCCTACAATTACTTTGTTTAGCTCTTGTTTATTTTGTAGTCCTAGTTTCACCATTATATTGACATTACCAGAACAAAAAGACAAGATAACTACAATAGCAAACCATGAGTGTGCAGGAGTTCTATAATCTTCTCCAAGATTCCTAATGCTGAACATTAGCTTGGGTTTCAGGGCTACATGCATCCAGCAAAGCCTTCCACCACACGTTGACAATATATGCTGGCAGTTCCATATAGTACAGACATGGGCGAACATTTTGGTATATAACATTGCTTGTTCTACTTAAGTTGTCACCTACTCCTTAAATAAGCCACTTTTAGCCTGATTGTTACCCCACAACACTGAACACAAATGTTTACTTGTTGGAATATAAATCTCTCAGGAAAACAAAACTGCATATATCATGACAAGTAAAGGCAGCATTCTGTCAAACAGTTCAATATCTGATTTTTTATGACAATCACGCTGCCTTGTTTGATTAAAAGTTAAAATGTCAAAGGGTGGCTAACGACTGAACTGCTGAAAGCAGCCCTCGAAAATTGGTTACTAAACTTTTTTATGTTTATTCTGGTTAATGCCACTTCTCAGCGCTTGCAGTTATATATACATATACAGCAGAGGGTTCATCTTACCAGTTTTCCTGGACTGTATCCTAACCTGTACTAACTTAGTTTTTTACAAGGAACCAGCAACTTCTCCACATATGGAGAAAAATCAACATTGTTTCTAAATTTTCATGTAAGGGTATCTGGATAGCAGGTTTACAAATCAGCACACAAAATCAATACACTCAGGACCTTTTATTTCGAAAAATCACCACAAGTGAACAGCCCTCTTACCACATAGAGAAGTGGTATGGTAAATAAGGGGCACCTGGTGACCCCGAATACCCGAGTATCCTCAGCCTGAGTCATATATCTAAGACATCATCAATAACAATCAGTATAGAATGACATAACTTAAGTTTTACTAAGTATAATTCATTAGGAATGATATCTTCTAGTAATTACAAGTAGATACTATACCTCATCTGATGTTTGAGCTCCGAACGTCACCCATGTACCTGTAGATAGAATTATATCATACACTCACCTATAAACAACAGTAATCATACCACATATAACAACATTATCATCATAAGGCAGTAATAAATATAGTAGAACTTCATTGCCTCAATTTCCCGCCTTCATTCTGCTAGGACTGAAGAACCTGTTTGAGGTATATACGTTGCACTCCTGTATATTATATTGATACATAACAAGTAATTTTGAATGGATTGACTATAATAATATTTTATGGATAAAAGTTGATCAACAGAAAGTCTGGGTATTACAGTACTGAAGTAACAGTAAACAACAGACAAAATAATTATTGCAAACAATAAAGCATTGGGATGCTAGACTACATCAAGGGATTGATTTCTTCTACGATGCACCATCAGTAATAAAACAGAAACAACACAAAGTGCTTCAGGAAACTTCTTGTGTTCAACCTGCCAGTGTTTTAGCAAGTTTGTAGACGTTCCAGATCTAAGGTTCAATACCTGGTAGGTTGTATAAGAGATCATGCTTGTATACAGAGGTATTCAGAAATATTGCAAATGTGCAGACTTCCCACCAGCTAGCTATTGGTGAATGAATAAGGTGATCTCTCCTATAGCTTATCATGTCTTCCGACTACAGACTGATGGAGGCAAAGCATTTATATACATAATATGGGGGATGAGGCTTACCCATAACTCATACTGTGCCTCAGGTAAATAATTGTAATAATAATTATATAAAATTTAATTTTAATCATCAACATATCTAGAATTACTCTGCATGAGAATAATAATACGAGGGTTGTTCAAATTGGAATGCAACTAAGACCATAGAAAACTATCCTTGATAGATTATGATTAAACAAGTGGTTGATCCCATGGCAGTATTCATCTCCGATATATCTGCAAAGTTTCATTCAGTTATTCCATTTTTAAAATGCGATTTTGTTATTATTCCTAGGTACACTGTGCATATAGTGGACATGAGCCAAACCGAGATCTTAATGTACCTGATATATTTCCCGACAATGCAATTTAAGAGTCGTTTGACAACAAGCGGTTGATCCCATGGCAGTATTCATCTCTGATATATCTGCGAAGTTTCATTCAGTTATTCCATTTTTAAAATGCGATTTTGTTATTATTCCTAGGTACACTGTGCATATAGTGGACATGAGCCAAACCGAGATCTTAATGTACCTGATATATTTCCCGACAATGCAATTTAAGAGTCGTTTGAAACAAATAAAGATCACAAGTTACAATGCTTAACAAATAAGGATGGTCGGAATGTTCAAGAACTTTCAGGCGACTCAGAAAGTCGCGTTAATGGCTGCTGCAGGTGGAGGCCCATTGCCCTGCAATAGCATGCCATCCTTCAAACATGTGGCTTAGCAGCGATTGTCGGAGTATTTCTTTAATTTCTGACGGATTTTACCTTTGTTAAGCTTTGTATTTACCCATTGTCCATTTTATACATCAAAGTTAATGGTAGAAACTTAGTTGATATCGAAAAAGGTGTACATTTCTACTGGCACCCACGGTGCATTTTGCAATGCACACTTTTGTTCTGTCTTTTCTGGCCCATATTTGTTTTTGGATATGTCGCATGGGTGACAAAATGAACCCATGTCTCGTTTGTGGTCATAACATTTGCAAAGGGTCGACTTTTTTTATCTAGAAACTGGTTTTAACAATTTTTGGACAGTTTGCAAGGACATATGTGCTAGCGTCCCAAAGCAGATAGGGGTATCCAAACTATACTTTTTGTCCTATTTTTTGTTATATGCTTGATAATTGTATGAATAGCCCCTAATGATGTGCCAACACATTGAGCTACTTGCCTTATTGTAAAGACTCCACAATTTTCTAAACAATATTTGATTTTCGCAACCCTTTGGTAGTATGATGCGGTATTTGGATGGCGTGCACGAGGTTCATTTCCAAATAAAATTACACCACTTTTAAATTTCTTAAACTATCAAGTAGCTGATGAATAATATACTACATGACACCATTTCACCATAGAAGTTATTTTAAATATTGTATGTGTTACCACATTAAGAAAACAACGATTCTTAAATTGGACCGAATTTGGCCAGAACAAAGTGACATTTTCCAAATAATTTAAGCATTAGTATACACGAGTAGACAGTGTTAATTGACCTATTGTTACAGCTACACTGAACGAATTCTAAAATGTGAGGTATCAATTTAAAGCTAGTGCATTGATCTTTGATATACAGCTCACTATTTTTAAAAATTCATTGACAAAAGAAAGATATAGCATCACTTGCATTCCAATTTGAACAACCCTCGTATTATTGTAACCATCCAGACAGTTAGATAACACATGAATACATGTTGCATAAAATATAATTGAGTCTGGATAAAATAACTTTGAAATAACAGAGCAGGAGTGGATTGAATACTAACCTAGGCCAACCATTGACACACGTAGGCCTGACTTCCCAAGATTCCTGAAATGAACAATAAAACATTTTTAGAAATATTATTTAGAATGAATATAATACACACGACATAATTTTATATAATCATACAATCTGACTTTTCGAGAGCCAACCAGCTATTGATGACTGTCATCTAGCTCATCGAGGTCCCATACATTGGTTGAGCTACTGAAAACCTCTTCACATTGGGGGTCAAGACAGTGCATTACCCATTGGGCTTTTCAACTGTTTTATTTCGTGGAGCTGGCTATAGTCTGGTTCCCGTCCCAAATATTACTGTAGTATACTGTAGTTATACTGTAATATTGGGGTCTGGAACCAGGCTATAACTTGCTCCACGAAACTGAGCACAGAAAAAGGTCATTGCAATGTCACCAATCCAAACAGCAGAATTAAACCTATAATGTGTCTGGGTTACCTCTACAAACTCCTGGGATCTGGGTGCCAGCGACTGAGTCCAGCCCTCTATCTATCTGCACTGACTGATTTGGTATTAAAGGTATCATACAAGTACCAGACAAATTGGGAAAATTGGGATTTTATTTTTTCATATATTGAATGTGCTTACTTTCATCCTGTGAATCACTCGGCCTAGATGCTAAATTGCCCCAGATTGGGAATTCTTTTCTTTGAAATCGGGAAAATTGATGATTTTTCTGATTGGAAAGGAACCTTTTATGCATACCAGACGAAGAAGAGAAAAAATCGCTGCCTACACACCTCTGGGGAACTGATTATGTGAGGAAATGTAACAATAAATGAAAGCAATGTTAATTATAGGATACAAGTTAAGTAATTAGTAATGAGACAGACCGGAGTGTATATCATACTGAAGTGATAGAATCCTCCCCATGAGGTGTGAGAAACATTAAATAATTCAGTTACTATCCAATCACTTAGTCAGTATGGATAATATGAGTACCATTTGCAACAAAATGATTTATTACATGTTTTGCACATTAACATTCTGTAACATACGTAGATAAGACATATCCTCGCATACTATCTTCACACCTGTAAATGTTAAATTACCATTATCATCCAAGTTGTTACTAGCTGCTTATAATAATTATGTTCAGTTTGGTTATTGAACTATTTTGTGCAGTACTACCGGTAATCATAAAGCTATGAGCCTACAGCATATAAGAACCAGACGCCAATTCCACAATAAAACTTAAGTTATTGCTCAGCTGAGTCTTCTATTTTGAGCAATAACTTAAGTTTTTTCGTGGAATTGGGGCCTGTACTTACATACTTCGGATACAGGATTTGAGGCAAATGTACCAGCAATAGTTTGAACCATTATTTTAGTAAGGAACTATAGTGCATTCAAGTTTCAGGACTATCATGATGTCTTAATTAAAACTCAATATTATGGCACACCCATGGGTCACCATGTCCTGGAATTGACAAAATATGCTGCACCAAGCATTGAGGGAAACTTACTTTTTATGTGATCTGGGGTCAATTTAAACCTACAAACTATTGTTTCTGGGTAAATGCTCTAACCTCACAAAGCTATTGAGCAACAACCCTCTCCAAATTGTTGAGCAACAACCCTCTCAAAACTATTCATGAAGTTACAGAGAACAACCCTCTCCAAGCTATTGAGCAACAACCCTCTCCAAACTATTGAGCAAACTATTGAGCAACAACCCTCTCCAAACTATTGAGCAACAACCCTCTCCAAACTATTGAGCAACAACCCTCTCCAAACTGTTGAACAACAACCCTCTCCAAGCTATTGAGCAAAAACCCTCTCCAAGCTATTGAGCAAAAACCCTCTCCAAGCTATTGAGCAACAACCCTCTCCAAGCTATTGAGCAAAAACCCTCTCCAAACTATTGAGCAAAAACCCTCTCCAAACTATTGAGCAACAACCCTCTCCAAACTATTGAGCAACAACCCTCTCCAAACTGTTGAGCAACAACCCTCTCCAAGCTATTGAGCAAAAACCCTCTCCAAGCTATTGAGCAAAAACCCTCTCCAAGCTATTGAGCAAAAACCCTCTCCAAGCTATTGAGCAACAACCTTCTCCAAACTGTTGTTCAAACTATTGAGCAACAACCCTTTTTAAGTTTACGGAACACTTTTATGTGAAAACTATGTGTACCTGGTTAAGTCAATTAAGGAACCACCTGTTACAGTTTTATATACATGTACCAAAATACACCTAGCTGTTATAAACAGTCATCTACCTAAAATAAGCACTCAATTTGTTGTATGCCTTGAAGTACAGTTCAACCTCTCCAGAACAACCCTCTTAGAGCAACAACCTCTCTACATCACTTTTCAAATTTTCCCTTAGGCACTATTTACACTAAATTTAACCTTCATAGAGCAACAACCTCTACACAACAGCAAATATTTGCAGCTCCCAAAGGGTGTTGCTCTACAGAGGTTGTACTGTATTTGATGAACTGACTACAATGAACCTAGCAGCTAGAGGAAAGTATCAAAGCATCCTACCTGCATCTCATGCTGACAGTAAAATTATGATCCCAATAATCTTAACAAATCCTTCCTCCGAATACTATCTTAAATTCCTCTGGTTGACGACCAATTCTCAGACAAACTACAACACAATTCCTCAAGTTGATTATGTAAAAATTTCCAATATCAATTTCTAATTCCAGTAAAGTTTGAGTTTCAATTATATTCCACTTGATACACTAGTGTACTCATTGGCATCTACAGGAAATGTTTCCGACATCAAAGATGATGAATATTCAATTCACTGAAGACACAGAAAAAAATCCGATGTCACAAACATTTTAACTGGTAAAATTGTTACAACTCTGACTTGAACATCTCCTCAGCAATAGATGGTACGGATCAATACATGAATGTTTGCCAACTTTCTCTCAATTATGGCGAGGATTCACAGTTTGCATTAACCACTGAATTCCAGTCATATTTACATAATAGAGTGCATGTTTTATGGCAAAACTTTGTCAGTTTTATACACACAGAGGTTAGGAGGGAAATCTGGAATATTTGCTACCTTATTGACTTATTGGGTTAATTACATGCATCTCGGAGCAACCAGAGGCGTAGCTGGGGTGATTTGGAAAAATCTGGATAAACATTTGCTACCCTACTGACTAATTGGGTGCATTACATAGTACAGTTTAGAGCAACCAGGGGTGTAGCTGTCAGGGGCGATTTGGGGAAATCTGGAATATTTGCTACCCTATTGACTTACTGGGTGAAATAATATTCATCTTAGAGCAACCAGGGGTGTAGCTAGGTGGGTGATATTGGCATTACACAAATCAACGCCTTTATGTTTTTATTTTTGCGTATTTGTTCTGGGCAAAATAGTTAGCAGAATTGCATTACGCCACTGCTTTATTTGCATCCTGGGGCACCTAGCTATCAATAATTAATGATTTATCACAGAATAAGAAGCAGTTCATACTAATTACTATTTAAATATTTTATAGAAATCAAATAATAATTCCACATTATTTTTCATAAAGCCTATGGCTTTCACATGTACAATTAGCATTTCAGTCATAGTACTGGAATGAGCGCTTTTTTAAAGACCCGAGAAAAAGTGCAGTGCACCGTATAGTATATATCACGTGTGCACCTGTAATCAATCATATTTAGTCAAGCGCTTGAATGAGCAAGACGTTCGTGCGACAATGTCGCGTGGTAATTTTTGGTTTTTGCGGCGAAATTACGACTTTCGTTGGCAGTTTACATTCGAGGAAGGTAATTGCGATGAATGTATTGTAATTTTCAATCGTTATGAGTTTTTTATCTTCCGTTATTATCCTTTATTGTTGAAATAAGAAGACTTTTTTGGGAACCGGAAGCTAGTTTGTAAAACAGCTTAGGTCACGATAATGATTACTTTGGCAGAGGTTTGAGCCGGTTTGTCCCATGTCTTCTATTTTCATTGCTAGTTTGTGATAGTAAAACATGGTTATTATAAAAATATGTCCTCTGGACAATTTTATAGACGAATTACGTCTTTGTGCATAGTACGTAGTACATGCTTTTCGGATGTTAAAATTCGGACAAATTTGTTCCGTTATCCGAGTGAACGCGTCTTAGGACGCCGATTATAATGCAATGACCTAGTCTTTGGATTAGAGGAAATGTTTATTTACATGCCAAAAGTGTTGGCTTTATAACATTAGTATGATATTGTCTGTGGGTAAGTTTTGAGTTTAACTGACTGTTAGGCAGTTATCAGTTTTAGATGAATTGTGACTGTATATGGGCTCTGTCTAACAGAGTTTTGTGAAAAGCCTGAGAGCACATGCTCATTTGATATGAAGGTTACGTTTTTGTACCTTTTATGAGAATATGAGAAATTAGCTTTATTAGCAGTTACAGAAAGTCACTTTGAGTCTGACACGGTTTATTTGATAATATAACAGTGTGTTATGAGTACATAACCTTAGATGGAGACCATTTGTATATCGGATATTTATTCAGAGATTATTACATGGGCAGTACTTATTTATATTTAGAAAGGTACTAAGAGTGTTATATTTCATGACAAACTCAGTTTGCGTGTAATTAGTTGATAGTTGAGAAGAAGTTTCGTGATTAAGTAAGACCTGTTTTGAAGCATAATGTAGAGTTCTTTGACATTTGTCAGGGGAGAACGTGTTTGATGCGTGTTTATGCTATTTTTAGAATCCATATGAACAAGCATTTAGGTTGCTTTTTGTCTGCTATGGGTATGATTATATATGAATTTATTAATTTGCATGCTTATGCAATCAAGATATATTTTATGTAAATTTAGATTGGTTATCCTATGAGATAAATCAATATTTGGTAGTTTGGATAGTTGCATTGAGTTGGAGTAATTCTAAGTATTTGAAATCAGGTATAACGTATGGCACTGAGTTATTCTGACCAGAGACTTATGCAGTTTGTCATTTGCTTTGGTGGTGTGTCGTCAATCTATTAGATTTGACATAAGTGTGTATTTGGTTCTTTTTTGAATTAATATATTTTTGGTCATGGAACATGATTTTGGCATTTGAGGGAAGTTATATTTATATGACACTGTTTTTAAGTGACATGCAGGATGGTTTAGCAAGTTTATGATTATAATTATATTTTGATTTCGCTATGAGTCTGTCAAAGACATCATATAGTGAGTATTTGGTGTTGATTGAATAAGTATTTTGTGAGTTAAAAGGTTTCATTTGAATAGAGATATCAAGTTCATGTTTATGAATTGTCTTTAATGATTACTTTATTTATACGGCAGTGTTATGATGGCTTATATTTATATATGATACTGAATAACTCAGATGTTTGGTGGATAATTGGTTACAAGAGGAATGATGTTCATTTTGATGAATTGGTACATTTGGATACAGGTTGAACTTATTTAGATGTATCTGCTTTTAGGTATTCATGTCATGAATTTTGGAAATATATGTTGCTGTATTCTTAAATTTAGCCATATATCAATTATACTTATGATATACTTGAAATGAGTGACTCAGTACGAATTACTTATAGACTTATTACCCAATGCTTTTTGCATTCTGAACATTATCACTGTAGCAACAAGTGTTGTGTATTTATGACCGATGAGAGTACAAATTTTTAGTTGTTCATATTCATTTATTTGTCATGTGATGATAGGATGTTGTCAGTCGTTAGTATAAAATCTACTATAATCTAGTATTTTTACTATAGTTCCTCTTGAGAAGGGATATATATATATTATGTAACCAGTATCCCTGGATATATGTTTATAAGTGAGACTGTTTTGGAGTATCATGTATTTATAAATACACTGGATACGTGTAGTTTTACGATGCATAATATTTTAACAGACTTATTTATGCACATCTACATGAGTAAATTTTTTCAGACCTTATGTCTGAACTTCAGGTTTTGGGTGTACCAAAGAGTATGTTTTGCTGTATTTTCCCAGTATAATGGTCCTTTTCTGAGGATTTCAGGGTTTTCAGGATTTTAACTTTCACCTATGCTTTAGTGATTATCAACTATAAACTTTACGGAGTGAAGCTGATATTTGAATATGAGTGATTGATTATCAACTATAAACTTTACGGAGTGAAGCTGATATTTGAAAATGACTTTTACAGTAAAGTTAAGCAGGATTGTTTAGTCATTGTTCATAGTTGGAAAGGAAGGGTTGAATTTACATACATTTGTACTTCTGTTAAGCAACCTGGGAATTTGAATTAAAAGTTAATTTTTAGAAACCTATTGGTAATAGTTGTAAAATATTAACAACTTGTTTACTGTCTTAATGTAGTGTTGTTTTTATGGTTGTTTGTTTTATATGGGCTGCTAGTGTTAATTAGTTAACATGGATCCAGTTTAGCCTTTCGGAAGCGCTTATATGTTTGCTTTATTAAATATGTTTCTTTGGAAACTCCCTAGCTTATTATACATGTTTATTGGGAAACTAGCTTTTTGTGTCCAGGAACATTTCAAGCATAGATAATATTTCATAGTTTCGGCTAATGGTAATGTATATATAGTGGTTGTTACGTTTTTATATGTAATTATATGAGTATTTGAGGTACTTTATTCTTTAAGTTTTTATTAAGAGTAATTATTGACGTATCTGTTACATTTGTGTGTTATTGTAATGGATTTTATTTCTTTTCGAAGAAACAGGGTTAGTGTTACCTGAGCGGAATTTGGTTTAGATATTGACTTTACTTATTTTAATGAGGAATTTAGGGATAATAATGGCCTTTGTCATTTATTAGTGGTATCTTTTATCATAGTCATTTAAGATGGTCATGATACGAATATGGCAGTATTGTGTCTTTGCAGAATGATCTATTTATATATATTATATATGGAGAGTCTGTAACAGTACTATTATTTTCTTATATTCCTATAAAGGTTTTATTTAATTTAGTTTTATTATTTATATTACATATTACATGTATATCATGTTTTAATACGTGATTTCTTTATTGTCAATGAATAGCACTTAAGCTGCATAGCATTTTTCTTTACGGACCATATTGTATAATTTTATGATTTAAGAAAGGTTTGATGTCATTTCGTTAAGGATGTATTGGAGTGTTATAAGTTTATGATCTTGACATAAACTGGGCTTTGATAGAATTGTATTTGCCGTATACAAAGAGTGGTTATTGCTTGTGTCTTGTATATATGTTAAGAATAGAATTATAGGTGTTTATGTAAAAGTTATTTATTAACCACTTTTTCAATTTGAAAACGATACCCTGATTCACTGATGGTCTGAAGTTGATGAACTATTTATTATATCATTTAAATTTAATTTATTATTTTGTTAAAATCTATAAGCTTTAGTTTTTGATAGTTAACAACTGGTTGTTGATTTGCAGGTTTAGAATGTTTATTTGAGGATTTCTGTATCTGCATTGTTCTTTTGAACTATCAAAGTGTTATAAGGTTCATTTTTTGTTACTTAATATTTTTAATGGTGTTTGTTTGGTTGAGGAATCCTTTTTTCAAGTCACCTCATGAGTTCATGTTAAAATTTAATTTGGTATTTTCAAGTTTATATAAAGTATTTTCCTTTGAGATATATTTGAATTTCAATTATTGACATAATAGAGGTTTTATTACCTGTGGAGAAGTATTCTAACTCTATGATGGTATTAATATATATTGTTAATGTATATATTATTGTTACTCTTGATTTACAAGGTGTCTAGTCTGTTTTACATTATTGTAATACACTTTTATTTTTAAGAGGGTTTTTGTTTTAATGGCAATATGTTTTGTTGCCCTACTTTGAAGATGCTAATTGTACATGTGAAAGCCATAGGCTTTATGAAAAATAATGTTCCCTCATCCAAGCTTTAGTGCAGGATGAGGGTCATTATTGGAATAAAGCCGGAGGCTGAGCATGTACATACCCTCCCTTTGTGTCAGATTATCATTATATTTAAAGTGCATATTTGTATACATACAGGTATATTTATTTTATGATGTAATGTTATAATTTGTGTTGTGATATTATGTGTATCTTTCAGCCTTTTATGCTTTGCCCTCCCTAGTACATGCTTATCACTTAGATTAGAGATTAGCCTATTGTTTAGGGCGACAAAACTTTGGCTTTGAATTATGATTGATTACAGGTGCACACGTGATATATACTATACGGTGCACTGCACTTTTTCTCGGGTCTTTAAAAAAGCGCTCATTCCAGTACTATGACTGAAATGCTAATTGTACATGCTCAGCCTCCGGCTTTATTCCAATAATGACCCTCATCCTGCACTAAAGCTTGGATGAGGGAACATTTTCCAGTAATTATAATACTGTTTCCTCTTAGGAAGTTTTAGGTTAGCTTGGTCAGTAAATAGAGCATTATAGGGAAATCACCAATTCCATCAAAGAGTTTTCAATATTTTTAGCCTTCGAGTTTGGTAATATATGCTATTCATTTCAATTAAGCAACACAACCTCTGTAACATTAATTTAAATTTTATTTTAATTAAGGATAACTAATGAGAATATATAAGTCCCCAGCAGTGGCTGGTAGTGGACTAATATTAGAATGCATAGATTATTACATCCAAATTAATACCATGTTTCCTGGAATTATTGCTCCCCTCATTAAGGCCCCTAGGGATTTTGGGGGAAAAACATCTTTATGCATGAATATATTACAAGGTTCTTGCGTTGAATATATAAATTTTTGCAAGCAAATTGTGCAAAATCGGTCCTTTAGACTTGTGTTGGTATTACTCAACGAGCATTTTCGTGATCATATAAGCTTTAGTGGTGACTTTGGGGGTGGGGGGATAGGGGGGAGGGGGGACTGGGGGTGAAGAGAAAAGGGAAGTTGAAACTCTAATGACCATTTAATGTAATAGGTAAGGGATAATGAATAACCTCAACAATTCACCCCAATTCAGTATTTCATTTTGTTGTTAGAGTGCCGAGTCCCTGACTGAACTGTGACTGGTGACCTTGCAGTGACTCATGGTAACCTTGCAGTGACTCATGATGACCTTGCAGTGACTCATGATGACCTTGCAGTGACTAATGATAACCTTGCAGTGACTAATGATGACCTTGCAGCGACTAATGTCTTATGACCTTGCCGTGACTTACAACTGGATGGTTCATCCTATGTCTGACTCTTGCGTGGATGGCTAGACGCTGCCGTCGTTTCTGTTTGGCTTTGGGTTGTCTGTGCGCTACTGTATTTACTTATCACTACAGCAGGTGTTAAGTGCCGTGTGGCGGCTGTAAAAAGTCTCCCCGTACTTTACTTCAGTGAAGTTATCATTCATAATTACCTCCCTTTATGGCTAGTTATGCACAGAATTCGAAGTCCATAGTGCGTCATTCATTGCGGGGTGAGTATAATAGGCTTGCTTGAAATATCCATTTTTTGGGGATGTGGATAGTTCGTCCTATGTCTGACTCTTGCGTGGATGGCTAGGCGCTGCCGTCGTTTCTGTGTGGCTTTGGGTTGTCTGTGCGCTACTGTATTTATTTATAGTGACCTTGCTGTGACTCGTGGTGACCTTGCAGTGACTCATGGTGACCTTGCCGTGGCTCATGGTGACCTTGCTATGACTCATGGTGACCTTGCAGTGACTCATGGTGACGCTTATGATGACCTTGCCATGACTCATAGTGACCTTGCTGTGACTCATGGTGACGCTTATGATGACCTTGCCATGACTCATAGTGACCTTGCTGTGACTCATGGTGACCTTGCTGTGAATGGTGACCTTGCTATGACTCATGATGACCTTGCTGTGACTCATGGTCTTGATGTGGTCAACATTTGTACCAAGCAGTTTTAAAATACTGTAAGAAACGACAAAGTAACAGAGCAGACACAATTTTGCTAACCAACATGGGGACTCCAGTATATCCCCTTCAAACAAATAGTTGCAGTGGTGGGGATACAATCATAATTGAAAGCAGACAAGAAAATTGCTGATGCATGGACAGATTGACAACAGACAAAGAGCAATGCCAAAAGCTCAGACACCTTGTCACTATAAGACAGGCCAGACTATATGACAGGCTTCTTGATTAAACTGGCAAAAAATCAATTGGAACATGTCATGAAATGTATAATGTGAATGTAAATAATAACCTGGCTGTGAGGATCATGATTGAACAATCACACAGGATGATTAAACTTGATGTGTCTGTTCAACTTGAATGGCCCCGCTGGCATGACAGTAAATCCACGGGGCTTAACTCCTCCAAGAATTATTCTTCATGAACCAAATTTGAACATGACCTGCATATTTTCATGATATACCAGTATTCCAAATCACAGTAGCAATGCGTGAGATAATGAGTGGAAGCTACAAGTTGCTTGAAATGTTCAAGTCAAATGGTTATAACTCGGCCAAAAATTATTCGACAGAATCTGATATCAAATTTAAAGCTATGGTCAACAGTCTTGCATATCACATGTTGCCTCATCAAGCATCAAGTCGAATATTAAAATTTTGTGCAAGTTATTTAGAAATCCCCCCAACCCCCCTGATGAATGATGAATTCACAGCATAGACAAGCAGTATTATAATGCTCATTTGACCTTTAGAGTTTGACCTCCAGGTGTATGCATGCTAATGTAGCAACTACTTATGGTCATAGAGCAATTAATCATCAATTACTCCATCAAGCTGATTAAGGATTTTGTTTTACAGTACATAAGCAATATCTAATATATCTACCATACCATGCAAAACAACAACTATTGGCAAGCTTACAGCAGCTCTGCACTACAGGTAGACACCCATACACTCATTACATGGAGGTAGGCAATGTTTTATATAGCTAAATCTATTTAAAGATTACAAGAACTCAGTAAATTGGCACCATGAAAGAATCTCACAGGTATCTTACCTACTGGGCACATGCTCGCTATGATATAGCACTGAGAATTGACCTGATCCTGACCTTTATGCATGAATATATTACAAGGTTCATACATCGAATACATAAATTTCAGCGCGCAAATTGTGCAGATATAATTATCGGTCCTTACATACATCCGGTACTATAACTATCACCAAAATATCAACTGCTAAATTATGCTAATAGAAAGTCGAGATTCGTGTCAAATTCTCCATACTATACAACCGAGGCAGACAGATGATCTGACCTGATATCCATACAGAGTAACCCATCTCTCCCATCATTAACCTACTATCAAACAGGTTGTATATAACATGTTAATCTATAGTCTATAGACACTATCATCAAATCAATCATGTACTGGTAGATAGTGGATACTGATATAAGAATATAGGTCTATACAGAAGACTGATAAATGGATACTGGTCTATACTGTACACTGATATATAGATACTGGTCTATACAGAAAACTGATATATGGATACTGGTCTCTACTGTACACTGATATATAGATACTGGTCTATACAGAAAACTGATATATGGATATTGGTCTATACTGTGCACTGATATATGGATACTGGTCTATATGGTAGACCGATATATGGATACTGGTCTATACTGTACACTGATATATGGATACTGGTCTATACAGAAAACTGATATATGGATAATGGTCTATACTGTGCATTGATATATAGATACTGGTCTATACAAAAGACTGATATATGGATACTGGTCTATACTGTACACTGATATATGGATACTGGTCTATACAGAAAACTGATATATAGATACTGGTCTATACTGTTGACTGATATATGGATACTGGTCTATACTGTACACTGATATATGGATACTGGTCTATACTGTACACTGGTATATGGATACTGGTCTATACTGTACACTGATATATGGATACTGGTCTATACTGTACACTGATATATGGATACTGGTCATATGGATACTGGTCAATACTGTACACTGATATATGGATACTGGTCTATACTGTACACTGATATATGGATACTGGTCAATACTGTACACTGATATATAGATACTGGTCTATACCGTACACTGATATATGGATACTGGTCTATACTGTACACTGATATATAGATACTGGTCTATACAGAAAACTGATATATAGATACTGGTCTATACAGTACACTGATATATGGATACTGGTCTATACTGTACACTGATATATGGATACTGGTCTATACAGAAAACTGATATATAGATACTGGTCTATACTGTACACTGATATATGGATACTGGTCTATACTGTACACTGATATATGGATACTGGTCTATACTGTACACTGATATATGGATACTGGTCTATACTGTACACTGATATATGGATACTGGTCTATACTGTACACTGATATATGGATACTGGTCTATACTGTACACTGATATATGGATACTGGTCATATGGATACTGGTTAATACTGTACACTGATATATGGATACTGGTCTATACTGTACACTGATATATGGATACTGGTCTATACTGTACACTGATATATAGATACTGGTCTATACTGTACACTGATATATGGATACTGGTCTATACTGTACACTGATATATAGATACTGGTCTATACAGAAAACTGATATATAGATACTGGTCTATACAGTACACTGATATATGGATACTGGTCTATACTGTACACTGATATATGGATACTGGTCTATACAGAAAACTGATATATAGATACTGGTCTATACTGTACACTGATATATGGATACTGGTCTATACTGTACACTGATATATGGATACTGGTCTATACTGTACACTGATATATGGATACTGGTCTATACTGTACACTGATATATGGATACTGGTCTATACTGTACACTGATATATGGATACTGGTCAATACTGTTGACTGATATATAGATACTGGTCTAAATGGTAGACTTATATATGGATGCCGGTCTATACTGTACACTGATATATGGATACTGGTCTATACAGTCATAGAAACCTGTCTTAAATAACAAGTCAAGGGAAACTTTTAATGAAGATGAACTTAATACAAGAGCATAACCTGCAGGTACTGCATGGACACCAGTAGACTTTATCATACTTGATAGTATTCTTGCAAATCTGGGTCAGCACCCTAAAACAATCCTGAGGTTCAAGGTAATATCTCCCAATATTCAAAGGAAAAGGACCAAGGACAATAATTTTTAAGTTTAAACAAGACTTGGCTTGAAGATGACCCTAGGTCAAGGGCCCTAGATCGCTCACCTGTGGTAGTAATTGTGCATAGTATATTACAAGATCAAACACCAAGATTCTGAAGAAGGGTCTTTTTAGTAATCAATGAATGAACAATGCGTATGGTCCAAATTTGAAGTCTGTAGCCTGAGAAATGTGAAAGTAGGTTACTAGTTCAATATCAAGGTCAGAGTTCATTCTGGAATATTTGGTGTTTGTTTGCCATTGACTGAGAAGGTAGAAGGTGTGTGGTCATATCTGGGCACCTTATCTCGATGTTGGCTGCATACAAACCAGGAGAGAAACTCTCTCCTAAGGGAGACTCAAACGCAGATTTCCTTAGATAGCCCAATGACGAGGGGAAGTTAAATGTCACAGGGAGGCTGAATGGCTAGAAGTGGCCCTCGAAAACTGGTAACTTAACTTATATTGTACATCATCATGAATAAAACACATATTGCAGGAACAATACTAATACAAGACAAGGCACTACAGCGAACAAGGTTTTCTGTGCATTGTCCACCTAATGAGGCAATCAAATTGCTGTGTTTGATACGTCTCCATGCCAGCTTGCTATATACAAAGTGTCATGAAGATCCAAACTCAAGTCATTGACAGGAAAACTTTGACCCAAGCTAGGTCTCCATGCCAGCTTACTAAAAACAAAGTTCAGGAAGATGTGTCAATCCAAACCCCCTGTCTGACATCAAAACCCGCCCACCCAACATACCCTAATCTAATAACCAAGATTTTCCTTGAAAAACCTGGTTAATGAAAGCACGAAGGTTTATCAAACGTGTGTGATGAAAGGCAGAACATGTCTTCAATCAGGCTAGCTATCTGTTTGCCACATGTCAGACTTCTTCACATATTTACACAGCTAGTTACATGAATATACAAATCTGGGCAATTAAATACACAGCAATTCATAGTATGACAAAACCTAGTAAGATCAAAGGAATCTCACAATGTAGGAATAAAGGCTTTGTCAAATATAGTCTGTTAGCGTCTAGGCTGGACCCCCATAAACCTCAAATATCTTTTAAAGCAATCATGCAATTTGATTGAAATTTGGTATGGTACACTGAATTACCTTTATCAACACTGTGTTTAAATTTCAGAATTTTTTACGGACTCATTAATTTTTTCCCCATTGGGTCTAATGTATTAATTTTGGTATTTTAATCAACAAATTGGCAGGGAGTAAAATAATCCATTACAACCAGGTAGTCAGACGAATGCTATTGTAATTGTAATAACTGTAACGGGACAAATATGGATAACTTTGGCCTACATTAGCTGGTCATCAATGTGTTTATAGTTGAGGCCCATCTTTTGATTGTAATGATCATTTGTATAAACAAAATGTTGAGTTTTGAGATGAGCTAATATACATAAAACACATACACTTTGATGTATGGGCCTCATTATATACTTGCAATCGTCACTGATGTGTTACTTAATGTACAGTTATATTAGACCAATTTACTGACCTTTGCTGTTCCAGTCACTTCAATCACCCAATTTGAGACTTAAAATTTAACATTGGAAGTGAATGCAAAGTACACTTTTCTGTGGACCAAAAATTATGTTTTAATTTAATAGAGTTGGTAAGGTTGATTTATGAAGATATACCCAATTTTATTCTAATCGGCATTGTACATTTTAAGATATTTAAGGTTTATGGGGGTCCAGCCTAGTCGCTAACGGACTATACCAAACTCTTGTTATTAAATCCAGATGAGTAAATCCAATACCAGAACATCCAAATAAAGATTAATGCCAATGTAACTATCCTCACAGACTAATTCTGAGTACACTACCCCTGTGAAATGAACTGTTACAGTTCATGAATTTTTCATGAAATATATAAGAATAGTTCATTTCCATATATCATGAAAAATTCATAAAAAATCATTGAACTCTAAATGAGACTTTTCTTGAAGTTACCATGAAATATTGATTCATGAACTGGGCATGGTTCATGAACAGGGCATGAGTCATACCATCAAGGATTTTTTAAGTACTAATCATGCACAGATGTTCTTCAATAAATCATGAACTGTTGAAGGACAAACTGATTTTATGTACAGTTCATGAAAATAAATGTTCATGAACAATTCATGAACTTTTTGCTATATATCTCTTTTGACTCATTTAGACTTCATATTTTGGACATGAACTGTTCATGATTACACATTTCATGACAATTTCAAGGACAAACATATTTTATGTACAGCTCAAGAAGATAAATGTATTCATGAACAACCTGTGAAATAAACTAAGTGTATCAAAATGCATAAAATGAAGCTCTATAATGTGTGTATGAAGACTTAAAGTCCAAAATGTGTTTTAAGTATAAATAGTAAATATATTATTGGTACAATGATTGCCTCATAATATTAAAAATAAGAAAAGAATCATTGTGCAGGTATATAAATGTTCATATAAGTTGCAAATCGGGAACATAGCTGAAGGATGATGTATGTGCCTGAATATCAGATGAAACCTACTGGAACATTGTTATTTTATCATTACAATTGTTTGCCTCAATCAGATTAATAGTTTAGCTACCTTTTGTACCTTTTGCAACATGATTTTCTGTTCACATTGTTGTTTTGAACAGTTTGAGTATATTTTATTTGATATATCTCATTTTCATATTTACATGCATGCTCAATAGCTTTTCAAAGACTACACTAACAGAGTTTAAAACTACCAACTATTCAATTTACTAAAATTAGCAATTAATAAATACACAAAATGTATTACATTTATCTAAGACAATATACAGTAACCTTATATAATATAAATAAATAAACATACAAAAAAAGACACATTGTTTCTTGAACACTTCATGAACACTTCATGAAAACTAATTCTTAAAACCTCATGCTAGGCATACCCCACCCACTTGCTAATTTGTTTTCCTATATTTTTCACACAACTTTTCTTCAAATTAGATATTTAAAGTCATACAAGATACTTTTAAACTTGACATGCATATGTCTGCAACTTACCTTTTATAAGACCACTCATTAAGATAAAAACACTCAATAAAATTTGTCAAACATCAGCACATGTCATTGCTGGCAGCCATTTTGAAAATCTGTGATGTCATCAACATGTGACAGGAAGTCATGTTTCATGAACTTTTCATGAATTAATTGATGAACATTTCACGGATGGTTCAAGAACAGTCTAGAAATGATAGTTCATGAAATGTTCATCAGGTACTTTTTATGGCTGGATCAAGGAAAGTTAATGAACTCTTAAGTATTCATCACAAAAAATCATGAACTGTTCATGAACACATTTTAAGGTCAGTTCATGTCCAAAAGTTCATGAACCAGGATCAAGAACTGATCAATACCTGTTCATGAACAGTTCTTGATTGGAGTCAAGTGTCCATGAAATCATGAACTACATTTCGCAGGGGTATACACTGAGTCAGTCAAATCATCTTTACTAATTCTAAGTACAATATGCACTGAGTAAAATCATCTTTATTAAATTAATTTAAATTATTGGATATACACTGCTCAAATAATTTAAGAAACCCTTGCAATTTTACTATTTCTTGATAATATGGTCTGGTTAACAATAGTAATTCTTTCCCACAATTCAATGTTTATCATATCTGTGTATGATTTAAAGTCTCCTGGTGGTTCCTGGGGAGATCGTTGGACTCCATCCCTTGAATTGCTTTGCCAACCTATGTTATGGCAATAACCCAACTTACACCGGTATAATATGAACCTTTGATAATGCACCCCAGTGGCACTACAACAGAAACTCTATGGCAAGACAGAGGACCTCAAGAACTTGACAGAGGACCTCAAGAACTTTTCTGTATGACAGAGGACCTCAAAAACTTTACTGTATGACAGAGGACCTCAAAAACTTTACTGTATGACAGAGGACCTCAAAAACTTTACTGTATGACAGAGGACCTCAAAAACTTTACTGTATGACAGAGGACCTCAAGAACTTTACTGTATGACAGAGGACCTCAAAAACTTTACTGTATGACAGAGGACCTCAAGAACGTTACTGTATGACAGAGGACCTCAAAAACTTTACTGTATGACAGAGGACCTCAAAAACTTTACTGTATGACAGAGGATCTCAAGAACTTTACTGTATGACAGAGGACCTCAAAAACTTTACTGTATGACAGAGGACCTCAAAAACATTACTGTATGACAGAGGACCTCAAGAACTTTACTGTATGACAGAGGACCTCAAAAACTTTACTGTATGACAGAGGACCTCAAAAACTTTACTGTATGACAGAGGACCTCAAGAACTTTACTGCATGGCAGAGGACCTCAAGAACTTTACTGTATGACAGAGGACCTCAAGAACTTTACTGCATGGCAGAGGACCTCAAGAACTTTACTGCATGGCAGAGGACCTCAAGAACTTTACTGCATGGCAGAGGACCTCAAGAACTTTACTGTATGACAGAGGACCTCAAGAACTTTACTGCATGGCAGAGGACCTCAAGAACTTTACTGCATGGCAGAGGACCTCAAGAACTTTACTGCATGGCAAAGGACCTCAAGAACTTTACTGCATGGCAGAGGACCTCAAGAACTTTACTGCATGGCAGAGGACCTCAAGAACTTTACTGCATGGCAGAGGACCTCAAGAACTTTACTGTATGACAGAGGATCTCAAGAACTTTACTGCATGGCAAAGGACCTCAAGAACTTTATGGCACGACAGAGGACCTCAAGAAGACCATCATCACCTTTGTGGTCAGTGCATGCAGGAGTGACAGTGTGAAGCGAATGAACAGACAAACAAGAAGAGAACACTGGTTCAGATGTATGTACTTACTTGTGGTGCATTTTTAGAGACATGATGATATGTGTAGATGTTTATGGTAGTATAACAGAGTTGTGGTAATTCACAGGTTCATCAGTAACATCTACCTGAAATATTCAATAGTCGAAGAAAACATCTAGTAGCAAGATACAGAACAGCTACATGTTGCACTTATTATTCCTAAGTCACACAAACACATTATGGATATGGTGGATAGTTGCAGAAAGAATCTGCAGAATTTGTGTAGCGGTGCCTACTTTCTTGATGAATTTACGGATACAGTTACTTATGAATGCGGATATATACGGATGGTTGAGGATTATTGCGGATTTCAGTGGCTAGATACGTTCTCAGCTTACCTTTCATTACTTTCTGTTAGATACGGATATATATTGCCTAACCCCCAAAAAACCAAAGCCATGATAATTTCACCTTCAAATACAATCTATAACTCTCTTAAAACCAGCAGTGAGTTCCCTCTAACAATGCAAAACCAAGTTATAGGATTTTCAGAGAAAGAAAAATTGTTAGGAGTTCATGTTGATCATAAACTTAACTGGCAAACTCAGGTTGAACATCTGCTTAAGAAATGCAATTCTTTACTCTATCTTCTTCTCAGAATAAAATCATTTCTAAATAGACACATGAGAATCCTCTTCTTCAATGCATACATCTTACCCCATATTGACTATTGCTGTACCATTTGGGGAAATTGTAATAATGAGCTTCTCAATACCCTGTACAAATTTCAGAAAAGAGCTGCCCGTATAATACTAGACAAGGACATAGACACTCCATCACACGATCTCTTTCAAGAACTCAAGTGGATGACTATACATGAAAGAATCTATTTCAAAAAAGCCATTTTTGTTTACAAATCTATTAACAATCTTTTTCCTGAATACATGTCAAACTTATTCACACTCTCAAATAATCATTCACTAAGATCCCACACTCAACAATCCCTTAAGGTTCCAAAACCAAGACTAGAATTTTTTAGGAAAACTCTTGCTTATTCAGGTCCCAAACTCTGGAACACTTTACCACTACACATAAAACAATCAGAAAGCTTGGCTGTCTTTAAGAGATCATACCTCAAATGGTGGTTCTCTGGTGGGAAAAACTTGATAAACATGTAATATACTTGTGTCACATAATATATAAATGTAATTTTGTTCTTTATTTTATAAATCAACTTCACTCAACTGTTCTATAAATTGTTGGTCTAGTTTCATTTGATATGTTTAGTAGCTTAATTAATGCACTGTTGTTAAATTTAATGTAAATATCATTCTGTAAATGTTATATTTGTTCACATTTGTTGTAAATTGTATGTACATATATCTTGAGGCTCACAGGTAAGACTGGCTTTGCCAACAGTGTTGCCTCATTAAATAAAGTCTTTATTATTATTATTATCTTTATTATATACCGACAACTTGCCTTCTATTACATTTTGATACCTTCAGATGTGGATAAATACCTTCAGATTATGTACTGCTGTGCAAACCTAGCCGATAGAAGAGATATCTGACCTCAATGATTATTGAATAATTTCCTATAGAACTCTGGAGGGTTTTACATTTATCAATTTTCCTCAACTCACTTTAAAAATTAAATAACCCGTAATGAGCACTCGTGTAACTTCCTCTATTTTCCTCACGTTTAACTTTCAATTTGATATTCTATTTTCCTTTCTTGCCTTTCATCAAAAAAAGATAAGGAGGAAATGAAAGTAATAAAAGTGATAACCGACAACTTTTAGTACTTTAATTGCCTTACTTATATTGAAAATAAAGGCTCTAATATGATAGCAATGTTTTGAAATATTCATTATGTAAATTTTATGATTTTGCCCAATTTTACTAAGGGTAGATTTTATTTGGTGATTTATATTACCCGGTATACTTAACAAGAGGGCCCTAAGGGCCATAGGTCGCTCACCTGTCCTAGTAGTTCATACACCCCTAATGGTAGCCTCTATTGCATGTACAAGGTATTCTTATGCTTTATAATTGACATCACATTTAGACCCAATGACAATTTTTTTTTATTTATTTGACCTTGTAACCTTGCTTTTGACCCCGGATGACCCAATATCGAACTTGACCTAGATTTTGTTGAGATGATCATTGTGTACAAGTTTCATAAAGATCAGGTCAAAATTGTCACCTCTAGTGACTACACAAGGTTTTTCTATGATTTGACCTTGTGACCTAGTTTTTGACCCCGGATGACCCAATATCAAACTTGACCTAGATAATGTTGAGATGATCACTGTGAACAAGTTTCATAATGATTAAGCTAAAACTGTGACCTCTAGTGTCTACACAAGTAATTGTGGACGGACGACGGACGATGGACGAAGAGTGATCACACAAGCTCACTCGGTCATATTGATCCTGTGACGAATAACACCACATTGTACAAGTCTTCGTTTATGAAAAATTCATATAATAAGAAAAGCTATAATTTCTTTAAATTGGTATCAACATTTAACAATTTGCAATGAATTATATATTGGAACCATTTTAATTTAGCAATACACCTCATATTGGCACATTCAATTTGTTTATTTTTTAATAAACATACACTTTTATTGATGTATTTTTAGATCTCAGTAATATGCAACACAAACCTTGATTTTAACATGTTTCATCAATGTCAATCATTTGGAGTAAAACACTGATCAAAGATACTGTACATTTGATGACAGATGGTGTCAACATAATTACTGATTAGTACCCCACTGTGATCTTGGTGGCTTATCTTGATCTGGGACCAATATACACTATATTTTCTCCCAGCATAGGGGATCTATGTTGTTTATTGTCTATCATTTATATATATGTAATTTAATGCAACACAATACTGGCCTAGGTGTTGTTATGTGTTTGATTTTTATTACCTTTATATCTTCAAAATATTTTCTGCCCCTTTTGTAATTTTTATCCCATTACCAGGGCTCGACACTAACACTGGTCCGAGACCAGTGAAAATTCTGGAGGACCAGTAACTATGGGCGTTTTTGCCCTGTCGGACCAGTGGCCAAAATAGTTAGTGTCTAGGCCTGCATTACTTGAAAATATAAATGAACACCTTTTGAATTAAATTATTGATACACATAATATAAAAAAAACATAAAAAAATAAACTTGGTGAATTTAGTTTTAATATCCTGATATTAAAAAAACAAAATGTATACATGTACTGAAGTTAATTTTCAATGCAGTAGTACATTGTATAAGATATGTCCATGTGAACAAGATATTTAAGAATGAAACACGCATTTCATTAGTATTACTAAATATAATCTAATATTACTACTAAATAAAGGTGTTATTGCATAGGAACATATTTTTGTTAATTATTTTTATTTTAACTAGTATTACAAATTTGAGGGGCAGCATTTTATTTGTTTTGTGTTTATATCACAATCTATTATGAGTAATTTGTAACTTGTACATTAATTTATCTTTGATAATAATTTAGTAACTTGGCCCAGCAATGATTCGAGTGTGTATTATATATATTGCCGTGGCAAATCGATCCGACGGTTTTCTTAAACTACACTGTAACATTAACACCCAATTACGTCTACATAATGAGAGCATAATAATTAACATAATTACGAGACAATATTAATATTTAACAATTTTACGTCCGTGAATTGATCCATGGACCCAAAATGGGAATAACTCGGCCTTGACTGAGAAGTGAAATTTCACACGTTTTCCTCCATACATGATAAAAGTAACATAAATTTGTTGTACAATATAAACATCTTTATTGAGAAACACAACTATAAAACCCAATCTTAACGTATTTAACGCAAAATTATCAATATCGGTGAAATCATATCTGTCGCTCCTGCTAATCGCATTATCCTTTATTTGTTTTTACCCCCGGTCTGCGTCACATCCGGTAAGGGAGGTAACTCTGCAAGCACTCTAATCGCTTAATTGAAAGGCTGTATTCTTGCTCAAACTTTTTTGACTGGTTTTCAACCACAAATAAGAACTTACACGTGTGGCTAAAGGACAATGCTACAAATTGGGCCCCATATAAAGTTTGTGTTGAGTACTAGTCGAGGCACAATATGAAACAAGACTGCGTTCAATAAACGCTTATGCCCCCTGTGGAAGCCTTGTCCATAAATAAGTCTAAGTCCAAAATTAGGTCAAGGTGAAGGTCAAAAAGGGTCAGGTGATACAGGTGTGTGGAGAGTGTTCATATACAACATCCATGCAAGTTTGGAAGCTTTGCAGCAAGCCATAATGATGCTAGAAGAAACGGTCAATTTGGGTTAACCAGGACGGACGGACGGACGGACGAACGGACGAACGGACGGACGGACAGGTGCATCACTATATGCCTCCCGATCTATCGATACGGGGGCATAAAAAACGGGAATACGAGAAAGTGCTCTTGAATTCATAATATTGAGGTCATGTGATATTATAATGCTAAAAATAGACAATACACATTTTTTTTTTGACTGCATGTTTTGCGGTTAAGTCATACTTTCCTCTAATTTAAATAATTCAAAAAAATTATAACGCTTTTAATATCATTTTTGTGCTTAGATGCCCGGAAATTTGGAACAACAGGATAATAATTGTGAAGGGGCCCCTGCATAGATATAGTGAAAAAAGCCCTGTCTTAACTTTAACCACCCACGTTAATTAAATGTATATGACACTCTATATTAACGTATGTAAAATAGGTAAATATGCTGCCGCTTATATAAGACCTCATAATTTTACTATCTATTATCCGATTTTAAATATTTAAAGCTTGTAATGAAGCAGAGATATATGTCTGTCAATTTATACAACATTCATCACGATACCCTATTTATTAAATCCAAGCTACGAGTAAGAATCCGTTACGCGTAAAAGTAAGTTTAAAATATCCTGTTTTTTACCAAATAAAAAATCAATCAACGGTCGAAAATCATCAAATATTAATTTAATTTTCGAGCGATTTTGTTCATTAAAGCTTGTTTTAAAAGCTTATACTGTAAGGTTTTATAAAATGTAAAACATATTTTTAAAGCATTTGCGAGTTGTCGACCGCTAACAAAATAAAACAGAATGGACGTATTCATAATAATGTGTGATGTAAACTACGCCGACCATTGATCATCTTTTGTGGCGATTTTTTTCAAAAGCTAGCATCATGGTTCGTAATTTAATGCAACCAATACCTCACAATATGCATTTAATAGCAGGTTATATTGTAAATAATCGTCATTTTTAATGATTTTATAATTAACATTCGGCAATAAGTCCGCAAGTTCAATACAGCTACCGAAAAAAATAGTCCCGCATCGTGACAAAAATCACTATTTTTGACTCCATTTTGTAAAGACAAAACCAATTGAAACCAGAAAAAAAGTACAACCAATACCTCAAAAAGTATTTAATCTCACAATTTAAACAAGTTTCAATCAAAAATATGTTTTCAATTAGCGCATGGAAGGTGTGCAGGTGCCCGTTTCACACGCTTTTTGACGTGATTCCGCCATTTTGAAAATTTATTTGCAATAATTAGTACACAAATGCACGAAGTTTAATCAAATTGTTGGCGGTCGACAACTCGCAAATGCTTTAGAAATAAGTTTTACATTTTATAAAACCTTCAAGTATTAGCTTTTAAAACAAGCTTTAATGAACAAAATCGCTCGAAAATTAAATTAATATTTGATTTTCGACCGTTGATCGATTTTTTATTTGGTAAAAAACAGGATATTTTAAGCTTACGCGGAAAGGATTCTTACTTATTTAAAATCGGATAATAGATAGCAAAATTATGAGGTCTTATATAAAGTAGGGTAGAATTTGACTAATGCGTTTTACGCTTACCGCGGTAACATTGTTAATCGGCCGATCGATATGTGTAAGCGACAGCATATTTACGTTAATATAGAGTGTCATATACATTTAATTAACGTGCGTGCTTTAACATGTGCTGATGTTGACACCAAATCCCATAGGAAATTATTCTAGTTAAAAGATTAAATGTTTTATTGGGTTATTAATCTAAACTGACAATTCGGTCAACATTAAAAATGATTAATAAAATTAGGATATATGGCAGTTCTAGAAAAAGAAAACATGAAAAAGATCAATCATTATTTATCAGTGAATAATTTAACTTACCATGATATTTGTAAAATTACCAAGACAAGAATGTATAAAAAGTGTCAGCCTACCAATATTTTGTTTTCCTTCATCAGCCGCCATTTTGGATACAGATGCTGCGGGTTTGGTATAACAGCCACTCTCCGTTCAATTATTCCGTTCACGATTACCTCCCTTTGACCTTTAGGACTTGATTGTGTTACATTTCGTGGACTTGACTGTAAAAATAAAACCTAACATTTTTTATTACTTTCTTATCCAAATTTAAATACTATTTCTTCTCCGATATGTAACTTACAATACTTGGTACTTGAATTAATTCAATATTCATTGTTAAGTTATGTGACAACATTGATCAGAAGCTATTCTATAAATAAAGTATAGTAAAATCCCTGCACTTATCAACATTAGTATCAGATAGTGTGAGTATAATAAATAAACATCGCTATTTTTCAAATATTGTTTAGTTAAGTTTAGCTATTTCTTTCTTGCAAGTATTGTTGTCACATGAATATGATATACATCAGGGCCGTATCCAGGATTTTTTTCGTGGGGGGGCCAAGAGGGGTGGGTGCGGGATGGGATTCCCCTCCCGGTGGATTTTTTTTTAAAATCTTGTTATTGTAACGGTGCATTTTCCTGATATTTCAGGCATCATAAAGCATGGAAAAAGATAACTAAAGTAGTGCTACTGATAAGTGTTCCCTCTCCATGCGAAGATTTTTTTTATTTTTGCTTAAAAATGATGCAATTTCCTGCACTTTTAGTTTTGAAATCAGACATTAAAATAATTAAAGCAGTGCTACTAAAGAGATCTACTAGTTTTTAAAAACTTAATAATCTGATCATTCATGTTTTACCATTTTAATATTAATTATTAAGAAATCCAAATTATACGAACATGAATTTTTTAAATGTAATATGATTTCCTGCACTATGTAAATTATGAACTTTAATATTCGGATATAAAATTGGACTATTACATTTGATTTATGAATCAGATATCAATGAAATGGATGCATATTAAAAAATATTTCAAGAATGTGACCATTACTTTCCACTCAAACATTTAATACTAGTATATATAGGAATCCTTATATTAATCACCCCATTAAACAATTAAATAATATACATGTACCTATTTTTCTCACTGCAATGATTACAATTAGTAACTTACATTTTAACTACCAATTCTTCAAGTCAAACTTTAATTTTTAATCATCATGCTCTAATTTAATGGGATTAAATGGAGTTAACCATTGACATCATTATGTAATATCTGACTGACATTCTTTAATCAACCTCAACACACTTAATTTCTTATCAGTTGCAAAAATCACACCTTCACCATCTGCAGGTGGTCCTGTTGAGTGCTTGATTAGTCATGCCTGGGGGCTATACAATACATACACAGGATGTCATCTAGAATGTCCAATATAAAGGTCACAACAATTATGATCAGTGGTGTATTAAATCAATAGTTTTAGGGGCCGAAAAATATCGATATATGATAAAAACGTAGCTAGCCAGCCAGCTGGGGGGCCAAGGCCCCCTGGCCCCCTACCTGAATACGTGCCTGTACATTGACTTCAGTGGTCACCGTGATACCTACCATTTGTAAGGCCCATCTACAATATGCAACACACAACAAATTACAAAGATCAAACAAATTGAATAAACTCAGAGAAATGATGAGAGATTCGTCTTGAATAAACCTTTCAACCACAACAAACCTAATAGTGTTATACATAGATGTTACAGAAATTACATGTATACAATGGCCATTATTTGAACAGCGTCGTACAACATCAGACGGTGAGACCTATCACATTATTATGTTCAAAATTGTATACAACCTAGGGGCAGTACCAACATCATATCAACTTCTACGCTCGCCAATATGCCTGGACTCAGTTAAATTTGTAACATACCCCTGCAGATTAACAACTTGCATCACCATCGTTCTTTCCAAGAACTGCCATCCCTTGTATCTGATAGATAGATACTTTTACCAACCTTGGTCACCAACCTGGATAGCATGGACAGCTTCATGAGCTTAAAACAGGTTGTTCAGCCAACCCATTAAAGGTAGATTATTTAAAAAAGTTTGTTCACAATGTTAAAGTTTTATTATTGTTTCGTATCGTACGAAAGTCGATAAATTTCTGTAGGGTTGCAGCCTTAGAGGTCCACTCAACAATCTTAAGTCATTTCAGTTTGAGTTTATCACTTCCTTTTCTGTTTGTCGTCTGTATATGAATACACACTATATATCAATCGAACCATGCCGTGCTCAAAAGAATCATCGAAGCGTTACCTAAACTTATAGCGTAAATAACTGAATATGATATACATGTACTACATTGTACCAAGTTTAAAACTACCGGTTTAGTCAAGGACGTGTTAGAACAGTATTTTAATAGGAATTTTTCATATAATAGTGCTGGATTTATGCTGAAATTAACTAGGTATATTTGTGGGTATGTGTTAAAGTGAATACTTGTGTGAAAAAAATTCGGTTTATATCGGATAAAAACACCCACAGTACCTTTGGGACTTCAAATTGAATTCTTTTGTAGACACATACTGTTTACCTCCGTTGTGCGTGCGTATTTGAACGTATTATTGAAGGCTGTATTAAAAAATAATAAAGCATTCGTGTATTCAACACGATATAAATTATATCTCAATATGTCATATATAGAATAAAAAACTTAATCAATACATCGATCATCAACCATTGGTTAAGGTTATTGTGAATTATATTCCGTTATCATCTGATTATTCTAAGGTAAGATATTATTTCAAAGTTTGGATCGATATGAATTTTATTAGAAATAACATATGCAAAACGAATGACCTTATATTACATCGAGTTTCAATATTACATATTATTAGTTTGTTATATACAGAGGCATATATGTGCATATAGTACAGACACTAAGGACTCAACAGCAAGAACCCAGACATCAGTCATGTTACGACCTACCTACTTAACCCACTGTTACATGTATACAAGGTTGTGACCATGAATTAAATATATATAATAAAAATAATATAAAAATGCTAACGTTACACTATATAGGGCTTTATTTCTGCATAAAGTACATTACAATCACTATGGTGCAATGTTCAAAAACCAACATCAAAAAGTGCTAGTGCAGATAGTAGAACATACTCTATATATTTTATTTATATCACTGGCTTAGCATGAGAAGGTCGTAAGTAGCATAAGACCCATACATAATTTAAAATCTGCATCACAAGTCGCTTCTTATAATATGAGTCTATTTTTATGAAATTCGGAACAGGTCATGTTGACCAATGTGAAGTTGAAAAAAGCTTGTTTTTCCAAAAGTAAAGAGTAATTTTCAGCCAGTTTTTCTCAAAATAGCGTTTATGTACTTATGACCTTCTCATTCTAAGCCTGCGATATATACATTACAGTTTACGTGTTGCTGTTTCATTCATCAAAGCGTAACAATGATATATTTAACCTTCAATGACACCCCACTTATCCCAGGATAGAATCATTGAAATGGGCACAGACACATGGCTTCAGTATTTGCCAAGTCCTTACACATTGCAGTTCCTTATACCTTCTCTTTATATAGGGTACCCTCAGATAATATGAATCCGAGTGTCTAAGGGAATGCAGTTTATCGTGAGTACCGATTGGGGATAAGGTAGACAGGTACAAACAACCTGTTGATGTAAACTAATGGACAGATGTAAATACAAGTATTGAGTTTCAGCTTAACATATCAAGTTAATTCTTTTTTTTAAAGTCATAGTTCACGCTCTGAAAATTCATTATTACAACATTGTGTGATGAGAAATATTGACTGGTCTAGGTCACAGGTAACTGTATCATTGATAAAGAGCAGAGCAAAACAAATTGTTGTTTTAAGAATATTTTTACTCTTTATAAATGATGCAGTTACCTGTGGTCTAGGTCACAATCCCAAAAATGTAAGTCACACAATAAATACTAGCAGCATTTATCATAGTATCAGCTTATATGACAGAGCATCGGATTTAACACTATTTTTAAGTGTGTTCACACAATAACACAATATTTGGATGTACTACGACCCGTTGGAAGTAAGTGTATCATTTAGGTTGGACCTACTGAATACGTAAATTTGATACAAAATGCATCAATGATTTGTGTGTTTTTTTAAAAACAATTATTATTAGTCCCACAAGGTCAACCGTAGTTTTAGTGCCGGTTATGGAAAACATTCAGTAGATCTAAAGTTCTATAAACAAGATCCTACGTAAAAGATTCTCGCACTTTATCAGGAACACAAAAACAAGACCCTACGTCCGATGAAAGTCGCAGGGAGATGGTAGGGTCTTCTTTACATGATTACCCATTACCCAGTCACATTATCGCGACACCAGCTAGGCGAATCAGCAGTTACATGGAATTAACTATACTGAGCGGTAAACAAGGACAATAATTGACTAGTTAGTATGCCACAGTCTGGGATTGAGACCGATAACCTGTTGCACTCGAAGCGGTAACATTGTGTGTACATGATAATGTTAATTAAATTAATTAATTCACTTAATTGCAGAAATATAACATGTGCTTGAAAATACAGATATACGTATATGCAACCTCACTCCAGTTTTCATGCTGCATGATCAACCATGATTTTCTGGCTACGTGTTAATGTCAGTTGGTTTAATATCAGCTACCCAGAAATCGACGACATTTAAATATCAGGGACCGTATATCAATAAGGTTGAATAAGACTCACACATATTTGAACTAAAAGCGCTTCTTATGAGCCTATTTTTATGACAATCGGAACAGGTCATGTTGACCAAACTACAGTTGGAAAAGCTTGTATTGTTCCATAAGCATGCTTATAGACTACGACCTTCTCATTCTAAGCCAGCGATATACGTTCATGTTAATATCAAATACGTCAAATTACTTAAATGATGGATTGGAATCCATCTCGCTATAATTATATATCTGTTTTGTATTTCTAATAGCTGTATACTGCCTATCAAAAGAATAAGCTTTGTAATAGGTAGACTCATTCAATAATATTATGTCGTATTTAGCAAAGTATGGATTTTTACCATTTTCATGACGATTCATGAAATCAAATCTACCGTAAACTTTGGGACTATGATGACATTTTTCTTTGTTCATACATTCATGTAGAACTCGGGTTACGGAAAATATGAAAGTGAAGCATGACTGTCATCACATTTTTAGGAAGATTTTACGTCTCAAATTTTCACGAAAATTACTAAAAATGTCATATTTTTGTTAAACATGACGTATTCGTTGCGGATTTATCTGCAGGTTACAAGGAATGTTTGAATATTAGATTGCTTTAATAGCTTTGTAAAAGACAGTGGGTAGATATTAGAAATATAGGACACAGTAAATTTTATAGGAACATACATTTTATTTTTTTAATAAAAACACAAGGCCAAGTTAAGCCTTGTATTTCGTGAACCTTGTCGTTTTATTCAAAAGTTGGAGTATTAATAACATGTATAAAGTGCTATCTCGTAGATTTATGTTTCCTCATGAATTTGGTTAAGTTGACATCTGCCGTTGCTATGGTGACCAATTTTTGAAAAATATTCAAGCATATAGGTCGAGGACCATGTTAATTTGTTCGCACTATAATAAAAAAGACCTTCATTGGTTTGTTAGATATCCATTTATAAACGAATATTCAAGGTTAAATAGTTTACAAAGGTATAGATTTTATATGAGTGGTAACCGTTGAATGATACACGGTGTGTGTGGGTTTTGTTATATAACCGCCCAGGTTATAAGTGTTTTTTACATTATCACTGGATCTATTATTGATAATATCCAACCAGACTCGAAAATTTCTTTAACCATTCTTAGAAAGCTTCTTAATCCAATCAATCCAGGAGAATGCAAACAAATTTGTAATTTCTTTTCAAATAACATTGTGACCAGATAACTACAAGGTGTTTTAGTGTTTCAATAATGTTTCATGTTTCACTAATGTTCTATATTACTTTGAATGTTTATTTCAGTGTATATATTGTATTGTTATACACTAGTCGAATGTTCTAAGTACACACTTTGTAATTTTCATTTAACAGGAAAAGTATTAGACCTATCAGTGAATCGAATATACCATTGGAATCAGGAAACTATTGTCTATCAAGTTTAGTTAATCACCATTCTGAAATATAATAACAACATACTAGAAAATGACCATTTAGTTCACTGCTTAAAACAACAAAGTCGCACATCAATATTATGTATGACCACCGTCTGCCCTGATGATAGCCTGACGTCCTCTGAGGCATTAAATTGATAATGATGTGTACCAATCGCTGCTGGAGTGCATTCCATTCTAGTAAAGGTTTCGTTGTGAGTTCCTGTACGTTCTGGTGTTACCGTCGTGCTCGGATGCGTCGCCCCAACTTATCCCAGACGTATTATATCGGATTTTGGTCCGGGCTACAAGGCGGGCATTCAGTCGTGCAACCTAAATAGGAAATTGCATCAAAATCAAATTCCATGTGATGAGAATCTGCTCATATCTTACAAAATACATGATTGATCGAAACTAGTGAGTTTTTATTAAATTGTAGTAGTAATTCGGATGACAAATGCCTATTGAAAGTTACTTCCATGCTCAACTTCAAATTGCTCCATACAAATAAATGGACTTATTCTGTTGAATTCAACGATTCCACATTATTTCACAATCTTTAAGTGATACAACCATCAGTCAGATGTTGTCATAAACGTGTTTTGACGAATGTAAGGACTAAATGTAAATGACGCCATGTGACGTCTCAATTTTAAATCGAGTCAATAGAAACATGCAGCTTTTTCGAGAATTCAATGCAACAAACATGATAAAAAGTTTGTGCATGTGCTAAGAACCCCAAAACAGACAATTAATGAATTAAATCTTACCAGTCTTATTGGCATGCCAATTTCAAGCATTCATGTCGCACTTGCGCACTCCTCACGCGTCATTTGTGTCAAATGATACGAACTATTTTTATGGCTTTATATTTGGGGGTCGAATGTTAATCGTGTATGAAATGATTTAAACACATTAACACATATTTGAGGTGTGAGCACGAGAAAAGTGTGATTTTGTCATTTTTGTCACGCATCAATGATTTTCACGTAGATCTTGGGTTTTCTTCTTCTGTATTACAGACAATCACCAACATACGCTATCTTAACAGTTTTATTGAGTTGAGATGATTATGTTCCTGATTTATTCTAGCTCTAAAAGTGTGTACTTAGAACATTCGTCAAGTGTATGTATTATCCCATAGCATGAATTGTCTCGGCAATACCCAGCTATGTATGGAAGACACCATTTCATGTGGTTTTCTGAATAAACATATTCTATTCTATTCTACATTAACACAGACCAAACTACGTATCATTGACATCATTAAAATATAATTATCATTTACATCCTTAATTACCACAAAACACGAAATCGGAGTGTCACCTTTTCACATACGTTAACGTAATAAGCGTTAAGGTAATATTGTACAAAACTTTAAATGAGACCATCATTTATTATCGTGTGTTTTCGTTATAGATAAACCATGTTTTTTGAGCCGTGACTAATTTATGCAGCAAAGTTGATTCACCCTAAATGGGTATGCATATATATCCAATAACAACATAAGTTAAATAAGTAGTTTCTGTTAGTAACTCAATACGTGGCCCAATGGATACGGCGATGTCTTCTGAGACTTACTTTTACAGGTTCGATCCTTGGTATGATCACTTTTTATATATATTTTTCAAATCGCTTGTTCAAGTAATATCACATAAGAAAGTTTCCTGAAATGTATTTAATAATTAGCGATTTATTAGTCAAACTTAAGTGTCGTTAGTCATAGTAACAACGTGTAACTATAAACGTGTAATGGCTTCAACTAGTTAACATACTGGTGAAGATGTTGGTATGATAATGAATATTTAATATGGCTCGTATTAAATACCTTATACAGAAAGTTTGCAAGGAGTTCATAATTTATATAATATACATGTAGTCTATGTGTCTTTTAACTTTGACACAAACAATGGCGTTAGCTAATGCAATAAACGGTCTTCAAGCAACCGCTATTAGATATCCAAATGCATCATCCTACTCAGAGACAGACAAAACTGACAGGTTGTCAACCAACACACCAAGTGAAGTCGAAAATTATTGACACGAGTTTAAGTATTGCATTCAGTAAAAGATAAATTAATACTGGACCCGAGGAAAAAAATGAAACAAAATAAATGAAGTGAGAAAAATAGTGCAGTTATCAGGGCTTGAACCCGCGTGTCTCAGGCTGACAATTAAGCTCTCTACCGATTGAGCCAGCGATACTGACAATATCAGGTCACGCAAATATATATATTAACGCATTTTAAGGTATCCCAACCAGGTATATTTACACACCATGACTAAATAGTGTAATCTCCCGTCACGGCTCAAAACTCGTGGTTGATCTATAGTGTACCGTAAGCATGATTTGGTTGATTGACATGTTGAAATAACAAATCTGAATGGACAACGGTCAAGCACGAATATTTAAGGTTATCACGTAAAAAGATTTAAATAATACTATAGGTAAATTTTCAACTTGGGTTGCTAAACGGGGGGGGGGGGGGGTTACTGTACAAACTCTATGGTTAAAGTACATACACATACATAACCTAGAAATACACCTATAAGTGAATTTTACAAAACAATAATTAGTAAACCCAAATGTATACAATTATGTTTACCAATCATTGTAAAGTTATGTGGACAGGATACATGTGTGCAATGATGCAATTATCCTACATGTGAGTGTCAAGAAATTAGGTGCGGCTTTATATCCTGTACATTAACATGTACAAATACTTCATACGTGAGACACCGTGTTTATTTCAACCTGTCCATGAAACGGACCAAGTTCTACTATAATCATCTGTATATTTAGAAAGAGAAAATACAGGAACACATTTAGCCATTTGTAAACCTTGTCCTAGAGACAAGAATTCAACTGTTTAAACACATTATGCCAATAAAAGATTCGAGGACCATGTTAATTTCTTCCGATATACCAAATGCAATTTTTAGCTCATCAGATTTTTAAAAAAAAAGATGAGTTATTGTCATCACTTGATCGTCGTCGGCGTCGGCGTTGCATGGTTAAGTTTTGTGTTTAGGTAAACTTTTTTCATTAACTATCAAAGCTATTGCTTTGAAACTTGCAACACTTGTTCACCATCAATACCCGAGCCTGTAAATCAAGACCCATAACTCTGATCTGCATTTTGTAAGAATTATTGCCCCTTATTGGACTTAGAAAATAAAATGCCTTGGTTAAGTTTTGCGTTTAGGTCCACTTTTCTCCTTAACTATCAGAGTTATTGCTTTGAAACTTTCAACACTTGTATCCTGATCAATACCTGACCATGTCCAACAAGAACCATAACTCTGATCTGCATTTTGTATGAGTTATTGCCCCTTTTTGGACTCAGAAAGTTCCTTGGTTATGTTTTGTGTTTAGGTCCACTTTGCTCATATACTATGTTGGCTATTGCTTTGAAACTTAAACACTTGTTTATGATCAATACCTGACCATGTCAAGCAAGAACCATAACTCTGGTCTGCATGTTGTGTGAGTTATTGCCCCTTTTTGGACAGAAAATTCCTTGGTTAAGTTCTGTGTTTAGGTCCACTTTTCTCATACACTATGTGGGCTATTGCTTTGAAACTTACAACACCTGTTCACCATCAATACCTGACCCTTTCAAGCAAGACTAATAACTCTGATCTGCATTTTGCATGGGTTATTGCCCCTTATTGGACTTAGAACATTTCTTGGTTAAGTTTTGTGTTTAGATCCACTTTTCTCATACACTACGTGGGCTATTGCTTTGAAACGTTCAATACTTGTTCACAATCAATACCTGACCATGTCAATCAAGAACCAGAACTCTGATCTTTATTTTGCAAGAGTTATTGTCCCTTTTTCGACTTAGTAAATTCCTTGGTTAAGTTTTGTGTTTAGATCCACTTTTCTCATACACTATGTGGGCTATTGCTTTGAAACTTTCAATACTTGTTCACAATCAATACCTGACCATGTCAATCAAGAACCAGAACTCTGATCTTTATTTTGCAAGAGTTATTGTCCCTTTTTCGACCTAGTAAATTCCTTGGTTAAGTGTTGTGTTTAGGTTCACTTTTCTCCTAAACTATCTGAGTTATTGCTTTGAAACTTTCAACACTTATTCACCATCAATACCTGACCATGTCAAGCATGGCCCATAACTCTGATCAACATTTTGCAAGAGTTATTGACCTTTTTTAACCATCAATTCCTCATTTTGTTAAGCAAGACTCATAACACTGCCCTACTTTATGCAAGAGTAATGGGCCATTTTTACAGTGACTATGATCAGATGAGCGTCTGCACCCGCAAGGCGGTGCTCTTGTTATAATAACGTTGAGTCATTCAAATAATATAATCAAATATGCACTATAGAGTCAGTTAACTAGAATATTGGTTCGCGATTTACAAAATCGCTAGAGCACTCGACCGTTGAATGGTGTTTTGAGACATGACATTGAGAGACGTCATATGAGTCAAAATAACATGATTGTCTTTGCATTATTAATGTTTTCTTGTTCAATTGTTTTTTTGTTGGGGTTCTTCAGGACGATTATCATAACACTGTAACATAAGTTTAAATATAAAAAATAAAGTCCTTATTATTACTATTATTACTAGTATTATCTCAGTGTGGAACGGTGGCCGACTTGTTCCAATCCGGAGGTCCCTGAGTGACCGAGTGGTTAGCACTCTCGACTACCAATCCGGACGTCCCTGGTTCGAATCTCGACCGAGGCACTGGAAAGTTCAGAAACTAGAAGTAAACTGTTTGGAAACCCAGAGGTAGTATCGCGTGATCTCTGCTACACACCGGGAACATTAAAGAACCAAGAAACATTCCTTGTATCACACAACTTTTTGTCTCTTTCCTCGAAGCCGGAGGTCATGCGTCAATAAGACAAGGATAAAACCGAATGGCCACGCACTACAATAAGACAAGGATAATACCGAATGGTCACGCACTACAATAAGACAGGGATAATACCGAATGGTCACGCACTACAATAAGACAAGGATAATACCGAATGGCCACGCACTACAATAAGACAGGGATAATACCGAATGGTCACGCACTACAATAAGACAGGGATAATACCGAATGGTCACGCACTACAATAAGACAGGGATAATACCGAATGGCCACGCACTACGAATGGCCACGCACTACAATAAGACAGGGATAATACCGAATGGTCACGTACTACAATAAGACAGGGATAATACCGAATGGTCACGCACTACAATAAGACAGGGATAATACCGAATGGCCACGCACTACAATAAGACAAGGATAATACCGAATGGTCACGCACTACAATAAGACAGGGATAATACCGAATGGTCACGCACTACAATAAGACAGGGATAATACCGAATGGTCACGCACTACAATAAGACAAGGATAATACCGAATGGCCACGCACTACAATAAGACAAGGATAATACCGAATGGTCACGCACTACAATAAGACAGGGATAATACCGAATGGTCACGCACGTCAATAAGACAAGGATAATACCGAATGGTCACGCACTAAGACTGTCTCAGTCGAACGCAAAAATAATTATAATCTCAATGTCGTTGATTTGAATCTATGAAGAGGAATGCAGTTTCTATACGATTGTTTGAATGCAAATAATAAAGACTGGTATTTTACAAAAGAGATCAAGAAACTTGATAATAACGTTATAATATTTGTTGTTTAACTTCCCTGATGTAATAAATACAACATGAACCTATGTGATATTTTCACATACCGTGACCAAGCGGTGCTCATAAACCTGTAGTGTTATACTTTTAATAAAGGCTGTTAGCTATGTATGAATATTAGTGTAAATATGAGATTTGGATGTGGATATGACAGTTGCGTGTGATTTTGAGCTTTATATGTTATTTTGAGTTTTGAATATTGGAGTACAGTGTAAAAGTTAAAATGATTATATACTACTTAAAATTTGATAAGGGTCAAGGAATCAATATTCACGTTAACTGAACAAAATCGATTACCAAACCGCTACATGCAAATATTAAAATATCATCTAATATGCTGTTAATTTTCGAAACATTCATGTGTCGTATTAGGTATGCATTGACATAATGTCGTCTTTTTCAAAGGAACTCAAAAGTTATATTGGCAGGAACCAAAGTTGTGACAATAACATGAAACAGTTCGTCCCTTTTCTATTCTCTTATTGTGTCAGAACCAAAATGACAAAACAACCAACAGTCAGCATTGTGTTATCACAGAGGCTTGAATGCTCGCAAACATTTAGTGGGGCTGGGCTTATTAGCATTTAGACCTCAGATTTTGAAGCAATTTTTATTCGTTTACATAGCATTGATGTAGCATGTTTCTGAAAACATCATTAATTATAATTAGTCCATCTTATCAAAGAGTGCCCTAACTTATTACATGTATATTCTTGGATCTAATTCAATTTGCAAAATATTCAAATGGAAAATTTGTTGACACTTATTAAATTTTGAAAAGTTGTATTACATTAGTTGTCTACAGCATGGGTTAATTGTATGGTATTTTATATTTCAGTACCACAGAACGATAGTACCGTAGATCGTGATTGGTAAAGGCCTACATTCTAGTAGACGATGACCTCTCTACTATGCCTGGTCATTTTGTGTATGACGTCATCTGTACGTGGTCTAGGGGTCACCCTTCTTCAAGGGGACGTCTACATTCAGTTCGTAGCTGCTTTATATGATGAGTCGGGGCCGGCTGGAGCATGCAGCTCCATAGACGCCGAGACGGTACAAAATATGCACGCCGTTAAATGGACACTATCTCGACTGAATGAGAATAATTACCTCAACAATGTAAAAATAGGTGACTGATCCATTGTTTATTTATTCATTTATATAGTTTACTCTGTATTCATTATCAATCTACGTCTCTAGGGGGTCATTTCAAACATATTTATTTGTAAAACCCCAACGTATCATTATGTCACTGATCATCAGTCCGACGGTACGAAGTTATGTTAACAGACAGCACATTGCTTTATCTATGTTTCATTTGACCAAACAAGACCCCCTGCAAAATAGTCGCGAAGCAGGTCCATATATTATCTATTTCTGAGGTTTCGAAACAGTGATGACATTAATATGTGAAAGCAAACGCTTTTTTCATATTGTATATGATGATGCTTACGGCCAGGGAAGGCTACTATAGTCTGTGTTGTGTTATACGAGTAAAATGCAACTTATTACGTCAGGTCTTTGGTAGAGTGTTTCGCTGACACACCTGATCTATGGATCCGGCTACAGAGACAGGTTACGGGAACTTTTCATCGACATTTTATTGATCTGGGAAAGTTGAAAGTTGTTGGCTGATGGCTTCAGAACTTGCTTGTTTTGGTTGAAGATTCATTCCAGATCAACTGGTCAAGCCATTGGTCACTATGCACATTTTAAAAAACATAATGTTGACAGTAGGCGAATCCGACTATGTTGCTATTCTTTCAATTACGTACCCTCCCACCAGTTGACATTCAACCAATCAATTTAAGTTTATGTATTTTGTGTGTCTTGCATTGCTCCTCGAACTACATAAAACGAATTGCATTCTACGTTGAAGAAGTTGCCGCACGTTCACGACATTTAACGGGTTCTTTTCGAATAGGGGATATCAACTAAATATGTTGTATTCGTATGCAAAGTGTCCACCGGCAATCTATCGGATGGGTGAACAATAAAAAACTGCCATTCACCAATTGCTTGCTGGTTGGCACATTTGCATATTAATGCTTCTGTATACAAACATGATCGATCTCTCCTATACGCCAAACTTGACATTAATCCTACGATATTTAAATTGCATTGTCATTGTTTATATGGTTATTTTATTACATTTGTATATGATTTTATTACACATTAGGTTTGTTTGTAACACATACATGCCAGAGACCGGACGAGGACAAACGTGTAGCGCTAGAACTCGCTGCGGAAATACAAGAGAATACGCCAGGGAAAACTATTGTTGGTACGTCTGTTTTGTAAATTTCACAATGTCATGTAATACAAAATTATTGTAATAATTAATATATTTTAATCACGAAACCTCGTCAGTAAAATCTATGTCACAACAGCCGCAATATATATTGGTTGCACGATTTATTACTGTCAAAATGACGGAAAATTTTAAAATAACGGTATAACAGCAGATAATATGGCAGACAAATAGAGAGATCGCCGACATGGCGAGGCTACTGCAGGAATGGATAAAGCATCGTTCCTACCAAATTTCCAAGTCCGTTCCTACTTTTTGTTTTTCTCAATATGATTATACATTGTTTATTTACTTGGTCGAACTATCTTTTTGCAAGAATTTGTTGTTTAATAGCCGATGCAATTGCTATTTATTGGTTGCGGACACTGGCGCCCACACTATTAGGTGTTTCACATCAGTGTTTTTTGTACTGTAAGCGTAATGAAACGATTCGTTGTTCCAGGATTAATTGGTCCAGACTATAGTTCTGAAGCAGAGTCCTTCTCCCGTCTGCTGAGTTCACTTCCGCTTGAATATCGTCTGCTACAGATGGGATTTTCTGCAACGTCATCGTCCCTACGAGACCGATCTACATACAAGAACTTCTTTCGAACGATACCACCTGATGATATACAAGTGACGGTATATAATTTGTGCTACATGTTTCATAAATGAATGCTTTCAAATACTGATGTCAAGGTTGTAGGCCTACTAGAAGTCTGTTCGGACAGGAAATCGCGGCACAACAGAAACAGCAGAGCACGAAAAGCGCAAAACGAAACACACATAAAAGCAAAACCACTGACCAAATTGTTATGCCCCCCCTATCGATAGATGGGGAGGCATATAGTGATTCACCTGTACGCCCGTCCGTTCGTTCGTCCGTCCATCCTGGTTAACCCAAATTGACAGTTTCTTCTAGCATTAATATGGCTTGCTACAAAGCTTCCATACTTGCATGGATGTTGTATATTAACACTCTCTACACCCCTGTATCACCTGACCCTATTTTGACCTTCACCTTGACCTAATTTTGTACTTAGACTTATTGAAGGGCCAAATTCCTGGTTAACCCAAATTGACAGTTTCTTCTAGCATAAATATGGCTTGCTACAAAGCTTTCATACTTGCATGGATGTTGTTTATGAACACTCTCTACACGCCTGTATCACCTGGCCCCATTTTGACATTCACCTTGACCTAATTTTGGACTTAGACTTATTGAAGGGTCAAATTCCTGGTTAACCCAAATTGACCGTTTCTTCTAGCATTATTATGGCTCGCTACAAAGCTTCCATACTTGCATGGATGTTGTATATGAACACTATCTACACGCCTGTATCACCTGACCCCATTTTGACCTTAACATTGACCTAACTTTGGACTTAGATTTATTGAAGGGTCAAATTCCTGGTTAACCCAAATTGACCGTTTCTTTTAGCATTAATATGGCTTGCTACAAAGCTTTCATACTTGCATGGATGTTGTATATTAACACTCTCTACACCCCTGTATCACCTGACCCTATTTTGACCTTCACCTTGACCTAATTTTGTACTTAGACTTATTGAAGGGCCAAATTCCTGGTTAACCCAAATTGACAGTTTCTTCTAGCATTAATATGGCTTGCTACAAAGCTTTCATACTTGAATGGATGTTGTTTATGAACACTCTCTACACGCCTGTATCACCTGGCCCCATTTTGACATTCACCTTGACCTAATTTTGGACTTAGATTTATTGAAGGGTCAAATTCCTGGTTAACCCAAATTGACCGTTTCTTTTAGCATTAATATGGCTTGCTACAAAGCTTTCATACTTGCATGGATGTTGTATTTGAATATTCTCCACACACCTATATCACCTAACCTCATTTAGACCTTCCCATTGACCTAATTTTGGACTTAGACTTATTAAGCGTCTAATTCTTGGTTAACCCAAATTGACCCTTTCGTTTTACATCATGTCCATCATGGCGTTGCCTTAAAACTTTGCATTCTTGTTTACCATCATAAGCCCCCTACATTATCAAAGCCATGTAACACTATCCAACATTATTACAGAATTATGGCCCCTGATTGACTTAGCTTTTTATGGGCAAGGCATCCATGGGGGCATAAGCGTTTATTGAACGCAGTCTTGTTTCCCATAAAATCGTCTGAAACTCAGATGATGGTGATATTTTGCATAGATAGATAGAAAGATAGGTAGGTTATTCATTTAAACTGCGCCACTTTTCATGATAAACAAATGTATGTACAACATCAAATATGGATAAACATTCACTTAATCAAGTGTTGGCTTTCTTGTACTTCTATACCTGTACAATGTATGATATTTGCAGGTCATGCGTGAGATGATGGCGGGTCTGAATTGGACATACATGGCCGTTATATACAGTGATGATACATACGGCCAAGGCGGTACTGACGCATTGCTTAAATCAACTCAAGGATTAGATGTTTGCTTTCCAGTCACAGTACCAATAAGTTACCAAAATAATTCTGTTCAGATGTTAGAAGCTATCATGAGGGATCAAATTCTAAATGCTGCCGTTCAAATTACCGGTGTTCTAATTTTCGGAAGTGCTAAATTAGCAGAAAACGTATTGACAGCAACCGAGAATGTTGTCCGTGCGAATGCTGAATTACCAACTCCAGTATTTTTATTTTCCGAAGCCGGGAATTTGATTGTAGGACAGGAGAGCAATGTATCCCGCGGTGCATACGTTCTTACTCCACGGCGCAAAACGATCGAGGAATTTCAGGATTACTGGCGGGGCGTTTTCTCATCAACAGAAACACTCTACTCAGAATTACCCAACAATGAGTGGTTGAAGGATCTTTATCAGTCCAAGTTTCAATGTACTTTAGCATCAACTATACAAGGTAATACGTGTCCTACTTTATCACCAGAAAAAGTCATCGAGGCCTTTCCCAGCTCAGTGTACAATCAGTATGCAATACAAGCGGCTTTAATTATGGCAAAGGTCACCAAAGAAGTCCTGCTCGAGAAATGTCAAGGAACAGTGGTATGCAATAATTTTATCGACACGTCTGTGACCAAACGTAACGACTTTATAGAGAAATTGAACAGCATGACAGTTAGATTTGACGATGATTTCGTATTTCGTTTGAAGGAGTTTCGATCACCATATTTGGTTGCAGAATTCAACGGTACATGCGAAATTGTGGTTCCCGACGAGTTTCCACTTTACGAAGTATATAATCACCGAGATGAAACGTTGGATACCATGCGACTTCACAAGGTAAAATATGCATTCAGTTGTGATAATCTACAGAGCCCCCGAAGAGACAAATGCGACGTTTATTTTATTCCGTTTGAACGGGATAATAAGCTGTTTACTTGTCGTTACTTCAGGGGCTCCATAATAATCAGTATTAACATGACACACCTTTATCATTTCATCTGATTTTCTCTTCATACCTTAGTTGAACAACATACACAGTTCATGAACATTAATTTGTGATTTGTTTAGTAGTACTAAACTTTTTGCCCAGTTGTCGAAATGTACCTAATTACCGCTGACGACATTGTTAATGAAATACTTTACGGTATACCTTTACAATACATCCGATATATTTTCGTACGTATTGTGGTTCTCGTAATCAAATTCACTGCGAAATCACATTCCAATGTAATAATTACTTTTATTACATATTCTATAATTTCGTATACAGGTCGCTGAGTACTATACCAGAAACGGTTTGGTGGTAGATACAGGGGCAATCAAAGACTACGCTGCAGACGGTACTGAATTGTCTTGGCCTAATATTCGCACACCACAGTGCCCGGATGGAGAATCTTGTGCCAAATGCATTGATCAGTCAGTAGATCACTCGGTGTTGTTTGTACCCGGGGATATGTACGTGGTGGGTGTGGCACCCATACATGAAAAGGGCACAACTCCTTTAAAATGTGGAAAATTGAAAAGCCATGCCATTGATCTAGCGGAAGCGATTCGCTTTGCAGTCAAAGAGGCCAAAGTGACACCGAATGCTGACATAGGTGTTATCGTTATCGACAGTTGCAACGACCCACAGCTGGTTCAGGAGAAAATACTCACTTTACACAAGTTTGGTGTTCTAATCAACGGACAGTACATACCCGTTCGGGACAAAATTCTTGGATATGTTGGTGGCTGGTCAAGTGACGTCAGCATTGCGATTGCTGAATTGATCTCTAGGCTGAAGTACGTCCAGATTAGCTACGCGTCCACAGCGGCAGTGTTGAGTAAACGCTCATTGTATCCGTATTTCTTACGAACTCCGACTCCTGATGACCAGCAAGCAGAAATTCTTCTGAGAATAGCGCGGGAGTTTGACGCCAATATCATTCAAATTATTTACAGTGAAACACAATATGGCGAGGGAGGCAGAGATATCATTCTAGAACTGGTTCGAACACAATACACTGGAATTTGTGTCGGTCAGACCATTCCTGTATCAACTGGAAGTAAACCAAAAGAAATTATACAAAAATTGAAAAACATTCCACGTGCCAGAATAGTTATTTTGTTCATAGGCTCGTCTGAACTTGACGTCATTATTGACGACTTGAATACTCTCAACCGGAACGAGTTCTTGTTTATTGCCTCAGAAGGATGGGGAACCAGATTCGATATGTCTGGATATAATAACTTGATTGGAACAATCACCGTATCATCGGAACTTACTATAAACGAAAAGTTGAAAGATCACATGAAGTCGTTGCGGCCGGATACAACAGATGTCAATCCGTGGATCAGATCTTATATTGAACAGGAATTTGACTGTTATTTCGAATGGAGTTATAATAAAACATCAGGACAAGAATGTCGGTAAGTTTTAAAAATCTACAAGATCAGGGTACTGTTTTATCAAAGCACTTACGAAAATCTTAAAGTTACTCTCAAATTTAAATTCTTTATAATTATTTAACAACTGCAAATTGGTAATGGATATGGTTTGTAGGAGTTTATTAACTGAATCAGTATTAGTATGGCAGCTCCATTTACCACACTTTATAATTGTAAACAAATTATAAAGAATTAAAATTTGATCGTAAGTTTACGTTTTCCGTAAGTCCTTTGATAAAACAGTACCCAGAACATTACCAAAATATGTAGATATATTTATTATCATATGTACTGTTTGGAACGTACACAAATGTTTTACCATATACTTATCTTGGTCACTATACTTTTTTAGTACGGTTCCATCCACAGGTAACTGTATCATTGGTTAAGAGTAAAAATTAAAAAATTTTTTTTGTAAAATTTATATATTCTTATGAATAAAGATCTAGATCTCTATATATTTAACAAAAAAACGTTTTTATTTATTTTTTCACTTAATCAATGATACAGTAACTTGTGGCTCCACCTTACAGTATCAAACATTCACAATTCGACGTGATTTTGTTGTTATTGTTGTAAAGTGTCAGAAATTCACAATTTGACATTATTGTTGTTATTGTTGTTCCAGAGGTGATGAACGGTTGGATGTATTCAGTACTGGATATAGAATAGATACATGGACACCATTCGCTGAACTCGCTGTGTCCTCATTGCTCGATGTTGCAAAACAAGTTCTAGAATTAAAATGTGAAGGGTCAAGCAGACAACTGTGTAACGCGTTTAAGATGGATCCAGAAACAGTAAGAATGGTTGATTATTAAAACACGGACACACCAATGCATGACCGTCTCGAAATTAATAATTATCACAGCACGGTAGGCCTACACAGCATCACATAACAGCACAGAGCATCACTACACAACAATAATTATACATACCGAATCACAACTTGGATATACTTACTTCGGAACCAATGATACATTATTCTTATTAGTGAGGCTTTGTAATACTTAAATTTCACTTTCAAAACAATTTTAGTATTGGAAAATGTTATAATTCATGCACGTGTCTACCAACAATTGTTAATTCATTGTCCTTTTATTGTAAATGAGCATTGGATCTGTTAGTACTGCATATTTGATATATTTTGTTGTTTTATCAGTTTGTAGATAGATTAACATCATACAGATACCAAAAGGACGCACAGAACTTAAGGTTGTATGATGACAATGGTGACGGTACGGCTGGATATACCATATACACTGTTATATTGGATCAAACTGGGGACTATAAAAAGGTGCGTGTTTCAGTACTTAGTTTGGGTGAAGTACTAGGGGTAAAATGTGCGTACAGACCGCGTTGCCATTTTGCTGACTGTTGATTTGAACTGCATAAAAGCAACGTCTCAACTATCGTCACACACGGTTTTGTTTTAGAAAGGTTGCGCATAAAGTACACAAAAAGGAAATGAAAATGGATGGATTCAACTGTCTAGAACCTTACCTCCATGTTCATGTTTGTGGTGCGACCCTTCATTATTCAGTTCACAATATCATACGTTTTGTATTAAGGATGAAAACAGTTTAGCTTGACAATTTCATTAAGAATACATGCTCTATATTTTAGATCGGAGTACAAGAGCCAGGTGCGTTTACGTTCCAGAAGATGGTTTATAATGACGTCAGAGGAGAAGTTGTCAACTCCAGCTGTTCACCCAATATTGATGAATGCAATGTGTGCTTCCCCAAAACACCGTAAGTATTCCATATAAGATTGCCCCTACTTCCGATGTCTGATCCCACCATAGCTATCTAAACGTCTCTGTGGATAAGGTGTTATCATATTTACGTCGGTCTGGCCAGCATGCCTTACCAGTGTACAGGGTGTCCAGAAAGAAAGTACACAGTTTCAGTGTCTATTTATCAAAAACTTACATCTTTTGTTGACACATGTGCAAATTTTCTTTACGATAACAGAATGAAGAGATTTGATAAATATACACTGAAACTGTATACTTTCTTTTTGGACACCCTGCAGTAAAGTAATAAAGGCAAAGTCTTGAGTATACGTGTAGTAGAAATATTATTGTATCGGTAAATCACAAGCCAAGCGAAGAGACCTTAAGCAAATTACATGAAATATTAACTTTTTATAAATTTCATTACTAGTATTATATCCATACGCTTGCTATTTTGTGCATGATCTTTAGATTTATTGATGTCATGTTTCTGTTATTTTAATGTTTTACTGTTGAGGGCCTTACGACAGATTGACAGTTGTGTCAAGTATGTTCCCTATATAAATAAAGTCTTTATCATTATTATTAATATTATTATTATAGAGAAAGTCGACAGTTCGAGAATTTGGTTTGTGACTTTGAGTTCATCTTGCGGCGCTAATATTCCGTACGGCGGTCGTAAGATTATCTTACAGCAGTCGCACGACACACCACATATTCACCCAAAAGGTGTCTCAAAAAGTGATCGTAGATACAGTTTTACAGTTTATTTCATGTATACATTGGACAATGTGTCCATGAGAACACAATTTTACATTCATAAATATTTATACATAAATATTTCACCCAAAGAACATTACATAACAGTACAAATTTGATGCATAGGTACATAATAGCTTACAGTGCAAAACATACATTGATAACCTTAAAGAAGTAGCAAGTATATAGCAAAGGGAAAAACGAGATTAATGTGGTCACATAATAATGTGATACTTAATTAAACACCAAAGAATTCCTGACGTTGAAAGATTTTTGAACAAACATGGACAATTTTTTAATTACGTGATAGGTGTCGCCATATTTGTTGATGTTTGTGATGGAAGAGTATAAAGTCATACATATGAAAATTGGTAGAATTGTACTTAATTAGTGTTTCGAATGTATGCAAATGGTTTTACTAAAGTTCGAATCGAAACTACACAAAAAAAGATGGTTACATACTTACAATGTGTGCCTCCGTAGTTCAGTGGTTGGAGTGCTTGTCGTCTAATCTGGCGACCCGGGTTCAAATACTGGTGGAGGCACTCATATTCGTGCCATATTTCAGCAGAAAGCTGACTGGCAATTAAAGGCTATGCTCGGCATTACAATATATTTCGGTTTCATAATACTAGTAACTTATACGACTGTCAAGGTAGGACGCAAAAATATTTTTATAATAACTTATTAATGTATTTTCAGAACTGTGTCAGAAAACAAAGGACTTTCAACTGCGATTGTTGTTGTGATTGTTCTACTTGGAATTGTCTGTTGCGTTTTGGCGGGAATTTTACTCTTTATCTGCAACAGGAACGGATGTTGCGTCAAAATAGGTAAGTGTAAACTACACATAAAACCTAGGTCCCACTGAGGAATTCCACATCAGCGATGATCTCCCGATTTCTTCCGATACTCACAATTCCTTCTGATATCACTAACTGTCTAATGACAACCCCGAAAGTTCCCATAGACAACGAGGAACCTGTTCCCGATGTCCTGATAGCTCGTTAATTCCAAACGAGAGTACATTACCGAGGCAAAATATACTCAATTGGACATAGGCTTTAAGGGATGACATTTGGATATATTTTGAATTAATCTTTGAACATGTACATATATCTATACTTCTGGTAAAAAAGTCTGTATTGTGTATTCGGTTGCATGGTGGTCGAGTGGTTCAAGCTCTGGACTACCTATCCGGTGGTTCCTTGTTCAAATCTCGGCCGGGTCACTAGAAATTTTAGAAACGCTTTTCAGTTTTTCCAATCCATGCAGCTTAAGATTAACTGCTCGATAAGTCAGAGGTTGCCGCTATACACTGGGAACGTTAAAGAACCAAGAAGTCTCTTCGGAAAGAGTTAGGGTATCACACCCGGATTCATTGTGTCTGTATCACACCCGCATTCATTGTGTCTGTATCACACCCGCATTCATTGTGTCTGTATCACACCCGCATTCATTGTGTCTGTATCACACCCGGATTCATTGTGTCTGTCTCACACCCGCATTCATTGTGTCTGTATCACACCCGGATTCATTGTGTCTGTATCACACCCGCATTCATTGTGTCTGTCTCACACCCGGATTCATTGTGTCTGTATCACACCCGCATTCATTGTGTCTGTATCACACCCGCATTCATTGTGTCTGTATCACACCCGCATTCATTGTGTCTGTCTCACAACCGGATTCATTGTGTCTGTATCACACCCGCATTCATTGTGTCTGTATCACACCCGCATTCATTGTGTATGTATCACACCCGGATTCATTGTGTCTGTCTCACACCCGGATTCATTGTGTCTGTATCACACCCGGATTCATTGTGTCTGTATCACACCCGGATTCATTGTGTCTGTCTCACACCCGGATTCATTGTGTCTGTATCACACCCGCATTCATTGTGTCTGTATCACACCCGCATTCATTGTGTCTGTATCACACCCGGATTCATTGTGTCTGTATCGCACCCGGATTCATTGTGTCTGTATCGCAACCGGATTCATTGTGTCTGTATCACACCCGGATTCATTGTGTCTGTATCACACCCGGATTCATTGTGTCTGTATCACACCCGGAGTCATTGTGTCTGTATTCGTTGTGTCTGCATCACACCCGGATTCGTTGTGTCTGCATCGCACCCGGATTCGTTGTGTCTGCATCGCACCCGGATTCGTTGTGTCTGCATCGCACCCGGATTCGTTGTGTCTGCATCGCACCCGGATTCGTTGTGTCTGCATCGCACCCGGATTCGTTGTGTCTGCATCGCACCCGGATTCGTTGTGTCTGTATCGCACCCGGATTCGTTGTGTCTGTCTCGCACCCGGATTCGTTGTGTCTGTCTCGCACCCGGATTCGTTGTGTCTGTCTCGCACCCGGATTCGTTGTGTCTGTATCGCACCCGGATTCGCTGTGTCTGTATCGCACCCGGATTCGTTGTGTCTGTATCGCACCCGGATTCGTTGTGTCTGTATCGCACCCGGATTCGTTGTGTCTGTCTCGCACCCGGATTCGTTGTGTCTGTATCGCACCCGGATTCGTTGTGTCTGTATCGCACCCGGAATCGTTGTGTCTGTATCGCACCCGGATTCGTTGTGTCTGTATCGCACCCGGATTCGTTGTGTCTGTATCGCACCCGGATTCGTTGTGTCTGTATCGCACCCGGATTCGTTGTGTCTGTATCACACCCGGATTCGTTGTGTCTGTATCACACCCGGATTCGTTGTGTCTGTATCACACCCGGATTCGTTGTGTCTGTATCACACCCGGATTCGTTGTGTCTGTATCACACCCGGATTCGTTGTGTCTGTATCACGCCCGGATTCGTTGTGTCTGTATCACGCCCGAATTCATTGTGTCTGTATCACGTCCGGATTCATTGTGTCTGTCTCACATTGTCTGCACCTTTCAGACAAATTTGCGATAATGCCCAAGACAGGGACCTGTAAATTAAAAGTAGAAAGACAACTGAGCCCTTGATTATAAAACTTGTTTCATGCCCAACTCATTTTTTCGCCCCAACTTCAAACAGTAAATCGTCTGGTGTTTTAGTGACACTGTTGCTTTAGATGGATATACTAAAAGTAATCACTGTTATATATTTCCTGATAAAGTAGATATAATTCAATTGTTGGACAGTATCAAGGAGACTAATCAAGTTTCATGCTCAAATTGTGTTGAGCATGAAAAGGGCTTTATAATCACTAGAATATGGTTTAAAACGTTCTGAGACAATTGATCCTAGTACAATAATAGCATTTGTTGTATAATTCATAATATTTAAGAAAATAAAAGGGCTCAAGCAGACAGACTTGTATTGTTTATATACTATCACCAACAAGAAAGCCACCCTTTTAAAATAGTTTGTTTCAAAGAACGTGTGTGCCTTTCAGTACACGTTCCCAAACAGACAAATTAGAAAATGCCTCAAGCCCCTTAAAAAGTATTTGAACAAAATGTTTGCATACTGCTGTAAGCTCAATATAGCAAACACAGTTATATTGTATACATGTACATTTATGTGTATCATTATTGCATAGATTTGCTTCATTACAGAAAATGGTCGACTGAAGTTGACTAGCCCATACTTGACACCAATATATATGCAAGATCGATCATTACATGGGATTGATGGGGAGGCACGTGACATGCGAATGGAAGCACATTATGACAGTATCCCTCCATCAGTGACATCGTATACCAGATCTAACTCAACTCTAACTTCTGGTGGACGTATGCCCACAAGTGATGGTAGCTCATCTAGCACTGGGGGAACCAGTGGTGGTAGCATAATGAACCGGCAAAACAGATACATTGATAATAATACGGCTGGACGAGACAATATGGCCTTTACAAATGAACACAGAGGTATACCAGGAACTGAACGTCAGAGCACGGATTCCTACTTGGAGGCTTCACCACCGCCTCATGTCTTCACGAAACCCAAACCAGCTGCGCCAACTCCCCCGGTACCATCTATCCCTTCCAACGTTGTCTATCAACCCGACGGCAGCTACATCACTGCATCAACCAGACATGAATTGGTGGAGAGTAAAATAAGTTCCGGGTCACAGACAGACTTGGAACCACAACATCTATCTGCGTCCAGTGATAAAAGTTTGGGCTATCTGTCACAGGTAAAACTTGCTGTAGATTAACAACCTCTCACTGTACAGACTTTACCAAAGACATTAATTCACCAGACGCTAGTGTAGAGAACAGTCCACCCATTTGTTTGGCGAATTATTTTGTTGAAATGGAGGAGCGCTCTTAGGGTTAGCGCTATATATGTTTTTTGAAGTAGATACTCTTAGTATATTTATGCCAAATACTTTTATATGTCCCAGCTTTTTGTTTGTAAGCTTATTTTGTCAATATATGCACTACATTTATATTATTGTGCACTCATAACTTACATTTAATACTGGTACATTTGTATTTGAGAATGCAGTATAGATAGATTGCGAAATCGTTTACGTTGCATGTATTTCCTATTGTAAGTAAGTGGAACTTTTTGTTATATAGTCGTAACCTTGATACGCTATTGTTCGGTTGTATTTACTTGCTTGACACTCGTTAATACCGTATGACTGTTTATACTTGTTTTGAATCTATTTTATTATATGTGTGATAATCGATCCGGTTTGTTCAGTCGTTAGAGCGTTGCTTTCTATCTGTAATATAGAAGTTACATTATTCGACATTCAAACATGGTGCCAATCTTCTTGTGCCATTTGCGAAGGCAGTAGTCAGTGACTGCGTTTTGGGTGCACTAACACATGTACCATTACAACCAGCGTTACCCATTAACGCATATACAAGTATATGCTTGTGATAAAATGTAAATTTTATGTATGTACATGTATTTAAAAGTTCGAACAAATTAATTTAGTACTCAACATAATATATGCACGATCCCAGACCGCATAATGCCAAAGACGAAACTAAATGGTACCAGTAATTCCCTTGCTTGACGCTCAGCATGAAAGGAAATCTGGCTTCTCTGTTCTCGACGTGGCGATAGATAACATCAGGAATGATGTGTCGAGAGTGATTAGAGAGTTAGAAAACTTGTTTCACATTCGACCTAAATTAATAAGTATAAACTAACCAATATGCATGCATGTATTCAATTACAAGTTTCGTGCGCAGAATATATCAATTTACACGAGAAAGTCGTGTTTTGCTGATTATATGGTTTAGAGTTTTTAGTACACCTCTGACACATTCGTAATTTTGTGCGATTATGAAAACAAACGCCGTACTGTAGACAAGAAATTAATTGTTAAATTATACTAATGGAATGTTTGAAGACCACGTTGATTTGTTCGTATTATATGTTTGTTATTTTATTATACTCAGACTGATACTACTCATTAACGTAGTATAGAAATCCATATAATGGTATATTTTTGTATTAAATTATTATACAAGTATTGTTCACTCATGAAACTTTTACATCACTTACACTTGTATTCTATCACAATAATAAATGTTTTATATTTTGTTGTTGATTTTGTATTGAAAATTTTACCGTAAATACATGTAAAAATCCAGTTCGTTTATTTAGATATGTCACTTGTATACAAACATTTTAATATCATAACATAATAGTTTTATTGTTTAAGAACAATATTATGAATTATATAATACATGCATGGCTTTTGCCGAAATCTCCTGGTGCTGGAACAATAGCGTTTGTGGTCTGGATTACATGGAAACGTCAATTAAGGAAGCGAAATATAATCATCATAACCCAGTCGAGTTTTTGGCCTTACAAAGGCAAATCACAACGCCCTCTGCTCAAACGTTGATCATGATCTAACCGTAGTTCATATGCAATTTACAATGGTTGTATGGAAAGCCGGACTTCACCTTTTGCAAGTTCGCTCTATAATCTATATGAAAGTTCATTTTCGACAGTTTGTAAGTTCGCAAGTTGGTAACTTCGTCACTTGTACAGTTCGCGAGTTCGTAAGTTCAATATTTCCACAATGTGAAAGTTCCGAAGTGACGAACTGTCTATTTAAAATAATACAGTTCGCAAGTTCAATACTATAACAAAAGCCTCAATGTACCAGAGTGCCTAACCCGCCAACCTCCGAACCTGCCTAATCCAAATCCGCAAGCTAGTTTAAAGCGAAATATAAGCGCATTATTCAGACCGCAATTGTCATTTATCCGACTCTCACCAATACACATTTTAAACCTGCTGGTATACAGAAACATTCATACAGATTTTGCACGTTTAACTCGCTAATATTAGGTACACTGTCAACTCGCGACTTACCTAATACATATCTGCAAGTTTAACTCTACAGCGTTAATTCTCTAACGTTACTACTGCTACTGTCCAACTCTACCAACCTATAAGCTTGTACAGTTAAACTTTACCAACCTATAAGCTTGTAGAGTTAAACACTACAGACCTATAAGTTTGTCAAGTTCGTCGAAATGACGAATTGACGAACTATACAACCGAACATGCGAACGGCGACTCTGTTCTATTCAATTCCCATATGAATACCAGTGTGAACTATCTAATTTGCCATTATATATTCCCGCTTGAAAAAAGGTGAGAACGTTACGGACGTCGTTGTAAACACGTACTAATCGTTTCCACATGCTTGAATCAGGATTATTGTACGAAAAAGCGAGTTTTCTATGAACTTACGAACTAGACATTTTGGACAATTTGTACAGTTCGTGAAACTATTTTTAGACATTTTGTATAGTTCGCGCATGAACGAACTCGACAAATGCATATTCATTAAAATTTTGTGCAAGTTGGTGATAATCCAATCAAAAACTTTGTACTGTAGCCAATCAGATTGCTCGTAAGATTGCTATACATCATCAACATCCATAGACGCTTTTCTTGTCTTCACCGTGGTTAACGAAAAACGACTTGATTAACGAAGATCTGTTGAAGTAAGTTCTTATCTTATGCATTCTATATTGTTCATGTCAGATCATCGATTTATATCTTTAGATAATTATAAATGGCTAATTATTAGCCTGCATACTAGCGTCAAGAGTTAGGCCCTATTCATGTCTGATATGATGAAAACGAAAGTAGAATCAAATTACGTTGGTTGATTCTAAATGCTGTGTCTATTGTGAAACAAGCAGTCTGAAACATAGCGATAGTGTTGTTTGCGTGTGTGTCGCTACATGCTTAGGCTTATGCACCCGGCCTTTCCACCCCCTGGATTTCCCCCATACATACATGGTAAAACCCCAGCAAATTGCCCCCGACCTATACATCACGGGTATAGTCAGGGCTATATTTCCACGTTAATTTGGCGTGAAACAAAAGCATCGGTATTTAGGTAAAACATGGGGCAGCTAGCTAGTTCCCCGCAGTGGGAGTACATGATTTCAATTGGCTAGTGTATTACATGCAGTTATAACTTTCATTTTTAGGTCAGGCCTCATGTACATATCTTAAGGGTGTACAAACTGGGGAACCTGCCCCCTGGAATTTTGGAATCTTATAATTTTCACATGTATTATGGGCAAGGGGCATAACTGTGTCAAAATTGTTTTAATCGACGAAAGTCAAAATTGACCTACATATTTCATGATGTACCAATTCTCAAAGCAGGCAATTAGAATACTGGTGAGCATGACTGAGATGTAGAGCACTATTACTTCTATTTTTTCCTTCATGTGTGACCTTGACCGCTGACCCTTGTACATGTGTCTTGCACTTGAAATGCTATCTAATCATTTTGAACATTTATGCTAATTTATTTAAAAATCGGTTCCCCACAAATAAAGAACATCTGGTGCCACCAAGCAGTAATTTGCTCATTTGTTTACCTCGATTGGTTAACAAAGTCACATGACCTTTAACCCCTAAGTGTGACCTTGACTGTGAAGCGACCCTTTTAGAACATGCACTCTGCATGCACATCGGCTTGATGTGGTGAACATCTGTGTAAGGTTTCTATAAAATCCATCAAGGGGTTTAGGAGTTACAGAGCTCAATGGAAACAAAGTCATATGACCTTTAACCCTAAGTGTGAACTTGACCTTGAAGCGACCCTTCCAGAACATGCGACGTCGTCTTGATGTGGTGAACATTTTTGTCAGGTTCCTTTAAAATCCTTCAAGGGGCTCAAGAGTTACAAAGACGAAGGGGAATTGATAAGGACAGACAGACGGACGGGCAGACAGAATCTGATGTACATGGAGGCGACAACAAAATACGGTCCTTCGGGCTTATCATAGTAAAAAATGTATTATATCCTGATGTTACTTTTTCAGAAGTTGGTTATCAACAGATCTAGTTCAAGATGTATTTTGGGTGAATGTATGGATTGGTTACCAGTGTGTTATGAGTCCAACAACTGTGAAAGAAACATTTGATAGAAGGCCGAAGTTATACCATGCCTCGAAATATAAATCTTGGGCTCTTGAACAAAGCTCCAGTCCAACGAAACATTACACTTCAGGTAAAGTTAAAGTACGCAATCACCACTTTTTAGCTCACCTTGTATGGGCCCTCAAATTCACCGTTGAGTTTTGATGATCACTCTTTGTCACAAGATGATCATTGTGACTAAGCTTCATTAAGATTAAGGAGGCATAAAACTTAAGTTTGCCAAGTTCATTAGGCCAAATTATATCGATAATGTGGTTCTAGTAAACCGACTGACCCAAATTTCGTGCCCATACAATAAACAATTCATTGGTATTTTGTAAAAAGTCGGTGCAGATCGGTGATTTTCCAGTGTATAAAACCATAAAATGTATTTCCTACCGACTAAGCTTCATTAAGATTAAGGAGGCATAAAACTTAAGTTTGCCAAGTTCATTAGGCCAAATTATATCGATAATGTGGTTCTAGTAAACCGACTGACCCAAATTTCGTGCCCATACAATAAACAATTCATTGGTATTTTGTAAAAAGTCAGTGCAGATCGGTGATTTTCCAGTGTATAAAACCATAAAATGTATTTCCTACCATGTTTAAGCATGTTACCAGAACCACAATAGTGATTTGTTTTGGTCTTACAGGTATTTACCCTTAAACTTCTTGAACATAATATACTAGTACATATAGTTCAAGAAATGCGGTTCCATGAAATAACAAGTTCATAAAGTGAAAATGTTCAGCAGTTAAAGATCAAGAACTGTTGAGTTCATGGTAGCAAGTATATATATAGCAGATATGTAAAAAGTTCTTGCTGTTCTTAATACTGTTGAAAAACAAGCTACGGCCTTGCCGCAATGCCAGGTTTTCTGAGCATTGTCCACCTAATGAGGCAGCCAAATTGGGTACGTCTCCATGCAAGCTTGCTATACCCAAAGTTTGATGAATAGGGATCAATCTGAACTCAACTAATTGAGTAAAAAACCCTTTTTCTATTTTTAGACCTTGACCCCACTGACCCCAAATACAATTGTTGAAAACCCTGGTTAATAAATTATTATGCAATCTTTTAGAAAGTATTAATGCTTGTTTTTTCTTCAACAGAATGTGCATTTTCTTCTTCTGACAAACACTACATGTCTACTACAGTCAACTGATGGATGACAGACCAATTGAGTGTGAATATATGAAGAAAATACCACCTGTGTTTGGAAAATTAAGGAGCACTGCCTACAGAGCACTGCCTACGAGTGCCGAACGCTCGACTTTCTCGTACTTGATAGTACCCTTGCTCATCTGTGAGTGAAAATTCTAAAAGTGACGAGGGCAGATAACTCATACATATAGGTCACAGTTACCAGCCTTGTCCGTATGGACCTTGTGATGATGCGTAACTACGTTTGAGTTTCAAGTGGGTACCATTGATAGTCTATGTACTAAGTCTAAACAAGGACAGATAACTCCATAAATATAGGTCACAGAGTTACCAGCCTTGTCAGTATGGGCTCCCCTTGTGGTGATGAATAACTATGTTGAGTTTCAAGTGGATACCTTTGATAGCCTTTGAGAAAATGACTCTTACATTAAACTTAACCAGTTAATGCAGACGATCCCGTCACGACAATAGCTTTACTTTTTTTCTTCGAAAAGTCAAGCTAAATACTATGAAAAATGTTTGTTTGGAATACGAGACAGTCTACCCTATTGGGCAGTGGTAACGCATTTAGTGTCGGGTCTAGGGGTTTGCTCTGTGATCGTGTCAATCTATAGATAAAGTGGTGTCAGTGTTTTTTTCGTTTTTGAAATGAAGAAACTGGCTTCTCATTCATATAATTATGGGAATGGATACCATCCCGGATTAGACGAGTGTTATGATGACATTGCTAAATAAGTTATAAAACTTGTTTGACTGTGTATCGCAAATAAAAAATAAATAAACCATTGATCAATTTCTTGTATTTTTCACTTTTGTATTAGATGGTAGATTCTGATGATGAATGTAAAGCGCAAGACATATACACAAAAAAAATATTTGTTTCCAGTATTCTTCCCTGGCCTACAAATTTTCTGCAGTCCTAAATGTTTCAATCCCCAACTATTTCTTTAATTTCTAATAGTATTTGCTCTTTCTTTATGTGAAAGAAAATTGAACCATATTTACTGAACTACATTTCCTAGCTGCTAGGGTGTGTTACCGGAAACAAACCATTTTTTGTTAGACTTACAGGAGACCACATCAGACAAACATACAAGGCTAAAGAATATGTGTGATTTAGGAAGCCAAATTATACTAGATTTTTCACACAGACATGATTTTATTAACATAGCAAGAACTAACATTTTTGCTTAAGATGATTCTTTCAAATGAATTACTTACTTGAAATCAGAAATTCTGTGAAACTTCATGAATTGAATGAAACTAAAATCAATGGCAACTAGAATTGCCACATGAAGACAAATATTTTAATCATGTTACTTGAACCACACATGCTCTTTATTTGGCCAAGATACATTGATGATTTATTACGGTTTGCTGCCGTTTCTCAACAATTTGGCAGTTATATACAGTGACCCATTACCTACCACCTAACCAGGTTCTTTGGACTGTACGAGGGATGATCAATAAATTCGAGAACTTTACATCTAACAATTTTGTTTTGACAGCAAAGCATCATTCAGTCTAAGATATCGCCAACCAAATGCACTTATAACATCTTTTTATTTATGCAAGGGGCGTGTGACATTGGTCATCATGTGACGTCATTCCAAGCGCCACCATTAGAGCAGCAAGTACCCGCGCGCTTCACCTTGGTCACAATATAATTAAATAATTAAAAGGCTAGACAATTGACAGATCTACATTTCCTGGTAATTTAATTGTTCTAGAATCAATATTTAAAAGGTTAGAAGGGAAGTTCTCGAATATATTGATCACCCCTCATATTCAACCAGTACATATTTATCCATCCACAAGATACGAGCAACTTCTCCACATGTGGAGGAAAATCAACATCATTGAAGAGAATTACTTGCCACAAGCGGGAATCAAACCTGAATGGCCATGTTACAAATCTTTCACACCAAGCACTAGATCACAGACACGACTACACATTTTATCATGCAATTTCCAAGGTAACTGCCTGATAACACATGACCTGAGAACATCATGTCAATATGCTGATAGTAGCCTGAGAACACTATTTCTGTTCTTAATCTAAGGGGACAACTGCTTTATTCTTTAGGGTTTAGTAAAAAAAATACAAGAATTTCATTCATACAGATTATCACCACTTTATTGAGACAGTTTTTGCACATCTGGGTTCCAGGTACCCAACCCTAATTTCTACAAGTAATCAACATTGCAATCAGATCAACACAAAATCTTCATTAAGTGTACACTGAACTTGAACAGCCAAGGTGGCCCTTTGCATTGGATGGCTGCTAAAGACAGGTTAGAGTATTCCATTAATAGAGAACAAAGTCTACACTTTGAAAAGGTTACTGTTCTCAACACTTACAAAGGATAACAAGACTGCGTTCAATAAACGCTTATGCCCCCATGGAAGCCTTGCCCATAAAAAGCTAAGTCAATTAGGGGCCATAGTTCTATAATAATGTTGGATAGTGTTACATGGCTTTGATAATGTAAGGGGCTTATGATGGTAAACAAGTATGCCAAGTTTTAAGGCAACGCCATGATGAACATGATGTTATACGAAACTGTCAATTTGGTTTAACCAAGAATTAGACACTTAAGTCTAAGTCCAAATTAGGTCAAGGTGAAGGTCGAAATGGTGTCAAATGAAACAGGTGTGTGGAGAGTGTTCATATACAACATCCATGCAAGTATGGAAGCTTTGTAGCAAGCCATAATAATGCTACAAGAAACTGTCAATTTGGGTTAACCCGGACGAACTGACGGACGGACAGGTGAATCACTACATGCCTCCCCATCTATCGATAGGGGGGCATAAAAATGCTACATTTGGTATGATGAGTATAGCACAGAGAATTTGACCTGATCCTGACCTTAATGCATGAATATATTACGAGGTACTTGCTTTGAATTTATAAATTTCTGCGAACAAATTGTGCAATATCGGTCCTTTAGATTAAGATTTGTGTTGGTATTACACCTCGCGCGTCTTCGTGATACTTCCACCTTATTAAAACATACAACTGGGGTTATAAATATAGACAATAAATTAGCTGTGAAATTATGCCAATAGCAGGTTGAGTTGTGTCAAATTCTCTGCCTATAGTGTAGATTGAATACTGAATTAACCCTACATGTATATTCAAACAAGTAAGGAACATCTAATATACACATACATAACTTCCATTGGAGAAAATACCATATCATGAAGTTGTGAAACCCATTTGTAGAATAGTTGTTGCATAGGATACATTAATACAATGTTACTTATAACAAGAAATAACACTGAATGTGATGAATACCCCAGATACTGCAAGCATTAGAAGTATGCTGATGTGCAAAACTTAGCATAGGTTTGGTACTGATGAATCCTTCAAAACTTTTAAGTAGAAAAACCAGACATAGTTCTTATAAGTCATACATAGTTTCATTGAAATCCAATCAATGGTTACTGAGAATTAGCGCTGACAAATATACATAGCCCAACAAACCGACCGACCTCAGGCAATACTCAATATTGGAACACATTATGCAGCTTATCAGGAAATAATTTTCAAACAGTCCTGACATTCTACTTAAATTGATATTTACAGACAAAACCCATTGTGGCCTAACTCTTTGTTCATAGCCCATGGACAATATCTCTGCTGCTATTGTTCACATTTATAACAGTATTAAACCATGTAATGCACAAATGTACAATACATTTCAAACCAACAGTCGTTTACACTTTATGACTCTAGATAAAAATATTTTAGAGAGCCATAACTCCACTGTTAGCAATAGAATCTGCACATTCAACATCCTTTATTTTGTTATTACATTGTAGAATTGTTTTTCAAAACTTCAGCTCCAAACACACTTCTCACAGCAGACTTCAAATATGAACATATGCATAGAAGACATACATTAATCACAGTGTATAAACGAGTCAACTTCCGGTTATCGCAATAAGGAGTACACGTTGAATTGAAGTCTTGCAATAAGTTGTACAGTGAAAGGAAATCACAGATGTTTCAATCACAATAAGTCCTACAGGTTGAATTGTATAGTATCCCAAAAAGTTGTACAGTGATTTGGTTTATAGACGGAGTAAATGCCTGTATTTGCATATAATCTTTTGCACCTGAAACAAAAAATATGCAATTATAACAAATGTCTAACAATGCTTGGTACAAAGCATTCATGTGAAGTTTCATTGAAATCTAGCCAGTGGTTAAGAAAAAAAGACGCAGACAAACTTTATGACAGTAAAAATCAATATGTCTCCCCAGGAGACAAAATTAATGAGATCAAAAACATATATCATAACATACATGCAAATAAATAAAGATTGAATATTTAACACAGAAATTATCAATACCGGTACATTTATTAGTATCTGCCTGTTATGTATGTAGTCCATAGTGTACTAAATGAATGGGTTAAGGGCTTAGGTTCAAATCCAAAATCATTTCTCAGGACATAGTGTCAGTTGTTTCTTGAGGATAATTTAAGTACTGTGTCATAATAAATAAGCGCAAGCAGTGTCAATAATACTCTTTTATGAAAATGCATGAAGCCAAAAAGCTTAAAGTTGTCAGATAACTGTCTTTGTCACAACATGTTCTTAGTTAACACTGATTATAAAACAGAATAGATACCTGGTTTAGAGCACACACTTGAGATGGTTGTTGAAGCTTTCTTGTCTGATGTAGTTTCCTAATTACAATGTATTCACACCAAATGATGTTTAATCCATGTGGCGTCTTAATGGTTCTACCAGATAAGCTGTAAATTATGAAGATATTTTAAACAATAATTTCAATTACTTAATTTACATTAAGCAAAGTAACTTTGAAAGTACTGTTGCTATCTACAACACCACTTCTTGTGAATGTTAAACATGTTAAAAGTCACACTATCACTTTTTATTTTTTGTTTTGTCTCAAATATTGTAAGAATGGAAGATTCTTCTTATCACATAACCTTTCACATAGAGAAGGCTCATTACATGTGTCTTTCAAAATGATAATGTTGTGATACTAGGTATGTTTCAACCAAAATTTAGCGGTACAATGAGCTAAAAGTCTTGACGAAGTTGGAATTGGCTAACCTTCTGAGAGCAATTTCCGGCACATCTTTATGGCACAGCTAGGCTGCAGCAGGTTATGTGATAAATCAACTATGATACGAAAAACTTATTCCACAGATTATATTTATTATTATAAACACACAATTTAAATTGTTACTGTAATATTTGTTGACCCAAAAAGTAAATTTAGAAGGGTTTTTTACCCCCAAAATACAACATATAATTCCTGACAATATGAACAACTAGGTAGGTACTTCATGTGAAGTTGCATTGAAATACAACCGATGGTTAAGGAGAAATAGTGTGGACACAATTTGTGACACCCATCCAGAGAGACAAAATCAATTTGCCTGTCCCCCAGACACAATAATATTATACCGATATGTGGGAGACATACTTATTTGAAAAACAAATATGATTACTTACTGATAAAATATTTAATATGTGGAATACCACTGTCATTGTACATCTAAAGTCTGTTTGACTATCTGTAGCTCTTAGTGTATATGAAGTAGGCCTCAACTAAAATTTGCTGTCTCCTTTCTATGACATAATGAATATGATATCATTGTCATAGAACCCTGTTGGTTACTGACATGATTCATAATTGATGCCAACAAAGCCTGAAAGTGAAATGCAATGTATTAATTAGTATACATGTACAAACAATATACATGAGAATAGACACATAGAAATAAATGTAATCTCTAACTGTATTATATGAGGCACACAATCATGTTCTGAGTAAATTTATGTTTTGATACTTAGTACTGTGTACTACTATGCATGCAGTTATCATTATTTGACTATCCACTGAATCTGGATCAGTCATGCACAGTTTCATTGAAATCCAACCAAACAAAATCAGTGTCAAAAACAAAGGGCCATAACTCCCTTAAAATTGATATGACTTGGTGCTGATCAGTTACTGAATGTTTTGTTAAAATCCAAATAATGATGAAAAGAAATAGTGAGGACAACATTTGTTAGGATAAAAAAACAAAGGGCAATAACTCCCTTAAAAATAATCAGACCAAGTGTGCCGACGATGTTCACAACTCGGCTTGGTACTGATCAGTCATGCAAAGTTTGTTGAAATCCAACAATTGGTTACTAAGAAATAGCCTGAACAAAATTTGCTGGACCAAACAACTGACCGACCTCAAGCTTGACTCCAATGTTGCCCCTGATATACTTTGTATCAGGGAGTATGGTGACAAACTCTATTTAATGACTGCATGGGACCAAGCCAATGTGAAAGGGTAAATTATCCATTTTAATACTGTCAGATGTCCTAATGCCAAACAACAAATGGAAAGCTCATGGAAGGTTAACAATAAAATGAAAGAAATGCAAAAACATTGCATATATACAAATATAAAGTATACATGTATTAAGTATGAAAGTGCATATGAACTTACAATCCAGATTATTGGCACCATGTCACACATCATGATTGCAGAACTTACATTCAGACATCCGCATTTAGATAAAATGGCCTGAAAATTGATAAAAAAATAACTAGACTAACCTACATGTAGTAGGGGTAAAATAAAATATGCTAATTAATCAAAATACAGATTTTGTTGAGATGATCATAGTGACCAAGTTTCATATAGATTATATCACGTATTTAACAAGACATTGTAAAATTTATTTTATAAGACACCATTTAACCAAAATATGTTTCAATACCCTGTGACTTGACCAACTACAACTGTCTCCATTCGTCAGACTAAAATACCCCCACGTGGCAAAAATCATTGCAGCTTATTCTTATTTTATGCACATCTACATGTTGAGGTTGTGCATCAGTTAAAGTTTGAAGGAAATGCTGCAAAAACTGTAGGAGAAGTTGCGTCCACAAGCATGTGTCTACGGACAGACAAGCTGAACCCAGTATACCCCCTTACAACTCATTGACATTGTGCGGCGGGGGGGGGGGGGGGGGGGGGGGTATAAAACACAATGGTAGGACACTTCTTACATGGATAAGAACCAAGTAGACCAAAAGCAAAATTGAGTAAAATTTGTACCTTAGACTTAGTCTCCACTTTCACAAGTTCACAACATGTCTGCTAACTGTTCTCTGAACCAATCCTCTCCTCCAGTGCACTGGACCCCAAACATAAATCTGTGTATTACTGAAATTATGAAATACAATTATTAATATTTTTTGTTAGGAAAACTATAATAATCAAATCAATTAAACTTAAAATGTGGAGACAATACTATATAGCTAATGTCAATGTAGTTTGTTTGCGACAAAGACCTAAATATATACAGATTGGACACTTAATTGAAAACAGAGAGAAAAGGCAAAATAGCATGCAGCAGATTATGATATTTTGCATGATCACTTTTGTTTGTCAACCTTTTTTAATGACCAATATTAATGACCAATATCACATTTTGAAGAGATAAGCTTTTTCTACTGCATGATGTAACTTATTTTTTTCTATCTCTGAGAGGCTTCAAAAAAATACTGTTTGACTGAGGCAGATCAGGTATTTTCTGATAAAATTGGAATTTCCATTAAATTGGGAGTAGGTCTGGCTCTTTGATGTATATTATTTTATTCCTTGACTGATTTCAATAAATTAGGTATCATTTTAAAGCAGAATAATAAATATATTGCATTAATTTAGTAGTTTTTTTCTATGTATATTAAAACAGGAGTTATAAGGTTTTAAGAACAAACGAGATTTCGCGAGATTTCAGAAAACTGCCGCAAGATATTTTGAGATCCAGTAGATTTTTCCAATATTTGTATATTTAGGTCTTTGTTTGCTGTCAACTGAGGTAGTCAAAAGTGCTATAGTGTGTCCGGGGTATTGTGATATTTACAAACGTGTATCAGTTTGGTCAACTGTCACAAAATTGGTTTTACAAATTACTAAAGAAAACTGATATGGTCAGTGTTGTACTAAAAATCACTGATATATCTGGTGTATAGCACTGATACATGCGAGACTACCTCTGTGTTTCCAACTGGTTTAATTGTCACTAGTTGGGTGGGAAACACTGAAAAGCGTTTCAGAAATGACCAAGTGCCCTGGCTGCGATTCGAACCAGGAACCTCTTGATCAGTAGCCAAGAGTGTTATCCACTTGACCACCCTGCCACGTTATCATACGGGACTGGACCATCATTTGGAGACAGCAGCCTGTCTAGTTTACTTTTAGACCCTACATACCAGAGAGATACAGCGGTTCACCTGTGGATAGGACTAGTAGTCTAGATCGCATGATTGGCCAGTGTCTGCAGTTACTGGGACACCAACAACCTTTCCAACACATTAACCTACATCTAAATGCATTGCAGCATTCAATTGAAACCAAGCCCCAGCTATCTTCTTCTTCTTCCGTGTACTGAGCTGGGCACTTAATAGGCGTAATTAGCTCAACTTTATATGCATGGTGATGGTGTACAGAGTCAAAAATTTAAAATAGTCCAAAACTGATTTAAAACTATATACATGTACACAGCACTGATGTCTACTCATGTAGTCGGGTCTTGAAGGCGTCTAACCTTGGGGCCGAGAACGTCGAAGCTGGGAGGAGTTTCCATTCTGGCACAGTCCTCACAAAGAATGTGCTGGCGAGGGTCTGGTCATGGACCCTTTTCTAGTAAAGGTGGTGTTGGCCACGTGTCTTGGCATCACTCTTGTGAAAGTATGTGTCTGCCGTGATGTCTACAAGCCCATTCTGTATTTTGTACACCATGCACAGCCTGCTTTGTCTACGGCGACTCTCAAGGGACTCCCATTTCAGGTCTTTTAGCATCCTGGGGTCGTTGTTGAGTAGTCGTTGTGGACAAATCGGGCTGCTCGGCGTTGTACTTGTTCAAGCCTCTTGATGTGGCTCGCTTGGGTAGGATCCCATACTTTGGCCGCATTCTCAATGATGGGACGAACCATAGCTTTGTAAAAGGCTTCCTTGACTGCTGGTGTGCACTCCTATGGGGCGGGGGAAGCCCGAAGGGCGAGGACTTGTACTTTTACCTTTTCAAACCATTGAAAATATGTTTGCCTCGTAATATATATTTATATACGTAATTTACTTATTACTTACAATACTTACTATGTTGACTAAGGTGCGTGCATGGTGCACACAACTGTAATATCTCTTCCACGGAAATACGGGAACCACGGAAATATGAGACGAATACAATGGCAGAAAATAATGAATGAAAGAACATATTAGCAGTTTACAATACCTTCTGTCACTACATATAAGTACTGTTTGGCTGTGCTTCCTTGTCTTATAACGAAGAAAAAGATATATAATAGATATATCACCGAGTAATTTAATGATTTAATATTTTGCATCAAGCGTGTTGAACGTTGAACAACATGGAGTATATTGCCAAAGGATTCCGCATGAGAAGGGGGCGTGGTTTCATACCTAACCACAGCTAGTACGGCTTGTTTGATTGGATTATCACGAACTAGCAAAATGAATAATTCATTTTTAATTGTCATGTTCGTCGAACTAGCAAAAATGAATATTTGTCATGTTCGTCAAAAATGCTTTTTCGTACAATATTCTTGATATATAAATGGGGTAACTAGCAGTACGTACTAAGAACGATGTCACTAATGTTGTGATTCTGTTTTAAAACGGATACATTTCACAGATTGCTCAAATTTGCGAAATCTGACAGTTCACTCTATCTTCATATGAGAATGGAATAGAACAGAATCATATACATAAAGAGTGAACTGACGAACCTACGAACCTGCAGATTTGTATGGTTCGCTAGTTCATTTTTAAACTCGCTTTTTGTACAATAATCTTGTGATATAAATGGGGAAACAACCAGCGTGTATTTAGAACGATGTCCGTAACGCTGTAATTCTGTTTTTAAACGGATAAATGTCAGTATGCAACAATTTAAACGATTTGTGAGAATCATATATACACACACAGTGTGAACTGACGAACGTGCGGCATGTGCAGTTCGACAGTTCGGAACTTAGACGCTAGTTAGGAAATGCTACGAATTAGTCAGTTCGCAAGTTGGATACTTCTGCTAATAAATCATGTAGATCTGCACATATATATATCCCCGATGTAAAGTTTATGACTGTAGAAGCGAACTTGCACATTTTGAATAAGCAGGTTCGGAAGTTCGGAACACGGGCAATGTGGACGCATTCAATTGTTGAAGTTACGCACTTACGAAATTGCGAACTAACCAAGCTCCCAACTGTCCAAGTGACGATGTTACGAACTTGCAAAATTACAAACTTCCGAACTATACAAGTGACGAAGTTACCAACTTGCGAACATGCCAAAATGCGAACTTACGAACTTGCGAACTTACGAACTGACAAAAAATGAACATTCATATAGATTAAAGAGCGAACTTGCAAAAGGTGTACTCCGGCTTTCCATATGGTTGTGTTATTATGTTTCCTGATACATTTCTTTACACAATGATATCATGCATATTATGACTGGCGTTCTTTAATTTCTTTGTGACAATCATGATACTGTAGACTGTTGGATGTTTATTTTGTTAAAATATAACTTGAACACCTCTCGTATGTAATAACCAACAATCCACAAACGCAATTGTCAGGAATTATTTCAAAGAAAGTTTGCGGAATCAATAAAGTGGCATTTCACTCTTTCTTGAAATTAACCTAATGGTGAAATAAAATAATATACCAGTGGCTCCGTATTGTTTGTGTAAAACTCGGTTTCGTCTATATTAAGTAATTGAACTTGTAGTAGACAGAGAACTGGAACATGAGGTTAACTAATTTTGTGGAGCACGTAGACTTAGACTTAAAATAAATCAGATATCTAAGTGTTTGTTCTCCATTTGTTTTGTATCATAGTTCAACTGAGGGTTTTGTGGTAAAATGGAACACATAATGCGATATTACAGATGATGCACTCAGTTCCAGTACAGTATTGCATTTAGAACATTCTTTTCCACATTAACTATGATGTAACTTCCAGGATGGATTTGTCATGTTATGTAATTGTATGTACAGGGTGTTAAAAAAGTTTGTTCTCAAAATTTAGATTCATACTCAATTGTGTCTGAGCTATGCGCAATGTACGATGTCATTTTCTTATTATAATGGCTTCATTCAATGCGAATGAGGTTAGAACAAGGGTAGAACCATCTGGTATTTAATCTGAAAATTCAACATTCTTCTGTTGTCAGAAAAATATACTCTTGAAACTTAAACATTGAGAACGAATTTTGTTAACACCCTGTACATGTAGATATATCTTATGTTATTATGTGTTCTACTGGATACTTGTAGTATAGCTTTATAAATGGTGTTATTGTTAATATCAGAGTCTCTGTTAATATTATATAACGTCTAGTTGTGTGCTTTATTTACATGACATTGCAGGATATCAAACAAAATGCTCACCGTTAATATTTTATACAAATTTTAATACATTTTATTTTATAATAAAACTTTGAAGTAAGAGTATAAGTTTGTCATATATTTTTTCTATATGCGTGTAACACAATGGCCGAGATGTGGAGGAATATATCCTGACTTACCGGAACTTCCGGAATACACGGAACATGTACGGATGATATTTCTAACTTCTCGGACAATATTTGGGGGGGGGGGGGTGTCTTGGGTATTATCAATAAATCACACGGAACACTAGATGAAAAATCCGTGCAAGTCATCATGATTGTCGACTGCAGAATGGCCAAGTTTCAACCGATTCTGTTTTCAATACACTCGTAGCTCATTTAAAGTATCCGCCGTTTTGAAGAAACAAATTCATTCAATGCAGTAGCGCATATAGTCAACTTAACTGATGCACATTAGCCTTATTGAACAAGTATACTTGGTGCGTTCGAAACAGGAAGGTAGATTTGTTTTGCAGGTGACATAGTTAAAAGATAATATTAAGTCAGACAGAGAAGGCAGCACTCAACTTAGCCAGTCAAGTACAGAAAACATAAAAACATACAAGACACAATGCCCAACACATACTAGTAACCGAACGAGAAAATGACCTCAGCTGTGAAAAGGCTAAATGAACTAGTTTCAGCAATCAGAGAGTATTACATTTGATAAAAATTTTATTAAGTGATTTACGTAGTTATTAGATGGTCTTCGTACCTGACGTAAATGTTGCACATGCAATTAGGCACAGGAACTTGCATTTATAATTTGAAAATATATATTTTAGGTTTGTCAAACTGCCTTCTATCGACTTAAATATATGATGTAGATCTAAGTATGGGAGTACTGGGCTAGTTTAACCTGACTTCTATAGTGTGTAGCTTAATGTTAGGACACAAATAATGCAACTGATAAACTACTACATACATGTAGGTTTAAAATACCTGACTTCTATGGTGTATAATGTTAGTATGAAACTATCCCCTAGCCATAATTGTGTACATTTAAGTATCATGGCACAATGGATACAGGGTCTACTTCGTACCATCTGATGATTGTGCTTATGTACAGCTATATTTGAGAGGACTTAGGCTGCCTTCTATCGCATTTGTTCTATGAGGTACACCTGAGGTCATAATTAATAGCGGATAGCTTTTTCGGAGGAACATTCGTACTGTTAGCAAAGTGTCACAGGTTCGAACTCCAGTCAGGCGGCAAATTGTTCTTACCCTGTGGTATAAATAAGTATGAGAGCGCAAGTCTTGTGGCTTACTGTCACTTTAAACATAATATATCGCACATGTTTATAATAGTATAGATCTATATGTATCTCAACACGTAGCCTCTACAGGGTCACAGGGTCCCTATTATCACCGGCTTTCACCACTTGATTTATTTTCAACAGGCATACAATTATACATGTAACATTATTTTGAACTTATCCAAAAAGCTACTTTTCTTAGACAGTAACTGTTGTCCTGGTCAGACTTCGTGTGTAAATATATAAAATAATCACAAAAATACAGGCCGTCAGCCCCACACACCCCTACGGAACCGCACCTGCTACGTGTTTACTCAATACATTTTATATTTGCCCAAGTCACGAACATCTTCTATTGTTCATAATTATGTATTGAGAGAAAAAATATTTATTTTTATCTCTCATGTGTGCTTGAATGTTAGTCTAAGTTATTTATAGTTGTGCTTGTTTTATGTATGCTTTTACTGTGCTTTATTTTGCTTTATGTATGCTTTTATTGTGCTTTATCTTGATTTTAAGCTGTGTCCGGTGCTTTTATTGGTTCATGTTAATTTCTTCCAAGAGGAATAACTCGAATCATTTTAGCTCTCTGCCTTCTTAAATTATGTCCCTTTGATCATAACATTGTATTATGTAACAATTGCTTGATAATATTTAACCACGTCTTTTATTCCTTAGCTCAAAGATCATATTCCGATGATTTCATGCTTAGCTGCTTTACACTTTTGTTGTTTTTTACATAATGTTTGTCGGAAAATAGCTCGGCGAGCTAATGTTGTATATCTTGTGTTATAACCGACTTTAAATACAACTTCTTGTATATTGTGTACAAAACATCATCATTGAGGCTATTCAAAAGTTAACGACCTCGTGGAGTTGTGGTCATATATATAATATAGTGTTTGGTGGTGTATGATGCAAAACATATCTTCACATTAAGTACCAGTATATCTCAAATTCTGTAAAACGCCTGTTCTTTTATGATACAGGGCGCGTTCGGAACGCTGTTCCGCACATGTTCCGCACATCCCGGACAGTGGAACACACTTACGAACAAACCGGAACACTGTTCGGAACATGTTCTTTCTGTGCCCGCCACAGAGGTGGTGCAGCCAGAACAGTCACGTGATTACAGCAAGAATAATGGCCGCTTGTGTAATAAAATATAATATAATAAATATATTTTCCAATTATGGACCATTGCGGGCAAACAGTCGCACTTAAATATATCCACATGCATATTTCTTCCTCCAATAATACGGCTGCAACTACAATTTTGGTCATCTTTAACATTTTACTTTCTGTTCCGTTTTGTTCGTAAGGTGTTTGGAGTAGAACATTCGGCACACTGTGCAGGACAGTTCCGTTTTGTTCGTAAGTTGTTCGGAGTAGAACATCCCGCACATGTTCGGAACAGGCGCTACGAACATGCCCACAGTAACCTGTGGTTGCAGGGGCGTATCCAGAGGAGGTTCAACTGGGGACTGAGATGGGTTGGCACGGGAGGGGATACCCCTACCGGCAAAGAATTACTTTCCATTCAAACATTTAATACCATAGAAATCCTAAATATTCATACCAACAAGAACTGTAATGATTACATGCAGACTTTTTTTATTTTATTGCATGTTACAATTCTTTAAGTCAAAATATATATTTAATCAGCATGTTCTAAGTTAATGGGATTAAATGGTTCTGTTCTGATTAAATGGTGATTACCATTGATATCATTATGTAAGCTCGTGACTGACCATCTTAAATCAACTTATAGTTTACCCTACTTCTTTGTCCAATCAAAAGCCAGGGATTTTCAAATTTTTGGACCACTTATTCATTTATTAGTGCAATGGGCACAATATCTAGTAAGTGGTTCATGAAGTAAATCCATTTATTAGGACAATTTGGCTGTTTCCATATATGGAAAACTAGACCCGCCTTCCCTCTAAATTGTACAGTTATTCCTATATCAGCATATTACCAATTACCAGCTTATATACGAGGGGTGATCAACAAATACAAGGAAAAAAGCCCCAATTTCTTTATTTGTCATTGTTATTGAATGAAATTTTCAATACATGAAGATAAATGAATTTCAAGTTGATTCACCGCTGATCATCAATATTAACCAAAGTCAGAACGGATGCGATTTCCTATGGCAACAGCACTTAACGTTATGCAGTACATATTTTGCAACGTTGAATGTAGCAAACGATGACGTATCATTGGTGCATTCATGTGTTTTGTCATTTTCTAAAGGATGGGTTATGAATATGTATTATGTAATGATATAAAATTACATTCATGATTTCAAAAACAAGTTTTAATGTTAAATTCCGTTTAAGAACTATTTGCATCAAAGTCGTTGTCAAAAAATGAGTGCGATACTGAAATCGGCGATGAAGTGTTGTTGCGATTGAAACCTCATAACATACAAATGGCAATATTGCACTATGCAACGACTACATGTATGTTATGGCATACAAAACAGGTGTATGTTTGGTGTAATTATGCTTTCATATGTAGCCGAGTGAAATCTGAATGCCGACATGCAAATTGGCTATACGACGTCAATAACAAATTACGTCATCAATACTAATGATCTCCAATAGCTAATTCTTATAATTTACATGCAAGTTGGAAAAGAAAAAATGATTTTCGGTTCACATGTCTATGAAGAGTATCTAGTTGTAAAGCTATTTTTGAGAATGTTTTACTGCATTATACATTATGAATTGTGCCACAAATGAGTATGTATACTGTTATATGTACCAACTCCGCGATGACGTTGGGCCAGTGTACCAATAGTTACGTTACAGTTTCAATGGGTTTTTTTCAAAAAATGAGTTCAATGTTTTATAGTTGATTTTCGTAATACGTCAATCTTTTATATGTCAAATTATTTCAAGTATTGGTCAATGTTATAAAGATTTCAAAGTATTTTCCCGCGTATTTGTTGATCATCCCTCGTACATACAATCTTGCCTTATTTTACCTTCATTACTCCATCAATGGGCATGCTATTGTTTGCAAACAAAAGCATTGGAAATGACACCAAAAAGTGGGCGGGTAAACCATAAGCCGGTTATAGATCACATATTAGAATAATAAACGAATTAAGTACGGCGTTCGCTTCGCTCACTTGTACTTAATTCGTTTATTATTCTAATATATGATCGATAACCGGCTTATATAAAACACACTGATTTTTTTTATCAGTTGCACAAGTCACACCCTTAACAGCAGTAGGTCCTATTGAGTGTTTGATTAGTCATGCCTGGGGGCTATACAATCTATACACATAATGTCCAATACAGGTCACTACCAGTATGATAGATGCCAAATGATTTAGTTAGCACCCCAATTCATTCATTGAGCTGGGGGGCTCAGCCCTAAGCCCCCCCCACCAAATACGTCCCTGTGTTGTGGTGTGTAAATTCGTAAATGACACAGGTGAGCACATATCACGGGAATATCGTGAAACTGCTTTTGGGCATTTGTGTCGTAAATACAGTCACTGGTTTCGCTCCTAATCTTACTTTACTAATACTACAAGCTTAAGGGGGGGGGGAACCAAACCAAAAGGGGCAATATCCGGTCATCTTCCCCTATCCTGGCCGCCATTATGTTCATTCCGTGAACGTTGCTTTTATTTATGTCATTTTTTCGAGGCATTTACATTAACATGCTTATAAACCATATATTTAGCCGATATTTAGTGTTTGTTAAGTAAATTATTGCAAAACCAAGAGTTTAGTTCACGGTATGAACACAATGGCGGCCATGACAGGGGAAGAAGACCGGACATAGCCCACTGATTTTGAATTTGTGGATTCATAAATCAACGGTGCAGAGAATTTGTCGGATGGGTTCGATCCCTTCTTGTACCTAAACCAGGCTGTGTGACCCCTGATGACAGTCGTAGTGTATATTCATACAATTTAAGCGTCGAATAAGACCACCCAGACGGCCCTTCAGTTTGTATCCTAGGGCTGATAGTAGGGGTAGAGCCCTGAATTTGCTGAAGTGGCAGTGTATGAAATTTAGCGCTATTGTCTGCCCTGAACGGACATTTTTATGCTCCCCAAAAAAGTTTGTGGAGCTTATAGTCGCCACTTTGACTGCCAGTCCGTTCAACATATTTTTATCCGGATGATAACTAAAAAAACTATTACTTTTATTAATTTGAAACTTTGCATGAGCAAAGATCTTGTTGCGGGGAAGAGCAGTGCACAAAAACCATAATTATTCATTGCATATTTTGTAGTAATTCCTCTTTGTCATTTGTATACTTAATTCTTGTCCGGGTTATAACTCATACAGAAATAGATCGAGATATCAATTTGAAACTTCATTTGTGAATATATCTCATTGAGTGGATATGCAGTTCCTAAGAACCATGTAACTCTTTTATGCATATTTTTTCGAGCAAGTCCCCTTCTCACTTAATTCTTGTCCGGCCCATATTGAAATAGTATTAAGAGCTATCAATTTGAAACTTCATAGGTAAAAAAATCTAATTAGACACAACTCGGCTTAAATAGATAATATATACTAAGACAAGTGCCTCTAGTATATGTATTGACTTTTTATCAGTATATAGTCATTATATACACTTAAAATGTGCATTTCTAAAGTTAAAATACATACTATAGCACATGTTCTACCCCATTGTGTACAGATTTCGGTAAAATAAAGACAATTCTCGCTGTCCATTTCTTAACAAAATTTGGATGACAATCTAGAAATTAATTTATTACAGCCTTACACTCACATGCTTGTTACCAACACCACACTGTTTTTGTTTCAACTTCCTTGATACTACTTTTTGTCTTGCCTTACAGATGAGAATATTTGAATGATGGGAACCATAAACCAGTTGTCATGGAGCTAGACATCAAGCCACTCTTACATGGAGAGAATAGCACATGAAACAAATAGGTACATTATTATACCCCCAGATACATAGTATATGGGGGCTATATGATCATGTGTAACGTGTACGTCTACGTGAGTACTATTTTTGGGTATTTCGTCATCCAGGTATGTGTAGTATCCACAAGTATCCGACGTGTGACAGGCCAAATAATAATGTATACTATGTCACACAGGTATGCGTATGCATGGGAAACACAATATTTCATCGCCCGTGGTCTCTGAGTTTGTATTAACACTCATTATCGATTCACGAAAAAATCATGTTACAATTATCATGTGATTTTACACGCATACGTTGTGCTTTGCAAATCATTTTAATTGCATCCTGTACGTATACACGTACAAGTAATCGTGCACGTTAGTATCGCAACCTCTATTAATAAAATATTTAAACGGTTTAAAAGATGACCGACAACCACCCAGTGCATTATTCGACGTGACGACGTCATCCAACGTCAACGCATCCGTCACGTTTCGATCGATCATGGGTTATTCTTTCACGAAGTGTGGCCTTGCACACTTCATACACTTTTGCCATGTTCTGGTCCACTGATCGTTAAAGGTTCAAACTCGCATGTAATAATTTCCGCCATAATGTTATGTGCGGTCGACAATAACACATCTGTATCCTAGAATCGTCACCCTCAATGTTCATTCTTAACTTTGAGTAATATTCTAATATCCCAATACACCAAATCGGGGTTATAGGCTAAAAATGTATAGTCTTCAATCATGACTTAGCCTCGACAACGTCCTTGTGCTAACTTCAGTTGTGTTTGTCTTGTGTATGTAATCGCAATCATGTTTTTAAAGTTTGAAAGAAATGCCCGTGAAAGTCTGACCGGCCCAGCGTTTGCTCATCTGTTTGAAGTCCTGTGATCAAACACTCACAAAACTTACAGTTCTGAGATAATGTGTGGAACTGTGCTATACGAGTACCCTACCGGAAAACTAAAATTTGGCTGCGTTTTCTGTATAAATATGTGCCTGTCACAGTTTTTTCCTCACACTGCTCAAGAGGTCTACCTCAACGATAAGCACCATCTAACTCTTTGATCGCTACACGTCCTATACCATTTAAACAGGGAAAAGTCCTAAGACAGCCTCACTTCTACGTACTTACGTGGTATGTTCTAATCGTAGCCCAGTGTTGGGCATATCTGAGTATTGAGTTTCGATAATAAGAGCGTAACGTCATTTTGAAAAGTGCGCTGACGTCATGAAATTCGATTAAAATCACGCTACACAAATCCAAATCCAGGTTTTGGCGTCACGTCAGTATGCATGGCACTAACACCATGGTATGTACATGAGGTTGATGCTGCCGTCTTAGTGTTCATATCGAAGGTTTAAATTTAAGCTTTCAAATCGGATGATGATTCACAGAATTATTCGTGTTTGTTGATTATCATTTTAAAGTGCGCCGTGGGGCATTATTTAAGTTACCATAGTAACCGCCAAATACTTAGCAAAATGTTATGTTCGATGAAAATTTAAAAAACAATTTGAAATAAGTTACTTCTATGTATGTAAAATTTTTGCGGACATCAGTAAAAAAATAAACAAATGACAGGCCCTGTGCACAAACTTTTTGATACCCCCTCGTATGCATAAGTTTGTTATGTATAGTCGTGTATATGCACATCTGCAAGTATGCACCTGCCTATAAACAATGCTCACCAGTGTGCATTGACATTTTCTTAGAAACTTGGTGACATAATCTCCCATTCTAATAATGATGCCAGGTATCATGTTTATTCCATATTTGGTATAGATATCAAATCTAAGAACAGCATTTTAATGACAAACCAGTATTGGTGTCTTATTTTGTCTCAAATTGCTCGATTGTTATGCGTGTGAATGCATCTGAGACGTTGAATTAACTTGAAACCCAATATCTTCAGAGAGAACTGTGCTGCAATTTCCTACAGTCCAAAACGAAAAAAGGGAAACAAAACACTAACAAAATACTATGTTTTGTTAAAGTTTTATTAGTATAGCAAATGACATGTAAATGAGCTAACAAAACACTAACACAACACTAACAAAGCACTACTAACAAAATACCAACAAAACATCATGGAGCAAATGAAGAATACAAGTTAAACAAAACACTAACAAAACATAGCTAACAAATTACTAACAAAATGCGATATGCAAATGAGTTAACAAATTACTAATAAAATACGAGGGCCACTTAAAAAGTATTAATCAGTGGCCAATAACACGGTTAATATTCAATCAATGTGTATAAAGTGGACATTTTCTGAACAATACAACCTTTGCCTAGCTATCCAATAAAACAATATTGCAATTGGCAAAATATCCAGTCACCCATATGATATTTAACCAGTAGGGGTATGAAACACTGTAATTGCGAGAAAATAAGGTTTATTACTTGCCGTAAGGGTTGATACTTATGGTCATAGTTTCTATAATTTTAGCCCGATGGGTTTGAAATTTGCTGATTCCATGCACCGTACACTTGTTTAACTAGTGGTGAATCAACAGAATTGTTTGGACAGTATAAATGGATTTAGTTGTACGAGGAATCTGCCATGTTCCAAATACTCCCCAAAACTGCATTGTGCTGGGACTATACTCTATACGTTATTGCTGTATTGCACTTCTGTCAAACATGTAGTTTTTTTTACATATTTATACATGTTACTATCTTACACATAAATTAATAAATATACCAGATTTATATAGCGCCTTTTTCATGCGAATGCACGTTTAAAGGCACTTTACATTATTGTGTCGCAGCAACAAGGGCGCAGATGCATCCTCTACCAGTGCAGATACATCATGCTCTGACCATAGGGACGGACTGAGAGAAAGCCCCTGAAGGGAGAGAGATACATTAGATACAGGGATGTTCGGCGCTGCAGAAGTGCACTTCCAATAGACAATCTGGTTCTTTAATATGCCCGGTGTATAGCACCGATACACAGCTTCCTGTCACTTCCAGATACTTTGCTGTCCACACGGCCAGATATAGCGTGAAATATTACAAATATTTCAGAAATGTTAAATTCCGATGCCAGGGATTGAACCCATGATCTCTGGATTGACAGCCCAGTGCGTTACCACTGAGCTAAATCCGCTTATACACATGATAAATATGTCCTGAATAATCATAATTCGTCTTTACAACAGCTCAAAGAACATGATCACGTGATCAAAAATAGGTATTTTAGATATATAACGTCTTATCCCTAATACAATAAAACGGACAAAAATAACAAGAGGGCCATTGGCCCTAAAGCGCGCACCTGATGACTAGCAGTTAAGCAGAATCAGTATTTGTTATGATATAACCGTAAAAATACACACTTTATGGCCAGATTTTATAAAGATGAGGTAAAATGTGACCTCTAGATTATAAACAAGGTTATCTTTGATCTGATCCGGTGACCTCGTTTTTGACCCCAGATGACCCAGTTACGAACTTTACCTAGATTTCACAGAGACAAACATTGCGACCAAAACACGTTACATCTAGAGTGTTAACAAGGTTTTTCTTCAATGTGACCTTGTGACCTAGTTTTTAACCCCAGGTGACCGAGATGTGACCATGACCTAAATTTCATAGAGTCAAACATTGTGACCAAGTTTCACACACTTTCTAGTACATACATGCACACTTATAATATTTGTTAAGTGTATGCCATAAAAACATGAGATGAGAATCAATATAAAAGTCATGATGATTTAAAGCATATTTTGTACCGGTAAGTACAATTATAAAATCATGGTCGCGAATTACATTTTCAGTCTGCATGAAAGTCCTTGTGTTCAGGGACAACAATCTCAGCTTGTGGCAAAGGCTTGTACTTGTTTCTCTTTTTTTCCGCATTCCAACCAATCTTTAAAACCCTGAAAACATTTAAAAGTTAGTTAGATATTCAGTCAAACCCGTGTTACTGATCACCTGGATTAGGCAATAACACTCTTCCAGTGACATTGGTATTGAGTTTGTAATGTAAAAAAGGCGGCCATCTTGGGCGCGATCTTGGATTTCTCAACACTGTAACAAATGATGCCGACTAAAAACTTATGTCTCGTACTAGTATGCCAAACAAGCTGATAAACTGTGTGAGTAGCAGTAAAATACAAATGTATGACGGAAACTGTAAAAGATATAAGCGCCACAAAATAAAGTACTATATAGCCACCACACAGTACTACTGATCATGCTGGGTGCCTAAATGTGAAGGAGTAGTTTGCTAGAACAAAAAGCAAACCCAACGACAGACCAAACCAACATATTGACCCCAGCCCCTCTAAACTTGGTTGTACAATCTATGTGTTTAATAGAAAACACGGAAAAGTTTATCTTCAAAGCTGTATATTTGTTATTGAATTTTGTATGATACTTTTTGAGATACAGACACAGCCTCAAAACATCACGGACAACCCTCGTACAGGTGTAAAATGTGAGAATGAAGCTAACTTACAGTAAGAGTATTACACAGACACCATCAAATCCACCAAGTGTGAGAAACACTACACCACGCATGTAAGCAACAGTCTCAGCATATATCCAACTCGTCATTACATTCGCTAACAATGACGTCATCACTTCAAGCGTTCCAACCGCGCTAAATATGGCACCTACAATTACAATACAAGCAACTGTTACTATGAAGAACATCTAGCTGCATTCACAAATAAAATATATATACGAAACCCATGTAGACAAATGATCTTGTCAAACATCAAAGTTTGATAGGGCTCTACCAAGCTGCCACGTAGATTCTATGGCTATAACGTACGTATGCCGAACGAACGAGAAATGACATACACGCTGGTGCACATCGAATGCTATATCTTACACAAGCGCTGAAATACGCTGCCGCGCGCCAATATGGGCTAAAATAAGACGTGCTCGTCGCAATACTCACTAATACCTGCCGTCCACTAGACCCCGATGGTATGCGGAAGGGTACCCGATTACAGTTTGCTTGTTTCGGGAACCTTTCGGGATCAATTATCAATAAAAATGGGCGGATCTTTGCCATCGGGATCGTTCGGGATGCATTCGTGGTTCGTTATACGAAAGGTTGCAGTATAAACGCCGAAACCTATCCGAAGTAGCCGAACGCAATGCGAATGAATGCCGACAGTTCAGGATTTGGTCCCGAATGTTTCCCGATCGTGCGGAAAGGTTGCGGTTACTTTGCAGAATATGCGGAAGTGTTTACGAATCGATGCCGATAGAATGCTAAAAGGTTGCCGATGTATGTAAGCGATGCCGAACTACTATCTTGTTATCATTGAAAGTTGAATGTGATTGATGGAAGACGACATTAATCTCGCTAGTGTCAGCTATAAAAATTAAAATACATAATTTTTTTAGCTACACAAAAGTTGAATGACTTAGTTTCAGGTATAAACAACACTGACATATTAAGCACAAATACAGTCCTAGGTAGATATACCGGGTGTCTCTTTCTAGTGTTTTCCTTTAATAGCTGAAGACCATGGGACACTGGTTATGTCATCGTTTTCTAGGGCTTGTCAGCTTGTCCTTGGTTTGTAGGACCATGGTAAAAACGATATATTCAAGATTAAAACTATCGACAAACTGACCTGATCGCTTCCACAGTCGCTCTTGTATTGTTCGGGAAATACTGCTTCGACTCGGCATCCCTTCCGTTTACAATCGGCGCCTTCGGCAACTATTCGGCATGTTTCTTAACATGATCGGTATAGCTTCCGTGTGTATAACTCATCCATTCGTCGTATTCGGGGAGCTTTCGGGGAGCTTTCGGTATTGCTTCAGCTTCCTTCGGGAACCGCTCGGGATGGTTAAAATGTGTAAGAAGCCTCACAGAAGGCTTCCCGAAGGTGCCGAGTGAATGCCGATGAATTCCCGAACACCCCGAACTGTTGCCGATGGGTTTCCGATTACCCCGAAGCACTCCCGAAGCCCTCCCGAACAAGACCTTCGGTCCCGAAGTGTCCAGAAGGCTTCCAGAAACGTACAGGAACGACACGGAAGGGTTCCAGAACGTCCCGAAGACATGCCGAACCATCCCGATTAGGCAAATTTAGCCTTCGGGAACCCTTCGGGGTCCTAGTGGACGGCAGGTCTAACACGCTTTGTATACGATGGGTATAAATTAGACTAAAGTTCCACGTACGTTATGTTATAGTTAGAACATATTAAGTAAATTTTAATGATTAAAAAGGGCGGAGCGAGCGAAGCGAAGCGAGGCCTTTTTAGTCATTAAAATTTACTTAATATGTTCTAACTAACTTAGAATATAACATTCAGCATTCTGATTGGCCGATAGAAATTAGCGCAAACGCAAGACGTCAAGTCTGTTAAGAGAAAATTTTAATGATTTAATTTTCATTTAACCGCGAAAATGCGGCGTTTTCATTGGCCTATAATGTAGGTTATATTCTAAAAACGTTAGAGATACACAGGGAGCACGCGATAACACGTCTGCGTAAGATTTGTACGTTATGTATATGCTACGGACACGTCAGAAATCAGTTACCAATATGTTAGGCATTGTTAATTACTCCGTAGATTACTAGTATGCGTCCGAATGAAGCATCAGATTGTTGTTTTAGATCATCTACAGTGTATGCCAGCGTATGTCCATGGTTCAGGATCAACTCGTTACGTTCGGCGTTCGCTGCTGTTACCCGTTGTAGTGTGACAAGACCCAATGTAGTTACTGATTATAAACCACAAGAGAAGATACACATACATACTACACATGTTTGTAATTAATACGCGATACATGAGGCGTGAAAACAATTTAAGGCAACTATGTTCCGTTTGATAAACACTTTTTTGTGTCCGACTGAGACAGTCTTTACGGTGTCTAATACTAGTATGCATATCGAACCACTCTCGGTGTAAAATGCATGGAGAGGATACAAATTTGATATAGTTTATTCAAGAAAAAGGCTAATATGCCTACCATTCTACAAGTATATACAATTTCACATATTTTACAATTGTTAATGGTGACATTACTAGCATATTCAGTTCTAATCGTATCAAATATATATACCCCGTGGTTGTAGTGCGTGGTCAAAATACAGCAATATGTTTGATTTTTTAAAAAAACATTAAGCAAAACGTGTGATATTAGGACCCTACACAAATTGGGGAGCTTTGTACTCGTATGTAATGAACTTTTCGCCGATCCGGAAATCTCTACAAATTGTTTAGGTAATATACACGATCTGCGGATTAATCCATTAAACAAAGAGAAGACCTGACCATGTTTTATTACCCCCATAAAACATGGTAACAAATTGGCTGTTACAATTTACGCCCCGTATCACATGACCTATTTATGAATGAATGAACGTAAACTTTATAGTAAATATTTAACGGACCGCGAGTTTCACGAGAATCCAGTGTTACAGCTATGACGCATCTATTTTTAGAAACTCCAATATACTCTCGAAATTAAGATTCATAAAAAATTCTGATAATCAATTCATTTATATTTTTCATTTCATGACATAGATACACTATGCTCGTGTTATTAAAATTGTTTCAATGTTTAAAATGTGTTTTTTTCCTTCAGAAAATTACGAAGGTCGTTTGCATTAACGAGGGAGGTAATTGTACCAGCTAATAAGCCACTCAATTTCAGCGTGGAATTAGGTTCAATGTCAAATGGGTGAAAATGAAATGCGCGCAGTTAAATAGTGCGGAATATTATCGTATTTAGAATCGAAATAAAAACTCTGTTCTTGTATTTTGTCGGTGAATAAAACACGGGCACTCGTTCAGATGCGGAAAATTAAATCACTCGTGCTACGCACTCGTGATTTAATTTTTCCGCATCCGAACTCCTGCCCATGTTTTATTCACCGACAAAATACGCGAACAGATTTTTATTATATACATTTATGGAGTTCCATATTTTACCTTGTCGTTCTGGTGGTGTTAAGTGAGACAGAATACTACGTTGCATTGTGGTAGAAAGAGGTCCAAAACATCCCACAAGTATAACTGAAAGAAAAGGAAGACGTGTGACATCGTGAAGCTGGCAGAATACAAGTACTAGTACCAGAAAACGTTATGTCCCTTATAAATTAATTTGATTTTTTTTATTTGATTTGACATAATATTATGGTGTACGAAACATATGGTTTTTATTTCATTTAGTGTCATGCTGTTTTGCCATGTGATTAAGTTGTCATGTGGAGTAGGGTTTTTGCTTCTTAAAGAAAGTATGGAGCATCGAAATACCTTTGGAGAATGTTTCTGGTCAACAATGGTATTTGACGCTGTTCTGTAACACGATGTTTTACAATATTTAGGAAGGTAGGGGTTTATACAGTGCCTCTTTCTGCATCTTTGTATAAGAGACTATAGATCGTTAGTACGGGTGTAGATTGAAATTATACAATATATGTGTGTTTAACGCGTCAATCATATTGGAGGAATATAATTAAAAAACAACTTTCAGTGACATTTCTGTTGGAGGAACATTAGTGTCCACTCATTTATGCTGATAGCTAATTATGAAAGGTGACAGTCACTCCACACATTTCGCCGCCATACATTCCCTCCAAACACTCGGGTAACCTCACATGCTTACAAAGGTTAGTGCAAACTATCAATAACGATGATTATAATTAAAAACAAATCATGAAAAATCGGACACGGAAGGCAGCACCGGACTGAAACAACCAAGCACAGAAAACAGAAATAACATAGACCACAATCACAAGGCATAATACCCAACACACAAACAGTAGAACACTATAGTGACCCTTCTTTTTAAGTGCGTACATGTTTGTGTTGTACATAACCCTTTCTATTGTGGAGCTCGAAATCCACTAGGCCCTTCGTAATTGCCATTTTTTACCAAGATACACACAATAATCTTACATAACCCAATTCGAAGAGGCATCTAAGGAATTTTTCTTCTGGACGTCTATGAATAAATCCATTAAACATTTATGCCAAGTCCGAAAAGGTATCAAAACTGGAACATGCATGGATGGATTGAAGTATACTTACTTATGTAATAGGTTAAATCGTCGCTAACAAAGGCTGTCCAGAAGAATGAAGCTCCGTAGGATATTGTTCCAATCATGCATATCCATATCTCGTCTATGAATTTCTCAAAAATATGCACTGAACCAAGACCGATAAACATCGTAGCCACGGTCCGGACTCCGGCATATATACCTATCTTCGTTGGGGACCAACAAAATGGCGATGCTAACTGATACAATGTTTCCGTAGGAATTCGAGACAGAAAACTCAGATTGCACAAAGCGTGAATCAACAAGACAAGTTGATATTTCCAGCGTTTGTTCTCCGAGTCATTGTTGATGAAGAATGACACACTCATTTTCAATAAAGTTCCACATGAATTGCCTTTATGTCTGTGGTCCGCAGTTAGTGTTTCTGGCAATGCTAATAACATGAACACTAACACAAGGACTAAAACAGCAGCCATTGCGAAAAATGTAAACATATATCCTTTCCATTCAACTAAATATCCTTCAGCAAGGGTAGCAGTAGTAAGGCCGATACCTATGACAAACTCAACGAATATTATTCCTAAAATTCGGGCTCTACCTGGTTTCGTAATGTCAGCTATATACGCTAAAGCTACTTGTAAAGTGGTTGCATACTGTCCGGTACAACCTTCAACGAAACATGCGATTAAAATGTATTCTAAATCTGCGTCCAGGTAAATTGTGCAAGCAGAAATGCCAAGTCGGAAGCATGTGCCTATAATTCCGATTGAAAGCAGAAATTTTCGACCAAATGCGTCTGTGTACGATCCAAGGACCATGTTGGATATGACGGCTGGAACCCCTGAAGCCACAGCATAGTATACGTTCCAAGTAGACGCCTTTGCCGTAGCTCTCGTCTCAGCTTGATACGCCGTATTATTAGGATCAACATTACAAAATGCGTCAGTTGTATTGTCCAGTGACAAATTAGCATTCTTGAATTCCATTTTCATAAAATATTGATTCGTATACTCCACTAGAGCATAAAATGAACACAACATAGCAAACATATACACAAACACTACGGGTCCTATCAGCCAATGTCGCCATGTTGTTTCAATATCCAAAGCTCGGAATGTACGATAGTCCGAATCCTCATCAGGATTCTGTAACAACGGTTCGTGTTCTTCTTCTGAATTTGTTTTAAAGTTTTGAGCATGTTCTTTGTCTTTCCTCTTGTCCCACTCATCCATAATTATTTCAAGTTTAAACAACAATATATTCAAAAACGGTTATCCTTTTGACTTATGTGGAAACTCTAACTGAATGATTCAACGTCTTCTGGCGCTCAATTAACAGGGCAAAGAAGTATTAGGTTATCCTGTATTATATACCCGTTGAACTGTTATAATACCGGTGTCATTGTTGACATTTTTTATCTAGTTATCAATAATAATCCTCTATTACACAAAATAGCCATTGTTTTTCCTGGGATATATTACTAATGTCCAGACTGTAACCTCAGTAGACCACAGATGATCTTACGTACCACGACGGTTAGGATGATATCATTGTCTCTGTTATCAAAATAATGTCATACATAGGTCAGCGTTACCAATATACTGTATAGTTCAGGGTTGTACATAGTCGTCCTAGTGGTCAGTCTTAATATCTCGATCATCAACTCGATAAACATAACTATATATATATGATATGTACGGAATACCGTTAGGGCCATCTTGGTTACACATTTAAAATCCAGAGGGCGACAATGAGATGGTGTGATGGCGACGGTGCGATGGTGCGATGGCGACAATGCGATGGCGACAATGCGACGGCGCGATGGTACGATGGCGACAATGTGATAATACGATGACGACAATGCGACAGCGCGATAGTACGATGGCGATAGTTCGATATGACTATCGTACTGTCACCATCGTACCATCGCATTGTCGCCGTCGCACCGTCGCCATCGCACCATCGCCCCATCGCATTGTCGCCCTCTGGAATTTAATGTGTAACCACGATGGGCCTAATGGTATTCCGTAGATATGATATGGTCATCACATGCTTCATTTATCATGTACTGTCGTGCATGCATGTACATATATATATATTGATTTGATGTGAATAATTATATTGATACATTAGACATCAATCACGTAGATATTTATAGTCGAATTATGCTGCATCTTTCAAATCTTCTCCACATAGTTGGGAGCATGCTTGTTTATTAGTTAGTATTTATTTTGCTTACTACATACCACTGTTCTGTCATAAATGCATTACATTGTCCTCATAGGCTATCAGCCTAATGGAATTGAAATAAACCATCTATCTATCATGATAATATTGTGACACTTGTCTTATGTTCCCTATTGGTTAAAACAACTATAAGAGTGGACAACACGTGTATTAAAGGAGGTTAACTGTACGACTTCCGCTTTGGTACTAACAGTTACACATGCCACTAGGGGCTTAAACCAGGGAGGCATTAAACCCCTCACCATGCAGACGACCGTCTTTCCCAGTGTTCTCTTTCTCCATGTTAGAAGCGTCATAGTGTGGTCAGTTTCACGACAATGACCTGCATATAAGCCGTCCGACCAGTCTATATGCCGCGATATTCCGTTGTTTTTAAGTCATCGCAAAAAGTGTTATCTTCTTTAAAAAATTGTAGAATAGTTTACTGAAATACAAAACGCGACTATTTGTTTTCTGTGAGAACCACGGGTTTCATAATGACCGAGCTATACAGCCAAGCAGAGTGATCGCATCTCATAATGACCGAGCTATACAGCCAAGCAGAGTGATCGCATCTCATAATGACCGAGCTATACAGCCAAACAGAGTGGTTGCTTCTCATAATGACCGAGCTATACAGCCAAGCAGAGTGGTCGCTTCTCATAATGACCGAGCTATACAGCCAAACAGAGTGGTCGCTTCTCATAATGACCGAGCTATACAGCCAAACAGAGACAGAAACTAGTTTTTTTCATAAAGGTCGTGTTTTCCTTTTGTGTCCATAGAGCATTCGTTGTGTGAATGACCTTAGTTAGTGCCGTCGTTGTGTGAATGCCCGTAGTTAGTGCAGTCGTTGTGTGAATGTCCGTAGTTAGAGCAGTCGTTCTTTGAATGCCCGTAGTTAGTGCAGTCGTTGTTTGAATGCCCGTAGTTAGTGCAGTCGTTGTGTGAATGTCCGTAGTTAGAGCAGTCGTTGTGTGAATGACCTTAGTTAGTGCCGTCGTTGTGTGAATGCCCGTAGTTAGTGCAGTCGTTGTGCGAATGTCCGTAGTTAGAGCAGTCGTTGTTTGAATGCTTGTAGTTAGAGCAGTAGTTGTGTGAATGTCGGTAGTTAGTGCAGTCGTTGTGTGAATGTCCGTAGTTAGAGCAGTCGCTGTGTGCATGTCCGTAGTTAGAGCAGTAGTTGTGTGAATGCCCGTAGTTAGTGCAGTCGTTGTGTGAATGTCCGTAGTTAGAGCAGTCGCTGTATAAATGCCCGTAGTTAGAGCAGTCGTTGTGTGAATGCCCGTAGTTAGTGCAGTCATTGTGTGGCCCATCGATTTATGATCGATTATTAAAGATGCAAAGACACGATACGGAATCAGGATGTCAAGATACGGGTACGTCATGTCGGGTAATCGTCAATATCGACTCTGGACGTGTCAGTAACGAGAACATGCATACTTTATATGTGCTAATCGTTATTCGAACTTTTATCAAAGCTAGAGATGTGACAACTCTCTGTAGACTATTTAATTTTTCTTCTTATTGTCAACACCAACATCATCTCCGTATGGTATATCGCTAGAGTGAACACTAGGTATTCCATAACTTGCTTTATAGTATCTTTATTTGGCGTGGTGTTTATTGTTGCGAAACTCGAACTCTGAAGTTCCAGTAAATAGTTATAATTTATTTAAGGATAATGGATCGGTTTAGTGAGCAAGCGTCATTTGGCATAGTGCTTTACTAGTATGTGCCTTATAAATGTAAAAATGCGTTAACAATATTTAAATTAAATCAAATTGAACTAGGACAAGGCGTTCTAGGGTTATTGAACGGAAACCATTTAAATAAACAGTGAACAGAAACCATTTAGTCTACCGACAGACAGACTAACAAACAGACCGACTGACATGTGCAAAGTAATATACCACCTCATCAAAGATAGAGGGGGGCATTAAAAGAAATACCACATACAAACACAGACCAAAAACATATATACACGACAAAACTAAACGAGGAAATAAAACGAAACCACTGCAAGTCCTAATTTCAGTTATAAAAAGTTCTAAAATGTTTACGAAACATTGTAGATGGTATAACACATTGTAGATGGTATAACTCTGTAGCTGCATAAATGTCTTTCACGGAACAAGAAGATAAACCAGCGATATATGATAATGTCACTGCATATTATCTTGGCCACATATTGGAAAAATCTACATTGTCGCTCACACACCCTGTTTTATTATAGTCCTGGGGTGGTATTCAATATTGATCTTATTCAATTGGAGAATAAGGATAGCCAATCACATCACCTGTTACTGACCAATAGTTTAATATAGTGTGATCTGATTGGTTGTCCTTATCCTTAGGTCAAGTAAGATCAATATTGAATACCACCCCTGGGGTTATTATTATTTGAATAATGCTTTTGCCTACTTGAATAAAACATGAATAACAATATGTATAATTGATGATTGAATTAAAATTCTGTAAGATGTATGTTCATGTGTACTTTTCAAAAACTATACGGATATTGATGTTCATTCAGAGTGTATAACTCATTTCCGATTTCAATTGAAAGGACGTATTCTGTTAGTGTTTTATACAGAGATACTATTTTATGTAGTGCGTCAAGATACAAGCTTGCACTCACAGTATTTCAACGTGCAAGGAAAAGGTTAAAAGCATACTTGGTAAGTTATTCTATTTCAATGTTAGTTTAATGTTTAGTTTTGAAACAAATGCGTTTCATGTGCGGCCCGTCGCCCGGTCCAAGGTTTCACCCTGTCCAAGGTTTCGCCCGGTCCAAGGCTTTGCCCGGTCCAAGGTTTCGCCCGGTCCAAGTTTTCGCACAGTCCAAGGTTTCGCGCGGTCCAAGGTTTCCCCCGGTCCAAGGTTTCGCCAGGTCCAAGGTTTCGCCCGGTTCGCCCGGTCCAAGGTTTCACCCGGTCCAAGGTTTCGCGCAGTCCAAGGTTTCGTTCGGTCCAAGGTTTCGCCCGGTCCAAGGTTTCGCCCGGTCCAAGGTTTCGCCCGGACCAATGTTTCGCCCGGTCCAAGGTTTCGCGCGGTCCAAGGTTTCGCCATGCCCTGTTCCGCTGTTGCTGAAGAATGCTGCCTTCTCTATCTGATTGTTATTCTCCTTCAAAGAATGCTTATTGAATAACTTTACATTCATTGCATTATAATACACTTTGGCAAAGGGAGTTAAAATACATTAGGTCACGGTGCATATATTTCTAGTTTTTTGTCTTTGTTTTAAAGCGCATGTCTCAGAACCCTTTGGTCACCCGGAAATCATTCACATTACATCCAATCATGCAAATGGTTTTATCTACTTTGAAGAAACAATGCTTTCCATATGCATGCATACATATATAAGGTTTCACGACAATGGTGCCGAATCATGTATCTAAAGTGTTAATATGTATACCAAACAATTCACCCAGCACTCAGTCCAAACTGAAACCTAACAACTCAAAATACAAATCTATCAATAAATTCATAAACATAAAATTTCGAAAATAAAATTTCAAAAATAAATTTTTAAGTACTCTCCATTCTATACATGCTACTCAAGCAATTATTAAGATTTGATATACATTGACCCAGCTTTTATGTTTTCATGTTGTTATTTATTTTAGACAACAACCGAAGTGCCCGGACAGGAAAACACGAGCAACATGTTGACCAGGTCGATATGTATCTTCATTGCCAGCATTCATAGTGAGTTAATATTATACAAATAACACATGGATGCGAGGGTGATAGTATATAATACGAACCCGAGATTAGTTACCCGAGCAGCCATGTGTTATTTATTTTATTATACCGAAAACAAATTACAACCATTTTACAAAATATAATATCATCAAACGCATGCAGCACTTAGATTGCCGTTATGATAATTCTCAGTCCGTATAAGGTTCTAATGATTTGATGGTTGAAATTGACAAGAACTACTAAAATAGCATGTGAAATATACCATTTTATATACACGTAAATAGCATACGGATACTCTCTAGCAAGGTGTTTTCCGGACTCAAATAGTACAACTTTCTATAAATAGCCCAGCCTCGTTTTTGCTAGTGGTGATCGAACGAAACATCACACGCAAGTTCTATGTGGCAAAAACATTGTGAGGTCACGTGAGATGTAATAAAACAAAATATCGCCCGGTGGGTCTATGGGGAAAATACATTGAGAGGTCACGTGATGTATAATAAATTATTTTTACTTTAAAGCCATTTAGTTGTTCGTAGAATACGAAATTTAATGAAATCCGCGAAGCAAACTCAACCACTAAACTACGAATGGTGTTCATGAAGCTTATGGAATTGTGACGTAGTATTAAGTCTTGATATTGTTGCAATGAAATGTTCTACAATTGTAGATACATGTTTCATTTATTCATTAGATATACACGTATATGTATGGTAATACTATCGTCAATTACTTCGTGACAAGTGCTCGTCTCTCGTTCATTTTTTTATAAAACAAAAATGAATCTAATGTGTTTGTAATCTATCTTAAAGATAATTAATTTAAAAGTCTCCCGGTGGTACTGTTGCGTTGAAATGGTCACAACGGCAATTGCTCATTCAAAGTTTCGGAAGCTATGGCCGATGCTGTGATTTGAACTAGGACAAGTATGACTGAAAGGCCCTACCCACAGAGAAACACCATTGTAAATGGTCAATAAAAGCAAACAACATCCGCACACGATGTATACCATTCCATATATCGCTGGCTTAGAATAAGAACGCATTAGAAAACAAGAAAACACTGTCTGACAAAACTCTTTACTTATGGAAAAACAAGCTTCGGTCACAACATGACCACTTCCGATTTTCATAAAAATATGCTCTTAATAAGCGCCATGAGATGCATGAGTCTTATACTTACGACCTTCTGATTTTTAGCCAGCGATATAGTTCAAAGTCAAAGAAGCTTTATTCAATCATAGTACAGGTTATACATGTAATATAGGATTATAAAAATTCATACAGTAATGGCACATTTCTTGTTATTAACAAAGTTTAGGTACACGAAAAAAGGCAATTGTTTCAAAAAAGGAGGGGAATGTATTTCACAGAGATATACAGTACAGACTGATGTAAACGATGACTTGTAACATCGTTTAATATACATGTTCACGGGGATAACTAATGTTTAAATAATAGAATATGGGGGAAATGGTTGCACAGGGGTTTACTTAAATCGACAATTACTATTAATTTGTTGTAGTGATATCAATGGTATTTACCTAAAGTGTTTAGTTACAATGACAGGAAAGGCCAGGACTTTTTCTTATGTTGTGCGATTTTTACTTAATATGATTCTTTCGTTTCCGCCATATAAAATTATGTTAGAAAACGTTGTTCAATATAAAATAGTCTGGTTGCTTGAAAAAAGGGACAGTGAAGTAAATAATGCGATGCGTTTCCAATTTGTCTTCAGCTACATAACGGACATAATCTTTCTTGGTAATCAATGTCAGTCCATCGTCCAGTCTCAACATTTAGTTTGTGGTTGTCTGTCCGAAGTCTGAATAGTGTCAATGCCTTGAACAAAGGTAAAATTTTAATATAGTCCTCATAATAGATGGATGATTTAAATGAATAATTAGACGCTCCTTTGGTAGAGTTTTGCATCGAGGCACACCAGTGCTGCTGTTACTGGTTAGTTAGAATTTTCTTAACAAGTATGTTTAATGATTTTGTAGCAATTGTGGCCTACCAATGTCAATAAGGATTTGATGAATACATTTTGCCACTTAAAATGTTCAAAAGAAATGTTCAGCATTGCGGTATATATAAGGAAGGAAAATATAGCGGTTGTGCCGGTTAGGAGTCTATTACAAAAGCCAATCCTTTTACGTTTGACTGTAATAGAAAGGTCACCATGTAACATATAAAGTGGAGTACTCTTTTTCGCTTTTGTGATATGACGAAGAAATGAAATGCACATTTTCGATTATACCTAATGACTCAAACCCCCATATTTCACAGTTGTAAGTCAAAATTGGGTCAATGGTGTGATCAAATAACCTAATTTGCAAGTCTAAAGGTAATTCTAAGTTGTAGATTCTAGTTTATAATAAGTTCATAGCTTTCTTGGCTTGAGAAACCAAGTGTTTTCTTGCCATGGCAAATGAGCCATTACTTGTAAAAACTACGCCTAGATATTTATAATTGTCTGTAAATCGCCAAGTTGGAAATGAAAATTAATGGTTCTACGCGCGCCAAATATGACAACTTTGCTTTTATCGAGATTCACATTAAGTTTCCAGTCTGCGCAGTAGTTTGTAAAGTATTTTGGAAATCGGTCGGATTGTTGTACAGAATTACCGTGTCGTCCGCATAGAGCAAGACGAGTAGTTTAAGCCATGTCATCATTAACCTGTATTTCGATACCATTTGACCCGGATACCTGTAAATATGATTGTAAATTATTTAGATATATAGAAAATATCAGCGGGGATAAATGTTCGCCCTGTCTAAAACCACACAGACAAGAGAAAAAATGAGATTTATTTCCATTAGTAAAAATGCAAGATTTTATGTGTTGATACATATTAATGATAACAGCGAATTTTTTACCATTTATTGCAGACGACATTAATGTTTGCCAAAAGCCAATACGCCAAACGGAGTCGATCGCGACAGCAAAGTCGATAACTATTATTATTCCATATTTATATAGCACTTTTATCATGTAATTACACATTAAAGACATTGTTAAAACAATTTGAAATAGATATATGCATGCAACATAACAACAAAACGTATATTATACAGTTTAAAGTTTAAGGATAAAATGAATTTGCAGCAGACAACTTGTAATTAAAACAAATATAAGCTTTGAATTCTTTACATCCGATTGGCTTCATAAGCTATATGCGCATTACTCCACCAGCCGGTATTATATTTTATGCAATAAAGTTAGTCCAATGAGTCAAAACCTCTCACTAAAAACCAACAATCTCTCTTTTACGATGAGATTGTGCACCACATTATATAACGTAAGACACTGTTTCCTAATGTACTAGTGTTTCAAGAACAGCATCACATACCACTGCTTCGAGAAACTGTCTCCAAAGGTGTAGATGTACTACCTTTTAGAAGACCCTAAGAAGTCAAATTAATAATCAGCCAGAATAAGCTTTTGTAAAACAGTGCGTTTTTAGCGCTTTCCTGAATGACGGTAATATTTTACTATCTCTGAGTGCGGTTGGCAGTGCATTCCAGAGCTTCGGTGCTGCAGCCATGAAACATCGATCGCCGTACGATACAGTCCGCATCCTCGGCACAACTAGAAGAATAGAGTAATTTTGTGACCTAAGCTGTTTTTGTGGAGTATATATTTCCAACATACTTCTGATGTAGCCTGGGGACTTTCCATGTAGTGCTTTGAAAACATGAGTCAACACCTTGTAATCCATTCTGTATTGTACAGGTAACCAGTGAAGATCCTTCAGCACGGGAGTGATGTGATTGTATCGCGGTATCCGTGTGATGAGGCGGGCAGCTGTATTTTGAATATTTTGTAGTTTGTTCAGAATGGTTTTTGGGGAGCCACACAGCAATGAGTTGCAATAATCTAGTCTTGATGTTACTAAAAAATTGATAAGGGATTTTGTTGCATCAACAAACAAATTTGATTTGACCTATTTGTCGTATCTGCGTGAAAAAGACCTGGAGACAGAGTTTACATGTTTGTCCATGTTCAGGTGTGAATCCAACATGGCACCAAGGTTTCTCACCACCGATGATGGTCTGATCACAGCATCACCAACTTTCACCGTGAGATTCTCAGCATCACTGGTGTTCCGTTTCGGTACAAACAGGATTACCCCTGTTTTGTCTGCATTTAGTTTCAACAGATTGTTTTTCATCATGTGCAAGATATCCTTCAGACATGCTTCAATTCGTAGCAGTGTTTCATCGCGTGAAACGCAATCCTTCGGTTTGAATGCAATATAGATCTGGGAGTCGTCAGCGTAGAAATGGTGTTGCAGTTGGTGTAGTTTTTGGGACCAAGCACAGAACCCTGAGGTACGCTATAACTCATCAGGACTGGTTTCGAAAGTTCACCATCAATACAAACAGTGTGGTAACGGTCACACAAATAGGATTTCATCCACTCCAATGGCTTGCCTACTATACCAAAATGTTTTTCAAGTCGACGTAAGAGGGTGGTGTGATCAATGGTGTCAAATGCTGCTGATAAATCAAACATGACGAGGACAGTAGCTTTATTCTGTTCAAAAGAACAATGAATGTCGTTTTGCACACGAAGTAAATCAGTTAAAGTAGAGTGGACTTTTCTATATGCTGACTGGCGTTCTGCATGCAGATTATGCAGTGTTAAGCCTTGATCAAGGCCTGGCTTCTATATCAATGGTCGTATTCTGGAGCTTTTAAAAGCCGTAGGTACATAAGCATTTTCAAGTGATGCATTGAACAGTCGCGTTAATATTGGCAGAAGTTCATTTAAATAATCCTACAACAACCACGTTGCGATTGGATCAAGCTCACATGATTTACTAGGTGATTTATTGATCAGTTTCCGGATGTCTTCTTCTGAAGTAGGAGAAAACTGTGATAGTTGCTCATCTTGAAAAGGTGAAAGATAAAACCACACAAATTGTTCACTGACATATTCGTCACACATTATTCGCACGAGTTATTATTTGCTTGTTAGTCATAGTCTGTGTACATGTAAATTTGTACATCATAAATTATACATTTCCAATTAACCATTTGTCCCATGGGTTTATTAGTTGATTGCTGCGTAATAAACCAATCACAAAGACACAAACAGTTATAGAGTAATACAGGTTATTCGTTTTAGTGTGTTTCGGAAAGTACACTTAACCGATTTAAAAACGCAATTGTCGGTTTTTGATGCATTTAAGTCAGTAAAGGCTCTTCAATTTTATTGAAATTTTGCACTTGATGAATTCAATACATGAAGTAAATTATGTGCGACTTTAATAGTAACCAAGCTCTAAATGGCCACGAAACCAAGTTCCGAAAAGTATTGACCGAGTATGTCAAATTAATTCACAAAATTGATAATGCAAACCAGACGTCTGTGGCTCATTAGCGGGAGTGTATAGGCTTGTTAATTTGTTCTTAACATCTATAAGGAATCTGATTCACGACAAACTTCTTGACTGTCAATAGTGTCTTGCTTCTTATTTATCTTCGCCAATAAAAATGCAATGACCTCCACATTCGAAAATAGCTATCAGTAACTTTTTGCCCAACTAGCATACGCTGCGATGTGTCCAAAGGTTAAGATTTAATCTGTCCTACGTATATGCTATCTCAAACCAGTAACCGGAAGACGAAACCCGTAGAGTACATAAGAATGGTACGCATAATTATTTTAAGTGAAATTTTTAATACGTTTACACCATTGCCTCCGAACTGTTCGTATAGCAGTAAAACTTGTCCAAAAAATCATTCGTTTGGTGCCATCATGTTTCCGTGCTTGTTTCGTTAGCTAGCTTGACGCTGACAATTGTTCGTGTAAACTGCTTCTCGAAACACTGTGCACGTCTAAATATCATCGACAGTCGACAGTTAAAAGTTACAACTACTTTTCCATGGCAGAAAGTCACATATCTACTTAAAGCATGTTAATATCGCCAGGATGTTCTATGTCCTGAAGGCATGGTACCGTATACAACGCACTTCAAAACTTAATTGATGTTTTTTGATCGGGGTATCGTTTCCCTATAATATGTCCGTCAAATTCTCACACCCGTGGTTTTGTTCACACGACACGTGAAAATCATGAACATGGTGCCAATAAAATGGGTTTAATTGAAATATTTCTTCGTGGAAAACCATACCAGGCGCACGCTTATCATTCGATTTATTGATTTATATTCCAACAAAATTTGAATAATAATTTCTACAAAAAATACTAACCCCCAAAATCAGTGTATTATGAAAAATGATATGTGATCAATTTCAATTGATCAGTTTTGAATTTTAAAATTGAATTAATTCGCTGTACAGGATGTATCCATATAAACTGACGATTATTCTCCAAAAGATAGCACCCACTCGAAATACACTACATAAAATGTTATTTTCCAATAACAGGACTGAAAAGGAAAGGAATCCATATCAATACTCTAGTCCTTTAGATACTAATAATATATCATTAAGGCGTTTATGCGTTCCATAGATTCAATTCAATTCAATTATTTAATTCCCTCTATTCAGAGAATATTGAACACACTTACTTACTTATCATCTTCGTGCCTGCTGCCACATTAGGCTGATACCAAGTACCTCCACTGACGTCTGTCCTTTGCAATCTTTTCGATATCACCAAGAGTCTGTCAATGCTTTTGATTTCACTGGTGATTGTCCGTCTCCAGGTCTCGTTTGGCCTTCCTCTGTTTCTTTTGCATCTGATGGTGTCCACTTTTGAGAGGTTCTTGTTATGTTATTGTTGTCTTTCATAATTACATGTCCTAACCATCTGAACATTCGTTGTTTGATTTGTGAGGTGAGGCTTGTTTGTCTGGTTCTTTTGTAAAGATCGTTGTTAGAAATAATTGTAGGCCAGTAGATTTTGTAGATTTTGCAAATTTTGCGGAGGCATCTAGTATAGAATCCATATTGAACACAATATATACAAAAAACAAAGTCATCAAAAGCTATACAGATATGGAAATGAGTATGATAGTAACTATGAAATCTCCAGTAGACATGCCGCAAGTGATTAGCGACACACAATTGGCCAGATATACATTTATCACGGTCTTGTCTTAGGTATTCACTAAACAGAATATATATTCAGACAATGATTTATGAAGATTTGAGAAATACAGTCTCTGTTTCAACGTCGAACACAGGTTCCAGGGGTGCCCCTAAGAGTTTTAAACCTAGTGAAATGCTGTCAAAGGACAATATTTCGCATACTAATATATTGTACTACTGAGTCTTTGAATTCAGTTCGGAGTGTCTGCGTACATAGGCATTCACATGCGTAAGTTTTTTCTGGTAGGCTAGTTCACTTTCGTCACATACTTGATTTTCTAGTAAGACACTTCTAGTCCACAATCTTGCGATGACACACATAATATTTGTATGAGGTTAGATTACACACGTTATACACAATTAATGGTACAATTCGTGGATGTAGTATCCGAAGGAATGTAAAGTCCGTAACCTGTGACATTCGGTAGTCCCACAGGATTGGATCGTTTAACTGTATTGTACATGTAACAATATTTTCCAACTCTCGCTTATAAGGTATACGGGCATTGCGGAGTGGATGTGAAGTTGTTGATTATGTATTGCAAGCCATATTTATAAAAAATGTTACATACGCCAGTGGTGTATCCGAGTGTTAATTTGATCTATCTCTGTGAAATAAAACGAGTTTTCGAATTAAAATATATCTTATCACAAAGCCCTATGGTAGTGTCATAAGTTTGTGTGAAAACATAAGTTTGCGCGATTCTATTTTGGACGGTAGTCGGTTCAGACCTAGCATGGGACTACCATATCAGAGCGGGTTGCAAAATGTTAAAAACGAGATATTGCAGTGGAATATGAGGTAAGTAAGTTGTTCCATAATTTGGAACCATACAAGGCTATCGGTACAATGATTTTTGTGTACAGATTTGCAGAGATACGCCGATTGACTCCACAGACATGAATACCTTACGCAGACATTTGCTCCTTGATCCTATCTTTGTTTTTCAAATTGAATGAGTACAAACTGTCAAGATGAACGAAAGTATCAGCCTGTTCGATGAACTGGTTGCTGAATACCCACTTTTGGTTGGGAACATTTCTTAGTGAAGACTGTAACGCTACTTTTACGTACGTTGATAAGAGATGTCCCAATGGTTACAGTAGTGATACACGATATCGACCTTTTTAGAGGTGCAAGGGTGTTAGGCATAGAAAAGAAATGTCATCGACAAAGGCGGGATTTCCAGCATTTACAGTCATGACCTTTGATCCTAGCCGGTGTTCCTCAAGTTCATTGTGTAGGTCATTTATATAGACCAAATAGAGGAAGGTAGACAATACGCCGCCTCGCTGTAATGTTGTCAGGATGGACAACCCATGCAATCTCATTGCGTAAAGTAGCCATAGTTACTTCCCTTGAACCGTCAAGCTTACAATGGATCGGTCAATTGAGAAAACAAGAACAAACTGTCAGAAAACTACTCTTTACTTATGGAAAAACAAGCTTTTAAATTTCAGTTTGGGCCACATGACCACTTCCAATTTCCATGAATATAGGGTAATAAGAAGTGCCTTGATATGCAGATATCAAATATACAAGAGTCTTATAAGGTCGTAAGTAGTTATTTATCACATGACCCTGGTAAATCCACCGGAATTGATGGTATTGGGCCCAAATTTCTTAAGATAGGGCATGACATAATATCTAAACCATTACAAAACATTATAAATCTTTGCATCTGTAAATCAATATATCCAGCATCATTTAAAATGGCAAAAATAACACCTATTTTCAAAAAAGGACCAAAATCAGATGTAAGCAACTACAGACCTATTTCTATTCTACCAGTTCTTTCAAATATATATGAAAGACATGTCTCAAGTCACTTAAAATATTTCTTGATATAAATGATCTTATAAGTAGTCATCAATCGGGTTTTCGAAAATTCCACTCATGTGAGACAACGCTCACAAATATAATAGACAATTGGATTGACACTATAAATGATCATGAAGTTGTTGGAACTGTGTTCCTAGATCTAACCAAAGCATTTGACCTAATCAACCATAAACTACTACTCAAGAAATTGGAGTGTTATAAGCTAAGCCCTAAAACAATTAAGTGGTTCTCATCATATTTAACAGACCGTTTCCAAAAAGTAAGCATATCAGGTCAGTTGTCAGATGCAAATGGTATGAATGCGAGAGTTCCACAAGGATCAGTTTTAGGACCCTTACTTTTCATTATCTACATAAATGATCTTCCCCTCTATCAACATAATAACACAAAAATCGACATGTTCGCTGATGACACAACACTGTCTGCTTCAGGTAAAACATTTAGCGACGTTAACACATCCCTACAAGAGCAAGTTAACATCACTGAAACTTGGTGCACACAGAATGCCATGATACCAAATGCCCAAAAAACTAAAGTTATGTATGTTGCTGCATCTCACCAAAAGTTAAAAGACATCTGAATATGATGATTCAAATATAATACTTATCAATCAAGTGCTTTCAAATTCAAAAGAAGAAAAGCTGCTTGGTATCTTTATAGATCAAACTCTAACATGGAAAAGACAAGTTGATCATGTTCTTAAAAAATGTAACTCTCTACTATACCTACTACTACGCACCAAACATTGTCTTAATATAGATTCTCGTAAACCTTTCTTCAATGCTTATATCCTGCCCCACCTCGACTATTGCTGTACAATTTGGGGGTCATGTGCCAAAGAACTCAGAGATAAACTTTGCAACTTTCAAAAAAGGGCAGCTACAGTAATTCTGGATAAACCGCATGACCATCCATCAGAAGAACTCTTCATTAAACTAAATTGGATGACAATTCATGAAAGAATAACATATAAAAAGGCTGTTTTAATGTATAACTCGATGCAAAATAAAGTCCCAAAATATCTAAGTGATAAATTTGTATTAAAAGCTAATCCTGGACTAAGATCAACAACGAATAAAGAGTTGGTTGTACCACATCCAAACATGGAATTATTTAAGAAATATTTTTCCTATTAAGGAGCATCTATTTGGAATGATATTCCATTACATATTAGACAGGCAGAGAACACAAGTTATTTTATTAGACAATTATTGAATTGGAAACACAATACTACATAATATTCTATGCATACATATCTCAATGTTAAAAATACAAAAAATATTTCGCCATTGTGCCTTTTGTTAAACTTTGTTCATTTTGTATGTGCCATTCTGCAATTTCGTAGTCCAGCACAAGGCTGCTTCGTATCTTTCAAAATTGCCTGTACACTATAAAATTATACATGTATATGTTGTAGATTGTCCTTGTGGTGTGTAATGACCGGTTGTTATTTTCTTGTCACATGGCTCTCGTTCCGTTTTAGTTTGACTGACTGAGGGACGGGATGCCGTGTTTTTGTAGTTGCTAGATTTTTACGTTGAACAGCGTGTGTGCCGCTTATCTGTTTTCTGTGCCCGGCTGGTTAAGCTGAGTGCTGCCTTCCTGTCTGACTTAATAGTATCGTTTTTATACAATATTATATACATATTGAATAGTACTTTTGTTCACAGTTGATTATTGATTTTGTATGTATACTACGCTATTTAATTATAGGTTAACGTTTTAAACAAAACATGAGTATCCTATATTGTTAAGTTTAACAAATACTGTTTCATTTTCTTCATAAATGTGTTCGTATATTATCATGTATTTAATGTATATATGTTTATCATGTAGACCATATTGAAAATTGGTATAACACCAAATATGTTATCTACTAGTCTATAAATAAAGTCGTTACTTACTTACTTACTTATTCCTTATGTCAGGATTAGAATAACGAGTACGTATATTCCTTTAATTTTATGGTGCTTCTTATATTGTTAACTTTTAGTTAAAAACGGCAGCACATATCATACCCAAGCATCAAATGTTTTAAAAAAAACCTTCCGCCCTATAGTTTGTCGCCTAAATGGCGTATTTTGGCGTCGTTTAACAGAGTCTTTTTCACCATAGAGATGTAAATTTTCATGTTATTAGTGATAAAAAGAAATCTAACAATATTCGTCAATTGATACAAACTTATTTTTTTTATAACTCGTTCAAGCTTTAAAAGTAAGCATACCAAAGGCTCGCTTCATAAAATCCAGAACTCGTAGTTTAAATCAACTGGCAACTCGTGATCTAGATCCTCTATATATTTCCCATCTGATATCTGTACTGCAATATAAACATCATTTGACAAACATTATTGGAGTTAGCTCCTTGGCGATATAGCTTTGTTCGCGGTTACTTCATTGCTAGTCGTCGTCGTCGTTTGGGTCGTGTGTTCGAATCCTTACCACCGGGTAAAGGTCCATGTATAGCTAATAAACCGTATGTTTTACTCATATTTCAGTGACTTACGGGTCCCAACCATATTCTACCCCCCTGGAAACAGAACTTAGAAAGTCTCTATTCAAGGACTACGAAATATTACAACGTCCATCAGAACAGGGTGCCGTTGACGTGTCCTTCAATCTTATAACCATCAATGGCTTGGTAAGGTTTTCAAACATATTAATAGCTCTCCTTTACCAATAGTTCCGTGGTTTTTACTTGTACATGTACTTAACTGATGATTATAAACATAGCTTTTTGTTTGAAATTTGCAAAAGGTTACAAAAATATCCGTGATAAAGTATTTTATTTCTTCATCGATTTCTACCAAAGAATACCTTAAGGATGTTGGAGCGCTTAGGACCCCACCTTCAGAATTTGCTCAAATTTTGCCAGGAAGTAAAGAAATCTATCCTGACACAAAATACCATGAAAAAACAATAGGTCACGGAACTCGTTTTTCGGGTAATCACCCCTGATCGAAGTGTGTATGAATTATTTTTATAATTCCATGGAAATTGGTAAAATGTTGGTGGTGTTCAAATTTGACATTTTTATTTGATGTCTGTGATCTAAATAATAAAATATTTTTCAATATAGTTTGGGTACACATTGTTATACATGATCAAGATACCAAAAAGGGTATATTTAATTTTGGTCTAATATATATTGCTCTTTTACCCCACCCACTTCATATTTAATGCAGCAAAATAGCACCCAGGTAAAATCTTAATAACTTTTTTTCCACCTTAAACTTTTTTTTATATTTTGTTAAATAAGTCCAGTGAAATAGATCTTCAAAATTATGCAATAAAAAATATATGTCACGGAGGTACCTTTTTCGCAATTTTTGTTTGTATTTTGGTTAAATATGGCTAAAATGCCGAGAAAATCAATGAAAACGCTTAAAATAAAATTTATTGAACATGTAAATATCGCGAAAACACATCAACACACAATAAACAAACATTACCAAACGAACCTGACTCCCAAAAAAGTCATTTGGCATAACTAGCAATATTGTTAATTTTTTACCCCACCCACCTATTTTGTAATGTTAAATTTTTCTCAGAATGGAAACCGTCATTTCGATTATTATTTTCTAATTTTATTGCATAATACTTATCCAAACTGTTCAATTTGATTTATTTTAGATAATTTTTACACATTTTTACATTTATAAGGCATATAACGTACTATGACAAATGACGCATGCGCATTAAACCGATTCAGCATCCTTAAATGTTTTATATGATCTTGTTTCTATGGAACAATTATATGCTTTAGAATGAGAATGATTGAATAATTATTAAAAACGTGTTCTTGTCATTTTTGAACAACTGAAATGTTTTTATACAAACGAACTCTCTTCTAATTATGTGCTTTCCACGAAATGTATGGGCTTTATTATGATCTTTGTCAGCAGCTGGGCTGTTTTTTCCGGCAACCATGTGAAACCTTCGGATTTGTTGTATGCGAGCGGACTACTCTTTGTTTCAAGGCCGTCTCCTTTTCCAAGGTTTCACTTGGTGCTGGAAAACACGGCCGAGCTGTTGATTCTACATTTCGTGGAAATGTGACTTTTTTGTCCCTTAGACGGGCGTAATTTTCATAGAAATCGACGTAGAAAGAAAATAATTGCGAATATTTTCTAATGTTGACAAGTTTCGTTTTGGGTTTGCTTTTTGTGACGTCATATTCACGAGATATTGCTACACCGATAGTGTACCGGCAATTTCTAGAAAATGATTTTCAGTTATATTGTCAGTAGCTCTTTCTAAATTCCACTGGACATACTAATTTATTATTAACTCACATTCTTGCTACCGAAATAGCGCACTGTGCAATGATCCTCGAATAAATGAATTTTCTTACTTTAAAATTCAGTGTTGAGTATTATGTATTCGTTGTTGTTTTGGATCTGACTTTATGTAACTGTTTGCTATGCAAAATGATTATCATAACGGTCTCGTTCAACAGTTTGTTTCATTGTTTTAGGACATCAAAGATCAAGTTTTGTCTACAACCGGATTTTTCATATTGGTAAGATCTTAAGCAAATATACACTCAAATCATCGTTTAATGATAATACGAATGTTTGGCCTTGTAATCATGTTCCTACATTTTCGTTCAACTGACAACCTAAGAAAAACAAAACAATTGTCAATAAGCGATTTTATTACCTGTGGGCCGCAGGTATATTGGTTTGCCCAAAGTGAAAAGTCCATGCAGGGGCACATGACCTGTTCTCGATGGTTTACGATTTCAATAAAATAATCCATAAAATGAAGCATTTTGTAAGAATGTCGTCAACCAGACTAATTCCATTATTCCATGCGGATAACATCGGTCTTAGTCGCATTGCAATAGTTTATTTCCCGAAGAAATCTAAACTGTCCGAAATTTCACTGTGAGCGCTAGGCAATTGAGACCATGTATATAAACAGCAGGTGTCTGCAGCTGCATAGGCGCTTCCCGGTCAATGATAAATATAGTGAACATTGGAGTACATCCCGTAGAGAACACATTGCTAGATTAACAGAAGCATGGTATATTGATACATGATAAACGTTTTTCAAATTCTTTGTTATTCAACACTCGGCACATATCAAAACCAAATAATTAGAGGATATAATTTATGTTTGTTTAAACTGAATACAATTTATATCTCATCATGACATTTTTTGTGATAAAGTTCAAAATTACTGTTACTGTTGGTTAGGTTAGATTAATCGGAATTGTCCGATATAACAAGTCATGTATTTGAATTATTTGGACAGATACGTTTAAACATACACCGGAATAAATTCGATCAGCATCTAAACTGCAAAAACACATCCTAAACAATACAACTAAATCATCTGCCCGCAGAAAACTATTTGACTTGTCATTTCATTTACCAAGTCCAATTTTTACGCATGAGGAGTTAACGGGTTTTGGACAATCGCCAATATTTACACTACGCTAACTTAACATTGTCTCTGAAACAGACCGGATGGTTATGTGGTATGGCCACAGTGGTATCAACATTTCGCCATTTCGCCTACTATTTGAATCAATGCAACTAGCCGATTATGTCATTGACATATAGTTCACAAGAGGCGTTACTGTTGCAGAAATGGCAAGACAGTCGTTTGGATTGGTCGGCTAATACAACGTATGGTAATATAAGATTTCTCTTCTCCAATGAAGAATATATGTGGAGGCCAGCTATTGTCGTAGAAAATAGGTAAGGTTCTCTGTATGCGGTCGAACGTAAAGTGTTTGTGTTCTTAATATTCTGCACACTTTATTTTATATACATATTGTTATTGACTTATGTTGAGGTGAATATGATGTTTTGTTGACCTGAAAGAAGTGATATTAAATGATGACGAAGTCATTTTGAAGGTCAACTACAATAGGTAAGGTTCTCTGTATGCGGTCGAATGTCAAGTGTTTGTGTTCTTGATATTCTGCACACTTTATTTTATATACATACTGTTATTGACTTGTGTTGAGGTGAATATGATGTTTTGTTGACCTGAAAGAAGTGATATTCGTCAGATGTCAATATCACATTTTGAAGGTCAGCTACACATCATATTCATCGAAACATAAGTCGACAACTGTTATATTGTATACCATGCCATAAGTCAAGGAATTAAAACATATTGACTCTTTTTAAATTACAATAACTTCAGTCTCTCTTCAGGAAAGTGTAAGTTATAGACACAAAATACGATTCTTCAAATGTTATAGCGAACAATGTAATGCTCTTCTTATGTATATGTATGAGAGAGTATTCACGTATTTATTAACGGCATTTATCATTAATAGTTAGGTTAGAGCCTATAAATACGTATGAGCAGCTGTAGCCCAAATACTATGGGAAATAATCTCAAGTTGTTTTGAACGTTATGTCGCAGGAAATGACGTCACGTCATAAAAAATTATATCAACCCCAGCCTCGGTTCCAGGAGGTGTATATTAAAATATATAGACCTCTCGTGAAGGCCGTCTAAGCCAATCAGAATCCTTGTTACATTATAGGTATACAATATATACGTATATTGTGTTAATACATACCACATGACTGCCAGTGCAAGTTTAGTCGGATTATTCAGGTTTGTCACTTGTATACAAACATTGCAGTATCATAATATTGTACTTTTATTGTTTTAAACATTTTGATTTGAGGTGAAGGCAGTGATCATTACTTTGTTCATTAAGCCGCATACTAATGGACACTATGTAAAATTATATTAAAATAATACACTAATAAGATAATTTGCAATGTTTATATACAGAACTTTATGTGACGTGTGACTTGCCTGATTAAACGAGTTATAGATATAAGTACATTTCTAGGTTATGAATGTTGTTGTACTTTACACTATGGACTAATCCGATTAGAGGTATTCTATATATAAACACATTGGTTTTTACAGCTGTTATAGATACCCAACATGAAAGCATGCCTCACATTTTCAGAAGACGAGTCCGTGTTTGGAATACCAAAGTTATAAATATACTTTTATACTGACGATTCAATAAGTAATACTAATGAAGGAACTATCCCATTCAAAAGAATAGGGGGGCTTACGTTTTATATAGTAAAAGAGATACCTTCAAACAATAGTATAATACTTGAAACTTAATTTTTCATATCGTCTCTTTAGTCGAGTGGATAAGCATGCCGCTGTTATCCAACTGATTTTCTTCGAGATTTTGTTCAATCTCGCCACTGGTTCGACACCCATCCAAGTTACATAAATTTTAAAGTTTTTTACAAGTATCTTATTTTGTATTTGTAAGTAATATTATAATAACGTACGTAGTAAGTATATTTATTGGTGTGTTATGTTTTCATTCTTTATCTATCAAATTGTATCTTTTCAATTATTTTATTTTTATCTACAGTACAATAATCATACACTTATATAATATATTTCCTGCAACATAAAATATGTAGCATTTGAAGTATCGATTCATTAAAGCAGTAGCATAATATGAAACTTTATATCATGGATACATGCAATAAAAAAAGTTGACCGAAGTGGGGATCGAACCTACAACTCAGAATAAAATAGAAACTTGGAGGAAGTGAGGGTTTATCCACTACACTACCGCGCCTTTGATATATATATAGTCTAGTCATTCTACGATTTAACCTCAAACTAATTGCAAAAGAATTTCTTTTTCGATAATCATGTAGATAAATGTATGATTATAATCATACAAAAAGTCTAGAAAAATCTAAGGTGGGGAAAACGATGTTCATTTTTTCGAACTACGACATGGCAAATATAACTTGCCATAGTGACGTCATATGAACTTAGCGCGTGCGATGAACTATGTAATTACGAAGGCATAATCTCGTCATATTTCCGTGAATATGTTATTTAAATATCAAATGACACGTACGCACCAACCGATTCAGTTGATTATTTAAAAATAGGAACTGTAATAATCTTGTTATATACAAAAGTCAAATATTTTACGATGGTTTAAGAAAATAAATCTGCGTTATTTTGACGTTGAGATTATGCATACACTTCCTCTCTACGGAAGCGCATTACGGACATTGTCTTAACCGCCCTCTATACGGATAACAATACAGTTTGTGTATGTTTCTATTGATATTGTTTGTGTCTTTGACGAATTAAATGAGTGCAATTATACACATTTAGAGTCTACATACTTACTTACGTTAACCTAGCTTTGCACACAGGTCTAGATTTAGGGCTGCACACATAGGCGGATCCAAGGGGGGGCGGACCCGGCGTACGCCCCCCCTAAAATCGCCGGAGCCTAGGTAATTTAATCATAGATTGGATGTAAGAACAATATTGATATGCAATTTTTTTTCGCTCGCTTCGCTCGCGTCAATAACACAATAATAAATTAATGGATTTTTAAGTGAACTTAATGCTCTATGCAAAAAACAAAATATGGGACTGATTGGTAGCATAATGCCAAACATCGGCTACAGAATTGCCGAGATTCTTGCACATTAAAAATGTCCGACAAGTCAGTAATACAGTTGACTTGATTTTCTTATAAACCTGTCATTTTCATTAAAAAATAAGATATCTCAAAATGCAGCTGACGAATTCCGTGGTTATATTTAAAAAGTCACGAGGCAGAAAGCCACTGGTCTCCCTAGTCGCTGGATCCCAAGTACTTCACATTTTCTCTTAAACAAAACTGAAGCCCTGGAGTTCGCAGAGTATGCTGCTCAGATAGACATTGCATTTTTTCTTCGTGACGAATTTACAGAAGCTATATATATATATCAGTGAATATTATCCAGTCGATAATCGTTAGTCCTGGCTATGCTGCTCATATAAACAACGAATTTTCTTGCTCGCTTCGCTCGCTGGAGAACTACGTAAATTCAATGAAAGCCGCCAAGCTTTGATTTACCAATGAGTTGGTTGGGTATGCTGCTCAGATAAACACTGATTTTTTTTATCTAATTCTTACAATTACTACATCAGTGAATATAACCAAGTAATAAGGATGTGGTGTTTGCTGCTGAAATAGATAATTGCATTTTTTCTTGCTCGCTGCGCTCGCACAACCACTATCAGTTAATGTTGTCAAGTAGGGAATGAGTATGAGGGATATGCTGCTCAAATAATTAATTCATATATTCTTGCTCGCCTTGCTCTCACATTAACTTTATCAATGAATATTTTAAGATAAAGAACGAAATTGTGTGGAATGCTTCTCAGAGATACATTTTTTTCTTGCTCGCTTCGCTCGCGCATTTTCTTGGGGGGGGGGGGGGTATCAATACATGAATGTACGCCCCCACTAACGCCAAATCCTGGATCCGCCCCTGGCACATAGTATGGGCCTATTCAAGCAAACTCAAAACGTAGGTCTCACTTGACCTAATCTTACAAGTATGCATTGAACTTAAGTTTTAGATCTAGCCTTGCACTGTAGACCAACTCTATCTAGCATTGAACGCAGGTCTTAGGTCGATCGTTGCACTGAGGACATACTATACATAGCATTGAACGATGGTTTAAATGGACCCATTTTGGCAAGTCTTGAACGTAGGTCTGAACTGGCCCTACATTTGTATTCAGCAAGCATTTAAGGTATGTATTAGGAGTCCTGTAATCTTTACAAACCCCAGCAAGCATTTAATGTAGGTCTACTTGAACCTACTCCAGCAAGCATAGAACGTATAGTCTAACTGAACCTATTCCAATATTCCAATTTGGTCTAAGATCGGTTCCTGCACTCTTGACCTTCTCTTGTAAGCATTGAACGCAAGTCTAACTGAACCTTGTCCTGTAGGTTTAGTGTCGAACACTGTACTGTGGAAAAATAATCGAGTAAGCATTGATCTTATGTTTAATTGGACCTACTCCTGCAGCATTCAATGCAGATCTAAGGTCGAGTGTTGATCTGAGGACATACACTAGTAAGAATGTCTAACTGAACCTTCTTCAGACAGCATTGAGTTTAGATCTAAGGTCGAGCGTGTACCTACTATGGACACGTTCTAGCAAGCATTGAACGCATGTCTAAGGTCGGGCATTGCACTCCTAGATGTTAGCAAGTATTCCGACTAGTATAAACACAGGCGATCTAGTATTGAGCCTTGCATTTATGATACAAATGTACTGGTATAATTATGCTGGCGAACATTAAGCGATACATCGAGCTTTGTAATCCTGAACTAATTCTGGTTAACATGGAAAGCACATCTAACATCTCGCAAACTGTGCCTAAAGGGCAACAAAACGCACAGCAATGTCCATAACAGAGCCAAATGGACCACCGACCAAGTACAGGTTTGGTATCGACCTTATCACATACCCAGTCATGTACATGCAATGGGTATACCCAGGCTTGTACATGCAATGGACGTGCGATATGTTCTATGATTACCAGCCAGCTTTTTTTATACCTGATTGCTAGTTTGATCTCGGATTCATACATTCATATAAAGTAGTTTCAAGTCGCAATGTATCCAGGGATAACTAGAACTGTCGCCATTCGGCAGACTAATATACCCCCGCGTGGCAAACATCATTGCAGCTAATTCTTTTCTTTATGCACATAAGAACTATTCACTATAATATACACTATATACCCGGTATTGTATAGTGCATAAAACTACAAAGGGCCATAATTCTGTCAGAAATCGTCAAATTATTTCCTTTATGCACATCTACATGTTGAGGATGTTCATCTGTTAAAGTTTGAAGGAAATGCTGCAAAGACGGAGGAGTAATGCGTCCACAAGAATGCGTATACGGACGGACAGACCGACAGACAGATAAGCTGAATCCAGTATACCCCCTTACAACTCGTTGTGCGGGGGTATAATGAAGTAGAGATACTATCTTCAACCAGTGATTCACAAAAATATTTGATAGAACACACCGAGTTGTCGAGAACCGATACTAATTTAGGATACAAAGTTGGAAGTACATGTAATATAAATTTACCTGTATCATCTATATAGCCACATTAATCACTTTTCCTATACCACGACGTCCATATTGAACGCCATCTTGGATTTCTCGAAGTAATCTCCGGCATAAAAGTTTTGTATGTGTACCAATTTACCTTTATGATTTAATAAACTTTATGCACGACGAAGTTAGTTTGTGAAACTTCACAGATACTCGATTACACATTCATTGTGTGAAATTGGGGGGTGGGGTAATAATACCACATATATTACATCTCAGATTGCATGGATGCACTGAGTTCCAATTAAAGTAGTGTTTTATTTAACATATTATACCATTTATTCATAAAAGTGTATTTTAGATATGTATTAATCAACATTATAAATCATAACCAAAGACATAAGAGATTAGAAAGGTGAAATTGCCTCTGTACCTGTTTTTCGTATGTTTTACCTGCAAATAACACTGACTGACATTGCTTTTTGAAGATTTTCAACATAAATATGTATCTAAAATATTTGTTTAACGATGTTTGTGGTTTCTTAAATACATAAACATCATTTAAGGACATTAATTTCAATGAATTTTGTCATATATTCCGGCTATTGTCATGTAGATCTATCTATTTTTATTTTAACTGGTAATACTAAAGAAGACGGCCATTTTGGACGCCATCTTGAATTTCACAGACCCCATCACTTTTGCAATTTATGCTTGCAATGTCAGAACTTTCACATATAACATAAAACCATAACAGTTCATTTGTTGAACTAGAGGTTACACCGGAACTTGTTTCTGAGATTGTCACAGGCTCCATTACCCCACCCACTTGTACTGATTTTAAGCATGTATATTAAATCAAAAATGGTTTTATTTGTTATCTTTGCCACTTTGTTTTCATCTGTTTATAATATTGTTCATATTCCAATTACTTTACTATGTACTTTATGGATATGTGCACTTAGGTTACATGGAAATGAAAATGAACACTGCCATAAAAACAGCTTTAGAGTTTACAATAGTGACCTTACATATGTTAATTTTTCGGCAACTTCCCAATCCTAGATTTTTCTAGACTTTTTATATGTTATTTGTCAATGTTTTCTGATGCCAAAACAGTCAAATTTATTTCTTTTGCAATTTGTTTGAGGTTAAGCCTATTTTTACTGTAGAATGACTGGACTAATATGGAATGATATGTGCACACTATTTAATATCGAACCAATATAAAGTTTACCTGACGGGCGAGTTTATGTTTATAACCGTTATCATTTGAATTTGAACGCACTATATATATAGTTTGTGCTAGATAATGTGGCAGTCGAGTCTATTTCACGACAGGTAATACATGATATTGATTACAGATAATTTTAAGAGAATCTAACTGTTTGTTGTTGGTGCGTTTCATCAAATACTATGTAAGTGGTAACTGTTGAAATACAGACTTAATATGGACTAGTGTTTGTTTACCTTTCAGACCAATATGACTGCCTTGTGCAGATAATCCTTTACCATCCATTCAACGACGAAATTTAACATTTAACATAGACAGTTATCCAGGCAGTTAAATTGCTTGGCCTTATCGTCATGCTTGACTAATTACAATGTAATATAAGCACTAAATAATTGAAAGTAGTTATGTATGCTGTAATAGCTCAGGTGGTAACGCACAGGAATTGTAACTGAGCGATTCAAGTTCAACCCATCAAAAAAGTCTTTAGTATTTTTTTTGAATTCATCACAATATTTTTAATGTTATTTTCATATTCTTTTCGAGAGAATTTATAATTTGTTAATTATATATTTTTCTTGTTTTATTATGGTCATGATAAAATTATTTTTAATTCAATTCAACTTTTATGACAAGAACACACAATCATTACAATACAAAATAATTTTACATCACTTCATCTGCTGTATCATGGTATGAGTTACAGTCACACTCAGATAATGTATATGTGGCTTCGTGTTGGTAGTTACAGTACCTAAGTACTAGCAATAAAAATTATTGTGCTTTAATTATAATACATGTACACTACGTTGATTGTGTACATGTATATTTAGGCTATACGCTCTTTAATAATAGACTTAATTACAGGTTTGTATCACTATTGGATAGAATTGATTATTTAAGCCATTTTTCTGTAAAACTCTTAGCTTTTAAATTTATAAAGATGAAAAAAAGAAATAAAAAAATCCATACAACTTGACAAGGTTTCGAACTCGCGGCCAAAAATATCGATATCGATAGGAAGTATCTACGCACTAAACCACTCGGCTATGAAGTATGTTTAAAGGATGGATTGTTAGAATGATTTATAATCACAAACCTTAACCATGGTTTACCTAATTCAATCAATTGACAGTGCCCACATTGTGTCACGTGACTGCCACATTATCCTGCACGGACTGTAGTCCGTTTTATTAGGACTGTCACTTGTATACAAACATTGCAATATCATAACATTGCATTTTTATTGTTTTAAATATTTCAATTGGAGAAAAAGCCATTGGAAATCAATACTCTATTCACTAAGCCGCATACTAATGGACAATATTTATATTAAAATAATACATTTATACATTAATAAGAGAATTTGCAATGTTTATATACACAACGTTATGTAAACAGGTGACTGGTCTGATTGAACGAGTTATAGATATAGTCCAGTTAGGATATTGTGACAGTGACGTTGCAGTTTATGTGTACTCAAAAAATCACAACCATTGTCTAAACAGGTAGAGTGAAGTTTAGTATGTTAGTTTAGCATTGAAATATAGTTGTTTGTACAGTATAAGCCTTTATAATTGGTTTTACACCGTTATAGTGGACTCGACCGCTGCGTCACTGGATTTTTATCCTGACTGGACTATACGTATACATCTCTTACTTCGTTATCACTACCAAATATGCGTTGTTTATATTGCGATATTATGAAGCGCCATAATGGTATGACTATATCACCGTTTAAGCGTATAAGTAGAAAGCAGCTATGGCGTTCCATACTATTTCAATCATTTTATACACAAGCACCCGCGATATTTTCTGGATATGAACATGTTTGGCCTATAAAACCTCTTCAGTCTTCCCACATATACCCATAGAGTTCTAAATTGTATCACAAACAGTGACACGGTACTCTAGGGCAAAATAGGCCCTGCTCCGGGGGGGGGGGGGGTCACTTGATTTATATAGGCCCGTATATAGGAAAATTTGAAAAATCTTCTTCTCCAAAACCACAAGGCCTAGAGCTAAGATATTTTGTATGTAACATTGTCTAGTGGACCTCAACCAAGTTTGTTCTAATTATTACCCTAGGGTCGAAATTGGCCCCGCCCCGGGGGTCACTTGATTTATATAGGCCCGTATATAGGAAAATTGAAAAAATCTACTTGTCCAAAACCAAAATGCCTAGAGCTGATATATTTTGTATTTAGCATTGTACTACGGGTGATCAACAAATACGCGGAAAAGCGCTGTATTTTTTATTCGTCATTATAAGTCGATGGGACTTTCTAAATATGATGATAAATTCATCTCAAATTGATTTACCGCTGATCATCAATATTAACCAAAATCAGAACGAACGTGGTTTCCCATGACAACCTTACTCGACGTCATGCGGCCCAAGTTTTCATATTTTCCAACGTTCCAAACCATGACGTACCATTCGTGCGTTTGTAATGTTATGATTTTTTACACGGCCATCATGACCCTTATGTCCTTTCTTACATGTGTTTTATTCTAATATTTCACATTAGCAAACCTTCTTAGGCCAGAGTTCTTTTAATTTTCGTTACTCGGACCCTCCTGCCCATTCAGGAAAAACCAATTGAAAAAATGAAATTGCATGATTGTATTAAATTGTCAAAATGTTTTCATTTATCTATATTTATGTAACATGTAAAATATTTCTGCAAAAAAATATTTCAATTCTTTATCAATGATACAGTTGCCTGTCACTGTACTAGTCGTAAGATAAATAGGTCATTTTCTTGAAAACTATTGATATTTTGGAGTTTTTATTTTTATTTTTTTCCCTCCTCCTGAGGACATTTTGCTCAAAAATGTCCGAGTAACAAAAATTAAAAAACCCTGGCCTTACATAGATCATACTAATCACCAATCAGCAAAATAAATGTTTCATTTAGAATAAAATGGTTCACAAATAAAACCACTTCTTTATTTAGTCTTATTCAGCTGTGTTATATTTGTTTATTATTTGCTTTCAATGGATTATGGAGATTTTTCAGTGAAATAAACAGTGAAAATAACAGTGAAATTACCACTTTGTTATTTTCACTGTTTTAGAAGCTGGTTCCAGTATCATGCAGAAAAAGAAACGTAACGTCAACGGCGTCGGGCTTTAAAATATGCGTTACGTCATCATGACGTCAAAATTATCACGTCGTGACGTTCTAATTTCGACGTGATTTTTCCAATTAAGCCAATAACGGCACATATTTAAGAGGAATTGAGGCATATAATAAACAGAAAATTTGTTGATTTTTGGTGTAAGATCAATTGTATTTCACTCGTGATCACAGAAAATTACATTTTCACTCGTGGCTACGCCACTCGTGAAAATATTGATTTTCTGTGATCACTCGGTGAAATAAAATTCGATCTTACACCAAAATCAACAAATATCCTCTATGTATTGTTCACAAAGGATTGTTATTTTGATAGTGTGAAGAACCTGGCTGTATTCAGTGATGTGAATACACTGATCAGAGTGGCACCTAGCGGTACATCGTCCTGGACGCCAGGTGGCGTGTTTCATACAAGTTGTGATGTTGACGTCACGTATTATCCTCTGGATACGCAGGTTTGCAGGTATGAATCTTGTGTATGTGTCACGTGACGTCACGTATTATCCTCTAGATACGCAGGTTTGCAGGTATGTATATTGTGTATGTGTCACGTGACGTCACGTACTATCCTCTAGATACGCAGGTTTGCAGGTATGTATCTTGTGTATGTGTCACGTGACGTCACGTATTACCCTCTAGATACGCATATTTGCAGGTATGAATCTTGTGTCTGTGTCACGTGACGTCACGTATTATCCTCTAGATACGCAGGTTTGCAGGTATGAATCTTGTGTATGTGTCACGTGACGTCACGTATTATCCTCTAGATACGCAGGTTTGCAGGTATGAATCTTGTGTCTGTGTCACTTGACGTCACGTATTATCCTCTAGATACGCAGGTTTGCAGGTATGAATCTTGTGTATGTGTCACGTGACGTCACGTACTATCCTCTAAATACGCAGATTTGCAGGTATGAATCTTGTGTATGTGTCACGTGACGTCACGTACTATACTCTAGATACGCAGGTTTGCAGGTACGAATCTTGTGTATGTGTCACGTGACGTCACGTACTATACTCTAGATACACAGGTTTGCAGGTATGAATCTTGTGTATGTGTCACGTGACGTCACGTACTATACTCTAGATACGCATATTTGCAGGTATGAATATTGTGTATGTGTCACGTGACGTCACGTACTATTCTCTTGATACGCAGATTTGCAGGTATGAATCTTGTGTATGTGTCACGTGACGTCACGTACTATCCTCTAGATACGCAGATTTGCAGGTATGAATCTTGTGTATGTGTCACATGGCGCTCGTAGTGTCCTCTAGATACGCAGATTTGCACGTATGAATCTTGTGTATGTGTCACGTGAACATGTTTGTTTATGCGCCTGTGGGAGTGGGTGTGGGCGTGTATGGGTATGCCTTTAAAGGGGCTTCCTCGGAGATCGAGCTAATTTTTTGAAAGACGTGATTTTTGAACCTAAGTATTTATGTAATGGAAGGCAACCGACGGTTGCTTTATGAAAAATGTTGTGCAAAAAAGCAATTTAAACAACTTTTTATATGGGACAGTCACACTCAGTAAATTTACCTTTCAAAATAATACAGAGTTCTTCAAACATTCAATTCAATTCAATATCTTTGTAAATTATTTAATTCACATGTGATCGAACGGTGACATCAACAAATTACAGCGTAAACATCAGTGCGGTAGTCGGTTTGTTTTGCAATTCGTTATCATCGAATGTGAAACATCTTCACACAATTTAAGTTTTAGTAGCAATAATTCTATAGTTATTTTAAAATACCCTATATAATTTTGGATGTACAAATACAAAAACATGACGAAGTTTCGCAAGTTATTTTAGATGTCAGTGTGGTTGCTTATGCGATATATAGGCAACTATACCACAATTACTCGAATATTTGACACTTTTATTTTATTTTTGCAATACGCCAATATGTGAGGCAGCACCTTTAACTGCGCAAGTACATTTGTTTGTATTGCTTACAGTGCATGATGTACATATGTACAGGAGATACTTATTATGAGTAACATTATCTTCTCCTCACTTCAAAGCACATATTTATGCAAATATATATACATGTTTAAAATGATTCGATTTGCAAAAATAGAGATACAAGTACTGTTAATTTCAATGATGCTATAATTTTTGAAGATTTGTATTTTCACTGTACATAATGTCATCAATGTTTATATATGAGTGTGTTTGTGACATATGAATGTGTGCGTGTATGTGCGTGTGTGTGCGTGCATGTAAGTTGTGTGCGTGTGTGACAGTATGTGAGTATATTTAATGTATTACACTCTGTATTGTTGTAAACTCATGGGCATTATGCCTAATGTTTTGGAAATAAACCATATAATTTATGCCTTAAACAACATGTATAGATAGAAGATCACGAGTTTCCAAACAAACGCAATTAATTAATTACTTTTATTAATTAATACTCATAGTGTAAATTAAACGCTTGTACTCTAAGCCTAAGTATGAGACCAATGATGGACCCATGTATCCTGATATTCATATCAAGAAGTCCGAATAAAGGGTTAAGTAAGAGTAAGAAATGATATTATTATTAAAATAACAGTTATGAAGTTAAATGACTGTTGCTGTGTAAGGATAATTTTATTTTAAAATGGAGTGATAGTTTATTATCTTCGTCAATAGGTGTACCTGTGTCGAAACAAAGGTAATACATGTATAGTACTTTCTCTTTCTTCACAGTATTATCCTGACCACGTGGGGTTATACTGCCAGTGAAATGAAACTAGAACTTGCTGACAGACCAATTATCACAGACAACTTCAGCGTAAGTAGTTATTTCATTGTATTGTATACTATTTTATCCTTTATATCAAAGTCCTCAGAATTAACGTGATTCATGAATTATATCGCTGGCCTAGAAGTAGAAGGTCGTAAGAACATAATCGATATTTTGAGAAAACAAGAAAACCTGTCTGAAAATTCCTCTTTACTTATGGAAAAACAAGATTTTTAAACTTCAGTTTTTTGGCAAAAATGTCCACCTTTGAATTTCATAGGTTCGTAAGAAGCGCAGATTTCAAATATGCATGAGTCTTATAAGACTTTCTAATTCTAAGCCAGCGATATGTAGTTTATACTAATTTATTGTAGGTCGATTGTGGAACAAGTTTTTTCCGACTTATTAATCACTCTCAACACCTCATTCCCGCGCATTTCTTCATTTTCAAACTAAATTGGAAGCAATTTGTACCCTTGCAAATTTCTTAAAAAATATATTGTGATAATGCTTAGACATCATAGAATACTTCACAAGGTTATAAAAAAATGTCACTTAAGTAGAAAGCAACTTTATAGCTTGTCAAAAACGCGGTTTTGAGTATTTTGACAGTTTTCATATAGAGTTATATAGGAATGGTAGTCACTAACTTCAAACGAAAATGGAAGCAAAAAGTTAACGTACCATATTAATAAAAATTATATTGAAATAAAGTGCAGAGAATGAAGATTACTTCACGAGGTTATAAAATTTTGTCATCTAATGTTATAAACAAGTTATTAGTGTTAAACCATACGGCTCCTATATAAATCTATAGTAAATCAGTGTATCGTAAAACATTATCGATGTGATCGATTAGACGTTTTCAAGGGAGGCTACTTTGCCGATAACACCCGATAAGTTACAGAAATGTTCCGTATGTGATGTCATCCATCGCTATGAGAGTATGAGAGGAGAGAAACCAGTTTCCAATTTGTGTAGAGCGTCAAGCAAGGGAAGTACTGATAGCATTTTTATTTCGTCTCTGGTATAACGCGGTCTGGGATCGGACCCGGGACCTCCTGCACTCAAAGGGGACGCTCTACCACTAGGCTATCGAGAAGGCGTTTCATGCCAAAAAATGCAAAAACAAGCATAGGTCATCATTCTTGCTGAAATGTTATTCGCCCTAAAATTGTATCTGTCTTCATAGTTGCATATATTCAAGAGCAGATAACTCATAAAGCATGGTGGGCTATGTTTTCTAACAGGGTACTGTGACGTTTGTAATGTAAACGAATTTTAAGGAAAGGTTTTGCTCAAACACACTGCAATATACGCCCTTAAAACACCAACCAAACTTGTTTCTTCCAGCCTAACGGCGAGTGGGATGTTGTGGAAACCTCAACAATGACAGAAATTACAGAAAAGCGTTTTGATTCGAACCCGTACGACAGGTAAATCATGTCATGTTAGTTTCAAACACATGTATCGTAAACGTAGGCATGGTTGAATCTGTGTGGACAACAGCTTTTAGTTAATATTTATATGATTGCATACATGTTAAAGGAAATATTAGGCCTAACATTTATATTTCCTAACATTTATAAGATGACCAAACGTGGGGATTACAGGCAACAAATCACCAGCTTCGTGTGTGACCACTCCGTACTCTTCCATTGCCCGAGACAAAACAGTACTTTAACTGGCACACCACCTAACAAGACGTTATATCATTGGACAATATACGCGCCTTCATCGTCAATGAAATGTCTCCTTACAGTATGAACTAGTTAAACAGTTATTCTAAGAGGCATATATTTGCTTTCGAAACAGCGTACACAATATTTGTCGATACATAATTTCTGCAGTTTATGGTTGACAACTCGCGCTAGCAAAATTAGGTAAAAACGCAAAACCACACCGGCACACATCTCCTGCTTGGTTTTCTGTCATGATGATGATGGGTTGACATTTGCTCGTCATTTCAGAGTTTACTTTACATTAAAGTTGAAACGACGGCCATTGTTTCATATTTTGAATACAATACTACCTGTACTGTTGATGGCATCATTGATTGTGTTTGTGTTCAAGTTACCACCAGAGTCTGGGGAACGGGTCGGAATGTCACTCACAGGTATGTCTAAGTGTAATCCATATTCTATTGACACCAGAGTTTGGGAGAAGGGTCGGCATGTCACTCACAGGTATGTCTAAGTGTAATCCATATTCTATTGACACCAGAGTCTGGGGAACGGGTCGGCATGTCACTCACGGGTATGTCTAACTTCAATCCATATTCTATTGACACCAGAGTCTGGAGAACGGGTCGGCATGACACTCACAGGTATGTCTACCTGTATTCCATATTCTATTGACACCAGAGTCTGGAGAACGGGTCGGCATGACACTCACTGGTACTAGTATGTCTAAGTGTAATCCATATTCTATTGACACCAGAGTCTGAAGAAAGGGTCGACATGACACTCACAGGTATGTCTAAGTGTAATCCATATTCTATTGACACCAGAGTCAGGAGACGGGTCGGCATGTCACTCACTGGTATGTTTAACTGTAATCCATATTCTATTGATATCAGGCTAGGTTTTGCCTCAAATACATTTAATATTATTAAAAGAAGAAATGATCCCCTAATCCATACGCGCTTTGTTGTTTGTTCAGAGATTTTCATCGCACTCAAAATTTAATTGTATATACGCATGTACATTTACTTTGTATTATGAATAACTCTTTGATTTAAGATTATTTACGACTATTCAGTGAACGATATTATATATTGTTTACTCAGAATTAGACCATACTATTTAAACATAATTGACGAACCTGCACACGTGCCCCCTTTTGTCCCTAAATGTTCATTGAAAAATAATTATTATAAATGGAAACATGTATATTTTCAGTATTGTTGGCCTACGCTGTGTACCTAACCCTCATCTCCGACAACATTCCACAAACATCGCTCAGTGCCAGCATATTGTGTACGTATAGACAATGCATCTTGTTGTTTATAAAAAGTTTTATTTAAGTCTATGTCCCACTGAGCATTTTTTGCCTCGGAGATGTACTCCCAAGTTAAATAAATGAGCATTCAGGACTTTAGGAACAGGTCTAAATGAAGCTTCGGGGAAGAATCGGGTGGTATTGTAAGAAATCGTGAAAACATGTACTCAGAGGGACCTAGGCTTTACTTTCAAACTTTGTTGACACAGTAGTTGATGCCAACTCGTACACAGTGATGTCCCCCCTTGCTACTACTCTCATTAAAGTAACAACACCTGACTGTGACTGGTTTGAAATTAATGCTGATATAGTCCAGTTAGGATATTGTGACAGTGACGTTGCAGTTTATGTGTACGCAAAAATCACAACCATTGTCAAAACAGGTAGAGCGAAGTTTAGAATGTAAGTTTAGCATTGAAATTATAGTTGTTTGTACAGTATAAACCTTTATAATTGGTTTTACACCGTTATAGTGGACTCGACCGCTGCGTCACTGGATTTTTATCCTGACTGGACTATACGTCTGCATATTTCGCACAGTTTGTAAAGCGCTAGACCTTAAACATATATGTTATCGAGCAGTGCAGGTCATAGGTAACTGTATCATTGATAAAGAGTAAAACAAAATATTATTTTTTTAATTTTATGTTATCTTAGAAAGTTGCATTTGTACAAAAGTGGTCAGATGTTCGTGGTATCAAAATTAAACACTGGCTTTAGATATCTTTATAAAGTAATTACATTAATACATTACATTATTATATCTACCTCCATGCAAAATACCATCGAAAATGATCAGCTAGTTATGCTATTAAATGTATACCTCGATGTCCAGTCACTATGGTGCATTTAATAAAAAACGAAAATGTCCTTTTATAAGAGAAACAAAAGAAGTGATTTCACGGCCCTAGGGGTTTTGCATTTATTTTCTTATTAATGGACGGATTTGTAAAAAATATTGGTATCAATTACACATTAAAGATGAAGCTTTTTGGATTCTTATTATGTAAATATATTTAAAATTGTTCGTCGGACATGTTTTTTGGATCACCCTGTAGATCTATACAAGCACTGAACATACGGAAAAATATATCCAGACATTGTGAACAACATGATTAATACGAATATGGCTACATTATTTTGCATAAAATATATTACAATGCTTATAGCAAATAATTATATACAAATAAAAGAGATAAAAGAATAACAACAAATGAACTCTCTACACTTGTACAACCTTATCTTCTCCACATTCCTCTCGTATGCGCCGGTCAGTTACTAAGTTAGACTGGATACGCTGATACGTGGGGTGATCCAAAAGTAATGTCACTGATGCTATTAAATCGTCTACAATGTAAGAAAAACTTCCAAATTTTACACAAAGTTACATGAATCTATTTTGAATATGATAGCCAAATTTCATGAAAATGCATTGCACAGTTATTGAGATATCGGCATATACATTATGTATATTAACGAACATCGCCGCAAGCCAGACGTCAACGACGTCACAATGACGTTACTTCCGTTGCACTAACTCCTTCTGGAAATTTCATCTCAGGTATTCTTCTTAGTCTCCTGAATTCATGCAGCCATTTATTTGTCCTTTAAAAGTGTTCAACCCGGCCGTCACTCGCTATCGGCATGGTAAAATTATTTCTAAGTGTCATCTGGATAGTCCCACAAGTAAAATCTTATCGGAGCTACCACATACCAGTCTTCCGGCTATCTGTTGACATTGATTCGATCAACGACATCCCTTAAAAGCTTATACTACATGTATACGAGCCTATGTCATCGCCGTGTGTATCATAAAGTTTTTAAGCTTACATTAATAACTTGTAGAAAAAAGCATTACTGTGCGCAATGTATTTTTGTCCCAAATCTGCATTAGTTTCGCTTAGTAATCAGTTTGTTGATCGTTTATTGCGAGTTTCATAATTGAGTGAAATTTCAGCTGACAGTTGTAAGGTTACGTCAGATAATTGTCGTCTGATTTGGCGATTTATGTTTTAACATAATGTATGAAAGAAAAATGATATGACTATGAAAAAGGTACCGTTAGTTTCATGTGCGGCGACATAACATAATTGATAATTATATTTTGAATGTTTATATAATTCAATAATGATAATCAGATACCGCGTTTCATGTTAACCGGAAATGCACATTTTGATATCATTTTCATGAACCTACGCCCATAAACAAGCACACAATGGGAGCAGTGACATTACTTTTGGATCTACCCACGTATGTGAGAAATTCTGTTACCACATAAAAACGGCTGCCACAAAAAACATCAATTTTTCGTTCATATTTCAGCTACGTACTTGGCGATTATTCTAATGTTGAGCACTTTATCTGTGCTTTTCACCATCATTGTGTTGGACATATACTTCAATCATTCGGGCGATAAAGAACCGCCGCTATGGATACAGAAACTAACACGGGTAGTTCTCGTCAAAATGGCAATGTGGAAAGGTATTATTCACCGCTCTTGTATATAGTTAAAACCTCACCTTAGGTAGTTTAAAGATCACCAGCGTATACATCTACCTTCGTGGACCATATATTGCTGCTGACAGAGGTCTTAACTAACCACTGATGCGCGAGGATGAATTGTACATGAACTTCAATATTAATAGTTTGCATCCATAGCGAAACTGGAAATCATACTGAAAGTCGCCATCGCCTATCCACGCGAAATACGAACGCATTTGACAATTCGGTTATAGCAATAACCCCCTAAGTTCTTACCCGTCACTTTTTACTGTTCTGTCTGTATGACAAAACGAACTTATTTCATTATTGATGCAAACTACACATAACGCACACGAAACTATTCAACCAAAGGAAAACTTACATTATATTAGTTTGACTTAGGCGCATTAAAACAAAGTTTGTTAAATTATTATTTCTGACATCTTCCAGGACAAGGATGTTGCAAGAAACGGAAAGTTGACAACTTCGAAGGGTCTGAAGATGTTTTGTCCGGGGACAAATTTGGACACACAAACACCAACAAGGACAAACTACCATTACCAGCTGACAGCGAATCAGACATTCAAAACAAAGATGTTAAACATTACTCCTGGAAAGAAGTTGCTCTTATCTTAGACAGATGCTTCATGTTCATAATCATATTCGCTGTAGTTATCTGCACTGTTGTCTGTATAGCTATCCTTGCTAGTGGTCGTAACAATAAATGACATCAAACTGATGATCAAATATGACGTCCAAATTTATTCAAGACATTGCTTTAGTTAACATTTATTGTTGTTCCTAATATTGACGACCACCCACTTACAAGACAAAGGGAAATCTGTGTTGTTTAATGGAAATTATTTAGAAAATAGTGTACCAAAATAGAATGCACATTCTGTGTCATTTCTGTAGTTCCAGTATACATGTACGAGGTATGGCTTAATATGATATGCATGAGTCGGGAAGGGTAATAGCTCGAGGGAGGGTCAAACCAGTAATTATAATGCATCAATCAATTAAACCCCCAACCCGCAGAAAGGCTGGGAATTTTTGCTTTATCAAATTCCTGCACCCCCTCTCCCCAGCAGTGCAGGGACATCTGAAAGGTAAAAACACGGAACAGTTCCTTCCCCGGGGATGGGCCCGGTTTCAATTGAAGTGCATAACAGTCAATAACCTAGCTCCTGAGACCGTAGACAAATATTGTAGTAGCGTGTATAGGATTTAATTACTAATAAGGGAGACACTTGTGTAGACAGTCGGTAGAGCCATTCGGTCTGGTTGCACAGTTGTCTCGCCCTGTTACTATCATTTACGTCCTTATTTATCCCATATCCAACTATTTGTCCCATTTGTATTGAATGTGTTTTCAAGTCGACCACAGTTACCTTCCCTTGACTGGTGTTATACCGGTTTTAATCTGATCGATCTTATCTCGATTGCGTAATCGCGCTATGCTAACTCAGCGGGTTGTCGGAGTGTATAAATTAATGTATATCATTTGCTGGAGGGGATTTGTGCGTTCAGTTACACTTTGGTATTTTTGACATTTTGTATACGATGCATACCAGGATCTTTTTTATGGGCATATCTCTGTCATTATGAAATTGTGTTCATAAGGTAGGTATCATCAGGAACATTTAAATGCTTCCATGGTATCATTCAGAATTCGTTGATCATGTGTGAGGAATCTAACAATTATGCATTTGTTATACTAGTAATCGCAATACATGTCACGATATGCATACTTATTATCATGCATATTCGATGGATGATAAAAAAATAAACGGTTACTAGTAACTGTACAATGCTTGAGTATGTGTGCAATATCACAAAGTACAGTTTAAATGAAATTTAGCAACCACTGCTGATTTTTCAAGTATGTTGTACGGTTGATTGTTCAGTTGCATCATCGAGCCATAGGCCATACAATTATGGAACTGGTTTTTTTAATATCTTGAAAAATAAAAAAAGTTATGACAATTTTAAGTTCGTGAAATAGAGCTTTTTTTCTTGAATTAAATAGGAGAATATTCGCGCGCTTGCGGACCCGACAAAACTCAAATTTTCCCTCTAATTGTCACAAATATTTTATTTTTTCAAGGTATCGGGATGAAACATTTGTTCAACTTATTTATGTTTGACAAGTGCTTGGAGTCAGTTTTATAATAGAAATATAGATCTTTACCACCCTAGTCTATTACAATTTACATCATGCCAGTTCTTTAGTGAGCCGCTCACGTTAGCCGAGCAAGTATGCCCCCTCACCGCAGAAACCAGCAGATGTAAATAGTAAGTAGGCTAGGTCAGCAATATATCTATATGTATATTATAAAACTCACTACAGAAACAGTATGCATGTACTTTTCAAAGATATGAGACAGCCTTAATTAAATCAATACAAAAATACTTGTTAATTCTATAAAATATGACAATATTTCATTTTCTTTTATTTTTCTACGAACATAAAGTCTTAATAAATTAAAAATACATACTCTTAATGTATCGGTATGTAACCATAAAGAAACTTACATACTTTATTGAACAAAATGGGTCTACTAAACAGATCAAGTTAAAACATTTGATATACAATGTACGTGTCATTACAAAATATTAAAACACTGCATTTAATTGTGTTATCAAATGAAATGTTTTTTAATCAATTGTTGAATTGATGCCAACAAATAAATACGCCTGGATATGGTAAATTATTATCTCGTATATTTCAGACGCAAACTTTGATTAAAAGGATCTCTGTAGATTCACCATATTAACAGTATATGAAAAACCCGTTTTCCGGGATTACGGAATATATATATACGGATTTTTTCTCACCTTTTTTTTACGTTCAATTTTCATTTTACAATTCGTATATATTCAATTAGGTGGTACAACGTGTCAATTAACCAGTTTATTTAACAAGTGTCATAGGAATGACATGATTCTTCATTTTTATGTCTCACCTGTTCGATTATTACACGCATGTTAATTAACATGCGTGATTATTATAAATTTAAATTATGCGTGAGCTTATGACATTTCACTTTTAATTATTTTAATGCATGTATTACTTTCCAAATCGGCAATAAAGTCAAAGTTTCAAATCTCTAAAATCATAATAAAGTATGTATACAGGAAATATAGCGGTTATAGAAATATAGCGGTTATAACCATTCACGCGAATGTACCACTTTTATTACCCCACATGCTGTGACAATCGCAGCGGGGCGCGTCATAAAACGATTAACAATGTGCAAATTAAATATGTGTATTACTTTTTTACTAAAAAAAAATGATACCTGTTTTAAAAAACCGTAAAAAGGGGGCAGATCTAATTATCACATTTCTTATATCAAAACACCAATCTGACGGGAAGAAATTAAACTATTAATCAAGTTTGCACAAAATATATTCCCCGAGAAACAAAAGAACTACGGACAAAAAAGTAACCAAGTTTGATATCAAATCCGTTCATTTCCTTCTTTGTTCAATGTGAGTGATAGTCATGTTAAAAACCTTTAAAAAGGGGGTTGATCCCATAAAGATACAACTATGAAATTTAGTGCATTATATTGTAGACATATCAGACTACAAAATATGTTTGCACATAAGAAATATCTCAAATAGTTATTATCATATGGACAATTTTACGTGGAGTCCCCATGCCTTCCAATGGTAAAAAAATTGTCACATGTGCGAATACAAATGGGACAAATAGTTGGATATGCACTATCATGACCTCTCTTGAGCAATATTGCAAACAAGGTGCAGACAAGGTTATGCATGGAATATGGGTTCAATACCCTACTATGTGCCCACCTCATTCTGAACTCAGACACCTTTGTTCTTCAATGCTCCAGGTGAACAGTACCTATTCACCCAATACTTACAACCAGTTTATCTCTAGATGGGTTCGAAATACACAAGTTTACATGAATGTATAAAAGCGTTTCTGAAATGTCCATTGCCTCTGTTGAGTTTTTAACCGGGAACCTGGATTGGATGTCTCGACCGATCATTTAATTATTCATAAAACCAATCTTATCTTACATATATCAGACAATTTTCAATCATATTTTAAAAACAGTTGAAAGAGACCGCCTGTCAAATAGGGCAGTTGCTGGTACCCGGGTACTCGGATATCAGTGATTCTGTTCACTGATGTCAGGAATACATAATATAGGGTGTTTCATAATATCTGGCCCAATTACAAACACATGCCATGATAAAATGCTTGATCTCATCTGATGTTTTCATATACCAATGGAAAGCTAACATTTGGGAGTTTTATTCAATATATAACATTACCATGTAACTATCAATGCAATCCAGGAATTTAGATTCTTGCAAAAAGTCATTTTTTCGATAAATGTCAAATTGACGTCTAAATAGAATTTGTTCATGAGTTCAATTATTTAGCTTGTGAAGTATTGCACAATATAACCAGTTCAATAGTGTTTTTAAACAAAATATTATATATCAATGTGAAAGTTTCATTATGTTTGCAACAATTTAAAAGCTATTAAATATTAAAGTTGTTTTGGTTACCAGTTGCTAGGCAACAAAAGAACCTAACACAGAAATTACATTCTTGTTTATAGCCAAGTAAACAGGGAGACTGTTTTTTTTATTATTGTTCTTTCTACAATGTACATTATTGTTTTAATCTCATTGTTTTGAAGTATATATTCTACAATGAACCACCAAACACAATAGATGAGTTTAAAACAATAATTTAGAAGGAATAATAGTCAAAACACAGTCACATGTTTACTTGGTCATAAGCGAGACAGTACTTTTGTGTTAGGTTCTTTCGTCGACTAGCAACTGGTAACCAAAGCAACTCTAATACTCATAAGTTGCAAGGCTATCACAAATGGATATAACTTTCAAATCCCTTAAACTGACATGCAAGACGACGATGTTAAACTTTACTCCTGGAAAGAAGTTGCTCTTATCTTAGACAGATGCTTCATGTACATAATCATATTCACTGTAGTTATCTGCACTGTCGTCTGTATAGCTATCCTTGCTAGTGGTCGTAACAATAAATGACATCACACTTTTTTCCAAATAGGTGTCCAAATTTATTTAAGACATTGCTTTAGTCGACCGTAACTGTTGTTCCTAATATTGACGACCACCCACTTACAAGTAAACAAGACAAAAGGAAAATCTGTGTTGTTTAATGGAAATCATTTAGAAAGTATTGTATATCTGACCTTTAATGATTTAATCCCATTATACATGTACAATATGTAAATCGAATGCAGTGATACGTTGTACTAGTATATTGTAAGGGTAGTATAATGTGTAAACGTGTCATCACCTTGACGACGTAGTCTATATTGCGCCCGTATGTTCGACACTTCGTCGGCTGGCTCTAATAGTCTCCAATGTCCATTTTTTAATGTCTAATTTGACATTGCTCAATGTCCTGTGAAAATTACGTCATAATTTCAAGTGCAATGTGCTTTTTGTCAGTAATGTATTGCTCAAAGTCAATTTATTTGAACCACTACGTAGCGTGCATGTTGCTGAATGTCCCGGAGATTGGTTACTCAAAGAGCAACTTAAACTAAAAAAAATAAAGTTGACCAATTGCCGTCCTTTATTTTGTCACGTGATTAACTGAAAAGTTTAATGTTAAGTTGCTCATTGTTTATTCGTTTATTTGCTTTTATTTATCCTGGCCACCGGATAATCCATATGGGCGAGGCCCCCAGAAGAGGTTAGTCACTTTAGTGTTTGGGGGATAGTGCATGATACAGAAGATGCTCCAGTTCCAGAAGCATCCTTGGTTCTTTTACGTGCCGATGTAAAGCATCATACACGGGACCTCACTTAACGTCTCGTCCGAAAGACTGTTAGTAAGTTTAGTTATGTTAGGTGGGAAACACTGAAACGCATTTCTGTTTTTGACCGTCTGGAGTAGGGATCGAACCCACAACCTTCAGATCAGCAGTCAGTAGCCCTTACCACTAGACCACTTGTCCACCTATTGTTGCTCATTGTCCTCTACCAGTCGTTCTTATATGATCCAATGTCCAGATCAACCAATGAAACCGCGTTATTTCGGTAATATTTTGTCCAAACTCCAGGACTGGTGTGCAACTAATAAATCAAAAGTTGCTCAATGTCCAAATTCGGGAGAACACACTTTTTCAAAACGGACGTTTCTACGTCAATTTTAAGGCAGCATTATGAATGCAATGTGAAGAATGAAGCCATAGTACTATATCTACGTTTTTAAAATCTTAAAATCGGTTGACATAAATATATTTGACAAAGTCAAATGTTCAAACCTAATTTTCTTCAAAACATGATTTTGGCACTTTGATCACTATTAGAACCAGCCGTCGACTTCGATAATATATGATTATCGATTTCAGTAAAAAAATCATGTTTTTATACGAACGTCCGAATACGAAAATTGGATCCGAACTTCTGAACGGGATCCGAACGTTCGGAAGTCCGGTTGACAACTCTACTTTTCTCAAAGACTATCAATGACCACATCTTGTTGTTGATAATGCAAATGATTACAGTCACATACCACTAAATGCTTTTTGCCATTATACTCTATTTAATAAATAATGAAAATTATTTTGTGTTGTATCGTATAATAAAGCACGGTCACGAGTTCTGATGCACAGTAATTAAATCAAGAGAGTGTAGCACGAGTGATTTAATGTACTCATCCCAACAAGGTGCATATTCATTATTTCGATTCTAACATATAGCCAATAGTATGCATTTACGATACAGAAAGACATTGTAGCCGCTGCAATTCTTTCTTCTTCGGAACGCTATTGTGTTATGTACCCGAGCTGTACTTCAACGGTAATTCGTGCACAACTTGGTAATTTATTATCCTCTATGCGCATAAAGGTAAATCTACTGGTTGTGTTAGAATAAATATTTCAGCTAGAGACTCATTCCAGTATTATTCCTTGGCTTATATTATCGGACGTATATAATACCACGCATGTTTACATGCGTGATAATACGAGGGATGATCCACATATAACGAGAAAAATGCTTATATCTTTGCTATTACATGTTATTTTCTATAAATATTTTATGTGGTGGTTAATACATATATAAGAAGAAAACGTACGAATTTGTTTTGAAATATACCGAAAAATAAATTGTTTGGAATATTTTTGCCAACCTATGCAACCGGTAGGCGGGGCAACGCCATTTTTGAACTTTTTAACGTCATTCAGAATTTAACTTTGATCTATTTAACGATCACATTACTTAGGCCCTACTGTATTTTTTTAAAGTCAGATTATCCTCCTTCACTATTTATACATCTTCGCCAATGCAAAACCAAGTTGAAAAAGACGCACGATAGTCAACCTTTGGAATTTCGTTCAGAACATCCAATATGTTCGTACTTAGTTCTGACGTCGACGTCACGTTGCGCCTACTTAGCGTTAGATCACTGACCTTTTTCAAGTATATTACTAATTGTGTTATAGTGTACACAAATCGAAGCTTTTGACATGACCTGGCCACGAAATGATTACTAAATACCATGCACACTTTCATTATTACTTGTTTTCTTCAAAACTTAATATTTTAATAATAATCGTTTGTCGTCCGTTATTTTTGCTATCACGGAACGATAACACGTGCGTAATTTAACGAATGGCAACACAACCCGGGTATGACGTCACCATCATTGCGACGAGTCTTAAGTGACCCCAGGTATCAATTTTCATCACATTGCTATTGCTTACATGAAAACTGTGACGGTTTGGATTTGCACGAAAAAGGTAAAAAATCCGAAAAATGCCCCGCCTAGGCGTATCGAGGGTTACCTTAGCAACCATAGATTTTAGCATGGTGTCGCTGTAATCATGGAAATTCAGGGAAATATTGCTAATGTATGTTATTACTTCCAGCTAAAGTTTGAGTAAAATCTAAAGTATCCTACGAACATTATAAGCATTTTCTCGTTATATATGAATCATCCCTCGTACATACGTCATAAGTACCGTTTTTCAAAGCATTGAACAAGATACTTCATTAATTTCCCTTTTCATATATATCACTTTTGCGCTGTTGAGTAGTATTACTCTTTATGTATTGAGAGTTGTCGGATTATTGTACGTTCCATTATTCTTTAATATTTTGTATGTATCCAATGGAGACAACAACTACAATTTTACTGTCTTTGAAGGAGTTCTCCCCCTTACATTGTTTCTGTCTGCTGCTGGAGTTCTCCCCCTATGGCGAACTTGCATTGTTTGCGGTATAAAATTTATCACATGACCGTAATATAGGTATTGGATGTTCTGGATTGTTATTTTTTTACATAGCATTGAAACAGCTCAGATTTCTATGTAGAGTCGGTACATGAATTTCATTTACCCGCGTAATATTTTAAGCACGTGCATACAGTAGATACTAAGAAATCTTCATTTTATACGATTTGTTTTACTGCAAATGACCTTTTTAGTGTATTTTATTATTATATGCTTGTGAATGTGTTTGGCTAGAATACCCGGTGCCAGACAGTGATAAGCCCTCTGGTTATTGGGTGATTCATCTTGTTATTGTTTATCTGTAAATTGTTTGTCTAAAATGTGTGCTTGTAATTTTATCAATGATATGAAATAAGACTTATGCTGTGCCCCCTACTGCTGACAAAGTCCCTCTTTAAGATGATGTGTTGTTGTTAGCCTCGGCCGTGGTTTGTGCGCTGGATTTGTGACCTGGTGATACAGATTTGATTCCCTGCCGCCACAGGTCTTATCTTCCTTGAAATGTTGAGTTTTCTCCACACTTGGAGTCGCTGATTCCTTGTGGAAGGGTAAATAAGCACAGTCCAGAAAAACTGGTTAGACCAAAACGAATTAATAGTGTGGTTCTCGTAGCCTGAGCGACCCTAAAGTTTTTACCTCTACCCTAAACATTTTATTTGGCATTTTGCTGGAAGTCTCTTCAAATCATTGATTTTCCAGTGCATAAAACCAATAAAAAATAATTTTTAAAAAATATGTTTTTTTCTACCAACATATCCAACTTTATATCACATTATTAAATTGTTTTGGATCCCTAGCTCAAAAGTCAAGGTCACACTTAAATTGCTTGGTACAAATATTCACCACATCAAGACGGTGTGTCATGCGCAAAACACTGATTCAAACATTGTTCTTTTGTCCAAATTCCTCACTGGAAATTTTAAATTACCATAACTCAAGTTACCAATTGATACTTTTACATCAAATAACTTCTGTTTTCTGCAGAAAACTTCAATGCAGCAAATCCGGATTTCGAATGTACAACCCCTGAAATCAGTCTGGCATTTGTGGGTGGAGTAGTATACAGGGTTTCTACTGAGACATAATGTCCAATCCTGAAAACAAGTCGCAAGTCTGTTGTGGGTGCCATTAGCACACATCCCTACACCTTAACTATGTTTCAAACATTGCTTTATTGTTCAAAGTCAGATTATGGAACTTTAAATGACCATAACTTTTATTTCGACCAGAAAAGATAACTTTTCCTAAAACAGCAAATTCGTGTTTCCCCATTATTTTGGAATTCAGTACGAAGGACCCCTGAGTACGGTAGCTGGACACAATAAAGAACGAGAAGACAATTTATGTATTTACAGACATTTACTTCACTGTGATGTCACATTTATAACATTTCAATGTGACTACACACCTATATGATACTAGAAAGAAAAATGAACATCACCATACAGATTTTGTTACCACGGAAACATACTAGCACACAAACAAAACAACCAAAAATTAAACAGCCAAGAAATATATATATATTATAACAAGTCAAAAACTACAGTACGTCTAAGTATAGTAATCTATTATGGTGTGAAAACGACAAATATAACCTTCAAACAGGTGTGTATAAGCTGCTATGGATCCCCAAAACTATAAAGATGTTCTTTAATGCCAGTTATGTGTAAGTTTACATTTCTTGAATTAAGAATTAATCACAAAATGTTTGCTTCAAGTCAGACCACCAATGAAAATCATTTAATTGTCATTCAGTTAGAAGGAGGCTTAATTTTCCAAATTAAGTAAAATGTATTCAGATTTAAGGACACATGATTTTCAAAATTCCTGTTTTGCAAATTGCGTTCAGGCTGAAAGAAGCATTATTAGAATTATCACTTAAGTTAAAGGAGGCATTGTAAATGGCATTCAATTCGAAGGAGGCATTATCTTTTAAATAGTGTAAATGGTATTCAAGTTGAAGGAGGCATACTCTTTCAAATAATGTAAATGGTATTCAAGTTGGAAAGACAAGATTGAATTACAAGTTTCATCCATAAATCCAGACCCAAAACATCGTCTCCGGTCTATAGCCAGAATATTATATATTTCCTTCCGATGAAGAAAAGTACAGATCAGATAGACAGATGTTCACAATATATTGACATGCAATCCATCATGATCTGCAACCATATGTGTGAAAAGTATAGTAAGTGTAACAAAATCAATATAGCATGTAAGAGATGTACAAATATACACAAAATTTAATTAATAATAATTACCGGTATACAAAATTAATGAGTAAACAAAAATGGAAATTGTTTTTAAAATATTAATCAAAAAACAGGAATCATGTTTTATCCACATTTTTAAACATATACTGAGAAAGATTTACTAGTGTCAGGCCAGACAAATTAATTTCTAGGTTCTCGTACACTACTATTGCTTCCTATGTTTCATGCCCAACAACACTTTAAATTTGTAAGTCCGTTTTTAGTAGCTAAACATTATTATGCAGATTTGTTACATTATTTGGCAAAGATATCACAAAATGGCTCTAAACTAGTTTGTATAAATAGAAATGCTACGATTCAATTTTTTTATAAGACCCAAAATATAAATCAGAGGTGAAAATTTCCTGTTTAAACTAAAAAACACAGATGAATACCTAGTAATTAATTCAGAGTAGCCTAACATAAACTGAAACCTTAATCTTCCAGCTCACTGACAAAAGGTCTAGTCCTTATAAAACCTTAATCGTTGAGCTCACTGACAAAAGGTCTAGTCCATATAAAACCTTAATCTTTGAGCTAACAGCCAAAAGGTCTAGTCCTTATAAAACCTTAATCTTTGAGCTCACTGACAAAAGGTCTAGTCCTGATAAAACCTTAATCTTTGAGCTCACTGACAAAAGGTCTAGTCCTTATAAAACCTTAATCTTTGAGCTCACTAACAAAAGGTCTAGTCCTTATTAAACCTTAATCTTTGAGCTAACAGCCAAAAGGTCTAGTCCTTATAAAACCTTAATCTTTGAGCTAACAGCCAAAAGGTCTAGTCCTTATAAAACCTTAATCTTTGAGCTAACAGCCAAAAGGTCTAGTCCTTATAAACTAAGAGATTCAGAGGTTGAGCATGGAGACACAGGGAGCAAAACAAAATACTACTATGTTTTCTTAGATAATTAGGTGTAGCAGAAATAAGCTGCATTTTAGATTATCAGTGTAAAATGCCAGATAACTAAATATTGGGACATAATCACTGCAAAACATTACTAAACTGGATACCATATAGGCCTGTATGAACTGATCAAGAAAATAAACATGGGCAATTTTTATTACATTCATCGCTGGAATGATGTTGTGATATTTTGTTTAAGAAGTTAAATATATATAAACGCAGACCAAAAAATCCATCAAATCACTAATTTATAGGGCAAGGCCAATTAGAAACCTTCTTAATAAAAATGACTTTGAAAGTATGACAGCCACATACCAAATTACTTATTAGTCTTCACTGTTTTCCATACCCATGAAGTAGGTACTGTAATGACAGCCAGTGCATGGCAGCAGCTGATTACATCCTAGTATCATAAATGCAGATAATTTACCACCAAAAAACTAAATATCGTAACAATATGAAGTTATGGTACTATTAACATTTACACATGTATGCAAACACTCTTTCAAGTCCCCAAATCAGTGACTTGGGGATAAAACAGAAGTTTAAAAGTTACGCACACATCATCGTACATTAATAATATTTATACACAAAACAAATTTAACCCTTTACACAATATACAGATTAACTATGTACACTTATAGAAATCACATCCTCAGAAACAGAAAGGAAACATAAATATATTTTACACAAAATGTGCTTTAATTTGGCCAACAACAAACAAAAGCAGACAAGCTTCTTTCACCAGCCAAGCCAGACCTGGACAAACACAGTTCTTGTTTGAATTACAAAGGTATTTGCAATAATAAATCCTGAACAAAGTCAAGAACTGTTCATTTTGACGCTTTTATTGCACAAAACTGGTCAAGACTTACGCTAGATATGCTCAACTGACCGTGTAGAAAACTCATAGATATATATCTACATTTGTTACCGAACCTGCACCAGCCCTGTATCTGCTGTGGCACAAAGTTATAATATAACAGTTTAACACTTAATGTGCTTTTAAATAATAAATAGACTTGTATCATCACACTAATACATATTGACTCCATCTAGAACCATCAACTCATGCTCCATATTCACATAACTTCAAAAACAATTCAGAAAAAATAACTTTCTTTTCTATGATAGTTTTTTTGTCTTAGTTGAATAATTTTGTAAGATTTTTTACGAAAAATTCTGAGTATTAAATTTAAGATTGATTGCTTACCATGTGTATTTCACTACGAAAGCAGTTAAGATTGTGTTGTATAAAAAATCGAGATTTTTTAAGATTTTAAGTGAAATATTTTATCTACGACGCTTTGTGACTATGGACCATGACACAAGAAATCCAAATGGAATGGTATCGGGTATGAAAGCCTCCAAGGCAATAATATTCTACGCTATGAGACTTGGCTCCAATCTCCTGAAGCATCTCAAATAGAAATATCAGCTCAAAATAGAGATTTAGCTCAAATCTCAAGTCAGTGTTTGAGAGCGAGATAAGTTGGAGCTATAGAAATTTTGCAGTAATGGACTTAGCACAATGTTTATGTTTTGTGATTCGTACCGGCGTTTATTTCGATCTTGCCTTAAATATTAAACCTTCATGATATGAGGCAATAGCAGAGATTTAGCAGCTTGAATTTTCAAGACCATGAGGCATATGCTTATGATTTCCAATATTGCTAGGAGCCATTATAGTCAAATCGGTAAATTTCAGATATTAATTCAATTGGCTATAAAAATGCATGCATGTTAAGGAGTTTTCTTGTTGGTAGAAAAAAATATAATGTCAATAAAGTTATAGATAAGAATAAATATATATGGACACTCTAAATAAAAATTCTGGATACATTAAAGTACAATAAATAAAACAAATGAATAATATAAATGATTATAGCATCTGATAAATGATAATCAATGCGAAAGTGAGTATAAAGATATTGAGAAGAATTAGTTCACGAAATGCCCAAACATGGAACCTTTATGAGACAATATACTGACAAAAAATGAGGACACAAAAAAGTTATTTCATTAATCGTTATTTCAACTATTGAAAAAATGCAACAAAAAGCCAGGTGAATGTCTATTTCATTTGCCACAATCTAGCCAGGATTTGAATGATTTTAATATGTTTATGATGAAAATTTTGAAATGACTAATGTTATATTTACTAAAATGAAAATAATCAGATCTTTTAAAACAATACACACTACCACAGTAAATCGCATATATTCAGACATCTTTCATTGATCCATTGCTCCAAGCTGAGGAAACTCCAAAGTTTAGTGCATAGATTGTTCTATCTCAACAATATGTCGGAATGCAAATCAGTTAACATGCCACCCAAATTATCATTCTGTTTTTACCCCCCCCCCCAAAAGCAAATTAAACAACACTCTTTCGATCAACCAATATTTTGCACAAATATCTCTCAATTAAAATGGAATTTTGATGTTATTGCAGAATATGGAAATAACAAAATCTGGAAAATAGATGGAACAGATCATTTCACGTTCTGGACAGCTTATAATGGCCGTTTCTTACATTCATGTAACTAATTATAAGTCATGTACAGATACAGACAGTAACTATCTACAATAATTGTTGTTCCCAAAACCTTATAAACGTGACAATAAATATGTTTTATAGACCGATGCTACATATATTCTTTTAAACAAAGCCACAACCATCAATGTATTAATTCATGTACCAGAGATTTAAACATCAGCATTTGACCTTATGTTCAACTAAAGAAACGTACATAGATCTGTTAGTTTCGGAAATATTCATGGAATTTAATTCAGTAACGAGTCCTACTAATCAGAGTATTTCACCAATGAAGTTATTACAAATAATATTAAAAAACTTTAATCAACATTTCTCCAATGGCTTTGACAGAACAAATAAAACATCAATAAAGCAACCAATCAATTCATTTTTTATTCAAATTAAACATACAGCCTATACACAATAAAACAACGATTCTGATTGGTTGGTCAACCAGCCAATGAAATGGCATATTATATTTTTATTGGTTCTTGATATAGGAAAGTAACCAATCCTGTGAGACAGTAATATACAGAGCTTCAAAAAACATCCAATATCTCTCATTCTATAAAGTTTAACAATCACAATCAACATACAAACAAAAAACAATTTCCTGCTGTTTCAAAACAAGAAATTTCAATAATTTTATCAAATAAAAATTTGATCAGACAAAAATTTTAAAACAGCTGATTGTAAATTTGTAAACAATCTACATATACACAGCAATACAAGGAATTCTACAGACACCTAGATGCATTTCAACCAAGACGTCATGCCACCCCATGTTTGTAACCAACAAACAATATTTCAGTTGATAGGAATTCATCATTTTTGGTTTAGTTGACTAAAGGTAGGCAGGGTTGAATGATGAACTCATCCAATCCTTTTTCACTGCTGATCAGAAATTCAAAGTCTCACTATACAGCATTGTGATTGGTCAATTCAAAGACTTTGCTTATAAACAACCAATCAAATGCTAGACATTCGGACAGATGCCTCATCGGTCAAGTAAAATATTTCGCTTATAACACCAATCAAAAGCTAGCTATTCAGACTCATCTCTCATTGGTCAATTCAAATTTTGATCTGAGAAGTAGCCAATGAAATGCTTGATCTCTGAAATAGGGTAATACAACCTCTGACCTAGAGTACAGATCAGAACCAGAAATAAGACGGATTCTCACTATGTATTGCTGGACAGATAATGCATTCTAAAGACCATTACAAGTGATTACTAATGTATACTAAACACACAATTTGATGGCATTCAAGCAATAAACAGGTTTAAGTGCTTGTAACGGTTAGTTCAAAAGCAACTACACCTTTCTTGCGTTTGTAGCCTGTATGTCAATTTCTACAAATGCTAAAACTCTTAGGGTGTGATAAAATTTACGTGTTTCATGTTAGAGAAAAATGGTAACAATGCAGTGATGGGGAAAAATACACACAACATGAGAATTTGATGATGAGTAACAACATGACAGTGGGTGGGGTAAACCTGCTTATACTAAAACTAAATATTTGGTACTTGTTAGATACACAGATACATACTTTATTACATTACATGATGTACAGCTATAAGTATCATATCGTAAATTCAGCAACAAATGAACGACGGGTATACATCGTTTATACAAGGTCACAAGCCAAAAGATAAATAAACTAAAATGAATGTATAACAATTCATGTTAGAACAACAGTTTTCTTTTAACAATTTAAGTGTAATATGCAGTAAAGTGGAACACATTACATATAGGAACAAAACGTAACAAATAGCATGAACTATAATCATTATAAGTCCACATAAAACTACTTTTACATTTATACGTTTTTGTAAAATTTTATAATTATATTGACCAGTTAAAGAAACGCATATTGATACATGACTATCAAAACTTAATTTTTCTAAAAATAAAAATGCCGAGCATAGACTTTATATGCCAGTCAGCTTTCTGCTGTGCCTCCACCTGTATTTCAACCAGGGTCGCCAGATTAGATGGCAAACGCCCTAACCATTGCGCTACGGAGGCACAGAAAAATAGAATTGCAGCTTACAAAAAATCAGTACATGTTAATTCTATTTCATTTCTACGAGACAAGCTGTGCTGCCATGTTTCAGGGACAAAAAAGTTATATAGTGTTGCGTTTTTTCCTGTTCAGTATAAGCATCACAAGTAAAATAGTAAAAACAAGGAAAAAATAGTTATATAGCGTTCAAAGTTCATACTTCAAATGACCAGAAAAATCCCATTAATTTTGGTTCATATCAATAATTGCAATCAGCTTAATTCACAGTTTGCCATTTCAACATAGAAACTGACAAATAGTTTATAAAGTGGATTGTAAAACAAGGGAGAACAAAATAATGAACTACAGTACTTCAAACAAAATTTCTAACAATTTTCTTGGATCGTCGTGGAATTCTGTGTGACCTTGACCCATATATCGTCATGGTGATTCATCAGGGACTATTATTTATTGCTTTTGGTGTTGTTGTTGTCACTACAGCAGGGGCAGGTTTTGCGCCACCACTGTCATCACCCTTCATACTTGTCGCCACCCACACTGAAAAAAAGTTTCATATTCAGCAGCTTATAACATTTTGCAAATAAGAAAATAAAATAAATAATTTTGCAGTTGAATAATAACTAAATGTCTTTATTATCAGTGAATAAAATAAATTGCAAACCAAATTTTATAATCATTATGATTCACAATAACTTATATTCATAAATATTCATAAACGGATGCTCGGGAGTACACTAGAACTAGATGTAGAAGAGTATATTTGTACAGGCCACACTTGTATATAAATAAGACTGGCACAATTAACAACACAAAAAGAGAACCACTTTGCCAATATAAAGCTTACATCATAGAAAATTCTTGTTACAACAAAAGAATTATAAGAGTCAACAATACAGCTAATGCCATTAAAGAAAATACATTTGTCAATAAGATAACACAAATACAAGAAATTTGAATAAAACCAGATATTTCATTTATGACCCTTTACTCTGCTGGACTGACAAAAGACGCAGATGCACATCTTCACATGCTTTTGAACATTCTTGTGAACATTTGTGACCGAAACGAAAATATTGACACAAAAAATATGCTCCCCCTACCTAACTAATCGATCCAGCCAGTCGCAAATTTTCCTATCTAATAGCCATTTCCCCACCTGATTAAAATATTGTAGTCATTTGAATGAGATTCAACTCTTTTATGTTTTAATGGGCAATACATGGGCAATACATGGGCAATACAGTAAAAACGTGCAAAATGTTACAATCATTTATATGCAAAGTGACCTACAGACCAGCCCCAGAGTTTGTGGGTAGTCTCCATTCCAAATACAACAAGAGATGTTTGTAAAACACGCATCCCCCAATGGCAGCCCAGGCAATAGTCAGAAATGAATGGTCTCAGTGACCTTGACCTTTGACCTCAAAATCAATAGGGGTCATCTACTGTTGATAATCAATTTTGAGTTATTGAATGGAAACCATTTGGTCTATCGACGGACCGACTGACCAACATACGGACTGACATGTGCAAAGTAATATACCCTCTCATAAAAGGCGTGGGGCATGATTAATGTATTAACACCAATGACAGAACATTTTTAACATTATTTTATAATATAAAACATTCATAAATATTTTAACTACAAAACATTGTGTACAATAAAGTGGTATTTAGATGAAAGCCGTTTCTCAACAATTCAAATATGTACTAACTGGTTTACCTGGGCTGTATTCTTACCAGTACAAATTTACCTTCCACAAGGAATAAGCAACTTTTCAGAATGTGAAAGACAGAATGTTTGTCAAATTTTCAGGGGTACAATGAAGTGATATTTAAGAGTGATTGGGCCATCATCTCATTGTCCTATTATCATGTGATGAAAATATATCAAACACTACAGAACTACATGCAACAAACAGACAGAAAACTCAACTTATTCTAACAAATATTAAACTAAATATCAGGAAAACCTGATATGCCAATTTCTGATATTTACAATGTCCTATTACAGCACTATACATAAGCAGTACAAGTGTTGATAGTCAAAAACACCCTTTTGAGACACTTTAGTTCATGGCATTGCGTTTCTCCCAATATGGCAAGCATCCTGTGAAGATTGAATTGCAGTCAGTGATGTATTGCAGAGGGGACTCCACAGACTCAATGTTCCGGAACAATCAACATTAGAAAAGGATTGCAAGTAGGTCGGTGTATAGGAAGATTTGATATTCGGGGAGTATGTTTACTAAACCCCTGTTATACCGACTAATATCATTGACTAGTTTATGACAGGTTGAGACAACAGACACAGATTTTTTTTTTATCAGGGGAGACCACTGACACAGGGCTGATAATTCAAGGGAAACAACTGACACAGGTTTCTTATTTCAGGGGAGACTACTGACACAAGTTTGGTAATTCAGGGGAGACAACTGATATAGGTTAAGTAATTCAGGGGAGAAAACTGACACAGGTTTGGTAATTCAGGGGAAACAACTGCCACAGGTTTCTGTTTCAGGAGAGACAACTGACAGAAATTTGGTAATTCAAGGGAGACAACTGACACAGGTTCAGTAATTCAGGGGAGACATCAAATACCAAATTGAATGGAATCAAACAGAAATAGATAAAGAACAGAGTAACGCATTCTTTGAAACAAGGAAGTAACATTGAGTTACACATTATATTTAACTAGTGAATTAGAAGGCATAATCAAATGTCAGATGGGAGAAAACTTAGAGGGATTTAATCTTATAACAAGAAGGGTTTTTGACACAAAAACATGTGTCTCCCACAAGGGGTCATAACTGAGGTGAAATTATCCAACCTAAAGTTCCTAGCAATATGCACAACTAGGTTTGGTACTCATAGCATTTATTTGAAGTTTCATTGAAATCGGACCAGTGGTTAAGGAGAACAAGCGTGGACAAACTTTGTGACAGATATTCGGACACTGAGTCAGTCTCCTCCAGCACAAAATCAATAAGTCTCCCCCACTATATATATATGTAGGAGACAAAAGTATCTAGAAACATGCATTTCATGGACAAAAACAAGGACTAAACAGAACAATCTACAGTAATAGTACACTCAGCTAGTCAGGCTGTCAAGGCATTCACAATACACAAATTTCTAGAGGTAAGAAAAACAGAACATAATATCATTCATAAAATGGACGTCCATAAAATAACTGTTACAGTACACATAAAAAGACTGAACTTTGAAAATGACGGCAATACTGCAGTGATGTTTAGAATTCAGTTACGACATAGAAAAATTGAATGACCTTACAGACATTGCAATTGCAGTCTTGCAGGATTACCAGAATGAGAAGTATATGACAGAGAGATTTTTCAGGTCAGGACCCTTATTGACATATTGATCAAGACTTTAAAATGTTTAATCTTCATTTCGCAACCATAAATTTTAAACCAAAGTCTGTATTTCAGTCTTAAAATATTTGTGAATAACTGGGTTCAATCTAACATAGTGTATACGAGATGTCAACTTCCTGTTATCATAAGAAGTCATACACATTGAATTGTATAGTCTTCCAATAAGTCATCCAGTGATTGGAATTTACAGGAGCTTTTGCTCACAATAAGGCATACAAGTTGATTTAAATAGTGTTGCAAGAAGTAATCAGGTTTATACGCAGTGATGAAGATGCAAGTAGGTTGCGGGCACCATAAGTACACATCCCTACACCAAAACTTGTTTCTATTATTGAAATTCAGCTTATGAAATTTTAAATGGCCATACCTTAGTCAATACTTGGAATTATTTTTCATCAAATTTCATTCTCACTAGTTCCCAGATTCCAGTTTTACGCATTATTCAAGATTTGTAGAACCGTGTAGAATGGTCGTTAATTTCCTATGTAATGCATATACAGACATTTGGTTAAATTGTAAACTGAATTTACGACCAACATCACTGCAGTGTATCAAAAATTATGTACGGAATAAAATGCAAGATTATGGTGGCAAAACCTTCATTTACATATTGATGTATTATCATGTACTTTGACACATAACACCCTACATGTTTTGAATGGGAAAGGCTTTTAAGGGAACAAGAATATGCAAATTAATATTAAACATGTTCGGACCAGGGGTTTCGTTTTATCTTTGAATTGACCCTTTTGACCTCTGAAATTTCAAAAAAAACATATGTTGACCTTAGGAGTACAGTAGAACAGTCTCTTCTGTGAATGAGAGGTATTCTTTCCTTTTTAAAACCCCTAAAATCCAGTATGAAATCAGCAAAATGATCCCCAGAGATTCAGCCCCAAAGAAACCCCTGGGAAGACAGGACTGGTACTTCTTATGCTCATAGGCAACTATAAGTCCCATCAAAAAGTTTCGAAACAATTTTCATAAGAAGTTTGACAAAATTCAGTTATTCAAAGTTTTGAAACAAAACTGAACAAAAATTCAGTATGCATAATTTTAAAATAAAACTGAACGAAAATTCAGTATGCATAATTTTTAAACAAAACTGAACGAAAATTCTGTATGCAAATTTTTTAAACAAAACTGAACAAAAATTAGTATGCACAGTTTTTAAACAAAACTGAACAAACAGAAAATAAAAGCATGAAAAGAGAATTTAATATCTTTGAATAAAAGGAAAATATCGCAAGCCATTTTTGATGAATATTGGTAACATATAAAAATGGGAAATTCATATATAATATAATATACAAATCAAAATATAAACTCTTTCCTCCATAGCCAAGTCAAATATATACTCAGGTTCCCTACAGAGGCATAATGCCCAATCCTGAAAATGAGGTGCATGTCTGTTTCGGGTGCCAATAGCGCACATCCCTACACCAAAGGTGTGCTTCAAACAGTGTTTTTTAAATTCAGCTTATGTAACTGCAAATGACCATTACTTTGTCAATTCTTTGAATTTTTTCTATCAAATAACTCATTTTCTGCAGAAATTCTTTCTTTGTAGTGCAGCAAATCCAGATTTCTAGAATTTCAGGACCCCTGCACACTGCACTATGCTATAGAGGCTAATCACATAGTCCGACTAATCTCCATTATGATACTGGTTATAGGCAAATAAAAGGTGACTGAAACTTATAAAGTTTATCTCGAAATATCAGCGAAAAATATTGAATTGAATAAAACATATGATAGTTGTAACTATTCACTGACGGCTATAAAGTTTGTTAATATGTTTATATAATATTAGTTGAAATTAATGATAACCAGTTACACAAAATTAAATTCTGCATTCTAACTATCCTGTCGAGACAGAGAAATCAGTCGGAGGCATTAATATATAAATTCCTGTCTCCATACTAAGAGTAGTTATAATATTTCAAATATTTTGTAAGAATCTCAACATAAATGATCAAAGTTAAAAGCTATTTCAAAGTAACACCAGTATGCCACCTGCAGTGTAAGAATCACAAATATGACATAATACGTCACATTGAGTGATGATGTCACTTTATAGGTCGCTAAAACAATTTTATAATTTTTCTTCATTTCTTTTTCATTTTCGTTGGGTCAAAAAGTCTGAATGTTTTGCCACCAATTAGGATGAGCGTCTAAGAGACAATTGATTACAAGACGTAGTTACCCTAGCTGTACTTTGACGCAACCCAAGCTGGAGACGGAGAGAGGAAGGTATAAAATAAGAGAGTTCGGTTAGTAAGTTTGCTCATATAGTTTGGATAAAATGTTAATATTGAAAGCAGTAATCAAATATTAGAAACATGCACACCACGCTACCAGAGGTATTCAGGTCATCATGACATAAATAATAACATCAGCAGGTATACACATATATATAGAAAACAGTCATAGTGATGCAAGCCACATTGTGACAATTTTACAAGACTTAGTATGTACTTGGTGAGTTAAAAGAATTTCAACCTTTGCAAATAATACACTGCTATAAGTTGTACATGGCAGACGGGTAATACTTTGCTTGACGCCATAGACCACGTAAGACGCTCTGCCTTGACACCAAAGACCACATAAGACGCTCTGCCTTGACGCCATAGACCACGCAAGACAGACATAGACAATACCTAAACAATACCTGTCATAAACAATTAATAGATAAGATGGTCTTGCCATATGCTTAACCATCATTGCTTGTAGTGCCTGCTGAAATGCTCAGGCCTGTAGTCACACTGAGCCGAATGAGACATACCGAGGCACTTGATAAATTACTATTCACTAGCATGATTGTCTTTTCATGAAAAGAACACCAAAAATATACCATAGAAAAGGTTTGCCTCGGTGCTTTTTTGTTCCTGAATGAGGCCCTGATGCTGCTTGCTGTTAAGCCTTTATTGTTACAGTACCAAGCCGGTTTCTTTACACAGGGACATTACAGATCTAACACTGTCAAAAAACTTATTCTTCATTAACACATGAAACAAATTTTTTAATTTAAAACTTTTAAACTTTTAAAAACATTTAAATGGGATGAGATCCAACGCGATACTAGTATACTGAAAGGCATAAATAATGTTTATAAATTGTAAATTTTTAATAGTATTGAAACATATTATCAATAAATGCACAACTTCGTTGTATAAGGTCTATAAAATTATGCAAAATAAATGTGAAATAATCTTTATTACAGAAAGTTTGATCGTTAAAAAGGGATATTGTGAAGGTTACAAAATGTTAAATACATTTAATCAACAAATTTTGTAAAATAGGTAAAAACTTTACAGTTGTATGTAAACACAAAATGCAGTCTGAGTGCTTAACATCAGCAAACATAGCTATTTCCCAACAAAGATATTATTAACTACAGCTTTCAAGACAATACATATCCAAAAACAAGTGTAGAAACTACAGCAAGCTACACAAGAAGTTTCTAATGCACCAAAACTGCACTAAAGCAACCTAAAACCAACGACAGAAATCAAAACTTATTAAAAACTACTATGACTTTTGCATTTAAAACACTATCATGGTCGTTAACACTTAAGCATGTCAATATAGAGAACTGACAGAAAAGAATAATGCTAGTGTTGCTATTGGACGATCATAGTACAGCCTGTATTCTGATTGGACAAATGTACATACAGGGAAGAGAGTATAAGATATATTATAATTTTCACATGGAGCTCTAGCTTATTTTTAGGTTGTTACATACAAGGAATGATTCCTGCAGGCCTCAATAAATCTACTAGTCTGCTCGAGTAAGATTTCGGGGGTTTCTTCTTTGTCTATATTGCAGGACAAGTGCTTTTAAAAATATTTGTTGAGGCCTGTCCTGTATACCAGTGATACATAGGGAGGGTCAGGGGCACTAGACAGAGAAAGGATCTCTTGAATGTGCTTATAAACCCAATCATGTACATTAAGGTGGAACAAAATATGAAACATCTTAAAGAATATGCCTGAAAGCTTCTGGAATATTTAAGAAGGTAATGGTGGACCTGATGGATGCTCCCAGTACAGTATGAGCATCTCCTTAAGATAAAGTTTCCAGTGAAGTTTTATTGAATTCTAGTATAGTTGTTGAAGAGAAAAAGTGCAGGCACCAATACTCGATACTAGTAGATAAGAGTCATAATAGAGCACACACTAATTCTGGACAGGAGAATAGTGTGAACACCAATGTAATGGGATACAAAAATTTCAGGACATAGGAAGATATATCAGCGCAGACACAAATGCTAGACAGAGGAATGGATAAAGCAGCAGCTATTTCATAACTTGCTCTCGCCACCTTCAGGGAACATAGAAACCTTGGTTCAAAGGAGAGGTTAGTAAGTTTTATCATACAGGCATCACCTTTCCAACTTACCAATAATAATAATTATAATAACAACTATAATTCCTATCAGGATCAACCACATCTGAAAGAACAACATAAATGGTGCTCACTACAAACATAAAACAACAACAGAAATGTAATAGAAAATAACAACAATAATTAAAAGCAAAGGTTACAGTAAACTATAGATGTGAAACTCCAAAATCAAACAAGCTTGGCTGTCAGGCAAACGCTCATAGAAATAAGAGATGTTTGTAAAACATGTATGCCCAATAGTCAGAAATGGTGAAGGTCACAGTGATGGGGGCATAATCAAAGTAACTGATCAGACATTCACAATTGTTTTTATCATACATGGCAATTAATATCCGGTTAAGAACCGATGTACATTTTTATTGCCTTTCTCATTACTAAGACAAGTAATGTCCTCTCACAAAATGCCTAATTTTCAATGATTTAAGCTTGTCACATCCATGATCGACACTATTTATTGAGTTATTTCAGAAGCATCAGCAGCAATAACTAATTACCAGCATCTAACATATATATTTTGTTCATAAAATATAATACATTTATTTCTTCTACGAGACAAAAAGGAAGAATTTGTATGTATTCTTTGCAGACTTTCGACAAACCAATCAATATCAATGATCAAGAAGATTCACATCAAAAAAAGATACAAAGGGGTAGAGTAAAACAAGTCAATCATTATTTTAATAAAGTTATAAACCCTGTATATAGACTTGTTTGATGTCCACCCCTTGGTATTTATATACCTATGTGGAAGTCATTATAGTTCAACATTCAGCCAACACAGAGGATACTGTAAGAGACAGCTACTATACACTGAGGCAACAGAGGCAGCCAAGTTGTGATGAAGTTATCGCAATAAAATGACAATTTACCAAATTACTGTGTGATACAAGGAACCCAGGTGCTCTACCCTAGCTCTTTCAAAATAGACTTGTACTTGGTTCTTTAACTAGCCCGGTGTATAGCACTGATACATGAGAGACTCCCTACGAGTAACCAACTAGTTCATTTCTAGTTGGGTGGGAAGCAATGAAGTGTTTGACAGTTTCTGAAATTTCCAGTGACCCAGGCGAGATTCAAACCAGGAACCTCCAGATTGGTAGTGGAAAGGGCTCACCATTTGGCAACCGTGCCACCAATTAATATGATAATATATATAAGTTTAAAGCAATAATTTAATAATTAATCAATTAAGTTATTATTGGCAATATTTACATATGGACACACTAGGGTTTCTTTTGAGTCTCACAAATGGCACTGAATTTTGACATTCATGACTTCCAACAAGATATTATTACAACATATACACTACAACAGAATAGTACTGAAGTATGAGGCTTCTTCATGACAATTGCTATTTTATAAATCAGGCAACAAACGTTTGTATAACCATTCACAACTTGTCTGTATGGAAAATTGAAGAAAACAACTATAATTATCAAAATTATGGAAAATGGAAGAAAACAACTATAATTATCAAAATCTTATGAATTCATGTCTGTGTTTGTTGTTTTTATGTGACTTATGCATAATGTAAGGACAGAAGAAATTGATATATTAACGAGGGGTCCAATAATTGATTATAATCATCGTAATTTTGTAATACCCCAGTAAGCAACTGACAATTTTCTCATATCATAGGTAGACAGAAATTACTTTGGAGATATAAGAAGATCAAATAATTACTGTTGGTTTTGCTGTCCAAAGGTTATCATACTTCACTCGTACATGTCCCATTTTTTTTGTATTAGGTGGCCATGAGGCCTGGAGCTCTCACACTCGAAGTAGACACTCTACCACTACATTATCGAGGCAGAGTACATAACAGGCTTAAGCCTTTTTCTATAACCAAGTTTAAAAATGTGAGACCTACACATGTAAATAGAATTCCATGCTTATAAATACATAAGGATATGTTTCCGAATTCTGATAAAACAGTATTTTTAAAAAGTAACAATTGTCTATGAAAAAGCCTCTTTAACTCTGCAAGAAAGTTAACATATAAAAGTGCAGAAAATCTATAAACAGAACTTGAACAACATTGAAAGTATGGTGTATAACAAGTGCCATGCCACATCTATTGTTGGCGTGACGACAACACTGTCTTCTTACCTATGATAATTACAACTATCACGCCAATAATACCTCCTAATATCAACATCATCTGGAGAAATGTAGCAAGATATCAAGTTTATATTTGTATGTATGCATCACACAATGTACAGTTATAGATAATGAGGGCTTTTCAGACACCCACGGGCCATAAATCTAATATTCTTCCGACCTAAAATTTATGACAATATGCTCAACTAGGTTTGATACCAAGCAGTCCAGTGAAGTTTAATTGAAATCAGGCCAGTGGTTAAGGAAACTGAACATAGACAAACTTCCATCCAGACAGGCCGACACCAGACAGACGCCCAGCACAAAATCAAAGTCTCGCTTAAAATATGTTGAAGATGAAATAATCTCACAATTCCAGAAATTTTTAATGTTATTTCAAGAGACGCCCAGCACAAAATCAATGTCTCCCTCAATATATGTTGGAGATGAAATAATCTCATAATTCAAGAAATGTTTGATATTATTTCAAACTTTGAAATTGGGTATATTTTTATAATGCCAGCAAATATGGTTTATGTGACCCATCTTTTGACAATGCTAGCATTTACTCAGAGGCATCTGATAGCTTGCGAGATACTGGTAGACTAAACGGTTACAATGATGCAACATTTTGGATCCTAAAGACACTGCTGAGAAAAAACTTTTGTCAGACAATGTCTGGTTTTCAAGTGATTACTTAGTCTTGGACTAGCAATAATGCCGTTGTTTACCTTGCAGTTTTTCCACCAAAATTTTCGTTTGAGTTTTCCTGCACTAGCCTCAAACTGTGAAGCACCTGCTTGCAATGCATCTAAAATGTACAGTAAACATAATTATAGTAGACAGATAATGGTACATTAAATGCAACACTGTTTTTCAATGCATGTTTTGGGCCAAAATTGATGCCCGTTCTGATCAATATTTTTTACATTTTTCATAATTCTGTGTTTAACAATTTGGCCCTCAAAGTGCAAACATGAATGAGGACTTGCAAAGGACAAGGTTCACCAATGGCTTAATTTGGCCCTGTGATTTTGTCAAAATATAAAAATGCATGTTCCTATAAATATGTCCTATAATTCAAATAACTTAACATTTCATGTGTAACAAATAAGCATACATATCCCAATTTTCCTTGTAATTTGTTGACAAAACTGACAAGAATATGACGTATATGTCATGTTTAGCCCAAAATGTCATTTTTGGCCATTTTCACGACTATAAATAACGTAAATCCTTCCCAAAAACCACGATGGCACTCTTGCGACACTTTTATATTTTCACATAACCAGTGTTCTGCAAGTCTTTACATATGTACAACATATCAAAGTGTTGCAAGAGTGCCATCGTGGTTTTTGGGAAGGTTTTACACCATAAAAAGTCATGAAAATGGCTAAAAATGACATTTTTTGGTAAACTTAACCTATTTCAAGTAGATTTTTCGACATATTACGAGGGAAATTTGGAAAAGTATGCTTAATTTTTTGAAAGACAATATTAGGCTATTAAAAACATATGACAGATTTATAGGAAGATGCATTTCTATTTTTCGATAAAACTCAGGGCCAAATTAAGCCATAAATGAACCTTGTCCTTAGGTACATTTAGATCAACATTTTATTTACTGTATGACCATGTAGTAATCTTGGTCTAGCACATTGTGCTTGAACTACAATTAGTAGAAACAACAACAGATTATGTTACATATTGTGAAGTATTGGACATTCGGTAGTCAGAAAACTTGGAGTATGATATACAGTATACAGGGGTTCTACTGAGGCATAATGCCCAATCCTGAAAATGAGTCGCAAGTCTGTTTAGGCTGCATTTAGCACACCTCCCTACAACAAAACTCTGCTTCAGATATAGTTCTATTGTTAAATATCAGCTTATGAAACTTCAAATGAACGTCAATTCTTTGAATTTTTTCAACAAATAATTATATTTTCTGCAGAAAAGTTCATTCCTTCTAGTGCAGTAAATCCAGATTTCCAGATTATTCCGGAATTGTAGGACCCCTGTATATATATAGAATCTCTCAAGAGTTGCCAATTGATATAAACTTTTAACAAGTTCTGGAAATTTTAGAAAGCGAGCCTTTGGCCAGCTTAATAATATTTCCTGAACCCGTTTAATGTGTGTATCAATTGACAAGTGTTAGATTCTTTTTATCATATGACACTAATAGCACGAAAATACAAGTCTTTCTGTTGGAAAAAGACTCTGTTTGGTAATATGAGTGACGCCAAAACTAACGTCAATTTCGAAATATAATGACGTCATTTAAATGTTATACTACACTAGCAAGTACAGGGGTGTCAACAGAGCCAAATTAAACAAGACTGCGTTCAATAAACGCTTATGCCCCCTGTGGAAGCTTTGTCTATAAATAAGTCCAAAATTAGGTCAAGGTGAAGGTCAAAATGGGGTTAGGTGATACAGGTGTGTGGAGAGTGTTCATATACAACATCCATGCAAGTATCCTTCAGAGCAGATTAAAATGACCACAATTTTGCCATTTGTTGATGTATTTTCATCAAATAACTTTTATTTTTATCAGAACTCATAGCTCTTTCAGGATGGACAAATCAGGAATTCCGGATTTATCAGGAATATTGACATCCCTGTAAGTAGTATGAGAATAAACAAACTCGTTACTCTAACCTGAATACAAGGTAAGTCATGTGATGTAAGTGCATACAGTTTGTTTTTTCCCCTTGAATTTATTGTATTGGAATAATGATTACCGGTACATTATTTGACTTACCTGCTCTATCATCAAGCTCTGATATTTTCTGATCTCTTTCTAGGACTTTATCAACATTTACCCGCATAATATCCACAACCTGGTAATACAACAAGAGATGTTTGTAAAACATGTATGCCCCCAATACATGTAGCCAGAAATGGTAAAAAGTCACAGTGACACTGACCTTTGACCTACTGACTTCATAATCAATAGGGGTCATCTAAAATTGAAGACCAACATCTATGTAAAGTTTGAAGATCCTAGGGCAAACCATTCTTGAGCTATTGAACAGAAACCATTAGTTCTTCCGATGTGCAAAGCAGTTTATGCCCTCATTAAAGATGGGGGGGGGGGGGGGGGGGGCATGACAATACTTCAGGAATACTATTTGTTGAACAACTATGTGATTACAATATAATTTTAGGTAAACAAATCTGAAATAGCTTAATCAGTGTTTGTAAAACATGTATGGTATATGCCATCTCCATAGCCTAGTAGTAGAGTATCTGCTTTGGGAGTGTGGGAGGGCACAGGTTTAATCCCTGGCCAAAACATACAAAAGTATCAAAGTCGTTAAGATGATACATGGACTGCGGCACCTGATTGAAGTGACTATTAACAAACTAACAGTACACTAGGCACTATAATTACCTCATCCACCTGGGCTTGGGTCTGCTGCAGTCGTTTACTGCCCTCTTTCGGGGCTCCCGGTGCACCCTCTGACCTGAAAATATACATAGAACATGGATTCAATGTTAGATATAAATACAACAAATCTTAAGGCACAATTTATTGCACAATTTACTCGCAGAAACTTATATTCAACACAAGAACCTTGTAATATAATGCATTCATTAAGGTCAGGGGTCAAGTCATTATCTCCATACTATAGATATATATACTCTAATACACTGTAGTCCATGTACATGTCACAGTATCATTGTGTCATAGTTATATAGAGATTTTAAGGTGATCCCAGGCTTTCTATTACAATGCAGCATAATTTAACTGCTGATATCTTGTCTATATTTGTACATTTTCATAAGAGGGGAATGTCACAAAGATGTTCGAGGTGTTACTATATACAAACACAAATCTAAAGGACCGATATTGTACGATTTGCTTGTGGAAATTTATATGTTCAATGCAAGAACCTAGTTATATATTCACGCATAAAGGTCTGGAACTATCAACTAGTCAATATCTCCATAATTTATATACTCTATACACTGCAGTCCATGTAACATTGTGTTACTGTATAAACCCTATCTGTATCTATAAAATCAATGTGAAATGACAAAAAATAGCAGTGATTGTGAATGATATATTACCTAGTTATAGATAGTCTGTACTTGACACTTGATGGCAACAGTTTGCTACATCTAGCTATATATTATTAATAATTATTATGATCAGCTTGAGAAGGTTACAATTAATATCTGTAGTAGAACTTTACCTGAGCTGCCGCAGTACTATATCAAGTTAATCAACTTTGCAACAAAAATATCTACTGTACAATCATGGGAATGTATATGATTTACAGCTGTCATTGATAGAACTTACATGTAAGAAGTGATATCGATGTATCGACAATATTTTTTAGCCGATTGATTATCAATTCACATTTTAAAATATCGATACATGGGTAAATGAATGGAACCAACAAAAACCTCATTTTTCTGCACAAAACATTTAAAATGGAAGTTCACAAATTGTCAAAATGGGTAAGGTACTATTTTCAAAAACTGAATCTAAACCCAACATAAACAGTGTATGATGGCTAAAGTAAATAAGTGAATCATGACTGATGGGCCAGTTTCTTGTTCGTCTATATACATGTGTAAATAATATATCATTCATACTTGTCTTCCGATATATCGGAATCATCGATATGCTTCAGGTCGAATCAATGACAGCTCATATTTGATTTCTTCTTTTACTTGGCTAAAAATTACAGTCACACCAACGTCAATGAATATCCGGGTGAATTAAACGACATATCGCAGACAAAAGAGTCTGAGGATACATTTTGCTAAGTGCAAACATAATTTGTAATTTATTTCACTATTAGTTTTTATTTTACCAAGTTTGTCTCTAAGCTTTTTTATCCTTCCCAAATAAATGCCATGAACGATTGGTGACCAATGACCATCTATAAATTATTTACATTTGTAAATTGATAGTTCAATTTAGCAATTTGCTGATGTAACCAAAATCTATTGTAAACAATGAACAATACATTAATTGTCAAATATATAGTACAGAGATATTGACTTGATTCTTACCTTTATGCATGAATTAGGTAGAGAAGATTCTTACCTTTATGCATGAATTAGGTAGAGAAGACTAAATATAGTATTATTCTTGCTTTGAATATATCAATTTCTGAGAGCAAATAGTGCAAAACCTGAGTCCTTAACATTAAGATTTATGTTTGTATTACACCTCGAGCCTTTTCATGATACTCCCACAGGGCCCCCATTCCACCATTTCACCTCTGCCCCAGTCAGTTGTAGCTGTTATAGATTGAAATTTGGTTTTTGAGCAGTAAATATGTATTACTTAAATGATAGTATTGATATTTATGAATGACAAAATTCCCACGATTACTGAAAATATATTATTAAATGTTTAAGAGCTTATAATGTGGTTATTTATAACCCCCGTTGTATGTTTTCATAATCATAAGTGGGGAGCAGAGCCCTAACCACACTTCTAGGGTTGCCTGTGTTTGAAGGCAGATTATCTTGTACATGTATCTGAAGTGACCCATTGTAACCTCAGGGACTTTCGGCAGACCTGATCATGAACATAGAGAATTATTAGATTAGAATTATAAGGTCGTTTTATGGCACATCATGTAGGAACATAATGGTCAGGTAGCTCACATTTAAAAAGAAAGAATAAGTACAGAACCAGTGTTGGTACTAACTTAATGAATGAAAAAGTTGAAAATGATTTGTTGTAGCAAAAAATATTAAGTTCACTCAATATTGTCTAAAATGTTACACTGATACAGACTTCTGCAAAACTGGTGCTTTAATCTCCTGAAACATCTCAATCTCAGATTAATCTCATCTCAAATATGGTCATGTGTCTTATTGTGAATTGCCATGGGAGGCTATAGGACTCAAAATTTGCATCACAAACAGAAAATATTATTCTAAGTTTTGTACATGAAAAATTCAAGAGCTCCAGCTTCAGATTTATCTCAAATTTGGACTCTGATTTGAGCAAAATCTCAATTTGAGTCGAGATTTTACTTGAGATAGTTTGTGAGATTGGGGCCTGATCATGTAGTCTTCAGCAAACCAGCTCAGGATCACATACAGTGTCCACCAAATACAACAATTATAAATTGAGAAATAATTACATTACTTACATTGTCAATTTGTTTTAATAGCACACTTATGAAATCTTAAATCCAATATAAATATATCACACACTTAGCACATTAACACATTATATTCTACATTATTGCATAAAATCTTAATATCACAGCTTTATTTCCCAGGAAGCACATACGCATTAATACACAAATGCACACAGGGACCTGTCCCAGAATCTGGACTACCAACGATAAACATCAAGTTACACGCAGCAGATGCCTACATCTATTGTCATGTTCCACACAGCCCATGTGCAGTTGATCAATTATTCATGTAAAATATGCTCAACCCAACTACTGGTATCCAAATATTAGGTAACTAGTTGTTGAAGCTATAATAAAGAACACAGTCATGCTACATTATAAATGTCATTTCAATGAAAGCATTTTTCACCAAAGTCCCAATAATTTTCGGTATGGATATCGAGACTGGTTTAAAGTCTGTGTAAGCAATAGAGTATATACCCAGAAATCAATGACTAAAGAACATTCAAATAGCTACTTCCTTTGAATCTCAAGCTGGAATATCAATAGTGCTAGACTGGCAATCTTCGACAATGATTCACAGATGAAAAACCTTGCAATAACTGCACATTCAAAACGCAACCAGTCGACACATTATAATACGCATTAAAAACCCAGTCACATTATCAGCGTGGGTGGCATTTTCCTGAGACCCGGCCAATTTTGTTACGACAATAATCTCTGTCGCTTAAAAGATATCCATTATCATTTCCTACCACCAACGCACTGACTACTGCCAAGATGTTGTTGCTATAGCAACCAGGCCAAAAATAGACATGGACTGTCCTACATAGCCTGTGAAAGAATACGTATATTGATCAAGTCGTCGTCACTGCCTAGAACACACTCAGATACTCCTCCAATACTTGGAGGTATTGGATCCACTCGCTGATCAATAACACTAATACACCGAGACTTTGCAGACATTTTCTAAAGCATTCCTTTAATTCACAGCTCAATCATCATCAAATCATTTAAGGTGTTTTTGTTTGTACAGGAGAAAATGGTATCATTAAAACTATCCAGATTTATTTTACGAGCAAGCATAGACCTGAAATATCTGAACTAATGTTTACTCTTCTCCTCTGCAATACACCAGTGGCCATTTTTATTATCGAACATCTTCATACATACATAATGACTTATTCAAGGGAGTATAACTGTAGGAATATTTGGTGCATCTATGATCAATGTAATTATCAGCATTATCGGTATACTTAATAATATATATATGCATAAATCATTCTATATGCTAAGACCTATTATAGAATTGTTCCCAGCGAGTAATAGCACTGCTTGCTAGTGATTTCTGTATTGAATCTATTGGGCCTAAAATAAAATATTGTTTGTTTCCCCTTCCTTTACCTACCTGAATAAACGGCTCTACCCAAAATATTTTATTGCCCAAATTGAAATAATATTTTTTATGAAATATTGGGGATGAAAATGTTATTTTTTGTTTACAGGCTTGTTTCTTACTAGTACATTTACTACATATCTTAAATTTAAGATTGTTGGTTTTCACCTTATAGTTACATGTGCTACTAAATTTCATTATTTGTATGTCTTGACCAGTAACTATCATTCTGAAACAATTAAATAAACAAGACTGCGTTCAATAAACGCTTATGCCCCCTGTGGAAGCCTTGTCCATAAATAAGTCTAAGTCCAAAATTAGGTCAAGGTGAAGGTCAAAATGGGGTCAGGTGATACAGGTGTGTGGAGAGTGTTCATATACAACATCCATGCAAGTTTGGAAGCTTTGTAGCAAGCCATAAAGATGCTAGAAGAAACGGTCAATTTGGGTTAACCAGGACGGACGGACGAACCGACGGACAGGTGAATCACTATATGCCCCCCGATCTATCGATACGGGGGCATAAAAATATCTAAACTACATACCTGCCCACCCTAATCTAAATCTACTTGGGTCGGGATGGGGAAACAAAGAATGTTCTAATGTTGACCTTGATAAGGCCTTCCTCTTGGGTATTTTGGAAACTGTGTTTTGGGATCAAATATAAGGACTTTTTAGTTACAATAAAAGCTCTGCCAGTCAGATACACATGTGTCGTCTGACTATGTAATGTTGCAAAGTGCACTTAACCTTGCTTTTACTGTAATAATATAGGATCCGTCAGGAAATGTCTTTGGAGATATACATGTAGATCTCAAAGACAGCGGGTGGAGCATTCTTTTTATCATATTACCATAATAACTGGGTAAATACAACTTCAGGTAACACATACAACTCGCGGAGTTCTCTAGTCATAAAATCAATTAAAGGGAAATAATTCAAAAACGATGCAAAGTAGAGTTATAGTTCTTGCACACTGCACTCTATGTAATTGCAAGAAACATGTATAGCAAGTTTTGAGTCATTTAAAGTTAATATGCTCTGGACAAGAAATTCTGTACATAATAAAATCAATCAAAGGGAAATAATTCAAAAATGACACAAACTAGAGTTATTGTCCTGCACACTGCACTTCATGTCATTGCAAGAAACAAGCATAGCAAGTTTTGAGTCATTTACACTGATGGTGACAAAGTTATGCTCCTGACAAGAAATGCTGTAATAAAATCAATCAAAGGGAAATAATTCAAATACGGTGCAAGGTAGAGTTACGGCTCTTGCACACTGCACTTCATGTCATTGCAAGAAACATGCATAGCAAGTTTTGAACCATTCAAACCACTGGTGACAAAGTTATGCTCCAGACTTGTACATGTAAGTTACCAAACGTATTGGAAAAAAGTATGATTATGAAGAATTAGGTACATTTAAGGAATGGGCGAGTATCAGGAAATATGTCAATGTTAAGCAGAATGCTTTTTAAAACATGTTCATAATCATATGGTACGATGCTACACTCAACGATTTTGATCAGTAAATAAATCAGGCCTTAATAAATCCACTTGTCCGCTGGTCCTGCACAATTGTTTCCTTCTTTATTTATATAGCAGGACAAGTAAGATTTTGGGGTTTTCTTCTTTGTCTATTTTGCAGGACGAGTGCTTTAAAAAATATTTGTTGAGGCCTGTAAGTTACGATATATATTAATAGTTCTTGTTTGGTTTTCATGAATTGTAGATGAAATATAAATTTCTATATATATTATATTTTTATATAATACTTTAAAGGTTTTATAAGGTTTAATATACATGTATGTTTTTATGTCCTTGCTGAGCTCCAACTAGATCTTTACATGTTATAGGTAACAGGAAGAGAAACCAGACTAGGGAGTCAATGCAGACAAGGCTAAGGTTCTGCAAATAACCCTTCCCCCACACACACAATACTTTTCTGAGAAGATATTTATTTATAAACTAGAATCATGCATACATTTCATATGCAGCTTTAAGGAGGTACGCGCACCTTTGATCTAACGATCGAATTTTCCTTGAAACATCTTAAAATGACAGAACAGCCTTCTAGAACAACATTGAAATCATAAAAATGACATGTCACCAGGCTCGTTTTCGACATACATGGCTTTCTAATGACCTACCATTGTATTTTGTTTATTTTATCTATTTAATGCATCTATGGCACCATTATGTTCTTTTTAAGATTATTACTATATGAAACCACTTTTAAGCAATGCATGATATTTTGTGTGTTCAATGGTCATTCCTATTGACATTTGTCACAATGCCTGGAGCCTGGTGAACAAATTCAGTATTTGAACATGATAAATAGTTACCACACCCACTTGCAAAAAATTGTGATTTTCAAACAATTTCAAATGAACATCAAAAAGTGAACGATCGAAAATGATTTAGAATTGGCCCTAAGTTTAGTATCAATTAGAACACCAGTTTAGTCAAATAAAAAATAGGGGTCACCAGCCTTTTTTGGTAGCTGTGCATAAATAAGTACTAATTATGAATAAATTTGCATAAAATTAACCTAATTTGCATATTGTAATGAAATAAATTTTATCAAAAATATTTTAAAGTGTGGCTACCTCTTATAACTAAACCATGCACTACATATTATATATAAGCATATGCATTTGAACAATTGTAGGGACTTATTGTGAACCCATATTATTTACAATTTTGCCGTTCCCCACCCACTTTTCATACATGCAAAAAAATAAAAAGTTAAAGATATCTTATTTGGGCAATACTATTACGTTTATTATCATTAATCAACATTCATATGCTATCATTGAAACTAAAATTCATGTTTGTTCTAATCTAATATGATTTTGAAAATTCGCGCATGCGCACAAGGCAGCTCGGACCTCCTTAAGGACAAGTTTCAAGAATGATCTCCTCCTTGATAACAGCAGTTGCATTAGCGTGCGTATATTATGACAGGAAATCTGCCATGCACGCCGAAATCAAAGTCTCGGTCGTACAGCTTACGTCTATAAAATATGTCATATATATGCCGATAATCAAATCCCAAGGCGTCCTGTTGTGTAAACTTCAGAAGTTGAAAACCGCATTAGACTGATTTCATTAATCGCGCCATATTATTGGCTAAACAATAAACATTTTAGAGTTTTAAAAGAATACATTATTACCTTGTTATTCATATTCTTCGCAGTTAATTCCCAGGTACAAAATATTACAACTCTAACTAACTTAAGCCAAATGTTCAGTCGTCAGTTTCATCAAACGCGTGTGCGGCGTCAATGTCTACGTTAAGGACTTTTAATGAGACAGATGCAACATGCGAAATTATCCCGTAATTTGTATTTGATATATAATTTGAGAAATGGATTGATCCAGCAGACTTTTTCTGAATTTGCAGAGAATGATTTTGGTCACTCGCAAACATTAAAATCGTGTAATTGACAAGATGTTCGGAAGCATTAAACATCCACCGTGCAGGTATTATTTGTGTTTGAACACGTTTTGTGGCATTTAAACATTAGCAATTGAGATATGAGTTCAGGTGCATAAATTACTGCAAATGGTCAGGAAAAGAATGACTTATGACATGCAAGTTGCACTATTTCGGACATATACATATTTTCAGGTAAGCTCATGCTTTTTTTTAATCATTCATAGTCAAACATTCTTGGCTACTATTCTAGCTAGAATTCAAGTATGTTATGAGTACATATAAAGTATCATAACCGGTACTTTTCATTGTGCAGTTCACTTGGCCATCTTTGATATTTGCTGAATGAACCAGCTAACACAAAATACTCCATTTATTTGAAAAATGTCACACTGATATAAATAACAAGTAATTAAGAATTGCAAGCAATACACAGGGTTCTCGGCAACGCGTAATTAAGCGTATTTGGACGCATACTTTTTTAATTAGACGCGTAAAATTACCGATCTACGCGTTTTCGGGACGCGCTGTTTTTCTATCGGCCGCGTTTGACCTTAAGTCATAAATCCGTCGCGTACACCGTATTCAATAAAGCATCACTCGTTTCGAGTAATTGACAGACGAGAGGTGGAGTTAATTGCCTCATCAACCAATCAGCGTTCACGAGTCACCATCAATCACTTTTGATTGACGCGTCGCGATAATATTGAGTAAAGACAGATGTTATGTAAACACGTACGCTTTAATTGATCTATCGAGTCAATTATCGACTTTATTTGATTGCCGCGTCCGATGATTATTATAGTTTGATCACAACTGTGATATTTGTCGTACTTTGGGTAATCGTACATGTGTACGCACATTAAATTTAAAAACATTGAAAAGACTCAAAACCACGCACGTTGATTAAAATTCGTGTTCAAAACTAATGTATCCGCAAATATCGAGTTTTCAAAGAATATTTACCTTGTAATTCATATTCCGTGCCATTAATTCCCAGATTAAAATATCACAACAATCCAACAAACTTATGCCAAAATGTAAGTCGTCAGTTTCATCAAACGCGTGTGCGGCGTCAATCTCTATGCTAAGGACTTTTGATGTTACCGACGCGCGGTTCACTTCAAAGCCTTGCCCGTCTTTGATCGTGCGGCATGGGAATTTTGTCCGTAAATTGGGTTCGATACGCGTGTGTTAAATTTGAGATATTGTTACCGAACAGCAGACTCATTTTCTGAATTTCCAGAGAATTATTTGGTCACTCGTGAACATTAAAACCGCGTAATTGATCAAATTTTCGGACGCAATAAATGGCGCTGATATTATTCGAGTTTTTAAATAATTTAATGACTTTCAAACATTAGCAATCACTATAATGCGTTTAGGTGCATAAATTACTGCAAATGGTCGGGATAAGAACGACTTGTGTGACATGCGAGTTGCACTTTTTCGGATATATACATATTTTCGGATAAGCTCGTGATTCATACATTCTTGGCTACTATTATCTATATAGCAATAATTCAAGTATGTTATCTGTACTTATGAAATATAATCATTTTCATTGAGCAGTACTGTACACCTGATCTCTGTTATATTTTCGGAATGTATTGCATTGAATCATTCAGTAACCTTCCACAAAAACTCTACTTTTTTATTCACACTGACATAAAAAAAAATCTTTTGAGGTCACAAAATAACTGAAACAATTAGCTCCATAGTTCACCAGAATGCAGGATTTAGGGGTCCAGAAATCAAAATTTTCTGGGGGGAGATCCCCCAAACCCCCCTTGCGGGAGGGGGTCACCCCCTCCCTCACCCTCCCCCACTCGTCGCTACGCGACTCGAATAGAGTCCTCAGGACTCCAACTTTTTGCTAAGAAGGAGTCCTGGGACTCCTACTTTAAAATCCTACCGAGAACCCTGAATACAGAAGTCCCCAACCGGTTTTAAGCCATTTTCAATGTTTCTGTTGCCATAGCAACCACAATTTTGGTCGGAATCAAAATATATTTGGACGTGCATTATCCCCTTATTGCCCCCTATCCACATATGATACTAAGTTTTGTTGACATGTTTAACAAAGTGTTATTTTTTTCGCGGTATATTTTGTGATGAGTATAGCATATTCCCACCTATCAGAAATCCTGCATCTCGTCACTCCTAATTTATGTACAAACATTTCATTGGTTTTCAAAGTGGTCAAAACGAGGTTGAATATCAAGCTAGACAGCTAACGCTGAAAAAATGCATGTTCTTTTTTAATTGCTTAATTCAGAGGTAAATACTTTAGAAATGCATTGTTAGCTTAAAACACAGTTAACAAGTTATTTCCAATAGGCTAATTAGATAGTTTACCTTTTTACAATGAGCTCATTCAGCCAATTCAATGAGCATAAATGTCAGACAACACTTTCTGGCAAGAGAAAGGTTATTTTCATTTCATATAATCATTTTACCATTAAATATCAAACATCTTTAATATTAAACACGTTTTCATTTTAAGAAGCCCTGTCACAAAACATCGAAACCAAAAAATATTTTCAGACGGGATGCATGTTGCGGAATTCTGGAATCGTACTGTGTACGGGTTTTATTGGCATCCAAATATGTAATCAGTTTTCGCAACCTTCATTCTGTTGATTTTTTTACATTTTTGGACAATTTCGGAAGGTTTCTTTTTGCATCTTAGCGAGGAATTTTTACAATAATATTCAACTACGATGTGGGATTATCACCGTCGTCACCTAAAAATCGCTGTTGGTCGAAAGGTCAGACATTCAGTCAAATTTTGCCGGACCAAAGCAATTTTTGTCGGTCAGGACCGACAGTTTTCGCGATGCCTAAAATACACACCCTTTACACAACATAAGCCAGAATAGCGATATTTGGCTTCAGTGTATACACCGGCAACAAACGGAAATGGCCAAGCTTTCAAGATTGGACAACTATGGAGGACGTGACATCCATTCTAGCCAATCAAAGGATCGCTTCGCAATCTGTTGAGGTCGAAAGGTTATCGGAATACTAAATAGAATGTAAAACTGACAAAGGCGAATTTTGTACATTATTTTTCAATTATCGAGCTAGTGAAAGGTGGCGATGTTTAATTTACATGTGAGGTACATTATTTAGTTACACTAATTGATGGCCAGCAAGGCCAATTTGAGAAGCATACATTCTATTTTAATGCGAAATTCACGTTTATAAGCATGGAAATCTTGGTTTACCTGAACACCTAAATTAGCGACCAAAGTCTGGAATTGTTTGCGTGTTTTAGACGTTCGTTGTGTAAAAGGTGTGTATTTAAGGACTAAATTAAGTGACAGTGTTGATATATCCTGAAAGTAAAATATCTTGGCTACACGCTGATATCCATAATATATCATTTGAATGAGTAATACACATACACGTTCACATGTGACAGGCACTTAAATAATCGGCAAGTACTTCTTCGCCTTATATAAATAGGTATTAGGTAAACAGTGGCTGGGGGAGTGTATCTGGTCCAAGTAGGGTATGTGGTGACTGCCTATGCTTGCAAATTTAACGATGACATTATTTATTTTGACAGTTTTCAGTGATTTTTATTTTCATCTTTGGGAAAGGGTCCAGGGCTCTCGCTACACTTTTGCGACTGGGGCCAGGGGCCCTTAGGTAGGGGAATTTCGCATTGTTTAGAAGAAAAAGGGGAATTTTGTCTTTTATAAATATCAATACTTTTATAAATGTAATACAAAAAGCCAATTTCAAGCTATAACAACAGATATAGCAATGGCTGAACAGCATTTACAAAGACTCTTCAATATTTTCAACAAAGGAGGGGATTTTTTTCATAAAATTGGGGAAAAATGTATATTCCTTTAGGGGGGATGGGGCCGATATTTGGGGTCGATCTTCGGCCCCAAAAATGGTCAAATGAGAGCCCTGGGGTATGTCAGATTGGGAATTTTCGCGTCGTGACAACTTGAAATCGGGAAATGTTATGAAGCAGAAAGGCCAAATAAAACAAAAATAGAGATTATATTATGTGACTGAACAAGCATTTACTTGTTTCTTTGAACTTTTATGCTTGACCTCTTGTCAAAAATGTTCATAACTTTGTCACATTAAAGCCTTTTTGCAATTAGGAAGGTACCATCTACCGGTAGCAAACAAAGAAGAAAAAATATCGCTGGTTGTGTACAAAGGCCGGTCAGTCGAACTGGTTCCGGATTGAAAAACTACAGAATGTATCAAAATCTTCTGGACTCCGACTTGTCCGTCGGAACGACAAATTTTGGAATGACTGAAATTAATATTGTTACACATAGACATGACTTAATTAATATCGTTGTCGTCTACAAACACAAAAATCACGAAATTGATATTATTGTCGTCCATCAAAAATTTTGGTGGGTGGTAAAACATGACGGTCGGTCAGGTTACAGGAAACAAACACATGTTTTCACGCCTTAACAAAAGTTAATAAGACTATAAAAAAAAAAAATATTAACACCTTTTGGTTAAGGTTACGATGCAAGAGCTGCATATCACCATAAAGAGTTTTAACAATTAACATCAACCTGTTCGGGAAAGACTGCTTTAGAAAGAGACCCTCCAAAATTTTAATCCTGGCAATCTTCGGCCCTATTCAACTTCAGGTCTGGTGAAACCCTAGTTCTGGATACCATAACTAAATGGTGTTATATTTACACTGACGTGTCGACCTTTTAGTTATGGAATTACCCTCTTCAATAATCAACTGTTTAAGCTTAACGCCTAAAATGCAAGTTTATTGTTCAAAATTCGCCCAAAAACTATCATTTACGTATAAATGTAATATTTTTTAAATGTTTTGTCATAAAACAGTCAATTTGACACCTACTGATAATCATATATTGCTTAAAGTTTATTTACTTCTGCGTTTTATCAGCTTCGGCGGCCATTTTGAATAATTAATTTATCGCAGGTGCGTGCGAGAGCCGTTTTCGAAAAATCCGTTATTTCATGAAACATGGTCTAAAACGTTTTAAAATTAAATAAAACCTTAGATATACCTTTACATAAGAAACAAACACGTTATTTTTGCTATAAATCATGTAACTCCTATTTACACAAATAAATATTGCAATATACGCAGCCGACAATCTTTAAAAATGAAAACATTGATCACGTGGTTCGTTTCGGAACCCTTTTGTTTTTATCCCATTCAAATAAATGGCGATCGTAAACAAAAACATTGAAATTGGTCAGGTTTGAAACAATCGACGGAATTGATGGTATTTCTTGCGAAACATTTTGTTTTTTGGGGTATACTGATAGAATATGGTCCAATTGATAGGGTATCAATGATTATTTTGTTGAAAACGTGCGTTTTGTCACAAAACGAACGCGACTCAAACTGTGCCGTTGACCTGTTGGGTTTCAAAGAACGAACGGCTTTGACGATGAAATGGAATGATCATCGTCAAAGACCTTGGACTAGTGAAACCCCTGCCAGATCATCGAATATCCCCTGAACAAAACACATAATTGCCCTACATAATGGCATTAACGACACACAAAAATGATAACATAACTAGTGCATATTTGAGTCCGACATTTTGAACTAAATCACGCAGATTTGAGTCATTTTGTTTGTTATTGATTTTTTCACAACTATCTTGAATGAAAAATCATGCATTGAAAAACAGAAAATGGGTAGATGACTTTATGAGACATAAAATTAAAACACTTATGTGGCATTATATAAATATTAAGCAGCAGGAACAACAGAGATATGGAATTACACTGAAAGTGTTCCAATGATTGAATATGTTGCACTGTCTAGAGTGTGGTGACATTATTTTGACATGAACGCGAAAACGCGTGCTTTTGCAGTCAAATTCCGACTTAATAGGCCACGACAAAACAGATAATTTATATATTAAATTCTAAACAACGCCACTTACATGATTTAATGCCTCTCTGTGAACTACCAGAGAAAAATCAAACACAAAATTTGATGTAGCTACTTTCTAATTCAGCAAAATGGCTGCCAAAATCAATGACATCATCATCCGGGAGTTCCGTGAAATTGTTTACTGTACGACAAAATATTCTTATATGCGGCACATTCTCAGCGTAACAGTCAATATTGTCACGCATGTTAATTAATGCGTGATATTATTTATCTAGTTCATTGACAGTGTCTAGCAGTTAACTGTAAATACGTAACTTTAGCCATATAACGAATATATCTACTAGACGCATGATGCCCTTATAATATTCAGTCTTCGTAACAAAAAAAAAAGAAAAGTGCTAGATTCTAGTAAAAAAGACCCAACTGTTATGCAGTCTAAACAACTAGAACTCTTTTTCTTGACCTTGACTGAAACCACTTGGCAGTCATGTGCACCGAATATTCCGAACAACCCTCTACTACAACAAATAAGAACACCGATATTGAGCTTTTTGACGTACATCATGTGACGTTATATGACGTCATCAACACTGGACGTCATAATAGGCCGTTAGTAACGACGTCACAATGTATCGGGAAGCGGGAATAGCGCAAGCAGAAGATTCAGGTAAGAAAAACATTTAATTTTATTTCTTTTTGCAGATTTCTATTCTAGATCTAGAATCTACTTGATCGAGATTAATTAGTAGATCTATAAATTTATTATTTAGATCTAGATCTATTATAGAATGTAAGGAAGAAGGTAAAATGTGATATCTAGATCTGGATGTTGAGTTGCATACTCAGTATATGCCTAGCGACAATGCTCTAGATCTATCCATTGTATCTCACATGTGTTGGAGTAGAGGGAAATATATTTAATTTAAGATTACCAGACAGCCTGTGTAGGATAGAAGCAGCATGAAGATCTATATATTAAGATCTAAATATATATCAAGTTTCTAATTATTCTTAAAAATTCATAGAAATAGTTTCAAGTATATAGTCTACATCAAATAGCTAAGAAATCTTTTAAGTAAGTCATTTGTAAAACTATTTCAGAAATAGGTTTATAGATATAGATCTACTAATTTACCAAATAGATCTATCTAAAATGCATTTTTAGATCTTTGAATTTACTAAATGAGAGTTAAATTATTGCCTCCAAAGATTGTGTTTAATCTATGTCGTCTAATCTACAGTATGATAGGTGAACTAGCGAAATCTTACTGTGTCATACTAATGTCTTGCTGCAGCTCCGGCCAAGGGCGTAGGCAATGGGCAATTTTTACAAACATGTAATAGAAAATCGGACCGGGAAAGCAGCACTCAAATTAACAAGCCGAGCACAAAACACACAAAAACATCACATACCGCGATTTCACGACACATTGTCACATAACTGAACGAGAAATGGACTTTAAACCGCTAAACCCAAGTTCCAACTGTCGTTGAACATTATGTAAATCTATTAACGATCGATTCGCTGCTTTCAAATCTGTTCCCCGATCCACACTGGACATCTCTTATACATGTATGACCCTATGTTGTGACCCTTATAATAATAACGGTAAACATCCGTGTAGGTAAATGGAATGAAAGGCTGTATTTATCGGGCATATATGCAGAAAAGAACCATTGAGTAAGGTAAAGTTTTGCTTATTACCACTATTTCATAAATATCCATGCCGGCGCAAAAGAAGTAAGTGATTCTCTGTTTTTAAATGTATTTCAGAAGCATTTAACTTCGGATAGTTGAAGCATTAATGAACGCTCTCCTGAGATATTGATTTAACTATTTATGATTGAGTCTGGAGAGAGGTTGAATGGTCAAGTCGATATATCGATGGCGGCCCAATCTCTTTCGATGTCATCCGATATCAAACTGTACAGGTTCAATCATATTAATTAGCAATGGCGTAAGTTGATGTCTTCGGATGATGCTTGCACCTCGCTTGAATGTTGTTTGACAATCATTGTGATTTCCAACCAAACATTCTTGTTGTCAGTCCTTGTATTTGCGTTTCTACAACATCTTCGTTCTGCTTAAGTCATTTTATGGCGATACGACATTGTGCGTATCGGGTGCACAACTACATGTTGTAAGTGAGACACCATTGCAAACAATTTGTTTACTGGAAAGCTTACATTGGACAGATAGCGAATCAGTTAAAATGATTGACGTTATGCTAGTTACCCTCGGAAAGGTTGAAGGTCAAGTCCTAACGGATGGCGGCCCAGTCTTGGCCTATATACAAGAAGGGAGCTACATGGCGGGTGTGAGAGTAGATTCATTGATGCTTTAATTTACCGTATCTTGGTCTTGTATCTTCTTGTAGTATCCTTGTGTTATGATGTAGTAGCTAGTACTTAGTTGTATAATACTAGCATGTATTGTTAACGCCTGGACAGGACGTCATACATGCACTTACGAATAATGACGGTAAACATATTAAGTGTAGGTGAATTGAAATTAATGATATACGCAATAACGAGAACATATGCGGAGAAGTACACCTGTATAAGGTAAAATGTTGCTTGATCAAATTACCACTATCTCATAAATCTCTATGACGACGCAAAAGAAGTAAGTGATTCTTTTTTTTAAATTGTATTCAAGAAGCATTTAACTGCGGATAGTTAAAGCATTAATGTACAAACGCTCTCCCGAGATATTGTTTTAACTATTTATGATTGAGTCTGGAGAGAGGTTGAATGGTCAAGTCGATATATCGATGGCGGCCCAATCTCTTTCGATGTCATCCGATATCAAACTGTACAGGTTCAATCATATTAATTAGCAATGGCGTAAGTTGATGTCTTCGGATGATGCTTGCACCTCGCTTGAATGATGTTTGACAATCATTGTGATTTCCAACCAAACATTCTTGTTGTCAGTCCTTGTATTTGCGTTTCTACAACATCTTCGTTCTGCTTAAGTCATTTTATGGCGATACGACATTGTGCGTATCGGGTGCACAACTACATGTTGTAAGTGAGACACCCTTGCAAACAATTTGTTTACTGGAATGCTTACATTGGACAGATAGCGAATCAGTTAAAATGATTGACGTTATGCTAGTTACCCTCGGAAAGGTTGAAGGTCAAGTCCTAACGGATGGCGGCCCAGTCTTGGCCTATATACAAGAAGGGAGCTACATGGCGGGTGTGAGAGTAGATTCATTGATGCTTTAATTTACCGTATCTTGGTCTTGTATTTTCTTGTAGTATCCTTGTGTTATGATGTAGTAGCTAGTACTTAGTTGTATAATACTAGCATGTATTGTTAACGCCTGGACAGGACGTCATACATGCACTTACGAATAATGACGGTAAACATATTAAGTGTAGGTGAATTGAAATTTATGAAATACGCAATAACGAGAACATATGCGGAGAATTACACCTGTATAAGGTAAAATGTTGCTGGATCAAATTACCACTATCTCATAAATCTCTATGACCACGCAAAAGAAGTACATGTAAGTGATTCTTTTTTTTAAATTGTATTCAAGAAGCATTTAACTGCGGATAGTTAAAGCATTAATGAACAAACGCTCTCCCGAGATATTGTTTTAACTATTTATGATTGAGTCTTGATGGAGGTTGAATGGTCAAGTCGATATATCGATTGCGGCCGAATCTCTTTCGATGTCATCCGATATCAAACTGTACAGGTTCAATCATATTAATTAGCAATGGCGTAAGTTGATGTCTTCGGATGATGCTTGCACCTCGCTTGAATGTTGTTTGACAATCATTGTGATTTCCAACCAAACATTCTTGTTGTCAGTCCTTGTATTTGCGTTTCTACAACATCTTCGTTCTGCTTAAGTCATTTTATGGCGATACGACATTGTGCGTATCGGGTGCACAACTACATGTTGTAAGTGAGACACCCTTGCAAACAATTTGTTTACTGGAAAGCTTACATTGGACAGATAGCGAATCAGTTAAAATGATTGACGTTATGCTAGTTACCCTCGGAAAGGTTGAAGGTCAAGTCCTAACGGATGGCGGCCCAGTCTTGGCCTATATACAAGAAGGGAGCTACATGGCGGGTGTGAGAGTAGATTCATTGATGCTTTAATTTACCGTATCTTGGTCTTGTATTTTCTTGTAGTATCCTTGTGTTATGATGTAGTAGCTAGTACTTAGTTGTATAATACTAGCATGTATTGTTAACGCCTGGACAGGACGTCATACATGCACTTACGAATAATGACGGTAAACATATTAAGTGTAGGTGAATTGAAATTTATGATATACGCAATAACGAGAACATATGCGGAGAATTACACCTGTATCAGGTAAAATGTTGCTTGATCAAATAACCATTATCTCATAAATCTCTATGACGACGCAAAAGAAGTAAGTGATTCTTTTTTTTAATTGTATTCAAGAAGCATTTAACTGCGGATAGTTAAAGCATTAATGAATAAACACTATCCTGGGATATTGTTTTAACTATTTATGATTGAGTCTGGAGAGAGGTTGAATGGTCAAGTCGATATATCGATGGCGGCCCAATCTCTTTCGATGTCATCCGATATCAAACTGTACAGGTTCAATCATATAAATTAGCAATGGCGTAAGTTGATGTCTTCGGATGATGCTTGCACCTCGCTTGAATGTTGTTTGACAATCATTGTGATTTCCAACCAAACATTCTTGTTGTCAGTCCTTGTATTTGCGTTTCTACAACATCTTCGTTCTGCTTAAGTCATTTTATGGCGATACGACATTGTGCGTATCGGGTGCACAACTGCATGTTGTAAGTGAGACACCCTTGCAAACAAGTTGTTTACTGGAAAGCTTACATGGGACAGATAGCGAATCAGTTAGAATGATTGACGTTATGCTAGTTACCCTCGGAAAGGTTGAAGGTCAAGTCCTAACGAATGGTGGCCCAGTCTTGGCCTATATACAAGAAGGGAGCTACATGGCGGGTGTGAGAGTAGATTCATTGATGCTTTAATTTACCGTATCTTGGTCTTGTATCTTCTTGTAGTATCCTTGTGTTATGATGTAGTAGCTAGTACTTAGTTGTATAATACTAGCATGTATTGTTAACGCCTGGACAGGACGTCATACATGCACTTACGAATAATGACGGTAAACATATTAAGTGTAGGTGAATTGAAATTTATGATATACGCAATAACGAGAACATATGCGGAGAATTACACCTGTATAAGGTAAAATGTTGCTTGATCAAATTACCACTATCTCATAAATCTCTATGACGACGCAAAAGAAGTAAGTGATTCTTTTTTTTAAATTGTATTCAAGAAGCATTTAACTGCGGATAGTTAAAGCATTAATGAACAAACGCTCTCCCGAGATATTGTTTTAACTATTTATGATTGAGTCTTGATGGAGGTTGAATGGTCAAGTCGATATATCGATTGCGGCCGAATCTCTTTCGATGTCATCCGATATCAAACTGTACAGGTTCAATCATATTAATTAGCAATGGCGTAAGTTGATGTCTTCGGATGATGCTTGCACCTCGCTTGAATGTTGTTTGACAATCATTGTGATTTCCAACCAAACATTCTTGTTGTCAGTCCTTGTATTTGCGTTTCTACAACATCTTCGTTCTGCTTAAGTCATTTTATGGCGATACGACATTGTGCGTATCGGGTGCACAACTACATGTTGTAAGTGAGACACCCTTGCAAACAATTTGTTTACTGGAAAGCTTACATTGGACAGATAGCGAATCAGTTAAAATGATTGACGTTATGCTAGTTACCCTCGGAAAGGTTGAAGGTCAAGTCCTAACGTATGGCGGCCCAGTCTTGGCCTATATACAAGAAGGGAGCTACATGGCGGGTGTGAGAGTAGATTCATTGATGCTTTAATTTACCGTATCTTGGTCTTGTATCTTCTTGTAGTATCCTTGTGTTATGATGTAGTAGCTAGTACTTAGTTGTATAATACTAGCATGTATTGTTAACGCCTGGACAGGACGTCATACATGCACTTACGAATAATGACGGTAAACATATTAAGTGTAGGTGAATTGAAATTTATGATATACGCAATAACGAGAACATATGCGGAGAATTACACCTGTATCAGGTAAAATGTTGCTTGATCAAATAACCATTATCTCATAAATCTCTATGACGACGCAAAAGAAGTAAGTGATTCTTTTTTTTTAATTGTATTCAAGAAGCATTTAACTGCGGATAGTTAAAGCATTAATGAACAAACGCTATCCTGGGATATTGTTTTAACTATTTATGATTGAGTCTGGAGAGAGGTTGAATGGTCAAGTCGATATATCGATGGCGGCCCAATCTCTTTCGATGTCATCCGATATCAAACTGTACAGGTTCAATCATATAAATTAGCAATGGCGTAAGTTGATGTCTTCGGATGATGCTTGCACCTCGCTTGAATGTTGTTTGACAATCATTGTGATTTCCAACCAAACATTCTTGTTGTCAGTCCTTGTATTTGCGTTTCTACAACATCTTCGTTCTGCTTAAGTCGTTTTATGGCGATACGACATTGTGCGTATCGGGTGCACAACTGCATGTTGTAAGTGAGACACCCTTGCAAACAAGTTGTTTACTGGAAAGCTTACATGGGACAGATAGCGAATCAGTTAAAATGATTGATGTTATGCTAGTTACCCTCGGAAAGGTTGAAGGTCAAGTCCTAACGGATGGTGACCCAGTCTTGGCCTATATACAAGAAGGGAGCTACATGGCGGGTGTGAGAGTAGATTCATTGATGCTTTAATTTACCGTATCTTGGTCTTGTATCTTCTTGTAGTATCCTTGTGTTATGATGTAGTAGCTAGTACTTAGTTGTATAATACTAGCATGTATTGTTAACGCCTGGACAGGACGTCATACATGCACTTACGAATAATGACGGTAAACATATTAAGTGTAGGTGAATTGAAATTTATGATATACGCAATAACGAGAACATATGCGGAGAATTACACCTGTATAAGGTAAAATGTTGCTTGATCAAATTACCACTATCTCATAAATCTCTATGACGACGCAAAAGAAGTAAGTGATTCTTTTTTTTAAATTGTATTCAAGAAGCATTTAACTGCGGATAGTTAAAGCATTAATGAACAAACGCTATCCTGAGATATTGTTTTAACTATTGATGATTGAGTCTGGAGAGAGGTTGAATGGTCAAGTCGATATATCGATGGCGGCCCAATCTCTTTCGATGTCATCCGATATCAAACTGTACAGGTTCAATCATATTAATTAGCAATGGCGTAAGTTGATGTCTTCGGATGATGCTTGCACCTCGCTTGAATGTTGTTTGACAATCATTGTGATTTCCAACCAAACATTCTTGTTGTCAGTCCTTGTATTTGCGTTTCTACAACATCTTCGTTCTGCTTAAGTCATTTTATGGCGATACGACATTGTGCGTATCGGGTGCACAACTACATGTTGTAAGTGAGACACCCTTGCAAACAATTTGTTTACTGGAAAGCTTACATTGGACAGATAGCGAATCAGTTAAAATGATTGACGTTATGCTAGTTACCCTCGGAAAGGTTGAAGGTCAAGTCCTAACGGATGGCGGCCCAGTCTTGGCCTATATACAAGAAGGGAGCTACATGGCGGGTGTGAGAGTAGATTCATTGATGCTTTAATTTACCGTATCTTGGTCTTGTATTTTCTTGTAGTATCCTTGTGTTATGATGTAGTAGCTAGTACTTAGTTGTATAATACTAGCATGTATTGTTAACGCCTGGACAGGACGTCATACATGCACTTACGAATAATGACGGTAAACATATTAAGTGTAGGTGAATTGAAATTTATGATATACGCAATAACGAGAACATATGCGGAGAATTACACCTGTATCAGGTAAAATGTTGCTTGATCAAATAACCATTATCTCATAAATCTCTATGACGACGCAAAAGAAGTAAGTGATTCTTTTTTTTTAATTGTATTCAAGAAGCATTTAACTGCGGATAGTTAAAGCATTAATGAATAAACACTATCCTGGGATATTGTTTTAACTATTTATGATTGAGTCTGGAGAGAGGTTGAATGGTCAAGTCGATATATCGATGGCGGCCCAATCTCTTTCGATGTCATCCGATATCAAACTGTACAGGTTCAATCATATAAATTAGCAATGGCGTAAGTTGATGTCTTCGGATGATGCTTGCACCTCGCTTGAATGTTGTTTGACAATCATTGTGATTTCCAACCAAACATTCTTGTTGTCAGTCCTTGTATTTGCGTTTCTACAACATCTTCGTTCTGCTTAAGTCATTTTATGGCGATACGACATTGTGCGTATCGGGTGCACAACTGCATGTTGTAAGTGAGACACCCTTGCAAACAAGTTGTTTACTGGAAAGCTTACATGGGACAGATAGCGAATCAGTTAGAATGATTGACGTTATGCTAGTTACCCTCGGAAAGGTTGAAGGTCAAGTCCTAACGAATGGTGGCCCAGTCTTGGCCTATATACAAGAAGGGAGCTACATGGCGGGTGTGAGAGTAGATTCATTGATGCTTTAATTTACCGTATCTTGGTCTTGTATCTTCTTGTAGTATCCTTGTGTTATGATGTAGTAGCTAGTACTTAGTTGTATAATACTAGCATGTATTGTTAACGCCTGGACAGGACGTCATACATGCACTTACGAATAATGACGGTAAACATATTAAGTGTAGGTGAATTGAAATTTATGATATACGCAATAACGAGAACATATGCGGAGAATTACACCTGTATAAGGTAAAATGTTGCTTGATCAAATTACCACTATCTCATAAATCTCTATGACGACGCAAAAGAAGTAAGTGATTCTTTTTTTTAAATTGTATTCAAGAAGCATTTAACTGCGGATAGTTAAAGCATTAATGAACAAACGCTCTCCTGAGATATTGTTTTAACTATTTATGATTGAGTCTGGAGAGAGGTTGAATGGTCAAGTCGATATATCGATGGCGGCCCAATCTCTTTCGATGTCATCCGATATCAAACTGTACAGGTTCAATCATATTAATTAGCAATAGCGTAAGTTGATGTCTTCGGATGATGCTTGCACCTCGCTTGAATGTTGTTTGACAATCATTGTGATTTACAACCTAACATTCTTGTTGTCAGTCCTTGTATTTGCGTTTCTACAACATCTTCGTTCTGCTTAAGTCATTTTATGGCGATACGACATTGTGCGTATCGGGTGCACAACTACATGTTGTAAGTGAGACACCCTTGCAAACAATTTGTTTAGTGGAAAGCTTACATTGGACAGATAGCGAATCAGTTAAAATGATTGACGTTATGCTAGTTACCCTCGGAAAGGTTGAAGGTCAAGTCCTAACGGATGGCGGCCCAGTCTTGGCCTATATACAAGAAGGGAGCTACATGGCGGGTGTGAGAGTAGATTCATTGATGCTTTAATTTACCGTATCTTGGTCTTGTATCTTCTTGTAGTATCCTTGTGTTATGATGTAGTAGCTAGTACTTAGTTGTATAATACTAGCATGTATTGTTAACGCCTGGACAGGACGTCATACATGCACTTACGAATAATGACGGTAAACATATTAAGTGTAGGTGAATTGAAATTTATGAAATACGCAATAACGAGAACATATGCGGAGAATTACACCTGTATAAGGTAAAATGTTGCTTGATCAAATTACCACTATTTCATAAATCTCTATGACGACGCAAAAGAAGTAAGTGATTCTTTTTTTTAAATTGTATTCAAGAAGCATTTAACTGCGGATAGTTAAAGCATTAATGAACAAACGCTCTCCTGAGATATTGTTTTAACGATTTATGATTGAGTCTGGAGAGAGGTTGAATGGTCAAGTCGATATATCGATGGCGGCCCAATCTCTTTCGATGTCATCCGATATCAAACTGTACAGGTTCAATCATATTAATTAGCAATAGCGTAAGTTGATGTCTTCGGATGATGCTTGCACCTCGCTTGAATGTTGTTTGACAATCATTGTGATTTCCAACCAAACATTCTTGTTGTCAGTCCTTGTATTTGCGTTTCTACAACATCTTCGTTCTGCTTAAGTCATTTTATGGCGATACGACATTGTGCGTATCGGGTGCACAACTACATGTTGTAAGTGAGACACCCTTGCAAACAAATTGTTTAGTGGAAAGCTTACATTGGACAGATAGCGAATCAGTTAAAATGATTGACGTTATGCTAGTTACCCTCGGAAAGGTTGAAGGTCAAGTCCTAACGTATGGCGGCCCAGTCTTGGCCTATATACAAGAAGGGAGCTACATGGTTGCGCTTGTGAGAGTAGTTTCATTGATGCTTTAATTTACCGTATCTTGGTCTTGTATCTTCGTGTAGTATCCTTGTGTTATGATATCGTAGCTAGGTCTTAGTTGTATAATACTAGTATGTAATGTTAACGCCTGTTATGACCTCATACATGTAATTAAGAATAATGACGGTAAAAAAATGTAGGTAATGTACATTGTATAATTTTTCAAGAAAACTGATGTCGTCGGCTATGACAGTCATGTGGACGGATTTTAGACCTGTAAACCCCTTTCTACTTTCACTTTCATATTAGGTCAACATCATTAAAAATGAAGACAAGCTGGACGGTTTCACTACATCACTTACTTGTGCAAAAGGACTTTGGTCTTAATTTAGTTATTTCTACGTAGACTCTTCATTGTATTTCTCCATATCCAATAACACCAATGTTTGTTCCCGTACTCTTTTAGCGTATCACTATTTTGTGTTTTTTAGTATCTCAATGCAAGTTTTCACTGAACAACCAACGAAACATAACTCTTGCGTACCAATAAATAAACCAAGAGAGTTAACATCCCTTTGCAATAACCCGAAACTCACCTAATAGTAAACAATTGACATTGGTGCAAATAGGCGACATTTCTGGTAACAAAATGCGTCCAGTATTTTTTATCAGGAACATATATTTCACAAAATATATGTTTGTTCTTACTGCACTCATGCGTATTATAAATATAGGCAATTTACTACTCAACACTTATAACCAGTCACTTCATATATTAACAAGGTTCCGGTTACTAATTTTCTAATTTATATACTTACGGTTGTAAGTGTAAATAGCATAGAGATAAAGCTTGATGATGATTCTATTATTTTTAAACAGAATTATTCTATATAATTGACGACCACCCTCAAAACCAAAAACACATTATAATTGGATTAAATGCAATGTCAGAAACCTAACTTTTAAACATGAAACATGACAAACAATAATTTATATGGACGATAAGGCAACAATAAAAGCATATTGCAAATCTTTACTGCGAACGGTTGTTTAGTCGAGGAAATGTGAACAAATTAAAATAATTGAGTTTTAAGATTTAGCTGGATTTTTGATAGTGACAATGTAATTCACCATAGGGAACTCAATGTCGCCTATAAAGGACAAACGCACAAATATTTTGGTATGATTAAGTTTTGTAGATGAGAATTGACAAAATAAGAAGTGTATGAAATTTGACTAATCTATCACCACGCGTTTTCACTGTTTTGAGAAATTTATATTTTGTTCTATGTTCAATTGAAAGGGAGGTAATTTCACATTTGTTTTCATTTCCTTAATTCCAAAGCTGCACTGATTTATATTTTAGCAATGTTTGATGTTTTTCTGTTTTGGCGATCAACATTGAGTCGTTATTGTAACATTATTTTGCATTGCCACGGACAAACGTTAAAATTCACATACACAAACTGATTTTATATAACAACGGGCAATAACTCCGCATAGTTGACGACGCTATATAAAACATGACCATTTATTGCTTAAGAGCATATAATGCGATTGAGATAAGTACCTATATTTCCCTATTGCCGTGAACAAAAATATAAGGGTTTGAAAAGTGACCGATTATTAGTGTTGCGTAGTGTATAGCAGCAGTCAAATTATGCTACAGAAGGTTTAGCATCAGGTTAAAATCACCGTATTATCAAATTTAAAAAGTAGGGGTTCCGTATAAATCACAATATGATTAAACTATAGTGGTATTGTAATATTAGCATGCACATGTCATAACATGATGGAATGTTGTTATGCATAGAACCACGCTTATTATAACCATCGTGGGTTGAACGGTGACCTAGTGGTTAGTGCTCTCGACAATCGAATATCAGTTTGGGCACTGGCATTTCCAGTAACGCTTTTCATTGTTTCCCACCAACTGGAGGTACACATTTATGAAACCCATAGTTAGTCTCGCGTGTATCGCGTGTATGCATATTACCGGAAATGATAAAGAACCATGGACAGAGCTAGGGCAGCAAACACAGAATCGTTATATCATACAATCGTTCTTTCTCTTACCTCAAAGCTAGAGGTCATTGTCCCATTAGGCTGGGATAAAACGGATTGGTATACATTGATACATTACATACGACTGTATCAGTCGAACGCAAAAGATGCATGCAATTACCATCGTAAATTAATTCAGATGACTAAAAATAAATAATTATGTACCAGTATTATATTGCATTTCGTTGTTTAATAAAATCAGTTAATGCATTGGAAAGGTGGTTGAATAAATTCCTGAAGAATTTCCAATTTCACGGATACCTGCTTTCTATGATGTTTACGTCAATATCTGTTTTCATGTTTCTATTATCTTCTAACGATTCTTTACTAACGAATATTTATGGGAAGTGCGACCGCCAACTGCGAATTAAGATTGATGTGTACCGTGCATGTGTGTTACATGTGATTTGTTTTGTTCAATACAATTATTGATACAAGTGTACAGAATCAATGGTTAAGGTGAATATTCCGCATGAAAGTTGCAACAATCAACGTTGAGTTGATATCTTGAAATGCTTTGAGATGCCAATTGTTCATGCTCCAATAATAAATCAACAGTAAGCCAAAATCATTCTAATATTTCAAACTGACGACTAATCATTTCTTATATTGTGTATCATTTTAGACCTTCCGATCAAGGATAACCCATAAAAGTACACTCACTTATTTCCAAAGGGATTTCGTCTTTTTTTGAAGGGACAGCATGTAGAAGAGACGGTTTTGTGATACAAGGATTCCGGATAGGATACCCATTAGGCTACCTCTTTCCGAATAGACTCCCTGGTTATTTAACGTACACGGTGTATAGTACCGAAATACGCCAAACTACCTCTTGGTTACCAATCAGTTCATCTCTACTTGGATGTCAAACAATGAAAAACGTCTCGGAAATTTACAGTGTCCCGGTCGAGATTCGAATCAGTAACCTGCGGATTGGTAGCCGAGAGCGTTAACCATTCGGCCACCGTGCCACACTTTAATATTGGGTTGATAATGGCTCTTATTTACTTATGTCTCCCATATTTAGCAGGGGCACTTGGTGTCATTGTTATGATTTCGTGCTGGACGTCTGCCCGTAAGTCCGTCTGGATTGGTGGTTGGATGGATGTCACAAAGTTTGTCGGCACTTGTTCTCCTTAACCAGGTCCCATTTCAATGGAACTCCGCATGAATACTTGGTAACAAAAGTATAATAGAAAATCGGACAGGGAAGACAGCACTCAACTTAATCAGCCTAGTTGTGCTGTACTCAGGATCTTTTGTCAGGGTTGTGGCCCCTTGTGGGAGAAATACATTTTTGAGCCAAAACATCTTTTATCAAGGTTGGCTGGAGTCAAATCTCAGTGAAATATATACTGCAGCGAAAATTCGCTTCGTGGCCGTACCTCACCAAAGAGAAAATAGAAATACTGGATGCTTAGTTTTTAAAGGGTGCTGTATTCTGCTCTCTTGTACTTTCGTAGCGATGTACATGTATACCATCAGCAAACAATTCTGCTCTCTCATACTCTCGTAGCCATGTACGTATATTATCAGAAGAGAGGATGTGAAGAGAGGTGTTGAACGTGATGTATATAAGATGTAGAACTTGTGTCACAGTTGATCTAAATACGTTAGTTGTGGTACTAGAATAGGATCAATCAAATCTCCATTAAACATTGGTCCTGTATACGATACGCTATTGTCGCTTGTAATAAATTACGGTGGTTGTTAGCTAGATCTATTTGCAATACCCCATCTATCAAACAGGTTTAATAGAATATAAACAATTTCATAAATGATGATGATTTATTAGGATAAGCTTTTAAGTTATCGTTCATCTATCTAGTATTCATGTTAACGTAACGAGCTGTAGCCGGAGATACAGCGGTGTCTCAGTGTATCCGACACTAGCAGATCGTCCCTATTGTCACAATATATGACTCCTCCATTCTCTAAGATCGTTTATGTATTAAAAAGATAAAAACAAATCGGTCATGAAGGGCAGCACTCGACAGAAACATCAGAGCACGAACGACACATATTCTCACACTGGTGCCTAGGGATGTTGGAGCGGTTTAGATCCTAACCTACATTCAGATTTTGTTCAATATTTGTCAGGAAGGAAAATAGTCTATGCTGACACAAACTAGGATCATAAAACACTAGGGAACCGAACTCGCTTTCCGAGTAATTAAAAACGAATTGGCATAAATAGCAATATTTTTATATTTGTACCCCACCTCCCTATCTTGTAATGTAATATTTTGGTCGAAATGTAAACCGTTAATTCGATTAGTATTTTCTACTTTAATTGCATAATACTTATCAAAACTATTCAACTTAGTTTAATTTAGATAATTTTGACACATTTTTACAATCATAAGACACAATCATAACGTAGTCACGGTGACAAATGACACATGCGCACTAAACCGTTCCATCATCCTTAAACTGTTTTACCCTTCTAACATATCGACAATAACAGAACCGGATGTCTTCAAGTCAAAATAATAACACTATTATTATTTCGTTATCTGTATGGTGCGAAAACATACATAATGATACAATTTGATACTAATTAACCAAACTATTGTAAAGTTATTGATATTCGCGGTGTATTAATTTTCGTTAATTTCGCTGATTATCTGGATCGCGCCTAGTTAAGTCCCCTCGAATAATTGACCTCAAATAACGTAACAACTAAAAGGTTTTCTTTCAGTTTGTTGACTCCACGAATTTAAGAAACCACCGATTACCATTTTACTGAAAACCGCGAAATATAGTCATCGCGAAAACATATGATGATTTACAATATTAATGAGTAACGACTACATGTATATTGTGTTAAAAATTATATTTATTTTATTCCCTAACAATAATATACTAACATGTTACTGTTATTATGAGATACAAATGAAATATAAATATTGATTTTTCATTGTTTCAATGTTGTAAAATTATCGTCTTTTATCCCACTGTTATCACATTGGTACCCGTTCTAATTCAGTAAATAAGACATGCAATCAACGATACTAGACTGGAGGTTGTGAAATGACCAGATCATTTTGACGTCATGACATACCTTTACGATGTTTGGCCAGTTATGAAAATTTTGCGCCATGCAATCGCTGATGAAATACGATTCAATATCTCACAAAATCAACCAAGTGTCCTTTTATACATCTCATCATAGAATCGTAAATTAGAAATCTGAATTGACCAATAATAGCACCGGCCTTCATTGAATTATTATTGAATTTATTATACTTCAATAAGATTAATTAGTTCATTACATAGTATATTTATTACTAGCCAGACAATAAAGGTAGTGTATCCCTTGCATATAGCACCGTCACACTGTGGCTAGTAACATCGGCTAAAATCACGGAGAACGAGTCGTTTATAGTAACAACATGCGACGACTCGTAGTAACTCAAGGTCGTCACAAGGTGACAGGGCAAATATAGCTATGTGTAACTATGTATTTGGAATAAGTTGAGTTGATAACTGATCCAAATGCCACCTCGATAGCCTAGTGGTTGAGCGTTCGCTTCGAGTGCAGGAGGTCACGGGTTCGATCCCTGGCCGCGTCATACCAAAGACGAAATAAAAATGGTACCAGAAATTCCCTTGCTAGACGCTCAGCTCAAAAGGGAAACTGGCTTCTCTTCTCTCATACCCTCGTGGCGATGGATAACATCAGGAATGAGGTGTCGAGAGTGATTAATATAAGTTGGGAAAACTTGTTTCACAATCGACCTTAAATAAATTAGTATAAACTAAATGCCAAAGGCCAATCTCGCCATAGGTAACGTCGCAAAATGAATCGTCATAACCTCGAGCACATATTACCACAGTCGTATAGGCTAGCTCACACTCTTGTATTCTTGACGACAAGCCATCGAATGTCCTATCAATGTCGTATACATATCGTACGAATGTCGACAAAGCTCATGTTCAACAGGAATTATCGTACTATTGTCCTGAGAAGTCTAACATACGATTCCATCATGAACATCAGCGATCAAATTCGTGTACTTTTCGTCATGTTATAACTCACAGCGAGCTATATGGAAGACACCGACAAATGCATTCTTGAGTATTAATTAAGAACAATGACTTGAAAATCTTCCATTCAATGACAATTTGCTTGTTTCATACCATCAACGTCTGTTTTATGTTTACGAGCTCTTTCCCACGTATTGACACATTTCTTGATGAAGAATTTGAAAGCGCAAATAAACGGTTCTCATTCGAGGAACAAGTTCCTCCACTACTTGTTCTACGTCTATGGAACACAAAGAAGACAATTGGATTTGCTATTCCGTTCCAATAATACGTCGTAACAAATGGCATAACGTAAGGATTACTGAAGCCACCAAATATGTTGAGGAACATCATCACGAAGAATGGAGTCCATGCGGCAATAAAACCTGAAGAAGATACCGAGGTGGCAGTCAGTGTGCAATAATTACAAATACAGTAAAGGTCAGCACTAGTGATACCATGTCAATCAAGCGAAAAGTTCTGGACTGATATCTCTAAGAAAGCTTAAAATTTCCTTAAGTGTATCAGCTAAACAGGAAAATCAAGATTTTTACTTGTTTACGTAGTTTATAGGGCGTACACACCGAAGTGGCAGTCAGTGTGCAATAATCACAAATACAGTAAAGGTCTGCACTAGTGACATCATGTCAATTAAGCGAAAAGTTCTGGATTGATATCTCTAAGAAAGCTTAAAATTTCCTTAAGTGTATCAGCTAAACAGGAAAATCAAGATTTTTACTTGATTACATAGTTTAGAAGCATTATGGAAAGAGCTACACTAATCACAAAGAAAACATGCATAATTCTTCGTTTCTTGGGAAATATGCCCACCTTAATGTTTTAACTTAAGTCAAAATATTTAAGCTTTCTTTAAAATGCTTTGTGAATATCAACCTTGTTTTAAAATCTCTATGTTAAAAGCTGTTTATGCCAATATATATGTTGCATTGGCCGGTGGTCTTAAAGTATAAATAAATATTGTCATTTGTAATTTTAAAGAACCAAAGTTCTTAAATTAGAACAAACATAGTAACATATTAAGACTGATTCACTGTCCATGCCACCTTTTCCACGTGGAGTTTGTTGTATACAAAACGTGTTAAAAAGATTATATTAAGTCAGACACGGAAGGCAGCACTCAACTAAACCAGCCGAGCACAGAAAACATTAAAACACACAAAGCACAATGCCCAACTGAACCAACCGAGCACAGGAAACATAAAACACATAGAGACACAATGCCCTACTAAACAAGCGCAGATCTGCACAAGTCCAAGCTATCGAAAAGTACAATAAATTGTAACTAGCTGACTGCAACAACTGTCATCGTGGTAACGTGGTGCATGTAACAGATGTAATGTTCAGCAGTTACATAACAAATACAACAACCATCTAGATATTATCTGTAATCATATCTATAATGATGATAGTAGTACTTACGAGGGTCACGAGAGTATTATTATCGTAAATCTAAATAATTTGTTAAATTTATTAAAAACAACAGCGTGCGAATGTCTGGTAGCAACATAATATATATACTTTATATTCATATACTGGTAGCTGATATACTGGTTATATTTCAGTGCAGGCTTTCAGCAAAATATCATTATGTGGTATCAAACATTCCTAAAAGTGTCCCCTGGGCACAATATGTTACTGATTGAGGAAGTGGGTGTTACATGCAGTAGTCTACTTAATCCAAGTACAAGATGAACGTTATATATATACTTAAAACTATTCCAAGAGTAAGTTTAATGCTCCTGGTCTTTGAGCTGGGCAATCCTCTATTGAACACCAATGAGACCCGTAGGTTGTCCATCCCTTTTATACCTAAAATAGAAATACTTACGTATAATAACATTAATACATTTTGGCCATCTGACAAACCGGCAATAGAAACTAGCATTAGCGATATTTGCTTCCACCACAATCATATCTGTGTTGACAACACAGCAATTTACATCTTTCTTCGGACTTAGTTTCTAAAATGTTAGATGCCCGGAAGAAGTAAAATGCTCTAACTATGCATACCCTTCAATTAATTCACCGTCTGATCACAAATGTCGTTTGTCAGAAGTATTGTCCACTTCCTGTAGCTTTTTGTACTGCATGTCGTACATTTTGCATACGTCCTTTCAAACCCTAGCAGTTACGTTATCCTGGTTATTTCCCACAAGTACTGGAATTTCTCCTTGCGCTTTGCGCAAAGCAAAGGAGCTATGTCAGTATGATCGTTAACTCCATTACATTGGCATTGATATGCCATTTTGTCATTCGAATATTCTTTTTCAAGTGCGCAACAAAGTGAAGGGTCCTGGGAATGATAAAGTCTGTTCAACTTGTCAAGACTTTCGCTAATTCTTATTTTGAATGGTCGTGATACCTGTCAGAGGAGCCAGAATTTATTGAAATTTAACTGTTTGATATTCTTCACATAACGAGAATAGACGTTCATTTAACGTTGCTCATCAGTGAATTGCCCTTTTGGAATGTTAAATTTGTCTCGTACAATATGAAAACAACCTTACACACCGTATCGCTTTTTTGTAAAGACAAAAATAAATCTTACTGTTTGGCGGAGTCCTGGCACGTTTGTATATGGCCTTGATCAGAATGATGTAACTTGTAACTACATTGTATAAATTAACCATTTGAACTTACTGTTTGGTGGGGTCCTTGCTCGTTTGTATATGGCCATAATGAGAATGACGTAACTTGTTACTATGATGACTAGGGGTATAAATGCTGCTGATAAGAAGTATAACACTATAACTACCTGTAAACAAAATAACATGAGTAGGGAAACATAACATAGATGCAATAACAATGAAAAATAAAACAGTAATTGAACATGGGGTTTCCGGGTGACAGTAAACAGTGCTCACCAAAAATAAGTATTTTGATGTTATTTTCCCAGTGATTTATCTGTTATAAAACTGTTTGCAATATAGAACCATGAAGCGACACTTTTACTCGTTTATTTTTTAGACCATACATTGATTTATATCCTAATTTTCTTGTCCGGCACGAAAGCCTCCCGTTGGATCACAAGGTTATTTTCTTCTATCTCTGTTTTGACACATTTAGTCAATGTATTTGTATGACCCCAATAGCAATTGTGGAAGCCGGGTGGGCTCAGTCCAGTTTCAATCACAGCATGAAAAAACGGGTTTAATCACAAATAATATTTTATTATACTTACTTTTATTTGGAATTTCACAAAAACGTCAAATTTAAGTCGATTTATTTTCCGTATATAAACTAAATTTAATTTGTAAATTTAATCACAAATAATACTATATTATCTTTCCGTTTATTTGGAATTTCACAAAAACGTCCATATTTAATTCGATTTATTTTTCGTATATTAACTAATTGTTATTCATATTTATAATTACAAATAATACTAGCACAGACATCCACTAGATTCGCGTTTAGTTCACATGTAGATCTACAAATTTTATGTCACAAATTTCAAAATTAGAAGAATTTCAATAATTGTTTTATTACCTCCCTTGAATATAAATATGAGTAAAATGTCTATATATCTTTTCCTTGCAGTTAAATATAAATTAAATACAAATTATATCGTTAAGTAGTTTCATAGTGAACTGTGTACGTGTAACATCTTTAAATTCTACTCCATGGTTGCTCATGACATTGAAATATAAAACCAGTACATATACAATAATAATTTATATTAAGTCATACAAAATAAAAGTATGGTTTTACTATTTAAATCGTACGATTAAGAAATGATTTTATTGGTATGAAGCAGGTTACAAACTGCTGAGTGGTTTGTTGACTTATTTGTACAATATGTGCAGAATAAATTTTATGAAAAAAAAAGATATTTAATCACCTTTAAATATAACTTAAATTTCTAATTTAAGCGCATTTAATTTTGTGTTTATATTGCATAAACGTGCATTTAATCCCATTTATATTCTATATTTAATCACCTTTAAATGCAACTTAAATGTGACTTAAACTTCTAGGAATAATTCGACTTAAATGTAGTATTAAACTGAACTTAAATATGGAATTTAATGGTTCCTTTTTCTGATTAAATGTATTTAAATTTCGAATATAATTACATTTACGTTAATTTTAATCAAAAATTAAACGTAACTTTTCATGCTGTGAATCTTTATGTTTGTGTTAAATGTATTCGTTTACTGTAAACAATATTATTTTTCGAGGGAGTTAATTTGTTAAACTCGACCACAAAATCTAATACCCACGCGAATACATATTCATATGAAGCCGTATACAGAAGCGATGTCAAGGCCTAGCTACCCATGGAAGTAAGAGCCAGGCACAACGTATCACCAGCATCCCCACTATAAGGGGGGGGGGATTTCATGCAAGCCTATATACATGTACCGATTCCAGCAGTGAATGTTGCAAACGCAGTTTATAAAACAAGAGATGTTTATAAAACACGTATGCCCCCATGGCAGCCCAATTGTCAGAAATGGTAAAAGTCACAGTGACCTTCACCTTAGATCTACTTACCTCAAAATCAAAAGTGGTTATCTGCAGTAACTGTTGATGACCAACCTCCATATTAAGTTTGACGATCCAATGGCAAAGCGTTCTTCAGTTATTGAGGGAAATCATTTGGTCGAAGGACCGACCGACATGTGCAAAGCATAACCCCTCATTAAAAATGTGGGGGGATAGCAATAGTCACAATACCACACACCTTCCATTCGTGCGGTTTAATTCCATTGTCGCAGTATGGCATACTTGTATCATTAGACATATGACTTGGTGAGAGCATCGTTTTGTGGGCTAGTTTCAAATAGGGGCTTGATATTGATATACCCAGCAACCAACATAAGGCGATTAAGATTTTCTGTAGACAAAAACCTGAAATGAATTAAAAGCCTTGTAAAGATCAACGATAGGAATAGAAAAAAAGTAGTACAATGTTTTTTCAGTATGGAAAAGACAATATATTTGGAATGTTGTACTAATTAGTTTAATTATTTACCATGCCATATCATATCTCTAAATCTGTCTCCGCCACCATCGTAGAGGAAGGTCAAATACTGACAGGACATTCTCAGATATGGCCGTTTGGCTATATATACGTAGTTAGTTAAATAATTGCTACCTTCTATATGTCTACATGTCTGGTTCCTTGCAATGAAATAGTAGGAAGAGATTTCGAAAACAGAGGTCTCGTAAACTTAAACGATAGACTCTTTCAATAGGGGTGACATCATAATAAACATTTTACATACTAATAATAAAGAATTGACAAGAAAACAGTATAACATAGGTTGAATGTACACCATTGAAATTGATACAGAAATTAAACTATGTTTGATGCAGGTATAAATGGGTATGCATTTAGGTTGTCTATATGATGTGTCACCTCGGAGTAATATAACTGCATGTTTGAAGTGATAAAAGATTAGGTGGCAATAAAGTGCAGACAGTGCACATAACATTGCCAACTTATTTACCGACAAACCGGACGATGCACGTACCTTGTCCACCTTAAACCTTTTAGTGTTTCTTTTTAATCATAATTATGATGTGATGCTCCATTTCATGGCTTTTATAATAACATTTCGGTATTTAGTAAAGTACACCAGAGTGGCAAATACGTATTCTTTATGCGTAGTTATTTTTCTAGTTCATTGTTCTTTGTTGAGGATCTTATGGAAGATCGATGTATATTGTCAAATGAGTTTCCTCGTAAAATAAAGTCTTTATTATTATCATTACAACTTACCGCGTTTGAAGCTCATCATTGGTTTAGCAACAACCATGGCCCTGTCAAAGCTTGTGGCAGCCAAGATGAAGTTCGATGCTAGCATGGATGCTAGACTTAGAGTTTTATATATTCTGCATATAATATCGTCCGCAAACCAATAATAATTCAAATACTCAATACCCAGACTTCTTTCAATGGCATTCACAAGGGCAAACACTCCAGTCACGAGATCTGTAATATATTTTATGAACTGAAATAACCACTATTTTTTCCAATTTTCGAGTTTTTGCTCTCCTTCAGGGATTCAATCCATATCACTGAAGAAGAGCAAGGGCTCGAAAATTTGAGTCGTCATTTCTATTATATGTACACTCTAAAGCCAACGGACACATCTATGCTGCTGAGGAACATCAAAAGAGAAGGTTAGAAGATCAGGTAAGACACATGTGCAAATGTAATTGATAGTTTCAAAGATTTATTGCAAGAAGGGAAATGTCAAAAGGCGACATGCATCGAGAAAACGTCGTTATTTACTACAAAATGACGTCACGGACAAAATAATGTAATATTAGAAAATTGACATTTTTCTAAAAAATATCCTGGTTATAATCTTAAAATTGGTCACAGAAAAAACTTACATCTTTTGTCTATACATGTACAAATGTTCGTTGCGATAGTAGAATGAAGAGTTTTGGCAGATAGACACCGAAACTGCATACTTTCTTTTTGGACACCCTGTACGTAAATACTTTCCTAAAGAGAGACTAAACGTTATTATAGAATATAAAAAAGGTGATCAAGTAGGTCAATTGTTATATACTATAATAACATGTTCATTAATAATGTTCTATAATCCAGCCCATTGTACTTGACATCTTAAAGTATGAGGTTCGTTCGTAAATTGTACCTTACAAATTTGAAAGAACGAATACGTCACACATTGAATGTCATAAACAAAACACACTTTTACAGAGAAAGTAGATCTAACCATATTTCCTGGGAATAATGATAAACCAGTGCAACTTTCTACATACATAGGTTAATATGGCCGCAAGCTGGTTTTAACATCAATTAAGTGCATTTAATGACTAGAGATTTTTATTAACAAAACGAAAAGTGTCTGCCTTTTCATTAACGTATGTTGCGTGTTTGTTTAAATGCGTTTTAATGGCGTTTTAATGATTCGTACATAAAACATATAAAATCTCATCCACCGGCCTCTAAAAACATTGACTCACTAAACGGTGTCTGAAAAATCTTTACTATTGCCTATTTCCCAACATATATTTTATAGCTTATACATGTTTATAATATTGACTGCAATACCCGACCGGTGTCATCCGTACGAACTGAAAAGAGCACACATACCTGCAATAGCCATGTTCATTAGGAGGTAGTACAGGCGTGATTTCTTCTTGTATCTCAGTGTGGTAACAATGACGGCGATGTTAAGCGAGATCATGAGTATAGAGTTCAGCCACTGTAGACATAGCGCAATCAAGACACACTCCTGCAATTAGAAATAAAACTGTAAAATATATCACAGGGAAGGCAGCACTCAACTGAAACAACCGAGCACAGAAAATAAACAAATACAGACCACTACCACACGGCACAATGGCAAACACACAACTAAACAGGAAAACGAACCAAGCCACCAAAAGTCAAAATCCCAGTCGTCAAAGTCAAGAGTAAGTCAATATTGGTAAAGAGTTTCTTATTTGTTTTTCATTTGGTTACACGCCGATTGTCAAAGGTAAATTATCAAATTAAATGTTGATTTTCCTCTACATGTGGAAAAGTTGCTGGTTCCTTGTGGAAGGGTAAGTTAGTACAAGTCAGTATATAGATCAGGAAAACTGGTAAGGTGAATCTGCCATCGAATACAACTACTTAGAAACGTTGTTAGGCCAGTCCTTTTAGCTGAAAAATAGGATCAACATCACACTATCTCGAATTGAGATGACGTTATGGTGCTCATACATGTCGTCATTGGTCTGTCAAATATTATTGAGGAGGAAAATACCCTTCTTATATGAGAGTAGTTATGTCTGTCGCAAAAAGAAATTACTTTGCATCATCAACATACCAATGGAGGAAAACATCACAAAACAAAACGAAATCATACAAAACAACCGCCAACTATGTTTTCCATCACACTGATAGATTAGCAATGATAAATATCACATTACAATACGAGTAAATCATAAGTGTGTTTGGCATCAATGAATACTTAGGCTATAACCATAGACAGATTTGAATACATTCTAGACGATTTTATCGCCCATATCGCTCATACATAACACAAAATTGGAACCTTTCTCATTGTTAACGGAAACAAATTGACAGCAATAGTGATAATCTAACCAGGTAATTGAACTGTGCATTCTATCCATCGTAAAGATGTATGTAAGGAAACTATAGATGTCTGTAGGGTAACCATCAAACGAAAGATGAATGAATAAACACGCATGGTACGCTACATTCCAACAACGATAATACTGTAAACAGAATATTTTTCTTGAATTAATACTAACTAAATTAGGGTTTCCGAACCCAGTGAAATGAGGAGACCATGATCTAATCCATTGTAACAGAAGAACACGTTTCCAAGGTGACAGATAGTGATCTACCAGTTCACATTTTTAAAAGAAAAAAACAGAAATAGCCACGTATTCATGCTTGTCGGACATTTTTGTCGGACATTTTCAAGAACATTCATACAGGTGCAAACTCGCGCTATATTTTCTATGTTTTTTTACATCAACAATTAGATCTAGATCCTTCCATTGGTCAATGAAATTCTCAAACAACATACGTTTATCGTAAGGTCAATTGCACATGCTCGTCGTGGTTGCGTGATTTTAGACAACAGGAAAATGAAAACACATTTTGCATAGAAAGAATTGCACGGTCCATTGTACGTTCTACTGAACTAGTAAAATTGTTCATGTCCAGCATGCTCACACGAACACGTTTGAAACATTGATAACAGATGGTGCTTACTGAAAGTTTTAAGAACATATTTTGTGCCAAATCAACCCCATATACGTGTAGCATTCTAACCGTTTTTAGGATTTATTTGGCCCATTTCATGCGGAAAGATCTTGGAATTTATTTATACTGACAATTCGTATTTCCTTCCGGTGATGCGAGAATTGTTAAATAACAAGGGCTCCTTTCTCCTGCTTTGAAAAAATCTGATTGACGTTGAGATATCCTGAACCAATAAAATGCATGTACAAAACAATTCATTGTTTCACATTGCATCTGAAAACTACAAAGCCTTTACTAATTAATATCAACTGCAATTATGCCCTTATCAAGTTAATTCAATTTACAATCGAAACGTAACAACCAGTTTCTAGCATACATGTATGAGAGTGGAAAGAAAATTACCTCATGGTATCATTCCCCACAAACACTTCACTTGGAACATTTGTCTCTTTCATCAGCTATTTGATAATATATCAATCTCAATTCGGAGTACATGGACCAGAGTTTGAAAAGATGCACGATTGTTTTTTTTTCATTCTGTATATTAATTAGGTTCAGTGCAAAATTTGTCCAAATTTTATTCAGAATCCTCCTCCCCAAGGATTTCGACGTTTTAAGCATTGACATATTGAATGCAAATTAGACAAGAAAACCTTAATGCCAACGTCCTGATAATACTTTTTTATATTGAAACAACAGACATGTACATTTGTATCACATATTGAAGTACAGAAGTTCCTGGCAACACTAACTGATATGGCATTACGAAAACTACAGACTGTTTTTTGTATGATTTATATTTGAAATGCATGTTGCGTTTTTGTTTTTCTAGTATGTATCTTAATGTATCCTAATTAAGTAATTAAGGTACGTATGGTATCACGCGCTTCTCTCTTAACTCATGAATTGGTTTTAATGGAGGAATGTACTACATGGGTTCATTATTAACATCGTGATTACCATACTTTGTTACATACCAATACTCTATTTATGCATACAATTGTAACGATAAACGTATTTCAGCAGTCCTACGTTCAAAGAATACGGATAATAACGTCACGTCTTTGATAAATGCAACAGAAATGACGTTACACCATTGTCGTAAAAAATTATATAAAGGTATATAATATTACACTGTAGCTGTTTATGGAATCGTCACCTTATACTACCCATTTCGAAAAAGTCGTTACATGTATGTATAACAGTAGCTCCCGTAATACGTCGGTTCCAAAAAATGACAAAATAAAGAACATATTGATCAAGGGACTTATGCAAGCATCGTAGGTGTTGGTTCATTGGTTTTGAAGATATTTGCACAAATGGCATGCAAGGCCGCAACTGTGACATTGGACAGCATGTATATAAATTTGTATATGTCATTCTAATGGTTTGTTGTTGTTCATTACATTTGGAAACACTAGGTTAAATGTCAAAGCTGTAGTGAAAACCATTTTCTACTTAGATTTTTGTCCGATAGGATAAGTGTCAAGTCTGTGTAATATGACTATCTATATGTCATTCTGGAGTGGGATCGAGTCGGGAGTTTTGTCACGTTGCCTCATCATGTTGTTTGTTCAATTTGATTGTTGTCCTTGTGAGTTGTTGTTAGTGTCTATGTCGTGTCCTTTTGTTTTTCGTGTTACCTTTGTAATGTACTTTATTGTGATTTGCTGTTTCTGTTGAGTGCTGTTTTCCCGGTCCGATTTGATGATATTTTGTTGTTTTTAAAAATGATGCATTGAGTTCCTTATAACGATGTGTGACACAATTCCCATCTGTGCAAATGTAAAAGTGACAGCCAGTCCATTGAGGATAAAACAGGTGATTTTGGTTGCTTTTATCTGTTGCAAGTTTCATGATTTCAAACATTACTGTTCGAAAATGAAAATAATGATGAATCAATGGAAAATAAACAGAAGCATTTCCTGTTGAATGTGTGAGCGGAACGAATGATTATGATAACCCCGGCAATGTTGATGAGAAAATAATGGTCACTACCATCGGAACAAAATTCTAGGAATAATTTGTAAAATCCATTTCTCATGTTTACTCAAGAAGCATTATATCAATGCCAACAGGGATGGTTTAAAATATTTTAATGTGCGAGGGCTTTGACGGAAGCTTCTACGCGAAGACATTCGCCTGTAGCATATAATTGTCGTTTATTGTTACATATGCAAATTGTCTTGGGGGACCGAATATGCTTTTACTTTCCGAGAAAGAATACTACAAATTTATTATTTCAACCTAGTATTTCGTTATGTACTGTCAAACACCATATGATCAACAACCTGGCCTTCATGATTATCGTAGGTGACCTTTTGTAGCGTCTCATGAACACATTGTCTGTTCTGGATGGTATAACAAAACCGTCTAAATATATACCAACCACATCATCAAATAGATTTGAAATTGAAGCAATAGTAAATGCACCTAATTCAAATGACTTTACGACAGAGTAGGGATAACTACACTGTATTGTTTGTCGGAAGTAGTTTGTCGGACGTTAACAATTAAATGCATTGGGGTTTCCTTTACATCTGTCGTACTGTCTAATGAGCACGCTTGACGTCAGAAACGGTCAATTATCTATTTAACGGTATTTAACGTTTTAGTAAACTTCCTTCCCATCCAACAAATTTACCAATCCAAGTTGTCGCTATGTTGTCTTGTTAATTGTTCACCAATTTGGATTGTGGTGCGTATTATTATTTTCAACTTTCTATTCATGCATACAGTATCTGCTCAATATTCTAATACCAGTCTTTATGAACGCTCTTATAATTCATTGTGCTGGTTTTAATAGCCAATAAAATGAAACTGGTATTAAATAGCAAACTATTTTAACACATTCTCCAAAGATGTTCTGCATAATCTGCATATGAAGCAGTGTAAACAATCAACTTATCCTATTTCTAGCATAATACTAACAGATAACAATTTGTCTCCAATGTATTAAGTTATGGTAATTATATTTCCATTTTGTTCATTTTATGCTTCATACTGTGTCTGTATTTCATACACAAATACATTTCAAAACTCTATAGAGGTTATGGTTGGAACAAAATTCGATGCGTGCATTTGTATTTCAAAGACGTTTAAAGATAATGAGAAAATGTACAGGGAATGCAGCCCTAAAAACATACAGCCGAACATGAAAAGTACACTATTGAACACACAAAAAAGAAATAGCACAGGCCACAAGCAAGAATTTACCTATTTATTAGTCTAAGAACTAATAACTGTGGATAGGGAGGTATCTAGCATTATCTAAATGAAGCACAACATAACCGTTTGTGGTGATAGATACGGGTTTACTGATTAATGAAGTTCAACCTATAAAGTATCAGACAGATCTCAATAAAGACAGATCACCAGAAGCTACTGAAAAGTGTTCACTGGTCTACATTGTTTTGGGACTAAAAACAATTTATAATATATATATTTGTGTTAATCATTGTAAACTTTTCAGAACATCTAGACTCCTTATTTCTGATGATATCCATCGCCACAGAGGCATACAATAAATCAGTTTCCACCTTTTAATGGTCGGTAATAGGTAGTTGTACGCAAAGTTCTGTTCTTTTATATAACTTAGAGCATGAAGCAAAGGATTAAGCATTTGGATGAAATTTTTTATGTGTCTGTATGTGTTATACTGTAGTACATCTTATTGCCTCTTTCACAGTATGATCCGGTTAATGGCTTTATGTCGATGATCTACTTTAGATAATAACATGTGTACACTTATTTGAATATACAGAAAAAACAGCTGATTGGCGTTAACATACAGCGCATTTCACAATATGGTACATTAATACATGTATACGTTATAAAGATCAATAATTAAAAGAACTTCTGTTTTGATGTAGCGCGGCGATAAAACAAGAGCAAACTATGAAAACATAGCTACATGTACGTCAGAATAAATATCCCTTATATTGTGAATCAAAACCGAAATGATTATCTAAATGTAAACATTCATCGAAAGTTTATCACTTAAATGTTTTTAAATTCGCAGCCTAACATGTGTTAGTGGTTATATGAATTAAGCACCCGCCTTTTTTTAGCAGATAATAATCATTACAGGTGACTACTTCTACCACTCGGAACTACTCGGCCATGTCTACGGAAATTTATCTGGCGTAACGTCAGTAGCGATAAATGCCGTACGGACCGTTCCGATTGTACTTCTACACTACGAGAGGTATTTAACTTACAATAATTTAACAGAATTGAATATCCAATATGTTCGTGATTTTAACAATAAAATTGAATAACATCTATCTACATTTTCAAACACTGTATGTATCATATTTGACTCATTAATTGATAAAATGTTTGGAAGATCATTATTACATGATGATTCTGTACGTTATAGCTTAATATCAAAATGTTTAGACGTCCAAACATTTTTCTTCAGGAATGTGCTTGTTTTGAGTACGATTGGTCGAAATGTTTGGACGTCCAAACAATTTTGGACTGTATGTAGATAATTATCATATTATGCAACTGTTTATTCGCTTAAAATGTTTGGATGATCATTACTAACATCACAATACTGTATTTTTCATTCTAAATTTGACCAAAATGTTTAGACGTCCAAATGAGTTAGCACCAGTTGCATGTATACTGTATATATCATATAACTAAAATGGCATAATTGCGATCAAAATGTTTGGACGTCCAAACATTTTCGTTTTCAGAAAGTACACATTATGAGTATTTTTGACCAAAATGTATGGACGTCCAAACATTCTGTTTTCAGAATGTACACATTTTGACTATTCTGTTTACAGAGTGTATACAATTTGACTTTATTTTGTCGAAATGTTTGGACGTCCAAACATTTTCAGAAAATAGACATTTTGAGTAAATTTCACCGAAATATTTTTCTTTCAGACTGTTCGCATTTTGTCTATTATTTGAACGAAATGTTTGGACGTCAAATCAAATCTACTGAAAATGTCACACTGTTGAAACAGAATTGTTTGGACGTCCAAACATTTTTGTTTCCCGAATGTACTTGACCAAAATGTTTGGACGTCCAAACATTTTGGTCAAATATCATCATTATATGCTCAAACTGCTTACATTCTGGAAACAAACCGTCCAAACATTTTTATTTCAAATTGTTAGCAGTTTGAGTATATTTGACCAAAATGTTTGGACGTCCATGCAATTGCATTTTTAGAAGATTTTACTAAAATGTTTTGCTTCCAGAATGTGCACGGTTTGAGCATATTATAATGATATTTGACCAAAAATGTTTGGACGTCCAAACATTTTAGTCAAATGTACTCGAAATCTGCACACTCCGGAAACAAAAATGTTTGGAGGTCCAAACATTTAGTCAAATCTTCTAAAAATGCACACACTCTGGAAACACAATCAAGCTGAACAAACATCAACTTATCCCTATCCTTATGATCTTAAGAAAACAGCAGAGCGTTCTCTAAGATACAACATTGCCTGGTAAGAGGCGAAGCGGTTGGCTGCGCTGCATGTTTTTCTTGGTTTTAAGCGTTTGAACTCTGCATTTTCCCGGAATTCTGCAGGTTTATCTTTTGTAATAATTCGACTGATATTTCGTATGGATACTGTCAATTGTATTGTCATCCGACCTTTGGATAATAGATTCGTCATAGATGTCACGATACCAATGGACATGAGTATTGTATGTTTCGACAACGTTGGGCAATTTTTAATCTTGGGTGCCATTTCATCCTTACAAACTGCAAAACTCATAGAACCTTTTTTACGACAAATATTACTATTTTTCAATAAAAATTGTCAATTCGTAGTTTACTTATACTTTCTTGGTGCTTCTATAGGGCCATTTTGCCTTAAAACGCCAACACAACGTTATCTACTAAATCGTTGTAAAAAAGATTTTTGCCGTAACCATATTGCATAAACATTTCATAGCGATCATATATTTTACCTTTTCACTTTTTCATACATGGTTGAAAAGATATATATCGATGTAAGAGATCAATTAACATCCCTTAAATAGTATTGCTTAAACATATATGACTACGTGTTATTATTTTTCTCAGAAATCAATACACCAAAGTCTGCGAATTAAACGACACAACCAAACGAATAAAATACTCAAGAGCACAGAACAGGTTGATTTAGATTCCTAATTTAACAAATTTGCTTGATTTATACTGCCATGTATCACTGACTGTCTACATAACATACTATGTTCCAACACACACAAATGCACGAAATTCAATGTACAACAATTGTATTTCATTTTTATGCTCCCCGAAAATTCGGGGGAGCATATAGTTGCCGTTTTGTCCGTCCGGGCCAACATCCAATGGTTTATGAGGTTCATTCCGTCCATAATTTTAGTTAAATAAAGAAGGAAATCCACAAGTCGGTTTATGTGAAAAACAACCACATAAAGATCAAAGGAAAAGCCCCGTAAACCCCAAATGTTTGAACGTTCGTCCGTCCGTCCGTCGTTCCGTCCTTCCGTCCGATATTTTTGTCCGAGCCATAACTTGAGATATCAATTTTGCATGTATAGTAAATGTAAACTTCATAGGTGAATAGATCTCAGTGAGGGGAAGTGCAGTGCCTAAGAACCATAACTCTTCATTTAATATTTTTTTAGTTATTCCACTTTGTAATTTTTCATACTTAATTCTTGTCCGGGCCATAACTCATACAGTATGGAAACTGGGTCATTCAGCTAGTTACAATTTATTGTACTTTTCGATAGCTTGGACTTGGGCGGATTTGCGCTTGTTTAGTTGGGCATTGTGTCTCTATGTGTTTTATGTTTCCTGTGCTCGGTTGGTTCAGTTGGGCATTGTGCTTTGTGTATTTTAATGTTTTCTGTGCTCGGCTGGTTAAGTTGAGTGCTGCCTTCCCTGTCTGACTTCATATAATCTTTTTGAAACTTCGTAGGTAAATAGATCTCTTTGTGGAGAAGTGCGGTGCACAAGAACCATAACTCTTTATTTAATATTTTTTTAGTTATTCCCCTTTGTAATTTTTTTGTAATATTAGTGTTTTAATAAGTTTATGTAACGCGTGTCGGCCCAAGTCGACGTCAAAATAGTATTACGTTACGCCATTTTCGCGCCTAAAACGTGACACTTTTTGTCTATTTGATCATCGTTTTGGAGCCATAAAGTCACGCGAGCACACAAATTTACCATTTAAGATCTTTAGCAGTGATGTTAATTGTTGTATCCATGATAATTCGCAAGATTCCGTCATTACTATAGTAGTTATTCGCCAAGTAGTGTTTACCGTCCAACAAGCGTTTAACCGACAACACTTTCCTGTTTCTGACGTTAGATTGACCCGGCCTCGAATCATCGCGAGATGATTCTTGTCATCATGGAACCATTTATAAGCAGAAAATCACCTAGACAAATATTCCCAAATAGATTCTTTAGTTTTACAGGTATACGACTAATACTTTTACGAAATTGTATCATAATCCATTTTTTTCCAAACAAATTCGATTTCATTGCGATATTAACGAAAACATGCCCCTTGTCACCAAACATCGCTTCACACGCAGTAACAGTACATAAATGACATTATACGTTATATATAAAATAACGTAGATGTAGACATAACGTTATATGATGTTTTCCGTTGAAAATAGTCATCTATTTCACGCTCCCTGCCATATCAACACTCTACATATCACTTAAAACGTGGGCTGGCCCGGGTAACATTTAGTTGGGTTACTATAGTAACCACATTTTGTATTCGGTTGGATGAAATTATACCAAGTTTTGTCAAATAATCAAGTTGGTGAGTAAATAGATTATATTAAGTCAGACAGGGAAGGCAGCACTCAACTTAACCAGCCGAGCACAGAAAACATTAAAAACACACAAAGCACAATGCCCAACTAAACAAGCGCAGATCCGCCCAAGTCCAAGCTGTCGAAAAGTATAATAAATTATAACTAGCTGAATGACCAAGTAGAAAAGATTCAGCAAACAAAAGGCGGAATGCCTACGCTGAATGACCTAGTTACAACAGTAAAGCTGCTGAACTACATAGTTTTAGCATCCTTTAGTCTCAAAAGTTAAATAACAGTATTAAAACGTTGAAAGGCCCGTATAGTCGTATGACCTACTTTCAATTAGTAAAATGACGTAATTGAACAAATCGAGATATGACGTAATGAACAAGTCATTAAGAATTGCAAGCAATACAGAAGTCCCCTACCGGTTTAAAGCTATATTCAATGTGTCTGTTGCCATAGCAACCACAATTCCCGTCAGAACCAAAACTGACGGACTGATGGCAAACCAATAGTCCCCTCCGGTCAAAAACCGACAGGGGACTTACAACTACGTTAAATGACCTCAGGGGACAAAACTTAACTACGTTAAATGACCTCAGGGGACAAAACACTACATCCATAACTCCACAGCTGTACATAAGCTCATGAACGAACCAGGTAGGATGCGAATCGTGGGGACGAAATAGTAAGAGGACAACCAGCAAATACGACTAAATAACTCCTAGCTCCATATAACTTTTGGCCCATATAACTTTTGGCCCCGGTCAAAAATTAAATACTGAGAAATTATGGCATATTATAGATTATTTAAAAATGAAAAACTCCACTGTAAACGGAATTGGCGTTTAAATCCAGATACAAACCCTTATTATAATAATTAAACAAAATACGAAACTACCAGTAGCACGGCCCCCAACAGAAACCGCGGGACACGCGAGAACAAAAAGGCACAGAAAATAAACAACTTCACTCGAAAAGGCGCGGAACATGCCCAACATAAAAAACTAGCACAGGAACATGTAATACAAAACCGGGCATCCAATCCAGAAAGTCTGCTGCTTAAGTCAGTCAAACTAAAACGGAACAAGAGCCAGTTGGTAAGAAATTAACAACCGGACAAAACACACACCACAAGGACAATCCACAACAGACACTGAGTATATGCAATTTTGAAAGATACGTAGCAGCCTTGTGCTGGACAACGAATTTGTAGAATGGCACATACAAAATTAATAAAGTATAACAAAGGGCACAGTAGCCAAATATTTTTGTATTTTTTCCAATTATACTATAAAGTGGACAGTACATACACAGAGGAAGGATGACTTAAGGGCTTCCGCCTTGGTACGGACAGTGACACATGTCACTGGGGGCTTAAACGTTTTACAGTGCACCAAACCTCACACTTTCCCAATAGACAACCTCATAGAACAGGACAGTGTAAATAAATGTTGCCCGCCATGTAATGCCCCCTAACAAAAAGGCCACAGTGACCGGTAATAAAGGAATGTAAGACATGAAACATTATATAAAATACAACCATCGAGTAGCACAGAAAGTACTCAATGACCTATCAGAAGTTAGAGCAACAAGAGAGCAAAACATTTAAGGGTACGACAAGACAATGTAACAGACAGACATCAACGCCAGCCGTCCACAAAGGTTTGGGGTTAGGCATATCATAGCGTCTGTATATTTTCCGGTCATCGCACAATAAAATAAGAAGCATAGTGGTGAGCTGTAAATTGCATGTTTCAATCAAGCGCTATGACGATCGTCCGGGTATTAAATGAACGACCCTCGTATTTCATTGTGATTTGCTGTTTCTGTTGAGTGCTGTTTTCCCGGTCCGATTTGATGATATTTTGTTGTTTTTAAAAATGATGCATTGAGTTCCTTATAACGAAGTGTAACACACTTCCCATTTGTGCAAATGTCAACAAGTGACAACCAGTCCATTGAGGATAAAACAGGTGATTTTGGTTGCTTTTATCTGTTGCAAGTTTCATGATTTCAAGCATTACTGTTCGAAAATGAAAATAATGATGAATCAATGGAAACTAAACTGAAGCATTTCCTGTTGAATGTGTGAACGGAACGAATGATTATGATAACCTCGACAATGCTGATGAGAAAATAATGGTCAATATCATCGGAACAAAATTCCAGGAATAATTTGTAAAATATTTTTCTCATGTTTATTCAGGAAGCATTATTTCAATGCCAACAGGGATGTTTTAAAATATTTTTATGTGCGAGGTATTTGACGGAAGCTTATACGCGAAGACATTCGCCTGTAGCATATAATTGTCGTTTATTGTTACGTATATGCAAATTGTCTTGGGGGACCGAATATGCTTTTACTTTGCGAGAATGAATTCTACAAATTTATTATTTCAACCTAGTACTTCATTATGTACCGACAAACACCATATGATCAACAACATGACCTTCATGATTATCGTAGGTGACCTTTTGTAGCGTCTCATGAACACCTTGTCTGTTACAGGTGGTATTACAAAACCGTCTAAATATACACCAACCACAGCATCAAACAGATTTGAAATTGAGGCAGTAGAAAATACACATAATTCAAATGACTTTACGACAGAGTAGGGATAACTACACTGTATTGTTTGTCGGAACTAGTTTGTCGGACGTTAACAATTAAATGCATTTGACTGTCCTTTACATCTGTCGTAAGGTCTAATGAACATGCTTGACGTCGGAAACGGTCAATTATCTATTGAATGGTATTGAACGTATTAGTACACTTCCTTCTCATCCAACAGTTTTATCAATCCAAGTTTTCGCTATGTTGTCTTGTTAATTGTTCACCAATTTGGATTGTGGTGCGTATTTTTATTTTCAACTTTCTATTCATGCATACAGTATCTGCTCAATATTCTGATATCAGTCTTTATGAACGCTCTTATCATTCATTGTGCTGGTTTTAATAGCCAATAAAATGAAACTGGTATTAAATAGCAAACTACTTTAACACATTCTCCAAAGTTTTTATGCATAATCTGCATATAAAGCAATGTAAACCATCAACTTATCCTATTTCTTGCATAACAATAACACATAACAATATGTCTCCATTGAATTAAATCATGATAATTATATTTCCATTTTGTTCATTTTATGCTTCATACTGTGTCTGTATTTTATTCACAAAACGCATTTCAAAAAATTATAGAGGTTATGGTTGGAATAAAATCCGATGCGTGCATTTGTATTTCAAAGACGTTTAAAGTTAATGAGAAAATGCACAGGGAAGGCAGCACTCAACACACACAGTCGATCATAAAAAGTACAATATTGAACACACAAAAAAGAAATAGCACAGGCCACAAGCAAGAATGTACCTATTTATTAGTCTAAGAACTGATAACCGTGCGATGGGGAGGTATCTAGCATTATCTTAATCAGTTTGTGTTTAAATGTAATATAACACTTTGTTGATAATAGATACGGTTTTACTGATTAATCGAGTTCAACCTATAAAATATCAGACATAACTCAATAAAGACAGATCATCAGAAGCTACTGAATAGTGTTCACTGTTCTATATTGGTTTGGAACTAAAAACAATAATTTCATAATACAATTTCGTACTACGAATTCGGATAAGTATCATAGTACGAAGTCGTCGATAGTGATTGATTTAAGCTGTGTCAAAATTTAAAAAATATACATACAGTATATATATATTTGCGTTAATCATTATAAACTTTTCAGTCATTGATGTACTGATTTATTTAAGATCAATTGTGAAAAAGTTCCACAACTACATCATGTAATATAAGACACCATAATATCTAGATACCTTATTCCTGATGTTATCCATCGCCACAAAGGTATACGATAAATCAGTTTGCGCTTTTTTTTATTCTCAGTAATATAGGTATAGCTGCATGCAACGTTCTATTCTTTTATATAACTTTGAGCATAAAGCAAAGGATTACACATTTGGATGAAATCTTTGATGTTACTGTTTGTGTTCTACTGTAGTACATTTTACTGCTTCTTTCCCTGCATGATCTGGTTAATAGCTTTATCTCTACGGCCTTCTTAGATAATAACATATGTACACATATTTTAATATACAGAAAAACCAGGTGATTGCTACATGTATTAATACACAGTGTAATTCACGGTATGGTTAATTTATATAAGTTATAATGATCAATAAATAACATTCTTTTCTGTCTTCATGTAGCGCGGCGATAAAACAAGAGCAAAATATGAAAACATAGCTACGTCGGAATAAATATCCCTAATATTGTGAATTAAAAATGAAATGATTATCTTTATTTAAACATTTATCACTTAAAAGTTTTAAAATTGCAGCCTAACATGTGTAAGTGGTTAGATATATGAATTAAGCACCCGCCTGTCTTTAGCAGTTAATAAGAACATACGGAAATCGAAGATTTACGTCCAATTTTGAATTCTTTATAGTTCTTTAACTGCTCCAATTTGTGGTAAAGGGATATGATGTATTAACAAAGATTTAGTTAATGATCACCTACAAACAATACCTGTCCCCTAATTGTGGTTGTAAAAGCATTATAAGGAACTAAAATTTGAGCGTAAGTTTAAGATTTTCGTAAGTGCTTTGATAAAACAATACCCATGTAGTCAGGCTGATCCGTAAACAAATTGTGGGTTTGATGATAAAAGCATGAAACTTGGTATGATGATAGTATATGATATTCTAAAAAATATTAGATATGGACCCACTTTGTCCAAACAAAATGGCGGCATTTTTTCAAGATGGCGGCCGTCTTACTACTTTTCACAGTATATTGAGTTAGAAGTAAGTAGATCTTCCCCTTTTCTCCCTATTGCTTTCATATTGTTTAAAATACATCGTTTAAAATATATCTAATGAATATTGCAACACATTGTTATCGGCTTTTTACATATTCTATCCATCCATGGAACAACGGTTTTGAGTATTGATGGCGCCACTTATTCAAATGAACTTTCGAACAAAATAACGCATGTAATTGGCGAAATATAGAACCTTTTTACCAATACAGGCATGTATATATATATATACCTGGAAATAAGTTAAGCACACCCCGGAAATTTAAAATTGGTTGTGATTGAAAGCACTGTCATGAGATGACGACTTAATTGAGCTAAGAAATAGTAATTTGATAAGTAGCGATAGCAATTTAGTAATCATAAACCAGTAAATTTATGAGTTTAGTTTATTCTTATCCAAATTATCGAAGCTTAAGCAAATGTGTTGTTTTTTACCAAAAATGTAGGTGTTTATAAGTATGGTGTTGGAGCGTTTACAAAACATTTACTGGGGGATATTTTTGGTAAATGTTGACGATTATTTAACCTTAAATGACATTATGTAGCCAAATTTTTAATAACGTGTGTAACTGTCACGTGCCCAGCCTCAACCCTTCTCCTCGTACTACCAGTAAGGCGTCTAATGCGATTTTGAGATAAATTTTGCCATTCTTGTCATCCGGGCACGTCGAGGTTAAACACGTTATTATAGTACCGCCCGCAGTTCTACCACACGAGCGATCTAAAATGCCACCTGTCTATGGTCCCCTAACCAGTGATTGTTCCCACGTGACAAATGATTTGAGTTTAGATACGAGGTACGAAAAGACTATGGAAATATTTTCATTCAGCACACATATTATTCTGTTTGCCTATTAGCTATATGTGTTATATACATCTATGGCGCCAGAAAAGTGAGGTTAATGCTTAAGGTTCAATATACATACATAATCTTAATTCTCGAGCATGTACTAGATTGGATTTTCTGTCAAACTGCTGTTGGAAATGTACATACGCCCATTAAAATAGATATAGAAATTATATATAAAATTCGAAAGGATTTCTGTATCACCATTCCTATTTATGATGTTGCCTTTAACAGACTTATACGTATGTTGACATTACATTGCTTGAAATAGTACTCACCGTGGTACACGATGATAATATATATCTAAACTAATAATCGAACACTTTGTAATCTGTTAGTGAATAACATAAGCATGAAGGTAAATAATAAAGTGTTAAAGATTTGTGATATTATCTATAGCTACCATTATGCACATAACCATGTTAATATCAAGTATAAACTATATATAACATGTAGCATTTATATTATCGTGTATTAGCAAATTTTAGAATGACATCATATACGTTTAACTATGTACTGGCTTATGATAGCTTTAGCTATTCATGTTCTTTAACACATGTAACCTTTGCAGGTGGTTGAACAATGTTAGCGATGTGCTTTAATCAGAGAACATTGGTGATGTTATTGTATCCTGATCTGCTTTTCATACAAATTGAATAGAAACAACCGAATCTAAACATCTGGATATTTCTTCTCTACCGACATTATTCAATGAGGAGGCTAATAAATATACTGCGATGATACGTCATTCGATGAACATAGCTAAACAATGTGTGGCTTTTTTCAGCCATGGACAGGTACCTGAATTGGCCTGCGACCAACCATTTTATTCTTTAGCTAAATCAAATCCATGGAATTGGCCGGAAAACTCCGGGAGTCATGTTGTAGTCCTTTTCGGTTGACTTCATATTGAAGATCAATTGGTGACTGATTAGATAATAATGGTTGGACAAGTGCTTTAATGCAAGCTAATGTAGCTTCAGTAGGAACCGCTGACTCATTCCTAAAGGCTTCACATGTGTCTATCTAGAACTATCCATACACACCAGGTTACAGCTTGTGCGTTAAACATACTGATGAGATCTTACGACAATGATCAAGATCTTCATGGAACTGACATTAGCTTTGAAGAGTGGCGACAACAGAGATAATCTAAGAATCCATTGTTTCACTTCTGGTCTGTTACCTTAAGGTTTCAATTAACGATTCTTATATTCGTTCGGTCACTACGTGAAGCCAATTTTGCGCTTTACAAAGACTCCCTTACTGCATTGATTCCTTGTTTTTTTGCACTTGACCATCCAAATTATGCAAGACGGCTTCCTGTTCTTATTCGTGACATGATGAATTAGCAAAATACGGCTCCAAGTGTGGAAACTGAAGTCATTAAGGGCAATTTTGTCACTCGCAAAACAAATAGTAAGTTTTCGTGCATTTGCGATTGATCATGCGCACGAACAAAACAACAGACTTGTGAACGGTGAAGGAGGTGCTATTGGGTTGACCAAAAACATGCCACAATTACTACGTTGGGTGGTTTCTGGTCCGGAAATGGCTCGTGTGATAAATGAGTTTGAGCTATCGCAAGAGGTTATTAAGTTCAATCAAAGCAAAGAACTTGATGTAAATGAAAAAGGGTGGATATGTTATGTACAGCTTTATGCAAATGTGGTGGTGGTTGTGACCGAGATTAAACGTAGACTTACGCAAGTTATCCGTCATTTTGAATATTATAACAGCATTGTATATATTTGAATGTACTGTAGACATGTAGTTAGTTTAACATTTGAAGACTAATAAACTCAAAATAACCGTCTCCTATATTTATTAGTCGTTGGTTGACATATTGTTATAGTACCAGATTGTGTCCGCCATTTTGAAAATGGCGGCCATCTTGGATATTTTTGAAGGTGGGTCCATATCTAATTTTGATCCTTATACATCCAACTATCATCATACCAAGTTTCATGCTTTTATCATCAAACCCACAATTTTGGTAAAAAATGTAACGAAACTGCCGGACTAATGTGACCACTTCAACACTACGAGTGGTATTCAACTTATAATATTTGAACAGAATTAAACATCCAATATTTTCGTGATTTTCACAATGAAATTGAATAACATCTATCATGTGTATAGAAATACATATACTAACTGTTGATTCAAAGTTATCTGTCACAACCGTGTAAATAAACATTCAACAAGATCGATTAGTACAGGTGTGTCAGGACTTTACCCTAGCATCATAAGTACATTTAAATGATCTAATGATTTAACTGCCCTATAGCCGAGTGGTTAACAGCTATGGTTTCACGTGTCTTATTTTGAAATCGTATACAATTTACTGCGAGTTCAAATCACAACAATGCCTACATGTTTTAAATTTTGCTTAAACTATGTACATTGTATGCTACTGCTTTTGCTCATTCCGGTTATTACATACATACTATGAATAACCTTGATCTATTCGCATTTGTTTTCCAGCACACCAGGATTGAGTTCATCCTACGAAGCTGGAAATTTCTGCAATGTACTAGTAAATATCAACAAAAAACATAGCGTATCTATATCAAGTTAGCTACTTTTATCGCAAAGAAAAGTATGATAAAATTAATTTGTCGATATAAAAAACATCAGAAGAAATTATTATAAAAAGCATAACAAAGAAAAAGCGTATCAGACTGGATTCGAACCTTTACTTTGATTTCACCAATGATTTATGCTGATACTATGCATTTAACGCACTACGCTAAGAACGCTAATGGAATATACGACGCTTATTTTAATACATAAAGCCATGGTCAATCAAAGCACTGAGAGTACTGGTAGGAGGCGATCTGGTTGCTGCTACTAAAGCTTAAACCGACTTTACACGTTTAATGTTCGTTTTCTTACTGCCGATCTAGTCTTGAATGTCAAAATAGGCATATGTGACTATATAGGCATGTTGGGTATCTAAATAATTGTTAAAATGTGCATATTAATTTATATGTAATACGTGTATTGAATGCGTATATCAAAAGTGGCTTTAAAATTATACTACGCGCCTATTTATCAGATTCTACAGTACCGTCTTGTAATCACTTCCCTCGCAGCGGGAGACAGTCTATAGAAAGCGGCTAGCTAGTACAGCGACACCATATGATTGCATAACAGTACTTTGCAGACCGTATACGATTCATTGATAAAACCATCACTTGACCGTAGACTGAAGTTTCTAAAAATAGCTTTACAGCCGGGACATTTGATGAACACGTCATTTTCGCACTATGAAACAAGTTCGGGATCAGGCGGTGTAGTGATTTTTTTGGCCAAAAGATCGATTTAACGAACAGTTTCACAATAATTTTTGATCTTAGAATAAACAAATGTTGCTGATTGGCTTAAATCAGTTAAACAAATTTGAGAAACATATGTAGCAGTAATGGAAATGTTGACAGTTTCTGGAACTACTTGAATGCGGATTCACATAGCAGCCTAAAGGTGGTTAATTTTGTATTAAGAAATGGGCAATGGTAGTAATGAGAGGCTTAATCGCCTCCCAAAAATGGTATGAGTAAAATAAGAGCGCTGATTGGTCAATACATGCACTTACCTATTAAGAAATGGAACATTCTGGCGGTTTTGACAGATATCTTTGAATCGACAGTACTGGGCGTCACTGAAAAGTTACCACTTGTTTATACCTCTGTATTTTGTATACAATATGACCTATCGGTACAAAAGTTTATATACTGTCGGTTCAATAAGTAATATTAATGAGGGAACTATCCCATTCAAAATAATAGGGTTGCATATGTTTCATATAGTAAAAGAGATACTTTCAATCAATAGTATAATACTTGAAACTTAGTTTATCATATCGTCTCGTTAGTCAAGTGGATAAGCATGCTGCTGTTATGTCACTCATTTTGTTGAGATTTTGTTCAATCTCGCCACTGGTTCGACACCAATCCAAGTTACAAATTTTGTTTGTATCTTTTTTCAAGTATCTTATTTTGTATTTGTAAGTAATATAATAATAATAATGCACGTAGTAAGGTATGTAAATTTATTTGCATGTTATGTTTTCATTCTTTATCTATCAAATTGTATTTTTTAAATTATTTTATTTTTATTATTGAATAGAATTGTAAAAGACATTTTCTGCAGTTCATCGGTGTATGAACTGACAGATCATACATACACCGATAAACTGCATAACATTTCTATTCAATTCTTAACTACAGTACAATAATCATACAATTATATTATATTCACTGCGACATAAAGCATGTATCATTTGAAGTATCGTTTCATTAAAGCAGTAGTATAATATGAAAATTTATAAAATGGATACATGAAATAAAAATAAATTAAATTGTGGGGATCGAACCTACTACTCAAATTAAAATTGAAACTTGTAGCAAGCGTGCGTATCCACTACACTACAGCGCCTATGATGAAAGCGGTGCGCTTTGAACACAATTTGATATCGAATCCATTTAAAGTTTACCTGCCAGACGAGTTTATTTTGATAACGATTCTCATTTGACTTTGAACGCACTATAGTGTGTGTATTTAAAAAGTGTTAAATAGGATAGCTGTGACTACACAGTAAGGTCAAAACATAGTCGGGCTCGGCTTCTAACACAGTGTAACGTGAATTTTAAAATATAAGAGTCAATAGGGTGGTAACTGTTCATTGACGCGGAGTACGTACACTACCATAATGATTGTAAATTACATATACTCTACTATTAATCAACATTTGAGTAGATGGCGTTGTTCATTTCCTTTTTAAGACCCAAAACGCCAAGTGATGACGTTTACATTTCCCGTCGTTAATCGACCTTTTCATATCACACATATTACAAATTCTTTTGTTGCATCACCGGGAGACTTCATTATCCGCTGTTTTGTATGGCGACTTGACGCTAAGTCTGGATGAAACACTATGTTCCTGACAAAGTCACCATGACAGAGACGTGGCACTTTTTGTCGAAAAACGGATATGAGCCCGTTTGTTCATAGAACTCGTCATTTTGTCAATAAATTTGAGGTGCGTATTTCCATAATAAGAAATGAAATTCCGTGCCTTAAAAGCGGCCGCGAACACATCAAGCTGAACAAACCATGTCTTATGATCTTTTAAAACAGCAGATTTTGTCCTACAATGTATCAGAGCTTTCTCTAGGATACAACATTGCCTGGTTTTTGAGGCGAAGCAGTTGACTGCGCTGCATGTTTTTCTTCGTCTTAAGCGTATGCATTTTCCTGGAATTCTGCAGTTTTATTTTTCGAAATAATTCGACTGATAGTTCCTATGGATACTCTCAACTTTATTGCTACCCCACTTTTGGCAAATGGATTCGTCATATATGTCACGAAACCAATAAACATGACTATTGTATGTTTTGACAACGTTGGCGATTTTTAATCTTGGCAGCCATTTCATCCTTACAAATAGCAAAACTCATATGACCCTTTTTACGACAAATATTACTATTTTTCAATAAAAATAGTCAATTCATAGTTTACTTAGACTTTCTTGGTGCTTCTATAGGGTCATTTTGCCTTAAAAAGCCCAACATAACATCATCTATTAAATAGTTGTTTTTGCCATAACCCTATTGCATATACATTTCATACTGATCATATAGGAGGTTTGAGATGAATTAACATCCCTTTAGTATTTTTTTCAGCGTCACCTGTCTAGCTTAAATGTTGTCCTACTTTAACAACCAATGGAATGTTTATAAATATCTCAGGGGTGAATCAAATGCAAAAATTTGATTCAATAGAATATTGTATTCTTTTCACAAAAGGTTATGCCCGATTTTAAATTATTGCATTTTTCTTTTGTGCTAAACTTCTAGTACTTTACTCGCCTGTCTGCTATACCATAACTTTATTTCTGCGGTGTACAAGACAATATTACAGTGTTGAACTTTATGTGACCTCTTGCTACACCAGTCAGAAGGAGAAGCTAGCAACTATTGGAGGGAGTAGTATACGGCTGCTACAGGTTATACAAGATAACCATTGATGCAAAGCATCAAAGGGCGCCATAAAAGAAGTTCTGAAAACTGTAAAGACATATATGATTGATCTTTATAAGAAACAGCAGGTGTTGTATTTTTCAAAATATAATGGCAAAAGTGAAATACAAAAAATATATTTTCATCTTGAATATTAAGGATCTTAGTTTGTACCTTAATCCTCTTGTACAAGCATGTTTAATAAATATACGCATGCTATTCATTTAATATTATCAAATGGCAAACAATGCAGATGCACATCATTTACAACTCATTTCAGTGTGATGTGATGTGTAGTAACTTCATAATGCTAATTTCAGTTTATTTGAAATTAGTATAATGTAATAGTCAAATGGTGTATTGTGTGTAAAGTTTGTATAGCTATATATCCGATAGCAATTCAGTATGTGCAAATTCCATATTTGGTGCATACTATTTCATTGGTTGTATAAATTTAACAAACACAGCTGAGTGTAAAGGCATTGCTATCAATTTGAAAGTTTCTATATGATAAGTTAAAAATAACAAGAATAAAATACAACAGGTACTAGTATATGAACTTTGATTTATTTATAAACAGAAAACTATTAACAATACAAGACATATTAGTCCAAGAGCTGAGGGTCATTTATTTACAATTCTTGTCCAAATCTATAATTGGTATGAATTGAAACATATAGTGTCCAGTTTACGAAAATCGATTTCTTACAAAAATCTGCTGTCACAACGCTGAGAAATCCAAGATGGCCACCAAGATGGCCGCCAAATTTTCAAATTTCACTCCTGTGACATAATATACATGCTGTAAGTACCAATTCTGTCTTATATCATGTTTTATGATTTATGTTTATAGGAAACATGTTGAAATACACAAATCAAGCTCAAATCATGATGTTTTGAAATTGAATAATTGAAAATCATGCTTTTATGACGAAAAAATGACTAAAAATCGGTAAAATCTGTCATATTGTTTACTATAGTTAATATACTCGTTGTATTTTTGGCCAATTAACTATCCCAAATAGTTCTAGTGGTAGTTATATAGATCTTACAACATCACATTCATTTTACTGTGGTGTGATGGTGAGATTGTGACGCATACTTTGTATTAGGGTGGGTGGGGTAATATTTTAACCCCAAAAATAAAATTAGTTTGCAATTCAAAAATTGTTATTTTGAATGGGAAATTTTATTTTCGTAATATAACTGTAATATTTATATTATTTTGTGTCTTTATGCATGTTTTAATTCAATGGTACTATATTGAAATATTGCTTCCAAATATTAGAATGGGGGTAAATAACCGCTGACAATGACGCAATATCGACTGCATCAGGTTATTAAAATAATGTCCAATATTGAATGCCCCTGTGCCAAAACATCGCTTTGTTATCTTAATCAATTCATTATCATTTAATCAAGTTCAAAAAATTGCTTGAGAGGCCATGCATGTGCCTCCCAGAAATCCAAGATGGCCACCAAAATGTCCAAAGGTCACGTTAGAAGAGTAAAACATACTTATATGGCCAATAACATTTTTGTAAATAGACTTATGGATACCAGAGACTATAGATAACATAGTCTCTGTGGATACTGAATAAGTTTGAATGTGTCAAGGACACAAGTATAGGTATCTACAATATGCAAAATGATGACTTTACCAAGCTTGGTAAGGATACGGTCATTGTTATAGTGGCCAACGCGTCAGAATTGTTTAGAAATACATGTACATGTAATAAGTTGCATGTTGTTCTTGTTTTTTATGCAATTTATAATAACATACATGTATGTATATATCTTGATTCTTACTTTATATCTGATCAGGCTGTATAAAGGAATTACAAATAAATAACTCAAAAACCATAGAATTAACCAATAGAAAAAAGAAAAAGAAAATATAGTCACTAAAAAGTGGGTGGGGTCATTCAGTAAACCAGTGAGCTGAGCTATACTGGTTTCATTAATTGTTCTTGATTTGTTTAATATTTGTAACTAAATACAAATATAATGTATGTGTAACTCATACATTTGTTTTTCATTGCCTTCCATGATATTATTATAATTGTATTACATGAGCAGTTTTAAGTAACTGTTCTTTGACATGGGATGGCTGGGAAATGGCTGTGTCAAGCAGTGTAAGGCACGCCATTGATCTAGACAAGTCTGTATGCGGCAGTGGTGTGTGATACCTGGTGGAACCAGATATAGGTGACTAAGCAGTGTTAGATAGAGCCCAAAGAGCCTGGAAAGGCTTTACCCAGCAGTACAAGGTACCTTATACAGCCAAAAAGGGCTGTATCCGGTATTGGTAGGTACATCATAGAACCAGAAACGAATGTACCCGGCAGTGGTATATGCACAAGAGAGCAAGAAAATGATGTTTCTGTCAGTGATAGGTACCCTAGTAAGCCAGAAATGGCTATATCCAGCTGTTGTAGGTACATCAGAAACCCAGAAACTGCTGTATCCTGCTGGGGTAGGAACATAGGAAACCCAGAATCGGCTGTATCCGGTTGTGTTTGGTAGCACAGAAACCCGGCAATGGCCATATCAGACTGTGGTTGGTGCCTCAGAAATCCGAAAATGGTTGTATCCTACTGTGGTAGGTACCTTAGAAACCCAGATATGGCTGATATATGCTGTGGTAAGTACCTCATAAACCTAGATATGGCGGTTTCATGCTATGGTCGGTACCTCAGAAACCCAAATATGGCTGTTTCATGCTGTGGTAGATACCTCAGAAACACAGATATGGCTGATACATACTGTGGTAGGTATCTCAGAAACCCAGATATGGCTGATACATGCTATTGTAGGTACTTCCGAAACCCAGATATGGCTGTTTCATGCTGTGGTAGGTACCTCAGAAACCCAGAAACGGCTGTTTCATGCTGTGGTAGGTACCTCAGAAACCTAGATATTACTGACACATGCTGTGGTAGGTACTTCAGAAACCCAGAAATGGCTGTATCCTGCTCTGGTAGGTATCTCTGAAACCCAGAAACGGCTGTTTCATGCTGTAGTAGATACCTAAGAAACCCAGAAATGGCTGTATACGACTGTGGTATGTATCTCAGAAACTCAGATATGGCTGTTAAATGCTGTGGTAGCGACTCAGAAATCCAGATATGGCCGTTTCATGCTGTAGTAGGTACCTCAAAACCCCAGAAATTGCTGCATCCGGCTGTGGTAGGTACCTAAGAGAGCAAGATCTGACTGTACCGGGCACTATTAGGTACCTCAGCGAGCCAGAAATAAGCGTACTAGGCAGGGTAAGAACCATAAAAGGTTTTACTCAGCAGTGTTGGGTACCTCATTGGGCCAGAAATGGTATTTCTTCAATTTGATAGGAACCTTGGCGAGTCTGAAAAGGCGGTATCCCACTGCTGTAGGTACCCAAAAAGCTAGAAATTGCTATACCCATCCGTGTTAGGTACCACAGTGGGCAAGAATTGGCTGTTCCTGGCAGTGAAAGCTATCTCAGAAAGCCAGTTATGAATATAACCGGAAGTGTTAGGTACCTCAGAGTCAGATAAGGCTGTCTACAGCTGTGTAAGGTACCTAGGAGATCCAGAAATAGCTGTACCTGGAAGTGGTATGTACCACAACCAGCCAGGAATGCATGCAAGTACTACATAGAGGTTGTCCAAAGAACCTCATAGAGGCATAAATACAGAGCCCGGCATTTGTTGGTATACCTCATTGAGCCGGAAATATGTGTACTGAACTCAAAACAACCAGAATAAGTTTCACCCAGAAGTGCTGAGATACCTCAATACAGCATAACATATGTATACTAGGCAGTGATAGGTACAAAAGGGAAAAACTGTAGCATACCCACTATTGTTAAACGATTGTAACATTTGACCATAGAAATGGCATTTTTGGAGGCCATCTTAGATTCCAGGGAGGCACATGCATGGTCGCTTAATTAAAAAAATAAAGTAATAAAGTAAGCTTATGCAACAGCCGATAGTTTCCTGGCAAAACCCGCTATTAGTATCTTTTGCGCGCATGGGGCATTCAGTATTGGAAAAATCTGATTAGGTCCATATTTTTCGTCATTGTCGGCGATTTACCCCCCCCCCCTCCTATTTGGAAAAAAATATTTCTATACACTATAATTGAAATAAATCATGCATATAGATACAAAAAATAATATTAATATTACAGTTAAATGTTACAAAAATAAAATCCTATTCAAAATGATATTGTTCTATGGCAAACTAAATTTCATGTTTGAGGTTAAATTATTACCCCACCCACTTTAATACAAATTATGCTTCAAAATCTCACCACCACACCACAGTAGAGTGAATGTGATGTTGTAAGAACTGTATAACTATCATTAGAACTATTTGGGATAGTTATTTGGCCAACAATACAACAAGCATAATAACTGTCAAAAACGATATGACATATTTTACCAATTTTTTGTCATCTTTTCGTCATAAAAGCATGATTTTAAAATATTCAATTTATAAACATCATGATTTATGCTTGATTTGTGTATTTCAACATGTTTCCTGTAAACATAACACATAAAACATGATATAAGACAGAATTGGTACTTACAGCATGTATATTATGTCACAGGAGTGAAATTTGAAAATTTGGCGGCCATCTTGGCGGCCATCTTGGATTTCTCAGCGTTGTGACAGCAGATTTTTGTAAGAAATGGATTTTCGTAAACTGGACACTATATGCTTTCCATTCATACCAATTATAGATTTGGACAAGAATTGTAAATAAATGGCCCTCAGCTCTTGGACTATATGTGTTGCATAACCATAACCATAGAACGTGCCAAATCTGAATGGACAACCAAATGTATTTGTTTAGAAGCAACATTATTTAAATCTTTATAGACTCTAGAATCAATTGCTTTCTAGACACTAAATCTATACAGATGTCAAGTTTATTCATGAGTCTATACGCTTAGATGTATTCAAATACGTATAGCAAGAATCGAGAACAATTGATGTAGAAGATGAGTCTACCATGACTCAAAAACTCTACCGAGGACCAGTGAGTTACCAGCTAATTCAGATCTGTATAGAAACCATTTTAAGTGTCTAGATACCTGTAAAAGCAAATGCGTTCAAATCTGTATAGATCGACACATCTCTCCATTGGCAGAACGACTGAAATCTATATCTAAGACAAGTTTTAGCTATTCCAAAAATAGTTTCAAGGGCATATCCATTTACCATGAAATGTTTTAAGATATAGCATTTCAATGTAGACTGCAAGGTCGGTCAAAGTTGTGCATTAAAAAGCTGGATAGCTATAATGTCGCTGATATGCAGTACGTACGGGTCATTCAATTTATATCGCATTGTATATTGAATGACCCTCAATTAAACAAATAGTCGGTATCAATTTTTCATTTGTTACTTTGTACGTGGTTTTCAAAATTGGTACCGACTATTTTGTTTCATTGAAAAATCTTTTCAGAGAAACCTGAACGTGGCACATCTTAATCCATACGCTGCACTTCTTGGGTTTTATAGATTACAATGTGGTAGATACACGTATTTATAGAAACTCTAATATTTACCTCGTCGAACGCGATTCAAGAGCCGTGCCGAGTAACGGTTTTTCCTGTTCTAAAAATAGACGGTGTACCCAGTGTATTTACTGATATGAAGCCGCTGTTCGTAAGCGATACGCTGATTGGTTGTGTATTTGCTGTGGACACTGGGTGTAATGCAGAGCAATGAATTGTGGGGAGTAGGATATGTAAGATTACGTAAGGTCTGTTGGTCAGACCGGTACCTTCATGTTAATGAGATATTTGGCCGGGGGCGACACAATTAGCTTTATGCAAATAAGTAATTTCGCCGGCCGGATCAGCGAGGTTCGTAAGGGGAATTTATGTATGTTAATCAAATAAAGTTATATTATATAGTTAAATTGAGGCTCCACGCGGGAAATTATTTATGAACTTCTTACAAATTGAGGCTCAACACGGGGAAGTGTTCATAAACTTCATACAAGTTGAGGCTCACCATGGCGGAATTGTCTTCCAGCTCATTATAACAAAGTCCTCCAATACAGACGCCCCGATCCATCGGGGCGCCAATCAGGACCTGTTCTATAAATAGTGTGTAAACTCCCTGGTTATCTGAAGGTCGGTCAAGCAATGTAAACAAGTGCTGTTCAGCGTTTAAAATTACCATTGTTTTGAATTGGTTTTAAACTTCTAAACACAAAATAAAATGCAAATAATTAGTTTGTTGGAAAAAAAGTTGGGTCACATGAATACTCTGTTACTGAATACAAAATTAACATTATTTTGTATCTTGTAAAACAACATGCATAATTAGCAATATTTGTGACCATGTTTTATCCTATTATAGTAAGCTTTCATTGAATTTCTTGACATCAATAGATCATGTACTTCAAAAACAACACAGCACATGATATTTTATTATTCCAATAAACTTAGGGCGTGCACTTAAATAGTTTTTAATGAGATGTTTCTAGGGGAAAATGCACAAATGGCATGGACCATTCTTAATCGTATATTAAGTGTGCAGTCAACTTAATTGTAAATTAATTGAAAAAATACATGTAACAATCGCAGACTGTCATTAAACTCAACGCTGTATATCTTTTTTAAAGATATTTCTTGTTAAATGTAGAACTACATGTTATTATTATTTTTCAGAAGTCAATAAACCAAAATCAGCGAATTAAACAACACAACCAAACAAATAACATACTGCCGAGCACAGAACAGATTGATTTAATAAACTTGCTTGAATTATACTGCCATGTATACCCGACTGTCTACATAACATATTATGTTCCAACAAACACAAATGCGCGAAATTCAATATACAACAATTGCATTTCATTGTTCAGTGTGAGTATAAAAGCTAAGCCCATTCGAAATATTCATTTCAATACTGTACACATAGCACAATTCCTATGTGTTGTGTATTTACTATAGGGAAATTTATACTGCTGTTATTAGCTGGAAACAGTGACGAGAATTTAAATTTGATATACCAGAAGTTATCTCTAAAGAAGACGTTTTCACTATTTAATGTTTCCTATCAGAGTAAAATGTGATATAAAGTAGACTTTCGTATAACTACAAGTTGTGGCTCTTTTGTTCGATAATTAACTTTAGCATTGGCTATTTGCACAAATCAAATAATAAAGCGTCTAAGATTGACGTATTGTATCAGGCGACCTTTTCGTCTCTATCATAGTCGAGCTTATAAAATTACCAAAGGCAACTAGATTTCCCACGAGCCATAGAGGTAAAGTAATTCTACAAAGAGGGTATATTTGTTTGACTACATTACTTGTCTACGGATATGCATTTCCGAATGGAAATATTTGATTCTAGAACTTTGCATATGGAATTTTGGTGAAAATCAAGATGATTCAATTTGTCCATCGCAGGGTATCGAGATGCACAATCAGAATATCAAATTGTTTAGAAAACTCTTTTTGAATATTATAATTTTACACCTACAATCTAAATATATGACAATAATATGGCCATGAAAATGATGTGGATTTCTATGACAATCTGACTTTTAACGTATTTGTAAAGCCTTTGTTAAATTAAAGACATTATTTTAAACAAAACATCACATACAATACATTTAACAACAAGATGTTATATAGCCAATGTTCAATTTCTCCCACTGTTACCAGCAATCAATCGTTCAAACTAAACACAGTTGATATAAGTTCTTCAATATACGCAAGACGATTCAAGCAAAGTTCCTAGTACATGTAATGCGAAAAAGAACGGCATACAATTTACACACGATTGTAAACTGAAAACTATAAATTAATGTACAGTTAAATATACACACTCGTATACTCGTATATGCCTAGTTTTTTGGTCGTTTGGAAGTCATGAAACCAAATTACCTTGATTGTAAGCACGGTAGTTTAGTTTTCACCCAACCTGTCTGCAAGTCAACACGTCATCAATGTTGTAGAATTTTGTTGATCTGCTAATAGTTTTCACATGTTAAACTCGTTATAGATCAAACGAAAAATGATTAATGTATATGTTTGCAAAGTCTTTAAAAAGATAATAAATATATTACATCTTATTAAATTAATATTGCAGATACCGCGCAGTGGTTTTCTGACTCAGCCGTTCGTTGGATAACTTCAGTAAAATCTTTGGTTCCTTTTCTGCAACTACATTTACTATACTTTTATCTTTCGATAGTCTTAATGAATTTGTGCAATTTCATGATCAGTTACGTTGTAAATTCCAACTCCAATGTAATTGTTCATAAATACACAAAATTGATCTAATTTTCCGGCAGTAGTGTGCGAATCTTTACAATGATTGGTATCTTTCAACGAAATAATAGTCTGATTGAATTAATGAAGCGTTAAATATAGTCAGCATCGTTGGTAATGTTAAACACGGATAATCTAGACCATGCTAGTTATGCAGTTTAGCGTGATGGAAATGCTTCTTGTTTTATATCTCATTTGTCGACAAGTCGTTAATAGGCGTGGTGTCTTGACGTATAACACGAAAACGACCATGTATTAGATGCATGCATTGAGCGTTTTGATGTAAATTACGAATATTTCTTGCAAAATCAAGCCCATTAGAAAACCGATTGAATCGGATACATTTAATTATGCTTCGTCGAATAAACTTGATAGCAATTGTTATTCTGTGAGTACTGATTACAAGATTGATTCTAATTTGGGGTATGTGTTGCCTTTATGTCAGTTATATGAGTATTATGTATTGAGCGCTTTTGAATTAATCGACTGATATCAAATTTAAATATATACTATGTCCTTCTTAACAAGTTGCAACAAAACATTTTTACGATCGCAATGGGTTATACATCCGCCAATAGAAACATTGTGATAAATGTATAGCTGAAAATATCTCTCTTTGTCGCATTATAACGTGACAAAATTTCAATGCATTAAAAAGATTTGTTCAGATGGTCATTGTATGGCTTTATCTGATATTATTGCGAAAGACAGTGCATGATTCGAACATGTGACCTTTAAAGTGCAACACCATTATACACAGAAGGACATACTAGATACTAGTTAACATGGAACAGAGTGTTGTTCTTCCATCTTTTTATTGTTATGAACTGTAAATTTTACACCCATCTTGGTAATATGTTTCATTGTGTATTTTTGTGACTTTTCAATATGCAGTGATGGTCATTACTTGAAATAAGTTTTATCTTACAATCGATCGATTTTGATTTAACAATCATAGAAACATCAGTTAGATATGCATCTATTATTATGCCAAGTTTTAACCAAAATCGTATTATAAAATAGTTGAGAAATGACTTAAATATAGGTGTTGCGTTAGGAGTGTGACTAAGTGTATGTAGGCAGCTGAAACAATGAAAATACTTAGTTTTTGTTACGTTTTATTCAGAAATTCGAATTCACAACACTACTATATTAGTTATGATGAAGGTTAAACATTGATATTTTATTTCTTTTATATTACAAAATATCTCAAATCGTATAGTAATGCTGTTTTAATTCTACAGTAATTAGTCGCTGGCTTAGAATTAGATGGTCGTAAATACTACTTACGACCTTATAAGACTTATGCATATTAAAAATCTGCATCTCAAAACGCTTCTTATGCGCCTTTTTTAAAAATGTAAATCGGAAGTGTTCATGTTGACCAAACATAAGTTGAATAAGCTTGTTTCTCCATTAAGTAAAGAGTAATTTTCAGACAGTTTTTCTTGTTTTCTCAAAATATAGATTTTGTACTTACGATAATCTAATTCTAAGCCAGCGAAGTATTAAGTTTTACATTATTGCTAGTCATTGGATTGGACTTACGTGATAGAATCTGATTCTCAAACGACGGTCGTGTCTATCACATCATTTCCAGACAGAAAACTGTAATTTTAATGAGTAGCTATGCTCGTCGTAAATAGCAATTACTTTACATCATCAAAATATCAATGGATTGATAACTCATCTAAACCCAAACGCAATCTCTCACAACAACAACCAGCCTTGTTTCCACTACACTAATAGATTAACATTGATAAAAATCGTATTATTATACGAGTAAATCGTAAGTGTGTTTGACATCTTTGGGAACTTAGGCTGCTGAGTAACCATAACCAGACTTGAACACATACTAGACAATTTTATCGCACATACATCACACATAATTGGAACCTTTCACATTGATATCAGAAACAAATAGACAACACTCGTAATAATAAAAAAGGTGAATGATCTGTGTAAATGCCTGTTATGTCGGTATGCGTACAATGAAATGAACGACGAATGAATAAATCGAGGCACACGTATAGTATTTAGTACTTACACTGTATTTCATCAATACTTCGGTCTAACACTGCGACCAGATGACCTACAATGTAGTAACCAACTTCGTTTCCCAACAAGGCTAGACCCAAGCAAATCTGACATAAATCATAACTTTTCTAATCCGGAAGTACGAATTGTCCAAGTGATATATAGCGATCGCTGCTCTACCAATTGACCTTACGACAGTGCTGAAATAGCCCCGCCTTAATGTTTGTCGCACGTTTACAAGTCGGTTCATTGGACTTTGCAAATATGAGCAAAATTGTCAATGTCATTACGTCAATAGTTAAGATTCTTTCATTGGATAGCACAATTCTCGAATTGCATATGTGGTAATGTCAATTGCGCCTGCCTTGTGCGTTTAGAGGTTTTTGCGTTAGGTGGGCGTAAAATAGTTGATTCTCTCCAGCATGCTTACATTTTGTTTTGTACACGTAGGCCAAAGACAACCTGGCTAAAGAACAGTGGTAACAAAACTAATCTACATGGGTTCATCGATATGGGTTATGAATTGGTGGGGCATGGGAAACAGTCAAATACAACTCCATCTGGAGAGAGATAATTACAGCCATATATCCCACCGGGGATGAAGAAGAGTAAGTAAGTATAAGAATGCTTACAATAAGTCATGTAAAAGTTAGAAAGCAATGACTCTATATGGTGCTTTCTGGGCTACATTTGGTTGTTAAAAAAGAACGGGTTTTGTGCTAAAATCAACCAAAACGAACTTGCTAATCATGGTCCAAGTACGTATATGACTTGTCAGGCGCCTTCTTGAGTAAGATCTTTGAATTCCTTAGTCCGACTACTGAAGATACGTATTTCCTTCCGGTGGAGCGGAGTTGTTTAGTAGTAAGGATTTTTTTCATTTAATGGCATCTATTTGAATGGCATCCTGAACCAATAATATTCTATACCCAATATAGATCAAATGGGTTTGTTTCAGATTGATCCTGAAATCTAAAGATATTGAGATATGAAATCCTTTTCAATTAGCCCCTTATCGTGTTAATACAGTTTACAAAAACCCCGTAACAGTAATGTACATACGAGTTCAAAGAAAAACACAATATTAGCTTTCAGCACAAACGCATCAATTAGAACATATCTCTCTTAATCACCAACTACTTGATACATGTAGTAGATTTAATCCCTAAAAATGTTAAAACAATCCGTCCATGAATAAGAAAATAAATCCCTAGGACCGTGAATTGTTTTTGGTTTGTTTAAAATAGCATTTTCATTTTTATTGAATGCAATCAGTGATTGACTGTAACCGTGATATACATTTCATGGCATAACTGTTTAACTAGTAACTGTTGATTAATTTCGATTGGATGTGCATTGAGGTAGTTCTAACAATGTAGTGTATGAATCAAAATACTTTATGAATATATCGAAAGCCAATTCTTGTTTTTGATAAAATGAAAATCTGACCACGTCAGTACAAATGCACCTTTCTAAGATAACATAAATTTTATAAAAAGCAACACACATTTTTTTACTCTTTATCAATGATACAGTTATCTGCGATTTTATCTAGATAAAAAGACAAATTAAATATGTTCGGGCAATTGACGGTGAGATAGACATACGACTCTTCCTACCCCTCCTAAATACGCCAATAGTAAACACTGAGAAATACTACAGGAATTCTGATACGACAACACGACAGACGGACACAACTTTTGGAAAACTTTTCAAACCACTCTACTCATTTATATAATTTAACGTAAATTAATCACATTCGCTCCAGATTTTGTTTCAATTTCTGCACAGTTCTTTCTCCTCCCCGAGGATATCGACGTCTTAAATGTTAACATATTTAATTCCGATTCAGATAAAGCCAACGTCCTGTTCGCATTTCAAACTATGGCGTGTTTTATTTTATTGAAACAATAAATTCACACCACATTTTTTGTACAGGAGATGCGAAGAGATCAGGAAAACTTATAATACTACTAAAATTTTGCTAAGGGCCACTTTTTCATACGGATATATTAAACATATTTTAATATTATTTGATTTTAATTATTCATACACTGAAATAAATCTAATAATATTGGAGTTTTTATCAATGAAAGTACTGTGTTTACATGTATAGTAAGCTCGGGTAGCACGCAATGTCAGCTATACCCAAAATATACGGTTTTCGGGGGTATGCATCAACACGCCAAAATCGAGATTTCTTGTAATCTCGAAGACACGCTCTATTTTATGTAACTTATATAAGTAATAAGGGTAAATCAAGAGTTTTGAATGTGTTTTTCTTTAAATGAAATGAATAGGGAGGTGAGGAGGATGCATGCGGGTGTGGTGTGTTCATGAGACATGTTGCCTTGACCTTAAACATGTCACTTAGCGATAACGTAGAAATAGGGTACCTGTGTCAAGTTAATGGAAATGAGTGCACACTGCATGACGATACAGATCTAGGTCGAGCACACATGCCCGGTGGCGGTGTATTGGCATGCAAGGTGTACTCAATGGTTTCCAGAATGCTTTGTCCTTGCGTAACAACTTTCAAAATGCGACTGTATTACGAATTTTCACTCAAGCAGTAAGAAATCAGTTGACTGTGTAATACTGGAATCAAGGCAAGACATCTTGTAATTTGTATTACCTTGATGAAAAACCACACCAGATAACGCTTTTGCTGTACTATTGGCCATCGTGAATCGACACTGCAAGTTTAGACTCACGTATTCTTCACCACTAATCGAGATTTTGTGGAGACGTCATCGATAGACGGCTAGAGTGTGAAGAAGTCACAATGAACGATATCATGACTTCCACAGGTATGGCTGAACACAAACGGTATGCTGGGGGGGGGGGGGGGTATGATAAGATACGGACATGGATAAGTACGCAACGCCGTACACATCTCCATATCATTAAAAATGGAACTCAAAATGCCAACGGGTACTATTGGAAGAGTCCTGATGACAATATCAGACTCTACACTGGCCCAATCTGTCCAGATTCTGTGTTGATGAACAATAATTCGCGTCCCCATAGAGTAAATTGTACAAACAAAGCCACGGATCAACAGATTGGATTGTCTTGCAAGGTCCCCGGATCTGAATCTGGAACATACTTCAACGGGCAATATCTAGCTGTCAAGTTCCATCAAACAACATAAATGAGCTTCGTGTAGCCTTGCAAGCTGACTAGGCCTGAGTACCACAAAACATCATGAATATGCTTACTCGTTGCATGCATTTGCGTTGTCAAACTTATACTGATGCCGATCGGAGACATGCACGGTATTAAAAAGGTTTTCAAATCAAAAATCCGAAAAAATGAACACACATTTTTGTAACACTGGAGTTCATTCCAGTTTTCCCGCCGTACCAACTTCAAACTTATTTTCCGGTTCAATGACTGAAGCCACAATCGATAATCAATACGTACGTATAAGTAGCAGTATATTATATAAGCCATTTACAACCAGAAAATCTTTGAACTTATACATCAGTTAAAAAACATGACACGAGGAAAAAGTGGCCCTTAGCAAATTTTGAGTAGTATATGGCAATATAAAAACGACAGGTTATTTTGTATGATTTATTTTAGAAATGCATGTGTGCGTAATTGTTTTTCTTGTATCCTAATTATTGTAATTATGGTATCACGCAACTCTCTCTTCAATTGATTTAAATGTGAAACTGTACTAATGGGCTAATGATATTTAATGTATTAGTTAACTTTTTTCAAATCAAACAATTTTACCAATCCAAGTTGTTGCTATATTGTTTTGTTTTTTACAAATTGTATTTGATGCTTATTATCATTTTCATTTTCATATATACAGAATCTTCGTAAGGCACTAATATTGGTCGTTGTAAACGGTCTAAAAGTTTACTTTGTATGATTAGATTACCAATTAAATTTGTATTAAATAACATACTAATTTAACACGCAATGCAAAACAACTTCTTGAGAGACTTGATGCATATGTAGTCTTAAGAACTGATAATTGCGCGATGTGGAGGAATCTAGAAATATCTTAATCGTGTTGTGTTAAAATAAAGCACAAAGGTAAGCGTTTTTTGGTGATAGATACGGTTTTACAATACAATGTAGGGAAAGTTACATCTAATATCTGTTGGTATCCATCGTCATGAACGTATACGATAAATCATTTTCCGCTTTTTAAATCTCGGTAATAGGCAGTTGTACGCAACTTCTGTGCTTTTATATGACTTGAAGAATGAAGCAAAGGACTACCCATTTTGATGAAATCTTTGATGTGACTTTTTATTATACTATAACAGTACATATTATTGCTTCTTTCACTGCATGATCTGGTAAATAGATCTGTTTCGATTGTCTACTTCAGATAATGACACATTTACTCATGGTTTATTGAGTAAAACCAGGTGATGTTATTAAAATACAACGTACTGCATTATAATGGTTAGTTAATATAAGTTTTAAAGATAAAAATACTAAGGAAATTTCTATCATCATTAGCGACTTCAGAATAAATAGCCCCTCCCCATTAATTGTGAATTAAACTTAATCTGGCCTTGACATCAATATTTCTTCAGTGATATTTTCTTCAATGCTGATATTCAATCTTAGCCTAACATGGGTTTGTGGTTATTCGAATGCCGCAACCACCTGTTTTAATTAATTCATGAATATTTTCACGTTTGACACCAACGGACCACAGAATGCATTTTTATAATTAATTTGATTATGCATACATGTATTTCAGTTTAAAACTAGTATTTAGCAAGTTCCTATTTGCAAATATTTATTATGTACATTCCAACAGACACATATGCGCAAAATTCGAATAGACAATTACTTGATTGCAATTTTTCAAATTAGCCCGAGTATTAAAAACTAAGCTAAGAAAAATTCAACAGTTGTTGATTCAGAAAAGCTGCTACAGTGTATTTAAATGTGACAGGGTTTTATAAGTTGGAAATACAGACGAGAACTGTATTAAAATTGATGCATTAGTTATACATTATACGAGAAGTTCTCTTCAAAGAAGACGTTGTTCTCCATCTACTATTTCTAATCAGAGTCAACTGCGTTATCGAGTGGATTGTCCTTGTAACTATGTCTCCTGTGATGTATAATTAACATTAGCAGCATGTAATGTTAATTGAATTACAAAGCGTCTTAGATTGACATATAATATGATGGCTACATTATTACGTCATATAAAAGTCGAGCTTATCAAATTACCAAAGGCAACTAGATTTCCAACGAGCCCTAGAGGCAAAGACATTCCACAAAGAGGATATACCTGTTCGCTTTTGTTACTGGTGAATTTTTCTTGGAGTATGGATATGTATGTCCGAATGGAAATAATGAATCGAGAACTTGGCATACGAAAATTTGGTTAAAAAATGTACAGTTAGTTTGCCCACCACAGGGTATCGTAATACAGAATCAGAACTCCAAATGAGAAACACCAATCATTGCACTGTATTGATTCTTACAGAAATTTGTTACAATTGATGTATCAATACCTCATTACATTTTCATTTATATTTCGTAAAAATATCGAAATAGCACGTTGCACAATGTAAGGACCAATTATTATCTAACAATACAATTAGCTACAGCAATACGTAAACGAAAATGGAACTCTAGATTTAACATGCTATGTCATCGAACTACCGAACGTTAAAACCACTGTGTGGTCCACTATTTGCAAAACAACAATAAAAAAAAAAAAATTCGATAGTGTAATATTGGGGTCCCGGTAAACAAATGACCACAATTAAATGTACAGTGATCATTCCCAATTTAGTTTTTCCGATTTGTTAAGGAAACGATGTTTCATATTTACATTCATTTATCATTCAATGTCAAAGAGATACAACTAAATTCAGTTTCATAAATATAATTGTGATATCGCTATGTATCATGCAAACGCATAGACAATAGCAATTTCCCACACTGTACTAGCAATAAATCGCCTGAAATATAATGCAGATGATAGCATTGGTAAAGTTCAAATGTATTATACTTCGAGAAACATACATAAAGATTGGCACAGAAGATTGATGACATAACTTGTTTAATTCTTCCATATGATAACAATAAAGTCACGGAAAATATGAGCAAGACGAATACAACGTTCACAATAATTCTAATAATTATGGCATGCATATTACAAACGATTGAACACCGAACCACATAGTAAATTAAATTACAGTAAAATATACCAAGTACCTATATGTGACGTTTTTTGGTAGTTGTAAAGGCATGACACTAATTAAGCATTGTAATATGTGCTGTAAACTTTGCATTTAACCTGTTTGCGACCAATAAAACACAGGAAAACATGCCAATTATTTCGACATTTGTTGATCTGTTAATAGTTTTCACATGCTGTACCCGTAGCTGATGAAACGGAAAGTAATTGACGCATGTGTGGCAAACGTCAGTACATTTCGTGCCAAGTCCTTTAAATAGACAATAAACATATTACATCTAATGAAATCAATATTGGAGAGACCGCGCAGCACTTTTTCTGACTTAAATCACAGGAACTTGCATTAATGATTTGAATAATTTTTTTTCACTAGGCCTACTGTACTATTAAAATATAGTTTATTTATATTTTAGTAGTAAAGTAGGCCTAGTGAAAAACAATTTTTTTTTTCATTTTTTTCCCGTTTGTTTTTCAAATTATAAATGCAAATTCCTGTGCTTAGATGTACGTTGGATAATTTCATTAAAATTGTGTGTTCATTTTCTGCAAGAACATGTATATGTACTATACTTGCGTCGTTCGATAGTCTTAATGAGTTTATGCAATGTCCTGTTCAGTAAGGTTGTAATCCCCAACTCGGAATGTATTTGGTCATAAATACACAAAAGTTAATCTAATTACCCTTCAATAGTGTGGGAATCTTTACAATGATTGGTATCTTTCAACAAATCAATAGTCTGATTAAATCAATGAAGCCTTAAAAATGGTCTGCATCGTTGCTAATTTTGAACACGAAGCATCTAGATCATGATAGTTATGCTACTTAGCGTCAGCAAAAGGTTTCTTGGTTGACGTTCAATGTCCTTGTACTTGTCAAAAAGATAATAAAGTATCAGACAGAGAAACAGCAGCACACGAAAGGTACACAAAGAACACACGATAGAAACAAAACAGACAACATTTGTACAACTATTAGTCAATAAGGTCAAGCACAAAAGTGCAACAGATAAATGTGACTACTAGCTCCGAGATCAAACAATTAATCACAAAAGGTGTGTGTTTGTTACATTAACTGCCCTCTTCCGATTGTCTGTTTTATTTCGTAAGCTTTAAATACCCGTATGAATTTCTATTTAGTTTTAAAATGGATCAAAATATCGACCAGCTCAACATTAAACTTACAAAGATGCAAACACATGACATACTTTGTAAACGTTCACATATTCAAGTAAAAGCTCATGGTAACAAGTCATTTGCTATTATGTAACATGCAAGATACTAACGTTAGGAAAGATAATCAATATGCTACTGTATATGATGTAATCTCCGGACAATTTGTCCGTCAAGGCAATAGTGCATCGCGACAGTCATCAAACCCAGAGGCAGACACAGCATGCACCGATGTCTTGATAGTTTAGTCAACACCCATCATTCCAGACAAATGTGTATGTGTATCTTATTATATTGTAATTGAATGTTGCATAGTATCCATATTCAGGACTTTCTAATGAAAACGATTAACTGCTTTTGAATAAATCATTGGATTTAGGACAGTCCAACACGATGGATGCAGTATTGCACCCAACAGTAACAACATGACTAGGCGATGGTGCCGTGCAGTAAGGAATCGAATCGTTATTAGTTTTTATTTCACAACAGCGCTATATGTGTCGTGTGACGGTCGTAAAAAGCCTCGTAAATATAACCAGTGTTGAGATTCATATTTATCAACCTAGTGTGGTGTGATGTAGTTACATTGATACTGGTTATTTACATATTTTCTTGTGTGTTTATGAGATAGCCGAGTGATCTAATGCGTTCGTATGTTTCATGTGATAGAATTACTTCAATAAGAGGTACATCACCAATATGGAACCCCAAACAACTGTTATACCATAGACACTGGTTGGTCAGATACATTTAGTCACTTTATACTCACTATGGTTATGTACGTTCGTGTGTTTGTGCAAATGCACAGTGTATCAATTGTTAAGATCAGTAAGGTGATAACATTTATAAATGTCATGTACAAAGTACACGTCAAGGGACATCCAAAGGTCACAGAGAAGTTTACAATGACACATTACATGTATCATGTTTGTACTATCATGCGTACAGTTCCTGGCCGATTCATGGCAACTCATTGGTAGCAAATACCACCACGCGTTCAGTTCTAAGGCGATTTATAGCAACGCATTGATATCCAAATATAAGACCTATACGATAAGGCCTGTACATAGGTAAAACGTTTTTCTGCATGAATTTTTATCAATTCGTAATAACAAAATGTCATGAATACAATTGTTCGAATCATGAAACGTGTAGCAATAAATAAATATTTTTGTCAAATCCGTGCTAAATACAATATGTCATTCCCAAGAAGACATTTTGTAAAGCATTTGCTCGAGTTTATATTGTAGCAGACACGTTTATTTGCAATTTTCCATTGTGATATTAATTCCGATATGAGGCAAATGAAATATTTCTTTCGCGTTTGTGATATCAATAAAGGTCTGCATTATGTTTGAAACGAGACAGACAAAAACGACCATAAACGTTGCTGTTCGACGCGATGATATCTAGATGCATTGTAAGAGATATGATTGTAAAAAGCCGGAAATTTTTTTCTAGAAGCCAGACTGATTAGTTAATCTAGACATATTATAGACAAACGTGCGAAGTAAAACGATTTCAAGCTGATTTTGAACCAAATTCTTAGTTGTAAAATGGCAAGCACATTTTAGAATTAAATATGCTCAGAACACTACAAATTAAAGTGTTGCCTACAAATGCGCATGGAAGAGTCTATTAAAGTCTATTAAAGTAAAATTGACAAGAATCGACTTAAAGAAAATGAAACAAAAGACATATTCTTTTATTATGAAAGTGAAACAAAAAAATAACACAATGCATGTAACGGCTTTCTAACCATTCTTATTCATATTGTATGTTATTCTTAAATGCGAACTTGGAATATATTTTTGGGGGGTGTCGATGGTACGTTCTGTGTTAGTCCCTTGTGTGAGTGGCTAGGCGATGCAGCCGTCGTTTCTGTATGATTTCGAGTTGTCTGTGCATGTAAGGTATTTCATGCTCAATAAAACTTGCATATAATACCAAGTTGATATAGAATGTCTGCAATATGTAACAAGTAGGATATTATATATTATCACATCCCATGAAGGGATAAGTAATGTCAACAGAGGCGTTAACCAAGGCAGGTAACCGATACCGATCAGAATAACTAAAATACCATGCGCCACCTAGCTTGAGCGCGAGGGACGTTTCGTTATATCAAGCGCCTTAGAATGTGATGTTAGCCATGCAACATTAAACAGTGGTACCCTCTGAAGTCACATAAGGCTATATTAAAGTTAATGCATTACGTAAAGTATAATACTGTGAAATATATGACGTATTTGAGATTTAGGCCATACTGTTTGTACATTAGACAAAAATGTATGGACGTAAAAATCCGTTACATGACTCTCTATGTACATTTATATGCTTTGTAAGAATACGTTTCTTTCATAAATAATACATTGTCTCCAGATAAGAGACAACGAGACGGAGCTGTTCTGAATTTAGAATAATAAAAATGTCAAATTATCAGCTAATTGTCTCAGGAATACTATTACCAAATCACCCAAGGGAAGCTATTACAACAAATGTGAAAAGCTTGTAAAGCAAATAGTTGGTAATAAACATTTCTCGTGAATTGCAACGGCGTCGGAGAGGTTTGTGTTAAGACGTTCAAATGGATAAATTGCAGAGTGTTTGGAATGGCGTCTTAGGGTGCTGTGGCCTCCTTTATTTGGAGGACCATTGGTAACTGTTTCGACGTTACCTGTTATACATTAAAAAGTTCCATTATGTTGTCAATGGTATTAATTAACGTGAACTATTCAAAGCGGACCAGGGCAAGCCGGTTACCAACAGCCGAACAACCCCGAGATCAATCTTCGCTCATGGAGGAGACATAAGTACATGCATCTTGATACAATTATCAAGAAATTCGGCAGTATTTTGAACTAATGCATCCAAAATATTTCATTGCACCAAGGGTTTTTTGCAACATAAAATATTCATAATGTTAAAATACAAGAAGCATTTATGTACAATTTAAAGACGTCTAAGAAAATATTTATGTTAATGAAATATTAACACAATGTTACTCGTTCCATATGGCTACTAGTAATTAAAACCATATTCTGTCTACAACCGAGATGTAAACATACAGTTGATTACAAACTACATATTTCACAGGTTTTCAGGTATTCCAATATCAAACAATTTCATAACCTTTTCTGTAATCATTTTTATAGTTTCATTTCATTTATCTGTTTTATCATTACAGTATGCGATGTTACCGACAGTTATGTCATGGGATGCTGCTAGAAGATGATGGATTGAAAACAAAGTACCTGGGATATCCATTTTCTATTTCAGTATTTTACAGATGTGAATGGCATTTTTATCACTTTTACAGTAATATGTCATATAAAAACGTTACTTGTGATGAGTTATGTCCTCAGATCACGACAACTAAATGTTATCAGATACAAGACAATATGTTATGTTCTCATGAAAACGGTTTCAAGGTGTTCAAGTGTCATAGGTACTATTGAAGAGTGCTTGTGATTGATTGGATGTTATGGATTATTTTACAATGCTTTGTTAAGACGTGATGGTAGCATTGATGATGTTACTTCTATATATATAACAACATGAAGACACTAGTGTGTGCAGATAATAGTTTCTATTTTAATGTCACATTTCTATATAGTGATATATGTCTTTGTTTATTGCACAACCTTATTTGTTTCTAGACCAACACGACGAGAATTAATTCAATGAAAAAGGATAATATTAAGTCGAACAGGGAAGGTAGCACTCAACTTAACCAGCCTAGCACAGAAAACATAAACATACAAGACACAATGTCAAACACATAACCGAACGAGAAAATGAACTAGTTTCAGCAATTAAAAAGTCTAGTTGAATGTCCAAGCTAAATGACCTAATTTGAACAGTTAAACTAATGAAATACCTTGTTTAAGTCCTAAAATGTTAAAGAAAATAACAGTAATAAAAAAAAACTGAATACCAGGGTTTCAGCTGAATGACATAGTTTCAGGAATGAAAAGGCTGAATGCCCAAGCTGAACGACCTAGCTCCAACAAGCAGAATGCCCCCAACCGAATGATCCACTTTAAACATCTCGTCGACATAAGAACATAATACAGGGTAGCAATACCACGTGGCTTTTGGCTACAGTTACAAGTAGAAGTTTTGTAACATTGGAACACAAATATAGCCATAAGTATTTTATTTCTTCGTCGATTTCTATAAAATATACGCCACGCTAAGGGGAAAGTATTTGCTTTCCGTTAAATGTAAGATCTTTTTTACCGATTTTTCCATTACCCTGTGAAACATACACGCTCCACGGTTTCACAAGGTAATGGACAAAACGGCACATCCACTGAAAAAGATTTTATATTTCATGGAAAGCAAATAATTGTCCCCTTAGCGTGGCGTATACTTCAAAGAAATCGATGAAGAAACAAAATACTTATGGCTTTTTTATTTTCCAATGCTTACAAATTCCTTCTTGTAACGTGGTATTGCTACACTGTAATAGTAACCATTCAACACATAATACAGGGCAGTCATTATTACCAATTCTTTAATATAATCATCACCAGTTGTGAAATGTCATTTACGAATTTACGTCCATTAAATAATGTTAAATCTGCGGTAAATATCTCATCTTGTAGTGATACAATTTTAATATTACTACACCGTATTAAGATAATAAACCTTAAACAAAACAAATATAGCCAATTCTCATGGAAACTAGAATTATCAATGTCGTGACCAGGACTCCGTGGTAGCATGCCAGAAGAGGGGGGGGGGGGGGGGGGGGGGGAGTATAGAAGTTTAGTGGGGTTGCATAATTATCAGTGCTATTAGTTGCAATATTCTGTACTAAGACACAATAATGAAGTCATATCTATACATGTACTGATGCCTGAAATTAAGTAATTCACTTCCTTCTAAAATAACAAGCAAAGGTTTAATTTCCAAAATAGAAACCATGATGAACTTTGACTTTTATTAAGTTTGAACTTATTTTTGATATACTAAGTGGGCCCACTTATTTCAATTTAATAATTACATTGGTTTCATTGACATTGCCCTGTTCACACATCATCCTGATTGGTCAACATTGATTGCAAGATGGAAATACACAAACAGAACTACATTAATATGTTTGTTTTGTATGCAAGTGCTTAAATAAATCAGCCATAATTTACTAAAGCTAGAGTTGTTGCCCTTTGCTACAAATGTGAGTATTGTTTCTCTCTCATGCTGAGCGTCTAGCAAGGGAATTGCTGGTATCATTTTATTTCGTCTTTGGTATGACGCGGTCCGGTATTGAACCCGTGCACTCGAAGCGGACGCTCAACCTATAGACTATCGAGGAGGCGATATGTCACAAACATTTAGAAAAACACTCCAAATCTCCAGCGGTTAAATGCTTATGTGCCAAATATAGATAACAAACACGAACGTTTCACTGGTTGCTCACATGTAACGAAGTTTCCCATTGGATGCAACATTTGGTGTCAATGATCACATCCAAGAACAATATTAAGCAATTAAAATCACTGTGTAATTCTTCAACATTAATAGGCGACTCGAGTTAAGTGAAGTGGATACACTTAGGCCCGATTGGTGTCTATTATTAGCACTAATGTGTTAATTACGGGTAATTAAAGTGTTGCATCCTATTTTATTGGGCCAAATTGACGCATTGGAAGTAGTACGTTGTGGTTATTTAGTATCAGAGTTTTTGTTCAGTGTTGTGTTGATTATTGTTGCGTGTATTTGTTGTCTGTGATATTTATTTTGTGAAGTTTATACTAATTCATTTTAGGTCGAATGTGAAACAAGTTTTTTTAAACTTATATTCACCACTCTCTACACCTCATTCCTAATGTTATCAATCGCCACAAAGGTATGAGAGAACAAAAGCCAGTTTCCCTACTTTGCTGAGTGTCTAGCTATGGAATTTCTGGTGCCATTTTTATTTCGTCTTTGGTATGACGCGGCTAGGGATCTAACCCGAGACCTCCCGCACTCGAAGCGGACGCTTAACCACTGGGCTTTCGATGAGGCGGTTTTATTTTGTGTGTGTTACTCTATGTGATGTTCTGCTATTTCTGTTGAGTGCTATCTTTCAAGTCTGATTTTTATTATCATATTTGATAGTTATACATGTTGTAGTAACGATACCTATGAACCTAATGTCTTGATTTTGAAGTCGCTCCCTGTGCTATTAGTGCTCGACATGATAAATACACACTGTTAATGTTAGTTCGTTTGCAATTCCGTTAGGTTCAATTTCATTCTGTAAATTGTTGTTTACTGTATCAAGTTGATCTTGATGAAGTTTAAATGTCAAAAGGTCGATGATTAAAACAAATGCATGCACAAACATGTTGTTGAATCTTTACTCTCTGGTTCAATAATTGATACCAGCAAGAGTATGTTGGAATTGAAATGGAATTCCGTTGGCTGTCTTAATTGAATTCCGCTCTTATAATGCGTTCATACCCATTACCCGAAATAAATATTAGCAAGGACAACTTTTATGCATGTATTGAAATGTGACAATAGTCAATTCAATTATACAACCGATTTCGTAAAACGCCACGTTGCTTGTGCAAATTGATCCTTCATCCGATTGTATTCGTAAAAGCCACCGATTCACATCTATGATTTTAGGAACCAAACATAAATATTGTCACTCTTCATTGACATTTTTTTCTGTCGAGCTTAGACTTAAACCTTTATGCACAGAATAAACACATTTCGGAATTGTTTTAAACCAAACTTAACTTTCAAGACCTTCACTCGAACTCTGAGCAAAGTCTCAATTTCTATTTGAGGTGCTGCATGACACGCGGGATTAGGGGAAAAAGCAAAACACCGACTTAAACAAACACCGTTAAGGTAGATAGACACACTTACAAAGTTAGGAAATCAACAGATAATAACCAATCAGACAGGGAAGGCAGCGTTTAACAAAAACAGCAGGTCACGGACAGTACAAAAAGAACTGTGTACAATTAAGTTAGCTCTGTATGAAATTAGTCCCGATCAAAATGACGATCATGTCAAATTATATAATTATACTATTCTATATATTTGTGAATGTGTACAGATCAGATGTATAACAGATGTCAAACAGTTGTCACATCATACCTTGTTGACCGTAGTTTATCGTATTAAGGAAAACCTAGTTGACTTTGGGTAGCTGACTGGCCGTGGTTTTCCATTGTTATGAATGTAGTTCTTATACTAACCAGTCCAGGAGCCAGATTTCAAAAGAGCCTTAAAATGGATTTTCATTTACCCCATCTGGTAGAAAAAGTCTGTTGATATTTTCGAATAATATAGACATTCAGGCGTTGGAAAAAGGTGGATGCCAGATCTGAAAGTGGTGCCAATTTTTTTCAACAGGGGCAACAGCTCTTGCTTCTGAACAAATTTACGAAAACACTCGATGTCCTAGGTTCTGGTGTTAAATTTTTGTTTATATATGTATTAAAACATAATTACATGGATATTATTCATTTGATAATGTGTTTCAAAAAGACACACAACATAGACCAGTTTGAGGTCAAGGTCAATTCAACGTTAAAGTCAGAAAAATGGTTAAAAATGAATATTTGCTGTCTATCTTTCTTAGTATAGCATGTGTTTTGAAATGTATTAGGTTATAAAAATGATAGTTGTGTTTGATAGTATATATTCTCTCATTATAAGCCATGTGTTTGATTAAACGGTTAGACCGTAGTTTCAACATGTTTAAAAAGACTATAGTCAGGGTGGATGTCACGATCCCACTGAGACTGTATTGCACACAGTTGACCCTAGATAACCGTAGTTGATCCTACATATCCGAAGTTAGCCGTATTAAGACGCAATGATATACCTAGCCGCTGTGTACGTCGAAGTTGTACTTACACGTAGCCCACCTTACGTGTTAATATTTTCACTTTTGACAGTATTTCACCATCGTAAACTGTGTGCAGTGGACCACCATGTCAACGAGTATTCATAATTTAATTGAGAACAATATATTTCCTTCCGCCGAGAAGTTCCCAAATAGAAATACTGGTAATGTTTGAATTAAAGAAAATGCCATTATATCATGTAGACATGGCCACCACTAATGTTTCCTAGTATTACATTTTCCTATTAAACGGAAATGTCATGTAGTAGTGACAGAGTAATAGTGGTTACATGGTGAGACATTAACACTAAAAGACATATATTGTTCATTATAATAGGAGCCACCAGATACGATAATTTTATCATGTTTGTTCATCGTTGTTTGCGAGTAACTAATTGATTATTCCCGATGTATATTTCGTTGTTACTTGCAAAACGACAATATTAAGTCAGACAGGGAAGGCAGCACTCAACTAACCAGTCGAGCACAGAAAACATAAAAAACACACATGACACATTGTCCAACTGACCAAGTAAATAATACGCCCAAGTCCAAGCTGTCGAAAAGCTTAAATACAAAGTTTTATCAATCAAAAAGCTAAATGCCTAAGCTCAATGACCAAGTTCAAACAGTAAAACGGCTGAAATACATAGCTTTAGCTGTCAGAAGTCCTAAATAGTTGAACAATAACAGTATTGAAGGGATGAAAGTCAAGGGTTAAGCTGAATGCAAGTTTACATAATTCTTACAATGTCAAATAAGAGGCATTGTAAATAAATTAGCATACAATCACTGACACACTTTATGCTCTGAAGTAAAGTTACAATTTCACAGCGGAATAATTAGGAGAGAAGAATTTATTGTTCAAAAGTTGCATTTTGCTTGTTAAAATATTAAATTCAGCGGAAAATGCTTAATATAGCAATATTACTATATTGTCTGCTTTGTTACAAAAGTGTTTTAATATATTTCAAAGTTATTATGTACACGAAACAAGACGAAACAACTACTAATGCTTTCCATAGAATGGATGAAAAAAATGTGATTGCTAGATATGTATAGATTTCCGTATCTTGTTTTTTAAGTATTATGATGTAGAATCGCACTTTATATAATTTTATGATTTTCCATTTCATTTAGAGTTTCATACGTTTTGGATGTATTATTATACAGAATCGAAGTTTTATCGCATTGTTGCAGCCATCAAGTTACATATTAGCACTAAATAGTGAAACTATGCAAATTACAGCCTTACAATATAAAGAAACTTATTTCCAACCAAGTTGACCATTATGAGGTCCATATGAAAACAATTAAAATACATGTACTTTCATAACTACCAAAGTAATATATATAACAAAAAGAGTATATTAAGTCAGACAGGGAAGGCAGCACTCAACTTAACCAGCCGAGCACAGAAAACATACGATTGTTTATTGTACAGTTCGTTTACTTAGGCCTGTCACTTGCATACAAACGATGTAATATTTTAACATGTTATTTTTTATTGCTTTAAACTGTTTGATCAGGTACAAAGGCAGTGAAACTCAAAATCTTATCCCCTACGCTACACACTTATACATTCACTATCTGGTAAATTAAGAAATTGATAAGAAAAAAATTCCACAACGATAATGTGATTCCAGTGCCAATGGTTTGGCGCATATATGCTTTCGTAACAGGTACCTTTTTTATTTTAAAGATTTGACCGTGATTAAACGTCCTTTTACTCTAAATGAGTTTAATCATAAAACCAGACGAAAATAGACACAGAGTTACGGATTCGAACAACAAGAAATATAAAGATGCAAATACATTTGTATGAATTTACATAAATGTATCTTACCATGGAGGCATACGTTGTTGATGTATATATATAAAGTACATGTATTGTTCTTTTATTGTAACCTATGTTTTGATTTGGAATCATCTGAGCTATACATAGACATATTTCTAAATGGCAGATTATAGTTTCTGGACCATATTTAGAGTACGCCGATAAAACCACTAGCATTTGTTAACAAATAAAAATAAAAATAATTACATTCCATTTTATTCATTGTTGTTCAATCTTATGCACAATCACTTTAATGATATACGTTTTAAAGCCACGTTAGGCTTTAAACAGCTATTTTCCAAAAAGCAATTACTTGGTAACCTATTTGAAAAGCCATGGATTTTAAGCACTTTAGTTGAGTCCTAAAGGTGGAAAATAGAATAAGATGGAAGAAAACGAAATACAACCTCCAGTTGGTTTGTTTACAAAATAATAAATTGAAAACAAAAAATGCACAATTTATTATCTAACGGAAGCAACACTTGCAAAATTAGTATTTTGTCATCCATACATTTTGCTTAAATGTGATGTTTGGCATACTATTTTGACAGATAAATTTAACATTATGTCGTCAATCATTTTTCATTTGTTAATATAGCCTGATTCCTTGTCATTAGGCTATTTACTGGATGATCAGAAAAGGTCTTGGGAGAAATACTGTGGCTTTAAATCTAAACTTGTGACAAGCGATCAGTCGACCTTGTAGCGTTTATATTATGCATGTTTATTTATTGATAAGTCTCTCCGACGAGCTATACGTACAAAATGTTATGCAAACCACAGACAATCGTCGTATGATATTCACAATTACCTCCCTTCAATAGCCTAAACAGTGTTTATATACAAGGTCAGCAACTCTGCAAAGACTAAACAACACATGCATGGGTCAAAAACTAGTACACTACCTAGTTTGCCTTCCATAAATCTGACGAGCCTAACATAACATCATCAACACAAATAAAGTTCATATATGAACATAGTAATGCCGATTACATTAAAAAAAATAAATGTGTCACTTGTCATCATACACACACATAGCATTACTTGAACTATCAACAGTAATGATACATGTAATTATCAAACTTAAATAGGCATCCAGTGTCAGTTTTCGTCATTGTGCCATTTTGTCATTTGATCGGGGCCATTTTAGAAAGACTGACCAATCGCTAATCTACATTTATCCACTAAGTTATGGTAATGGATCGTTTATGTTGATGATATGATGATTTATTATCCATTTATCACGATAACTAGACCATTTGTTAACATTTTTCAACAGTTATGTGGGAAACTGATGACATAATGACTATCATTAACTAGATACCATTGTAAGGTATACTAATATTAGTCTGCTGGACATCGGTTATGGTTACCACAAGTTGAGATGTTGACAATGCTTCCGGAAAGACTTCACACTTACTGATTATTACTTAATTAAGACATTTCTGGTAATGTCCGTTGTTCATAGAGACAAGTACCATTTTCCTGCAGAATTAGCAATTTTGTTCGTATACGTATTGTTCTTGTTGTGCCTTTTGTGTTCAATGTCTCTCCTGTCCGATTAGTAATTATCCTTCTCTTGACAAAAATATAAGAATACAAATATTAAGTCAGACAGGGAGGGTAGCACCCATCTTAGCCAGCCGAGCACAGAAAACATAAAAAACACACAAGGCACAATACCCACCTAAACCAGCCGAGCAAAGAAACATAAAAACATAAAAGGCACAATGCCCAACTAAACAAGTTATGATCCTCCCATGTCCAAACTGTCTAAATTCTAAATGAACCAGTTTCAGCAATCAAAAGGATGAATGCCTAATCTGAATGACCTAGTTCCAACAGTAAAATGGATGAAATACATAGTTTTAGCTGCCTGAAGTCCTAATAAGTAGAAAAAAGTACAAAAAGCTCAATGTCAAGGTTACATGTATGCAGCTACAGGGTTTTAGAATTCCTTCTTTATTTTTATGTTTGTCCTTGTCCTTGTAAGCCGGGGCATTCAGTTTGTTTAAACTGTGTCATTCGGCTTGGGACATTACGCTTGTTGGAGCTAGGTAGTTAAGCTGAGGCGCTCGGCTTGTTGAGGCTGGACAATTCAGCTTGGGCATTCAGCTTGTTGAAACTAGGTCATTCGGCTGGGGCATTTAGCATTTTTATTTCTGAAACATTCAATTGACACTTTGACATTCAGCTTTTTTATTACTGTTATTTTTTAACTTTAATGGACTTCATACAACTTAAACTAAGTGCGTCAGCCTTTTACTGTTAAACTACGCCATTCGACTAGAGCAGTCAGCTTTTCGATTGCTGAACCAGGTCACTCAGCTTTTTGACAGCTGTGACTTGGGCGGTTCATTTTCTCGCTCAGTTATGTGTTGGACAATGTGTCGTGTAATTGTGGTATATGATGTTTTCATGTTTTCTGTGCTAGGCTGACTAAGTTGAATGCTACCTTCCCTGTCCGACTTTCTTTTACCTTTTTGTACTTGTAACATGTTTGTTATTTTTGTGCCTTCGTGTTCTGATGTTTCTGCTGAATGATACCACCCTGATCAATTTATTATTATCTGTATGTACTAACTTTGTGTGTTTTCTTGATTGGAATAAAATATGTATTACTGGCGATTTTCCACCCACGAATCAAGATATGATTTACTAAATAAATGGAGGGATGGTCGTAAATGCCAACTTTGTGGGTAGCAACAATAAAGAGTGTTGTAACATAGCAATAAAACAGAACATATGAGCACTCGTATAATCGAGTATAATGACACTAATTTGCCTATTATATGTTTCAGAAAAAATTCAACAACCTGGGAATCCGAGACATAATTAGACAATTCAATCTAATTTGTCTTAGTTGAACATACATAGACAATGTAATCCAATTAGTTGAACATACATAGACAAAAAAAATTTCAATCTAATAAGTTGAACATACATAGACAATGTAGTACAATTACATGAACATGTACAGACAATGTAGTACAATTAGTTGAACATACATAGACAATGTAATCCAATTAGTTGAACATGCATAGACAATGTAATCCAATTAGTTGAACATACATAGACAATGTGATCCAATTAGTTGAATATGCACAGACAATGTAGTACAATTAGTTGAACATACACAAACAATGTAATCCAATTAGTTGAATATGCACAGGCAATGTAGTACAATTAGTTGAACATACTTAGACAATGTAATCAAATTAGTTGAACATGCATAGACAATGTAATTCAATTAGTTGAACATACATAGACAATGTAATCCAATTAGTTGAACATACATAGACAATGTTATCCAATTAGTTTGACATACATAGACAATGTATAACAATTAGTTGAACATATATAGACAATGTAATCCAATTAGTTGAACATAAATAGAAAATGTAATCCAATTAGTTGAACATACATAGACAATGTAATCCAATTAGTTGAATACACATAGACAATGTATAACAATTAGTTGAACATACATAGATAATGTAGTCCAATTAGTTGAACATACATAGACAATGTAATCCAATCAGTTGGACATACATAATTATAACGAATTTTAACTAATCGCCCTTAGTCCTCATATTGAAAACTAGTCCTTGACATGAGCTACATAACTAAAGGTAAAAAGGAAAAATCTCCTGTATGAACTCTCCCGAGTGATGCCTATGGACTTATCAACAAAGGTAGTTATTTTGATGTTTCATTTTCTAATCTTTGAAGCTTATCATCTAAAAATCAGTGAACAGCGATTTGCAACCAGCTGTTATTTAACATACGCAGGATAAGATATAGACGAAAACAAATTGCTGCATGAAGAGTGCTATATACGAGTATATCTAGTTTGTTCTGAAATGCGTAGAAAACATTATTTGGAGCAAAAAGCGAATCAAACAGTTAGTTAGAGATGTTATTAGTAACATTAGAAGCTTTCTCAAGTAGCAATACATGATGGCTCTAAACAAGTAATACATTGTACGTTAGCTACAGGCAATTAAAATACAACATTATTAATGGTTAATTAAACACATCTTAACTAACTTCAGAACTTACCGACGATTAGTATTATGTTGACACCTTAGTAGTAAATGGTTTCATATAAAAAACCTGAGTTGCGTTTGCAATGTTATTATATACATGTACATTAAAAGTCAGGCAATTTTCGAATAGAGAACACACTATGAATGTAGTAATAGTGCCTTTATCTATTTGATTATATACTGTCCGTACGATGTGGTTTTCGCATTGGAATTTAAAATAAACTAGATGTTTAAGACAGATTTCATCAATTGCTTATGTACTGTTTTTGTTTATGAGTGAAGTATGCTGTTGTATTGATGACGTAAGAGTATAATTAACAGTGCATTATAATTGCCTGGTACTTTTCAATTAGTTAGTAATATTATTGCAACCCCTTTCGAAAATCACCAAAACATAAAAAGTACAACAATTACGTCACTTGAATTGGACTTTAGGTGACATTCATGACTGTAATGTTAATTTGTTACCTAGTCCGTGTGTAATATGCCAAGCCGGTATACAAAATAAAGATCTTAAGTTTCTGTAATTTGTGCAGCGTTATTGGTGCATTTGACGAAACACTATTCATGTATAAAAAGCAGCAAGTGAAATTCTGTACAAAGAATGCATTTTGTTTCGACAGGGAATTGAAGCAATATGTCAATGGTTTTAATTACTTCCTAATATTATACAATATTTTGTAACAAGACTCTTGGAACATTGTCAATTACAAAATGTGTTAATACTTCAGCGATATATAGAGAAAGCTATTACAATTAAATTGAGTTCAAGTTGAAAAAAGCAATGAACTTGTAATCTATAGATCAACTTTAACATGGAAAATTATCATCAATCATTTCCTGCAATTTACGAGTATTTAAATATCTTGATTCTGCAGTGCTAACATAATATAAGTACTTAAAATGCTATCTTTACAAAGTTGATACAGATGCGGTTTTTGTCAGATTCTACCTGTGTTTATTACCAATATCATCGTGTAGTTCTTGTTTACATATAATTCCGTGACCTAAGCTATGGAGACAATACAATATTATCTAAAATAACAATATAGACAAGTTACCAAATTGACCCTCTTGTCGATATTGCAAACATGGATACTCATAAGGACTTTTCCTGACTAATTTGATACTATTTATCTCAATTTCTATATTAAAAAAACATACCTTTGCGCATGGTTTGAATGTGAAACTATCATATTCCTCGTATTCATAAACAATCGAACTATTGTCAAACGTTTTGTTAGTATTAACTTCCATTTCAACGTTAGCACTGACAGATAACAACTAACAAAAAAAGCCCACAATGTCCTGTACCAGTTGTCCGATAATACAACGTAGGAGTTTAAGTATCGTTGAATACAGTCAGTTAAAACGCTGAACGTAAATGCTTCTGTCTACTGGATGAAAGCTTAGTGCTGATATCATACTTAAATAGATAGGTTACTAGCAGCTTATTCGTGAAGCTGATCGTGAATCATTTATAGACAATCCACGAGAGGTAATATTCGGTATGTAGATGTTATTCTCACCATCTGTGGCAAATCTCTCTATTATACATGTATTACAGATTACAATCACTTTCATATCTAAGTATTTGGTTCCGAGACAGAATTAAATTAATGACGTTTGAGTGATTGCATATTGTTTAACTGATCAGTTACCGTAGGAGTATTTCAGAAAGATGGTAATAATCGGACAGGGAAGGCAGCACTCATCAGAAACAACATGGTACAATATATTGAACAACTACAAAAACACGACATCCCACTCTGACAGCCTGTCGATTCAGTCTGTCAAACATATCCTGAACAAGAACCAGAAGACAAGAACAGACAAAACGGACGACCACACGCAAAATGGACATCCCACAAACAAAACAACACTCAACAGACAGTGTACATACCCTTTTGAAATAACTTTGTGCTGGACAACGAAATTGCAGAAGGGAAATACAAATGAACACAGTTTGCAATAAAGGCCCAGTGGCATTTTGTAACCTCCTTTTTTAAATATATCTTTTTTTATAAATACATAAAAAATGAATGACACAAAGATTTCCGCCCAGTCACCGATACATGTAACTGAGGGGTTAAAAGGGGTTTCCATTGCCGAAACCTCACCACATACATGTGTACATCTTATGGAATACGTCAATGCAGACAATTAAAAGGCTACAGTGACAGGTAAGTCACCAACCGAAGTGAAAACATGGAATACCTTAAAGGAATATCATCTTCATAATGTCAAGTCGTGATACGTTATCGGTTCGCAAATACATATTAGGTGATGGGTCTGCTGTTTCGTAAGATCGCATGATTTCTACGTATTACTTAGACGTATAATTAGTTATGTTGCATGTAAACTAGTCCATATTCACTATAACAGGCCGCCAATGATGCAAACGGAAGTACAATTTTGTACTATTAAATAGAATATGAAAGCATTAAAAAACAACAATTCATCAAATATGGAAAAGCTTTTATTTGTTAATGTAATAGTAAAGAACGTAAACTTAAATTAGTGTGTAATAATGCAGTAAAAGCAATAAATAAGGACACTCGCACATACAAAAATAGAAGAAATAGAAAGGTTTGTTCTATTACGGCATAGAAAATTATGAATACAAAAGAGACGTAAATGTCAGAGAGGGCAAATGTTTTTCCTCAAGACACTATTGACTGAAACAATACATTACATACACAAAATGTAGATAATACCAATCGGTTGTCATTTAATGTTACAAGATCCAGACAGTAATCTCATAACATCCGGCATAACCTATTTGCCCATAAATACATAATTGTTTGTGACATTATATAATAATCTGTCTGGCGAGGAAGAAAATTAAATACATATACTGTTGTCGGCGAATAGCTTTTAAACAACGCAGACACACGAATATACCTTGTTATGCACCTTTCTCACAGTGGCACTATACACTATCAACAACGGTTTAAATATCAGCGAGTGTTTTAATTAAGTAAACCATCAAACAAAAACTTTATTGATGATGTCCCTTAATTAAGTGTGTGTATAGGTTTCCTATATTCCGCCCGACAAGTCCATATTTCCCATTTCCCGTAAACCTAATGTACCTATATATTTGATATTACGTTGACTAGAAAGACATTATGTTCGGGTTAGTTTTTGAGCACGTGTCCCCCCAATAACAACTGAACGGAAAATCGTTAAACAGTCCAAGGCTATGAAACAAATCGTGTTGTCATATGTCAATGAAAACAACAAAAAACAACACATTTGTATGCTGTATTTATTGTGCCACTGAACAGACTACAAAACAAATATATCATCATAAAAGCTGCATTTATAATAATCAGACCGTACAAACAATACAAGGCATGCGAGGAATACTTGTTGTAGTCATAGCAGTTTTGTTCCTACAATTCCACAAAACATGTATAGGTACTTACCCTCATAACAATCTTTGCCAAATATATCTTACAACACTATTTTCTTTGTGGACGCTCTTATAAATAGAAGCCAATTAGTAAATTAGCAGTTCATTCGTGTTTACATATGTAGCGTTTATATTGGCAATGGATCTGCATACAGTTTTACTCATAGCCAAATGTGCTGTGAAAATCATTATACTGTCAGAGGTTTATGTTTAGAGAGGGGTGTATTTGTTTCATTGAATTTATTAGTATAGGCTAGAACATAAGTTTTGTAGATAGATCAGGAAACTAATGACATCCATCTGAAAGCTGAATATTTGCAATGGCGTAGTAAAAACGGACTCTTAACAAATCTTATAAGCGTGCATGTACCCATATCTCGGTTAATACGTGTTTGATCTTGCTAAAATATTTTCAACAAACATGTAATATGTAGCTAGAATATTTAGAATGACAATTCACGAAGACAGAAATAAAGAAAACAACCATTTATGCTAAAAGATATATCCCAATTGAGGTTTAGAAATACCGACTTTAAATTACGAATTGCCTCCCCTTGACCATCAAATGATCATAATCTTGAAGTAATGCTACTACGTATATTTAAAATTTTGCAGAGTGACTAAACGTCTTATTGTGTTGGCTTTTAATTTTACGATCTATCGAAAATACCAATTGACCAAACATAAAAATATTACCACCAAGTTGTCATTTTCTCATACATTTTACTTTTTTGAAGTTTTATGGTTCAATGAACTCCATAATTGCAATCTCTTGGTAGTCAAACACACAACAAAATATTAATAAATAAAAAAGTAACGCGCTATTAACACGTGCACACTTATTAGGTGAATAGAATCGGCATAAAATACTGTCGTTCTATTTTCATCATATTTTGATGTCCTTTAAGTGAGAAACGTAATACCTTTGATATCACTTTTATAACAATATTTATTCACGAGAAGAAAGTCGATACCCACAGGCATATTCCTGTAATTATTGTTTAAAACGATATGTCGTCTAAACAAAGAAAATTATTTGAACAATCGCAGACGCAAATATCAAATTATCGTAAATAAAATATAATTATGCAAAATCCTAAACAACATGTCAATGTAAATGAGTCTTCCAAAGCCATTGTCGCATCATTTGTTATTGTCTCCATCAACTACTATTATGGACATACTAGGAACAATTGTGTTCACATTAAAGCCATTTCCACAAATTACATCACGAAAATAATCACCACATGCCCATAATTCCGGTATTAGCAAATTTCATATACTATATCAGATTTAAGTAGTGTCTCGAACGGTCTCAATGATATATTATCGTGACATTGGAAGGGTGCGTATATCATTAAATACTTATCATCACACAATATTCGGCTCATGCGGTGATATTTACTGATAAGGATTTTTTGTTGATTTAACTCACTGAATTTCCTTATTTATACCATACAATATTATAAAACTACACATTTAATCAGTTGCGTAAGTCGACTGAAGATCAGTATTATAATTTCAACATGCTTCGGGACAGAATGAATGTATTATTATGCAGGTATTTCAACTTTTTGACAGCTGGGGCTTGGATTTTGACCTTTTGACGGACTTGGTCTTTCAGTGGTCAAGTTCTTTTCTTTTAGACAACGATGACCCTGTTCCCGATGTCTCCTGAAGGTCACTGACTTCAATCGGCAGTACATCGCCGAGACAAACAATGCTCTTTGGGGCCTAGGCTTAGTTTACAGGATTTAGAAAATTATGAAATATTAATGTTACATAGTCAAACTGCACTCTATCTGCAATAGCTCCAATGTCAGCGAATATGTGAGGCACAACAATATTTTATTGCTGATGACTTTAATTGCGTTTGTGTATAGCCCGTTTGCAGCGAAAAAATTCGTCTAAATTTTGAATTGTGAAAAATCTATGCATCAGATGTTTATAAAAATTTACGTAGAATAATAATTACATTCTACCTACTCCCATTTTAAATTTCATATATTACATGTAATATCACGAAAAAACAGTTAAAACCAAACCCTTATTCACTAAGCTACATAAGCTATGATGGCCATTATATAAATATCAGATGCCTGCCTGCGTGACATTGATATTGTCAACCCGAGGGCAGAATGTCACCCCGAGGCGATGCCTGTTTCGAGGGTTGACAATATCAATGTCACGCAGGCAGGCATCTGATATTTATTTTATTATGCCGAACAATCTTACAAGTCTAGCAAAATGTTCAAAGCCATGATTGTGATAGTTATAAACAGTAGACATGACTGTGCTTTCATATAGTGTTGTGTTTATTCACATTCATCTTTAGAAAATCTTGTATATTTCAGCAGTCAATTAATTAAAATTGACGCAGTTACTTGCCCTTGCATGACATTCAAAATGTCAAGTCGATCACATGACCTGACGGTCAGTTTTCGGTTGATCACGTGTCTTTTAGGTTGGACAGTCACAATATCTGCCTCTAGGGGTAATGGGACTTTAGCATTGTAATATAAAGTGAGGTATAATAAAAACATATATAATAATGTTAAATTAAGAACTTAATAAAAGCATTGTAATGTTTATGCGCGCAATGAGATGTAGTCTTATAACTGAACCAGTCCTAAATAATTGAGTAATATACGTCTACCCAAACCTTTAGCATTGGACTGAAATCGACATTCACACGTTTGAAGAATGCCTAATATTAAGCAGTCAAAATCGTTCAAAGACGATGTTAAATCCGAGTTTTAATCGTTCGAGAATGAGGCTGCTAGACGTAAGCCATTTTTACGTTTAGACCCGAAAATATGATATACACAGACAGTACAGATGCACAGACGGCCTCGTATATTATATATTAAATATGTTACAAATACGTAAATCTACCGTTAGAAGTGTCAGGTGACCATAAAATTGGCTGTTATGTGTATCGATTCTTCTTACATGAAGTTTCATTGTTAACTACAAATATTTTACACAGAACTTATGAACACAACTGTTTTCACACATGCCCGATGTTGTTTAGATTTAATTGATATTAGGTAGATACATTTCATTCACTCGTGCAAAATCTCATACTTGTAGGTGCAGTAAATACTGTGAAATCTTCATTTTAGACGATTTTTTTCGCTGCAAACGGGCTATACTTGTGTTTCCAATCTGACAGACTAGTCCACACTTTCCCATTTCCCTTACACATAAAGGACCTAATATGTGAGCTTACGTTCTTTGGAAAATGTGCGGAAAGACACTGTCTAGTCTAGTGGATGCACCGTTCCATTAACATTTAAACGGCCATAAGTTTTAGAGTTACTGACTTCTTAGTCACACGCGTAAATCTAATTCAATACCGAATATACTTGTTTTCACTGTAGAGAGAAAACACAAATACATTTCTTATTATTATCTCATTATCTTATCATGTTATGATATGTCTGCTCAATCACCGTGAAATATTTAAAGGCTATTGTTACTCAAGAACCATCTTTACTGCCCTTAAACTTGTGGAGACCACATTATCCTACACTGACCCAGTACTCTTAGAACTATAGATTCACAACAAGAAGAATCCGTTTCATTCTAAACTAAATAAACCTTGTCCTAAACTATTAACAATAGTTTGATAATTATGTATAGAATGAAACACATCCCTCTGCCATATGTTAATGAAAACAACAATATGCCAATAAACATGTATTGCATCATAAACATCACACTGCAACCATTATGTACAGACCAAAGAGGAATAAACAATACAAATCAAACGAGTAATGATATCAGTAGTCCGTATTGTTCCCCATTTCAATAAAACGTTCGTGTACGTACTCGCTTACATAAAAGACTTGCCAAAGACGTCTGAAACCCATATTGTCTTTACGGATAGTATTTCAACTATGAAATGTTAAAGGCTAAATATAAACACAAAAGGAGTTTTGACATTTAACTCTATATATGATTACAATTATTCAACGTCATGTACATGTAGGTGACGTTGTTAGTGCGGTTGTAATGCTTTATTGCTTTATTGGCTTCCGTGGTTACAAATGCATCTCTATGTGGCGTTAGAACAATGTTAGACGCATATGTTAGTAATGTCTCATTATCGTATTAATCATTCCAATGCAACAATTGTAAATTATACTTTTGAACGTACTTTTTATCAACAACACCTTCCCCATACTGGCCCCAGGGGTTTTCTGTTGAAACTAAGTGATTCAGCTAGGGAATTCTGAATTTTGACAGCTTTGACTTCGGCAGTTCATTTTCTCGATCGGTTATGTGTTGGGCATTGTGTCTTGTAATTGTGGTATGTAATGTTTTTATGTTTTCTGTGCTCGGCTGGTTAACTTGGGTGCTGCCTTCCCTGCCTGACTTTATGTTATCTTTTTACAGAAATTGGGAAGTGCAATGGCAATTGTTTGTGTGAATTGGATAGTAAGGACTGTTTCACTACGAAAACAAACAAGCGAAATCGAAAAAGTGTTGATAATAAAGAGCGTTAATAATAGTTTTACTTCTCTTTAATCGATTATCAACTTTCGCAGCATGATAATAAAAATATGTAACGATTTTCTAGTTTGAAATAAACTAATCCATGTAATTGCTCTTAGTCCCCATTACTGAAGTATAAACCATTTTGAGTATTAGCCATTAAGAGCATCAAAGTAAAATAATCAGTATGAAAACTCTAATGTATAAACTTTCCCGAGTAATCCGCTCTAATTTACAAAGGTAATTAATTTGATGATTTGAAACGTTAAACCAGCTGTTATTCGACAAACGCTTGATACAATGCAAATGAAAACAAATCAGTTCACGAAGAGTGGTATATTTTCACAGTTTATACACTGAAATGCGTATGACTTCTCAGTATTAGACAAAATAGTATAATTCTAAACAAGTGCTTTCATTGTACATTAGCTATTGACAATTAAGGAGCAGCACTATCAATGCTATATTCCAACACACCTTTATAATGTATCAGTACTCTAGCCTAGTAGGAACGATTAATGTATTGTCTGTCTTCTCACAAAAGTATAATGTTGATAACCTAGCAGCAAATGATAGCATATTAACATCTGGATAGGTGTTTGGCATATTAGTACATACGTGTACATGTATCAGTATTTTATCTTATAGAGAACCAACACTGCATGTTGTAAGTATGCTTTTATTTATCAAATGCTATATATACTGTCACTATAATGTTCCTTTCGTATTTGATATAAACACAACGTGTAAGAGTGATTTAGTCAATTTATTGTTTACTATTTTTGTCTATGAGTGGGGTAAGCTGTTTCTATAATGTAAGAGTATAATCAAAAGTACATTGATGATAATTAGCAACGCTATCGCAACGCCTACAAGAGGCTCATAGACACTATTAGTACAACTATAACGTCAATGTTATTGGATTAGAAGTGACATTCATGACTTTTATGTTAATATAGTACCTGGCTAATAACAATACCTAGTGTGCATCATGTTTAGAGAGTATACGAAATACAGATTTAAGCTTATAAAACATTACGAATTATTTCTAAAGACATTTCTATCTCGCCATGACCTAAACAATGTAGTGATAGCAACATATGCGCAATGTCATACACATGCATTTAGCAAGACACGAACTGTGCTTCGGACTGGAAATAAAACAAACATCAATGCTTTTATTTTTCACCAATATTAAACAATATTTTCTCTCAAGAATCTTGGAATATCGCCACTAACAAAATATTGTTAAAATCAAATAACACGAACGATTACGCCAGACGAAACTACATAAAGCTAATATAAGTCAATTGAGTTCAAATAAGCTTCAACAAAGCAATTATTTTGTAATCTCTGCATCAACATTATCATGAGACATTATCATCCATCAATTCCTGCAATTTTCGAGCATTTTAAGATCTTGATTCCGTTGAACTTATAAAATACTCAAAACACTACTATTACGCAAGTCGTTTATCAGTTTTAGAATGGCATAAATACTTTAATGTTAATTGTTCAGCTTTGAAAGACAGGGAAGTAATAGGAAATCATAAGAACGTTTGTGACGTCAGTTACCGAGACTTTTTCAAAATACCAACGTTTCATGGTACGGATTCTCGCCTAGGTATAAGATGTAAGATCCGGAAATATACATGCGATTCTCACCAACGCATTACTTGTGTTGCTCAGTGTGGTACTGGAATGTATTCTTCACCCTTATCACTATAAACTTCGTATTTCATGGCCCTATGCGAAGCACTAACGCCGTGAAAAATAGCGCGACGTCATTTTGTGCGCCGGGTCAACGTTAGTGACCTTGTTTAGTCACCTGTAACTCTCGGACCGCGTATTTGTTTTAGTTCATATCTTTACAGTATGTAGAAAAAGGATTCCGATTTCTGATGGTATATAATTTGATTTACTTCGTTTAACCATGCGGGTTTTGTGACAATAGTCCTGTTTATTTTTGAACGTCCCACGTATACAGGTGGTATACAAAAGCCGTTGTATTAACTTGAAACCATAATATTTCTTATACATTTTAAAACATTTTATTAATATGTATTAATTTCTATTGCAACTTTAACACTGACGGAAAACAACCAACTAAATCGCACAATGTGCTAAGTTAGCTGTGCTGTGTCCAATATCGTCTTTAAATATAGTCAGTTAAAATGCTGAACGGATTTTTGCTTCTTTCTATTGGCTAACGTAGTCCTAATGCTGTAATCATGTTGGAACTAGTTCATTCAGCTTTTTGATAATTTTCTCGTTCGGTTGTGTGTGGGCATTGTGCCCTGTATGTTTTTATGTTTTCTGTGCTCGGTTGGTTCAGATGAGTGCTGCCTTACTTGTCCGACTTCATATTATCATTTGCAATAGGTAAGTAATCCGTGGCTTAATTGTACGTACATATAGCAGATCGTGAAAAGTGTGTGTGTGCCACGAGAGGTACCATTCTATCTAACGTTGTAGGTGATCACCTCACCATTCGTGGAATTATCTTAATATTACAGATTACCATCAGTATCACATATAGGTATTTGGCTCCGAGGCAAACACGATTTATTGACGTTTCAGTAATAAGGATATTCTATTGCTGATCAGCTACCGCCCCACTAAAATAGTCGCCGCCATGAAAATAATTATATAAAATAAATTGGTTATTCAATGTAGCGTTTTAATTCGCTGCTTGAGCGTTCAGCGCGGTTGCATTTGTACAAAGAATTTCCCTACCTGAATCAACTATAATTCGTTGTTGTAAGTTTAATTAACTGTACTGCTTCATCAGTATCTCAGTAGAGTGATATTGTATAGAAAAAAGTAACTATTCGCACAACTGCATCTGAGTACGACATTCGATATATAATAAATTGGAACATCACTTTCGGCTCAATGGAATACAATTACCAAACTGTGATCCATGCGTTAGAAATAATGGTACAAGTTCGCATGACTTTGTGTGATTGAAGCTTGATCTTCCTTTTTGCGAGACACCACATTGTCTTCGTCAAATGGCTACAATCGGTTATGCTTGGTGCAAACCAATTTATTTGTCACTGAAAATAAAGAGGGGTAATGAATATCCTCAAGATACTATCGAATGAAGCAATGCATTACATACAGTACAAACACTCACATTTAATGTTACTAGACCTAGACATAACAGATATTTTCATAATTACATAATGTTATTTTGTTTGTGATATCATACTAATCTGTCTGGCGTGTAAATAAAATAAATACATACTATTGTCGTTGCAATGAAATGAAGACACACACATATATTGCGTTATGAAACCTTCTCACAGTGAAGCTGCATACTTTCTGCTAGGGTTTAAGTATCAGTGAGAATTTGTCGACGGTACAACTGTGTGAAGTTAGTTTTATTGATGAGGTCCTTTAATTAAGTTAGTGTACTTGTGTTACACATTAAATGAGACAAGTACATAGTGTCCCACTTTCCTTACACCAAATGGACCTTTGTCAGCTAAAGTTTCCTGGAAAATGTGTGAAAGACGCGATCATGTCATGGTGTGTCGTTCCAAATAACAACTAAATGGTCACACATTTCAGAATTGTAGACTTCTTTATGACACGTACATCCAATTCTACGGAGAGTAGATGTGTGTGAAATATAAAGAGATACACTGGTAAAAAGCCGTTTAATGTTTCAAAAGCATTGTTTCCAGTAGATTCTACCATCGAAAGTATTCCAAAGATATGGATACTGTATACTATTTTGAAGAGGAATAATTATATAAGTTTTGTTTTAAAAAACGTGTTTTACGGTCCATTGGCTTTACTTATTGCATGTATATGTTGTATGATGACTATTGAAAATGCATGCAGTTTAAACTGCCTAATCACATTATCCGAACAATATTAGAACTATAGCTTAATATAAAAATTTGAAACAACCTGTTTCATTTAAAACGAAATGAAACAGCCACCACACTTATTCTTACTTGCAGAATTATCATTTTGTGCTGATCTTGCACCGTTCTGGCACATCTCAATGGATACAACAAAATGCAAATATGTCAAGTTCATTGTACCGTTTAGCAGACTGCCAAACAAATATTGCATGATATAAAGGCAACAGCCTGAAACAATACAAAGCGAAACATTTTTTTTATGTTCGGTATTACTCCTAAAATTCAATAAAACATACGCGTATGTATTAACTCACATAACAGTATTTGCCAAAGATATGTTAAACACATAATTATGTTCTTTATGTCCGCTTTTATAAATAGAAGCCAATTAGTCAATTAGCAGTTCAGTTGTGTTTACATATGTAGCGTTTATATTGGCAATGGCATTGCATACAGTTATATTAACAGCCAAATGTCCTGTGAAAATCATTAAACTGACAGAGGTATTTGTTTGGATAGGAGTGTATTTGTTTCAGTGAATTTAATGGCATAGACTAATGTTTTGTAGGTGGGTCAGGAAACTATTGGCATACACCTGAAAGGTCAATAATCTCTCTGTAAGCACATATATTGTAGTGACGTAGTAAATACGGCTACTTAACATAACGTTTTAAGGTGATACCACGGTATATAAAAGTTTCAAGATCCATAAAGTTGATATCATATTAAACATAGTATAACGTTGCACCTTAAATCTCCGTGTGTATTCTTATTTTTAAATTTGTAATTTTTGATATGCTGGTATGCAAAATTACAACATAATGAAATTTAAATATTTTTTGACGGGTGGTGTACAATTAGTTGAAACATCATAAATTTTCAAAAGCACAAAAATGCCAGACACGAAATTTTTCACACTTTGTAAGCACGCAACTGGCTGAAGTGTATATTTTATTACCTGACTAGATTTGCAATGTGTTTACAGAGTTCTTTACCACAATTTGCAACTGTTAATGAATTACATATGGTTTTAATTAGAGCGCAACTTTAAGATTGTCGTAAATGCTTTGATAGAACAGTACCCTTGTGTTTACAACAGACTAGTCCATTTTTCCCATTGTCCTTACACATAATGGACCTCTGTGAGTTCATGTGCCCTAGAAAATGTGAGGAAAGACACTGTCTAGTCATAGTGGATGTACCGTTCCAGTAACAATTATACGGCCATACGTTTAAAGTTACTGACTTCATAGTCACACGCGTATATCTAATTCAATACCGAATATACTTGTTTTCAATGTCTTTGTAGTCTTAGAAATATAGTTTCACAACAAAAATCCGTTTCATTCTAAACGAAATAAACCTTTGACTTGAATTATTAACAATAGTTTGATTATTATATATATAATGAAACAAATCGCTCTGCCATATATTAATGAAAACAACAACATGCTAATAAATAAATACCAGGGATGTTCGATATGTATTGTCCTTAGGGTCGCAAACATGAAAATTCTTTGATATCTTTAAATCGTTTTACATTTCTAGAACCATTAAGATTTCTGCAAGATTTCGTGCAAAAATCAATAAAATTTAATTACCGGACTGTTGTTTCTGTTGTCTTTTCAAAGGGTTAGTAATAAACACTGCGACATTTTGCGAACAACTGTCAATTAAAAACACCTTTCGGGATCAATCTTATTTCAACAACCATCAAACCGTAAATAAAGTAAATGCCTTCCATCTAACCATGATTATATGTACTTGATTGCCATTTTTGAACAAAATAAGAGTATTTCAAAGTCGCGAAGATATGTGTCAAAATAAGTAAAAAAAGGCATTCTATTTTTAATGAAAATTTTCAAATAGTTTTAATGGTTAGAATTTGCAATATTATACATGGGTGTACGCCGTAGACCATCAACATTGATTTCTGGGAAGAATTTGCGATCAAAATACAATTGATACGACGTTATTGGTGCGTGAACAGCCAAGCATCATTTGGTATGAATAAGACTGATCTCGCTTGTTTTGACCGTCTTATTCGTCGACAACAAATACTTTCATTTTGATTTTAAAGTTCTGATGGAAACATCAGGATTCAGTTATCGTTTCGTATGTTGCAGGTTAGCGAATACTGACATTTACTTTTCTAAACAACTACGGCAAAGATGACACACATTTTGCTTAAAATGAACATGAGGCCAGTGTACTCGAGTATATCCTCTTCAAAGTTCAATAAATTACTTAATCGTAGACGAAAGTCTATGTAATTTTTCAGATATAGAACAGAAACATACACCTTTTCGACAGTAATCGTAGAATCCTTCTAAATATTATCATAGAAAAATGTAAAAAACAGATTTTTGCTTTCTTCTATTGGCTAAGGTAATGGTGAAATAATGTTAAAACTAGTTCATTTAGCTTTTTGACTTGGGTGGATCATTTTCTCGTTCGGTTGTGCGGTGGGCATTGTGCCTTGTTTCTTTTTATTTTTTCTGCGCTCGGCTTGTTAAGATGTGTGCTGCCTTTCTGTCCGACTTAATATTATCCTTTCAATAGGTAAGTAATCCGTGGCTTATTTGTACGTGTATAAAGAGAAGAAACAAAACTTTGTACGTTTTATTACACCGTAGGAAATATAAAAGAGACGTAAATGGTAGTGTGAAGAGGGGCAATGAATATTCTCAAGATGCTATCGACTGAACTAATGCGTTACATATACAGTAAAAATTAACGTTACAAGACCCAGACATAACAAATATTTCCATAAATACATACTTCTTTGTGACATTACACTAATCTGTCTGGCGTGGAAACATAATGATGTCAATGAATTGCAAAGTAGATATACGAATTGACTGTGTTATGAAACTTGCTCACAGTAAAGCTGCAAACAATCTTCTACGGCTAAAATGTCAGTGAGTATATGTAGACTGCACAACTGTGAGACTTTTGTTTTATTAATAATGTCCTTTAATTAGGTTAGTGTACCTGTTTTATACATTCCATCAGACTGGTCCATACTATTCCATTCCCCTTGCACCTTATAGACCTTTGTCAGCTAATGATTCGTGGGAATGTTAGAAAGACACGATCTAGTCATGGTGTGTCGTTTCAAATAACAACTAAATGGTCACACATTTCAGAATTTTTTTATGACACATACATACATCCAATTCTACGGAGAGTAGATGTGTGTGCAATATAAGGAGATACACTGGAATAATGCCGTTTAATGTTTAAAAAGCATTATTTCCAGTAGATTCTACCATCGAAAGTATTCCAAAGATATGGATACTGTATACTATTTTGAAGAGGAATAATTATATAAGTTTTGTTTTAAAAATCGTGTTTTTCGATCCATTGGCTTAACTTATTGCATGTTTGCATTATTGTATATAAATTATTATGTTGTATGACTACTGAAAATACATACAGTTTAAAACTAATATATGGGTACTGCCTAATCACATTATCCGATGAATCTTAGAGCTATAGCTTAACATAAAAATTTGAAACAACCTGTTTCATTTAAAACGAAATGAAACAGCCACCACACTTTTATTTTATTCTAACTTGCAGAATTATCATTTTGTGCTGATCTTGCACCGTTCTGGCACATCTCAATGAATTCAACAAAATGCAAATGTGTTTAGTTCATTGTACCGTTTAGCAGACTGCCAAACAAATATTGCATCATATAAAGGCAACGGCCTGAAACAATACAAAGCGAAACGATTTTTTATGTTCGGTATTACTTCTAAAGTTCAATAAAACATACGCGTACGTGCTTACTTACGTAACAATATTTGCCAAATATATGTGAAACACATATGTTCTTTATGGACGCTTTCATAAATAGAAGCCAATTAGTCAATTAGCAGTTCATTTGTGTTTACATATGTAGCGTTTGTATTGGCAATGGAATTACATACAGTTACTAGTATATTCACAGCCAAATGTGCTGTGAAAATCATTAAACTGTCAGAGGTATATGTTTAGAGAGGGGTGTATTTGTTTCAGTGAATTTATTGGTATATACTAATGTTTAGCAGATGGATCAGGAAACTATTGACATATATCTGAAAGGTGAATAATCTCTTTTAAAGCACACAGTTTGTAGTGACTTAGTTATTACGGGAACTTAACATAAAGTTTTAAATGGAAATCATTTAAATGTTACCACAACACAAAAGTTATGTATATATCCGGACATAATACTGATACTGACGTGATATTTTTATCATATTTTGATTTTCTTATAAGTGAAGAAAACAGTCGATACCCATAGATATATTTCTGTACGATTTATTTATACGTCGTGTCATCTAGACATTAACAACTACTTCCCGATATCAGACAAAAATATAAAAAACATTGTAATTCAAATACAATTATGACAAATCCTAAACATTAGGTCAATGTCAAAAATGAGTAAATTTGTACTTCGGCGATGGTGTATTATTTTATCGAATCATATTTCGTCTCCATCAACTACTATTATGGACATACTATGAACGACAATGTGCACATTAAAACATTTTCTACAAATTGCATCACGAAAAAAATCACCATACACTGGTATACGCACATTTTATATACGAGAACAGATTTAAGTTGTATCTCGAATGATCTCAATTGCATATGGGAATTTATTGATGTTGTTACAAATGTAATATACACCACGGATGATAAACGGATCCCCTGAATGACATACTAGTACTTGATTTATCGTACTTGACTTCAGTATAGTTAACATTGGTATTTACTTTCGTTCGGTGCAGCTAAATGCAGCTTTTATCATCCAGAATTAATATTTATTGTGATTGCATGTTGGTTATCCTAATGTTTTTGAATACTCTGTCTGGAAAGGCGAAGATTGGCACATCAAAATAGGTATCAATAGATGTGCGAATGGGATGTATGGTGCGTATATACTTTAATACAACCAGTTTAGTTTCAAAGAAACTTCCAGAATAAAGCAAATCCGACTGCAACCCCCCCCCCCCCCTCAATTCCACTTTATAGAATTGTGGAGCGTATATAATTGTACAAGGTACAGTCAGAACGTTCCCGGACTGGTCATTTTATAAACATGTGTGACGTCTGATCAAGATAATATTTGCTACAGTTATATTAACTCTGACCAAGTTCTTATTGTTATCATTTGTTTAAAAAACAAGTATTCGTTACTTCCTTTGAAAAATATTTATTTTTGCGTTGGGTATAAACGATGTTACGGAGCACTTCGAAAAGTCCAGCTCGGCGGACTTCTTTTAGTACTTAATATGATTTCAAGTTATAAAATGGTGGTGTACACATCATTCTATTGTTATGTCACAACTGCTTTTATAAATCAGCGTGATCAGATAGGTATTTCATATGTCACAATCTGTTTTGATATCAATTGAAGAAAATTTAGACTTAGAAACATCAACGTCGTGTGATTGTACGGTGTAACGTGCTTTGATGAATTTATGTTCAGATCTGTTATGACACCGACAAAGCAAATGAAATTTATAAAAGTTATGTAAAGTGTGCAGAAATTGTGCAGAAGTGTTGTGTTTGACGAGGGTAAATTTTTCAAAGACGGTCGATATGATTTAAAGCATTATGTGCAAAGTGGGAGACCAAACTATGCCAGGGAGTCAAGGGGGTGCCTCATTTTGTGCGACTGTCAATAGTAGGTGGATAGACATTGTTATTTACACAAGACTTCGTCCTGAAACTGTGGATATAATATATGACTAATACATAATTTCAAAACGATCATATTAAGTCAGACAGGGAAGGCAGCACTCAACTTAACCAGCCGAGCACAGAACACATTAAAAACACACAAGGTACAATGTCCAACTGAAAAGTAGGATGAATTAGATTTAGCAACCAAAAAGCTGTATGCCCTAGCTGAATGACCCAGTCCAACAGTAAAACGACTACAATGCCTAGTTATAGCTGTCAGCATTCCTAAAAAGAAGAAGTAAAATGAAAAAGGCAACCAAATGGTTCATTGGCTATTCACTATAGAAAACATACATCACAGAGAGTTGATGCGAAGTTCTTGTGACGTAAGTTAACGTCGAAATGCTGTGTATGTTATTACATGATTAGTAGGTGGTATTGTAATGCACGGGATTCCCGCATTAACTACTGTTGGAATAAATATAACTGACGACTGTTCGGATGTCCAAACTTTGTATTTGTATTAGTGAGAATTCTCACAAGTCCACAATCAACAATAATATAATAACATGATATAGTCAGTGTTGGTAAAATCCAAACAATTATAATTTTGTAATTGAATTCTAATGGAAAACCATTGGTACGTTCACGTTGGAGAACCAAGATCGAATCTCTCCAAAACATTTAAAGAACGTCCACCACGAATGTGAGGCTTCTGTTTTAACCAATCAAATCATTTCATATAAATTATGCAAATTTGCACCAACCAATAATATTTCAGTATCATCTACACATAAGTATAATTCATTTGAGTCGCGAGCAATGAATGTCATAATTGCTTCACGACTAATTATTCATACAAAACCAGACTTGGGCGGATCTGCGCTTGTTTAGTTGGGCATTGTGCTTTGTGTGTTTTTAATGTTTTCTGTGCTCGGTTGGTTAAGTTGAGTGCTGCCTTCCCTGTCTGACTTAATATACTGTTTTGGCGGCTACATAAGAGATTGGTCAATCAACACTTTTATCACCTTCAATTGTTTACTGACTCACAAACAACAACACCATCTGTTTCAGTCGGACAAAAATGCAAATATTAAATAGTGTCAAATATGTGTCGATACCCGTAATTTTAATCTGACTGAAAAAATACCGGAAATAAAAATATGAAACTTGAATGACTAAATATTATTAATATGTAATTGGGCCTATAAGTTTCAACACCAATTAACTCCCACTCGTTATACATTATACGTGTAGATTAAAAATGTACATATCACTGTAATTTATGATACATTTTAAGCTGCAAATTATGTCGGTATAACATAAACATGCCGGGTACTTATTGACTGTACCTCGTAATATTAACACAGTTCCATTACGAAACTGAATGGAGGTACAGGTTAACCTCGTGAGATTTAATTCACATTGATCAATCAATAAGAAATCATTAAACTAGACACGTCCAAGAAGACAAAAATACATATGTAATAATTGGATAACCGTTATTAAACTAAACCAAATGGTATGAGAAAGCTTTAGAGTACAAATTCACAGAGTATAAGAGGTGTGTAGTACGACAAAACTCCCTAAACAATTGGCAAAGAGAAAACGTTAGCAAACACAAAGTCATTACATGCAGTACTAAGAAGATATTTTTGCACGACAGAAGTATTTCAGTATTGTAAATGGTTGCATTAGTAAGATTTCGTGTAATCTCTTGTATCTGTTGAAATAGCCTTAGAAAAAAATGTGTTCAATCAAACACACCAAACACAAAAGCAATCAAAGAAATCGATCAACATAACAATATCTCTGATTCTTTCTCGATTTGAAACGATGAATAAGCGTTCGCCTTGCAATAACTACGTAATCGCCGGAAAGAAAGCTAAGATTACACGGGGATTCACTTTGAATATATTTCGAATTTTATATACATGGTTTGCGCATAGCAGCTACATGTATTTATATTTATGTCTGTAAACTACATTATATTGTAAATCGTTGATCGAGATGCCTGTTAAAATCATGATTATATGTGTAAAATATACGACACTATAGAGGACAACTATTCTATGCACTAATACAACAAATATTTCTACATTTTGTACTTTATAATGTATATTTTTGCAATGTATTTCTATTATCTCATTGGTCTAACATAGTACGTGTATGCACTTTGTTGAAATAAGCATCACCAATCCGTTTATTAACATAACTTTCACGTGTATTGTCGGAATACTTATGCCGATAGATAGTACACTAATTGATTCCAGTCCGTCTGCTAAACGTTTGTCTTCCGCCAGAAACTTTGGATAATGAAGTGTTAGTATTCCTTACTGGTCGTCAATTTGGCAATTCTAGTTTAATAGTAATTTGCATAAAGTATTCTCTTCCGTCCTAACAGACAATGTTAAGGTACTGATGTTATGGTCAAAGCCAAACGACTGAGACGAAATAGTCTAAACTGCCAAATGTATGACACAACCGACTCTACCACTCGAGTATCGAAATAAGACATTAAAACATTGCTTATTAGATATGGCGTGCCTTAATTACGAGTGAACATGATGCATGACTTTCGAATAAACCAGAGCATAACGTTTTCCATTATAGAATTGTTACACTTTATACAAAGGATGTTGTATACTCATCTTGAAAAACAAAACATGTTGTTAAAGCCATATTTGCAATTCATATTCGTATGTTTGACACGAAATTACAGGCGAATGATAGATCGCCGGAATGCGGATTTAGAATTGCACAATAATAAAGAGAACCATTTGAACAAATACGACGTTCCAATGAGTGATTTATCGAAATACAGATTGATCAAACAGAAGTGATAGGCAAAATGATGTATATATAGAACTGTGAGTCATTCTCAATCAAATGTAATCGGATTATAGTCGAATATTTGGCCTGGTGGGGGAGAGGGTCGGGGAATGCACCTGTGAAATTATATATCGATGAAGCAGCATTGTGAAGAAGAAGTGCATCGGATTTCTCTACAAAAATATGAATTCTACAACACTGATAAAGTATGACATAGTTATATCACCCTTTTGACCCAGATAAACCAACATGATTCGATAATCTCAACATGATTGCAAAATGACCGACATGAAAAAAGGGGAGAGTACATTGTTTTCCGTTATTTTCCTAAAACAGTCAGTAACTAATTACCTAATTTGGTCTGACACATCTAGGTATCAGGGTGAATATCGAGTTTCATTTCGCGTTAAATAGCACTAATATATAAAATTATATATAAAACTTATGACAAAGACAATATAATTATACAAAACATAGAGGTATTTACTGTTAGGTATCATAACTGAAATCAAGTAATTAACTAATTACCTACATATATTGGTGTGATACATCTAGCAACATGATAAAAAGTAATGGTTCTCGGATTATTTTACATTTCGTCAATGTCTGTCATCTATTTCTACATAATAACTTGTCGAATGTCAACTTTACCGAGTATTTTCAAATGTTTTCAGAAATTTCATTTATAATTTAGTGATAATGATTCCATTTTGGCTTAAGAAACAATTAATATGTAGCTGTGCTTTATTCTAACAGCTGTATATTCATAATTTCGATTGCACAATAAGACACTCGACGTCTAACTACATTGTTACATCATTTGGCGTAGTAGATAACGTCAAACATGACGACATCAATCAGCTATGTTTAAACGTTAATTCAAGCACACGTGTATAAAGGTAAAGCTGCTTGGTGAGTCAGAATCATTATTACATTGTAATACATACATGTAAGCCTATGGTATTCTTAGACAGATTGATATATAATGCTTGTTTAAAGTAAGGATATCACCAAAATACAACCCTTTATACCAAAACTGTTATACCCAAAACGTTTCATGGAATTCATTCTGATGGCCAATCAAGCATGTAAACAATTGCAATGTAGTAACATTTTGGTTGTACTTATGGGAAAGTGTAAATCGTTAATTTTAACTATTTGTAATAACCAAACTGAGGGATCTTTCCATACAAATGACTGACAGAAGGACGCGACAAAGTTCATCAATTACAGGAAAACTTGGTTAGTTTTGTAATTTACAAACTGTTTTTGTAATTAAACATACCGTACACATTGCATCAATTAACCTTAACATCTTTAACATTTTGATCCAAAAGTCATGTCGTCAGTTACTTTTAATTACACATAAAATATTATTAAAATAAGTTATCAAAAACTAACCTTTGCATAAGTTCTAAGTCCGTATTCTTCTACATAATAGTAGTAGTAATAATATTCCGAAGTATTTTCACTAATATTAATCATATTCCCATTTGTTGTAGGATACAGTTCCGTTGAATTTAATGGCATCCTTTCAATGGAATGTTTTATTTGTTTACACGACAGTTCATCGGTTGATTAAATATGACAACACGAGCTGAACATATTTCATTATATATGAAGTGAATCGTGTATTGGTAAACACGCGGCACCGCAACATTATATAAGACGTAGGAGTATGTTTGTATTCTATTCACGAAAACGTGGTCGCATTGCGTAATTCTAGCATAAATGATACTCGAGTACTAAACATAACAAGTTGGCGTTCGTTCATGAAGCGATGAATTATTATTGAGTAGCAGTTACCCCCCTTGTTCCAGAGTCAGCCATCATTGCATAATATGCGTACGTGAAGAGCATTACATAAACAAGATGTAACTATCTTCTATTTTAAAAAAAACTTGCGATGAACGAAATTAAACTTGTATACGTTTGTGTCCTACGTCATAGTATATATACATAGGTTACCTTATACACAACGTAAAGCATCCTACATTTTACAGTATATTGCGTATAAATTTTCTTACAACAGTCGACTTCTACTCATGTGCAAAAACAAATTCCACTAAAAATAACCTCTTCACCTGGGGTATTGATGACAAAGCTTTCTGATGGCACTAGAAGAGTATACACTAGCTTGTAAATTCTGATGTTATTTTAATATCAACTGCATGTAAATAAATTAGTTTAAAACCTGTACTACATAGGTTCATTGGAATTGTGTCGAGTGATAGGTCAAATGGCACAAGCTCTAGTAATGGACATTGTCCTATTACCCGAAGGAGGTTAGACAATTAATTACAGTATCCAGTGAATGTACATTGCGACGGATGAGAAATCCTCGTTTGTAATGCTTTCTTATTTTAACATTTTGATAATTGAAAATGATAAATGGCTTCTCTCCATTCCTTGCAAGAAATTAACATTTGTCATGCTTCCAAATTTAACACCAATCCTTTACCAAAGCATTGTATCATGGTAAGATGTTGAGTATTGACTTCCACATTCATCAAACTAATCGAGACCACCGAACACGATCGCACTATCGGCAGCATTTGTGTTATTGAGTAGTTAATAGCAAAACAGCTCGGTCTTGTTAAAACTACAAGGTAGTTGCGAAATTGGGTCATTCGAAGGAGGTAAAACTATACGCATAGTTTGTTCGACATCAGAAAGTATTCTTCACACCATTGATGTAAAGTATGGGTATATTGCTATCGATCATAACAGCTAGTGTTTTTGGAAGACAAGTAATTATATTTTATGTTCACTAGCAATCAGTTTGTTCAACCTCAACAAGAAAATGTTATTAAAATCACAATAAAATGAAGATGACAATGTCAGTTCGATTCGAAATTTCTGTGTCTATTGGCGACAATATGGCAGCATGCCTACGCGTCAATTAAAACTTGCTTCTCCCACTTGTGACTGACGCTCTTCTTAGATGACAACAATCTTATAAATTACTGCGTGTTCAATTGTATTTCTGTTCTGCTGTCATAAAAAAGTGAATGTAGTTATTAGTTTTAGCCCGAGAATATGCAACGCACAATGTCTACAAAAGGCAATAGTGACATGTAGTTGCGGTTGGAAAGTTAATTCGTATAGTCAATGTTGTTGTCCTTATTAAACTGTCACTTGCGTGCTGTAATGTACACTCGTACATGTAATTACTTGGCATTGCTAGGTGGTGGCGCCGTTCAGGGTAGGTTCGCATTCTAATATGGGTACACACTATTAAAATAAAATTTCAGTAACATGGTTAACTCTCGATCACTATAGGTTTCAGAATCGCCCACGTGTAGTAATGCATGTATCAGTAGTATACTTTGGGCACAGACAAAGGCCAATGGTCCATTCTTTAATAAGCCTATGTGTGATACACGGATCCTCGCATCCACATTTGTCTCTACATCTTGTCTGCACCTTGACAAATCACACAGTAGTACACGAAATTGCTGCTGGGTTGTAACAATAAGTAATCGAAAATGATCTTGACATGTTACCTCTTTATTTATATTATGCCTTCCTACTTTGCAATGTCAAAAGGATAATCTACTGCCGCCCGATGTGTAAGTTCGTATAATTGATAAATTGAATCGACTCAAACCGATGCCGAAAGAATATCAGACTCATTATATATATTTTTGTTAGGCGACACTATAGATATACTGTCAAATATACATCTGTTTCATCTATAGGAACAACAAATTGTGGTGCTTGTTTACATATGGTAAAAATCATTGCCACTAGTATTACTGGTGTATATAATAATGGTACGTGGGGACAGTTAGTGTCCTGGGTACTGTTATATCAAAACACTTAGGGAAATCGTAAACCTATGTTCAATTTTCAATTCATAATTTTGCTTATCACCTACATATTGAGGACGGATACGGTTTGTATGAGTTCTTTGACTGACTAGCAGATGATACAAAACCACCCTTTACCGCAACTTGTAGCTGATAAAGAGAGATAAAAAACTTCCATAAGTGCTTTGATAAAACAGTATCCTGATGCACTGTTAGGCACTATGTCAGCTCTTAGTTTCGTATATACAAAAATGGGGCTAGGTGTAATTTTAACCTCCAATATCGTCTACAGTAATATCTATAAAACTTAAATAATCAATCAAATTATGAATAAATAATAGAAATACAATGTATAACCTCGCTCGGGAAAAGATGATTTATTCCTTTTGATAGGAGTACAATTGTGGTTTTAATACCATCAAATAAAATGGCAATTTATAGTTTCGTCCAGGACGTATTTTTCTATATTGGTTGAACAAATCAACTTGAATGATGTTTATCTGATATATGTATGTATTACAAATAAATAATAGGTTTACAAGTGTCAGATATATCTTTATGTTTTTATAGCAACGCACACTTTGTCATAATAACGGTGTGAGCGCATGTCCTCGGATTGTATTCTTTGGTTGTCTGGCAACATGAATCAAATTGCCACAACAAAGATTGGTATTCGCCATACCATCGCTGAAAAACTGTATTTCACGACAATTTATAGAAAATATACGAAGATAAACACTGATTTTCCTAAGCATTAATAAGCAACTCTCATTTATTTTTATTGACCTCGTATTCATTCAAAGTTACTAAGTGAGCGATGTGTTATTATTCAATGTATTCTAGTAGTTGTTTGTGAGACAACAATGTGTTTGTACCTTATTGTAAATAACGGCAGTAAAGACGAAAACGAATCAACAAGTGTACGCCTTTCTCACTGGATTGAAACATGGGACTAGATCCAACCATGGTACCATTTACTGAAAGTTATTTGGATGACATTTGATTTTCTTACTTATTGTATGATATATGCAGTGTTTTTATATCCTGACGCCAGAGCTTCTCCAATTGTCGAACATCAATTGTAAAACATACAAAGGTTTTGGGGAAAATGTTTGGTTTTTGATAAATATTCCATGGTTTCTTTTAGACAATTATTCATTTTTACTGATTTGAATGTGTTTATTGTATGAAGAGTCAGCAAACATAGATGAACTGATTATCAGTGGGGAAAATAAGTTGAGACCTTTTTTAAAAGCGTTTGAATAAAATAAAATCTGCGTTATTTAAGCACTTACGAGATTAAAATTTCGAGAAATTAGCGTTCAAATTTAAATCCTTTATAATTGTTTTAATAGTGATAATATAAATAATGTTTCAGTTAATGAATTCGTACAAACCATGCATGTCCCATTGGTGAAGAATTATAAGGCAAGATATTAAACGTAGAGAGTTCCGAACATGTAAGTGCTTTGTTAAAACAGTACGACACTGAATATCCAGCACTGAGATATATTGAACATTTGATCTCCATGAACGTGAAACCAAGACTAAAGGAGAAGAACTCAACCAAGAGGCCACTGATTCTAATATCTTGGAATGGACATCTGAGAAATGTAATACACATACATGGACAATAATGACTTTGCCGATAGAACTGTAGAAACGTTGTTGACATGTTCGATGATTTCGTATGTAATTAGAAATTTAAATAATTGATGTGGATTCAATATACGGTAACCACCTTCTTCTCATCTTTTAGCGCGCATCTTTGTTAGCAAACAGTGTTTATAAGCCTCCATACTTAATTCCAGTGTAGTTATCGTTTAGAATTACATCTCTCCCTTTAAGGTAATATACTTATTTAAGAAGCTTAACAAACGATGTTTAAAAGCCTCCATACTTAATGCCAGTGTAGTTATCTATTAGAATTACAGGTCTCCCTTCAAGGTAATATACTTATTTAAGAAGCCATGTAGAACGTCATGCATTTTGAGAGGCAGTATTTAGGCGTGTTTGAAATATCAATATTCGGGTATACTGACGTTAGGTTCTGTCTATATCTTTGCTTTGGGGCTGCTGCCGTTTCTGTATAGTTTCAAATTCGTGCCTTTATAGCACATCATACAATACATTTTAGGTACATGTAGTCCCTACACGCACTACATACGAATCAACTTTCCTCTTGCATAGCAAAACGTCAAGTCCATCGGTTAACATTTTCTTTCGCAAACTTGGATAATATTATATAATAAATCATATTATTTGAATCATTAGAATATGATTCACCAATGAATTAAATACCACTAAGTGCTAACAATGTCATCATTAAACGTCTTCAAATATATTTCCAATTTTAGCATTGAGTTAGACTTAAAGTGTGCGTTGCTATGGAAACATAAAGATTTATCTGACACTTGTAAACCTATTATTTATTTGTAATACATACATATATCAGATAAACATCATTCATTTTGCAGACACCAGGCATTCAAGTTTCAAATACCAATGTTTGAGAAACCAAAATATTACCTTTGTACGTATTGTATTTTTAAAGGTCGTGAGAACCGAAGAAAATATTTTTATCAAAATACGATTTGCTCTACAGCGTTTGCCACAATATCTTATTTGTGCTATTACATCTACAAACATTTAAGGCTGGGTAAAGTTATTACAGAGAGCGCAACGTTTGTAAAACAATAACTTCCCAAGAGATTCCAAGTAAATTAGCGTATAAAGCACGAGTAAACACGTATGTTTAGGATGTATACTTGCATATGCTCGTATCAACATGAAATAAAACAACTCTATTGATTTGAATGATTTCTAGTAATTTGCGTAAATTTTGACCTTAGTATTTATCTTGCAATTTGAAACCCTTGAAATTACGCTATCGCGAAATGGTCTTTTTGCACCCAAACTACGAAATGTTGCCCATTCAAATTAATTTTTTTATAGTATTCAATTACTTGAAAGGTGTACACGTAAGCGTAGTATTGAATACATAAACATAACCAGTGTGGACATGAGTGATATGTGACGTTTGATTTGGATCAAGAGGCAAGTAAAAGATCGTAAAGAGAAAGTTACAAACAACTTTGAACGATTTTAACAAGATAAACTCGACGCGGAAGCCGAGAACAAGCATTTGTGCGAGACAAAATCATTTCGTAAATACAAATGTATATGTATCAACTTTCAAAATTGCTCACGACTATCAAAATGTCCTCTCTCCGCCGTCATCTCGGAAAGCTCTATAGCGCATTTTGTTAACTACACATTTAGAGGTGGTTGTAGAGTCCAACCGGCATGTACTGGTTAATACCACCATTTCACCAAGGAATAGTTTGTTCCCAATAGTCCTCTTGACATCATATACATCATGTGAGATGAGTGTCGTTTGTTTTTGAGCGCTCATTATGAATGAATAACGCATAATAATAACGTCAATATAATCTATATTGTTATTTTAGGAATCAAAATATCAGGCACGTTGCGTGTAATCACAATTGAATTATTGTACATTTTGATATCATCTTTGCCGAAAGCCTGTAGACAAACACACCAGCGGAGTTATGACATTACTTATGAATATACACTGAGGGTCGTATATTTAGTGTAAAATTTGATAGAAAGGTATTCCGACTCTTTTACATCATTTTAATTACATGTTTTACACGATTTACGTCAACGTAGGGTATAATGGATATAATACTGTATACATGTATAGACAAATTTGATCGAAGAGGTTAATGAATTCCATCAAGACTGTATAAACGTGTTACAGAAACAGTAAATACCACTCAGCTGTAAAATAATGTTATCTGGTTCAGAAAAAAATATCATAACATCTAGCAAAACAAAAAATTCCCATCAATACGTAATTGATTATGACATTATACTAACTTATCTGGCGTGGAAGAAAAATACTTACATATTGATGTCAATGTATTGAATTTAGGCCAATTAGACACACGGATAATTATACATGTACAGTGTTATAAGTATTCCACATAATTATATATGAAAGATACAAAAGTGTAAAATTTGTTGGATTGATGATGCTCTCAAAATTAAGTGAGTATACTTGATTTCTAGACTCCGCCAAACTAGTCAACAATTTCCCATTTACCTAACACCTTATGGGCCTTTGTCAGCTAATATTCACTGGGAAATGTGTGGGAAGACCCTGTTTAGTCAGAGTACATGTGGCGTCCCAATATATTTTGAGAATTAGTGACTTTTTGTCAAACGCATAGATCCAATTCAAGTCAGACTCTACATTATTGCCATGTAGAGGGACAATCGCGTTCCAAATAATGAGTCTTCAAAGTTACCGTGAAACTTCTAAAGCACATTAAATGAAGTAGGATCAATATAGTATTCAAAAATATAACGTAGACTATCCAGTTACATTATCCAGAAACTGACTCGAACAGCAGTCTTAGAACTGTGGTGTAATAAAACAAGTTGTTTTATTTTAAACGAAATGAAACAATCGCACGTTTATTTCAATTTAACTTCGTGCTGCCGTTACAATGCCAATCAAATAAACAAAATGCAAGTATGTTTATTGTGCCTTTGAGTACATTGCCACGTGAATACTTCATAATAAACATCTCACTGAAACCATGCAGTTCCGACCACCGAAAACAATACAAAGCAAAACTAAGTTTCTTTTTGTATTCGATATTATCCTCAAAGTCAAAAAAAAAACATACGCGTACGTGCTTACTCACGTAACAGTATTTGTTAAACACATATTTTCTTTGTTGGCGCTTTATAAATAGAAGCCAATAAGTCAATTAGCAGTTAATGTATGAAGGGTTTATATTGGCAATGGAATTGCATACATTTATACGAACAGCCAAATACTCTATGAAAATCATTAAACTGTCAGAGGTTATGTTTAGAGAGGGGTGTATTATTTTCAAAGAATTTATTGGTACAGACTAGAACATAGTGTTTTGTAGATGGATCAGGAAACTAATGCCGAACATCTGAAACTTGAATAAGGTCTCCTAAACATAACTATACTAAAAATACGTAAAATTAACATAAAGTTTATTAAATGGAATCACTTCAACCTAACAACAACGCCAATTTGTATTTATATCGTGACATTTTGTAAAATACTGTCTTGATAGTTTCATCAGAATTTAAATGAAGAAACGTAAATGACAATAGTTATTTACGAGAAGACAGTCGATACCCAAGGCATATTCCTGTACAATAGTTTTAAATGGCATGTCGTCTAGACATTGACAACTATGTTTACGATAGCAGACAAAAATATAAAATTATTGTAGTTCAAATACATTCATGACAAATTCTAAACATCATGTCAATGTCAAAAATGAGTAAATTTGTAGTTTGACGATGGTGTATTATTTTATCTAATCGCATTTCGTCTCCATCAACTACTATTATGGACACACTATGAACGATAATGTGCACATCAAAGCAATTTCTACAAATTACATCACGAAAATAATCACCAGACACTGGTATACGCACATTTTATATACGAGCACAAATTTTAGTGGCATCTCGAATGATCTCAATGGTATACGGGAATCCATTGATGTTGACCACTCTAGTTTCTAAGAAACTTCAAGAACAAAGCAAATCCGATCGAAATTCGCTCTCTCAATTCCACTTTATAGAATTCTCGAGCATATATCCTTTCCACTACCATAGCGTACTAATTCAGACTGGCCGGGATTGCCATTTCGGGCTTCCATGGTTTACGGCCTAAATGCCCAAATTCATGAGTTTTGCTGTCATGGATACACATGCATCCCAGACTAAAGTATATCACGTACCCAAGGTCGTACACAGGGTTTTGGACCCGCTGGCCCCTTTTACGGTGATGCCTTACGTATTGGTGTGTTACAAAAATAAAATTGTCAAATATACATGTCAAACCTGTTTAAAGAATCAGAAAACAGATCTTTAAGATCACACTCTAACAACACACTATATGTCCCAAAACCACGCCTTGAATTCTGTAGAAAATCACTAGCTTATTCAGGACCAGTTATATGGAACAATATACCATTAAATATTCGGCAGTCAACTTCTCTTATAGCCTTCAAAAGGTCTTACCTGTCATGGTTCTACTCTGATTGACAAACCTAATGTAAATGTATTCTGAGATTTTGTTAATAATTTGACTATGTAACATAATATATTTGATACCATGTTGCATTTCTATGTAGACTATAGTTAGATTTTTATAACCTGTCGGAGGTCATCTTGCCTATATCACTTACAGGTACGTGCCTGAACTCTAATTGTCAATTGTAAATGACTCATATGAAAATTACTGTTGTACATTGAACAACTATATCTGTTTCGACCTCAGTGGCCAATGTAATAAATATTCAATGGCAAAGTACCTGCAACAGGTTGAATAACTCGCCCTATAATATTGTTATATTTTGTTGTTGTACTTCTGACTGTTTATTGTTTATGTCATACGATTTATGTACACATGTTTTTGCATAGAGGCTCACAGGGAAGACTGGGCTTGCCCAACTGTGTCGCCTCTTAAAATAAAGTCGTTATTATTATTATTATTATTATATGCCATAAACAACCACACTGACATATAAAAAACCTTCGGAAATATCGGCATTTTGTAGTTATTTAGCATGTTTACATCCCAAATTCTATAGTGTAGTAACACCCTATAGATTTCACTCTACTATCGCTTAAATTGCCTGAAAATTCTTTGCATTCGATGAAATCGAATTGCAGAACGAACCGAATACCTCACTGATGTTTAGCGTAGAGTTTGTTGAAGTTACAGTTCGATCATGTGTGAAATACATAAATCTCAAAGCATGACTATGCGCTCTTTTCAAAAGACAATATACCGAGTGTGCTATATCAAGAGTTGTTTAAATTGCTTATTTGCCCTAACACTTTTATAAAGCAACCGTCAGTCGCTTTCTATTACATAAATACTTGGTTAGGTAGGAAAATTACGTCATACAAAATTTTAATCCCGATCTGCGAGGCAGCACCTTTAAAGACAGCTTAAACGTAGATTTTCAAAAACTTTTTATTTTTTCTATAGAAGAAATATAAGGCTAGACAAAGAAGTCGGGATCAATGCCCTAAATATGCCCAACATAGGTCTACCAAACAAAGATGAATTGATTCATGCAAGGGTCACTGTCACATCCTCATTTCCGGTGAACTTTTGTCGTAATGTTGACAATAATGTATCAGGGACGGAATATAGGGTATATGTGAATTTCACGTACGCCCGAAAAAAGTTTGGTAGTGGATGGGACATAAAGTTGTAACATTAGCAATTTGTTATCACGTAATTAAATGGAGGTCTACTATAACATCATGAGGTTTGATTCACATTGATACAATGTTACCAATAATAAATCATTACATCAGATAAGTCAATGAAGAACAAAATACCCATGCAAATGGTTTTGGAAGGGTTGTCAATTCCAAAACGAGGTGTGTGGAACGAAATAACTCCTTATACAATTGTCAATGAAAAAACGTTAGTGAATACAAAGCCATGCCATACAGTACCAAGAAGATGCTTTATTCACGACAGAAGTATTTCCGTATTGTAAATGGTTGCATTAGTAACATTTCGTGTATTGTAATCTTCCTGTGATTGTATCTGATAAATTAACCTTAGAAAAAACGAGTTCAACCAAAAACAACGAACAGAAATGCAATCAAAGATATTGACATGGGAATATCTGATCAACTGTTCAATTTCTTTGATTCTTAGTCGATTAGAATCGATCAATAGGCGTTAACCTTGCACTAACTACATAATCTCCGGAAGTAAAACTAAGATTACAATGGAATGCACTTTGAACAGATTTCGAGTTTTATATGCTCGGTTTGCGCATAGCAGCTTTTTTATTTTATGCGTGTACGAGTAAACTATTTTAAGTCGTTGATCGAGAGTCATGTTGAAACAATACTTCTCTGTGTAAAATTAACGACAGTATGAAGGATAGTTCTTCTATGCACTATTACATGTACAACAAATACGGCTACATTTGTACTTTATACTTTATCTTTTTTACAATATACGTATATCTCTTATCTCATTGGTCTAACATAGTATGTGTACGCACTTTGGTAAAAAATAACCATCGCCAATCTGTTTATTAACATACACATATCATAAAGAATAATATAAGATACAGCTGATAAATCAATGACATTTAAAACGTTTAAGTGATGAAAAAACAGATTGTGTGAGTTCATTGTGTAAATGTTTTACGATCCACCGTATACGACAGTGCCCCTGTATTGTGTTGATGCTCAATGCATATCCGGGCGTTTTGATCATAGGACAATTAACTTTCATATGACTATACTCCAGCCCACACTACAATTATCAAGTGCACAACTTCATTATGGATATAAATATTTTTGCGAAATTTCACGATCCTACTCGGAATACTAATGTCAATACATATGGCACAAATTGACTCCAGTCCGTCTATCAAACGTGTGTCTTCCGCCAGAAACCTTCGCTAATGAAGTGTTAGTATTCCTTACTGGTCGTCAATTTGGCAACCCTAGTTTAATAGTAATTTGCATAAAGTAATCTCTTCCGTCCTAACAGACAATGTTAATGTACTAATGTTTTGGTCAAAAGCCAAACGTCTTATATGCAATGGCTTTAACTGACAAAAGTATGACACAACCGACTGTACAACTCTAGTATCGAAAAAAGTAATTAAACCATTGCTTATTAAATCAAATATGCCTTAATTGCATTTGAACATTGTATAGTTTTTCAATAAACCAGAGCATACCGTTGTTTCCATGTTATAATTGTAATACTCCTATACAAAATATGCTGTGTGGTCATCTTGAATAAACAAAACATGTTGTTAAAGCCATTGGATTTCATATTCATATGTTTGACATGCAATTACAGGAGCATGATAGATCGCCATAATACGGATTTCGAATTTCACGTTGTGCAATAATAAAGAGAAACATTTGTCCTCCCAGTGAGTGATTGATCGAAATACACAATGAAAAAGTGCAGTGATCAAACAGAAGTGATAGGCAAAATGATGTATACATAGAACTTTGAGCCATTCTCAATCAAATGTAATAGGATTATAGTTGAATATTTGGTCTGGTGGGTGAGAGTGTCGGGCAAATGCTCCTATGGAATTATATATCGATAAATCAGCATGATTGAAATGCATATTTAAAAGTACACCGGAAAATGAATGAATTCTACAACAATGATAAAGTATGTTAATATTTATAGCGAGTTTTCATTAGGTTATACAGTTTCGCGTTAAATGGCACTCAACAACACATTTGCCTTTTTGCAAAACATTAAATATATAAATTCTTGCAAAGGCGATATATACAAAACATAAAGGTCTTCTTTTAGGTAACATAACTGAAATTATGTCAGTAACAATTACCTAGATATTTTGGTCTGATACATCTACTAACATAATATAATGGTATTCGGATTATTTTACAATTCGATTATATATTTTAGAAAGTCTGTCCTATCTTGCTACATTAAAACATGTCAGCCAAATTCTAATTTCCAAACAATATCAACCTAACCGAGTATTTTCTAATATTTCAAATATTTCATTAATAATTTAGTGATAATGATTCCATTTTGGCTTAAGAAATAATGCATATGTAGCAGTGCTTTATTCTAGCAGCTGTATATTCCTAATTTAGATTGCACAACAAGACCCGCTTGGCGTCGAACTACATTGTTACATCATTTGGCTTAGTAGAACATGACGACGTCAATCAGCTGTGTTTAAACGTTAATTCAAGCACAGGTGTATAAAGGTAAAGCTGCTTGGTGAGTCTGAATCATTATTACATTGTAATACATACATGTAAGCCTATGGTATTCTTAAACAGATTGATGTATAATGCTTGTTTAAAGAAAGGAGGTCATTTACAATATGACCAAAATACAATCCTGAAATATTATGGAATTCATTCTGCTGGCCTATCAAGTATGTAGTTTGGTTTTACTTATGGTAAAGGGTGACACGTTAATTTAAATTACCTGTTATCACCAAAATGAGGGATCTTTCATTACAAATACCTGACAGCATGACACGACCGAGTTCACCAAATACAGGAAAACCATGGGTTAGTTTTGTAATTAATAAACTTTATTTGTAATTAAACATACCGTACACTTCTCATCAATTGGCATTAACATCTTTAACCTTTATATCCAAAATTCATTTCATCAGTTACTGTTAATTATTGTTACACTAAAAAATATCAAATTACGTAATAAGTAACTAACCTTTGCATAAGGTCTAAGTCCGTATTCTTCTACATAATAGTAGTAATAATAATATTCCGAAGCATTTTCACTAATATTAATCATATTCCCATTTATTGCAGGGTACAGTTCCGTTGAATTTAATGGCATCCTTTCAATGGAATGTTTTATTTGTTTACACGACAGTTCATCGGTTGATTAAATATGACAACACGAGCTGAACATTTTTTATTATATATGAAGTGAATCGTGTATTGGTAAACACGCGGCACCGCAACATCATATAAGACGTAGGAGTATGTTGGAATACTATTCACGAAAACGTGGTCGTATTGCGTAATTCTAGCATAAATGATACTCGAGTACTAAACATAACAAGTTGGCGTTCGCTTATAAAGCGATGAATTATTAGTGAGTAGTAGTTACCCCCTTGTTCCAGAGTCAGCCATCATTGCATAATATGAAACACTGGACAATTTGAAGGATTACTGAATTACATCGGGATGGTTGATTAGTTAAAATTACCATACAGTCAGAACTGTTTACTAAAGCATTTTGCAAACAGAATTTACGCCAGTTGATCAATCAAGTGCATGTTTGATCCACTTGATCATGTGCGAAATACAATACAAACAACTCTAGTCATTAGGGAAGTTACGAAACAGAACGTGTAAGGTTACGTGTACGTGAAGAGCATTACTTCATCCAGATGTAATTATTTTCTATTTAAAAAAACTTGCGATGAACGAAATTAGACTTATGTACGTTTGTGTCGTACGTAACAGAGGAATGCGTAGGGCACGAGAAACTACAGACATGTTTTGCAATGGAATAATCGTGTTACTTCCTAAAAAACATTCTCCAACTTGACAAAGTCATTATATTTTTTACGTACTAGCTTTATTTCAAACGCGCACTGGAATTGTAACTTGCACTTCTACATGCATACGTGTAAGGCTAGCTACACGTCTATGTGCACGTAAACGTTGCAAAAACGTAATGAGTGTAACACGAAGTGTCTGGCCTACGGACGCTAAAAGATAATATGCATAGATATACGGTTTCCTTCTATCAACGGGATTACCCTTAGATCGCATCTCATCTAGCGTGGAAATTATGTATTTACATTTGTCGGCCACTGTCACACGATATTCGATTAAGCTCTCTGCATGTTGGCATTCATAGTGCCCGTTAACTACGACTTGCTATGTACGTACAGTATTCGGACCACTGTAACAAAGAGAATTATATATTTTCCCATAGTCGTTGGCAGTAACCGCATCATTGGTGGTGAACATGTTTTAATGAATAAAATATGTATTCAAGTCAACTGCACGTTTTTAAATTAATACATGTACTGTGGTAACCTTATACGTTAAGAAAAGCATCCCGCATTTTACTGTACATAGCGTATAAATTTACTTTCAACAGTCGACTTCTACCCATGTGCAGCAACCAATGCCACGGAAAGTAACCTCTTCATCTGGGATCCGGATGACAAACTGTACATTAAAGCTTTCTGATGGTGCTAGAATAGTATACACTAGCTAGTAAATTCTTATGTTAATTTAATATCAACTAAATAAATTAATTTTAAAGCCTGTTTCATACACGAATTTGCAGTTAGGTTCATTTGAATTGTGTCGAGGGATAGGTCAGATGGCACAAACTCTAGTAATGGACATTGTTCTAAGGAGGTTAGACAACGTATATATATATACTGTACACATCCAGTAAATGTTCATAGCGACGGATGAGAAATCGTCGTTTGTAATGCTCTCTTATTTTAACATTTTAAAACCCCTCAACGTTCCCCTAATTAAAAATGATAAATGGCTTCTCTCTATTCTTTGCAAGATATAAACATTTGTCATGCTTCCAAATTTAACAACAATCCTTTACCAAAGCATTGTATTATGGTGAGATGTTGGGTATTGACTTCAACAATGCATCAAACCAATCAAGACCATCGAACACGATCGCACTATCAGCAGCATGTGTGTCATTTAGTAGTAAAAATCAAAACAGTTCGGTCGTGTTAAAACTACAAGGTAGTTGCAAATTGGGTCATTCGAAGGAGGTAAAACTATACGCATAGTTTGTTCGACATCAGATAATATTCTACACACCATTGATGTAAAATATGTGTATAATGCTATCGTTCATAACGGCTTTTGTTTTTGAAGACAAGTAATTATATATTATGTTTCAGTTTCTTCAACCTCAACAATACATTGTTATCAAAATCACAATAAAATGAAGATGACAATGCCAGTGCGATTTGAAATGTCGGAGTCTCATGGCGGCAATATGGCAGCATGCCTACGCGTCAATTAAAACTTCTTTCTCCAAATTGTGACTGGCGCTCTTCTTAGATGACAACAATCTTATAAATCACTGCGTGTTCAATTGTCTTTTTGTTCTGCTGTCATAAATAAAGTGAAGTGTAGTTATTAGTTTTAGCCAGATAATTTGTCTACAAACGGTAATAGTGGCATGTAGTTGCGGTTGGAAAGTTAGTTCGTATAGTCAATGTTGTTATCCATATCAAACTGTCACTGGTGTGCTGTAATGTACAATCATACATGGCACTGTGGTGGTGGCGCCGCCGTTCAGGGTAGGTTCGAATCTAAATATGGGTACACACTGTTAGCACTAAATTGCAGTAACATTGTTAACTCTCGGTCACTAAAGGTTTTAGAATCGCCCACGTGTTGTCAGTCATGTATCAGTGGTATACTCAGGGCTCAGCAAACGCGTTCTTTAATAAGCTAATGTGTGATACATGGATGTCATTAAGTCTACATTTGTCTCTACATCATGTCTTACGTTCAAATTTCAATTCTTAATTATTATTCTTTAAACCTACATTTTTGGGACAGATATGGTATTCGTTCCTTGACTGACTAACAATTGAGAAAGAACCCCCTATACCGCAACTTGTAGCTGTTAAAGAGCGATAAAAAATTCTATAAGATCTTTGATAAAACAGTATCCTGATGCTTCTGTTAGGCATATCATCCTAAGTTTCGTATAATTTGTATACAAATTACTAAAATGGGGATAGGTGTAATTTTAAGCTCCCATATCGTCCAAATTATATATATTATTAATACATCTTATAGAGTCCAGTAACTATAATAAAAATACAATGTATAACCTGGGTCGGGATAACTGATGCATTCTTTTGGGTAGGGGTAAAAAAGTTGTTTTTATACCATCAAATAAAATGACAATTTATATTTTCGTCAAGTACGTATTTTTTATATTGGTTCAACAAATCAAGCATGATGGTGTTTATCTGATTTTTGAATGTATTACAAATAATTGATAGGTTTACAAGTGTCAGATATATCTACATTTATATGTTTCCATAGCAACGCACACTTTTGCCTTACTTACTGTGATAACGCATGTCCTCGGATTGTATTATTCGGTTGTCTGGCAACAAAACTCAAATTGCCCCCGAGAAAGATTGGTATTCGCCATACCATCGGTGAACTACTGTATTGACGATAATTTTTAGAAAATATACGAAGTTCAACACTTATGTTCCTATGGATTGATAAGCAACTCTCAGTTATTTTTATAAACCTCGTATTCATTCAAAGTTACTAGGCGAGCGATGTGTTATTATTCAATGCATTCTAGCAGTTTTTTGTGAGACAACAATGTGTTTGTATCTTATTGTAAATAACGACAGTAAAGACGAAAACGAATCTTAGAAATGAATGAGGATGATCTTAATCAGTTTGGCGCTCAACAAGTGTACGCTTTTCTCGCTGAATGGAAACATGGGACTAGTTCCAATCCTGATATTAATACTACCGTTTACTGAAGGTTATTTTGATGACATTTGATTTACTTACATATGGCAGGATATACGTATTTAGTGTTCTTTCATATACTGACGCCAGAGATTCTCCAATTGTCGAACATCAATCGTAGAACATATAAAGGTTTGGGAAAATATTTGGTATTTGAAGGGATATTTTTTTTCCAAACAAAATAACATATTTGAAAACCCGGGCTTAGTATCAATTGAGTGTAATTCTCAAATGCAATTTTAAAATGTTTCCTAAGGAATTTATCAAATACTGGATATGCGTGTTTACGTACGAATGTCCTTGGCGATTAGTTTTTAAGGAATGGTGCTTTGTAAGTGGATGTTCAAATTTTCAGAAACTGTTCGTAAGAGTCTTGTCTTTCTAATGCTATAATATCATATTTTTATAATTTTGTCAGTCAGCCCGGTTTCCTGGAGATCGGCTTATATGTTTCGCTGATTTGAATATATTCTTTGAAACATATAGGCAATGTGTATTGTTTGAAGAGTCGGCATACTTAAATCAACTGATAATTGCTTGCGATTGTTGGTACAAACCTTTTTATAAACGTTTCCAATATATGCACGACTTGAAAACAAATACTTGATTGAGTTACAATTTGTTGATACGGTGTAAGTATTGACTCATTTTATACAAACCTATGCAGACACCATTCCAATAGCATCGTGTGGCTCTCATAGTTAGTGATCAAAATGCCAAAATCATATTGCGGAGAAAATGAAATTTGAACATTTAAAGCTTGGTTCACACTATGAACGTTTGTACTAGCGTTGGTCAGCGTTTCAAAAGTCGATAAAGTGAGCCAAAACGTCGATGAGATTACGTTCGCGAAAAGGAATATTTTGGTTCACACTGCGAACGTTGTGCATCTAACGCACACTAACTTTTGGGAACGTTTCCTAGAGCTTGATAGCTTGACAGAGGTTACTAGCGCTTAACAACGTTTGCCGGCGTTGTATGTATATTTTATCGGCGTATGTGAACTTTAGCCAACGCATGGTTAGCATATGTGCAGCGGTCCCTAACTTAGTCTGACTTAGACGAACGAGTTGCCGAACGCTAGGATCCGTTGCACCAAATTAACCTAAGTAAAGCTGGGTTCACACTTTGAGCGTTTGTCCCAGCGTTCGTCAGCGTTTCAAAAGTCGGAAAATGAGCCCAAACGTCGGTGAAATTACGCTCGCGGGAGGAATATTTTGGTTCACACTGCGAACGTTGTGTATCTAACGCACGCTAACGTTTGGGAACGTTTCTAAGCGTTTAACTGCGTTTGACAGCGGTTACTAGCGCTTAACAACGTTTGTCTGCGTTGTAGCTTTTTTATCGACGTATGTGAACTTTTGCCAACGTAGGTAAGCGAATGTGTAGCGGTTTCTAGCGTAGTCCGACTTAGACGAACTATGTACCAAACGTCAGGATCCGTTGAACAAAGTTTACCTACGTTACTGAAACGTTATGGAAAGTTCGTCTGTGCTAACCACATGCGTTGCTATCGCGTTCATTGCGTCTGATATTCGTTGGTCTACGTTGGACAAACGTTCATTTGCGCCGGGGAAAGTTGACTTACGCCAGCCCTTGCGTTACTACCACGTTCATTGCGCTGACTACCCATTGGCCTCCGCTAGATAAACGTTCGACTAAATTCATTATCACCAGTAGCGTTTCAGCCGACGTTTGCCAACGGAGTTGAACTTAAGCAAACTTTAATCAACTTAATTCAGCGTTCAGGAACGTTTATTAACGGAGCACAACTTACAACAGCGTTTATTTCCAAACGTCGGCAAAGTTTTTGCATGTTAAAATTTTTCAACGAATACAACGTTCTTCAGCGTTTACCAGCGATCGTCAACTTTTCAAAACGTTTAGTAATTTTTACTAGCGGAGCTGAACATTTGCTCAAACGTCGGTAAACGTCGGTCCAAACGCTAGAGTGTGAACCTAGCTTAAACGTTTTGAAAAGTTGATGAACGAACGTTTTAGTAACTGATGTAAACTTTGTTCAACGGATTCTGGCGTTTGGCACCTCGTTCGTCTAAGTCGGACTAAGTTAGAGACCGCTACACATACGCTAACCTACGTTGGAAAAAGTTCACCTACGCCGATAAAAAAGCTACAACGCAGGCAAACGTTGTTAAGCGATTGTAACTGCTGTCAAACGCAGTTGAGCGCTGAGAAACGTTACCAAAACGTTAGCGTGCGATAGGTACACAACGTTCGCAGTGTGAACCAAATTATTCCTCCTCACGGGCGTAATTTCACCGACGTTTGGGCTCATTTTCCTGACTTATGAAATGCTGATCAACGCTTGTACAAACGTTCATAGTGTGAATCCAGCTTTAGTAACTTTAACTAGCGGAGCTGAACGTTTGCCCATTGCCCAAACGTCGGTAAACGTCGGCCCAAACGCCCGAGTGTGAACCCAGCTTAAGCGATTTGGAAAGTTCATAATCGTAGATGAAGTGTAACAGCTTAATTTTTCATGTTGCAAAATTTACTTCGATGGGCAGTTTGTTTATTACTTCACTGTAGTTATCATTCTGAATTACCACCCTTAATGGTTAATTATATACGAAATTCAAAGTCCGCAGTATGTCATTCATTGCGGGTTGAGTATTCACGTTGCCACGAAGCCTTTATACCCACGTCATTCAATACAGTTAAGGTAGTCCCTGGAGTCATTACATACGAATCAAAACTAGAGAAATGTCTTTTTGTTAAGAACAACTGTGGCATTACATATTGTGCCCACAGCATTACATTTTGTCTTAAATTACAGAGGTGTATTAAATCATAATTAGGATTAGGTTGTTAGATTCCGACAAACACACGCAACAGTTTCCTTAGCACTTGATTCTCAAAAGAATTAGATACCACCAAGTGCTAAACACTGTCATCATTAAACGTCTTCAAATATATTTCAAATTCAGCATCGAGTTAGACTTTATGACAGTAAGCTCAAAGCATTAAATATATATATATCAATGTATGAGCAATCACAACATATCATTTGTACGTAATTCTACAAAGGTCGTGAGAACGGAAGAAAGTAATGTTATCAAAATACGATTTGCTCTGCAGCTTATTCCATAATATCTAATTTGTGATATTACATCTACAAACCTTTAAGGTTACATAGAGCGCCACATTTGTAACACAATCACTTCCCTAGAGATTACAAGTATATTACCGTATAAAACACCAGTATACATAAGATAACCAATACAAAAGAAAATACGCAAACCATTACAAAGGACCTACTGTGACAGATTATTCAAATTCTTGAAAGATGTACATGTAAGCTCGGGGGTTTATACATAACATTACCAATGTGGACATACCAAGTGGTATGAGACGTATTTTTGGCAAAGGATGCATGTGAAAATATGTCAACAAAATGTAAAAAACGACCGTAAGAATGATATTCATTGGTCGATTTTAAAAAGACATAATCGACGCCCAAACAAAAGTACTGTCCATTCAACTTAAATTGATTCAACAAAATGTCTCAGTTTTTGCCCGAAGTCGACTCAGCTGGCTGGATAGTAGTTCAGTCTGTCTCGGGCAAGATATATGACCTATTGCACAAAGTTATTAAGTTGCATGGTTCATTTTTACCTTCGTGTTCTGCTGTTACTTTTTGTGCAGCCTTTCCAGTCCGCTTTGTCATTATCTTTTAAAATAAATAAGTAGAACTACATTTTTTAGTTAGCTGGAGCAAAGAAATCTTGAGAAAGTATTTTTTTTTCGTTTTAAAGTATCCTTTTTGTAAAATTGGAGAATGTTATTCCATGTAGAAAGGTTTGTTGTACATATATGATATAATTCTGAAAAGAATAAACATGCAATCTCTAGCATTCTAATTGCCGACACAAATTAAGTAAATCGCATTTGTGTGAGACAAAATAATTTCGTTAATACATGTATCAGCTCTAACAATTCATACTCTATAGCGCATAATGTTAACTACACATTTAGAGGTAATGGAGACTAACGGGCGTGTACTGGTTACTACTCCAATTTCACCAAGGAATATTTTGGTTCGAAGAGTCCTCTTGGCATCATGTACAGCATGTGAGAATATTTTCGTCTGTTTTTAGCACCCAGTATGAATACATAACGCATAAGCTAAACCTGCTATGATTTTGAAAAAGTTTTTCAATATAATCTGTATAATTATTTTAGAAATCAAAATATCAGGCACGTTGCATGTAATCAAAGTAGAATTATTGTGCATTTTGATATCATTTTTGTCGTACGCCTGTAGACAAACACAACAGCGGAGTTATGGCATTACTTTTGAATATACACTGTATATTTTGTGTAACATTTGATAGAACGGTATTTCGACTATTTTACATTTTGATTACATGTTTTATACGATTTACTTCAACGTAGGGTATAATGGATATATAAATATATATAGATGAATTAGATCGAAAAGGTTACTAAATTGCATCAAGACTGAATAAACGTATTACAGAAACAGTAAATACCACTCAGCTGTTAAATAATGTTACCTGGTTCAGAAAACAATATCATAACATCAATACGTAATTGATTGTGACATTATACCAACCTATCTGGCGTAGGAGAAAAATACGTACATATTGTTGTCAATGTATTGAATTTACGCCAATTAGACATACGGATATACATCTTCAGCGTAATGAATATTTCTCATATACGTAAATGCGAGACACAACAATATGTATTTTGTTGGATTGATGATGTCCTTAAAATTAAGTAAGTGTAATTGATTTCTTCATTCCGCCAGACTTGTCCACACTTTCCCATTTCCCGTACACCTAAAGGACATTTGTCAGCTCATATTCACTGGGAAATGTCTTTGAAGGTCCTGTTTAGACTAAGTACATATGTCGTTTCCATAAATTTCAGAATTTGTGACTTTTTGTCAGACGCATAGATCCAATTCAATTCAGACTCGACATATTTACCATGCAGAGAGGAAAAGACAATCGCATTCCAAATAATGAGTTTTCTAAATTACCTTGAAATTTCGAAACCCTTTGAATGAAGTAGTATTCAAAAAGTAAAAGAGTAAACGTGTAGTTCAACGTTAGTATATTATCTTATCGAATCATATTTCGTCTCCTTCAACTACTATTATGGACATACTATGAAAGATAATGTGCACATTAAAGCATTTTCTACAAATTGCATCACGAGAAAAATCACCATACACTGGTATACGCACATTTTACATACGAGAACAGATTTAAGTGGCATCTCGAATGAGTTTAATTGCATACGGGAATTTATTGCTGTTGATAGGATACACCAACGAGGATTTACTTGATCTACCGTAATTTACTTCAGTATAGTTAACATTTGCATTTACCTTCGTTTGGTGCAGTTAAATGCAGTTTTTACGAACCAGAAATAATATTTATTGTGATTGCATGTTAGCGATCCGAATGTTGTAGAATACTCTGTCTGAATAAGTGCTTTTAACGAGAAGTACAATATAAAAGTAACGCAATCTTCATATAGAAAGAAAATGTATCAGGGTAATACTGGTGGTACATTGAGGGGATTGGAGCCAAACTTTTTGTTATTTATCATCCTTCATCGAATGTAATCAGAAAAGTTTCTGATGTATAGCACTAAATATTGTTATAGCCCTAAATCATTGTACTTGACTTTAGTCTGTACGTCAAGTAAGTACCAGTGACAAATCGATAATTTTCTACTTACTCGAAAATAAATTTCTAATGCCTTTATGCGAAGATTGATACATCAAAATAGGTATCAATATACGAGCTAATGAGATGCATGGTGCGTACATACTTTAATACAACCAATCTAATTTCAAAGAAACTACCAGACTATTTTTAATATAATTGTATTAAAATGTAATTTTATGTGTACAAAATTAGTAGTTTAAGAGGTTTGTAGTACGAAAGAACGTTAGCAAACACAGAGACATGTCATGCAGTACCCCCGAAGATGCTCCATGCACGACAGAAGTAGTTCCGTATCGTCAATGGTTTCATTAGTAAAATTTCGTAAATTGTAATTTCCATGAGATTAATTATGTTGAATTAGCCTTATAAAAACGAGTTCAACCAAACACATCAAACAGAAATACAGACAAATAAATTGACAAGGGAACATCTGATCAACTGATCAAGTTGTTTGATTCTTTGTCGATTTGAATCGATCAACAAGCGGTTACCTTGCATTAACCACGTACTCTCCGGAAATAGATCTAAGATTACATTGAAATTCACTTTGAATACATTTCGAGTTTTATATTGACGGTGTGCGCATAGCAGCTATTTTTATTTATGTGTGTAAACTATTTGAAATCGCTGTTGAAACAATGCTTCTCTGTGTAAAATTTAAGACACTATAGAGAACAATTCTGCTATACACGAATACAACTTCATTTCAAACTTTATACACTTTTGTGCACTGTATATCTCTAATCCCAGGCCCACAGGGTACATGCATGCATTTGTTAAAATGACTATATTTATACATTTTTATTACATGTAACATACACAGATTATCGCCATAAAGTATAATATAAGATACAGCTAATAATGGAATGTCATGTGATACATAAACGAGATGGGATGGTGTGTGTACAATGTGTAAATGTTTTGCAATCCTGTATTGTGTTGTTGGTCAATATATATCCGGGTGTTTTGATCACAGGACAATCAACTTTTGTATGACTGTACCCCAGCCAATCACAATTATCAAGTGCACAACTTCATTATGAATACAAATATTTCTGCGACCAAACTTGGAATACTAATGTCGATACATATGACACACATTGACTCCAGTCCGTCTACTAAACTTGTGTCTTCCGCCTGAAACCTTGGTTAATGAAGTGTTAGTATTCCTTACTGGTCGTCAATTTGGCAACCCTAGTTTGATAGTAATTTGCATAAAGTATTCTCCTCCGTCCTATAAGACAATACTAAGGTACTAATGTTTATGGACAACAGCCAAACGGCATATATACAATAGTTTTCACTGACAAAATATGACACAACGGACTGTACAACTTAATATAGAAAAACTAAATTAAAACGTTGCTTATTAAATATGATCTCAACTAATTTATTGGTAAGATCAGCGCCAAATTGATTATTAAAATTGTTATCCCTCTATACTTATCTCTTAAACTAATTTATCCTGTGGAATTAGGTATCACTTCCGGTTCTGAAGTTTTTTTTCGGTTACTTCCTGCTATCCGAGATCTATACCACTTTCGTATCTCGAATGTAAACAAACAACTTCTGTGGTCCATCAAGGCCAAACACACAGTTGTATCCACTGATTGCCAGTCATAATAGCCCACTGTGTGTATCAGGTAACCTTTTTTCAGTTATGTTTATTTCGTCCATATTTTTGTTTATTATCATTCTTGGTCGCAGATTAATAGGAGAATGCCTGAACCCAGTTACGGTTAGTTTCGCCAGTTTAGATTGTTCAAATTCGACACCCCAAACCAAGAATGCCAGCGTCATAATCACTCTGCAATATTTTAAAGGCGGGGTAAGCCTGTCTTAGGTAATTCCTCACTTATATTCTTACACTGTTTGTTGGACTGCCAAAGCTCTGATATTTAATTTAACCCTGGTCCCAGTGCCAACATATGTTGGATGTGTGAAGAGGAGATACCAAAGTCCCAGAAGGGTATCCTGTGTGACGCCTGCGAACAATGGTTCCACACGGATTGCCAAGGTATCGGTGATAGCATTTATGATAAACTCTCCGACTCTAGATTTGCCTGGCAATGCCAATACTGCGGTCAGGCAAACTACTCATTTTCCCTCAGAGAATCCCTAGACTCCCTTAACGACAGCAATAGGTTTTCCACTCTGGCCTCAAGTACCAAGCTCACGGATACGGGTAACCGTTCTGATAAATCGGTAAGGTCAGTCTCTAGCACCTCTGGGTTCACTCCCTGCCCCAAAGCTTCTTCTACTCCTAACGAGAAGCTTAATCCAAGTCAACAAACCTACCTTTGTTAAACATAACAATGAGAGAATCAGTATCATTAACATTACCTGTAGGTCTATCAAAAACAAAATCCCAGATCTCCACCAAGTTATCCAACAGGTCAAACCAGATATCATCTCGTGTACAGAAACTTGGTTAAAACCTGAAATCCAAACCTCTGAAATATTCCCAGACAGCTTAGACTACCAAGTCTTTAGAGATGATAGAACCTCTAGCCAGGGGGATGGAGTACTCACCGCAATCTCCAAAACATTCATCTGTCAAGAGCAACCAGAACTTAAAACCAATTGCAATATATCCTGGGTCAAACTAACAGTACAAGACGCTCGTGATATGTTTGTGGGTACTTACTACAAGCCCCATGAAAAAGACGAGGAGTCCCTAGCTGAGTTATTGCAATCCCTATCTAAAGTTAGACAATATAAATTCCCTCAACCTCCAACAAATAGTTACCATCCCAACGAGAAACAACAATAGTCTTGATCTCTTCCCCACCAATTACCCCTCCCTAGTTCATTCTACCAAAACCCTTCCCAGCCTAGGCAAATCAGACCATTACATAATATTTCATGAAATAAATATTAAGATTGGTCGTCCCCACCAGCCAAAAAGGTCAATTAACTGTTATAGTACGACAGACTGGGTTAGTTTCAAGAGGGACCTGACAGAGTTTGGTGAAACATTCAAAAACGCTCATCACTCTGACCCCACCATAGCCTGGGATGAATTCAACGAGGAATTAGATAAGCTCTAGCTACATCCCTACCAAATCTACCAAATCACGATGCGATCTCCCCTGGTTAACCCCTGATATCCTCAGGCTCATACGCAAACGTAACAAAATGTTCCTAAAACTGAAAAAAGCCCACACGGCCCCAAAATGTAATAGTGCATTCAAAGCCCTCAAGAACAATATTCAGAAACAACTGAGGAATGCATACTGGTCATATCTTGAGCCTGTCATATTCATGGACAATTCACAACCCGGTAACAATAAGAAGTTCTACTCCTTTAGCAAACATAAGAAAACTGAAAACTGTGGTGTAGCTCCTCTAAAACACGAGGGTCTAACACTTACTGACCCCGTGACCAAAGCAAACATTCTAAACAAACAATTCGAAAGCAAAACATAATAATAAGTACCTATTTTAGAAGTAGAGATCACTTTTAAACACTCTCACAAATAATCAGTCAAATTCATTATAAATTAAATAAGTTATAAGGGTTTTAGGCAGGTCCCCGTTTTTTTTGGGACACCCTGTTTATATATAACTATGTGCCCTTATAAATGAATTGTAATAGAACCATAGTCGACTATTTGGTCAGGTGGGTAAGAGGGCCGGCGAATGCTCCGATGGGATTATATATCGATGAAGCAGCATTGTAATGTATACATGGATTAAGAAGTACTTATCTTGAAATAATGAATTCTACAACACTGATTAAGTATGACATATTTATATCGAGTTTGCATTCGTAATGTACCCTAATCTTAGACAAATTTATGTATACTGCTTGTTTAAAGTAAGGATATGACCAAAATACAATCCGTTATCGGAATACCCAAACTGGAGTATAATGGAATTTATTCTGCTAGCCCAACAAGCATACACACAGATTACTACTACATTTTGGTTGTACTTATGCTAAAGAGTAGATCGTTAATTTTAACTATCTCCTATAACCAAAATGAAGAATCTTTCCTTACAAACGATTGACAGTAGGACGCAACCAAGTTCACCAAGTACAGGAAAACTATGGGTTAGTCTTGTAATTCATAAAATTTATTTGTAATTAAACATACCGTATACTTCGCATCAATTAACATAAACATCTTAAAAATTGTTATTAGATCCAAAAATCATGTCATCAGTTACTGTTTATTACACATAAAAGAATATTAAAATAACTAACCTTTGCATAAGGTCTAAGTCCGTATTCTTCTACATAATAGTAGTAATAATAATATTCCGAAGTATTTTCACTAATATTAATCATATTCCCATTCGATGTAGGGTACAGTTCCGTTGAATTTAATGACATCCTTTCAATTGAATGTATTTGTTTATACGACAGTATTTCGGTAATAAATATGACAACACGAGCCGATCATTGGTATATATGAAGTGAATCGTGTATTGGTAAACACGCGGCCCGCAACATCATATAAGACGTAGGAATATGTTTGAATTCTATTCACGAAAACGTGTAGTCCATGAGCCACCAATAGAAGACCCCCCCCCCCCCCTAGGGAATTTTGGTCACTATATTTTTCTGAAAGCATATGGTCCCTGGAGTATTTTCCTGAAGTCTGCACTTTGGCCATTGGGGCGTTAAGACTTTTTGGGATAAAACGTCAAAAAATATAAACGAAAAGTACAAATTTTCGGAATCGGTTAACTACAATCTTATTTATTATGTTATTTTAAAATAAATATCTGTAACAGATAGATATTAACCTGTCCTATGTAGACTGAAAAAATCAGAGTGCTGCTATTGTGCAAAATGGCTTTTTTGGGGTAAAACGCTAAAAATTATAAGAGAAAAGTGCGAATATTTGGAATCTGTGGACTGCATTGGCATGTATTTATTTTTTTTATAAAAAATACTCTAATTGAAAGATATTATAGTGCAGTTTCATACTGCAAAAAATTAAAGCCATGTTATTACGCAAACTTAGGAATCTGTAGATTACAATAAAACCATTCCTATGATAATTTTTTTGTAACTAAATAAAATTAATGTGATAAATTTGTAGTAACATGCAGTTTAAGATTTCAAATATATATTGCCAGATGAGATACTTTGGGGGAAATTACAAAAATAATAAATGGAAAGTGTGATTTTTGGGAATTGGTGTCCTAGTTGTAACTTACGACCATTGGGTACGGACATTCCTAGTCCTAATGGGTATTCAAAATTACATTCTAACCATATATAGGCAGTTCTGGTACTGTTGGGTAAATTATTATTAAACATCCATACATAGTCCTAACTGGTACATACGAATAACCATTACATGCAATATTGGTTCTATTTAGCACTAAACAACCCTATACAGACATCAGTTGTCCTATCGGGTATTAACTACCACCATGCACAGACAGTCCTAGTCCTAGTCTAATTTGATAGCATAGCCAATACCATTCCTAGTTCTATTTGATATTCAAAACCACCATACTTATACAGATATTGCTAGTCAGGCTGGGTACCCATAACCACTGGTAGGTACATTCATTCCTCGTCTCAATGGGTAGTCACACTTCTAATTGGGTACTCGTAACTGCTTATTGAAGTACATACATGCCCAGTCATAGTGGTGACTTACATATCCATATACAGACATTCCTGGTCCTATTTGGTACTCTAAACCACCATGTACAGACATTATAGGTGCAATTTGGTACTCATTTCCACCATGTACATATATTGCTGGTCGTAAAGAATACTCATAACCACTAGGTTCAGACATTCTCGTTGGATACTGCCGATCATCAATTGACAACTCAGGCGCGCCATGTGGCTACATGCTTGGCCTTATTGACCACTCATAACATATGTACTACTCGAAACCTTCATGTACGAAATCAGTTGTCCGATTGGGAACTACCAACTACTAGGTGCGACCATTTGTTGTCCTATTGGGTAATCACTACCCCCGTGTACAGACTGTGATGTTCTTATTGGATACTCATACATACATTCCTAGTCATAGTGGGTACCCCAACTACCATGTACATGCATGCCTGGTCCTATTGAATACACAAAACCACAATGTACAGACATTTGTGACTGGGTTGGGCACTAACAACCACTAGGTGCAGTCATATGTTGTTCTATTTGGTCACTGCTACCACCATCTACAGGCAGTCCTGGCCCTATCAGGGATACATAACCACTAGATGCATACATTCATTGTCCTAGTGGGTACTCAAAACCACTATGTTAGTGCATAAGTGGTATAATCGAGTCCTCACAGCCACTATACTCAGCCATTATTGGTCCCTGTGGGTACTGACTACCATGCTATACATACATTCCTGGTCGTATAGGGTGCCAATTACCACGATTAACAGATATTCCTGTTTAGGATAGATACTGAACATCATCATGTTAAGCCATCTCTCAATCACTAGTTACATACATTATTGGTCTTATTGTGTACAGACAACCATTCCTTGTCCTATTGACACTATGTAGAGACATTCCTGGTCTTAAAGACTTTAAAATTCAGCAGTGAGCATGCATAACCCTCAGCTGTGACCATTTTTTTCATCAAATTGGGTAATCACTGACCCCATGTACATGAAGCATGGTCTCATTAGATACTCATATCGACTAGGTACATACATTTCAAGTCCTAGTGGGTACCCACAACTATCATGACCCATGCATTCCTTGTCCTATTGGATACTCCAAACCACAATGTACAGACGATTGCAGACGGATTATGTACTAACAACCACAAGGAGTGGTCATTTTTTGTCTGATTGGGTCATGATTACCACGATGCACAGACAGTCCTGACTTTATTAGGTACTCATAACCACTGGATACATACATTCCTAGACTAAGTGGGTACCCGTAACCACCATGTACATGCATAGGAATTGTGATTAAGTACTTGCAGCTACAATACACAACCGTTATAGGTCCTATTGGGTACCCACTACCATAATTTACTAGTACATGTACATACATTCATGGTATTATTTGGTATGCATAGCCACTATTCCGGATCCTGTTATATACATACATTACGGGTCTTGTTGGGTACAGACAACCATTAGGAGCACCCATTCCTCGTCCTATTGACGACTTAGTGCCTAAGTAGAACATTCCTGGTCCCTGGTAAACACTGGGTAAATCAGTCCTAGTCCATGTATGTATTCACGACCACCTTGCACATAGACTCCTAGTCGTATTAGGTACTCATAACCATTAGGTACATCCATCCTAGTCCTAATGGGTTCCCACAACCACCGTGTTCATGCATACTTGGTTGTATTTGGTACTCATTACCACTAGGTGCATGAATTAGATGGTACCCAATACCACTAGGTACAGGTATTTATGGTGCTGTAGGGTACTGACACACACCATGAGCAGACAGTACTAACACACATCCATGGTCTTATAGGATGTGCACTATCATGTGGTATCTCATTTATTGCACTATGTGTACTGGCAACTACAAGGTCGAGAGATTCCTGGTCCTCTTGGATACTAACAACCACCCAGAACAGCCATTCCTGACACAACCATGATGCACAGCCGTTGTGTCACAAGGAATAGCTGTACAATAACATTTGAAAAAAATGAGTGTATATTTACCCCACCCACTCTTGTAATATACATGTAAGTATAATTTAACACAATCCATACAAATGTTACTGATGCCAACTATAACATGCATTGCAAACAAAATGAAAAATGGAAATAGATTTCAAAACCATATTGTGAGTACTTGTAAATAAGTAGAACGGCTGTTTTCAATACTTTAGTCATTTTGGCGGCCATTTTGATAGCCATTTTGATGGCCATTTTCCATAATAGACCCACCTTTTGTGCATTTAAATGTTAAAATACATTTTGGGAATATGACTTTATTGGTATTCACAATTGCAATTAAAATACAGTAAGGCACAATGTGTTAAAGCATAGTTAAGTGAATACATCGTTACAATATGTACACCATTTAAAAGCAGGGGAGATAATCTTATTTTTGCTTTTCCTGCTGAACGCCCCAATGTCTGAAGTGCAGACTTTGGGAAAAGTATTGGTACGTCAAAGCCTTTCATAATTACCAAAAAAAGATCAATGACACTGTATTCTGCCATTAAAGTGTACCGATTCCCAAAATTTGCACTTTTTCATGTATTTTTTAATGTTTTACCCCAAAAATATCCCATTTGCATAATAACACGGGACTAAAATTTTGCAGACTTAAACTATGAGTTAATATCAACCCATAAAATGTTTTTAATTACAAAATAACTTACTAAATGTGATAGTAATTTACCAATTCCAGAAATTAACACTTTCGTTCATATTTTTAACGTTTTACCCCAAAAAATCTTAACGCCCAAATGTCTGAAGTGCAGACTTTGGGAAAAGTATTGGTAGGTCAAAGCCTTTCATAATTACCAAAAAAAGATCAATGACATTGTATTCTGCCATTAAAGTGTACCGATTCTCAAAATTTGCACTTTTTCATGTATTTTTTAATGTTTTACCCCAAAAATATCCCATTTTGCATGATTACACGGGACTAGAATTTTGCAGACTTAAACTATGAGTTAATATTAACCCAGGAAAGTGTTCAATTAAAAAATAACTTACTAAATGTGATAGTAATTAACCAATTCCAGAAATTCACACTTTCGTTCATATTTTTAACGTTTTACCCCAAAAAATCTTACCGCCCCAACGGCAAAAGTGCAGACTTTGGAAAAATACTCTACTGGTCATACGCTTTCAGAAAAATATAGTGTCCGAAATTCCCTAGGGGGGGAGGGTTTACCCCACTAGCCCATGGACTAGTGGTCGCATAGCGTAATTCAAGCGAATATAATACGAAAGTCCGTATCATACATTGTAACAAGTTGGCGTTCACTCATAAAACGACAAAGTCCTTGTTCCAGAGTCAGACCTTATTGGTTAATGTGAAACGCAGGACAATTTGTGGGATAAATGAATTACATCTTGATGGTTGACTATCAAAAACACCATACCATCAAAGGTATTTACTTTAACAATTCGCAAACAGAAATAACGAAAGTTGATTAAATACAAATACAAAATGTACATGTTTGTAATTTCCACTTGATCGGTGGTCATTATGGAGGTTGCGTAACGTGTAAGGGTACGTGCACGTACGTGTGAAGAGCATTACGTCATCAAAATGTAACTATTTTCTTTCCTAAAGAACGTGCGATGAACGAAATTAGACTTACATACGTTAGACTCACACGGGAATGCGTAGAGCACAAGAAACTTAAGAACGTTTCTGCGATGGATTCATTGTATAACATGCTCCAACTTTACAAAATCATGGTATTTTGTTCTTACTAGCTTTGTTTTATACACGCATAGTAATTAAAACTTGCATTTTTACATGTATACGTATATGCCTAGCGTACACGTTGAAAAAAACGTAACGATTATATCACGAAGTGTCCGGCCCACGGATGCTTAAAGATAATATGCATAGATATACAGTTCCTTTCCTTCAACGGGATTACCCCTACGTCTCATCTCATCAAGCGTGGAAATTATGCATTTACATCTGTCGGCCACTGTCTTTATGGTAACCTATTTGTCTTCAAATGTCTTCAGAAACATGTCACATGATATTCCATTAAGCACTCTAGATGTTGGCCACCATGATGCCGTAAACTACTACTTGTAATGTATACTTAAGAGTATTCGACCACTGTATCAAACTGGATTATATATTTTCCCATAGATGTTGGTAGTAACTGCATCATGGTGAAATGTTTGAATGAATAATGTTATATTCGAAGAAAATTTGAAAAACAATTAAAAAAGTTGTTTTAATGCACGTGTGAATTTTGCGGAAATCAGTCAAAAACTAAATAAATGACATGCCCAGTGAACGAACGTTTTGATACCCCTCGTATCCAAGTCAATTGGACGTTTCTATCATAGTACATATATATACGGTGGTTACCTTATACGTAAAGCAAAGCATCCCAAATTGTACTGTACATAGCGTGTATGGATCTTTGTCCCCTTTGTTTGAATTCTAGGAATAAATGTACTCGCAACGGTCGACTTCTTTTAATGTGCAGTTCCTCCTGGTAACCAATGCCATGGAAAATAACCTCTACACCAGGGATCGGGATGAACATCTAGCGTACTACAAACTTTATAATGCTTTCTGATAGTGCTAGAGATGTATACACTAGCTTTTAAATTATAATGTTATTTTAATATCAACTACATGAATTGTAAAGAAATTAACGTTAAAGCATGTCCCATATACGAATTTGCATTTAGGTTAATTTGACTTATGTTGAGGGATATGTCAAATGGCACAAGCTCTTGTAATCGACATTGCTCTATTATCGGAAGGGGGTTAGACAATTAATTTACAGTATCCAGTGAATGTACATAGCGACGGATGAGAAATCTTCATATGTAATTGCTTTCTTATTCTTATATTTTGAAACCTCTCAACGTTGCACTAAATCAAAATGATAAATGGCTCCTCTCCAATCTTCGCAATCATGAACATTTGAACATTTGTCATGTTTCCAAATATAACACCAATCCTTTTCCAAAGCATTGTATCATTGTGATATGTTGGGTATTGACTTCCACAATGCATCAAAACCAATCAAGACCACCGAAGACGATCGCAGAATCAACACTCGACAGCATGTGTATCATTTAGTAGTAAATAGCAAAACTGTTCGTTCTTGTTAAAACTACAAGGCAGTTACATGATTGGGTCATTCGAAGGAGGTTAAACTGTACGCGGAGTTGGTAAAATATTCTTCATGTAAATTATGTGTACTAGTATATGGCTATCGACCGTGATGGTTGGTGTTTTTGGAAGACCATTAATTATATGTTATGTGCATTTGCATGAGCTTTTCAATTTCTTCAACATCAACAAATCGAATATATTGTGTCATTTTTATTGTGAAACCCTACATGTAGTAATCGTATTACCTAATTTATTACATAAAGCTAGTCGTTGATTTTCATTACACTCCTATATATCAGATTTGCATTCAAAGTTACCGGGTGAAAGATGTGTTATTACTGAATATATTCTAGCAGTGGTTAGTGAGAGTGTTCAGAACGGTTGTAATGTCGAAAACGAATCACGAAAATTAATGAGTATGTTTTAGTCAGTTTTGCGCTCAACATGTGTACGTTTTTTCTTGGGACTAGTTCCAACCCCGTTATTAATATTACCCTTTACTAAAAATTGGCTGACATTTGATTTTCTTACTTATGGCATGATATTTTCAGTGTTCGATCTTACGCTGGGGCCAGATCTGCTGCTTCAACTGTCGAACATCAATTGTAAAACATACAAAGGTTCTGTGGGAAAGGTTTGGTATTTAATAATTATTTCCAAGGTTAGTTTTAGAAACATACATCGTAACCTGAAATCGGGTTTAAAGATTCAGTTAGTCATATTTCTGTTATTGTCCAAGCTATGTGGTCAATATTTTATGTGAATATCTAGCCTTAAGAATATATTTATAATGCCGAGTTAACTATTCATAAAATGTTGTATGGTTTAATTTATTTTTATTTTTGTGTTTGGAGATTAATTTTGCCAAACTATTTCATTTTACGTTAAAGATGAAACTGCTCGATCTGATGTTGGAGATAGAGCAGTTCTGAATAAATATTGAAGGGGATAGAGCATTTCTGTATATATAGTTATGAAGATGGAGCAGCTCTGTACTGCATGTTAAAGAGATAGAGCCGTTCTGTAATTATGTAAAGGAGATAGAGCAAATAATTACCCATGTAAAAATTACTAATTTTAATTGGCTAGATATATTGTTGACAGGTAAACTGCTTTAGCTGCGGAGTTGAAACAGTATAAAAGTAAATTTTCATTTTATTTTATGTAGATACAGCAAATCATTACCGGGTACCTTCTTTTGTGCTGGGCGGATTTATTATTAGATTATATATTATTGTAGGGATCGACGACACGATTTCAGTGGCGTAAAATCCCACTTTTGACAACACTGGAGATAGAGCACTTCTGTACTCGACGACGATATGTATTCAGTTTTTGCTGATTTGAATATATTCTTAGAAACATGTAGGCATTGTGTATTGTATGAATAGTCGGCATACTTTAATGAACTGATTATCGGTGGCGAATTAATTAGTTAAGACGATTTTGCATTATCTTCTTAATTCATTTCATACAAGATTTATAATTTTGTACACATATATTCCTGTCAATAAGATCATGTGGCTCTAATATTTAGTGATTACAATTCCAATTTGAAAATCGCAAATTAATTGCGGAAAATGAAGTTCGTATTTTTTGGAAAAATTAAAAAACTATGTAGTACAACGACTTCGTTCTTTCCATTACTCTCTTAACTTCGATGGTTGGTTTGTTAGTTTCGATGACATGACTACAAGTATGTCTAACTTGTGCAATTAGCCTCAGGCTAATTATTGTCAGATAAGATAGAAAGTGGTAAACTCGTATGCTTACAAAACGTGACATTGCTAGCTATTAGAAACAATCGATGATATACCAATCTAACAGTTTTTATTTACATTAAGAACGTTTTAAACCACTCAAATCAATAGTTACTGATAAAAAATCTCAATCGAATACATTATATTATATTCGTTTTGTGCTTGAACTTACAAAATCGAAAAAAAAAATTCACAATTCCTTCATTGTCATCGTCACACACTTATCAATACTGTAAACATGATTTAACATGTATTAACACAGTAAACACAGATATTTTTTATATGGCAAACATTACAAAAAATGTACTTTACATTTAGTTGAAGCATGAATTAAACTCTGCATTGCATGATCAGTACTAGTGACATTTCATTAACAAAATAAATATAGTCGACTATTAAAAGACTCATTCTCTCTAGAGGAGAAGAGCACGCCCAAATTACACCGGGCTCTGGTATCATGGAGTGGACATCTAAAATCGGGTTACTTTTGGAAAGAATAGGAATTACGCGGATAGTAGAACTGCCAAACAGAACTGATGTTGACAGCTTTGGTGATATCATGAGTGGCGGGGTGCCCAAGTAATTTAGAATCCGTGTGAATTCCAATATACAGTTAGCTAGTTGTGCTCATCTTCTATCGCATCGATATTTAATGAAGACAGTGTATATTAGTCTCCCCTTATGTCATTTCAGTGTAGACATCATTTGAAATTACATTTTATGATAATATGGTTATCTAAGACACCATGCAGTATGTTTTTCATTGTGAGATGCAGTATATAGGCGTGCTTAAAATATCATGTTGGGGGTTGATGATTGTACGTTCTGTGTCCATATCATGCGTGAGTGGCTAGGTACCGTCACAGTTTCTTAATAGCTTCGAATAATATGAGCAGTATTCACAGTATCTAGACAGTATTTATTATTAGAGACATTTCATGCTATATCAGTATTCACGTTGCAACTAATAACATATACTTTATAGCACACCAAACAAAACATTTAAGGTTCGTCTCCGGGTGCAATATATGCAAGCAAAGATTAAGTTTAGAGAAGTGCGTTATGTTTAGAACAATACTGACATATAGTATATAAATAACACATAGCTTCGAGGGTGACAGAAAAAAATGTCAGCCTGAGGAAAGTACTGTTTTTTTACTGTCACCCTCGAAGCTATGTGTTATTTATTTTATTACCCCAAACTTTTTTCAGCGATTATCTACTGTAAACCAAGAAATTATTTTATGCAAAAAACATGGTTATGCGGGCGGGACATGCCGCCATATTGGTTTTAGAAAGAAAATGTCACGTGACAAAAAAGTACTGTCAAAAAAGTACTATCACCCTGCTGACAGTAAAAAAATGTTCAATCACGTGGTATATTGATCCGCTTGATCGTAATAGTAAGAATACTACCTGTTTGTCTATGGGAAATTAACATTACGAAAATAGTGAGGGGTAATAACATAACATCATGTCTGTCATTTGTCATTTTCCTTCTCAACTTCGGCTATGTAATAGATCATATGATTATAATGTTTGATTTTGACTCACGCACGAAACAGTTTCCCTAGAATACGATTCTCTAAAGAATCAAATACTTTCAAGTGCTAAACAATGTCATTATAAAACGTCTTCAAATGTATTTCAAATTCAGCATTGAGTTAGACATTATGACAGTAGGCTCTCGGCATTAATTTTTCAAATACCTGCAATGTCTGAGCAACCACAATAATATGATACCATTTCTATTTGTAGTTGCAAAGGTCGTGAGAACCGAAGAAAGTATTGTGTCTGCAGCTATATCCACTGTATCTTATTCAAATACTAAAACCTTTTAATTCGGGTTGTTACAGAGAGCATCACATTTGTATAACAATAATTCCCTTGAGAGTCTTACATTTAGCACATCGAATGTTCAAAATATGCTTCTGTTTGTCTAAGATTGCAAATATAAATGAAGAAAAATGTGCGACAATGATATAAGTCTTGAAGATATGAGTTGGTACATCTTATGTGGATATTTTATATTATATATATATATATATATATAATACTTATTGAACTCGGACTAATAAATTACAGCTATAGCTTTCGAGTACACCAAATTATACATTGTCAAGCTAATAAGCCAACAATTATATTTAGTACATTATCACACATTCCTGCTGTCAAGATGTGTCCTCAAAAGAAAGATTTTCCATATTTGAGTGCCGAGTGTAAATATTCAATGAGATTCAGGGCACATAATACGTATGAGGAGATGAATTTGCAGGAATTACTTTGACCGATAATTCAAATATATGAACGATGACTGAATACATAACAAACTACACCAACAAAACCGTTACTGTAATGGCAACGGGCTGGAAGACTAAACATCTACCTAAAAAATAACAGCAGTAGCATTAATTGTCGTACGTATGATTAATAGGAAATGACAGTTCTGCCCCATGAGGGATAATCTATTTTTAGAAGAAAAAACCGGTTGGATCCAGTTATGGCTATATTAAGAACTGGGTTTTTATAGTATGAGCGATGTCTTTAACAACCTTAAACATCCTTTCAAATGACGAATAATAAGCGAGCTAAACTCAAATAATGATATTTGTTTTCAATTTCAAATATGGGTTAGTTTTCATCAAATTGAAATACTTGCGAGTTAAACTTAGAAACACAAATGGAATGTCGATCTAAAAATAGACTATAAAAACCCAGTTCTTAATATAGCCATAACTGGATCCAACCGGTTTTTTCTTCTCAAAATAGATTATTCCTCATCCCTCATGGGGCAGAACTGTCATTTCCTATTCATCATACTATTGGAACACTGGTAAATACTGTACTAGGTTACTAATATGAGCATCTTATACGTTTAATTATTCCATTCAGGTTTATTTTTGTTTAAAAGTTGCATTCGTTATGATTTAAAAACGTTTTTCTTAATTTGAATTTAGTTATCCTCTAAAATATACTTACGTCAATGAAGTAAAACTTCGTACGAATGGTTGTATACAAAGTATACAAAAAGGCAATTATGGTGCATGTCATTCATGAATTAAAGCCTATCTAATACCTACATAGAAGTTTAGGGTTTGACACATTTCCACGTTATACCAAAGACGAATTAAAAACAGTACCAGAAACTCGCTTGCTAGACGATCAGCATAAAAAAGGAAATTTGACATTTTCTCCCTCCCGTACCTTTCGGGACGAGGTATATAACAAGGAATGGAATATACAGAGAATGATTAATATAAATTGTAAGAACTTGTTTCACAATCAATCTTAGCAACATTTGTATAATCTAAAGATTTTACGTGCGCATACAAAACATCAGTTTTTACATAAGGAACATGCAATGTCGAACATAACTGACATTTACACATAATACATTCGTAAAACATAACACAACAATACCGTATTGGAATACTGGAACAAGATAAAAATACGTAAAGTACAAAACCATTGCTTTAAGCAAGAAACAGAAGGGAGACACAATAGCATGTGTATCGCATCACCATTTGCATAACATGCATATATCCTGCTGAGCTTCCTACTAGGTTTCCTGTCGTAAGTGAAAATTCGTACACTCATATTTTTATGAATGTATTGTAGCTATCATGCTATGATTTCCAGAATGTGATACATTAAATTATTGTAGTCAACACACTAGCAAAGCTGATGTTTCTATATTACGACTCCATTGTGCTTTATGTGGTGTAGTATAGTGCATATAACTTCGCCTTTCCATTTACATGAACATTTCTCTTTGATGAGCCTACGTATACACGCTCGGCAAATGGGCTCAAATTATGGTTTAATTACAATTGCCCCTTGAATTAGGTATTGCATGTCACACTCTGAAATTAATCTAGTCTCGCATCTTCTCGGTGCACGGTTCTGACACATATATTCCTCCGCACATGGTTGTGCATCCAACTGAGCGCGCGCGCGTTCCATCCTAACCCGCATATATTTCCATTTATACACTTATGAAACCTGTTACGTTGTAAAACGATCGAATTTACGTAATAGGGGGGTAACAAGATCTTTTACAATTCCATCAAATGATGTTTATTGTTTAAATGAAATGTCACGGGGACGTTTTCCAGATGAATGGTTTTCCAATGACATTAATTTTGTTTAATTTTCGTGTATTATGAACAAGGGAAACAACCGTCCTTGAACACTATTCAAACAGTCCCTGATTGACACTCAATATTACGTTTCTTTTTGTAGATCATGAATTTGATGTTCGTCCATCGAAGTACTATGAGGATCATGACTTCCTTCTATGCAGTTGACTGGGTTCTGTGCGTCCGGAGATGGCTGGTGAGTTGGATCCGGGCGCGGAAATATCGGTTACAGGTATCACACTTGTAATTTGTAGACGTTTTTGTTGAGGTGCTGAAAACACAAACATGTTGAAGGTATGGGTTTCACAAATGAAAATTCAAAGTCGCCAAATACCTACATGCTTAGCCTAAAGGCTTAAATGCCAAGGATTAGAGCCTTCCTCCATTCTCTGTCTTGAGTAACCTTCTCCTACTTTCCCCTGGCCTTGCAATGTTTCCATATTTCCATCTCCAAGTTTTTGTTTTGGCGACCGCTATATCTTTCCACCAGGTCCATTATCTACCGGTGTCTTGTTGACTTCCTAGTGTCCGGTCGATAACCAGCAAGCGGCTGCGCACGTAGGAATTAAAAGAAAGTATAAAGTCTTTGGAGTAGCCACTGTAAACATATTAATTAGTATAATGGTTCATTAAGGGGTTCAATTTCGTTGTTAAGGTCATCCACGTAATCAAATCCCCACGAATATTTATGATTGTACAGTACTAGTAATTGAATGAGTGCAATCCCAGTATCACAAACACATTATAATGTTATTCATCTCTAGCCTGCATATACGACACCCAGCTCATGTTTCATACTTGTATACTTGCATAGCCAAATGTTAAACTAGCTTACTCAAGTTGGTAAAGTGCTGGGGAAAAGTGTTATTCAACATTCTGGAATAGCACAAAATTTGCATTCCTATAAAGCTGAACTCTTAAGAATTGCTGGACAAGTAAGTACGCTTTCTTGATCTCAAAACTTTACTGATTGAGCAATGAGCCGTGTAATTGTGGTATGTGAGCTTTTTATGTTTTCTGTGTTCGACTGTTTAAGTTGAGTGCTGCCTTCCCTGTCCGATTACCTAGTACTTTTCACTGATCATTATGATAATAAGTCGCATGAGTACCTGTAAGACAATTATTCAAGTTGGTTGTACTTTCGATTTGAATTGTTTGTACATGTATAATAAATTATTTATAACATGTTTCTATATTCATATTCACAGCGTATAAACATAATCACTGTACGACTTATTGAGATACTGTACAATTGAAATTGTATGATTTATTGCGAGCAAATACATCTGTGATTTCCGGTCACTGTACATGGCTTATTAGGAGACTATACAATTCAACGTGTATGACTTTTTGCGATAGCCGGAAGTTTACTCGTTTATACACTGTGATATTTACACGACATCATCTTTGTGCCACTGTGAATGTTTTTTATACTTATTTACCTAAATATATTAAGACCAACTTGGTAACAAGGGCCATTTACACCCGGCCTACAAATATTCAAAATGTGATATAACGTATGTGCTATTATTCGTCAAGTAGATTGCAAATCTAAACGATGAAATGTATGGAAATAATATATGGATGTTAAAAAAAACTTTGTATAATACTTTATTTCCTTCACATTGTATATAAAGTCCTATATTGAAACCAAATGATTGGGATACGTGCTTAAGATTTGATAATACATTTTTAAAAAAGTTCTACAATTTACATAATTTGTATGTGTGCTTAAACGTTTTTTTGTTGCACACCGAAACAGGTTAGTATGCGTATATAGTTGGTATAATTTGTATTTAAATTCTATCATATTTCTTTTGTGCACGGTTGTACAGTAAACAAGTAAATTTTGTTTCCCATTTCAAAAAATGCGATATCACGACAGAAGTTTCAACTCTTCTATTCTCTGTCATCCATACTTTAAACTGTTTTAAAAGATCACGAAATGATTTCTGTGCAATCCAAAGTATCATCGTATCATCCTACAACACCAAACTCCTACGGTGTCCCGTTAGTACGATAGTAAAAAGTCGAAAACAACGAAACAGCGATAGTACGATGATGAAGACAAGAAAACACGATAATGAAAACAAGAAGTAATATCTCGTATTATCGTGGTTTTATCATCGTACCCTTCATATCGTCACTGTCATTGTTTCGTGTTCTTATCATCGTACTTTCGCGTTTTCGTTGTTTCGTCTTACATCTATGCAGCGATGGCCCTAACGGGACTCTCTAAAATACAGGCACAAAATTATCTAACAATGCTTTAACGGTCTGATGGTATCCGACATGGCACGAATTGCATATCAGGGTCGTTATCGTCAACATATCCTGTCCCACATGATTGCAGACCAGTTAAAATCCGTACTCTTGAAACAATCGGACCTGTATAGCACGATTTGTAAGCGGGGACTGTTTTATCATTGATTCAAATTAAGTTGTACTCACCACACTACTCTAGTGTCGGCAATATTTATTGACCTATATTGAAGAAGATAACATCCATACTAATAGGACAAGACTATGTACAACAATGTTTCATGTGTGTATATAATATTATAAAGTTCAGTCTCCAATGACTTGTTCCAAACCACGAATTAATCAATGAGAAACACATCAAAAATAACAAATACAAATCGATGGCTTAGAATTAGAAGGTCGTAAGTACTTACCACCTTATAAGGCACATGCATTTTTGAAATATTTATTTCAAGGCGCTTCTTATGAGCCTATTTTCAAGAGAATCGGAAGTGGACATGTTGGCCAAACTGCCGTTTAAAAAGCTAAAGTAAAGAGTTGTTTTCAGACAGTTTTTTCTTGTTTTCTCAAAATATTGATTTTGTACATACGATCTTCTAATTCTAAGCCAGCGAAATGTACGCATCTACTGAAGTCACTCTAAACTTGTTTTCCCCTGCCTCAACAAACAAGGTTGCCTTAGATGCAGCGGGTTGTATACATACGGTGTGTTGACCCAGTGGTTAGTGCAATTCACTTTGTGAAAGAGTGGTCGATGTTTGGAATCCCGACAGGGACACAGTCTAGTGGGTGGACAACTTACTCGTTATAGTTCTAGTTATAATAAATGTTTACGCATGACTAACGTCTTCAGGACACTGATTTATCGATGTATTTACGGAAATAGTTTAGGGTATTGCTAGACCTTACAGCAAAAGAAATACAGACACGCAATGTATAACCAGACTGTTTGTATCCGTCTTGTGTATGCATATTTAAAAACAAATTAAATTCCACTATAAAACAGTATGTCAATGATATGGAGAGTACCAAGTCCCATTATACTGACACCAGGGAACCAACCGTTACCTGAAACTAACATTGGGTTACATGTTTGCCAATAGCTTTCTTTGAAGGTTACACAGAACTAAGAGTTGCTGTGTTATGATTGTTAACACATTAAAGTTTTTTCGGTAGTCTGTTTCAAAATGTAACATTTTCAGCCAATATTTGTAGGTAGAAATTGCTGAGTGCGGTATTTCCTGGTTAATGCTCCTTTAACAACTTGCATTTTAAGCCCTTCAAATCAGAGTTGGATATGAACACAGTTTAATAATAAAAGCAGATATTCCTGGGAAACAGTACACACAAAAAAGCCTGATGTACAGTCATAGTACATGTAGGCTAATGAAGAATTGGCAGATTGACCAAAATTACCGGTTCAACATCGCAGTGTATAAACGAGTCAACTTCCGGTTATCGCAATAAGGAGTACACGTTGAATTGTATAGTCTTGCAAAAGACCGTACATTGATAGGAAATCACCGGGTGCTTCAATCACAATAAGTCATACAAGTTGAATTGGATATTATTCCAATAAGTCGTACAGTGATTTGCTTTATACGCGGTGAACATGCTACCCTATAGAAAACATGTACTCATTGCATGATGAGCGTCAAGCAAGGGAGGTATATACTATATACTAGTACTTTTGTGGCGACTTTGGTATGTGACGGCCTGGGATCAAACCCGGAGCCTTTAGCACCAGCAGTGGACGCACATCCACTATATACTACATAGGCTGAAGTATCTAGTTTCCGGTTAAAACCAATACACTAGTATATTATCTTCCTGCCAACTTTGTTTTAATATGTAAAACACATTTAGCAATGAATATACGTTTGTTTACAACGAGTCATTATTTAAACTCATGACAACAATTAATTTCCTATTTCATAATGACCGTTATGTAAATATATCCACAATAACTTTTAACTGACATTCAGTCGCTTGATATTTATATCCATAGCATGTTGGTGAAATATTGTTTTGAACGCCTGTTTTATAAATTCAGCAGAAGATGCAAAAGGGGCCGTGTATCTAAACGAATGGAGTAATATCCTGGCTGTTGATGGAAGGATGATGGATCGAGCCTCGGACATCCTAAACATATTCTGAATCTTTGACCATCCACCTGATTTGAATAGGTATGTTGTGTAATAAAATGATTGTTTCTTATCATGCAAACGAAAATGAGGAGGAGGAAGTTATCCAGCTTGCTTGCCAATCAAAGAACGAGCGCTAACAGTCGCAATGTAATAAGTACGTCGATGTTTGATACACATGTGGATAAGACAAAAACGTCATATGCATGCATTAGTTATTGTCTGTAGCATTCGTTTAACATGTAATTAGGTACATTTTGTCTTGTTGCTTAGTTGTGGTTTACTTACAATATCGACACAGTATATGTAAATTTTCAACTTTGGTAGCTAAACGGGGGGATTTACTGTACAAACTCTAAGGTTGGAGTACGTAAATATGCATAACTTAAAATACACTTAAACCATATATGATAGGTTTCGCGGAAAATAGTGCAGTCCTCTTGTAGTACGTGGTGAAATTGAAAATCAGATCGCATGACTAAGTACTGGACAATGCGTATTTAGTAACGTGATCTTATATACATGTATGTGTATTTCTTATTAATTGGTCGTGTAGTAAATTACAGAAAACGAATATGAGTTAAAACTATTAAAATATGTTGACGGTAGATCTATTTAGGATTTGAAAGTGACCAAAATCACTGGGTGTATGCTGTTTAATATAGAAACATGCTCGACTTTACTACATATGTGCACGCTAATTTCTACTTCGTGCCAATGACAAAGTACAATATACATATAGTAACATATCATCATTATAATGTTATAATATTTTGCATCGCCGTCAATAAACAGTTTGTACTTGAAGAAAAAGATAAGTATGTTTTCAGTTTTAGTCCGAGTAGAGTGATTTGTAATTAAACTTTGCCCATGGTTAATTGAAAATAATGGGAACAGTTACGTTCAGCTTATAAGTAAAATATACTGTCAGACTGTTGGTATTGATTACACTTTGGTATTAATATCGGACTGATGTGTTCTAAATTATATGCTTTCGTTCTTTAGGGTCTGTCTTTAAAAAAAAAACTTGGCCGAGTCGCTTTTTATGCTACATAAACGACCTTTCTTGGCAGGCTCTAACAATGGGATTTAATCCAAGACTTAAGTAAGTGCACAGTTATTCGTGTGTCACGCACTAAAACAAACACCATTGTCCACTCTCAATATGTCCTGCACGGTCAATTACTAGAAACAGTGAGCAGCTGTACCTTGGTGTGGACATAAACACACGAATATTAATTAGCGCCAAGTCAAAATTAATGTTCTTGGCTATAACCGTAGTGTTCTTCTTAGCGGGACTTGACTGTATTATGATTATTCACCGTCCACTACCGTTGATTAGAGTGCTAGAGAGGTTAATGACTCCGTAAATGATTTTCTACAAGCAAACCAAATAGCCCGTGATTTTGAATAAATGTCAAGAATTAAGATTGTTAAAGGTCGTTTACAACACCAGTTGAGAAAGCCACAGGTAACGGCTACCTGCGGTGAAAGGTACGAAGTTAGGTTTTAGCAGATTCAATGCATTACAAGCCCCATCGGTTAAAACATAGTTTAGTATTTCCTGGTTCTTTATGCTTTGTATATCATTTGAAAACAGCTTGAACATTTTGCTATCAGAGAAGTCATGATTCACTAGTATAATAAGTACCCGGGTGATTTCCTGCATTGGTGTTCAGTCTTCAGTGTGTGTCACCAACGACTAATATACACCTTTTTAACAATGTAATGTAGAAGCCGGACCAACAAGCCAAACCACGGATCTCCTGAAGGATCGCAATTTGAGTTAAATCTCATCTAAGTTTTTGTAAGTCATCATTGAAGTAGTTTTCATGATTGTCTGGACTAAATATTGGCATTACAAAACAGACACTTTATTCTGAGTTTATTACAGTAAAATATCCAGATCACGAATTTCTAATGTACCTACAATGCAGTCTCTGATTTGAGCAACATCTCAATTCGAGGTGATATTTCTACTTAGATGATTCGTGGGGTCGGGGGCTGGTCATATCTAGCGTTGTAGCGTAAAAAGAGTCGATTTCCTGATAGAACCGGTTAAAGCTCTTCCGTGGTATTGCATACGTGTCCTCTACAGTCAAGTGACTTTCGGATGAGTTATATATTGATATTCCAATTAATATTCAATGTTCTGATGTCCAATGTGTTGTTTCTTGTCACTGCAACTTACTCATGCAGTTTTCTGTGGCTTTCACTATTTCTCGATTCTGCTAAACTAGTTAGGGTTCGGGTTTGTAACTTGTTCTTTCGACTGTTAAGTTCATTGTCTCGTTCAGTTATGTGTTTAGCGTTGTGTCGTGTAATTGTGGTATGTGATTTGTTTATGTTTTCTGCGCTCGGCTGATTCAGTTGAATGCTGGCTTCCCTGTCCGATTTTATGCTATTTTTATAAAGTATTTTTAAGTATTTCTTCGCATTTATTCATTGAATTTGGAGTTGCCTCCATTGCATATTTTGAACTTCACACCAGTCAACTGTTCGATGTATATTCGTTTTTTGAAAATTTGCGTATAATCCGACGAGGATCTACAAAACAAACTATTAATTTATTAGGTGTATGTTCAATACCACAGGGTATATATACCACATCACCGTATGACTTATTGGGATACTATACAATTCAACTGGAATGACTTTTCGCGAGCAAAACACCTGTATCTTCCGGTCACTGTATGGCTGATTGGAAGACTATACAATTCAACTTGTATGACTAATTGCGAGCAAAAATACCTGTAACTTCCGGTCACTGCATGCCGTATTTGGAAACTATACAATTCAACTTGAATGACTTATTCATCTGCAACTTCTGGTCACTGTATGTCTAATTGGGAAACCATACAATTGAACTTGTATGACTTTTTGCGATAATCGGTCACGACTTGAGAAAACGGGAGGGGACGAAGAAACAGATTTGAATTACCCTATGACCTTACATGCATGATAGTCGAATGATAATAGTGAGAGATATTTCGGTCAAGACTTAAAGCTCCGGTACATAACGCTATCTGGGATATGCTTGTGAACTTTTTGGTTTTAGCGGTATGCGATTAACTAAATATAGACAGCGTGTTTTGGAACTTATCGACGCACGTGAGTTAAAATTGAATAAGTATAATTATATTAATAAACGTTTGTTTTTGTATTTATTTGTACAATGCATAAAGATTCATGTCTTGGCATTAATTAAGCTGATAAACACAGTGAGGGTCGAATACTATAATATTGATAGATAGTTTTAATACGCAAGCGAAATTTGTTACAAATATGTTTAAGTTAAATTATATTGAAATTATAGTCGGCCCTAACACGATAATTCAAATTTACCTGTTGTGTCCTATTATATGACTTAAAATATAGATATTATAATTGCCCATTATATTTGGTTCGCAATTTGAATTTAGAGAAAACGTGTCTATGACTGAGGTTTATTTCGGATAGTACTTCTATTCGGATAGAATGCCATTGCATGTAACGAAGTCTGACTTTATTGTGTCTTACGGATATTTCAAACCGTGCTCTAATGCATCGAGTAGTTACACATGACTTTCAGTATTTTAATTTTAGGCATTTACAGGCCTAAAGACGTACGAGGAATTGACCGGCTGTCAGTTGCCAATCCAGTGTGCAGTTGATTTTAGTCGGGCGTAAATTACAAATATATAACACGCGACTGTATATTCAAATAAACTCTAAGGAAACCATCCGACAATTAACTAGGTGGGACGATCTCTACTCCGTCGACTGGAGGTTGGGTGCATTCTTTGTTACCGTATTACTGCAGTCGCTGTATATTTGAAACAGAAAAGCCATTGTCAGTTGTATGTGATATTTATACAGTTTGCCTACTTCGCATTAGAAAAACTGTAATAAAAAATAGGAAAGGGAAGGCAGCCCTCGACAAAAACTGCTGATTACGAAAGTCACAAAAATGAAATAAAACTGTCAAGAAGTACACGTCGCAATGTCCAGCACAAAATCTGAACGAGGCTACAAAACTAAACCGCTACAAGACCAAATTTAAGGCGTCAAAATGTCTGAAAATGTTTAAGATCGCTGAAAAAGTAATAACTCTGACTCCTTTTTTGCAACCAGATGTAACGCTCTGACTGAAATAAGGATAAATGACATTAGTTCTGCCAGAGCGTTACATCGGTTTTCTGTTCCGTCAGAGCCACATAAAACAGAACAAATCTCTGACGGAACTGAGAGGTGATGTATCCGGATTACTACCATGGTCATGTATAGCTGAGTGTAAAAATGCTTTCTTGCTGTATAAACTGTAGCTTTTTTAACGGTTAAAAAGGCTACAGCTTATAGCAAGAAAAACATTTTTTTTAATTTTGGAAGTAAATATGTAAACATTATTTTGCTACCAATAACCTTAGTCACTATTATCACGCATGTTAATTAAACATGCGTGCTATTATGCAGAAGAACGTTTGACTAAACTAGTGTAGACGCACAAGGGCATTGAACTTTATTTACGGCAATTTTTTAATGGTGTATGTATTATGAAAGCATTGGTTTATTCGCAAACATTTAGCCAATGAATCCGCTCAGATTTAGCTTTAAAGTAACATTATTATTTCTTGTTGAACGAAGGGAACTTGTATGAATGATCACTTCTATCGACAAGTTTGCACATTGCTTCATGTATTCCTAGTGTAGTTCCCGTCCCCAAATCTTTCATTAAATAAACTGTAAGATTTGGGACGTGGACCAGACTTTATGCATACCATGGATTACGGGTATAACTGTCTACACGTGTGCTCAAATGTTTCCCCATTCCTCTGTCGTGATGAACGGGTAGCTTTTACAAAGTCATATGTACACATATCACGCGATAAAATGTTGTTATCCGAACATGGTTACACATAATGCTTGTGTTTAAGTCGTGTTTATAACTTACACTGACTGGCTGTGCTGTATGTTGGGGAAGAAGTGCCGAGTTTTGCAGGTGAACGTATCGTGAAGTAGGTTCTTCATTTGAATGTAGAATGTTAACATCATGTACTTAAATTGACCTCTGCACCACGATACGTTCACTTGTGCCCAGTGTAACATAGAAACAAAATTATAAATAATTTCAACAGCCCACTAGGTTTGCTAAATTGATTAGGAAAATAAATTGTAATTATAACCCCCCCCCCCCCCCCCCATTAGTTCTGAGCATATTGTAGTTAATTTCAGCTCGTATATTGGTTTATGTTATGCACCAGGGTACTGTTTTATCAAAGCAGTTACGCTATGTAACGCTAGGTTTCTCTATATTTGAACCGAACAATTTTACCCAAGCCAAACCTTACCATGTGTTTAACTGTTTTCAAATAGAACACCAATACACGCATGTATCCAATGTTAGATAGGTGCTTGTCATATTTTTATCATCAAGTCAAATAAAAAAAATGAAGAACTGAACACGTTATCAGTCGACCTGGAAATTGGAATTTGTTTCATGATTCTGTTTCATGCTGTCAAAAGCCTGTCTCAAGATGTCTAATGTCGCATGTTGTCTAAAGCGGTCATGTCGCATGTTGTCTCAAACACATGCATTTATGGGTTGGCGTGTTTTTAAATGTTTCCTAAAAGTTAAATGTATTAGTTGCTGAGGAACATTGTAAGTAACTTGATGATAAAAATTAACACCGGTGAATACGGAAGTACTGGATATACGATATATAAGGTGCAGTTACTTTATTGATCATTTACAATTAATCCAAAAACGATTAATTTGACATCGATCTACTTAGTAAATAAATCAATAGAGTCCAACTCACAGCGAGTACGTTGAGCACTACATACTTTTATCTGCCTTTATTTGCCAGTAAGCTTTCTGCTGAAATATGGCAGGTGTATGAGTGCTTCCACTCGTATTTGAACCGTGGTCGCTAGATTAGACGGCAAGTGTGCTAACCATTGAACTATGGAGGCATATAGAGGATCTTGCATGAGTGCTCATTACATACGAGTTTTATTAAACGAGTGGACAAAATGATATGACACGAGGCTTTGCCGAGTGTTATATCGTTTTTGTCGACGAGTTTAATAAAACTCGTATGTAATGAGCACGAATGTAAGATTCTATTTATCACATAACATTAGAGAACGCTCCTATTCGTTCAAAATGATGATGTACGCTGCATAGGTTTCAGCCAAAATTTAGCGGTACAACGAACGCCGCGTCATGACGACGTTGGTATTATCCTGACGTCATGGGTCAATCAATGCATGGATTGGCTTACGTCGCGTCAGGCTAATTTGCATATTTATTGCACACTCTGGGAGTGCCGAACGATATTTACGGCACGGCTTTACGGCACTGCTGGACCGCGGGTTATGTGATAAACCTTAATTTGTAACGGTAAAGGAGATCACGGGGTTGGAGTTACCGGTTATATAAGCACGTATATCATCAAAGATCACATACATAACATATATGTACATGTATATACATTTTAAAGCCCGTCAGGCAAATTGAATATCACCCAAGGTCAGCTTTATAAAGGAATTCCGCTGAATTCGTTCTAATTAGTATGCACGTACACGCTGTGTATCTCTGGTGGTGTTCGTATGGATCCGTCTGTGAGCCTAATAATTTGTTCGGTCAGAACTCGTCGTCCATCACAAATTTACTCTATTCGTCAGGCTTCGTTACATAGGTCCGTAATGTGTATGTGTAACGGTGCCTTAAAACAAAGAAACGTTCAACAACTGAAAACTACAAAACATAGTGTGATCAGATCAACTAGTCTCTGACCGAAACCTCGTTAAGCAACATGAAAACCATTTACATATTTACTGATTTGTTGCGGCCTTCCATTAACCTATTTTATCTTCTTTTTTCGTTTCAATTGAACACGTTTAGACGTTGCACCATTCGGCTATGTTCTTCTTTGACAACGAAGTATACTTGAAAAATTTCTTGTATTATCGGGTTTATTTAACCAAGATAAAGGTTATCTGGCGAATACATTGCAACTACTGAAACATAGTGTTTGCTTTCTTTTCACCGTATCTGTTTTTTGCTCACGGTAGCAATCCCGGTACACCGTTTCTCAGTTCCGTCAGAGAATTGTTCTGTTTTTGACGGAACTCACGACATCTGAATTACATCAGACCGTTACATCGGTTTTCAGTTCCGTCAGAGCTACATGAAAACTGAAATTCTCTGACGAAACTGAAAAGCGGTATATATACAGATTCCAGAGAGCTTTCTTTCCAGCAAAACGGATAATTACAATGGTTGTTGGCATGGTCAACTAGCCTGATACCTAATTAAGGTCTTTGTAGACTGAAAATGATCGATCTGAATAAATTGTCTACCAAGTATTTAGCACCTGGTCCTCGTTGTTCGACATGTTGTCATCCTTGTGCCGATTGTGTTTTATAAAGTCTGGTACATGCTCTATTCCTGGTTTTGACAGAACTTGTCTCTTTGTTGCAACAAGGTTGTATTCCACTACAGTGTATATAGATCAAAGGAACTATGTTATGAGCTTATGTAACATTGAATTCAAGTTATATGCGTGTTGAGAGGTTGTAGGTTGCACTGCATATTATGAGCAACTTAGCCATTCAGCTTTTTTATAGCTGATACTAAGTAACTCAGCTTTTTAACGACTAGGACTTGGAGTTTCTGCGATTAAGTTTATTTTCTCGTTCAGTTGGGTGTTGGGCATTGTACGGAGTAATTTTTGGTCTGTGTTGTTTTTATGTTTTCTGAGCTCGGCTGTTAAGCTTATTGTTGCCTTCCCTGTCCGAGTTTTATTATCTTAGCACTGATGTATATATTATGATACTAGTATCTAAATCCACAACTAACTCTGTGAGGTCAACTGAGAAAGAGTAGAACCAAATCACCTGACAAAATTTAATGACTGACCCCCCCCCCCCCCCCCCAGAACATAAACAGTTAGCTGTTCGATATTAGTCTACAATTTTTGTATGTTAGTACTTATACTTGACATGATTGCTCACATGATATTTAGCAGTTGTACTTATGACTAATATAAATGAGTAATTAAAACTAAGTCTGGTTAGGCGGCTGAACTTGAAGATAAGTGTCCTACATGCTACATTATGGGGTCCGTTTATGATACTTGTACTAACTTTATATTATGATAGCAAATGTTGTAAAATATAATATATCTGTTAGTGTGAACGCGTTCTGTATCAAAAATTGGTGGAAAGATTTTGTGAAAGTCTATCTGTGAAATAAGCTCTTCTTTGAAATTCAATTCAAAGGTAGGTTTAGCTTAGTGTTTGCATGATAATAAAATGCGATCTACACTGTGTGCGTATCATATAGTATAACATGTAAGGATGTTGCAAGACGCCAGTTCGATGGATATTTGAATAACAGATTAACACAGTAAGCCTCAGTTAAAACATCTTCAAAGGACTACCTTATTAATACATCGTACATTTATGGAAACAAACTAATGATCCCTTGGTGATAGTGCACTCGGTTGTCACTTCTGTTCTATGTTGCCTAACGTGGATGTAGTCTGGGTTACTTTTGAACCATATCCAAGTTCGCGATAAATAAACATCTGTGGCGTTCATCCTTAAGCAACAATGCATAGCAAATATTAAATGAGACGTTTAATGCACGTACAAAAACAACTGTGGCATTCGTCGTTAAGCTACGCTGCAAAGTTAATATTAAATAAGACTTTTAATGTACGTTAAGAAAACAACGGTGGCATTCGTCCTTTAGCTACAATGCATTATAAATACTAAATAATACATTTAATGCACGTTAAGAAAACAACGATTGTATTCGTCCTTTTGCTACACTGCATAGTAAATATTAAATAAGACTTTTAATGTACGTTAAGAAAACAACGGTGGCATTCGTCCTTTAGCTACAATGCATAATAAATACATAATAATACATTTAATGCACGTTAAGAAAACAACGATGGCATTCGTCCTTTTGCTACACTGCATAGTAAATACTAAATAATACATTTAATGCACGTTAAGAAAGCAACGATGACATTCGTTTTGCTACACTGCATAGTAAATATTAAATAAGACTTTTATTAATGCACGTTAAGAAAACAACGATGGCATTCGTCCTTTAGCTACAATGCATAATAAATACTAAATAATACATTTAATGCACGTTAAGAAAACAACGATGGCATTCGTCCTTTAGCTACAATGCGTAATAAATATTAAATGAAACTGTCTATGCACATTGCCATTTAATATAAAACTGTTCAATTTATATCATTTGCATGGGTAGTGTACTCTCATTTTGACCTTATAATGGTTAAGTATCAATGCACGTTGCTATTTAATATAAAACTGTTATTTTGAGATTAAATATGATTGCCTGCTTAGTTAAGGCAATTTATATCATTTGCATAGTCCAGTTGACCAACACCAAATTTGATTGTGAATGAGATATGTACTCTTATTTTGACCTTATGTCGGTATAGTATCAACAGTAGTCAATGGTTTTATAATGTGCAAACAGACCACTGGACTATCTGGTTGTCAACTGATTGAGATAAATTTACGTCAAATCGTTTGTTTAAGAGACTGGCATGATAACATAACGTATCAACATTACTTGTACTGGTCAAGTAATATTGTTCTATATAATGTGAGAAATTTAAAGGTAGGGTCACAATCAGGTCTCGTATTCACAAAGGCTTAATGTTCAGGATCAGGACTAAGCTAAAACGGATATCCTTCCAAAGTCAGGAATTATGTTAATGTTATAAGCTTGATATTTTTATACAAATGGATAGATAATGATATATCCTTCAATTACAAAGACGTTAAATTAAACTTAATCCTGATCAGTTTCAGTCTCAAGTACAGTAATTGACTGTGAACTGATTTTCAACACAAAAATGACGTTGCGAATATTTTGAACATGTTAACAAACAATGTGTGGCCTATGTATTCTGTACATGGTTACTAGATTATAAGTAGTATTGGCAAAACTTCTTTAAAACTTCCAAGTTAGAATTCAGTTACCATTACGTTAAACATAGGGTATTCGAACACATAGAGTATACGCCCAAATTAGGCACCTAGCACCATGAGTATAAAGCCTTTTTTTACGCTCAACTTTTTACGCTTACTTGAGTATCAAAAACGATTAGCTCCTAGGAAGTCCTACAACTAAATAATATTTGTTATATATTATTATAAATGTGGCTCTGCTTTCTTTAAGGCTATCCAAGTACATTTGTAATATAAAAGTTTCAGTAAATTATGAGATAGTTTACTGTTTGACACATCTAAAGATTCAGCACGAACTTGGGTTGAGCATGGAAAAAGCGTTATAATCAGGGGACCTGAGTGTTGTTTTAGGTCATTTCCAGCAAAAACATCAGCGTATGATCAGCGTTCGTTTGGCTTACGTTGTTATTATAAGTTTTAATGTGACTAAGTCATGCCGGGCTTTAGCAAACATTGGCTTAGAATTAGAAGGTCGTATGTACAAAATCAATATTTTGAGAAAACAAGAAAAAACTTTCTGAAAACTACTCTTTACTTACGGAAAGACAAGCTTTTAAACTTCAGTTTGGGCAACATAACCAGTTCCGAATTTCACGAACATTGGCTCGTAACAAGCGCCTTGTGATGCAGAGATCAAATATGCATGAGTCTCTTAAGGTAGTAAGTAGGACTTACGACCTTCTAATTCTAAGCTAGCGAATGGTTTAGTTTTATCGTGTGCATAGTACAAGTTGAACATATTTTGCCGCGCTCTATAAAGCAGTGGTGAAATGCCTTGCATCGTGAATCGTCCTTCAATGATTAAGTGTATATATATAACCACATTAACCATCAATGACTATGCTTATCTCATTGAGTAGTGACATTATAGATTACTACAATGATTTGGAGTACATTATAGTAACTTTATCATTCAAAACTGCCATAACAAGCGTCAGCATGGTGTGTGTATGGCGACCATGTTGACATGGTCACATCCTGTTTAGAACACTGATAGTTGATCAATTTACCCATGAACTGAAGTATGAGGGATGTTCGAAATGAAATCCAACTGACTCTCTAACGTTGTATCGACAGAATAATTTACAATGAAACTAACAGAAAACCTTCAATGAACTGTCCTCCGCACATTGCACAATAATTTAACTATTAAATTCATTATCAAAATTATGTTTTGTCGTGCGGATATGGTATACAACACTCATGTACTGCAATATGGCTGACTACATAGGTTTCCTGGAAACGTACATAAGTTTGAATTAATTGTTTTAATCACTGTATACTGTACTCACACTGCGTCAAGTCCCCATTGGACCACCTTTACACGCTGAGCACCAAGAATGTGATTTAAATGTACCATTTCATGCAAGGCCATTTTATGTCTCAGTCAGAGATCGAACATCCGACTCTCCGTCAGTAAAACGGACGTGGTAACCACCTGACCACTGAATCCAGTGGTATAATAAATGTATGGTTAGAGCCAGCCTTACAGTTTTTATATTTTTCACAATGCAATTACATAACTACAAGGCCTCAAATCCATTCTAGTGTCAGAAACCATGTACAGTGAATGTGTTGTTACTGTTGCTGATTGTTTTGCGTTTTTTGTTTTGTTGTAATGTCTTTTGTTTCTGGATTTTGCAGAATCATATTGAGCCATTATACTGGAAAGTACCCGCCTCAGCAGAGTAAAGTTTTCCTGAAATAACACGTGACCAACGATAAGTAATCTTGCAAAGTGCGAACAAGTATGGAGGTAAATTATTTCTTTTTTTCTTTTACTGAGCCATAAGTATAATTAAATACTGCAAAATATCGAGATATAGTAGACTTATAAGTAAACTATATTAATATATATACTCTTTATTTCCACCGTTAAGTGATTTGCATATAATATATGAACATATATACAGTTACAAGTAATAGAAACAATGTCAAACAAGTAATATAAACAATTGTCAAACAAGTAGTATAAGCAATGTCAATTACAATCAATAAGTGGTACAGGAGTTATTAGTTAGACGGTATAAAGTGGGATAGATTTTGCAGTAAACAATGTAAATAATTTCAAGAGTTTATGATCATGTCAGGAGACATTCAATACATGTACAGTAACATATACTTTTTATGCTGACAAAGAAAAGTAGTTTTAGATGCATTGTGCATTACATTCGAAATAATGCAAGACTTCGATTTATCAATGGGTCACTTTCACATCTGATACTTGCCGAAACGAAATGCAAGTAGCAGATAAAAGTTTTGACCGTTGTTATTACAACCTACTGTAGCACTTCATAGTGTCATGTATGTATTTCATACACACATGTATGTATTTCATTTGCTCTTCAACTCCGATTGTAAAAGCGGGCAACACAGTAACTGTAAAGAGGCAGCGAAAGAAGAATTCACTGTCAGCTCGGTTGAGAAAGTCTGATAGCTGATCGCTTATATCACGGCCTATCTTCATTATAAACATTTGTCTTTGTTGTAATGTTGAATTGCATTCCACAATGACGTGTTTGTTTATGTCGATTGTTATTTCATTGCAGCGTTTGCATTGCACGTGTCTGTGAAAGTCACGCTGTAGGAGTATCCGTACAGACGATATCGCGTGTATGATTTGCTCACGAGTTTGGGAGTAGGTCCATAAAATGGAAGGGGCTATGGAGTCGTGAATAGATTTAAATCTTTGAAATTCATTTTCAATATTTGTTCGATCTGTCCATAAGTCCGATTGAATTCGTTGCGTACTCTTTGTAACAATATTTTTCCACCTTTCCTTTGATGGGAATTTTGATATTCTTAAGTATTCTATTAAAAAGCGTAATAATTTGTATTTAGTCATAATTCTGCAAATATCCGGAATAAAACCGCACTGATTTCGGAAGCCTTTTAAGGCGTATAAGTTTACACGATAGTTGAACAACTGTTTGCTTATTGTATCAGTTGGCATACTGCAAAGTTTTTGTAGAAAACAAAGTTTTCTTATGTCGATTTCAGCTGCGGCCGGGTACCATCCTAACATACTTAATGCCATATCCGTCCTTGAGAATCGGGGTAAATGCTGTATTGTCTTCGCACATAATCGATACAGTTTTTCTATATTTATGATGTCGGCATTGTTCATGTTGTTCCATAACTCCGACCCATATAGAGGTGATGGTATTGTTATTTTCTTCACCAAAGACGAGAGTACTAAGGGATGGATGTCTCCTGAGTTATCTTCCATGTTGAGAAGAGAGAATAACGATGCCCTGCTCTTTCGAATACGAGATTCAATAGTATCTGTACAATTAAATTTTCTATTTAAAACAATTCCAACGTGGGTTATATTTTCACTTGATTTGATAGTGGATTCATTGAATTTTGCTTCAAACTGCAGAGGTTGTTTACTTCCGAATTTCAGGACTTTACACTTTTCATTGTTGAACTCATAACCCCATTTGTTTGCGTATTGTGATACAATTTTTAGTTGACTCTCAAGCGACGTTAGGTTCGGACTCAGAAGGGTGAGGTCATCTGCCAGGGTTGGGTTACCACATTTTATGCTTCCGACAGTGACTCCATGATCGGTGTTCTGTAGTTGGTCTAATAGTTCATCAATAAATAGTAAGTAGCACCAAGTGGAGAGTACCCCTCCTTGTCGTACACTCTGTAGCACCGGAAACGCACTCGACTTCACACCGTTTACCATCACGCAGCTTTGAAAGTTGTCGTACGAATTAATCATTAATCGTAGGAACTTACCACGCAAGCCCATCTGTTTCATTTTAACAAAAATAGCACTGTGTCTCACATTGTCAAATGCTCCTGCTGTGTCAAGAAATGCTGCATACGTGGGTGACTGCAGATCAAGATTACTGGACACTGTTTCTTGTAGGTTAAATGATGCCGTTATGGGGCCAAGGAATTTCTGGTATGCGTTTTGTTGGACATTGGGAAATTGTTTATTTTCATATTTGCACCATTCATTTAACCTTTTATGTACATTTCTAGAACCATCAAGATTTCCGCGATATTTCGTGAAAAAATCAATAAAATTTAATTACCGGAATGTTGTTTCTGTTGTCTTTTCAAAGGACTTATAATAGACACTGCGACTTTGTTCGAATAACTGTCGATTAAAACTTCCTTTCGGGAAATATTCTTATCCCACAACTATCATACCGTAAATATTGTAAATTCCTTCGATAAAAAACATGATTTGCTGTACTTGATTGCCATTTTTAACAAGATAAGAGCATTTCAAAGTCGCGAAAATAAGTGTCAAAATTAGTCAAAAAAGCATGCTACTTTTCAATGAAAATTTTCGATTAGTTTAATTGATTGGAATTTGACATATCATACAGGTATGTAAGCCATTGACCATAAACATTGATTTTTGGGAAGAATTTGCGACCAAAGTACAATTGATATGAAGTTATCGGTGCGTGAAACAACAAGCATCATTTGGTATAAATTAGAGTGATCTCCCTTGTTTTGACCGTCTTACTCGTAGACAACAAATAGTTTCATTTTGATTTAAAGTTCTAATGGAAGTATAAGGGTCCAGTTATCGTATCTTATGTTGCAGTTTAAAGAATACTGACATTTACTTTTCTAAACAACTACTGCAAAGATGAAACAAATTTAGCTTACAATTAACATAAGGCCAGTGTACTCGAGCATACCGTGTTGTAAGTTCAATAAATTACTTAATTGTTGACGAAAGGCTATGCAATTTTCCAGATATAGACTAGAAACATGCACCTTTTAGACAGTCATCGTAGAATCCTTCTAAATATTGCCATAGAAAAATGCAAAGGACAGTGACAATACATATGGAACACCCCTCGTATCGTGCAATTTTCTTTCAAAAGCATTTTTGGTTTTCAAATTTAAGTTCTTAGATCAAATAAGAATAGTATTATGATGTACTACATTTGCTCATGAGGTGAGACAAAAATAAATATAAAAAAGCAAATTTATTGGAGCACAGGAGCAATTTTATTGTAAATCTTGCTCGTTCACTAACAAAGTCAGCATGACATTAAGAGTCAAAGTTTGTTGTTGGAGACATAGTATAAGGAACAAACTCTTACAAAGAAAGCATTATGAAACATATTAATGAACTTGTTTCATGTAAAACTTCAATGACTTGCAAACCGAAAGTAGAAAATTGGCAATGTTTCTTAAACATATTATAAAGTACACATGTTTCAGTCAAAAACTAAAATGAGAGTTTGTTCCTTGCAGTTATAAAGTAAGCATGGTATGCATCATTTTTGCTCGTGACATTTGCCAATTTGTTTGTTTGTGAACGAGTACTGAAAGACACACACATTCTTTGAAGCAAACTATTTTAAAAGGGTGGCCCTTTTTAAACGAGCTGTTGGTGTTAAGTTACAGTGACATTATATATACAATACAAATCTGTCTACTTAAGCACTTTAATTTTCTTAAATATTTTGAATTATTGTTTACCACATCCCTCCCAGGTTTGTTCTCATTCTATGGCCTTAAACTGAGACGCGTGTGCTTGAATGAGCATGGACTCGGAGTATCAGTTTAATCTAGACAGATAACACGACTCGTTTTTTTTTACTTTTACGGTCAGACATCTGTATACATAACAGTGTGTACATAAACATTGCGATTCCTATTGGAACAGATAGTGCTTGTATAAGAATTAGGCTAAGTGAACAAGATATTGGTGTTCTATGCCGTTTTATACAGTAACAATAATAAAATAATAACATTGTTTGTATTGCAATTTCGGAACCTTGTTCTTTCAGCGAATTCACGCAATTGATATACAATGGAAAATTAAAATTGGTTGAAAAGTACGATATTGGTTGAGATGTGCTTGCACTCGTTTCTTGCTCGGATGGATCTGCTATAGAAATACATGGTTAAATCATTAGGGAGTTCAAAGTTCGTATGTAATTCGAAAACTGGGGGTTCTCCAGTACAAATAGCTAACAGTATGAAACATGCATGTTAATGGTCAGTTAATTAATTGTGTATTTCTATGATAACAGGGGAAAGATGATTCTCGGATGACGTTCTGGTTATTTACCAGTATAACAGCCAGTGTGTTCGGTAACTCGTTCCTGTATGGTTACAATATTGGTGTCGTTAACTCTCCGGCCAGGGTAAGTACACTGTAGATTGTCTCCCTTGGTTTGTACTAATTTCACACCGAATGTTGTCTGCTTTTGTCTATACCTTGGCTTGTCTCGACTTATTTATACTTTTCAGTGTCTCAGTTAGTTACCATCGATTGCCTCGATTTGTTTTTTATCTTCGATTGTCTCTATAATTTATGTTTATACCTTCGATTGTCTTCATTTGTTTATACCTTCCCTTAGATTGTCTTCATTTATTTATACCTTCCCTTCGATTGTCTTGATTTGTTTGTAACTTCCAGTGTCTCCATATGTTTATACATGCATCTTGGATTATCTACATTTGTTTATACCTTCAAGTGTACATTCGATATTTTTCATTCCATCAGTCCAATTGTCCTAGAAATGTTTACTTTATACAATAGTATTCAATTGCAGCTCATTAAGGCATTTTATGCCATGACATACATGGCTAGACAAGGGATCAACACGTACTACAACCCGGACGACCGGGGACTGTACTTTAGCATGGTGCCACCATCTGCTTCCTCTAACAGTACCAGTATGACAACACTAGCACCAGTAACTGTTACACTGGGTGATGACGGTAACAGTTCGAACCCGGAAGTCAGAAATCCATTTCTCGTTATGACAGAGCAAGGTGAGTGACGTTTTGTAAAGTAACGAAGCAATTCGGGTATATCAGCTTTAAGCCAATTGTACATGAAACATCATAAAAGTTAACACGACTGTTTCATATATTGTTCTCATACAATGCCAATACATGCAGTTAATATTTCTGACGTCAGAAGAATATATGAAACATGTCCGGATTAAAAACCAGAGGGTTATACCATTCTTCAATTTTTCTGACATTAAATGAAGCTATTAGAGAAAGAAATTAAAATTGTACACTGCGTACACATCTCAGATAATATTTAGAATTCTTTTACATTTTGAGAACAAACTTTTTTCACACCCTTTACGTATAATTCTGGCAAGTAAACAATTATGCCTCTAAAATAATAATGATTATAATGGCATTAGTTAACGTTGATACATCCATTAAGCCTAAGGCTTATCTCCCTTGGGGTATCTAACAAAACACATTAATTTTACAAGCATAACATGCAGCGTAATTGTTCTTCAGAAATCGAAGCGGACAATTTCATTGAAATCTTGTGGTCAATAACTGTAGCATTCTTCGTGTTCTTTGGTATGATTGGAGCGTTCTCGTCCGGGAGAGTCGCTGACTACTTTGGAAGGTAGGTTTTGGTTTTATCTGTGTAAAGTTATTAATTTATTTGGTCGAAAGCTGAATATGTAGCTGGGCGAAAGTTGAATTAGTAGCTTCACGAAAGAGGAATAATTATGTAGCTGGACGACAGCTAGATTGGTAGCTTGACGAAAGTTGAATATTTGTATGTAGATACAGCCGGGCAAAAAATGAATAAATAGCTGTACAAAAGTTGAATATGTAGCTGAACGAAAGTTTTAGCTGGACGAAAGTTGAATAGGTTGAATGAAACTGCACAAGTATCATGAATATCATAGCTAGGAGAAAGCTGAATAAATAGCTGGACGAAAAGCGAATAAATAGCTGGTCGAAAGTTGAATAAACAGCTGGTCGAAAGTTGAATCAATAGCTTGACGAACGTTGAATCAATAGCTGGTCGAAAGTTGAATAAACAGCTGGTCGAAAGTTGAATCAATAGCTTGACGAACGTTGAATAAAAAGCTGGGAGAAAGTTGAATCAAGAGCTTGACGACCGTTGAATAAATAGCTGGACGAACGTTGAATAGGTTGAATTATACAGCACAATTATCAAGACTATCATAGCTGGACGAAAGTTGAATAAATAGCTATTCAAAAGTGGACTATGTAGCTGGTCGAAAGTTGAATAAGGAGTTTGGCGAAAGTTGAAGAAATTGAATGATACTGCACAATTATCAATCGACACGAAAGGAAAGTAACTCTGTAATACTCCTGAAAAAATGCACGTTCTTTAGGTTAAGGAGTTGTCTCTCTTTTCAGGAAGAGGGGCATGGTTCTAATTACTTTTTTGATGTTTCTGGCTGGGATATTTGGCGGTATACCGACTGTCGCTAAATCTCCGGAATGTGTAATGATATGCAGGATTTTTGTAGGTCTACATACGGGTAAGTCCTTAAATCACATTGTTAATAATCCGTACCCAAACCAAATCTCAGCCGTATCATTTTGCATATTCTTGGAATTATTTTGTTAATTTAAAACTTAAGTGACTTCGGAATACGGAATACAAACCTAACATATTACAGGCAAGTCATCTATTCATAAAAATAAAGTTACTATGTACATGTAATTATTATAATGCATACATAATTATGTATATCTTTATCTTTAATAACCTTTAATAATAATTGTCATCATTTATTTATTATTATTAATCATGATTATTATTGTTGTTATTATTATCATTAATACAGGAATGGGTATAAGTCTGGCATCCCTCTATCTAGCCGAGATATCACCAAAGAAGATCAGAGGAGCTGTCGGCACGTGCCATCAACTGTTTGTCACCATCGGTATTCTCTGGTCTATGATTCTTGGACTCCCCAGTCTAGCTGGTAAAATATTTATTTATTTATTAAAACCGGATTGAATTGACATAATTTCGACATTCCATTTACCATTATTCTCGATATTAACATTATAGGATAAAACCCTTTTCCGGAATCCGGCAGTTTAACGGCCTTTTGGGGTGTATACAATTATTCTTTTTTCAACGTTTAAACATGAAAAACATACAAAAAAAGTTGCGCATTGTCATCAAACGTTTTTGTTTTTAAGCTTCTATGCCGCTTTTGTAGATCGATACTGATGGTGAGAAAATATCCGTTTTTTTGAAGTTAAACATATTATTTGGGCGAAGTCTTAAAATACTGTTGCCAATGTGTTCAAGAAAGACTTTTCACGAATTTCAGGTACATGGGATGCGTGGCCAGCATTATTTGCCTTCAATGCTTTACCGTCAGTAGTATGTTTGATTTGTTTACCTTTCTGTCCGGAAAGTCCCAGATACTTGTTGATTAAGAAGAACGACGAAGATGGGGCCAGGAAAGGTATGCATCTATGTACATGTCGCTGGCTTAGCATTAGAAGGTCCTAGTGCTACTGTCGACCTTATAAGACTCATACTTATTTAAAAGTATGCACCACAATGAGCTTTTATGAGCCTATTTTCATGAAAACCAGAACTGGTCATGTTTAACCGAAGTTTAAAAGGCTTGTTTTTCTTCAAGTAAAGAGTAACGTTAGTTTTCAGACAGTATTTGCTTCTTTTCTCAAATTTTATACTTTATACTTTTATACTACTTACGACCTTCTGATTCTAAGTCATCGATGTATATCTAAAGTTCTAAACCACAGTTCTATTTGGTATGTTGTTATTTGGAATTTCGTTACTACCTATATAAGGGAGTTAACTCCATACAAGACAATGTGTATGTATAAATCTATCGTTGTCTCCCCTTAATAAGGAGTCGTTATAATTTCCTATCAGTAATCTTTTGCACAGGAATTTGAAATTCCATCCATAAATCGATCCTTTGCAACTCGCTCTATACATGTACGACGTATATAGTAAATAATGGACTGGATTGCAGCACTTTCGCCGGTGTAACCGGTACAAAATGGAATCCCGCAGCCAAAGCTAACAAAATAAAAGACACACGCGACCAAGTTAGCTCATTTGTTGACGAACATTGCAATATATCCCATCCAATCGACGGTCTTCGTGTTTGCTTAATATCGTACGACAAATATTTCGTGATTTACTTCAAAACGTTCAATATCCAGTATATCGAAGGCATAGTTTATGACGCGCAAGATGGAACTGACAATGAACTAAATAATGACATCGTTGAGGAAAAACAGGAATGAAGCCTATACACCTTGTGAAAACATGCCTAAATAAAGATCGTCGGTTGAATCAGATTATACGTAAAAATGGCTGAGAAGAATAAGGTCATCAGTGCAAAAATGCTATTTGGGAAAACACAAAAAAACTGTCTCAAAACAACTCAATACTTTCGAAAAAACAAGCCTTTTCCACTATAGTTTGATCAACACGATTTTCATGAAAGCGGGTGCATGAGAAGCGCCTTGTGATATAGAATTTAGATATGTATAAGTCATTAAAGTCTTCTCCTTATGAGCCTGCGAATCTATATCTTTATTCTGCGGAGCCATGTATGAATGCATGGGATATTTGTATTTCAAGCATATTTAGTAATTTCCGTTGACATGATGACGTCGTCGTCTATGCATTCATTGGATGTTTGTATTTCAAGCATAAAGTAATTTCCGTGGACATGATGACGTCGTCGTCTATGCATTCATTGGATACTAGTATTTGTATTTCAAGCATATTTAGGTATTTCCGTGGACATGATGTCGTCGTCGTGTATGCATTCGTTGGATATTTGTATTTCAAGCATAAAGTAATTTCCGTGGACAATATGACGTCGTCGTGTATGCATTCATTGGATATTTGTATTTCAAGCATAAAGTAATTTCCGTGGACATGATGACGTCGTCGTCTATGCATTCATTGGATATTTGTATTTCAAGCATAAAGTAATTTCCGTGGACATGATGACGTCGTCGTGTATGCATTCATTGGATATTTGTATTTCAAGCACAAAGTAATTTCCGTGGACATGATGACGACGTCGTGTATGCATTCATTGGATATTTGTATTTCAAGCATAACGTAATTTCCGTGGACATAATGACGTCGTCGTGTATGCATGCAAAGAATACAAAATGTATTTGTATTTCAAGCTCAAAGTAGATTCCGTGGACACGATGCTGTCGTGGTGTATTATATGTATTCATTAGATATTTGTATTTCAAGCTCTCAGTAAATTCCGTGGTCATGATGACGTGGAACACGAATTAGAAGAAATGAGAATTGAAGCCAGAAGGAGTACATCTACAAAAACATTCACAATGAAGCAATTGTTGACCTCCCCAGAATTGAGGCTGCCCCTGATTATTTCATTAGTAGTACAAGTCGGCCAGCAATGGTCCGGAATCAACGCGGTAAACTGAGTTTTATCCCTACCCCTCTTGAAGAGGGGGTATATAATACTTAATTTAATTATATTTAGTTCAAACATATTCAAATTGAAAACGAGTATTGAGCCGTGACTGAAATGTTAGCTATATGTTTTATAAAGTCATGAATACTCAAAGGTTACAGCTCAGATGTCTTAAACTAAAAGTTCTATCTGTGCCTTATTGATACAGCAAATTGACCTTACCAGTTTTCCTGGACTGTATCCTAACCAGTGCTAGCTGACCAGTCCGTACTCTATGTTTTGACGGCGTTGGTTAATTGGGCTATGCGGGATATTGTGTTCGCTGGGCAACAGATGTGTGTAATTATTGGTTACCATTCCACAAGGAACCAGTAATTTCTCCACATGTGGAGGAAAATCGATATATGGCAAATTCCCATGCAAGGGCATGGTGCCTGCCACGACCAGGAATCAAATCCTTACTATGTTTTTGAGTTTAAGCACTAGATATTCAACTTCCAGCATAATGCCAAAAATATGCACAGGGTAGAGACAAAACAACAGGATAAACAGGGTTACCAGAAACTACAATAGTATTTTATTTCGGCTTAATCATATTGTATTACTGTCTTGCAACAATCGTGAATGCATGTTATATGGTACGTTTGATTGTGTTAGTTTATATACTGTTAATGTACTTTAGGTTGATTGTGAAACCATTGTTTTTTCAAACTTATACTAATCACTCTCAATCACTCTCAACACCTCATTCCTGATGGTATCCATCGCCACAGGGGTATGAAAGTAGAGAAGATATTTTCCCTTTTATAATGAGCAAGGGAAATACGGGTACTATTTTTATATCGTCTTTGGTTTGACACGCGACCTGTGGTCGAACCCAGGACCTCCTCACTCGAAGCAGATGCTCTATCACTAGGCTATCGATGATGCTTATTTTAGTATTTCATATTTCCTTCAGGCGATGGCGTATTCCAGTTTTATCTTTGCTCAAGCCAACGTTCCTGAGGACATTATTCCATATGTGATTGTTGGACAGGGAGCCATTAATACACTGTTTACACTACTTAGCGTGAGTAATTTATTTTATCACAATGTTGTTATATTAGTATGCTTCAGATCCTCAGTAAATAAATCAATTTCAACACCGCATTCCTGATGATATCCATCGCCACGAGATTTTGAGAGAGAGAACCCAGCGTTCCGTTTTTATGCTCATCGTCTAGCAAGGGACAATAACTGGCATATCTATTACAGCTAGCTTAGTTGTTTCCATAAAAATAATGCCGAGCATAGGCTTTATTTGCTTTATTTGCAAGTCATTTTTCTGCTGAATAATGGCAGGCTTATGAGTGCCCTTATCCGTATTTGAACCCTGGTCGCAATTATATACGACAGCAAGCGCGCTACCATCGTCAAATGAATGGTGAACAGCATACCCGGCAACGACGATGAAGTTTTCCCTGCTTGTGACAAGTATGAGGTGTGATTCAGAAGCTATGCAACTGTCCCAAGTATACCTAAATTTAGTTTTACATTCTTTGTTGCATTACTTATTAATCAACCCTCGTTCTTCCAGATCATGCTAGATAAATAATAGTTTGATTGAACCACATAATGACATGTTATGTATATATAGTATATATACAAACTATTATTATATACAGATTATTCTAACACGATCTGCGGATGAATCCATTAGATATAGAGCGGACCTAACAATGTATTATTACCCCCATAAAACATACCTATCAAATTGGCTGTTTCTATTTACGCCCAGTATCACGTGACATATTTATGAATGGATGAACGTAAACTTTATAGTAAAATTTTCTACGAGTCACGATGACAAGGCGAGTTGCACGAGAATCCAGTGTTACAGCTATAACGCATCTATTTTTAGAAACTCCAATATACTCTAGAAACCAAGTTTTATTAAAGCTTCTGATAATCAATTCATTTATATTTTTCATTTTATGAAATAGATACATTATAATCGTGTTATTAAAATTGTTTCAATGTTTAAAATGTGGTATTTCCTTCAGAAAATTACGAAGGTCGTTTTCATTAACGAGGGAGGTAATTGTACCAGCTAATAAGCCACTCAATTTCAGCGTGGAATTATGTTCAATGTCAAATGGGTGAAAATGGAATGCGCACAGTTAAATAGTGCGGGATATTATCGTACTTAGAATCGAAATAAAAACTCTGTTCTTCTATATTGTCGGTTAATTTTTCCGCATCCGAACTCCTGCCCGTGTTTTATTCACCGACAATAAACGCGAACAGATTTTTATTTCTTAAATAATATATGACACTAGGAAAACCGTGGGTGTCTTGTGTAAGCTGTGTGACGCATTCATTACATGTTAATGATTATTACTTAACCAATACAAACATCTGTTACGGGCAATATATAGAGCGGACGTATGACGACAAACAGATCATATAATTACAGTTGATTGTTTAATATTTCTGTACTTTTATTAAGCTTTGCAATACGCATTAGCCGGTGTTTGATTCACGAAGCTGTATGGTCGTTGTACCAATGTGTGCGAGACACATACCCTGATATATTGTTTTCTTAAGTACCAGGCAAAAAAATGAAGCATGATTAGTATGTATAGTAAAGCGTTACTTTTGTGACTACTAGAACTATATTACTGCATACTACTAGTATTTTTTAAACTATTTTTTGCTGACTAACAGAAACACTCTTTATTACCGAGAATAATTTATTAAAGCAAACGCATGAATATTTCCCGTGTATTCCTCTCAATCAGCTTTAAACTAGAACACAACACAGCTAACATGTCTACGGTTGACGGCACATGGTATTGACGCATATTATCTTATTCGTGTGCGACCGCCTTATATCGCATATTCGTATATGAGATATAAGGCGGTCGCACACGCATAAAATAATATGCGTCAATACCCTGTTGTTGACGGCAATCATTGCAACCTTCATCTACCTAAGACTTGGAAGTCGAAAGACTGAGACATAAGCCAGTCGGGTATTGATGCTTGGTCGTGTGCTCCTCCATAACCCAATCGCTTCATGCATTCCAATAAACCTGCGGCCATTGGGTAATAAGTCGTAAAACTTGATATGAAATACCACTTGGTAATTCTACGGTCACATTTGCTCTACGAGCTCCTTACGAGCTTCGTGTGAGTTGATTTCGGTGAACTCGCACGGCGTCCGTACGGAGCCCGTACGGATATCGAAATGCAAAAATACCGTTAGGATTTCAAAAAGTGTCGGCTCGTACGAGTTGCCGGTAAATTCATACGGATATCGTACGAACTTTGTGACCCTAGCATTAGGAGGCTGCGATCAGGTATTGTACGGGTACGGCTACGTCTACACTACTATTAAGAGTTGTTCGTCATAAAGGTGTGTGTAGGCTCTACAGAAAAGGTGGCCGATATCATACGTGTATATATATATAGGGTATGTGTACCATGTCATACAGGCGCGTGTAAGCACGGGCACATCCTTGGTTTGATGAGAAACTCAAATCATGCGTCAACTGTCACGTGATGTTTAACGCTCGCACGTGAATTTAAATGTCAACTTTCAAGTGTACGAGAGACTACATATACGTACATGTTCCGTGCATTTAGCCGCGTTCAACCACTATAAAAGCATGAACGTTTCTGTTCGGCAACCTCCATATAATCATGCACGTTTCTGTTTGACAACCTCCATTTAATCGTGAACGTTTCTGTTTGACAACCTCCATTTAATCGTGAACGTTTGTGTTCGACAAACTCCATTTAATCGTTAACGTTTGTGTTCGACAACCTCCATTTAATCATGCACGTTTCTGTTCGACAACCTCCATTTAATCGTGAATGTTTGTGTTCGACAACCTCCATATTATCGTGAATGTTTGAGTTCTGCAACCTCCATATCATCGTGAATGTTTGAGTTCTGCACCTCCATATTATCGTTAAAGTTTTTGTTCAACAACCTCCATATTATCGTGAATGTTTGAGTTCTGCAACCTCCATATCATCGTCAATGTTTGAGTTCTGCAACCTCCATATTATCGTGAATGTTTGAGTTCTGCACCTCCATATTATCGTTAATGTTTGTGTTCAACAACCTCTATATTATCGTGAATGTTTGAGTTCTGCAACCTCTATATCATCGTAAATGTTTGTGTTCGACAACCTCCATATTATCGTCAATGTTTGAGTTCTGCAACCTCCATATTATCGTGAATGTTTGAGTTCTGCAACCTCCATATTATCGTCAATGTTTGAGTTCTGCAACCTCCATATTATCGTGAATGTTTGAGTTTGCAACCTCCATATTATCGTGAAATGTTTCAGTTCTGCAACCTCCATATTATCGTGAATGTTTGAGTTCTGCACCTCCATATCATCGTAAATGTTTGTGTTCGACAACCTCCATATTATCGTCAATGTTTGAGTTCTGCAACCTCCATATTATCGTGAATGTTTGAGTTTGCAACCTCCATATTATCGTGAATGTTTGAGTTCTGCACCTCCATATTATCGTTAATGTTTGTGTTCAACAACCTCTATATCATCGTAAATGTTTGTGTTCGACAACCTCCATATTATCGTCAATGTTTGAGTTCTGCAACCTCCATATTATCGTGAATGTTTGAGTTCTGCAACCTCCATATTATCGTCAATGTTTGAGTTCTGCAACCTCCATATTATCGTGAATGTTTGAGTTTGCAACCTCCATATTATCGTGAAATGTTTCAGTTCTGCAACCTCCATATTATCGTGAATGTTTGAGTTCTGCACCTCCATATCATCGTAAATGTTTGTGTTCGACAACCTCCATATTATCGTCAATGTTTGAGTTCTGCAACCTCCATATTATCGTGAATGTTTGAGTTTGCAACCTCCATATTATCGTGAATGTTTGAGTTCTGCACCTCCATATTATCGTTAATGTTTGTGTTCAACAACCTCTATATCATCGTAAATGTTTGTGTTCGACAACCTCCATATTATCGTCAATGTTTGAGTTCTGCAACCTCCATATTATCGTCAATGTTTGAGTTCTGCAACCTCCATATTATCGTCAATGTTTGAGTTCTGCAACCTCCATATTATCGTGAATGTTTGAGTTTGCAACCTCCATATTATCGTGAAATGTTTCAGTTCTGCAACCTCCATATTATCGTGAATGTTTGAGTTCTTCAACCTCCATATTATCGTGATTGTTTGGATGCTTTTTCAGGTTCCCCTTATGGAAAAGCTAGGACGTCGTCCGTTGTTGATTTGGCCAATGTGTGGCATGGTAGTATCCTTCATCATACTAACTGTATGTCTAAATATTCTAACATCCGGGGATTACGAGGTAAGCAAACTAACAGCACAATTATAATAAAGCAAAAACCTCCTGGGTACTGTTTTATCAAAGCACTTACGGAAATCTTAAACTTACCGTCAACTTTAAAGTCTTTGAATATATTTTAATATTTTACGACTATACAGTGTGGTAAATGGATGTGCAATACTTATAATCATTCTATTAATAAGTCATAGAAACCATATATGTCCCGAAATGTGCAGTTGTTGAAGAATTATAAAGTGCTTTGATAAAACAGTACCCTGACCAACAATCACGTGCAATGATAACAGCAATCTTCCTGTCTATCAACCGATACAACTTATCACGTTGTGTTCTTATTGTTACATTTGATATTTCTGGCTCCGATGTCCCAAAATATCTCAATTTGAGAAAAAATCGCATCTCAAACAGTGTCAAATATCTTTGAGATAATTTACGTGGGACTCTAAATTTGTATCACACAACAGAAACACTTATCTGAGTTTATAACAGTTAAATTTCAAGAGCTTCAGCTTCAGATTTGTCTACAACTCAGACCCCGATTGAAGTAAAATCTCAATTTGAGATGAAATTTCTACACCAGACACATAGGGAGATCAACTAAATAAAGTCGAAACATCGTATAAAAGCTTGAGTTTGTGTTGATTTAAAAGTATTGTCTATCACATGAACATCCAACAGCACCGTCTAACGTGGCCTAGTAATTTCGGCATCCACCTCTGCAGCAGACGGTCGAAGGTTCAAATACCGGTAGGGGTCCGTTCTGATATGACTGATAGAAGATGTAATAGCGCGTGTATCGATGCTGTAAACCGAGCACGTTGAAGATCCAATGATTATATTCGGGTAGAACTAGAGTATCACAATCGAATTCCTTGTATCACTCTACTGTAACTGTATCTTAATTTGAAATCGGAGGTCAATCGCCAATAATATTGGACAGGAAAAACAGATAACCATAAGGTTCCGAATGTCTCAGTCGAATGCAAACAAAGGAACTAACGAAGAACTAACGAAGACAAAAGAACTGGACGAACGAACGGACGAACGAACGGACGGACGAACGAACGCACTGGACGAACGAACGAACTGAGCGAACGATCTGGACGAACGAACGAACGGACGGACGAACAAACAGCGGAACACCAACAATGCAGTATATTATTTCTTGTATTTCAGGATCAGAAGAATATTCTAGCCATTATATCAATCGTGGTCATGTTAACCTATGTTATAGGTTTCGCTCTAGGTTTAGGTAAGTATGGTGCCATATTGTGTACGTATACATGTAAATACAAATGTTGATACACTATAAATGTCAAGTATAGCCTTTGTTTGCCAATCAGCTCTCTGCTAACCTCATCGAATAGATGTATTACTATTATAAGGAACACCCTCGTCTTGAATGACATTACGATGAACACTTATTTGTAATTGTGCATCAAAGGAGCATCTTTAACTTTCTAGATATGTTACCCACCAATACAGCCTGTTGTTATATTTCCCATGATTGTATATATCGGTATAATAACGTAGGAAACAAAGGTGGAATCAAGAAAATATATTTAGTACTGAAATGTTGGTATAAGAGGCTCAGGGGGAAGATTAGGAAATGCTACTATAAATGAAGTATAAATACTATTATTATTATATATTTCAGGTCCAATACCTTACATTGTTGTGTCCGAAATCTTCCGTCAGGAACCACGGGCTGCAGCTATGAGTATTTCTATGGCGGTACAATGGACTTGCAACTTTCTCCTTCTCTTAACATTTAGATTTATTCAGGTAATATTCGGAAACTGAGAAGTTCAACTTTAATACTGTTTCTGTGTTTTATGGTAGGCCCCTATGTGCGTAAAGGAGCCTAAGTCAAGCAAAAATGAGAATTATGTTAACTTTTTACATTTTTGGTGTTCAACGCTAAGCAATGGAACGCTCTGTACGTCGGAATTTATGTGGAACAATCTCTAACAATGAAATAACGGATTTTTGATTGAACATTACAGGCGTTTGCTATTTCAACATCATAGTCCGTTGCAGGGTATACCATTACTGAGTCGGAATAGGAGAGATCATGTTTATATATAAAGGCATTCATACCGCCAGCTAGCTATTGTTGAATGGCAGGTTTTTATTGTTCATGCATTCAATAGATTGCCGGTGGGCATATTTTATAAGAATGCGGTACTTTCTCTTATTGGCAATCCATGGTCCGTTATAATGATACATATACATGTATATGTCCGTTACTTGTTTTGGTGTTCGATTTCATTAGTGTTCACACCATGTAAGTTTCTCTATAGGGGAAACATATTTTGTTCGTCAGAAATGATCAAACACGTACAATTAGTCTGAAAATGTAGGGGGAGTCGAAATACCTTTTGTTGATTTACATGCAAAACAAAAATATTTTTTGTGTGCCTAATTCTAAAACTTCTCTCTCTTCTTGCTTACAGAAAGGTATTGGCGCTTATACGTACCTTATTTTTATCATCATTCTCGTTTCCTCCATCATCTTCATCTTCTACTACGTTCCCGAAACCAAAAATCGTACATTTGATGAAATTGCAAGAGCGATATCTTCGGGGCGGGAAAATAAGCGAACTAAGTATGACGTCAACGATGACGAAGAATTGCAGCCAATGGGAAGAAAGGATTGAGGTCACATGACTATGCTTAGGATTTTCAAATTTGTGGAATGAAGATTTTATATATTGTTTTAAAATTTGTGCGTTGCTTCGCGTAATATGCTAGAATATATGAGTTTTGTGATAACTGTTGACCAGTGCGTTTGAGTGCAATGTGACAGTATGAAGGAACACACGATTTAAATAATGACGCGGAATTATTGTGTCACATTTATCAGAATTGGAAGGCAATTGCATGATTATATAATAAAGTACTTTAAACATCCGGTGAGTGAACAAAACAACCTGACAGTCGTTATCTATCAATTTTGAAATAATTGTTTAAGTGTGAAAATTAGTGAATTAAATGGTGACGTAAACGACGGAGGACTGCCAAGCGGTTCGTATGCAAGTTGTATGAAAAAAGCACTTGCTGAAGCAGAGACTATAGAATAACATATTATTATATATAGTCTCTCGCTTAAGTGAAATATTGGTCATTAAGTGATAAGTTGTTGAGAACATGGCATGCCAATAGACTGTTTGAAATGGCAACAATGTATCACATGCATACCTATAGCAAAGAATACGGGAGAACTAGCTACTTTGTGTATGATCTTTGCCTATATAGTCTATTATATATTATTGCATTAAAGCATGTATATTTGTATAAGAATGAATGACATTTATAATAATACAAGCATTTGAGTGCGATTCCTGATATTTTATGTAAAATAGATGTTCAAGATATTTAATTAATACTTAGGTGACATGAACAACCCGGATACTGTTTTGTCAAAGCAATTACGATACTCTCAAATGTAAACCCTATGTTATTCATTAACAGTTGCAAAATGTGGTAAATTTGTCTGTAATATCAATGATGTGTCAGTAAATTCTTTCCTTCAAACCACATAATTATGTTCCTAATGTGTCCTTGTTCAAGAATTATGAAGAATTTAAATGTTTGCGTAACTTTATAATTTCCGTAAGTGCTTTGATAAACGGTTCCCAAAGTGCAGCCGACGTGTGTCCTCTCGGATTATATATCAACAATTAGGAACATGGGGTTCACACGGTCCGCATGCTTTGTGTCCTGTTGGGTGCTGGTCTAACGTACCTCCACTGGTCATTAGGTCCGCACAGTTTCCTAAGTCCTTCAGGATATTGTTCACCCGGATATATCACCTGTTAAACTGTGTTTTAATTTGTAAGATTAAATTCGGTCATTAGGAATACATGTAGTTGGTTGTTTGGGAGTCATAACCGGTTCGTCGCCAGCAGAAAATCAGCGGATAAACAAATTAACAAATGACACACAAGATACGTAAAAAAGTCACTGGACTTGTCTAGATAATTCCTGCTATAAATTTCCCTAATCACATTTCATAAATTCGGAAATGTCATATTTAAGTGTTAAACTCGAATTTCTGTTTTGCAATGTCAACATAAATTTGTTCTTAATTAACCTCTTTGTCGTTAGAACGTGGGAACAGCTCAGTTTCCTGGTGAAACGTGTTGGCTTCCATCCGCCATGTTGTTTGTAAAAAAAATTGAGCGACACTAGATTGTGTTAGCTTTTGTTGGTCCCTTAATACGAGTACATGTGTATATATTCGTGTTACGTGCTATAATGATGCTACATAATATAAGACTTCCAGCGGTGGTTTCTTTGCTGTCTTTGATAACTTAATTTGAAAACATTTAAAACGTTGCTTAAAATTACAAAATAATGGATGACTTAATTTGTAGAACTCGTTGCGGCCTTGCTATTGATTACATGTATTACAAAATCTAGTATATATGATGCTAGTTTTACATGCACAAAAGACAGGTTACTGTGGTACATATTAAAACAACATAGTATAATTCATAACTAAATCAAGGGGGACAACTCTTATCATATTCCAGACCGACTGGAACTACATGTATATACGTACGAAAGGTGTTTACGACAACGGAAATAACTTTAGAATTTCTATTCAAATTATAGCAATCATCGTGTTATTATGTAGCAAACTATAGTTTACATGTACGCACATATTGTACTTTTCGATTTGTTGTTATAATTATGCGATGCTGGTTCATAACTTTAACATTAAAATTAATTTATATTTTTGAACATCGCAATTTATACCCTTAATCTATGTCAGAAAAGTTTGAAACATACTACCGTAGTAAAGAATGGTTTTGAGAAACAAATGTTTTTATTTATGTGCGGCCAAAATGCAAATTTGACAGTTGATAATGTGTTAAATTGTTATATCAAATTGCCCATTATGTAACCGTTACCATCTATATAAACTGTCTGTCTTCAGAATTCGATGAACAGCTGCACTCATGAACTGCATTGTGGTCGTTTACATCAGTAATGAATTATTTCTGTAATATTTCAGATTAATCTGTTTTTTTTTCTTACAATTTTACTGTTAGTTCTAATCAATCTAAATTATGCGCTAACTGATTAGTGAAAGATCTATTAATATTATGCTATATGTGCGCAACATATGTGAACTTACTTCATTATTAATAGACTATTAAACTATGTGCTAAAACAAATATTTCTTTCATGTTAATCAATGTGTATTTTATAGTAGACGCATGTAGCTCTTTTAAAGCATATGTTTAACACGCACAGTTAGTATTGACTACTAGTTACAACTTTACGCCTACTTTAAGTGCCCCTCGGTTCACCCGAGCCTACTCACGCGTATCGTATTCCCATACAGTGGTCTATTTATTTCTTTCATTCTTTGGAATAACGAAGGTCTTGGGCAAGTCAGTGTGTATTTTTAGCAACTCAAGGGCATTATAAGTTTACAATATGACTGAGGTATGTTACTTTTCTCGTTGTATTTTTGTTGATTTCATTGTACACGATTTGACTGAATCGATTTGAACGTCGTTACAGATGTTTTGCATGATCGCCGTTTGTAGATCAAGTTGTATATTTGATCTCCACACGTGTGCGGTGGAGGTCACTAAGGTCATGATATGTATAATGGCTTTTCTGTGGTTGAGAAAGCTGAGAACAGCTGTTCAAGTCACCAATCGATTCGGTTTAAAGCGACACACCTTCATTTATGCACTTCCTCAACAAATAAATCGACCTAGATTGTAACCGGCGATCCGTGTCATGCAGACGCTGTATCAAACGTGTGTACGCGTCCAGCGTGGCGCTGAGTTATTTACGTTTATTGATCTGTGCAAAGTAGAGCAAGGATCTAGGTTAACATACATGTACTCAGAGAGGGATATTGATGACTCGTCTGATCATTATTCTCAATAAATTTAACTGATTGATATGTATTGTATTGTTTTGTGGCGACAGCTTAATCACTGCGTATGAACAAGATATATGTATAGATAATAGACCTAGCTATATCTAATTAGAATCTTTATTATAAAATGCAAAACTTAACACAGATATCTTGATAAATACACTTATAACAACATAGAAAGATTTGTTTTACTTAATTATGATCAATCGTTACTCATTGCTCTGTGGTGGATAACCTCATAGGTTAAAAGTCAATAAATATACACACACCTAGGCAATTAAGCTCTATTAATAATGTTATAGTTTAACCAACTAGTACTTAACCAAGACATGTTTGAACACTTTTAATTCATACAAAGTTTTATTGACATACGTGTGTGTAATAAAGCCGGAAGAAAATACAGCCGTTCAAATGACAATGTGTGTTCGAAGGTTAGTCTAAATTACCCCCATTTAGATCTCACGATCGGTAGTCGCTGTTTTTTGAATTCGACCTCCTTATAAACCGTTCAGGTTAAGTGACCATAAATATAGTTTCATTTGTGGACATAACGCGGTGGTGTGCCATTTCTCCATGTCATCTCTTGCTCGCTCGAGTAATTTATAACGGCTCCTACACATTTAGGAAGACGGGGTGGGTTAAGTGCTCAAAATGGGAGCATATTTATAGTATTTAATATTATAATAAAGTATGTATCTTGTTTCCTGCTTGTTGTGGCCTCTGGTCTGTTAATGTAGTGATAAAAGCTATGTGAACAGAACATAACAGAACAGAACTGAGCAAAACTGAACTGAACAGAAATGAACAGTGCCGAAATAGAACAGAACTGGCATATCAGAGCAGAGCAGAGCACGGAACGGAACGGAACACATTTACATTTGAACATATTGCATTGTAATATCAAGTGCACTAAGACATGCAAGCGTTAATGGTACATTAATTATGCAGTACACGTGTGTATATAATACAAGTGTATACTACTATTCGCAATGTAGATCTATAATATATATTTCTGTCTCATTTACGTACATGCATGATTTAAAAAAAACACCAGAACAATTAAAATGTACACACGTACATATGCAACATTAATTAAACCATTACTGAAACAAGTATGTTTCATTGAACTATGTCCTGAGAAGTAGAACTAAACGAATTTACGAAATTAAAGAAATTGGTGTTTAGCTTAATCCATGATTTTAATACCAATGAAAATATAAGAGTTTACATCACGTGACTGAGTCACTAAATACAACATTCAGAGCCTTACAGTAAATCTATATAGACTTTAATTAGCTCGTAATTGCTGCAATAGCCGTTAGTTAAAAATGTTCATTTAAATTCAATGTTTACATGTATTACATCTAATTGATTTAGGCATGCATATAGTTTCTCTGTCGTGGTACGCCCTCTCGGTAGTGGTGACATGGTTGTGTGTGTGCTAATTGTAATGGAAGTATAGGAGTTTACGTCACGCAGACTTCCAGAAATAAACAATCTATCCGAACCAATTATAGACTTAAATGAGCTTTTAATTGCTACAATGGACGTTCGATAAACTATTCATTTAAATTCATTGCATGTTAACAAGTAAACTTATTATGGTACGTATGGTTTCTCTGTCGTCATATATATGTTCTTCCTTCTCACCACTCCCCCCCCCCCCGTCTCTCGCTGTGGTGATTCGTGTATGTGATTAATTGATATGTGGTTTTATTGTAGATGTGCTTAATGACTGATTAATGTACATGTCAAATCTTAATGTAGTCATGTTCGTCTTGGTCAGTTCTTGACTAATGTCATCTTGTGTTTGGCAGGGCATGTGCTTTCTTTAAGTCTGTTGCCCACGTACTCGGTGTTCGGTTGGTGGAACGTAGATGTAACTTGACTAAACCTGAACGAGTGTATGTGACGGCGACCCTTAGTCTCTCGTATATAAAAAAACCTGAAATATTTATTTTGTACAAAATATACCAAATATAGTCTACGCATTCTAAGACTGTTGGTGTTATCCTAAGCTACATCGTTAGATGGTGTCCTTAACACTTTCTTAAAGCTATCTGTGTGACATTATGAGAAACTTTAATTTGGAAGACCGTGTAAGCAACCAGCATATTTGGGCTTTATAGCCGTAGCCGTCAACAACAACAGCAATAACAACATAAACTCATCTGGTTTGGTCTATTTGTAAAATGACTATAATTGGGAGATATATTCAAATACGTCGGGTCCGTTTTTCGAATTATACATGATTTCGAATAAGCCGTTCGAAAAGTCAATGTACATGCGTAGATATATGTACCAAAGTGACACGAGTCTCAATTCGGATAGATTTCGGATGGTACCGCCTATTCGGGTAAAAGGTAATCGAATGTATGCTGTTTGGCTGTATTAGAAAACTGTTGAGAAACTACGTCAAACAAACTTCATTGTACCTGTATCGAAAACGAGTATTAGGTCGTGAATGTACTTTTAGATATTCATGTATACTTTATATAGAGGATAACCAAAGGTTACGGCACTGATGTCAGATTCTATCTATAATTGGATGCTGAAGACTTTGTTCTACACATTACCTGTACTCGCACACTGATCTCTCTCTCTCTCTATTATACTGTTTCACCTTAACAAGGTCGATACCACCAGGTAATCACAATAAATTAGCTACAGTGTACTACAACCACTGTACAAATGACATGAATGTATGGTACATAGATCTACTATATTATATTATAGAAACGTCTGTAGGTTAGTGACTTATAGTCAACAGTGTATACCTTGTTAAACGATTGTAATTGATAATCCATATTGTTCGTATGTTCTTACAGTGGAAGTTAGCGAATATAAAATAAAACTTTGGAATAGTCAGAATCACTAAAACGGTATCCATGCAGCAGGTCCAGCTCGCCGTCCGATATGACACCCATCATGGCCATGTCTATATTATTATAAGAGTTTCAGGCATGATTAAGAAAAATCCGTCTACACTACAGTCAAATACTCAAATGGAGTAGAGCATGAACTATGTTTTATAATAATCATTGGGCATGGTCATCGAACTCCAATCTTTACCTGTTAACAATCCTAATACTAAGTAACGTTCTTCGCCGGCAGCTGCACTAGCCAGGCAAGCTAGAAATTTACTTTAAAGTTAAAGATGCATTATATACCCAATGAGAGATACGGGCTTACACACATTTGATGATAAGCCAATTTATAAAACGAAATCATGAAAATATTATCAAAAGTTCAAAACAAATAATCAATATATTTAAAGAATGCATACTTAACACTCTCGTGTTTTTTTCCATTGCATTCGTTACAATATTTATTATTTGATAATAAACCACGATTTGTTATTTAATATTAAACCACGCATGAATCGTTTGATTGTAGTTAGATCAGCATGACTGTATCCTATATTGGTTTTGCGAGCTACATGATCGTTTCATTTTCTGATAAAACTATAATAATGTCTGTTAGTGTTACAAAATGTGGTAATAACTAATCCTTTCATCTTTGGATGTTCATGTTAGGACCTAGTCAAGGTCGAATTTAAATCCGTTTAAATACGTGAAGTATTTTAAGGGGATTGGTCCCTTTTAGTGAATGGATAGTAGTGGGGCACGAACTATGGAATGATACATATCTGTGCGTGTGTATACTATAGATCCTTTGAAAAAAACCCAGCTTGTGTTTAAGTTACTATGAAAATGGCGAATCGCTGACCCGTAAAAAAGGAATCCTGAAGGTTCAAAACACAATGCGTCCATTATGAGCTTACAGCTTAAATCTGACTTAAACATACGTTTTGTACGGGTGATTTTCAGTTTTCATTAATCACTGGCCTGTCGGACTAATTGTTGTTACTCCAGTCATTATTATCATCAACGTTGTAATAGTTTACGGTAGAGCAATATGAAAAATGTTTTATGAAAGCCTTTGAAGGCCACTAACGCCCGCTTCCATAGCTTAGTGATAGAGCGTCCGCTTTGGTTGCGAGAGGTCTCCTTTCCGGTCACATGCCACAACATGCCAAAGTCGTTAAAATGGTACTGGTATATATCTTCTTTCTTGGACATTCAGCTTTGGAGACGTCTTCAGTATGTTACAGTCTAGGATGGAACGTTTATCACATATTTAGCTCGATTCGATTTATATACGGACCGTAGCTGCTTTATTCAAAACTTCCTTTCAGCAACCGATTATGATATAAATTGAAAATACACTCAGGTGCTTTAAGTGCATGGACATTTATTTGAAATGTTGCAACTGCGTTTTGTGGTATAATTATAATTAACGACGTTTTCTGTGTTGAAATCGGGTTCAATTCACCAGGGTAATTAGCCCTCACGAGAGTTTTGTGATTTTGAATGAACTTTTCGTAATTTATAATTCGTCTGTTTGCATAGCCTTCCTGGTGATTGCTGTCGTGCAAATATATTACTGCCTAGCTTGCACATTCCCCTCTAACAGGGGGTCTTATCTCGAGTTGTTATACTGTAAAGTCATCGGTTTTTGAAGGAGTTGAATTTTTTTCGTTGGTTTCGTTGTTAAACTCGACCACGAAATATAAGCCCACGATAAATCCCAAATACAAAACATGGTTTTACCTGTTTATGTTTTGTACTCAATGCATTCACGACCCCACGAAAATGAATTTTTATTAAAATCCACGAAAATTAATACCCACGAAAATGTGTGATTTACAGACGAAATGATAAATGGTTATGGGTGCATGTTCTGTTTTCATACTGAGCATGTATTGGTTGCGTGAGAGTTGGAGACAATTTAACATGTTTCAGCCGAATGATAAAAAATACAAATTGTGTTGAACACATTTTGATAACGAACGTCAAATAACGGAACTAAAACAAAAACATTTATCTGACTCATACACCGGGTGCAGATTTGGAAAGTACAGTACAACCTCTCCAGAGCGGCCCTCAGTGGAGCAGCAACCTCTCTACACGTCCAAACACTCCCTAAGCCAACATTTACTATAAAGTTAACCCCTGCAATAACATCTCAACAATGGCCAATATCTGCAGCTCTGACCAAATAGAAAGGAAAACAAATGACCAATTTGATTAACTACGCTACGTGTGTGCAAATCTTGCAGTTTATAAGACAGAATTGTATAAATGCAATAATTTTTGCAATGTGATTGTAGTTTTCCATGTTATTTGTCTGCAAATGTAAAACTAGCAGAAGATATGTTACATTTTTTTCGTAATGCATGACGCTGTTTTTTTGACGTTACAATATTCAGTAAATGTTTTATAATGTGTAATTAATGCGTTTGTTGTCCTTGACAAACGATAGTATTTCAAAAAATACATTGTGTACATTATACACACGTGCCAAATTGTTTGCTTAGTTAGCAGTTTGCATGCATACAACACAATAACAATCCGTTTATATTACAATGTATTATAAAACAGTATTCGAATGAACCATGCTATGAGTATCTTTGAAAATTCCAAGTCTACTTTTGGTCCCGTTGACAATCTCTATTAATTGTTACGATGCTACTATCTTGTGTAGACCCATACCAGGGCATTCATATACCAAGTGCATGCCACCCAGCGAAATTAATTTATACATACATTTTAATTGTTCATTTGGTCAATATACTACTGGATGGTACTTTGCATTTTGTTCGATACGCCACACTGCAATGTGGCTTTAGTATAGTAATGTCGGTAACTCTAAGGATGTTTGGATATCTGCGTGTAATTTAGTAACATGAACATGTGTCTTATAATTATGTTGAGCGTGATTTGTCCACTAATCGACGTGCATGATTCCTACAATGCACGTAATTACTCAATAAATCATTGTGAACATGGAACTTATCTTGTTAAAAATGTGGTTCATGCACTGTATTGTAAAATTGTATTCGTCCCGAGAATGTTCGCATCCGCGTCCTCATGTGTTCTTTTCCAGAGAAAAAAAAGTGGATAATGGAAAAAAATTCAATTACAATTTAATTCTGTGATAACCCTCAGTTATTACGGTAATTCAATCTAAACAATTGCACTTGAATTAATTACAAAAAAACACATGAAAACACATTTTGTGAATTGAACGTTAAGGCAATTATTGCAATGTGTTTTCTTTCTTTGGTATTTCGTGCGTGTTATGTTCCGTACAATGAGCGAGTAGGACAAAGTAACGTTGTAAAGAATTAACGACTTTCATGTTCGTATAATTTATTCCCATGATTTATTTGAGGTCGTCATTTAAAGTGTGTATATAGTGTTTAATACGCTCTAAATATGGGTTATGACATTAATCCAGCGTTATGTAGAGTTTTCTATAACCCAAAAAGTCATGTCACGGTCAGGACAAATCTAGATCGAGTGATTGTATTGTATACTTCTTTCCATTAATACGCATGGCATTGTTATTATTATTCAGTCAAATGCTTAGATCCAGGTGCCAGTATGTAGTATGCACTAACGCCTGCTATTTTCAGGAAAAACTTAACTATTCAATGATGTCACACAACGCACGTTAATTAAATGAAACTTCTTGCACAACGTGAGTATAAAGCACGAAAAGACACATGTACCGAATTTCTAGGTCCGCCGCGATCACGGTGTAAAATATATATTCGAAAGTCATTGGTTATTACAAAATAGAGAACATGCCTTTGAAGTATCCGGTTAGTGGCCAATGTTGTATAAAAACTCCAGGCAATAATAGTATGCGTTGGAGACATCATAGCAGTAAGTATGTGATCCCTTTAGAAATGCAGGAATATTTCTACACAGGAGAGTCGGACGGACGGACTGACTGACGGAATGACGCCTACCATTACCATATCCTCTTCGCCTTCGTCGGGGGATAATAAAGTACATTTGTTATAATAGATAGTTCAATACATGTATAATTTCCAAATAAAATTCCCAAATAATCACCATAAGAAAGGTTTTAAGGCCGTGTGAAAACTGCTAAACGCGTCGACTTATGAATGATTGGCTACCGGTACTAGTGCATGGAAAACATACTTCGTGATTTATTCAGAGGTTTATTTTTTATGATAGCTCGATACATTATCATGACAAAACGAGAAAAGAATTCACACGTATAAGATTTGCGAACAATGTACAAAATTAATATCCAATGAAGTTCAATCAGTTGTTAAATTACATCTTTGTTGTCATGACAACACATGTGGCGACTTGATTTAAGATATGTTATTTTTCGCGCAGTTTGACACAAAGGGGGCCTATGCCCATGTCTACATGCAGCACTTCGTAGAAGATCTACATATATTCGATAGTATATTTTTTGAATGACATGAAATCACATTATGCAAGAAACTCGATCCGGTAAATGGCGCTGGTAAATTACAATGCACAAAAACCGAGGTGATCAGAATGGGATAACTAACAGTCTTTCGGACGATACTTTAAAAACCGAGGTTCCATGTATGATGCTTTACTGTAGGCACGTAAAAGAACCAGGAATGCTTCTGGAACAGGGGCATCTTCTGTATCATGCACTTATCCCCTAAAGACTAAAGTTGCTAACCTCTTCTGGGGACCTCGCCCATATGGATATCGTGTTGCGAGGATACATAAAAGCATTTGAATCGAAAAGTGGTACGAAACCAGCATTGCTGCTCCGATGTATTAAATTATACCGCTATTCAAACATATTGAAATGTACTGACGGAGGTCAATCGAATGGGTTCGTACTTTTCGCTGCGAACTATAATCATATTTTACAATATTTTAACTTTTGAAACTTTTATTTATTGAATGGATTGAGGTCAAGTATGCGCACAATACGATATTGCACCCGTGTGTTTATGGTTTTAATTCATTATTCAAACATGCAAATGTTAGAAATATTTGCGGTCATTATGTTGAATCCTGAATGGTTTGATTCGGCTTTATTTGTTGTGGGAACGGGTAACTTAACAATGTATGCACCGACCATCCCTGTTTACATGGAATAAACTATGCAAAGATCGAAAACAAAGATTTCAGCCGTGACTGCACTTTTAGCATTCTACTTTATATAGTGTATACCCAAAGGTTACGGCTCCGGTGTCAGATTCTATCTCTACCTTCATTGAGCTTTAGTTCATAATTTTATTACGTACTTTTAAATATATTTGTGTTATTACGTTGTCGTATATTTGCGTCGTACGCATAACTAGAGGGCACCCATTCACCAACGCTAATAGCTATATGTGTGGGTAGATGTTATCTTGTCTTGTTTATTAATTCATCAGTATATTATGTGGTAAATGTTTCTTTTTTAATTAGAATATCATAACTACAGCACTGCGTATGAGTTAAAATGACATTATAATGACATACGTTTCTCAAACTAACTTCGCAAATAACTGCAGGTCAGCAAATGGCCTGTTAACTAGATGTGAACATACTATGTTGTCATCTTTATCAAAAGGAGGGATAGAGGGGGTCAAAGACAAAAAGAACCGTATAAAAGAACGAACGATGCAAACGAACAACCGAACGAACGAACGAACGAACGATGCGAACGAACCGATCGAAGAAACAAACAACGAATACTGAAGTGACAGTCATAAATGAGTTGTTTCCCCTTATACGTGTTTCCTGTACCAATGTTTGGTGTGTGTACTTAAATAGCTTTACATAGGACGATTCAAATTACATCAAGTGGCCCATATTACTCCACGTTCATTGTTCTGCTTATAAAATATATTATCACATTTAGAGAACTAGATACGGATCTTTTGTAATAAGGTTTCATGCGTTCCCGTAAATGCTTTACAATCACATTCCATAAGGTCTATTTGACCTAGTCTAAATAATATTTAAACTTTTAAACGTCTCATATTTTACTCATGAACGACAGTAAGCTATTTTAAAGCGATTATGAAATTTTATAATGTCGGCAAAATTTCTTAGACTGGATAATATTAATCTGCCACGATCATCGGATTAAATCACTGGGGTTAGGAAGTAGAATGCAAGAAATGTTTGGCTTACTAGTACTACATACATGCTACATTCATTAACAATATTGGGAAACAATTCTAGTGATTAGGCCTTTTCGACTTGTCTGTTTTGTGGAGCAGGTTATAGTCTGGTCCCCGTCCCCAATATTACAGTAGTAGTAATGTATTAGTACTGAAATATTGGGGACGAGAACCAGACTATAACCTGCTCCACAAAACAGTTCAATCGAAAAGGTCAATTGTCTCCTCTATGCGCAATATGAAATGGCCCCTTAAGGCCCTGTCGCACATAATGATTACCACCCTACGTCAACTTGCGAATACGGGCGAGTATAGGACTACCGCTAAATTTCTTGTTATTTGTATGTGTATGCTGTCTATTATATCGTTGGTGGTGTTGGTATGGATGCGACCTGTGGGCGCTTGTGTCCGTTTCGATTACGGTAGTATGTTCGGTCAGAATTCGTTAGACATCACAAGATGACTCTATTGGTCAGGCGTAGTTAACTACAGTGGTTAGGTGTGACGGGTCTTTTAGTTGCGACAATCACCAAGGTGTAAATGCATATATTCATGCTATGAGTATTTGGGAAGATGCTCCTCAGGAATTACAGTTCCGATGTTGCGATTTGTACCCCGAATTATAACATTTGAGACACGTGTGTGATGTTCATTGTACTTAGTCCATTCTGGATGTGTAAGAAATTGGTTTCTGGGTCAGTTATCTAAGTTACACTTAGGCGAATAATGCACATACATGTAGTTGCTATGAACGACGTGTGTGGTGTCTATCGTGTCTTGATAGGTAAAGAGCCATGAAGCAGAGTACATATAGGTCATCTGTCAAAATTATACGTTCAAATTAATGTACGTTTGTACTACAGCTACCGGCACTATACATTATTCTTGAAAATGATGATACATGTGTGAGTTATGTGTATATGATTATTTATACATTTAGGTACAAATGTACTAGGTCAGTGTAACACTGCTTCGGTACAATGTTTATGTGCAAAATATGTGTTAATGCGTTTGTTTGGATTAAACAAGTATTACATTACGTCATGCAGCTGTGGGACCTGGTGTCGCGCAAGGGAGGCACTAGTATGTCTTTAGAGATCCCATTTTTAATTAATTGAGAAAACTTATCAGTCTACTCTTTTTTTCATGGAATTATTTCCCTTTGCATCCTCAAACATAGGTTATCAAGCCCAAAATAAAATCTAGCTATAATTTAAAATAAAGTTATGCTAATTGATTGACACAATATATTTTCTAGTCGGGTAACCAGACTAGGGATCGAAGGCCCATCATGGTATTAACATTGCTAAAGATAACCACAAGGTTTACGTAAAACAAATAACATCGCCCAAAACCGACTCCTTTACTGCAAAGTGATCGAGTGATCAATGGTATGACAGATCTAACGCTGAAGTATTCCCAGCAAGTCCTATACTGAAAATCGCCAAAGCTTACATTGATGGAAAATCGACAATACTTCATATGTATTTGTAACTTTACTGCATCTATATCTGCTTATGTAATAGGGTCACCATTTTTAGATAATTTATTCTGAAAAAGAAACCAAAATCTATGTTTGACTCAATCTGTATTTTGGAACAACAGTTAAAGTCGACGTGGAAAAGCGTGAAAACTAAAGGAACTTCATCGGTCGATGACAAGGCGTAATGGTGTTGGTGGTGGTTGAGTTGCTGTACACAACCTTCGTGGTTGTATTCTCGTTCAGCAAAATGTCCTATTAGTGCTATAAGCTGTTATAACCTGTAACAGCAAATGAACGCTTCACTGGTTTCCCTTCGACACCAACTCTTACTTCAACAAGCATAAAGTTGGTGCGATTTCTGTACTGGTGTAATCCACTTACTTGGTGTTTTCGTGTAGGTCCTGTACTACATCTACCATTCCTTCCTTCATTCCTTCTCTTCTTGTATTTTCCCTCGTCACCACGCGGCAAACTTTTGAATGCGTTCTAGTGGAAACACTCGATTCGCTAGTATCTGTGACGTAACAGAAACATGTGTACTATGCTATATATTTGGGGTATTCAATTTTTATGTTGCTATTATATTTATGTGATAATGGTTAATTATGTTGGCAGCTATATAACGATGCTAGAAATGCCAAATTATCCGTACTATGACTGACTATGTGGAGCATTCCATGCGTCTGGCTGGATTACCGTCTATATATTGTTGGGTATGTTGTCGTAAAAGATATGATATGATAAGAGATGATATAGAAGGTCGTTCATTTCGTTTGGTGTCTGGCTTCTTTTACGACATACATTCCTGTCAAAATATGTGCCGTAAACTGCTGAACACAGTGCGAAGTTATCGTTGTTAGTACATGATTATTTCCAAAATACCTCCACTCTTGTCCGCTTAAAAAAATGTACGTATAGACTGCAAACCGTACTAAATTTATATAAATGTAAAAATGCTATTTGCATAAAACGTCACAAGGTCATTGTAGATGTGTGCTTTGTTATCATACAGTTTGGCACGGTGTACACACATTTTAAAGGACCCTATTTTAATCTATTTTAAAAACCTTTTCATACCACAGTGAGTGGTTAATTTATGAATTGAAGCCAAACTCCCGCTGCGTCATGATTTATTGTGTCTGTATGAACATTGTTAGTGTGCCAGTAAACCACTAGGTCATATGCTGGGTCATGTGTTTAACACATGGAACTTAAAACCTGATTGGAATCGGTCCAACCAAGGACGTTAACGAATAGATTGTATGTAACAATCGTGTGAATATCAATATAGCCACGTGCGAATACGACCATTGGGAATATGTATTGATTACGTACTCCATGTAATGCCCTTGGCCTATATTAAACAATTTAAAGACATACCATGCCCATCTGTACATTTTGTTTAAAATTTATTTAAACATTTTTGTGATATTTTGGGCTCAAGTTAAACGTCAGTACTTCATGTGCTTAAAATATTTTTGTTAAGAAAACGAAACTTAATTTTTTTTAACTTTAACAAAAATTAATACAGTATAATACAGTATTATGCTGGTGTTTTAATAGTATTGTCTTGTAATAAAGCGACATGGAGAGATATCTGCAGCCGCATTTTCATCACAATGTTCTTTTTTCGGATGTTTTAGCCTATATAACCACAACAAATGGATTAAATGTTGAAAAACAAACATGCTCAAATGGGCTTAGTGTATCTTTAATGACCTATGTAGTGCATATGTACTTCAAATGTTACTTATTCTTTGGCATTATTCCTTAGTCATGAGTTGAATAGTTTTTGACCGAGGTTACAATTGAGAATTATACGAATATCTGGTGTGAGATAATTACTGTAGCTTTGTATAGTGTGAACAAAGTCATAATAGGTTTCTATTGTTATAACAAGGACATATGCTATTGAATTGATTTTTATCGTTTGAAGTTAAATTCCAAAAGTTTTGATAATCTGTTGATAAAATTATTGAACTAAAATTATGTCCGCTTAGCTAAAATTTATGGTACCTTGAAACGAATATCTACAATAACGGTTTATCATTTGGGTCGTTAGATCTTTAGACCATAGAAAACAATTTGCTCGTTGGAATATTGTTTAAGACTACTACTGAGATTCTTATCCGTTAAATTTGATTATTAAGATTAAATTGCAAAGCTTCTACTAAAACTATAGGTCCTTAGCTGAATGTCACTTTGTTACTATAAAGCTGCCAACCTCGCGAATATGCACGCTTAATGTGTAAAATTTCAATTTCCGCTTAATGTTCCACTTTCACAGTATTTGTTACTGGTTAATTACATGTAGTTATTTACGTGACCATACGCTTCTAAATTTTAACTTGTCTGTAACTGTCCCAACAATACGTGTTATGGTCGCCATTTAGTTTGAGTTTAAAGTCCGTCCTTGACGTTTCAGACCGAATATCAAATTAACTGCGCTATGTACTATTTGAACACTAATCAATTTCACCGATCCCAAATTGTCTTTCAGGAAGAACGATACATTCTGCACGTACCGATTGTCTATTGTTTTCCAATTGATGGAACATGTACTGTCAGACTTGATGTTATTTTGTCTTTAACATTTATGTTCGTGTCGTCTGCAATGAAAATCGTCTATGACGTCATCATTGACGATTTTCGATTTTTTCCCACGACTGAATTTTCACCTTTTATCGTCTATTAAGTGTTTGATCTATGATGTTGGATGTGATTATTTCGCAGAATGTATCTCAGAATGAAAGCCGCGGATTTGCTAGAAAATAAAACTGAACATGCTAATAGTTTACCCCGTACCATGATTGCACGCTGTTATCATCGTATATATAATAAAAAAAGATAATATTAAGTCAGACAGGGAAGGCAGCACTCAACTTAAACAGCCGAACTAGGATCCTTCTATGGCCGAAATAATGTTTACGTATTAGTCTGTATTAATCATATTCAGGTTTTCTGCGACTGGTCGATTTTATGTCAGTAGACGCATTATATATTCATAAAACATTACATAATATTAATACAATGTACATATTTACATGATTGTATGATATTCATGTCTGAAATTGTGTTGTGAAAGAAAATAAAGTATCCTAAGTATTCGAGAAATTAGATACGCTTTACGGTTAGCGTAAGTACGGTACGAGTCTTGTTGTTGCACATAAGGTTCATCGGACTCAAATCGTGAAAGTTCGGCCATTTCCGTTCGTCTCCGGCTGCATTAAGGCCAAGGTGACGAGAATGCAATAGGTTGAGTTCAACTAACTGGCATACGCAGAGCGGAACACCGACTTGGTTGGCTGTAAGACGTGTATACATTTATCCGTCCCTCGACTACATAACTGAAAATAAACACCTCTCAATAAAACCAGCATAAGTTCAGGTTTGGTTTGAATCTACGACACGAACGCAGCGCTTAAGTACTAAGAAGGCCTACATTGTATTTGTAATGATTTAAATAGAGCGCTAATCGGACGTGACGAAGCTGGCAAAAATCATCAAATACTGTCAATTCCGCTCTCAGAAACATTATGACCTGACCATTTAATGTAGCTGCCTTAACTAGTAATTTTCTCGTCTGCTCCATGTGGGCAGAATACGTAACTAATGCCATATGAGTGAAATGATAGCTTTTTCCTTTTATGGCTGTTGTTACGTAATACGCAGAAATGTTTACAAACATTATCTAGCAATAACCTTGGAAGGTTGCGGAGATAGAAATATCGATTTCAGACATTTCTGAAATGTCAAGGTGACAGTGTTTAGAGAATTGACTACTAGCTGTTTTATTACATGTATATATTGCCGTGAGAGTTAGCAATACTCGTATACGAGCTCTTAGACAAATCCAGATATTAATGTTCCAATACTAGACAATAGACTGGTTCCCGTACAAATATTACCAGGCTCAAAAAAGACAATGTATTAATCGTTCTAATAATCGACGTACTGTGTTATCTACAAACGTAACACATTAATTGTTCTAAAAAATCTACATAAAAATCCTGAAGATCAGACATTCGGAACATATCTTGGAAGAGCTGTCATTGACGTTTTGTTTGAATGACTTCCGCCGAGTTCCATACGATGTTTTTTACTGTGCAACATTTCTAAAACATGTGTCTTTCTCATTAACGCCTTTCCGCTTGACATCATCTTGTTGCCACTTTTAGATTCTATTATTGTAGTCTGAAACGTACGAAGCGATTTTCAATGACGTTTTGGACGGTTGCCATAGCAACTAAATTGTTTGCAAACACGTAAAAGAGGCTTCGGTAATATCCTGTTTGAACAAGTTGATTTGGAGAAATAACGAATATTGGGTTTAATGCTGTACGCTAAGATTATGATTACTGTGTGTATGTATTGGCTGTGTGTATAAATGATTATGTGCTAAGTATCCCTTGATATTTGAATCAAAGCGCTGCAAGCGCTGTACGCCTGAGGGCTAAACTGTATTCGCTTGGGAAGCAGTTTACTGACCAAACTGAAATAAATGTAGATGGATCAAAAATGTTTTGTAGAAAATACACGTCCACTTTTACTGCCATTTATGTTGACCTTAGAAAGGTGTAGGGTTAATTTATTGGCCATGCTTAACTGGCCACTGTACCTTGTTTATATACTACTAGTAATAAACAAGAGATCTCAGAAACGCGCTATTCCCTCCACTACCAACATACATGTACAGACACATAATAAACTACATGTAGTATTACCTTGTTAATGTTTTGGCAAATAATGTGAAAAGCATAGCGAAATTATCATTGGAAACGAAATTATGGTCACCTTTTCATGCGTCTATTTCTGGACTATAACAACGTGATCACCAATTATCAAAATTACCTTCGTTACCAGTATACTAAATAACTTATTTGCTAAGTTTCCATCGCTTGCTCACTGCATTGTTGTGATGGGGGAGGTAATCCAGTCTTACAATTATGCAAACTCATACGCAGTTATCTCCCTTACTACACTTATGAATAAATAAACAATTGAAACAATAGAAACTGTGTTGCTGTCTTTGCTTCAAGACTATTCCGTTACACCTTTACTTGAACTGTCATGTTAAATAGTGATGTTCTGCATTTTTAAAGGCGGGCTATAGCGAGATATGAGAGAACTACTTTTATTGCGCATGTTTGCGCATGTAATGTAATTGGGTATTTTAGGAAATTGGATTTGGCCGTCTGCCAATTCGGACAGGCTGAGAAATTGGTATTACCACCATGGTCTAGGGGCATAGCTCCAGGTCAAAATCGTAAAGTACTGTACTGTTCAAAGTTTGATAAGGGTTCTTACCTTCAGAAATGCGTTTCAGTGTTTCCCACCTAACATAACTAAAATTACTAACAGTCTTTGGACGAGACGTTTAGCGAGGTCCTGTGTATGATGCTTTACATCGGCACGTAAAAGAACCAGGGATGCTTCTGGAACTGGAGCATCTTCTGTATCATGCACTATCCCCCAAAAACTATAGTGACTAGCCTCTTCTGGGGCCCTCGCCCATATGGATTTTCGGTGGCGAGGATAAATAAAAGCAAATAAACACAAACATTCTTACAATAACTGAACAAACCCGATTACGTAAACGTTGTGCAATTATTAAAATACCATCTAATCTGCTGCTAATTTCGAAAATTCATGTGTTACTTTTGGTATACATTGGCATAATGACGTCAATCGCCAGGCAACTGATACGCCCTTCTGGCTGGGGCAAAGTGACAAGAATGACATGGAACGTTTTGGGCTGGTTTTATTTTCATAGTGTGCAAGACCCAAAATGCCACAATACGAAACACATCCTGCAATCACATATGCTTGAATTACAGCACAAACCGTTTAGACATCAACTTGTAAGAATTCAATGTTGATGACTAGCGACCGGCTAATTAATCTTTTAATTTCTTAGTAGACATCAAAATATAGATCTAATAGTATGGCTATGTTGCCGTTTCTGAAAAAGTTAATATCCTTACTAACTTTTTTTCGGGGAAATTGGAAAGTTTATACTGTACATGGACTTGACATTCAGCTCGACAATATATACCCTAGCTACGGTTAGCATATCTATACAGTCAATGAAAGTCTGGCTTTCAGTATAAATACAAGGTCTCCTTGACGGTCTGATTAACATGCCTTAAGTAATCTTTCATTTCTGTCATTGGATAATGCATTTGAATAAACGTATTTTAGCATTAGCATAATTATCTGGAACGGTTTTGTTTAACTGCCAACTAAAGCGGACGAAAACGGAACTGATCGTGTAACGGTGTAACACGGCCTAACCTTAAAATCATACCAAAAATCTCATACATATGTACAATAATTACAAAACATGCATTATGAAAACCCGTTGACGTCATGGTATATCTATTTCCTACTTTTAACGACACATACGCTTTTGGAGTACTTTTTGAATTTTACATTTTTCCTGCTTAACCGGATTGCCTAACAGGATACCGGAACAAATGTCTGAACGGATTTAATGTATATATAAGAGACAGGACGGTGCATGTGTGAGCGAAATGTACAATTATATTTTACATGAAATCTACATCCGCAATATACGTCTTGTGAAGGTTGTATCGTATTAGTCTGGTTCTCGTCCCCAAATCTTACATTACATTAGACTGTAAGAGTTGGGACGAGGTCCAGCTTATGTATCGTGTGAGAAAGTCACCCGGATGTACTGTGCATGATTCCCGGGTTCGTAATAATCGCCGCCATCTTGAATGCACCACTGAAATCGCCCATTTTATATAATCATTTGAAGCCAAACCAAAACTACTGTAAGATTTGGGACGGGAACCATCGAGACTAGTGTTGGGTAGTGTTGGGACATGTTCTTCTGGTAATATCTAGACTGGGTCTACGGTCCTACTATCAAAATATTCCCTTATGTAATGTGACCGTTGGTACCAGTCTACACTATCTAGTCATATCCGCTTCATTCGGAGACAGTGCTGTCAGTAATTAGCGATTCAGTTAATTTCAACAGGGTGATAATGTATCACAGAGAAACTGTTAAAGTCAGTTGGTCGCATTTATATTAACAATACGTGATATATTGTTGAAAACAAGAGTACAGTCGATGATAATAAACAAATAAGAACAAAACCATCTCTGACAAGAATAGCTGATCAGTTTATATACTCGACAAAGGCAAGCCCATCAAATTGTCTTCAGCGTTGCTCGGACCAAGGATGACACAGTTAGGTGGTCGTAATGTCGTTCTACTCCGTCCGTCCGTCCGTCCGTCCGTCCGGACGGTCTACTGGTTTTGAGTATAGGACAATCAGCCCCTTAGTTCGGACTATTAGGTGCCCTATCCACATAGTCACAGACACATAGTGCTAAAGAGCCATTTCTTTAAAACGTTTTTGGCCCTCTTATCATTATTCATCGCCTATTTTGGCCCTTACTTCAATTAAAAGTCCGTCCCGTCCCCCCCCCCTCCCGTCCCCCTCCCCTCCCTCCACCCCCTTCCTCCCTATATAATTCTTGCTAGGCACATGTATAAAATTTGTGTGATGATTAATGTTGTTATTAGTATGGCATTCAACTCATACTCTGTGCCAACAATGCTTGTTTTCCACCTTTGATGTTGAGATAGTTCATGTACATAACGACCTATCTTCATTTTGTGTTTGCGAAATTATTTCATCATCAAGAATGTTGTCATTTAACTTGACATTGAATTTGTGCCAACGTTATACTTATAAATCTATCAGTGCATTGTACTTACGACGACAAAGTCACCTTGAATCTACTATGCATACATGAATATTTATTTGGATGACTATCAAGTTATTTTACTATAAAAAAACCTATATGATGTCTTGGAGCGTTTTAATTGACATGTAAACATAAAATGAGACATGTTATGCCTTATATCACTCTTCTTAATGCGTTGTACGTGTTTCATTGGTGTGTATAGTATACCTTTATGTAGCGATACGTTATAAAATCAGTTTTATACTGCCTACGGGGGTTTTTGATTAACATTTATTTAATTACTTTAAAATACATGTGCAATCATCACTGCTAGATTGAATTCAGAGAACACGGATCTGTACAAACAGTAATATTACTGGCCTAAGAAATTATATCACAAACTACAGAGTGTTGATACCCCCCCCCCCCTATTTTTAGCATTTTCTCTATAAAAAAGCGAAACTGTGGGAATGTCAAAACTCTGTATTTCTTAGACCTGTGGTAATACATGTATGTACTGCGAACAATTTCTCCTTTGTGAAATTTATTTAAACATATCTTAAAGCGTTTTACAGTAAACCACAGGCCTATGGATCCATAGGCCTTTTTATAACGTTACTACATGTATATTATATTAGACTCTATAGATCTACACAAAGTTAAGTTAAGTAGACCTTATATCATCTCTGAATGTGTGGTTTTATAGATAGTTTGGTTTACAAAAACGTACTTTTCTTGTTAATTTTGTTCGTAGATCATGATATACACGTTTTGTTGTATATTTATTAAGTTTTTGTTCAGTTTTGCTATTGGTTACACCTGACACACCTTTTAATTATTATTCAGTGACGTACATTTGTATATTGAATTAGAGCTGCGCGCGCATCCTGGTTTACTAGCCACGCTCAGTACATAATGATGCAAGACTTGCAAAGACGAATCGATCCACCGTTTGCTTTTGTTGTACCATATGTTGGAATCGATTAAAATCTCTCCCAGTGAATGTTCAGTCATATGTAGTCAATGTCAAGTCGTTATTTGTATAAAGGCTGACGTTTCATACCCGAAAAACGTTTCAAGTTTATGATTTCATAGATTAATACTATAGTGTATTAATAAGCAAGACAAGTGTTTATACTCTGCATTACCTCCCTTAGAAGTGAGGCGCGTTGCGGGGACCACATTACAAGTGTTAGAAAATAATAAACCACAAACTAATAAAGTCTGTTTTATGGCATATTATCGCATACATGATTGTTACTAGGCTTACCCAGTGTCTTAGTTGAAGTGATTAAGTGTAAGTTTGGTTTTCGTGGTTACTGATTCAAATTGATTGTTAGAGATGTTATAAATATTTGCCTCGCCGTTTCCCACAGAGTTTCAAAACGTTGATATAATTGCGCGGTCTGAAGGTTTGGGTTCTTACGTTACTAGTGATTCCTTGTTGAAAATTTCACGTCAATATGAGTTAGTCAGAAATCGATGCTCGGCTATTTCCGTTTGTCTCCGATAAATATGTCTATTACAATGCATACAGACCGAGGTTATGAGAATGTGAGAACACGTCATCATGGCATATAGATCTACAATCCAGGAATTTATTGATGTATACAATAGATCATACATCGTGCTTAGCTGTTCCATCAGAAAAGGTCCCCAACCACTCTCGTTTAAGTCCGTGTAGAAATAAATTGTCCATGCGAATCATCCTGTTTAACAGCCTTTAGTATTTGACTTTGTAATAAAAAAATCAAAGAAAATTAAATAAACACTACGTGGCGTTATAAAATAATACAAAATAATATGAAACTAGTTCTTGTTCCAATAAATAAAGCTTAGTTCATGTTTATCGGTCTATAGTTTTTACCATTGCCAAGTCTTTTGAAAATATTTTTAAACTACAGCGGCGCGTTTAATTCTCACACGTCGAATGAAATACCGCGAAGTATTGGCGAAGTATTGGCAAATACGCACACGAACATGTTCAATGTCGGAATGACGCAATAGTTCGATCTGTGGTCGGATATATATAGTGGGTAGCCAGTGATCACGCACACACTGAGTGATTTCATCACTGTACGATTGGATGAAAATTCGGTGAATTCGGGAATATTATTTGTGGATACCTAAAACTTTCATTCATAAATTGTTGTTATTTTTACTACTATTAATCTAGGTCAATAATATGGAAACAAATGGGAAAAGCCACGCGTTGGTCACTCCAATAGTAAGTATGAGAAAATAAGTATGAGAAAATAGTAAAACAATAGAAGTAAGTTTAATTATTTTTTGTGGTTGATCCTGATAATGAAGTAAAGAAAGACTAATTACAAAAAGGCGCGTTCACTGAATACAGAAGATAATTATACGAAGTATCAATTCATAAACAGATACCATTATTAAGTGTGCTAGATTTGTTCAGTGACGCTTTATGTTACGAAAATTACGAAATTGAGCGTTCCTGATTAAATACTAGTTCTTTACCTTAAACTCGTACGATGTAATGTTTAAAAATACGACTTTTATAGATGGTTCGATGTATTTGGCATTTAGAAGTTGAAGTTGTTGTTGTTTTAATTTTACAGAACTTTTTTCATATTAAGTACATGTATATAAGTACTTTGAGCGCGCGATCTTGATTCCCATTTTCGGTCATTAATGAACTATTTTAAGTCCTGTTTTTTCATACATAGAAGAACATTTGTAAAATATTTATAAATTGTTGAAGGTAAAAATTCATTGAAATGGGTCTGAATGTCTTGACTAGGGTAATAGAGAAGGGTGGGTCGATGTACTGGCAGACATTTGGAAAACTGAGAAATTTATTTATTGATTGTATCGACAGGTGCGCACAGTTCAAAGGAAGACCAATAAACCGACTTCTGTAACATGAAATCATGTCTGAATAAAGAAGAAAACGTGTTGTGATTTGCGATTGATCTCAAATTAATGATACCTGTTTAGTTGGAAAACGAATGAATACGTTACTGGAACGGAGTGGGTCTGTGTTATATTATAAGCTACTCTGGCAGTATTTTCTCTGTATTATAATACCAATGGATACGGTGTATGATCTTTGATAATACTGATTAGCTAATAGGCATATGTGTGTATAGGTCTCTGTTACTTTGTGTATTTTGTTGTATACGTGTACAAGGGATTGACTATAGAGGCTGAGTGAACACGGGGTACTTAAGTTTATAAATTGAATAAACATTTTGTTTACTCGACCGCCATTGGCTTATCCGGATTCCGGATATGTGTGGCGTTTATATTCATCAGTGTGCGCACGTGGCGACTGAAGCGTACATTCTCACCAATTGACGTTTGTTGATATATTTGTATAAACTGAAAGTGTTCGAGCATATAATTTTATGAATTTATAAATCATTAAGATATCTACTTGATAACGGTTGATGTTGCTCCTTAGACGTTCCCGTCTATTTAACCCACAGGAGTGGCAGTTTGTGGCATTGATAAATATTAAGCACAGGGGAAAGACTCATCGAACAATTTTGGTCTTTATACTATAATTAAAACCAAATTTTTTCAATGAGTCTTTCCCCTTTGATAAATAGTGCCTATTGGGTATTGCATTAGGCTAAATTGCGCGTTTTGAAATATTATCGGGTTTAATAGTTTTGAATGACGCTTACCGTGAAAGCAGTTTCATATAATTATTTGTAAAGATAGAAGGCCTATGTCATGAATATGTCTTTGCCAAAGATCTAAACACATTTTTTTAAGATATTTGTCTTTGCTGAACACAAATATCACAATATACGTACATCAAAGCATTATGTAACTTTAGCACTGCATGTTGTATATAAGAGTTAGACGAAACAAGGCTATACTACCCTTCCCATTTCTATTTAAATTATAATTTCTTGAGAAGAAATGACTTCCATGTAAAACTCTCTAGTATTTCTGTGTAGTGAATAGCTTATTCATGTATATTTACTTAACTTCCTACTCTATAATAGCGGACGTAAAATAACCGAAGCGGCACTCTTTAAAATACAATCGTACATACACTATGTTTACCATGAAAATATTCCTTGTGATAAATTCTTTTTATAACTGAACTACATGTATAATGAATTAATAGTTTTATGTATATGTAGGGAATTATGTGCTGAACAATCAAATAGACAGTTTAATTCCGTGAACGCTAACAGACAATAAAACATGTATGTACCGTAAAGCATTTCAAAGTATTTCAGGGATAAGAAATTAAATTTAACTGAGCTGTTGACTTGCTGTGCTCGACTCTTTCATGTGTGATATGGGAAACTGGCAGTAATGTTGTCAATAGCTACTACCGAAACTATTTACACTGAGTGAGTTGTTTATCATGTAACACTTGTATTGAGTATGCACATCACTTCCTAAATGATACTTGACATATCAGCCAATAAGATAAATAAGTGTTTACAAACAAGTGGATTGGCCATTATATATTGGACGAATTATCAAAAATATTTATTATTAAAGAAAACGTTTTTTATAATAATTTATAACTTTGGAGGTGTTTTGTACTTGTTGGATAATAAAGTTTCCTATTGACTATATATGGATGTCAGTGGTAATGTACGTTTAATATATATGAGACGTGTCTTGATTATAACTATGTTCAGTCGAACATTTAATGGAAAAAATGAAGGTGTCTGCTTAAATGAGGTGACTGTGTCCATAGTATGCAGGTGTCAGTCACCAACACATGTTTGACTGTATTCGACGATTAATGTGATTACTAGTATTTCTATTGAATATGTCAATGTTAGGATTGTATTGACTCTTGATAGATTAGTAAAAATGACCAGGCGATCATATATAAATTATGATATTCATGGAAATTTTCTAGTATTCATGAATCAAAAGTTCATTAATAATTTCTAGAATGACTGAATTTCATGAACAGACTAGTTGCTGGTGTCTAGTTCATGAACTTCATGAACCTGTTTGACAGGGGTGGGGTCTCATAAACATTCATAGACTAGCTACTTGTAGGTCATCAATGTAATGTAGAAATATATTGCACAATTATGATTATATGTATACAGATAATTTAATAGTATTTTAGGGTGTTTATCCGAGGTTGAGCCTTCGGCATAATGTATTTTGTATCAATTTTAGATGACATATCAGATAAGTTTAATTATTTTATACAAAATGACGTACTGTAGAAATTTTGAGAGCTGCCTGGAAGATTGCAGTTATTCATCTTAAATAATAAGCAGTTACTACAGTATTGCGGTCAACCCGCTGGTTAAGTGTTGTTTTGTCTAGAACATGATAGTGTCTCATTGATTGGTGGTCCTAAAATATATAATTAGAATGTTTCATACAATACTGTCAGTTGGTACTCAGGTACCAGGCCCCGATCTCTCAAAGCATCTCATCTTGGGCTAAATCTCATCTGAAATATTGTCATGTTTCATTGAGGTAATTTCTGCGACATATTTGGATGAAAATTGTAATCACAAGACAGAAGCATCATTCTGAGTTTACTACAGTAAAATTTCAAGAGCTCGAAAGTCAGATTTATCTAAACTTCTGCCTCTGATTTGAGAATTATCTCAAGTTGAGTTGAGATTTCTACTTGAGATGCTTCCGGAAATGGGGGCCATGTAGTTGCTGTCATTACCAAGAACAGAGCCTGTAACATTGCATTAATTTGTGTAATAGTTCACAGCGGACTGCAATACTTCACTGGATATGCCCTTTTTCACCATGTACGCACACGCCACACTCAATGTTTCAGCTCTTTGTCTATAACTGGTTCAAAGAAGTATAATAATTGTTGTGTGTGCACACTAGAAAGTCGTGAGTTATCTCCTGTTTATGCTTCTGTTTAATTTTACTTTGTATACATAAAAAGGGTAAAAACTTATTCATTATATGATAGAAGGGTTATTGTAAATACAAGGGAGACAACTTATATATACTCTAGAAAGGATTCTCAAAGGGAGGTACTATTGAAGGGTATAGAAAGAGAGACAACTTAGATAATCATTCTTAAATATAAGGAATATCAAAGGCAGATAATTTGTATATGCTATTGAATGGAATAGAAAGGGAGACAACTAAGATAATCATCCTATATAAGGACTATCAAAGGCAGATAATTTGTATATACTATTGAATGGAATAGAAAGGGAGACAACTTAGATAATCATTCTTAAATATAAGGACTATCAAAGGCAGATAATTTGTATATGCTATTGAATGGAATAGAAAGGGAGACAACTAAGATAATCATCCTATATAAGGACTATCAAAGGCAGATAATTTGTATAAGGATTTATCAAAGGGAGGCAACTTAAATTATATGATAGAAGCTTTAAAGTAAGGGATAGAATTTTGTTCATGTACAGTAGAAGCGATTAAGAAAGGTAGACAACTGAGCTATACTGTAAAGGTCTTTATATTAATAAGGGAGACAATTTATACACATACATTTTGCTCTAGAAATGTTTCTATAATAGAAATAGCAATTTCACAGATATTGGTATAAATCACATCTTCAGAACAAATCAATACAACAATAGATTATGCATGCACTATAAAATAGATGCACTTTGCAGATACAAGCTCTCTGTGAGCTCTCTGTGCCTAAGACTGATCAATAATGTTCTCATTATATCTACCATTCTCTTATTGTTTTATAATGTTATATTTTCAGCCTGAGCGGGAAGCACGTTTGACTGGCTGGTTATTGTTCAGCATCACGATATGTGTGTTTGGTAACTCGTTCCTGTTTGGGTATAACATCGCCGTCATCAACTCTCCCGCTAGTGTAAGTATACTGATATGAGTTATTCAGAGTCAATATTGTCCCTTCCTTACCTCTAAGTCATAGCAGTTGCTAAAGAGCTTGTTCAGGCTCTCCTTGAGCAATGGTTGGATCAAAACTGGCTTAATTGAAATATGATTATATGATCATAATTGAGAAATGTCTAAAACAAAGCACATACCACAGAGAATTGACACATAATCATTTTATGTTTATGTTAGCCTTATATCAGTATTCCAATACTGATATAAGGCTAACATAAACATAGAATTGTTATGCGTCAATTCCCTGTGGCACATACTTAATCGGTATATATTTAATGTAGGTCAATATTTCCACAGATAACCTTCCCCCTGTTTCCCTCTCTTCCCCCCTTTTATTGCCCCCACTTGTAATTATATACTGGACAACTGCTCCTGGTGGTTTTTCATCATGTTCTTACCCTCCCCCACCTGATCAATATTTATCTTTTATATTATCCAACATAGTATGTAAATGTAGCAAATATTACCCCCCCCCCCCCCCCCCCCGGATACTACTATCTTATTATCACAACAAGTTATATGATTGTATCTTGAGGACCCCCCCCCCCCCCCCCGGCAAATATTGTTGTCAGTTGTGTTGTATAATATATACATTGGTTTTGCTCTTGAATTTGTAGTTATTTCACTTACATAATCATTGTATATGGACTTAATATTATTAACTATTGAGCTAAATATATAAGATGCATGCATAGTCATTTCACAATTAACTGCCTTTATTTTATTGTTTAGTTTTTATGTCTTTCCTTTTACAGCTCATCAAAGCATTTTATCAACAAACCTACCTCGCACGTGATGGCACAGAAACACTGTATAAAGATAAAAATCTCTACTATAAAAGTATCGACAATGTTACAACTACAGCCCCTGTCGTGGTGGTGGTCCCAGCTAGCCCCGACCCCTCAACAAAAACCAGTGCCGGGTCAACAGTGGCGACCACAACACCAACCAAGTTTGACCCCTACCTGGCAAAAACTTCTAAAGGTAAATGAAGTTCATATAGCATTATTTCAGTTATATTATATGCTTTATTATAACACCAAAGATTATAAAAATACAATTTTATACAAAAGAACATTTTCAGATGATAAAATGATGGGGCAAGCTGTAACTAAGTTTTCAACTTTACTTAAGGCTCAACCACTTTACTATTTGATTTATTATTTGGCAATAAAATTTTTAAACTAAATAAATGGATTTTAACATACTGTGATTTTTGTGATTTGCTGATCAAATTTGATGACAAGTTCCAATCACTATAGATAGAATAGGTTTTTAGTACAGTGTACCAATACCACGTGACTTTTGCTTACAGTTAAAAGAAGAAATTTGTAAACATTGGAAAATAAAAAAGCAATTAGTATTTATTTTCTTCATTAATTTTTATGAAATATACGCCATGTTAAGTGGGAAATTATTTGTTTTCCATGAAATATAAGATCTTTTTCAGGAGCTTTACCGATTTTTCCATCACCCTGTGAAACTTTTACATTCAACGCTTTCACAGGTTATTAGACAAAAAGGCCCAGCCGCTGAAAAAGATTATATATTTCATAGAAAGCAAGTAATTTCCCCCTTAGAGTGGCGTATATTTCATAGAAATTGACAAAGTAATAAAATACCTATGGCTATTTTATTATCCAATGTTTATAAATTTCGCAATTTTGTCTTGGAACTGTAGCCAAAAGTCACATAGTATTGCTACACTGTAGTATACAGATACTAAAGTTAAAAGTGCAGTCACAGCTCAATACTTCTTTTCGATCTATAAGTGCGGGATGTATGTTTTGCAGAAGCCATCCAGCAGGTTGAATTACCAAATCAAAGTTTATTTAGTGACGTTGATTTGAGTAAAACTGTGAAAATGAACTTGAAAATGGTAGTCTGAATTTAGAGATATTATTTAATTTTTTAGATGGTCTTTATTCAATGATTTACTGCATATATTTATTTACAGTATCTGCTAACAACTAGTGCATTATGTGTATACATTAGTATTTATATTCTTACAGATATTGAAGATGACAATTTTATTGAGTTGATGTGGTCTATCACTGTGGCATTGTTTGTATTTTTTGGAATGATCGGTGCTTTTGCTTCCGGAAAGATTGCTGACACATTTGGCAGGTGAGACTTTCTCGTGTAAAAATAATTAAGTTAACCAGTTTTCGAAAGCCACAATCCAGCCGTTCAGCCAACCTTTGGCATTAACTTCACCTGGTCATGGGCTAATATCGAACACTGCCCTCACTCAGGCTCACTGGTAGCAATTCACACCTTGGTCGAGAGGAGCATTGTGGGTTATTCTTGCTCATAGAAATTAAGCAGTGGCGCAGATGGGAATTGAACCAGGAACCTCTCAATTTAAAAGCACCCACCTAGGCCACTGTGTCTATTTTATTTCTGTACGACGGAGACAGTTGTAGTACATAGACATTTGGTTTTATCCCTGCCGAATAGGCCAATGACCTCCCGGAGTCCGACTTTGAGGGAAAAGACAGAAAGTTTGTGTCATACAAGGAATCCGGGTGCGCTTCGCTAACAGCTTGGTTATTTAATGCCCAAGGTGTATAGCACTTGAAACAGGCAATACTTTCTCTTGGTTTCCAACCAGTTAATCTCTAGTTTGGTAGGAAACACTGAAAAGCATTTCTGAAATTTCTAGTGCTTGGGTTGAGATTCGAAACAGGGACCTCCAGAGTGGTAGTCAAAAGCGCTAACCATTCGGCCACTCTTCAACCCAATTAAACACTTTACACCATAGATACATCAAACCACGCCCCTGATATCTGATTGTTAATCACCTTTTATTTTTCCAATAATGAGTAGTAGTATATAAGGGAGAAAATACAATTTCTAGCACAGAAATGGAACTTTGAAGACACGTCAAGGGAGATCATTCTTGATATTTTTCTCTAAAACCTGCATATAAATAGATTTACATTCTTGCTTATCTCTTGTCTCCAACACTTTATATTAGACCCCTTAAACAGGTTTGTCAGTCTCAGCTAAATGATGACATATTACTCAGTACCGGAGCCGAGATTCAAACCAGTGACCTCTGGAGTGGTAATCAAGAGCGCTAACCACCCGACCACTGTTCAACCCAACATATGATATTAGTATACAGTAGATGTGTTGAACTTGAAGATCAGACCCAAACTATGTTCCTGGTGTGAAGGTAGTTTGAGGCATCAAAAATTCTCTTGTAGATGATTTAGTATTAAATGTATAGAATCAAGTGAACCTATAAAAACTGTCTGAAATCCTGAACACACAAGATGCTATACATATTGAGATTGTTTTGTGATGAGTGCAATTTCCCTGCAACTATATAATAATCCTTTCATACACGGAACCATAAAACTGTCTCAACTGGATAAATTGTGGAAAAATCGGCTTTCTGCAAATGTCAGGTTTCACCTTGGGAGTAATTATATTGCCTGCAGTCAGAATTATTGTTGCATGATGTCTGATACTCAGGCACTAAAGAAGTCAGCATGCTACAAGCCAATATAAAATGCTATTCATCCAAATATATCTGTAAAAAATGAGGGGGATGAGGGGCAATGGTAGAAGGAGGAAAGGCAGTGTGGTGGAGGGTAAGGTGTGGCTGGGGGGAAGGAGGGGAGGAGTGATAGGGGGGAGAAAGGGGGTGCAGGGAAGAAAGGTTGGTGGAGTAAGGTGTGGCTGGGGGGAAGGAGGGGGGAGGAGTGATAGAGGGGAGAAAGGGGGTGGAGTGAAGAAAGGGTGGTGGAGGGTATAAGATGGGGTAGATACAATCAAGAATGAAAAGGAACTTAACCTGAAGAAGCCATCTAGGCTTAATGTTGTTGATGAATATATTATAAATATAATTTGTGTTTGGTGATTATATCTTAATTATAGGAGAGTGATTAATAGAAGGTGTATACTCAGTCTGTAAATTTAAAGCATTTGAAACTACTAGTCTCAGTTGTCTTAATCACCAAAATTGTATACTAGTAGTTCTCATTTATAATTATACTCTACCAGTATACATAATGACAACAGAAGGCACTTGTCTCAAGCAATGACATGAGTTTTGCGGACTGTAAAACATGGAATAAAGAAAATGTATAAATTTGAAGATGTTGTTTATTTCAGGAAGAAGGGTATGATTCTTATAACTGGGCTCATGTTTGTTGCGGCCATATTTGGAGGCATTACTTCAATTGTCAAGTCACCTGAATGTTTGATGTTGTCACGTGTCTTTGTCGGACTTCATAATGGTACGTTGAAGTATTAGTTTGGTCAATTAATACTTTCATAATAAAATACAATATATAATTTATTTTAGGTCCATTGTGAAACAAGTTTTGCTAACTTATATTAATCACTCTAGAACCCTCACTTCTGATGGTATCCATCGCCACAAGGGTATGAGAGTTTCCTTATTGCTGTGTGTCTGACAAGGGAATCACTGGTCCCATTTTTATTTTCGTCTTTGGTAGGATGCGGCCAGGGATCGAACCCGGTACCTCTGGCACTCGTAGCGGATGCTTTACCACTAGGCTATTAAGGAGAGGCCTATCCGGTATATATGCAGCCTCATTTGCGGTCCAGTAGTTAGTGCACTGGGTTTCTAACCTGCTTTGATTACCAGTTGTGACATGTCATACCCTTCTTTGAAAATATGACAACAATGTTGATTTTCCTCCATATAAGGAGAAGTTGCCAAGTTCCTTGTGGAGTAGGTCACAGACCTGTACAACAAATACAACATCTATATGTAATGATACAATCATAATATCTTCATATATATTCCACAGGTGTCTGTTTCTTTTTTACCCGTTTAGTATTTTGTATTGTATTGTATTAAAGTATTAAATAGGCTACCAATATAACGCAATACAGCCACATTGTTGTTTGTCTAGCAGTATACTTCTTCTTTTCTCGTTATATGTTTGTCTGAATGCCGGGTTGACAACAATATAATCATCATTGTGGATTATCCTCCACATTTGACAAAGTTGCTGGTTCCTTCTGTTAGTACTTGTAAGGATACAGTCCAGAAAACTGGTTAGTTGAATCGTCCTCCTTATATAGTAGCTGAAAAATTGCTGAGAAACTGCAAACTCACACAAAGATCATTTATGGTAAAATCTTATTCCAAGGGAAGTAACTCAATGTTTTGACTATTTCAGGTGTGTGTGTCAGTCTTGCCTCCCTTTATTTAGCAGAAATCTCTCCGAAGAAAATCCGCGGTGCTGTTGGAACTTGCCATCAATTGTTTATTACTATTGGTATTTTGTGGTCAACCATTCTTGGACTTCGTGAACTGTCTGGTCAGTTTAAATTGCATTCTTTATGAATATTTGTTTTGGATTCAAATACATTTCTAAATTGACAAAATTAAACCCACAAAAAATATGTTTCGGTATTTTACCTTTATTAGAATTATCATTATTGTAGATTTCTGTTCTTCTACCCACTGTTAAATAATTATTTTTGTGGAGATTAAATGTTCATTTATTTCGAGGTTGAACTTGACCCCTCAAATAATTAATCTACCAATTATTCAGCTAAATTTTTGGACTTCACACAATTTGATTTGATCAAAATCCACAAAATTGATTACCCAGGAAAATGAGTGATTTTACAGTACGTATATTTCTTTATATCCTGACAAATTGTATAGTATGCCATTTAAAGGGTAGAATTATACTAAGCCGTTTAAACATTATGATATTTTAGCCAATCAAACAGTTTGCTGATATTTCAGGTGGATGGGATTCCTGGCCATACTTGTTTGCTTTCAATGCCCTGCCAGCCCTTGTTTGTCTCATACTGTTCCCTCTGTGCCCTGAGAGTCCTAGATATCTTCTCATCAAAAAGAACGACGAGGATGGAGCCAAAAAAGGTAACAATTAACCCTTTATTCCATAGACCCTAATTTATTGTTAGTTGGTCCAGCCACACTTGACTATTTATTTACATGATAAGTAAAACACTCCGAGTTGAAATTTACAGTTAAAATATAGTCAGTTGAAATTTCAGTCAGTCAAAATTTACATTTTTTTCAATGTCTTAAATGTCTTTGTCAAAGTCCTGTGATATCGGAGGGACTAATGTTATTATTAGAGGCTCACAGGGAAGACTTGGTTTGCCCACTGTATTGATCACCTCTTAAAATAAAGTCCTTATTATCATATTGTTACGATGAACAATCATTCCGTTCCATTGTTAGCACTGGTCAAACTACGTGGATATTCTGACGTTGAAGATGAACTTGAGGAGATGAGAATTGAAGCCAGGAAAGCATCATCAGTCGAAAGTTTCAGCATTAAAAAATTGCTAACAACACCAGAGCTGAAATTACCTATCATCATTGCTGTCATTGTACAAGTTGCACAACAATGGTCAGGTATCAATGCTGTAAGTACTTACCTGTGTTTTATTCATTGGCCAGACCCGTATCTGGTAGGGGTGGCTGGCTGGTTATATACCATATTGAACGAATGAATTGTAGGCTAAATAGATCTCTTGACATCTATCATACTGATTTGGGTATTAATTAATAAACATAATTTTATAGGACAGCTTTTAATGGAGAATTATGTCTCCCAATATATAACATTTATAATAAAGCATTTCCAAAAGCTTTTTATCTATTGAGTTGGCAGGCTTATAGTGATTGTCCTGTCCATCAGTTTGTTCATCCCATTAACAATGTTAACCAAAACAAAAAGTTTTTTAACTCAAATATTTTCAAAGTCACATTATTGCTTTCATACCTTGCACACTTACTCAACATTACCCATAATTATGTATGCAGTCAAGTTAGGGATTCAACAGACTGATAGCCCCTGACTGATTATGGACAAAGCTTCAACTGGGGCATAAGCGTTTATTGAATGCAGTCCTGTTTAAAATTATGTCTCCAACATATAGTATGTGGGAACAAATTGTACTTATGCTGCACATCTTTCTTGATGTACTGGTATGTCACAAAGTTTGTCTGTGTGTTTGTTCTCCTGAAGCCTAGGTCCCACTAAGCATTTTTTGCCTCGGCGATGAACTCCCGATTGAAATTAATGAGCTATCAGGACATTGAAAACAGGTTCCTCATGGTCTAGGGGAAGCTTTGGGGAAGTCATGAGACAGTTTGTGATATAGGAAGGAATTGTGATGAATTGGGTGGTATTGGAAGAAATCAGGAGAACATCGCCGATGTGGAATTCTTCAGTGGGACCTAGGTTTTAATATACTTTTTAATATATCTTTAATATACTTTACCTTATTATTTCACTTTCAGGTGATGTCATACTCCAGTTTTATCTTGAAACAAGCCAATGTTGCCGAGGACACAATCCCGTATGTCATTGTTGGACAGAGTACCATTAATGTGTTAGCTACCATCGTCTGTGTAAGTTATATATACAGTCAATTCGATTTATAAGACCACTAAGAGGCATGGTCGCTGAGTGGTAAATGCTCTAGGCTACTATATAATCCAGAGGTCCCTAGTTTGAATCTCGGCCTGGGCAATGGAAGTTTCAGAAACGCTTTCAGTGTACCCGACTAGAGATGAACTGGTTGATTAACTAGGGGTAGTTTTGCCTGTGTCTGTGCCGTGCACTGGGCACATTAACAAACCAAAGAGCTATTGATACGCACCTGAATTCATTGTATCACAAACACTCCCTCTTCAGTCTGTCTGCACATGCCAGACGATTTACAATAATATCCAAGAGGTGGCCATGCAAATGAATGGAAGAAAGCAAACAGAATAAGGTTATTTTAATGCTGTTTTAACACAAAAAATGGTGCACCTTTTTGAATGGTATTTTAGACTGCTTTTATTAAGTTATTAGCAGAATCCAAGATTGCATCCAATATTTGCTGCCATTTTTGATCACAAATACTGAACCCTATAATTGTTCATACCTGTATGTTTATGAGCATGCGTTACAGTAAATTGTAGGATTCTGCGACATTCTTGTTTACCAGCATGATTCTTAACCTGAGTTTGTCTAGGAACTTGACAAACTGCTGATATATGAGGATGTTTTGCGAAGATGGTCTTTATCTTAAAGTATTTGGTTTCAGCTGTTTACGAGCCCTAACTTAATATTTATTCCTACAGGTACCCTTGATGGAAAAATTGGGCCGTCGGCCATTGTTGATATTCCCTATGGTGGGTATGGTTGCTGCATTTGGTGTTCTGACCGTATCATTGAACTTACTACAATCTGGAAACTTTGATGTAAGTACTGAAGCCTACCTATACATGTGTACTGTAAACTGTAAAATCACCTATTTTCATGGGGGATTTAATTTCATGGATTTCGTGGATGACCTAAACCACGAAAATAAATCACCAACAAATAATTATACTAATTAATATGTCAAGTTCACAGTGGCTGCCTTCAAGTTCAGTCAGGTGTAAGATTTGGTTTTGTGGAAAGTTTACTTGGGTATACCAACATCTAATAAAAATATTATATCTGTTTGATGTTTGTATGATTACTGATAATTTGTGTCAATTTTGAGCCATTTTTCATGAAATCTGAAATTTTCACAAAAACCACAAAATGTTGTCCCATTGAAATTAAATGAATTTTAAGCACAGAAATAAACAAAGGCCACAATTACACGGCACAACGCCAAACACACAACTGAACAAGAAAATGAACTTAACCGCTGAAAGTTTTATCTGTCAAAAGGTCGAAAGTCCAAGTCCCAGCTGTCCAACAGCTGAAAGACCTAGTTTCAGCTATAAAAAAGCTATTTGTGAATATAATGATTTTTAGCTCACCTGCCATAAAGTGGCAAGGTGAGCTTTTGTGATTGTTTTTTGTCCGTCGTCCGTCTGTCAGTCCGTCAGTCCTTTAGACTTTTCACCGTTAACACTCTAGCAATTTCAAGTTTGCTTTGATCTTCATCAACCTTGGTCAGTAGTTGTACCTTAATGAAAACTAGGTCAAGTTCGAAGTTGGGTCATGTGGGGTCAAAAACTAGGTTAATAGGTCAAATAATAGGAAAACCTTGTTAACACTCTGAAGGTCACATTTTTGCTTTGATCTTCATCAAACTTAATCAGTAGTTGTACCTCAATGAAATCTAGATCAAGTTCGAAGTTGGGTCATGTGGGGTCAAAATCTAGGTCAAAAGGTCAAATAATAGGAAAACCTTGTTAACACTCTGGAGGTCACATTTTTGCTTTGATCTTCATGAAGTTGGGTCAAAATGTTTATCTTGGTAACCTTAATGTCAAGTGTGAAGATGGGTCATGTGAGGTCAAAAACTAGGTCAAAAGGTCAAATAATAGGAATACCTTGTTAACACTCTGGAGGTCACATTTTTGCTTTGATCTTCATCAAACTTGGTCAGTAGTTGTACCTCAATGAAATCTAGGTCAAGTTTGAAGTTGGGTTATGTGGGGTCATAAACTAGGTTAATAGGTCAAATAATAGGAAAACCTTGTTAACACTCTAGAGGTCACATTTTTGCTTTATTCTTCATCAACTTTGGTCAAAATGTTTGTCTTGATGACCTTAAGGTCACATTCGAAATTGGGTCATGTGGGGTCAAACACTAGGTCAAAAAGTCAAATAATAGCAAAACCTTGTTAACACTCTGGAGGCTACATTTTTGCTTTAACTTTCATCAAGTTTTGTCAAATGTTTATCTTGATGATCTTAAGGTCAAGTTCAAAGTTTGACCATGTTTAGCAGGTGAGCGTTTGTTAACTGAAACCTTTGTATCAACAATTGCAGGAACACAAAAGCACGCTTGCTATTATCTCCATTGTTGCCATTCTGGCGTACGTAATTGGATTTGCTGTTGGCTTAGGTAAGTAGATACCTGTATTTGAGTATTATTAACCCTTTATACCATATAAACATCAAATCATTCAATGTCTGATCATGTCAATCACCAAATATTTTTCAATAATGAATATAATTGGGGGGAAATTACCCTCTAAACTCACGGGAATTAATTCTTAATATTTGTCACAAAAAGCTGCGCATGAAATGTGTACATATTCTAGCTCATCTCTTATCAGAACAGTGAAAGGTAGGTGGAGTATGGGTAAAAGTTTGGGTATTTTGTCATAAATTTATTGTGTCTTGTCTTCAATTGGCCATGATTGGCTTTAATTACCAGTATACAAAGCAACCTCTCTCCTTTGGGGACCATCACAATGTACTTGTGGATAGGTATATATGTCCACAAGGAACTGTGTTATCAGGGGTGTCAACAGGGCCAAATTAAAAATCAGAAAAATGAGATGCGTATTCTTCAACATAAGTCTCTGCTGGGCGAAAAATAAGTAAAAACAGGACTTTGAAAAAAAAAATTTCATCTCTCGTGAAAATTTGGAAAACATGAGATACAAGATTTATACTATCCAGCTAGGATGTACAATATTGTTCCAGTAAATGACATTCTTTATATTAAATATTATGTATGATCCTATTTTTTTTCAGGACCAATCCCATTTATTGTTGTATCAGAAATCTTCCGACAAGAACCACGTGCCGCTGCTATGAGTTTCTCTCTTGCGTTCAACTGGATCTGTAACTTTATACTCATGTTGACATTTAGGTTCTTACAGGTGAGAAAAATATGTTTATAAAAGACAAGCTAATGATTAAGTATTTTAGGTTTATTTAATAGTGTTTTGTTTTAGGTGACAAGACTAAATGAATAGGATTGGTAGATTGCATTATTTACAATGAAAAAAGAGAAACTTTTGGCAAAAGAATTGGTCTAACTCTTTACATGCATGTGGTCATATTTTTTAGGAAAATTATAGTGAAAAGTATCAGAAAAATATTCCAATGCTATTAGTGATACATGTTTAGGGTATTAAGGTCAGAGAACCAGAAACAACAACTTTAGGCCTAATTCATCCCTTAGTAAGGTTGTATCTCACTGTATATACTAAATCGTGAGATACAACCTTGTTGCACCAAAGGGCATACTCCCTTCAAGTAATTGGTATATGTATACACTGATAGGGTTTGAAAAGATGAGAATATGGAGTAAGGGGTTTAACCTGATGGGGTTTGAAAAAGATAAGAATATGGAGTAAGGGGTTTAACCTGACAGGGTTTGAAAAGATAAGAATATGGAGTAAGGGGTTTAACCTGACGGGGTTTGAAAAGATAAGAATATGGAGTAAGGGGTTTATAGTCCAGGAGCCAGATTTCAAAAAAGGCTTAAAATGGATTTTCATTTACCCCATCTGGTAGAAAAAGTCTGTTGGTATTTTCGAATAATATAGACATTCAGGCTTTAGAAAAAGGTGGATGCCAGATCTGAAAGTGGTGCAGATTTTTTTAACAGGGGCAATAACTCTTGCTATCCAAGAAATTTACGAAACTACCCGGTAACCTATGTTCTAGTGTGGAGTTTTTGTTTATATATGTATTGCCATATATTTGCATGGATATTGTTTATTTGATAATGTGCATCAAAAGTATATACAACAAGGACTAGTTTGAGGTCAAGGTCAAGGTCAGTGTAAGGTCAAAGTGAGAAAAATAGCTAAAAATGAATATTTGCACTATATTTTTCTTCGTATAACATCTGTTTTCAATTCAATTTGGTTATACATATGATGGTTATGTTCGTTAGTACATATTCTGTCATTATAGGCCATTTGTTTGATTCAAAGTATAAAAATATTGTCAAACAGCCATTTTATGCAAATGCATGTTGGCCGAAATGGCAATCTTACGAAGACCCCTGGCATTATATGATCTTATGTGATTTTTTTGTTTACGTATGTAGTGTCTTATATTTACATTTATATTATTTATATGGTTATATGCATCAAATGGACATACACCTAAGACAAATGTAAGTTCAAGGTCAAGGTCATTTCAATGTCAAAGTGAACAAAATAGCTGAAAAAAAGTAAAAATGAGATGTCCTCTCTATTTTTCTTAGTATAATTTGTGTTTTGAATTAAATTTAGGTTATTAAATGATAGTTGTGTTGGTAAATAAAGATTCTCTAATGAAAAGCCATTTGATTAATTTAAAATGTATCATTTTTGATAAAAACCCAGTCATTTTATGCTTTCCGAGATGGCATTCATACGAAAACCCCTGGCATATTATGAACCTGTGTGATTAGTTTGTTTACGTATGTTGTGTCTCATATTTGCATGGCTATTAATAATTTGATTAAATCCACCAAATAGACACACACTTAGACCAATTTGAGGTCAAGGTCAATGTCATATCAAGGTCAATGTGAAAGAATTATCTTAAAAAGTACAAATTGATATTTCCGCTCTTCTTTCCTTATTCTCGCGTATGTTTAATTCATTTTTGGTTATGAAAGTGATAGATGTAGTGGTTAGCACATATTTTCTCATTATAAGTTATTTGTTTAAAAAATATATGTTAAAAATTGGTCAAACTGCCCTTTAACGCAAATGCATGCTGACCGAGATGGCATTCTTTAATTGATAGCTGCTTTCAAATATACTTGTATTCAAATATGATTTTTATTTCTGTCAGTATTATTGAATATTAGTATGAACATTGTTACATTACTCAATGTCTTACACTTAAGTGGATATAAAATACTGACCACTTCTAGGTCAAGGCCAATGTCATTTCAAGGACAAATTACAAATGCTTGAACAATTCAAGTTTTGTCTCATTTTTTCGTTACATAAAATATGAAGCACTTTGTACACTTTATTTTGTTTCTAGTTTGTATATTTAGGTGTGTAATTATTTTAGCTGGGAACATTATGTCACCATCTTTGATGAGGGAGTATACTGCTTTACACACGTCGGTCGGTCGGTCGGTCGGTCGGTCGGTCTGTATGTCAGTTATGAAGATCACACGGTTTCTGAGTAATACCCTTCCAATCCTTGGTACTAGGATCCTCGCCCATGACACTCAGGTTTTTCTGGACCTAAGATCTTCACATTTTATAGAACAGTAGATGTATTTCATTGGTTATGAGGTCAGTAAGTCGAAGTAATGGTCTCTGAACCTCTTAAGGTCTGATATGAATGTGTCGGTACTAGATGCTGGTATGTATCCGATGGGCCTTGACTGACTTACACGATGTTGTTGAATATCTCACAGGGCCTGGAATATCTGCATTTAGCGGCGATTGGTAACCCAAATGATCTGGTATATTTGGCTGCACTAGGTGGTGATCCTAGAATAACTGTACAATGTATTAGTGAACACCCAATAGGGCATGGGATAGCTCTACACAGTGATAGTGAGTATCCTCATAGGTCATAAGTACCTGTACTTTGCCGTTGCGCATCTCCAATAAGGCCAGATGTATGGCTGTACTAATTGGTTGTGAGTATCTCATTTGGCATTCTATAGCTGAACTCTGTGGTGGAACGTAAAATCCAGAATGACTGGTGATAGGTAGGTACCCCACTAAGTAAAGTTTTCATTGTGATAGGAGAACATATGAATTTCATAAATAGGTAGAGAAACTGTTAACTTACTTTTTACACCCTGTTTATACCAGGCTTTGTTAACTTTTACACAGTATCAAACAATTTTAGTCTCTAATGTAATGAATGGCAATACCAGTCAATGTAAAGCACTCAACATGACTTTGAATAGCTGTACTTGCCAATGGTGAGTACCAAACATGACGTGTGATTGACTCTACTCCAATGTTTGGACCACTCCTTACGGCATGGTATAGTCGCAAATGTGCGGTATCTATTGCGCAGGGCCTTGTGTGTCTACCCTGTGGTGGGGAATACCTTTAAGGGTCTGTGATGGCTGCACTTGGTTATGATTAGTATCCTGTAGGACCAGGTACGACATAATTATCTGATGATGTGTACAATACTTTCGCTGTTTGATGGCTTCTAGAGTATTATATCGTGGTGTATACCAAAATACAGCCTTAAATGCTTATACTCAGCGTTGGTACTACTTAGTCTGGGATGACTACATGTATTTACAGTGGTTAGTAGTGGTTAGGAACTGGGTTAGCACGAGTATATTCCTTAGGACCCGGTTTGTCAGTACTTGGTGGTGATGAGTACCACAAAAATTCGGTGCGGTTGTATTCAGAGGTAGTGAGAACAGTGTAGTCTATATGGCTGTTGTGTGTTCGTGATTTCATTGTATACATCTATGCATGTTTATACTCTGTTCTGTTGGTTACCAAACAGTGACTTATAATTAAAGACGCATTCACTGTCAAAATTACTGCTTTATGTAGTATGTATCCGATTGGCATATGATAGCTGCAATCAGTGATGGTTATGTGTCCGACATGAGATAGATAAATTATTTAGTGGTGAGTATCTCATAGGCATGGAATGGATATAATTAGTTGTTTTGAACATAAGTATCTAATTTTTCCTTCGGTGTCTTTACAATATAGTGATATGTTGTATGTAACAGATATGGTCTAGCTGTATTCTTAGGTATTATTGAGTACATTACGGTCTGGGATGATTATATTCTCATGTGGTAAATGCCTTCTTTAGTATAAGATGTCTGTACATTACAGTGGTCGCGAGTGGCCGCGAGTGGCATATGACCATGAGATGCATATTCCTTGCAGTGATATGTACCCACATTGTGCTTCTGATGCCTGTACCTTGTAATGATGCGTACCACATAGTGTCTTTGATGTATGTACCCTGCATTGGTGTTTACCACATAGGCCCTAAGATCTCTGTACCAGTGATTTGTACCGCATAGGGTCTAAGATGCATGTACTCGGCATTGATGCTTATCTCATGGGACATATGACTTGTATACTTATCAGTGATACCCTGTAAGGCATGGATGGCTGAATTATGTTGTGGTGAGTATCACATCAGGCCTGATATTTCTGCACATTGCAGCTGTGAATATACCATTGTCCAACGGGAGAGTTGTATTATGTGCTGGTACGCACGCCGTTGTGTCTGCGTGAATGTTTCTAATAGTAACAGTGTTCTAGATAGCTTCGAATAGAATATGATATTGGGTTTTCTCAAGGGTCTGGGAATCCTATATATACCTAGGTTTATTGATACATATAATTTGCATCATTAAGTATGAGACCCCCTCTGAGTCTGAGTCAATGGTGTATATAAAGGATTAACGGCTGTTACGAAAACAGATAACTGGTTGTTTTAACATTAATGAGTAGTTTATACATGCGTGGACTTCATCACCTGGTCGTTTAGTCAGGTAAATGTAAAGCCAATTGCAATTTCATACAAAGTGAGGCAAATCAAAATTGCATGTGCAATAAAATGTACTGTTGACCTAAGATGACATTGATCATGTCAATACTATCTATACAAATATATGATAACATCATTATAAATATACATGTATGTCAATTTTGAATGAAAACGACTAGTAGTATGAATGCAACTTTTATTAAACAAATAACTTTTACTTATAATGAAAGGAGAATATGTTCTAACCCACATATTTATTCCTTCCATAACCAAACTTTATTCAAAACATATGCAAGAATAAGAAAAATAGAGAGGAAATATCAATGTTGGTCTCAAATTGGTCTAAGGTGTATGTCCATTTGATGAATTTAACCAAATTAATTATATACATGCAAATATGAGACACTACATACGTAAACAAACTAATCACATAAGGCCATAATGCCGGGGATTTTCGTATGAATGCCATATCTGAAAGCATAAAATGACTGGGTTTTTATCAAAAATGATACATTTTGAATTAATCAAATGGCTTATCATTAGAGAATATTTATTTACCAACACAACTATCATTTTAATAACCTAAATTTAATACAAAACACATGTTATATTAAGAAAATAGAGAGAAAATCTCATTTTTTACTTTTTTAGCTATTTTGTTCACTTTGACCTTGAAATGACCTTGACCTCACATTTGTCTTAGGTGTATGTCCATTTGATGCATATAACCATATGAATAATATAAATGTAAATATAAGACATTACATACGTAAACAAAAAAATCACATAAGATCATAGAATGCCAGGGGTCTTCGTAAGATTGTCATTTCGGCCAACATGCATTTGCATAAAATGGCTGTTTTGACAATATTTTTATATTTTGAATCAAACAAATGGCCTATAATGACAGAATATGTACTAACGAACATAACTTTCATTTTTATAACCAAATTGAATTAAAAACACATGTTATACGAAGAAAAATATAGTGCAAATATTCATTTTAAGCTATTTTTCTCACTTTGACCTTACACTGACCTTGACCTTGAACTCAAACTGGTCCGTGTTGTATGTACTTTTGATGCACATTATCAAATAAACAATATCCATGCAAATATATGGCAATACATATATAAACAAAAACTCCACACTAGAACATAGGTTACCGGGTAGTTTCGTAAATTTCTTGGATAGCAAGAGTTGTTGCCCCTGTTAAAAAAATCTGCACCACTTTCAGATCTGGCATCCACCTTTTTCTAAAGCCTGAATGTCTATATTATTCGAAAATACCAACAGACTTTTTCTACCAGATGGGGTAAATGAAAATTGAAATTCTCGTCACCAGCTCCTAGACTATTAACTAGGAGTGTACACATTCTATGGACAAAGTTACAAGTCATAGATCTGTAAGAAAGACTTTTTCCTTGAAAGATGATGCAAAAAGAATAATTGTATATGCTTTTTGTCTGATATTGGACTTATTAATTTCAACATTACTCTTAATGGTGCATTTATGTTATTGTGTTTTTGTTTGCTTAAAAAATAAATTAATCTTTATATTTTTGTTGTTTTTCAGAAAGGAATTGGGGCTTATACATACCTTATTTTTATCGTCATTCTTGTGGCATCTATTATTTTTATCGTCATCTTTGTCCCGGAGACGAAAAATAAAACATTTGACGAGGTGGCACAATCCATTGCATTTGGACGGCAGAACCGAGGTCCAGCCTTCGGACAAGACGCTGAGGAAATGCAGCCAATGGGAGCACAAAAAGTTTAACGACAATATTAAGCTAGTTACTGTAGAACCATTAATTCCCCTCGTAGTTGTAGAAATTTGCAACACGCTTTATATAGGGACGTTTTTGTTACGAGTTATTAAATTATACATTATCAAACAAATTTATTTTACCGTCATTCATTTTACATTAAGTTCACTGCGACTTCATCATAATGTCACTGTTAATTTATTGCCTAGTAATTTTAGCATCAAAATTTACGAATTTACTTCATATGTACAAAGTGTTAAGTGTAGATTTGCTGTCAAACACACTTTGTATTATGAATTGTTCACTCACCATGTGTTAAATCATTGTATTGAGTGTCAGTCAACTTATTATTATACAATCTGTAATACCATTTTATCGAAATGGAGAAATATTAATACCTTATTTATAATAAAATTTTTGAAATATTTGAATCCGAGTTTATTTTTTAAACCAGCACAAATGTTTACATTTACTTACGATCTCATTTCAATTCATTGATAGAGTTTTGCGAATGACCTTTTGTTAATAACTGATTTTTAAGCGTTTGACATTAATTAGGTAACTGACTCTACCTTATAAATTCTGATTTTATGTAATTTCAAGTGTATATCCGGGGTATTTTGACCTGTAATTAGTGTTAAGTGTTGTACAATTGGCCTTTAACCGTAGACATCTCCGTGTGTTGTTTTGAAATATGTACATATTTGTGTTAAAGTTGTAAAACTTGCTATGTATTGTTATAATGAATCACTTAGACAATAACTGTAAAGTGTTATAGTATGTACAAAAATATATATTGTTACAGTATTTATATTGTATATTGGCTGTAATGTATGTTATATTAATTGTACTCAAAAGTTGTATAGATTATTTTCATTAATAATGTACATAGTATTGTCATTAATGCTGTCTTAACTTTTGTTTATTTGTATGTGCATGTGATTCTAAGATTTTTTAAATGTTTACAACAAGTATTTATGAATTTGGAGAATAGACAATTTAGTGATTCGGCAATTTTAGAACATTTTACAACTAATATTCATAGATTTTAAGAATACTCAATTTTTTGTAAATGTCAGAGAATTAGATACGTTCTTGAAGGTATAGTTGTGATTATCTGATGACTTCTGATGAAATTCTGCCTTCATTTGTAGTCCTTTAGGAGTTTGAAATATAAGGGCATGTCTTAACATGAAGAATTGCATGTAAATAATACCAATTTGGAAAAACAACAATGTGAAAATAATGACAATTTGGAAAAATGACAATTTGGAAATAATGCTAATTTGGAAAAATGACAATTAGAAAATAATGATAATTTGGAAAAATGACAATTTGGAAATAATGCTAATTTGGAAAAACGACAATTAGAAAATAATGATAATTTGGATAAATGACAGAATATAAATGTTTTCTAATTAGAAAACCGAAGACACTGTGATATGTGTGTGAATAATATAGTTTCTGAAACTATATAATATGCTATAAAAAAATGGAACTGTGACATAGAGTAGAGGGTTAATAATACACTCATAAATGAACAAAAGTTTGACAGCTATCTCACAGATATTTTTATTTTTACTGGAATGTTTGGAAAATTTTGCTGTCATGGCCAAAAGGGCCTGTATAATAGGTCTCTTACACAAAGCCAGTTGACCAACCTATGGCCCAAAAAGAGCATCTTATTATTTTTCCCATTCCCTTCTTCAGGCAGCATTTTTTCCAAACAATTCGTGTAAACCTAAGAAAACTGTTGTGTTATGCCTATAGTGTTGACAATGTGGCAGCTGTATAGTATGTAAGCTTATCTAGGTACCCATTATTTCCTTCCAAGTTGGCTTGTGATCATTTATTTCATTTCATTTAGATGCTGCATTGTGGTATATGAGAGCAAAACCGGTCAAACCGTTTATCTAATCTGTTAAACCGCTTGTTTGTTATATTACCCAAACCGCTTATCTGGTGCACTACCAAATAAGCATGTTTGATTGTATGCTGCCGTACATTATATAAAAGTATACCTAAACCGCTTATCTGGTACACTGTTCAAACCCCTTATCTGGTACATTACCCAAACCGCTTATCTGGTACACTACCGAATAAGCATGTCTGATTATATGCTGCGGTACATTACCAAAACCGGTTATCTGGTACATTACCCAAACTGCTTAACTGATACAATACCATAAAAGCATGTCTGATTATATACTGCGGTACATTACTGGTTATAGCACACATAAGTTCAGACTTGGTGCTAGGGACATACATTGTAGTATGTCTGACAAGCATCATCAGTACTCATCATTCTTTGGGCAAAATGTTCATAGAAAGATGGGTACTGGGCTGATGATGTTTGTAAGAAGCTGTAGAGGTACTACAGGGTGTTAACAAAGTTCATTTCCAATGTTTTATGCTTCAAAAGTTTATTTTTCTGAAACATTTTTACTTTAAAATTCGGAGGGATCTATCATTGTTCTAATCTTTCTGGCATTAATGAGCTATAACAGTAAGAAATGAAAAGTGTCTACTGTGTACATAGCTGAAATAAAACTTGATATGAATAAAAAAATTTAGAACAAACTTTTTTAACACCCTGTGTATATCACTATCGGTATATAACTGACATTGGTTGTTAGATTATGAATCTTTTAAAGCTTAATTGATGATCTGATATAAAATTAAAATCTTCCAGTACCAGTAACCTAAAATAATGGTAAATTTATTTTACTGTTGGTAAATAATAAAGATTTGTTTCTTGAATGATATCTGGATGAGCTACATGTCTATGTTTTGAAGAAAGTTTATATATTTCCATGACTTATTGAAAGGCATTAGTCAGTGATGCTTACATTTACCTCATATAGCTTATATGATTTATTTATGTTTTTGTAGCATATGCTAGTTGCAAAAGCGGGTGGGTGTATGCATTTGTTGTATAAATGTATGAATTTGTTGCAGAAGTGGGTCTGTGTTTATCATAGGCATTTGTTGCATACGTGGATTAGTGTATGCATTTGTTGCAGAAGTGGGTCTGTGTATGAATTTGTGGCATAAGTGAGTCAATGTGTATTAATATGCATTGTTGCAAGTGGGTGAATGTATGCATTTGTTGCATAAGCAGGTCAGTGGGTGCATTTGTAGCACCTCAAAATTAAGACCCCACAATTTGCAGGTTGATTGTCTGGGTTTTGATACTTACCTAACCTCAATGTTACGACTAACTCATTAAAGAGCCCAATTTTCACTGGTTTCTAGGGTGGGCTTTGTAATGAGGTTTTACTGTATATTTAACTGGTACTTGTATAAGGATTTTGGTGCTGGATGCATGTTTGTTTTATTTGGTTTGTTTTGTGAGAGTTTTGATATACTTGTGTTGTTAATGTGGCTGTACTTGTGGGTTTATTGACAATGTGTAATTTTATATAAATGTATCTAGGCTACAAAACTCAACATGACACAAGTCAATGTAGTGTAATTGGTATTGCTTTATAAGACATGCATTTAATGTACACAATTTAATGTCAAATGCTCATACATTCTTTAATGTTTGATTATAATACAGAATCTCTCATGACTTTATGACAGGAATTTGTCTAGAGCAATTTCTGTTCCGTGGAATTTGTTATACTCGTTAATACAGAATCTCTCATGACTTTATGACAGGAATTTGTCTGGAGCAATTTCTGTTACGTGGAATTTGTTATACTCGTTAATACAGAATTTCTCATGACTTTATGACAGGAATTCGTCTTGAGCAATTTCTGTTCCGTGGAATTTGTTATACTCGTTAATACAGAATCTCTCATGACTTTATTACTGGAATTTGTCCGGTGCAATTTCTGTTCCGTGGAATTTGTTATACTCTATAAAACAGAAACTCATATAATTTATCTCAATAATGTTTACATCTTTATCGATTTCTTGTGAGAGTACCACAGAATCTCCGTTTTTTACACAGGTGAGGCCTTAAGGAAAAAAAAATACAAAAATAGGCAATATTTGCCTCTGTGATTTTGTCTCTCAAATGCCAATGAAAGAATCTGTCAGAGTCTTCATAAGGTATGTCATCCAAATGTTCTACTTCTGAGTTCAATCTTTTAGGACAAAATATATTTTTACTATCATAATTTTATGAAGTGCTTATTATAAGATATTTACTGATCGTTTTACTCTCTTTTACCACTTTTGTATGGACATTATGACCATTTTAATTGAAACAAAAAGCTTAAAAATGAATTTATGTATTTATTCATACACATGTGTATGTTAATTATTCTATTTATTTTTATTCTTAAAATATTTTGTATTACACTAATTCAATATTTTTCCAAGAAGTGCTTGACATTAAAAAATACCACCCCATGTATTTTCTTTTCTTAAATAGTGCTAAAACGTTTTATATGCATTTCTTGTATTATTAAATTTTAGAACCATGGTTGAGTATGTTGACTTTCACTTACAAGTGATCTTCTTGAGAATATCAAACTAAGAACACTATTAAATTTTAAACACTTTTGATTCAAAACCATTTGACTAATTATATTGAAAAGTGCTGCGTTTTTGTATTTGTTAATTAGTGCTAATTGATTAATCTCTTAACTGGATACATCTTTCACATTAAAATTATTTTTGCTTTGAGATTTTAATTGAATCTCAAACATTGAATTTATTGCAATCTCAAGGAAATGTATTGAAGAATCTCATTTAAAGTGTTATACTTTTTGTAAATGTGTTGGTTTGAAAGTGCTTATATAAGTTTTGTTAAATTGGTTGAAAGTGCTAAGACCTGTTTTACTGTTGAATGAACAAAGACGTGCTCACAATTTTGTTGAAATTATACTGATTTTATTGTTACCGTGTTATTTGTTTGTGCTATTACATTTGTGCTACCCTGTATATTTCACTCTGCATTTACACACATTTTTAAAACTTTTATTGCATTCTTATAACTATTACATGGTAATTTTAGTACCAATATTACACATATACTTTATAATAAGATCTACTTTTTTAAATGTTATTGCTATTTTTTAGACTCACAGATGTATGTTTAAATATTTCTGTATATATTTATATAAAAAATAAGCTACAATGTATTTATGTACAAATTAAAACATTTAATTTTACCATATATTCAGTTTTACTTGTTTTGTCTGTCCAAATGTTAACATTTCTGAAAAATAAACAGCTATAGTGCGCCCAGGATAATGTGATAATTAGGAACATTTATCGGTTTGGCCAACTGTTGCAAAATTGGTTTCACAAATTACTAAAGTATACAGATAAGGTCGGTATTGTCCTCAAAACATCACTGATAAATCGTGCACATCTGATTAATCCACCTTGTGGAATATACCAAAATTTCCCACCTTTCTCATTATCCTTGGCGCACTATACATGCTATTCTTACAATAATGTACCATGACATATAAAGTTGTAATTTACTTTTTGTTTTAGTTTCTATATCTCTTTTACTGCCGATATGCAAATGTACAAATGTACTTCATCTATCATGTGATATATTGGTTATTACATATACTTGTTTTTTCAGTATTCAGCAATAATGATGAGAACTCAAAATACTCCATACAGAATCTCGAAATGTGGGCTTGAAAGGTTACTATGGTAACCATTGATCTACATTTCACATAAACTGTTTGTTACAAAATAAATCATATCGGTATGATTAATACAAGGTTGTATTCTGTTGGATTTCCGTTCATATGTTGAGAAATAGTTCTATCATTCAGTCATGTAATAGATGAGTTGGTCCACCTATTAGTTCTCTAAAGTGTATGTAGTCTGGTTCATTAAAGTCAGAATTGTCTCCCTTGATTGGGTCTGAATTGTTTCCCTTCAATATACAATGTAATTGAACAATATATCGACTGTAAAATCAAATATTTTCACAAGGTTTTAAATTTTCATAGTACTGGCAAATTCAATAAGTTTGCAAAAATCTGTGCATGTGAACTATTTTGTTGCATTGTTTAGTTGTGAGAACCAGGTTATAATGTAGCAGACCCTCACTGCAAGTTTTGTCTTTGAATGTTTGTGTATACATGTATTAGTTTTTTGTTTCCAGTAAGTCTGTGTGAAGAATATATTCATGATATGCGGTTAATAAAATAAAAGAATGGTACTAAGTTGTGTATTGTTTTCTTTCTTCTAATTGTGATTCAAAATTTTAATTAAAAAATGTCTATCATTAATCATACAATCTGAGTAAGACTGCCAGCGATACGGATGTACATATGACTGTGCGTAACGTTAATTTGAAAAGTAAAACTATACATATTGTCAAAATAGCATTTAAGTCCAAAATTTCAATGATCATGAGGACGCCCAACCATAACCACCAACGTCAATGCTTGTGTGCATAACATCAATGCAAGCCTGGCTACGTTCCTGCTTGGCTCTGATTGAGTATATTTCATCATCAGTTGTTGCACCAATTTGCAAGAAAATACCACGTCCAGATTGGGATGATGTCTAAAGCTGCCATAAAATTATGTGAAAAGGAAAGACTTATTGTTATAACTCTGATTTCGATCCATAGGAGATTTTTGATAAGAACCACTCATGGAATTTAATAATATATTGTAGTTATGTTAGAATGACTAAAATAGATCTAGCACGAGGACAAGAATGAACTTCTTGTTGAAGCCCAGCCCAAAACAGGGACCCGTCCACAAGGAGTTTGATTTTGAACATATTGAAGTGGAGGGATATAGACAATCCAAACTTCATTAGTAGCCATGATAGTGTTTTCAACGTATGAAAAGTTAACATGGCTGCCTTCTGTGAGAGTCAACTACAGGATTTACGAGTTCTTAGAATTAGGTAAATTCCAAGAAGTAATTAAAAAATGCCGAGCATAGCCTTTATTTGCCAGTCAGATTCCTGCTGAAATATGGCAGGCATACATATGTGTGCCACCACCCTATTTTGAACCCGGGTCGCCAGATCAAGTTAGACGGCAAGCGCGCTAATCATTGAGCTACGGAGGCCACAGTAAAACACTGATGTATACTTTAAACTTTATTTTACATTATTAGGGAATTTAATTAAATATGACAAACAATCAATTTTACTAGTTTTAATTTATTCAAATTGCACAATGTGTTACAATGTTTAAATATAAAAATCTTACACCCCAACTCTTTCACAGAGAACAAGGTACATGACAAAGAATTTATCACTTTTACTAGTTTTAACTTATTCAAATTGTACGTGGTGTTACAATGCCTAAACATACATTTAAATAAAGCAGAAACTAACTCGAACTATATTAAGTTATTACAACGTTTCAACACATGTGTGTGCCTTAATCAGGTAAATGATTAATATTTGTTTTAACCAAACACCATTTTCAGTTCAATAATGCCTCAACATCTTACAGAGAACGTGCTACAGAGTGGTAACGTGTAGAATTTGCATGTTACGTGTCCATGACAACAGCTGCGGTCATGACCCGGTGGTTAGTGGGCTTGATGTATAACCCGGAACTCCGGGCTCGGTTCACAATAACGACCAGTACGCAGGATTAGAAAAAACTTCAAAAGCCCGGATGCGAGAAAGACCACGATTAAGTAAAACACAGTAGGTTAGGAACAACTGCGACATCCTAAGGATTAACTAAACCAAACCTTAGGCACGAACGACCTCGGTTTTAGTGAATAATGTTTTAAGGACAATGACACGTACGTTTAAAATAGTAAATGCCATTTTAAAGAACAACTACGAAAGCCCGGAAGCGGGAATGACCTCCTTATTAGTGAATAGTGTTTAAGGACAACTACAAAAGCCCACATGATTTAATGACCAAGCATTAGTAAATAATGTTTTCAGGAAAAACTACAAAAGCCCGGAGGCTAGAATGACCACGGTTTTACTAAAAAGGTTTTAAGGAACAACTACAAAAGCCCGGAAGCGAGAATGACCACGTTTGAGTGTATATAATATTGAAGGAACAACTACACAAGCCATGAGTCGAAAATAACACTACAGTAGTAAATATTGTTTTAATGAACAACTGCGAAATATTTATTTATTTATTTATTTATAGATATAGTTGTATGAAAATGTATATTTTGTTTGGGTAATAAAATATGTTTAAACTAACAACTGCGAAATCCCGTAGGCGAGAATGACAGCCTCTGTTTTAGTATTTAATAAACAACAGTAGACTGAGTTACGTTAAGGATAAGTATAAAAGCCCAGATGCGTGAATGACCACGATTCCGTAGATGACGCTAGGTTAGGAACAATAAAAAAGCCCGGACAGCCCAACATTACAAACAACAACATCAGCTCGTAGACGTTTTGATGGGAATGTTACGACCGGGTGGGGACATCGGTCGCTGTATTAGCCTGGAGCTTGTTGAAATTTTCAACTTGCCACATTATGTATTGCATTGGCAATAAACATTTTATATGTTTTAGTCAAATTAAATATTGTAGTTGTTGGGTTATGTTTGGGGACAGGATTCGTTGCATCAGAGTGGAGCTAACTCAGTGCGGTTTGGAACTCTTACATGCTTACAAGACTTTTCACCATCGAGCGATGAAATACAGTCTACATAAGAAAACAAAGCTGAGACCAATCGCTTCCACTTATTTGAAGCAGACGAGTGATGATGTGAAGAACCATTCTACTCTGGTTTAGATTGTCTACCTGATGGAAGACTGGTGGCCGTGGACAATAAGAATGGATAAACTATTGGCAAACAAGCATATACAACAAGTAGTGGCGCATGTTTCAATTCCTAATTAATTTATTATAATAACAATTTGAAAAAAGACCAGATTCTAACTTTCACCCGACTATGACGTGTTCTTGCAACGAACTGCTATATACGGGTTCAATAAATACTGGCTTAAGGAACAACTACAAAAGACCGGAAGCGAGAATGACCACGTTTGAGTGTATATAATATTGAAGGAGCAACTACACAAGCCATGCGTCGAAAAAAATACTACAGTAGTAAATATTGTTTTAATGAACAACTGCGAAAGTTTTTTTATTTATTTATTTATAGATATAGTCGTATGAAAATGTATTTTTTGTTTGGGTAATAAAATATGTTTAAACTAACAACTGCGAAAGCCCGGAGGCGAAATTGGCCGCCTCTGTTTTAGTATTTAGTAAACAACAGTAGACTGAGTTACGTTAAGGATACATATAAAAGCCCAGATGCGTGAATGACCACGATTCCGTAGATTACGCTACGTTAGGAACAACAAAAAGCCCGGACAGCCCAACATAAGGAGCAACAACATCAGCTCGTAGACGTTTTGATGGGAATGTTACGTCCGGGGTGGGAACACCGGTCGCTGTATTAGCCTGGAGCATGTTGAAATTTTCAAATTGCCACATTATCACGGGCGGTAATCACGTGACTTCGTCTTGTATGTTAAACGAACAATGGCGGACATTCAGCCTCGGTAAGTACCTATTTTTCTTTGAGTTATATGTCTTACAGCCTCGATATCAAAACCTCACATAGCCTATCATATGCGCAATGCTTTCTTTCAAACGTTATAACTTAGTTTTGCCTCATAATGTGAATAGATTTCGAGAACACTCATTGAATTTGATCCAGAGTTACGGAGCAAGGCCGGTATGTTGCACGCATCGTATAAAGTGTTGTCGAATTATCGACAAATAAGGCTCTCTGATACGAAAAAGGTATAAAATTATATCAAATGTTTGATTATATCGTGAACGAAACATGTATGAATTTCTACTGGGTAATATTCTGCAGTATATTTCAATTTTACGAAAGTAGTATGTAAAACGAACGTTTTTGTATTGATATGTCTCACGTATCGACCTTTTCTCCAGTTGCTATCCCCACCTCTTTCGATCAGCTTAAATTTGCAGTATTTCTTCTTTTTGCGTATTTGTCGGATAGAAGATATATCGGCAGATATACGTTTCATTGTTTCTGATAATAGTGATTTATTTTCCAGTCTTAACCTTTCTTGTAGATCTTGCATTGACGAAACATCTAATTCGACGGCATTCATTCTTCCCTGAAAGTCAGTCAGTTCTTGACTTTCATTTCGTTCAACACTTTTGTCTTTTCCTCGCATCTGTCTGTCAATTCATTCGTTCGGACACCATTTTCCCAAGACAAACGTTCACTACTTTCTCCTGATAATGTCAATCGTGTAGCTATAAATTCGGGGATTCCGTTATCACTGGAATATCCTCGCTGTTTCCAGGCACGCGTTGTTGCTTCAGATCACGATCTTCTTCAATTGCATTGTTCAAATCCGACAATGGTGTTAGGAAGCTACTCTTCGTGTTGTTCTCAAGGACATCCCGAAACAGACATCGAGATGACCCTACCTTCCTCTTTTTCTTTACTGGCGATGGCTTCTTCTTCAAGGGTCTTTTGACTGGTGGGTTTCGTTCCAGGACAACAGACAATGATTTTATGTTCCGAAATATGTTTTCGGCCTCTGTTAGGTGAGGCGTGACTTTGCCTTCGTCATTATCTGAAATAACTGGAAACAATCTGTATGATGTAGTACATGATTGCTGTTTCGTGTATTTCTGGTAAAATGTATGGATACGAGCTAGCTTATATAATTATAAATTGACATCAATGTAACGTTTCTCTTAACTATATGTATTCATATTGCAAATATTTAAATGATGAACTCGTGAACTCCATACTATCAAAACAACTAGCATTGACACGTGTATGTCTCCATTGTCAATCAACGTTGTCATCAAATGATGTAATAGAATTTTCATTTTTGAAGTACAATGTTTTTACGAACGTTATATTGTATTTCTTGTATCATACAGGGTGTCTAAAAAGAAAATATACAGTTTCAATGTCTATTTATTAAATCTCTACAATAGCTATCGCAACGAAAATTTGCACATGTATAGACAAAATATGTAAGTTTTTCTGTGACCAATTTTAAGATTATAACCCTGATAATTTTTAGAAAAATGTCAGTTTTCTAAAATAACCTTATTTTGTCCGTGACGTCATTTTGTAGTAATTAACGACGTTTTCACGATGCATGTCACCTTATGGCATTTCCCTTCTTGCACTCATTTTTTGAAATTATCAATTAGATTTGCACATGTGTCTTACCTGATCTTCTAACCCTCTCTTTAGATGTTCCTCAGCAGCATAGATGTGCCTGTTGGCTTTAGAGTGTATACTAGCGATTCCGATAGCACAATAGAACGAAATAAACTCAACCCGTCGCTTGTTTTAAGCCTCTCATTACTACCATTGCCCATTTCTTAATACAGAATTAACCGCCTTTAGGCTGCTATGTGAATCCGCATTTAAGTAGTTCCATAAACTGTCAACATTCCCAATACTGCTACATGTGTTTCTCCAAATAGTTTAACTGATTTAAGCCAATCAGCAACATTTGTTTATTCTAAGATCAAAAATTATTGTGAAACTGTTCGTTAAATCGATATTTTGGCCAAAAAAATCACTACACCGGCTGATACCGAACTTGTTTCATAGTACGAAAATGACGTGTTCATCAAATGTCCCGGTTGTAAAGCTATTTTAAGAAACTTCAGACTACGGTCAAGTGATGGTTTTATCAATGAATCGTATACGGTCTGCAAAGTACTGTTATGCAATCATATGGTGTCGCTGTACTAGCTAGCCGCTTTCTATAGACTGTCTCCCGCTGTGAGGGAAGTGATTACAAGACGGTACTGTAGAATCTGATAAATAGGCGCGTAGTATTATTTTACAGCCACTTTTGATATACGCATTCAATACACGTATTACATATAAATTAATATGCACATTTTAACAATTATTTAGATACCCAACATGCCTATATAGTCACATATGCATATTTTGACATTCAGGACAAGATCGGCAGTAAGAAAACGAACATTAAACGTGTAAATTCGGTTTAAGCTTTAATAGCAGCAACCAGATCGCCTCCTAACTGTACTCTCAGTGCTTTGATTGTTAAAGCAGCTGGTTCCTAAACACCGCAGGTGATTTACTGTTTTGAATGATGCATAGTTCATGCAAAATGTGCCAAGGCCACCTATTGTACATAAGGAGTTGGATGAATTCCTTGAAGCAGTTGGATCTAAAGTAATTTCCAGTAAATACCACTGTGGTGTGACATGGCCCACTCACACCTCCGGTCTAAATCATTACGACTTTTTTCTTGTGGGGCTATGTGAAATCGCTATTGTACAGCTCAAAGCCAACAGACACGTGTATGCTCACGAGAAACATCAAAATAGTAAGGTAAGGTAAGAAGATCATTTTAGACACAAGTGCAAATGTTATCAATACTTTAAAAGAAGTGCAATAAGGGAAACGTAAGAAGGTTGGACGTCTTGAGAACGTCATAAATTACTGAATAGACGTCACGGGCAAAATAATGTAATTTCAGTAAATTTACATTTTTTTTTAAATTATCAAAGTTATAATATTAAAACTGGTGCGAGAAAAAAATTACATCTTTTGTCTACACATATGCAAATTTTGTTTACGATAGTAGAATGAAGAGATTTAATAAATATGCACTGAAACTGTATACTTTCTTTTTGGACACCCTGTATGAGCTTGGGTAAACTATACATTAACTGCAGTGTGTTTCCTTTTTACCACAGCTACTGTTAAGACCTTAGTTAAACTATGGTGCAAACTGTATACTACTACACACTCGAGTTCATAAATTTCAAAAATGTATTACTAAATACAGAAACTGAGTTCATAACTGGGTAGACAATGGCACACATTTGAAGTGTTTTTCTTGCAATTTTATATCACGTAACGCAATAATTGGACCTCAACTGTATCGTTCTGTAAATATTTTGACATATAAAACATATATATGGGATGGTAAGATGTTTAAAAAAAGCTAACTCTGAACTTACTGAACCCTACTGAGATGTGTACGTGAGACATATCGATACAAAAACGTTCGTTTTACATACTACTTTCGTAAAATTGAAATATACTGCCGAATATTACCCAGTAGAAATCCATACATGTTTCGTTCACGATATAATCAAACATTTGATATAATTTTATACCTTTTTCGTAGCAGAGAGCCTGATGTGTCGATAATTCGACAACAATTTATACGATGCGTGCAACATACCGGCCTTGCGCCGAAACTATGGATCAAATTCAATGAGTGTTCTCGAAATCTATTCACATTATGAGGCAAAACTAAGTTCTAACGTTCGAAAGAAGGCATTGCGCATATGATAGGCTATGTGAGGTTTTGATATCGAGGCTGTAAGACATAAAACTTCAAGAAAAATAGGTACTTACCGAGGCTGAATGTCCGCCATTGTTCGTTTAACATACAAGACGAAGTCACGTGATTATCGCCCGTGATTATGTATTGTATTGGCAATAAATATTTTATATGTTTTAGTCAAATAAAATATTGAATTTGAACGTTGTTGGGTAATGTTCGAGGATAGGATTCAGTGCATCAGGGTGGAGCTAACTCAGTGCGGTTATGTTTGGAACTCTTACACGCTTACAGGACTTTTCACCATCGAGAGATGCAATACAGTCAACATAAGATAACAAAGCTGAGACCAATGGCTTCCACTGATTTGAAGCAGACGAGTGATGATTTGAAGAACCACTATACTCTGGTTTAGAGTGTCTCCCTGATGGAAGACTGGTGGCCGTGGACAATAAGAATGGATAAATTATTGGCAAACAAGCATATACATTATGTAGTGGCGCATGTTTCAATTCCTAATTAATTTATTATAATATCAATTTAAAAAAGGCCAGATTCGAACTTGTACCCGACTATGACGTTTTCTTGCAACGACCTGCTATAATACGGGTTCAATAAATAATGGCTTAAGGAACAATTACAAAAGAACGGAAGCAAGAATGACCAAGTTTGAGTAAGAACAACTGCAAAAGCCCGGAGGCAAGACTAATGACCAGTGACCACGGTTAGTAAATAGAGTTTTAAGGAACAACTACAAAGCCCTAGACAAGAATGACAACACCGTGTTTTAATAACGTGTTAGATTGTGTTACGTTAGGTAAAGCTATAAAGCATGAATTACCGAATTAGTAGATGGCGATACGTTAGGAACATAAGCAATCGGGACACCTTGGACAATCTTATGAATCATCTCTCGGGTGTAAATAGAACGTCGCCATGTTGGAACTTCTTTCGCCATGACGTCATTTAAACAGACTTAAACAGTGCTTCAATTATACACAGGGTAAGACTTTCTACCTGATGCGAGACTGGTGGCGATGGACAACACGGAGAACCATTCTATTCAGGGTTAGACTTTCTACCTGATGCGAGACTGGTGGCGGTGGACAATACGGAGAACCATTCTACTCAGGGTAAGACTTTCTACCTGATGCGAGATTGGTGGCGATGGACAATACGGAGAACCATTCTACTCAGGGTTAGACTTTCTACCTGATGCGAGACTGGTGGCGATGGACAACACGGAGAACCATTCTACTCAGGGTTAGACTTTCTACCTGATGCGAGACTGGTGGCGGTGGACAATACGGAGAACCATTCTACTCAGGGTAAGACTTTCTACCTGATGCGAGATTGGTGGCGGTGGACAATACGGAGAACCATTCTACTCAGGGTAAGACTTTCTACCTGATGCGAGACTGGTGGCGGTGGACAATACGGAGAACTATTCTACTCAGGGTTAGACTTTCTACCTGATGCGAGACTGGTGACGGTGGACAATACGGAGAACCATTCTACCCAGGGTAAGACTTTCTACCTGATGCGAGACTGGTGACGGTGGACAATACGGAGAACCATTCTACTCAGGGTAAGACTTTCTACCTGATGCGAGATTGGTGGCGATGGACAACACGGAGAACCATTCTACTCAGGGTTAGACTTTCTACCTGATGCGAGACTGGTGGCGGTGGACAATACGGAGAACCATTCTACTCAGGGTAAGACTTTCTACCTGATGCGAGATTGGTGGCGGTGGACAATACGGAGAACCATTCTACTCAGGGTAAGACTTTCTACCTGATGCGAGACTGGTGGCGGTGGACAATACGGAGAACCATTCTACTCAGGGTAAGACTTTCTACCTGATGCGAGATTGGTGGCGGTGGACAATACGGAGAACCATTCTACTCGGGTAAGACTTTCTACCTGATGCGAGACTGGTGGCGGTGGACAATACGGAGAACTATTCTACTCAGGGTTAGACTTTCTACCTGATGCGAGATTGGTGGCGGTGGACAATACGAAGAACCATTCTACTCAGGGTAAGACTTTCTACCTGATGCGAGATTGGTGGCGGTGGACAATACGAATGGATGAATGATTGGACAACCAGCATATAGTGGCCTATGTTCCACTTCCCTGACAAATTTATTATATGTTGTATCATTGAAAATACATTACGGTGAGATCCGAACTTTCACCCGACTAATACGTTTTCTAGACCTGCTAGATATACGAAAGAAACGCCCTACATTTAACGAATTGTCTCAAAAGACAAATTCATTCAATCCTTAACCGGAAAAAAGTTAAACTGTCAAAATACACTTACGGCTTAATCTTCGAAATCAAACGTAACGTTGGATTATTTCGTGCAGACGTTAATAAGGTAGGACAATAATTTATTAACTGTAGGCCTAATTCAATTTTTAATGGCCAGAGCATCATTGAAATAAGATAGTTTCCCAAGAAGATATTTGGTAAAGAGTATAATTTATATAATTTATAATTATTGTGTGCTCTAGAATTGTGGTCGGGAATAATTCCACTTCATGTCTGTTTTAAATTCCGGTATCAAATAATGTGAACCCTTAAGAAAAGCGCATGCCAATCAGGATTTGAGGTCACAGATATAAATAAAGACGTTATTACTATTATATATTATTGTTATTATGATTATTAGAAGTTGCCTATTTCGGTTGTCGGGTGTGTTGTTAGTGTAGGGCTATAATTATGTATGTAATTGCGTAATAATGTACTGTTTACAGAATATACGAAGGTATGTAAGTCGCCTCAAGCAAGGGAGATATATCAAGCCCCAAACCACAGGAACCGCAGAAATAAAAACCCACATAATTAATCCGCTAAACAACTTATCAAGGACGTAAGTCATACAGAGGAAAATAAGGGAGATACTCTACTTTGTTTTCGACCTCATTTTTGAAAATTAATCAAAGGGATCTAATAACTTCAGTCGTAGTTTAACCAATGTGATTCATGAAAACTTGTGATAATGACAATAACTCAATTTGAAATTAAACTTACATATTTAAGTTTGTTAGAAAGAAAAGAATATTATAAGCCGTTTCAAAACACATGAGCAATATTCTAGTACATGTATGTCATCCATTTACACACTGAAATACCACAAACAGCATACGTCCACTTTTAAGAGGCTGAGGAGTAGACAATTCCGGCACACTTTTGATAAACGACCATCTCCGCAAAAATACCTTTACAATAATAAGTACTTGTTATATTCATTAAAAAAATATCACATCAAAAGATTGCAAAAAGATGCATCTATCAATATTTTGCCCCAGGCGGGCATACAAATTTGGACTTTAAACAGAAGACGATTCCCGACAGGCGGAAATTGAACACGCCGAGTGATTCCGGGTCCCAGGAAATAGACTTAGTCCAGATTTCAGACAATAGTATTGGGAAATTAGACGCCGCAATAAAGTAAACACTCATTTAAAGATGACCGGTCAAGCATCTCCCACCGTGTGGAATTTGGACAAAATGTTAGGCTCTAGGGTGGTGATTTCCTAAAACAATAGAGAAAACTATCTACTAACCCCGGGTCTGCCCGGCGCTCCCCCGGGGGCAAAATATTGATAGGCGCAACACGGCAGCCAATATTGCACAAGAAGGAGGAAAAAGGGGACAACCTATATTTGGTCAACAAATAGATCAGTAATAATCAGCACTCACCCCTACAATTGCCATCTGTCAGTCCAACCGACTATACCTATACCATTAAAGCAAATATACATGCCTTAACAGTTATCTTGACATTTTAAGCGCAAAACACCTAAAATTATTAATTAATTAACACAGCGAAATCTCGACCTACTAGAATATATTGCAGCAGGGTATAGCACAGTTTAAGTTCGGATTCCCGTCACTATACAAAAATAAACTTTTCTTAAAAAAGTTGGTGTTAAAGTCATGTAAGTCTCTATAGAAGTTAAAAGGCAAGAGCTTGACACAGTTCTACATTTATAATATTCCTGTCTACGTTCAAGAGGTTGTAACTGAGTACTTCAATATTCATGTAATTTAAGTACAGTTAAATTTACGATAGTCTATATTTTATTTTGACGCCTTTGCATCCTTTCAATAGTTGATTATTTGGTTATGTCGAATTGTATTAAAGGGAGCTCCGGTTATGTCAAATACTGTTACCGAACATGCGAGTATGTCGGATACCCTTTCTTTCGAAATCCCGTTTTATGGAAGGCCTGGTATTTCTTCCGTTTAGTTCACTGTAGACTGCATTTAAATATGTTCGCAAATATTCTACTCTGCCTGTCAGTTTGAACCTTAAACAAGAATGTCTAGTTCATTCTACATGGAATTAGCTTGCGTTCTATGTTGTAGACGAGTGCTACGCAGAGACTTGAATTGGTGTTCTTTCATTGTAATCATCATCACCGCTTAGACGCCTTTTTCGACAAGGTATCATTTGTAACAGATAGTCCCGTACAGTTTGATCACAAAAACAGAACAACACACAGTTCCAAAACCCTTGTCCACTATCCCCAATACTCTGTAGTGCAAGAAGTACTTTCTGCGTCTTGTCGATAACAACACTGTCAATATGCCGATATCTGATGGCCAGGAAGAATCTAATAGTTCCCCAAATTCGTAGAACGTACAGTACAAAAGGCACATACATGTAGTTCTCGTCCTCATTCCGTAGATCGCTGGTGATGTCAGCCATATTGAAATAGTGCCGAGGCATTGCACGTCTCTTAAAACAGAAAATAAACTATTGTGTTATGTCAGAAATCATATCAATTGATGTTAGTATCAATACACAGCGCTACTTCTTGATCACAAAGTTCAGTGTAGCTGCAGTATCAGCCATATATCGTACACAACATTAACTCCTACAATAAATCCTTAGATCTTATAATAAATGTATATCTTTCATAATTAAACCAACAGTCTTAATAATTACGTAGACTGCTCTTGGCAATCATTCATTTTGGCCAAACTGGCAGGAAAATAAAACAACTGAGCACACATGCGCACTTAACGACTGGCTCAGTCGAACGCAATCGAACAACAAAACTCAATAAAGTAAAAGGTCTTAATCGGTCAAAGAATTAAACCATTTAGTGTTATCCTAGCTTGTAGTTGATTGGTCCAATCTACAACTGACACCGTCGCTTGTTTCTATAGACAATAGACAATACTTGAACTTTGAGACACATCACCGAAACACTTCGTATCATGAAGCATGACACGTTCAAAACAATTGAAACTACGGAAGTATGTCTAGGGAAATGAGGAGCGTATGATCGTTTAACATTCATACATGTATATACCGTACTGCCACGTTGTCATATGTTGAACATGATGATTAGTACGTATACGTATACATTTAATTTAGAACTATTATAAGTTTGCATGCATATATTTACGTAGAGCTCGGTCAATACGTTTCTGATATTGCTTAAAATTTCAATATAATATTTTATGTAGCTAGGACATGTAGAAAGATATAATTCAATCAATTTTATTACAATCCGATAAAAATAAAACACACAAAATAAGACAAGATTTCAAGTGGCTGTGCTTATCACGAAGACACGAATAAAGAAATCAATGATTAAAATAAAACCAAATCTAGGTTAAAGCCAAATTATGCTTTAAACGGCTATTTTCAAAAAGCAATAACTTGGTAACCTATTTGAAGAGCCATGGATTTTGAGCACTTTAGTTGAGTCCCAAAGGTGGAAAACACAAATATTAAGATGGACTTATATAGTTGACATCAGAAATATTAATAAATATAAACGCGTTTACCGTGACTTATACGATTTGTTCAGTGTATGCTAGTACGTTCTTGTCGTCGGGTAAATTGTAGAAGAAACAGAATATGATTACGTGGGTTGGGAAGACAATAGGTACTCAGCGATATCTCTGATTGGTCACTTCTTTGTATTGAAGATATCATACAATTTCAAACGATTTGTGAAATTAAATGGAAGGATTTTTCATGGTATCCATCGATATAAGCGAAAGAGAAACATGCTTTCAGCTTTATGCTGAGTGTATATCAAGGCCATTACTGACATCGGCATTGCTTTTATTTCGTTTTATGTTTTGATGCCACCTCCCACACTCGAAGCGGACGCCATACCACTAGGCTATCGAGGTGTTTATTTTGTTGAGAGTACTTACGTGCAAAATCAGTTTCAGTTTCGATAGTATATAAAACGCAGCAGTTAAAACATAACACATTACTTCCCAGAACTTTCCAGTTAGCAACATCCACATGACCTGTGTTGTGTTATTGAGTTCAGTGCTAATCCAGCACCAACTTCCGGTCCCAACTGAGTTATCGCTACCTAGCACCCCGAAACTTGCTGCGGTAATCGTGATTATACCTGTGAAAACATCGTATGTTTAAATTAATCCTTGCGTATATTAAAATATAACTGTAATTAAGTTACATGTATCGACTTGCCCGGCATATCAAGTTAAGACAGAAGTACAGTGCAACCTCTCTATAGCAACACACTACGGGCTACACAATGTTTATTTGTTGAACAGAGGCTGTCGCTCTGAAGAGCTAAAATTAATAGTAAAGGGTAATTCTGGAACACTATTGATTATGTTAAATGCAAAAATGATAATTTTAAGGCAGTGTCTCCCTGGAGAGATTGTACTGTACAGTTAAACCTGTGTTAAACGAACTATTCCTAATAAAGACCACTATTACAATATAAGTAGATATATGTTCGACGTTACCCCTCAATGACATTTAGATATTTAACCAGTCAGTACAGAAACAAACAGCGACCATGGTCCAGTGGTTATAAGTGGGAAGGAAGGAAGGAAGGAAGGGTGGAAGGAAGGAAGGGTGGAAGGAAGGAAGGAAGGAACGAAGGAACGAAGGAACGAAGGAACGAAGGAACGAAGGAACGAAGGAACGAAGGAACGAAGGAACGAAGGAACGAACGAACGAACGAACGAACGAACGAACGAAAAAGTCAATGCGGATCGTTGTTGTCCAGTACATAAAATAAATACCACGATTTAAAAAATGAAATGTTTTGCCTTCTTGCCTATTCATATTTTTTCAGCATGTTCCTAGAATCGCAATTTGCATTTGTTTTGGCCTTATCAACACAAGGGTTACGTATCAACACTGATGAAAGTACTCAATGGTCTCCGATTTCCGTTTTCTCAACAAAATAAGGTTCATGGTGCATGACATCCTTTCACATGTATATGTATGAGGTGTCTAGTTTCTGTTGCGTGTTTTATGGATTCAATGGTTATAAACAATTGTTGGGCAACATTACTAACAAGTACATACGCATTACATAATTATGTCTGTATGGCATGGATTACTCTTATTTTAAAGCTAGCTACACCTTTTTCTGAATAACGTAACCTCGGTTCACGTCTCATGTACAAACTGGCCATATCAGACACCAAATCCCTGCAAGTCCGGGTTCGAACCGTCGTCCTCCGCACAGTGGCTGCCTTAACCACTAAGCCGGGATCATCGAATTATCAAGAATCATAATTATATGAGGTAAGGTAAGACTATAATGTAATAGTATAAGACCTACCCGGAATCAAGTAACATAGTGTACTATAACCTATTAGCATGTGCCCACTCCGTATGATCTCTGACCTCTCCATAATGTGGAGAAAAATGTGAAGCGCAATGATCGTAGTCCAGAAGAATGACGCCATACTTGAATACGTCGTCACAAAGCTTTGAATGACACAGACGGGATCTGACTCCTGCAAGCGATCGCATCCGTCCACAGCGTTCATCAGTACTGCATAGCGAATACTTCCTGTAATATTTCCCACAGCGGTAAAGAAATCAGCCACGGTCAAAGCTAGCAAAAGTCTTCTCATCACATTTCTGATTTCTCGAAGTTTTATGAATGTATATAATATCAATATGCTACCTAATATTGATAATATACAACTTATAAATGTAAGCACCAATGTGACTGTCTGTACTGTCAGCGTACATGTTGAACCGGTCATGTTGGTGGCATTTGTAGACGACATGTTGCCGGGCATATATACGTAAAATGCTTCTTTATTCATGGCGTCAAGTCACGTGATTACAAAAAATAGAAACTGTTATAAATTATTGCCATTTAAATGATTTAATGCAATACCTTTTGTATTATTTTCATACATTATCACTGAAAATTTACAGCACGTTTCGTAGATATTGACACATTGTGCACACATGGGATCCGTTGCCTAAGCAAAGCGCTACTGTAAGAGCTTGTATTCAGTTACCTCCCGTTCAATTAAATATTGAAGGTATGGACTACATCCCATGGAAAGCGCTACGTAGCGCTTGCCTATGTTAAGGGTCTTATGATTTCGAACGTATAATTGTATTTTTTAAAATTATTTCTGCATAATACAATGTATGTGAGCAACAATTTCACTAAGCTTGAAAGCGGTATTTATACACTGGTAATACAAGTATATAAATTAAATGGTAAGCTGATGAGCTGAACAACCTTTGGTAAACACCTAATACCATACCCCACTATCATATTCACAGTATAAACGAGTTGACTTCCGGTTAACACAATAAGTCACACACGTTGATTTGTACAGTCTCCAATAGGTCATACAGTGACCGGAAGTTACAGGTGCTTTGTCTCGCAATAAGTAATACACGTTGAATTGTACAGTCTCCAATAAGTCAACAGTGACCGGAAGTTACAGGTGCTTTTACTCGCAATAAGGCATACACGTTGAATTGTACAGTCTCCAATAAGTCAAACAGTGACCGGAAGTTACAGGTGCTTTTACTCGCAATAAGGCATACACGTTTAATTGTCTCCCAAACAGCCATACAGTGATGTAGTGTATAAACTGTGATATTGAATACACATGCATTGAACAACCATCATTAAAGGTAAGTTACTTTCTTAAACACTTTTTAAGTATCCATTAACTACGCCTCTCGTTTTACATTCAGTAACTTCATACGCAATAAATACATGTTACTCTACATCTGTAATATTGACATGAACTCTGTTCAAGCCACTTCAAACAGACCCACTCAATCCGTAGTTAATGTCCTCGTTACGATAAACTATACACAAAAGTTCAAACCCAAGATGTATTATATTCCGTGTAGTCGCGTGCATTCATATTTCTTACACAAATAGAAACTAAACACATATCTCAAACATAGTTTAAACATATCTTAAACACCATGCTTATGTTATGTTACTATGTCACTGCATAAATTGAATGATATAAATTCAATCGATACGTATATTATCATATTCCATTCAAGTATGTAAATAAAACAGTAAATTGACTAAATATGTACACTTTCAAGTTAGTATGCATCTGATTAATGATTTATTTCCGAATTAATACGTTCGTTTCCTAACTTCCGGTATAGATTTGGGTTTAATATCCTTTTGATTTCACAAACATTGTTTATTTGCTTCATGATAACGTTGTATACACGTATGTGCACCAACTATGACGATATGTAGTGGATATGCAAAACGTCATGCTCTTCGTGTAACTAACACTATACAGTACAACCTCTCAAGAGCAACACACATACTCACAACTCGAAGCGTTTTTTTGAAGCCGTTATAACATTATATGGCCACCAACCTGCTGGTACGTCAACACTACTGTCCACAAATGGGACCACGCTACTCACGGAGAAGTCTGACATTCTCTCAACGGGACACAGTTAGAATATTGTTCCTCTGTGTTAAACAAGCCTTCTAACATCAATGACGAGGCAATAGTACGTCTTCCACAAGTACCAGTTTGTGTCGAACTTGATGATATACCGACTTATAAAGAGACGGTCAAAGCATTTAAGCTGATGTCCACCGACCAGGAACTGATGCAATTCTGGCAGAGATATACAAGACACGTGGATCAGCCGCCGTTGATAGACTCACATACCCCTCCAAGGCGATGTGGGAAAAAGAGACTTCAAGGACGCCTCCATTGTACACTTATACATTATACACTTATACATTGTACACAAATACAAAAGAAAATGCCACCGACAATCATCGTGGTCTTTCCTTGCTGTCCATTGCTGGAAATTTCCCCCATAACCGTCTCCTGCGACTCATGGAGAACGGACTGGTCGAGACACTATAGATCTGCTTTTGCTGCCAAACAGCTCTAAGAAAAATGTCAAGAGCATAACCTGTACACAACATTCGTGGACCTTACAAAAGCGTTCGCTACGGTGAGTTGAACACGACTTTGGAAGGTCATGACATAGTTTGGACCCCCCAAGTGCATAATGATGGCATGAAAGCTCATGTACTCGACTACGGCAAACAAAGTGTCCCCTTTGAGGTTCCAAATCGTTGTGTTCTAGCTCCCACACTCATCAGTTTGGTGTGTTCGGCAATGCTCTATGATGCATCCACGGACTCAGATTCAGGGATCGACATCCGGTACCGAAAGGATGGCGGAATCTACAACCTCAGACGCATGAAAGCAAAGACCAAGGTACACTACACTCGGAACTACTCGGTCATTTCTACGGCGTAACGTCAGTAGCGATAAATGCCGTACGGACCGTTCCGATTGGGTACACTACACCCGCATTCGTATATGTAAACTCGTAACTGTTTACAGACAACAGTCACGGTGCGTTAAACACATTCACACACATGCAACACAACCTCAATAAGTTCACTGACTCATGTGACAACTTCGGCCTCACAATCAGCACAGAAAATGAAGTGATGCTCCAAATTGATCAAGGCATAAAATACTGTGAACCTACGATTTAGATCAAAGGGCAGACACTGACTTTTGTCGACAAGTTTACATAGCTCTAACCAAGGAAAGTCCACATTGACGACGAAGTAAACTCACGCATTGCGAAGGCAAGTACCGCTTACGGGCGCCTAAACGACATTGTATGACATCACCACCAAGGCAAAGCTAAGAGCCAACATGGCTATCATCCTCACAACACTGTTCTATGCCAGTGAAAGATGTTCAGTATGCCAGGGGCATGTCAAATAGCTGAATCACGACCATTCATTATGTTTGCGATATATACAAGGCATACAATGGCAAGACAAAGACTCGGACACAGAGGTCCGAGATCGAGCAGGTATGAGCAGCATGTATACATTATACTGCACCAGGAGGCAACATCGTTCGGCAGGCCGCGTTCATATGATGTCTAATGCTTGGATACCCAAGCAGCTACTATATGGAGAATTGAAGACAGGACAGCGTAAGCTTGGTGACCAAACAAAGCGATACAAGGACTCGTTGAAAGTCTCACTGAAACTCTTTGGCACTGGTCCCAACAACTGGAAGCAAAATGTCCGAGGACAGAAGCGCATGGCACAGGATGGTCCAAAATGGTGCAAATATTCACGAACAAAACCTGACTCTGAAAGCCATCCAAAAGTGAGCCGTACGCCAATCACGAATCCCCTCTACTGTTGACCCAGAACGTCCAAGATGTCCACAATGCAGTCGTGTGTTCCGTGCTAGGGTTGGTCTTATCAGTCACCACCGCACTCACAAATACACACACCCACAACATTGAGACGAGATATTGTTATCTTAGATAACGAAGGACGAACAACAGTATAGTAGTATCTTTTCTTTTCTTCTTGAATTTTCCCACTATTAGATCGTGGCCCTCTCGTATGAAGACTCTTCAGCCGAGATAATTTCTTTCGTAATCCGTACAATGAATAAAAACCGGTGAATAAAAACTCATGCACATGCCTTTTTACATTTATATACAGCTCATATCAGTTCATCAGTTCTTGTCCAGTTTACGTAAAACAAATCACTATGTATATATCGCTCAGACTGTCATATAAAGTCTATCTATTTTATATCAGTATTTATAAGTCATATCCTTATACTTGACTATAATAGTTTAAAAATACTATTATTAGTAGTACTACGCGAGTGGTCTGTGTTTATGGGGTTAGCTAGGGGGGTCAGTTGTAAGTAATCGCACTCTGGTCATATGGCGATGATGTATGAAACTCTGGCTTGCACGTTCAACTCGGACTTGATCCTTCTTTGACAAGTAAACAGCCGACTTGATACTTTGGTGGGTACAGCCAAAAATCGTCTGCAGAAGCTTTTTCTCTCTAGTGACCAGAGCGAATCCCTCTGGATGAATGTCATTCAGTACACATGCCATCATATGTAGCCCCTTTCTTCGCGGTTCTTCCAGCGACCTGCATACTAGTAGGGAGTGGTACATTGTCTCATCATTTTCTCTGCACATGAGGCATGTGCCATTGACCTTCGCTTTGTTGAACTTGGCCGCGTTCGTCTGGAGTACGTATGTGCCTGTTATAATTCTGACTTTCAGTTCAGCTTGTCTTACTTTATTTTCAATAGGTAATATGGACTTCCATATGTTATGCGCAGTCTTAGTAGGTTTGTCTTGAATCTGTAGGTGTCGATAAGGATGAGATGTCTGCCCCCCCATTTATGTCAGCAGTGATTGTTGATTGCCTCATTGACCATTGTTTTACATCTATATTTACCTATTGGGTTGTTGAAAAGGCCTCGTGGATATGGTAAGTGGTACTTCTCTGGAACTTTCTACACTATTGTAGCTAAGAAGTGGCTACTGTTGCATGCCATTGATAGCTGTCTTGAGAGTATCATATGCTCTGCACTATGTTCGAGCCTTGCAATGTTCATGAAGTGGGAAAGATGTCTGCGATCTAAAGCTGTCTCTATCGGTTATGTACCCATAAGAATGTAAACTCCTGTTGGGGCTGTGCGTTGAGGTAGGCCCTGAAAATGTTTCAGCATGGCTCGATCGCTGTTGTGTCTCAAGACGATCTGTATCAGTCTTGTAGACTTATAATGATCATGAGAGTGCATGTCCTTTCCACATTTTCAATGCCACCAGCGGTGATAGACCTCGACTTGCATGGAGACCCGGGCCGAGGAGGTCATAGATAGTCTTATTGACAGTCTTCAATATGTCTTCTGTGTTGAGTCCATTCTTCGCAGTTCTTTCCACACCAAGATGTTTTATTTTTGTAGTCTGTTTGACAACTGTGTCGCCAAGATGAACAGGGTCAGGTGGTTTGCCTTTGATAGTGAGGACCTCCGATTTCTCAATATTTATTGTCACTTTGTCCTTTGTGGAGCAAAAATGAACAATGTCCATCATTGCTTGCAGGTTGTGCTCTAAAGTTGCTAACAAGGCAGTATCGTCTGCACAGGTAGGAGCTGCTACCCTGACTTCACCAAGATTTTCGCCTAGGTTACTTCTTGAGAGTGCATCTAGTGTACTGTTGTTGTAGCACTTGTATAACTTAGTCCTGAGCTTCGCGCCTTGCTTTGTGTCTTCTTGTAGGAGAAACTTGTCAGATATCATGTTTTTCCATTTTACCCTCACCGCTGCATTTTGGTATTGGTTCCTAAGGAGGAGCCAGAGATGTTCTTGGATACCAAACGGATATAGTTTGTTAAAAAGGACCTGATGATCATCGGTATCAAATTCCTTTTGGGCATCTAGGCTTGCCATATACAATTTGTCATTAGATTTTGATTCATAGATTGTTTCAGATATTAGAAACGCTGCGTTGACCGAAGAACTGTATCTAGATCTCATGAAAACCTGAAAGCTCAATAAATCGTACTATACGCGTAACACATTCACACCAGTGAACAGTAAATGTATATTACATAAGGGAAGTAACTCTAAACATAAGGTATGAACTATTTTGTTTCTTTGTTATTTTGTGTACATACAACGTCCTGATTCAAACTATACCGCTTTACAACTATTAGACTGTTTGGATTATGTTAGTTTTAATTCGTTCAATGAAGCTGATATAAACACGAATTTGTCGAACTGCTTGTGTATTGAATTTGTAGTAAATTTACGCCGTCTATTTCGAGTAGCTAGTTACGTCGCAGTTGTCTCCCTTTGCTCAATTAAAGCGGAAACTTTATAATATCTTAGATAGATATTATAAATTTTATAAAAAAAACATTTTGTTTGTTTAGGCCTACTCTTTATTAATGATAAAGTTACCTCGGGATCATCCTCATACATCAGTGGTTAGTCAAGTTCCCAGACTATGTTTCGGACGAAGAATACTCTGGTGAACGAGAATGCCTCGGGATGGAACGGCATATAATGTGATTTTTAAGTTTATTCGGTAGGGCCTACTTGTCTATGCATTGAGGAAAACAAAGCAGATACATCTATCTCTGAAACTGGGATCTTTAACTATGTCAAGTTGATACCTTATGATCGACCGTAGCCTGTCCATGCAGAGACGAAACAATACAAAATAATGTATTTTATTTATAATAACGTTAATAGGGTACGTTTTATGAACACATGTTGTAACCAGTTTTATCTGTTTTTGAAATCCTTAATTAATTAAAAAATGTTTTACTGCAAGTAAGCATTAACGATAACTACCCAATTACATCGCAATGTTTAAGACAGAGATAATTTTGCATAGATACCTCTACATGGCCTTCACGTGTATATTTATTTTGCCTTATTTGTGAAATTTAAGTTTTCAAAACAGCCATGTTGTGAAATGTATCTATAGGCGTGTAACAGATATATAACCTCGAACAGTTTGCTTCAGGCCTATAAATTGTGTGGTTGAATACTTGTGGTTTGTGATATCATATAACATATACGATTGCTAAAGATATAAAATGAGCAGGTACCTGACTGGTATGTAACGTTCTGTAAAATCAGAATTTTTCGTGAGGATTTAATTTTCGCTATACCATGTATTCGCGAATTTTTACGGTCGTGAACGTAAACAACGAAAGTTACTGTAAATAGCAGAACGTTGTTTTTTAAGTTTAAAAATCGTAAACATTTAATCTCGCGAAATTATACTTCAAAATAAAAAATCACGAAATTTTATATTATTTGCAGTATGTAACTTTTGTATAGATTCAAGCTAATTTAACTTTATAAATTATAGGAAAATTTAATGTAAAGAAGATAATTAGACCGAAAGGTTTATAATTATACTTCCATGTACGTATATAAAGGTGCTCATTCTACTTACAGGATGTAAATGAGGTAATTATCCGGATATATGGGTTACAATGGTGTTAAAGTTACTGGTTCGAAGGTGTGGGCACCAAAGACGGTACGCTTGGTTAACTCAAATACTTCGCAGTCGGTCTATGAAGTATAGATTATTTCTACTAATTGTTATAATAATCTTAGGTAAGTACTGTTTTATATTCAAGCTATACTATACACACCTGAACATGTTTTTAAGATTTATATATTAAAAAAATCCCTTTTGTGAGCTAAAACCTTCATAATTAGGCCAACTCGATAGCCTAGTGGTTGAGCGTTCGCTTCGAGTGCGGGAGGTCTCGGGTTCGATCCCTGGCCGCGTCATACCAAAGACGAAATAAAAATGGTACCTGATACTCCCTTGCTTGACGATCATCATAAAAGGGAAACTGGCTTCTCTTCTCTCATACCCTCGTTGCGCTGGATAACATCAGGAATGTGGTGTCGAGAGTGACTAATATAAGTTTGAAACACTTGTTTCACTATCGACCTTAAATAAATTAGTATAACCTAATTAGGCCTAGTATCATTGTGATTAAAATGCATCTAAAAGGTGGATTCGAATATTCGGCATGTTGACAAACCTGTTATAACGTTGACCAATTCGACTTATCCTTCGGAATGTATTATCTCTGATAATTTTTAACTACTGATTTGCCTCGGAGACAGACTTGGCGCCTTCGCCGTTGGGGTCGTGGGATCGAATCCCGCCTACCGAGTGAGGGCTCATATACGACTGTGTATTCAATCTTATTTTGTCTAAATTCCGGCTGATGAATTCGAAGATTCCAGATTTATGTTACTGGGGTATAAACATTACCTCACATCAACGGATTGATTACCCGCTGCCTAGAGGCCGTGGCTATTATTGGATGCAGAAAATGATTAGGCTATGGAGGAGCACATGATCACGTGTCAATGCCTGATTGGTTATGTGTCAGACTGGCTTGTGAATTCAAATTAAAGTATATTGTAAGAATGTCGTGAACCAGACTAATTGAATTTTCATCCAGACCATGTTGCACTGAGTCCCGTGATCAATTTGGCTTTTATGAATGAACGGTGGTAACGTCTGCTTGGACTGTTATGTTATCATATAGTATGCTGCTGACTTAGATACGCGTAAGCTTTCTCTAGACAGGTCTCGCTTATTCGGAATCACACTATTGGGTCTGATTTATTACAATTAATATAGAGTGTCTTATACCACTGTACATAAACTGTTACATACACATTGATTAGGTAAGATTAACCAGTAAAAAAGTCAGTAATACTGGTCGGTAAATTATCTAGCCGCGGAAAACTATTTGACTCGTGTCTATATTTTCTTGCAGGTATATTTGTATATAAAATATGGACATCACCGATGAATCGTATCCATGGAATAAATATCGATATCAACCTACCTGAACTGCAGCAAAACTCTACATATCTTGACATGGACAGAGAGCATTCAACGTTTACTTCCGGTTCAGTGGAAGACTACTGTAACTCTCCATTTGTACCGACCACAGGAAGTGAAGGTGACTGAGAATACTTATAGCAAAGCAGTTATTTTTATTTTTTTTGTTCGCGACGTCTTGGCAAATGTGCTGTTGTTTCTTGAGTAAGACACTCGTACTTTACGTGTTTTAATCTTGTGTTGACCACACACAATCGATGTTAATGAAATTATGGGCTCATGCTTTGTAATAAAACTTATAAAGTGGCAATATCACCAATCGGTCGACCATCAGTCAGGTGTTTGAAGCCTGACATGTGCTTCTGAAAGATTTTCAAACATCTCATATTAATTTCTAAAAATTGAGCGTAATAAGAATACTCATAATTTTCAGATTGCACATTACCTCATGTTTGTTCATTTTAATAGCAACACAAACATATATAATACACGTCAATTGGTGAATATAAACGGTCAGTTATAAACCAACATAAATATATAAATTTCAGTTTTGTTTCGTCAATTGTGACGTCAAGGTTTTCCATAACTATTTTCAGGAACGCCAACGAGTGGATTTGTCCTCCGAATGGTTCACGTTTTTATTCGTCACGGTGACAGAACATCTATGCACAATATTCCAGGTTACACTGCTCCGAAATTAAGTTGTCATTTCGAATCATGGTATAACGGAAGTGACGAAATAGTTAAAGAATTCCCATTACGCATGCGTGAATTACTAAAGACTAAACGACAAAACGACAACTGGCCTTTACTACCTAACGAAGTCGTCTGCTCATCAGCATCTTTAACCAGTCGGGGATTTTTACAACATTTGAACCTCGGTAGACATTTCTCGCGGACATACTCGCACCTCCTAGATCGCAGACAACCCATTAAAGATCAGCTTAGCGTAATTTCCACCCACACACACAGAACATTTCAAAGTGTTTTAGCCCTACTTTACGGATTTCTACCAGAGTTTCATCAGTCCAATATTGTAATCGAAAACTCCCCGAATATATACTTTTGTAACACAAAGTTCTGGATAAACAACAAGTGTCAATGCAAACATGCTGGTGAATTGAGAAATGGATATAAGCAATTTGAAACAATGGTGGAGTCGAAATCGAAGAATGTTACCCGAATTTACAGTGAAATAAGTAATGCGTTTGATTTAGATATGGACACTTTCAAATTCCTCATACTATCGTCAGTTGCTGATACTTTGGTTCCCGAGGTCTGTCACGATTCACGCCATTCACACAGTTTTAATCGGAAGTTGATTAGTGATATCTGGGCGGAAATGAGAGAGCAAATGGCGGAACATTTGAACGACCCTGAAAAACAGCGCGAAAAATACAGCAGTTTAATCATGCTACCGGTTTTGACAGAAATGTCAGAAAGGGTAAGAAATCTTACAGAAGGGAAACATACTCCAAAATTATTGATATATTCCGGTCATGATTTAACGATTACATCATTACTTTTCGCTCTCGGGTTGCATGATGGGATTTGGCCGCCATATGCATCACGTGTTGTTATGGAAATATTCGAAAACGAGGCAGCATCAAAACCTGATCGGTTTTATATGAGATTTTTATACAACGGTCGTGATGTCACTGGAAATGTAATGTTTTGTAAACATGTGACTTATTTAGGTTTGTGTAATGTGAAATACCTTGATAATTATGTATTACATACATTGATACAGCGGTATGGATATAGCAGTTATAGTGACATCTGCAACAGATGATGCATTATTAGCGATGCTAAGAGCTGCATTGAAAGCATTTTATGATTTCCTTATACCATATATACCACTCAATCAATATTCATGTCCGTCTTCCATTAACTGAACAGAACCGATTCAGAAAATGATGAGCAAATATTGAAATATCATCTTATCTGCTGCTAAATTTTGAAATATTTCGAGTTGCATTTTGCATTGACCAACGTCGTCTTTAGCGAGGTAACTGGTCAGCCCTATCAACAGGGACCTTAGTGGCAAGAATAACATGGACAATTTGTTCCTTTTCTATTCTTATATTGTGCAAGAACCAAAATGCCAAAAAAACGGAACGCATTTTGTAATCACAGAGGCTGGCATACAGCACAAACATTTTAATGCGGTTTATTGGGCTTATCAGCACTTCGACATCAAATATGAAGCAAATATTACAATATTGCAGATATAATATTATGTTTCTGAAAATTCTATCGGTCCATCTTATTAAATTATCTAAATATTCACATGGACAATTTGTTGACCCATTTCAAATTTTGAGTAGTATATGTTTTGCAGTAAAACGAATAGTATAAAATGAAGTTTTTTCAGTATGGACTGTATGTACGGGTATAATATGTACCAATTGTGCACAAACATCACGGCAGTATCGATATCTCATCGTATTGGCGCATATTACACTTCTCAAGGTTTGATAAGGGTCAATAAATTTTCCTTGTGAATATTTCATAAAATGAATAAGTTGGACTGATGAAATTTTCATAATTATTAATGCTACATCTGAAATATTGTAAACGAACAAAGATTCGTCAAAATTTGATCTCTAAGTGATGATAAGCCTAATCTCACTCAAGTGTTTGTGCTACTTTAAAAAATAACAGAAAAATAGAGAAGAGAAGGCAGCTCTTAACATAACCAACCGAGCACAGAAAACATAATAAAAAACATTACAAACAATTACACGGCACAATGTATCTGTGATAACAGAATACGGTCCGTTGTTTTTGGCATTTTGGGTCTTACACAGTATAAGAATGGTAAAGGGACAAACATATCTATGTTATTCTTGCCACTTTGGTCCTTGCTGATAGGGTTTATCAGTTACCTAGAAAAAGACGACGTTATGCCAATGAGCACATGAATTTTCGAAATTTAGCAACAGATTATATGACATTTTAATATTTGCACAACGTTATCTTCATCGGTTTTGTTCAGTAAATGTAAGACGGCCAAGAATGTTGATTTCTTGACCCTTATCAAATTTTGAGTAAGATATTTTCATGTTTGTGTTGCCTTATATAATACTTGATGTACTGACGTATGTGATTATGCATATGAAATATATGACAAACTCAACCATCAAAATAATATGCGTCAATACCCTGTAGACGATATGTTAAATAAATGTTTATTCAAGTGTTCTAGATTTATATACTTCATCTTTGCATTCTACATCAATTTATATCCATTGAGAACACCGAAGTCGTTTTGTTACCACTGACGACCTATTGAATACAAACATCTTTATATAATTTATTTATAAGGTTTCGAAAAGGCTCTTAAATGAGGAAACAGTCATGTTCTTTGATTTAATTTTGAGTACTTGAATTATAATACAGTACAATGTCTTAGATTTATTTTTTAAAACATATTCTGTCGTTGTTATGATGACCATTTCCTGAAAAGTACCCATTTTAAGAAAAACGAAAATTAGTGGTTATAAACAGTAGCTACTATTCTCCAAAAGGAAACATTCACAATTTCAGTATGTTATATGAAAACAGGATTATAATTCTATAATTTGAAACAATTTTGCTCAAATTCTCAGATAGGTTTTCCTGGAGAACGGCTCTATTATGTTGTTACTTTGATCATTTCATATTGTTTCTACGAACGTGGTATTATTGCCCGGTCGATCTTGTTTGATTATGACCAGCTATTAGAAACACATTCCTATACACAAAGACTAATCGATGTCCTGAGACTGATTTCAGGACACTACTTTTATATGTTTTAGAGTCTTGTAGACATCTTGATAGCGAAGCCACAAAGATGAGCATATTGAAAAGGGAAGATATGTAATACTATGTGTGACGCGCCATGAGACTTGGGATCTAAATGCAGCACGTGACGTAACTTCGTAAACAGAGAAATGACGTTGCCGTATAATTACTCTTAACGTGTAGTCTGGACAATTGTGCATATGTGGGTAGAGTTCAATGTATAATTTGGAATTAAACAATAAATATTAAGTATAGATTCTATAAGTATGTAATGCAAACGAGCAATACGAAATATTTATAGCGTAAATTCTAAACAGGACCTAGGATTCTGAATGCAATGCGAATTGGATTAAATCCCGTGAATTTGTAATCACGGACACTCGACGATATTCGCATATTTTTTCTTTATTAATACTCAGTTGTTATTTGAAAAAAGAGCATTAAATATTGACCGAAGATACGACGATCGAGTCACAGCAAAATGACAGTCTGAGAGAAAACAAGTGTAAACCTACTCGGTAAAATGGTCCCTCATTCTTGAGTCACACAAACATAGATTTCAAACAGAAGCAAATAATCTCACTTGTACAAAGATAGCACAATAAAGTCATTCTCTCAATGAAAATACAAATTGAAAATGATTACAGATTTACTTGCTTTATGATGAAGATTTCTAGCTCGCTTACATTGAGGCCCGAACCAGAGTGTATTACGGGAACATTTATAGCTTACATATCTCGGGTTTGAAGTATTGATTTAAGGTTGATGCTGCGGCCTCCGAAAAAATATGCGATGTTATTTCATTTATGCATGTGTTAGTAGCCATATCATATGGCTGGTTTTCCGATAGGTCAGTTAGTTCATTAATCGAGTGCATATCAAGATTATGAGAAAATATACTTTTTGAATTTTCAGACCATTTAAGACTTTTGTTCATCACTGATTGTTGTTATGCATTTTGTGTTAATATATACAGGGTTACGAGGAGTATTTGAATTATTTTGTGTGGTCATCTGAAAAAAGGGAATCTAGTTCTACAACATTTAGACCAATTACACGTTTAAGAAGCTGTAATGAAGCTAACACCTAGTCTATCACTGACGAGTCTATAAATGATAATTTGCCACTATTTTTGCCAAATCTATCGTTCAAGATGAAAATATTTCTACTTTTACAAAAGTCTAGCATTCTACGACCCACCCTATTGACATTGTCACACAGCGATGAACGATCGCGGGGAATGTTTAGATTTTGTAATTTATTTACGAAATTCAAAAAGTCTACTGAATATTCATAAATGTTAAAATAATAACATAAGAAGTAATCAGATTCTACATAATCAGGCCACGATGCCGTGTAACCGTTTGTATCTCCTGTAATAAGGACACTGTCGTATTGACTACATTTAATAATTACCTCAGTTTCAAATAAGGAAAACTCGTCATCATTGAAAAAACATGATTATTGTGAGGGTCTTCTTCTTCTTCTTAAATGAACTACACTCCTTCAAAGCTCTGAAGATTATGTGTAGGCGCTAGTTTTAAAAACAATTTTGAATGTGAGTGTATGATACACAGAAATAATGGTTTGTATTGTAATACATGTGCAAGTTAAAAGATTGATTTTATAATCAAACATTAAGATTAAAACTTTGTACAATGGTTGCCATTTAGTATGTGAATGTGGAGACCAAGACAGGAACAGTGACAATGGTCTTAAAAACATCAACTGAGTCTGCTTGGTGTGCGGTTACGGGCAACATATTCCACTGGCTTATTGTTCTGGGATAGAATGAAAACTTATACTGATCTTGGGATGTACCGATATGCTTGTAGCCATACCCACTACTGTATCTAGTTCTGGGATCCGATGTGATTAATAAATTATTTCCGGGTATATTGCGACAGTATGATGTATAATTTTGTAAAACATAATTAAGCGAGCTCGTGTTCTTCTAATTTCTAGGGATGGCCAATTTAGAGTGTTCATCATGTTTGAAACTGAGCTTGTGTTATGGTAGCGATTGGTGGTAAATCTAGCGGCCCTTCTCTGGACTTTCTCAATTTGATTTTTTTGGCATTTGGTATGTGGGTCCCAGACAGAAGAGGAGTATTCTAATTTAGGTCTCACAATGGCTTTATATGCGTGTTCTTTGACTTTTGGAGAGTTTATTTTTAAATTTCTACGTAAGAAGCCTAGGGATTGATTAGCTTTGTTGGAGATTGAGTTTATATGTTTGTCCCATTTTAGATTGCTTTGTAGTGTTACGCCTAGATATTTAGCAGAGTCAACTTTTTCGAGAATGTGGTTGTGTAGTTTATATTGAAAATTTATTGGAGTTTTTTTTTGTGTAACGGTAAGGATATTGCATTTATCAGGATGAAAGTGCATGAGCCAGTCCTGTTCCCACCTGCCAGCAGCATCCAGGTCAGACTGGAGGAGTTTAGCATCGTTAGTAGTTTTTATTTCTTTGTAAATAATACTATCATCGGCAAAAAGTCTGAGTGTGCTATGTTGGATGTAGTCTGCAAAGTCATTTATGTAAATTAAGAATAGGATTGGACCCATAACTGTGCCCTGGGGTACACCTGAAGTCACTGGGACTTTTTCTGACATGATACCGTCCAGGGCAACAGTCTGGGTCCTATCTCCTAAGAAGTCTGAAATCCAGTCAATAACATTGCTATTAATGCCATAATAGTTTAGTTTATAAAGAAGATGTTTATGTGGTACTTTGTCGAATGCTTTTGCAAAGTCCATTATGATTACGTCAGTTTGAATTTTTTTATTAAATGATTGACAGAGATTTTGTATGAATGAAATGAGCTGGGTTTCACAAGAACGTGAGGATCTAAACCCATGTTGTAAGTCATATAAGATATTATGTTTTTCCAGAAATGACATCATGTTACTAGAAATGACGTGTTCCATTATTTTACAACAAATACATGTCAGTGATATAGGTCTGTAGTTTATAGCATCATGTTTATCTCCCTTTTTAAAAACGGGACAGACATTTGCATGTTTCCAGTCTAATGGAATTTTGCCAAGTTCAAGAGATTTGTTAAATATTATTGTAAGTATAGGAGATATATTATCTTTACATTCCTTTAGGACTCTACCATGGATGCCATCCGGGCCAGAAGCTATATGGGGATTGATGTTAGATAGTAGTTTGGTGATGCCATTTTGTGTAATTTGGATGTCCGAAATTTTAGGGAATGGGCTGGGTCCTTTGTTGGGAATTTCTTGTGAGGTTGTTGGAGTGAAGGCTTTTTGGAATTGGTCGTTTAGAATATTAGCTTTAGACTTTGCGTCTGTTTTAAGCAAGCCATCTTTACGTAAGGGTGGTATGGTTGAATTTTCTGTTTTCTGCCCTTTGATATATGAGAAGAGATTTTTTGGTGGTTTGTTAAATTTAGTTGTACCTTCATCAGGGATTGGGATATTGAATATCATGTTTTCTATGTAGCTCCAGTATGCTTTCCTTTGTTCTTTTTGGATTTCAGACTTTAGATGTCTTAGATGGTTAGTTTTACTTTGTTTTTTGTTACGTTTCATAAGCTTGTGTTTATAGTTGTTCATTTTCTTTCTCAACTCGTTCGTGATCCAGGGAAATTTATTTTTTAGTTTACATAGCTTTGATGGTATGTGTTTTGAGATTGATTTTTGTAGATTTTCTTTAAAAATGTTCCACAACTCATCAATGTTAGTACAATTTTGTTCTTTTTCTAATATTTCAGAATGAGTTTTGATTAGGTCATCATTAAGACTATCCCAGTTTGCCTTGGAGTATTTCAAAATGTGTCTGGGTTTCGGCTTACATCTACGTAAAGAAGTACTACAATCACACATAACAATATCATGGTCAGCTTCTCCAATAGGGGGGATGGTCTCAATATTATCAACAACTGATGGATAATTTGTTAAAAGTAAATCTAGAGTTTTTTCTTTCCTAGTGGGTTGTTTGACTAACTGGGTTAATGAGTGGTCTGCGATAATATCTAGCAATTCTTGATGTTGTTTGGCGTTTGGTTTGCCAGGTATAGTGCTGGATGAATACCAGTCAATGTTGCCCAAGTTAAAGTCCCCACCAATTAGGAGAATTGATTTGGAATTTGTATTTATTCTGCTAATGGATTCATTCAAGGATTGTAGGGAAGTTTTGTCATCAGGGTGGGGCCTATAGAAAGATCCAATTATCAACTTTCTGCTGTCATGCATTGTAGCATCAACCCAAACAGATTCACAATCAGTCTGTAACTCCTTATTCTCGACTGCCTGGTAGTCATTTTTGATAGCTACCAAGACACCACCATGGCTTTGACCCTTACTGTTAGGGGGTCTATCTTTCCTAAACACTGAGAATACACTTGTATCGAAGTACTCAGAGGATGAGACTGAAGGGTCAAGCCAGGTTTCTGTACCAATTATTATATCGGGACATACAGAGTCTAAAAGAGCATCAAGTTCAGGTTTTTTGTTTTTTATGGATTGAAAATTTAGACAGATGGTCTTTAGAGGATGACTTGTGTCTTTTGTTTTTATATTTTTACCAGTTTTAACTGGATTTTGTTGATTTACCTGGGCTATCATGACTGCCAAGAGTCGAGAGGGGTACATACATACTACCGATAACAAGAGATTTATTGGACATTCTTATACAGTTATTTATCATAAGCCAAAAAACGTACTCACATTTGATTCTAGTATTTCACAATAATTTATAATAGAATTATGTATGAAAAACCCAATTCCTCCTGATTTACGCTTAAAATGTTCAGCCCTAGGTTTGGAATAAAATTAGCAGTTTGGATTATTAATAATGTCATGCTTATCTAATTTCGTCTCTGTAACACATAAATAGTGTATTGTTCTACCATCTGCACAAAGTCAGGATATTTAATTCTCGTTTTGAGTCCGCAAACATTAAGGCATCCTATTTTCAAATCAGTTACCACATTATTAAAAGTATCTTGGTGAGTTACACTCGGAGTTCTAGCAGATTCATATAACACATTCTTTGTACAGGTATTCGACGAATCATTCACACGATTGGGCAGTTCAAAATGTTCACATACTTTGACTGAAGAAGAGCACGGGATGTGTATACATTTACCACAAAGATACACTACTAGCCCCGTGTCTTCTATTTGTTTGTAGTATGTTTACCTCGACCTTTACCTCTTGATTGTGTGTTTGGTTTCATAGGATCAGATGTCGGACACTGAAGTGGTGTATGAACCTCTAGCAGGTATCCTGGCGCAGTACCAGTACGATGGCTACTAGTTTGGTTGGTAGCCTTTTTCTGTGGACTCGGTAAATGTTGAGGAGTGCTGCGAGTGAGGTTGTTACTATCAGCACTGGCGTGACTAGCTACATACTCTACGTCACTTACGTCATCAGCGTCGTATTCCATTTGTATCGGCCCAGATCTAGGCTCTGTGGATAAAGGGTAAGTTATCAAGTGTTTGAATTTTTGATTGATGCGATCCTCTACATTAGAGTTTCTGGAACTCCGTAATATGTCACACCAATCTGGGAAGTGATTTTTCACGACATCACCGTTGATTTCCAATGCAGCAGGATATCAATTTTTCACGTATTTTGCTCAGTATGCTTTACGTGCTACCTTAAATTATGTATACGTATTGCAGACAAAAAGATAATATTAAGTCGGACAGGGAAGGCAGCACTCAACAAGTCGAGCACAGAAAACATAAAACCATACAAGATGTGTCTGATGTGATCCCAGGCTGCGACATACCTAACTCAGTAAACATAGTAATGGTATAATCATCTCCCTAGCTTAACGCTCAGCATTGTGGGTTCCTACTGTCTTATGCTCATCTCAAGCATAAACTGTAGTTGGTGTACGAGTTGACACGCTACATAATTTCACTACACGCATTTAATATGTAACACGCTTTTTCTGCGGTCCGTGATTACTATTCAACCAATCAACGTGCCTGTGGCATATCTTATTGAAGAGGAACTAAACTATATGACGACTACAACAAATACGGATCGTAAAACATTCCTTCTTGATGGAAACAAACTTAAAACAAAGTATTGATGTTAGTTTAGTCAGCTGGTCCCGGATGTAAACTACAATTGTATCCTTAGGACACGGGTGCCTCTTTCATAGCACATATCATTTCAAATGAGGAAGGAGAGTGGAAGGCTGGTTGAGGTAACATAATAATGCAATTTCTGCAGCCTAATTCTGGTAAGAAATGACGAGACGAAAATTCCATTCTTTACCCTCATCTATAGAAAGTAACAAAGGGCCCTAATTCTGGCAAACATTAACGTAGCACAGTTTCCATCCTTTACTGTTAGATTGTTAATCTGTGAAAATTTGAAGAAATTCCACCCAACAGTTTGTGAGGAGTTCAACACACAATTTTTTTCATTATGGGGTATATAGTGAAAATAACAAAGGGACATTACTCTGACAAAAATAGACCCAGCAAAAAGTCCATCCTTTACGGTTATCTATACATTGAGGTTGTTAATCTGTGATAGTTCGATGAAATTCCAATCAACCGTTTATGAGGAGTTCAACTCACACGAATTTTCATTATGGGGTATATACTAGTAAAAGTTACAAAGAGCCATAACTCTGGCATAAATTGACGCAGCAAAAATTCCATCCTTTTCCCGTCCTCGGTGCTTGACATAGTGGCTGCAACACAATAATGTAAAGTGTCGTTGAACGTGCGTTCGCATGTACAAGGCGCTATATAACCTGGTATATTTATTTATTTATGTGTGACCAGCAAATTCCCTTGCTAGACATTCGGCGAAAATCCGAAAAGCTGGCTTCTCTCACCTACCCTCGCAGTGATATATTTCACCATAATGAGGTACCGGATGTTAATGATATAAGTGATGAGAACGAACCTATTTCACAACGATAGTCAAATAATAAGCTAGTTCATGTATATTTAAACAAATTATACATATTAGTGGAACATATTTAAAAAGATAATAAATAGAGAAGGCAACACTCAACTTAAACAGCCAATCACAAAAGTATGAAAACAACACAAACCCCAATTACACGACATATGCCCAACACACATAGAACAAGAAAATGAACAGAATCATTGAAAGTCCAAGTTGCAGTTGTTAAAAAAGTCGAAAGTCCAAATCCCAGCTGTGAAAAACCCCACATCAAAACGACGGACATAAAATCGCATTGTGAGTGATATATCAAATATCCTGTGTGACTGTGGGTTGTCTGAGCACTACAGTATTTACCTATCACTACAGCAGGTGTTAAGTGTCATTTGGCGGCTGTAAAAGTCTCCCCGTACCTCACTTCGGTGAAGCTATAATTTATAATTACCTCCCTTTATGGTTAATTATGCACGGAATTCAAAATCCACAGTGTGTCATTCATTGCGGAGTGAGTATATAGGCTTACTGGAAATATCCCTGCTCCAGACGGTCAAAAACAGAAATGCTTTTCAGTGTTTCCCACCTAACATAACTAAAATTACCAACAGTCTTTGGACGAGATGTTAAGCGAGGTCCCGTGTATGATGCTTTACATCGGCACGTTACAGAACCAGGGATGCTTCTGGAACTGGGGCATCTTCTGTATCATGTACTATCCTCTTCTGACTAGCCTCGTCTCGGGACATCGCCCATATGGATTTCCGGTGGCGAGGATAGATAAAAGCAAATAAACCAAACCATACTTGGGGATATGGATCGTTCTATGTCTGACTCTTGCGTTGATGACTAGGCGCTGTCGTCGTTTCTGTGTGGCTTTGAGTTGTAACAGTGTTAGCAACGTTCAGTGCGAGTAAAAAAAGATAAATTTAAGTTGGACAGGGAAGGCTCAACTTAAACTGCCGAGCACAGAAAACATAAAAAAACATACAAGGAACAATGTGCAACACATAACCGAACTAGAAAATGAACTGCCCAAGTCCAGCTTTTAAAAAGCCGAATAAACTAATTTCAGCAATCAAAACACTGAATACCCAAGATGAATGAACTAGTTTCAACTGTTACAGTGAACCGGCTGAAATACCTAGCTCTATCTGTCTAAAGTCCTAAAAAGTTAAATAACAACAGTTACTGTAATAAAAAGCTGAATGCCATGGTTTCAGCTAAACACGCTACAACACTTACCGCAAAACGTAGTCTCTCTTGTACGTAGCATTCCACTCCTACAAAACATAATCTGTATACATACGAGACGACAACTTGTTGTATAAATGCAATACCTTTTATTACGAACTAGGGAGTATCTAATTTGTTGTAAAACCGAATATATGTTTTTGTTAGCAGAGAATTCACTACTTTATCACGCTGTTGGGAGTTGTCGCCAGATTATTTATATTATAGCCGAAACTAGAATTCAGCTAGAAAATTAAATGTCGCATTAAGTTTATGACCATTGGAACGAATATTGGAACGATTCCGATAATTACTAAATGTATATACAAGAGCATGTGGGTGCCCATATACGCAAATCAACACTCTGAGGCACTATAATAAGAAAATAACATAGATTCGGCCAAAAGTTAGGGAGGGTGTTGGAATACACTAATTAAGCGTATCAATACACACGGGCCTAATACGGATTTCTGCTAAGAAATAAAATTCAGCATTCGAGAGCTTGCATTTTATCTAATTCGCATTTATAGAAGTTTGTTTTATATTTTATTTTGAAAGAGCACCAAACATTTATGCGTGAGCGAGTATAACACAGTAACCTACACTAGTGGGTAACATCAACTCGGATTATCATTATCCTTACTCTGCAATACGGCTCACTGTCACGATTCTTGACGAATATTGAATTGAGCTGTTTTAAACTTTTTTTTCAACCATCTAGCTCCTTAAGTTGTAGAGAAACAGACATTAGAGTAATATCTATGTCGTACAATGAATTATTAATCACATCAATTGATAATGCTCTTAAAACATACGAAAGAATGTTTCATGGCTTCACGAGTAGTGTTCAAACATAAGTGCATCTCAGCACATGAAATGGACTTCCGCATGCGTAATAAAACGACATGGCACAAAGTAATCATTTGATATTTGCTCGCCTCGTCTTGTAATTTGATATATAGTTATCATTTTGATATGTGCTCGCCTAGCCCTACGGTGTGGCACAATATAATATGTTGTTATCGTTTGCCATGTGTTCGCCTTGTCGTATGGTGTGATATAGTTATGATAATTTTTATGTGCTCGCATTGTCTTACAGCAAGACATGGTTATCATTCGATATGTGCTCGCCTGGTCTTACGGTGTGATAAAGTTATCATTAAATTTTGATATTTGTTCGCCCTGTTTTACGGTGTGATATAGTTACTGTTCGATATTAGCTAGCATTGTCTTACGGTGTGTCATAGTTATCATTTGATATTTGCTCGCCTTGTCTTACGGTGTGATAAAGTTATCATTTGATATTTGCTCGCCCTGAACTACGGTGTTATAAAATTATCATTTGATATGTGCTCGCCTTGTATTTCTATGTTATAAAGTTATCATTTGATATGTGCTCGCCCTGTATCACGGTGTGATATAGCTATCATTTGATATGTGCTCGCCTTGTATTTCTATGTTATAAAGTTATCATTTGATATGTGCTCGCCCTGTATTTCTATGTTATAAAGTTATCATTTGATATTTGCTCGCCCTGAACTACGGTGTTATAAAATTATCATTTGATATGTGCTCGCCTTGTATTTCTATGTTATAAAGTTATCATTTGATATGTGCTCGCCCTGTATCACGGTGTGATATAGAGAAACTCGGGTCACTGCCCGGTGAGAACAATGTTATCAGGCGAGGTGATATCGTCCGGGTGGCGAGCCTTTGGCGAGTCACCCCGGACGATATCGCCGAGTCTGATAACATTGTTCGATCCGGACAGTGACCCGAGTTTCTATTTATCATGCAACCAGCACCACGGAACAAGTAAGGGGCGTAATTCCTCATTTTTTAAAGTTACAACCGAGTTGTGGGTTTTAGTAGATCCAGTAAACCCGCCGATTAACACAATTCAATGTGCTTCCGCGAAACAAAATAGTTCTCAATTCTACGCTGCTTAACAAAAGAAATATTAAAAGATAAAATATTTCAATTATATATTCAGAAAGGGCAATCTTAGTAAATGTTATTACCAAATAACTACATTGTGTCATACTAGTAGAATAAAATTTCGCTCATGAATTTATGAAGTTTTTTGAATGAATCATCAATGACGTACGTGTGTGAACAAGGTCGTTTACTACGTCATAAATCCTTCTGTTTTTCTTAACAATGCCTTGGAATAAATTTAAACATGGACTATGTGAAACACTGGGTTGTTTGCGGTAACTGTCAGTGCAAAATTGAATTCCGGACGGGGGAAATAACTTCAAGAATGAACAGTTTATGCAAGCTTACTCGTCTTAGTCAAGTTGGTGGGTGGAGAATGGCAGTAGGGAGACCTCAATGCTTGGAAAATCGATGGAAATAGAATATGGTAAGACATTGATCTTGTTGAAGAGCCTATTATTATATTCTTTTATGTTTTACCTATGTATGAACCATATGTACACTGAATCTAACAATGGTTTAACTAACCCACTTAGTCTTAAGATTAGCCAAAAATGTCCGACTTTTTCCATTTACAATGATTTTGTATGCGCATCGTATCGAGTCTTCAAATGAGTTCAAAATTGCATTTTGTCCAGTGTATTTGATGTGGAACCGTTGTCTATGCATACTCTTTATGCTTATTTATCTTTGATGATCCTATGCCAGTGGATTTATGTGTGTTTATTTTTTTTTTCAGGGCCTTTCCCAAACGATTGATCCGTGGATGACCCGTATGAATTCAAGAAAAAATACACTGGCGTAGCCCTACATGGCGAAGAAATATTGCTGATGTTGGTTGTAAATCTAAACTTTGAATAAATATTAGCTATCAAATGTATATTTTTGTAGTTTTCAATAATATGTAGGTCAATTTTAGACGGAATGAGAAATGGGAAAATAGTCCGTGATTTGTGGGCGGAGCCTAAAAGTGTTCTCAGGCTACTAGCAGCCTATTGACCTGAGAACACATACTGTTCTCAGGTCATGTGTTATCAGGCAGTTACCATGGCAGTTGTATGATAAATAGCTATCCTTTGATATGTGCTCGCATTGTCTTACGATGTGATATTGTTTGATACGGGCTTGCATTGTCTTAAGGTGTGATATTGTTTGATACGGGCTTGCATTGTCTTACGGTGTGATATTGTTTGATACGGGCTTGCATTGTCTTACGGTGTGATATTGTTTGATACGGGCTTGCATTGTCACGGTGTGTCACTTGGGTCACAAATAAGAAAATTCTTTGATATCTTTAAATCTTTATACATTTCTGGAACCATCAAGATTTCCGCGATATTTCGTGAAAAAATCAATAAAATTTAATTACCGGAATGTTGTTTCTGTTGTCTTTTCAAAGGGCTAGTAATAGACACTGCAACTTTTTGCGAATAACTGTCGATTAAAACTTCATTTCGGGAAATAATCTTATTTCACAACTATCATACCGTAAATATTGTATATTCCTTCGATAAAAACATGATTTGCTGTACTTGATTGCCATTTTTGAACAAAATAAGAGCATTTCATAGTCGCGAAAATAGGTGTCAAAATTAGTCAAAAACTCATGCTGTTTTTCAATGAAAATTTTCAGTTAGTTTAATTGATTGGAATTTGACATATCATACATGTATGCAAGCCATTGACCATCAACAATGATTTCTGGAAAGAATCAAAATACAACTTATATGAAGTTATTGGTGCGTGAACCAACAAGCATCATTTGGTATAAATAAGTGTGATCTCCCTTGTTTTGACCGTCTTACTCGTAGACAACAAATAATTTCATTTTGATTTAAAGTTCTAATGGAAATATAAGGATCCAGTTATCGTATCGTATGTTGCAGTTTAACGAATACTGACATTTACTTTTCTAAACAACTACTGCAAAGATGACACAACTTTAGCTTAAAATGAAAATAAGGCCAGTGTACTCGAGCATACCCTCTTCTAAGATCAATAAATTACTTAATTGTTGACGTAATGCTATGTAATTTTCCAGATATAGAATAGAAACATGCACCTTTTAGACAGTAATCGTAGAATCCTTCTAAATATTGTCATAGAAAAAAGCAAAGGTCAGTAACAATACATATCGAACACCCCTCGTATAGTGATTGTTTGATACATGCTCGCCTTGTCTTACGGTGTGATATAGTTATCATTTGTTTATGTGTTGGCCTGGACTTACGGTATGATATGGTCAGCAGTTTTCGGTGTGACATATTTGCCATTTGATATGTGCTCGCCTTGTCTTACGGTGTGATATATTCAGCATTTAATATATGCTCGCATTGTCTTACGGTGTGATATAGTCAGCATTTGATACGTGCTCGCCTTGTCGCACGGCGTGTTATAGTCAGCATTTGATATGTGCTTGCCTTGTCGCACGGCGTGATATAGTCAGCATTTGATATGTGCTCGCCTTGTCGCACGGCGTGTTATAGTCAGCATTTGATATGTGCTTGCCTTGTCGCACGGCGTGATATAGTCAGCATTTGATATGTGCTCGCCTTGTCGCACGGCGTGTTATAGTCAGCATTTGATATGTGCTCGCCTTGTCGCACGGCGTGTTATAGTCAGTATTTGATATGTGCTCACCTTGTCGCACGGCGTGTTATAGTCAGCGTTTGATATGTGCTCACCTTGTCGCACTGCGTGATATAGTCAGCATTTGATATGTGCTCGCCTTGTCGCACGGCGTGATATAGTTACGGCTGGATATGTGATCGCCTGTCGTTATGGCACAAACTTCACGTAACGGTTGCCTGGCTAGTTTAACAGTATGGCACACTTTCAGTGTAAATATGCTCCCCGGGTGTTACGATGTTGAGTACTGTTTGTTTTGTGTAAGATTTGTTTTGCTTAATTAACGGTTTTACACTCTTCAATGTTTAAAAAGTTTTTCGCTCAGTGTCTATGGTGTACTTCAGTAAGATTTGCCCGCCTGGAGATACGTGTAATACGACCGTCTTGTGTCACGATTTCCCCTTTTTACTGTGATCGCCTAGTGATGCGCATTGGCAACATGTTCATGCAGGCCTAGTGATACAAGTTGTGACACAACTTATATTAGTAATACGTAATTATACGTATGTATGATGCAATTGTAGTTAAATTGTTCATATTGGCTGCTTGAAACAAAACAACAAGCAAGTTTTACCAACATTTCCTTTGTGAATCTCGGTGTGTACCGATGAAGACAATTAATAAAGAATACAGATATTTTATTTTTCATAAGCATAAAGTCAATTCGAATCCCTTTCGTACAGTCAGACAGTCGAAAATTCAAAAGTACTTAATAAATCTAAACAGTTGATGTACGTTCAATATTCTTATTATCAAGCATTAGAGGCAGGGTATGCAAACTGTGTATTTCGAACGTCAGGTAAACATAAATAATGATGCATCTCTAGATCTTGTGTCACAGTCTCTGATTTGCCAAAGTATACATGAATATAATATGTTCATTCCAAACAATAAGAACACCCACTATACTTCAGCGAATCATGGTCTCGTAGGTACTCCTATGGACTTCTGTCTTGCAAGTGAAGCATGAACTACATGATGAATCGATAGATGATGGTGCATCCTCCTTGACAACAATTAAAACAATAACGTTTAAAAAGATGTTTGGTTTCTAAAGCAACAAGATTGTGGTTGCAATGTTTCAATTGGTTGGAATAATTCAACTTTCTAAATAGCTTACGCTTTTCAAAATCAACTGTTATGGTTCACTATGCGGTGTTTTCTTGTAGCGTACGGTATGACATTTTCGTTTACAATAAGCTTCATGTTACATCCGATGTTGCTCATGAATGTCCGCAGTGTTACGAATAATCCTTTGATAAACGTATCATACATAATTCTAGTAAAGATTTAACACAAATGGGTAAATCAAAACACCTCCTTGAAATTACAGTATTTTAGTGGCGTTGTATTCTTTAGCATTAATATTCGTTTACAAAATTATTATACGGAGTAGCATACCGGTATTGCATTTTTTTCTTTTACTATTGCGACTTTAGATAAAACTTCTGTTCTGTTCTGAGAGTTTATCCTATATTTCGAGCACATTATGAAGCTGTCCGATTCAATGAATGATTCTGTCGCCATTGTTCAGCTATTAAACGCAAGTATATATAGATACATTCATATTACTAGTATTACTGGTTCCAGGCTGAACTACAATCACCCTATATATGTTCTGCAGTATGTATATAATTATCTGTTTCACGCCTATTGGTCGCCATATTTTTCTAGCGCCCACTTGTTGTTTTTCCATCTTCCAATTCCACGCTTTGAGTACCGATTGTGTAGTTGGTTAAGCTTGTTTTGAATGATAAGCCAACGGCTGTCCTGCCTCTTTTCATCTTCGCGTTTACTATTGCCTTTCAGCTGTGCCAGTTTTCGGTTAATTAAACCCCATCTCGAGTTATGGCGTTTGTCTATAGGACTGTCGACAAAGTCGGAATCAGCAACGGTGTCTGGAGCATATACTTTGTAATAGCCATATGGATCCAAAGCATACATACCATCAAGGCCAATACCATCGGTGAATGCATTATTATTTGCCAAGTCGTAACCATCATCCACGTCCGTGAATCGTTTTCGTAGAGCGTGTTCCTTGTCTTTGATTTGCATTTTACCGGTATTCTCATTGCCACTGTTCGCATTCAAGTTTCCATTGGTGTGTTTAAATGATGTTGAGTCATCTGCAGCGTTTGAAGTATCCCCTGTAGCGATGACCTTGGTATTTCGTAACTCATTCGAGGATTCGTCTGCAAACTGAAAAGAGACGATACAATTGCAAAATATTGGTGTAAAAAGCAAAGGTCATTGGAATGTGGGGTTTTATTTGTTGTTTGAAACTTCACACTAGGTGTATACCTTTTCGCCGCAAAACAACTATGAAGTGCTATGATCAACACGGATTAGTACTTTTATTTAGACTGTCCCATTTTGGTCCGGTACTCTATACAGTGATTCATAGAACTTAATCCTAGTTTTTAGACTTGATTTTTGAATGGCAGTACCGTCAATTTTCAATGTTCGGTGTCGACGCAAGCAAGTACAGTAAACCGCTCGTAACGAGTTTTCGATTGCAGTTCCAAATAATTACAAAAAAAGTTTAACTTAATGTATTTACCGTATTACGCCTTTTATCGCGTACGCAATCCAGTGAACCGGGCCAATATTTACCTATAACGCCTTTTATCACGAACGCTATCAAGTGAACCGGGCAAAATTATAAACATGTTATTATATGTATAACGGCTTTTATCGCAAACGCAGTGACATTACAAAACTTTCATTTATTTACCATATAACGCCTTTTATCGCGAACTCAATCCAGTTAGCTGGATCAAATTACGAGTACATGTATTAAGATCTTCCACTACTGTAGCATAAACTGTGTCCTTATTACTGACATAGAAGCAAATTTTCCTAAAGCAATCTCTTCAAGGCCATACATACGCTTCATATCATTGTCTTATTTTAATTATCACTGTAACTGCCACTTCTAATATACTAGAAAATGCCGTCTAACGCCTGATTTTGTTGACATTAAAGACAGATAATGTGTAATGAAGTTACGTTTAAACATGTCTTTGAACATTTTCTACGTCTCTTATATGACTGTGTTATCTTGATAAATTTATTATAAATTGGGGAAAAAAATCGAATGTTTTTGTAATAATGAATTTGGTTCTGTCAAATAAGCACTCTGTTTATTGTTTTTAACCTTAATAAGTCTCTGAGATAACCTTAAAGCAGATAATAACTAAGTGCTAAAAATGAATGAATTCAAACAACGGAGTACAACAATGAACACAAGAAAACAACAAGATGGAATACGTACATCGATCAAGTTGTCATTAATAACTTAGAAGACATTCTTCCCCCCAATATTGGCTTGAAGGCATTGCGTACGCTCCTCACTATGTCATTGTTTTAATTTCCATTCTAGTTGTCACTGTTAATACACTAGAAAACATCCTCTAAGTCCTGATTTTGTTGACATAAACGACAGATAAATGTTCTTGTGTAATTAATTTACTTGGAGAATTTTGTATGCATACTGGGTTGGTTTGCGGTTCGTAAATTGAAATATGAAGTCTACGTGAGATTTGATTACCGTATTCACCAGTTGCAACAGCATTCTCGCTTATCTTTGTCTTTATTAGTCACTCGTCTTTTCCTGAATTAGTCTTTCATATCTATAGAGTTATGTTTACTTTTGAAACATTTATAAATACATGTAAATCTTTTGGAAACATAAGAGTTTATGATAATCCTGACACACAGCGACGTGTACGATTTTGAGCATCGTGTATATGGTGTCTTTCAATTGCAGCCAAAACAAGATATTTCAGTTCGTTTACACCTGGAACTAGCTGAAACTAGGTATTTCAGTTTTTTCATCTGGAAATAACTGAAACAAGGTGTTTTTCATTTTTACAGCTGAAACTAGATCTTTCAGTCTTTTGACAGCTGCAAAGTGGTTTCTCAGAGGGTTAGTTTCATTTTCTCGTTCAGTCCCTATGCTTGGCATTGTGCCGTGTGATTTTGGTTCGTAGTAATTCTATTTTCTGTGCTCGGTTTAGTTAAGTGCTGCCTTCCCGGTCCGATTTTCAATTATCTTTTTTAATACTGGCTGGCCGATTTGCAACATAGTTAGACAGTCCCATTCCCCTGATGAGAAGTTTATCGGTTCTATTGCGACGCTTGCTTAGGTTAGAATTGTGGAAAAACATGTTATTACTGATGGAAATGGGCCGCTGCTCTGGACCAGACTCATGCATAGGTATCTTTTATGAGATAATCGAAGATTAACGGACATGGAATGGGCACTGCAACGCAATGACAAATATTTTATTTTGAATTCTTACTCTTTAACATTGAAAAAAATAATATTCGAATGTTAAATATTCTTGAAAACTACTAATAATTAAATATCTGATATTGTAGGCACATAGACAAAAAGGGTTGATATAGGGTCAAACAAAGAAATTGGGAAATATAAACTACCAAATCCTATACCGCTTCTATGAGTTATTTTAATACTGCAGTAACGACATTTGCCTCGGTGTGACATTCAGCCCTCCGGTTGACAATATCAATGTCAGGCAGGCAGGCATCTGATATTTATATAATGTCCACACTGATTGCGACGGTGTCGTAATGATGAGTCAATTCATATCCAAGAAGGATTCCTGGCTAACCTACCAGACTGTGTAGGCGACAAATATCACAGTGAAATCATATCTCCTAAAATGTTTCAACAGGACTTTGCAGTGGGTGGTAACGTGTCCTATGTAGCGCCGCCTGTACGAATAATTGTATTATCAGAAAATAATAGTATCATTACACAGAATAATTCTCTTAAGCGTTAAATATTTTAACAACAGTGTAAATCCAAGTATCAGTTTGTCCGTATAGGACGCCGTTCTCTAGCACATATTATGAAATAAAAACAACTAGTTGCGTTGTGTTTGCGTTGTGTTTGCGTTGTGTTAATTGTGTACAGATGAAATAGGCAGACATATAATAAAAATTGGACAGACAAGACAACCCTCAACTTAAACAGCCGAGCACAGAAAACATAAAAAACAACACAGACCACACATACAAGACACAATGCCCGTCACACAACTAATCGAGAAAATGAACATAACCACTGAAAAGCTATAACCAGCTGAATGACTTACTTTCAGCTATAGAAAGCTAAATGCCTTAGTTTCAGCTATAAAAAAGGGTTGAAATACCAAGTTTCGGCTGTCAAAACGTACAAAAAGGAAGTTAAAGAATAACCTAAAAAAGACGCATACGGCGAAACAACAATCAATTTGATTTGAGGCTTCAGCAACAACACATGCGTGATTTTAATGACATAAAGTTAACTTCACCTTGGTATTGCATGAAACAACAACACCATGGAATATAGACAACATGCCATCATTACTGATTTTAGAAGCAAATTTCACCAAAGCAATGTCTGCGAGTATTGTATACAACAGTAACGTGTCACATGCCACCTTGTCTGCACACCACAGATTGTATTAGTGTTATGTAATACAATCAGTACATGGCACTCCTGGATGAATCGTAAAATTTATTACGACATGCATCTGCAACTTTACAACTAGTCTTGTTCCCATCACAAATCGTACAATAGTTTGGATCTGGCTTCAGTTGGTTAAAAATGATGACTGCAGTGTTCAATCAAAATTGTCAATATAGCCTACGTTACGTATAGTTTATATACTATATTAGGCAATTTTAATTATTCACCTTACAGCGTGTGTTCATGTGGTGTCGTTTTGACGTTAATTTGTATATCATTGGAAACATGTATTGTCTTTTCATCACCACTCATATGGAATAAATAACGTACATTCAATTATGAAAAACCTTTGCAGCGTTGTTCATTTAAATTGTAAAATATCAAATGTCCGAATGTTCAGACAATCCCAATCAATTACTGTCAACCCATTTGATTCTTGGTGTTTTGTATTTTATGATCGACTCCTTCATCATTATGATTCTTTGTAACATATATTAACGGTGGACTACAGGCGTAATCTTGGCCTTGCCGATTAAAATATTCGGGCTTTAAAACATGTTTATTGTCAAAAGGAATCATTTTTACAACTTGCATTATACAATTTTATACAGTGGCTAATTTCCGACATGTCGTAATTTCACCTTCTCACGACTCTCCTCATGGCAATTATTAAATACAACAAATGCGAATGCTGAAATTATAGCAGACAATTAGATAAATAACGCGTATGCTGCCATTTTATTCATGAACAAAAGTGAGAAATTTGCCAATCGAACGAAATATTAACAAAAATTGAAAGGATTGTATTTATTATTTTTTATTATTATTACCTGAGCCCGCAGGTATATAGTATAGCTCAAAGTAAAAAGACTATGGAGGAGCACGTGACTTGTTCTCGATGGTTTACGGTTTTAAAAACAAAATACCAAAAAAAAAGAAGTATTTTGCAAGAATGTCATGAACCATACTTATTTCATTTACATGCGGATAACATCGGTCTTTGTCGCATTGCAATAGTTTTTTTTACCAAAGTAAGCAGAACTATCAGAAATTTCACTGTAATGCAAGGCAATAGAGACAATATATCTAAACAGCAGGTGTCTGCAGCTGCATAAGCAAAGTGCTTCCCGGTCAATGATAAATATAGCGGGCAATGGATTACATCCCGTAGAAAATACATGGCTTTATAATCAGAAGCATGGTATTGATACATGATAAATATTTTTCAAATTACTTGGAATTTGTTCATTTGTTCGACACATAACACAACCAAATAATTAGAGGATATTTGTTTGTTTAAACTGAATACGATTTATATCACATAAAGAAATATGTTGTGATAAAGTTCAAAATTGCAGTTACATATTATAGTTGGTTATATTTAATCGGTATTGTCCGATGACCTTTCCGCTACCACGATTTGGGGGGGGGGGGCTTTGAGAAATTCATATGATCCCTATACTTCGTCCCTGAGACACTATAATTGACTTGCAGCATTAATAAAAACTCGAGAGCTCCGGTTGCTACACACCTGTCCCAAAGTGAAAGTCACCATTTCGACTAAAGGTCACCGGAAATGACGATGTGACGGTGACCCTTGCGCGAAAAACTTCTTTTTTTATTTTATTGTTTAGCTTGGTAGGCCTACTTTTGGGCCCCTTTAGGGCACTGACCCTAACCCCTTTGTCTAGCCTCATATTCGTTCTATAGAAAACTTTTTGGCGCTAAATGTTAATGCAATTCCACAGGGAATCGTACCGCAATGTCGGGTAGGACCAGTAATTTCAGTTTTGGAAAATCTACGTTCAATGCCCTCTTTAAAGGGGACCAGCGGGCCCAAAAACCAGTGCACGACCTTGGGCCGTAATATCCTTTAGTCTGGGATGCATGTGACCTTTGCCATTTTTTCTGACTATTGGGCTACCATAAGGGCATATCTTGTTAATTGTTTACTTTTATAAATGCTGTCTTGTTTTTTAAGAAACAACTGCAGCTTAACACTGAACTCAACGAAATAACGGACTCGATCGATTTATGGGATATTTAGTTATTGTACAAAACCAATCAACCTGAACCAACGTATAACGATGTTAATCTTTACGACGGACACTAGTAATGACTAAGGGAGGGTTACTATGAAGTAAGGACAGTGCAAAGCTGGGGAGACGGTGTATGTAAACAAACCGTTGATCGGAAGTGCTGAGAAATTACGCGAGAAAACGAAACACGCTACTTATGTAAACACCAAATCGTGTCCCAACTATTTCCTAAACCGCCGACCCTGTAATTTAAAAAAACCCACACTACGCTTAACGACTAATTATATAAAATAAATAATTGAGGCAATTAAGCCGTCAATTGCTTTAACTACTACACTCAAACACGATAGCATCTCGACTTCCTAGCAATTTGTCCTACTTTATTTTAACATTGATCGCGTGAAAAATAGCGTTTTCGAGCTACCAAGGGAATTCAAGAAACGTGTTGCTAATTTTTATAAATTATTGTTTTTTGCTTTAATGCTTTAAGAATTAAAAGCATTCAGGGGGAAAAGATGAGAAGACAACTACATGGGGAAATCAAACAAGCACACTACCGATAATTTGTCCGGAAAATGACACGTGTTTTGTTTCTAATAAAATTACACGAACTAGGAAACGAAGTGATGGGCTAAATTCACACCTTAAGTTAAAATGATGACTGCTTTACAGTTGATTAATACACGCAACAAAAAGTTTAGACAACAACAATGAGGCGGGTTTGTTTGATACATTTGGCATGACAAAAATGCTACTAACAAGGGATTTATCAAACGAGTTTAAAGTTTCAAAGTTTATTGGTGTATCGTGATAGCAACGAGCAAAAGCCAAGAACGATTTCCAAAACATGATTTGTTGATTTCTCATTTAAACGTACAATGAAATCAATAGCAATTTTGTCACTTCCAACGCTTACAATACGCTTTGAAATATTTGCTTGTTAAGTGCATGACACGGAAACTGCCTCGGAGTTATATAACCTGTGTATTAGATGTTTGATAAAATATTTGATTGTTGAGTGCATGACACGGAAACTGCATAGGAGTTATATTACCTGTGTATTAGATGTTTGATAAAATACTCGATTGTTGAGTGCATGGCACGGGAACTGCATAGGAGTTATATTACCTGTGTGTTAGATGTTTGATAAAATATTTGATTGTTGAGTGCATGGCACGGAAACTGCATAGGAGTTATATTACCTGTGTATTAGATGTTTGATAATATGAAATTGTACAGAAAAGACAGCACTCGAGCAAAAAGCACGAAAAAGACGGGATGTCACCACTAAACTATAACGGCACATGGGAGGAACATACAAACATGATAAATCACAGACCACAAGTCTAATACGCCACCATAACCAACACAAAACTAAACTAAACAAACTGATACTAAACAGCTATTTAGTACTATGTCCTACTTCAGTGTCTCAATTTGACCCAATAAAAGTGGATGCACGCACCACTATAAACCATACAACCCTGCAGCAACAGACATGATCTCTAAACAGACACAACGTCTTCTTTCATGTGTCAAATAAATGTCCCAATAAAAGTGCAAACACCACTTTAAACTGTATTAACACACAGAACCCTGCATACATAAGCTTTAATTGTTGTCATCAAAAGTACTATTATACCTAAATGTACAGGGGCGGATAAGTGCGAAAAGGGACGACAAAATAACAGTAAACGAAAACAAAATGCTAGCTCTGCATGACACTTGACCCTTTTGGGAATGACGAATAACGAGATCAGAGACTCTTGGTAGATTTGTTTGAATTATATATTGTTAACTGTTCTGGAGGTTCAGCTAAAACGTGATCAAGCACCATTTTGTAGAAATGAATGTTGGCATACGAAACTAGGAAGCATGCAGAACTCCAGGTACAAAAGGTACACACGCGAACACACGGAAAAGAGAAACGTACAGACTAAATGTACAGGCCCCAAGAAAAACTCTTAAATTTAATAAATCAAGTATAAATACGCGACATCGCACTCCGACAGATTGCCGTTGTCAAACACATCCGGAGCAATTAAGTGACAGTAGACAGGAACGAATCAAAACGAGGGCCACGTGTCACAAGGACACCCAACAAAGCAACATTCCACAGCAACAGTGTACCCGAGTGTCTTTCTTATGAAAACTCTATATGTAGACTTAATGCTAGACATCGAAATTGCAGAAAGGCTCATAGTGAAGGAACACGGCTAGCTTTTCCAGCCAAGATGCATACATGAAGTAACAAAAACAGTTAAAAAAGACACTGAACGTACACTCTCTATCTCCAATAAGCCAAATAAAAGGATACTTCAAGTACGCGTTTATACTGATAAAACTATGTAGTGTTATAGCGGAATAGTTGTGGGCGTTAAAGCGATAAGCGTTATATAAGTCGAAACTAACCCCACAGCTTTCCAGACATTAACATTTATATGTATATTCCTACATATTTAATTAAATGTACACACATGCATATATATTATATATAAAGGTCGTCTGAATGACACAGGCGCAGAGTTGCACAATGGAAATAATGACAAATGGTAGAAAACAATCCAAAAGTCATTACCCGTTTATTCGTTAAATAATACATGTACTTAACAGCAACATTAATATAGGCGTTTTAGTATAGAGTGTACTAAAATGTATAATAAGAAATGCAAGAAAAATATATCAAACGTTTAACAAAGGCGTAATTAGGATATCATGAAGATTGCACTTTGGAACTACTTACTATGCGTTAATATTCATTTGCATTCATGTTATTTCTTCTTTATAATTATCACAACATAACTATCATCGATTCTTTCGACAAATTATCATGATCATGATGAATATATATCTAAAATATTGTGGACGGTTTCAAAGCTATGTATCAATATTCGAAACTTTGAACAGCATTTCAAATTTTTTAAAAATAGGAGTTAGCGCCTTGTGGAAATCAAGAAACGACATGCCATGTTGTAGAAAATTGAACTTGAGTTGTTGTGGATGCCTTTTTGAATATTTAGTTAATTGAATTGTTCTTAAAATAATATCACGGAATTTTAGCTTTTGGGTTTGGGGTGAAATGTCGCATGAGATGTAATACATTTTTTGTCAATACTACACATACACAAAAGGTCATACTTTTATACATATATGTACTGTCCTACATTCATATTTGGTGTTTTAATGGTGAGCCTTCTATAATGCGAAAATATTGTTCAGTAAAACTACCTTTTAAATATAGAATTACCACGACTGTGGCACAGTAAAATCCAATTAAATGATAAATGGCGTATTTTGATAATTGCTAATTTGATTTATTCCTTCGTGAACAATGATTTCCTAATGTCATGAATATAATTAAACGCCGTAAATTTGATAATTTTTTATATTAGTTTAATTCTTCGTCAGCAATGCTTATCTAACGTTATATAATTAAAATGCTTAATACAATAAATTTGATAATATCCAACATCTGATTATTTCTCCGTCAGCAAAGCTTATCAAAATCATATAATTATAATGACAATGCAGCATATTTTTTATAATATCTCAAACACCCATTATTTTGTGTCAACTATAACTTTCCACCATTATTAAAATCATTATGATAAGTGCAGTGATTTGATAATTTGATAATAGATAATACCCTATTATTGCTTAGCAAACAATGCGTCTATGATTCTCAAATAGCTCTTGGTCATTTTCGATTTTCTGGTATCATTTATGTTCGTCTCGCGATCTCTTCATAATATCCTAACGGTTTCCCTGCGGACTGTATATAACTGCATAGCACTATCTCGTAAAAGCACTTTGAATAATGTCCACATTGGCACATTTAAGCAGCAAATTGAATGATACTGCAAGATTCCCACCGTGTGATGTGAATCTGGCTATATCATTGGTGCTTAAAAATGTGGTACTGTGGAAACTGTTCTATAATTTAAAGGGTTTTTTCAACGACGTTGTGCTTTGTGGACATTGTTGACTCTAGGTTTCATACGGCTAAAACTATGCTTTTATCAAGCGAAATAAAAAACAACTTTTTGTTTTGGAACTAACCTTCGATACGTTCATACTCGTTTTCATACATAATTGTTAGACCTGCCGTCCACTAGATCCCGTTGTTATGCAGAAGGGTAGCCGATTGCAGTTTGCTAGCTTTGGGAACCTTTCGGGATCATTTGTCAATAAACGTTGGCGGGAGTTTGCCATCGGGATCGTTCGGGATGTATTTGCGGATCGGTATACGAAATGTTGCAGTATAAACGCCGAAACATATCCGAAGTAGCCGAGCGCAGCGCAAATGAATGCCGACAATTCAGAATTTGACCCCGAATGTTTCCCGATCGTGCGGAAGGGTTGCGGTTACATTGCAGAATATACGGAAGTGTTTACGAATCGATGCCGGGAGAATGCCGAAAGGTTGCCGATGTATATTAACGATGTCGAACTACTATCTTCTTATCAGTTGAAAGTTGAAAACGATGCATGGAAGACGCAATTAATATTGCTAGTTTCAGCTATGAAACTGTAAAATACATAGTTTCAGCTACACAAAAGTTGAATGACCTAGTTTCAGGTATAAAAAACCCTGACACATTGAGCTCATGAAAAAGACTTACAGTCCTTGGTTGATATGCCGATAGTCTCTTTCCGATGTTTGCCGCTAATGGCTGAAGACCGTTGTGTTATCGTTTTCTATAGTGGCTGACTAAACACTAGTTGGTAGCTTTCCCTTGTAGTAGGGCCATGATGAAAGCAATATATTCAAGATTAAAAAAACTTTCGGCAAACTGACCTCTTCGCTTCCGCAGTTGCGCCTGTACAGTTCGGGATATACGGCTTCGACTCGGCATCCATTCCGTTAACAATCGGCGCATTCGGCAAATATTCGGCATGTTTATTAACGTGATCGGCATAGCTTCCGTATGTATAACCCCTCCGTTCGTCGTATTCGGGGAGCTATCGGCATCGATTCAGCTTCCTTCGGGTACCGCTCGGGATGGTTAAAATGATTATGAAGCCTCGCAGAAGACTTCCCGAAGATGCCGAGTGAATAACGATGGATTCCCGAACACTCCGAACTGTTGCCGATGGTTTTCCGAATACCCCGAAGCACTCCTGAACAAGACCTTTAGCGTCCAAATCTTAAAACTTTTAAAATGTGGATGCCGTAGGATTTTTGATTCCGAAGTGTCAAGAAGGCTTCCAGAAGCGTACATGAATGACACAGAAGGTTTCCAGAACATCCCGAAGACACGCCGAGCATCCCGATTAGGCAAAGTCAGCCTTTGGTAACCCTTCGGGGTCCTAGTGGACGGCAGGTCTTAATTATTATGTTTAATTTTTAAACATTTTAAATAAACATAATGAATATACTTTGCAACACTTTCTGATTATTTACCTGACAGTTTCAAAGTTTTTTTACACTCAGAATACCTAATCGCATTTCCCAAAATTGCAATAACAGGACTGCATTGATGAGCAGCACACACTGTTCATTTGTACTCAATTTTATGCATTTCTTCATTGTCTTGACTTTCATAAATCATTATTGAATTGTCATTTTGCAAGCAGTTGACATTAATTTTGCTCTCATGAAAACGTTGAAATTGTAAGAATGAAACAAAGTTAGCCTAATTTTTATTACCAATAGTATATTGGTATCATTATGCGGTTAACGCATCTTCACATTTTACAATTCAATAGAATCATAAATAAACTATAGTCTCGCTACACATGGAATAAACTTAAATAATTCTAATAATTATCCAAAAATAAATTTGATCTGCTCTTTTTGAATTGGACCGACAAAATCTAATCTAAAAATCGTACCGTTTACCTAGGCCAAACAAAGACACCATAAGATATATCAGAACAAACATTGGCCACCAAACTTTCGCTAAACTAATGCTGAACTAGAAACGTGATTAACAGATAATTGTGTACATTTGTATAAATATTATTAAAAATATCTAAAATATACCAAGTATTTCAGTAATAATTGATAATACTAAATCATACATACCAGGATTTGACATTGTAACGCCAAACCGAGCACAAGCCATAAGAAAGCGTCTAATGCCATCATTGGTATTTCCAAGTCTGTTACATTTGTAGCGCTGAACACCGTACTTCAGCAACACTCGATGGTTTCTCTGCTTATATTGGAAAAATTAACACTCTTCGATAACAGATTGTCAAATCATCCCGATGACTATTAACAAGACTGCCTCATCGACTCAAGAGCGATTGTGATCCATCAAACCGGCACATTCGTAATAAGCACCAATAAGACAAGCTATGTACAGTAGGGCTGCATTTTCTGGACAGTGTTACACTCCCGCAAACAAAATTTGAAGGCTGTATACTTGAGTCACCATGTTGGCCTGTCCTTCTGTCAGTCTGGTAGCAACTCGTGTCCGCACTGTAACTGTGTCGTTTCTTACTGGATTTTAAAATTCCTCGGTACAAATGTTCACCACATCAGTAATATTTCTGTGTCAAGGGGTAGTGATGTGGGGTTCATCGCTCCAGTGAGTACTCAAGTGCATATTGTTAATGGAGCGTTACCATATCAATACCTAGAACTATCGGATCAAAATAGAGCTTAAATTACACCATATCCATATTACATGAATATCTGGAATATATTGGCCATATACAGAACTGTCGTGCTCAACGAGCATATACGCTACAAGATAAAAGGTCCCACAGTAGTTTCATAACGACTTACTCGCATTTTGAAACCTGCATTCAATTCAGATTTTCTGAAAATCAGACATACGGGTCAATTGAAATATTTACTTGTTTTTTTTTCGAGGATGGTCGATCGGTTAAGTGCGCATGCGTCATTTGTTACAGTACGGTAAAGTATGTGCCTTATAATAGTAAAAAAAAAAATATTAATATGCATTTAGAGCAGAAAATTCTATTCGACATAAATGTTTAAATCATGAAAAGTATTACATTAAACATAAGTGGGTGGAGTCAAAATAAATATTGCTTTTTATGCTAAATTGCTTTTTCAGTGGCTCGGTTTATAATGTATATATCATGTTTGTTGATCGTGGGTATGTGTTTTCATGATATTATATTCAATAAGTTTTAGTTTAAAATTAATGCGTTTATTGCGTTTCGAAAAAGATTAGTCGGTAACATATAGTTCTCTAGCATCACTAGAAATATTAAAAAATGTTTGCATAAGTTGTAAGGATTTTACCCGGATGCTATTTTGCTGCATTAAATATGAAATTGGTGGGGGTAAAAGAGCAAAACAAATGTATATGTATTATTAGAAAAATATAATAATACCATGTTTGGGATCTTGTCCATGTATAGCAATGTGTACACAGATTGTATATGATCATATTTTATTATTTAGATCACAAACACAACATAAAATATTGATATTTTACCACCACCACACATTTACTGATTGTAAAGTAACAAGGCAGTCCAGAAGACGACTATAATCACCCGCCGCATTAATGAATAGTAAACGTGACCTTGACTGTATGTAAATCAGCCTTCTGGGCTAAAACTTAACCCTACCAGGTATATCACCTTCATTAGTAAGACATTAATTTTGCAAGTTTCATGCATTTCTGTTCAGGTCTTAAAAAGTGATGAAACCGACAGAAATGAAAGCATAAAGTATTTGACCTTTAAATGTGACCTTGACCTTTAGGCGGCACGGTCGGAATGTGGGTTCTACACGTCGTCTTTATTATTTACACATTTGCTATAAGTTTTATGCAATTCGGCCCATGGGTTGAAGTTACGGAGCGGACATGAAATGCACGATTCAAACCTTTGACCTTGAATTGTGAACTTGACCTTGAGCCGGTACGGTTGGAAGGTGGGTTCTGCACATTGTCTCCATAGGTTACACATTTGCTATGAGTTTCATGCAATTTGGCCCATGGTTTGAAAAGTTACAGAGCGGACACGATTTAGTTACGGACTACACACGGACAAGACCATTCCTATAATCCCGATGCACTTTGTGGCGGGGGATTAATTTTAAAAAACACACTCACTAGTCGTGTAAAAGAACACTCACTTAAAAATTTGCTGATTACAAGTTCGGTGACTTAGTGTGTTTTCATCATATTCTGCCACATTCTGTCATTATGCTATGTTTTCATTCACATTATTGTTGAACGCTTTAATTTCAGATAACACATTGTACGTACTAATTAATAGGAAATTAATGATATTCAATGTATTATTTGACCGGAAGTCACTGACGAGTACACAGTCATGAAACGGTTTTTGCAATATCAGCTCCCAACCAAACAGCTTCCGATTCACTGGAAATAATATCCTGTCAGATAACGGTGTAGATGACGTGGATTCTGATCCAGCCATTGATTTTTTTGTCATTAACGAATATGTAAGTTCCATGAGCTTTTCTAGACAATTTAATCAAATTTACGTATTTTAATTCCAATGAACTAGCATCAGTTGAACACGAAATGTGGAGACGACAGTTGAAATAACAATCGCCCAAGGGATTTTGACAAGCTAATTGATATCCATATGGATTGAAACCAGTACTCGGAGCAACTTAAGTCAATCAGTTGTCTGTGTTGAAGTTGTTGACTTACTTGAAATATCATTTTCTGGAGATACGTTCTGTCTCTTACGTGGGTGGCTAGGCAAGTCATACGTTTCTGTATGGCGTCGAATTGCCCGTGCATGTATAGTAAGTATTACACATGTATATGTAACTATGCAATCAGCAGTAGGAACCTAAATAGTTTTCTTATCATCTTTTCAATCCATGAGTTCAATTGCAAAGCCACTTAATATATGTTAAATTTATAATAATGCTGCTGACAATACTATCCGTTCTCTACTTGTGTTAGACAAGCGTAATCCCGAACAGTTTCTCAAGATCATTACTAAATGTATGTGGTCACATCAAGTAATTATTAGCATCAATTACTCGTATACTGTGCTTTGTTTGCGCATCGAAATCTAATTACAGTAAAAACTCCCTAATCCGAAACCTCTCCAATCCGAAATCCTCCACAATCCGAAAAATTTTCAAGGTCCCAATTTTTTTCCTTCTATATTCTTATATAAGTGTACATGAAAAACCTCCGCAATCCGAAACCTCTCCAATCCGAAATCCTCCTCAATCCGAACTAAGATTTCAGTCCGGAATTGATATTTTGTTCATAAATTGAACTCCTTAATCCGAAATTCAAAAATATGTTCCGGACTGTATATTAATTTGTCAAATATTTCAACAGAGTGCACCATAATTGACTGGTGACAATACACTCAATTGTTACTGTTTGTATCATAAAAGGTGACACTTTGTAAACAACCTATTGTCTATTGATGTAGAATGACCCCTTATTATCTAGCAACTTAATTGAAAAGTATGGTATATTACTTTTAACACCTTTACACAACTAACATGTTATTTTCTATACATGGACTCATCTTGTATTGTAAGTGGTCTTGATGAAACAGTGGGTTTATATTTAATGAATTTGAGAATTAAAAAGTACTTTTGTCAATATTTAAGTTGATGTAACAAAAGTATGCCATACAAGAGAGTTTTTTATTTTGAGTGGTGTTAATAATATATAAGAATTAATTACTGTTCAACGTATAACACAATATAATTGGGAAAAGGCAATTGGTTTTGAATGTTAAATAATTTGATCACAAACTGATTTTAGTATAATATTTTTCTTATTAATTATGGCCAGAGAAATACAGCTCAATGATATATAGGAATACATGTATACTACAGGTACTGTGGTTTTCAATACATATACTAGTAGATTATTTTGGTAACACACTGAAATAATAAAAACCTCCCTAATCCGAAATCCTCTCTAATCCGAACTTTTTGGGCAGCCCGGAGGGAGTTCGGATTAGGGAGTTTCTACTGTATCTTGTATCGCGCTGCACGAAGTATATTTTAGACACCATTTAGTGGTGTTCAATGGATCAGATTTCAAACTGTCGATAGGCAGGCCTGGGTTCAAGTATAAGAAATGGTAGATTAAGTTCTGTCGTAACATTGGCTACAGTAATGTTATATGCCTGTAAAGTATTAGGTTTTGGTGTAAACAATACCAGGAAAACTGATTAAAATGTTGGACTGATATACTTGACTGCCTTGTGCTTGTACACCCATTTGAAAAACAAACACGTTGAAATCGGGACAACAAAGTAAGGAATGTACTACAACACCAAAACATGAGAACAAGTATGTTGTCTCAGGTTCTTTGATCTGTATGACTAGCCTATGTTGATACATGTAGCAGCATATCTAACGTCTGGATATTAGTCATTTGACTTAAGGCAGACTATTAACAAATTTGTCAATGTAACAATCTTTCGGAAAACGAACACCTTCGCAAAATCCTAAAAGCTTTTCACGCTTCTCTTCATTTGGAAACGTATGTTGTACACTTACATGCTATAGGCAGACAAACTGTTGTATTGTGTCGCCCGTATACGTTATTTGTAAATGCATGGTCATTGATGCTACACATCGGATTAGTCGATAACACTTGTAAAGTGTGATAAAGGCTCGAGAACAAGGCAACGGCATAAGAGCACAACAATCTACAAAAGAACACAATATAATATCGGATACGCGAATCCAAAAACACCCTAAAAGTGAAAATGTCATCTATGAGCGGGACAGTATTTTTATAACTGTTTAATATGTTGTTAATGCTCTCCTAATTTGGAGGAAGAACAAATTATATATATTTCTAACTCGAGAACTTGTATCCAACACAAACTATAGAGTCGGGCACTTGTATTCAAACCCAACTAAAATACAAAAAATGCAGCAGGTACTCGGAATTATAGAAACCAATTCTAACACGTTGATAAAAGTTATAGTTACCAATAGGTTTAATAAAAACATTTGTAGTGACCGACTGAAACAAGATACAATGCTAACTAAAAATTCCCAATGACATATATTCGCTCGGTGATAATGAAACGCATTTCCTTCATCTTTATAATTTGGCAACTCGTGTAATCACAAGACCGTTGACTTAACGGTCTGTTAAAGACGTTTTTGACGGTTTTGGCACATTGTTTGATGTAATTATTATATCATTTTGCTATGCTGAAGAACATTAAGAGCTGTCTGAAGATGTTCTTAATCACGAAACATTCATACGGAATCATGCAGACATTGAAGTAAATTGCAACTAACGTCTTGTCACACCAGCTAACAACAGACTCTTTTTTTGTTTATAGACGAACACAACAAAGAAAGGCAACGAATTATCAGAAAGTAAACACCTTTCATGCGAACATGAGTAATACAATTAGACTTTCATTATCAGCACTTTTGGATATATTGGGCCTCGTATCCTTTTTACGAGGTCCTACTTGTGCCACAGGTGTATTACGAGGGATGTCCGGAAAGTTTTGAGACTGCATTTATAAAAAACCACTGAGAGAATATATATATATATTTGAAATTTGACCAGCTGATAGATCATGGTTAGTTATGCCTACGTACAAAACGGATCAAAATATATTTCTTTCAATTTTCTATCTTGTTTCATTCAATATTTCCTGCAAAAAGGCCTGTATTTTTGTACCGGATTAACAAAATCAATAAATAAAAAACATTTTCTAATGAGACATTTCTTGTAAATTTGACACAAAATTAATTTTCTATTTTTTTTCATTCAACCTTGTCTATGTAATTAAGGATTGGGTTTATTAAACCCTGAACAACTGAATTATTCAAAGTCTATTTTATGGTGATACATTTTCCGTAGGCTGTTTAGGACAATATTTTGTTTTAATGTCACGTTGTCGAAATGCTCAAGTTTAATAGCTCATTGGATTCGTTTCAATAATTTAAAGCAAATAAATGATTCAAACACGTTGCCTAGTGTCATTCATATATGGTATAACCCGTGAGATTTAGACCAATCTATTGTGATAAAATCTTTATTGAACACAAACGTACATTCTTAAGTAGTTTATCATCTACGTTCTTATTTCTTCATCAATCAGCTATTAAATACCTCGCAATTTAATAATGTATAATTCTTGGTCCCTTTCACAATTTAATAATGTATAATTCTTGGTTCCTTGAGGGTTACAAACCGATCATTTATTTAGCAAATTGTCACGCCAAACATCTCTTCTATTTGTCTATATTTCTTTCATGTGTTTTGCTAACGTATTGGTTATTTCGCAACTGAAAAAGGTAATAACTAATCGGACTGGAAAGGTAGCACTCATCAGAAGCAGCAGAGCAAGAGTGGCATAAACTGAACACACGATTTCAAACTAAATATCACATACCACAAGCGCCTATCACAATGAGAAACATAAAAGTGATCAGGATAAAAGTTAACAGCTACATATACGAACAAGGTCATACTTTACTAGTGTGTTAATTTGGCCCAATAAAAGTGTAAGCGAGTATAACAGTTCTCTATATTAACCTCCGCCTGGGGCTTATGTTCGATCTCTTGGTTATCTGTATCTGTAGAAGGTGTTACTGAGTAAGTACGTGTGTCATGTTGTTCCTGCGAAAGGATATCAACCACGGGTGTACTGGTTTACTTGCGCCATTTATGTACGCCAATGACTGAGTGTTTTATCTATAAACAATACATGTACAAGTACTCGCAAATGTCTCCTAAACTGAACTGTGACTTCACATTACAATTGAAAGACGTCACCAGGAATATGCCTTTAAATAATTATTTCTTTGACATATATATTGGCTACAGTACTTAATGTTATGCAATTTGTACTTTACTTTTGCAACTACATGTTGCTCATTTAAACGAGAGCTCTGTCCCAACATGACATTCAAGGTTTACAATATGATATATGATACAATAATGCACACATCTGTCACAGTTCACAATCACATTACCGAACTAATATGGTCGTCATCCATTTCATTTTACGGAGACAATATCAATAACCAAGGACTATTTGATAACATTACAACACATGTATTGGTTCCTGTTACACTGTGTAGTTTGGAAGATGAAAGCGCACACTTTATTACCTACGTATCGAACACTCGACCTGTGAAATGCCCAGTGAAATAATTCAGAAAGAAAACATGTTCAACGTAAAGGGAATATGCTGATTTATATAATTGTCATTGTGACTCAGTTGGTATTATAGTTCGAATGGATTAACCTGGTCCTGGAACCTTCTTAACAGTTGATTTCTTGTCTAACATTTAATGTCGGCGATTGTGTTCATAAGCAGAGCATATTACCACAGGAATTTGAAATTCTATCCATAAAAAGCGATTTTGAATGGATCGACTGCTATGATATTTTATTAATAGAATTTCAAATTCCTATGATATCACATTACACACCAATACAGATCACCGACAAGAAACGACTTTTACGCAGAAAGAAGCTTGTAATATATAATCGTGCGTTAAGGTCAAGTAGCCCGCGAATTCGTCGCACTGTAATGGATGCTGAATTATACTCTCTACCTTCATCATAGGAAATGAAATGACCCCCATTAACACTGAAACTGCACTCGGTTGACAACTTTGTAAACTAATCTAAATACACTTTACCCACAAACCTCTCAAAATGACACCTTGTGGTACATAGATATATGATATTGCTTGCAGGTACAACGCCGCTTCTGGTTATTATTGCACAACAACATTAATATCAATACAATTTGTCTACTCAGAAACAACAACGCCTACCACTGGAACATCAGCTAGAGGCGTTCTACTAAGATTATTTTATCACACCCGGACCGTCGCCAGCGTTAAGGTGGGGTCAATCAGTTTACTTATTTAACTGCAATGAAATCTGCTTTTCCTTTGGGATTAGGTCAGTGTTCTCCGAGCTTCCGTTACTCAAACCCTCCTGCCCAAGGTTTTGTCATTTTCAAAAAATAAAATTGAAAATCTTGAAAAAGCAAAATTGAATATAATACTTAATTTTGATGGTAATGTACCTGCCTTGTGTATTGTTTCACTATTGTGTTTATGATACGCTGGTATTATAAATGCTTTAGTGCAGTCCTAAGATAAATTGGCTGTTTTCTTGAAAACTAACACTGTTGCTGTTGGCTTTAAATTGACCCCTCATTGACTACGCCACCACCAACAGCGTAGTAGCTATAATTTAGGAGTTTTTATCTTTATTTTTCCCACCTCCTGCGAACATTTCACGCACCGAAGTCTGAGAAACAGAACATTTAACAAATCTGGCCTTAATGAAACACGTTGATTTTTGTGTCTTTCGTGCTAACTCCTCCCCTGTTCGATTTGTTATCATAATTTTGGCATACTATTAAAACTTTGTCCGAAAGTACAGGACTAACTAAATGTCAGTGTAACATATTGACATAAATGCCAACCATTTAACTACTAGTAGACAGTAACCTAAGGTCATGTAACTTATACCGACAGCTAGTAAATTGAATGTTTCTCGGTAATGTCTCAGGTCTAATAGAGACTGGAATCACATTTAGTCTGAGACACCAGACAATATTGTAATCGGATAGGCACATTTTTGTTATACAGTGGACATCTAAGCAATCAGACGTAGTACATTTCGGGGAATTATGTCCATGTCACTGTATGTGTTTCTTTATAACGTCTTTGGTCCGTAGTAAATAGAGTTATACCTTATATGTGCAAGACATTTGTTGACATTTGTAGTTGTCAAAGCGACATTCAGCATTTGGCTTATGTTTGGAGAACATTTACAGTTAACAATATAGAGATAACCCACGCCTTTTTGTTCTAGTATTCTTTAATTGCAATAATAAAAACAACAACACAATCATTGACATCGAGCACACAAATAGACTACTAGTTCTAGTAGCACACACATAGAAGTTATTAATATTGTAGGAAATAAGGAATATTTTGATATCAAGCTGTTAATGGTTCAAGAGTATGCAAGGGTGCCATGTACTTACATTCAGTATACAAATACAACATATAGAGACAAACCGATTATCCAGCATTTGGCTTATGTTTGGATAACATTTACAGTTAACAATATAGAGATAACCAAGTCTGTTTGTTATAGTATTCTTTAATTAAATCTTAAGACTTACTTCCTGGTCAAGTAAACGATTATTTTGACTATCCATTAAGAAATGGTGAAAACTACAATATTTCAAATAACGGACTGGCATTGAGTAATAAATCATTTATACCCTTAACAATAAGACGTTGGAACAACCTAGATTTAAATATTAGACATAAACCTACATTACTTTTAAGAATATTTTTAAATCCGAAAATAACGTAACACCTTCTTTCTTTTTTAATGGTGACAGGAAATGTAATATATGGCATACTCGCTCAAGACACAATTGTAGTGCTTTAAATTATGATTTATACAGAGTTAACATCAAGGATGATCCATCTTGTAGTTGCGGAAATCAATGTGAAGACACTAGCAAATATTTTTTTGAATGTTGTTTGTATGATGAACAACGATTTACCCTGATGAGAAATTTATTAATGTACGATTTATCACTTGACTAACTGTTTAGAGGACATGAATCACTATCTCTTCAGGAAAACATATACGGATTCCAAAATGTGTATCGCTATTTGAAGAATTTGAACCGTTTATAAAATGTACATACATAAGTACATACATGCCCTTGTCCACACCCACTTTAATTTCAATACCAATATCGATTGTAATTTTATAGTTATACATTTGTTTGATTTATAATACTTTCTTGATATTTATTTTCTTGCAGTTGCCATGGCTTTGTAAATATTCTGGGAGAGGGATTTAATAATGTCGAAATAACTTGTGCCCAATCCCTTTGTGTATAATAAATGCAATGATATATAATGATATCAAGCTGTTAATGGTGCAAGCGTATGCAAGGGTGTCATGTACTTACATTCAATGATATACTGGATTTTAAATTATATCCACCACAGCCTCGGTTTTAGGAGGTGTATATTAAAATATATAGACATCTCGTGCAGGCCGTCTAAGCCAATCAGAAACCTTGTTACATTATAGGTATACAATAGTACATGTTATTTTATTCACTTACACTCATCAACACCTTCCATTGTTAAATCTCCAATCACAGAATAAATGGGATATGCGATATTCCATTTTACTAGCATGGTAGGAGACAAGTCCTCTACATATGTTTTGCTTGTAACCATTAAAAGCTTTAACGATATAAAGCAAAGAGCGCTAACTTCATTAATCGTGTTTAATTAAACTTCAATTTTCCAGACTGTGTTCACCGTGACACCCATTCGATATCATTATGGTGTTACATTCCGGTTCCCGGCATATACTTGGGTTTTATGCTGATGATTAAAATAACTATCGTATGTGTTACAATGTAACATTAACTAGACAGACACAACTAGAGCGCACATATCAAATCTAGATTTCAAATATCTTTCTGACTGTCATTGATTTGCGTTTTTAAGATTTCTTTCTTAAGATAATAAGATGGGATAACCAGCCACGTTTCGTTGGTATTTCAAGAACGTTACTTCCAGCATGCATATATTAATTTATATTGATCTCGACAACAGACAAAGTGATTTGTAGCGTATTGGCACTCACGAGAGAAGCCATATTAAGTGTTGTTGAATGCATTAGAAAAATGTCTCGAATTCGCTAGTTCTAATTCCGTAACGCTTTGTATCAGACATACTTTTTTATAATGTTGTTTGAGTTTATGACACTTAAGCTCTTATGACATGCCTTCACATGTTCCGTATCTCATGTCCTACCCTATTCTGACAATGTCTATATGGATTTGTACAATTTGGCAGTGTTAAAGCAGATGTCATCTAATAAACATAGTAAAATACTGTTCGAGACTTGTATTCCCGGGAGCAATAATTATCATGTGGCATGTGCAAACCATGTAATAATATTGCTAACGTCATACTTATATACTCATCAACATGTCTGAAAGACGCTTGATATCCTATATACCATCTTTATTGCCCACAAGCAATGATTGTAGCATAACAAAGTTGTGTTTCACAAAACAACGTGTCATGTGTGCTTCAACTGTTTTAATAATAGTGACACCAAGTATAGTTTTGTTCTAGTTTATAACACAGTTACATTATTTATTCACGGTCTGTGATTAGCTGTTTGAGTTTGTCTACTTGAACGGACACTTTTCTCGTTCGGTTGTATTTTGGGCATTATGTCTTGTATGTTTTATATTGTTGAAATAGACATTGACAGCAGAATATGACAGAACGTGACAGATGGGGCATGTGTATGCATGTCTTCAAAGTCTAAGTATCACTAACTAAAACAGTGTTATGAAAAACTATGTCTGAGCCAAAGCATAAGGGAGTTCTAACCATCGAATACGGATCCTTTTTATAATTCGCATTCAACAACACTTAGGAATATGTTTATCGTGAGAGACAATACGCTACTTAACGCCTTGTCAATTGTCAGAAGCAATGAAAATGGATATAAGCATGCTTGAAATAGTATTCGTGATGTACCAACGAGAAACGTGGCGGGTTATCCTATCGTATTAAGGATGGTTTCTGTAAGTTTCATTGTGATGAATTTTGTCTATAAAATGTTAGATAGTCATTTGAATTTCTTTAGAACACACTACTATGTACAGTAAAAATATCTGGACATAAAACTATTTTGATTATACATGTAACTGTATATTATTAGTAAAAATAAAATTTTACGTTGGGCAGAGAAGGCATCGCCCGAGTACAGAAAACATGAAAAACATACAATGCACAATTCCCAGCACATAACCCAACGAGATAATGAACTGCGCATGTCCTAACTGTCAAAAACCTGAATGACCTAGTTTAAACAGTACCGGCGGAAATACCTAGTTTTAGCTGTCTGAAGACCTAAACTGTAAAGAATAACAGTGATAAACAGCTGAATACCATGGTTTCAGCTGAATAACATAGTTTCAGTGATAATAAAGCTAAGTATTTCTTCAAAAATGGCAAATACATTCGACATATTTTGACACGCATTTTTGTTTTAAAAGATAAGATACTATAAACGTATTAACGTCTCACTCTTGCACATGTTAGTTACAAATATACACATAAAATGACAAAAAGGTAAAAAATGCGCAGAACCACTCAATTTGTGTTATGAGAGACACTATGAACGGCATAAAATTACAAGTATGCATACATAAAAACGATAAAGAATAAGTATCATTTAAATACGATATCATTCAATTACAAATACAAATGGAAGTCATAATATAAAACATCAATTACACAAGTATAAACCTTAACTGTACAATACGTTTCTCCTAGTGACTAAAAATTCATGACAAGCTTTGGCACTGTATTTTACGATGTCATCATTTGAAATGATGTTTAAAACTTTTCACGATCATTCTGATAATTAAATTCCGGGTAAACATTTTGAATACATTGATATAAATAACGTCTGGTGTTTTCATACCGATTACATAACATTATTACATGATATTCATTCCTACAATAAAAACAAAATTGTTCATCGATTGGTATCCCCTGATATCGCCCAATGTCAATTTTGATTGGTGCAATACCACAATATGAGTTCCTGGTATAATATTGTTCTTCAAATAGGTTTCACTTTCATATGAATGTTTGAATAGTCTATATGTTCTAAGTTTATTGCCTCCATTTCCTCTAAACTGATCATTATTAATAGTTTGTAACCAATCACGTTTGTACATATTAAACTGCTCCTCAATAAAATTATTGGTAATAGTTTTACGCATAGAGTTACTATAATGAGTGTCAACGCATACGTTCATTTTCGTACATTTTCTGTAACACCAGTTTTTCTTTGCATGTCTACGTAAAATGACCATTTAAAAACCTTAACATTTAGTCTATCCCTTACCGTTGAGTTCAGAAGAAACCACTGTGATAGTGTTGGTTTCCATTGGCGAATAGCGGTAACCGTTCACTCCTGCATAGGGTGTATATCTACCCACTCCTATATGAAATATGATAGCTCTATGCTGTGCTGCATTTATACAAGTATATTATTGCGTACCCCAAATAGCTGCTCCATAACTGATTGATGGCCACACTGTAAAGTCATATAATTTTGAATATTATACTTCATACGGCATACCCACTGTCGTTTTAAATTTAGAAATCAGTAGCCCTATGGCACGTGTAGCTGATTGTGCTACATATTTTGTGGTGATATCATAGTTTAATGTATCGGACAAAGTGAGACCTAAATATCGATATTCACTAACACACTCCAGATCATTTCCGTTACATCTAAATCTATAATCAGTTTTAGTGGTTGACTAAGACCTAAAACGCATTACTTTGCTTTTATTTTGGTTAATCGTCATTCTCAATTTCTCACACTATGTAGTTAAGATATTCAACAGTTCTTGAAGCTCACCTTCAGTTTCAGCGATGAGTACTAAATCGTCCGCATACAGTAGATGACAAATGGTAATTTCATTTATTCGTACTCTTAATCCTGTTTTGGTTAAGGTGAAGACTCAAATCGTTTAAGTAAATGTTTAAAATATTTACAGCCTTGCTAAAATGTACACGACTACATGAATAATTCAAAATAAGATCTAAATTTTAAGTACAATTTTATCTATACCTACAGTTTTGTGCCGTTACATGGTACTATCGGTAAAAAAGAAGGAAACAGCTTTGTGAGACATAAATCTTTAAGGGAATCAAACATTTTATAGATATGACATTTCCATGAACGATGTTTTATGAATGTTTATAGCCCGATGCTATCGTGGAAGTCGCCCGCCAAGATGTTCTGAAATATTAATTAGCCATTATAACGATTCTATCGCTATAAACCGAATTATCTGTAATTTATTACATGATTTGTGGCGCATGGTATAAATAAAACATATTAATTTAATAGTTCCATTCTATCAACTGCGACGCACATCAAGATGATAGGATTAGCTAACTATTTTACAATTAGCCAAATTAAACGATAACATCAAACAAATTATTTTGTCTATAATTTATTTAATCTACTATTTTCCTTTATGTAGTGGCTATTGAACACAATATGTACAAAATAGCGAAATTATACGAATGTGTACATGAGCATGATAGTAACTACATGAATACGCATTTCTTAGAAGAAAAGCAATTGGTTGGTAATACAGGGTGTCTCAAATTTTATTTTACAGTTTCGTAACTCAATAACTTTTTTAACTTATGCATTACATAAAATCACATAAAATCCGGAAATACAATTTTGAAGAAGAGGTTTTTTCTGCACATTTTATGTAAACATTACAACTAGAAGTGTTTGAAGTGCGTTTTTATGAAGGGACGTTTAAAATGCTAAGATTTTACGTTATTGATCATAGTAAAAAAAACTTAAATTGTGTTTTTAATATGTAATTGTCAATATAAATGTTTTATGTGTGAAAAGTAGAATAAAATGTTAAAATGGCATAATATGGAATGCATTTTTGTTGCAAGGCAACAAAAACATACAGTAAAGGATTTTTATGCCAATACCATTGCAGGAAATACGTTGCCATACAATGTCCATGCATTTAGAGGCTAATTAGTATGCACTAAAATTAAACCCAAAACGCAACAATGCCTTGAATACTAATGCATATTAATCTGTCTAAGGTATTCACTTAGCATTTAGACATCGGTTAATATACATAAATTATTATGAAGATTTAGCAAATTGAGTCTCTTTGTTGATAACCTTCAGTGAGAAGAAAGCATGTTTTGCTTTGTGTAAACGATCGTTAATCCTGTCTTTGTTTTCAAATTGACCGAGCACAATATACCAAGATGGACGCAATTATCATCTCTTCATGAACTGGTTGCCGTACAAATACCCACTCGAGGTTCAGAATGTTTCTTAGTGAAGACAGTAAAGACTTTTTAAGATATTTATTATTTCAGGTAACCTGTTCAGTGCGATTTTAGATCTCTATGTTAGTTTGAATTCGGGAGAGAAGAAAATGGATTTTGCCTCACTATAATCACTCAATATGGCATTGTCAAATGTATATATTGAACAGTTCAACGCTACTTGCAAAATGGGTTCCATTTGGGTTCGTAATCAAGCTTTTATGGGACATTTCTTGTTTAATGCGTCTCTGGTATGTAAATACAGTAATTTATTTTTCTACTCCGAATAAGAGTTGGAGAAAATAAATTACATTTTCCAGGAAAGTTTTAATGTATTTAAAATGTCAATTTAATCGCTTAAAATCATAAAGTCAAGTCTCATGTCAATAAATCATACTTGCTACCCAATGTAATGGAAATTTAGCAAATATAGGTTTGACTTAAAGAAAATATCAATCTGAATACATAACTTCAACTACACTTAATTGGTAATTCTTGAGAAAATAACGGCCAATGTAATCGCGTCATTTGTTATTGGAATTAATGTCACATCGTCTATGTGTAGTTTGAATCTTAAACTTTCAAGTTGATATTTGCGCAACGTATTCCCATTGGCTTTGGTTAGTCAATATGAGACAAAACGTTTTAATCACCGTAATCCAATTTTGAGATAAATTTTATCACAGTAAAAGATATTATCCTTTCACGTTATGTGTCGTTCTCTTTCGTGGCTTTCTAGGCTTTGAGATGTCTGTGCATGTACATGTACAGTATTATATAAATATTACTACGGTATTACTACGGCTGTAAAATGTTCTACCTGAAATATTACAATACTTCAATGCAACAACAGTGCATAACTTAATTAACTCAAGTATTACAATTATTACACTCAAAAGAGATTGCAATGTACAATAATTATACATTGATATTAAACTAAATACTCAACTGTTGTTCACACTCTAAACTATCTGACTCTTCTGACTAACATGTGCTAAAACAGAGAAGATGAAAATGCCAGTGATTAAAAGGTTATTATAAACAATGAAATAATTGCAGCCCGAAAGTTAGAGAAAATAGACGAAATATTGCATCTCCGAAAACCATGACAGTATTCTACAAAACTCCCGATGTACAAAACAAGACATACCTAAACCACAGAAGAATAGAGGTTCTTTATGTATGACACAAGTACTACACGATGTTGCCACACCCTGGCAAAACTGGTTCTGACGATTTTCCTACACGAAAACCCGTTTAAATAATGACACAAGGTTTGCATGTTTGATATCTATTAAACAATGTTCTAAATATTAACCAAATGATTTTTTAATGTAGGCAGATGAGGCAATGGTGGGATACCTGCATCCAGAGATGAAGCGTTTTTTGAAGACCATACTCGGCAAGTTCGTGAAAAAAAAGGTCATTACCAGTACTACCAATGTTACCAAGGTGGACTTCAAGAATCCTGACAACCAGCATGAGAATGACAACCTGGCTGTAGGTATGGGGGTGCGGCGATATATGAACTCCAACCCTGACCTTGACTCCAAAGCTGTTGAAACCTTCTTTAAGTAAGTTGTTAAAACAAAGTTAATTATAATGGAAGCAATATTATCATATTTTTACTGTTTTATTAATAATGGTTGCAGATAAATATCCAAAGGGAATTCATTTATACATTCTGATTCAGTACTGACGGCTCATTTATTATCCCAATTGAAGTAGTTTTGTACTGACTGCACATCTTCATGAATGTGAAGGATAATCATTAATACATGTGTGTTGTTTTTTTTACTTCAGGAGTGCTCGAGAGTTTTATGTGGAACTGGCTGAACGAGTTGTAGAGAAGTTTCCGTTTGACGACAGTACCCTGCAAACCTTGGCCTTTCCAAACACAGACTTGAGAGGGAATGTCAGTGCAATCTCTGGTTAGTTTAAGCAATATCTTTGTTTATCAAGAAAACATCAATGTTTTGTTACAACCTATCAAATAGTTATTCATATTTTATTTGATAACCACCTCAAACGGAATACATAATCTGGTGAGTAACATAATTTTAGCTCATGAAAATATGGTATCAAGCCAGGTGACACAGCTTGTTGGTGCAAGAACATCAGTAATCCTGAAGCCGTTGTTTAAAATTCACATTTTATATAACTTATGTTAAATCATTTCTTTGTGTATTTTCAGTTTCACAATTCAGTGAGAGGTTTACACCTGATGTGTCCAGTCAGAAGGTGGAGGATGAATTCCAGGATTTATGTTTTGCAGATGATGGTGATTTACCCACATTTAAGTATGGAATTACTTCATTGGACAATTACTGGCATGACATTTCCTCAATCAAAATCCCAAATGGAGAGAAACGTTTTCATAACATAAGTGTACTGGCATTTGCATGCCTTTCCCTACCCCACAGCAATGCTGACGCAGAAAGGTTGTTTTCCAGACTACGAAAAGTACAGTCTGATTATAGGGGAAATTTGAAGAAAAAGATATTGGAAAATCTTTTAGCCATTAAAGTGAACATGGATTCAAAGTGCTATTCCTTTGTTCCAAAATACAGTATGCTAAAGAATGCGAAGAAGGCATGTGTGACATATAACGAACAGTGCCAGTCTGAGTCAGTTTTAGTGTAGTGCTATATCAGAGTGACTGTGTCTTAAATGATTCAGATTGTCTGTTTCCACTGCCTTGTCTGTTTGACTGTTGTTGTTAAGAATTGATTGCTATGTATGATGTTATATCTATGCTTTTATGAATGTAATTTATTGTATGCCTGATGATTATAATTGAGTGTATGTATGCCTGATGATTGTAATTGAGTGTATGTATGCCTGATGATTGTTATTGAGTGTATGTATGCCTGATGATTGTAATTGAGTTTATGTATGACTGATGATTGTAATTGAGTGAATGCATGCCTGATGATTGTAATTGAGTGTATGTATGCCTGATGATTGTAATTGAGTGTATGTATGCCTGATGATTGTAATTGAGTGTATGTATGATGTTATAGTTCTGACAAGTTTATGTCCTGTTATTATATGCTTATTTTAATAAATACAATAAAAGTATAACTGTTTTATTTGCTTACAAGTCATATTAAATCAATATATCAAACAAAGGTAAAAAAATTGAATAAGGTAAACAACAATATAAAATTAGGTTAAAACCATCAATTTTAATGTTGACGTCGCAAAAAAGTGAGCCGCGAAGAACCTCCCACTTGAAAGTCCAAATCTCCCACTTAGAAATCATGAAAACCCCACTTGAAATGTTACAAAAGGTTGGGAAGCATGCAAATCATTAAATTGACCGGCACCTGTAACTACCCAGGAAACGTGTGGCCCGTTACATATGTGAATTATGCACACAACATGTTGTTGAAAATGGATATAGGTCGTTTGGAGCAAAAAGAATCGTCTAAATATTACATTTTTGAAAATCTATACATAAGATGTTGATAAAAAACTTACCTAGAACCACAATTACCTTCTACCTACTTCCAATTCAAATTTCTTATTTTTTAAATCCTTATTTAAACAAATTCATTGTTTATTGTATATTGATATTACATGAATTTGGACAGTTTAACGCAGGGAGGTAATCTGGTATTCCATTGATGTTTTACTGTCATTTTAACTGTTATAATCCGTGATCAGCGAGATTGAAATTGCTGTGATGAAAGCGAATTTCACGAGGCCTATATAAGTCGATTTATTTAGGTATTTTGCTAGTGTGTATACAGATAATAATATCACGAAAAGGCAGTGAATATTATTCACACAAACAGTACAGATGCACAGACGGGCCTCATGTATGCTATATTAAATAGGTTACAAATACGTAAATCTACCGTTAGCCTTGTCACGTGACTATTAAATTGGCTGTTGCGAGTTTCGAGTCTTCTAACATGAAGTTTCATTGCAAACTACAAACATTTTACAGATACCAAAACTGTTTTCACACATGCCCGATGTTGCTTAGATTCAATTGTACATTAGGTAGACACATTTCATTCACTCGTGCAAAATCTCATACTTTCAGGTGCGGTAAATACTGTGAACTCTTCATTTTAGACGATTTGTTTCGCCGCAAACGACCTATACCATTCCTTTTGTGATGTAGTTCTAGTAGATATGCAAACGTTAGAAAAATATGTTGAGGTAATATATCATGGCCCACTACTAACACATTTATTTCCCTTATATCGACTAAAAGAAAATCAAAAATGCAAAATATTGTTAAATTCATCAAACATTATCGGTCTATGCGTACTGACATCCTAAACATCATTACTGTCTCCTAATTATATTACGTTACTTGTTATCATGTCATTTTGGACATATTTTGTATATATTTCTTTGTAAACATGTTTTTACCATATGTGTATGTTATTTGTAAATGGCAAAAAGCAATGATCTTTGCTGATTATTCCAATAAGCTTGGAACTTTGAAAAAATGAATGTAACCTAGTGGTATATCGTCCGATTCGATTAAGGTACATGTAGGTCGCGGGTGTGATGCTTGACGATCGGCATACAATAGTAAGCTGATATCTGTATGTCGAGCATAGCCTTTATGTAACATGTAGTTAACATTTGTAAAGCCTGTAATTAACATTTGTAAATTGTACTATCCGTTGTGTTTCTCATAAGGGTTGTCGTTGTGTTGTGATGTTGTCGTTGTGATTTGCTATTGTTTGTTGGTTTTCACTCAGCAGACTGTCGGGTGTGGATAATATTTGTTTTGTCCTTGTTACATTTCATAAGCCTGTTTATTTTTGTGTTTCATTATACTCGCCTGTTTCTGCTGTGTTTTGTTTTTATTGTCGGACGTGTTGTTTATCCTATTTAGGAGTTAGGAGGATACAATACCGATTCATCATTAAACGTTAAAATTCCTTATAAATAGACAATACAATAAGGACTACGGTATTTCATATTGAATCCCAACCCTATTAATTTTTCTACCTAAAGTGATGTTTTAATAATATATGAGAAAGAACTTGAGGTCATCCTTAATCCCAATTGAATGCTATAGTAGATAATTGATAATGCAGTTTCATCGTCCAAGAGTTAAATGAGGCCTAAAGTATCGGCGCATAGCTGAATTGCAAAAAGGCCATCGGTTATTAAGTTGATGTTTTGTGGACGTTTGGCATTAGCTTTAATAAGGCGGACATGTCATAAGGTTGCATCATTTAATATCTGAATATATCTATTGAACCTAAAGGGTATCTGATGCATTCAATAGTTTCTGTAACAAAGGACTAAACTGTTAGACCGGCATAACAACAATATCTAATGAGAAAATTATTTATTTATTTTATCTTATTTCATTCGATCTTGTCTAGACTGTATGTAAATAGGGATTTTATTTATTATGCCGGAAAAAACAGTATTATTAAAAGCATATTTCCCAGTGATAATTTGAGACAATGTTTTATCTTTGCATTGTCGAAATGCTCCAGTTTAATTTCAATATATGGTCCTTGGATTAAAAATATACCAGATTTATATAGCGCCCTTTTCATGCGAACGCACGTTCAAAGGCACTTTACCCATGTTGCAGCCCCAAGGGCGCAGGTGCATCCTCTACCAGTGCAGATACAGCATGATCTGACCAGAGGGACAGACTGAGAGAAAGCCCCTGAAGGGAGAGAGAAACATTAGATACAGGCATGTCCGGCGCTGCAGAGGTGCGCCTAGCTCTTATTTCGAACAGACAGCATAGTTCTTTAATGTGCCCGGTGTATAGCACCGATACACAACTTCCTGGCACTTCCAGATACTTGCAGACCACACGGCCAGATATAGCGGGAAATATTATAAATATTTCAGAAATGTCAAGTTCCGATGCCAGGGATTGAACCCACGACCTCTGGATTGACAGCCCAGTGCGTTACCACTGAGCTAAATCCGCTTATCATTAGTTTTAATAATATAAAGAAAATAAATGATGCAAATACGTTGCATAGTGTCATTCATATATGGTATATCCCTTGAGATATAGACCAATCTATTGTGATAAAATCTTTATTAAACACAAACGTACATTTTTAAGTAGTTTATCATCTACGTTCTTATTTCTTCATCTATCAGCTATTTAATACCTCGCAAATTAATAATGTGTATTTCTTGGTCCCTTTCACAATTTAATAATGTAAATTTATTAGTCCCATGAAGGTTACAAACCGATCATTTATTAAGCGGGTCGTCACGCCAAACGTCTCTTCTATTTGTCTATATTTCTTTCATGTTTTTTGCTAGCTTAGTGGTTATTTCGTAACTGAAAAAGGTAATGACAAATCGGACTGAAAGGTAGCACTCATCAGAAGCAGCAGAACAAGAGTGGCATAAAACCGAACAAACTAAATATCACATACCACAAGCGCCCGTCACAATGAGAAACATATAAGTGAACAGGATAAAATTAAAGGTAACAGGTACATGTACGAACAAGTTCCTACTTTCCTAGTGTGTTTATTTAGCCCAATAAAAGTGCAAGCGAGTATTACAGTACTGGAGCTTATAAAACCTCGATCTCTTGACAATCTGTAGAAGGTGTTACTGAGTAAGTACGTGTGCCATGTTGCTCATGCGAAAGAATAGCAACCACGGATGCACTGATTTTCTTGCGCCATACGAGGGATGATCCATATATAACGAGAAAATGCTTATAATTTGGTTATTACTTAGTACTTTCTGAAAATATATTATGTGGTGGTTTATACATGTATTAGGAGAAAACGTACGAAATAGTTTTCAAATATATCGAAAAATAAATTGTTTAGAACATTTTTGCCGACCCATGAAACCGGTAGGCGGGGCAACGTCATTTTTGCACCTTGTAACGTTATTCAGAATTTAACTTTGATCAATTTGACAATCGCATTCCTTAGGCCTTACTGTATTAATTTTTGAAAACTTGTCGGATTATCATCCTTTAATATATATGCGTCTTCGCCAATGCCATACAAAGTTGAAACAAATCTCATGATAGTCATTCGTAGGAATTTCAAAACAAACATCCAACCTTTCGTGCGTAGTTCTGACGGGACGTGACGTCACGTCCACTTTGCGTTAGATTTCTAGTCTCTTCACAGTCCATTTTAAATACGTTATTATGTTCACAAATCGAATCTTTTGACATGACATGATTACGAAATGATTTATGAATACCGTGCACAATTTTATTATAACTTGTTTTCTTCAAAATTAAATATTTTATTGAAACTGTTTTGTCGTCGGTAATGTTTGCTATCACGGAACGATAACACGTTCATGACGTAACGAATGACAACATAATGCGTGTATGACGTCATCATTAGTTAGGCGAATCTTATGTGACCATAAGTACCAATTGTTATCACATTGCTGTTGCTTACATGGAAACTGTGAGGGTTTGAATTTGCGCGAAAATGGTGAAAACTCCGAAAAATGCCCCGCCTTGGCGTATCAAGGGTTACCTTAGCAACCATAGATTTTAGCATTGCGTCGCTGTAATCATGGAAATTAAGGGAAACATTGCAAATATATGTTTTTACTTCTAGCTAAAGTTTGAGTAAAATCTAACAGATTATAACAAAATTATAAGTATTTTCTCGTTATATATGGATCATCCCTCGTATATGTACGCCAATGAGTGTTTTATCTCTGGACAATACAAGTACTCGCAAATGTCTCCTAAACTGAACTATGACCTCACTTTACAATTGAAAGACGGCACCAAGTATATGTCTTTTAATAATTCTTTCTTTAACATATATATTGGCTACAGTACTTAGTGTTATGCAATTTGTACTTGGCATGTGTGACTACATATGGTTCATTTAAACGAGAGCTCTGTCCCAACATGACATTCAAGGTTCCCAATATGATATGTGATACAATAAGTAACAGATCTATCACAGTTCACAATCACATTACCGAAATAATATGGTCGTCATCTATTTCATTTTACGGAGACAATACCAATTACCGAGGACTATTCGATAACATTACAATACATTTATGGCTTCCTGTTACAATTGTGTAGTTTACGAAGATTAAAGCGCACAATTTATGACCTACGTATCGAACAATCGACCTGTGAAATGCCCAGGGAAATAATTGAGACAGAAAACATGTTCAAAGTTTAGAGAATATGTTGATTTATATAATTGTCATTGTGATTCAGTTGTTATTATAGTTCGAATGTTTTAACCTGGTCCCGGAACCTTCTTAACAGTTGATTTCTTGTCTAACATTTAATGTCGGCGATTGCGTTCATAAGCAGAGAATATTAACACAGGAATTTGAAATTCTTTCCATAAAAAGCGATTTTGAATGGATCGACTGCTATGATATTTTATAAATAGAATTTCAAATTACTTGGATATTACTTTACACACCAATTTAAATCACTGACAAGAAACGACTTTCACGCAAAAAAAGCTTGTAATATATTCGTGCGTAAATGCCCACGAATTCCTCGCACTGTAATAAATGCAGAATTATACCCTATACCTTCATTAGAGGAAATGAAATGACCTCCAATAAACACTGAAACTGCACTCGATTGACAACATTATAAACCAATCTAAATACACTTTACACGCAAACCTCTCAAAATGACATATTGTGGTACATAGATATATGATATTGCTTGCAGGTACAACACCGCATCTGGTTATTATTGCACCACAGCATTAAAATCAATACAATTTGTCTACTTAGAGACAACAACACCTACCGCTTTGGTACTTGCAATGGAACATCTGCTAGAGGCGTTCTACTAACTTTGATTATATCCCACCGGAACCATCGCCAGCATTAACGTTGGGTCATTCAGTTTACTTATATTACTGCAATAAAATATGCTTATCCTTTGGGCTTTCGCCAGTGTTCTTTGATCTTTCGTTACTCAAACCCTCCTGCCCAGGTTTTGTCATTTTCAAAAAGCAAAATTGAAAATCATTATAATTCGATGGTAATGTACCTGCCTTGTTTTATTATTTCACTTTTTTGTTAATGTTAAGCTGGTACTATAAGTGCTTTAGTGCAGTCTTAAGATAAATTGGCTGTTTTCTTGAAAACTAACACTGTTGCTGCTGGCCTTAATGAAACACGTTTATTTTTGTGTCTTTCGTGCTAACACCACCCCTGTTCGATTTGTAATCATAATTGAATGGCAAACCATTAAAACTTTGTCCGAAAGTACAGGACCAACTAAATGTCAGTGTAACATATTGACATAAATGCCAACCATTTAATTACTAGTAGACAGTAACCTGGGTACACGTAACTTATACCGACATCTAGTAAATTGAATGTTTCTTGGTAATGTCTCAGGACTAATAGAGATTGGAATCACATTTAGTCTGAGACACCAGACAATATTGTAATCGGATAGGCACATTTTTGTTATACAGTGGACATCTAAGCAATCAGACGTAGTACATTTCGGGGAATTATGTCCATGTCACTGTATGTGTTTCTTTATAACGTCTTTGGTCCGTAGTATATAGAGTGATAGCTTATATGTGCGAGACATTTGTTGAGATTTGTAGTTATCAAAGCGACACTCGGCATTTGGCTTATGTTTGGAGAACATTTACAGTTAAGAATATAGAGATAACCACGCTTTTCTGTTCTAGTATTCTTTAATTGCAATAATAAAAAAAAATGATTGACAGCGAGCACACAAATAGTTCTAGTAGCACACACATAGGAATTATAAATATTTTAGGAAATTAGGAATATTATGATATCAAGCTGTTAATAGTGCAAGCGTATGCAAGGGTGCCATGTACTTACATTCAGTATACAAATACAACATACAGAGACAAACCAATTGTCCAGCATTTGGCTTATGTTTGGATAACATTTACAGTTAACAATATAAAGATAACCACGTCTGTTTGTTCTAGTATTCTTTAATTAAATCTTAAGATTTATTTCCTGGTCAAGGAAACGATTATTCTGACTATCCATTAAGAAATGGTGAAAACTACAATATTCCAAATAACCGACTGGCATTGAGTAATAAATAATTTATACCCTTAACAATAAGACTTTGGAACAACCTAGATTTAAATATTATACATAAACCTACATTACCGTCTTTTAAGAATACTTTTAAATCCGAAAATAACGTTATACCTTCTTTCTTTTTTAATCGTGACAGGAAATGTAATATATGGCATACTCGCTTAAGACACAATTGTAGTGCTTTAAATTATGATTTATACAGAGTTAACATCAAGGATGATCCATCTTGTAGTTGCGGAAATCCATATGAAGACACTAGCAAATATTTTTTTTGAATGTTGTTTGTATGATGAGCAACGATTTGCCCTGATGAGAAATTTATCAATGTACGATTTATCACTTGACTTACTGTTTAGAGAGGACATGAATCACTATCTCTTGAGGAAAACATATACGGATTCCGAAATGTGTATGAGTTCGAATCGTTTATAAAATGTACATACATAAGTACATACATGCCCTTGTCCACACCCACTTTAATTTCAATACCAATATCGATTGTAATTTTATAGTTATACATTTGTTTCATTTATTATATTGTCTTGATATCTTTGTTCTTGCAGTTGCCATGGCTTTGTAAATATTTTGGGAGAGGGCTTTAATAATGTTGAAATAACTTGTGCCCAATCCCTTTGTTTATAATAAATGCAATAAAATATAAAACTATTCGGTTGCAATGATAAAAACAACAACACAACCATTGACAGCCAGCACACAATTAGACGACTAGTTCTTGTAGCACATACATAGGAATTATTAATATTTTAGGAAATTAGGAATATACTGATATCAAGCTGTTAATTGTGCAAGAGTATGCAAGGGTGCCATGTACTTACATTCAATGATACTGGATTTTAAATTATATCCACCACAGCCTCGGTTTTGGGAGGTGTATATTAAAATATATAGACATCTTGTGCCGGCCGTCTAATCAGAAACCTTGTTACATTATAGGTATACAATATTACATGTTATTTTATTCACTTACACCCATCACCACATTCCATTGTTAAATCTCCAATCACAGAATAAATGGGATATGCGATATTCCATTTTACTGGCATGGTAGCAGACAAGTCCTCTACATATGTTTTGCTTGTAACCATTAAAACTTTTAACGATATAAAGCAACGAGCATTAACTTCATTAGTCGTGTTTAATTAAACTTCAATTTTCCAGACTGTGTTCACCGTGACACCCATTCGATATCATTATGGTGCCACATTCCGATTTCCGGCATATACTTGGGTTATATGCTGATGATTAAATAACTACCGTATGTGTTACAATGTAACATTAACTAGAAAGACACAACTAGAGCGCACATATCAAATCTAGATTTCAAATATTTTTCTGACTGTCATTGATTTGCTTTTTTAAGTTTTCTTTCTTAAGATAATAAGATGGGATAACCAGCCAGGTTTCGTTGGTATTTCAAGAATGTTACTTCCAGCATGCATATATCAATTTTCATTGATCCCGACAATAGACAAAGTGATTTGTAGCGTATTTGCTCTCACGGGAGAAGCCATATTAAGTGTTGTTGAATGCATTAGAAAAATGTCTCGAATTCGCTAGTTCTAATTCCCTAATGCTTTGTATCAGACATACGTTTTTATAATGTTGTTTGAGTTTATGACACTTAAGCTCTTAAGACATGCCTACACATGTTCCGTTTCTCATGTCCTACCCTATTCTGACAATTTGGCAGTGTTAAAGCAGCTGTCATCGAATAAACATAGTAAAATACTGTTCGAGACTTGTACAATTGTATTCCCGGGAGCAATAATTATCATGTGCAAACCATGTAATAATATAGCTAACGCCATACTTATATACTCATCAACATGTCTGAAAGATGCTTGATATCCTATATATATTATCCTTATTGTCCACAAGCAAAGATTGTAGCATAACAAAATTGTGTTTCACGAAACAACGTGTAATCTGTTCTTCAACTGTTTTAATAATAGTGACACCAAGACTAGTATAGTTTTGTTCTAGATTATATCACAGTTACATTATTTATGTTTGATTTAGCTGTTTTGAGTTTGTCTACTTGAACGGACACTTTTCTCGTTCGGTTGTGTTTTGGGCATATGTCTTGTATGTTTTATATTGGTGAAATACATGTATTGAATAGTGATAAATGGCTTTGAAAATGTATATAATATATTATGGTAAACAAGTATGCAAAGTTTGAAAGCAATGTTTTGATAGACTTAAATATTTGAAGTTCAACAACTAGTAAGTTTTGGTCAACATTTTCAAGGGGACGAACGTACAGAGAACAAGAATATCAACAATGAATCTGTGAGTTTTATGAACACGAGCTATCGTGAATGTAATCTTAGTGTTTGCAGGACCACACTATGATTACGCTCTAGAGAAATAATTTCATGTACTAGTATTTAATTTGTCTTATTTCGTATTGACTTTTATGTGACATGTTATGTTTGGCCAGATACTCTATTTCCAAATACTAATGTCTAAGTAACCCTTTGGAATATATGAAATTCAATGTTATTTTACTAATTAGTTTTTGATAAGCAACTATGAGTATTCATTTAGATCTATAATGATAATGAATTTGTTTACAGAGAATATGTTATCCATTGATGACAATGGGGAACAGAAATGTAATTAGTCCCATTTCTCTAGGGATATAATGGATCTTAATAATGTATTCAATCATGTATCCAAATAACTCACAATTACCTTATGCCTAATATTGTACTATTCACCGATTCTGTTATGAAATGTTAAACAGAGTCAGCCAGCTTAAATATGTTTTGTATTTCAGTCGTACCACTATGCAGTGTTAAGTTCATTGTAAAACTTTCTGTCACATGGACGTGGCGTCGTGGTGATCGAAGTATCATACTACGAGACATGTAATTGTATCTCGTTTGAACGATTTCGAGCAACGAACATCGTACCGAACATCAAGTGTTTGGTTTGAAATAAAATACGCTACATTGTATACTAGTTTATTCTTTTTGGACGATCTTAAAACCTTAATGCCAATCATTGATTGCAGTTTATTTGACTGTTATGTTATTTAATATTACATGTATGCTAGATGATTTAGTCTGCGTTCTAATTTAGATTTAGGTCGTTATTTTCTCTTAGTTGCTGTTAATGATGGTTAATACATTAGGCCACGTATATGTAACAAAATTGTATGCCCATATGTGGGCCGAAAATTGGAATAAAACATTATCTTATCTTATGTTGCCATTATTCAAAGTGTCCTATATTTCATACATTGTGCATACTAATGGTGGGATAATTGTTGTGTACTTTTTTTTGTTAAGATAATGAAATTAAGGAGAATCGCTCGACCTAGTACACAACTCAACGTTCGAATTGTCAGTGATAAATCAAAACAAACATAGATTTTACCTCCAATTATAGCATACTGATATTATTCATATTTGAGTTAAACAATAATTTATAGTGTAGCTATTTCATAGAACTGAACCATGCACTACATATTCTTATATAAGCTAATATATATTGGAACAATTTTAGTGACTTCTTGTGCGCCTATATACTTAACAATTGTACCATTGCACAACCACGTTTTGATAAACAAACAATATAAAATGGAACAAAAGAAGTTTGTACACTAGTATGAGGTTTATTATCATTTATTAACATTTTCTTCTATGTTTTTAACTAAAATATATGTGCCTGGCGACATATCATTTTTATCATTTTATCATCGGAAAAATTCGATCGTTATGTAAATGTTGTTTGTACCACCTTGATCAATTAATAGAACTTTAAGAAAATAACTTTATTACGGTGATAAATAAAGTAAGTTTGCATAAACGTTTGGTTTGGTTTATTTGTGTATGCACATTTCAGCTAGTATGTACATGATGGCGTTCTTATTTGGTATTTAAATGTATTTGTATATGTGCTCCATTGCATACGTTCTGGTGACGCCCTTTGTTGAGCGAGTATGCAATCATTCCCGTGCCATTTTTCGGTTATTTTGCGCATTTCTAGTTTGGCATTAACACCAACATGATAGTCGTGCAGATATATAGATACAGTCCGATAATGCCATTATGCGATCAGCGCCAATCAGATATTAATGGTTGAATAACAAGTCGACACCACATCTTGTTTCAAGGTGCATTAACCACAATCCGACCTCCGTACCACCATAATGCAAGAAATCGATGTCATCATATTAAAGCTGTACTTTAAGTAATGTTACACAATTCTTACAAACAGCTGCTTTAACATCTTATTCTTAATCTTGGTTTCGAAAGCTGATAATTTAACTTGACGTATTCTTTCATTGATATCATCTTAATCTTGATTCCGAAACCCTGAATTTAATGCAACAATTCCGAACGGATCGGCTGCATTCATCCTGATAATAATTTGACTTCTGCTTTAGAACTCCGCTAATAAATAAATATAATAGCTCCGTGAGTTGTCTGTCGGTGTGACAAGACGTTAGGTGCAATTTACTTCAATTTCCGTTTGATTCCGTATAAAGTTTTTGTAATCAGGATCAACGAGACAAATTCAGACATCTAACAATTATCTACACGAGCTATATCTGACAATTTGGCGTATGACCCAATCTGCTTAAATAGTTAAGTTAAATTGTTAAGCCAGCGGTTTTACGATTACACGGTTTTCGAGAACATTTCGTAGTTCGTGGATCATAATGAATTTAGGTTTGCCTATCATGTTATTCACCTATAATAAACACGTTTCTTTGTTAGTAGTAGTAACTAACAAAAGGAAGGTTAGATATTTCATTATTCAATTTTGGGGTTTATTAGACTACGAGAGGTGTTCAACTTATATTTGAACAAAATTGAACATCAAGCATTTTCATAAATTTCGCATCGAAATCGAATTGTATCTATTCAATAGTGTATAGTAATGTATCAAGTGATATTAACAACCATTGTAGAATGTATATGTGATATCCTTAGAACAGAATCGACTATTGTGTCGAGGGTGTTAGTTTTGCGTTTTTAAGACCAAAAACCTCCAACTGCTGATGCTTACAATTCGCTTCTTTAATCGATGGTTCAATATCCTCTGGATTTAAATTATACTGATACTTCACCAGGAGACTTCGGTATCCATTGTTTTGGTATAATATACTTCCTAGTCTAATTCATAAGGTACTTAATGACATATTTTGTAAGGTTACAGGAAATTCAGTTTTTGGGGAAACACCCTGTCTTTGGCATGTTAGCAGGAAAAGGACGTGTTACATTTTTGTCGAAAAAAAAACTTTTTAACCTTTTGCCTAAATAAGATATGCGTTCACTTTGGTCTCCTTTTCAATCATTTTGAGTTCCACCTTTCCAAAATATCAATGACAAGACCATGTCATGAAAGCGGCCGCGAAATCATAAAGCTTAACTAACTCCAACTTATGTCTATCATCATAATCCTTTCTTAAATAGCAGACTCTGTCTATGTAAGAATTTCCTCTAAGATAAAACATCAACTCCACAGGAACGAAACATTTATTTCCAATCACTGTTCCGTAGTCGCATATACAGTCTCCAAGACCTTTGTTTGCGCTTTTTGTTTTGCTTGGCATTGAGCTAATGAACACCGCGTTTTTCTGAAATTCTGCCTCTAACATTTTCAAAATAATTCATTTGAAAGTTGCTACTGATACTTACAACTTCGCTGTCATCCAATTTTGGGTTACTGGATTTGTCCTAGATATCACAGGAACTAATGGACATGGCGATGGAGGTTTCGGCCATTTTTGGTGATTTTTAATATTTGGAGCCATTTCGTCAAAACAAGCAGGTGAACGTATATCACCCTTCATATGACATATAATATTAATTATCGTCATTGACATGGGTAATTCATAATATACCAACACTTTTTTATGCTTCTATAGGGGCAATTTGTCTTAAAAAACCAAAAACACAATGCCCTCTACAAGATGGTCGATTTTGGTTAGAAAAATAACGCAAATATGAAACAAAATGAGTGCATTTACTACTTAATACATTTGCTTACATGGCTAAATAGAAATAAATCGATTTTATTGTGTCAGTATGGCAAAATCCGATGTTCAGTTTTGTTCAAATATAAGTTGAACACCTCTCGTACATGTATATGTATAGTTCATTCAATGTCTGTCTTTTGTGTTGATGGCTAGTCGCAGCCGCCGTTTTTGTGTGGCTTTGACTTATCTGTGCGCTACAGTATTTAAGAATATTTAACAAAAGGAAGGCTATATTATCCATTTAACATTCTTCAGTGATTTAAATGTTTATCCCGTCAACTAGGCTTCACATATCTACGGCTCAGAATCACTTGAGCTTTCTAAAAAATCGTGTTTTTAGATGACGACAATCCTGGATTTAATGAAAACACCGGTTACAAGGTTGCGATGACACAACTTGCGCCAACTCAGCAATTCCCACGAAAATGTAAGCTATTTAACTAACCTAGCGGACGATAGTATTAAAAAAATTAATGTACAAATAATAGCCACATGAATGAAAACGAAGCATTTTGTCTCGTGATTAACTCAAATAAATGAACATTATTGCCTAACAGATTTATACGAGTATTTCACGTGCTTTCTCCCGATAAGTCAGTTTAAGTTTTCAGGACTTTCTCAAAACATTTTATTTTTATTTTAGAATGAACTATTGCACAAAGTGTTTTGTAATTCATAACGAAGGAACCTTATTCTAGTACGAATCATATTGGTTTTTATTTAAAATCGACCAATATTGAGTGAGATTGTTATATTTATAACGTAAGACACTGTTAACGAATGTACAAGTGTTTCAAGAACAGTGTCACATACCACTGCTTCGAGAAACAGTCTCCAAAGGTATAAATGTACTACCTTTTAGAAGACCCCTAAGATGTCAAACAAATAGTCAACCAGATTAAGCTTTGGCAAAACAGTGCGTTTTGAGCGCATTCTTGAATAGCGAATTTTTTTTACTATATCTGAGTGCTGTTGGCAGTGCATTCCAGAGCTTCAGTGCTGCAGCCATGAAACATATATCACCGTTCGAGACAGTCTTCATCCTCGGCACAACTAGAAGAATAGAGTCATTTTGTGATTTGAGTAAACGAATAGGGGATAACAGGCCGCAAACAAGAATGCAACTAAACAGCTACACAATGTGTTCGTATTCCATAGCCCGTAGCTGCATAATATATCACTTATAAACGAACCGCATAGGGTGCAAAGAGCGCGAACGAATCTGAGGCGACGAATTGCGAATAGGGAGAAAATAACTGGCTACGAGCCGGGGTAAAAATGACGAATACTGAGGAATTATGACATTCGATGGATTATTTTAAGTTTGGAAACTGAAAAAAGGTTATCGAGACCACATATCAATACGGCAGCTGTGTGTTGTTCCCATATGTGATCCCAACAGACGGGTTCGACCGATGTTGACATTATACCACAGTAGTCGCACGCATGATATAGCGCTGTTTCAATATAAGAGATGTGCAGAACTCACACTTGACCTCAGGTTATGCCCGTAACCGCAATACATAATAATTTAATAGCGTATCCACATGTAGACATTCCTCGGTGAATGCGTGCCCTGGATCTATTAAAACATACCTAACCAGTTAATTTCCCATAGGCTTTGTGGCAATTTCGTCCAGTATTGCATCACGAAATTTCACCAGACCATATCTGACGGTCTTGTGTCTGGATCAAATACAGAGGAGAGTCGCTGTTAAACTGCTATATAATGTTCATTATGATAAAACAATCGACTTCAAAATAATATGTTGAACGCTTTCAATATTCGTATACGATAAAGACGATGTAACGCCAACCCGGCATAATCTATTGCCTGTCGGATGATTACAATTAAATTTAAAGGATTATGCAAAAATGGGTAATATTTTTAATATTTTACGACTGAGATCAAATCCTTACATTCGTCTACTGAATCCTCGATTTAATGGGAGTTTTAATGGTTGCAGAGTATATCTCAGAGGCTGATGTTACTGCTCGAGACGACGTCATACCAACGTCATTAAAGTGGTACCTGCCAGTTACTGAGCTTATGACGGTACTTTCTGGAACTAGTTAACATGGTTAAGTATGCGGTCAGACAGGACTTTATCTATTCTGACTAACAAGTGGACGTTAACGCCGAAAATCAAACTCCAAACATTAACCGGTGGACGGTATATTCGAAGAAACTAGGCAATGGATGAATTTAAGGTTCCAAGACTTATTGTGTGTAGGTTGTGGCATCAAAATGAGGTGTGGCGTTACGCATGTATTCGGGTTATATGCTGATGGCTAAAAATCGTACGTTACGGAACGTTCGTAATATATGGTCTCAGGAAAGAAGCTATATTTTGTTTATTGTAATGAATGCATCAAAATCTAGATGAATATGGTTGTATTAAGTTGCATTGTATTTGGTAGGATAAACAGAAATGTTGCCAAAATTCAAATGTCTTGGCGATCGGCTGTATTCAACATGTTAACATAGGATGTATATATCAGTGTTCCTGTATCTTTCAAATCGCAAACAAATACATCATATAGTTGCATGATGTTGAATTGACACTCTTGAACGAATGTTTTTATTTGAGAACCATGTACACACATCTGCCGCATGCTTTATGTCAGTATCAGAGTAGAGGTTATAGAAGAACATCAAATGTCACGTGGGATTCAGAAAGGATAATTTTTTATATATGCTCCATCGCTTTGAAACATAACGACATACGCCCCTACGTCCCCTTGCTACACGTTTTTTTCCATGTTTCTGAAAATGTCAAAAATGATAAGATAAATGAGAATATTTGTATATTATGGACGGTTAAAAGCTGTCGTCATCTCATTCCTGTCAGTCAGAAATATGTAATCTCGAGAGCAATAATTACATGGTATGTCGTGACAGGTTCAAATCATGCAATTGTATAACTGACGTCATACTCCTACACATAAATATGTCTCAATGACATTTTTGATTTCTATACTCATCGTTATTGTTCAGAAGGCAAGAATGAAGTATAACACTAATATTATGGCAATAATATATGTAACATACGTGCCATTGGTAATAATAATTAATTAGAGTGCTTTAACCTAGTAATGACATCTTCATATTCCACACGATGTTAGCCATATATAGACATACTGAATAGAAAAAAATGTATATTGTTTATAATGAGGTGTTTGCAGGATCCTAATGACATTGATGAATGATAATGCCGTCCTATATCCTTTCCGCTACCACGATTTTTTGGGGGGTTATGAGAAATTCATATGGTCCCTTTACCCCGTCCCTGAGACACTATTGACTTGCAGCACTGATAAAAACTCGATACATCCGGATGCTACACACCTACCCTAAACCGAAAGTAGAAAAAAGTCAATATTTCGACTAAAGGTCACCGGAATTGTCGATGTGACGGTGACCTTTGCAGTAATTTCAGTTTTGTAAAATCTACGTTCAAAGCCCTCTTTAAAGGGGTCTAGCGGGCCCAAAAACCTGTGCACGACCCTGCGCCCGTAATATCCTGTAGTCTGAGATGCCTGTGTACCCATGACAGCACAATTCCCGAATTTGGGCATTTAGGTCGAAAACTACGGAAGGCCGCTATGGTAGCGGAAAGGATATCAAGTTACATTAAATGTATTATTTCCATTGTATTGAGGTTGTTGTATACACAGGCTATGTCGAATTGGTATAGATGCAGTAAAGATGTACGTTATATACACGGTATTGTTTGAATGTTGAAAAAGTGATCGACTTAATGGGTTACTTACGAACAAGAACACTAAACGTTCATAACAAGCGCAATTCGGCAATCTCGTAGGCGAATCATGAACATTATGTTCTGATGGTTATACACTTAACAAATCTTATAAGTGTACAAATTTTGTGAATATGCTATTGAATAACACAAGATTGGATTAATAAAGTTTATCTTTAAAATTTAATACAGCGGTTCACTGAACCATGAAACATCAAAACACGTAAAATGACCGAGGAATTGACGCGTATGTGTAAATTATTTATATGTATGGTCAATTGGAATTTGAAAATACTGTTATTTATCACTGAACAACATAATGATTTTTAAATTTTAAAAATAAATTTTAATTTTTATGGTCAAGGGGAGGCAACCCGTCCAAAATTGTCCTCTTGAGGCAAAAAACGGGCAATTGTAAACATAGATTTGGGGCTTTCATCTTATCATGGTTTTAGATATTTTTGTCTTCGTGATAAGTAAATAAACTTGAACACCAGCTTGGTCAGCAAAGAAGGCACATAATTATATAGCTTCATAAAGAACCTGACAAAAATCCGATGCTTTTGCTGGTGTCATCATTTGTTTATTCTGTTTGTGAAAATTGCTATTAGATCGCAATTCGATTCAATTGATTTTATTACAATATGATAACAATTTTCAAGAACAGAATATACAAATGATGACATCAGCAAAAGCTTATGTCACACATTTTTTTTTGCTGTCGAATTCTAAATACGGGTTAAAATGGGGTTAAAGGGGGGTTTGTCGTGTACAGGATTTAATTCCCCGTATTTGCAATTATTTTTATTACTAGTGTTTGGTCGCCCCTCTAAGCTGCATGAGATATGTGTGCGCAAAATTAGAGACGAACTTCCAGGGTGGTCAGATTTCATATACACAAATAAGGGAAAATGAGACTTCAAAAATACTTCGACATAACGAATGGTAGTCCTATCAGCTGCATTATCCTTGCTTGTCGCTTGAGCATTCAGGAGGAGGACAAAATTCTTTTTCCCAATAACCTCGTGGTGATAAATACCACCAGGAACGACATGTCAATGGTGAGGGATATATGGTAGGCGTGTTCGACCTAAATGAATTAGCATAAATCGTATCATCTAGATTAATTGCTGTGTATGAGACATTTAGCATTCGAGATAATATTTTTATCTTTGCCTTAATAACTAATTTGTTATTATCAATTTATCACCCTGTGGGAGAAAGTAATGAGTTTTTGATAATCGGATGCAGATATTCATTCATGTTGATAATGAATGTGCTTTAATTGGAATAGTTAGATAATTAATGACGATGGCTGATGCCAATACACTTGAGTTTCAGCTATAAAACATGGTCAATAATGCATAAATTCGAAATGTACATACCGTTACAGTAGTTGTTAATATGTCAGAGGTCTATGTCGATGGTAAGTTAATTGTTGATATTCATATTGACACAGTGGAAGAACAATCATGCTACGTTGCGCCCGTTTGAAAGATGAATGTCGGCAGTTAGAGATAACCATTCCATCTACATTTATTGTCTGAAGTGCAGAACATTCTTCATTTTCTCATCTTGGTTCTTTGAGGTCTCGTTCAATACGTATTACATGCAGTTATATTTCTAATTTTCAAATTGATATCTAATAGTACTATATCAATCACCGATACTGCGTTTTAGATATTTGACATTGCTCAGACTAAATCAGTTAATGATACTATTAAAGCTCATGTAAACATATCTTAAGACAATATGTAAAGTGCGTCTAGGATAATGTGATATTTACAAATGAGCCGTTCTCCCGAATAAAGGGGCTTAGGGACATTGTATTTAAGTACTTATGTAATAAGGTTAAGAAAACCCTCTTAAATGACAAAAAAGTCATGCTCTTTGATTTAAGTTTAAGTTCTTGGATAATATAGAACTATGTCTTAGATTTATTTTTTTCTCATGAATCATGTTAAAATATCATATGTCGTTGCCATGGTGACCAATTTCGGAAGATTAGTCATATTGAGAAAACGAGGGTTTGTGGTTAAAAACAGTAGCTATAAAAGCTAAAATTCACGATTTAGATATGTTTTATTAAAAAAGGATAATAATTCTGAAATGTGATACAATTTGAACTGTTTACGTCAAGAACTCATCAATACTGGATTTATGAACTTCTTGATAACGTAACGTCAAATAACGTTCAAATGACGTTTGCGACGTCACTAACAAAGTAAAGGGGTAGTGGTTAGTTTTAAAGTCTGTAACTTTGTACTTTGATGATATATTTTGCTCAAAATTTTAGAAACTGTTCAAAAGAGTCTTGTCTTTCTAATGCTATATTATCATGATTTTCATATTTTTGTCACTAAGCCCGGGTTTCCTGGAAAACTGCTCAAATATAGATCGGTTTAGTCAACTATAACAGTATACAGTTGCAAATTTGGTTTTACACATGTTCAACTCACAGGTAACTGTATCATAAATGAAGAATAAACAAAAACCTTTTTTTTATAAAATTTACAATATCTAAGAAAGGTTCATAACAAGATAAATTAACCACACAGTCACTGAGGTGCATTTTGTTTTTAATAAACAATTCATTAATACGTATGTACTCATTTACAAATTCAGAAACTAGAGAGCTTCGTCTTTAATTTGATATCAATATGTTAAAAATCCGTCCATAAATAGGAAAAAAAACCTATAGGGCGTGAACTCACTTTCTTTTTTTTCTTGTTTATCTTTTTTAGAATAGCATTGTCGTTTCTATTGAATGCACCTCAGTGATTGACTGGACACCGTGGTATACATTTCATGGTATAACTTTTGTTAACTAGTTGATCAATTTCGATGGGACTTTGCATGGATGTAGTTCTAACGATGTTGCCTGTGCATGTAGTAACTTTATGAAGATATCGAAAGTCAATTCTTGTGTATGATACCATGAAAATCTGACCACTTGAGTACAAATGCACCTTTCTAAGATAACATAAATTTTATAAAATATTTTTTTACTCTATCAATGATACAGTTAATTGTGGTCCAACTATTTGTTTCACGGCGATATTCCCATTTCCTTTAACTAACAAGTAACAACAAACTGAGGTATCTTCCTTATTTGGGGCTATACCAGTTTTAACCTGATCGATCTTGATCGCGTAATCGCGCTGTGCAAACTCCACGGGTAGCCTCACAGCAATAGGTATTATACATTTTATATTGTTTACATTTTGTGCATGCAAAGGGTACTTGTTTCTGTCTTTATGAAATAATTTAGTTTTAGGACATGCATGATTAAGAAATCGTTGATTGTGTGTGTTGTTACTATGTACATGGGGAAAATATACTTAGTTATGTGTTTGTATGATGACGTGTGTATCGTCTATATTCCGTGGGCTATGAAATTAACTGTATAAATGTTATGGTATGTATAATAGGTTTAAGCCGAAATGTCACACAAAAAGGCATTTTAAAATTTAACGGACTTTCAGCGATGTTAATATGAGGATTTTTTTATGATAATGGCTGTTCAAACAGGTGGTTGCTCAGTCCAAATCAATAAAACACTGCAACGTTATTCTGAGTTTAGAATTTGTCTGAGTCGTCTTTTTATATACGTTTTAAAATCAAGTAATCAAAAGTTTACAAAGTATTACTATCCAAATAAAACGTAAAACGTCACGGGGCAGAGCAATATTTTTTATTTTACGATTAAGTTTTAAAATGTGTAGAAGAAGTCATTTTTTTGCAATCAGCATCGGGAGAGTAATCAATCCGGCTTAAGATGTACGACCGAGCACGTCAAAACTTCGTGGTACAACTCACTTAAATTAAGAATACTATTGTATTGTCTTTAAATTATTATAATACAGATGATGATGAGATAGAATAACTGTGTGCAAATTGTCAACATTTTTACATAATGATATATAATTAAATAGCATTTTTATAATAAAAAAACAGTATATTCAGGAATAGAGTCTAAACATAACGTAGACGTAATATTTCAATCTGGTTAAATTCATTAATTGCAGCTAAAAATCAAGCACGGTATATTCAACATAATTATAATGTTCCCGCATTAAAACATACCACAACCAGCATGGATTCGCAATCAGTGTTATGTGATATACATAGTATTTATATAGAAGATCAGCTATTCATATACAAAGTGCCCACCGGCAGTCTATTGGATGAATGAACAATAAAAACTTTGCATTCGTCAATTTCTCGCTACTGGGCACACTTGTATATGAATATCACTGTATATAAGCATGATATCTCATATTGTGCCCACCGACAGTTTATTGGATGAATGGACAACAAAAACCTTTCATTCAACAATTGCTCGCTGGTGGGCACATTTGTATATGAATAAACCTGATCTCTACTATGCTTGTTTTTAACAAAGAACTAAATAATTATTATATTTAGGTCTTTGTATTTAAATAGTTGATGAGCGTTAAACTAAATTTCCCCTTCTACTTTTAATTGTAAATTTTATCGATGCGCGGGTTATCGATACAACAATAAAAACTGTGTACGAATCTCTAAAATAATCAGATAATGTCATTATTGTACTCAAAACATCACTGAAAAATCCAATCGGGACACATTGGACAATTTCTTACGAATTATCTCTCGGGTATAAATAGAACGGCGCCATTATGGAACTAATTTCGCCGTGACGTCTTCTTGACGTCAGATGTAACGAAAACAATTCAATAGAGCTTTAAGATGTTGCATCTTGTCCTCAATGAGTGTATAAAGAAACTGGTCTGTTCTTTTATGGCAAACTGTTCACAAACGACACAATATTGGTACAGCTACGGATCTATTTTGTTAGACTTATCACGCAATCTGGAAAAATAGAATGCTTCTGCTACATCCGCTCGATAAATCTGAAGGTATTTTTATAACGACGTGTAAATGCCTTTTGAACCGTTCCGATTGTGAAAATTTCGTTCACATCTGATTAAGGGGTGGGGTGAGAACAAAAGTGGGAGGAGTGTGGTAAACAATAATTCAGAATTTTTGAGAAAGTAAAAGGGCTCATTCAGACAGACTTGTATAGTATGTATACAATCACTGTAACATAACACTAACACCTCGTTAAAAAAGGACAATCCCTTTAAAATAGTTTGTTCCTAAACACACACATTTGCAAATGTGATGAGCCAAAACTCATACCATGCTTACATTAAAACAATTATTTAGTTTTTGACTGAAAAATGTATACTTTAAAAGATATTGAAGAAACATTGCCATATTTCTACTTTCGGTTTGCAAGGTCATTGAAGTTTTGCATGTTACAGTTTCATAAATGTGTTTCATGATTACTTCTTTGTAAGAGTTTATTCTTTATACTATTGACTATGTCGCCGACAACAAACTTTGCCTCTCAATGTTACGTTGACTTTGTTTGTGAACGAGCAAGATTTGCAATGAATGTGCTGTCATGCTTCAATAAATTAACTTTACTGATATTTATGTTTTGTTTAACTTCAATGGTAAATATAGTGCATCATAACACTATGCTTACTGTACCCAACATATTGCAATTTTAAGAATAAAATGCTTTTGAACAAAACATGCTCAATCTCACTATAAATTATACTCTGATACCTTAATCCACATTTGTGGAACATACCATTTTTTTCGCCTTTCTCATTATCCTGAGCGCACTATAATATAATGTCATGCACACAGGGAAGTTAGATTTCAAAATACGAGCACGAAATGCCCAAAGAGGAACATAAAAACTACTGCGTACAAGTACACGCCAGAATAACGGACACAAAACTGCCCGAGAATGCGTGTTATAAATGCGTGTATTGTTGATTTAGTGCTGCTGGTTATTGATATGCTATAGAACCCCCATATTGCACGAATATTCTCATAATATATCGGTTTTGACATTGTCATACACATTGTAGAACTTGGAATAAAAAGACGTAAGTTGAAATGTCTTTAAAACCTGAAGTATATGCTGCTGTTTCGTCTATTATAAATCATCAGGCGAAATGTGGTTACATAAGTGAATAGTATGGTTACCAGACAGGTGAAGACTATGTTGCTCCACGAGACTTATATACCTCTCGAATTTACACGCTTTGTTAATTGTCGATTTAAATAAGAAAAAAACAATGCAATTAGATACGATGCTAAACGTAGCCCTGCTTCGTTCACAAAAATATATCGCAACGTTACTGTTTATTCTACTGAATAACTAAAAACACCAACATGCGTTAAGAAATACATCTTAAACCGAAATTAATTACTAGAAACATGATTTTTACATTAGAAGCATTAAAGTCAGGATTCAGATGTATTATCAGAACATTAAATAAGAATGCGTCGTACTTGCCACTTTTTAGTACGAACGTGCAGATTTGACTGATTTGCGTATAAATTATGTTCTTATTTGCGCTTCGGTATCGAAACAAACTCTTTGTCCAGCCGATGTTCACACTAAGGTCCTCCGGATCGGAAATTAAGACGGCTATCCACTCGTCCACCGTGTCACCCTTTATGTTCTCCAAGAACAGCTTCAAGGTGTTCGTGTCCATTCATTTCCAATTCGTAATGGAAATACTAGGGCTTTATTCTATTAAAGGGACTACGAGGGGTGTTCAACTTATATTTGAACATAATTGAACATCCAGTATATTGAGACTTCATCAGGAGACTTCGGTACCCACTGTTTGGGTATAATGTACTTCCCAGTCTAATTAATAAGGTACTTTATGACATATTTTGTAGGGTGAAAGAAAAGTCCATATTTGGGAAACACCCTGTCTTTGGCATGTTACATTGTACCAGGAAAAGGACGTGTCACGCTTTGTTGAAAATTTGTTTTAAACATTTTGCATAGATAATAATTATATGCTTTCACTTTTGTCCCAATTTCAATCATTTTGAGTTCCGTTTATTTCAAAATATCAAACACAATACCATGTCAGAGAAGTTGACGCAAATAAACCAAGCTTTACTTACACTGATTGTGTTCTAAAATAACAGACTCTGTCTATGTATTGAATTTCTCTAAGTTAAAAAAATCACGCCGCACTATTTTGCACTTCGTTAGTGCTTTCAGAGGGCTATGAAAAACGATGTTAATATAGGGTTGATATAGGTTGGTAAATACATTCCTGTACCACAGTGAGTCAGTTGGGGAGAACTGCACGTATTTTTCCGAATCTTACGCGAGAACCCGTACCATGAAACGATGCTATTTTGTCAATGTATCGGTAGCTGACGTCACAAACGTTCTTATGATTTCCTATCACTTCCCTGTTTTTGAAACAGCTATTCCTAAAGCCTTTGTGCCATTTTAAAACTGAAAAATGACTTGCAGAACTCTTTTTCAATGTATTTACGATAATTTCATACGATACAAAGGACATGCCATCTTGTTGTTGAAAGAACTAGGTGTTTGTCCGTATTTTCTTACGTTCTGGCGACGTCACATTTGCGTGACGAAGTTGTCACTATTGGAATTCAACTTATGTTTATTTAAGTATCTTATATTCAAATGTTGGCATTTTTGTAGTCAACGTCCACATGTATCGTGTTGGCGATATTTGAAAACAAACGATAGAAAAGTATTCAAGATACGCCTCATTACGTAGTCGACATCAACGGATATTGACGGGCGGCGCCGGGTGCGTGTTACTATGGTTTCAAAATGGACTATTTTGAACGGTCGTGATAATGTTACTCGATATCTCAAATATCGAATTTTCGCAATTGAATTCCGATTTAATATTATGTAATTATAGTTGTATATTATTAAACGATGTATCCGTGACAGCCCAAGTCCTGTTTATTTTCTAACGTCGCTCGTACAGCCTCAAATACCTTTGTCTGCGCTCTTTGTTTAGTTTTGCATTGACCTAATGAACTTCGATATTTCTAACTGCTGCAGTAAACATTTTCGAAATAGTTCGATTGAAAGTTGCTACTGATACTTACAACTTTGCTGCCATCCAACCTTGGGTTATTGGATTGTCCATAGATATCACAGAACCAATGGACATGGCGATTGCAGGTTTCGATCATTTTTGGTGATGTTTAATATTTGGTGCCATTTCGCTAAAACGAGCAGATGTATGTATATTACCCTTCATATGACAAATATTACTGCTTTTCTTCCCTGACATGGGCCATTCATATTATACCATCACTTTTGTATGCTTCTATAGGGGCAATTTGTTTAGAAAGCAACACAATGCCCTCTACAAGATGATTTATTGTGGTTAGAAACATAATGCAAATATAAAACAAAATGAGTGTATTTACTACTTAACACATTTTCTTACATGGCTCAATAGAAATAAATCGAATTTATTGTGTTGGTATGGCAAAATCCGATCTTCAGTTATGTTCAAATGTAAGTTGAACAACTCTCGTGTACTACAGAATCAAAATGATTACTTGAATCAGCATATCTAAGTTTGTGTTCGTTGTGAAACATCTCACAGGAATTAAACAGTTACCACAGAGCAAATAAGCTCAACTTGTTAACATTTGGAGTAATTATTTAAGCGTACATAAATGTTATCACTATAAAGTCATTGGCATCGACATCGGATTGCTGTACCACAGACAATGTTGTTAACAATGGATATATGTTGCATGCATTGAGGTCTCACACAAGAACATTCCGGAAGATTCTCTAATATGATACAAAATTGGCTAAACCAACACGATCAAATGTCACTAGGCTGTACTAAAATATCTAAGCTCTTTGGTAGCTTGGTTTCAGACAATTTTATGTTTGTTTGAAGAGCACGTGTGAATACGATCTCGAACACTTACGCTTTTAACTACCAAGTTGCATATTGTTAATTTAACGTCATGTTGCTGGTTTTGTAAAATAAGTACAGCAAAAAAAAATATTGACTAAACATGTAACCTACTGAAGGAGTATAAATATAAGTTGGTGGTGCATTTCATTGATAATTCCTTATGTAATCCTTTAAACATAACTTTGATAGCAAAAAACGTACACACGTACATGGATTAATTGTGTAAACGTGATAAAAATGTTTGAACCAAGTCAGCAACGTTGTAGATTGTCTCCATAAATATTTTATGGGCACACATCGGTCCCTTAGAAAAATAATTCCAGTACGTATGTATAAAACATTTAAAAAAATTGCAGATTTGAAATGATGTCAGTCTACTAATGAATTTACAGTCCTATTATCAGTGTTGATCATTGCAAGCACGGAGTATATGTCTCAGAGGAACGTGTCGCTACAGTCTTTAGAATGAATTTAAAGAGCTTTAATCCGATTAGCATATGGTGCTGAAGATAATTATACGAACTTGACAAAACAGTATACTATTTTAATATGGCTATGTGGATTATTTCGACGTTGGTGTATTAGAAACATGTACACATATAAGAATGCATACAAAATAAGAAATATTTCAGACACATTTTAAGTATGCATTTTTGAAAAAATATTGGCATGCTGCAAACTATGTTAGAATTTTAGAAGTTAGCGATTCCTGGTGAAAAATTCGTTAGTACTGGTTAGAAAGCCGTTCATGAAAGCTTGTTTGGCTTATCGACTGAACATTTGTTTGGGAACCGCGTTTAACCAACACCCAATAATAACGAGTCTTTAGCATGTTTCGTTATGATGACTATCTGGACTGAAGTACCTAAACATCCCAACCGAACCTTCTATCAACAAGCCTATCAAAACATTAAAAGCATTGACATTATGTATGCATTATATCAGTGCATTGCATCATGTTCCTGCTGATATTATCATGTCGAGACCTTTAAATATTTTCCAATTGTCATTTATCAAAGTTTCTAACCGTTTTGTATTAATCAGAAAATATTGATGTTAAACATTGCATTACTAACAATACCTATAATTGTTTACAATCACATTACTATACTCAGTTTGATCAAAGGGAATTCTCTACGCAGACGCAAACATATTACGCCGATGCCTTGATATCATTTGTAGAATGAATATCAACGAAATAAATTTTCAAATTATTGTGTATATTAGATTACATGAACGAAGTTACAATACAACGTTTCAAACATCGCATGTTACAATTACAAAGCACAATGCCGAACCCATACCGAGCGAGAAAATGAATTATCCAAGGTCCATCTGTCAAAAAGTGATTGAACTGGTTTCAGCTATTAAAAAGCTTCATGTCCAAGCTGAATGTCCTAGTTTTAATAGTAAAACGGCTGAAGTATATAGTTTTAAATGTTTGAAGTCGTAAAAAATTAAGAACAACAGTAATAAAAACTGAATGCAATATTTTCTTCTCAATGACCTACTTTCAGCAATAAAAATATGAAACCCCTAGACTAATGACCTAGTTTTATCAAGCTGAATGCCCTAGCTGAATATTCCAACTTTAACAAGCCCAGCGCCTGAGCTGAACGACCTAGCTCCTACCAGCTGAATGTTATGTGTATCATTTTATATTGTATCAGCAAACGATGGTTCAAATCTTCAACATTCACAAATATTCAAAAATAGCAGATTTTGCATCTGCTTCAAGTCAAGTATGTTGATCAGTATTCTGTGTGCTATCAGCGAAATAATGTTTCTTATTAAATTAGTATAATACAAAAACACTTCGCATTATCTACGAGTAGTATGTTTTAAATTATTGCATGAAGTCATGACGTCATGCCTCATTATGTTGTTTATTCATTTCTTAAATTAAATTCCGGATGAAAACTGGTCTTTAAATTCGAAACATTGAAAACATCTTGGGGTTTGTCTTGTTTCAACTTGTTTATCAAATTCTGGCACCAATGATTGAATAGCAATTATAATATATAGCATTGCTTGCCTCATAATTGCTATTCAGGATTTTGACGGAATAAATATCTCAATGGAATTCGTCTGTATAAATAAGTTGTTCTTGAAAGTTCTACCTATATCTGTGTTAATAAAATATATAGAAAATGTTGGATTGTGTCACCAAAAGAAGTCTAACATTTTAATATCCCCAATGGTCCACGACACTTTAGCGAAACATTGTTGCCTGTTTTTTTCTGATATAGTAATTATTGTGTACACTGTCATGATAGGAATTTGTTATTTTGTGCGTGTTTTATATCTACATCATCCATATTTATGTCATTTTACTGGACACGCCATTCCAAGTTAAATCATTATCAGCTATTGTAACCTTAGTTCGCCTAACACATAACTGATGTATATTGGGATTTGTTTCAGAAACAAACACCAGGCTGAGTGTATATATAATAGTTATAGTCACATATAATACAACACTTAGAGGCTGCGACATTAAATCCAAACATAAATAAAACGATTTCATCAACTGTTTTCTTAATACTCTTTACAAATGTCACAGCTAGCTCATCGTTGGAAATATATGTGTACATTGATATTTTCCTTTAGTCTAAAATACATTTTCCGAAGTTTCAATAACATTTGAAAGTAAATATGATTTATAGCTTAATGGGTTTGAACAATAAAAATGATATTTTGAGTACATTAAAACGTTCCCTATAGAACGTAATATATTTTCTCCAACTTAGTTTTCGGGGAAAACAAAATAAATGTCAGTCCTTAATGCAATTGACGCATTGAAATACTGAAAAGAAAATCAGCTTTTAGTAGTAGCCTTACGATCATCGTACTATCTAGTTACAGTCCTTCGGTTATCGTACAATATAGTTTGGTATAATGTAGTAACATTCTTATTGTCATCGAACTATCTAAGTACTGTGGTTATCGTACTATCTAGTTGCAGTCCTGTGGTTATCGTACTATCTAGTTGCAGTCCTGCAGTTATCGTACTATCTAGTTGCAGTCCTGCAGTTATCGTACTATCTAGTTGCAGTCATGTGATTATCGTACTATCTAGTTGCAGTCCGGCAGTTATCGAACTATCTAGTTGCAGTCCTGCAGTTATCGTACTATCTAGTTGCATTCCTGCAGTTATCGTACTATCTAGTTGCAGACCTGCAGTTATCGTACTATCTAGTTGCAGTCCTGTGGTTATCGTACTATCTAGTTGCAGTCATGCAGTTATCGCACTATCTAATTGCAGTCCTGCAGTTATCGAACTATCTAGTTGCAGTCCTGTGGTTATCGTTCTATCTAGTTGCAGTCCTGCTGTTATCGTACTATCTAGTTGCAGTCCTGTGGTTATCGTACTATCTAGTTGCAGTCCTGTGGTTATCGTACTATCTAGTTGCAGTCCTGCTGTTATCGTACTATCTAGTTGCAGTCCTGCAGTTATCGTACTATCTAGTTGCATTCCTGCAGTTATCGTACTATCTAGTTGCAGACCTGCAGTTATCGAACTATCTAGTTGCAGTCCTGTGGTTATCGTTCTATCTAGTTGCAGTCCTGCTGTTATCGTACTATCTAGTTGCAGTCCTGTGGTTATCGTACAACTAGTTGCAGTCCTGTGGTTATCGAACTATCTAGTTGCAGTCCTGTGGTTATCGTACTATCTAGTTGCTGTCCTGCAGTTATCGTACTATCTAGTTGCAGTCCTGTTGTTATCGTACTCACTAGTTGCAGTCCTGTGGTTATCGTACTGTCTAGTTTCAGACATTTTAATACATTTTAATATACGAGGGGCAATCCACAATTATGTAGTCTTTTGCTCTAATAAAAAAACTTTCAAACCTAATGTTATAAATAGGTATATTCTATACAAATGGTACTTTGATGCACAAGTATATCAATCGGATACGAACATGCATAACATAATGAACTTACGAGTAACTAGATCAGATCGGCATGTCGGATATGTCTGGTGAAGCGAAAAGGTGTGTGTTTATTAAACCAGGTAGTTCAGCCATGTTACTGTTGAAACTAGGTCATGCAGCTAAAGCATTGAGCTTTTTTTTGATTGCTGAAACTAGTTAATTTAGCTTTTGACAGCTGGGACTAGTGTTGTTACTTTTCTCATTCGGTTATGTGTTGGGTATTGTGCATTGTAAGTTTTTATCGTTTCTGTATTCAGCTGATGAAATTGAGTGCTGCCTACAATGACCGACTTAATATTATCATTTTATATATCCTTAATAGGATAAATTACAATTGTACAATGTATCTCATAATCTGGAACACAAAATGTTCTTTAATATCCATTGAATCATCAACGAAACGGCGCTCGTAGTTTTTCGTTGTAATGGTACATGTATCGACACTAATATTTAGTAGTAGACATTATACGGTTTGGTAAAATTTGAAAGTGCTTGATATTGAGAAAGTCTTTAATATTAAGAAATTAATTCTGAGGAAAGAAAGCATTTAATCGCAATAAAGCACTATAACGAGGTACTTGATAGAGATGGATACTTATATGATAAAATAATGCCTGCTGTCTGACTATAAGATAGTATATTCTAATAATCTTGAATCAGCGTGTTGGCATTGTATCTCCCTCGTTCTATGTGATATTTAAAGATTGTCGGTGCGTACTGAGACACACATTGTGTGTATAATTCAAACTTTCGTCCCACTCATTGCTGAAGGATACTGCCTGTAGTCATCATATATCGCACTATATGTCGTTGAACCTATTTGTGCAACTTCGCACCATTAACGTATTGACTTCCATTGCAGTATGCAGCATGTTTATATTCTCTAAGGGAGAAGTTATTCTGGTGTATTTATATGGACGAGTCCATTTCATTTAGATTTTCTGCTCATATGTTTCATGTTTGAGCTTAACGATGTCTTCACATTAGTATGGTAGAATGCCTGGTAAATGTAGTAGACGTACCGTTTTCAGGAACGATCAGTGTCTGCATTTTGTAACAAATACGTCGAATTACTGAATTACAGAATCACAAGTTATTCAGTACATCTATCCAGTTAAGAAGTATGTGATGTGAATAATCTACTGTCAGTCGCGAAAGAAAGTAATAATAATGATAGTCCGCGTATTTGTGATCTCGATGATGCTGCACGAAATTGTGAGAAATATCGCAAACACCCTGCGTCAGCTAACAATATTACATGTACGTATAACTACTTCAATTGGGTCAGTCATAACATCGTGTATATAAACATTGCAATTTATCTTATTAATGTATTATTTTGATGGTTAGTTTGTGTATACGTATGTAGCTTAGTGAATAAGATATTGGTTTTCACCGACTCTTCTGAAATTAAATTGTTTAAAACAATACACGTAAAGACACTGTTATGATATTCCAATGTTGGTATACAAGTGAAAGACCTGATTAACCGGACTATACACCACTTTCTATTGTATTGTTGTTTTTAAATGGCAGATTGTCTTACTTGTGTTACGGAAGGTAAAACAAAAGGATAATGTTAAACGCCTAGTGGGATCTGAAATACATTTTCATTGCCGCCGACTAGTATATGAAAGGGGGACCAAGTGTGTAAGTCTCTCCTGTCGGTAAATATCCTCGACACTATCAAGACTCCTGCAGTACCCACTTGCGACAGTGCACGCCAACTGGCGTCGAACATCCTAGGCTACACTGCTGGAGATCTCGGAGCTACTTGGTCCCTAGAAATGAAGTATGCAGACCAATCAGCACATGCACATGTGTTGCATCTCAATTAAAGTTGATGCGTATATTGAGGTTTCTGAAATATTTTGTAAGGTGTCGTATTTCTAACGTGTTTCGGCCTTTTTGCTGTTGAAATGTTGTAATTCAACTAGGGCATACTGATTGTTTAAAATGGGCCATTCGGCTTGGGGCATTCAGCCTAATGGAGCTAGGTCATTCAGCTGTGATTCTCAGCTTGTTGAGGCTGTGTCATTCAACCAAGGCATTAAACTTGCTGATACTAGGTCATCCGAATGGGGCGTTCAGCTTTTTTATTGCTGAAATTAGGTAATTGAGCTAAAACGATGGTATTCAGCTTTTATGCTGTTAATCATTGACTTTTTAGGATTTCAGCCGACTAAAACTAGATATTTCAACCGTTTTACAGTATAAACTAGGTCATTCAGCTTGTATTTTGATATACATTTCCTTGTAACATAAGGAGTTTATAGTCAAGTAGGTTGTGCATTGCACCGATAATTTCATATCTAATCCGTTTAAAATGACGTTGATAGAAAACTTGCAAGCGCATATGGATTAATTTTGTAAACTATAAGTGATACGAACCCAATTAACAACGTTGTAAATTGTCTCTATAAATGTTTTATGGGCACAAAGAAGTCCCTTAGAAATAAATTTTCCAGTACGTATGCATAAAACATTTCCAAAAAAAATGCAGATTTAAAATGATTTCAGTCTCCTAATTAATTTACGGTCCTAATATATATTTTGATCAGTGCAAGCACGGGGCATATGTCCCAAAGGAACGTGTATCTACAATCTTCATATAGAATTTGAAGATAAACATACGGTGTTAAAGAGAATTATACGAACTTGACAAATTCTCCGTCTGATTAATAAATGTATGTGGATTTTTTTCTAGTGTGGAAATAAGAAATAAATTGTATAATATAAATATTGTGGCTTCAAATTTGGAATTCAGCTAGGGCATTCAGCTTTTCATTGCTGAAACTATTTCATTCTACTGTCGACAGCTTGGATTTGGGTGGATATTTTAATTGTTTAGTTGAAGATTGTGCCTTGTATGCTTTTAATGTTGTCTGTGCTCGGCTGGTTAAGTTAATTGCTGCATCCCCTGTATGATTTAATATTATTGTTTGCACTAATGACACCCAATTCGCATATATCGACACATTGAAGCGTTTTATATATACATTGTACATGTAGTAGGACGTTACTTGTAGTATGTATGTGATAAATGCTGTACATACGTCGACGCCATACATAAAGGCGGCATCGCCATGACGACCACATAAGTAACAGACACAGAACGTACTATTCACACACCCCAAAAGATGAATGTTTCAAGTACGCCTATAGACTGTCCCTCACAATCAATGACGCATTGCAAGGTTTGCTAAATTTTCATATCATAAAAGGTTGGGGTGATAGCCTTATAGTATAATAACTATGCGGTATAAATGAACGGGGAGACATTTTACAGTCACTAAACGACACAAAAACCTGCCGTAGTAATGTTTAATTAAATACTGTATATGCACAGATAAGTCAAAGTCATACTAAAACGGCGGCATCGCCTAGAAACCCATGCAAGAGACAGACACATAACGTGAAAGGATATCTTGTAATGAGATAAAATGTATCTCAAAATTGGATTAAGGTGATTAAACCATAAGTTTGTCTCATATTGACTAACCAAAGCCGATGGGAATACGCTGCGCAAATAGTTTAATATTCAAACGACACTTAGACGCTGTGACATTAATTCCAATTACAAACGACGCGATTACATTGGTCGTTATTTTCTCAACACTTACCAATTAAGTGTAGTTGAAGTTATATATTCAAATTGATATTTTCTTTTAGTCAAACCTACATTCAAACCTACATTTGCGAAGTTTAAATTACACTGAGAAGCAATAATGATTTATTGAAATGAGACTTTTTTTTTTTTTTTTTTTTTTGTGTTTTACTTTTTATTCAGTTTTCAGATACATATAGATACATCAAAAAAACAGTACAATGCACACAACAACAACAACAACAATTAACACACAAGATAAGTTATATTTGTTTGATTGAATTGTCATGTGGTTATTAGTATGTGTACTGAATTGTTTCTTAAAGAGGGTGATTTGATATTTGATCAGAGGAGAAAAAGAAGAAAGGAAAAAAAGGAAAAACGATAAGGGGGGGGGGGATAGAAGAAAAAAAGGAGTTTGAAGGAAAGATAAAGATCTTGTGAAAAAGATCTTGTGAGCCTTTAAATCAATTTAAGAAAAAAAAAATTATTTTTTCATTTCTGTTTTGTGTAAGTGTTGCGTTATCACGCTAGGCATTAAATCTGTTCCATTTTGTTTCGAATATTTCTAGTTTATCTTTGTGTAATGAGACTTGGCTTTATGATTTAAGCGATAAAATAGACATTTTAAATTCATTGAAACTTTCGTAGAAAATGTGATCTATTTTCTCAAACTCATTTTCGGAGAAAAAAATAAATGACTGTACTTACATACCGCAGACGCATTAAACAAGTAACGCTCCATGAAAGCTTGATTACTAACCCAAACAGAACCCATTTTGCAAGTAGCGTTGAACTGTCCAATATATTTATTTGACAATGCCATGTTGGGTGATTATAGTCACGCAAAATCCATTTTCTTCTCTTCTGATTACTTTGTGTATGGTTTAAACAAAACTTGCTTCTGAAGAAATGTCTTCATTTTTATTAAATGTGTTTTTTGTAATGTGATGTATCATTTTGAAGTTGAATCAACATTTTGAAAAAAATCCTTGCCTTTAATAAAAAGATCAGTATATTCATAAAATATGTTTTTGATGGCAACATAAAAGGGCATGTACATGTATAAGAGATCCTTCAAACGCGCACAGTATAGTACTGCAATCGCGTTGAATAGGCAACATGTACGTAAATGATAAATATCTTAATAGGAAGTCCATGCAATCATCTATGCCTTATTGTATCACATATTGCAATTAATGACCTTCATAATTAAATCGCTAGCTACCCAAATTCAATACTTAATTAACTCAACTTCAAATTGACTATTCCTCTATATAATTATATTATGTGTTGTTAAGTTGTCGAACATTAACCAAATGCTTTCGAAACCAAATGAATCGAAAACAAGGGCGATACTGACCAGGTAACGAATACGTATTTCTACAGGACATGTATAATAATATCGTACTGAAATTATAGTACTAACTAGTTCCTCCCTGTGGTTATCGTACCAGTTAGTTATAGACATGTGGTTATCATACTATCTAGTTGCATTCCTGTCGATGTCATACTATCTAGTTGCATTCGTGCGTATACTATACTATATAGTTGCAATCCTGCGGTTATCGTATTATCTAAAGTGCTGCGGTTATGGTACTGTATAGTTGCAGTCCTGCGGTTATCAATATAATTTAGTTTCAGTCCTGTTGTTATCGTATTATCTAGTTACAGCTACTTTACTAAATTAAAGTTCAGTACACCGTGAACTATAGGGAAACTGGCTATAGTCAAAGTTCAGGATTGTAATTGCTGGAAATCACGCATTTGACGACGATATTTCTCTTTATGCCTAACACCCTTACACCTACAAAATATAGGTCGATATCATGTATCATTAATGTAACCATTGGAATATCTCTATCAACGTACGTAAAAGTAGCTTCACAGTCTTAACTAGGAAACGTTCCGAACATAAAGTGGATATCTTGTACGGCAACCAGTTCATTGAAGAGACTGATAATTTCGTTCATTTTGGTATTTTGTTATCGTTTAATTTGAAAAACAAAGATAGGATTAACGAGCGTTTACACAAAGCAAAACAAGCTTTCTTCTCATTGTATGTTATTGACAAAGAGACTCAATGTCTCAAATCTTCATAATAATATATGTATATTAACCGAGGTATACATGCTTAGTAAAACCCTTAGACAAAACATGCATCAGTAATCAAGGCATTTTTGCGTTTCGGCTTTAATTTTATTGCATACTAATAAGCCTCTAAATGCATTTACTCTTTAAGAATAATGTCAAACAAATCTTAGCATTTTAAACGCCGCTTTTAAAAAAATGCACTTCAAAGATGTCTAGTTGTAACGTTTACAAAACAATGTTTAATTATGGAATGGTGTATCATGAAAAACTTGGAAACCTCTTCTTTAAAATGGTATTCCCGGATGTTATGTGATGCATTCGATAAAACAGTTAATATTAAGTTACGAAACTGTAACACATAATTTGAGACACCCTGCATTACCGACCAATTGATTGCCGCTAAGCATTCGCGGCATGTATTCTGAAAACAATGCATAATTATTAATGTAGTTACTACCATGCTCATGTACATATTACAATTTTGTATAACTTTCAGCTACTTCGTTATTGTGTACATATTGTGTTCAATAGCATGTACATAGAGAATAATAAGGAATTGAATTGAATAAATCATAGCCATGGCAATGTGTTTAATGTTATCGTTTAATTTGGCTAATTCTAAAATAGTTTGCTTATTTGACCGTCTTCCATGGTGAGCGACACACTAAATCTTGATAGAATGAAACTATAAAATTTACATTGACGATACATACATCGTGCAAGGGCATTTTCATATTTATGTTTATTACAAAGTCCTTAAACCATAACAATGTTTTATTTATATCATGCGCTACGAATCATGTAATGAATTGCAGACAATTTGGTTTAAGGTGATTATATCGTTTTAGTGGCTAATTAATATTTCAGACCATTGGGGCATGAAACATACAAGATAGCATCGGACTATAAACATTCATAATACATCGCTAATGGAAGTTTCATATCTATAACATTCATGATTCCCTTAAAACTCAATAAAACTAATGTATGTCTCACAATGCTTTTTTCTACTAGATGGAATATCGATAGTACCATGTAACGATACAAGACTGTTTGTATAGATGAAAGTGTACTTAAGATCTTAGATTTCATTTTAAATAATTCAAAATCGCCAACGTAAATGTTATAGGCCTATCTAATACAAGACTAACTCTATGAACAGTTTCTCGTGTACATTTTTAAACAAAAATGCTTGTCCAAATATGTAAATGTATTTCCCATTTTTAAAGGAATATTAGCTTTGATATTGCTGAAACTATGTTATTCAGCTAAAACCATGGCATTCAGATTTTTATTACTGTTATTCTTTAAGTTTTATGACTAAAGACAGCTAAAACTAGGAATTCCTTGCCGGTTTACTGTTGAACTAGGTCATTCAGGTTTTTGACAGTTAGAACTTGGGCAGTTCAATTGAAACTCACAGAAACCCTTCAATGAACGCCCTCCTTTATTTACATATTACAAACGAATTTAACTTTTACATTATTGTTTACCAGATTGAATTTATGCTTTGGGTCTGCAAAAAATACAAGACTCGTGTACAACAATACGGCTGACCACATTGGTTTTCCAAGAACGTTTCTATGCTTAACTGAAGAGGTATAAGTGTAGGCACTTAAAACTAGTCGCATGGGACAAAATCAAAATAATAGACATGGTGATTAGGCTTATTAATGTGCATTCGCTCAAACACATTGCAGTAGATTCCTAGTACGGAGATACATTTTCATGTTAAAGGTTCATTCTGTACTTATCTTCCATTTCGTTAACAATTCGATACTTTATGAGATATGACTCATGTATTTTCCTGCGAAAAAATATATACCTGTTACCTAATTGTAACACGCTTGCCCACAGGTTATGGTATTTGATTGTGTTTTGTGTGTTTGACAATAACGGTACAGTGGTGGTGAATCTTTGTTTGATTCTCCGTAAAAATGTATAAAACCATTTTTTAACAGTGGGCATAACATAAATATTTTTAGGAATTTTAAATACGATCATGACGTTTTGGTCATAGGTAACTTACACCGACAACTGGAAAATTGCAAGTTTCCCAGTAATGTCTCAAGACTAATAGATTGGAATCACATTTAGTCTGACATTAGACAATATTGTATGAAATCAAACAGGTAAAACAGTGGTCTATATATCTTCTCCAAATAAGCATTAAGCTGTAAGACATAGTATATTTCGGAAAATCATATCCTTGCCACAATAGGTAATTCTTTATAACTCCTTTGTTCCATAGTGCAATTAGTTATCAAACAATTAAAAGAATGTCGGACAGGGAAGGCAGCACTTATCTTAACCACCCGAGCACAGAAACATAACATACCTTAATTACACGGCACAATGCTCAACACATAACCGAACAAAAAGATCTGCCCAAGTTCCAGCTGTCAAAAAGTTGAAGGAACTAGTTTCAGCAATCACACAGATGAATGCCCTAACTGAATGACATGGTTTCAGCAGCACAAAGGCTGACACACTTAGTATTATCTGTCTGAAGTCCGACAAATTTTAAATTTTGAATCCAGACTTTAATTGTATTATGTGTCGTCTTACCTAACATCTAATACGATGGGATAACCTGACACGTTTCTTGTTGGTACCTCACGAATACTATTTCAAGCATGCTTATATCCATTTTCATTGTTGCTGGCCAATGATTAGGCGTTATGTAGTGTATTGTCTCTCACGAGAAAAAATAATCCTAAGTGTTGATGAATGCAAATTATAAAAATGGCCCGTATTCTATGATTAGAACTCCCTTATGCTTTGTCTCAGACATAGTTTTTCATAACGCTGTTTTAGTCAGTAGTGATACTTAGACTTTGAAGACATGCATACACATGCCCCATCTCGCACGTTCTGCCATACTCTGCTGTCAATGACTATGTGGATTTGTATCATTTAGATGTATTATAGCAGCTGTCATCCCATACACCCGGTAAAAGACAGTTCGAGACTTGCCTCCTCGGGAGAAACAGTAATCATATGGCATGTGAAAACCATGTAATTATATTGCTAACGTCATACTTGTACTCATAGATATGTCTGAAAGACGTGTGATATCGTATATATCATCCTTATTGCCGCAAGCCATGGATGTAGATTTACAGCACAACAGTATTGTAATTCTCAAACAACATGCCATCTGTGTTTACACATTGAAATAACTATTTTGAGAATTATGGCAAGTGGCGATCACAACATTCCATAATTAGACCGATCCGACATGTATGCAATGTTTTACCTTATACGCCATTTGGAACTATCCAGGTACCTCGAAGAATAAATTAATGTAATTCTATGTAGTTGGTTATGATAAGAAAACACGAGCTTTCATGTACATGTATGTTGATAGTTTTAAATTACTAGAAAATGAGTATCCAGTATTGCCAGTGGGTGATATCGATGTAATTAGTTTCGTCTATCTAGGGACATATTTCTTTTTAGTCTTAATAATGCATGTAATCATGTACTCCAAATAACACATTTATACATTGACAATGTATACATACGAGAGTACTTTCAAATACGACAAGTACTATAGCGCCAGGGTGGATGTACAATGTATGTCAGTAATGACACTGGTAGAGTTTGATGTATAGAGTGACATTTATTGTACCACTTGACGTACTGGTGGTTGACGTATCATGCGAGAAATGTAATTCCATCTCGTTAGACCGAATAGGTTCTGTTGTATCGAGCACAGAACATCGTATCATACTCCAGGATACTGTTTTATCAAAGCACTTATGGAAATCGTCAATCTTCGTTCAACTTTCAGTTCTTTATAATTCTTTAACAATTCACATTGTAGTAAATGGATCTGCAATGTTGACAATGGTTCAATTAATGAACTCCTACAAAACCGTTCCCTTTCCAAATGTGTAGTTGTTAAAGCAACTTTCAAGTTTATGATTTCCGTAAGTGCTTTGAAAAAACAGTACCCATGTGTTTGGTATGAACAGAACACGCTAAATAGTTCATGTCTTAAGACGATCTTAAAAATAGTTTAAGGCATTGCCATTATAATCACAGTATGCCATGTTTAATAAACTGTACATTACTTCAGTACTAATTTAATGAGTTGATTTTTCTCATATTAATTTAATGTACGAGGGGCGTGTTTTCAGTTCAAGGAAATGTTCTCTATAATGTTGATCGTGAGTTCAAATTACTTCAAACATAGCGTTTGAATAGCAGAAAATGCTGTAGTACACAGTAGGCCAATCCAAAGCCACACAGAAACGACGGCAGCGCCTAGCCACCCACACAAGTGTCAGACATAGAACGAACCATCTACATTCCCAAAAATGGATATCTCAAGAAAGACTATATACTCCGCTATGAATGACACACTGTGGACTTCGAATTTCTAGGCATAATTAACGATAAAGAGAAGTAATTATAAATGATAACTACATTGAAGTTTAGTACGTGGAGACTTTTTACAGCCGCCACACGATACTAACACATGCTGTAGTGATAGGCAAACACTGTAGCGCACAGACAATCCAAAGCAACACAGAAACGACGGCAGTGCCTAACCATCCACGCCAGAGTCAGACATAGAATGAACTATCCACATCCCCAAAAATGGATATTTCAAGAAAGTCTATATACTCACTTCGCAATGAATGACACACTATTGACTTCGAATTAAAACCAAAACTTTGTACGTGCAACCAATAAGTCTTGCGACAGTACTGATTAGCATTGTAAAATGTTAACACATGCACAAGTTGGTGGTGTTTGTCTCAATCATTAAAAGTGTTATCTAACATGCTTTTCTGTTTCCTAGTGAATTCATGCAAGAGCCTGATTCGACACCAAGTCACGGCTTTAGTGACAAGTAGATAATTATTTCCTCGAAATGTACCACGTCTTGCTTGCTTATTAGATAAGATGTGAGTACATTATGTTATATATCTGGTTTAAGTGTTGTCTGGTGTCTGAAATGTGATTCCGATATATTAGTCTTGAGATAGAACTGAGAAACATTATATGTAGATGTTGTTCGTGAACGTTTCGCTTCTGTGTTCAGCATTAAATGTGTCGACATTTAGGCTATTATCTTCAACTCATGATATTGTATTCAATCTCAACAATTAACAATGTGAGGTTCACCCGTTGATCTTACATGTAATCGTGTGTATGCAAATCTTTCATTCGGGTGTATGGGTATTGTTTGGAGAGTAATGCCATTCTTTTTATAATTTAATCCTTCGTTATGTTATACTTGGTTTTAATATATACTGCCACATAGGATGACATGCTTCTATGTGGCTTGGTAATGGTCTATTCATCGAACAGTCCAAGGTCTGCTGAGAGAAGTGTATGTTCATTTTGGAAATCGTTTTCACCGCAGTACATTCGTGTTACATCCGTTGCACTACGACTTAACTGCGAGTATGATATTTCGTTTTTTTTTCTATTATTGTATTCATAGATAATGTAGTTGTTCACGAATATGTACATCCTTAATACATGTAAGCCATTCATTTAAAACATACATATTAAAATTACACAAATCCTGTTCAGCATATGTTCGTATTCAGTGTTAATAATATCAAAAGTGAATTTCAAATTTATTTGCAAGGTGCAGGTCTGTCTGGTGTGCGTATAAAATATTATCATTTGGTTGAACGCGCGAGTGGTCTTTCATTTCCTATTCGTAAGGAAAATGCAGTCATTGTAATTTTGTCACAGAATTTATACTACAGCGCCATAATGATAGCTTAAATAATCATGTGTAAATATGTGTTGGTAGGCATTGGACAGTTTGATACCGAAGCACGAACATGTTAAAATACATTTGAAGCAACGGGTGATAGACCATAAAATGTACTAGTTCATTCCAGTCATTTAGGTCTGTAACTTGAATACCAACATTGCATTATCATAAGTCTTTTTATTGTTTTAATTATTTTAATTTGAGAAAAAGGCTATGAAAACCAACACTTTATTCACTAACCACCTACTAATACACATACTACATATATTAAACTAATGCAATGTTTCCTATTTTCTCAGAATATTTTTGGTAATTACTACTTTATTCTTATAAGCCATAGATATGGATAATTGGCGCATCTAGGTTGTTTCATAACACAATTCCTACATAAATGCAAATGTCTTTATGAAAATGATTTAACTACAATAATTAGGTAGTATTTGAGCGAATAATTTATGAAATGCCCTAAAGAATACTAATTAAAGAATGCAAATCACTTCATATCAATCACGGTAATGAGTACACCTGTATCACAATAAACATACAAATCACTTATAAAACTTATCAGTAAACATACAGTAATGAGACTACATAGCTGTATCACTTTTGGACTCTATCTCGGTAAAAACACAATTTGAAAATATTTTAAAACGTACAAATTATATGTTTATGTTATACCTGTTATAATATGTACAATTAATCAACTGACACGTCCAGAGCACGATATAAATGATGTTTAAAAGTAGCCGATGTACCCTTTTCCTACAAAAAGTCAAACGATGTTCAATGATTTTAGATACAATTAGCAAATATTGCGGAATAAAGCGTATGCTAACGATAGGAAATTTAACCCTAATTATGAATATGTACTACTTGTCATTATGTTTTGTATATGAGCTTAGTATTTCAAATTATTCTACCAACATCGTTGTGTTTTTTACTCAAATAATTTAAATCCAATCACGACATCCTATATTGACGTACAGTCGTTTATACGCTGTGAATATGACTGACCTGAATAATCGCATTATATAAACCCATGCAGATCCATAAATAAATATTCATGTTACCGAATAGTCATTGTCCCCAACAAAGGATTGCTGTATCAAAACAATTTTGGCTTGTAACAATGAATGTATTCTTGATGTTTCAGCAAAGGACATTTCGAACGATTATGTGCTTGGTTCATGTAAACTATTATCCGAAACGAAGCAAACGATTTAATGTCACAAGGTTATGCTATATTCAACATATCTAAGCTTTTCGGTGCAGTGGTTTCAGGCAATAGCATGTTTGAAGAACTAACGCGAGCACCATAGATAAACAAATAACTACCAAGTTGAACAACTTACTACGAACAACGATGAAACAAATTGAATTAACATTAACATACTGACGAAGTTTAGATTCCAGTAGGTGGTATTTGCAATGGTAATTTCTTATGTAATCCGTTTAAACTTGGCTTGATAGCGTGATGTCGTGAACGTGCACATGGTTTAATTATGTATAAGTGATATGAACGAAGTTAACAACGTTGTAAATTGCATTCTTTAAATGTTTTTGACGCAACAAAGTTCTTTGGAAATAAATATTCCAGTACGTATGCATAAAACATTTCCAAGATTTGCTCTTTAAAATCGATGAAACTGTAGTAATGAATTACGGTCCTTACATAAATCGCGAACATTGCAAGACCAATATGTATATTTCAGAGGAACGTGTCTCTACAGTGCTCAGACAGAATTTGAAGAGCTTTAATCCGATAACAATATGGTGTGGAAGAAAATTATACGAACTTGACATTACGCTTTCTATTTTAATATGGTTTTGCGGATAAATTCGACGTTGACGTATTAGAAACATTTACACGTGTAAGAATGTTTATTAAATAAGAAGAACACAGTCATATGAATACCAGCACGAGCACTGTCTATACAAACGTGAATCAAATATAAACAATAACTACTCAGACGAACAGTTTTAATTTAATGTAATGTCGTCTGGGATTGCAACATCAGCACATCATTAAAACAAATTGAATATAAATTTGATATAATACTCAATGAGTTTAGATTCATGTACTAGGTGGTGTATTGCACTGATAATTTCTTATGTAATCCCTTTAAAATGACGTTGATAGAAAACTTGCACGTGTATATGGATTAATTATGTAAACGATTACTGACACGAACAAAGTTAGCAACGTTGTAAATTGTCTCCAAAATGTTTTATGGAGCACAGAGCAGTGCCTAAGAAATAAAAATTCCAGTACGTATGCATAAAACATTTCCAAAAAATGCAGATTTGAAATGATGTCAGTCTACTAATGAAAGTACGGTCCTATTATCAATGTTGAACATTGCAAGCACGGAGTTTATGTCTCTGAGGAACGTGTCTCTACAGTCTTTAGAAAGTATTTGAAGAACTTTAATCCGATAAGCAAATGGTGCTGAAGATAATTATACGAACTTGACAAAAATGCTATCTATTTTAATATGGTTATGTGGATTATTTCGGTGTGTTGTATAGGAAACATGTACACGTATAAGAATGCATACAAAATAAGAAATCTTTCAGACACATTTTTAGTATGCATTTTCGAAATAATATTGGCATGCTGAAAACTGTTTTTTAATTTTAGATGGTATCGATTCCTGGTGAAACGATTTGTTAGTACTGGTTAGAAAGCCGTTCTTGAAAGCTTGTTTGGCATATCGACCGTCATATATAACTGAACACTTGTTTGGGAACCGCGTTTAATCCACACCCAACAATAACGAGTCTTTAGCATGTTTCGTTATGATGGCTATCTGGACTGAAGTACCTAAACATCCCAAACGAACTCTCTATCAACAAGCCCATCCATCAAATCATTTAAAGCATTGACATTATGTATGCATCATATCAGTGCATTGCATCATGTTCCTTCTGATATTATCATATCGAGACTTCCAAACGTCATTTATCAAAGCGAGTAACCGTTTGTATTGATAAAATAATATTGATGTTTAACATTGCATTACTAACCATACTTATAATTATTTACAGACACATAACTATGCTTAGTTTGATCAAAGGGGATCCTCTACCCAGACGCGAAATTATTTTCGGCGATGCTTCGATATTATTTTTAGAATATCAACGAAAAACATTAGGTAACAGTTTTCTTTCATTTTTTAGAAGATACATTTTCAAATTATTGTGTTTACCAGATTACATGAACGAAGTTACAACCCAACGTTTCGAACTTTTATGAATATTGATACACATAATTGGTTTAATACATTTGACGGCATAAAAAAGATTAATATAAAGTCGGACAGGGAATGCAGCACCTAACTAAACCAGTCGAGCACAGACAACATTAAAACATCGCCTGTTACAATTACAAAGCACAACGCCCAACCCATACCGAGCGAGAAATTAACTATATCAGGTCCAGCTGTCAAAAAGCTGATTGAACAGGTTTCAGCTATTAAAAAGCTGAATGCCCAAGCTGAATGTTCTAGTTTCAATAGTAAAACGGCTGAAGTGTATAGTTTTAACTGTCTGAAGCCGTAAAAAAATAAGAATAACGGAAATAAAAGCTGGATGCAATATTTTCTGCTAAAAGACCTTCTTTCAGCAATAAAAAAGTTGAAACCCCTATACTAATGACCTAGTTTTATCAAGCTAAATGCCCTAGCTGAATGTCCCAACCTTAACAAGTCCAGCGCCTCAGCTGAACGACCTAGCTCCAACAAGCTGAATGACATGTGTATCATCGACGCTTGATGTTTATCAGCAAACGATGGTCCAATTCTTAAACATTCACGAATATCCAGAAATAGCAGATATTGTATCTGGTTCAAGTCAAGTATATAGATCAATATTTCTGTGTGCTATCGGCGAAATAATGTTTCTTAGAAAATAAGTATAATAAAAAATCACTTCACATTATCTACGAATCGTATGTTTTAAATTATTGCATGACGTCATGATGTTGTTTATTCATTTCTTAAATTAAATTCCTGATAAAGACTACTCTTTAAATTCGAAAAATATAGAAAAGGTGTTGGAGTTTGTCTTGTTTCAACTTGTTTATCAAATTCTAGCACCAATGATTGAATAATATTATGAGATATAGCATTGCTTGTCTCATAATTGCTGTTTAGAATTTCGACGGAATAAATGTCTCAATGTAATTCGTCTCTATAAATAAGTTGTTCTTGAAAGTTCTACCTATATATGTGTTAATAAAATGTATTGAAAATGTGTTCTAAGTACATTAAAACGTTCACTATAGAACGTAATATTTTTTCTCCAACTTGTTTTCCGTGGAAAAAAGATAAATGTCAGTACATGTACTTAATGCATTGAAATACTAAAAAAGAAAATCAGCTTTTAGTAGTTGCCTTATGATCATCGTACTATCTAGTTACAGTCCTTCGGTTATCGTACAATATAGTTTGGTATAATGTAGTTACATTTGTATTGTCATCGAACTATCTTAGTGAAGTACTGTGGTTATCGTACTACCTAGTTGAAGTCCTGCAGTTATCGCACTATCTAGTTTCAGACATTTTAATACATTATAATGCTATATTATTTTAGTTACATGTTACCACTTTCTTTCAGGATGTTTGCCCCTTAGCTGCCATTACATTTTATATATACGAGGGGCGATCCACAATTATGTTGTATTTTGCTCTAATTAAAAAACCTTCAGACGTAATGTTACAAATATGTATATCCTATACAAATGTTACTTTGGTGCACAAGTATATAAATCGGATACGAACATGCATGACAGAATGAACGAGTAACTAGTTCAGATCGGCATGTCGAATATGTCTGGTGACGCGAAAAGGTGTGTGTTTATTAAACCAGGTAGTTCAGCCGTGTTACTGTTAAAACTAGGTAATTCAGCTAGGGCATTGATCTTTTTGATTGCTGAAACTAGTTAATTTAGCTTTTGACAGCTGGGACTAGTGTTGTTACTTTTCTCGTTCGGTTATGTGTTGGGCAATGTGCATTGTAAGTTTTTAATCGTTTATTCTGTGTTCAGCTGATGAAATTGAGTGCTGCCTTCAATGTCCGACTTAATATTATCATTTTATATATCCGTAGAATAAATTACAATTCTACAATGTATTTCATAATCTGGAAAAACAAAATGTTCTTTAATATCCATCGAATCGTCAACGAAACGGCGCTCGTAGTATTTCGTTGTAATGGTACATGTATCGACAATTATATTTAGTAGTAGACATTATAAAGTTTGGTAAAATTTGAAAGTGCTTAATATTAAGAAGGTCTTTAATATTAAGAAATTAATTCTGAGGAAAGTAAGCATTTAATCGCAATAAAGCGCTATAATGAGGTACTTGATAGAGATAGATAATTATATGATAAAATAATGCCTGCTGTCTGACTATAAGATAGTATATTCTAATAATCTTGAATCAGCGTGTTGGCATTGTATCTCCCTCGTTCTATGTGATATTTAAAGATTGTCGGTGCGTACTGAGACACACATTGTGTGTATAATTCAAACTTTCGTCACACTCATTGCTGAAGGATACTGCCTGTAGTCATCATATTTCGCACTTTATGTTGTTGAACCTATTTGTGCAACTTCGCACCATAAACGTATTGTCTTCCATTGCAGTATGCAGCATGTTTATATTCTCTAAGGGAGAGGTTAGTCTGGTGTATTTATATGGACGTGTCCATTTCATTTAGAATTTCTGCTGATATGTTTCATGTTTGAGCTTAACGATGTCTTCACATTAGTATGGTAGAATGCCTTGTTAATGCAGTAGACGTACCGTTTTCAGGAACCATCAGTGTCTGCATTTTGTAACAAATACGTCGAATTACTGAATTGCAGAATCACAAGTTATTCAGTACATCTATCCAGTTAAGAAGTATGTGATGTGAATAATCTACTGTCAGTCGCGAAAGAAAGTAATAATAATGATAGTACGCGTATTTGTGATCTCGATGATGCTGCACGAAATTGTGAGAAATATCGCAAACACCCTGCGTCAGCTTAACAATATTACATGTACGTATCACTACTTCAATTGGGTCAGTCATAACATCGTGTATATAAACATTGCAATTTCTCTTATTAATGTATTATTTTGATGGTTAGTTTGTGTATACGTATGTAGCTTAGTGAATAAGATATTGGTTTTCACTGACTCTTCTGAAATTAAATTGTTTAAAACAATACACGTAAAGACACTGTTATGATATTGCAATGTTGGTATACAAGTGAAAGACCTGATTAAACGGACTATACACCACTTGCTATTGTATTGTTGTTTTTAAATGGCAGATTGTCTTACTTGTGTTATGGTAGGTAAAACAAAAGGATAATGTTAAACGCCTAGTGGGATCTGAAATACATTTTCATTGCCGCCGACTAGTATATGAAAGGGGAACCAAGTGTGTAAGTCTCTCCTGTCGGTAAATATCCTCGACACTATCAAGACTCCTGCAGTACCCACTTGCGACAGTGCACGCCAACTGGCCTCGAACATCCTAGGCTACACTGCTGGAGATCTCGGAGCTGCTTGGTCCCTAGAAATGAAGTATACAGACCAATCAGCACATGCACATGTGTTGCATCTCAATTAAAGTTTCTGAAATATTTTGTAAGGTGTCGTATTTCTAACGTGTTTCGGCCTTTTTCCTGTTGAAATGTTGTAATTTAACTAGGGCATACGGATTGTTTAAAGTGGGCCATTCGGCTTGGGGCATTCAGCATAATGGAGCTAGGTCATACAGCTGTGATTCTCGGCTTGTTGAGGTTGTGTCATTCAACCAAGGCATTAAACTTGCTGATACTAGGTCATCCGAATGGGGCGTTCAGCTTTTTTATTGCTGAAACTAGGTAATTGAGCTAAAACGATGGTATTCAGCTTTTATGCTGTTAATCATTGACTTTTTAGGATTTCAGCCGACTAAAACTAGATATTTCAACCGTTTTACAGTATAAACTAGGTCATTCAGCTTGTATTTTGATATACATTTCCTTGTAACATAAGGAGTTTATAGTCAAGTAGGTTGTGCATTGCACCGATAATGTCATATCTAATCCGTTTAAAATGACGTTGATAGAAAACTTGCACGCGCATATGGATTAATTATGGAAACTAGAAGTGATACGAACCCAATTAACAACGTTGTAAATTGTCTCTATAAATGTTTAATGGGCACAAAGAAGTCCCTTAAAAATAAATTTTCCAGTACGTATGCATAAAACATTTCCAAAAAAATGCAGATTTAAAATGATTTCTATCTCCTAATGAATTTACGGTCCTAATATATATTTTGATCAGTGCAAGCACGGTGCATATGTCCCAAAGGAACGTGTATCTACAATCTTCATATAGAATTTGAAGATAAACATACGGTGTTAAAGAGAATTATGTGGATGTGTATGTGGATTTTTTAAGAAATAAATTGTATAATATAAATAATGTGGCTTCAAATTTGGAATTCAGCTAGGGCATTCAGCTTTTGATTGTTGAAACTATTTCATTCTACTGTCGACAGCTTGGATTTGGGTGGATATTTTAATTGTTTAGTTGAAGATTGTGCCTTGTATGCTTTTAATGTTGTCTGTGCTCGGCTGGTTAAGTTATTTGCTGCATCCCCTGTATGATTTAATATTATATTTTGCACTAATGACACCCAATTCGCATATATCGACACATTGAAGCGTTTTATATATACATTGTACATGTAGTAGGACGTTACTTGTAGTATGTATGTGATAAATGCTGTACATACGTCGACGCCATACATAAAGGCGGCATCGCCATGACGACCACATAAGTAACAGACACAGAACGTACTATTCACACACCCCAAAAGATGAATGTTTCAAGTACGCCTATAGACTGTCCATCACAATCAATGACGCATTGCAAGGTTTGCTAAATTTTCATATTATCATAAAAGGTTGGGGTGATAGCCTTATAGTATAATAACTATGCGGTATAAATGAACGGGGAGACATTTTACAGTCACTAAACGACACAAAAACCTGCCGTAGTAATGTTTAATTAAATACTGTAAATGCACAGATAAGTCAAAGTCATACTGAAACGGCGGCATCGCCTAGAAACCCATGCAAGAGACAGACACATAACGTGAAAGGATATCTTGTAATGAGATAAAATGTATCTCAAAATTGGATTAAGGTGATTAAACCATAAGTTTGTCTCATATTGACTAACCAAAGCCGATGGGAATACGCTGCGCAAATAGTTAAATATTCAAACGACACTTAGACGCTGTGACATTAATTCCAATTACAAACGACGCGATTACATTGGTCGTTATTTTCTCAACACTTACCAATTAAGTGTAGTTGAAGTTATATATTCAAATTGATATTTTCTTTTAGTCAAACCTACATTCAAACCTACATTTGCGAAGTTTAAATTACACTGAGAAGCAATAATGATTTATTGAAATGAGACTTGGCTTTATGATTTAAGCGATAAAATAGACATTTTAAATTCATTGAAACTTTCCTAGAAAATGTGATCTATTTTCTCAAACTCATTTTCGGAGAAAAAAATAAATGACTGTACTTACATACCGCAGACGCATTAAACAAGTAACGCTCCATGAAAGCTTGATTACTAACCCAAACAGAACCCATTTTGCAAGTAGCGTTGAACTGTCCAATATATTTATTTGACAATGCCATGTTGGGTGATTATAGTCACGCACAATCCATTTTCTTCTCTTCTGATTACTTTGTGTATGGTTTAAACAAAACTTGCTTCTGAAGAAATGTATTCATTTTTATTAAATGTGTTTTTGTAATGTGATGTATCATTTTGAAGTTGAATAAACATTTTGAAAAAAATCCTTGCCTGTAAAAAGATCAGTATATTCATAAAATATGTTTTTGATGGCAATATAAAAGAGTATGTACATGTATAAGAGATCCTTCAAACGCGCACAGTATAGTACTGCAATCAGTTTTTCAGTCCTGTTGTTATCGTATTATCTAGTTACAGCTACTTTACTTTACTAAAGTTCAAGGAAATGTTCTCTATAATGTTGATCGTGAGTTCAAATTACTTCAAATTACTTCAAACATAGCATTTGAATAGCAGAAAATGCTGTAGTGCACAGGTCAATCCAAAGCCACACAGAAACGACGGCAGCGCCTAGCCAACCACAGAAGAGTCAGACATAGAACGAACCATCTTCAATCCCAAAAATTGATATCTCAAGAAAGACTATATACTCACTCCGCTTTGAATGACACACTGTGGACTTCGAATTTCTAGGCATAATTAACAATATAGAGAAGCAATTATAAATGATAACTCGTACATTGAAGTCTAGTACGTGGAGACTTTTTACAGCCGCCACACGACACTAACACATGCTGTAGTGATAGGCAAACACTGTAGCGCACAGACAATCCAAAGCAACACAGAAACGACGGCAGTGCCTAACCATCCACGCCAGAGTCAGACATAGAATGAACTATCCACATCCCCAAAAATGGATATTTCAAGAAAGTCTATATACTCACTTCGCAATGAATGACACACTGTTGACTTCGAATTAAAACCCAAACTTTGTACGTGCAACCAATAAGTCTTGCGACAGTACTGATTAGCATTGTAAAATGTTAACACATGCACAAGTTGGTGGTGGATGTGTCTACCTATTTGTCTCAATCATTAAAAGTGTTATCTAACATGCTTTTCTGTTTCCTAGTGAATTCATGCAAGAGCCTGATTCGACACCAAGTCACGGCTTTGGTGACAAGTAGATAATTATTTCCTCGAAATGTACCACGTATTGCTTGCTTATTAGATAAGATGTGAGTACATTATGTTATATATCTGGTTTAAGTGTTGTCTGGTGTCTAAAATGGATTCCGATATATTAGTCTTGAGATAGAACTGAGTAACATTATATGTAGATGTTGTTCGTGTTCTGTGTTCAGCATTAACTGTGTCGACATCTAGGCTATTATCTTCAACTCATGATATTGTATTCAATCTCAACAATTAACAATATGAGGTTCACCCGTTGACCTTACATGTAATCGTTTGTATGCAAATCTTTCATTCGGCTGTATGGGTATTGTTTGGAGAGTAATGCCATTCTTATTATAATTTAATCCTTCGTTATGTTATACTTGGTTTTAATATATACTGCCACATAGGATGACATGCTTCTATGTGGCTTGGTAATGGTCTATTCATCGAACAGTCCAAGGTCTGCTGAGAGAAGTGTATGTTCATTTTGGAAATCGTTTTCACCGCAGTACATTCGTGTTACATCCGTTGCACTACGACTTAACTGCGAGTATGATATTTCGTTTTTTTTCTATTATTGTATTCATAGATATTGTAGTTGTTCACGAATATGTACATCCTTAATACATGTAAGCCATTCATTTAAAACATACACATTGAAATACACAAATCCTGTTCAGCATATGTTCGTATTCAGTGTTAATAATATCAAAAGTGAATTTCAAGTTTATTTGCAAGGTGCAGGTCTGTCTGGTGTGCGTATAAAATATTATCATTTGGTTGAACGCGCGAGTGGTCTTTCATTTCATATTCGTAAGGAAAATGCAGTCATTGTAATTTTGTCACAGAATTTATACTACAGTGCCAAAATGATAGCTTAAATAATCATGTGTAAATATGTGTTGGTAGGCATTGGACAGTTTGATACCGAAGCACGAACATGTTAAAATACATTTGAAGCAACGGGTGATAGTCCATAAAATGTACTAGTGCATTCCAGTCATTTAGGTCTGTAACTTGTATACCAACATTGCATTATCATAAGTCTTTTTATTGTTTTAATTATTTTAATTTGAGAAAAAGGCTATGAAAACCAACACTTTATTCACTAAGCCACCTACTAATACATATACTAAATATATTAAACTAATGCAATAATCAGAGAACTTGCGATGTCGATGTACACAATATGACTGACCTGAATAATCGCATTATATAAACCCATGCAGATCCATAAATAAATATTCATGTTACCGAATAGTCATTGTCCTCAACATTTGATTTCTGTATCAAAACAATTTTGGCTTGTAACTATGAATGTACTCTTGATGTTTCAGAAAAAAACATTTCGAACGTTTATGTGCTTGGTTCATGTAAACTATTATCCGAAACGAAGCAAACGATTTAATGTCACTAGGTTATGCTATATTCAACATATGTAAGCTTTTCGGTGCAGTGGTTTCAGGCAATAGCATGTTTGAAGAACTAACGCGAGCAACATAGATAAACAAATAACTACCAAGTTGGACAACTTACTACGAACAACGATGAAACAAATTGAATTAACATTAACATACTGGCGAAGTTTAGATTCCAGTAGGTGGTATTTGCAATGGTAATTTGTTATGTAATCCGTTTAAACTTGGCTTGATTACGTGATGTCGTGAACGTGAACTTGCTTTATGTATGTATAAGTGATATGAACGAAGTTTACAACTTTGTAAATTGCATTCTTTAAATGATTTGGACGCAACAAAGTCCATTGGAAATAAATATTCCAGTACGTATGCATAAAACATTTCCAAGATTTGCTCTTTAAATACGATGAAACTGTAGTAATGAATTACGGTCCTAACATAAATCTCGAACATTGAAAGAGCAATGTGTATATTTCAGAGGAACGTGTTTCTACAGTGCTCAGACAGAATTTGAAGAGCTTAAATCCGATAACACTATGGTGTGGAAGAAAATTATACGAATTTGACATTACGCTTTCTATTTTAATATGGTTATGCGGATGAATGAAACGTTGACATATTAGAAACATGTACACGTGTAAGAATGTTTATTAAATAAGAAAAACACAGTCATATGAACACCAGCACGAACTCTTTCAATGCAAACGTGAGACAAATATAAAAAATAACTACTCAGACGAACAGTTTTAATTTAATGTAATGTCGTCTTGGATTGCAACATAAGCACATCATCAAAACAAATTGAATATACATTTGATATAATACTCAATGAGTTTAGATTCATGTAGGTGGTGTATGGCACTGATAATTTCTTATGTAATCCCTTTAAAATGACGTTGATAGAAAACTTGCACGTGTATATGGATTAATTATGTAAACGATTACTGATACGATCAAAGTTAGCAACGTTGTAAATTGTCTCCAAAATGTTTTATGGAGCACAAAGGATGCCTTAGAAATAAATATGTCAGTACGTATGCATAAAACATTTCCAAAAATTGCAGATTTGAAATGGTGTCAGTCTACTAATGAATTTACAGTCCTAATATCAATCTCGATCATTGCAAGAACAGAGTTTATGTCTCAGAGGAACGTGTCTCTACAGTCTTTAGAATGAATTTGAAGAGCTTTAATTCGATAAACATACGGTGTTAAAGAGAATTATACGAACTTGACACCATCTGATTTAATACGAGTATGATTATGTGTCTATGTTTACCCAGGCCATATTTTTTTATGAATTTGTAAATGGCTAAAGGTATATATATATGCCGATTTGCTACAAATAAATGGTAAATGGTATTATTTGGATTACTTCGATGCTTACGTGTTAGATACATGTGTGAAAATATATACGGAATCATCCGTCATTCAACAATTTACAGCATGCATTGTGTATATATTAATGAAATGGTTTAAGTAGGGAACAAACTATTTCATCCCTATAAGGACATCTTATCTCAGACAACCAAACATCATTTTTATGACTAAACGGCTTTTCATTGACTCCGAATTTGTACAATGTTAAATTCAAATCATAGGTCATATGGCTTTCAATGTTTCATAATGCTGGCTTTATCTAGGTAAGCACTCTTGAACCAACCTATTTTAATATTTTTACTATCAAACAGTTTCAGAATAAATCAATACCTTATGCATCAAGCCATAAACTCATACATACAGTATATGTTAATTTTATAATCAATAAGAGAAATAGCACGGCTAATTTTACCTGAACTTGATCTTTATTCATGAATATATTACAAGGTTCTTGCTTTGAATACATAAATTTCCTCGAGCAAATCGTGCAATATCGGCCCTTTAGATTTGTGTTGGTATAACACCTCGGCCGTCTTCGTGATTATTCCAGCTTGTGAAAACATACAAACGGAGTTATACATATAACAGATATATCAGCTGTTAAATTATGCTAATAGAAGGACGAGAGTCGTGTCAAATTATCCGTATTGTAACACAGTTTAAGGCTGAACTTACTGCAATTGGCATTCCAAACAAACTTTATAATGTGTTAAACAAACACAATTACCCATACAGCCAAACTCTGTAGAATGTTCAATACGAGCGGCAAGTTTTGTCCTTTAAACGTGACGTCAATTCGACAATTTGCCTAATATTAACGCCCGTGGATGACAAGTTACATTGTATTACAAATAGCATATTGAAAAACTGCGTTTTGAACAGGAGCATGTTTTGTGAATTCGCAATTTTACAAAAGGCTGTATTAAGCAATGCCGTGTCCTATTTAATATTGTGTGTTATAACGTTATAATGTATAACCTATTTATTACATGGTGTGTACATTTCAACAACTAAAGTGTACTAAATGAATATTGAGATACACTGTTATAAGTGTCTTCAAATATAATATGTATGAATTCTATCAATGCATAATTTTTATAATATTCCATTTGAGTTTTTTAATGTGAGCATATTTGAATATTTTCCAAACGCCATGCACCAAAGTTGTATCTACCAAGAACTTGCCAAATTTTAATCATTCGGTCGATCAATGCTTCAGTGTGTCATTAGAGAAATAATATTCCCAGAAAAGTATTATAATTATACATCATAAATCATAATTATAAATCATTGATCATTATGTACTATTTAAATTATATCGCTAATGCTATGAAGAGTTCTATGAGTTTTAGCAATTCCAGCACTTAACAATTCCACGGAATAAATGTCTCAATGGGATTCGTCTCTATAAAAACGTGGTTCCAATGCGTCCTATATATATTTGCTAATATAATTGTGTTCCAAAAATGGATCCTTATTAAAAATAATTTTCATCATTGTATCATGAATGTGTTGCTGTGTGTGCGTCACATATTTACATCGACACTATGAATTATCGTTGAACATTGTCGAATGGACCGACACCTGCGCTCGAAATGGACCGGATGGTCGTTATAATTTCACTCGACTAAGAGGGAAAAATTAATGTACAAAATAGAGCAAATTCGCTAGGATTTGCTCGAAATAGGCCTGTTGCTCGAATAATCGCTGCTCGTATAACCCAGGTTTTACTGTATGTTATTACTGGACAAACTTTTTCAAGTTAAGCAAAATGTATCATTAGCATCGTACACTATATTTTTAGCTGTACTGAAACTTTTAGTCCGATTCTGAAATGACGCAAATTGAAGGCGAGAAACATGTTAACAAAATAACGTTGATGAAAATATGATTTCCTTCATAAATTAAGGTATTGAAGGGTGAAGTACAGTTGAAACTATTTAGGACAGCAATGTTTGAATCATAGGCAGCCAGCACGTACCCTACTATTTCACAAGTCAATTCAACCTTCTCATTGTTTCCCTATATAAGAAAGGTGAATAACGGAGAATGGAGTGCCTGTCATATAACTTGTCGTATTCTTTTATTTATTAACTCAAATGCTATCTTACGGGTATCATCGTGTAGCGAAGATATTTTACTTTCCGGATATATAAACAGTTTTGTCCTTAAATACACACCCTTAACACAATATAAGTCAGAATCGCGAATTGGTTTGGTCATCAATTAACAAGTTCAGTATATACACCGGAAACAAACGGAAATGGCCGAGCTTTCACGATTGAACAACTATGAATGACGCGACACACAGTCTAGCCAATCAAACGATCGCTTCGAAATCTGTTAAGGTCGAAAGGTTAACGGAATACTAAATAGAAATAGAAATTGACGGTGGCGAATTTCGTACATTTTTTTTTAATTATCGATCTAGTGAAATATTGCGATGTTTAATTGGCATGTGAGGTAAATTATTTAGTTGCACTAACTGAAAGGATGACTAGCTAGGCCCGTTTGTGAAGCACACATTCTGTTTCAAGGCAAAATTCACGTTTATTGAAGTTGAAATTGAAATATTTACCAGACCTTTAAAATATTGAAAATCAAAGCCGCTGAAAAACAGGTTACGCTAATATCAAAGATTTTATAAACATTTGGTTAATTGTATAAAAACATTATGCTGCATTGACATTGTCGTTTTGGTAATTACTATGTGCATCACAAATTAAAGATTGAAACGACAATTAGAATACAACATTCATTCTGAACCAATGAAATCGCCGATCTGCGCTGGTTAAATGCAACATTTAATCATTAACATTTAACTATTTTCAGATGTGACATCAAGTATTGGCGCAATCTTCTATCGACCAATCAAAATGCTGGATTTTACAGCTTCGCTCACTCCACCCTTTTAACAGTTAAACTTTAATATGTTCTAACTATTACGTAGACGATGCGACATTAAATCACAATATAAATAAAACCGTTTTCTCAATACTTCACTAATACACGGCAAGTTAACTATATCATCAAACTTAAATATTAACGTTCAACGTGATATTATTCTTAGGTAAAGAATGTATTTTCTGAAATTTCAATTGCATTGGAAAGCAAGGATGATTTATTGAAATAAGACTTACGCGATAAAAATGACAGTTTAAATACATTCAAACTTTCCTAGAAAGTCTAATCTATTTATTTCAACTCTTTTCCCGGAAAATAACAGATAAATGTCAGGACTTACATGCAAGAGACACATTAAGTTCTTTGAAAACGAAACACAACTTAAAATCTTGTTTACTTAGAACGCAAATAAAACTCATTTTGTAGAAACCGTTGTACTGCTTAATGTGTTTATTTAATAATGCCATGTTGAGTGATTCAAGTGACGCACACACACAATTCACTTTCATCTACTTTATGACTTTATGAAACCTGGATAATTTCGTCTACCTTAACCCGTTTGACTCACAGGTAACTGTATCATTAATAAACAGTACCTAAAAAAAATAATTTTATTTTGTTAAATTTAGAATTCTTATACAAAGTGTATTTCCATGAATTGACCAGGTATCAAAAACAAGAATTGGCTTTCGATACCTTCATAAAGTAATTTATTCGTAAAAAACATGACTATAACTACTTTCATGCGAAATCCCATCGAAATTGGTCAAGTAGTTAAACAGTTATGCCATAGATACGTATCACGGTGTCCACCCGGTCACTGGGGTGGACTCAATAAAAACAAAAAAACCGGAAATATTGAGGAAATCACCAACATATGTCGAATTTACCGTTGTGTAGGAACATAATAATGCGGTAAAATTAAAATTAAAGAACGAAAAAGTTGGAACAGATTTACCTGGTTGACACATGTTCACTTCAGTGAATGTATACGTGTAAGCCGAAAAACGAATCGTTGGCATATTTAAATGTCAAAATGACTCCATGTTTGTCCGAATGTTCCGAATGATGCGGGTGATTTCCTTTTTGTAACAACGATTTTCATTGGTTGATTTCATTGGGGTTTCCCAGGACTTGGTTACCAGCGTACACACGATGTATACTACGCCAATGAAAACGACCGTTATAAAATACGTTCGAAATACCCGTCAGACACACTAAAAACCACTACAGCCGTCTCTACAGCGTTTTACGCCCTCGAAAAATAAAATCAAAGTTTAAACAATATCGTACGAAGGTAAATTTAAGCATGTTTTCGAATGCTTTCGATTCACAAAGATGTTTTTGATCACCCACAGCTTTAAATAAATGATTAATGCCGTAAATGCTGTAAATTATGAAAAAAACAAAATACACCCAGTGACTGTACGATCAATTCTTCGGGAAATACACCTTGTATAAGAATTCTAAATTTAAACAACAACAAATTTTTTAATTTTTTTTAAGTACTGTTTATTAATGATACAGTTACCTGTGGTTTGACTGACATAATTTAAACACTGACGTAACCGTTTTTAAAATGACATGTCATGCATTATGCAGTTTGAGTAATTATTATGCAAAACATGCATATGAAATGAAATTCGCCCGGTTGGAAACTTGCTATTCTGTTGAAACAAGTTTAGCCTGTAGGGAAATGATATTTCTAAGGCCGCTGTGGTTGACAAGCCAAAGTGACACTTCAGATCGGCAGATGATGTTTTTTTTAAAGAACCAAACTCAAACTAGCGAAAGTGTTTTATATGCAAACACATGCAATTTGAACAGTTTTAGAAACATTATACAACCCATATAAAAGAACAAGGGTCACATCTCTAACTTATTTACAGTACTTACTGGTGGGCTCTCCACATGATCACGCCAATATATGCGATGAAGGATTTGGTTCGTCTCATGTCACCAGCTTCTCCGTAAAGCTTCTGGTGAAGGGTTGTTTCTTTAGTCCACATTGCATCTCGCTCCTTGTCATGAATTTTCAGCTCTAATTATTTATAACCTATTTGATTTAACTGGATAATCTGTTAAGTGTGTTTCAAAACGTCAAGGTGTGTATTCCGATGGTTAATGGTACAATGCAAGATCATGTAACGGTACTCCCACTGTATTTATTAAAACAGATAATGTTAATCGGACAGTGAAGGCATCAACCAAGTATCGCATTCATATGGACACATTAGGCCTTTTCGCCTGGGCTGTTTCGTGGAGCAGGTTATACTAAGTAGTCGGAATCCCGTCCCCAATATTATAGAAATTTTAGGGACGGGAACCAGACAATAATCTGTCCCATAAAAAAACCCAGTCGACAAGGCCAAATTATAGATAAAGTTTATACCATACACACATGATTGCCTCAAACTAGTACCGAGGTGCACGATCCTAGTGTGTGGAAGAACTAATGAGAACAACGACTGTTAAAATGTGATGACACCATTTGTGGTTTAAATTACAGGTACTCGCATACATTACATAACCCTTGTCAAACACGTGCATGTAGGTAAACTGGCTAAACCTCAACAGAAACAGTAGGGCACATAACAAACCAAAGGAATAGGAAATGCACATACCACATTTACAAGCAACATGGAAAACTTTAAACTAGACAAGACCGCACAATTAAGCGCACATCCTCATACAGATCCCGTTAAACATGTTCCCTTAATCGGTTATTACAAAGTCATTAACAATATGATGATTTGTCTGTCAAAAGTACATTGTGTAACACACAAATACAGCAAAGGGGGGAACCAATTGAAATAAATCATTTCTTGTACACTATAAAATGTGTCCATTGTAATTTGATTGATAGTGCGTGTATACCCCAGAGTTGAACACTTCTTTCAGTATCAATAATCAACAATCTCACGTGCAGTGTTTTATTTTCCATAACCAATTACCAGCACAGCAATTGTTACAAAGCGATATGTTCATTACATGCGAAATCTGTCTGTCATCGCATCGTCGTGTTCACATAATTGACGTTCACATTTCTCTGGAATCGTAGAGAAATATATCAGAAATCAGAAATAAACTGCATACAAACATATAGACGCATTCGATAATGAAACATTAATTTTACGTCTTTCTCGACTATCTTTGAAACATACAATGCCTTATAAATGTAATCACATTCATCATGTCAAACACAGATTGGCAACTAAGACGCAAATTCACGATTCAATGAACATAAACATTTTGTAACAATGTCACACGCGCGTCCTGCGTGGAAACCGTAGACGAATAACCTTGAATGATATTAAACGTTAGACACACGGCCATTTTATACGATAGTACATAAATGTTTAATGTTGAAAAATACATATCATTATTCTCTGGTTAGTTACTTAGTCATTCCGAAGAAGTCATTATATCACATAGTCAATATCACCCTTCAAAGGTGTTAAATCAAGTCGTATTTTATGTTTGTCGAAATTTTAACTTTTTAATTAGAAAAAGTTTAATAAACATTACAGTGCATTACGACTAATCTTTTTGAATGGGTCCATATAACAAGTGGTTTTCCTGTGGTTCACTTTGTTGTTTGGTTGTTTTGCTGAGAATATGGTATTCAGTATGCAGTCTTAAACCGTTATTGTGCTTGTTTAGCTCTATAAGCTTCAGCTTTATCGATATCCACCTGTAGTCAGTACATGTAGTATACAATGTATGAATATAAAATAAAAATAATTACTGTTTCAGGTCATATTTTGGTGACCTGTACATGAATAACATTAAAGTATTAAAAACGAAGGTTTAGAGAGTATCTTTGTTGGCAGTACGTGAGTGTGTACAGCAGGTATACTTCTGTTTTACAATTGCATTTTAAAAGCATGTGCAACGATACCAGTGGCAAAGTCCATTGTTGAAATACCAACAGACACAATTGATTCGTTACACAGAAATCAGAGAGCTTATCCATTAACGTTTTGACAAGAGTATTCCGAATGATTAATGTTTCTATAGAAATATTCAATAAAAAGTGTGTATCAGAATTCATCACCATCCATGGAGCCATAAATTCTAAAAGATAAGGTAATACGTCTGACACTATTTTGGCGACGATAAGATATTATGTATTGAAAATCTTTTATTCCCTGCCAATGATGTCCATAAACTACATTTTGTCAAAACAAAAACACATCACGTCAAAACATATTTAGCAACTGATTATATAATGAGTATAATACATATGATATAATATTCCTTAAACATGGTCCCAAGAATCATCATACTGTAGATGTATTAAGTTCACCGTTCATTTATATAACGAGTTAACACTGTAAGAAGTGAAGAACATACATGTGCAAATAATATTTGGCATTTAGTATCCCTAGTGGCTCGTTAGCTTGGTCAATTTCGCGAGGTTGTTGATAATACATTTTTAATAACATAGTAATTAACACTAGTTCGTTAAAATGAACATTTAAATTTAGAACACTTTGTTTCTAATGAATGAACAAAACATAAGTAACTGTTATATAATATGCATGCGTTTCTTGTTCCTTTTTTGTCCCTTTGATAGTTTCTTTATTATCACATACCGTAAGCAGTTACAGTTTGAAAACAATTCTGAATACAGTTGTGAGGTAAAATTATGTTATAATAGTGTATCGGATGACATCATAAATTAAGAATGGACATATGCAATGTATATAATCAAGAAGTTCTAAAACACTTAATGGAGTTAGACGAGGATGTTCTACTGCACTATATACTGTATTATAGGATATTATATTATACGATAACACAATACGAGATAACATGGTAGACGACAATGCAGTGAAGCAACCGCTACTCGCGAATGGCGTAACGTGTGTTTGTGACGGTTTTAATGATACATTTGAATGGTTAACATATATAGGTTACAATACTTTTTATATTGCCTCTAATAACACCAATCAGTTGTTTTAAGGACAGGCTCCTTAACATACCAATAGACATTGTATAATATTGCAAACACAGACTGAAATGGAATTTGCAACTAGTAACAAACTCTACGTTTTGTAACATTCATTAATATGTATATTTATGCATTTCTTGTTAATACATGCACTAAACAAACGTTCAATTTAAGAACCTAAAGGGCCTCCTGTCAAGTCAAGACTGTTTTTTGTTTATAATATATCTTTAAATGACAAGGGTATTAACTCTCGTCTAATGCATATCTAATATGTTGATGAGAATTCAACTTTGCTAAATAATAAATCGCAGGCGTAGAATAAGAAGGTCGTAAGTACAAAATAGATTTTTTTGGAAAACAAAAAAGAACTGTCTAAAAATACTTCTTCCATATTATGGAATAACAAGCTTTTTCAACTTTAATTGTGTCAACATAACCTGTTTCGATTTTCATGAACATAGACTCATAAGAAGCACATTACATGACGCATATTTCAAATACGCATATGAGTCTTATAGGGTCGTAAGTAGCACGTACGACCTTTTTATTCTAAGACAGTGAAATGTTCGCTTCATATCATATGTCCTTACGTCTAACTGTAGTACGTGTATGTTAGTAGTTAATAACCATATAGTTGTGGACACAGAGGACATGGTTCAGTGTAAGGTCTAGTGATCAATGCTTCAATCACACTAATCACAATTTCCAGACGGATATTACTTATAATGTAAGAACACTAACGCGATAAAACGGGCATTTTCAGAAGAAAAGGTTACTAGTATGTAATCAAATCAACGCAATATTAGACAATGCATGCGTAAATATGGTAAGATAGAAGAAACTGCCAACAAGTTTAAGAGTAAATGAGTAAACACATGACTACAAATTCTGTCTTGTATTTTGATGAGATGACTATTTTGACTAGGTTTCATGACGATTAGGATACAAATTGTGACCTCTACACAAAATTTATTCTGAGCTTTGACCTAATGACCTAGTGTTATATACCCTGCTGATCCAATATCAAACTGGATCTAGATTTTGTTGAGATGATCATTGTGATCAAGTTTCATACAGATAATACTAAATAGTTACATTAGGTGACTACACAAGCTTTCGTTTATTTGATCTACAATGTAGTAACCTAGTCTTTCACCCCAGTTGACCCAATATCGAACTTGACCTAGAGTGTGTACATTTTATCATTTTGACTTAGTTTCTTAGATATTTGACCCAAATTGGGACCTTTAGTGACTACATATTATTATTATATTAGTATTATTATTATTCTTATTATGCACAAGGCTTTTCAATGATTTGACACAGTGACCGAGTTTTTGACCCTAGATGACCCAATATCGCATTACTCCTAGACTTGTTGAGGTTGTCATTGTGATCAACTTACATAAAGATTAGGTAATATGACCTCTAGTGACTACAAAATGTTTTTCTCTGATGTGACCAAGTGACCTAGTTTTTGACAGGTGGACAAGAAACAGATTGGGTCGGCTATGGATAAACATATACATGTACACGTTTGAGATTCGTAAAGAGGACATGCTGCGTTTCCTAAAAGTCAATCACTGAAGCTTAAAAACAAATCAGACATGGAAGCATGCAGTATACAACAGACACAGCAGCGAACGAATGACAAACACCATAAGCAGAACAGTAAACCAGCATCTAGCTCTGCAATCAAGTAGTCCCAGACAAATAAAGAGATATGATGACTTTTGATTTATTATTTAAGTTGTGAATTTATTATTGTTGATGGTTTTGCTTTATCTTTATGCGTCCATACAATTTAAAATAACCGGAACAAAACAAGTATTTAGTAATAGGACAAAAATTCACGAATCATTACCGGAATTTCCACTATGATACTAGATTCTCTATGTTCTGCATTGTATTACTAGTACACAATTTGGAAGAGATCGTTAACAATATTACAAGGTCATTATCTAGAGGTCCACTGTCTTTGTGAGTAATTCCCCATGTGGATTCCCAATGTAGATTTTATGTCTAGTGACCATGTTTATCACAATAATTATTGAGATAGGTCATTGTCCTTTACGTATACTTGTTTGTGTGTATTATTAAGAATCAGTGTATCCCTAGGTAGTTAGACCTCATTTGTATACAATTCCGTGTACGTCATTTATTGTGAAAATGTTGCAAATACATGTCATAAAGCATTATTAACTATTCGCTCATCCCAAACAAACGTTCCGTATAATGATTGATTAATTATTCAATAAAAGTGAGTTATAAGACCATAGCCGAGAATGTTCATAACATAACAAAAAGTAACAGGAATCAGCGTCAGGAAATTGTTATAAAATTGTTATAATTTTGGTGCTGTAAAAGTATAAACTGGACTAAATGTCGGGTGGGACATAACATATATAACAGGAGGACACGACATACAAATAGTCCTTAATTGAAATCGCTCAGACATGAAAGAAATAGCAACACACTGACACAATAGTGATGAAGCAGTACATTGACACGTGCATGTATTGTATAGTTTAAACGTATGGTGCAAGTGCTTCCTTTCCTCTTTCCTCTTCCATCAGGTCATTGACTTAATCATGAACGAATCAACACCAGGAAAAAGAAACGGAATCCAATGAGATATGATAAACCAATTAGACCATTTTTCTGACGCTCTAGCAATTTTATTTGCACCCAGTGACAAATGCAAAACAAAATGCAATTCCTTAGACAAAATCAGACAGAACTACGAATAAACATAGAAAAAACAAAAGTGATGAGGCTCAACACTAAAAATAAAAACAACATCTAAATTGAAAATAAACAACTGGAAAACATGACATCATTTACATGCATGTACCTTGGAGGATCAATATTCAACTATATTTAAGGAAAAGAAAATATGTACGATAATCGATAATCGATGATTGCAAAAGCGGCTTTTTGCATGTTGAAAGTATGAAATTATGTATATCACAGCTAATTCATGCATTCTCAAATTCTGGGCCAATCTGAATGGTACAGTAATGAATAATCCTATAAATAAATCCTTAAACTAGTTTCTTGCGTACTTATAGTTCTACATAGTAAATCGGCTTTCAAAAATAACGTTAACATTAAAAAATAAATTCAGTTTATACTTCATCTCACCACATAGCCAATCAAAATGGGTCGCTTTCGATTTCTGTTAATTGATATTTTATATTGCCAGTCTTTGTTTTGCCTGTGTCTGATTATATAACGTCTACTTTATAAATGAAACAATGCGTAGGGACTTCTTTTAACGGTTTGTTCTACATTGGTAGAGAAGTGCCAGCATCTGATTGGTGAAGCTTCCTAAGTAGTACTTACTGAAGTATCAAGGCGCCCGCATAGCAAACAGCAGCTTAATAACAACCCATTTACGGTGGTTCCAATATTCAACTATGAGCCGTCGAAATTTAAGATTAAAAAATATTTTAATACGGACTCCTGTATAATAATTTGTAATATGAATTGTTATATGAATTGTTATAACTCACACAACTTGACTTGCTGTACGATTCCAAATCTATGTATGTAACTGTTTTTGTCTATTGTAATTGTTTATCAAGTTCGTCATGTATTTACGCAATAACTGTATTGATTAGAATCTTGATGTGTTCGTAGTTAAACATGTACAGAGCCGACCGTCTTGTTTTACAACATTATAGTATTTTGAGGCGTCAGGGGTATCAGTTAGGGACAGCAATCGTCAGGGGTATCATATTGGTTCTTTCGTTTATTCTGCCTCATAACCTGGCTGCATGGAACTAATTGTGCAAAATGCATACCTAGAATAAGGTAAATAGCAACACACCATGCAAATCGGCAGAAATTGGAAAAAAATGAAGACGGGTCGTCAGGGTAGCAGTAACCAAAACCGCACTGGAATCGAGTGTTTGCCTTAATCATAGGTATTTAGAGGGAAAATTGGCTTAGGTATGCAGGTATCGACAGGGCCGGGTACGGTGGGCTGGTTGATTCCATTGAAAGCGTCTTACAAAACAAAGAAAAACCAAGATTTACTTACCGAAGCGACGAAATTTACAGTCGAAAAACCGTCAGGGGTATCGCTTCCGTTCTATACGTTATTCCCATTGATTTTACTAATCTTACTATCAAACAGTTTCAGAAAAAATCAATACCTTATGCATCAAGCCATAAACTCATATCTACAGTATATGTTAATTTTATAATCAATAAGAGAAATAGCACGGCTAATTTGACCTGAACTTGATCTTTATTCATGAATATATTATAAGGTTCTCGCTTTGAATACATACATTTCCTCGAGCAAATCGTGCAATATCGGCCCTTTAGATTTGTGTTGGTATAACACCTCGGCCGTCTTCGTGATTATTCCAGCTTGTAAAAACATACAACCGGAGTTATAAATATAACAGATATATCAGCTGTTAAATTATGCTAATGGACATGTCCGAACTGAAACTTAAATTGAATAATAAACCTGATAAACGAATAATGTTGAGGGGTCGTCGCAAAAGAATATTAGACGTATCCAACTGACTGACTGTCTAATCACCCGTGCGTTTAGGGGAGAACGTCCTGAGTAACGTTTTAAACAAACCAGAGGTGGCCGCATAGTTTTCATCATTTGGTAGTTTATATTATATAGGCTACCAACAAAGTTTTTGGTAAAAATCGATACGACCACCTGTGGTTTATCTGACGGTATGCACACAACTGGGGGGTTAACTCCCAAAAGGTAAGATAGCCAACAAAAAAATGTAAGTTCACCGTGTTATTTCTGAAAGCCGTTATTATACTCAATTTAATTAACAACATGGACATGCCGTTATAATGTATTTAAATCACGTCTGTGACACTTGGTTTTTCATTGACTTAATCTATTATCAGTTCACCACTTTTTATGTAATCGACTTCTTGATATAAAGAAATGCCTTTTCTGATACCAAGAAAATAAATGCATTTTCTGATATCAAAAAATTAATTATTGATATCAAAAATTCAATTTCTTGGTATTAAAATATATTTTCTTGTATCAACTGACTTCGTGATAACATAAATTTCTATGAAATGAAATGAATCTGTGACAAGTTTTGTTTGAATGTAGAATTTGACTTTAAAAAACAACAAGCACTTATTTTTATTGTCAAAATAAATAAACTTTCTTCCATAGCTTACCAATTAGGCACATTTGTTACTATTCACCCTGAATATTACCGTAATTACAAGGCCTTTTGTTTGTGATCTTTAATTTATTTTTTCTCGTCCATTTACAAAACTCACGCGCAAGATATACGTATTGAATGCGACATGGTCACATAACATTATTTTTAGTTGGCCTAACATATTGGGTAATAATACGCCAGTGGTGCGGTCACATGTTATATATACCGTTAGATAAATCACAGGTTGTCGCATGGATTTTTCCAGTTATAGGATATTGATAGCCTATAAAATATCAAATACATAATGATAACAACTATGCGGTCACCTGTGGATTGTTTAACTAATGCACGAAGTCGATCAATTGGAGAAAACCCCTCGATATAATCCGTTAATTCAGTTTCACTAGTCCCTTTAAGTTTCAGTTCGGACATGTCCAATAGAAGGACAAGAGTCGTGTCAAATTATCCGTATTGTAACACAGTTTCAGGCTGAACTTATTGCAATTGGCATTCCAAACATACTTTATAATGTGTTATACAAACACAATTATAGTTCGATTTCGAGCATTGAGCCGTGACTGCACTTTTAACGTTTTAACCATTAATCGATATAGGTTGGTATAGGTTTAATGGAAAGTATAAGTAATAGAATTAAGGCCAGCAATCCGATGTGTCTGAATGGTCGTGACGGTATAGCGCTTGATACATTGTAAAATAACTTTTGTCTGACCAGGGCAAGTTCGAATCTCACCAAAAAAATGTATTTTTCTCTTTTAATTTATATTTACACATTTTTTAATTTATAAATGCACACGACTTGCAATATCCGTGTTATAACAGTATGTGACAAGCCATATTTGTTACATGCTTCAAAATATTTTTAGATCTTGCATGTGTATTGTAGAATGTTATGACGGCTAATCAACGTAATACAGGTTGTCAGTAAACTCGGAATATGGAAACGATTGCTATAAGTGAAAATGAAAAATAAATTGAATCAACACATTTTCATGGATAAATTAAAAAAAGAATCTATACTTTTTAAATGAAATAAAATAATGAATTAAAAATGTGAGCGAATTGGGAATTTGAACAACCAAACTTCGGGTTAGAAATCCTGTACGTTGCCGACTGCACTAAACTGTAATTCAATAACAAACAGATATATGTAAGAATCACATCATTAAATAATGACATTCGAACGTAACAAACTATGGTCTACCCGCCGAAATGGACTAGTCCGATAGGTCATCGCTCAGAGTTCAAAATTGAACTATACCCATACAGCCATGCTCTGTAGAATGTACAATACGAGCTTTAAACGTGACGTCAATTCGACAATTTGCCTAATATTAACGCCCGTGGAGAACAAGTTACATTGTATTACAATTAGCATATTGAAAAACTGCGTTTTGAACGCATGTTTTGTGAATTCGTAATTTTACAAAAGGCTGTATTAGGCAATGTCGTGTCCTATTTAATATTGTGTGTTATAACGTTATAATGTATAACCTATTTATTACATGGTTTGTACATTTCAACAACTTAAGTGTACTAAATGAATATTGAGATACACTGTTATAAGTGTCTCCAAATATAATATGTATGAATTCAATCAATGCATAATTTTAATAATATTACATAAAATTTTGAGTTTTTTAATGTGAGAATATTTGAATATTTTCCAACCGCCATTCACCAAAGTTGTATCTACCGAGAACTTGCCAAATTTTAATCATTCGGTCGTTCAATGCTTCAGTGTGTCATTAGAGAAATAATATTCCCAGAAAAGTATTATAATTATACATCATAAATCATAATTATAAATCATTGATCATTATATACTATTTAAATTATATCGCTAATGCTATGACGAGTTCTATGAGTTTTAGCAATTCCAGCACTTAACAATTCCACGAAATAAATGTCTCAATGGGATTCGTCTCTATAAAAACTTGGTTCCAATGCGTGCTATATATATTTGCTAATATAATTGTGTTCCAAAAATGGATCCTTATTTCATCATTGCATCATGCATGTGTTGCTGTGTGTGCGTCACATATTTACATCGACACTATGAATTATCGTTGAACATTGTCGAATGGACCGACACCTGCGCTCGAAATAGACCGGATGGTCGTTATAATTTTACTCGACTAAGAGGGATAAATTAATGTAAAAAAATAGAGCAAATTCGCCAGGACTTTGAAATTTGCTCGAAATAGGCCTGTTGCTCGAATAATCGCTGCTCGGATAACCCAGGTTTTACTGTATGTTATTACTGGACAATCATTTTCAAGTTAAGCAAAATGTATCATTGGCATCGTCCATTATATTTTTAGCTATACTGAAACTGTTAATCCGATTCTGAAAGGATCCTATAATAAGCAATAGGTATATAACGCATATTGTATGACGAGAAACATGTTAACAAAATAACGTTGATGAAAATATGATTTCCTACATAAATTAACGTATTGAAGGGTGAAGTACAGTTAATAAAACTTGAACAACTCGACAAGGAAAGACTTACCCCTATTACAGTTTTTCTTATACTTGTACCCGCCTTGCTATAGTTATCATATGATTGTTGTGCGGTAGTGTTGGCGATAGGAGCTTGTGCAATGCTTGATATTTGTGATAACAGTGGGGATTTGAGCAAGATGATAGACGTACTTTGTAATGGCTGGGTTTTAAACATTCAGCATTCGACTCTTTTATGCATTTTGCGATAACTGTGAACACAAAACGAGTGCATGATATTGGTATGACATAATTCCTTGTACATACATTATTAATATATTAATGCACTAAAGAGCGCATTGCACAGACCACAGAACATCGTTATAGAAAATCTTTAGGGCAAATACGTAAATATGTAACACTCCGGTTGACATGATTTCGTGTATGTACATGTGTACTGCATACATAATTAATTATAAGAACAGAACACACAGAAATATAAAACAAGCCGCGACAGTTTTTAGAGTATGCAATGACGACTTTACTCAGTACATGAGCGTCCTTAAATGAACGGACTGAAACGTGGTTTTCTGTGCTCGGCTGTTTGAGTTGAGATTTGCCTTCACTGTCCGGTTTTCTTTTATATTGTTAGTGTGTGGTGTATCATACTGATAATCATTATAATGTACAAAATGATCATCATCTATGAATTATAGCAATATTTTCTGATAGACAAAATAGGGTATGTATATTTTGTAAGGCTTATGATGCGTCTCAATGACGATTAGCGTGTTTCTGTCTCACATTTGAGATTTTACTATTTTTGTGCACTGTACATTCAAAAGAATCCCAGAATTCTATCCATTTGAGCTTATTGCCATCAAATGAACATAGCTCTAACTTTGGTAAGTTTACAGATTGTGACTCTTTTATCTGTCTTTTAGCATTTCGTTCGAAGAATTCTCGTTGGTGTTGCATTTGAGAAATAATCATGTTTTGTAGTTTGTCTTGCATATCCAATAATCTCTCTGTTTCTGGAAGTACTATTTTCCGTTCTTCCTTTGCACTTTTTAAGGAGTCAATGAACAGTCCAATCTCAATTGTGCAATTATCAACTTCATAAATCAATTCACAATCTTCATCTAGCACTTTACTGACAAATTCTGGATCACTTTCGCTGATAGAATCTGTCAGTCCTTTCATTTGCTCGTCAAGTTTTACACTGTATGTATTTAGTAAACTTAGACACTTTTGTGCTTCTAAATAACATACAGACTTGCCGTCGGTTTCACTTTCTGAACTAGACATAATACTCTTCGCATTATTCAGTTCTCTAGTAAGGATTTTTCTATACCTTGTTCTAACTCCTTTCATTGATGTCATGTTAGCCATTCTCCTTGTGAATTTTCCAACACTATTATTAAATCCAAATTCGAAGCACTAAAGTCCAAATACCATTATTAAATCCAATTTTTGAATCACTTACTTTCAAACACTGAATTATTTAATCCAATTTTTGAATCACTGAATTTCAAACACTGTTATTATATCCAATTTCGAATCACTCAGTTCCAAACACTTATTATATCCAATTTCGAATCACTAAATTTCAAACACTATTATTAAATCCAAATTCGAAGCACTAAATTTCAAATACCATTATTAAATCCAATTTTTGAATCACTTACTTTCAAGCACTATTATTAAATCCTTTTTCGTTGTTATTATTCCGTAAGGTAAGTAATTCCCGGGTTCCGGCGCCATTCAATGTGGTGGACTTTAACACGCAAATGTCCTGATGTCCTTGCCACAATGAAATTGTAACACAACACAACAAGAATAACTTTTTATCATTTAATTTGTTTCACAATTTATTTATTGTACAAAATGTAATCAAATCTTATTTAAAAAGCCCAAATTTATTATATTTAAATTGAATGAATGCCCAAGTTATAACTTCAAATAATACAGAGGTTCATTTTATTTTAATCCTAAAACGTTTCTGGCTTTCTTCACTGTCACACTGGGTATTTATACCAGTTGAAGAAGCGCACATGAAAATCATGAATCATGAAGGGCTCCTAACGTTAGGAGCATATATTATGAACGTTAGGAGCACACATGTCACAGCATGAAATACATGCTTCCAGATTTATGTAATGAGGTCATCAGGAGCAAATATATGAAGGAATATTGTAAACAGTGTATTATGAGAAACATGAAATCAGCTCCTAATAAGATTTACATTACCCTTGACCTTGCTGTCATTAAAATATTCAATATAATATAATATACAAACAAAATATTCGCGGATTCGCGACAAATCCCGTCCCCAATATTATAGAAATTTTAGGGACGGGAACCAGACAATAATTTGTGGTTTAAATTACAGGTACTCGTATATATTATATAACCCTTGTCATGCAGGTAATCTGGCTAAACCTCAACAGAAACAGTTGGGCACATCACTGACCAAATGAATAAGAAAACAACATACCACAATTACAAGCAACATGGTAAACTTCAAACTAGACAAGACCGCACAATTAACCAATTACCAGCACAACAATTGTTACAAAGCGATATGTTCATTACATGCGAAATCTGTCTGACATCGCATCGTCGTGTTCACATAATTGACGTTCACATTTCTCTGGAATCGTAGAGAAATATATCAGTAATCAGATACAAACTGCATACAAACATATAGATGCATTCAATAATAAGGTTGAAACTTTCTCGACTATCTTTGAAACATACAATGCCTTATAATTGTAATCACGTTCATCATATCAAACACAGATTGGTAATTAAGACGCAAATTCACGATTCATTGAACATAAACGTTTTGTAACAATGTCACACGCGCGTCCTGCGTGGAAACTGTAGACGAATAACCTGGAATGGTATTAAACGTTAGATTCATGGCCATTTTATACTATAGTATATAATTGTTTAATGTTGAAAAATACATATCATTATTCTCTGGTTAGTTACTTAGTCATTCTGAAGAAGGCATTATATCACATAGTCAATATCACCCTTCAAAGGTGTTAAATCAAGTCGTATTTTATGTTTGTCGAAATTTTAACTTTTGAATTAGAAAAAGTTTAATAAACATTACAATGCATTACGACTAATTTTTTTGAATGGGTCCAAGTGGTTTTCCTGTTGTTCACTTTTGTTATTTTGTTGTTTTGCTGAGCATATGGTATTCAGTATGCAGTCTAAAACCGTTCTTATGCTTGTTTAGCTCTATAAGCTTCAGCTTTATCGATATCTATAGTCAGTACATGTAGTATACAATGTATGAATATAAGATAAAAAAAATTACTGTTTCAGGTCATAGTTTGGTGACCTGTACATGAATAACATTAAAGTATTAAAACTGAAGGTTTAGAGAGTATCTGTGTTGTCAGTACGTGAGTGTGTAAAACAGGTATAATTCTGTTTTACAATTGCATTATAAAAGCATGTGCAACGATACCAGTGGCAAAGTCCATTGTTGAAATACCAACAGACACAATTGATTCGTTACACAGAAATCAGAGAGCTTATCCATTAACGTTTTGACAAGAGTATTCCGAATGATTAATGTTTCTATAGAAATATTCAATAAAAAGTGTGTATCAGAATTCATCACCATCCATGGAGCCATTAATTCTGAAAGATAAGGTAATACGTCTGACACTATTTTGGCGACGATAAGATATTATGTATTGACAATCTTTTATTCCTTGCCAATGATGTCCATAAACTACATTTTGTCAAAACAAAAACACATCACGTCAAAACATATTAAGCAACTGATTATATAATGAGTATAATACATATGATATAATATTCCTTAAACATGGTCCCAAGAATCATCATACTGTAGATGTATTAAGTTCACCGTTCATTTATATAACGAGTTAACACTGTAAGAAGTGTAGAACATACATGTGCAAATAATATTTGGCATTTAGTATCCCTAGTGGCTCGTTAGCTTGGTCAATTTCGCAAGGTTGTTGATAATACATTTTTAATAACATAGTAATTAACACTAGTTCGTTAAAATGAACATTTAGATTTAGAACACTTTGTTTCTAATGAATGAACAAAACATAAGTAACTGTTATATAACATGCATGCGTTTCTTGTTCCTTTTTTGTCCCTTTGATATTTTCTTTATTATCAAATACCGTAAGCAGTCACAGTTTGAAAACATTTCTGAATAAAGTCGTGAGGTAAAATTATGTTATAATAGTGTATCGGATGACATTATAAATTAAGAATGGACATATGCAATGTATAGGTTACAAACCACTAAATAAAATTGTTCTTTAGCTCAATGTAATTTATGCACTTAGTGGTTTATGACCTATATAATCAAGAAGCTCTAAAACACTTTATGGAGTTAGATGTTCTACTGCACTATATACTGTATTATACGATAACACAATACGAGATAACATGGTAGACGACAATGAAGTGAAGCAACCGCTACTCGCGAATGGCGTAACATGTGTTAGTGACGGTTTTAATGATACATTTGAATGGTTAACATATATAGGTTACTTTGTGTGTTTTTAATGTTTTCTGTGCTAGGCTGGTTAAGTTAAGTGCTGCCTTCCCTGTCTGACATTGTATAATATGGCAAACACAGCACAGACTGAAATGGAATTTGCAACTAGTAAAAAAGTCTACGTTTTGTAACAGTCTTTGATATGCATTGTTATGCATTTCTTGTTAATACATGCACTAAACAAACGTTCAATTTAAGAACCTAAAGGGCCTCCTGTCAAGTCAAGACTGTTTTTTGTTTATAATGTATCGTTAAATGACAAGGTATTAACTCTCGTCTAATGCATATCTAATATATTGATGAGAATTCAACTTTGCTAAACAATAAATCAATGGCGTAGAATAAGAAGGTCGTAAGTACAAAATTAAATTTTTGGGAAAACAAAAAAGAACTGTCTAAAAATACTACTTCCATATTATGGAATAACACGCTTTTTCAACTTTAATTGTGTCAACATAACCTGTTTCGATTTTCATGAACATAGACTCATAAGAAGCACATTACATGACGCATATTTCAAATACGCATGAGTCTTATAAGGTCGTAAGTAGCACTTACGACCTTTTCATTCTAAGACAGTGAAATGTTCGCTTCATATCATATGTCCTTACGTCTAACTGTAGTACGTGTATGTTAGTAGTTAATAACCATATAGTTGTGGACACAGAGGACATGGTTCAGTGTAAGGTCTAGTGATTAATGATTCAATCACACCAATCACAATTTCCAGACGGATATTACTTATAATGTAAGAGCACTAACGCGATAAAACGGGCATTTTGAGAAGAAAAGGTTACTAGTATGTAATCAAATCAACGCAATATTAGACAATGCATGCGTCAATATGGTAAGATAGAAGAAGCTGCCAAAAGTTTAAGAGTAAATAAGTAAACACATGAGTACAAATTCGGTCTTGTTTTTTGATGAGATGACTATTTTGACTAGGTTTCATGACGATTAGGATACAAATTGTGACCTCTAGTGTATACACAATATTTATTCTGAGGTTTGACCTAGTGACCTAGTGTTATACGTTGCTGATCCAATATCGAACTTGATCTTGGTTTTGTTGAGTTGGTCATTGTGATCAAGTTTCATACATATAATACGAAAATAGTTACATTAGGTGACTACACAAGCTTTCGTTTATTTGATCTAGTAACCTAGTCTTTCACCCCAGTTGACCCAATATCGAACTTGACCTAGATTGTGTACATTTTATCATTTTGACTTAGTTTTTTTAGATATTTGACTCAAATTGGGACCTTTAGTGACTACATATTATTATTATATTATTATTATTATGCACAAGGCTTTTCAATGATTTTACATAGTGACCTAGTTTTTGACCCTAGATGACCCAATATCGCATTTCTCCTAGAATTGTTGAGGTTGTCATTGTGATCAACTTTCATAAAGATTAGGTGAAAAATGTGACCTCTAGTGTCTACAAAATATTTTTCTATTATGTGACCAAGTGACCTAGTTCTTGCCAGGTGGGCATGAAACATATTGGGTGAGCTATGGATAAACATATACATGTACACTTATGAGATTCGTAAAGAGGACATGCTGCGTTTCCTAAAAGTCAATCACTGAAGCTTAAAAACTAATCGGACATGGAAGTATGCAGTATACAACAGACACAGCAGCGCACGAATGGCAAACAACCATAAGCAGAACAGTAAACGAGCATCTAACTCTGCAATAAAGTAGTCCCAGACAAATAAAGAGATATGATGACTTTTGATTTATGATTTAAGTTGTGAATTTATTATTGTTGGTGGTTTCACTTTATCTTTATGCGTCCATACAATTTATATTAACCGGAACAAAACAAGTATTTAGTTAAAGGACAACAATGCACGAACCATTACGAGAATTTCCACTATGATACTAGATTCTCTATTTTCTGCATTGTATTACGAGTACACAATTTGGAAGTGATCATAAACAATATTACAAGGTCATTATAGGTCCACTGTCTTTGTGAGTAATTCCCCATGTGGATTCCCAATGTAGATTTTATGTCTAGTGACCATGTTTATAACAACAATAATTGAGATAGGTCATTGTCCTTACGTATAGTTGTTTGTATGTATCATTAAGAATCAGTGTATCCCTAGGTAGTTAGACCTCATTTGTATACAATTCCGTGTATGTCATTTATTGTGAAAATGTTGCAAATATATGTCATAAAGCATTATTAACTATTCGCTCAAACCCAACAAACGTTCCGTATAATGATTGATTAATTATTCAATAAAAGTGAGTTATAAGACCATAGCCGAGAATGTTCATAACATAACAAAAAGTAACAGGAATCAGCGTCAGGAAATTGTTATAAAATTGTTATAATTTTGGTTCTGTAAAAGCATAAACTGGACTAAATGTCGGTAGGGACATAACATATATAACAGGAGGACACGACATACAAATAGTCCTTAATTAAAATCGCTCAGACATGATAGAAATAGCAACACACGGGCAATAGTGATGAAGCAGTACGTTGTCTGCTCTTGGAGGAACATTGACACGTGCATGCATTGTATAGTATTAACGTATGGTACAAGTGCTTGCTTTTCCCTTTCCTCTTCCTTCAGGTCATTGACTTAATCATGAAAGAATCAACACCAGGAAAAAGAAACGGAATCCAATGGGATATGATAAACCAATTGGATCATTTTTCTGACGCTCTGGCAATTTTATTTGCACCTAGGGACAAATGCAAAACAAAATACAATTCCTTAGACAAAATCAGACAGAACTACGAATAAACATAGAAAAAACAAAAGTGATGAGGCTCAACACTAAAAATAAAAACAACATCTAAATTGAAAATAAACAACTGGAAAACATGACATCATTACCTTGGAGGATCAATATTCAAAAATCTTTATGGAAAAGAAAACATGTACGATAATCGTATAATCGATGATTGCAAAGCAACAGCGGCTTTTTGCATGATGAAAGTATGAAATTATGTAAATCCAACTAATTCACGCATTCTCAAATTTTGGGCCAATCTAAATGGTACAGGAATGAATAATCTGACATTAAGTTCATTCAAAACATCTATATGTCATGAAAGTCGAACATCTTTAGCAACATTTTTCATACATGGCCATGTAAGTTAACATATGCATTTTTCTATGTTGTTGTTTGAAACAAGCATGTGTGTTCACCAGTGTACTTTACGTTATGACTGCATATATGATAAACTGACTAACCTAAAGAACACAACAATGATGTTCAGTAATGATTTGGATATTTTAAATACTCAAATACAACTTATCTACACATACCAACTGTATGAAAACAATAAACTGTAAGTATATTTATGAAAGCGGAATGTACATTATTACATTTAATTTTGTTTCACTCTTTTTAACACTCATTCAGTTTCTTATACATTTTGATTAGTAGTACAAATAATAAAAGTTTCAGTATTATACTCAAAAACATAAGTCATTATATATGGCACTACTTAATAATTTAGAACAGTATCTAAACAACAAATGGCTACGCAAATATATACAGGTGCATGTTTTTGTACTGAAGTTATCGTCACGTAAAATTCAAGAGAAACTCACCAACCAATACTAGAATAAAACGCTATGTGTTCTGTTGAAGTGACGTGCCAGGGCTCATATTATTGAACTATTAAGAAATATAATCTGATTGGTTTTGAAACACAAAAACATGACTTTCCGTTAAAACATACCAAACTAACAGCTTAACACGCTTATCATGTTTTAGAGCTTTGCCACGTTACATGTCTTGACTGTCACGTAAAATACCAGTTTTGAAACCTAAACAACAAATAACCCAAACCAAACCTTTAATCCGGAAGCAAAACGTGTGCAAATAACATATTATTATCACATACTTTTTCTAAAATACCTCCCTCCCATAGTTGTACATGCAATGTTTATCTTTGGTTTACTGATTCTATGAGAGCCCTGTTTAGTCATCAGAAAGTTTGAAGAATCGCATCCGTTTCCCTGTAGACGCGGGCTGGTCAAATGTGCATTGTATATAACTTTCGTTCTTATTCAATGACATTTAAATGAAAGAAAATATCATATCACCATCACTTGAGTCTATAAGACAATAAACCATTGTCAATATGCCAACAATGTATTGCTATATTTGCTCAAACAACTGTGGAATTATTTTGTATTTTTCGTGACGTGATTATACACACATTTGCTGTCATTACATGCATCAATTTGTCATAAAATGAACGATAATAGCTAGACGTGTATATACAATTTATGTCACAGGCAGCATTGCTTCTCATCAAAATTAATAACTGCAATAATCTATTACATTTAATGTCAAATATTCAGTTTTATTAACATGAAACTGTACAAATACAAATCATTAGGAGACATCACAAATTAAAATAACATTGCAAGTCATCGAATGAAAAAAATCAAGCGTTTTTTTCTGTTTGAAAATATCGCAGAGTTTCTTTCCAAAATTTCTTTGAATTATGTAATTCAGACATGATCAAACTGTAACTTCAACAAACTAAAGCCTAAACATCTGTGAGGTATTCGGTTCGTTTCGCAATTTGTTTTCATCGAATGCAAACACATTTCAGGCAATTTAAGAGATAGTAGTGCTAATTCTATAGGGTATTAATACCCTATAGAATTTTGGGTGTAAAAATGCTAAATTACTACAAAATGCCGATGTTTCCCAAGTTATTTTATGTCAATGTGGTTGTTTATGGCATATACAGGAAACTAAACCAAAATTACATGAATATTTGACAATTTAATTTTATTTTTGCAATACACCAATACGTGAGGCAGTCTCTTTAAAGCTAAGATATAGTAATATATAGATAAATGACTTAAAATTGAATCTATAGACATGTCATTTTTTCTTATTTGAATGCTTTTTCAAAACCTTGTCACATGCAGTAATTACATAATGTCATTATAGCAGGTTTTCCTGGAAACTGGCTCATGTGTATTTATCGATAGTACTTTTATTTGTGAACAGTCTGGTTTATTGAATTGATGAATTACCGCTAAACTTTGCTTAGCAATCACATCTACAAAACACTGTCACTTTAATACCTAATATCTGTGACATGAGAACTGTCAAAAATATATGAACTCTGTAAGTCCGTGTCACTCTCGCACAGATATTGGAACATTTCCCAACCTATAAGTATACATATAAACAACAACATCTAAGGCTTAACATCTATTTTCATTTGTAAGAAACATTCAAATTCTATGTTTTTTGCTAGTGACAGTCGATTTTGAGCAGGGTGTCGTATCACGTAAGCATGCAAATGTTGTAAAAAAACATAATTTCAAGTGTCTATAATATTTGATTTTGAGGAAATATATAGTCCTAACGAAAAAAACCCTGACGATATCACTTTCGTACGCGTCATTATTAAGGACACTAAAGTAGCTGTGCCAGGCAATTAGCCCACATTTTGAATTACGAACAAAGCAGAAATGGAAAACATATTCTTCTTGAATAAGGAAGGTATTTAACAATGATCTATACGTTGTATGGATACGGTTGAAAACAATTAATACGCTTTACTCTTAATTTAAAACTTAAGTTTCGTTTAGATCGTACAGAACGTCTTAAAACTTGGTATATTGTAGGTTAACTTGTTATACAACGTAGGGACTCAGAATTGTTAGCATTGATGTGTAGTAAATACGAACCGTTACTGCAATTTCCAGACAGTCTATAGCACTTATAAGAGGACAAAATTACAGCCATAAAATGAATCGTTATAGTAGAAAATCTAAATGGAATGGACATGTCCCATTGTTACACCAGACAAACGTGTCCCCTTGGAGAATATATAACTGCAAACTGTAATGAAGGATAAGATAGCACGAGGTTGTACGTGTACAAATGGGTGCAACGACATGTGATGACTACAGACGTATTCTAACGCCATATGGGATGCCATTTTGACCTACACAGAAAGTGTCTCACTACTCACCAAAATTCTTATAATAGCCCAGGAAACGAAGAAAGAACTGATGACAAAAAAGTTAATTTACGATTATTAGATTCTACTCATATCTAAAAGTCAGACAGTATTTAACGTGTCATGTCATATAATTACCTGACTGTTTCAATAAATCTTCTATAATGACGTGTCAGACTTGATGTAGTTCGATTAAATATTTACGTTCCACAGACTCAAACTATTAATAATTTAATATTAAAGACTCAGCAATATTCGTTTTTGACTTTTAGTTAATATTTAATCTCACAAGCATATGCCTTTGATGATTCCGTGGCTGACTAGAAACCATTTTGTGTTACTATTAATTTAGACAATACTTTGTGTCACAAGACAAATCTACCATTTGTATCTTACATGAACATTTACTTATACTGGCCGTTTATAAATGGCACTTACAGGTCTATTTTGCGTTAAATAAGTCGGATTAAAGTGTTCACATGAAACTTTAAAACTTAATGTGAATTTTGATTTTAAAGACTATTATCTAACGATAATTACTATGTGACTATAGATGGATGATAATGATTTCAGCAATGAATCAATACGATACACTGTTGGTACTACTAAATTTGCGAACATAACGCATTGTAATTATTGACACACACTGTGACATATATAAGAGTAATTCGTAAATCCAATTAATTAATCCGTATGTGTTGCCTGTGTTATGTTACAACGTATATTTGTTCTATAGTCAGCTGCGGGAAATAATAGACTGCATACTACGCCTAATAATGTAATATCGGACTTACACATTGCATCTAGAGTATTAATTTCATTAATGCTAACAAATGTAGTATATCCCTCTAGCGACACTGAATCAACTTGTATTTCTTCATGAGACGTGATTTTTATTTAATATTATGATAGAAATAACGTCTGTATGCTATCAATGTCACTTTATGAAGCTTTAATACATTACGGTTAATGACGACGTTCAATATACATATAAATACATTGTAGATAATAAAGTGAAAAATTGTCTTAAGTCGTTTTCAATAAGATGGTCAAGTTTAGTCACGTGATCAAATAAAAGTGAAAATTGAAATGTCGCACATCCAAATCCACCCATCGTCTTCGTAGTTTGAAAGGCCGTAGCTCAGAAACATCCAATCACATTGTATAAACTCACCCACGTGACAGTCCATCAAACGATAAACAACATGGTCAGACGATGCGCAATGCAGGCTTCCAACTGCCCTTATTACTTGCGATGTAAGTATTTGTAAACATTTGGCTTTTCGGTAGATTTTTTATATAAATATTTATCACAATTTATTGTGCTGGGCTGGGATTCACAAAGCATCTTAGTAGAAAACTTAGACTTTTCTTAAAAACATAAAAATTAAGTATGCCAGCTAAACATGACATTCCGGATTATTGATTTTTTGCATAGGTTTAAAGCACTGTGTAAAGAGCTACAATAATTACTAAGAAAACATGGGTTAATTTTCAATTTGAGGAAAATATGCGCAACACAAATTTTTAACTTAAGTCAAAATATGTAAGTTTTCCACTAAGATGCTTTGTGAATACCAGCCCTGATGCATAAAATATACAGTTTATTTATATTTTCGATTGGATTTTAAGCGTTTGCTTTCGGATACGTCACCGGGCACACGATTTAATTATTCATATATATTGAAGATTTGCATTTTGCATTTGGTATGTAGCCATTGCAAAGATACTTCAAATGTTCTGTAGTTAATAGTACGTATTGTTTAACCATCCTAAGAGACATTGTATTGGCTGCCATTTTTGTGGGTTTTTTCTCATGAATAATGCGTTTTAGTTTAGTTAGTGTATTCAACTTGCATATGCTTGGTTTACCTATGCATGTCTGTAATTGCATAATTATATTTGTATAGGCAAGGCTTTTTGTAGCAAAGTGTTACAAAATATGGGTATGATGTTAATCGCTAATGGATTAACATGTATACATCACAAAAAGCTTGATACTTCTGGTCGACAATGGATGTTCTTTCACCCTGGTTGATCTACCGGAGCACATCGTCATGAAAAGTATTCTTAATATTGACTTACAAGAGCTATTGACGTAAATTAACAGAACTTGTCGCGCAAACTGAATGAAGTTATTTTGGCGAATTCATAACATGGGCATTGACATAAATTTGAATTCAACGATTCTATTAGTGTGACTCTCAAGAATATTCGTAACGGTTGTATTTTCAAACATTTTAGCATTTCTACGAACTTCTACGAATGTTTCTGCCTCCAAGTAGTGTATTTAAGTGTCCGGGTTCTGATTTGGATTTCACTCTGGCAACTGATTTTAGCCTTGCTAGTTTGTACTAGATCTGAGTGAATGTCCCTTGGGTTTCTCATAAACTACCTAATCAAAATATTCTCTATTCGATTTCTGACAACATTCCTGTAATGACTTATTGCTTGAAACTTGATCAGTTGTACCTATAATTCGACAATATTTCATTCACTATAGTTGCAAAGATAACACAAACCATTGAATTGAAAGTGTGTGATGCTTTTTGCATTGTATCTAGTCGTTCAAGGATTTCAATGATGGAAAGAAGAAGTGTCTTCCATTACATTTGGATCTTGAATTACAGTGACAAAAATGTGTTATACACGAAGTATTTAAGCGATGAAAGGAACGATAGCTGCAAAATAGAAAATGCAATAATACATGTAGCTCATGTTGCTTTTCTTTTGAAATAGCTACTATGGTTGGTTTAATTTCTAATGGCAGATTATTTGATATTGGATCTTGTGGAGATGTTCAGAATTGGCTTGTTTTAATAAAAATCAAACGATGATAACTGCTGTACTTCTTATTGACTGTTTTAATGAAGATATACACTCGGCAAAACTTATAAGTACACACTTGTTTATTTGCCCATAGCTCGGTCAATGCGTGTTTGATCGTGCTGAAAATTTCAACATATGTAGATTGGATATGTAGAATTACAATACAATCGATGTTTTTAACATCTGATTTAAATTGTCACAAACAGAATAAATTAATGATGCCAACAGCAGAATCTAAAAAAAACACAATAATGCCGTGTGTTCATCGGGCGATTGTCAGGTTGCTAATGCACATATGGCCCTGCTGCGCTGATACAGTACAGTTTCAAGTCTATGTTTCTATCATGGACACAGTAATAAAGAAAACAATGATCGGAACAAGCCCAATTTAGGTTTAGAAATATCGACTTCTGATAAAAAATGCATTTTGAAACATAGTTAACTCCCCTTGACCATAACAATAAAAAATACTTTTAAAAGTAAAAAAACACCATGTTGTTGTTTGAAAAATCGAATTATTTTGTGTTTTTTTAATTTGACAATAAATCTAAAATTCAAATTTACCTTACATAAAAATAATTTGCACATACGCGTCAATTTCACGGTCATTTTACGGTTTTTGACGTTTCATGGTTCAATGAACCGCTGTATTTAATTTTGAAGAAAAAAATGTATCTATCCAGTCCTTTGATAGTCAATACCATGTACACAAAATTTCATGCAAAAATAATATAAGATAAAAAAGTTATAGCGAAAAAACGACGTGTGTACTTATAAGTTTTGCCGAGTGTATATTGTTTGAACCTTTTTATTCCTTTGACTGTTTTATTAATAACATTTTGATATGAATACAAACTTATTGATATGGCAATTACGAGGTATATAAAATCATATTTCATGTTCATGTTTGTTTTTATTTTAGATAGTTATTATCATGACGGTGTTAATTAGCATTAGGAAAGTATTACATTTGCATGAGAGGTTCTTAAAAATGATCATGTTCAATGATTTTTAGATGATATCACTGTTTATTTTGTTTTGATTTTAACATTAGTTGATACAAATTTAATCCATAATCTGTTTGAAGTTATTTCAAATTTGCAAACCAAACTGTCGTAAGTGCCTTATAATGCAATGACGACGACTCGAAATGTCGTATATCCAATGTGACACTTTGGTTTTAACAATATGTGTATCTCAAAACATAAAAGTCACTTTTGTGATAAAACGGCTGACACAAACCGCTAGATACTGCACATGATGAAGGAGAGAAACAAAACACAAAAAGTGGTGTTAAAATATTATAAGGTGAACAAGTTACAATATTTCAAAACTTTAAACGGAAATATCTCAAAACTACAAAAATGTAGATACCATAAATCGTTCTTCAGTCGACGCAATGCATGTGTAAATTTAGTTCCTTCGTGCTATGTAAGTATACCCTCCCTTTGTATTAAGGTTATCTTGCAAGATATCTAGTCATGTAATTTAGTCGAGCGGATTGTAACAAATCGAAACAAACAAGATCTGCTTCCTATTAACTTTCTGTTTTACTGTTTTACTTGGGCATTAATTGTGATCATCCTTGCGCCTTGGACATTTACTTGAAATCTTAGAGTAATTATTTGACACACTAACAAACTTAGTGTTTCATAGCAAACACACCTAAGCAAGTTTGTGAAAACACGCTATACATAATCAACCCAAATGTCATCTATCTCCAAGTTTACGTTTTCCAGATGACTGTCAGATGCACCTATTGATTGTTCGAATATCCGAGCATATAATCGTTCTGGTGACAAGTTTGTTAACATCTCAATATCCGCATTACGCTTGTTTGTTGAACCATCATAAACAGATAAAAGAAACTCCCATATACATATAACTATGTATTCATACCTCCATAAAATATATTGAATGAGTCACAAGAATAGACGCAATCAAGTCTTGATAACATTATACATGTATATAAAACAAATATGTCAGATCAACACGATAGGATTGTATATTGTCTATTATTCTATTATGGTGCACGACATGGTATAATATACGTGTACCATGTGATATACGAGAAGAGTATAAACATCGTAAGAGAGAGAGATATATATATATATATAGAGAGAGAGTAACATAACATGTACTGGTCGTTCATTCGTCCAGTGTGATAATTAATCAGATGAAAGCTGACCGTATTAATTGATGATACCAATTTGTTTCAGCAGTTCTCATGGGAAGGAAAGCTAATCCATTTGACTTGATGAATACGATATCGTCTTGGTAGAACGAAAAGCAGACCGAAATACTGCAATTTTCATTCACAAATTAGGTTTTAAAATTAGCATTAGATTACTGCGCCTACGTACGACATTTGATATTCTAAAATACATGTTTTTGTATATTATTTTCAACAGATACTAACAAATAATTCAAATCAAATAGGCGTAAGGAAGCTTTAAAACCTTCAGAAACTAATAAATACCGTGTAATCTTATAAGCTAATTGTTGTCAAAATCAATTTCCTCTCCTGATGTATTTTACGGAACAAAAAAGGGTTTTCTCTTGGAAAATCATCATCAGCTGTTACAATGCAGTAATATTTATTAAATGATGTGCATAAGCAGAACAGTCGAAGCCATACAAAAACGGTGGCATTGCCTATCCACCCACGCAAGAGACAGAAACAGAACGTTCCATCCACATCCACAGAAAATGGATATCCCTGCAGGTGCATAGCATTACACGATTTTTAATGGTTGTAAATCAAACCTAATAAACCATTGCTGCGCAATTCTTTCAGTGGTAATAATTTCCCCCAATGGGGTCATTTATTACCTTTAACCAAGTCTGTCCCGCTCAACAAATATATTAAAGCTGGATGTTTATAACAAGCGAAATGTGACTGGAGCTACATCATTCGATGTAACAGTTTCTAATCATTTGCGTTTACATGCATCTGGAGTTTTACAGGAAGAGATCGTTAATCCTACTAAAACAGCATGTAAACCAATCGCAGACTTCTATAATGATGGAACAATGCAGACAACATAAACACATAGTTAAAGACTTAGGAAGACATAAAAGCTTGACATATGCCTCTGAAATATGACATTTAGTTCGGAGTATTGTCTCTGTTTGATATTAATGATATATGGTAGACACATATAAAGTGTACGGTGCTTTTGATTCATTCATGTTAAAGAAGTTTGCTGACAAATATATAGTGAACTGTCGACCAAGTATATACAGTATACAAGGACACGTGCAGTGAACACAAAACCGTAAAAACTGTCTGTAATAAAACATGCCGTCATGTTTTTCTATCTCGTCACAGCATGAAAAATTACGTTTAATTTACTATTAAACTTAACTTAAATTTAATTATATTCGGAATTTAAATACATTTAGTCAGAAAAAAGTAGCTATTAAATGCCATATTTCAGTTGAGTTTAATACTACATTGACGTCGAGTTATTCCTACAAGTTTAAGTCACATTTAAGTTGCATTTAAAGGTGATTAAATATAGAATATAAATTGGATTAAATGCACGTTTATGCAATATAAACACAAACTTCAATGCGATTAAAGTTTAACTTAAATTTGAAGTTTAAGTTGCATTTAAAGGTGATTAAATATCTTCTTTTTTGTTTTTAATAAAATTTATTCTGCACATATTGTACAATTAAGACAACAAACCGCTCAGTAGTAGTAGAGCAGTAAGCAATAAAAATTAGTCTTTGTACTGCTTTGTACTATGTACTGCTTTTTATTTCAATGTTCATGAGCAAATATGAAGTAGAATTTAAAGATGTTACATATACACTAGTTCACTATGAAACTACTTAACGGTATAATTTGTATTTAAAGTATATTTAACGGCAAGGAAAAGATATACACTACTCAACACTTATAACCGATCACTTTTCGAACTCGAACATTTTTGTTCATGGCAAAAGGGAAATATCGGTACCTATCACAATCGTCATTATATGCTCTTTAGCAATAAATGTTCATGTTTTATGTAGCGTCGTCAACTATGCGGAGTTAATGTCCGTTGTTTATAAGCAACAGTTTTTTATGTGAAATCTAACATTTGTTCGAGGAAATGCAAACAAATGTTAAAAATGTTGACTCAATGTTGATCGCCCAAACAGAAAAACATAAAACATTGCTTAAATAAGTGCACGTTATAAATCTGTGCAGCTTTGAAATTTAGGAAATGAAAACAAATGTGAAATTACCTCCCTTTCAATTGAAAATAGAACGAAAAATAATTTCTCATAATAGTCATAACGCGTGGTGATAGATTAGTCAAATTTCATACACTCTTACTTTTGTCAATTCTCATCTATCAAACTGAATTATATCAAAATATAAGTGCGTTTTATTTGTATAGGCGACACTGAGCTCCATATGGTGAATTACATAGTCACTTTGAAAATCCAGCTAAATCGTAAAAGTCGATGATTTTAAATTGTTTCACATTTTCTCGACAAAACAACATTTCGCAGTAAAGCTTTGTGATATGCTTTTATTTATGCCATATCGTCCATATAAAGTTATTGCTTATCATGTTTCATGTTTACAAAATGGGATACCGACATTGCATTTAATCCAATAATTGTGCTTTTTCTGGTTTTGAGTGTGGTTGTCAATTATGTGGAATACTTATGTTTAGAAATAGTAGAATACTACTTTATTTTTATGTTGCTTACACCTGGCTTTTACATTAACGATCGTCAGAATATTAATTAGATACTAATTAGACTGGAATTTTATTAATATATGAAGTGATCGGTTATAAGTGTTGAGTAGTGTATACAAATTGTACTCATAATTTTAATCAAGGGAGGTAATACAACAATTATGGAAATTCTTCAAATTTTAAAATTTGTGAAATAAAATTTGGAGCTCTACATGTATACTAAACTCGAATCTAGTTGGATGCCTGTACTAGTATTATTTGTGATTATATAAATAAATACAATTTAGTTAATATAAGGAAAATAATCGACTTAAATACGGACGTTTTTGTGAAATTTCAAATAAACGGAAAGATAATATAGTATTATTAGTGATTAAATTTACAAATTAAATTTAGTTAATATACGGAAAATAAATCTACTTAAATTTGACGTTTTTGTGAAATTCCAAATAAAAGTAAATATAATAAAATATTATTTGCACTTAAATCCGTTTGTTCATGCTGTGCGTATTACTTAAAAATGCATGAGCTGCACGAATTATAGCAATGCAATAATATGGTTACCTGGATCATTTAAAAGTTGTCCTGCTTGGTTCAATAGCGTTGATCAAATACATGATACATATTGTCATAGAAACACTTTGCAAGAACAAATCAAATACCGTGTACGACGTTCTAATGCTTTGTTTACTTGTTTAATACCATTTCCGTATTTCTTTTTGGTATGAACATAGCCATTATAACATTTAACACCTCAGCATAAGGCGCCTGATAATTTATGATTTATAGTTCTTTCATATAGAAAAGCGTTCTTTAAGATATAACATTTGTTAAAACTAAGCGATTATACCATCGATGTTATTGACCAAATACTCAAAATCGCTATATTTAGTGTTTATGCAAAAACTGTCCATATTATAACGTCACTTAATCAGCCGCCTCCGCTTCCATGATTGCCATAATAGTTTTTTTTTCTAGTAACCTAATACGGTTATCGTCATGCGCACATTATTTTGCTTTGGCTCTACTGAACTCTGTCCTAATTTTACAATATGTTGTTATATATTTTCAGGCTATTTAACACAATGCTATAAAAGTTCATCTTTTTTATAAGATTAGTATCATAATGAGTGCCACTCTATGAAATCCTTTAACGACAATAGTGTAGTAATATATCATAGGTTTTAGGTAATTTGGTTAGCTGAAATTGAACCCATCAGGGTGTAACAATGTCAGGAAATAATTTAATTTTTCAAGTCGGCATCAGGATATTTAAAAAAAACCATTATGCTATAAGGAAAGTATACATATATGTGAAGGATATTCATATCAAAAAATGAAAAAATATTTTATAAAAGGTCTTTTATCTCCAATTAAAAATTGTCATTTTTTGTGTCAAAATCCTGTAAAATGCAATCACTCAAATTTAATATAAATCACATTGTTGTGTTCTCCGATACATTTGTCTTCGAGATACAACCAATCTTATGTCAAAATATATCGCACTCGAGCCGTTACAAATGCATACATGTTGAAAATATACTGAAAAATAAAAACAGGACAAAGATGTGGACAGACCCTTCCCTTACCATACTATAGGGCTCTTCACACAGGAGTGTTAACAAAAACAATGCCATGGTTGGAAGACCGTATAATAACTAAATCTTATAACCAAAATATCACCTCTGAAAAATAACACAAGCGCTAGTGCGGTCATTCTATTATTTTGAAATCTAAAAATGTTCATCGGACTTCCATTTTGAGTCACGTGACGTAATGTCGAATACCCGATGATACAAGCCATTTTATTGGACCCGCTTTGGTGGAAAATGTGACGTCACTAACCATACCTTGGGACATTAGGAAATTCGATCGAGGGTTGATCAACAAATATGCGGAAAAGTTACTAATTTAGTACTGTAGGCCTATCTACTTCATTCGTCATTGGAAGTCTATGAAACGTTCTAAATATATAGGTACCTTTCTTTAACCATATATTCTTATTATTAACCAAAGGCCGAATAGACATGACCTCCTGTGGTAACTTCATTCGACGCCTTACAGCTTAATGTTTCCAACGTTGCGTGTCGCAAACTGTTTTACAAGTACCAATCGTGCGTTTGTAACGTCATGTTTTGATAACGGATTGGTTTTGATCGTTCATTGATATATACATTTGTAGTTATATAGTAGTTATATGTAGTTTGTATATAAATATGGTATCAATATACATGAAGTAAAGTACAGAAAATTTAACTCGATCCTATTCTATTAGCATAAATTAACAGATGATATATTGTCTATATGTAACATGCACAAATGCCCTGCATCCAGCGGGGATTTCCCATCAGGTTTTTTTTTGATAATCTGATCGAAGAAAAAAATGACTTTGGAATTTGTTTGCTCTACAACAGAGACTATAGATCTAGCCTCTGGCTGCCAGGCAGCACCACATAGAAAACCAGGCGAACAAATACTTCGAAAAGAGTGTTATAAATAGTTATTATAGTTTTACACTCGTCTTTTATTTGCTATTTATCATATGTTTGACGTCGCGGCAGCGTAATAAAGCCATTATTTATTTTTGATAATACACTAGTGTAATAAAGTTTTGACGTGACGTCACTCAAAGTATAGGCGATGTCGTCAAAGTTGCGCGTTTATTAAAGTGAAAATAAGTAGCTATTTTATGTTTCGGCCAGAAATGGCTAACATATGATAAAAAGAACATTACATTTGTGACTTTCCACATTGAATTTATTAAACTCGCTGAATAAAATCGATAAAATGCTCGGCAGAGCCTCACATTTTATTAAACTCGTTTAATAAATTCAATATGAAAAGACACTCATGTAATATCCTCTATTTATATTCCAATTCAACATATTCACAAGTTGGCGCGCTATGTCGTGCGACGACGTCGCGTTAACGTGCGATGACGTCGCGTTAAATGATGTGACGTCATTTCCGACGTCGCCAGATTGTTTTATTTACGTTGGATTAAATAAGATATGTATTTTTACAATAATTTTCATGATTTGAATCAGGCTTAACGTTATGAAAGAATATGTTAGGACTCAAAAGTTTCGTAATTTGAATACTTTCAACCATTCACTTCTTTCGACTCCGCAATTTTCTTAACCGGAAATAACTTTTTCTAAAACAATTAGTACCGATTCAAAACTCTGAAGAACATAGGCACGTGCGTGTTACTGGTATGGGTATTTACAATTTGTTCGCAGAAATTCATAAATTCAACGCAAGAACTTGTTATATATTCAAGTATACAGTAAAGGTAATGATCAGACCCAATTCTAAGTGCTGTACTCCAAATACATAAACGTTAAGTTGTTTGTTTGTTTGTGTTAAAATGAACGTTTTTTATAGTTCATAATTTATAATAAGCCAATATATTATATGTTTTCACAACATTGGTCACTTAACAAGAATTTATGAGCATTTTCCTTTTTATGTGTTGATCATCCCTCATGTACATTTAACGTGTGCTTCTTAAAATGGGGAGTAGACTCATTGATTAGTTTAAAACCTTTAACTGCTGCACACTTTTCCGTGGAATATAGTAATATTTACAACCATTCTACATTCCTTGCTTACTCACTTGGATCAGAACACGAGTTTTTCGTGCACAATTTGTAGACCGATACGTAGTATTTTATTTACAAACTACTTGTTCCGGTTGTGCATCTAATACGTATTACCTGCGCTAGAATATCGAAAACTAGTATATCTGTTTGCAGTGGTCACATGTTCGAAAGTTCATCCAGTAAAATAGCTTGTATCATCGGGTGTTCGGCTTTACAAACATGGAAGTCCGATGAACATTTTAGATTTCGAAATGATAGAATGACCGCACTAGCGCTTGTGTTACTTTTCAGAGGTGATATTTTGGTTATAGTTTTAGTTATTATACGGTCTTCGAACCGTGGCATTGTTTTTGTCGACACTCCTGTGTGAAGAGCCCTATAGTATGGTAAGGGCCTGTCCACATGTTTGTCCTGTTTTTATTTTTCAGTATATATTCAACATGTATGCATTTGTAACGGCTCGAGTGCGATATATTGTGACATAAGATTGGTTGTATCTCGAAGATAAATGTATAAGCTTGCTACTGGAGAAAACAGTATGTGATTAATTGCCTTTTTGGAAAAGTTACAAGACTGTTTGTAAAGTTGGTGGTGTCGCAATTTTGATACGAGTTACTTCCCTGTTAATCTATATCTAGTGATTGAGAGACCAGTGAGTCGATACAGACCCCTATGATGTGTGTGTGTATCTGTTGATTTAACTAACACAGGGCACAAAAGGAAGACCGTTGAAAATCAATGGGTTTGGCAATGACTTGTTTTGATTGCAACTAATCCCATGAATAGAAAGTTTCTACACAAATGCCTTCTACAAATGTCAAATACAAAACAGAATTTTAAGTTATACATGGTTTAATATTCAGTGATTTACGGAATAAATATAACTGATATACTTTTATTCTATAGTCGAGCAACTGGATAATAGATTGGAGAACATAGCAGTGTGATTTATACTGAATTTGAGTGAGTACTTTTTGCAGCACAGTTGCACAAACATTGGCAATTTTCAATGTGTGATAAAACACTTTTTTACAAATTGAATTTTCATTTTTTGATACAAATATTTTTATGAATGTACATATTTCAGTATAGCATAATAGTTTTGGCAGACAATTATATTGCAGACTTGAAAAATCAAATGTTTTCTGACACAGTTTCACTGTGATGACTTCAATTTTAGCTAACCAATGTACCTTAAGTTCCTATTTCGGTATGTAATATAATATCATCTGATATATATACAAGATCTACCACAACAATATATTGTTTACGATTCCTTAAAAAGTAACCAAGTTACTTGTAATGCCTTCTTCCGGAACAAATTCATTTATTACATTTATCTTTGCTAAAACGTAAATGATGTTACATTAATTTTATGTTCCATTTTGAAATCCTTAGAGAGTAAGGTTCAATGCAAAACCATTACATAACGAAAGAAGACCAGGATGATATTCCAATTTAACCACCTGGGTATTTGCTTAAAGGAAGGGGGGACAATTAAATTATGGAGTTGTATTACCTTAAGCTGAAAGATTTGTTGCGATAAAGTCATTTGCAGTGCAAGTTCTGATGATTCTTAATTCGGTTACATTCGTCTCATTTTCCATACGGCCATTACAGAAAATATAACAACGCAACAATCGCAAACGTCATAGGAGGAGAATTTGCTCACAAAATTACACAATATGTGTTTATTCGAGAAAGCATGATAATCCCTATAGTGAACAATACGCTGCAGATAGTCACACTCATGATTAATTAATCACAGACAAATGAAAGTCATACGGACGAAACGGCGGCGTATTGCCACCAACGCATGAGATACATATTACACAAAAGGTACTATCCGTTCCCCCGAAAATGGATATTTTTAATTAAGCCTATATACTGCCCTTCACAAATGAATGACCAATACATGTACAAGTCAAATATTGTCGTAATATATCATACCATAGACATGCATATCAGTAAATTGTGTTCACCTGGACGGAACATATTGTATGACATGTTCAAGAATTGAATAAAATTAGTCACATAGTAAATGAGACTGCGGGGATGAGGTTTAGTTGTTTTTCGTTTAAAGATAATCTTTAAATCATTCTATTCCTATTGCATTTTTGCATCGTTTGCCTTATTTGTTTTATTGATTTCCTGAGGAAATGAATTGTAAAATATTGAATCATGTAAGTCGTCATTGTGTTATGAACTATTAAGCCTGCATAGTCCCCCCAGACAGGACATTGGTGGTTTTTAGATTACGAGCGATTGTATTGTGGTAATCTCATTAGGAACTTAATTGGAAATTGACCGGGATTGAGTTTAGGAAGTTAGAAGTGGGTAAGTTGGATTTACAAAGTCAGGAGTGAGTAAGTAAGATTTAGAAAGTTAATGAGTAAGGTTAATTTACTTTAAGGTGTAAAATTTAATCTTGGAATAAATACGACTTATGTTGGTTACAATATCAGTTATGACATGGATTGGCTGTCTTTAACAATGACCATCACTCTGTATTACTACGAATGACTACCACGAAATGCCTACAAACCCACTCATTTTTCGGGTGATTTGTATATCGGCGTTCGTTTCTGACATCTCCCGCTGGGTGTTTCATACATAATATCTCGGGAGTGATTGACATAACCTACGTAAAGTATTGTATACATACATTTTTGTTTGAAGTTCTCTGGCCTGTAACGTAGCTCGTACATTTTATGTAATTAGTATAATCGGTTGATAATTACGTCAGAAATAAAAAAGTCAGTAGTTGCTTGTATATTGACATGGTTCTGATGAGGAATCTGTCCCGCTTTATGAGAATATCATTCGTACTTGTTATTTTGTTCCTCTCCCGCACGCGACGCCCACTGTATCAATGGTTCGTATTGTCTAGTATGGAAATGTACCTCGTTGTGATGCATTATAGACTCCATACAATGTCCGGTGGTCTAACGTTAGGTTGTAATATCATTTATAGCGAATTCATGGTATTAATGCATAATTATTTATAGTGTATCCATAGAGCGGTTTCCTCACCCCCTCTTGTGATACATTCATTAAATTCACGGTAATATGGGAGGTTTACAGTTGATGATGGTTCGACTAATTACATGTAGTACAATGAGAAAACTGAGAACTTGTCAATTGAAAGATTGCAGAACAATTATTTGATTGCTTCATGAAAAGATTAGTATTCTAACTATCGAAAACAGGAACACTAAAATAATGTTCGAGAAATACGAATTCAGTGTAAGTGATTTGAGATGGTATGGTATCTTGTCAATAATCATTCGGTTATGTTCATTATTGAGATTTAGGCATAAAATATGTCAAAAATGTATGGACCAAACATAAGCGTTTGTTAATGCAGCTATCTGCCCATATTTGCTGCTGATGTTCGTGTTGAAGCGTATGTTCTTGTCAACGAGACAGAAATAAAGAAAACAATGATCGGAATAATGCCCAATTTATGTTTATACTTGTCCACTTTTTGCGTTAAAAAGCAATTTCTGACATTTAAATTCCCCTTGGTCATAAACACTAAAATATATCTTTAAAAGTTACAAACCACCATGTTGTTGAGTGAAAAATCGCATTAGATTGTGTTTTTATATGTGACTAAATACCCGCACCTGCAATTGCACCTGCACGGCAATTTCGCGTGTATTTTACGTATTTGGATGTTTCATGGTTAAATGAACCTCTATATTTAATTTTTAAGAAAACTATAAATTAATCCAATCTTGTGTTATTCAATAGCATATACAAAAATAAAAAAGTTATACGTTAAAAGTACGTGCACACTTATAAGATATGTTGAATGTCAACAAACTAGGATTGTATGTAGTCTATGAGTCTATAATCTAGCATGACGTGGTATATTTTATGTGTTCAATTTCTTATTCGAGAAAAGTATAAACTTTGTAAGAGAGTAACATGTACTGGTCGTTCATCCGTCCAGTGACTTAATTAATCAAATGGTAGCTGACCGTATTGGTTGCTGATACCAATTTGTTTGCACAGTTCTCATGGGAAGGTAAGCTAATTCAATTGATTTGATGAATACGATATCTCTTTGGTAGAACGTGGAAAAGACAGAAATACTGTAATTTCCATTGGTTAAAAATCAACATTACATTACTGCGCCTACGTACGGCATTTGATATTGTAACTATATAATATTCAACAGTAACGTGTAAAAACAAAAAATTCAAATCCAATAGACGTTATAAAGCCTTGAAATTTCAGAAATTAATAAAAACCGTGTAATCTTATTAGACAATTGTTGTCAAAATCAATTTCGTCTCCGGATGATTTGACACCGATGGAACAAAATATTGTTTTCTCTAAGACAATCATCATCAGCTGTACAATGCAAGGATATTTATTAAATGCTGTGCATCTACAGAAAAGTCCAATTCATACAGAAACGGCGGCATCGTCTAGCCACCCACGTAACAGATAGACACAGAACGTACCATCCAAATCCACAGAAATTGATAACCCTTCAGATGCATAGTATTACACGATTTTTAATGGTTGTAAATCAAACCTAATAAACCATTGCTGCGCAATTCTTTCAGTGGCCATCAATTCCCAAATGGAGTCATTTATTACCTTAAACAAAGTCTGTCCCGCTCAACAAATATGTAAAAGCAGAATTTTCATAACAAGCGAAATGTGTCTGGAACGACATTGTTTGGTGTAAAAGTTTCTAATCATTTGCGTTTACATGCATCTGGAGGCTTACGGGAAGAGATCATTAATCCTACTAAAACAGCATGTAAACCTATCACAGACTTCTATAATGATGTTGCCAAAATGTTCTAGTGTTGTTCTTGTCTATACTTGAAACATATAATGGAAAATAAATGTAGTAATCTTCATCATTTTAACACATATTCTTATTTTATATTGGTAATGCAGAGGTTGATGAACAATGCAGACAACATAAACACATAGTTTAAGACTTAGGAAGACATAAAAGCTTGACATATGCCTCTGAAATAGGACATTTAGTTGAGAGTATTGTCTCTGTTTGATATTAATGATATATGGTAGACACACACACAGTGTACGGTGCTTTTGATTCATGTTATCTATGTAGTTTTTAAAGATGTTCGCTGACAAATATATAGTGAACTGTCGACCAAGTATACGAGTACACGTGCAGTGTACACAAACACGTAAAAATTGTTTGTAGTAAAAATCGCCGTCATGTTTTCTATCTTGTATTACTTATAAATACATAAGCTGAACGAATGATAGCAATGCAATAATATGGTTACCCTGATCATTTAAAAGTTCTCCTGCATGGTTCAATAGCGTTTATCAAATACATGATACATATTGTCATAGAAACACTTGACAATGAATGGTAGTGCAGGTATTCCGAATACAAAAACACATTCGGCAGAAGCCAACACTACAATCCACATACATTTTGCAAGAAAAAATCAAATACAGTGTACGACGTTCTAATTATTTTGTTTAATACCATTTCCGTATTTCTTTTTGTATGAACAACACAGCATAAGGCGCCTGCACATTTATAGTTCATCCATATAGAAAAGTGTTCTTTAACATATAACATTTTTTAAAACTAAGCGATTATACTATCGATGTTATTGACCAATTACTCAAAATCGCTATATTTTTTTTTTTTTGCAAAACTGTCCATATTATAACGTCACTTAATCAGCCGCCTCCGCTTCCATGGTTGCCATACTTGTTTTTTTCTAGTAACCTAATACGGTTATCGTCATGCGCACATGAAGTTGCTGAACTCTTTTTATAAGATTAGTATCATAATGATTGCCACTCTATGAAATCCTTTAACGACAATAGTTTAGTAATATATCATAGGTTAAAGTTCCTATTTCGGTATGTAATATAATATCATCTGATATACAAGATCTACCACACAACAATCAATTGTTTACGATTCCTTAAAAAATAACCAAGTTACTTTTACTGTATGTCTTCTTCCGGAACAAATTCATTTATTATGCCCCCCCATCTTTGGTGAGGGGGTATATTGCTTTGCACATGTCGGTCGGTCGGTCGGTCGGTCGGTCGGTCGGTCGGTCTGTCGGTCTGTCTGTCGGTCGTATAAAATGGTTTCCGTTCAATAACTCAAGAACGCTTTGACATGGAGGTTAGTCAGCAACAGTAGATAACCCCTATTGATTTTGAGGTCAGTAGGTCAAAGGTCAAGGTCATTGTGACCGTTACTATTTCTGACTATTTAAATGGTTTCCGTTCAATAATTTAAGAATGCTTTGACCAAGGATCTTCAAACTTTACATGGAGGTTGGTCAGCAATAGTAGATGACCCCTATTGATTGTGAGGTCAGTAGGTCAAAGGTCAAGGTCATTGTGACCTTTACTATTTCTGACTATTAAAATGGTTTCCGTTCAATAACTCAAGAACGCTTTGACCTAGTATCTTCAAATTTTACATGGAGGTTGGACAGCAACAGTAGATGACCCCTTTTGATTTTGAGGTCATAGGTCAAGGTCACTGTGACCTTCACCATTTCTGACTATTGGGCTGCCATGGGGGCATACGTGTTTTACTAACATCTCTTGTTACTTTTATCTTTGCTAAAACGTATATGCTGTTGAATTAATATAATGTTCCATTTTGAAATCCTTAGAGAGTAATGTTCACAGCAAACACATTACATAACGAAAGAAGGCCAGAATGATATTCAAACGTAACCACCTGGGTATTTGCTTAAAGGAAGGGACAATTAAATTATGGAGTTGTATTACCTTCAGCTAAAAGATTTGTTGCGATAAAGTCATTTGCAGTGCAAGTTCTGATGATTCTTAATTCGGTTACATTCGTCTCTTTTTCCAGACGGCCATTACAGAAAATATAACGACGCAAAAATCGCAAAAGTCATAGGAGGAGAATTTGCAAACACAATTTCACAATATGTGTACATTCGAGATAGCATGATAATCCCTGTGTTCAATACGCTGCAGAAAGTCACACTCATGATTAATTCATCACAGACAAATGAAAGTCATACGGATGAGGCGGCAGCGTATGCCACCAACGCATGAGATGCATATCACACAAAAGGTACTATCCGTTCCCCCGAAAATGGATATTTTTTAATAAAGCCTATATACTGCCCTTCACAAATGAATGACCAATACGCGTACAAGTCAAATATTGTCGAAATATATCATACCATAGACATGCATATCAGAAAATTGTGTTCACCTGAACGAAACATATTGTATGACATGTTCAAGAATTAAATAAAATTATTCACATAGTAAATGAGACTGCGGGGATGAGGTTTAGCTGTTTTTTGTTTAACTCATTAAATCATACTATTCCTATTGCATTATAGTTTCGTTTGCCTTATTTGTTTTATTAACTTCCTGTGGAAATGAATTTTAAAATATTGAATAATGTAGGTCGTCATTGTGTTGTGAACTATTAAGCATGCATAGTCCCCTTAGACAGGACATAGGTGGTTTTTAGATTACGAGCGATTGTTTTGTAGCAATCTCATTACGAATTTAATTGAAAATGGACCTGTATTGAATTTAGGAAGTTAGAAGTGGGTAAGTTGGATTTACGAAGTCAGGAGTGAGTAAGTAAGATTTAGAAAGTTTATGAGTAAGGTTAATTTACTTAAAGCTTTGTTTACATACGACATATGTTTGTTGCACTGTCAGTTATGACATGGATTGGCTGACTTTAACAGTGACAGTCACTCTGTATTACTACGAATGACTCTACCACGAAATGCCTACCAGCCCACTCTATGGTCGGGTGATATGTATATCGGCGTCCGTTTCGGACTTCACCTGCTGGGTGTTTCATACACAATTTATCTGGAATGATTGACTTAAGTAGATTAAATTATTTCTTAAATAAAATACTACAATAACATAATTATATAGTGTAAACCCTCGTATTGTAGTAAACAACAACGGGAGTACTAACCTACGTAAAGTATTGTATACATAATTTTACCTTTGAAGTTCTCTGGCCGGAGACGTAGCTCGTACATTTTATGTAATTAGTATAATCGGTTGTTACGTCATAAATTTAGGTATTTTGATGTTTCACGGTTCAGTGAACCTCTGTATTTCATTTTTAAGAAAACAATAAATTAATCGAATCTTGTGTTATTCAATAGCATATAGTTACATAAATAAAAAAGTTATACGTGAAAAGTACGTGCACACTTATAAGATTTGTTAAATGTCAACAAACTAGGATTGTATGTAGTCTATGAGTCTATAATGGAGCAGGACGTGGTATATTTTACGTGTTCAATTTGTTATTCGAGAAAAGTATAAACTTTGTAAGAGAGTTACATGTACTGGTCGTTCATCCGTCAAGTGACTTAATTAATCGAATGGTAGCTGACCGTATTGGTTGCTGATACCAATTTGTTTGCACAATTCTCATGGGAAGGAAAGCGAATTCAATTGATTTGATGAATACGATATATCTTTTGTAGTACATGGAAAAGACAGAAATACTGTAATTTCCATTGGTTAAAAATCAACATTACATTACTGCGCCTACGTACGGCATTTGATATTGTAACTATATAATTTCCAACAGAAACTTGTGAAAACAAACAATTCAAATCCAATAGACGTTATAAAGCCTTGAAATTTCAGAAAATAATAAAAACCGTGTAATCTTATTAGACAATTGTTGTCAAAATCAATTTCGTCTCCGGATATTTTTACACCGATGGAACAAAATATTGTTTTCTCTTAGAAAACCACCATCGGCTGTACAATGCAAGGAAATTTATTAAATGCTGTGCATCTACAGAAAAGTCGAATACATACAGAAACGGCGGCATCGTCTAGCCACCCACGCAAGAGATAGACACAGAACGTAACATCCAAATCCATAGAAATTGATAACCCTGCAGGTGCATAGTATTACATGATTTTTAATGGTTGTAAATCAAACGTAATAAACCATTGGTGCGCAAGTCTTTCAGTGGTCATCAATTCCCAAATGGAGTCATTTATTACCTTAAACAAAGTCTGCCCCGCTCAACAAATATGTAACAGCTGAATGTTCATAACAAGCGAAATGTTACTGGAACTACATCGTTTGGTGTAAAAGTTTCTAATCATTTGCGTTTACATGCATCTGGAGGCTTACGGGAAGAGATCATTAATCCTACTAAAACAGTATGTAAATCTATCGCAGACATCTATAATGGTGTTGCGATAATGTTCTAGCGCTGTTCTTGTCTATTCCTGAAACATATAATGGAAAATAAATGTAGCAACCTTTATCATTTTAACACATATTCTCATTTTATATTGGTAATGAAGAAGTTGTTGAACAATGCAGACAACATAAACACATAGTTAAAGACTTAGGAAGAAATAAAAGCTTGACAAATACCTCTGAAATATGACATTAAGTTCGGAGTATTGTCTCTGTTTGATATTATTGATATACGGTTGACACATACGAAATGTACGGTGCTTTTGATTCATGTCATCTAAGTAGTTTTTAATGTTGTTCGCTGACAGATATGCAGTGAATCTGTCGACCAAGTTCATACAGTATACGAGTACACGTGTAGTGTAAAAAAACCCCTACAAACTCTCTGTAGTAAAGCACGCCGTCATGTTTTCTAATCTCTAATTACTTAACAAATTCATGAAATGCACGAATGATAGCAATGCAATAATATGGTGAACCGGAACTTTTAAAAGTTGTCCTGCATGGTTCAATAGCGTTTATAAAATGCATGATATATATTGGCACCTGACAGTAAATGATAGTAAATGTATTCCCAATACAAAAACACATACGACAGAGGCCAAAACTACCATCCACATTACACTTTCAAGAAAAAATCACATAAAGTGTTCGACATTCTAATGATTTGTTAACATGTTTAATACTATTTCTATGTTTTTTTTGTATGAATATAGCCATGATTATAACATTTAGCACCACATCAACAGCGCCTGGACATTTACGATTTATAGGTTATTCACATACAAAAAAATATTAAAGAAAAAACATCTTTTTAAACTAAGCGAGTATACCATCGATGTTATTGAAATTACTCAAAATCGATATATTTTTTGTTTATGCAAAGCTTGACGGTCCATATTATAACGTCACTTAATTAGCCGCCTCAGCTACCTGGATTGCCATAATTGTTTTTTTTCTAGTAATCTAGCATGGTTATCGTCATGCGCACATGAAGTTGCCTTGACTCTGTTGAACTCTGCCCTTATTTTTTAATATGTTGTTATATCTTTTCAGACCAGTATGAACATGATTCTATAAACGTTCATCTCGAAATCTTTTCGTATGATAAGTATCATAATGGTTTCCCTTCTATGAAATCCTTAAACGACAATAGTTTAGTAAACAAATACGTGCTCCGAGAGTTGTAGGTGACTAAACAAGGTCTCTAGCGCACAAAATGACGTCGCGCTCTTGTACAGGGCGTTAGTACTATGAAACGTAACTATTACTTCCCTGTCTTTCACAGCTAAACAAATATCATTAAAGCATTTGTGCCATTCTAAACTGATAAACGACTCACAGAACTGTTTCCAAAATGTGGTTACGATAATATCTTACGATTCAGAGGACATAATCATCTTGCTGTTGACATATAACTAGGCGTTTGTCCGATTTTGCTTACGTTCTGGTGACGATACTTTTGCGTCACGGCGTTGTCACTCTTTGAGTTCAACTTCTGTTTATTTCAGTACCTAACGTCATATGATATAATAGATCTACCACAACAATAAATTCGTTACGATTATTTACAAAGTTTATAAAGTTACTTGTAAAGTCTTCTTCCGGAACAAATTCATTTATCACTTTTATCTTTGCTAAAACGTGAATGCTGTTATATTAATGCTATGTTCCACTTCAAAATCCGTATAGCGTTGGGTTCACTGCAAAAACATTGCATACCGAAAGAAAATCAGATCGATATTCTAATTTAACCACCTGGGTGTTTTGCTTAAAGACAGGGACAATTTAATTATGGAGATGTATTACCTTAAGCTGAAAGACATGTTGCGATAAAGTCATTTGCAATGCAAGTTCTGATGATTCTTAATTAGTTACATTTGTCTCATTTTCAAGTAGGCAATTACAGAAAATGTAACGACGCAAAAGTGGAGAATTTGCTAGAAAATAACACATTATGTGTACATTCAAGATAGAATGATAATCCCTATAATGAACAAGAACCTGCAGAAAAGGTACACTCATGATTAATCTATCACAGACAATTGAAAGTCATATGGAACAGAATGCAGCGCATTGCCACTATCGCATGAGAGACAGGCACAGAAAGTTTGATATTGGATTTTTATTTTGGCCAATACACTGTTATTTACAAATGCCATTCACACATATAAGTCACAAAGTGTCGAGATAAACCATACCATATACATGCATATATCATTAAATTGTGTTCACCTGGGCGAAACATGACATGTTCTAAAATTAGATATAAATATTGACATTGTGAATGAGACTACGGGGTTTAGTTTGTTTATTATTAGAAATAAGCATTAAATCATCTTATTCCTATTGCATTATAGTTTCGTTTGCTTTATTTGATTTTTTTTAATTTTCTGTGGATATTGATTTAAATATATTGAATAGATCGTCATTGTGTTATGAACTATTAAGCCAGCTTAGTCCCCTCAGACAGGACATTGACTTTTAGATTACAACCGATTGTTTTGTTGAAATATCATTAGGAACTTAATTGGATATTGGCCGTTAGGCAAAATATTTTAGATACGTGTTGAAATCAATAATAAGGAAGTTAGGGGTGAGTAAGTAGGATTTAGAAAGGTAGGATCGAGTTATAAAGGTGTAAGGTTTTTGATAGGAAATCTACGATCTGCTCATAATAGTCAATTTTGAAACCATGGTACACATGTAACACGCACCCGGCACAGCCCACCAATTAGCAGTGATGACGACTACGTAATTAGGTGTATATTTCATACTGTAATATCGTTAGTTAAATATTAAAGTCCAAGTTAAGTTTGGAATCACTATATATCGCTATAATTGACAGATAGAACGGACCGCAGAATCTAGACTAATTAATACATATACCTATATTACTATTCTTTTTTTATTTACTGACAAACAATTTACATGGATAAATATATAAATTCTAGTTTGATTAGTGATTTCAATTTCAACGATATGAAATAACGCCCGCATCTATATTGAAAACAAGTACACATATCTGCTATATTAACACTGTTTATCTTTTTTTAAAGATATTTCTTGTTGACATTCTCGTGGCAAATGGATACCACAAAAATTGGGGTCTCGAGAGTGATTGATATAAATGGATTAAACCTTTTCTTAAATAAAAAACGAAAACCGAATTGTATAGTCTAAGCCCTCGTACCATAGTTAACAATAACGGAAATACTAACCTACGTAAAGTATTGCATGGAAATACTAACCTACGTAAAGTATTGCATGGAAATACTAACCTACGTAAAGTATTGTATGGAAATACTAACCTACGTAAAGTATTGTATGGAAATACTAACCTACGTAAAGTATTGCATGGAAATACTAACCTACGTAAAGTATTGTATGGAAATACTAACCTACGTAAAGTATTGCATGGAAATACTAACCTACGTAAAGTATTGTATGGAAATACTAACCTACGTAAAGTATTGTATGGAAATACTAACCTACGTAAAGTATTGTATACATCATTGTATGTTTGAAGTGCTCTGCCCTGAGACGTAAATTGTAGCTCGTACATTTTGTGTAATTAGTAGAATGGGTTGTTGCCTCAGAAATTGATAGATCAGTAATTAACAGTTTATTGCCTGGGTTTTGATGAGGAAGCCGACCCGCTTTATAAAAAAAGCATTCGTACTTTGTTCCTTTCCCGCACTCGACGCCCACTCTTTCAATGGTTGGTATTGTCTAGTATACCTCATTGTGATACATACTAGACGCCATTAAATGTCCAATTGTCTAATGTTAGGTTGAAATATCATTTATAGCGAATGCATGTCATCAAAACGTAATTATCTAGAGTGTATCCACAGAGCGGCTTCCTCACACCCTCTTGTGATACATTCATTAAATACACGGTGATATGGGAGTTTTACAGTTGATGATGGTTCGACAAATAAGGACAATGAGAAAACTGAGAAGGAAGCAACTTGTCAATTGACAGATTGCGTGTTGCCTCGGATTGTCGAACAATTAGTGGATCTCTTGATGACAGGATTAGTATTCTTACCATCGTAAGCTTGAACACTAAAATAATGGTCGAGAAATACGAGTTCGGTGTAAGTGATTTGCGAGGGTGTGGTGCACAAAGAAACCTTGTCATGAATCTTGTCATTAATCGTTCTGTTTTTCCCATTTATTGAGATATAGGCATAAAGTACGTAAAAAATGTCATGTACAATGTAATTATAAATGCTTCTGAAATCTGTACTAATTATCATCCTCAGTTTGTTTTATGATATTGTTCGGAACGTTCCATCCGGGGAACAATTTCGCCGTCATAATTTATTGGATTGTAAAAATTCGATTTTTATAATAGGAACTATTGTGATCACGAGTCGCAAGAACATGTGTGTATTTCCTCATCGCTTATGTGTTTTCGCCATTGGGACATAGGCGTAACAAAATACTTCATTGCTCTTGGTATTGTAAAAAAAAGCGGACATACCAAATGGTATGTGACGTAATGTTTGGCTTATGTTTTTCAACAACATTTCACAGTGTTTTACCCAAAAATGGCTCAACTGACTGAATACAAGAGTCGGTTTCGGTCAATTACTTTCCAGTTTTGCACAGAACTATGCAGTTACAGTGATTAGCACTCATTCTCGTCTTCAGTATCGAGAATATTAAGTAAAAAGCACGGTTGTTTTTTACCTGGAGTGTTTGCCCCATGGCCCGCAATATCATTAAGCGTATCTTAAGAATTTGTTAACTAAACCATGTGGGACCACTAATGCCACGTCTAGCACACCACGCTTTCTATCTTAGTTTAAAAAACTATCTTTGTTTCCTTTCTTCTTATTGTAGTTTAATCGAGTTTCTTTTATAAATGTTTATTACATTGACCTATCAAATTTTGTTCGTCCTAGTGTACAAGTACTTTTGAGGGAATATTTTGTATGATCTGGTCTCCAGGAAAACCCGCTATTTTGACAAAGAAATGATTTTGGGATTGTCCGTGGTATTAAAGAATATTGTTAATGAAGAAAAATGCAAAATACATTTTGTTAATATCCCGAGTTTTAAGGAGGTTGCATCTGTTTTTATATTGTCCCTATTCGGAACATTTTGTGTGATGTCGCAACTGTCATTCAAACGTTATTCGAAGTTACGTTAACAAGTATTTTATAATAATACCATATGATCAATTATTGAGATAAACTGTTCAAAATAGTATCACGTTTAGGAATTATACTTTATTATTAAAAGGTATAATTATCAGAATCGAAATTTTTTGCATTCAGGGAAAGGCTACTTCTGTGTTAACATGGTAAATCAACTAACTCAACGAACGTTTTTCTCAATCGTAGTACTTAACTGAAATTGGTCAACATAGCAAAGACGTATAATTATGATTTTGACATAATTCATGGGAAAATTTAAGATGTAGTACTATATGGGTAAATAAAATCAATATATAGGATTGTATTTTCCCGTATTTTAGAGATTTTGCAAAACCTTGTTACATATACAGTCTAACTTGTACTAGCGACCACGCGTATTAAGCGACCTTTGTCTTAAACGACCGGTTTAAACTCCTCCCGATCGCATTTGTTCTGTTTCCCATTGTATTAAGCGACTTTTGTCTAACGCGACCAACGACCACTATTTATGCACTATAATTGATTGGTCAAATTTTATTTAGCGACCGAAAAAAACACTGGTCGTCTGTAGTGACATGTTGTTAATTACTTTATATCTCGTCATAAATCATTGTTTGTTCACACTTTAGAGTTTGTCTTTTGTTAACTGGACCTCAATTAACAGCATTGATGATCACCATTGTGTCCGCAGAGCATGTCATACAGATGCTTAAACGCAAATAGATAAAATACATTCGCCGTTCTCCAGGAAAACCAGGCTTAGTGACATGATATTGTAATTATGTAATAATGTTTAGACAAGGATCTCAAATGTGAACAAAGTGATGCTCCGTAAAGTGCTTAGATAGTATAGTACTATATCCTACTTTTACTGTGTTGTCATAACTTATGTTAAAATAACTTATGTCGTTACTACGGTAACAAATCAATACTAGAAATTCGTGCACTCGGGATAATTATGTCGAGCCTCGGCGCACTTTGAAAAATAGCTACAACTTGAATTAGCCTTTAATTTGACCTTTGACCTCAATATATGGTCAATGTATGTCAAAGTTATGGTCCTGACAAGCTTCAATTTGACATTTGACCTCCAACACTGACTTTGACCTTTAAGATAGGAACCTGAGGGTTGGGCATGACACTCTGACCCATAGAGGTTAACATTCATGCCAAATATAAGAAAGATTGGTCAATGTATGACAATGTTAGGCACCGGACTAGCTTCAATTTGACCTTTGACCTCCAACTGTGACCTTGACCTTTGAGAAAGGAACCTGGGGGTTGGGCATGACACTCCGTCTCATAGAGGTTAACATTCATGCCAAATATAAGAAAGATTGGTCAATGTATGAAAATGTTAGGCTCCGGACAAGCTTCAATTTGACATTTGACCTCCAATTGTAAACTTGACCTTTGATATAGGAACCTGAGGGTTGGGCATGACACTCCGACTCATAGAGTTTAGAATTCATGCCAAATACGAGGGGTGATCCAGAATTACGTGGACTTTTTCTCTAATTCAAAAACCGTTATACTTAAAGTTACGAATCTGCATACCACGTAATATTGATACTTATTGCACACGTACACCAACTTTCATTTGGATATGATCATAAATAAAGTAAATACAGCGTCTGTAAGAGGGTATGGTTATGATCGCGGGGCATGTAAAAAATGACGTACGATGTCACCTTTAAGCTTATATCTTTTCATCAAGTTTTGAACACTGTTAATCAACTGTGCTTTATTTTCCCAAATCCATTTTGCTCTTACTATACATTTGTAATTGCCCTGTCAAGATTGGTCAATGTATGACAAAGTTATGGTCCGGACAAGCTTCAATTTGACCTTTGACCTCCAACGGTGACCTTGACCTTTGAGATAGGTACCTGGGGGTTGGGTACGACATTCCTCCTCATGGAGATGAACATTCATGCCTAATATAAGCAAGATTGGTTAAAGCATAACAGAGTTATGTTCCGGACAAAATCGGACGCACGAACGCCCGCACATACACCAAAAGTGGCGACTTAGTCTCGCTCACCGCAAGCGGGCTCGACAAAAGGGACCCTTATTGAAACAAACTGGGGGAAAGTGGTTAAAACAGTAGCTACGTTTATCTAAAGTACACTTTCACGATATTATGAAGTTGTATTAAAATAATAATATAATTCTAAATGTGATACAATTGCGAAAAGTTTATGTCAATAATTTGTCAAGTACTTGATTTCTAAAATGCTTGTTTAATGTTTGATATACATCAAATAACGTTCGAATGATGTTTGCGACGTCACTCCAAAGAAAGACAGAAGTGGTGAGCCTATGTAACTTAGTAATTGTATGTTACATTCTGCACAAATATTTTAGAAACTCCTCATAACAGACTTGTCTTTCTTAGGCTATATTACATTTGTATCATAATTTTGTCACTATGTCCGGTTTTCCAAGAGAACGGCTCATATACATCTAGAGGCAAAGTATGCAAATATGAGATGTGCATGCTACATTTATATTTGACAAATGAGTACTATACTTTAAACATGGCTTCTGTGTGGCTTTAAATTGTCTGTGAATTACAGTTTTTATCATACGTAGTATCAATAATTTCTAATTCAGACAGTACTACTACTAGTACAAACGCACAACACACCAGCATCTCCAATTGTCTACCACAATGTAGTGTGGTTTATCCTGATTGGAATTTTAACAAAAACAATTATATGTATATAAACAAATTTATTCGTCTGGAAATTTTGTTGAATTATCTAAAGCAATAATAAAGAAAGTATTCTAGGGAAAACTTGCGAGTACAGACTAGGTCCTAATATGTCACAAAATTACCATTTCTCTGCGGTATTCGTTACGCTAATATGAGCTTGTTTATGCCTTACAATATGGGTAAAACGTCTGTACAATACCTGATGCCGTATAACATAGAATGCTACGAAGTATTCAACATCAATTTCTATATATAAAGATAATAATAAATCGGACAGTGAATACGTCACTCGAAAGAACAAAAAAGAACAATCTCAGAAAGAAAGGCGAAACAAGGTTATAGAGAGTAAGACAAGGGTGGCAGCACTTAACTTAACCAGCCTAGCATAACATATAACATAATAGCACGACATAATGACAAATACAAACATAAAAATGAACAAAGAATGAAAAATCGGACAGGGAAGGCAGCAATGACTAGAGAGCCTAGCATAAAAAAGGAACACAGAAAGAAACGTTAGGTTTAGGGTAAACGTGTTTTCGGGTTTTGCGTCGGTTCGCTTTTACGATAGTTTGATTCAGGGTTTTATATGAAAGTGTCCATGTATAAGAGAACACCATTCGTAGTTGACGTTATGTGCAAAGCAAAATGCACGTAGGCTCCGATTCAAGGGAATAAGAATAAGTTCTGGACGACCTGTCTAACGTAGAATACCGCCTTTTGGTTGCTGTATCTTTTCTACTGGGTCATTCAGCTAGTTATAATTTATTATACTTTTCGACAGCTTGGACTTCGGCGGATCTGCGCTTGTTTAGTTGGGCATTGTGTTTTGTGTGTTTTTAATGTTTTCTGTGCTCGGCTGTTTAAGTTGAGTGCTGCCTTCCCTGTCTGACTTAATATACTCTTTTTGTGTGTGTTCCTTTTAAGCATTTCGTGCTCTGCTGTTTCTATTTAGTGCTGTTTCTCCTGTGTGATGTTTTATTATCTTGTTAATGTGTATAATGAACGGTATGGGATGTAGTTATGGGTATGACATTTCAGTGCAGGTCGGGATTGTATATTGTTAAACATTAGTTAATAAAAGAGGCTGCAAGAAAAGAACGTTTACAAATGTATTTGTAAAGAATAATTATTGTAAGCGATGATACTACAGTTTCATTTTAATTACATTCGATATATCACTCACACATCATTATCGTTTGCCTTGATATTTTGATTTGATAATTTTAACATTGTATATCAAGAATGAATTGCCATTGATTTATGCTTCATTGGGCACATGCGGGTTCCCATTGGGCACGGCATTGGTGGTTGTTAAATGACGCATGTTTGTTTTGTGGCAATTTCATTTAGAAGTAAATTGAATATTATGAACCGGTGTAGGTCAAACTCGCGTTTAGTTAGAAAGTCTGAATATAATAGATAATCGTACTGGGATAGCTGCACTCAACTTAAACAGCCGAGTACCAAAACATAAAAAACATCAAATACCACAGCCATACGACACAATACCCAACGCATAACTAAACGAGAGAATGTATCTGTGAGAGTGTGTGTATGTTTTGAAACTTGTATTTTTATAGTTCAACTTCATCGGCCAAAGTCAGGTATCAAATACTGCTGATGTATTGGACGAATTTTGCCATGCAAGTTCAACTTCACTAGTTCTACACACACAACTGCCCGCATTCTGCATCGAAAGCTTATTTGGCCGTGTTGTGAAAAGGGAACAACTAATTTCTCTTACCATATTGGCGATGGATACAATCCGGAAATCGGTCTCGAGAATCAGTGATTAAGATAAGTTGTTGAACTTCAACAATCAACCAAAAATATATTAACACTAACTAAGCACTCGCATAAAAGGTTAACAGCAATGAAAATGTCAATGCCCCCAAAGTTTTTTATAAGCTCGAACTTGACTATTTATTCGGCCTTTAATTAATAGAATCAACTGATGATAGGGCAATAGCGACACTAGATGAGGACATTACGTTGCTTCGTGTTCACATAATGATTGGGTAACTTCTAAATATATGAGAGTTAATTGCATGGTGTAATGAGGTTGATTCACAGCAAATATTCATGACACATCCACGTCAGCAATTTAGTAGTAAATGGTTCCACACAAACTAACAAGATAATCACATAGTAGTTAAAACTAACTCCCGTAGCGAGTATGGGCCGGTAGTCGTAATGGCCTATGAATAAATCAGAGAGGTTGCGAAATTGAACGTTAAACGTTTACGTCTACTTGAATACAACTTTGAGGTATTTTGTCATCCGGTATGTGTCGTTTCTACAGGTAAAACCCCTTTCACAATTGTCGTGCAACGGGTCTACGATGAAATTTTGAGGACTATCACGTGTCAGTCGCACGACGGACTTAAGAAATTTCTGCATCGTGCGACCGTCGTGCGAAGGAAAATTTAATCGTGGACCCTCGTCGTAGAGCTTTGGACATGTTCAAAATTTTCTACGGCGGATGACTGTCGTAGGTCCGTTGTGCGATGTCCTACGCCGTCGCACGACGGACGTGCGACTGACGCACGATGGACACACGATTTGTTTGTGATAACTGTATAAGGCCAAACTAGACAATGCTATTGTCGTACGACTGACGTACGTCGATCGTACGACGGACGTGCCACAACTGTTCATTGTAAGGCTGTCGTGCGTCAATTGTTATGTCGTGCGACCATCGCACGACCGTCGTACGTCTGTCGTGCGAATTTGTACCATTGCATTGCCTTTAATATATACTAATTATTTATTTCAGTATTTATTCCAACTTTCAGAGTTAAAAGCCTATGTATGCCGACCCTGTATCATTACCATAGTTAAAGAGAGCTCATCCGTATGTTTCATGTCTTAAAATTGCGTTTTTATCTTATAATAGGACGCGCTAAGTTCGGTGTTGCAAGACCGGACAAGACGGAATCCGATGTCTCAAATACGGAGTTGAAAAGAGATATTGTTACTATATATTATACAGATCTTGCTTTAAGGCGATTCATAACTCTTAAATTTTTTTGTACAAGAGGTATCAAACACCTGATTTTATAAAGAACAGACTCATGACAGTGATTGTGCAAACCCATAACAGTTTTGCTCGGCTAGTTTTTGAGATATTTTTAGAATTTGGGGAAACCCCCTAAAAACGGATATTTGCATTTTACCGAAAAAGTTTGAAATTTTATTTCATGAAACTTGCCATGCATGAAATTTCGTATATACGGAATCACATGATAATGTTTGTTTTAGAATATGCATGTTATATGTATTTTAAATGATATTTTAAAATATAAGATTTTTCATTTTTAAGTTATCCGAAAAAAATAGTTGAACAACATACTGTTTTCGTACATGCAACCAGTAGAGTAACTATTATAGAAGTTTTATTCCAAATGTCATGACAGTTGCTCGGCTAGATTTTTTTATCGACAGTTTAGTGATTTCGGAAATGTCTAAAACCAGGAGAGTTTACAAAATACATCAACGTTTTGAATACATTGTATCCAGTTTTCGCGACAATTTGTTTTTGAAATAAATGTGTATATTTGAAGATGAGCCCAGTTTTAGCTATATGCTTTTTTGCATTAGCTAGTCTATTTCCTTGCGAAATAAATGCAAAGAACCTTCCTCTAATGTAGTCGGGATGCTTGCTAAACAAATATTAAAACTTGGATACAATTTTGTGTGGGCGCATTATAAAACGTTTCACATACGTTGTAGCTAGTATTCGCGAGTGTTGATGTTTTAAGGTTTAGAATAAATGGTACATAAAATTGCAGCTATAGCTTTAGTCTGCAAGCTTATTATAGTATAATATAGTAACAACTATACAGTAAATTCGCTTTTTTAAGACATGCTGACGAATCAATTTTTAATTTTTCGTACTATTTCATCATGGTAGTCAGACGCTTTTAATACGTCTTATTTACACCGATTACTAAACTTCCCCTCAAATGAAGAGTTGGGAATCACCTTAATAAAGGTGACTTGAAGACATGAATAAATACGAATTCATCCCCTGTAATCACAAAAAAACATAACCGGGCGTTCATTCCGCGTCGAAACCGTATTCAACCACACGAAAATAAGTTCGGCTGATTAATGTCCCTCCTTATGTGTACTTTATATATAAGAATACCTTGCTTAGATACAAAGGCATTTTGTCGCATGGAATTTAGCCGTTATCTTTATTAACCCTAGTGTTAAAGTCCATGACACCAAAACAGCTGATTTGTATTTGTCAACATGATTCTTCGGTCAAGGCCAGACGTACTTTTTTGTATTAAAGGAAAAATAAAATCCCTGATCTCAGCGTGTAAGGTAACCGATATTTGAAATGATTTCGATAACGAATTCGTATTTTTCCATTAATTAAATGGTTTCGTGTAGAACGATCGAGCGTTGTCAATTATACAATTTTTATTCTATTCAACTAAACTGTTCATTTGTATGTCTAACAGTGCAACCTCTCTATAGCGGCCTTTCCCAGAGCAACAGCCTCTCTTAAGAAACACAATCCTTGTTGTTCCAAAAGTATAAAAATCAATTTTACCTCTCCAGAGAGCAACAACCTCTGTATACAACGAAACTTTAAGTGTCTCAATAGGTGTTTCTGTAGAGAGAATGTAATGTACTTTCTTAGTACAAGACGGTACATTTTCTACAGTTTTATTTTCTTTGGGGTTTGAGTCCAATATGAAGAGGATGATCGCCAATACCCCCTAAAAATCCCCCTGGTGTTTCAAGTAGTTCATGGATAGTATTGGCAACGGATTATTTAAACATGATTGACATAATGTCCAACGACTTTGTGTTATAAAAGTGTTATCGACTCGTAAAAATCATGGTGTCAGACAAAATGAATAATTTTATACCTGAAAAAGTGTAACAGTAACTAACTCCTTTAGTTGTATAAATTAAACCTCATTAAATTTATTTAAGGCTTCAAACACGGCAATAATAAATTAATGTCATTATATACATGTGAAATTCATCATGTATGATTTAAACTTTATTGCATTTAGAACGTTAACCAGCCCCGAGGGATTTGAATGAGCTTAAAATTTGACGTTTACACGTTCGGGTCAAATTCTGACCTGTTGACCTCCGTAATATACAAATATGTATTAAGTGGAAGTATAACACCAAGTTGGTTAATTCATCAATAAATATGTAATTTTATTTAACTTTTCTCGAATACAATTTACTTATGCGCATAGTGTTCGTATAAATTCATTCGGAATGTTGTTCTAGACAGATTGGATTTATTTCTTTATCTCTCAAAGAAGCCAAAATCAAGGTAGTTATAAACATATGTTTCTATATAACGTTACTAGTCTTACCTGTTTCTGAAACGGTATAATTATGATGTTTTTGTACTGTAATTGTAATTTCGTCTTGTACGGAAATGAAACCGCTCGCAATTTTCGTCTAACATGAACATGAAACATTTTGTACACAAATGAAACCGCTCGCAATTCTCGTCTAGCATGAAAATGAAACCTCTTGTACACAAATGAAACCACTCGCAATTCTAGCATGGAAATGAAACCGCTCGCAATTCTTGTCTTGTATGCACATGAAACTGCTCGCAATTCTCGTCTAGCACGGAAATGAAGCCGCTCGCAATTCTCGTCTAGCACGGAAATCAAGCCGCTAGCGATTCTTGTCTTATACGGATGTGAAACTGCTCGTAATTCTCGTCTAGCATGGAAATGAAGCCGCTCGCAATTCTTGTCTAGCATGGACATGAAGCCGCTCGCAATTCTTGTCTAGCATGGACATGAAGCCGCTCGCAATTCTTGTCTAGCATGGAAATGAAGCCGCTCGCAATTCTTGTCTAGCATGGACATGAAGCCGTTCGCAGTTCTTGTCTAGCATGGAAATAAAGCCGCTCGCAATTCTCGTCTAGCATGGAAATGAAGCCGCTCGCAATTCTTGTCTAGCATGGAATTGAAGCCGCGCGCAATTCTTGTCTAACACGAAAATGCTTCCGCTCGCAGTTCTCGTCTAGCACGGAAATGAAGCCGCTCGCAATTCTTGTCTAGCATGGAAATGAAGCCGCTCGCAATTCTCGTCTAGCACGGAAATCAAGCCGCTAGCAATTCTTGTCTTGTACGGATGTGAAACTGCTCGTAATTCTCGTCTAGCATGGACATGAAGCCGCTCGCAATTCTTGTCTAGCATGGACATGAAGCCACTCGCAATTCTTGTCTAGCATGGACATGAAGCCGCTCGCAATTCTTGTCTAGCATGGAAATGAAGCCGCTCGCAATTCTTGTCTAGCATGGACATGAAGCCGTTCGCAGTTCTTGTCTAGCATGGAAATGAAGCCGCTCGCAATTCTCGTCTAGCATGGAAATGAAGCCGCTCGCAATTCTTGTCTAGCATGGAATTGAAGCCGCTCGCAATTCTTGTCTAGCACGAAAATGCTTCCGCTCGCAGTTCTCGTCTAGCACGGAAATGAAGCCGCTCGCAATTCTTGTCTAGCATGGAAATGAAGCCGCTCGCAATTCTCGTCTAGCACGGAAATCAAGCCGCTAGCAATTCTTGTCTTGTACGGATGTGAAACTGCTCGTAATTCTCGTCTAGCATGGACATGAAGCCGCTCGCAATTCTTGTCTAGCATGGAAATGAAGCCGCTCGCAATTCTTGTCTAGCATGGAAATGAAGCCGCTCGCAATTCTTGTCTAGCATGGAAATGAAGCCGCTCGCAATTCTCGTCTAGCATGGAAATGAAGCCGCTCGCAATTCTTGTCTAGCATAGAATTGAAGCCGCTCGCAATTCTTGTCTAGCACGAAAATGCTTCCGCTCGCAGTTCTCGTCTAGCACGGAAATGAAGCCGCTCGCAATTCTATTCCACCGCGGAAATCTGCTGCATAAAGTAATTTGAATCAGGTTATGCTTCTGTCACAAAGCTCGTACGATATCCGTACGAATATTTCAACTCGTGAGTCCACAATTTTAGAAATCCTTACGGTGTTTGTATGTTCGTAGCGTCTGGACACAGCTCGTACGGACCATGGACGATCTATAGAGATGCACTCGTATGATTACCGTACGATGATCAACTCGTACGGAGCTCGTAGGGCAAATGTGACCTAAGCATTAAGAGTACAATGCCCCAATTGAGTGTAAATTGCAATATGATAAGAGTTATGTTCTGTTATATTTCTCGGTCAGTGAGTCGGTGATGTTATATTGTATATTTTTATCAAACACAGTCCATTTATAGGAAACGTTTACATTCACCATAATGTGCATATTAATTACCTACATGTATAGGGTCAACTTATTTTCTGGAATATTAATCTATTTGTTATTAAAAACTTTGGTATAGCTAAGAACATTTGATTTGACGCTTAAGACTCCTAGTTAAAATAACAAATCTGATTGGACAACGGATAAGCATGGATATTCAAGGATTTCATGTTAAATGTTCTTAGCTATATCAATCCGTTTTATTCGATAGTGTACAGCAGGTAAAAAGACTACTCTTGTTTGAGATGTGTGCTGATTTTGCATAGATAAACAGCCTTGCGTTTAGAAAAACATCAATGGATCGAAATACCATTTTTCGTTGAGATTTAGAGGAGCTTTACAGCAGCCTGAAATGAGACACAATGTCGATTGTCATCCACTTGTAGAGAAGTTGCAGTCCAGGACAATACTGGGTACGTGAATCTGTCGTCGCGTTTGACTAAACAAATGTTTAGAGACAGTGCTAAGCAATAATAAACAATAAACAGGTTTTCATATCTAATCATATACGTGTACATGTAGAGAGAATAACAGTTACTGTCTAAACGTATTGATTTTGTTAAATAAGACGATCGTACACGAGCGCCTAGTTGTCACGTATCTGTGTGATGGACTTTGTCCTGTATATTTGGGAGTTGGTTAAACTAGTGTAGAGAACGTGCCTGTATTCACTTATTGTGGAATCGAAAGCGGTTAAAGTCCAAACTTTAACAGAAAAAAACCAGAACGATGATAAACGTCTTTGTATTTCCTGTAGAAAATGAAGAATCAAAGTCCATTTTACAGTTCAAATAAGGACGACAAAGTTCGTGCGTACTTTCACCTAATTCCAAAGTCCAAATAAAATAATCGTATAGATACCACATTATGAATCATCGTTAAATTTTATTGTATTCGCTATATCTTTAAAACGCTAGCTTCGTCTGGGCATTTGTAGTTAGGTGAATCCCCACACATGATAACTATACTCTCGATGTCATGTGACGATTTCGAGTTCATTCTGGGTTAAATACTTAGATATACGTGTAGAGTATGCCTGTTGCAGTCCAAGTCAGCTGGCACTTGGGCAGTTCATTTTCTCGTGCGGTTATGTTATGCATTGTGCCTTGTAATTGTCGTATGCGATGTTCTTTTAGGTTGTCTGTGCTCGGCGGCTGATTAAGATGCTGACTTCCCTGTCCGACTTTATATCATCTTTCACCGAGGTTTTATTCTGTCTCAAAATGTTAGTCAACGCATACGTCGATTGTTTGGTCTCTAATTCTACAATTATGTTCACCTTATGATTCCATGGCCATAGTCAAGCAAACTTTAAGTATTTTTGTATTACATATTGGCCCACTTAAGGTATTGTAAGGGCTGTATGTCGGCGTAACGACTTAAAACTGTATTTAATTAATACAATGTAAACACTATTAGCTGTTAGACAATTGTAATATGTTACAGAAGAAAACTTCGTTTAATAAATATCTGCTTTAAATGAGCTGTCGATATTTGGGACAGATGTTAACGAAGGTATGCTTGGATATTTGTACCAGATTACGTTTAATTAACATTGGTTGTTTTCCAAGCTAAACATAGTGACATGAAGTCATGTATCTATTAAGTCACCCACGATCTATTTACCGAATTATTAAGCTGAGACAAATATTTAATCATGATGTTTCCTTTTCATACATGCATAGCATTCAGCGTGTCTTAGTCGTTTTTACATCATGTGAAGATAGTGGGAAAGAGATATGTTCATATTGTTCTACATAAAAACATCCTCCGCTCATGCGAGTACTGCGTATGTTTGACAAATGTGCACTTCAGCAAATGTTTGCAAGGAATTTGAAAGAAGTTCATAACATGCTAGAAAAGAAAAGTATTACGACTACTTTTTACGTAATGTTTCTCAGTTATGTGTAATGTTGCACGTCATCTCCAAAAGGACCCGACTTTGTATGGTACTGCAATTGCCACCTTCGTAACCATGGTTAAGTCCTAATTATAACTGCAATACAATAGTAAATTACATGTTTCTGTATAGAAGCCTGTCGAGTGATACAAATTGCTTTGCATTTATGATTAGGACTCTACCTCACACATATCAGGTTCTGTCGCCAGTTATAGATAAACCACAATCGTTCGGGCGTAACTGTTCTTTTAATAATAAAATAATCCAGGTAAAAGGGTGTATTTGGAAAGGAAACAATTATTGGAAAGTGTAGCTTACTTCGTCCTCCATGATGCAGTAGGCTAAGCTACTGCTTATGGATCTTCTTAGATCGTTTTGCTTGGGTTCAAATCCCACCCATTTTGAATATTTTTTTCAATTTTGTTAAATAAAACCTGCGCGTACATGTCTATTATATGCGAGCCAGTCTCCAGGAAAACCTGCTATATTGACATTATGTAATTACTATATATAACAATAAGGAAAAATACTTATCTATTGATTCTATTTTAAGTATTTGACCCATGTAGTACTATATTTTAGCTCTAAATTTTTCTATGAGTTATGTCGAAATCACATACTTCGTTGCTATTGTGACCAATTTCAGAAAGGTACTCCGATTGAGAAAAGCGAGGAGTCGGTTGTTTAAAACAGTAGTAGCCTTTCTCTAAATGCAAACAATTTCGATTTTGATGTATATTTTGAAAAGTGAAACATAATTATAAAATGTGTTACTATTTTGAACAGTTTATGTCAAGAATTGATCAAATGGTGTAATTATGAAATACTTTTTCAGTTACGTCGAATAACGTTTGAGTGACGTTTGCGGCGTCACACAAAAATTTCCGAATAGGGACTCTACCAAAACAGCTGTAACTTCCTTAAAACTGAAGTTATTAACATAATTTCTTTTGCAATTGGCTTAATATGTTTGTCAAAATAGCAGGTTTTCCTGGAGACTGGCTCATATATATATACTCCTAAAATATTTCTATTTCCTTTGTATTTTAATCCTTGAAAACATTGCCACGTCAAGACTGCCGAACAGAAACATCGGTCTACGGTCACCCAAACTGTGCTCCTTATATTATTATAAAAAAGTAATGTATTATGATAATACAGTTATTTAAAAAGAGTTGAGCAGCGGACTCAAACCCACAGCCCATATAAAAAGTATGCAAATGTTCCGATTAAAGACTAGGCCACGCTGCCGACTTGAAAGATAACGTGATTGTTTAACATATATCCATAATTTATCAGAAAATAACGGTAAATATCGTTTCAACCTTAGCAAATGAACTCGTCCTCGGGTCATATTCCGAAGGTCGTTGTACATCTATGGGAGTGCTTAATATACACACGCGGAACGGTCGTGGTTGAAACAATTCGAATATTTTCATGATTGTGCACGAGGCCACATTCACGTATATGAATGATTCATGCTCTGAAACACACACTCTCACAGCTATAATTGATCCACCATACCACTTTAGGCGTACGTTTTAAATGCATTCCTACCTATCCCGCGCAAACACAGATTAAGTAAGATTTGTATGTACCAAGGGTGTGTCAAAAACATTTGTTACCTGTATACCTCGTTAATACTTGTCTCCTGATAAAAGTAGTGTTTGGTCATGCCGTTTCCAAAAAAATGTTTAGCATTGTAGGTTGAGCTAATCCGAATTCCTGGCTTTAATATTCAATCGGCAACACTTGCTGTTCCGCATGCACCGACTATCTCGATAGCTTAGCGGTAGAGTATCCGCTTTGAACACAAGCGCATGCTTGTTATATCAAGGACAGGGAAAGTGTTGGCAGTGTTTTATTGCTTGACCTACAGTAAAACGGGAACAACTGCTTCACTTCTCTCATACCCTCGTGGCCAACGATACCATAAAAAACAAGAGTTCGATAAGATTATGCAGAACTTGTTCACACTCGGCCTAAATTTAACTACGAAATTCTAACGATACGTGGTTTTTGGATATTGACTGAAATACGCGAGGTTATAGTGTTGTATTGGACCCATGTATTTTTTAAAGAGACCACTGCTGAAGCATTATTCAGGCTGATTGAAATAAAATTGATATATTATGTCAACACGAGCTAGGCAGCACCATCACATGGAGATGGTAAAAAACGCACAGACAAGTAACACGGTAGTGGTCCCGATAACCACTTTTCAGTTCCGTCAGAGAGATGTACTGTTTTCATATAACTCTGACGTAACTGAGAACTGATTTAAGCTAAGACGGAACGCAGGATACGTGACATCTGTTTTCAGATCCGTCAGAGTTATATGAAAACAGAACAATTATCTGATGGAACTGAGATGTGGTATATCGGGATTACTTCTTTTTTCATGGTACCTGTCAGATATACTGTACTACCATATCTGAATGAATGATTGCGTACGGATAGACGGACGTATTGACAGATGGTGGACAGAGGGGACCAACCCTGTACTGAAAGTGTAAAGACACCAATTGATAAGGCCTAACACGATTCGATTGAAACAAATAATTATTATATTATCATGTATCACAACCTGTAAGTGAGGCTAATAGAACTGATAAAGGATGTTTAGGATCGCGCGAGCCCAATATAAATGTTATATCGATCAACCAAAACTAATAACGAGAGATGTCTGTTAGAGAGTACCCGTCATAAACGAGAACGAAACGTAGAAATAGTTTTACTTATCAGCTGACATCGGCGTGGACTGCACACTGCTACATCAGGCAATTAATTAGTAACACTTTATCTATGTATAGCTTGCCTATCGGACAATATTTCCGAACTTTGGAATGCGGTTTGAAATTTACGTTGCCATCCTATGACTTTATTGTTTACCTTTAAAAGCCCACACACTATCTTACAGGTCTACATCGCAATAAAGCGGACAATTACATCAATGCTGTAGTTCTTGTGGAAATAAAATAAAGGTTGTGTTTCGGGCTTATCATTCATATTATGTGCGACGGAGAGTGAAAGCAAGCATTTCTAAAATTGCATTTTTAAATAATTCAAAACGTATAAAAAAAGGTAAATTATTTTGTTTTTGAAGAAAATACAACATAATTACGTACATTGTATATATACAGCAGTAATAAGTCTTTTAATATTGAACTTTTATTAATTAACAGTATTTTTTTAAAACAACAAACTTTTTAATTTTTATAAGTTTTCATCATCTTTATGAATGCGTATTGAATGCCAAAATTCAATAAGAGGCTATATTGGGATTTACTTTGTATGCTCGTTTTCAAGAGCATTTTGATAATACATTCTCGTTTTATAACATTTCGTTTATAATTTAGAAAAACACTTTCCAATAATGAATGTGTTTATTAGACATATTTTTATAGTGTAGCATTTGAACTGATAAACATTAATCGTCGGTTATGTTTTGAGTGAGTAGTCTTTACTGCAACGGATTGCCACAATTTCATTGATCAATAAATCGCCTCCTCGATAGCCTTGTGGTAGAGCGTCCGATTCGAATGCGGATGGTCGCGGGTACGATCATCAGCCGCTTCATACCAAAAACGCAATAAAAATGGTACCAGTGTTCCGTTGTTCGGCGCTCAGCATAAAACGAAAACCGGTTTTTCTTTTCTCAAACCTTCTTGGCAATGGATAACATCAGACATGAGGTGCCGCGAGTGTTTAATATAAGTTGGAAAAACTTGTTTCACAATCGACCTTATGATCCTTACCTGTAGTAACTTAACAAATAATGCTCATGGACATTAATCAGTGCTAGTTATAACAGTGCCGCCTATAACAAGAATTGGAGTGGATTGTTATTCTGGATCTACAATAATTGCACTATTTAAAGTGAATTGGACATATTGTTATTTCTATAATAGAAACAGTATTCAGGGTAAACATCCCAACCTTCAGTTTCCATATAAATTATATTACATGTACTGTGTGTTCATTTTAGAAATGAACCCAACATAGAAACGATGTCATAATTTATCACGAACGCTTTTGTAAACATGTGTACCTAACAATTCTTTGTGTATATATATACCTAACCATTCACCTTTTAAGGCAAGAGTGTTCACCCATGTTTCTTAACATTCGACAAGTAAAAAGTAATTTAAGTATTTAATTTAAATGATATACGAGTATGCTATGAAGATCTTGATTAACATCTGATTCTTAGACGGTATGGCAATGGGCAAGACATGTAGAGCAGTGGTTTAGAGTTTTAACGACTGATTATTGGATATGAGTAAAGGGTGCGAGCCCCGTTTTAGTTAACAGCCCAATGAGATGTGATAAATAGTGAAGCAGGATTTTTGTCGCAGCCGATGCAAATCTTTGAACAGAGCAGTTTTCAACAACATTGATTCCGCTTTATTATTACCTATATATATCATTTACCGCACAGCCTTGTCATATGTTTATACGTAATCAGTAATTATTTTGTACCTGATATCAAATGTACTTTGAGCCGAGAGTATTCAATATAGCCCCCATTCCAGCGTATTTTTCACCCTGTACATATACAGGGTGTTTAAATGTTTAAATTCCAATAGTTTTTGGGAGGCGTTAAGCCTCTCATTACTACCATTGCCCATTTCTTAATGCAACCTGAACCGCCTTTAGGCTGCTATGTGAATCTGCATTCAAGTAGTTCCAGAAACGTTCAACATTCACAATACTGCTACATATGTTTCTCCAATTGTTTAAACTGATTTAATTCAATCAGCAACATTTGTTTATTCTAAGATCAACAATTATTGTGAAACTGTTCGTTAAATCGATATTTTTGCAGAAAATCACTACGCCGGGTCGATATCGAACTTGTTTCGTAATATGAAAATGACGTGTTCATCAAATGTCCCGGCTGTATAGCTATTTTTAGAAACTTCAGACCAGGGCCACGTGATGGTTTTATCAGTGAAACGTATAATATCGTCTGAAAAGTACTGTTATGCAATCATATGGTGTGACTTTACTAGCCGCTTTCTATAGATGTCTCACGCTGTGAGGGAAGTGACTACAAGACGGTACTGTAGAATTTGATAAATAGGCGCGTAGTATTATTTTTAAGCCACTTTCGATATACGCATTCAATACACGTATTACATATAAATTAATATGCCCCTTTTTACAATTATTTAGATACCCAACATGCCTATATAGTCACATATGCCTATTTTGACATTCAAGACAAGATCGGCAGTAAGAAAACGAACATTAAACGTGTAAAGTCGGTTTAAGCTTTAGTAGCAGCAACCAGATCGCCTCCCATTAGCACTCTCAGTGCTTTGATTTTCTGAGGTCAGGAGAATGTTAACTTTTCAGTTCAAATTCTACCATTGTTTTAAATATTTCGAGCAATAATTGAAATCATAAGTGTAAAACATTGAATTAAATTTGCGCACTGTGTACAAAGCTCAGATGAAATTTAGTATGAATTTAAATTTTGAGAACAATCTTTTTTAACACCATGTATATATTTTGCTCACAGATTTAGCTAAACTACCACTCAACACCCGAAGCATAACGTCTGCTGGCATTTATTTAATCAGTAGTTTGTTTCGCAATATTTGCACAAGGTAATTCAATAATTGTAAAATGTAATTTAATTCAGTACTTATGTCGAAATGTTTTTAGCGAGCATGGATGCAAAGAATTGATATACATGTAAGTACTTTCTGCGGGTGGCTCTGTTTTGTTTCCCGCCCCTATCTTCAAGCGCGGAATCTGTTTCTCTTGATTGCCAAAGGTACACTGTGGTCTAAAATTGGATTAAGAAAATGAGCTGTCTCGACTGTTATGTTACCATTTTCACATATAAAGGTATATGTTGAAATATTCGGAGTAGAATATCTGTAGAATGTAATAGGCATCAAATAGTCAAGCACAAAGATGCACATTTTTGTCAGCAATTACCCCGATTTACAACCTAAATGAGGTGGAAATAATGGAAAGTAACATTCAGCTGGACAAGCAAAGCACAAAAGGCACAAGAACACACCAAAAAGCATGAAGGTCACATATACATTTGACAGGGGAAAAGGCATTACATTGAGTACGTACATATGATCGTCTTTCACAATTTTACTATCTAAGTATTGGATAAAAGTGGATACTTATTCAAATCTAAATAGGTTCACTTCAGAGAAATGTGCACACATTCACCCACAGCATACATCGCAAGAAAATGGGCAGCTAATTGTGTCTATAATAAAACAGTTTCCATTTCAGCGCAAAAGGGAGTAAAATATGGCTGCGTTACCGAGCTTGGCCGCCTGCTATGTCGTATTGACAACGATGTTATTGGTCCTTCCAGTCGTGCATGCGCAGACAAAACCAGCTCTAACACAGGAACAAATACAAGCTGCGATATTCATGCATGCGTTGATTAAGGTATTACAGAGCTTTTTAGTTCAAGTTATCATATAACATTTTACACTTAAGGGATAAATTAACGCGTTGTTGATGATGCTGACAATAAAGATGGTTGCGTTGTTGTTTTAAACAGTTTTGTTTTGTTTTATTGTATACTAGTTTGACAAATGATTTACAATGTATCATGTTTGAACATTGCATGTTCACTTACTTATTTTCATATTCTTCAATATATTATCAGAATTATCCAGAAATAAAGACGTTTCTTAATCAATCCGAGAACATGCCGGATGAAGTACCTGGGGTCACTGTAAATCCACTGATGAACATATTTCTAAACGGTAATCCTTTTATCTTTGTAGTTTACCATTTATTTATTATACCATATTTATATAGCTCTTTTATCAGGTTTAGATGTGCTACATTTTAGAACCCCTAAGAAGTCAAACTATAATACTACCATTCTGGTACTTTAATTGTTTAATTAAATTGTTTACCGCCTCGATAGCGTAGTGGTAGATCTCGAGTAGGATCCGCAGTCGCGAATCTCGAAAATGGATCTGTATAATTATCTCTCTTGCTTACCGCTCAGCACGGTTAGATCCAGGTCACCTGTCAGGATAAGGTCACTGGGTAGTCTCAATATTACTGAATTACTATTGACAAGCGAACATGAATCGGAATTTTGAAAGTGAAATATTTTTTTTGGATTGACGAAACCTTGCTTACATCTAAGCATTACTATGTCATATGAAGTACAACGAGCATTTGATACACGCAGTTTAGTTCAAAGTTAACAACAATATTTACCCAAGTTAGTTAGAATAAAGACGCGTTTCAGTAACCCATATGTAATAGAGCGTGTATCGGTGTTATACACAGGGCCAGAAGCCGGAGGTCAAATTGGAAAAAAAAATAGGAATCGACAAACCGAATTACCACAAACGACGACAAACAAACAAACAGTAGTTAAGCTATGTTCAAACAAAGTATTCACATGCACATGATTAATGTATAACTATTTTACGTCTATCTTGTCTGAGATACATACTAATTTGGGTTTCTTTTCAAAATCAGGTATGCGTAATCTTGCAAGAACACCTCCACCCGAAGTGAACCATCCAAGCAGTAATTCCAAAAACACAACTGGTGGAGCTAACACTTCTGGAACCAACAGTATAATGAAGACAATTCTCGAAAACCCTGTGTTACGTCAGATTGCAACAGTAGTTTTTAAACAGGTAAATCACCGACATGTATATACATCGTATATTGGGCATGTTTTTTTACTACATGTACGGTGTTTTGTTGCGAAACCAAAGCCAAATTTAATTTTCATTTTTAATACTGGGGTTTTGAATAAGAAGTTTCATTTTTTATCAATCAAATAGTACTGTTATTTGATTTCACGTTAATATTTTGTGTATTGACTAATCATTCCATGGCTCATATACAACCTTTCCCTAATTGAATCGTTAACCATTTGACCAGCAAATAATGACGTTTCACCTTCGGTATGTATTATTACTAAATGAGAGCACACCAAATTGATTTCTGTTATAAATTTTGACAAAATATTCATGAACATCATTTCCTATTTATGTAGAATAGATAAGGTCATAACCTGTACGTATGAGTAAAAAAATGATCATGAATTGGATTCATTTGGCGAAGCAGTACCGTTGCCGTAAAAGGTGACCATTAGGTTTAAATAACGCATTATACGGAATAAGACTGAGTGCAAGTCCACACAGTAGGAATCCCGATACATCGCTTCTCGGTTCCGTCAGGGAATAGTTCTGTTGTCATATGGCTCTGACGGACTGAAAACCGATTAACCCTTAGACGGAACTCAGATGTTATGTGTCCTGAGTTCCGTCCGAGCGTTACGTCGGTTTTCAGTTCCGCCAGAGCCATAGGAAAACAGAACGATTCTCCAACGGAACTGAGAACCGGTGTATCAGGTTACATACCTAATGAACATAAAAATCTAATTTATCTATGAAATGTCGCCGTTTTCGACCATTGTTATACCTGAATGCTTGTCATATCATGAATTTGTTTTATTAAGTAATGAACACTGACGAGAGTGTTCGCAAGTAACACACATGTATCTCCTCGTTGTTGTTTTTCAAGTCCCTAGATGGTATCCCACTTTATTTCAAATACACATTTCAAAATGTACTCTCATAGTGTAGATTTATAATTATAGTTTTGTACTTAAAGGAATAAAGATAAAACATGTGGACATAACAATGTACTAAAGAGTTTTTAACAATGGAGAAAGCAATATTGTGTAAACTTTGTTCCATAGTATCTGACATATCAATTAGACTTAGATCACTTTCTTATGTGTTTGTTTGATAATATTGGCATGTCTTGTAAACAAAATATTTGACACATTTTATGTTCCAATTACTTACAATGTTTTATTACGATTACAATTGATGGCAGTAAGCTTTCTGGTATACGAGCGTTTTATTATGCAACATTTTACGAGACCATTCTCTCGAGACTTCATTATTTTAGCAAAACATGACTTTGTGTGTTTACAGGTTACTACAGGATTGTCCGAGGCTAAAACAAATAACAAAACTATTGGAAATGATATATCGTCTTATCTCACACTGATTCAACCAATGAAGTTGGTGAGATCATTAATGACGTCATATATGACAAGCTCGAGCATGCGCAATGAAGCAAGTGAACATGTCAGTACTGCATGTTACAATGACGTCACTGATTCAATCGATAGTTTATTGGCGGGAAAATCGTGGGCAATAGACAGTAAGTATGCATATCAATGATCGCAACTGTTACTCATCCTCTATGTCTAAAATATTACATAGTGCAATGGTTATAACTGTAAAACCTAAACATAGGACAACACGTGTCAAGGTTCGGGACCACTGGTCTAATAATTGAGTCGATCTTAAGCAAGACCGGGACTAAGCAGTACACGGGGCAAATTATATATTTTATTTTTGTTTAACTCTTGATTGCATTTAGCCCAAGCGAAACACACCTTGGACCTACAATTTGTGATTTAAATTTTTATAATTCTTACTTTGAGGTGGCATATAGCATATATCAATGATGACATTTTAATGATGACAAAGGGCGGAGCGATCAAAGCCAAAAAAGATATCTAACTTAGAATGTAACATCCAGCATGTTGATTGGCTGATAGAAATTCGCTCCAACACATGACGTCACGTCTGTTAAGTGTAGAATTTAGTCGGTACAAGCGATACACGCGAGAAATTTGGGGTTTCTAAACAGTTCATCTCTAGTTGGGTGGGAAACACTGAGAAGCGTTTCTGAGATTTCAAGTGGTCGGTCGAGATTCGAACCAGTGACCTCCGAATTGGTATTCGAGAGACCTAACCACTGGGTCATCGTTCCATCAATTTTGATAACTCTGTTTTCAGTGCTAGATGCGCAAGGAAAGATGTTACCAGGTATAGAGCGTGGATCTTTCTATTTTGCTGGTTCGTACGACCAATGCTACATGGTCAAACCCCGCATCGACACCCAAACTGAATCACGAGAGTTTAAGACTAGATTTTGCCGAGTGGATATTGCTATACCAGATTCTTTGATTAACTCGCTTCATGTGGTAAGAATTTGTTTCCCATAATTGAATTAGCTAGATCTAAAAGCAATCTTCAAAATGATAGTTTTTAAGCTCTCAATTAGTCGCATGAATTTATAACAGTTTATTACTGGTGTTTAGCGATGTTTTAAAACAGCTGTCTTTTCTTTGGGGAATAGGACAACTTCGTAATAAGAAAATTATAGACAACAACAAATACGTTGCTATCATTTTGTTTGTGCTAAATTTGGAAACACGCACATCAAGTTGTGTTCTTTTGTGTTTTTTGCTGTTCTGAATTATTTAAGAGACAGATCAGATGCGTCAATAGGCTCGTCTTTTGCAAATACATGTATTGTAGAATATTGCCGTTCTGACTTTAACACTTTTTTTGCATTAAAAACAATTTTCATGTTTACATACGTTCGTTAATTACAATACTATAATCACATTTTAACACATGAACTGATACCACCATACACAATTTTAAATAATTTTGCGTGGCACTAAAATTATGTTAATGCTTTCATTTTGATTAAGGATACACACGGTGTTCATTTAAAGTTGACATGGGGACTGTGTGTTCCTGATTCATGCCATCGCAAGGATGCCATCGGTTTCTTTGAATTAGGTAAGTATGCTAATGGCGTATCTTCTCCTTAAGTGTATCAGCTAAACAATAGTATTACAGTTTATAGCTTTGAAGCGGTATGTAAATAGCTTCTATTGCACGGAGATTTTGACTTGATCCCGACGTTTATGTAATACTAATATGTTACAAGGTTCTTGCGTTGAATGTATAAATTTCCGCAGGCAAATCGCGCAAAATCGGTCCTTTAGATTTGTGTTTGTGTAATACACAACTCTAGCTTCGTCGTGATATGTCCCGCTTATGAACACATACAACCAGGATTATAAATATAGACAATCAATCAGCTGTTAAATAATGCTAATAGAAGGTCGAGAGTCATGTCAATTTCTCCGTGCTACACGTATAATCACAAATAACACATAAAGGTTACTCTCCATTTCTTGGGAAATGTGCGCAGCACAAATTTTAAACTTGTTTTAAACTATTTAAGTTTTCAACTGAATTGATTTGTGTAAAACAGCCCTGCTCTTAATGATAATTCCACAACCAATGCGACTCAATCTCTACAAACACCACTGAACTTAGAAACAAACTGCGATCTGAATTTAAACGATAGTTTAATGTTGTTGTATAACTGTTAAACAAACATTTTATAGTACATCGCGGTTTTGTTTACAGAGCCTTTAAAACGACTCAACCTAACGTTAGAGTCCTCGTATTGTGACGAAGAAAAGGACGTGACGTCAGACACATCTGCCATTGCTGCAATGTGAGTATTTCATTCTGATATATGTAATACTACATGTCTGTATTATAGTGGCTTTTCCTCATAAATGTCTTAATCTTTTTTTCAGTTATAGAATCTACTATGTTTTAGATATAACCAATGTATGAATATACATGCATATTCCGTATAGTGTATACCAACCAATTGTTTGCCGCTAATTATTTGCGGCATGTCTTCTGAGAAATAGAAGAGGTTACTATCATGTTCATATTTGCATAATTCTTGTTACTTCGTTATTTTGTATACATGTATATCGTGTTAAATACTCTCTACATAGATGGAAATAAAGAATTTTATTGAGTTGAATTTCATTTCATAATAAAGTTAAATTCTAATAATCTAATAAATCAGACAGAATAAAGAAAACAAGGACAAAGCTTCTAATTTAGGTTTAGAAATGTCGACTTTTTGCCACTTAATTCCTAATTACAGCTAATTCCAACGGAGTGCCTTCCCTTGACTATACTTCAAAAAGTGCATTTTTAATTACTAGCGACTGACTAGAAACCCGCCTTAATTTTTTAATTTGTAGATCTACCTCAAGTTGACCAAACTTAAACAAAATTTGCCCCGACCAGTAAAGTCCTTGTATATTTTACTTTCATGTCGTGACAGTTGTAATTGATTTCGATGTGAAAACTCGATAGCTGCAATCTAGTACTTGCATACACGCAATATTTCGTGCAATCAAAAGGTTAAACGATACCGAAACTTCTTTTGTATCAATTATATCGCTTTTGGTTTATTCCTCGTTTATATTTTTTGCACTCACATAGTCATGATGTTTTGGTACGTTTTCTATATTCAGATGTGTCGTATCAGTGTTCGGAGTCCTAATGCTACTTGGCACTGTCTATGATGCCTACCGTAACACGGCGACGCCGACAAATGTTCAAAATGATTTTCAAGTCATATCTACCGATAATAAATATGTAGATATAGTCCCGAAAGACGCACCAATACAAGCGATTGCCATTCATTGCAAGACCGGTATGTCAGATTTCATATTACTTTTTCATATTACCAATCATCCGCCGATGTGCCTCTGGGAAATCATATTCTTATCTAGATGCAACATTGAATTCTTGTCGGCGTTCATACAACAAAATATGATATTTCATGCCGACCGGTTAATGTGTTGATTATAATACGACATTGTCTTCGTTCAATGGTTATGCCTTTTGGTCTGCATTTAATGTATTTCTTCATGAAATATTTCCATGAAAGCTGTTATCTTCTGACGAAATGTGTTCTTGGTAACGCGATAACTACATAATGTAATTATTATTTACTCGACCCCCGACTTTTTGTCTTGGGTTAAACCGATTTTCAGGAATATGTGACTTGTCATGCGAAAATGGCACCTTTTGGTGAAATAACATTTTTGTTTTTGTAATGCCAATTGTGAGTACAGTACCGACTCCTATGATACTCAAATACACGAGATTTGAGGGGAAACTTAGCTCATAGAAGCTTCGGGAGCTATCCTACTAGCTGCCAGTGATATAGATTATCACATTCCACCGACATAGTTGTTACCAAATATATATATACTGCCGGGCCATAAATACTTTACTTGCCCTCATACGAGGGCCGATTACTGATGACTGCCCGTAGAACATACTAATGTTTGAAAACGATGTCACTCAAATGTCACAAATAAGGATATTCGATATTCATATTTTACATAGATTCACTGAATGGGTACACTTCTCAGAAAGATGAAGATGTAGCCTTGTCGTTAGGGAGCACAGTCAACCACCTGAAAGATAGCGAAATGAAGAACAACAATCATACAGAAATACAAGCGGTAGAAGGAGGTGACCAAACAAAGAAAACGACAGAAGGTATGTTTGAGACATCTGTTACGATAAAGCTTCGTGGCGATTTATACCATCGGGAATGAGGTGGCGAGTCTCAGAGTGATTAATATAAGTTGAAAGAAATTGTTTCACCATTGACCTGGAATAAATTAGTAAAAAATACAATAAAGCAATGAGTATACTCATAACAGGACTGATTCCATTGTGTTTTTTCTAAATATGTTTTACCTGGCTTAGATTATAACAACCTGCGTTTTGATTGACCAATAGAAATGTTAGTGTTAATTTTCATTTAACCGCCAAAACTTGGCGTTTTCATTAGCTCAAAATGTAGGTTATATTCTGACCATTGATATAGCAGCACAATTATCAAGTTTGCACCTATACTGAGATTCGAACGCACCCTGAACGGCACCATCACCTATCATTGCCAAGTACCATCAAACCACTTCGCTATCTTAACAACATCCCAACAAAACTTGAAAAAGGGGTTGCGAAATAATCAGCATCTGTTGCAGGGCCATTTTATTGCTTTTCATAATTAATGTTCTTCAATGCATTATGTATAAATTAACTGCCTCAGAAGAATATACTCATGAACAATGATTCAAAACCCGACTATTATTTCTGCAATTATGCGCTGTACTGAGTATTATAGGTATAATAAACTATGATGTGAACATGATTAATTCTGTTTCTGTTTTCAGAGCCATTCATAGCGCGGTTGCTGGTCTGTTTCTCATTATATACAAACATTCCAAAATTGCTGCAAGCGAAATCCACACCCGGTTCAGTTTCGTGTATCCATGGTATTAGATTCTTCAGTTTGACATGGGTGCTGTTAGGTCATACTTACAACTACGGAATAATTTCCCAACAGGAGGCATTCACAACTAGTGAGTATAATCGCAGAAATTTGAAATTCTATCAATAAATATCATAGCAGTCGATCTTTTCAAAATCGCTCTATTCGTATAAATCATACTGACGGAGTGCAATGCATTTTCCCCCTCCAAAATGGAATTCCGTAGCCAGTGCTAACAAAATAAAAGCGACCAGCGATCCTTGTATAGTTTGCACATAGAATGGGATTCGAACTCCTCTTTAGAAAATGGCCAATATCACTTAAACATTATTGTGGCGACTTAATCTCTTATTATTATACTACATGTTTATCAAATTTGTATTCTTCTTTTGCTACTTATAGTGACGGCTAAGTGCACTTATCGGGCGAGCATTACATCGAGTAAATTATAGGGTAGGTTAATTAAAATATGCTATTAATTTTGCTTCTTTTTCTCTTTTAGACAACCTACTCGATGCAGTACCCATAATGCAACGTTTCACATTTGAAGCTGTGGTGGGAGGTGGTTTCGCCGTGGATACATTCTTCGTTCTAAGGTAGATTCTTATACTCTGACACCATAGAGGGGTATTGAAATGGCGTTGTCCGTCCGTCCGTCAGTCCGTACTCTACCACTTGTAGTTGTGGGGTGTGGAACAATTTGTTTTATATTATGAATATTGTACAACGCCATTGAATATGTGATGTGTAAAAATAGGCGTTTAACCAAATAAACAAGTTTCAAGTTTCAAGCTGTTCGCTATAATCTTGAAATCATGTTACTCTGGACAACATCCGGGTACGTATCACTGTCCCCTTTTATTGGACTTGTGGCTCACAGTGAAGACTGGCTTTACCCAACTGTGTTGCCTCTTTAAATACATTCTATATTATTATTATTATTATTTGTTTTAGTGCATTCCTGTTAACGTGGTTACAGTTAAAACAGATAGACAAACAGAAAGGGAAATTGTCGGTGAATACAGTAGTTATGTACTACTTTCATCGTTTCTGGAGGTATGTACATTGTAAGTCAGGTGAAATAATAGATCTAGTTTTACTACATAAATTACTGAAGTAAAGTATATACTAAAGAAATAAATCTCTGAAGACCATTCTGTGCATCAGCGAATATAGCGATGTCATCTGCATATAATATGTCTCGTTAGAAAAATATCTGAGAATCTTTGTGAATACGGGCCCTTTATGTATTAATTCCACAAAACAACTGGCTAGGTCTTCTGATCGTATAATTAATCTGGCCTAAGTACAATAATCTTCCTACGGTTAGCAAAGCGCTGTAAGGAGTTGATTTTAATGAGATTTATCGTAGTATTTGACTTATGATTTACGCTGGATGTTATTTTATGACACATTATTATTTTTTAAGTCATACTTTACGTCATATATCAGACTTACGCCCATCTATATGATTGTACTGATCATACTATGACGTCATAGTTCAGACTAACACCTATCTATACGATAGTACTGATCATACTATGACGTCATATTTCAGACTTACACATATCAATACGATGGTACTGATCATACTATGACGTCATATTTCAGACTTACACCTATCTATACGATGGTACAGATCATACTATGACGTCATATTTCAGACTTACACCTATCTATATGATGGTACTGATCATACTATGACGTCATATTTCAGACTTACACCTATCCATATGATGGTACTGATCATACTATGACGTCATATTTCAGACTTACACCTATCTATATGATGGTATTGATGATGTTCGGATGTTTGTATCAATATCTGGGTACTGGTCCATTCTGGCCGAGCGTCATCTGGGCAGCGGAACATTGTAAGACCAACTGGTGGACAAACCTACTTTATGTGAACAATATTGTCAAGCAGGATGCCGCCGTATGTCTAATTATTCCTTTATTTGTATTCACATTTTGTATTCATATAAAGGAACTACTTCATTCACAAAACGTGTACAGTGAGCATATTTGAGACATTTCGCCGTGACCCTAAAAATAATTATTGATTATAATAAGGCTTCATTTATAGAAACAATTGCAGTTAGCCAATCTTTACCAAATGGCATCAAGAAGACCGCCTTATGGTGTAAAACAATGTTCATGTATATTTTCAGTTGTTCTAGTCTAGATTTTCAACCGTTATACATGTAGTAAACGATATTAACAAATCTGTCAGGGAATGCAGCATTCAACGTAAAACAGCAGAGCAAGAATGGCACATAAAATAGCACACACATTATAAGTACAAGTGACAAACTTAACCAGAGAAATAAGCAAGAACAATGATATAACTGAATAGCTACAAAGTTCTACTATCATGTGCAATGTGACCCGACAAAAGTAAGAACGAGTGTGACAACACTGTAAACTGTACATTTCTGCATCTCATCTACATACAGGGTGGTCAAGAAAACATGTCCCACAAGAGATTAATAATTTTAATGTTTACACAATTCATTTTAAACTTTATACAATTAAAGTACATACATGTTAGATTGTGTCAAACAAAATTCATAACCGTATTATCATGAATTTATTATTGTATTATAAAGTTAAGACAACCCTATATTTTACAGTGTATGGGATGGTCATGGTATCTTGCTAACGACATGCAATTCTACGTTATATCTCCATTATTCCTCGTCTTCATGTACAAGTAAGTATTTAATGTGAAAATTATATTTTTAATTTAAAATTTTGATATATATTTTGTGTTTAACGGATATTCGCAGTTCGATACAGATGGTTGTTGGTCAGCTTATTCCACCCTCTATACCATAAGTTGTGATTCCGTACTGGTTTCAATGCATACAAGCAAATAAGGAAACATCGGGACTTTCGAAAAGATGTCCACGTTAACGGAATGATCGTTAATCCAGTTCGACCTACCGAAAACCGAATGTCTACCACGAGTATAATTATGTATATGGTGTTTTATGATTTATGATCATACAATTTTTTCTTGTCGCTCTAATTGTCTATAGAAAATTAGCTGTAACAGTTGAAGTTTCATTTAAAAAAAAAGAAAGAAATAAACACTTTCTTACTAAGTTAGATGATCAGTTACAGTTATCGATTAGTATTCAGAACATTCTAGGCAAGTGGTTTGTCACATTGCTCAATAAGTGTGGACTTTCTAAGAATTATCCCATATCTGGACATTTCCTGATAAATTTGTGTCAAATTTCAAGGAAATGACTATTATACAAAATGTCCCGTCTATTTGGTATCTCGCTAAGATAAGTTGTCTGTCATTTTAGCGATAGCTTTAATTATATACAATTAACCAGCTTGACACCCACTTCGATAAACCATAATGTGTGTAATCTTCAAGCCAAGCTCATTGATTTATTAATTTTCTTTTCTATAAGGACCGGAAATCGTGTCTACAACTGATAATGCTGGTATTATCTGTGATTTCTGCGGACGCGCTGTTTCGTGTGTCAAGTATCAAAGAATATTGAGACCATGTTAGTTCCATAGAAAACTGGTTAGATAGAAACTCTATGATTGCAAATGCTGACAAGACAAAACCAATGATCATCTCGCCCTCAAACCAAATTATTAATACTGTAAGAAATTCACACAACTCAAATATTTCATTCAATGGAAAAACTATTGAATTTTCAACCTCAGAAAAACTCCTTGGTGTTCATATTGATCATACACTAAATTGGAAAACGCAGGTACAAATTACACTGAAAAAATGCAACTCCTTATTATACTTGTTGATGAGAGTAAAACAATTTTTGAATATTCATAATTACTAGAAAAATGTTCTTCAACGCATACATTCTTCCACACTTAGACTATTGTTGCTCTATTTGGGGAAATTGCACTAATGACCTCTCAAATGATATGTATAAGTTTCAAAAACGTTCTGCTCGTATTATTTTGGATAAAGATTTTGATACACCAACAGATGAGTTATTTTTGCAACTAAACTGGATGAAATTTTCAGATAGAGTTAACTACAAAAAAGCTATTCTTGTTTACAAGTCACTCAATAACCTTTTTCCAAATTATATGGAGCAGCTATTCACATATAGCGACAACAGGTCATTAAGATCATTTGAACAAAGACTTCTTTCTGTACCAAAACCGAGACTTGAGTTTTTCAGAAAATCATTGGCATACTCGGGTGCTAAATTGTGGAACTCACTTCCATATGATATAAAAGTATCTGAAAGTGTTAACACATTCAAAAGCAAATATCTAAAGTGGTGGTTCTCTGGTGGTCAACAAACCATTTCTTTCATTTGAAAGATCATTTAGGTCCTGGTCTTAGCTCCAACCGGTTGTATCTATTCCTTATATATATGCATAACAGTACATTTTAAACTAAATTTGTTTTCAGCCAAGTCATAATTTTGTTTTGTTATTGTTGTTATTGTTAATTGTTATCTTCTGTTATTACTGTACATATTATGCAAATGTGTTAATGAGGCTCACAGGGAAGACTGGGTATACCCAACTGTGTTGCCTCTTTAAATAAAGTCTTTATTATTATTATTATAGTTTTGCGTTTTACGCTATAATAGTATTTATACGAAAGCCAACATATCAATATCAGTAAATAGTTTATTTCACAAACTCACGATTTAGTATTTTATTTTTTTGTCTCCTGATTTTTACGTATAATTTCGCGATTACAACGTTATGAATTCTCGTTATAAAAAATAACGTGTATAATATTGACATTGATAGGACATCGCCGGTCCTTTGTACAGTTTTCATGCAGCCGCTATAGGGTTATAAACCACTAAATGCATACGCGGACCAAAATCGGATACATTCAAATAGTCTTTACAGAAACTTCTGTCTGGAAATGGTGATATGCCTTGACAATTTGGAACTAGAATCATCTTATTGAGTTTAAACTTAAGGTATTGTATACATGCAGTTGAATGAGTGAATGTATTTAATCTTGAATATTTTGAGATTTTGGCATATTTGACAAAGCGAAAGTAGAGTAGGGTAAAACCCACATTGGATCGGTCCGCGCGTCTGTAAAAATTTATCTACCGCCCTTGACGAACATAATCTTTCTTATAATAAACATGACCCCCTGTTTTTTTGGTCTTATTTTGTAGCTGAAACCTACTGCTTTTTAATGGTATTGGTCTGTCAACTGGCCATAGACTTTAACATGATATAATCTGGGGCTGACAATTGTCACTTTACATTGAGCTAAAAAACAATTTTATTTAGTGGTTTGTGACCTATAAATCGTTTGATAAAACGCTGCATATTGTATAGATTATATAGAGGATGCTACATAGAGTCCTTACAGGAACTTACGGTTGTATGTAATGGCGGTATGCTTTGACAACATGGATCAGGAATTATCTAGTTGAGTTTACAGTCATTGTGATGAAGTGAAACTGTTTTAATATTTTGAGATTTTTACCTAAATACTAAAGTGAAAGAAAGTAGAATAAGGTAAAACACTCATTGAATAAGTCCGCTCGTATGTGAAAATATGTTCACCGCATTTGACAAACAACATTTTCTTATAGGATTCACGACCCCTTATTTGTTTGCATTTATTTAAAGCTGGAAGCTCATACTTTGTGTCTGTCAACTGGCCATACACATTAACATGTAACAACCTGGGACTGACCATGGTAACTTTACACTGAGTTAAAGAACTAATTTATCTAGTCATTTTGAACCTCAATAATCTACTGTATAATGTAATGCGACTGTTGAATATTTACACGGCATTCTGGGACACCCCTCGGCTTTATTACATACCCACGACGTCAAACATTCAGATACATTACCATAAACTTGGATTTGTTGCATTATACCCTGTGGTTGTATGTGTTCCCTAAGGATTTCAATTTGTTATTAACCTGCTCCTTTGCTAGCACCTGACACCACTACTACATACGTCAAAGCATTAATTCAATTTTCTCCTGTTTTGGTTTATTTTATACTGGCATGCATGCCCTCGTGGTAATGGATATCATGAGGATTGAGGTGTCGAGAGTGATTAATATAAGTAACTTATGTACCTAGAACAGGGGTTCGTTGTCTTAGAAGAACGCTGCTTAGTGCTTTCCAAGAGAAGTTATCCATGCACTAGAAGAACTACGTACATTTGAATGGCAGTTATAAAAGAAATTGCAATCCCAACATAGACATTCATGGCGATTTTTAAAATGTTCAGGTTTCACAATCGACATGAATTAGTGCAAACCAACTATATACTTATACCTTAATGTAATGCATTTTAGTCATTTCTACAAACTGTTCAATACCACAAACGAGCGATCGTTAGTAACAGTAGTTAAATTGGCTGTGTTGAATTATGTGAGTTCGAGACCTATCGCTTGTGTTTGTGTATTTACCCAAAGTCTGATATACAAAGTGCTTTATATATTTAGGATCCCTGTTGTTGGTGTTGTCATGACGAGTGTGCTGCTGTGTATGGGTATGAGTTTATCATTCTGGAAGGAGTTTGAAGTTAATGGAACCTTCTTCTCGTGAGTATATACACAATCTCCAGTCCACCGTCCGTCAGTAATCCGCAAGGTCATAATTATGTATGTCAAAATTCAATGCAGTTAAACCTTATTGATTAAACTTCACTAATGCTACGGTCACATTTGCCCTACGAGCTCCTTACGAGCTCCGTACGAGTTGATTTTGGCGAACTCGCACGGCGTCCGTACGGAGCCCGTACGGATATCGAAATTCGTACGAGCATCGTACGGATTTTCGTTACTCGTAGAGGACTCGGCGACTTGGTGAAAATGTTTCACCGAGCTCCCGAGTTGTCTACGAGCTCGTAGATATTTTTCAAGTCTGTATTATCTCGCACGAGGCTCGTGCGGACACCGCACGAGCTACGAAATACTCGTGCGAGTATCGTACGATATCCTTTCGGATATGGACATTTGCATGGTTTTGCATCGCATGGGACGCCATTAGGATGTAGATAGTGAACATTATCTCAACTGATTAACTTGTGACAATGAATTGTTATGAGTATGGTGTATATTGAAATATTGAAACATTAAAATTTTGGAAGACAGACAGACTGTGCGAGCATAACAACATTTGTACACGGACTTTTAATATCTTTATTTCGAATGTACATGTAATAACACATGACATTGTTGTACACACTATGACATTGTTGTACACACAATAACATTCACTGCTATTATGTTGATACTGCAACTGTATCATGTATCCAAGTTCCGGTAGAAAGACTCTGCCAACAGCAAAAACACAACATTGATTAATTCATGAAAACGATATCGAATTTTTATATCATCATTATGGTATTCTTATATTACCACTATCGTATTCTCGTGTCACCATAATCGTATTCTCGTAATATCATCATCGAGCTATCGTATTATTATTATCGTTTTCTCGTAATTATCATCATCGTTCTATTGCATTATCATCATCGTATTCTCGTATTATCATTATCTTAGTATTGTATTATCATTATCGTATTATCGTATTATCACCATCTTATTAGTGTATTATCATCATCGTATTCTCGTAATTATCATCATCGTTCTATTGCACTATCCTCATCGTATTCTCGTAAATCATCATCTTATTATTGTATTATCATTATCGTATTCTCGTATTATCGTCATCCAATTATTGTATTATCATTGTCGTTATATCGTATTATCATCATCTTATTCTCGTATTATCATCATCTTATTCTCGTATTATCATCATCGTATTCTACTATCATCATCATCATACTATCGTATTCTCGTATTCTCGTCATCGTATTCTCGTATTATCATCATCGTAATATCCGACCAGCGACCTTTCTCCGGGTTGGTACGCACCCGATTTTGATTCATGACATATAACTGCGACCGTGGCTGGGTGCTTTTGGCGTCCGTATAGGAAGCGGGAGATCGAAAGTTCGAACCCCGGAGAAAGTTAGGTTATAACATGATGTAGTCGTTTGGTAAGACGCCAGCTAGTTCACGAATGGTAACTGTAGGTCAAACTCTGCCAGGCACCCGGCAATACATGTATGAGAATGGATTCGGGTTATTTTGCTAGAGAGGGGTCCGACCAGCTATATTTTATCCAAGTTGGTACCAATTAGACTCCCACCAAGACGTACTCCTCTCATTGTATTACATGACCACAATTCACCACAATGCCAGGGCTCAGACCCACCCCATTTGGATCCGCACACGCTCAGTGTATAATAATTGTTATTACCGTGATTCTCGTGTACAGAACTTTTGAGTACACATTTAACCATTGTCTATGCACCTACATATGTATATCCTTGGATTTCTACTGCATTCATTCAATTATTTTGGTAAAATATATATTTGGCGTGGTACACATGAGACACATATATACCCATTGTACTATTCAAAACGTTATGGCGCAATTAGCTGAATTTCAGAGTCTGTCGAGAACCAATTATGCATTTTTCCTTGCATATATAAACATGACATGAAACATCAACTATTCTATAATCATCTTATATAATATAATAATACATAAAATGGGTGAGGACAGCTACCTTGTGAGCTTTCTACTTCAAAAACCTCTACGAGCTCGTAGACAACTCGGAGATCGGTGAAACATTTTCACCGAGCTCCCGAGTCCTCTACGAGTTACAAAAATCCGTACGATGCCCTTACGAGTTTACGATGTCCGTACGGACTCCGTACGAACTTGCTAAAATTCCACTCGCACGGAGCTCGTACGATTAATGTGACCAGGGTCTTAAAATAGTTAATTAAAAATCGCTGAATATTTCCATTATTGTCGCACGGACACCGTACGGCCATCGTGCGGTCACCGTACGGACATCGTACGAGTTATCTGCGAGCTCTGGTTGATCTACGAGCACCGTGCGATGTACGGCCGGGCTCCTTGCGAGCCCCGTACGGTGTCCGTAAGGATATTACGATGTCCGTACGGATATCGTACGATTGCATCTCTATAAATCGTACGAGGTCCGTACGAGCTGTGACCAGACCCTACGAATGTAAAATTACCGTTAGGATTTCAAACGTTGTGGACTCGTACGAGTTGGTAAATTCGTACGGATATCGTACGAGCTTTGTGACCGTAGCATAAGGACCAACTCCATCGCTACAGGTCCTTTTTGAATGATCTTTAATTATAATCAATAAGAATACCAGTGTTCAATGGTTAAACGGTTGATGCAATTTCTGTATTCTCTTAGAAAATATAATATAAAAGTAAAATATCGCAGTACAGTCGCTGTAAAGGCCATAACAATGCACGGACCATAGTTATACTTCATTAACTTCATGCATTGTACATATTTCTGACCAATTTGTCTACATTGATTCATTTACGAAATGCCCGTACAATAATTGGTTGAAATTGACACACCTAGCAGCGTGAAGTTGGCGGCCTAGCGGCCTAGCGAAGTTGGCAGTCGAAAAAAAAATTGTGAAGTTGGCGGCCTAGCGGCCTAGCGGCCTAGCGTTCTAGCGGCCCAGCGGCCTAGCGGCCTAGCGATCCAGCGGCCTAACAAAGTTGGCAGTCGAAAAAAAAAAAAAATTGTGAAGTTGGCGGCCTAGCGGCCTAGCGGCCTAGCGTTCTAGCGGCCCAGCGGCCTAGCGGCCTAGCTATCCAGCGGCCTAACAAAGTTGGCAGTCGAAAAAAAAAAAAATGTGAAGTTGGCGGCCTAGCGGCCTAGCGGCCTAGCGGCCTAGCGGCCTAGCGTTCTAGCGGCCCAGCGGCCTAGCGGCCTAGCGATCCAGCGGCCTAACAAAGTTGGCAGTCAAAAAAAAAAAAAATTGTGAAGTTGGCGGCCTAGCGGCCTAGCGGCCTAGCGGCCTAGCGTTCTAGCGGCCCAGCGGCCTAGCGGCCTAGCGATCCAGCGGCCTAACAAAGTTGGCAGTCGAAAAAAAAAAAAATTGTGAAGTTGGCGGCCTAGCGGCCTAGCGGCCTAGCGGCCTAGCGTTCTAGCGGCCCAGCGGCCTAGCGGCCTAGCGATCCAGCGGCCTAACAAAGTTGGCAGTCGAAAAAAAAAAAAATTGTGAAGTTGGCGGCCTAGCGGCCTAGCGGCCTAGCGGCCTAGCGTTCTAGCGGCCCAGCGGCCTAGCGGCCTAGCGATCCAGCGGCCTAACAAAGTTGGCAGTCGAAAAAAAAAAAAATAAAAAAAAAAATTGTGAAGTTGGCGGCCTAGCGGCCTAGCGGCCTAGCGGCCTAGCGTTCTAGCGGCCCAGCGGCATAGCGGCCTAGCGATCCAGCGGCCTAACAAAGTTGGCAGTCGAAAAAAAAAAAAAAAAAAAAAAAAAAATTTGAAGTTGGCGGCCTAGCGGCCTAGCGGCCTAGCGGCCTAGCGTTCTAGCGGCCCAGCGGCCTAGCGGCCTAGCGATCCAGCGGCCTAACAAAGTTGGCAGTCGAAAAAAAAAAAAAAAAAAAAAAAAAAATTGTGAAGTTGGCGGCCTAGCGGCCTAGCGGCCTAGCGTTCTAGCGGCCCAGCGGCCTAGCGGCCTAGCGGCCTAGCGATCCAGCGGCCTAACAAAGTTGGCAGTCGAAAAAAAAAAAAAAAAAAAAAAAATTGTGAAGTTGGCGGCCTAGCGGCCTAGCGGCCTAGCGTTCTAGCGGCCCAGCGGCATAGCGGCCTAGCGATCCAGCGGCCTAACAAAGTTGGCAGTCGAAAAAAAAAAAAAAAAAAAAATTGTGAAGTTGGCGGCCTAGCGGCCTAGCGGCCTAGCGTTCTAGCGGCCCAGCGGCCTAGCGGCCTAGCGATCCAGCGGCCTAACAAAGTTGGCAGTCGAAAAAAAAAAAAAAAAAATGTGAAGTTGGCGGCCTAGCGGCCTAGCGTTCTAGCGGCCCAGCGGCCTAGCGGCCTAGCGATCCAGCGGCCTAACAAAGTTGGCAGTCGAAAAAAAAAAAAAAAAAAAAAATTGTGAAGTTGGCGGCCTAGCGGCCTAGCGGCCTAGCGTTCTAGCGGCCCAGCGGCATAGCGGCCTAGCGATCCAGCGGCCTAACAAAGTTGGCAGTCGAAAAAAAAAAAAAAAGGGGAAGTTGGCGGCCTAGCGGCCTAGCGTTCTAGCGGCCCAGCGGCCTAGCGGCCTAGCGATCCAGCGGCCTAACAAAGTTGGCAGTCGGAAAAAAAAAAAAAAAAAAAAAATTGTGAAGTTGGCGGCCTAGCGGCCTAGCGGCCTAGCGTTCTAGCGGCCTAGCGGCCTAGCGATCCAGCGGCCTAACAAAGTTGGCAGTCGAAAAAAAAAAAAATTGTGAAGTTGGCGGCCTAGCGGCCTAGCGGTCTAGCGGTCTAGCGGCCCAGCGGCCTAGCGGCCTAGCGATCCAGCGGCCTAACAAAGTTGGCAGTCGAAAAAAAAAAATTGTGAAGTCCATCGTGACCTTGTAATACATGTGGAATCAAGACACTGTTTAATACGACAAGTGTACATTAATGTGAGGTTCAGTGTTTGGTCAAGTCGAACTGTTATTTGCAAAGAATTCCTTAAAAGTCTGAAGACAAGTAGCTTAGATGTACTAGCACTATGCTTTCATTTGACTGTGCTAGATTTAAACCATGACACTAATATCTAAATAGACTGAACATAAAATTCGTAAGGACTAATCAAGAGCCCAATTTATCATAGGTGCCCGTCATGTAATGTAATGTAATGTAGACTTCAATAGATATATTTCTCTACGAAATTTATCACACACTTCTCTTCTATTCTAGTTTTTGAAAGCAACTTGATATGATATGAATTAAAACAACATTGTATGTAGGGTAACCCGGTTGTAGAGGGTTTTAATGCAATGAAATTTGAGAGGTTGTAGATCTACCTCCATAGTATTTTAATGCAGTTTTTTCAAAGATCTAATTGGTGGTTGCTAACTGGCAGCAAGCTGTATGGTGTAATGCAACAGTCAATTGAAACCACAGCCCGAACGCCGGGGAAGGACGGATAGTTTTACGTTTGTCTTTTCAAACCCCTGGTAAAATCCGTGCCCCCAGGGTCTGACAGATAGCAAAATCCCCGCAATTGCCCCGCCTCACGGGTAGAGTCACGGCTATATTTCCCCGCTATTTTTGCGCGAAACAAAAGTCCCGCACTTGCACGGCAGTGCGGGTGCGTCGGAAATGTTAACACATGCGACAATTTCCCTCGCCACCCACCGCCCTTCACAGGGGTTGGTGGTTGTCATTCAAATCAACTGATGCATAAGTACGATTTCCCGAATTTTGGATTTAAGAATTGTTAATTTAGCCGTCACCGGATAAAAGTTGCATCGTAAATAGAATCCTGAACGAAATTGCTATGTCAGTCTGGTGCACATGGTACTAGTATGTCTTGCCGCAGCGACTAGGTCCCGAAACCGAAACCCCTGACAATATTTCTTCCATTTTTAATTCATGCAAGTGTCAGTAGTCAACTATAATAATCATGCAATTTCCTGCAGTTTAAGCTTTTGAACTGAAATAAATTTGTAATGCATCATAATCAGAAAATACCATGGATTAAAAAAATATTGAAAAATAATTTATTTTTTCATTCAATTTTCATTTGTCTTACCCTTAAATTTGAATACATCTCACTATGAACTCGTGTAATTTCGTGCACTTTTAGAATCAGATTTGTACTACTTTGGTCACCTTATGTAATCGATTTATGCTGGGTTGGCCATGTGAACATGACTCTTGTTAAAGTTTGCAATAACACCCTCTAATGGTCAGAGATTCATGAATATTGCACTGAACCGATTGTGTCACGTGTGAAGAAAACATACTCTACACTAGTCTATCAGTCTCTAATTACTGTCTATTGCCTATTCTGCGCTTTCACACACAACCGCACTGTCCAACAGCCAAACTAGAAGAGAGCCGCCACTCAACTCACCGAATAACATGGCATTTCAGACTAGATAAAACCTGTACCCAGCTGTACTGCACACAGACCGGAATCCCAGAATCACTACACTCCCTCCGACTTTGTCTGAAAGCGCTGGGATTACAACTGAATTAAGATATTTAGTCCCAAATGCTCAAAAAACACTAAACATAGGCAATTTTAAAACTTTAATTTAGATTGTCCCATTCAAAACTTAAAACTGATTCGTTTTTAGACATTATTATTATTATTCACTGACGGGATTTTTCCAGTGTCTATCAGTCCGGCACGTTACAAAAGAGAATTGCCATGTTATTGAGGACTGAAGATTTTTTCCTTTTTCATTATTCAAACCCAAACAAATCTGGTGCCTTCAGCGCATTGATTTTTGCTGTTGGCAGAGTCTTCAGTCTACCGGAACTTGGATACTTAATAGCAGTAAATGTTATAGTGTATACAACAATGTCATGTGTTATTACATGTACATTCGAAATAAAGATATAACAATTCTGTGTACAAATGTTGTTATGCTCGCTCAGTCTGTCAATCTTCAAAAAAAATTGTTTTCAATAATGCAATATACACCATACTCATAACAATTCGTTGTAATAAGTTTAGCAGTTAAGATAATGTTCACTATCTACATCCTAATGGCGTCCCATGCGATGCAAAACCTTGCAGATTTCCATATCCGTACGGATATCGTACGGTACTCGCACGAGTATTTCGTAGCTCGTGCGGTGTCCTCACGGGCCTCGTGAGAGATAATACAGACTTGAAAAATATCTACGAGCTCGTAGACAACTCGGGAGATCGGTTTCACCGAGTCCTCTACGAGTCACAAAAATCCGTGCGGTGCTCGTATGAGTTTCGATATCCATACGAGCCCCGTACGGACGCCGTACGAGTTCGTCAAAATCAACTCGTACTGAGCTCGTAAGGAGCTCGTAGGGCAAATGTGACCGTAGCATAAGTAGGAAAATATCACTGTATATTATAAATGATTCAAATCTATCAAGTTTCAATGAGTATCTATATAGATATTCAACATTATGCTAGGGAACATGGGTTGAGCTTATCAGCTATCCTTTATTGCTAAATCACATAAGACTGCAGGATCTGGTATATACAATCTCAGTGGCTAATGCATTATTAGTTTTATTACAATGAAAGCCATACTGAGATTTTGGCATTATGATATACGTATACTGAACAATTGTTTAAATTATATGACAGAAAATATTCTCCAAACTTGTGAAACATAAAACACTGTTAAAACATAAGCAACATATATTTCCAGGCAGAGATACTGGTAATTATCAGTCCTTAAAAAGCCTTACATGTTATCAAAGATCTTAAAATGAGATTTAACAAAAACAGGTTATATTGGATTGTCAAAAGTAAAATGACCATGGAGGGGCACGTGACATGTTCTCGATGGTTTACGATTTCAAAAACAATATCCAAAAAAGAAGCACTTTGTAAGAATGTCGTGAACCAGACTAATTCCATTATTCCATGCGGATAACATCGGTCTTTATCGCATTACAATAGTTTATTTACCAAAGAAACCATTATTCCGAAATTTAAACTGAATACGATTTATATCTCATCATGGCATTTGTTGTTAGATTAATCGGTATTGTCCGATATTACATGTATTGGAACAATTATGACAGAAACATTAATTTAAACTTACACCGGAATAAATTCGAATTGCATCCAAACTGCAAAAACCACATTCTAAACGATACAACTAAATTATAACCCACAGGAAACTATTTGACTTGTATATAATTACCTAGTAGGCCCTATTTTACACTATGATGCTGAGGTTTTTGGGGTAAAAATATTTAAATTATACATTGCAAATGTCCTTTGAAAGATACTTTGCGTCAGAAAATCAACAAACTTGGACGTGTTACAATAACTTTTCATTCTCTGCGATTAAGAATACATTCTTGTTCATCTAGCATCATTTCAACTATAAAAATAATAATAATAATAATAATAAAGACTTTATTTAAAGAGGCAATCCATTCTTCCATGTGAGCCTCATTAACACATTTACAAATTATGTACAGTAATAACAGAAGATAATAGTAACAAAAGGCCTTTTCGACTGGGCTGTTTCGTGAAGCAAGTTTTATGTGGTAATATTTGACCACATCATTTGTTTTAAATTGTCAACATAATCTAACTATTTTAGCAACGCTTTTCTGAAAAGAACATTCAAAGTATTTTAATACCCAGGGGCTGTTAGGTTGTAAAACGACTATGATAGTCTAAATAATTGTCACTGAAATGTCCACTGGAGACAGGATGCACGCGATAGCATCTTAATAGATTTTTATCATACATTAAAGTCAAGGTAATGATATAATAGGTTCAATATTGGTAAACCCTTTGTTTTTTAGTAATTATGCAATAATGTTGTAGCCACGTTTTAATTGGCTAACAAAGTATATAACATGCAATTTGATTGGCTAAAAACGTTTTAAGTATTTTGTAATGTGTAATTTGATTGGTCAAAAGCTTTTAAGATTTATTTTCGATGATTTGAAAAGTAATGTATATTAAGTAAGATTTTTTTTTAAAAAAGGGATGAATTAGGACGAAAACAGCCATGATGTAGGTTTTAAAAAGTTAGGAAAAGTGGAGTTCCACTACGCTTAGTTAAGTTACTAACTCTGTGTGTTAAGAAAATAAAACATATTTGTTATTGTTAAAATATTTGGAGAAACGACGAAAATAAAAATAGAAAAACTGACGGTGGATTTCTCATAACTTATTTAGTTGAGACTTTGTTATCATATTTGAAATTGTACTGAAAAAACGCACTGGACTTACTACGTTGGCAGAGCTAAACTGACAGCTCACACACAACGCACGGACCAACGGGTTGTTACATACGAGCTAATTCCCAAAACAACAGACATAACACTGTTGTTTAAACAACAAACCGGATGTTCACATTACAACAAGCACCAACAACAAGAACTAGAGATTAAAGTTCTCAGAGAGTTGAGAAATCAGAGCTCATCGACGCATTGGAAAAATTCGTTCAATTTCACACACTGTATCAACGCCCTTCGTTTACGGCATTACACAAGCTTTAGCCTGGTTCCCATCCCCACAATCACAGCACTACTATAGTAATGCAACTGTAAAATTAGAACGGGAACAGACTGTAACCTGCTCCACGACACAGCCCAGTCGAAAAGGCCTAATGTCAACTAATGCATGATTTCCGTATTAAAATTGATCCATAGATATCACAAAGGCGTCATCAACCAAAACATTACCACGTGATCAGACGTTTACGAGTAAATATTAGTGTGTAAAACGCTCGAGATCATTCATAAATCGCTACAAAAAAGAATCCTGCGACGATAATAATACTATAGGAGGGATTCAGAACTACGTCATCAATATAGTCTGCTATAGTCTACAACCATTGTCTAAACAGGTAGAGCGAAGTTTAGTATGTTAGTTTAACATTGAAATTATAGTAATATAGTTGTTTGTACAGTATAAGCCTCTATAATTGGTTTTACACCGTTATAGTGGACTCGACCGCTGCGTCACTGGATTTTTATCCTGACTGGACTATAACGGGAATTGTCTGTCATTATACAAACAATTACAGCATTTCGTTTATGAAAAGCGTATAGTCCTGTTAGGATATTGTGACAGTGACGTTCCAGTTTATGTGTACGCAAAAATTCACAACCATTGTCTAAACAGGTATAGTCCAGTTAGGATATTGTGACAGTGACGTTGCAGTTTATGTGTACGCAAAAAATCACAACCATTGTCTAAACAGGTAGAGCGAGGTTTAGTATGTTAGTTTAGCACTGCAATTATAGTTGTTTGTACAGTATAAGCCTTTATTATTGGTTTTACACCGTTATAGTGGACTCGACCGCTGCGTCACTGGATTTTTATCCTGACTGGACTATAGAGTGTATATATTTACAAATGTAGTTGTTTGTACAGAATTAGCATTTATAATTGGTTTTACACCGTTATAATGGGCTCGACCGCTGCATCACTGGATTTTTATCCTGACTGGACTATAGTTGTATATAAATCAATTAAAACTAATTAATTACCACTAGATTCATATAATTAACAATATGGCATAAATACCGGCGGCACGAAATACCCAAATATACCCAAATACACCCAAATATACCCAAATATACCTAAGTTTTACCCAAATACATGCATTTTATTAACAATTAAGCCTAAATAAACTAAATTACGCAGTTTAGGGAATAAAAAATGTCAAATAGTAAGTAAGACACGTCTGTAACGGGGACAAGAATACCGGCGGCACGAAATACCCAAATATACCCAAATACACCCAAATATACCCAAATATACCTTTATTAGTTCTAATTTCACCCACATTATTGCATTTTATTGTATGTTTACCGTAAATGAACTTTTTTATGCCTTTAAATGCAAAAATAAATATTATTCCCGTATAATTATGACTCGTTTCGTACAATTCGCTACGAAACGGTATCCTGTTTGGCGAATCGACGGTGTCCATAATATATTCTTGACGTGAAAATCACTGGTGCGCTTTTTAAACAAATTAAAAACAGCTATAAAAGAAAAACATGGTTATTTTAGATACAAGGAAAAACATTATGAGGCTCATATCTATCAAAGTTTAAGCATATCAATCTATTCATGTTAAGAACATGATGATAAACTAGGTGTGATATTTATGCTCGCCCATATGGGTTATCCCAGTGGCGAGGGTAAATAAATCTAAACATCCATGGAGTGACCAATTAAATTAGTTCCAGGGGCGTAGCAAGGCTTGGTTTGGTGTTATGCACACACGCCTTGAAGTTGCCGGGTATGATACGGGTATTCTACATCTTGCGACGGGAAATATCAGTGTTGATCTTCGTATTAGAGATTATTCTTGTAGATCTACATATCTACAGATGTGTTAACATTATACTATTTCTAGCATAGTTCAATGACCAGCAGTCAATGAAGGCAAACAGCAATTAATATTTAGATCTATATAATTCGTTCTACGCATTACGTAAATACCCTACTACAGCTAAAATTACAGAACATTACTATATATATGTATTCATGACACGCCTCATTCTTTCAACGTATAAGAGACCGTGTGGATCGAACTCCTAGCCGCCTGCTCAACCATCTTGTAAATAATAATTTTCAGCTGATGTGTACACGAATAGTACTGACTCATAACTGATTATCGTATACATTGCTATCGCATGTCCGCCGTAAGAATATTTCACAATATCCGCAATTGTCATTAAAAATCCAATCCAACCGTTCATACGACGGAAGTACGGCAATAGCGACCGCTCCATAATTGTGAAAGAGGGTTTACAGCCCCCGATCTCCCTAAGCATCTCAATTTGAGCTTAATCTCATCTAAAATATTGGCATGTGTCTTTGAGGTAATTTCCATGAGAGTCTGGGCTCAGCACAGCACAGAAACACCATTCTGAGTTAAATTATTACAGTCAACTTTCAAGAGCTCAAACTTCAGATCTATCAAAAATTCAGACTCTGATTTGAGCAAAATCTCAATTTGTGCTGAGTTTTCTACTTGAGATGCTGCGGGAGATTGGGGGCTGGTCGTGTTAAGTTTCTTCTCAAGACTACAGGATTTGACGCTACTTTTCATTCCTGGGGTATTTCATTTTCATGAATTTAAGGATATCGTAAAACGGGAAACGAGTATATACAGGATTACATACACGTAGGTAGTATAGATTAGTGCAACCTATCCACATAAGCGCGCCCCAGAGCGGCCTTCCACATAGAAACAATCAGGTCCCGATCTCCTTTACATCTCAAACTGAGACAAATCTCATTTCAAATATGGTCATGTATCTTTTATATAACATCCATGGGAGGCTAGACTCAAAATTCGCATCACAAAACAGTTTATTACTGTAAAATTTAAAAATCTCGAATATTAAATTTATCTCAAATTCTGACTCTGATTTGAGCAAAATCTTAATTGAGATGAGATTTCTACTTGAGATGCTTAGGGAGACCGGGTCCACTCATATCATTATGTAAAACACTTTCTGTACATCAACCATACTTAGTGTGTTCACAAAATTAATGGTGTTGTTCTATAGAGGTAATGCAAATTGTAGGTAAAACTGATTTCCGAATTGTTGAATACATTAAAATATGCGAGCTTTTTTGCACAACTGGGCGATTTTTTATCAAACTATTGGTTACTGGTCACGGTCATATATAAATTCTTAAATATGATTTAATGCACCAAACGAATTAAACGCGCCAGAACCCAGTAATGTTAACTGTTTAATTAGTTAATACATGATTAGCTGTTTTTAATTTGCTTTACATTCACATGTATTAGATAGATACATTTATATTACCCCTTTCCAAGTTCGGTCATAATCTTATAACTTCCTGTCACATACGGACATCGTGTGATATATCAGATAATAGTGTGCGGTACTGCTAACTTATCATGTCATAAAATCAGTGATCACATACCGACATGCTTAGACAAATGGATGATAAATTTACAAATTACAGTTACGTTGTTCGATACTGTTAACCTTATATCGTATAGCACCAGGGACCGCACACTGACATCATGCTGAGAGATCAGATACACTTTCGATGTATCGGTAACTGTTATACGGTATAGCACACTTGGGCGTCATATCGCACTCTGTTTAGTTGGCTTTTATCATAAAGAGGAATTTGTATAGATTAAAAAGACGATTGTTATCTTCATGGCAGAAATTAATGTATGTAGACAATCCTTTAAACAATGATCAAATTCAATATGAAACTGTTTACTACCAAATAAGCTAGCGCGTAATTAATTAACAATAGATTAATTACTGTTTTTGTGTGTACAATATATAAATGTATATATCGCTGACTTAGAATTAGAAGGTCGTAAGTACTTCTTACGCCCTTATAAGACTTATGCATATTTGAAATCTGCACCTCGAGGCGCTTCTTATGAGCCTATTTTCATGAAAATCGGAAGTGTCATGTTGGCCAAAGTAAAATTTAAAAGGTTTGGTTTTCCAGAAGTAATGATTTGTTTACAGACAACGTTTTCCTTTTTTGTGAAAAGTTTGATTCTGTACTTGCGACCTCCTAATTCTAAACCAGCGATATTTACACATAATGGACTTCAGGGATGATCCATATATAACGAGAAAATGCTTATAACTTTGCTATTACATGTTATTTTCAAACAATATTTTATGTGTCGCGTTTGAATTATAGTGCAAGAATGTCTGCCTCATAATGTCTGCTACTGCTAGAATGTCTGCCTCATAATGTTTGCTACTGCTATAATGACTGCCTCATAATTTGTGTTGCTGCTATAATGTCTGCATCGTAGTGTCTATAACTATTATAATGTATGCCTCAAAGTGTATATTACTGTTATAATGTCTGCATCGTAGTGTCTATTACTATTATAATGTATGCCTCATATATATAGTGTCTATTACTGTTATAATGTCTGCCTCATAGTGTCTATTACTATTATAATGTATGCCTCATAGTGTCTATAACTGTTATAATGTTTGCCTCATAGTGTCTATTAATATTATAATGTATGCCTCATAGTGTCTATAACTATTATAATGTATGCCTCATAGTGTATATTACTGTTATAATGTCTGCCTTGTAGTGTCTATTACTATTATAATGTATGCCTCATAGTGTATATTACTGTTATAATGTCTGCCTCATAGTGGCTATTACTATTATAATGTATGCCTCACAGTGTCTATACCTGTTATAATATATGCCTCATAGTGTCTATTACTATTATAATGTATGCCTCATAGTGTCTCTATTGTTAATGCTATAACGTCTGCCTCATTATGTCTGCTACTGTTATAATGCCCGGTCTGCTTCATACTGTCTGTTGCTGCTATAATGTCTGTTAAATGATTACAATATATAGTACAAACAAATTTACCTGTTACTGGACCTTAATGCTAGAATATATTACTTGTGTTAGCTTCTTGAGAGGAATCATTCAAGTGCCGGAGATTTATATTAATGTGAAATTTAATTACACACAAAAACTGTTAAATTATGCTAACAAAAGGTTTGAGGATCAGGTCAATTTGATCGTATTATACCTCACCTGATCGCAGTGTGCACGAAATGTAAGATGTGTTGACCTGTAGTTAGTATCTATGTACAGTGGAACCCCGCTAATACGGACCCCTCCAATCCGGATTTCCCTCTAATCCGGGCGGATCTGTTGGTCCCGAATATTCTTATTCATGTTTTAATACGTTTTTACCCCTCGGATCCGGAACCCCTCCACTCCGGACACCGGACAAAAATACGAGGATTTATCACATATTTGCTCTAAAATTGACCCCTCGGATCCGGACAATCGATTTGAACATTGCCCATTAACTTGTGCTTGGTGAACAATGTATGTAGGGATTTACAAAGAAAATAAATCATTTATATTAACATTTGTACTTGAATTACTAGTAATATTTATTTGTTTCAATCCATCAACCCTGTTCAAACATGGTTGCCTGTTTTATGCACACAGTCAAGTTAAACATACATATATATAAACAAATTTACAACACTTTATTGAAGCTAAATTAGCTTCCCAGAACAGAACTATATCCTCACCAATAACAGCTAACTCTTCCACTGAAAGGTCTTCTCTCATTGAGGAATTATAACATTTTGTATAATTTTCAAGGACGAGTATGACCAGTCTATAGAAAAGACACTTCCTTGAAAAAAATCAAGTATAAAATACAACCAAGAGTTATGGAGCTCCAGCAAACTAACATTACCCACTAGTCCTAACAGTGGGGGTTTGTTTCCTGCCCCCACCCCAGCGCATACGCCCAGCGGCCCTTAACATACACTGTTATGTATGTATTTTATTTTTTAGTCGCTACTCTTATGCACCAGTCAATATTATGCCCGCCCGGCCTTATTGACTCCGAGTCCCGGGGAATAGACTTTCATTCGGGAATTTTGATACCTCGAAAGACAACAGTGATACTTTATATTCTTGTTTTTATTAAATACCCGGATGAAAAACTATGCCCCACGGTAGGGATTTAGACAAAGAAGTTATAAACATATATACGACAATTTATTGAAGTTAAATTAGCTTTCCAGAACTAGATTTCAACCAATAACAGCTAACTATTACACCGAAAGCTCTTCTCTCATTGAGAAATTATAACATTTTGTATAATTTTTATGGACGAGTATGACCAGTCTATAGAAATGAAATATCCTTGTGGTAACGCACTGGGCTGTCAATCCAGAGGTCGTGGGTTCAATCCCTGGCATCGGAACTTGACATTTTCTGAACTATTTATAATATTTCCCGCTATATCTGGCCGTGTGGTCTGCAAAGTATCTGGAAGTGCCAGGAAACTGTGTATCGGTGCTATAACCAGGCTGTCTATTCGAAATAAGAGCTATGCGCACTTCTGCAGCGCCGGACATGTCTGTATCTAATGTCTCTCTCTCCCTTCAGGGGCTTTCTCTCAGTCTGTCCCTCTGGTCAGATTATGCTGTATCGGCACTGGTAGAGGATGCACCTGCGCCCTTGTGGCTGAAACACAATCATGTAAAGTGCCTTTGAACGTGTATTAGCATGAAAAGGGCGCTACATAAATCTTTGTCAAAGTTCGAACTTAATTCACTTTAAACTACTTCATTCTTTATCGTGTCTTTATTCTAAATTTCTGTAGAATTCGCCTTGTGATATATACTCAGACATCGAGCCGGTTATTTACGCCAGAATGTTTGTGTTTGTGTGACACTACCAACCTGCCATACTGTAGTTGTTACAGTAGTCTTTGACGTTAACAAACTGGTCTCAGTACAACCGCAACTAGGGATTCTCTGGTTGTTAAGTTCATTAAGAGCCATTAATGTTTTAAAGTGTCATACTTAACTTTATATATAACCTTCCATTGAAGTGCTTTCTAGAGCAAGAAGGCGATTCCACATATAGGTGTAACATCGTGAGGTTTTAATTTGTCGTCATTTTGCATAGTTTCTGGTTGGTTCATGGTTCAGGGTGCTAGACCACCGAATAAACTATCACATAAGCAATACATCGACTTAGTTGTATAGCTACGGAACGATAGGTTTCCCGCGTTTTATGGTAACTGGTGCCGCGGTGAGGACAAAGCTGTGACTATGGCTGAATTCCAGTATATGGAGCGATCAAAGTAAAAAGCAGCTCGCCACCAACGACACTGTGGCAACGTTCCCATGCACCGATCGCATCTCGGAAAACTAGAAAAGGTCACTGTTCTAACCGTTCCTTTTTTGTGCTAATTACTACGTAGGTCTCTAGAGCTTGAAATGAGAGGTAGTTTTAGTTTTATAAGAAGGGTAAAAAATATATGCGATCTTACTAGTAGCTACAGACATATGAACATTGGTTGACAATGTTATCATACAGAAAGAACGTTGCTGCCTTGAAAAGGGACAGGCAACTACACTTCTATTAGCCGCTAATAGAAGTCTAGTTGCCTGTCCCTTTTCAAGGCAGCAACGTTCTTTCTGTATGATATCTGAGGGTTTTGTGAACATAATAAAATGGGACTCGTAAATATGTTTGGTTTATGTTTTAGCTTTATTTTGAACAGGGAAGTAGGCCTACTCTATTTACATAAGATCGTTTATTTACAAATAATGATCTTAAAAACTAAATAAAGCACCTTGAGAACGCTTCAAATGCACCAGATTACACCATTGTTTTCAAAAAATTCCGGGGAGCATGCACCCGATCACCTAAAACAATCGTAAATCCACATGATTATAGGGCTAGCTACGCGCCTGAACATGAATTAACATGATAAGTAGAAATAAGTACACACACTTAAACACTGACAAATCGAAGTCTTATGACAGGACGTCCCGAACCCCTCTGGATCCGCACATGAAGATCGTCAAAGGAGACAAAGTGATCTTCACGACGTGATAATATTATGGAAAACGCCGTTCGACAGGATACTGGTCGGATTAATTAGCGTCCTTAGCAATCAATTAAAACAATTATTATTTACATCGTATTTAATCCATTTCAAGGAATGATGTAGAAAATTATAAAAATGACAAAGATATGGGCCAGATTCATACATATCCAGCTAGATAGGGTTAGATTTATCGGATACGCATATACGCCGCATGTCGGCAGGATACGGGTTCCGTACTGTACTCAGTAGTGTTTATTTACCGAAAAAACTTACTATTTGACATTTATTTATTCCTTAAACTGCGTAGTATCGTTTATTTAAGCTAGTTTGTTATAAAATTGCAAATATTTGGGTAAGATTCTTACTAATAAAGGTATATTTGTGTGTATTTGGGTGTATTTGGGTATATTTGGGTGTATTTGGGTGTATTTGGGTATTTCGTGCCTACATGTACAATACTGTATTTTAATAACTTTTTTCTTTTATTACATATTTAGTATTACCATGAAAATATATCACTAGGGATTTTGTCAACCTTACATGTATAATCATGATAATATCAATTCAAAAATGAGATAAGACGAGCGACAGCTTCACCATGTTGAGGACAATTGATTTATATTAACAGTGCCAAGTATTCAAAATTATTTACTATTATTTTCTGTTAGGTCAACAGCAGAATTATGACATCCGAAATGCATATTATGTTGAACATTGTTTCCAGTTAAGCTATTAATCCTTACATTGCTTACTTAAAACACGGATATACACAGAATGTATTTCTGTGCTTAAAAGCATGATTATGTTTCATTATACATGTACTTGATCCAACCAAAAACATATGTTACCTAAACATGTACATCATATCACAACAGTGTTAATTAACTCCTTTGAGTTTTAATTGATGCTATATTACACACCTTAGTACAAATTCTATACAAATGATACTAGGTCGGTCAACCGTTGCTGTGGTCAGTTCTTATTAGTAAATCTATTTTTAGCACACTCTCTATTTCTGAATCCCTCCTATAACCAACTACCACGTGCTCGTCACTGAACATTTTCATGAATGGGTCAGATAGGGGTCAACAGCTGCAGTCGGTTTTATCTTGTGGGTTACATAACATTGTCCATTCTCGTTCACCAGAGTATTCTTCGAGTCTGGGAACTTGACTAACCACTGATGAATGAGAATGAACATTGCCTGGTTGGTCAGTTCCATCAACACTATCAAGATTTGATTGGCTGATAAAGCTGGTTAATCGGCGTTCCTAGTAAATTGGCAGATCTGAGGCACGATGACCTATAATGGTCCTTCTATATTTCTGGCTATCATCAGGAGATCACTATCAGTGTTTATCTAGGGTCATAAAACACAGAAACTGGTCCCGGCTACTGAAAATCAATAGGGTGCTAAGTACTGTATGTACACTAGACAATATGTGTCATATTATCATTTATGTTTGTTTTAAATTGGAATATTAAGATATATTAATTTATTTCTTGTTTCTATCTAGTTTGAGTGTATAACAGCTATTTTCCCTATATGTCAATGAATTTGGCGATTTTATTATTTAAGAGTTATTTGACATAAATTAATAGATATAACATTTTGTACACACTAGAACTAGATACAAATAAAAATAAATATATCTAATAGTTTGAAGATAAATAAAAAATAATAAACTACTCATATAGATCTAGTTTATGAATTTAACTTGTCTATTCCAAACAGTTTAACCAAAGTCCTCAATATAACATTTTTGTATCGTTGATTTAAAACATGAATAATATTAAGTCACTTATCTACTCAAGTAATAAGATAAACATGTCAATGTTACTGTGTGTTAGTTCGTATTTTAGTTTTCACACTTTTTTATTCATGTGCAGGATTCCACAGTGAGCTTTTAAAAATGCTCCCCATCCACGGTGACCACCTGTTCCAAATATGGTTTCTGTAATTAAACCCGACTCATTCCATGAAATGTACATAGTTATTTGGATGCTTATACATAAATATCCGATGCCCGTATCGCACTTTGTAAAACCCCTTTCACGATTGTCGTGCGACGGACCTGCGACGGGTCTACGGTGTAAATTTGAGGACTATCGTGCGTCCGTCGCACGACGGACTTGAGAAATTCCTGCATCGTGCGACCGTCGTGCGACGGAAAACATAATCGTAGACCCTCGTTGTAGAGTTTTGGACATGTTAAAACATTCTAAGGCGGGTGACTGTCGTAGGCCCGTCGTACGATGCCCTACGTCGTCGCACGACGGACGTGCGATGGACGCACGATGGACGCACGATTTGTTTGAGATTATAAGGTCACTCTAGGCACTTAGAATCATACCACTATCGTGCGATGGACGTACGATGGACGTGCGATGATTGTGCGATTGTCGCACGACAGTCTTGTGAACATCCCCTATCCTACGACTGCCGTGAGACAATCGCACGACCTTCGTACGACAATCGCACGACCGTCGTACGACGCTCGTAAACATATAAAAATTATGTACTTTTTCAAAATGCATACCCTATAGTGCAATTCTTAGATAAATCATATTCTAAGAGAAAATGTGCACTTTGAAAACAATAAAAGCTCTCTATAGCGACACACATTGGGAAACATAACATTATGTTGTTGTATGTAGAGATTGTCTCTCCTCGAACAACATGTTTATGTTGCTGAAGAGAGGTTGTTGCTCAGTGGAGGGCTGCTCAGAGCCTCTGGAGAGGTTGCATTGTACATAGTTATCACAAATGCATTCAGCTAAAACTAAGATCTAAAAGTTGCCCGAATGTTCTCATACATGCATATCAATAGCATACTTTAATCACTTAGCAGGTTATAAAATATCAACAGTGTATGTTTTTATTATATAATTAGTTACATTAAATGTATACTTAGTAACAATATACCAGTACATCTAAAGACTCTAAACACGTTTTTTAATTCATAAATATTTCCAACATCTTGAAGAAAGCCATAATTTGAATTAGGAATTAACTGTTCTCTCATTTTATAACATGTGGACATCCAAAATATCTCGAAACAAACAGCCTAAACATTATTATTATTGATTATACATACATGTATTTCAGTTTAATACTATATTAATCATATTGCTACTGCAATATTAGGGATGATTGGAATGATTTAGGTATGACTTCGTAAATATTAGTTTTGTACTTTTGAATACCTGGATTATTTGTGTACTTTCTACAGGTAAAAAGATGTGGCGGACGCAATTTATTTGTTTACCGTGTCACACGAAAGCACAGGGCACTTCAGATTTCCCGACAATGCAAGGATATGTCATTGTGTGATTGTACACGTAGACAATACACTGTAGAAATAAATAGGGGAGTATACTTATATATTCTGTTAAGGCAACATTTTAAAGTTTATTCACTACATGTACACTCACATAATGACGGTAGCGGATATATTCCGCACAGTAACCTTGTAATATATTCATGCTTAAAGTGGAGGAACACGTCAATTGGTTCACACTGATACAGGTCTTAAATGGCACACACTATCGAACGCCGATGATAGCACTAGCATTTGTTTACAAATAAATATGAAAATTAAATGCATTTTCAACGTCTATTCTTTGTTCTATCTTGTGTATAATCACTTCTTTAGTACTCTTTCAATCTTCACTGATAACAAGCGGTCATTCGAACGTGCAGAGTTTGTATTATGCATGTTTGTTTATTGATAAGGCTAGAATTATCTCCGGCGAGCTATAATTTATATAAAAGGAATAACAAATCGGACATAAAGGTAAGCAGAGCACGAAAGACACAATCTCGCTAAAATGTTTTACGATAACCACAAGCTTACTAGCCGAAGTAAAACCATAATGAAACTCTATTGTTCTAGTCAAACACTTACCTGTAGTGTTGGGACTACGCAATATTTTTTCCTGCCATTAATTTTTGAAATGTACTAATCAATGTGTGTTATTCGGATGAGTAGAAACGACCGGCTAATTAATATACTAGGGAGCGTGTGCTGGGGAATAGTCGGGGAAAATCATCCTTCATCCTCGATTGATTCTGCATAATAAATATAACATGTCTGTAATAAAAACGTCATAACAATACTACTGTCGGTTCAATAAGTAATACTAATGAGGGAACTGTCCCATTCAAAAGAATATGGGAGGCTTATGTTTTATATAATAAACTAGATACCTTCAACCAATAGTATAATACTTCAAAACGTGTTTTCACGTCGTCTCGTTAGTCGAGTGGGTAAGTATGCCGCTATTATTCAAGTTATTTTGTTCAATCTTACCACTGGTTCGTCACCCATCCAAGTTACTTAAATTTTAAAGTGTTTTTTTACAAGTACCTTATTTTTTATTTGTAACTAAAACAAAAACATACACGAGTAAGGTATGGAGTACGTAGATTAATGTTTGTGTTATATTTTCATTCTTTATCAAGTCGTATTTCAATTGTTTTATTCTTATATACAGTACAACACTCATACAATCGTTTTTAATATATTCACTACAACGTGAAACTTTGATCACTATGAAGTATCGATTCATTAAAACAGCAGTATAATATAAGACTTTATAACATGGATGCATGCAATAAAAAGGTTGACCGAAGTGGGGATCGAACCTACAACTCAGAATAAAATAGAAACTTGAAGGACGTGAGGGTTTATCCACTACACTAACGCGCCTTTCGTATATGGAATGAGATTTGCACACTATTTGATATCGAACCCTTATAAAGTTTACCTTTCGGGCGAGTTAATATTTATAACTGTTCTCATTTGAACGCACTTTAGTATATTGAAAATAATTTATTATTTAATATGATGTGTTTTATTTCAATCTCTCCAAAAATGATGCAGATTTCTTTCTGTTCCGCATCTTTATCGGATGCTGTTAAACATTTACATTTAACTATATTCAAATCATGCATTGCGTGCAGTGACAGGTTATTAGACAGCATACCGCGTGTAAAAGCGAATTTTCTGGCGCGAAGCATTAAGTCAACGGGTCACGTGGTTTGGTCAGAGTTTGAATTCACTAATGGATCTGAAAATTTGTGTTATAGTTTCGCAGTTACAGAAAGATAATGAAAAATGGCCGCCAATAGAATAACAAAAGTTCCCTAAAATGCGTTATTCTGTAGCTCATAAATTTTCTTTTATATTTTAATGATGTTTAAAAATATTCCAAAAACTCGAGTAGGCCTATCTAGAACACATTTTAAAATAAGGGAGATAAATGCTCAGTTGCTTAGTATAGCACTTTGATCGACCGCCATCTTGGAATAGGAACGCTTGGAAGAGAAAGCACTGGACGTGACAGCTTGCCAGTTCAACTGATTACACCATGAAAGTACTTGTTTTAAACGAGGAAAGTCGTATTTTTATAGACATAATCAACGTAGTTATACAGAACAATGAACTTAAAAATGAAAGCAGATTCGTACTCGTACTGTATCGTCCTTCGTTACTTCGTACCCAAAAATGTCACAAAGTTTCTACTGACTGTACATTTATGAATCATACATGTATGATCAGCAATCATTCTGTCCTGGATGATCATGTTACTTTTTCTGGCGTTTTTGAACCTCAACAACTTACTATCGTACAGTACATGTGGAGTCGGACCAGAAAGTAATGACTTCATAATAAGTTGAATTGGGATTTTAATAACTTCTAGGTTAAATCAACTTGCCTAGTGTAAATGATATATCTAAGCTGTTCTTTAATAGTTAAGATACAATTCGCTAAAATAGGCTGTGCCTTAGTTCATATTAATTCAAAACCTACTGACTTACGTTCACATTACATGTATATGAATTTTCGAGTTTTTAACTTCAAGAAACTTATAGATCTACTTTATACAGTATATGTAAACCCACAATCAAGCGATAACTTCGAGTACAAATTCACACAATCAGCCTGCCAATAATGGCAAGGCATACAAGGGATTTACTTTGCCACAGATATTGGCAAAATAACTAAATGATCTTCCATTATGTAGTTCAACAATTACCCAGTCAGAAATAGCCGAAAACAGAGACAGTTCTCTGACGAAACTAAAAATATTGCCAAATCAAGATTTAGGTTGACGGTGTAGAATGTGAATCTGAGTATCTTCAGACTTCCGAGTCACTTGGATTGGCCTAACTGTTATATTGACTGCTTGGGGTGTGCCATGTCCGTGGTTGTGATCAGGATCGGGAATCGCCATAAAAATAAATAAATAAATCTGGATATGTATCCACCATATATGCAACAGTCACACACGGCATTAGGAAAAAACAAGTTTCCATCTACTGTTTTAATCCCAGCCTAATCAAATGTCTTGTCTTGTTTATAATTCTTTTACATAAACATGCATGGTACACAATGTATGCCAATATATTCATACTAAATTGTGACTATCGTTTTTTTTTGTAACAAAAACCTTCGAGATCTTGATTTAATATAATTATATAGTCCAATACTAGTATTTGCCTATAAAGACCATCCATTTGGAAACTGCAAATAGTGATATTTAATGAAAGGTATGTCCCTCTCAAGAGGTACAGGTTAATATCATTGAAAATGGTCTGATGAGAAGATGACATTATTTTTTTGAATATATTGTTATATAGTGGTTTTTGTTTGCAGGTTGTATTTAACAGCGGTTTTCTCAAATTTTGTATTATTAAGTATGCTTACCAGGATGCATAATTGCATAATGGTGCATCTGACTAGTGTACATAAATATTTTCCAAAAACTGTGCAACAATTTCATTTGGACCGAGTGACCTGTGCTATGTAAATGAAAAACTACGTAAATATAATTTTTAACATCTTTAAAGGGTTTTACTAGGTAATGCTACGGTCACATTTGCACTACGAGCTCCTAACGAGCTCCGTACGAGTTGATTTTGGCGAACTCGCACGGCGTCCGTACGGAGCCCGTACGGATATCGAAAATCGTACGAGCATCGTACGGATTTTCGTGACTCGTAGAGGACTCGGTGAAAATGTTTCACCGAGCTCCCGAGCTGTCTACGAGCCCGTTGATATTTTTCAAGTCTGTATACTCTCGCACGAGGCTCGTGCGGACACCACACGAGCTACGAAATACTCGTGCGAGTATCGTACGATATCCTTACGGATATGGAAATTTGCAAGGTTTTGCATCGCATGGGACGCCATTAAGATGTAGATAATGAACATTATCTCAACTGCTTTACTTATGACAATGAATAGTTATGAGTATGGTGTATATTGAAATATTGAAAAATTAAAATTTTGGAAGACAGACAGACTGTGCGAGTATAACAACATTTGTACACAGACTTTTAATATCTTTATTTCGAATGTACATGTAATAACGCATGACATTGTTGTACACACTATGCCATTGTTGTACACACTATAACATTCACTGCTATTATGTTGATACTGCAACTGTATCATGTATCGAAGGTCCGGTAGATAGACTCTGCCAACAGCAAAAACACAACACTGATTAATTCATGAAAACAATGTCGTATTTTTATATCATTATTATGGTATTCTCATATTATCATTATCGTCATCATAATCGCATTCTCGTAATATCATCATCGAGCTATCGTATTATCATTATCGTATTCTCGTAATTATCAGCATCGTTCTATCGCATTATCATCATCGTGTTCAGGTATTATCATTATCTTATTATTGTATAATCATCATCGTATTCTCGTATTATAAATTATCTTATCATTGTATCATCATTATCGTATTCTCGTATTATCATTATTTTATCATTGTATTATCAGTATCGTATTCTTGTATTATCATTATCTTATCATTGTATTATCATTATCATATCATTGTATTATCATTATCGTATTCTTGTATTATCGTTATCTTATCATTGTATTATCATTATCGTATTCTCGTATTATAATTATCTTATTATTGTATTATCATCATCGTATTATCGTATTATAATTATCTTATCATTGTATTATCATTATCGTATTTTCGTATTATCATTATCTTATCATTGTATTATCATTATCGTATTCTCGTATTATCGTCATCATACTATCGTATTCTCGTATTATCATCATCCTATTATTGTATAATCATTATCGTATTCTACTATCATCATCATCAAACTATCGTATTCTCGTATTATCATCATCGTGTTCTCGTATTAGCATCATCGATATATCCGACCAACAACCTTTCTCCAAGTAGGGACGCACCAGTCTTTGATCCATGACATATTACCGCGACCGTGGCTGGGTGATTTTGGCGTCCGTATAGGAAGCGGGAGATCGAAAGTTCAAACCCCGGAGAAAGTTAGGTTATAACTGATGTAGTCGTTTGGTAAGACGCCGGTAGGCCCAACTCTGCCAGGTACCCGGCAATACATGTATGAGAATGGATTCGTGTAATTTTGCTAGAGAGGGGTCCGACCAGCAATATTTTATCCAAGTTGGTACCCAGTAGACTCCCACCCAAGACGTACTCCTCTCATTGTATTACATGACCACAATTCACCACAATTCCAGGGTCCAGGCCCACCCCATCTGGATCCGCACACGCTCAGTGTATGATAGTTGTTATTTCCGTGATTCTCGTGCACAGAACTTATTAGTACACACCAAACCATTGTCTATGCATCTACATATATGTATATCCTATTTCTACTGCATTCACTTAATTCTTTTGGTAAAAATATATATTTGGTGTGGTACACATGAGACACATACGTGTGTATACCCTTTGTACTATTCAAAACGTTATGGCGAAATAGGCTGAATTTCAGAGTCTGTCGAGGGACAGTTATGCATTTTTTCTTACATATATAAACATGACATGAAATATCAACTAATCCAAAATCATCTTACATAATATAATAATACATAAACTGGGTGAGGACAGCTTCATTGCGAGCTTTCTACTTCAAATATCTCTACGAGCTCATAGACAACTCGGAGATCGGTGAAACATTTTCACCGAGCTCCCGAGTCCTCTACGAGTTACAAAAATCCGTACGATGCCCTTACGAGTTTACGATGTCCGTACGGACTCCGTACGAACTTGCTAAAATTTGACTCGCACGGAGCTCGTACGATCAATGTGACCAGGGTCTTAAAATAGATAATTTAAAATTCGCTGAATATATCCATTATTGTCGCACGAACACCGTACGGCCATCGTGCGATCACCGTACGGACACCGTACGAGTTATCTACGAGCTCTGATTGATCTACGAGCACCGTGCGATGTACGGCCGGGCTCTTTGCGAGCCCCGTACGGTGTCCGTATGGATATAACGATGTCCGTTCGGATATCGTACGATTGCATCTCTATAAATCGTACGAGGTTCGTACGAGCTGTGACCAGACCCTACGATTGAAAAAGTACCGTTAGGATTTCAAACATTCAGGACTCGTTCGAGTTGGTAAATTCGTACGGATATCGTACGAGCTTTGTGACCGTAGCATAACAAACTAACAAACTCGCTTAAGAAAATCTTAAGGAGTGTTTTGGCTTACATTCCAGTCCTTTCACAACAAACTTTCCAATAAAATTTGTTGGAGAAAAATGCAAAAATTTGTCTACGAGTAATTTCTCAACTAAGTCTGCTATTTTTTTAAATCTATTTTATGACCATAATTATAATCGTGTGCTGTAGAATTATTTCCGGCAGAAACTGTGTATTTACGACTACAGTCTCTGGTATTTATTGCTAAATTTATTATGGTAGGCGATTCTGTATGAAATGTACATCTATCATGTTATAATAGACTGACGTTTTTATTTTCTGTAAAAACATATTTATTTATTTTCTCTATCAAATACATGTAGACATGTTCATTGTCAGTCGGAGATACTGTAGGTACATACTTTAAGTACCGTCAACGATACCAATTTATACAGTGAATGCATATGCAAAGTGCTATGGCTATAGAACTATTTTCCCGGTGAATCGTGACCACTGATGTATGTCAAACACCTACATCTAAAAACAAATGCCTACCTACCTATCCTATTGTTCACCAATGTTTCCTGAACCACACATATGTTTTATTTAGCCGAAGTGAAAGTTATTCATTTCATGCCAATTTATTTTAGGTCGATTGTTTCACAATAAATACATTTTAATTGTTGTTTTTTAACTTTGCCAAAGTCTAAAATAAAAGTTCGTTTGAAGAATAAACATTAAATGCTTCGGCTTTTTGTGGACGATGCATTAAAATGACTTTCAGATGATAAAAGTCGAAATATACTTCCCGGATGCAAAATTGTCTATATATATACCTTGTTGTGAATTTTCTCGGGTTTTAAAACCGCTATAAATGTTAATATGTAATGATTGTCAAACATAGTTGGTGTGTTTCATTCTTTAGAAACAGACCTGTTAATTCATTCAGATGTCATCCAAACATAGTCACTGACAAAAAAGTTATATGTGTTACCATGTTTTGTAGATCAAAAATGCCTAATAAAATGGTTTATTTAAAACGTGATAAAATATTAATATCTCTCGTATCTTCAAATTGTTTGGTGCCTTCTTATACTGCAAAAATAGACCTTTCGCGTGAAACCACTGTCGATTAGATATATACACAAACTAAAGAGTTATAGGCGTAGCAGTGATTTCAAAACCAATGTTTCCTCTATAACCTATATCTCGACCAAGGTTTACATCGTGTAGCGGTCTAGCGATAACACGCTCTGGTTGGATCAACGAGATTAAGTGGGTGGAGTCGGCGTCTGGTCAATTGATACGAATGACCCATTATAAATGACCACCACATTTTGATTGACAGGTGACGTTAGCGGAATAGTGTATTTCTCGGCCCTATGCTATTTTAACCAAGAACAAAGGATTGATTCTACGGCGTGGAGGGGGGGGGGGGTTAATTTTGTAATTTATTGACGAATTTTAAAATGTTGATATGAAATTAAAGATTACGCTCTGAAGTTTCTAAATATAAAAAATTGAAATTATGCCCATGCAAATATGAATTATAATGGTTCAAACACAGACTATTTTTCGAGAAAAAAATCTACACATTTTTGTGTTCGTATTCCACGGCCGTAGTAGTTTATTTTTTTATTTATTAACATATTTTCATATAAATTATATCAAAATAAAAAAGAAGCTCTCTTGTTTTAAAATATACAAACATATTGAAATAAAATAACGGCTAATTGAATATATACACAATTTTCTCGGCGTGAAATTATATTTTTAATGTGTTCGAATTCCACGGCCGTACCAGTTTTTTATGATTCACTCCATTTCTATTGTTTTATATCGTTATGAAGCTCTTTAGTTTTTAAATATGTAACAATATTGAGAATTATCAATAACGCAAATATTAATAAAATGACAATGATTAGAAAATTGTGGTATTTCACGGCCGTGATTTTTTTGTCAATATTTGTGACGAAGATTAACACCAAACCGTATAATCATAGTAACGTACGATCATAGACATTGAAAGTGTTTCGAAAAAGAAAGGTTTATTGTTTTATTAATATGTTATACATATTTTGGAAATTTCATGGTTAGTAAAATAAGATCATTTAATTGTGAAACTATTGTTTTTCATTAACCCTTTCTTATAAACGGTCGTATTCATGAGTGTCCTCAAATATTTTATGTCGTTCGGTAGTGTCCTCAAATAATTCATCCTTTTTAAAAATACTGTGACTTTTACATTGGATGCTCATTGGTTGCAATGTGTAAATATATGTGATTGTACATAAGTTGAGTCTCTTATAATTAATTCTATATCGAATGGTTATATGCATGTTTTATTTGTGATATAATAAGTGTTATTTTGTAATAATTAGACATGGATGAGACTGAAATACAGTCTAATTTTACAGTTATTGCCTCCGAATCTATACGGAGAAATTCAACAACGCATATGTATTAGAATTTTCACAGAACAAAACGGAACTTTATTTATCACAGGCATCTATGCAACATGGGTACAGTGATATATAAATGTTACAGTATAAATACATTGGGATAAACACTATGGGCCATATTCACATCCTCTCCTCCACTCTCACTCACTGAGTTAATCCAAATTTAATTGTTTTTTCGTCCGTGCGTTTGAGTGTGAACTCGACCTAACCTGAAATTGGTATTCACAACGTTAAGTGTAGCTGGAGTTGACTCGACTGAGTGAGGAATTTTCGAGGGAGCGAAACGTCGACTTCAGCGTGACTCCAACCAAACTCAATGGAATGTTAGTGAATACCAAAGTTAGTCACTAACTAAAATGGACAATCCATTCGAGGTAGAAGAATTTAAGGATATGATTTTACCTTTTAGAAATGTCCCGGATAGAAGAAAATCCTTAGAAAGCATGGATAATGTGAATTTTTTGGCAAAGTTCCCCAGCTACACTCAAATGTGTGGTTACGTGCATACCGATTTAGCGCACGAATGTTGGACTAATAAAAGTTATTGTAGTTTCAAATTAAACTACACAACAAATTCATATGATCGTGTGGGTTGATAAATATACAACCATAAATATAATTTTATATATTATACCTCACCCAAATTTCATTCAACTGTTTCTTTGTTATTCTAATCGGTCCATATATCCAGAGATAGACTGACTGATTTGCATGTTCCAAATACAACAGCCGGTCAATATTATAAAAATATGGACCGGCAAAATAATATTGACCGGCAGCTGAAATAAACGTATTGTTTATTGCATGACGTCATGGATACTGTGACGCTACCATAGAGCGTGACGTTGCGCGAACTTTTCTTTTTGTAACGTTTTTTTGTTTAAATTAGATTTATGTCCTGCCGACAGTAATTGCATGGATCAACTCATGTGCGTTTATGATACAAAGTTCAATATAAGCTCTAAAGACGCATTAGTTTGCATAAAAATGAAAAAAAAGTCGAAATTCCAGTGATGGAGATTATACTTCGCTTCGGTCCATATACACAACTTGGGCTGACTAGCCAGTCCATATAATGCCATAGGGCCCTCAGTGATGTGAACTATTTCTTAATTATAATTTGTTATCTAAAAGTATATTATTTGGACAAATAAAGTTACTGTAATAAGTGTATGAAGTATCTGGAATTAAAATTTAGTCATATTACTGCGATGTTAATTAAATACATGGTATTTATATATGGAGCATAACTATTGAAATTATAACGTTATTGTTTTCATTCTTTGCCATATTATTATTTTTAATCCCACCCAGTGTTGATATGAAGATGACTAAAATATTTGAATGAATAAAAACGTGCAAACTAGCAACAAATACTGATGATGTGCATTGCAATCATTCATGTGTCAATGTGCCGCCTCGATAGCCTACTGTTAGAGCGTCCGCTTCGAGTGCGGGACGCCCAGGTTCGATCCGGGGTCACTTCATGCTAAAAACGAAATGGTATCAGTATTTCCCTTGCAAGATGTCCAGCATAATAAGCGAAAGGTGGCTTCTCTTCTCTTACGTATTGTATTATATATTGTGACGATGGATAAATTCGGGCATGATGTGTCGAGAATGGTTAATATTTGTTCAAGATTGTACCAACTTGTTTCATAATCAACCTAAAACCAAGAAGTTCATGCATCAGCTATCTTATGTACTATTCTTTTTAAACATGTCGCACATTAAATGACATTCCAGGAATTATAGCTTTCTATTTGTCGGGCTTCCCCGGAACGGTATGTACGATGTATGTGTTGTAATTAACAACATCATCTGACAGTGAAGCTGCTTATAAAAGTAAACTGAGTCCATTTCCTCCGACTTCTAAATTATTAACATGACATTACCTGCTTGACGGTCGGTGGAATTCATATTGACGTGATATGATATTTAATATTGAGTCCACGGCGAAAACATAAGGCATACGGTACGATTTGTCTTCTTCGATATGCGCATCCTTTATTTATTTTAAATGCGTAGGCATTGCCTTGCATAATTGTTTTGTTGGAATATATCAATGTAAATCATTATATACATTTGTACGTTCATTCAATGTTAATTACATCGAAGTTTTATGTTAACTGATCCACTATAATCTTTGCAATAATCATACCGACCAATTCAATAATAAAGCACAGATTGTATGTACAGTGTAATATCCTACCATTTATTATAACGGTCACACACTCAGGAAAGTCGAGGACGAGTTACCCATGTGAATACCAAATCTCCACTCGACCTACACTAACTGCTAGGCCGCTAGGCCGCCAACTTCACAATTTTTTTTTTTTTTTTTGGACTGCCAACTTTGTTGGGCCGCTGGATCGCTAGGCCGCTAGGCCGCTAGGCCGCTAGGCTGCTAGGCCGCTAGGCCGCCAACTTCACAATTTTTTTTTTTTTTTTGGACTGCCAACTTTGTTGGGCCGCTGGATCGCTAGGCCGCTAGGCCGCTAGGCCGCTGGGCCGCTAGGCCGCTAGGCCGCTAGGCTGCTAGGACGCCAACTTCACAATTTTTTTTTTTTTTTTTTTTGGACTGCCAACTTTGTTGGGCCGCTGGATCGCTAGGCCGCTAGGCCGCTGGGCCGCTAGGCCGCTAGGCTGCTAGGCCGCTAGGCCGCCAACTTCACAATTTTTTTTTTTTTTTTTTTTTTTTGGACTGCCAACTTTGTTGGGCCGCTGGATCGCTAGGCCGCTAGGCCGCTAGGCTGCTAGGCCGCTAGGCTGCTAGGCCGCTAGGCCGCTAACTTCACAATTTTTTTTTTTTTTTTTTTTTTTTTTGGACTGCCAACTTTGTTGGGCCGCTGGATCGCTAGGCCGCTAGGCCGCTGGGCCGCTAGGCCGCTAGGCTGCTAGGCCGCTAGGCCGCCAGGCTGCTAGGCCGCTAGGCCGCCAACTTCACAATTTTTTTTTTTTTTTTTTTTTTTTTTGGACTGCCAACTTTGTTGGGCCGCTGGATCGCTAGGCCGCTAGGCCGCTGGGCCGCTAGGCCGCTAGGCTGCTAGGCCGCTAGGCCGCCAACTTCACAATTTTTTTTTTTTTTTTTTTTTTTTTTGGACTGCCAACTTTGTTGGGCCGCTGGATCGCTAGGCCGCTAGGCCGCTAGGCCGCTGGGCCGCTAGGCCGCTAGGCTGCTAGGCCGCTAGGCCGCCAACTTCACAATTTTTTTTTTTTTTTTTTTTTTTTTTTGGACTGCCAACTTTGTTGGGCCGCTGGATCGCTAGGCCGCTAGGCCGCTGGGCCGCTAGGCCGCTAGGCTGCTAGGCCGCTAGGCCGCCAACTTCACAATTTTTTTTTTTTTTTTTTGGACTGCCAACTTTGTTGGGCCGCTGGATCGCTAGGCCGCTAGGCCGCTAGGCTGCTGGGCCGCTAGGCCGCTAGGCTGCTAGGCCGCTAGGCCGCTAACTTCACAATTTTTTTTTTTTTTTTTTTTTTTTTTTGGACTGCCAACTTTGTTGGTTTGTTGGGCCGCTGGATCGCTAGGCCGCTAGGCCGCTGGGCCGCTAGGCCGCTAGGCTGCTAGGCCGCTAGGCCGCCAGGCTGCTAGGCCGCTAGGCCGCCAACTTCACAATTTTTTTTTTTTTTTTTTTTTTTTTTGGACTGCCAACTTTGTTGGGCCGCTGGATCGCTAGGCCGCTAGGCCGCTAGGCCGCTGGGCCGCTAGGCCGCTAGGCTGCTAGGCCGCTAGGCTGCTAGGCCGCTAGGCCGCCAACTTCACAATTTTTTTTTTTTTTTTTTTTTTTTGAACTGCCAACTTTGTTGGGCCGCTGGATCGCTAGGCCGCTAGGCCGCTAGGCCGCTGGGCCGCTAGGCCGCTAGGCCGCCAACTTCACAATTTTATTTTATTTTTTTTTTTTTTTTTGGACTGCCAACTTTGTTGGGCCGCTGGATCGCTAGGCCGCTAGGCCGCTGGGCCGCTAGGCCGCTAGGCTGCTAGGCCGCTAGGCCGCCAACTTCACAATTTTTTTTTTTTTTTTTTTTTTTTGGACTGCCAACTTTGTTGGGCCGCTGGATCGCTAGGCCGCTAGGCCGCTAGGCCGCTAGGCCGCTGGGCCGCTAGGCCGCTAGGCTGCTAGGCCGCCAACTTCACGCTGCTATGCCGCTAGGCTGCTAGGCCGCCAACTTCACGCTGCTAGGCCGCTAGGCTGCTAGGCCGCCAACTTCACGCTGCTAGGCCGCTAGGCTGCTAGGCCGCCAACTTCACGCTGCTAGGCCGCTAGGCCGCCAACTTCACGCTGCTAGGCCGCTAGGCTGCTAGGCCGCCAACTTCACGCTGCTAGGCCGCTAGGCTGCTAGGCCGCCAACTTCACGCTGCTAGGCCGCTAGGCCGCTAGGCCGCCAACTTCACGCTGTTAGGCCGCTAGGCCGCTAGCCTGCCAACTTCACGAACATCTAAAACCCTGTGCCTTTTGTTATTGCCATTGACGCACCTACGAATTTCCTGTACATTCATTGGATGATTATTTACAGCATGATATCAGATGGCGGCATTTATTGGAAGAATGTGTATATAGCACCGTGGTGTCGTGTCGGTGCATGGGCCGTTGGTATGCTGTTAGGGTTTATTTTATTTAAAAGAGAACGAAAACCCATAAAGACAAAGGTAAACGAAACATTAATAATGATTTTATCTCTCTGAGCTTACAATTACGCATTGCCATAATAAGTTAGTAAATGTCCACGAAGAGGATTTTAACGAGTAAAGAAGTTGAAATTGAAATTTTTGTTTTGTTTTTTGCATGATTCATATTGGTCCATACCACGTTTACTTGGTGATACGAAAATCGCTTCAAACCACACATGCTCATTTCATGTATCATTTATGACAAAGGAAATTTAACATAAATGTTTGTGACTTTAAACAAAAGGATGACAAGCAGATGAAATTATAAAGTGTACTGTCAACTTCTGCCATATACATGTATATAGCCACCCAAAAATCTCTTGAGTAAGCAATTTTTATGACTTCGTTGACAAATAATCGACACAAATCGCAAGGATTTATCATATACATACCATAAAACAACAAAACGTAGAAATGTATGTCGTATGCCATGTAACAAAATATTTAATATACATTAATACGGTTATATGGAACGTTGTTTAATTAAAATGGCGTTTGTTTTATTTTAGCGTTTAGTGTTCGCTGGTTGGGCTGCTGCGTTTGCTGTTGCTATGGTAATTGTATATTCACCGTACAGTGAGAACAAGGAAGATGGACAGACGTGGACAAATACCCAGCATGCATTCTACGAAGCAGTGGGAAGACCAGCATGGGCAATGTGTATATCATGGGTTATATTTGCATGTTATAGCCATATGGGAGGTACGTTTATGAGGCTTTCGTCAGTAGGAAGTATACCGTTTTTTTAGTGATAAAGAGGTTCTATCACGAGTTGTCATTTGATATAAATTTATATTAACGAGTTCTGGAAAGTTCATAAAGCGAGCCCCTAGCGAGCATAATAATATTTCTTAAACGAGTTCAGTAATGTAATTATTACATACATTGACAACGAGTGTTATTTTATTTTTATATGATGAATTGATAAAATTTAATTAAAATAAATTAAAGCAAAACTTTCAGTTTTAATGAATGCTTCTGCAACAAAATGTCAATATACGTAACAAAATATGCTTAAATTCTTAGTCTCAGACGGGCATTATAAGTATTAGCGTCGTGAGAATTCTCAAATTGTAAGTAGTGATTTAGAATTTTAAATTCATTGTTACGTTTGCAGGCATAATTAATTCAGTACTGTCGTGGAACGGATTTATACCATTATCACGTCTTACCTATGCAGCCTACTTAGTACATCCAATTTGTATGATGATATATTTTGCTTCAAGAAGAACACTATTCTACGTCAATGACTATAATATTGTAAGTATAGTATAATGCTGCTATTCTACGTCCATAACTATAGTGGAGAGTGTAATACACAATTTTACTATTCTATGACAGTGGTTATAGTATTGAAAGTACATGTATAATATCACTATTTCACATCAAATGACTATAGTATTGTAAGTATAACGTTGCTATTCTACGGCCATTACTATACTCGAGGGTATAATACAATGTACTCAGTTTTACTATTCTACGACAGCGGTTAAAGTATATAGTATCACTATTCTACGTCAACGCCTATAGTAATTAAAGTATTATATCATTACGCCAGTACCTATAGTATCATGTGTACACGTATACACCTTACCAGTATTCTACGTCAATAACTGCAGCAAATTAACAAAAATATGCTGAAATAAATACACTGTTCACGTTTACCATGACATGCTTGCAAAATGTTGTAACTCTTGACGTAATTTTAACTGATAGTATAATCTACCATGTCTTGTTTTAGATATACGTATTCCTTGGCCATCTATGTATAACATACATGGTAGCTTTTGTCTGCTCCTTGGCATTTGAAGCCCCGGCGATGGCATTAGAGAAGCTATTATTTCGTCGCTCGAACAAGTGATAATTTTGAAGAACACAGCAACAAGGAACACAGTGTGCTGAATTAGAAGACATTTATATTCAATGTGTTTTAGTAATGCATTATCGCAGTGATAGTTATAAATTATGTGAGTGTATGAAAACACTGGATTTAAATATTGCCCCTTTCTATTAAAGAACCGTTTTGAATTCTGTGACGGCGAAATTTTGTTCTTCATAAGAGCGTATAGATAATGAAAAAAAAACAATGCCGCTTTGCTTTCATATGTTCTTGTAGATTGTATGAATCATTTTGTGAATGCGTCGATTTTTAAAAGGTGCTGAGTTATAGATGACGATTTATCAAACCAACAAGAATTGTGTCAACTTTGATATTGTTGCGCATATAGAGTTGTCTGGTTGGCGTATTTAAAATTGTACGGTGGACCAGTGGGACTTACAAACAGGTTTTATTTTAATAGTTATTTTACATTATTCTTTCAAACGTCAACCCTCCAAGGATTTCTATTACATATTTTGCGTAGGTGAGAAAGTATGCAATACATTAATGTTGTACTTTATTAAACTATTATGTATGTCACCCAACTTCTAATCCGTGATGTACGTCGCAATGCATTATAATTAGTATGTAGCAATACTATTTCATCTCCATTATATATGTGCATTATTGGTTTATATAATGACAGTTTGTTGTAAAATAATGTGTATCAAATATTAGTTGTAATATTGTTTATTTGTGTATGTGTGTGATGTTACATATGACGTGCTGTTATGTTTATTAAAGTTTGCTGTACATTATATAAAAAGATATCAATTTGTTCCATGTTATAATATAATATATACTTGTTTGGAGACTAGAATTGAGTATGTTTAGTGCCTGCATGCCCGCCCGCCCACACGTCCGATCGAACGACCACACGTCCGACCGAACGACCGCCCGCCCACACGCCCGACCGAACGACCACACGTCCGACCGAACGACCACACGTCCGACCGAACGACCACACGTCCGACCGAACGACCACACGTCCGACCGAACGACCCCACATCCGACCGGACGACCCCACGTCCGACCGGACGACCACACGTCCGACCGAACGACCACACGTCCGACCGAACGATCGCCCGCCCACATGTCCGTTAATAGTGGAGGAAATTCCCCGATCAGGCAATTCAGGGTTTCTCTAACAACTTGTCCCATCGAGTAACTTGCTCCAAGAATTGCCTGATCGGGCAATGATCGGGCAATAGAAACGCCCGCTTTGGAAACAAACCTGTGCATAAAAATATGTGATATCGTGATGATCGGATTGCACAGTTCGTACCGCAAATGGTTCATCTAAAATACTACCTTTCAGACAATGGACATAGTGCAGGTATTCTTATAATTACTGAGATCTTTGTTGTTTGATTTCCTATCAAATAAATATCCATAATACCAGTTTGGAATCTATGTGAGTGTCCTTACCACTATGACACACTTCGAGAACTATTGTCAACGCATATTTCTTGTATCTGGTACGTCATCACCGTGATTTGTACTTCATCATCATGACCTAATGTTTGAACGGGAAGACAAGTTACAGGTGTCGGTTCTAGATTTTAAAATAAAATAAATATACCAGATTTTATATAGCGCCCTTTTCATGCGAACGCACGTTCAAAGGCGCTTTACCCATGTTGCAGCCACAAGGGCGCAGGTGCATCCTCTACCAGTGCAGATACAGCATGATCTGACCAGAGGGACAGACTGAGAGATAGCCCCTGAAGAGAGACAGAGAGACATTAGATACAGACATGTCCGGCGCTGCAGAAGTGCGCCTAGCTCTTATTTCGAATAGACAGCCTGGTTCTTTAACGTGCCCGGTGTATAGCACCGATACACAGCTTCCTGGCACTTCCAGATACTTGCAGACCACACGGCCAGATATAGCGGGACATATTATAAATATTTCAGAATTTGTCAAGTGCCGATGCCAGGGATTGAACCCACGACCTCTAGATTCCCCACTGAGCTAAATCCGCTTAAACAAATAGTCTAAGGGAGACTAGGATTGGAATAGACGTACGCGAACAACGGCCTATGATATGGAGATAGAATTAAGTTGTATCCTAATGACAAGATTTTCTATATACAAGTGTACCACTGTAATAGGGCCAACCTAATGAGTGGTTATATACTAAAAAACTCGAATCCTATTTTTCGTTAAAGCGCCATTAAACGACAATTTCCAAAAAGCAAAATTTTGGTAACCTATCCACAGAAGTATGCATATTGAGCACATTGGTTGAGCCTTTAAGATGGAAAATACCATCAGGTTGGAGAGTAGAAAAATAACGAACCTTATTTACAGTCTAAGGGAAGCAACTCTTGCAACCTTTGTATTTAATCTTCCATACATTTGACTTAAATGTAATTCGTGCATACTATTTCGACACAATCTGCCGTCAATCAATGGTCTTTCGTAAAAACATTCTAATTCCTTGTATCTACTGATTGATCGGAAAAAAGCTTTGGTTGAGATGATGGAGCTTAATTAAGTTAGTCATTATTTCAGTGTTTACTGTATACATTGTGTGTGCGAGGATTTGACGTATGTGTAAATTGAAGTAGTTTGTACTGTAACAGTGTTGTTAAATTCCTCGAAGATTATCTTATAGCGGTTAGTAGGTAGCATCTAATATGGTTCGACACGGCTAAAAAATCAACCACTACACTATATGTTTAGTAAGGGAAATTAGTTATGACTGAACCCCAAATTATGTCCAATCATTAAAAAGGTCGAAAGCGAGCATTTGATTTGTACTGCACACTTCACGACAATATAATATCACACATAAAAAACTTTTGTCAATACAAGTACACAATGTCGCCTGTATTGAACGTAGAATGTTCTCAAAATGCATAAAACCCGGTTTGAGGACATACGTGTGAGCCGTTAGAAGCTAGAAAGCGGCCTCCGATAAAGAAGAAAAATCACTAAATCATTATTTACGCTCGATCTCAGGAAATTAGTACAACGATTTGGTAGACACAGGCGACATTGTGTACGTGCATTAATTAAAGTTGTATTTTTATGTATGATATTATATTGCCGTAAAGTGTGCAGTACAAATCAGATGATTGCTTTCGACCTGTTTAAGATATTGGACATAATTTTGAGTTGGGTATTTGAGAATCAGTCATAACTAATTTCCCTTATTATACATATAGTGTAGAATTGATTGATATTTTTACAGTTTACCCTTATGTACAAAGGAATAGATGCTTGTATTGGCAACATGGTAATCCATTTTGGTATTATGTAAAGGCTTACACTATTGCATACGATGGTAATAAAACTACATGACTTTTTATTTTGTATGCTGACACATTTTTAGTATAGATAGTAGATAATTATCATTACATACAATATAACCTCTCCAGTTTGGCCCTCTCTTAAGTAGAAATATCTGCAATAACCTCTCTATACCAACATCACCAATGTGATTCAAACTTAGCAACAACAACTCTACAACAACCATCTGCTTTCTGACCTTCTCTTGACCAACAACAACAATATAGAGACCCCGCAAATGTGATTCAATTTATCAACAACAGATCTACAGCAGCATATTCAATATGGCTCTACTTTAGCGACAACCTTATCAACAACACCAGGAACAGTTTGTTGTCCTGCTACTGACTATTACGACCAAATAAACTTTAAATTAACAGCAACCTCTCCACAGTTGCCAATATGTTTGTGTGTGAATACCAGCTTATTACTATAGCAAAAGAGCTACATGTCAACTTAACATCGAAAAGTGGACGGTTTAATCTTCACTTACACTTCATAGTGTATGAGTGTATGATGTGTGTAGACTGTATCCCCTCTTTTTGTAGTCCCTACATCAAACCACATCATCGCTCCATTTATCCAAGTTGTAGATTGATAATTGCTAGAACAGAGATAACAATTATTTTGACAACAAATCGGTCAAATGTGTTATAACATCCATCATCTTGCATAGTCAAAACTTGCAAAATAATTTCATCCAAAGTTCCTCATTTCAAGGCTAATAACTCTGCTAATCCTGGTCGAATCTGAATAAAGATGTAAAGTGAACAACAACGCATGCTGTACTCCAATTCAAAACATTATGTAATTAATTAATATAACAAAGCGATATGAATGGGACAATATATATGTACATGTATATGAAATGATTACAAACTATATCGTTTTTGACTGTTTATATTCAAAAGTATAGTTTGTGGTACATATGTGTATATGCTCACAGTAGCCTGCTTCAGTAATGTATTGGCTACTCTATCACAGTATCATGACACTGGAGTTACTACAATAAGTGCCAAGTAAGGCAACACCACTAGGATCCAACCCGCAACCCACATACACTGAGCAATAGACGCACAAATGGTAAAAGCCTGATCAATCAGTTACTCGAGTTTCAGGAGTAGTCGAGTGAATTGGGTATTCGGGACAACCATGTGGGTCCGGTCGACATTGAGCAATTAACAGTGACCAATGACGCAGAGGAGCATGTCAATGTGGCCCACTCAAGATCATCGGTAGATGTACAGTCAATCGAGAAAATAGTGCAGAGATTTTACTGATAGTGTTTGTCGGTGAGACGGTGAACACAATATACATCAAACCATTGCACAATAACCTTGTTATCAGATATACCGCCCTACAATATAACCATTAGAGATTATTTTATTGACATAATTATAAATAGATACATGTATCTGTATTCATGTAATGAGCTGTTTGCAACTATATAGATCATTGCTTTATTTGTGATGGTGGCGTTTTGCACAACTTAAATGTGTCTACGTGAAGTTTTTGCAGAAAGACAAGATGGCGTCAGGTGGGAGTGACAGAAATATGTCCGAGGAGACATTTGATTATATATGTACTGCCTGTGCTGATGCTGATGTTATAAAAGAAGGAATAAAATATTGTGTTGAGTGTAAAGGATATTGTTGTAAAGATTGTGTCTCCCTACACGCGACCTATTTACCATTAAAACAACATAGTTTACTGGATATATCTACATCTCAACAAGCTGACCAGACATCAAAGTTACTATCGTTTCCTACAGAAAGATGCAGTATTCACCAAGGGAAGATTATAGATATGTATTGTGGTAACCATAATACTGTTGGTTGCTATGCTTGCATTGCCACAACTCATTTGTAAGTTTTATTTGTTTTGTCTCATGGGTATTTTGGTTTATTGTATTTTCCTTTACGTCTTTGCAAGTGGCATATAATTAACTGAGGGGTCTACAAGCACACTCACCTCGGTCACATGTGTGGGATTGTCAATATCGACTATGTGTGGTATGACTATCTATGCGCCCCTACGTGTTAAATTGCGTAGGCATGCAAATGCATCGAACGACAAGTTTTCATAATGCTAGGTTATGCTTACGCACACGCAAACATACGTTATTGATATGTGGCTGGTCATTGTTGTATTTTACAAAAACTATATATAATAGTGGACATCTCATAAGTTTGTTTGAGAACAATGCCAACCCGTGTATTAGGATTGCTGGCGCATATAGTCGATATTGATAAGCCCACAAGTTAAATACCTTAGTTGGTACATGTGCTTGTAGGCAATCAAACTCAGTTAATAACGTCATATTGTTTTATTTAAAACAAAATTGAATTATTTGCAGGAATTTTCAAGTAACACGCACGTAGAAAATAATGCTTCAATAAAAAAGTATAAAGCGGTATTTGGCTTTAAGGTTAGGCGTTTTCAGAAGCCTCGAGTGTACATAGTTGTAACACACTTGAAACCGACCAAAACACCTTTTGAAATAGTATCAAATGCTCGGATTGTTTGTCTTTACGCGCCTATTGTTAACCACGTTTACTTTCAGGAATTGTAAAGACATACATTCAATCCCAGAAGATGTAGATAAGATTACCAAATTTGAAGAATTTGACCAAAATTCACGTGACCTGCAGGCAATGGCTGAAAGGGTTCAGTCAATGCTAAATAAATCCAATGAAATTTTCCTCAAGAATCTGGAAGACTCCAGACAGCATTCATTGTTGGCAATCACCAAGCAGAGACGAGAGATAAACACCATACTGGATCGCCTAGAAGAAAAAGCTAAAGCCGACGTTGAAACAACGTATAACCAGTTAAGGTCAGAATTAGTGAGCTTGAATGAAAGAATGGAGTCATGTCTCATTAAATTTAATAATCTCGCCGAGCGAAATCGACGAGCTAAAGGCAATAAGTCGCAGAAATTTGTCTGCACAAAGCTATCGAGTGCACCTGTTATCGATGGCTTACATGATATTGATGACATTGAAAAAGAGCTTGGACCCTTTAAAAGACACCATGCCTTGTCATTTGTTGCTGACAACTCCTTGGTAGACTTTCTGCAAGAGCTCGACAAGTTCGGTCATTTAAGAGTAAAAGATGCAAGTGCACTTTATAAAATAAGACGAAGTGAAGATATTACGGTTAAGATTCCTAGTGATACCATGGATTGCAATATCATGTGTTGCTGTCTGTTTGACGAAAATAAATTGATCATTACAGATAATTATAACAGAAAACTGAAACGAGTAGACATTGTGAATGTATCATCTGTTGTAGATTGCATTGATCTGCCTTATGACATATGTGGTGTATGTTGTGTGAAGAATAACGAGGTTGCTGTAGCGTGTTGTGTTGAGAACATGATTCAGTTTGTTTCTGTAGGAAAAACTATGAAACCATCACGTCAATTAAAGCTGAACCATCAATGTTTCCATGTTGCTTACATGGATAACAAACTGTATGTATCTGATGATGGTGGTTCTGTACACATATACGATATGATGGGAACATTGTTACACACCACGTCCACAGACAGCAGTGGTAATAAACTATGTCAGTACTCTGGACAAACTGCTCTGTGTGCCAATGAAGATTATATGTGTGTTGGTGGTTTTGATGGGTTGATGTACCTTGATAGGACAGGAAACCATATTACCACTGTGATAGATTCAGATATTGCTTGCTCAGAAGGTGTGTGTATTGATGGTAGTGGGAACGTATTCGCAGCCAGTTTGAGCACAAATAAAATTGTACAATTTAGATATGATGGTACAAAGGTAGGCGTGATCGTCAACAATGTCAACAAGCGGCCTTTGTCGTTATGCTTCCATCGACAATTATGTAAACTGTTTGTAACCTGGCTTCGCGATGACAGAATAAAAATGTTTGATTTAGAATAACAATTAGTTATCGCAGGAACATGACATTTAGTTTGGTAACCGTTGAATTGTGAAAATGACCAAGGACCATCTGTGCCAAATTTCAGAGCTAAATCAATGACAATGTGAAGAAAATAAAACTACTAGAAACGCTTTATAGGGCACTAAAGTCTTGTTTATCACCCGATTCACATGGTAAAAATGATAAAGCGTTGAGATGAACTAGACAATTCTTCATTCATATTCGACAGTCATACTTGTGTTTCTGCGTCAATCCAAAAACTCTACAATGTTCTCACTAACATTATAATCTTAAACTTAATAAATTTTAAATTCTATTTGTTACCATAAACCTGTCGAGCTTTGCAATATAATCAATTGTTTTGGTCTCACCCGCAACAAAACATTTAATCACACTCAAAATGTAATACTCCGTATATTCGTTATTTCACATGTTACGAACTAGAACTCGAATTAAATGTGTCCCTCGATAATTGTTAAGATGGAAAATGCAGAAACGATTATGTATATTCAATTGTCAAAATTCTCTTTTAGACAGTTAGAAACGCATATCAAAATTCAAACCGTCCCTTGATAATGTTTGAAGATGAAAATGCAGTTAAATTGAAGTAATACTTTATTCATCAATTATTATGTTAAAATGAAGTTTTAAACAGTCAGAAAGTCATTCCCAATGGTGTAGTAAAATACAAGCAAGATTATTTCTACTCAAATTTACAATTACATTGTCTGAAATATCTTGTACCGTATAAGCTGGTTCCATGATTTATGTAAGCTGGTTCCACGGTGTATGTAAGCTGGTTCCATGATGTATGTAAGCTGGTTCCATGATGTATGTAAGCTGGTTCCATGATGTATGTAAGCTGGTTCCATGATGTATGTAAGCTGGTTCCATGATTTATGTAAGCTGGTTCCATGATGTATGTAAGCTTGTTCCATGGTGTTTGTAAGCTGGTTCCATGAATTATGTAAGCTGGTTCCATGATGTATGTAAGCTGGCTCCATGATGTATGTAAGCTGGTTCCATGATGTATGTAAGCTGGCTCCATGATGTATGTAAGCTGGTTCCATGATTTGTGTAAGCTGGTTCCATGATTTATGTAAGCTGGTTCCATGATGTATGTAAGCTGGTTCCATGATTTATGTAAGCTGGTTCCATGATGTATGTAAGCTGGTTCCATGATGTATGGCGTCTAGCACTTGTGGTTTAATTACTACGCATCCAAACTGGTGACTGTGTTTTATTTTACGATAAAACACAGGTTCATATTTATTATTTCTTTATCAAATGTGGTTGCATCACAAATCACCGTAAACTGTTATTTTCTGTTATGGAATTCGTAGCCTGCAGCCTACTGCATCACTAATTGTACACTAACACAAGCCAGGAAATCGAAAATGTCGAAGAAAGTAAACTGACTGTATTAAAGGTAAATGAACTACGGGTGATCAGAAATTTCGAAATATTTTTAAAAAATGCATGCATTGTTTTGTAATGTGAACAAACGAATGAAAAGGATAACAATGGTACGTCCTAACATAACTTTCAAAAATTTTGTATTGCTATATATCGCGTACTACATTTGTAATGAGACAAAAGGGTGTAGTCACACATTGCTCGATAAAATGCCGGACGTCAGTCAGACTGTCATCATACGTTTAAGAAACTCTTTGTTTTGAATTTACTCTGTGGATAGCCATGAAGGGACCAATTACATCGGACACTTTAGCATTTTCAAAACATACATTAATATCTTATGTCTGTCCTGTTGTAATTGGTTTTTCTACCACACGCTTTCTACCGTCTGAAAAAACATTGCTCTCAGCTTCAGTGCCTCTGTCTCCCGACGATGGGTGGTTTGATTGGGATTCAAAGGAATGCTGTATCAGAGTGACTGTGTCGTTTGGTAAGGTCGTGTTCTGCTTGTCTAATTCCGTGTCCGGTATTGATACTCTGGACATTTTGACCTCGCCTTTATGTGCTGTAACAAAATAAGATTTGCATTATCAAAGAAGAGACAGACCGAATGGCGTGCTTTATTCTGCATGCCCGTATAAGTATGTTGTCGAAGTGCTGGATCGTGTTATCCCAATCTACCTTTTCATTTAAGTGTTCGTTTTTGTGGATGCCATTGCTTTCTAAGCTGTGTGTGCGCTTCTGTACGCTCTGTTGTTTCTGCTGAGTGCTTTCTTCCCTGTCTGATTTATTTCTATACAATTATTTTGGAATGTAATCATGTCACTTGTTGGATAGTGTACCATTGTTGTAGTACCCATTTATAAGAAGGGCGACACAGGTAACCCCTCTAATTATAGGGGACTAACATTGGTAAATGTTATTGGTAAAATATTTTCACTATTGTTGAGAAACCGCATAAAAAATGATGCGAGACAGAAAATGTATATAATGATTCTCAATTTGGATTTCGTGATGGACGTTCTACAGCTGATGCTATTTTCTTGTTGCATACAATTATTCAAAAAGTATTATCAAAACGTGCTAAACTCTGGTGCATTTTTATTGATTACCGTTAATCACGATGCGTTATGGATTAAGTTATTTGAAACTGGTGTCAGCTGTAAAATGGTCAATATGATTAAATGTATATATAATGTTGTGCAATCATGTGTTAAAATGTCTAGCACTATGGAATTGTCCAAATTCTTTGAAGTAACCATAGGACTCAAACAGGGTGAACCTCTATCTCCACTATTATTTTTGTTATTTATAAATGCTGTTATTAGTAATATAGATATTAACTTGTTAACAGACAAATATATTGATTTGCTAACAATGTATATGATATTATTTGCCGATGGCATTGTGATGTTTACGACTGATCCGAAAAGCTTGCAGTCTCAAATTGATAATATTTATCAATATTCTGAAACTTGGGGCTTGAAAATTAATGTTAATAAAACTAAAATATGCGTTTTTGAAAAACGCAAACAAAATGTTTATCCTGATTTTACCATAAACGGAGAAATTATCGAGAGAGTAGACAATTTTATATACTTAGGTGTAAAATTTACATATAACGATACTATGTCAGGAGCTGTAAAATCCTTACATGATCAAGCCCTTAGAGCTTATTATAATCTTTTGTCATTGTTTGATAAAGTAAAATTTGATATAAAAACGAAACGTTCATTATTTGATAAAATGGTGGTACCTATATTGTTATACGGAGCTGAGGTGTGGGGAATTTATAACAACACTAGTTATAAATGTGTTGATAGATTACATATAAGGTTCTCCAAACAGTGCTGTACTTGGAGAACTTGGTAGAACTTGGTTATGTAAGACACACTTTCGATGTAAATACATGTATTTACTATTTCCCAACAATACAGCATAGACTACGGGACCAATATTTGCAAGAATGGAGAGAATCTATAACCAATATGCCAAAATTATAATATTATTGTAAATATAAAACAGAATTTAAATTTGAAGTATATCTTAATAATATTACAAATGATGACCTAAGAAAACATTTTTCCAGAACGAGATTATCTTCTCATAGCTTAGAAATAGAATTAGGACGTTTTAGAAATAAAGAAAGGGAAAGTAAACTTTGTATTTTATGTATTCAGAATGTAGTTGAATCCGAGTATCATTTTATGTTATGTTGTGACACTTACAGAGCCATAAGAACAAAATATTTTCATAATATATCATGGCCTTGTGTAAGTTTTTCTCTCATATGTCAACAAAAAATAAACAAATTAAAGTAGCCAAATATATTAAAGAATGCCTGCTTATAAGAAAAAATTCCCTGGAAATTTTAGCTGTTCCTTAATTGTTTGTTGTAAATAAGTTATTTATATATTGATGTATGTGTATATTTGATATTCATTTACATTAATTTTGTATATGCAATTATCTCGTAAAAGTATACACTTATCTCCCCTGTGTCACAAAATTATGCGCATAATAGGTAGATACTTGTCACAGGTATATCCAGAGAAATGCTCACTCTGTGATATATTGTTGAGAATATTGTAATTCACCAAATATGTATATGTAGTGTAAACAATACATATAGGTATAGTTTATGGGATGTGCTAATCAAGGAAGGGATGTTTGAGACTTTTACATCGCTGAACATACATGATCAATGCTAAAAGTTGTTGCGCATAGCAATTGAACAAGACGGTGTCGACATTTCTCTAACGGTTTTAAAAACATTGTGCCGTATGTGTGTATTGTAGTGGAATTGACATTTTCAATATATACCCATGTCTGACTATTGGGTGTAGATACTGTTTATCTATGTTTTAATTTCAAGCAGTAATTGAACTACGTGTATTAAAGTACATTGACGTTTTGTTACAGGTGCCTGTGCTATAAATTTAATAATCTCGTGGTATTAATTGCTGACGAGATTTCTAAATTCTTTCTATTGAAATTTATGATTCAACCTCCGTCGTTCTCTTGTATTTCGTTTCGACAAGACAACGACTAAATGGGGTGAATTTAATTAACAGTTTTCTGATGTAATGTTAACATTTAAAGTAACAGGTTCCTGTAGTTTGATGTCCTAATATACTTATGTATGTTTTTTTTTCTTCAAATGTGTGGTTCCGATAAATGATTGTTTAGCTCTATATGCTAAATTCCTTTCCTGATCCTTGTATGTGTTGCTTGTACTTGTGCATTCTGCAGTTGTTTTTTCTGTGTATAATGTGTATGTAGTTTGAAAGTGCTCTACCTTGTGTTGCTGTGTTTACTTACAGATGTACATGTATATTATAATGTGGTGTCGTCATTTGTGATTTACTATTCGGGTTCTCATAATGTTTTTTATAATAATGATGTTCATATATGTTGTATGTATAATTGTGCTTATATGCTCTTTAGTAATGGAGGAAATAAAAAGTTGATTTTGTCTTTGCCATAGTTTTTTGTGTTTGTAAATGGCCAAAGGCAAGTTGTTTGCCGATTATGCCAATAAAATTGTATTGTATTGTATTGTATTGTATTGTATTGTATTGTATTGTATTGTATTGTATTGTTGTTACGTTAATGTCAGATACTTACCACCACCACAAACACCTTCAAGGCCTGTCATAACTGATGCAATAGTTCCATTTATTCTATCAACGTCTATCTTTCGACACGATGGGTCAGGAGATTGCAAAGATAAGGCAGATGAGATACAATTAGTGATTGCTAAGCGATTGCTGAAATGTAAAATACGGCTATGTATAGTTATTGATGGGGTCGTTGATTAGTTCACAACCGGTTAACCATATGAGAGCACTGTTCATGTGACGTATAGAGCTGACGCCGAATATATCAGTTATGACGTTCGTATAAGTTTTATTCGTAGGATGAAAACAAATTGCACCGAATATGCTTATTGTATGCTAATTACAGAGGAGAGTGTGGGGCATTGGCCTTCACGGTAAACACACATTTTTGACTGATCAGCCCACGTAGTACATATAACCGCATATTACTTTGCGTTGCCCTGTTGTCAAGACAAGAGGAGATGCTAAGTGCAAAGTATTAATATCATAATAGGCCGCCTTCGCAAAGGCATGCACACCGATTTAACAGCAATCTGCACATCTGTTGCTATTTCGAGGAAGTAAATTAGGATCCTAGTCGTTAAAAATGACCTTGAATAGGGCTTGAAAAGTATTTTTGTTAGAGCTCCCTAATGAATGTTCCAGTAATCTTACATCACGTTCACAGTTGCTGACAAAAAAGTCTCGCTTAAAGGAATTTAAGTGTTACATTCTCCGGACGAAAACCTTGTAGGTCAAAATATTGAGTAAAAAGAGTGAATCATCAACAAATATTATTGTGATCCCCTATTAGGGATATTTTACAACAAGACAAGTCTCGCGTTTTATCGATTTCTGGTTGTGATGCCCTATACGAGGGCTAATCAGTGGGCGATAAATCAACATCATTGCCTCTGGCTATATAAAAAATGCACATTTTCTTAAAGATAAATCTAAATTTAATAATCATGTATGCTTTCACCTTTTATTGATATTCAAACAGGACATGGTTTACTGGACATAAAATCTCCCATAAATACGAAAGACAACTGTGTTATAAGGGACAATAGCTATCCATTAAATATTTAAATCGTATATGAGCAGAGCCCACACCCGGAAAAAGAACTATGAGCAAATATTTTTTGGAGTGGTTTCGGTGGCGCAGTCGGTATGGTCGCGGTCACTTCAGCGCTACGTGCTGTCGCCTTTGGATCGTGGGTTCGAATCCCACTCGAATCGGGGTTTTACCTTCATAAGTTTACTTTTAGCGTAATTAAATTAAAACAAAGTAAATTAAAACCGTAGTATGGTATAACAAAAACATTGGTCGGTCAGAGCTCAATGAATGCAACAGGAACTACTAGTCGCCTTAAACATCGTACACCGAAACAAATACATTGGATTGTGTGACTATGTTCTTGTTCTTACTTTGAGTATAGTTAACAAAAGTCGCAAAATTCCAAGCGATCCTTTATTTCTTTTGAGTAGTGTTGTCACATGCAAGCATCTAGATACTACCGATCGTCGGAGATAACTCTAGCCTTATCAATAAACCAACACTACTGATCGCTTGTTATCAGTGTCAGATTGCAATAGTACAGGCATTTAAAGCATGAGTATATCGAACATAAATTGACACCAGAGCTTCATTCGATTGTCATCATAAACAAGGCTATTGCTAGCGGACTATACATACCGGCAAAGTGTTACAACACTACTTGGTTTGCTTGGTTTTGCCTTTGTAGGTACACTACCGCTATTTCCATTATTGATCAGGGAATACACAGTGTCTAATTCAAACCCGCCAAATTCACGGAAACATTTTTCATAACCTTGGGACAATAGTTGATAACATTGAAATCGCTGTGGTTGAACCAACGCTGAAAATTAAAACAATGAAAGACAACCCGAGCCCGTGTTCATAAAACGTCTAAAATATGATGATTATTATTGTCCAAGAAAAACTAATTCAATAAGTGTGTTGAATGCTTTTCGAAGACTTTTACGATATATCTGAAAACGATTTTCACTTAGAAAACTATCTAACATAAAAATTGAGATTGTTTTAATTCATATTCAACTATTGTTCAGCTCAGAACATTTCTTTAGATGAGACTTAAGACGCTTTGTGAATACGGGCCCGATTACTTAATTAATGTACACTTATGTACGAATGGTATACGACACTGCTTTTCCGACGAAAATAAATCTCTGGAAGCTGAAGGCGTTCTTTATTAACAGGATACATTTCTAGATTTCTTAATTTTACTCTAAAGCATAGAGCGCATCATTATTTTGCGGACGCGTTACGACATGTCTTGTCTTGCTTAAACAATGTAGCACTATCATGTGACCTTAACATAAACATCACTAATATTAAACTTTCGTCTTTGATTTGTAGCACTAATAATCAAAGACGAAAGTTATCAGCATTTGCTCCGCTTCGAATACAAAAATAACCGTAAGTATCTTATTTCTTCATCGATACCTATGAAACATATGCCAGTCTAAGGGGGGGATATATGCTTTCAACGAAATATAGGTCCTCTTTCAGAAGCTGAGCCGTTTGTTTCAGCACCCTTGGAATACTTTGGGGTGGTTGTATGTGGTTGTATGCGAGCGGACTACAGGTCTTCATTTCCTAGGTTTCACAGGATGCTGGAAAAACGGTCTAGCTGCTTATAGGAATCCTACATTCCGTGGAAAGTCTATATTTACCCTTACTCTGGCGTATGTGAATCATATAGTATAGTTTAGTTTAGAATGTGCAAATTATTGGTAGAGCAACACTTAAATATGTTTCATGACAAGTGCTTGACTAGAGATTTTAAAATTTAGTGATTATCCATTGCTAAAAACTAAGGGATTTAACAATTGATTAGATTAAATCATTTGAGTACACATTAATGATAATAATATTTATTTGGCTTAATATGTATATAACATGGCACATTAATTCAGATAATAAATAACACCAAATATACATAAAACAGGTTCAATAAATGACAAAATTACAAATACAAAAATATATTTTAAACAATTTCATAAGGAATTAAGCCATGTCAAACACACCCACACCAAGGATAACACAAAAAAGGAGAACTCTTATTTCCATTGTGGTCTTTGTATATAAATATTTGGTGTACTGACACAGAGAGGCATGAACAAAATATTGCACCTTGTAGGCATGAAAGACAATTGTATATATATAATTTATAAAAATAGAACGTTCTCAATAGATTTTATATTAAAAAGTATTTTAATTGTATATATTAAATGACTCTATAAATAAATAAAAATGTAAGTATGTTATAAATATATATATTAAACGGTATGTAGCTATGATTTAAAATTGACTCTGTACATGCAGTTGACACATTAAAGCTTCATCCCTGCAAGAAAATGGTATTTAACTTTTGTTTTAAAAGTAGAGATATTGGTACTGTCCCTGATACTAGTAGGAAGACTGTTCCAAAGGCTACATCCCACGTAAGAAAAAGTCTTCTTACCAAAGGATCCAACATTTTGCACAGCAAAACATCCATCCGTACCAAATCTAGTTTTATAAGAATGAACAGAATTTTACATAATAAAGTGATCTTTCATATATTCAGGGGATCAGAATTTTACATAATAAAGTGATCTTTCATATATTCAGGGGATAAACCATTTTTAATTGTATAAACATGGGAAAGGATAATTTGTTCAACTCTCTTGTCAACTGGTAGCCATTTTAGCGTTTTGAAATGATTTTGATCAATGTGAGTTTTACAGTCAAGATTAAGAACGAATATAATTAATTTCTGGGTGACCTGCAGTTTAGACTTGAGATGTTTGTTTAGGCATGTTACCAGAAGGAACAGGCATAGTCAAAGTGACATTGAATTAATGAAGATGTTAGAAGTTTCTTTGTATGTTCTGTGAGAAATTTACGTTTCCTGTAGAGAAATTTTAATCTTGCTTTGGCCTTTTTGATGACATTCATAGCCATAGAGTCACAGGAAAGCGTTTGATCTAGAGTAGCACCAAGGTATTTGACAGATGAAGTTGACTGAATAGAAGTATTATTACAATATATATTTAAGGAAGGATTTGATTTCAACTTAGGTTTTGAACAAAATAAGATAGTTTCAGTCTTACCAAGATGAAGTGAAAGCTTATTGTCATTCGTAGGGTCTGGTCACAGCTCGTACGGAGCTCGTACGATTTATAGAGATGCAATCGTACGATATCCGTACGGACATCGTAATATCCATACGGACACCGTACGGAGCTCGCAAGGAGCCCGGCCGTACATCGCACGGTGCTCGTAGATCAATCAGAGCTCGTAGATAACTCGTACGGTGTCCGTACGGTGATCGCACGATGGCCGTACGGTGTCCGTGCGACAATAATGGATATATTCAGCGAATTTTAATTATCTATTTTAAGACCCTGGTCACATTGATCGTACGAGCTCCGTGCGAGTCGAATTTTAGCAAGTTCGTACGGAGTCCGTACGGACATCGTAAACTCGTAAGGGCATCGTACGGATTTTGTAACTCGTAGAGGACTCGGGAGCTCGGTGAAAATGTTTCACCGATCTCCGAGTTGTCTACGAGCTCGTAGAGATATTTGAAGTAGAAAGCTCGCAAGGAAGCTGTCCTTACCCAGTTTATGTATTACTATATTACGTATGATGATTATGGATTCGTTGATATTTCATGTCATGTTTATATATGTAAGAAAAAATGCACAATTGTACCTCGACAGACTCTGAAATTCAGCCTATTTCGCCATAACGTTTTTAATAGTACAAAGGGTATATACACGTATGTGTCTCATGTGTACCACACCAAATATATATTTTTACCAAAAGAATTAAGTGAATGCAGTAGATGCATAGACAATGGTTTGATGTGTATAAGTTCTGTGCACGAGAATCACGGAAATAACAACTATCATACACTGAGCGTGTGCGGATCCAGATGGGGTGGGCCTGGACCCTGGAATTGTGGTGAATTGTGGTCATCTAATACAATGAGAGGAGTACGTCTTGGGTGGGAGTCTACTGGGTACCAACTTGGATAAAATATTGCTGGTCGGACCCCTCTCTAGCAAAATAACCCGAATCCATTCTCATACATGTATTGCCGGGTGCCTGGCAGAGTTGGGCCTACAGTTACCATTCGTGAACTAGCTGGCGTCTTACCAAACGACTACATCAGTTATAACCTAACTTTCTCCGGGGTTTGAACTTACGATCTCCCGCTTCCTATACGGACGCCAAAATCACCCAGCCACGGTCGCGGTAATATGTCATGGATCAAAGTCTGGTGCGTACCTACTTGGAGAAACGTTGTTGGTCGGATATATCGATGATGATAATACGAGAATACGATGATGATAATACAATGATAAGATAATTATAATTCGATAATACGATGATGATAATACAATAATAAGATAATTATAATACGAGAATACGATGATGATAATACAATAATAAGATAATTATAATACGAGAATACGATAATGATAATACAATGATAAGATAATGATAATACGAGAATACGATAATGATAATACGATAGCTCGATGATGATATTACGAGAATGCGATTATGATGACGATAATGATAATATGAGAATACCATAATAATGATATAAAAATACGATATTGTTTTCATGAATTAATCAGTGTTGTGTTTTTGCTGTTGGCAGAGTCTTTCTACCGGAACTTGGATACATGATACAGTTGCAGTATCAACATAATGGCAGTGAATGTTATAACATTGACAATGTCAAAGTGTGTAAAACAATGTCATGCGTTATTGTACATTCGAAATAAAGATATCAAAAGTCTGTGTACAAATGTTGTTATACTCGCACAGTCTGTCTGTCTTCCAAAATTTTAATTTTTCAATATACACTATACTCATAACTATTCATTGTCATAAGTAAAGCAGTAGAGATAATGTTCATTATCTACATCCTAATGGCGGCCCATGCGATGCAAAACCTTGCAAATTTCCATATCCGTAAGGATATCGTACGATACTCGCACGAATATTTCGTAGCTCGTGCGGTGTCCGCACGAGCCTCGTGCGAGATTATACAGACTTGATAAATATCTACGGGCTCGTAGACAGCTCGGGAGCTCGGTGAAACATTTTCACCGAGTCGCCGAGTCCTCTACGAGTCACGAAAATCCGTACGATGCTCGTACGATTTTCAATATCCGTACGGGCTCCGTACGGACGCCGTGCGAGTTCGCCAAAATCAACTCGTACGGAGCTCGTAAGGAGCTCGTAGGGCAAATGTGACCGTAGCATTAGTGGTGTCGTTGTGGTAAAACCTGTTTACAATAAATAAAAAAAACTTACATTTTTTCATAGAGAAACGATACCAAAAGAACATTGAGGGGATTATCTAAAATTGTCAATATAAACTAACATACATGTGCCATCTGGATTGACCATTAGAGTCGTCAATTTTAACCAATAGCTACCGGACCCAATCTAATGTAACGAGTAATAATTAATATGTAGAAAACGTATGTGGGGTAAATTAAAAATAAAATGGTACACTTTGTGTGTGTTGGCGAGCATAGCTCGGTTCATTGTAATAGACACACAGTTTGTAATTCAAACTTGACTGCATCGATCAAAATCAAACGAGCGGAAAAGACAATCGTTCATCATATTCATCGCGCTAGAGACAGATATACTTATGTAAACTGTTAGATTTATGATAGAGAATTTAACACACCGATGAAACAGGTGCTTCTTATAAGGACATACGCGGTGTAGATGAATATTATATAAAAGGGTTACGAAAACGCAAATGAAATCATAGATATCAGCAATTTACGTATATGAGTCAATCTCAAAATGTGTAGGACTTGTTTGTCCTTATTGATTAGATGAATAATGAATCATATCAAAATAAATTTATTTTTATGTAAAACAATACTCCTATATACTGTATGTTTTAACACTACCAAACTAAATGATTTGTCATCAGTAAATTGTTATATTTTGGTTTCCACTGCCTACAACTGAAATCAAAGTTCTACAAGCGTTGAAGGCCTGGGGCTTATCGTTATTCGCTTGGGAAGCAGTTTACTGACTACACTGAAGTAAATGTAAACAGATCAAAAATGTTTTGTAGAAAATACACGTCCTTTTTTACTGCCTGTTATGTTCATAGGGGTCTGTATCGACTCACTGGTCTCTCGTTCACTAGATATAGATATCAGAGAAATTACTAGTATCGAAATTGCGACACCACCAACTTTACAAACAGTCTTGTAACTTTTCCAAAATGGCAATTAATCACATACTGTTTTCTCCAGTAGCTAGCTTATACATTTATCTTTGAGATACAACCAATCTTATGTCAAAATATATCGCACTCGAGCCGTTACAAATGCATACATGTTGAAAATATACTGAAAAATAAAATCTGGACACGAACATGGACAGGGCCTTGCCATACTAAAGGGCTCTTCGACAAAAACAACGGCATGGTTGGATGAGCGATTAAAAACTAAAACTATAACCAAAATATCACCTCTGAACAGTAACACAAGCGCTAGTGCGGTCATTCTCTCAGTCGACCGAGCGTCGGTGTTGGCGTCGACGTAATGTTTATACTATAGTTTAGGTGCAAGCTGTTTTAACCTATTGCATTTGCAAGGTTCCCTGACTTATTGCATTGATACTCTGCATACCTGTTTATCCCTACATATGAGTAGATAACTCTATCATGCATTTTGTCGAAATTATTACCACTTTTGTACCTATTGCTTATTATAATGTTAAAGTACAAGTGTTTTACCCCTCATATCTTTAAACTACATTAACATTTTGATGTGATACTTTGCATACTTGTTTACTTTCATGACTGCAACCTCTACATGGGCGCAGGTTACTCTATCGAGCATTTTGCTGAAATTATGCCTACTTTTTGACCATCGAGGAACTCAAATGTTAAAGTTTAGGTACATGTTTTTATATCCTCAAAGTGCATTGATATATTAATCTGATACTTCGCATGCTTGTTCACTATCATTACCCCAACCCCTACGCTGGATAAGGTTACTCTTTCAAGCTTTTTGTTGAAATTATACCCCCTTTTGAACTAATTGCTAATGTTAAAGTTTATGTACACGGTTTTAACCTATTATATCTTCAAAGTGCATTGCCATACTGATTTTATACTTTGTATATGATTGTGCACCATCATGACCCCAACACCTACTCAGGAGTACGTAACTCTGTCAACCGATGAGTAGAAAATGATCATATTGCTTTGATACTTGCTTACTAACATGACCCCACCCATACATAGGAGTGGGTAACACTAACAAGCAGTTGTTGAAAGTATGCACCTACAAGTGACAGATCGAATGACATGCTTCATTCTGCATGTTTGTATAAATTTATTTATTAAGTATGTTGTCGGGGTAATGGGTCGTGTTTTGTCGATGTACCTTTTCATTAAATTGCTCGTTTTTGACGCGCTTCTGTACGCTCTATTGTAACTGCTGATCGCGTTTCTCCCTGTCCGATTCATTTTCTTACAATTATTTTGGAATGGAATTATGTCACTTGTTGGATAATGTACACTATTGTTGTTACGTTAATGTCAGATACTTACCAACACCACAAACGTCTTTAATACCTGTCCTAGCTAATGTAACAGTTCCATCCATCATATCAATCTCTGTCTGTCGACACGATGGGTGAGCAGAAGATGATAAAGATGAGATACAGTTAGTAATTGCTAAGCGATTGCTGAAATGTAAAATACAGCTATATGTATAAATATGGATTGGAGTGTTAATTTATTCCCAACCGATTACCCACAAAAGAACATGGTTTGTATGACGTACAGATCTTACTCCGAATATATCAATTATGACTTTCGTATAAGTTTTATTCGTAGGATGATAACAAATTGCAACGAATATGCGTATGGTATGCTAATTACAGTCGGAACATTAGGACATTGTCCGTTTTTGATAAACACACAGTTGTATTACACGAGAAACATATGCAGTAGTTAAAATGACAGAAAACCCCATCTGAAACGACATTGAAAACATAAGAATTTTATGTCACCAGGTTCGTTTTCAAGATGCATGGTTTTCTAATAACCCACCATTGTATTGTATTCATTTTATCTATTTCTTACATGACATGTTCATTTTAATAACATTGTTATATTGCCTTATTTGTAAGAAATGCATTATGTTTGATGTGTACACTGGTCTTTCCTATTCATATAAACAACACTTCCGGCTTTAATAAGTCTCGCATTTTATCGATTTCGGGTAGTTTTGTTTCATGATGTTGATCCGCCCCTGTTACGATTATTCAATTAAATGCTATATGTAGTACCTGATAACACTAAGTTAACATAACAACACAAGATAAAAACATGAAATTACCTTTTTACGTTTACTTTAAGCGTCATTAAATTGAAACAAAGTGAAAAAAGACAACCATAGCATAGCACGGTATAACAAAAGGGTCGGTCAGAGCACATTCAATACACCAGGAACTACCAGGGGACTTAAACATCGTACACATACATGAATACATTGAAATGTGAGACTACACTTAAAATTAAGTATTTATAAGTGTGCACGTGTTTTTACAGTATAACTTTTTATGTATTAATAGTTTTGCATTAAATTGTGTGTATTGACTACCACAATACCGGACCACTTAAAAATATTAATCAGTGGTCAATAACACGTTTAATATTCAATCAATGTCTATAAATGTGGGCATTTTCTGAAAAATACAACCTTTGCATAGCTACGCAATTCAACGGTATGGCAATCTGCAAAATATCAAGTCACCAATATGACATTAAACCAGTAGGGGTATGAAACACTGGAATTGCGAGAAAATATAAAAGGCATTTTAGTAGCCGTAAGGGTTGATATTTATGATATGATAATAATTTCTATAATCTTAAACCGAAATATTTGAAATTTGCAGAGTTCATGCACCGTATACTTGTGTAACTAGTGATGAATCAATATTATTGTTTGGACAATCTAAATGGATTAAGTTGTACAAGGAATCTGCCATGTCCCAAATAATCCAGAAACTGCATTTTGCTCGGACTATACCCTATACGTTGTCGCTTTATTGTACTACTGAACGTCTAAAGTGGGAAAGTCAAATATATAGTCTTTTTACACATTTATATATGTTACTATCTTTCACATGATAAATATGTCCTGAATTATTCTTAATTTGTCCTTTACAACAACTTAAAGAATATGATCACGTGACCAAAAACACGTATTTTAAATTTATAACGTCATATCTCAAATGATAGTAATTTCGTATAAAAAGAATTGTATGATTTCGACAACGGGGTGAATTTTCTTTTTGTATCATTAATGGGGGTATAACATTACCTCACCCAAGCTTGGATAGAACAAAAAAATGTGTTGTAAAAATGAAATGATGAAAATCGTCCGACGAATGAAACTATATAATCATAATCTAGAAAAATAGACATATTAAGAATAAATTAGTTTTTAGCTAGTATAAATATCTAATATTAATTAGGGTGCAAGTGTGGTATATCAAGTCTCGGATGTGACTTGTTTGTTCTGCTATAGTTTGATAATATTTTAACGTTTTTAAAATTATGGATTGCAATTTAAGAGTACAATGATACATATTACAAATAATATTAATTTAATTCCAGTAAGCCTGCATGACATTTGGAAACATCGCTCAGAAACCGCACGAGCCCATAAACACAATTTTCTTAAGTTTTTATGAGATATTTCTTGTCCAGTGCTTTAAACCATGTTCTGTTTTAATATCAATAAAATGAAAATGCTTTCATATTAAATGATGAAAATACCACTAATGTCTAGCTCAGAGACTGATCTTTAAGAAAATGTACAGTTTTAATCAGTTTTATATAGTCAGTGGCAATGATATTGATTTATCGCCCACTGATTAATACTTTAGTTTTTTCTTCAAAATTAAATACAGCGGTGCAAATTATTAAATTTATAATACATTTGAATTTTAGACAGTGTATCGTCAAATTCTAAAAACATAAAATAATGCAATTTTTTACCCAACATCATGGTGGCTGTGAACTTTTAAAAATGCTTATATTAAGCATTAGTACATACACTTGAAAACGAATTTTATCAGCAAAACGGACATGTATCTGCATTAAAAACCTAACAAACGCCCGATGAACACACGGTAAAAATGTGTGACACTAGCTTCTGGTGATGACATCATTTATTTATTATTATGTTTATTACTGTTGTACTCAGAAAATCAATTGAACTGTAATTCCACCTATCCACGCTACATATGTCAAATTTCATATTGACCGAGCTATGGATAATACTATACATGCATACTTATAAGATAAGTTAAGTTACTATGATAGTGTCCTGACTTTGAGTATAATTTAAACAAGTTGCAAAGTTGCAAGTGTTCTTTTAATTATTTTTGATAATGTGTAGTCACATATATACTCGCATATGTACATGTATATACTATAGCTCGCCGGAGATAAATCTGACTTTATCAATTAACAAAGAATGATATTGTAACGACTTTATTTGTTATAGAAAGAGAACGCAAACGCGAGGTTGTCTTATTTTGTCGAGGGCGTAGCCCGAGACAAAATAAACAACCAAGCGTTAAGCGTTTTCTTTCTGACTTATATCATTGGCTGTCACTTTGTAAATATAAGGCGTGCCCAAATGTTTACAATGCTGACCGATTAAGATGTCCAATGAAAATCAATAGCACGGTGTTGTGATTTTAAAGTTGTGGACTCCAATACAACTCGACCACGAAAATCGATAGAGGTCACGTTGACCGAAGTAAAGTACAATGGAGTTGTATGTATACAGTGCAGGATAATATTATCCTGCACTGTAGTAATTGCACTCATTCCTTTTAAAATTAAGACACACCCCATCAATTATCACTGGATGTAGCCACACCGCCTCAGCCGTAGCCATGATATAAATAGTGGATAACGTATTTGGCAAAGCCAATTAACAATATGGTCCGCATAATAATTATCAACACTGCACGGACGACTGGTCGCTTGTTATCAGTGTGCGATTGAAATAGTACATACTTTTTTTCACTCATTTTTTAACTATGCTCTTTTCTTTTCTCAGTTTTTTAAGTTACAATTCATTTTATTGCTTCCTTTAATTCGATTAACACAGTTTTAATTAATATCGTTTTGATATATATATATATATATGAAATTGTGAGTTTAATGTTTTTATACGATTTCACATACTTTGTGAGTCTCTTGTAATTCTATATAGAATGGCCATATACATGTACATGTTTTTATCTGTGAAATATTGTTTTATAATAATTGTCATGTATATATGGATGAGACTTAAATAAACTAATACACTAGCAAACTACATTAAAAGCATGATTACATCGAACACAAATCGACATCGGAGCTGCATTTGACTGACAATTTATATAGCTTTTATAAACAGTTTATTGACAGCGGACTATACATACCGGCAAAGTGTTACAACACTATTTGGTTTGTTTGGTATTGTCTTTGTAGGTCCACTATAACCGCTACTTCCATTGTTGACCAGGGAGTACACAGTCTCTAATTGAAACCCACCAAATTCAAGGAAACATTTTCTATAACCATTGTCGAATAGATGAACACATTGAGATTGCTGGTGTTGAGATTCCAATGATAAAGACAAAGCTGAAAATGAAAACAATGAAAGACAACCTGTCTAAGAAAAGTTAATTCATTAAGTGTGTTGAGTTTTTTTTCGAAGACTTTTACGAAAAACAATTTGGCTTTTATCTCAAACGATTTTCACTAGGAAAATAGTTAAACTTGACTATGTAACATAAAAATTGAGATTGTTTTAATTCATAGTCAACTATTGTTCAACTGAGAATATTTCTTTAGATGAGATTTAAGACGCTTTGTGAATACAGGCCCTGATAACTTAATTAATGTACACTCATGAACGAATGGTAAACGACCCTGCTTTTCAGATGAAAATGGATCACTGGCAGCTAAATACGTTTCTTAATTGTCACATTTTATCGGGTACCATACATTTCTTACTTTTACTCCAAAGCATAGAGATCATCATTATTAAATATATGTCAGTCTAAGGGGTGAATATATGCTTTCAACGAAATAAAGGTCCTCTTTCAGAAGGTGGGTCGTTTGTTTTAGCACCATTTGAAACTTTTGTAGTGGTTGTATGCGAGCGGACTTCAGTTCCTAACAGTCTTCATTTCCTACGTTTCACAGGGTGCTGGAAAAACGGTCTAGCTGCATATAGTATAGGAATCCTGTATTTCGTGGAAAATCTGTATGTTCACTTAGTCCGAATGTGCAAGTTATGTGTACATGTATATAAATATATTATCAAACACACTGGTTGGACAAAATAATGCGTTTGTAGTTCTTACACGCCATTTGTAGAGCAATATGTTTCATGACAAGTGCTTGACTAGATATTTATGAATTTAGAATTGAGTGATTTACCCATTGCTAACGACTAGGGAAGGTAACACTTGATTAGCCTCATTCATTTAAGTACGTATTAGTGTTGTCTTTGTGGTGAAACCTGTTTAATTGAAAAGACCGTACATGTTTTCAGTGATATACAAAGTCTCATCGGAATGACACCAAAAGAACACACGCTTTAGGGGGATAACTAAAACCTGCTATATTAACTAACGTACATCCGCCATCTTGATTGACAATTAGAGTCGTTCATTATTTCCAGTTGCTACGCGGACCCAATCTATTGTAATGTAAGATTTGCGGACGGGAACAAGACTAGCTTACACAACTTGTATATACTTTAGCTCGTCTAAAAGCCGCAAATCACATTAAACATGAGCATTAATTATGTTAAAAGATACACGTGTGTGAGAAATAAGAATATAATGGTACGCTTTGTGTGTCGGCTAGCATAGCTCGGTTCATTGTAATAAAATCACAGTGTGTAATTCAAACTTGACTGCATCGATTATAATCTAACTAGCGGAAACAATAATCGTTTTGTATTACACTGATGTTTGCTTAAGCTTGTTTGTTAAATAACTTAAACGCAATAATTCATCATAATCATCGCGCTATCTAGAGACCGATATAATCATATTAACTGCTATAGTTTTCTAGAATAGAGAAATACACACCGAAGAAATATGTCTTTCTTTTAGAACATTTAAATTCCTTGGTTTGGAAGAAATTCATAAAAAACAGGGATACGAAAAAGCAAATGAAAGTTTTTATTCACTCAATTTACGTATAATAGTATGTGTCAATCTCAAAATGTGAAGGTTGTCTTGTCCTTATAACTAATTTATAAATATGAGAAGTCATATCAAGATACATGTACTTATATGTTAAGCTTTACTCGAATATACTGTACGTTTCAACACTACAAAACTAAATGATGTGTCATTAGTAAATTGTTATACATGTACTTTGATTTTTACTGCTGCCTCAAACTGAGCAAATTGAATGTCCCAGTACCACGGTACAGTGCTTTTATTATGCTTTTATACAGTTTACAAGTATATCATGTAAGCATATGGTATAAGACAAATTTTTATGTGCAGATGATGGTGAAAATGTTACTAGTACTACACTGAAAATATACACTGAACTAAAACATACAATGAATAATGTATAGCACGTTATGTTTTATCCATGTCCCATGGTTTTGTATATTTGGTGAAACGAAGTCAAAAATACAAATCACTTCTTTTATTTTTAAGAGTCCATTTCTTTCACACATCAGCAAATGCGTATTAAGCTAATTAATAGTGCGAAAACTACAGGCAAATCAATGTAATGTTTAGCTCAATTATTCGAGCGTCGGCATTGGCGTTTGCTTATGTTTCCATAACTGTCTATTGTATGTGTTACATACGACATGTTGTCAGGACTTGCTGCACCATATGGCATTGTATGGCTTTAATAAGTGGGGTAGTTACACAATGTGGTATAGGATGGCTGAAATCTGTGTTGGTGGGTTCCCAATACGGCCTAGGATGACGGAAATCTGTGTTGGTGGGTTACCAATATGGCATAGGATGGCTGAAATCTGTATTGGTGGGTTACCAATATGGCATAGGATGGCTGACATCTATGTTGTAGGGTTCCCAATACGGCCTAGGGGGCTGAAATCTGTGTTGGTCGGTTATCAATATGGCATAGGATGGCTGAAATCTGTGTTAGTGTGTTCCCAATACGGTCTAGGGAGCTGAAATATGTGTTGATGGGTTACCAATATGGCCTAGGATGACTGAAATCTGTGTTGGTGTGTTCTCAATATGGCCTAGGAGGGCTTAAATCTGTGTTGGTGGGTTCCCAATACGGCCTAGGATGACGGAAATCTGTGTAGGTGGGTTACCAATATGGCATAGGATGGCTGAAATCTGTGTTGGTGGGTTACCAATATGGCATAGGATGGCTGACATCTATGTTGTAGGGTTCCCAATACGGCCTAGGGGGCTGACATCTGTGTTGGTCGGTTATCAATATGGCATAGGATGGCTGAAATCTGTGTTAGTGTGTTCCCAATACGGTCTAGGGAGCTGAAATATGTGTTCATGGGTTACCAATATGGCCTAGGATGACTGAAATCTGTGTTGGTGTGTTCTCAATATGGCCTAGGAGGGCTTAAATCTGTGTTGGTGGGTTCTGAATATGACATAGGATGACTGAAATATGTGAGGGTGGGTACTCAATGAGGCCTGGGATGGCTTAATCTGTGATGTTGAGTACCCAAAATGGCTTTGGTGATTGTACTCAGATTTGGTGGGTACCAAATGGAACCTTGGCTGACTTACCTAATAGGGCCTGAGATGACTGTACTCTGAGGTTGTGGGTACCAAATGGAACCTTGGCTGACTGTTCTCGTTGGTAAAGAGCATTCAATAGGACCTGGGATGTCTGTAATATGAGGTAGTGGGTACCCAATAGGGCCTAGGGTTACTGCACTCAGATGTGGTTGGTACCAAATGTGGCCTGAGCTGGTTGTCTCAGTGGTATAGGGTAGTCAATAGGACCTGGGGATGGCTGAACTTGTGGAGGTGAGTACATAAACTGACCTGGGAATTGGCTGTACTGGGCAGAGTTAAGTACCAAATAGGCATTGGATGGCTTTCCTCAGTGAATGTGAGTATTCCTCAGGCACAGTATGGTTGTACCCAGTGGTTGCGAGGAGTGCATAGGGCCTAAGAAGGCTGGTAGTGGTAAGTGCCACATAGGGTCTGATATCGCTATATTTAGTGTTTGCAACTACCCCGTTGGGATTAGTATGACCATATTTGGTGGTGGGGAATTACCCAATAGAGCCAATGATGGCTGTATTGCACCTTGTATGGCAGTACTCCGTTGGTCCGAGTACCCTTAGGACATAGTATGGTTATTACCGCTGGTGGTAGGTACCAAAGTCAGGTGTGACCGTACTCAATAGTTATGTGTACCACTAAGTGCAAAATATAAACTGTAATTGGTGGTGGTGATTGGGACTTGGATGTCTGTACTATGGTGTTGTGACTCCTTTGTACCCTATACAATTTGGTTATATTGTAATTCATTGTTATCATGAGCACCCCTATGGCGTATGAAATCTGTAATTATTGGGATGAGTACCCTTTCGGGCCTTATATGGCTGTAGTTTTGTACTAGTGAGTAACCCATAGGACCTTGTACAGCTGTGCTCTGAGTGATTGTGAGTACCATGTAGAGACTTACATGTAAATAGCTTTACTCAGGTGTTGTGAGTATCCCGTAGGGCCTACTATGGCTATAATTAATGGTGGTGAGTAACCAATATGGTATTGGTTGGCTGTACTCGTTTGTTGTAAGTATCCCAAAGGGCCTTAGGTATAGCTGTTGCCATTAAGAACCTAATAGGAGTTGTAAGTACTCCATTGGTTACGGAATGTATGTATGGACAGTGTTATTAGTACCCAATATATCCTGGGTAGACTATAAAGTATTCATAAATTATGGCGGCCATCTTGGACGCCACCTTGGATGTCCGGATGCGCACCACGCGTTGACAATTTATGCCGGCAGTTCTATAAAGTACAGATATAGGCGAACATTATGGCATAAAACATGGCTTGTTCTACTCTAATTGTCACCTACCACCAAAAAATCACTAATTGTCACCCCACTGTACGTGTTACACTGACATGTTAACTGAGAGGTTGTTGAAAAAAAACATATTTTTGAAAGGTAACGTTATTTACATGGCATTTCATATCAATTAACTATTTGTGTACATTGTACTATAGTTATAAACATAATTAGGCTGCATACTAAAGTACATACAGTATAATCATTCCTTAACTTAAAAACGTCATATACGTTGACCGTTTTTATATATATTATAGTGATTTCATTCAAAGTAACGTAAATTACAGATGTTATATCATTTTGTTTGCCTGTTATTATTTGTACAACTGATAGTTTCAATTTTAAATACATTTAACATACATTTGTACATAAATGTTGTATTCATATGATTTATTGAACAATTGGCATGTTTACAATAATCATATAAGCAAAAATAGTGATTTATGTAGAAAATTGCATAGTCACGTATTTCAAATCTCCGTAACTCGTAACAGAAACTTGCCAACTTTTTTCTGTGAATGCCACCTACCATAAGGTTTACGAAAGTCATAGTGTTGAAAATTCCCTCTGCGGGCAGGGTCAAATGTAAGCTCAATGTCTAATGAGTTCATACGTAACTCTATCATGCATTTTGAACAAATTATCTGGCCTTTTCAACTTAACCTCTTAGCGCTTATGCTAATGTTTAGGAATAAGTTACAAGTTAAAAAGTGATCTGTATGGCGGCACATGGTCGAATACAGCTGCCATAGATACACTAACGGACAAAAACGGACGACGTAAGGCAATCAATTGGTTATAGAAATGGTGCGGAGCAATATTAAACCATTGAAACTGTAACGCGTTTATTGTTTTCCTCGAGTGCAACATTTAGATTTTTGCCTCAAAAGTTATTTAAAATAGTTAATTAATTTATTAATAATAAAGTAAATATTGTGAATAACTTACCTAATATTATACAAACAAACAGGACCCACATGATGGTTGAGGTTTAAATCGTAATGCATACAATGACACTCACGTATTGTCTGCCAAGATAAAAATGAGACCCCAAACCTCAGCTCGTTCAACTATAATGGGTCTGAGATTAATGTGGTTTACTAATAACTCACCTTATTTTCGTTAAATCACAATATATCAGCCATCAGCTATATAATACACGTACATGTATGAACACATGACGTGTGCCATCTGTCTTTGTTAATGAATTACTAAACTATGTATAAAGAATTAAAAAAGTGTTAGACCTATAACCCTCGTACACTGCATTTTATGCCGTCAATATTCATAAATCACGGGTTCGTAATAATTATAACCTTTGCCTAAAATGTTAAGATTTATTTACATAAAAAATGTATACTAGGCAAAAAAGAAACGTAATTACTATGTTTACTGTATACCCTCTCTCGGGGGACATCTGGTTGGAAGCACAAAATGTTCCTAATGGAGAGGTAAAGTTTACAGTAAATGTTTACTTCTGGATTAAAACGATCGTGTTGCTAAGGAGAGGCTGTTTTAGCAGGAGGACATGTGCATGTAGCTATGGACATGTTGCACAGTAGTAGACCTATAACGAATATTTTCGTCCACTAAAACACAACGGAAATTGTGAGATTCATTTCATCATGGCACAATTACTGTTAAATTATCATCAGTAACAAAACGTCTTCCGATTCAGCAGCAAAATATGTTTAAACAAATGATTATACCTGTATTGAGTATAGTTACCGAATATAATTGCTATACATTACTATACATATTAAAGTATAACGGCGTTTCTTTCTTTGTCCCGTATATATTTTCTATATTGCAAATAATACTGGGTACATGTACATGTATATACTTTGTGTATGGTTTGGAAAAGAAAGAAAACAATGTTTGGATTGGTAGGGAACGACAACTCTGTGTAGAGATTGTATGTGTGGATTGTATAGTAACGATAACTATGTGTAGAGATTTTATGTGTGGATTGTATAGTAACGACAATTCTGAGTAGAGATTGTATGTGTGGAGTGTATAGTAAAGATAACTCTGTGTAGAGAATGTATGTGTGGATTGTAAAGGAACGGCAACTCTGTGTAAAGATTGTATGTGTGGATTGTATAGGAACGACAACTCTGTGTAAAGAATGTATGTGTGGATTGTATAGGAACGACAACTCTGTGTAGAGAGTGTATGTGTGGATAAGATAGTAACGATAACTCTGTGTAGAGATTGTATGTGTGGATAAGATAGTAACGATAACTCTGTGTAGAGATTTTATGTGTGGATTGTATAGTACCGATAATTCTGTGTAGAGATTGTATGTGTGGATTGTAAAGGAACGGCAACTCTGAGTAAAGATTGTATGTGTGGATTGGTAAGGAACGACAACTCTGTGTAGAGAGTGTTTGTGTGGATTGTATAGGAACGACAACTCTGTGTAAAGATTGTATGTGTGGATTGGAAAGGAACGACAACTATGTGTATAGAGTGTATGTGTGGATTGTATAGTAACGACAACTCTGTGTAGAGATTGTATGTGTGGATTGTATAGGAACGGCAACTCTGTGTAGAGAATTTAGTTGTGGATTGTATAGGAACGACAACTCTGTGTAGAGAGTGTATGTGTGGATAAGATAGTAACGATAACTCTGTGTAGAGATTGTATGTGTGGATAAGATAGTAACGATAACTCTGTGTAGAGATTTTATGTGTGGATTGTATAGTACCGATAATTCTGTGTAGAGATTGTATGTGTGGATTGTAAAGGAACGGCAACTCTGAGTAAAGATTGTATGTGTGGATTGGTAAGGAACGACAACTCTGTGTAGAGAGTGTTTGTGTGGATTGTATAGGAACGACAACTCTGTGTAAAGATTGTATGTGTGGATTGGAAAGGAACGACAACTATGTGTATAGAGTGTATGTGTGGATTGTATAGTAACGACAACTCTGTGTAGAGATTGTATGTGTGGATTGTATAGGAACGGCAACTCTGTGTAAAGATTGTATGTGTGGATTGGAAAGGAACGACAACTATGTGTATAGAGTGTATGTGTGGATTGTATAGTAACGACAACTCTGTGTAGAGATTGTATGTGTGGATTGGTAAGGAACGACAACTCTGTGTAGAGAGTGTATGTGTGGATTGTATAGTAACTACAACTCTGTGTAGAGATTGTATGTGTGGATTGGTAAGGAACGACAACTCTGTGTAGAGATTGTATGTGTGGATTGTATAGTAACGACAAGTCTGTGTAGAGATTGTATGTTTGGATTGGTAGGGAACGACAACTCTGTGTAGAGATTGTATGTGTGGATTGTATAGTAACGATAACTATGTGTAGATATTTTATGTGTGGATTGTATAGTAACGACAATTCTGTGTAGAGATTGTATGTGTGGAGTGTATAGTAAAGATAACTCTGTGTAGAGAATTTAGTTGTGGATTGTAAAGGAACGGCAACTCTGTGTAAAGATTGTATGTGTGGATTGGTAAGAAACGACAACTCTGCGTAGAGAGTGTTTGTGTGGATTGTATAGGAACGACAACTCTGTGTAGAGAGTGTATGTGTGGATAAGATAGTAACAATAACTCTGTGTAGAGATTGTATTTGTGGATTGTATAGGAACGGCAACTCTGTGTAAAGATTGTATGTGTGGATTGAAAAGTAACGACAACTCTGTGTATAGAGTGTATGTGTGAATTGTATAGTAACGATAACTCTGTGTATAGAGGGTATGTGTCGATTGGATAGGAACGATAACTCTGTGATAAGATTGTATGTGTAGATTGGAAAGGAAAGACAACTCTGTGTAGATAGTGTTTGTGTGGATTGGATAGGAACAATAACTCTGAGTAAAGATTGTTTGTGTGGATAGTATAGTAACGACAACTCTGTGTAGAGATTGTATGTGTGGATTGTATAGTAACGACAATTCTGTGTAGATATTGTATGTGTGCATTGTATAGGAACGACAACTCTGTGTAGAGATTTTATGTGTGGATTGTGTAGGAACGACAACTGTGTGTAGAGGTTGTATGAGTGGATTGTGTAGGAACGACAACTCTGTGTAGAGAGTGTATGTGTGGATTGTGTAGGAACGACAGTTCTGTGTAGAGAGTGTATGTGTGGATTGTGTAGGACCGACAACTCTGTGTAGCGATTGTATGTGTGGATTGTGTAGGAACGACAACTCTGTGTAAAGATTGTATGTATTGTAAAGAACGACAACTCTGGGTAGAGAATGTACGTGTACAACAACTGAGAAATTGGTATACTAGAGAAGGGAGGTAAGTCATGAAGTAGACACACATGACAAGACGAGTTACCACCAATATTATCGACAAACTAATGGATGAGAGTGTGTGTATGTTTTACTTGTTCCATGTCATCCTTTTATTGTGTTACACATTTAATATCAATTCATTGTTAAGATGTTGATTGTCCACTAACAGTCGTTCTAACATAAGCCAATATCCAGACCAGCCAATGACAACGCGATAGAATATTCTGTCTAAACTATTGGGTTCGGTTTTATCAAAGCACTAACGGATATCTTAAACTTACGATCAAATTTAAATTCTTTGTAATTATTAATTCAACTACGAGGCTGTTAAATGAATCTGTGATACTTAATATGATTCAGTTAATGAACTCTTACAAGCCATATAATACATTACTTCCAATTTGCAGTTACTAAAGACTCATTAAGAATTAAAATTCGAACGGAAGTTTTACGTACGTGCTTTGATAAAACAGTACCATAGTGTGCAATAGAAAATCTGAAAATGGCACTGGTTGCTGGATGTCCAAAATAGCGATATCCAGACTTTCGCTTCTAAGTCATCAAACACAAGTTAACGCTGCAATGTGGCGAAGAAAGCCATTGTACAACCTATTCGTTTGGTTTAATTTTCGAAATCGGTTAACAAAAAAAACATTTCAGAAAATCAAGTTTCTCCACAATATGCTTATGGAACTTTGATCATTGTTGCCACTCGATGAATATTGTATACAGTACTGTCAAAGAAATGTTTCATCAATTCTAAATGTCCCATTACTATATCTAGTCTTTATTCATTATTTTGCATACGATGAACAGAGCTCCTCCTACCCACGCCAGTAACCATGCTATTATATCCAAGGCGAAACACGCACCATAATCAGCGCCATCAAACATGATCTTATCGGAGTAAATAGCAAACGCTATCATCAGAAAGAGACCTGTAAAAGAAGAAAGGAAACTCATTTCACGTGCACATATCAGAACAGTACATAGCGGTCTACTTATATGTAGTTTAATATCAGAAAGAGACCTGTTAAACCAGAAAGGTATCACATTATACGTGCGTATAAGACAACATAAATATATTCATTGACAACACACAGGATGTCTATAACTGTTTTGGGCAGGGGGTATAGTGGCGGGTATAGGAGTTTATACTACCTATACGACGGGTTACTTCCCCTTACGGGGTACGTCGGCTGTCAGGGGAAGTAACCGGTGTAAGAAGATAATTGAAAAGCCTTGTCCCCGTCCAAAATCTTACAGTAGTTTGGAACCAAATAATGTAATGTTAGATACGGGGACGGGAACCAGACTAATATTATAGCGGTCTACATATCTCGATGACAAATAAAGAGAGATAACGAATCCGTATTCCTTTGATGAAATACGTATGACGAATTGAATTATCTTTGACAACAAGTGACATTAAGTTATTATAGGACATTGTCACAAACATGTCTTTTAGACAAAAAATGTCATGTCCTGACCTATCTGACTTTATAAATATTAAATACCATGAACGGTAAAACTCATCGTTTTGCACAAAGAGTGATCTGTGCCAGCACAGATCGGAGTCATTTTTCTTATTTTGCACAAAGATAGGTGCGATACGCAATTATGCACAGTGTTTACAAAAGCAATAAATTTTAGAAGTGTTATTTCGTCGTTATATTTAGTCATTTTCATACTCATTTTGGTAGAAATTGTATATTAAAATTTGACAATATAATATATATTTGGCTTATACTATATAATTAAATGATAAAGGAATACAATTTATTACCTGCAGCGATATCGAGTCCACCAGCAACAAAATATAAAATCTTCTGATCTTTCATTACAAATAGCACAAGGATTCCACAAACAAGGGAGGCAACTGATATCAAGATACCTAGAATCATCATGGCCCGTACAGATTCATAGTCTGTCTTGCCTTCACCAACCACTGAAATAGAGGGCAATATATTATAACGGTAACAATGGTGATGAGTGGGTGCGTTACGTCATTCTTACCGCTGTTCTGTGTTCCAGTATCTGTTCCGTGTTCCGGTCTGTTTCGGATTTAAGTAACAACTGTTGGCATATGTCACGGCCTGAACATATTCACAATATAGATGAGAGAGTGTATAAGCGGTAGAAGATGCGCCTTGTACGTGAAGGGTCCCGGGTTACAGTTCCGACCAGGCTGCACAGTATTCACACTCAGTGTCATTTGACGCCCAACGTGTGGATGTGCAATATAACATTCCGGTTGCTTCACAGCTCCTGTGCTGACTAACGACTATAATACTAGTATATACAGTAATATATTAACACCAATTGTTTCATTAAATATTATGTTATCCCATATTAAGCTAGATTTTATATTGGGCCTGATTATCTAAAAAGTATTTTGAGGGTCATAATTGCATAAAAAGTGCTCTGGGATTTTCCCATACCATTGACATTTGAAACATAGGGTACATACACAGTTAACATGAAAGTCTTGCCGAATCATAATGGTCTTAATATTATAATAAGTAAAATTCGAGTTCACAAAAGCTTTCAAGTGCCTTATCTGCAAACCATGGTAGTTTGAGTCAGCTAAACAAATGTCATACAGTTATCTTTAAGTGACTCGTCGTTTTCCATTTGATTCTACAACCTTCATAACCCTGTGAATGATTTGTTATGCTATAGTATTAAAATCTGTCACGTGGATTGGAAACGGATCTACAGCTTATTAGCAATGTTAAGAATGTATCGTAGCAGCACGTAAGCAAATAAACGTGTGCGAGCTGATAACGGAATACAAGTATGACATTGTAAATATCACTGCGTCCCATTCGCGTCTTCTTCTGTCCTCAGAATAATGCAAAAGATCGGCTATTTCCGTTTGTCTCCGGTAAATGTTGTTTTGCTATTGGTGAAATTGTTCTTTGCAATTCAATATGTTTTTTTAAACTATACCATATTCGTGTAAATAACATGTTGTTATATTACTAGATAAAGCTTAACGATGAGCGGTTACTATAGTTACTATGCACGTCAGTTATTGTACTCCAGGCCTCGATCTCCTGAAACATCTCAAGTAGAAATCTCAGCTCAAATTGAGATTAAGCTCAAATGAGAGTCTGATTTTTAACTAAATCTGAAGTTTGAGCTCAATAAATTTTCCTGTAATTAACTCAGAATGACGTTTCTGTTTTGTGATGCCCTCGGCAATTATTTAGTATCGGTGCCCCGCCTTCGACAATATAAGCTAACCACGTGACGATTCATTGGTTCAGAATGTAGTTTATATATATTTAATTGTTAAATGTGTTTGACTCGATTTCAGAAAATAATAAAAATGTGAAACACCTCGCTTGATAATTTTTTTTTTACTGAAAACCAGTTATAAATAACTTTCCTTTTTTCGAAAATGATAAACACTCTTTATTCATAACAATACCCTTTACTCTCCCTTCGCTAAGCGGTTAAGACATTCTCCTTGTGGACGGAAGCTCGAAGGTTCGAATCCAGCTTGAAGCCCGTTTTGATACGACCAGTCAACTCTCGTGAGTCATTAATGAATTAACTCACGGTTACCGGTTGGCTACTTGCCTTTTATAAGTAACTTAATTAAAAGAACAAGTATGGCTCTATAAGTCGCTTAATTAATAAAGCGTTATAAGTTATTCGATAGCAACCAACCTACGTAGGACCGGTGACAGCCGTTTGGACATGTTGTTCTGGGAGGTGCAGCAACCATATTTGGTATACAATACTTAACATTCCAGTTGCTTGGAATTAAGAACAGGAAAAGACGAAAATGCTAAATATTGAATAAAACGATACATTTATGTTATAATCATTAGAATACTTACGGGTCAAGTCCGTACACGAACTGGTTTGTGAATTGCTTTGACAAAACCGCCATATGCCGTAGCTTATGTCAACATTTCCAACTGAATATGTTGCCCAATGTACTATAGCAGTGGATAAAATAGCGAGCAGCAGTGTGACTCCAGTGACTACAACTGCAGCTATACCTAATACATTCACCATTTTAATAAAGATTAAATTGCAAAACCTGCAACAAAATTTCAGCTCCACTTTCTACGATCTCTACCACTGTAATGATAGTAAGCCTGTCAAAACTGGTCGTGAGTCGATCATATTGCTAGCGTTTTCAAAACAAATGTAAACAAACACACCCACATTGCCATACCCGTTGATAACAAGCATGGAATGATGTGTATCCACTGTATCGTGTCTGTGTGCTTGTTATGAGGGTGGGCATGTAAACGTATATATCTACCCATTAACGTAAAGACGGACAAGTTTCAATTTGAACTTCGCTTGTAAAACAAAATGCGTATATGTACAATATGACTTGGCAGTTGAAATATGTTTCTTCATGAATTGACAGGTGTGTTAATAAAACACGATGCGTCCGCTAGCGAAATAACCTGGCTCTTATCCGAGCCCTATAAGCATACCTATGTGATGACATGGAACACAGACGTCTACGAGTCTAAACTTTTGTTACTGCAACAAGTTATTTACTTATGGAAACTACACACACCAGTAATGCTCTTCAAGTAGACGTATCCGTACACGTTCAGGCCCCATAGCACAAAAGTTCCTAGATATTTACTAAACAGTTTTAAAGAAAATTACATGTTTTATTGTTCTTGAATAAGTAAGAAAATACCATAATGTAAAAACATATTCAACCAACTGTAGTCTTTCTTGGACAATACATGTAATTATATTTAGATTTAGAAGTTGTGTGAGATGTTGCATATATGTTTAATGGATGCAGGTCTTGTTTCGTACTATATCCCTATAACTGTTATTGTGAATTATCGTGCAGTGTCTATGACATTGACAATGTAAGGTAATGACCGTCAGTTGCTGTGATCAATACGTTATCTTAGCTAAATGGTTGACGATGTGAAATGTAAATGATTTACAAATGATTCCCTATTGATTATTTTGATCCATGAAATCCCGTGTAAATGCAACATATTAAAACTGGTAATAAAGTGTTTTCTGATAACGATAATGTACACCTGAATGCCATTGGAAAGGGTTGTTTGTGTGTTTGCGCTTTTCGAAAACTGGTTTAATGAATTCAGTATGTTAAAACATGAAAACAAAAGCTCGTGTTCACACTCTACCGTACCATGGGTACTTTTATTGAGTTTTAACGGTAGCAACGAACAATCTTACCACAGTGTTGTCCTCTTTTGGAGAGGGTTTTAGTGGGGTGTTTACGCTGTAGTTAATGGGTTTATTAAAGGTTAGGAACCACCAAAAAGCTTTGTTCTTTAGGTCATTGTAAAGTGACAATGGCCGGTCTGAAATTTTAGTCTGTGATCAACTGGCACACATATACCATATTAAAGAAGTAGATTTAAGCTTCAACATATTACATTAAAAGGGGAGGTTCTGTATCTTTTAATAAAGATTTTGCTCATCAAAGATGGGAAACATATTTTCGCTAGCGCGCGGATTGATTCCAGACCGGTTAACCCCTACTCTGTTTTCCAATTTCGAATAAGATACACACACTATGTGAGTCTGAATCGGAACTATTTCTTTTATAAAAGCAACAGTTTAACTATGTAACTCTCATTCGACCTTTCTTGTATTTTGCTTTCGAATAAGATGGTCACAATATGCCGGACATATGCTACTAACTAAGCTTGTATCTGTCCTGTGAATTATGTGCGCTTCAACGATTGTATATACGTATCATGATTGTAGTACATTGTTTTATAAGTAATACCACAGGAAGTTGCATTTATAATTTGAAAAAAAAATGAAAAAAATTTTTTTTTTTCACTAGGCCTACTTTACTACTAAAATATAGAACAGTAGGCCTAGTTTTCGAATTTTTTTTCATTTTTTTTTCAAATTATAAATGCAAGTTCCTGTGGTTATACATGTCATACCATGATCATATGAATGTATTATAATTATATCAGTGTATGTTGTAATAACTGTAATATGTACATGTATAATGTTTGTGTAACTGTCACTGTAAATATGTTTTGCTCTCCGATTCTGGAGGAAATAAAAGTTCTATCTATCTATCTAACTTGTCAAAGCATATTCAATTCAATCCAATGTTTCTTTCAAGACTCTTAAGTATGTATTTAGTATTCAGTAAACAATGTTTTGTTATGTAGTATTACCTGCGAGCCTTGAGCGAGCAGGTATATTTGATAGCATAAACTTTAAAAAGTCCATGGAGGGGCACGTGACCTGTTCTAGATGGTTCACGATTTCAAAAAAAAAATCCAAAAAGATATGCATTTTGTAAGAATGTCGTGAACCAGACTAATTCCATTATTCCATGCGGATAACATCGGTCTTTGTCGCATTGCAATAGTTTATTTACCGAAAAAAAACAGAACTGTCCGAAATTTCAGTGAGCGCTAGGCAATATTGAGACCGTGGACAGCAGGTACGTGACTGCAGCTGCATAAGCACAGCGCTTCCCAGTCAATTGTCATGGAATTATCGGAATTGGTTTATGATCTTTGATATTGTTTAACACAGAAAACATGTCTTATGATAATACCTTTTAATGAACTGATACGAGGTTTTTTATAAGCATATAAATGTTATATGGAACAAGGGAGTCATAATTATGCAATTAAGTGTCTTGAACATTATTTAACAATTTGTTGATAAATTTCGTATGTCAAATTATCGTGCATATAATTTTCCCAATTTAAAAGCGATACACGATATTTAAAATGGCACTAACATGATTCCGTACAAAACTCCTGTTTAGTTTTTAAACGATTGTCCAGTCTCCCTTTTAGTTGTTGCCGACGTGACTCGTCGAGCCTGCCTACATTTCCCTTATTGAACGAAACTGTGTATTGTGAAGGCATCATTAAATAACGTATCGGATATTGTCACAAATATAATTTATTCATGAAATAAACTCATACAGTCATAAATAACACCGGCGACTTTAAAGTTCATGTGCAAGTTTGATTTTTACGAGAGGTGGAGCTCAAGTGCGTACTTCGATTCGATAAAAACTTACGAGTACATATATAATATCAAGAAAAGCCTGTTTACATCTGTAACTATAAACGATTCTCAAACATTAAAGGGTTTGTATGAATATGTAAACGAAATAAATGTTCGTATCTTAAACGAAAGATGTCTTGTAATGTCTTAAACAGGAAACTACATGTAATATGGAGTAAGAACTAATATAACGCACCTGTTAAGTTTTGCAAAGAAAATCAAATTTCAGCTTGTATGCCTACATGTACGGGTTACTACACGTGTATAATACTCGTGCTCGTACATGTTACATGCTACTAGTTTACAAACTTGTGTCATGAAGTAACACTTTGAAATTCAATGTTTCAAAACAACTTACGGTAGTTATGCATGCATTCTGCATATTAATTAAATATCGTAAATTCTGATTTTTTTATAAGATGTAGTAACTTTTATACAATACTTGAAACTTTATACTGTGTTCTTACCGTCATAAATATTTTATACAGATAATAAATCACAAGTATTTCAATTTTGAGGATTTTAGCAAGTGCGTGTTAGTAGGCCAAATTCCAATGTTTGGGGGCATTTGGGTTTATATGAAGGCACTCGACATTTGGCCAAGGAATACGTACAATTAAGGGGCACAACCAGAGCGCATTTACGATCAATATGCAGATTGATTATCTCCCTTTCATTGCCATATTTTAACATTAACATTGGACAGGCTCAACATCGTCGCATACTGTAAAATCACATATTGTCGTGGGTATTAAATTTCGTGAATTTTATAAAAATCCATTTCCAGGGGTCGTTGATTACAAAACATGAAAGGGTAAAACATGTTATGTATTTTGAGTTCGATAAATCGTGGGCACTAGATTTCGTGGGCGAGTTTAACAACGAAACTTCAACTCCCTCGTAAAATAATGATCTTACAGTAGTACATTTTTTAATTGTACGTGTTATCGGAGATTACGTAATGACTTATATTGTGACTTATAAGGTAGCGCCGTCTATTGACGGCGTAGGAAGAAAAGTAGTTTTATCAACTATAACTAGGTGCGAATGTTGAAACTTGTGTTAAACTATTCGTTCTTCGAACAACTAAAAAGAAATCCATTTTCGTGGGTCGTAAGTTCGAAGATTACAAAACATGGAAGGATTTAACGATGCTATGTATTTGGGAGTTCGATAAATCGTGGGCATTAGATTTTGTGGTCGAGTTTAACAACGAAATTGCAACTCCCTCGTAAAATAATGATCTTACAGTAATACATTTTTTTAATTGTACATGTTATCGGAGAGTACGTACTGACTTATATTGTGACTTATAAGGTAGCTAACTAGGTGCGATTTTTGAAACTGTTGTTAAACTATTCGTTCTTTTCCAACAACTAAAAAGAAAAGCACATACCCCAATAAAAAAACTTCCAAAAAAGTGACAATGATCTACTCCGAAAGCCTGTCTAAGTCTATTCTGTTTACAAGAAAATTCATCATGTATTTAATACAATGTTGATTTAGGTTTAGCCCCTGTAGCGTTTTGCCAAATACGGTAGTGCTTAAAAGCCTGAATAATGTACAAAGGCTGGATCGCACATAAGTAAGGAAGAAGGATGTCGAAAATATGGCAGTAATTTTCAGGAAAAGTCATTTTCAAAATCATTAAGTAGCAATGCTGTTATAAACGATGTTATCACTGAAGAATTTAATAAGCAATGCATTGCATGACATGCTGTGCTAACTGCATGCTTACTACGAATTCTTATTTAACAGTGTTACTAGAAGTATTAGGCTCGCGGTAGAAATTTATCGATCTCACCATCAGCGTCTCAGACGACCTTCAATGAAGGCGTTTTATCCTGTCTCTCATATGACATTGAGCAATGTCATTGAATTATTTTTAACATTCTCTCAGCAAGCTGGGGAAGGACAAGGGTGTGGTAGTGGCAAGCCGTATACTGATTTACAGATAGATCATTTTGATAACAAATTAGGCGTGCGTTAGTGATATCGGTAACAATGACTCGAATCGTGTTTCATAATTAAAAACAATGACAGCGATATTACACAAAGTATTACCTGTTTCAACCGCATGTCTTATTAGAATAACCTGTATCAACTTGTGGTTACCTAAATAAAGTTGCCCCCTGTCTTATGCATTCAATCTGTTTCAACGTGTGGTTTTCTGAATAAAGCTGCCGCCTGTCTTATACATTCAACCTTTTTCAACGTGCGGTTACCTGAATTAAGCTGCCGCCTGTATTATACATTCAACCTTTTTCAACGTGCGGTTACCTGAATTAAGCTGCCGCCTGTATTATACATTCAACCTTTTTCAACGTGCGGTTACCTGAATTAAGCTGCCGCCTGTATTATACATTCAACCTTTTTCAACGTGCGATTACCTGAATTAAGCTGCCGCCTGTCTTATACATTCAACCTTTTTCAACGTGCGGTAACCTGAATTAAGCAACAACCTGTCTTATAAGTCAAACCTGTTTAAACTTGTGGTCACCTGAATTAAGCAACAACCTGTCTTATAAGTCAAACCTGTTTAAACTTGTGGTCACCTGAATTAAGCAACAACCTGTCTTATAAGTCAAACCTGTTTAAACTTGTGGTCACCTGAATTAAGCAACAACCTGTCTTATAAGTCAAACCTGTTTAAACTTGTGGTCACCTGAATTAGGCAACAACATGTCTTATAAGTCAGACCTGTTTCACTTTGTTGTAACTTAAACTAAGCAACTATCTGTTTTAAAAATATATTGAAAGCTAAATCGGTCATTTATAAATTACATACACGTCCTTATACCCAAGAATCAAGCAAATAAGATAATTATACCAGTGACAATTTTGAACGACTTATGTACGTCTGGGCCTTGGATCGATCAACTGGTCGGCTGTTAAAATAGTACAGTATAACCTCTACAGAGCAGCCCTCCATATAGCAACAACCTCTCTTAAGCAACAAGTTATTCCAAAGGAACCATTTACTATGAATTTTACATCTTCACAGTAAAACCTCTGTCTACAACAACCAGAAATAATTATTAAGAAAACCATGTCATATCAACCATTTATATCAAAGATAGCACACAATTTATTTGAAAGGAACCCATGTTTCCCCTTCCTATCCCAGCCACCTCCTATCCCGCCCCCTCCATGTCAGAAGAATTTGAACGCTAATGTCATAATTAATTTATAATTATCACATTGGAGAGTATATAAAACATGAATTTGCTGCACAAGAAGAGCTACGTGATTTATTGAACATCGACAGATATTCTGCATGAAATGCCCAATCCCTGTCCAGCCCAAATTCCAATACTCACGCAGACGACACGTGGGGAAATATTGCACCATCGAAGTTACTCAGCAGACAGCAGACGAAACTTTCCTTAGAAATATCATCGTATTGTTACTCAGACAACACGTAGTTTGTAAACATTTCCATTTCTGTTATACTCTGTTAAAGCGCCAAAAGTCGCCAGACGAAATAATTGTCGGGATTTCATAATATACCGCGTACTTCATGGTATAAATAGGCACGCGAACAACGTCTATTAAGTGTGTATTGTTCAATACTACATGTAGTTTAATTAATTGTTTAACCAGACGCGATTATCGAAATCTTAATCGACGATTATTTCCTATTTTATTAGTATAGAAAAAAGTGAGAACTAGCGTAAATATGGGAATTCAGCGCAGAATATATGTGACAAGACGGGTACCAGAGCCTGGGGTCCAGTTATTGAAAGGTAAGACTATGGTTTGTTATTTTATTATGATATATTATCTGTTTAATCTTATATATTATTATAGCTAATTTTATCATTATGATATGATACTGAATTGGCCTTAATGATGTTAAAGAATACGGGTGTATGATATTTGATAATGTATCAGTTTTTTATTAAATAATACTATTTATTATTTACTATTATCATTATTTAGTATTTGATATTATTACTATTGTTGTTGATATTATTGTTAATATTAAACGTTTAGAATCTTAACGTCAGTGCCTTGGCATACCAAACCGGGACCATTGAAACTGGTCTTCTTACTAACTATTGAAGTAGACTTAATACTGAGGTGGTCTTATTTTTGAGGTGGTCTTTATAGGTAGTATTTTATTGAGGTTTACTGTTATCAGTCACAGTATTTTAAGATGATATTGTATGCTAACGTAACTGGTGAATGACATATTAACACCACTGCCTGAACTTAACATTAGTTCGTAACTAACGCGACCTTCACCTTATAGGATAACTCAGTCAGTGCTTAATTCAAGGTTTTCGTTCCCCTCGAGTATTTAATCACTACGGAATTAATCGATACAGAAGTATTTTAGCTTGGTATTGCTCTAGACAAAGTCACGACCAGACCACGTGTTGAGAAGTTACAGTGTGGCATTATGGGAAGGAACGACCGTAACCTTCGTGCAGTAATAGAACGCATGTCAACCTAAAGTCTTGCTGTACACAAACTCCGTTCATGTCCTTATAGATGGATCTACACTGTATTACAATGACTGGAATAGATCCCAGAGACCATTTTCATAGACATAGCTTAGCAAATATTCGATAGTTTCATATGCTATTGGAGCAAACCAAGACAGCTAATATATTTATGCACAATTATATGAACTGGAATTATCATGAATAACTAGCATGTTTTGGTTGACTTAGTATGCTCTAAATCGTATACGAACAATCTAATCTAAGCTAAGATGTGCTTATGAAACGGTCCCGAGATGTGTTATAATTACTTGTGTTGTATAATGTACCACCCTTCAGTTGAATGTTTAAATTTAGTAATTAAATTATATTCTAGAATTGTATTATCTAATGCTGCCCAAGTACATGGTCTCATGGTTTATCTTTTTTTTAATACATTGTTTTGTGTACCGCTGGTCAACAGTGGTTTAGTTATATGGAGACAACCTGGTCATATATCTTGACACCGGGAAAAGAGTACTTTCCTGGAACTAACTATGCGAACTATCAAGCAAGGGAGATATACCAGTACCATTTTGACGACATTGGAGAGTCGTATCCTGGATCGAACCCGAGACCTCTCGCACTTGATGCGGGCGTTCTACCACTAGGCATTCGTGGATGTCCTTGTTTCGTTGTAAGGACATTCGCCTCGGGAACGCAACTCGTTGCTAGTACGATCTCAGGAGCGATTTTAGTTTATACCGTTAACTCTACAAGAAGTCAACCCACCAGGTTGAAATAACAAATAACAAACTTGTAATTCAGAAAAATTAAATATCGCTCTGTAGATCAACGTTGTACTAGTAATTACTTGACAGGTGTAATGTTTAACGTGTGCATACTTCTTTGCAAATAAATATGGTTAATATTGGTGAAATTTCAGTCTGCAAATGTTTTGTTTATTTGTAATTAATTAAACGGTGGATATTTTGACACATGTTTGAAGTCTAAATTCTGATGTGACGTTTGTAGTCGGAAACAATTATATATCCGTGTCGTGGAAGAACCACTGCACAGTACATGCATATTCGTCGTTTTACTGTTGTAGGCCGAACTTAATGAAACATGCACAAAATACCTTACCTCTCGATTGTTGTCATGTTTATCGCCACAGCCTAGTACGTTATCTGCCAGCTTAACACGTTCTGTCCGGGTACACAGTGTGACATTAGTCCAGTCGTTCTGATTTTTTTTATTTTATCGCTACTTATATAGTTTGATTACAACTTCTGGATGTCAGTTGTCCCTCGTAATTAAGTGCTTAACTTTATTGGTCCATGCATTCGGATTACTCTGCTTTTATCTTTAAATTGTTTCCATACAGCTGCTGGTTTTGAGTTGTCCCCCTTAAGTTCGAAACATCATAGGTCCAGGCATTCGGATTCTCTGGTTGTATCGCTACTTTGTTTCCTTAAAGCTGCTGGTCGCGAGTTGTTCCCCTTAAGTACGAAATATCATTGGTCCAGTCATTCGGATTACTCTGCTTTTATCGCTGCTTTGTTTTCTTACATCTGCTGGTTGTGAGGTGCCCCCCCCCCCCCCCCCCCCCTAAGTACTAAACTACATTGGTCCAGTCATTCGGATTACTCTGATTTGATCGCTACTTTGTTTTCCTACAGCTGCTGGCTGTGAGTTGCCCCCACTTAATTGAGTACTCCAGTCATTCGGATTACTCTGCTTTTATCGCTACTTTGTTTCCCTACAGCTGCTGGTAACGAGTTATCCCTCTTAATTGAGTACTCCAGTCATTCGGATTACTCTACGTTTAACGCTACTTTGTTTCCCTACAGCTGTTGATTGTGAGTTGTCCCTCTTAATTGCGTACTCCAGTCATTTGCATTACTCTACGTTTACCGCTACTTTGGTTTCCTACAGCTGCTGGTTGTGAGTTGTCTAACTACATTGGTCCAGTCATTCCGATTACTCTACTTTTATCGCTATTGTGTTTCCTTGCAGCTGCTGGTTACTAGTCATTCGTATTGCTCTGATTCGATCGCTACTTTGTTTGTATCTTATAGCTGCTGGTTGTGAGTTGACATTCTGGGATAGTGATGAGGCTATAAGTAAAGACGAGCTGATGAAGGGTGTGAGTGGTGTGGATGCTCTGTTCTGTATGCTAACTGACACTATAGATGACGAAGTACTCGAAGCAGCCGGTATGTATAGTACGGAGAATTTTACACTACTCTCGACGTCTTATTAGCATTATTTAACAGCTGGTATAGTACGGAGACTTTGAGTCGACTCTCGACCATCTATTAGTATTAATTAACAACTGACACAAGTCAAAAATACCGACATTTCACGATTTGCTCCCCAAAAAATTATATATTCAACACAAGACCCTTGTACATGTTTGTACATTGTAATATATTTTTGCATAAAGGATCAGGACCAGGTCAAATTCTCCTCGCAATCTAATGTTGCCATGGGTACATGATTTAAATGTCATTATTTGTGTATAGTTTACTTAAATTTATCGGTTCATTGAAAGTTTGAAGGTGATGTGATCGAGAGATTGTTTCTCTTAAACGGGCGCTCTGGAGAGGTTTCATTGTAGTTACATCATGTACTTGAACTAATCCCGTGGCGTAATATATACGAATATAAACAAAAACAAATATTTCCAATAAATAAGAAAAATACCCAGAAACATTAATTTTCCATATGTAAAATTCTTAGTTTTCTCATTCCGGGTTAAATTTAGCTCTGTGTATTGAATACAAATAATTGTCGTTATGTTATTTTTTCACTGCCGATGTCTATTCTGATCACCTCTGCCTTTATGCAGTTGAACTTATTTATTTACCGGTGCCAAACGGAAATTGTCTTGCTTTCATGATTGTACCAAGGTCGTTCCCAAGGTTAAAAATCATTAATTATGCAATAATCTCTGCTCGATACTAAATATTGACTGTCTGGAAATGTGGATTACTGATTAGAATAGTAAATCTATACAGCTTATTGTTACAGATCTATAAACCAGAGTTTTCCATGTCTAATTCAATCATTCATTTACTGTTTGTCTCCAGCGTATGTACCACAGGCTTATGTAGATATCACAGTATTTCAACGAATCAACTTCCAATTATCGCAATAAGGCATACACGTTCAATTAATAGTCTCCCAATAAGGCATACATTGATCGGAAATCAAATATGCTTTCGCTCGCAATAAGTCATACAAGTTGAATTGTATAGTATCCCAATAAGTCATACAGTACTCTGTGGTGTTGTCATGACGATGACTGGGTGATTATGTGGTAGCAGGGTTGCTTGTTTGGCAAAAAGTGGTCCATAAACATCACCACGACATCTCTATACCATAACCATTGGGTAACACAACGTCTGGTTGTTATACAGAGATTGTTGATCTGGAGAGATAACATTTGATGCAAATGTAGTCAATAGTAACCTGCTCAAACAAAATGTTTATTTTATATATTAGGTTATTCTGTTGAGGACCGCTCTAGAGGGGTTGCACTGTATAATATGTATGTATTGCCAAGCGGAGACTCACCAGGAATACTGGTTTCCCAACTGTGTTGCCTCTTTAAAATTATCATTATTACTATTATTATTATTATTATTATTATTATTATTATTATTATTATTATTATTATTATAACTACTTTGACATACAATTCAGGTCCAAATCTGAAGGTTGTATCGACGATGTCTGTTGGTTATGAACATATTGATCTGAAGGCATGTAGTACACGAGATATCCGTGTATGTAACACACCCAATGTGTCTACAGACAGTGTGGCCGAACTGACTGTGGCTCTCTTATTGTTGACGTCACGAAGATTACTTGAAGGTAATTAATATAAGCATGCTGAAATATTTGCATAATGGTGTCAATTTTACGAGGGACGTATTTAAGTCGTCGATCGTAATGGATCAGTTTACCATCCACATACTGCGACTGGTTCGATTCCCATACAAGATATATAATTTAAAATCATACCTTTAATCATACCCATAATGTACCAATATTATTGGGCAAACATAGGATGTCGATGATTCTTGAGTGGCTGAAACTACAGGAAAAGAGGATAAATGAAAAAGTATAATGTTAAGTCAGACAGGGAAGGCAACACTCAACTTAACCAGCTGAGCACAGAAAACATTAAAACATACAAGGCACAATGCTCAACTGAATCAAGCGAACACAGAAAACATTAAAACATACAAGGCACAATGCTCAACTGAATCAAGCGAACACAGAAAACATTAAAACATACAAGGCACAATGCTCAACTGAATCAAGCGAACACAGAAAACATTAAAACATACAAGGCACAATGCTCAACTGAATCAAGCGAACACAGAAAACATTAAAACATACAAGGCACAACCTTATCATAGATTATCGCGTGGTTGTTTTGAAAACATCGTTCATTGATACGAAAATGTTTGTACGATGAATAAGTTAGTACGTGATACATTAGACCGATGCTATGATGCGATTTGAGAATGTTCTGCTCTTATCATATTTTACAACTAATTATTTTATAATTGTTTCTGTTTTCGTCTTAGGATCACCGGGTACATGCTTGTGAATAGTTTTCTTTCGATATCTGCCTAATTATTATCCCTAAACCATTCTTATTCGTAGACTACGCTTAACCAATTAAGTTATCCCCTTTCTAGAACAAGTCAATACACATGACGCCAGTTTGTTAATCAAGTCCATATAAAATACATTTCAATGGCAATTGCTAGTTGAATACACTTCAGAACCTCCAACAAACAACATTCGACACATGATAAGGCGGAGCGATCTATGCCCTAGCGTAATGTCCATACTCCAGACAAATCGAAACTTCAGTTGACAAATTCAGGGATTACATTTTCGTTGTGGAAACTTTTAACATACAGCGCATTATATTATCCAATGTATCCGCTTGAAAACCTACAACAAACAACCACCAACAAATAAATGGGCGAAGCAATCTCTTCCCCGATGTCTGGTCCATTATTTGAACCGCTCTTCATCGGATGCTTCTGTAATGTTCACTTAATTTATAAATCGTGTTACTTGTATGTGGTATTCAACCTCGCACAAACACAAATTGGAACTAGTAAGTGACCTACTCCTTTAACGACTATATCCCTGATAGTCCACAGATCTTGGACATATGCATACATATCACGTACATTTTGCTAGTCTTTCAAATTATAAGATTGGATTTCAATTGCAAGTCTCCGTTTGTTTTCGATTCAGGGGTCCAAGCTGTCAAGGACGGTAACTGGGGCAAATGGAAACCAATGTGGCTCTGTGGAATGGAACTTGCACAAAAGACGGTCGGAATACTCGGTCTTGGTCGTATAGGATACGGTGTTGCTAGGCGACTAAAACCATTCGGCGTTCATCAAATATTATACCATGACGTATGTAGGGTGGGTTATGCGGACGACGTTGGTGCTGTTTTTACTGATTTCAACAAAATGCTTACAGAATCTGACGTCATTTGTATATGTTGCAACCTCACACCACAGACGAAGCACAAGTTCAACAAATCTGCGTTTAAATTGATGAAAGAACACGCCATATTGGTTAATAGCGGAAGAGGCGGAGTTATACATCACGATGATTTGCTGGAGGCGTTAACTTCCGGTGAAATTGCCGCTGCCGGATTGGATGTTACGGAACCAGAACCACTTCCGGCTGATCACCCACTTGTAAGCTTACAGAATTGTATTGTTCTACCACACATGGGAAGTAACACGTGGGATTCTAGGAACAACATGTCAGAAACAGCAGCTAACAATATATTAGCAATATTTGACAACACCCCAGCGGTAGGGTTGGTTCAATAAACATATCAAAGTGAAACTAAACTATCGCTAACATAGGCACATGGTTGCAAATTAAAATGTTGTGCAGCGACAATGTTTAGCCGCAACGGATATGACGTTACGAAAGCTGGTACCCAGTTTTTCTACAGTTGTAACAGCAAACATTACCAGTTCCTGAAACATCATATCCGTTGTGGCTAAACATGGCCACTGTACAACCTTCTCTATATATAAGGTACACTCAGATACTTTGAAACTCAGATACATTTGTAATTGGAAAACATTTGCCTATGATCGCTGATAGTTTAGCACTACTCTTCGGTCGTTACCAAGTATAAAATAAAACATAGAAGCCATTGTTAACGGTCGTTCACACTGTTTCGTTTAATGGATATTTTATCGTTTGAGAAATAAAAAAGCATTGTCCTTATTACTGCATCAAGTGATACTGTCAGCTGAACAACAAAACGAATATGTCGTCATGATTATAATGTCGTACGTTACATTATCCGTACCTATAATATCGGTAAATGTTGTGGCGTCTTAATAATCATTGAATTCCAAATTTCCAGAATTCTTGAAACAAAAAGTAAATACAAGAGTGTAAATGCATATAACAGTCATTCAATGGTACTATTAAAGTGTTTAGGTTTATATATACGAAGTAACGACGAAGAAGTTTGATTTCCACGACTGAAACAGTGATCGAGATCAAAATGTTTCACATTGCCACGACCAATTCTATACATCTATACATCTTTGCCAAACAAAATATTATTATACAAATCATGCATATCACCATAATGTGAGCTTTACTTTTCCATTTTGCTTGCCAAATTCAACGAAAGAAGCTTAAATAGAAACAGGAACTATGAGAACTATTTTATGTGTGTATGAATAATTATGAAAAAATAACAAGTGCAGATGTATACATACGCATGAGTAAGACTTGGCTGGTGCTTCGTATGTTTTCTTTCATTTATTTGTGCTAGAGAAATGATATTATCATCTATATTTATGATATATAGAATACATAAAATCGTCTTTCATATATATTAATACTACACATGCTAAATTGGTGTTGCTGTTGTACATGGTGCTGTTGTTTGTTGTTATTGATGCTTTTGTTTTAAGTAACATGTTGCTAAAATTAGTCGTATTCCTATATTGGTCCAATATTGGCGTTTGTATTGATCTGAAAATTATTAAAATTTAATTACAGGTACTTTGTTTGATAGGCAAATTCAATTTTATCTGAATCAATCCACCAAGTCCAGCAAAGTCTAAGTTAAGCACTTATCTACTTATTTGTTATATACCAAATAAGTAATGTTAGACAAATGGTAAACTTAGAGTTTGCTGGAAGGAGTGTTTAGGGCCAAAAATGCAACGTGCTGACTGCCTTGTATATGGTTTGCGCATGTATCTCTTTGTACACAATTTGTATTTATTATGAAAACAATATCCCTTTAAGTTGTTTTTGTAAAGCCGCTTTCAATTATTTGGTAGTACGTATGTACGGTGTAATTCATATCGTTGGGAGTTCCACCATAGTTTACAATAGAGAGGTTGCGATGCGAACGTGTACAACTACTGTACGTGTAGCTACCCGTACATGTATAGGTATGCGTTGTAATTAAAATTAGAGAGGTTGGGCAATTCAAATTGTAATGTGTACGTCAATACTCCTTTTGAGTATTTCGTCATCCAGGTATGTGTAGTTTCTACAAGTTACCGACGTGTGACAGACAAATATAATTCATCGCCCGTTGTTTCATTGTGTTTATTTAAACACTCATTATTGATTCACGGAGAAACCATGTTACAACTGTCATGTGATGTTACACGCACACGTTGTCTTTGTGCTAGCCAATTTTAATTGCAACGTGTACCTATACGTGTACGGGTAGCTACACGTACACGTAGTCGTACACGTTCGAATCGCAACCTCTATTGGCTTGCGAAACCTATAGCTATTATTTAGAAGACAGTCTGGTTCTTTAATGTGCCCGGTGTATAGCACCGATACACAGCTTCCTGGTACCTTTACCCAGAAACGTTGCAGACCACACCGTCAGACATAGCCGGAAATATTATAAATAATTCAGAAAAGTAAAGTTCCGATGCCGGGTATTGAACCCACGACCTCTGGATTGACGGTCCAGTGCGTTACCACTGAGCTAAATCCGCTAATATGTACACGTGGTAACGGACGGAGCAGAAGATAATATGGCTTATAATATGCTCCTCTGCTAATTAGTCCTCATATCAGTGAAATGTTTGGTATAATGTTATGTGGTACAGTTGTATATGTATGACTATTATCTACTTTTATTTATTGTTGACACTTAACTGTTGTAATGTTAAAAATAAAACACGTTGATTGAAATACATTTTTATTATTTTTTATGGTGACGCGTCGGTCTAGTCAAGACTTTTGTGGATAACGCTCAAGATTGACTAACCTGGTGGGACACTTGTTTGCGATTTGTGACCCAACGAGAGATGAATTTGTTAGAAACCCAGAGGTAGTATCGCGTGAACATGTGTCACGTGGTGCGCTGTTCACTGGACACGTTAAAGAACCCATAATTCAATTCGGAAATAGACAGGTTAGTGACAGGGGAGGTTATCCGGACTAATTCGTAAAGAGCTACTTATTGTGTAGTCTAGTTCCCCTGACAAATCTTACATTACATTACTATAAGCACAGGAATTTGAAGTTCTACCAGTAAAATATAATTCAAGTCGGTCCATCACAAATCACTATACGTATATATAATACTGAAGGAAAAGCAACGCCCCCCCCCTCCAAAATGGAATCCCGTAGCCAGTGCTAATAAAATAAAAGATACAGGCGATCAAGTTAGCTCATTTGACGAAGAAAACTTAAATGTACCCAATCTAATCGACAATCAATATATTTTCTTGAATTTACGCGAACTATTCGTGATTTACTTCTCAAAGTTCAATATCTAGTACATCGTCGGTGCCATTCTGTCTCTTCACAAACCACGCCCCGAGCTGAGTTTGTATATGGGAAACCCTGTATTTTCCCTTCGCGGTCAGTTGATTTTGTTATTTTTAACACATCGGCCCACTATTTGCGCACGATAAACTCGTGCACCGATCCAAGTGAGTAGCTAAGGAATGTCACTGGTTTGTAAATAGTACTGATTTGCCACGAGGAAAACGTGCAACGGTTGGAGATAAATGCTAGAGTCACTCCCACTTTGTAGAAACACTTAAGGGCATTCTATAGTGCGATAGGGCATATGTTTTCAGTAAGCGTTTTTTCTTCAAATTAAAAGTTGGTGGGCATAAAAAACATAGCATTACAATGTACTACATATACCCTTAGAGTTAATCAACAAATACGCATTAATAAAGCATATTTATCATAGCTTGGCAACACTTTCATTGCAAATCTTGCTCGTCTACCCTATCCCCTTAAATGTAATTTAATATTTGTCTGGAGGCGACACCAAATGGCAGAATGGCACCGACGATGTACTAGATATTGACATTTCGTGAAGGAAATAAGAAATATATCTCGCAATATCAGACGAAAGCGAATATTTTCGGTTGCATGAGGTACTTATAAATATTCTTCGTCGAATGAGCTAACTTGATCGCTTGTATCTTTTATTTTGTTCGCACTGGCTACGGGATTCCATTTTGGAGGGGGGGGGGGGCGTTGCTTTCCTTCAGTATTATATATACGTATAGTGATTTGTGATGGACCGACTTGAATTATATTTTACTGGTAGAACTTCAAATTCCTGTGCTATAAGATTTGGAACGGGATCAGATTTCTTCTTGTACTGCTAGGTAACCTCCCCTGAATTCCTCGTATCACACACAGTCATGATAACAACAAGATAATAAGTTCGCCGGAGATAACTCTAGATTTATCAATAAACAAAACATGCATAATTAAACACTGCACGGTCGATTGACCGCTTGTTATCAACGAAGATTTAAAAAGTATATCATTAAAAGTGAATAGAGACTATAATAAAGAAATACACATTTACACGTTGAATAGTCTCCCAATAACTCATAAAGTGACCGGAAATCACAAAATGTTATGCTTTTGTTATATTGTTATACCAATTACCGTATTTATATAGCCCTTTTTCATGTATACACACGTTTAAAAGTGCTGTACAATCACGATTAAGACATGGCTAAAACAATATATATAAAATATATAACTATAAAGACATTTATAAATCAACACATCCACCACTATTTATGCAAACATGTAATATGCACAATATAGAATGTTCAGTCCATCTAAGACAACGCTAATATTTTAGTTTACACAGTACAGTCATACAAGTTGAATGGAGGTTCGTCAGAGCCTTGCATCAGTTTTCAGTTCCGTCAGAGCCAAAATTATGAAAACGGTATGTACACTTAATTCGCTGACGGAACTGAGAAACGGCCAGTGTATCGGGATTAGTACCGCGTTGTCAAATCAATAAAACTGCATTTATATCTTGTACATTTGTAATATCATTGCGGTATACCGAACGCCTATGTATTGCGAGTAAATGAATATTTGTAGTCATACTCGGTACAGTAAAACTAGAATACCTTAGTTCAAAATTTCAAATTACAAATTACCCCAATCAAACATTATGGTCAGCCACAAACAATCTCTTTTACATGCCGAAACCCAATCTAGAAATCTTCAGAAAGTCAATCTCATATGCTGGACGAAAACCATGGAATTCTCTTCCTCAATACATCAGAAATGCAAAAACATTAAATACGTTCAAGACAAAATACATTGAGTACAAATTTCCACAATGGGCTGACAGTTTTGTTACTTAGCGTACAACAGACACTATTGTTATATATGAATAAGCCTGTATTGAAAATTCCATTGCAGTATTTCTGTAATATTCTACCTTTATCACCAATGCCATTAATAATTTGTATATGTTGTTTATTATGCACATTGTCTTTTATATATTCTTTTCATTGTTATTGGTGTTTTATTTTGTTTCTGTTGTTTGGTTTCTTTCCAGTGGACCATATTGAAATGTGATATTGCAGTCAAATATGTAATCCACAATAAATAAAGTCGTTATTATTATCGTTATGTAAACTACTTGAACATATTGTTGTCAGTAAAACGCTTGACCAAATAAACCTAAATAATATATTTGTTGACAACAAAAATCGCTTTCGTTCACGTAGGTCTCGTGAAACACAGCTTGTAGGTTTCGTAACTGAAGTCTTTTAAGGATGTTGGATCGGTTTAATGCGCATGCTTGGAAACCCAGCTTCAATTTATAAAGCACACTTTTATATCAGTTACTATGCATTAAAATTTGACTTATTCATTAATTTTGTCTTCGAAATTTCAGTGATTCCAATATTGATTCCTCTGCTATTTCTAATCAAAGCACTGAAAGTACTGTTGTGTGGCGTACTGATGCCATTAAATCCAATATCGAATCCAGGTTGTATCATAATTTTATGTCACAGTTCTGATAAGCCCACCCTTACTCAAATATTTGTGCTGCTAAAGACAGCAAGAGAACCAGCAGTTACCTGGAACTTACTTAAGTAACTATGCTGAGCAACAATGAAGGGATATTTACAAATACCATTTTAACGACTTGGAGAATTCGACCAGTGTCAAGATAAGTGACTGTTTATTCTCCGTTAATAATTGATGATTTTCGACCGTTGATTGAATTTTTATTTGGTATAAAACGGGATATTTTAAACTTACTTTTACGCGGAACGGATTCTTACTCGTCGCCGTGGATTTAATAATTATGGTATCGTGTTGAATGTTGTCTAAAAGAGAGACATATATCTCTGCTTCATTACAAGCTTTAAATATTCAAAATCGGATAATAGATACGAAAATTATGAGGTCTTATATAAAGCAGGGTAGAAATTGACTAGTGCGTTTAACGCTTACCGCGGTAACATTGTTAATCGGCCGATCGATATGTACGTAGAACTATTTCAGTTCCCCCCGCCAGCTATATATAGCATCAATGGTTGTATACAACATCGTCTGCAATGTGCAGCGGCGGGGGGATTTACATACGTTACAGTATACGATTGAAAGCCGTGGGAACTATTTTAGATTCCCGCCACCAGTGAGAACATTCTTTGGTAGTAAAAATATAGTCCGTTGCGGAATGATTTGCTATAAATATCCTCTAAAAATAAAAGTCTGATATAATTGTTGGTCTTAATATGAGTAAATGTTGGTAATGTAAACAAATCAGGTCCAATGATACGTGTAACCTGTGTTGCATGCTTGTAATATTGTTCAAATCATAGAACTATTTATTTGCCGAGGCCTAATGCGTTAAATTGGTCGTAAGCTGAAAAGTGGTAATATCATTGTGTGGCGTTTACGCCACACAAAAACTGATTCTTTGTGAACACGGGACCTGGTTCTGTATCGCACCTCTTTCTCTTCTTTAAGTTTTATGTCTGCCCTTGACCAGCATCCTCATACATCAGTGGTTAGTCCATTTCCTAGAAATCACAGGCAAAGAATACGGGTGTATGATCATTGTCACAGGTGAACAATACTCTGGTGATCGAGAATGTTGACCAGAGAACTAGACGATGGATTCTAGTCCTATAAATTGTCTTGACAAACACTACTCGAAAAGGTGGATGGATGGATGGATGGACGGACGGACGGACGGACGGACGGACGGACGGACGTTCCAACATTTGGGGTTTACGGGGCTTTTCCTTTGATCTTTATGTGGTTATTTTCCACATAATGTGGATTTCCTTCTTTATTTAACTAAAATTATGGACGGAATGAACCTCATAAACCATTGGATGTTGGCCCGGACGGACGGACGGATGTTCAAATATAACCTTCAGAGCTCGTATCCACAAAGCATCTTCCTGAAGGGAATACTTAATTTTTTTGACATAAGTTTCAAAATTGAACTGCACATATTTCACCCAAAACTAAAATAAAAATAATTAACCCATGTTTTCGTTGTGATTATTGTAGCTTTTTACATAATGCTTCAAAATTATGAAAAAATTGACAATCTTGATTTTTCCTGTAAGCTGATACCAACGATCTAAACACATTTTTGTATGTTTAGATCTTTGCTGATACACTCAAGGAAAGTTTAAGATTTAAAGAAAATTCAAAGTTTTCGTTGTGAATACCACCCATGCATGACAACTATATATTTTTATAAACCACAAAGTACTTAGTTTAATTTATGTGCTTGGATAAACGCCTTGGATATTAGGAGATTTTCCTAAGCCCTTCCTTCTGAGAGATTTGTCAAATTGTGGAGGTGGTCACATCCCAGACAGAAAAATGTTGCACGTCTACGCGACTGCACTTTCGTGAGTACTGATTGGATAATAACTAACACACCCCTACGCACACCTCCTAATTTATTATTTAACAAAAATACGTAATTATTCGCATATCTTTAATTGTGCTATATAAGAGTAATGAAAAATGAACACTCTTGCTCAAATTCAACTATCTTTGACGTATTCGGGAGGAGTTTAACTCGCGTGTACTAAAAATTTTCCCCGACTAATTCATCCGTGAACTCTAGTGTGACCTTGACCTTTTAGGCTGCTTCCAATTACCATTTGCGTAGATTCAGTCATTTCAACAGTCTTTGGTGATCACTAAACGAAGATGTATCTTTCCAGAAGAGTACGAAGTCTCAGCAAAGCTTTGTAAGTTTGTTTATATTACTATGTATTGATCTTGTGCATTGTCATGCTAAATTATTCACAAACAATAATGATAATGCTAAATATGTTAGTTGCATACCCCACCCACTTTGGTTTATAATACCAATGTATGGGACTCCGGAGGGATTTTTCTCATGCTTTTCTCTCTTATGTGTTTAATTGTGCCAGTTAAATTTCTAAAAGAGTAAAGAAAATAGTATTAATTCTGAAAATCAATAGATCTAAACATTTATCTCTATATTTCAATAAATAATTAGGAAGTGGCTATTCTTACGGGCCCGTAAGAATAGCCTCTCAGGCTATTCTTACAGCTCTCCCGTAAGAATAGCGATACCGCCCGGGAATGACTATTCTTACTGCTGTATTATTTAAATGTACTGATCTCCTTTAAGTAATGTTCGATCTGTAACTTAACAATAGAATGTTAATTAACATTTGGTGTTAAATTATCGCTCCTACGGTGTATAATAAAAACAGTGACTTTCTTTGAATGTCTATGACCGGAACTCGATCTCTGGCTAAGTCTTCGGAAGACAAGGATTTTTCTCCAATCACGAAATTAAGGAGGAAGCCATAGTGGTTATTATAATGATAAAGCGTATATTTTCTATTTAGATTATATGCACCAACTACACAGTTGATCAATTCTAGGAATTTTAAAATTTACTCTTACATACGTTATACGACGAATTTACTGTTTGCTATTCAGCTCCCTGGAACAGACTAGGAATTTAACACCTAGAGTTAACTAAAATTCTATTGTTAAGGTACAGGTCGAAAATTACTTGTAATTTCTTTTTACTCAAAGTTACAGTACAATGATAATGACTATATTACGAAGAAGATTAATTATCACATTATATTTCAAAGACATCATTCATTTCTGTCCTGTTCGCCGGTTGACTTTATATAAAGTAAGTTATAACTTTGATGTCTTGATAATTACAAAGGAATTCCAATTACTAAAGGACTCCTCAAACTGCAATTTTTTGATACATGTGTTCATTCATTTTGAAAAAATGTCAACAAATACATTTAGAATATAAAAGGTATAAGTATATATTCATTAAATTACTGCATATAAAACTGCTATAAGAATAGCCACTCCGGGGCTGTTTCACTATTCTTATGGAGCCGTAAGAATAGCCACTGCCAAATAATTAATTCATGTAATTAATTTAAGTGGACTTTAAATTAAGGCAGTGGCTATATTCTTACGGCTCTCCCATAAGAATAGCAAGACCGCCAGTGAGTGACTATTCTTACAGCGGTTTCATTTAAATGTACACATGTGCACCACACTTTGAGATTCAGGATCAATCTCTCCTGTCTGTTTTGAGATTCGCAAACTTCGACCTGAATAACGGGGCGGCAGAGAGTCTATCGAAGTTTCTGTGGTTAGTGGAAAATGTTAATTGCGCGCTGTGCATGCAGAAAGCAGAACAAAAATGACTTTAAATATGTGATTTAGTGTGATACAACAAATGAATTGACTTTACTTTGACGATTTTAGGGGGGCGTACGCCGGGTCCCCCCCCCCCCCCTTGGATCTGCCTATGGTGTTTCTAAGACGAGGGTAACACCTCGTTAGAGTTTCATCTGTTAATTTATTAATTAATTATTATTAGTTTGTTAATTAAAAGATCGACAAACGCATGACATCAATTAAAATACATTTTAAGTAGTTTAATTTAGTAATTTTCAATAAAGGCTGTTAGTTTGTAGCCATAAAATTTATGGATAGACAAGTGGGCCAGTGGTAAGAGCTACTGACTACTGATCCGTCACTGGAGTCGGTACATGAGTGAAGGATGAACTTGCAACGACTTATATTTGAATTATATTTACAACAGCACCAAATGAATGTAAATTCTGCAACTATAGGCCTATAAGGCATAAATATTTCGTAATAATGATACCAAAAAATGACTAACATACACTGACGATCCAAAAATTCATCCGACGGAATACATATTGAAAGTACTGGAAATAACCCCATTTACGCTTTGATTTCCTAAAACTGTCTTACTCTCCCCCCGCCTGTCCAATGTTTGGCACCCCGCGAAGCGCCTGTTATTTGAAGAGGTCATACATACATGCTGAATTGTATGTCTCCTAATAAGTCGTACAGTGACCCAAAGTCATACAGTGACTGGAGGTTACTGGTGCTTTTCCTAGCAATAAGTCATACAAGTTGGTATATATAGTATTGCAAGAAATGATACTTACAGTGATAAGGTTTATACACTGTGAAGCTGGTGTTGTGTTTAACTGTATATTGAACCAATTGATCTTACTGGGCACCCATTTAACCTAGGTTTGACATCTTCTTTCTTGTACATGTATTGGATTATTTAGGTAGATCTAAACGATCCTGGGCTCTCTAACTCCTAAATCATAGTCCAAATAATTGAATAGTGGATTAACAGTGGATTTGAAGCTACTTTTGGTCAAATCCACACATAAACACAGTATTTTTGATATTTAAAAATCATCAAAATCATGATCAAAAAGAATTTGAAATTAATGCGAAGTCTTTCTCAAAGGAAGAAATCCTACATGTCCTAATGACCCTACATACATGTATTATTAAGATATGCATAAATATCGCTAGCTTTGCATGTAGCTCTGGTTTAGTTACAATACTTTTACATTAAAGCCTTGACATAGCAGGTACATTCTATATGTATTACATATATATATTATGAGGGTTTGTGATCAGTAATTTTATTTCATGGTAAGTATACTAATTAGTATGCATACAGATGTTTGGCTTACCGACACAATTGTTTAATGTTAATAAAGTAATGCAACTCAGTGACATTGAGTATAGAGCATTGAATATCCTTGCAACACTCCCAGAATATTGTATGTTAATACATGGGTGACTTCTGATGTCACATTTTAGTACATATAACATCTAATGGCCTCGATTTGAGACTAGATAGACACTGATGCAAACTCTATCACTGATGTAACCCCAGTAGAACTGGTCATGCAGTTTATGGTCAATAATTAAATGTACAAGGGGTGATCCAGAATAAACTGGTTTGTGTTTCATGTTGACCATGCTTCTTGCAAAAAATTCTGTCCAAATTTATGAACATGGCAAAAACATAGCATCAGTCTGGTTATTTCTTGATCACCCCTTGTATATCACTCTGAACTGAGTTCCCTCTTTTGAATCCCAAGCATCAGGCATGGATACAACTGAGGTACCATTTTATTGTGTCTTTGGTATGACTCATCCTCATACATGAGTGGCTAGTCAAGTTCCAAGACGCCATGGTACTGTTTTATCAAAGCACTAACAGAATTTTCAAATTGGTTCTTTATAATTGATTATTCTTTTACAGCTATAAATGGATCAGCAATACTAATAATGATTTAATTAATGAACTCCTACAACTACAAACCATACACATGTCCCCAATTTGCAGTTGTTAAAAAATAAAAAGAATTTAAATTTGAGTGTAATTTTAAGAATTTGTAAGTGCTTGAATAAAACAGTAGCCAAATTATTCTGGTGAAAATTGTATTTCTGGTGGACAAGAATGAGTGTGACAAGTCCACAGAGTGTACCCTAACTAGACCTCCAGGTGTTCCATTTGACTCAGGAGTAGAGGTTTTGACAAAAAGCTACATTTTGACCCTCAAGATATTGGTGTGAAGGGTCATTTTCTCTTAAAATCGTGTCATGGGTATTTTGCCTATAATGTGGATTTTTTATTAAAAATCAAAATGACCCTTCATGTTTAGAAGCTATTGGAACTCCTGGACCTCCTACACTCAATACTACTGGAAGTAGTATGATATTTATATATTATACTTGTACGTATTTTTATTAATTATTCATTTTTCAGGAGATACACATCTCTTAGAGCTGCTTCGTCCAATACATTCAACTTTAACACATTCGTAGCTGAAAATGAACCGATGCCTTCATATGAACCAGGCTCAAAAGAAAGACAACTCTTGGAAGAAACTTTGAACAAATATGAGGGAAAAGTCCGAGATGTTCCAATTGTTATTGGTGATGAGGAAATTCGTACTAAAGACGTTCGACACCAAGTCTGTGTAAGTACAGCTGTAGAATTTTTAGCTCGACTTTTCGAAGACAAAAAAGTCGAGATATTTTCATGACTGGATACGCAAAAATGTCAATTTCTCAAAGACTGCCTGTGGTTTCTATTGAAACTCAACATAGTTATTCACCATCACAAGGGGAGTCCATATTGACAAGGCTGGTAACCATGTGACCTATATTTATGAGTTATCCACCCTTATGTTACTCTTAGAATATTTACTCACAAATGAGCTAAGGATACTATCAAGTACGAGAAAGTCAGGCGTCCAGGACTCGTAGGCAGTTCTGTTTTTAAATGGGATTGAGTTAAAATGTTTTATGTCAAGATTTGATATCCGCCTCCAATACCCAGTTGAGGAGCTGATCCACTTCAAGTGTGAGAGTTCTTAATAAGATTGGATAAAAATGGTACTTGTATATCTCCCGTGCTAGGTATTCAGTATAGTTAGGTCCAGATGACTGCTTAGTCTCCATATGACTGACTAGAAATACTGTTGGCCAGTAGACAAAGATATTAGAAAATCAGACAGGGAAGGTAGCACTAAACCTTAACAGCCGATCACAGAAAGTAATAATAGGGCGCAATAACCAAAGACACAGCTGGATGAGATAATGAACTTAACTGCTGAAAGTCCAAATTTAAGCTGATGAAAATGCAAGTCGCAACCCTCAAAAATCTGGTTTCAGCTATAAAAAGGACTCGTATGTATAAGGCAATATCTTGTTAATAAGATCAGTATATTTGGAGGGGAACGTGACGTGTTTGTTTGATGTCCATATAGAAGTTATGAGGTGTATAAAAATTATTTTGATTCACCTGTTTACATAAAAAGTGCATTTGTATCGTATTTGTCTTATTTATGTTATAATTGTCTGTATTATATATTTTTCTTATTTTTTTTCAGCCTTTCGACCATCATAGAAAAGTGGCCACATTCTCGTATGCATCTGGTGTAAGTATGGTTTACAGGCTGTTACTTAGGATCAATACAATTAATTTACTAAGGTTTCCATACACATAGAAAGCTGCAATTCTCATTTCCCGCTGACCTAACATATTTGTGTTTCTAAACTTAATTTAACATATACGTAAGTACTAGTTAAAATAGATAAACACGTATTTTGAGATGTGAATTTTATGATATCATGACATTGTGAACGCTACTTATGTTACTCTACTTGGTAGCCATAGTAACACACTCAACTGTTAATTTCAGGATATTATCCAAAAAGCCATTGACAGCAATTTGAAGGCAAGGAAGGAATGGGATAGAACTCCCATAGAAAAAAGGGCCGAGGTTTTCTGGCGTGCTGCCAAATTAATGACAGAAAAGTATAGATATGATCTCCTAGCAACGACAATGCTTGGTCAGGTAGGTTATATATAGATAAATTGCGAAATCAGCTTTTACATGACCCAATATCATTTGATGAAAACTTGTGAATGAACAGTTTAGTCAATTTCAAACTTCCAAACGTCGAAGTTCATCTTGGTTTCCTTGTTAGCAGCAGGTGTTCCTTATAACATTTGTCATGTTTATCTGTGTGTTTAATTCTGATATATGGTTGGAATGGTGGCCAAGTGGTTAGTACTCTCAACTACCAATCCGGAGATTCAGAAACACTTTTCAGTGTTTCCCATTCAACTAGAGATGAACTGGTTGGAAACCTAGAGGTTGTCTTGCGTGTATCGGTTCTATACCCTGGCCACATTTAAAAACTGAGGTGTCTTTTCCTAGAGAGCTAGGGCAGCACACCCGAATTCCTTGTATCACACAAACTTTCCTCAAAGCCATGGGTCATTGGCCAATTAGGCAGGAATAAAACAGAATGGCCACGCACTATGACTGTCTCTGGTGAATGCAAAAACAAATTGTGATATAATCATGGGTGAAAGTTTTCAGGCACATTCAGGTTTTTAGCTCACCTGAGCACGAATTGCTCAAGGTGAGCTATTGTGATCACCCTTTTGTCCGTCGTGCGCCATGAACGTGCACCGTCCACCATCCACTGTCAACAATTGGACTGTTAACACTCTAGTAGTCAAAGTTTTCACTTTAATGTTTATGAAACTTAGTCACAATGTTTGTCTATATAAAATCTAGGTCAAGTTTGTTACTGGGTCATCTGGGGTCAAAAACTAGGTCACTAGGCAGTGATGTTTTGGGCTACTTTTAGGGCCGAATACAGGCACCTTCCCCTAGTAAAATAACCTCCATTTTTCCCATAAATGATAATTTTTTCCCAAAAAATATGCATAATTTTCCCCCTTTTGTGCTCGCAACTGCAGTATAGCTGTTTTAAAGTCAAAACCATAGCTAGATTTTCAAACTTGCCAAGTCGTTTCCACATAGATCTATGACTAGAGTATTATCAGTAGAAAATAGTAAAATATGAACACTTTTAACCAAAACAATCTTTTTAGCTCACCTGCCACAAAGTGGCAAGGTGAGCTTTTGTGATTGTTTTTCGTCCGTCTGTCAGTATGGCCGTCCGTCCGTTAGAATTTTGACCGTTAACACTCTAGCACTTTCAATTTTGCTTTGATCTTCATCAAACTTGGTCAGTAGTTGTACCTCAATGAAATCTAGGTCAAGTTCGAAGTTGGGTCATGTGGGGTCAAAAACTAGGTAAATAGGTCAAATAATAGCAAAACCTTGTTAACACTTTGGAGGTCACATTTTTGCTTTGATCTTCACCAAACTTGGTAAGTAGTTGTATCTCAATGAATTCTAGGTCAAGTTTGAAGTTGGGTCATTTGGGGTCAAAAACTAGGTCAAAAGGTCAAATAATAGGATAACCTTGTTAACGCTATGGAGGCCACATTGTTACTTTAATCTTCATGAAGTTTGGTCAAAATGTTTATCTTGGTGACCTCAAGGTCAAGTTCGAAGTTGGGTCATGTGGGGTCAAAAACTAGGTCAAAAGGTCAAATGATAGCAAAACCTTGTTAACACTCTAGAGGCCATATTTTTTTGCTTCAATCTTCATTAAGTTTGGTCAAAATATTTATCTTGATGACCTTAAGGCCAAGTTCGAAGTTGGTTCATGTGGGGTCAAAAACTAGGTCAATAGGTCAAATAATAGAAAAACCTTAATAACACTCTTGAGGCCAAATTTTTGCTTTAATCTCCATCAACTTTGGTCAAAATGTTTATCTTGATGACCTTAAGGTCACGTTTAAAGTTTGGTCATGTGGGTAAAAAACTAGGTCAATATGTTAAATAATAGCGAAACCTTGTTAACACTCTGGAGGCCTCAGTTTTGCTTTAACCTTCATGAAGTTTAGTCAAACGTTATCTTGATGACTTAAGGTCAAGTTAATGTTTGGCCATGTTTAGCAGGTGAGCGCCCCAGGATTTATGATCCTCTTGTTTAATAATTCCAAATTTCGCGAATTGTTGCGTTAAAATTTCCTAATTTTAAAGGCACAGGCTGTTTGATTTTGTTCAAGAAAAATCACTGCTAGGTCAAATCAATAAAAAACCTTGTTAACATTCTAGAGGTCACATTTTTTATATAATCTTAATGAAACTTGGTCACAATGTGTATCTCTATGAAATCTAGGTCAAGTTCACAACTAGGTCACCAGGTCACATTGAAGAAAAACCTTGTTAACACTCTAGAGGTCACATTTTTGGAATGATCATAATGAAACTTAGCCACAATGTGTATCTTAATAAAATCTAGGTCAAGTTTGCAAGTGTGTCATCTGGGGTCAAAAACTAGGTCGCAAGGTCACATCAAAGAAAAATATTGTTTACACTCCAGTGGTCATGCTTTTTGCCTAATCTTTATGAATCTTGGTCAAATGTTTGTCGCTATGAAATCTAGGTCAAGTTTGTAACTGGGTTATCTGGGTTCAAAAACTAGGTCACCAGATCACATCAAAGAAAACCTTGTTTATACTTTAGAGGTCGCATTTTTTACCTCATCTTTATAAAACCTGGCCACAATGTGTGTATTTGTAAAATCTACATCAAATATTAAGGTCATTTCATAACAAATACTGCTTCTACCTAAACTGCTAGACATCAGGTGAGCGCTTCAGGGCCAATGGCCCTCTTGTTGAGAGTACCAAAAAGCCAGTTTTTCTTTATTTTCCCATTATACGAGTGGTGATCAACAAATACGCGGAAAAATACTCTTAAATCTTTGTTACGTGATCAATATTGAAGAAAATCGGTCTGGTAATAGATTGGAGTATTACAAATACATAACTATAAAAACATTGAGCCCAAGGAAATATTTGGTGAAAAAACCGTAGAAACCGTATCGTCACTATGGCTACACCGGCCCAACGTCATCGCGACATTGTTTCATACATCATTATCCATACTCATTTGAGGCACAATTCCTAATGTATAACGCATTGAATGATTCTAAAAAAATAGCTGTACAACCAGATACACTTCATATACCTGTCAACCGAAAATCATTGTTTTTTCTTTGCAACTTGCATGTCAATTAGAATAATTAGCTGCGGGAGAACATTAATATTTATGACGTTATTTGACGTTATTGACGTCGTATAGCCAATTCAAATGTCGGCATTGATTTTACATGGCTACATGTGAAAAAATATGCAAAACAGACACTTGTTGTGAATGCTTTTACATATTTGTTGTATTTTGCAATATAGTCATTGGTATTTTATGACATTTCATTCGCAACACGAATTTTCGCGGGCGATTTCTGTAACACACTCATTTTCAGGCAAAGACTTCGAAGCAAACAGCTCTTAAACGGAATTGTGATGAAATAATGAATGTAATGTTTTATCATTGCATATTCATAACCCATCCTTTAGAAAATTATAATACTACAAACACACAAATAATACGTTATCGTTTGCTATGTGCAACATTGGAAAATATGAAAATTTGGGCCGCATGACGTCGAGTGACATTGCCATAGGAGACCGCGTTCGTTCTAACTTTGGTTAATATTGGTCGTCAGCGATAAATCAATTCGAAATAAATTTATCTTCATGTTTGTAAGGTTTCAACTACTTACAGTGACAGATAAAGAAATGACAGCACTTTTCCGCGTATTTGTTGATCACCCCTCGTAGATTGTCGATTTTTGAGGAATTCAGGTTTTTCAGAATTAACAATTTCAAACTTTGACCAATTTATAATGATATCATATTATTACATTGATCAGGGCAAGAATATCTGGCAAGCAGAGATTGATTCAGCTGCAGAGTTAATTGATTTCCTCAACTTTAATATACAATTTGCCAAGGTAAGTCTTCAATGATTAATATACAATTTGCCAAGGTAAGTATTCAATGATTAATATACAATTTGCCAAGGTAAGTCTTAAATGATTAATATACTATTTGCCAAGATAAGTCTTCAATGATTAATATACAATTTGTCAAGGTAAGTCTTCAATGATTAATATACAATTTGTCATGGTACATCATCAATGATAAATGTACGATTTGCCAAGGTAAGATGTCAACGATTAAAATATTTTAAAAAGATCAGTACTAATTAAAATTGTATTAGTTTAATCCAGTATCCATTAAATCCCTGTACTCATAAAATACTTGATTACAATTGTTAAGATTGAATGCCATTAATCAACAAGTTTTCAGTTAATGTTATACATCACTCCAACTAAAAAAGGCACACCTTATTGATGAGGGTAATAAACTATAATTCTAACTAAAAAGTGGTTGATGAAGTGTTCCTATGTTCCTATCTGTTTCAGGATCTGACACAGTACCAACCATTGAGTCCATCACCAGAGGAGACCAACACTGTAGTATATCGAGGTGTGGAAGGTTTCTGGGCCGCCATCACACCATTCAACTTTACAGCTATTGGTGGTCACTTACCCGCGGCTCCTGCTATGATGGTAACAATAACAATACTACTGTATTCGCCCTAGTATTGCCTGCACTTGTCTCAATCCAGAATCACAATAAAAGATGCATCCTTTATACAGCTTGTCAAACTTATTCCAGAAGCGTATAATTTCATTTTTTCAGTTTTGAGAAAAACACATTAAATTTTAAAGATTGTGCCGACAATAGAACTCAGTGAGGTAAATGATTGTGGTACTGAGATTTATCCTCTTCAGGTTGCATTTGAATTAGTGTATCATGTAGGGAATTTCAAGACAAATCCAAAAATATCAAGAACTCCATTTTGCCAAAATTGAAGTTACATTTTGTATATGCTTCTTGAAATAAGGTGACAAGCTTGGACACTTTCCATGCCTCCGATGTGCAAATCTAAACGAACATATTCTATCATCATGGAGATTTATTTTATTGTTAAACATGTTTTTGTTGCTAATCACATTCTATAAAACATGTGGTAGCCAAATTCAACTGTGCGTATCAATTGCTCCTCACTACGTTCATATTGGTTATCTTAAGGTTTCTCTAACTTTTTGTAGAAATATGCCAAAACTTAACGACAAACTTAACGACGCTATACTTAGGAAAACTTTTAGAGTAACGCTAGCGTAAATGCTTTGATAAAACAGTAACCAGAGGTATTGTTAGAGTTAAAGATTTTCTTTAAAACCCATTTCCTTGACATATCTCTGGTAAGATTCCACTTTGTCATGCTAGTTTGAGAAACGTAAGACAGCTTGTACATTCATTTTAACTTAATGAAAAAATATGGGTTCACTTAGTATGCTCTAGATAATTAACAGAAAAGTCCAATCGCCCCTAAGACATGTCTATGAAGCGTGCGACATCTTTTCGTGGAAGTCTCAGGTGTCTTGTCTTTTTACTTTCAGGGAAATGTTAGTCTGTGGAAGCCTTCTGATACAGCCATGTTATCTAACTATCTAGTGTATAATATTTACCGGGAAGCAGGATTGCCGGCTGGTGTCATCAACTTCATACCCGCGGATGGTCCCGTGTTCGGAGATACTGTTACAGCATCGCCCCATCTGGCAGGAATTAACTTCACGGGTAGTGTCAGGTAAGCCTATATACAGGGGTCATTATGATAATAACTCCGAATAACCAAGAAATCCAGATTTTCTGTACAAGAAAGAAATATTTTTTCTGCAGAAAAAAAGTCATTTGATGAAAATATTCAAAGTATTGACAAGTTACGATCATACGAAAATTTCATAAGTTCATGAATTCTAACTACAGAATAGTGTTTGAACTGAGTTAGTGTGATTTGTGTGCTAGTGGCATCGGAAACAGATTAGCAGGGCACTTTCAGGATTTGGCATTATCCTTCAGTAGGACGACCCCTCATATTCTATAAGTGGCATTTTCTGTAAATTTTCTTTTATTCTTGAGCATTAAATTATTTTTATGACTGGGCATTCAATTTTTTTGTTGGCATTAAATATTGTGACTTTCTGTAAAATGTGATTTTGTGGGGTTGTAATTTCATGGATTACAAAATTGGTGATAGAGGAATTGATCAACTCTTGTTTCTTATTTTGGTGGTCAATTATTCATGGGGATTTGAGATTGTGGTCCAGTTCAACTACTGCGACGAAAAATAAACTACCATGAAAAATATGTCTTAGTCGAACGCATAATATCTTTCAATTTGACCTGATAATTAGATACAATAGATATAATATATGTATATATATACATACTACTTAATTTAATTTCTTCTGAGAATATTAAAATTGTTCCGTTTAAACATATTTCAGAACATTCAGACATTTATGGAAACAGGTTGGACAGAATTTAGATAATTATAAAGGTTACCCGAGACTTATCGGAGGTAGGTAAAAGTTTCTCTATGACTAGTTTAGGATTTGAGTATTCAGGTTTAACGCTGTTTCTCAACAATTTCTCATTGATAAATGGCGGCCAATTCTCCTAACCAGTTTTTCCTGGAATGTATTCTAACCAGTACTGACTAAAATTACCCTTCCACACAGAACAGGCAACTTATCCACATGTGGAGGACATTGTTATCAAATGTTCATGGATGGATATGACCTGCCGCATCTGTTTTATATTATAAACTTACTGAATAGTACTTTATACATTGTAACTCTTTCTGTCCGACCGTCTGTCTGGATGTCACACAATTTGTCTTGACTTGTTTTCCTTAACCATTGGTTTCAATGAAACTTCACATGTACATGATACCAAGCCTAGTTGTGCATATTGTTAGAAATTTCATGTCAAATGATTTTTGCTAGAGTCATGGCCCTTTGTGGTAGATATTTGTGTCTATAACACCCTTCTAGTTTATTTGGAGTTACCTACTCTATTTTGACCTTTCACAAGTGGTTAGGTATAAACTCAACAGTATTAAAATATGCTCATGAGTTAATTATATATGTACCCTCTGCAACAAATATGTGACCTTTATGACAAATATTTGACCTTGACCTTAAATATGTGACCTTGACCTAAAATCTACAATATGTGACCTTTACAACAAATATGAGACTTTTACCTAAAATATGCGACTTTCACCTAAAATATGTGACTTACCTAAAATATGTGACCTTGACCTAAAATATGTGACCTTGATCGAAAATATGTTACCTTGACCTTACAGAATGTGGTGGCAAAAACATGCATTTTGTTCACCCCTCGGCACAGTTAGATCAAGTGTTCTATGGAGCGGTACAGAGTGGGTTTGAGTATTCTGGACAGAAATGCTCAGCTCTATCCAGAATGTATGTACCACAGTCCATGTGGCCAGATGTCAAACAAAATCTGCAGAAAATTCATAAAGAGATGGTTGTCGGTACACCGTTATATGGAAATACATTTGTGACTTCTGTCATTGATGATAAGGTAATTCCTTTGTTTGTTTCATTGCATTTAACTTGAGACAGTCATGTGTGGTCTGTCACTTTATTTCCTGCCAGATTGGCCGATAACCTCTGACTACGAGGGAAGAGACAATTTTTTGATACAAGGAGTCCACTCTCACTATCACATATTCTGCTGACTAGGAGTGCCGTAAACCTTTGCCGAAAATATTGTTTGGCACTTCCAGAGTGGGCAATAAATATTTTAATTGGCCCTGACCTAACATTAGCCAATCGATGCCTTGTTTGGCCCATGATTTCAGCATAATACCCAATGTCTTCCAGCTCATTTGTGCTAATCTAAGAAGTTTTGTAAATGTGTGCGCATGTTACATTTTACTCCATAGATATGTGATAATTTTAATGTTACATTTGATGTGCTTTACTGTATGTTACTGTATTATACTTTATAAACCCCTACCAGTTTTTTTACCTCCATCCATCTGTCTGCCAGTGTCTAACCAAACAGTTTTATGTGCCTATTTCTATGGCAGAGCTTTTTTTCACTCTATACGAGGGGCCTATATAAGGCCCCTTCACAATTTCCTATAGGCCCCTAAAGGCCCCTTCACAATTAGAATTAGGTTTTTGTAAAATCAACTTCACCACAAAGCACCAAACAATCCAAACATAAATAACAATGATATATTCCTGTACTGGACTTGATATGAAGTATTGTATCATAGATACATGCATGTTTGGGACAAGTGGACAAAAAATGACTTAACATATAAAAAATTTATTTCACAATTTAGTGATTTAACGCGCTTAGATTTTCACAATTTTGAGAATTTTCCCGCAAAATTTTCACAAAACAAAAGGGCTTGGGCCTCTTCACAATTCAGCGAAAAAAAGCCCTGTATGGAATGAAAGTAGTTTTGGTAGTTAGGTTACATATTTACACATGCATCCTTTAGTCCTACTGTCAGTCTATGAAGAATCTGGATCCTGCCATAAGCAATAATTGTGGTTGCTATGGATACGGAAATAGTAAAAATAATGCAAAACGTGAATCCTGCCATAAGCCAAACCATTTCCATGCTAAGTTTATGAAACTTGGTATGTAGATAGTGGCCAATAAGGATATCATGTGTGTTGAAATATATTTTTATATTCGGATAAAAATTGTGGTTGCTATAGAGACGGAAACAGTAATAAATACATCAGAAAGGGGTCATGCATGACTTCAAACTGGTAGGGGACCTTTGTATAGCTTGCAATTCTTCAGTCACCTTTTTTTATTGGTACATGTATTAATTGTATTTTTAACAGGCCTATGATAGATGTGCCAGCTACTTGAAACATGCCAAATCTTCACCAAACATTAATATAGTCGCTGGTGGTAACTGTGATAATAGGTATGTTTATTATAAAATTACCTCCCTTGTGACCCATTATAAAGTAACCTCCCTTATGACACCTTATAGTATTACCTCACTTGCGACCCATTATAAAATTTCCTCCCTTACCACCGTTAATAAAATTACTTCCATTGAGACCATTGAAAAATAGCGTTCTTAATAAATTTGAATTAAATTGACTTTAATTTAATGATTGTAGAGCTTAAACAATGAAATAGCATTGACGATAATTATTGCGTTTTCTACTTTTGATTTGTTCTTATTATGGAGATTGACTATAAAGCAGGTAGAACTATGTCCCTGTTGGAGGTGTATGCTGTAAACTACACATTTTAGACTGATCTTTTCTGGTAGATATATTTTAAAAGATAAATACTCTTTCTCTTGTAATTTGTACTAAAAAATGCCTGTGTACCTGTGACACAAATGGTAAAAATGCCTGTGTACCTTTGACACAATGGTAAAATGCCTGTGTACCTTTGACACAATGGTAAAAATGCCTGTGTACCTTTGACACAATGGTAAAATGCCTGTGTAACTATGATATATGGTTAAATGCCTGTGTACCTATGACACAAAATGGTAAAATGCCTGTGTACCTGTGATACATGGTAAAAATGCTTTATTATATTTTTAGATTACAAAATTGTGCATACTTGTGCAACTACTAGTTGCATGGATATAACTGATACTACTTATCATATTGTATTTTTCCTTATATTTCAGTAAAGGGTATTTTATTGAACCAACCATTGTAGAATCTTCTGATCCACAGGATAAGATGCTGCAAGAGGTAAGTACAGGGAATTTTCTATATCGTCGGTGATATACAAACAAACTGTAACTAAAAATTTTTTTTTTCTCTAAAGATATCGAACCACATGTATGTCTTCCTGAGAAAATGTGGAAGCGCCGGTCTAGATTTTTTAAGCCCTTAATTGTGATAAAAACACATACTATGATTGGACGCCTAATAACTAAATTATTTAACAGCCTTGGTAAGGATTTCTATTAACATTTTCTGTACGATTAAAGTGTTATTATGAAAAATATGTCAAAAGATCACTCAAAATGCTTAGGTTAATCATGTTATATCAAAGTATGAACATTTCGTATATTATTAAGGCTATTGAATCTCCTGAAAAGTGGGCATAACACTGACAATGTGTTTTGGTCATGTCCAGCGACTAAAATCCTGGAGATGCTTGATCTCATTATGAGTCTTAATTTGGTCAATATATTATGCATACTATCTTAGTTGTATGCTTTAATATAGACATTATAATGTATTTTATTTACAAAATTTTAATAAATCTGTATTTCTGATTGCTCTAATTATAGACTGATTTTCCTTAAGTACATGTATATACTTTGTATATTTTAACATATTCCAATTTTTTGAGCAAATCAATCATCAGGGAAATAAATAAATGGACTGAATGGGGGTCAATGTACCTGTGATATAGTAATAATAAAGGTATCTGGTCTTATCTAATTCCAGGAAATATTTGGACCAATTGTTACTGTGTATGTTTACCCGGATGAGAAATACAAAGAAACTGCTGAGCTTGCCACCAAGACATCACCATATGCTCTAACTGGGGCTATATATGCTGCAGATAAGTAAGTATCCATACATAACCTTATAAATATGCCTGATTTATTAACCCAAGTTTTGTAGGTCCCAGATTCAATCCCAGGCTCGATTACATGCCGCACTTCATACCAAAGATGAAATAAAAATCGTACCAGTAATAAGTTTGCAAGACACTCAGCACAAAGAGGGAAATATAGGATCCGTCATGAGTTGTCAATTAGGATCAACATTTCTTAAATGAGTCTTGAAAACACAGGGTATTATGCAAGCATGCAAATAAATATTGATCTCATATCACAGATTATTTCACATTACCTTGTAGTGTAGTTATGGCCCTTTTCAGATCTCGATACAACGACGCTGTTTGTTTCAAGAAAAATGTTGTTATAACGAATATGACGGTATACTGAATTGATACAAAGAGCATTTTAATACTTTTGTCCCCAAATTTGATGTCAGTATAATGAATTTGTCAGTATATCGGGTGTCATTATATCGAGATCTGACTGTACATGATGTTAAACATATAGGATGAAAGGAGTGGACCATACTTAAAATTGATATTACTGTCAAATATGTAATCCACAATAAATAAAGTCGTTATTATTATTATACATCTTTAGGCCTGGAAAAACGGTTTCCTGTAAAATTACCAAATCAACATGGGTTGGTTAATTTTAATATTATTTGCTTCAATCATTCTCAATATGCAGTACAACCTGTCCAGAGCGGCCCTCTGTAGAGCACTAACCTCTCTATAACAACACCTTTAAAGTTCTGTAAACTAACAACCTATAAACAACGGTCATTATTTGCTGCTCCCAAATGTTGTACATGTACTGTATATGCAAATGAAGCAATACTAACAAATCCACACAACATTTTATTTTTTCAGTAACGTCATTGAAGAATTGTCAGACATGTTCCGTGAGTGTGCCGGTAACTTTTACGTCAATGACAAATCTACTGGTTCCGTGGTTGGGCAACAACCATTTGGTGGTACTAGATTGTCAGGTAGGAACCAGTCAATTATTTTATGGTTACTGTAAAATCAGAAAGTTTTTGTCAGGGCTAAATTTTCACTATATTCATAAGTTCATTTAATTCTCCAAATTGTATGCTGTTGAACTTAAACAAATGCACTCAAATACAGAATGTAGTTATTTCTGAAGTAAAAAATCAGCAAACATTTAACTCAGGACATCCAGCATCCGTCATTATTTCTTTATGAATCAAATATTCTCGTAAACCAGTTGATGGACCAGTGGATGGATTGTGATGAAACTTTACATGAATACTCCCCTTCTAGGTAACAATCAGGTCTTGATACTATGATGCTGTTTGTTCCCAAGACAAATGTCGTTGTAACGAATATGTCAGTATACTGAATTGATACAAAGAGACTTATAAAACATTTGTCCCCAAAAATTGATGTCAGTATATGAATATGTTGGTAAATTGAATGTCGTTATATCGAGACCTGACTGTATATAAATGATTCTGGTGCTTGGTATAAGAAGGTCATGAGAACTTGATATCTTTCTAAAGTCCTTTAGAATATTTTTCAAAAGACCTTAAATTTAGAGGATATCTTTCAAAAGTCCTTGAATTTGGAGGATGTCTTTCAAATGTCCTTGAATTTGGAGGATGTCTTTCAAATATCCTTGAATTTGGAGGATGTCTTTCAAATGTCCTTGAATTTGGAGGATGTCTTTCAAATGTCCTTGAATCGGGAAGATATATTTCAAAAGTCCTGGAAGTTTATGGTTATCTTTGAAGTCATTGAGGTTCATGGCTTTATATGGATATACTTAAAAAGTAGCACATTTTATCCCTATGGGTTTCCTTGAAAAATCATTGAATTTGATGATGCAATGAATATTTTGAAGTCTTTGAATTTGATGAATATCCTTGAAAAGTCCTTGAATTGGAGCATAGCTAAAAAGTCCTGGAAAAGTCCTTGAATATGTGTTTGGATATTCTGTATACATGTACGTTTGATTGTTACAGGTACAAATGATAAAGCTGGTGGACCGTATTATCTGCTCAAGTTTATGTCACCACAGTCAGTGAAGACGAGAAACATTACAAAGAACACATGGAAGCACCCTAGTATGGCTGAGACTCCTGAGGATAAAGATTTGTAAGTGGTGTAGTGTACTTTGTTATCACAAACAACCATGATTTTATATCAGCAGCGGGGATGCATGTATAGTTGTTGCTATTTCACATAAATACCTGTTGCTTACAATATATCCCAAATATTAGAAAGTTAATCCAGAACTAAGGGCGTAGCCGGCGATATGAACGCATGCACATGTGTAACATTAATTTGGAAAGTAAAAATGTAAATATGGCCAAAATGGATTAAAGTCCAAAATTTCCACAATTATGAGCACCCCCAACCATAACCACCAACTTCAAGGTTTGTGTGTGTAATATCAATTCAAGCCTGGCTACGGCCCTGAGATGCTTGTCATACCCTAGAGATGATGTAAAACAACCATTGGATGCCTCATTCAGATGTACACTCAAACAGATGTTTAACCTCTGCTTAACTGATTTCCAACTTGTCAGTAGTGTATACATACCATGCACAACTTGGACAGACATGTGACTTGCTTAACTTAGATAATCTTACACAAGTTTGACTGTATTATGAGTTGTGTCTTTTTTCCAGCACTGTAAACAAGGAATCATTGCCACATGTTGGGTAAAGCATGATTAGGAGGTAGATGGCAGCAAACTTCCAAAACTACACAGAAAATAAACATCATTGTATGGTCATAATGGTGCAGGGATTAGATGTTAAAGATTGGATTACCTATTCCAGACTTATTGAATGAAGTGCTTTTGGTCAAATGCAATCCTGCAGAAAATCACAGTTTTAATGACCTTGCTAAATTACTTGTCTGGCGGGGATCTGCATGGAAAACTGGCAGCTAATATGGTGAATGTAATAACAAATGTAAATTAGTTGTCTGGGCTTTTCCTTTCATAATAGGGACCTAGCCCTTGATTATGTTTGTGAGAAAGGGCCAGTCCTAAACACGATTATATATACCTCTAGTCTCAATTATGGGTATTAAAACTAATATTTCGAATGTTTGATTTTACAAATTTTTATGAGATTACTTAATTGTTTTGCATTTGAACAATATGTTGTGTTATAGTATAAGTATAAATTATTGCCGAGTTCTCTGTTTTGACAATAAAAAAAAGTTAATTAACTACTTTAGGCATGTACTAATGTAGCACCATCATGAGTTGATGATCAACCTTTGTCAGGAGCCCTGAACTCATAGATCTGTGCTCACCTTGTTTAGTTTGATATTTGAATTTACTGCTTTTATTATTTGATTTTTTTTCATCAAAGTCATTTTATGTAAAAAACTAATGTGTCATAATTGTATTTAAGCGTTGCTTTTAAAAGTGTGCTGATTTGTCATAATATATTTGTTGTTTGTTGTCTATAAAAAATGACATCATATGTTAAGTGTTTTCTACTTTGGGGCGGTATCATTTAAAGATTGGTCATCAGGCAGGGTTTATTTTGATTTATTTTCATTTTTAGCTCACCTGTCACAAAGTGACAAGGTGAGTTTTTGTGATCGCTCTTCGTCCGTCGTCCGTCCGTCCGTCCGTCCGTCCGTCCACAATTGCTTGTGAACACACTAGAGGTCACAAATTTAGCCTAATCTTTATGAAACTTGGTCACAATGATTATCTCAACAAAATCTAGGCCAAGTTCGATATTGGGTCATCTGGGGTCAAAAACTAGGTCACTAGGTCAAATCATAGAAAAACCTTGTGAACACATTAGAGGTCACAATTTTGACTTAATCTTTATGAAACTTGATCACAATGATCATCTCTATAAAATCTAGGTCAAGTTCGATATTGGGTCATCTGGGGTCAAAAACTAGGTCACTAGGTCAAATCATAGAAAAACCTTGTGAACACATTAGAGGTCACAATTTTGACTTAATCTTTATGAAACTTGATAACAATGATCATCTCTATAAAATCTAGGTCAAGTTCGATATTGGGTCATCCGGGGTCATAAACTAGGTCACAAGGTCAAATCATAGATAAACCTTGTGTAGTCACTAGAGGTCACAATTTTGGTCTAATATTTATGAAACTTGGTCACAATGATCATCTCAACAGAATCTAGGTCAAGTTCGATATTGGGTCATCAGGGGTCAAAAACTAGGTCACAAGGTCAAATCATAGAAAAACCTTGTGTAGTCACTAGAGGTCACAATTTTGACCTAGTCTTTATGAAACTTGGTCACAATGATCATCTCAACAAAATCTAGGTCAAGTTCGATATTGGGTCATCTGGGGTCAAAAACTAGGTCACAAGGTCAAATCATAGATAAACCTTGTGTAGTCACTAGAGGTCACAATTTTGGTCTAATCTTTATGAGACTTGGTCACAATGATCATCGCAATAAAATCTAGGTCAAGTTCGATAATGGGTCATCTGGGGTCAAAAACTAGGTCACAAGGTCAAATAATAGAAAAACCTTGTGTAGTCACTAGAGGTCACAGTTTTAGCATAATCTTTACGAAACTTAGTCACAATGATCTACACAACCAAATCTAGGTCAAGTTTGATATTGGGTCATCCGGGGTAAAAAACTAGGTCACAAGATCAAATCATAGAAAAACCTTGTGTAGTCACTAGAGGTCCCAGTTTTGGCCTGATCTTTACGAAACTTAGTCACAATGATCATAACAACAAAATCGAGGTCGAGTTCGATAATGGGTCATCCGGGTGTCAAAAACTAGGTCACAAGGTCAAATCATAGAAAAACCTTGCGTAGTCACTAGAGGTCACAATTTTTGTCTAATCTTTATGAAACTCGGTCACAATGATCATCTCAAAAAAATCTAGATCAAGTTCGATATTGGGTCATCTGGGGTCAAAAACTAGGTCACAAGGTCAAATAATAGAAAAACCTTGTGTAGTCACTAGAGGTCACAGTTTTGGCCTGATCTTTACGAAACTTGGTCACAATGATCATCTCAACAAAATCTAGGTTAAGTCCGATATTGGTTTATCTGGGGTCAAAAACTAGGTCATTAGGTCAAATCATATAAAAACCTTTTGTAATCACTAGAGGTCACAATATTTGCCTAATCTGTATAAAACTTGGTCACAATGATCATCTTAACAAAATCTAGGTTAAATTCGAAAGGTGAGCGACCTAGGGCCCTTTGGGCCCTCTTGTTCTGTATGAGTTTTTTTTCACTTTTGATGTTTTTTTCTTGCTTATGATGTGTGATACATTTGTATGGGAAGTTGAAGTACTATTTAAACAGACTTTAGTTATTGATTATTTTGATGTTAATCAGATTTGCTGATTTTATGTGTTTCATGTTTGTATCACACACATTGAACAAGTTTCTTGAATACTCACAATATATAGTACAAACAAATATCTAACAGATATTGAACAAGTTTCTTGAATACTCATGATATACTTAGTATAGTGCAAACAAATTAACGTGTTCCTAGAACCCTCTTTTAGCATAGTTTATCTATGGTTAAAGACCAGGTTGAGTTGTTTGAAATATTACAACAGGATGCTCATTACTGTATTGCTTGATAGCTGTGCTATTCTTGTGTAAGAATTATATGGATCTGATTTTGTTAAGTTTTTTAAATTCGCTAAAATCTGAGCTGGTAGTCATTGTCCCCTAATGAGTACCTGGTATGTAATTGTCAAAACTTCAAGCTAGTACTAAATTGCCAAACTTTGCACTGGTGCTCAATTGTAATAACTTTAAACTAGTACTCAGTTGCAAACTTTGCACTGGTATGCAATTGTGATAACTTTAAACTAGTACTCAATTGCCAAACTTTGAACTGGTATGCAATTGCGAAACTTTGAACTAGTATACAATTGTCATAACTTTGAACTGTTCACTCAATCGTTAAAATGTAGCTGGTATGCATTTTGTCAAAAAGTAGTCCGTTTCACAATTGCTAGTGAATGTACAAAATAATTGAAACCTGTGTTAGAGTCAACTCCACCTAACTTAGAATCTCAAACATTATAATTTTATATATTGTATCTCTGTGACCCCTCTCCATCTTTGTTGGGGAAATATTCTACAAGTCTTGTACATTGTATTTGAATTAAATATAGATATTTACCATGTTTACTCCAAATAAGAAATCTCAAATGTTTGTTTTTGAACAAATCTTATTATTTTATTTTGTTCAATGAAACAGGCTACGTATTGGGTCTTTTTTTGAACACACTGGCCTTGATGATCAAATTCCTAAGGTGAAGGTCACGAGTTTAATCTGTTTTATATCGGCTATATAGTACTGTCAAACCTGTGTTAAAAACCACCAGCAAACAAAGACTGTTATTAAAAAACGTGTCTGCAAAGACCATCAAATTGATGTCCCATCAGACTATTTTAAATGCTATTGAACCAGTTAAGAGAAACAACTTGTCAAAAAAGACCTTTTTGCTGCTCTCATAATTATTGTGTGGTCTTCACAGACTGGTTTGATCAGAAAAGGAATAAAGTAAGGGAGATAACTTTTGACAATGACATGTGACCTACAACAAACCGTTATATGCTGTTACACAAGTACTAAAATGTATAAAACATCTAGCGTCAAATTGAATGTACTTATTTTTTTCATTCAATCATAATATTGGTTAATTATGTGAAACCTCTATATATAAAAACCACTTTGGATAACTATAAATAATACTAGTCTATAGTACTACTATACTGGTGACCTGTTTGATGAGGTCTAATTATAAGAAAAAATTAAAATTAATTCAAACAAAATGTAGAATGACTTAATAATTATGTAAACATGGTCTTAATCTGTTGGTGTTTTTTAATGCCAGATTTTACTTTACTTGTATCGATGGGTATGACAATTATCTAACACTTAATGTGATTCGATATCAGAATGGTGATCCTGAATAAATACATGAAATATTTCATGCTTGTTTTTTGTTGTTGTATTGGTGTTACTAGAAAATGATGTATGGTGATGTATGAATCTTGTGTATGAGCTGAATGGTACACTGGGAAGGTATTTATGAAGCATCTTAGTAGAAAACCAATAATTTCCGTAAAATCTTAAAATTTCATTAAATAGTGTATCAGCTATATAGTACAATCAAGGTTATTATTAGCTTACTTAGTGTTGATGCATTATGTAGAGAGTTATTCTAATACACTAAGGAAACATGGGTTATTCTTCAACTTGGTGAAATTAGTCACAGAGTAAATTATTTACTTAAGTCAAAATATAAAAGTTTTCTACTAACTTATTTAAAGTTGCTTTATGAATACCAGCCCAGGTTGATAATTATTATATCCCGGCTCATAGATGAGGGTTATATTGCTGTACACAAGTCAGTTGGTCTGTATGTCGGGTGGTCAGTAAACCAAGTAGTCTCGGCTCAATGAATCAAGAACATTAGGACTAGATCACTAGGTCTAACTCAGTTTAAAGAAAAACCTTGTGAAAACACTAAAGGTCACAAATTTGGCCTAATGTTTAAGTTAGGTAGTGTTTCACAACCTCTCCATTTATGAATAACTCGAACAAATTAACCTGTTCCCCAAAACTTCTAATTAGCATAATTTAACAGTTGCTTTATTGTCTATAACTTAAGTTCGGTGTTTGGATTTTAGGAGACATACACACTTGCCTAACTGGGACAAGGAATGGCTGTCTCATAGAAATTGATATATCCCGCATAAGAAACTTGTACTATATTAATAAATAAAAATAGATGAGGACCAAGTTAATTTGTTTGGGATATATCATTGAATCAACTGAAAGAAATCACATCACTTGGATTAGAAATAAAGCGCACGTGAGAATCGTGATATAAGCACAGTAATACTAGTTTGCAAGGCATAGGTAACAATCTGACAAAGTAAAGAAAAAACGAAACAAGGATACAATTGAACAAAAAAGAACATTCTATCTTTACATGCACGTACATGTATACTGATGCAGTTCTGAAAGAAGCATAGCGTCGCTCCAAAAATTGTGCACTGATATACTTTAAAAATGGCACAGTTGTAAAAGGTTTACAATTATTGTATATGATTGTCTACATAAACATCTTTCCTCAATAAAATTATTTTTGTATGCATGCTTCTTTAAAGTATATTTTACTAGGAGCCTGTTTCCCCGGGTTCATGCAATGGTGAAATTTCTTCAGCTGGTTGCCTATCATCTATGTCTACAGTGATAGTTGTCTGGTTACTAGCCCAAGGTTGAATATTGACATCAGAACAAATGGCAAATACCACAGCACCAAATATGTCCAAACCGGCCGCCAGGAAAAATACGTTCCGCCATTCCTCCTGCAGTCCCTGGAAATATACTCGGTTTGTATGTATAGACCACCATATCAACAAGTTAATGTATATCTACTGATATATCTAGATCATTGGTATATTTACGAGGAACAATCCAGAATTAACCGGACTGATGCTCTAGTTGTTGCAATGTTAAAATTTCGGACTGAAACTTTGCATGGATCAACATCAATATGCAAGCGATTAGTTCGCACAAGTATACTTTTGTAAGCCATTTAAAAGCTCTCTATATTTGTGCTCTATAGCAACCCATTAACACATGACCGGGGCCAGTCGTATTTATTTTCCTAAAAATAAATATACGAATTTAGATTTTTGCGCGACTTAGCATGTTTATTTAGTGATGCTTTTTGCGTTTACATGCAAAGATTCATATAGGTAGACGCGCTTGCTCTACATCAAAACAAATGATAGAACACACTTAATCATGGCACCAAGTGACTCGAAACAAAATCGCCCAATTATAAAAGTTTGGTTACCAACTCGGATATTCACTATTATGTATAGATGTATCAACACGCCTTATCAGAGACCAAAATGCTTCAGATATGTATGTGAGTAGAATCAGAGATTAAAAGAAAGTGCCGAGACCCTGGAAGAGACTAGCTACAAGACAATGCCAAAATGACTTATTTGGGTGACATTTATTGAGTCGGTTTGAACTAAATGCATTGACCACCAAGGAAACATGTGAAGTGATAAGTGTGAGGTCATGGCGAAACTGCACAAACGAAATGACTGAAAAACCTCACATTTGGTATGAAGACATGTTTCTTACGTCATTACCAATTGATGTCTAGGTATTTGAAATGTGTTGGCAAAATGACCATTCAAAAAGAGTAGACATTGTGCAGTATTAACATTTTTCAAATGACATCATTTTAAGTGGACACGCTCAACGTACACCTACTGTGCAGTTTTATTATATATGTATTTTGATAACACATCAAGGCGTCGTAACCACAGGCCTGTTTTCTTCCACGGTTCCATAGCTTATTGACAGATTGAATTTATTCAGCCAAAGCTGTGTTTTATCGGTAATTCATGCACACCATGGTTTTCTCTACGTGTATATAGCGGAAACCCCTGGTTGTGTAACACTTATTAACGAGTATACCAAACTAAAGCGATGTGCCACCATATATCATTAATCCTTCACTTTATAGAAATGTTTTTAAATAATAAGGGAGACAGGATATAAGTAGAACTACTTACATTAGGAGTAAGGATCCCCACCATCACGGAAGCCAGAATTGATGAGATCACACCAGCAGCATTGGTAATACCGAACGCCGTACCTCCAAATCTGAAAATATATCCTAAGTCCGAAACCACCAATTGTAGAATGTATAACAAAGATTCATAAAACTCAACCATTTAAAAATAGCGATAACATTATTTACAACCACAGGAACTTGCATAACTTAAAAAAAATTGAAAACACTTGGCCTACTGTAGAGCCAGTATCAATAAAATACATTTAATAGATCTACAGAATTCCAAATTATGCAAGTGCCTGTGTTTACAACTGACGATGCATTATTGATTGGCTGGGTTTTATCTAGAACGTACGAATTGAGGTTCGTACAAAAACTCTACTCACGTTCACGATAAATATATTATAAAATGAACTTACTGGCCTGAATATTCAGCATGGTTAGCAAAGAATCCACCATATGCAACCCCACTAAACGAACATGAGAGACAGAGTAGAATGACGGCCACATAACGAGATTCACACGGGACATATCCAGCCATTATAAGACACACTGCTATACCTACTAGACCTACAATTGTTAACATCAAAACGATATATAGTACCATATGGTTAGGGAGACCCCCTTATACAAGTGTGTTTATTTTGTTATGGGTATTGTGACATTTGCTAGTGCTTTTTCTTTTCCGTGGATTGTTTTTTGTGTGGTTTCATGTTTAAACGAAGAATACATTTACGAATTCTTATAACATACGGTTGATAATTTGTTCCATTGTAACAAACGCACTGTACGAGCAAAATGTAATAAGACAGATCAACTTACTGACTGTATTAAATGTACGTCTGACGACTAGATGCCAATGAATGTGTTTCTTAATGATAACTTCAGATAAAGTACTACAACATAAAGCTGAAATAATTTGGAACACGTAGGGCAAGGAGGAGTAGAGACCATTCTGAAAAATAAAATCATTAGGCAGGATAATGTTTGGGTATCGTTCGCAAATTTAGAAACGTTGATGTTATACCCGTGTAACATGGTCCTCGTGTTGCATAAACACATTTACGTAATACTTAACACCATTTCTTGTATACATTATTAATGATATTGAACATTGTGCATGCATATGAAACAAAACTTTTTTAGTATATTGTATCAATTGTAGAATTCATTTCTGTCCACTCAAATTCTTGTGGGTTTGTTAAATGTATTTTGTTACTGTTATAGCAACATTGGTCAAATATGGAATTTCATAGTTACTAGCGTATACATGTTTGAAAACATTTATAAATTTAAAACTAACCAATCATACATAAATATTTGATGTATCAATAAATATAGTATGCAAACAATATTTCAGTTTGAAATGAGTAGATAGCTCACCGATTTTATTTCAAATTTGAGAACTTCTTTCAGGAACATTGGAATATTTATAAGGACGGTGACTAAACTCCAATTGAAGCAAACATGTGCACTAATCGACGCCCATAACGGCTTAGATGTGATCATATGCAACCATGGTACTTTCTTCGGTTTGACCTGAAAACAAACATTCAACGGAAGTAAGTAGTATGTTTGAAGATAATTTAGTATATTATAATATACGTAGGCCCCACTATCAGATTAGTTATCCTCTTATTATAAAATGATTTAATTTCAATAAACAAAATTTCGTTGCTTTGGTGAAAAAACCCGTTTCTTGGGGACATAATTTCAAGGACTTCGGAGTACAGGAAAATTGACTAGGTTAAAATTCACAAACATTATCATAAATCATTCAAACATCAAGCATATGTGATAGTTATAGTCATATATCTGACTGAATTTGAAAGCAAGTTTGACATCCACTGTATTCTTGGAATATTTATTGGTATAATTATTCATTGGGGATTTAATTTTGTGGTTTAGGATTTCCTCGAAATCCACGAAATGAAATTGCCTACGAATATTAATGATTTGACATTTATTAAATATTAGCGAACGATTATTTGTAGAGTACATCCTACGTCGTTATTATGAGCAGCGTCACCTTTACATCTCTGTATATACCCCACATCTTCTTGAGACATATTGGGATGATCAGATGGTGAACTATAGGCTGTATAACACCACACACATACGAACAATAACGAAACAGCACCTGCAAAACATCAGATAGGATAATATTAAGTCGGACAGGGAAGGCAGCACTCGACTTACCCAGTCGAGCATAAATATTAAAACTTACTCGACCCAATGCCCAAACACACAACCGGAACTGGGCGGATCATTTACTCGTTCTGTTGTGTGTTGGGCATTGGGTTTTGTATGATTGTTGTGCTCGGCTGATTAAGTTAAGTACTGCCTTTCCTGTCCGACTTAATATTATCTTTAAGAACTGGAAAATATTGCGAATTGAGCTGATCATTTAACGAATGTAAAGGCAAAGGCGACACTAGTATAAATACTGATGAAAATAAAAGTACCACAATGGCAGTAGCAATACACGTCTGGGAGATCAAACCTGGAATTAAACTTGTCATTAATCCTACAAACTATATTATATACACCTATATTTTCACAATGTAAACGAAGAACTTACCATGCAAGTAGAATATGGATGGCCAACCATTGTCAAACCCATACACACATAGTAAGCCAGATGTAAGATATGTAAATATAATTCCTATGCAGTAACCTACAACACAAAAGGTTGTGTCGATATTAGGTGGCGCATTTGTGCACCATACCAACGACTTGTTTACTTTCAAAAGAAGATTGCTACACATTGAGTTTCAAATAACTGTATAAATTGTGAACAATGTTATATACTATTTATTACGACCGTTAATTGAATTACATATAATTATACACAATACATATAGTTCAAAACTATTTTTGCAGCTGCAGTGTTATGCCTTTTTCAGTGATTGTTTTTGACAGCCGAAATAACCACATGTTCCCGCAATGATTTTCCTTTTCTCCCCGGGCGGGCATATATAATATTGTTTTGTGTACATGTACCATTTACAATGATTCTGAAACGTTTATGACGTTTTGCTAACTAAAACTATGATTATGTGTTGTGTTGTGTTGTGTTGTGTTGTGTTGTGTATTGTGTCGTGTGCCAGTGGTCTGTGTTATTTCTGTTGACTGTGCTTGGCTATATTTGTTGAGTGCTGCCTTTTTTGTCCGATTTTGCACTATCCATTTTTAGCGTTACGCCGCCAATGCCATTAAAACGTTAACTCGCATTTCACATATCAGTATTTCATAACTCTTTCAGATTACAAGTAACTTGAGCAGGCAGGTATATTGGAAAGCATAAAGTAAAAAGTCCATGGAGGAGCACGTGACCTGTTCTCGATGGTTTACGATTTCAAAAAAAATAATCCAAAAAGATGCATTTTGTAAGAATGTCGTGAACCAGACTAATTCCATTATTCCATGTGGATAACATCGGTCTTTGTCGCATTGCAATAGTTTATTTACCGAAGAAATCAGAACTGTCCGAAATTTCAGTGAGCGCTAGGCAATATTGAGACCATGGATCCAAACAGCAGGTGACTGCAGCTGCATAAGCACAGCGCTTCCCAGTCAATTGTCATGTAATTATCGGAATTGGTTTATGATCTTTGATATTGTTGAACACTGAAAACATGTCTTATGATAATACCTTTTAATGAACTGATACGAGGTTTTATTGATAAGCATATAAATATTATATGGAACAAGGGAGTCATAATATGCACTGATGATTATGTGTCTTGAAAATTGGTTTGTTATACATGAAATTATTTAACAATTTGTTGATAAATTTCGTATGTCAAATTATCGTGCATATAGTTTTCCCAATTTGAAAGCTACCGGCCTATCGCGCTTATTTTGTTCTCAGAATTTTGAGATTTTCATGTTTATTTTTATACACATCAGCTGTTGAATTATGCAGATAGAAGGTCGAGGATCCTGTCAATTCTCTGTCAAATGAAGTCGGTACATCATTTGCTCGCAGGAACTATTTGACTTGTCTTTTAGTTGTAACACTGTATTAAGATCACCTACCTGAATTAGTAAATGCTATCATAACCGGACGTTCTCGTGGTAGTGACCAGTTGTTGATCATAGACATAGCCGCTGGAACAACTGCTCCCTACAATAATCGAAACACATTACAGTGTATATACATAATCAATGTATTACTTACGTAACAGTTCCATGGCTGGCGGAATATGATTATGCTACAAGTTTAGTGTTTCAAGTGTACCACAGTGTATTTTACACAATGATGTATGTAGGATATACATATTTTATTTAGATGCACTTTTTACCAGTGCTTCAATCACATTGACATTTAAAAGACGGTGCAATCGCAAATCCGTTTTACATTCTCCAATAACATTCTCAAAAATACAGATATCTCTAAATGTATACATTAGGGACCAATCGAGACCTCTCAATCCAAAAGTGTGCACCCTTCTTCCTGGCCACCGCTTCATAATGAATATGTGGCTCATTTAGAAACAGTGAACTTAGAGGAACATTCATTGATATCTCATAATAAGTGCAATAAGAAATATTTTCCTATTTATATGGTAAACTTACTCCAGCAAGACCAAGAACAATCCTTCCAACAAGTATAAGTATCAAACTGGTCCGAGCACAAATTGGTGTCACAAGTGCGCATGCGCCGGAGATTGCCATAGTGACTGTAATAATGTGTTTCCCGCCATATCTGTCGGCTAGACTTCCGGCAGGAATTTGTGTGAAAAACGATCCATAGAAATAGGATGACAACAAAATTGAAATTTCAGCTTTTGTCCAATGGATCTCATACATCCATTTCTAAAACTCAGATACAAATACATATCTAGTAAACTATATATTATTTACAAATTATTAACAAGGACACGCTGATAAAGGTTATTGCATGGCAGACACTGCGATACTTATTAATGTCAAACTATATGAAAACAGTCAAAAACTTATTTAACTAAAACAGGTGAAGAGAATGATGTAAATCTTGGTGTAGTTACGGATTTGTCATTTAAAGAGATGTCTTTCTCGAATTACAGGGGGTTTGAATGTCGTTAGGTGCAGCGAGTGGCTTCTGAGAGAGGTGGCGTTACGAGACGGTACACTATATGTGCACAACAGAATTGAATATACATGGATACTGTATATACTATCAAGTGTGTGACATATGCTTCGTCATTTCATGCATGGTGTTACGAAGCGCGATAATTCGATAGCCAGTCGTAAAATGACACTAACATTGGGCTCATTGGTTAGAGCTCGATATCATACGCGCACATGAACATTGGGCTCATTGGTTAGAGCTCGATATCATACGCGCACATGTGCATAGTAACTTATTTAACACAATCTTGTAATTCAATTCGAGTCATTAATGAATGGTAAACATTATGTTAGGAATATACTTCTGTTTTCCCTCGTTATCTCGAGTGAAACACGGAAACAACCACCGGTGGAAAACAATTGATGTCTAAATCCTACCTACAAGAACCACTGATATTGATATATAATTTTTAATATATCGACATTTCATTGTAACAGCTATATAAATTTACAGGTACACTAAGATCGCAACATCGTGCTACCTACCACATTTCTTTCATCCGATCCCTCGCCACAAGCTGTATCTTTGTCTATCGTTCCGTGATTTGTTGCTGGTTCAGCTTCATTATCTTGTCTGTATTTATTCTTCTTGTCAGCAATATGCGTTACATTATAAGTTATATTCACGGAGAGTCCATTAACATGCTCACTGTTATTATACATGTATTTAGAATGAGTAGTGTCATGTGTAAAGTGACTGTCATTATGAGGTTGAGCGTTGAGCGTGGTGTCCACCATGCATACCACAGCCAGTGATAGATTGACACGATGCATATACAACAGAAGCATAGTAAAGAATATACATATAACCGTTTTCCATTTAGCTGAACACAAACACGTGTTTGCATCTGAAACAAAACAATTATAACTCCTGCGAGTTGTGCTCGAACATTGAAAGGCAGCCGTCAATCTTTAAACAACTATTCTAACACGATCCGCGGATAATCCATATACACATAGAGCAAACCAAGGCATGTATTATTACCGCAATAAAACATGGTATCAAATTGGCTGTTACTATTTACGCCCCGTATCACATGACATATTTATGAATGAATGAACGCAAACTTTATAGTAAAATCTTCAACGGGTAGCGAGTTGCACGAGTATCCAGTGTTACAGCTATGACGCATCTATTTTTAGAAACTCCAAAATACTCTCGAAATTAAGATTCATAAAAAAACTTCTGATAACCAATCAATTGATATTTTTCATTTCATGAAATAGATACACTATACTTGTGTTATTAAAATTGATTCAATGTTCAAAAAATGTGTTATTTCCTTCAGAAAATTACGAAGGTCGTTTTCATTAACGAGGGAGGTAATTGTACCAGCTAATAAGCCACTCAATTTCAGCGTGGAATTATGTTCAATGTCAAATGGATGAAAATGGAATGCGCGCAGTTAAATAGTGCGGGATATTATCGTATTTAAAATCGAAATAAAAACTCTGTTCTTGTATTTTGTCGGTGAATAAAACACGGGCACTCGTTCGGATCCGAACTCCTGCCCATGTTTTATTCACCGACAAAATACACGAACAGATTTTTATTTCTTGAATAAAAACACACCAAAGCCTAGTTTTAACACTAACACGTGTTGATATTATTTAAAGGACAAGGTTCACTAATGGCTAAATTTGGCCCTATGATTTTTCAAAAAATAAAAATGCATGTTCCTATAAGTCTGTCCTATAATTCAAATAACTTAACATTTCCTGTGTAAAAAATAAGCATACATTGTATTTTGTTGACAAAACTGCCAAGAATAAGACGTATATGTCATGTTTAGCCCAAAATGTCATTTTTCACGACTATTAACGACGTAAATCCTTCCCAAAGACCACGATGGCACGCTTGCGACACTTTTATATTTTCACATAACCAGTGTTCTGCAAGTCTTTATATATGTACAAAATATTAAAGTGTCGCAAGAGTGCCATCGTGGTTTTTTGGGAAGGTTTTACGCCATAAAAAGCGATGCAAATTGCTAAAAATGACATTTTTTGGTAAACTTAATCTATTTCAAGTAGATTTGTCGACATATTACGAGGGAAATTTGGAAAAGTATGCTTAATTTTTTGAAAGACAATGTTAGGCTATTAGAAACATAGGACAGATTTATAGGAAGATGCATTTCTATTTTTGATAAAACTCAGGGCCAATAAATGAACCTTGTCCTTTAATAACAATCATTACTTAATAATTTATTTTAATCTTATTACATGCTCACATTTATAGTTGGAAATAACTCGACAACAAGACGTGTTCCGTATTTTTATATTATAATTTACGTTTCGGCTTGCGCCTTCATCAGAATATAATATACATGTAATCAACAAAACAACGGATGTGACGTCATGTAAAACCATGTAAATATATACTTTTGTTAATAAATATTTGTCATAGTATACAACAAAAAATGTAACATATCAATAAATTTAAAGTTCAATACTATACGGATTGAAATGCTAGAATTTTTTTATGCTCACATTTAGAAATTAGAGAGCTTTCTCTTTAGTATTGCCATTGTATACCTAAACTAAATATACCAATATACCTTTATATTTAGTAACGTTGACAACGTCTCCATTTTTTCTCAGTCTGTCTACATTAGTTAAAGCTTCATCCTCCATATTTTCTTGAACGAAATCAATATATTATATTTTATGCGCCATCATTTTACATAATATCATAACGAGTACCTATTGAAAAAAACAACACTAAAAGTCTTATAAAAACAACCTTATACATGTACACGGTACATTTAATATTTGACCCGACACACCGAGTTTACAGCGAATCCCTAGCTTAAAGCAATTGGGTATACCTGAAAGCACGGTCAATTAAATATTGAACCCGACACACAGAGTTATAGAACGAGTACCTATTGTAAAACTAATCAAAGCACTGAGAGTGTTGATGGGAGGCGATCTGGTTGCTGCTACTTAAGCTTAAACCGACTTTACACGTTTAATGTTCGTTTTCTTACTGCCTTACTGTCTTGTGACTATATAGGTATGTTGGGTATCTAAATAATTGTAAAAAAGGGCCATATTAATTTATATGGAATACATGTATTGAATGCGGCTATCGAAAGTGGCTTTAAAATTGTAATACTACGCGCCTATTTATCAGATTCTTCAGTATCGTTTTGTAATCACTTCCCTCACAGCGAGAGACAGTCTATACAAAGCGGTAACAGTACTCCGCAGACAATTTACGATTCATTGATAAAACCATCACGTGACTCTGGTATGAAGTTTCTAAAAATAGCTATACAGTCGGGACATTTGATGAACACGTCATTTTCATATTATGAAACAAGTCCGATATCGACGCGACGGAGTGTTTATCTACAAAAATATCGATTTAACGAACAGTTTCACAATAATTGTCGATCTTAGAATAAACAAAAGTTGCTGATTGAATTAAATCAGTTTAAAAATTGGGAGAAACATATGTAGCAGTATTGGGAATGTTGACAGTTTCTGGAACTACTTGAATGCGGATTCACATAACAGCCTAAAGGCGATTCAGGTTGCATTAAGCAATGGGCAATGGTAGTAATGAGAGGCTGTCGCCTCCCAAAAATACAGTTGATTAAATCTTAGACCAGACACTAATGAAAATGAAACAGACCGGAATAATAACAATACACATGTACAATTAATACTAGGTAAATTCAATCTCTAAAAAGTTAAATACATACTGCATTCCGTTAAGGTAAATCCGAAAATAAAATACACTTTTCATTGGTTCGCGTTCATGTAAACTGAACATACACCATACTACATTGTGTTCCACAAATGCCAAGATATAATTCGTCACATATTTAGAATTTGTCCTAGCAATTATAATCCGACAAAATAGATAGGCCGGGCTATAAATAGTAATACATAATCATTCTTATTAACATTTTCACTTCAAGTGAACCGATTTGTTGTAATTACATTTTTACATAATCGTATAAAAATATAAGTAAACAAGTTAAGTCTTTAAAAGGTATATGCTTTTATCCAACGCAACTAGTTCTTTTTAATTTTTGCATTAAACTGAAAATTAGATTATATTCTTTTTTTCGTAATAAGAAATTTTAGATTTCGTAACTCAGAGTGATAAGAATATGAAAAACAAAAACAAAACAATTAGATAATCAAATCACCGAATGCACTAAAGTTGTTCGAATGAATGCAGGAGAAGTATAAATCAAAGATGATGTACAGTACATACATTCATTGGCTTTGCGTGGGATAAAAGCATATATCTTTTAAAGACTTTACTTGTTTACTTATATATTGATCGACAAGTTTTAATGCTTAAAATCAACTTAATATACCACAAATAATAGTAACCTTCACATACAAATTACACAGAATATAATGGTTTATCAGTGAATGTTTTGCCCCAAGCAGAGTGAATGGTATACATGGTGTATAAATAGTTAATTTATAGAACTCTGTCTGTTTATTGACCGGTGGGTAGACACATGCTCTTCCTTCAGAAGTATGGTTGGTCTCAATCATATTGCGTTCACCGTGAAATTACGGAAGTTTCTGCTTTCTACGGTAAATAAAATACTGCAATGCGACACAGACTGATGTGATCTTAATTAAATAAAAACTATTTTGCATTTCTGTTATTGCATTACTTTTCTATTCAAACATTTTACCAAGTCAATTTGTATGAAAAATCTTAGCGTAAAGGAATAGGTAATCGCCTAATAATCTTGCGATCCGCGTTCGATTAATCGTGTCCTTCATTTTTTTCTCCTTTTATGTAATTACTCTTAAATGTGATACATGCACATGCATTACTTTTATTGTCGTATTCACAATATTTCTCGTGATTTTCTACATGATTGAAGTTTCATGAGATTAAACATTATTGCCAATGCTGTGTGTCGCAGTAACATGCTATCAATTGTTATAAAATGTGTAGGCAGATTTTAAGAAAAAAAATACTCGCATAATGCATTTGATTAATGTGAAAATAATAATTAAATACAATGATAAATAAATATTACACAAACGTATTTTTGCTTCACATTTAATTTCCGATTTAAAAATAATAATTTTTTTTAAAGATATGTAGGGCAGGAACATGTGGCTGCATTGGTTAAAACATTACTATTTCCCCATAGCTAAACCACTGCTCAAGCTATTTTATCAGATGTGAGAAATGTTCACTTTTATCCACCAAATCAATTTAAATTTGGGTACTCATTGTAAAGATAACCCCCTTATCCAATATCGCTATACATTTATACATTGTCTCCCTCTTTACATTCAGTGGCAAAGGTCCCAATACCGCGTTGGAGTTATACCAATTTAACTTGATGTGAAGTTCATTTAAGAGTTTACTTACTATTGCTAAGTTTATCCCGGCAAATCTATGTTTATCCAACAGATAAATTGGGTGACTTTTTTATTGAAAAATTCGTCAGTATTCGCAGGCAGCTGAGTGAGGGTCAGTTTGACAATAATGTCCTTTTGGCTGTTGTTAAGTTTAGTGGGGAGCCATGGCTTCTGTTACATCGGACGAGGTGAAACATATCATAATACGTACATCTACAAAGTCGCCTGGATTGAACTCAATCCCAACGTTTCTACTGAAGCCCTGCCTTGACAGTCTCCATCTAATTATCACTGCTATAATACATTAATCTTTGTAGATATATGACGTTCCTATTTTAGAGAAACATTGGTTGTATCAAGATGTGTTAAATACTGTAGACCAGTATCCAACCATCCCTTTCAGTCTAAAGTGCCAGGAAATGTGGTATCAAAACTACTAGAAGGTTACCAGGACAATTATATATTAAATGATGATCTACAATCTGCCAACAGTGCACGACATTCCACAGAGACGGTACTACTGCGAGTCCATCAAAATAATTATAGCGACCGCACTTGACAACAACGCCTGTGTGGTTCTGATAAAGCTAGACATATCGGTAGCCATTGATGTCTTCAACCATCCTATCCTCATAAAACGCTTGGAATATTAATACGACATATCTGACTCTGTCTGCTGTGGTTTCACTCCTATTCGAGTAATAGGTCTCAACGTGTAGCAGTTCGGTCTGCTGTCTCTGATGAAACCTCTCTACACGTTGGTGTCCAACAGGGCTCGGTCCTTGGACCAAACATACTGTATGCTTTTTCGAAACCTGTAGGTAATATAATTATGCAAGAGCCATAAAACACGGCTTTGCAATGATACTCAATACTACCTGGTCATCAGCTCAAGACAGTTGGGCTAGTGTAGTACCTGAACTTGAAGCCTCTTTGTCAGATATTAGTTCATGGATACATCTGTACAAGCTAACAGTAAACCAGTATAAAACAGAACTCATCACCTTTGCACCAAAGGATCTTCTCGACTGCAAATTTCAATTTGACGGAACTATTGTTCATGAATCATCATCTGTAAACAAATAGGTGCCTTCTTTGATAAAAAGCATTACAAACAAACTTATGCGATATTCAAATCTTGCTTTTTTCATGTGCGTAACATCGGGTGGATTATACCATACATTACTGTTAATGCATACAAAACTCACTGGTGACCTCTCGACAATGTTCTAAATGTATTGAATTCCTTTTGTGATTACATTAACTTTTTGAACAATACATTCGTAATGAAATGTATTGAAACAAAATGCAGCAATATGTCGCATTAATAGATGACAAAGTTGCAAAATACTATAATTGAAAAAACCTCATCCATTTGATTTTTATTTATTGATCATGCTAATATCTCTTCGATTCAACAAAATAATCGAACATGAGCCTAGTACGTATATTACATATAAATATCACGTTATAGTACAATATTTCTTTACACAAATATATCATGCTTGATGAATATCTCTTATTTAGATATTCATGAATGCTTCTTAATGCTTCACATTTGTCTCCATCATTTGTTCGCTAGGGGTCTGGTTCCCTGAGTTCATGTAGTGATGTTATTTCTTCAACAGCTGGTTGCCTATCATCTATGTCTACAGTGGTAGTTTTCCGGTTGCTAGCTGCCCAATGTTGAATATTGACATCAGAAAAAAAGGCAAATACCACAGCACCAAAAATGTCCACACCGGCCGCCAGGAAGAACACGTTCCGCCATTCCTCTTGGAGTCCCTGGAAATATATTCGGTTTTTATCACATGTTTCTCCTTGTATGCGGATAAGTATAACGAGTAAGTAAATTGTTTTATCACATGATTGTCCTTGTATCTGGGTTAGTATAACGAGTACGTATATTCTTTTATCACATGATTGTCCTTGTATTTGGGTTAGTATAACGAGTACGTATATTCTTTTATCACATGATTGTCCTTTTATCTGGGTTAGTATAACGAGTACGTATATTCTTTTATCACATGATTGTCCTTTTATCTGGGTTAGTATAACGAGTACGTATATTCTTTTATCACATGTTTCTCCTTGTATGTGGACAAGTATAACGAGTAAGTACATTCATTTATCACATGATTGTCCTTGTATCTAGGTTAGTATAACGAGTACGTATATTCTTTTATCACATGATTGTCCTTGTATCTAGGTTAGTATAACGAGTACGTATATTCTTTTATCACATGATTGTCCTTTTATCTGGGTTAGTATAACGAGTACGTATATTCTTTTATCACATGTTTCTCCTTGTATGTGGATAAGTATAACGAGTAAGTACATTCTTTTATCACATGATTGTCCTTATATCTGGGTTAGTATAACGAGTACGTATATTCTTTTATCGCATGATTGTCCTTTTATCTGGGTTAGTATAACGAGTACGTACATTCTTTTATCATATGTTTCTCCTTGTATGTGGATAAGTATAACGAGTAAGTACATTCTTTTATCACATGATTGTCCTTGTATCTAGGTTAGTATATTCTTATACAGTTATGTATACTACAAGGTTAAAATGACGTCACTTTATTTCCTAAAATTGACGTCATTTTATTTCGTAAAATACGTTATTTGTGGCGTCGTTTATACAATGGATTGTTTTTTCAATAGAAATCTTTGTATGCTTTTGTGTTCAGTTTCATCATATAATAACAATAATCTAACACTCATTATCAATTGATACACAATGCAATTAGTTGTTAAGGAAATATTATTAGGCTCGTCAAAGGCTCACTTAATACATTGTCCAGAACGCGTTTAATATAAGTTTATATCAATTGACAATTCGTGATAGAGCCTCCGTGTATGTACGAGTAGGTCTATATAGTCCACCATATCAACAAGATAATTTATCTATTAGTTCATATTATAGATCTTATTCATTTCGTATCTTTCAAAACAAAATACTAGTACACACAAATACATTATAGATAAAGGGCAATAACTCCTAAGCAACTCCGTACATACTAAGGTTTGAACCCGGAATGTACGAGGGTTGTTCCAATTTTGCTGCAGAAACATAAGAATACAATAAAATGTCAAATTGCTCATGAAAAAAGCTGAACATATACATATAGATATGTCCGATAATAGTTAACAATAATACATTTTGTATATTCGTGAAGAATAATGTAAAGTTATGCCATTTCGTAAATTACAAATGACGTTGCACTTCATTTTCTTCTAGTGTAATGCATACTCTTATGGTTTAGAATGTATTGACGTTTGCATGTATATCTTGTCGTCGGCCTATATATTGTGTAGTTTGTTGTGCATTGTACAACAATATATGAAACAATCACATGACATTTCCTAACATACCTCGCATGAATCTTCTAGAATAATATCGTCAATTGACAGCCAAAAGGAACTCTAAACATAATAGATGACTGATAAGCTCATGTTGGCTTTCAATTGACGATATTTATTAGAATAATCACATCACAGGAAATCGACTCCTTATTTATGAGTTACACTCCCTTTTGTATGCATTTTAACGAGTAAATGTAACTATCCTAACATGCCAGCTTTAAAAAATAATTATCAGAAACCCGCTATGATTCCAAAACTTACATTAGGTGTAAGGAGCCCCGCCATCATTGACGCCAGTATTGATGAGATCACAGCGGCTGCATTGGTTATACCAAATGTTGTACCTGCAAATCTGAAAATACTTGCAAGTTTGAGATTAAGAATTGTATAAATAAAATACAATGTAGAAGTTACATTGGACTAAACTATTCAAATATCGACATTAATGTTCTTAGCCCAACTGTTACATACATTTTGTCCAATATTGGCAGCTATCACTTCAGGATAGGTGATTTTATTTTGAGGCGGCCAAACATTTATTGTCTTGAACCTAAACATTTAAGGGTTTTAGCCTTTAGTGATTTTCACATTGCGTAAGTTACATGCGCACCGCTTTCCTTTCTTAAAATAAAAATGAGAGACTGGTCTTTCATTTCTTTAATGTGATCTGAATCCTGCTTGTTACTGTAAATTGTGGTATTAATTGTGGATGCTGCTAGATGAAGGTTTGGTGACAACTGATGTGTCAGGTTGAGGTCTGGATGGTATTATTTTATATCTGATTTTAGATGATTTCAACAATCGAGATGGTACAGACGAATTCGATTGCATCATTCATGGTCAAGGTTTTTGTCTGTCTGTTTAGATTATCATGATTGCCATGTAGTTGTGTTTATATGCAGATAGCTATTGGTTAGTACGGTAGATCTGAACATTCTAAAGAATATGACACGCTGAATTGTCATTTTATTACATAATTCAGTGGCGTAGCCAGCGATGCGGACGTACACGCGTGCGTACATTAATTTATAAGGAAAGTAAAATGATAAATTTGGCCAAAATTACATTAAAGTCGCACATTTTTACAATGTTGAGGACCCCAAACACAACCACCAACTACGCCCCTGAAATTGCATTGATATTGGATGACGTCATTTTCTGATTTATGACGTCACTCGTAGCTTGATGTACAGAGTTGTTCCCCATGATAAATTATGTATGGTTATTGGTTAACCTGGTGGCAGATCTTAAACATCACTGCAGATTGCTGACCAGAGTAGGCCCTTGTGCTATTTGATTCCGACTTGGTATTAACAGACCGTCCAAGCTTGAACTTTAAGGTAAACGCATCTAGGCCTTCGAAGGCTATACTGATTCAAATCAAGTGAATGATGTTTGGATAATATGAACTAAGGCGTAGCCTACTTGGGGAGTTATATATATTGAATAAGTTCTGCCATGAACAATCGAAGAGCGCCTGGTGGATGTAGTGCCTCCAGCCAGGTGTTCATGAAGCCCACCTAATCAGGCCAATGTGTGTCATGTTTTATTATGCATGAAGAGAAATAACTTACCTTCATGAAGCCCACCTAATCAGGCCAATGTGTGTCAAGTTTTATTATGCATGAAGAGAAATACCTTATTAAATATGTATTCATTATTGTTAAGATAATTATACTTTTATGGCTATATTTATATTTTTCTTCTTTCACAATTTGGCCAAGACTTTAGATTGGTGCATACTGAACGGAGGCTTTATTGTGGATTGTGATGGAAACACGGAATGCAGAGATATGGCATCAATGATCATCATGGAGGATAGAATCTATTAAATTGAAGGATATGGCGTATAATTTTTATTTCATTTTCCCATTGGATTCAGTTTGTATATAATTATATTGTCTATCCTGAATTGTTGACTGAAATTGAGCCCTTGGCTTGTGCACGTTAACTCGGGCTGTATCTACACATTTCCATGTGTATAAGTGATGCTTAGGTTATATCAATATATGGAATCATATGGCTAGTTAAATGACATACATAGAGCCAGTTTGCCAATTACCGAATGGTTCCACTTGCGGAACAAAAGTATGGCTAGTTAAATGACATACATAGAGCCAGTTTGCCAATTACCGAATGGTTCCACTTGCGGAACAAAAGTATGGCTAGTTAAATGACATACATAGAGCCAGTTTGCCAATTACCGAATGGTTCCACTTGCGGAACAAAAGTATAAGTGTGATTTTGAGTTAGTGGAATGCATCCTTGTAACATGGTTTTGGATTTAGAAAATAACTATCCAATTTTATATTGAAAACTTGTCGCCTTAATTTAAGATTGATTAATTTGATAAAAATATGCACATACCGCATTGAAGGGCTGTTGCGACATTTTATGAATCGTGCATATATAAACAGCAGGGATATTTAACCGACAAAATTTCCTCCATTCAAGTTAGTTTAATTTATATTGTAATGTTTACGATGGTAATTCCAAAAATTAATGCCATCAATTTTGATATAAATTTCATTGCATGAAGTGAACCAGTTTCTAACCATTTAGTTACTGTTAAGCTTGCACATATAGTTACCAGGGGTCTTGTCTGATTGGATATATCAACAATTTCGGCAGTGCTACCGAATGTGTTAATGGTAGAAACTGTAATACAGTCTTTATAAGTCGAGTACTGTGAATATCAACTACTAATCTTTTTTGTAGGAATGTAAGAATGTGTACTAATCACAACGCAAAGGAAATGGTTTGTGTGATGTATCATGTATAAGTCAGCAGGAATTGTGTGGACTGTTTGATGGCTTTTATGTTAGGAAGTGTGGGTATCTTGAGTCAGTCAGGAGACAATCGGGTAGAATTAACAGTATCGTTAACCAGGTGGTATATTTAATTTTTAATAAGGAATTGTGATATGAGTGTTACATAAGTACATTAAATGTAAGTTTTACTCAGAATGTACAATCAGAGTTTGTATAGAGAAAATTTTGTGGACATGCTTGTTTGTAGTCAGTATAATTACCAGCACTGGGTTTGAACCAAATTAAAGATTGTTTTATTAAATCAATTGAAGATGTTTTTGTGGTGAAATCACACATACTCATGTTGGTATGGGACAGATGTATTTTCAGTGCTTAATATTAGGCAGTGATTATAATATACAGCAACTTCATCACAAATATAGTTAGTTCAAGCAAAGTTCACATACTGGAATTTGAAATTAATTAGTGTGCTTTGTCTGACTGTGGTAATGGGTCAAGTTGCAATCTTTCAACCTATTTTAAGTTGCCTTGCTATGGATATTGTAGTGGTAATTTTTATAAAAAGAGGGTTTGTTAAAGATTTAGATTATTTAGTGTAATTTCTAGTGATAAATGCATGCTTTAGTCCCCCGTGTATCAGGGTAGTGTGAACATACAACTGTTTGTGGTATGGGGGTGTAATACTAGTAATTTTAGGTTGAGTGTAAAACAAGTTCTTGCAACTCAGCACCTTTTTTCCTGACATAGCTATCACCACAAGGGTATGAGAGGCAAACCAGTTTTCCTATTGCTGAGTGAAAAGGAGTTACTCACTAAGTTACTGATACAATTTCTATTTTGGCATTGGTGTGATTACACATTATCTTCAACTTGTAAATAGTAAGGTTATTAGAATAGGGAATGTATCCGGTCTAAAGCCCATGTGATGTTCATTAAGCTATTATTATGCACATGCTAAGCAAAAGTGGTGAGTAAGGTGATATTAATCTAGTAGGGACATTTGCCACTTGAGGTAGTAAATGATCCAGGTAGGAGACATTTGTTAGTTTAGGGTTATGTGATAATTGCCAGGATCAATAGATGAATGGTATAGACTCGTGCAATCCAGTAGTCATGGCGGAGTTATATGTATTTAGTTCATAGCAGTTGCCAATTAATGGCTCGTTACGACATTTTGTTATTCTTCGTTTATTGTTGTCTCGATAAAATATCTTCTTTAAATTCATGTTGTTAGTTAAACCACCTGCATATGAACAGTTCATAATTATATGTTATATTAATATTATAAACTGTTAAGAGTGCTTTTCTGCAAGCTTCATACAGGCCTTGAATGTGGTTTCAACATTGAATAGTACTTGAATTTAGTGCCACCTTGAAAAAATGCCAAATTGGTACTTGAATTAAACTGAACATTCTTGAATTCAGGCCAACAGCCTTAAATATCCTAAAAAGCCTATTGGTGTTGTCAGATGGCACATTTATTATCTGTGTTAAATTGAAAAGCACCTTTAAAAAATAATAAAGTACATATTAAAATGTATGAGTGTGAATGTCACTGTTATTTGATAATTGAGCTCGTTCGGGTATGACAAGAAATAGAGTATAAAGTGGCAGTGAATTATTACATTTTCGTACTTTTTAACCATGGTGAATGTTTGGAAAAACACCTTGAAAATGCATATTCTACCTTGAATAGTCCTTAAATTTTGGTGTGAGAATTTTGTATGAACCATGTTCTGTTACTATTGCTCCTACTATCATATTGCTTGCAAGTTCCATCATTTAGGACCTTGAACATGGTTCCACACAGTCCATTATGTGTTGGTTGTACAACTCCATTGACTAATTTATAAGAAGTGACAAGTTGGCATCTATTTCTGGCTATTAGTTCATGGTTTGCTGGTAGATTCAATTTAGGGCTTGCCTTTACAATTTGATACAGTAGATCAATTGGATTAGTTTAGTACACAGTTTTGTGGTATATCTACAAGGGTTAGTTTTTATAGAACTTCAACTTGTGCTGTAATGTAACATCTACTATGCTTTCATAACCATCCTTTGTCAGTTGCATTTGCTGTAGGCTTGCAAAGATCAAGGCTGCTGTGTCCTGTTAATTAAGTGGCTACCAAAAAGGTCTTCCATACTGGCAAAAACTTGGATATTGTATGGATATCATTGTGCTGATATTAGCTCTCTTTAAGGTAATTGGCTATCCAGTGTGTCATTAGAAGCGAGGGGAAGTAACTTATTATCATGTGCTGGTACGAAAATTAGTAGACCCGTTGGGGCCCATATTATTTATATGTTGATCTGCGCTCACTTGACAAAAGGTTGTTTCGCAGTAATGGCATACATTTAACGATTTATCAGAAAAATACAAGATGCAAGTGGTTAAGTTTTGTACAGGGTCCTGTATTGTGGTATTGTAAAACCACCTGTCTGTCAATTTACTTTGCCAAGCAAATATCAAGTAAACTATGAATATGACTATATTTTGCAGCATTTAAGCGGCTGCTGTTTTGCATTAAGCAGCAATGAATTTTTGGTGCAACCTTGAGGGTTGTATAGTGTACAGCTACTAAGCCATAGAAAGTCAAACGAATTACAAACTGGACTGTTGCTATATAGAATGCATTAGTTATTTAATAATCAATCCGTTGTTGTTTTGCTCTCGGCTACCCATGTTTAAGTACAACCGTTACGATGACTGATTATATGCTAATGAATTTGATTGAGTTGAGTTGGATTGAATTTATTGGATTTGAGTGTATTGAAATGAGTTGAATTGAATGGAATTGAGTTAAGTTGTACTGAATTGAGTTGAGTTGGATTGAATGGAATTGATTGGATTTGAGTGTATTGAAATGAGTTGAATTGAATGGAATTGAGTTAAGTTGAACTGAATTGAGTTGGATTGAATTGAATTGATTGGATTTGAGTGTATTGAACTGAGTTGAATTAAATGGAATTGAGTTAAGTTGAACTGAATCGGATTGGATTGAATTGAACTATTGTATAGAAATAAGCCGTTGATATTTTGCTCACGGCACTCGGCAATGTTTGGCTTTGTTGCACGGCGGATTTCGCTGGCCCCACCATTCGTGGCGGTGGTCCCTGCACACCGGTCCATGGCGTACCTGGACCGTTGTGTAGGGTCCATATGGCAGACAGCTTAATCCATTTATTATATATATAAATAAAATAAGGTGAGCCCAACACCTGTTACCCAGAGTTGGCTCAAATACTAATTCTATCTGTTCATTGTGAACATCTTGATTTATTAAAGTTGTTGTTGTTGTTGTTAGGGCTAGCCCTTTGTATTGTCGGCAGCCCGAATTTGTAAGCCGTGGCCAAACATTGCCAAACTTAACATTAAATTTATCTTAATCAGTCATCTAGTTTGTTAGTATATTTGGAGCTTTGTAGCTGTACACATTGGTCACTCTTTGTCCGCCTTCAATAAATAATGGCAGCTATCACTTCAGGATAGGTGATTTTATTTTGAGGCGGCCAAACATTTATTGTCTTGAACCTAAACATTTAAGGGTTTTAGCCTTTAGTGATTTTCACATTGCGTAAGTTACATGCGCACCGCTTTCCTTTCTTAAAATAAAAATGAGAGACTGGTCTTTCATTTCTTTAATACCCACCCTCCGCACCCTTATTAACTGATAGAGTACATGTGTTCATTATGGCGAATTTCACACATGCATGTTTTATTGATATATCATTTTCTTTGTTGTTATTGAAAAAATATACTTTGCTGGTTTATTGATATATTTCAGGTACTTGTATGACCGTTGTAGATCTTCGTCGTAGAACCCTTCGTCACGGATTATAAATTATAAATATTGTGTGGGGTCTAAAACCCAGATTGTTAATAGTATTGACTATCTAACTTTCGTCACTGCATGTTTTTGTGGGGTCTCAAACCCATTTTGACATTAATTGTGATAACATGTTTTAAATGCACATTTTGTATTAGTTGTTTGTTACACTTGGTTGCAGACAGCTTAATCCATTTATTATATATATAAATAAAATAAGGTGAGCCCAACACCTGTTACCCAGAGTTGGCTCAAATACTAATTCTATCTGTTCATTGTGAACATCTTGATTTATTAAAGTTGTTGTTGTTGTTGTTAGGGCTAGCCCTTTGTATTGTCGGCAGCCCGAATTTGTAAGCCGTGGCCAAACATTGCCAAACTTAACATTAAATTTATCTTAATCAGTCATCTAGTTTGTTAGTATATTTGGAGCTTTGTAGCTGTACACATTGGTCACTCTTTGTCCGCCTTCAATAAATAAAGTATATTTGGAGATCAACATTTATTAAACGAGTCTAGAAAACACATGTTATTAAGCGAGCCTTTGAAAATTAAAATAAACAACATGTCAGCTGTTTATTCAAATTTTGTCTTCTGAATTCACTCCCGAGTTCCCTCTGTCAGCTATTCATATGTTTGAATTCATTTCTGAATGAACCGCTTATTGCCAACTAAACAGATCTAACATTTCTGCATGGAGTTTTGTGTACCTGCAATTGACTACCTATCTAACAACGGTGCGTTGAAACGTCAAGAGATATATAAGCGTATATTTGCTGGGGATATTGTGTAAATTACCAATGGTTAGCTCTTTGTTGTCAAGTACGTATTTTCAGGACACTGTGGAATGTCTTTTACGACACAATGTACCCGTCGATATATATGATTTAATAGTATGATACAAAATGAACTCACTGGCCAGAATATTCAGCATGGTTAGCAAAGAATCCACCATACGCAACCCCACTAAATAAACATGAGAGACAGAGTAGAATCACGGCCACATAACGAGATTCACACGAGACATATCCAGCCATTATAAGACATGCTGCTATACCTAACATGCCTGAAATGTTTCACAACATAACAGCATACAGTAAAATAAGATAATAAAATCGGACACGGAAGACTGCACTCAACTGAAGCAGCCAAGTGTTGTTGTTATGGTGTATGTGCTCGGCTGTTAAATGGAGTGCTGCCTAACCTGTCAGATTGTTATTATCTTTTTGACTTACATCTTACATACATGAATTCGGTTTAGGAAGGCAAACGTTGCATACAATGAAAGTAATGACTTTAAAACATGAATGTGGTACTCAATACATTAAAAGTAGTTTGTAATAAAACAAATAATGCGTGATAAAAAAAACTATGCTATTAGGCGATTGATATTGCACTAGGGATATATATTCCCTATTTGAATATACATGTATATATATATATAAATAGAGTTGTTCCCTGTCTGACTTAATATTATCTTTTTTTATAATGATACAAGGAATGCATACTAAACGAGCAATATTTGTCGATTGGTATTGCAATTGCGACACAAAAATGTACATTTTCTATTTCCATATTAATTGACACATTAATGTTTTACTCAGAAATTACTGTTTGAAACTAGTTGAATGTAACACACCGCCACACGATAGCCTACTAGTATTGGTATATCGTCAGCTTCGAGTGTGTGAGATCCTGAGTTTGATCCCAGGTCGCGTTATACCAAAGACAAGTTGAAATTGGTACTAGTTTTCCCTTGCTAGACATTCAGCATAAGTGAGCAACTGGTTACTCTTCTCTCATACCCTCGCGGCGATATACAATTAGAACAAACTGTGTCACGATCGACTTAAAATAAAAAAGCATAAAAACAAACGTATACAACTGCAATATCTAATAAACAAATAGACTTACTGACTGTATTAAATGTACGCCTGACGACTAGATGCCAATGAATGTGTTTCTTAATGATAACTTCAGATAATGTACTACAACATAAAGCTGAAATAATTTGAAACACGTAGGGCAAGGACGAGTAGAGACCATTCTGAAAACAAATAAATTGTAATACTTCGACAGGATATTATACATTATTATTACATGCTATATACCAAGAAAACAAAAGCTGTTCAACGAAGCTAATCACCGACATTAAGCAGAAGCGATTCTGGTGGCAAGGTCATGTTTTACGAATGCGCATTGAACCGTGTAATTGTGGTCTGTTTTGTTTTTATGATTTATGTGCTCGAATATCTAAGGTGAGTGCTGCCTTCCCTGTCCGATGTGTTTTATCGTAATGAGCTGGCATTGCAACCCTTTTTACCGCAGTTGAAATATTTCACGTTTACTCTGCATAGTTACCTTCATATTCATGTATATGTCATAGTTATTACCACAACCCAACATTTATTTAAGATTAATCCACCGCACAATAAATATTAAATGTATAAAATAACTACTTCAATTTGTACAAACACTTACACTTTTTAAACTAGTAGATATACAATATAGCTCACCGATTTTATTTCAAATTTGAGAACTTCTTTCAGGAACATTGGAACATTAATAAGGACGGTAACTAAACTCCAGTTGCAGCAAACATGTGCCGTAAGTGACGCCCATAATGGCTTAGATGTAACTATATGTAACCATGGTATTTTCTTCCGTTTCGTCTGAAAAAGATGCAGGGAACGCAGCACTCACCAAAACAGCAGCGCCCGATTTCAAGGCACACAATACAACACAAAAACATAATCACGTACCTCAAGTACAACGCACAATGACACACATGTGGAATGAATCTGAGTACATACCGAACAAACAGAATAAATAGACGATAACATCGACAAAACTTAATGTTGCCGTGTGTCCTTCTGGCGATTGTCGGGTTGGTTATGCAACTGTGTACCCGCTTAATTTGCTGATACAGTGTCTGTGCTTATCACGGAGACAGAAGTAACGAAAACTACAATACAAATAAAGCACAGTAAAGGTTAAAAACGCCGAGGTTTTCCAATTCAATGGCAATTACCAACCGATTACCTCCCTTTGACCATTAAAGACTATGATAATGAAAAGGTGCTACTAAGCATTTTTAAAGGTAACGACCACCATGTTGCTGTGTGAAAAACGCCTACTTTAGAAACATCTCACTAGTTGCAATCTCTTGATAGTCAATAGCAAGCACATGGAACTTGGGAAAGAAATATTGATAAATATATGGTTATGCGGTACTACAAGTAACACGTGCACACTTATAAGATTTGTTAAGTGCACGTGTATTTGATCTAGCTGACAATTTCCAAATAACTGTATTATAATGTGGTATAACAATTCAAAATATTATCTAACAATCAGAACACAAATCGAACAATATATATGTAGAATATTATTGTCTTACGTCACTATTATGGACAATGTGTCCTTTACATGTCTGTATATACTCCACTTCTTCTTGTGATATATTGGGATGATCAGATGGTGAACTATAGGCTGTATAACACCACACACATACGAACAATAACGAAACAGTACCTGCAAAACATCATAATGATGATAAATATCTCAGGATTGAGCAAATATTGATAACAAAATACTGTAACGCACGGACCATCCATAGCCACACAGAAACGACAACAGCGCCTAGCCATCCACGCAAGACTCAGGCATAGATCTAATCATCCACATCCCCAAAAATGGATAATTCAAGCAAGTCTACATACTCACTTCGTAATAAATGACACACTGTGGACTTCGAATTATGTGCATAATTAATGAAGAGGCATATCTAATGATACTAGTATGCAAACACTATTTGACACATATGCAATAGCAGCTGCATCTATCTTCATCGACAGTGTTCATACTACATGAAGTACTTTAAATATGAATGGACGAGCTTATGTGTAGAAGTATATGAACCAGTCTCCAGGAAAATGCCATTTTGACAAAAACATTGATTTTAAGATTTTCTATAGTCTTTGAGGATAATGTTTATGAAGCAAAGTGCAAAATATATTTTGTTATTAGCTCGTGTTTTATGGAAGTTATAACTGTTTTTGTAGAGTCCCTTTTTGGCGCCTTTTGTGTGACGTCGCAAACGTCATTGAAACGTTATTCGACGTTACTGTTACAAAAAATTTATAATTATACCATTTGATTAATTCTTGACATTAATTGTTCAAAATAGTATCGTGTTTTAGAATTATGTTTAATTTTTAATGTTTGCATTCAGAGTAATTAAGGCTAGGACTGTTTTAAACAACTAACTCTTCGTTTTTCTCAATGAGAGTAGTTTTCCGGCATTGGTCACCATAGTAACGAAATAATACTGTGTGATTTCGATATAATTCATGAGAAAGTTAAGATATAGTACTATATGGGTAAGTTACTTAGAATATAACACCTACATTACGAGCCAATGAAAACGCAGAATGTTCTATCTATAACTTAAAGTAGAATCAATAGTTATGTGTTTTTTTCTTACTTTAGGTTATAGTTAGAACATATTAAGTAAATTTTAATGATTAAAAAGGGCGGAGCGAGCGAAGCTCCGCCCTTTTTAATCATTAAAATTTACTTAATATGTTCTAACTAACTTAGAATATAACATTCTGCATTCTGATTGGCCGATAGAAATTATCGTTAACGCATGACGTCAAGTCTGTTAAGAGAAAATTTTAATGATTAAATTTTCATTTTACCGCGAAAATGTGGCGTTTTCATTGGCTCATAATGTAGGTTATATTCTAAAGGTTTTTACAAACCTTGTTACATAATAATAATAACATAATGTCAAAAAAGCAGGTTTTCCTGGAGACTGGCTCATTATATATTATCTGAATTTGCCATATGCGATTAGTAGATTTATTAGATTAGGACCTGATGAACATGTTGGTATAACTGCCGTGATAATAAACTACCAGATTTGAGATCAATGGTAACACAATTACTACTTGACGTGTAATATGAATGTGTATGCATCATACGTATTATTATCACATAACCAGCGGTCCAGGAGTGCCGTAAAGCCGTGCCGTAAATATCGTTCGGCACTCCCAGACTGTGCAATAAATATTTAAATTAGCTTGACGTGACGTTAGCCAATCCATACATTGATCCGTCAATGACGTCAGGCTAATATCAACGTCGCCATTACGTCGCACTCATTGTACCGCTGAATTTTGGCTGAAACATATGCAGCGTACATCATCATTTTGAACAATAATGAGCGTTTTCTAAGGTTATGTGATAAATAGAATCTAACATTCGTGCTCATTACATAAGTTTCATTAAACTCGTCGACAAAAACAATATGACACTCGACAAAGCCTTGTGTCATATCATTTTGTCCACTCGTTTAATAAAATTCGTATGTAATAAGCACTCATGCAAGATCCTCTATTTAATCATAAGGTCCACAAATTAAAACTTAAAACTTACCATGCAAGTAGAATATGGATGGCCAACCATTGTCAAATCCATACACACACAGTAAGCCAGATGTAAGATATGTTACTATTATTCCAACAAAAAAACCTACAACAATACCAGTGCATATGGTATTATATCGTACATTTCTCGTATACAAAATGTTTCAGTACATGCATAAATGTATAATACAAAATGTACTCGGTCGTTTCTAACTACTTCAACAACGCCAATAAAGTCATGTGTGCATGACGTAATGATTTACACATTGGATCTAATTTCTAACTGGATACTTGTAAATTGCCCAGTCAATACAAACATATTTGGAACGATGTGATAAAACTATATGCATATACATTTAATAAAATCGTGGTTGCACTTTTTTAAATAAATTGGATCATCAAACAAATTACTTTGCCTTATATACACTTCGTTAGGTTTTCCACATCAATCTTTGGTTAATTGATATTGATATTTTGCATTAAAATAATTCAATACAATGACGATGTGGTTGGACACCAATAGATGGTCTTGCGTGTATCGGTACTATACACAAAGCACGTTAAAGGACGAATTAGTTTACTTCGGGAAGAGCCAGAACAGATGACCCGGATTCCTGGTATCACACAAACCTTCTGTCTCTTCCCTCGAAACCGGAGGTCATTAGCCAATTAGGCAGGGGTAAAACCGACTGGCCATACACTATGTCTATCCCAGTCGAACGCAGACAAAGTAATACAACAGACGAACATGAGGATACCAACCTGATCCACAAAATGCTATCATAACCGGACGTTCTCGTGGAAGTGACCAGTTGTTGATCATGGACATAGCCGCTGGAATAACTGCTCCCTGCAACAGTGCAACTAGATACATTATAAGAGGTACGTTGTTGTTCTAATACGGCCGTTCTATAGACGTTACGCACTAAACTGGTGTCTTTTCGTAAATCGAACGTTATGCCTGGAATAAATGTGCCGAATTCATATAAACAACGTACTACTATCAAGTCCTGTATATCGACGGAAAGAGCATACATGGAGCTTCGTTCTTATGTACATATTAAAAGAGTATCGTTTTGTATAAGAAATATATACTACGTTTTAAAAAGAAAGTGATGTCAAAAAACGGTGTCACACGTTGCGTCAAAAGCAAGACAGTTATTTTAGGTATTACCATCACTGAGAATTTTATTTAATTTATAACCACATAACCTGGAATCGCCCTAACGTTATAATGACGTCACAGTTGGCGGTATAGCACACTATATTTTGAAAAAAAAGTATTATAAAGATCCAATTTCAAACGGTAAAGTTTATTGAAGTAGATTTTGACACATACGCATTTATTTTGTGTTAAACAAATGGTATAAATATTATAGTGGAATTGGTTATGAACTAATAAGTTTTGTATGACTTTTATAGACATTTTCGCACAGCCTGTTGACTATAAAACAAACGGAATCCTTTTCTGGACGTATGAACAACATACGTTGGTGCAAAACTTTACATGATGTGAAAGGGCAGTAAGTGCTGCCTTAAACAGTTAAGAAATATCATTACTATTGTAAGGTAAACTTACTCCAGCAAGGCCAAGAATGATTCTCACAACGAACATGAGTATTAGACTAGTCCGAGCACATATTGGTGTCACGAGTGCGCATGCGCCGGAAATTGCCATAGTAATTGTAACTATATGTTTCCCGCCATATTTGTCTGCTAGAGTTCCGGCAGGAATTTGTGTGAAAAACGATCCATAGAAATAGGAAGACAGGAGAATGGAAAGTTCAGCTTTTGTCCAATGTATCTCAAACACCCAATCCTAAAACTCAAATATAAACACATCTCAACTTATTATAACTCGTTTATTATGACAGTCATTTGGTGATACAACATTGTGTAAATAACATTGTGTTATATCTCTTATTAATTTATCACTTGGTAGTAAATGTACATGTATGAGTTCAGTAAAGTTCCGCTAATAAGACCACTTTGATTATTTTGAAATCATGCAGATTTTTGCCAGTTTAAGGTCCCAAAGTATTAAATTTAGAACAAAAAAGGTCCGCTAATAAGACCGATTCGCTATTAAAACCACCTTTTTGACTGGTCTTATTAGCTGTATATAGCTTAATGGATACGGTATTGTTTTCCAATGCCTTTTCATCTGATTACCATGTTCAAAACGACAAGAAATGCACGTTATGATATGACATTGTTTGCATACAAGTGACGAGTAATTTAAAACCTGTCATTAAATGCTTGGAGCTCGGTAATAGTTCGTGATTCTATGTTGTAAATGAGACACACATGTTATTGACATTAAAACATTTGTTTTGTTCTTTCCTCTTGCCAATCATTGATCGCCCAGCCACGGACATAGCGATCGACCCCTGAAGCATTGATTTCTAGCATATTTAAATTATTAGTTATTTAGAATAGAGTCTACACTCACAAGACCCCGATGTAATTATATCGAAATATCACTATACAGTCAAGTATATAAAAAGAACGGTCATTATTAGCGAAATGTTTATTGGCTTGACCTACCATCATGGTGCTTGTCTCGGAGTCCTCACCACACGCTGTATCTTGTTCAACACCGCCATGGTCTTGTCTGTATTCATTATTATCGCTTTCAAAATACGAATTTGAATGATTGCCAATGTAACTAGCATTAACCACGTTCACAATGTGCTCATTCTTATTGAAGAAGTATTTAGAATGAGTAATGTCATTTGTAAAGTGACTGTCATTATGAGGTTGAGCGTTAGGCTCGGATTTCGTGGTGTCCACCATACATACCACAGCCAGTGATAGATTGACACGATGCATAAACAACAGAAGGAATGCAAAGAAAATACATATAGCCGTTCTCCATTTAGCTGAGCACAGACACGTTTTCCGATCTGAAAAAAGCAGTCTATAATAATAATTATAAATGGCTATTACGTTGTCATAGGTCATGCAGCCTTTTTAATTTTGAAATAAACGTCTTCTTCTTCTCCAAGCTGTGGGGAGATGTCAGTCACCTACAGAAGGCGGTGCAGTTATCGGCACATCCAAACTATTGATATATACGGCCGTAAAAGATGGAAAGCAGAAGAAGAAGAATTTGTTAATTTAATAATTTGGAAATAAATCATTTAATGAGGGGTATAGACTATATTTCATTTTCATAAAACCTGTCCATCCTGATGCTCCATTTAGGCTCAAACAAATGTAAATATATTTAAAAATTAATTCCAATTAGAGTTAGAGTGTATGTGTGAACTTGTACTAATTTGTTAGCAATTACCGAATTTATAATGTTCTTAATAATATATCTATAAAATAAATTAATATTTCAATATAGACTCTACCTTTATATTTTGCAACGTTGACAGTATCTCCGTTAAGTCTAAGTCTGTCTACCTCGGTGAAATCCTCATCGGCCATTTCTTGGAATAAATCAATATAATTCACAAACTATAATTATTCAACGTACGCCAATTTTATATATTTTGAATTCAATATTATACATTGTATGTAACTCTGGTTGATCCAGAACTTTTATTATACGAGACAAGCCCCACTTATATTTGAACATAATTGAACATCCAATATCTATTTTGCATTGTGTTTTTATGTGTCAGGTAACACTTACACCCACTGTTTGGATTGGGTGCAATAGAGTTGGAACCAAACACAACACTTTTGCAGAGGATGTGGTTTTAGGCTTTTTGAAAGCCAACCACTCCTAGAAGTACACAGAAGGTCTTGGTTGAGCATGTTTATTTCATATGCGTATTTTTCGTCACAAGAGGGGTATTTTGCGTTCCGGTGATTTTTTAGTGAAATTACGCAAACTATTTAAAAACACCGAAAAAACCTTCCATGATCGTAACCATTGGTTATTGGATATCTAGGGCAAATCCAACAAATAAAAGGGGAATTTTGACATAGGTAGGAGTATCCATTGGAACTGTCAATCAATTCATTTCGAAAATTATACATGCCAAACTCCGGAAATTCAGTGTTCCCCAGCTCAATACCACAAAAACAACTTAAGGCCGACAAAAATCTTTAACGCTGTATATACTCAAACGGAACAGTTATTTCAATAACAACAGCCATGTATAATGTAGAATTTCTAGAAAAACCCGATACTGTACTTCGTTTAGTAGCATTAAGGGTATATGCCGTATAAGCCCTAATCTATCTATTATATTGTGCATTTTAACAATAACACATGAGCCAGTCTCAAGGTAAACCTGCTATTGTGACAATAGTGTGTGTAATAAGTTTTTGAAAAGCTTCAAAAGAAGAAAGAAAAAATACAATTCTTCTAGTGATTCGATTTTAAGTAATTAACCCATAAGGTAGTATATCTTAGCTTTATTGTTTCTCATAGATTAATTTGTTGACATAACTTACTTATTTACTTATTACTCCGATGTAAAAGAACGAGGAATTCTTCGTTTAAAACATTAGTAACCTTTCTCTAAATGCGATTTTACGATTTTGATTTAAAATAACATACATATAAAACGTGCTACTATTTGAACAGCTTGTGTCAATAATTGATCAAGTACTCTATTATTGAAATACTTGTCACAGTTACGTCAAATAACTCTAGAGTGGCGTTTACGACGTCAAGCAAAACGTTCCAAACAGGGTCTCTACAAAAGTAGATGTAACGTCCTTAACATTCAAGATATAAGCACAATTTCTTTTGCATTTTGGCTCTATGATAATTAGGCCTACTGTTTTGAATTATTGAAAATGTCACAACATTTTTCTTTCCTAGAGACTGGCTCATATATACTTTGTGACAGGTTTGATAACCACTCTACGGAACATGTCCGATGATTGCACTCGAGAGAAGTCTAAAACTGTCGCAGGTATCTGCTTAATGTAATTAGCAATGAGTCGAGTAGACTTAAGACACATAGTAGTAATGATAAACATACAATTATACATGTCGGTCTTCAAACCAGGTCAGATAAGATAATAAACTACAGTAACTACAGATAATCATATAATGGACAACGGCGAAATTAGAATTAATTATAGAATATTCCGCAATTAAGTACGTATCAGTTTGCAAGTCCTGGAAACTGTTTTATCAAAGCACATACGCGTCATTTAATACCTACGTACCCGAACAAGTCTATTCTACAACAAAGCACAGCTACGTGTTCATTATGTCTGAACTAGAACATGGGATGTAATTATTAGTAGTGTTTTTTTTGTAAATTGTAACACACACAGTGACAAACATGCAATACACTCAGTCCTGTAATACTAAACTATATGTTTGTTAGCTTTGATAGAAAATCATTTTCGTTAATAGAACTTTCTCCTAATATCCAATTACTGCAATGTATTTCATAGCAGTGTGCATGATTTTCTAATTCAATATTGAGTTATTTGCATGATTTATGTGCGATATCATATTTGATACGTATAAATGTCATGTATGTATATAAAGAATATACACATGTATATGTATGAGACTGAAATACACTCCTAAACTGTTAATTATGCTATAATGAAACACGCCAGCAATTACCAACAGCAGTTGAATCATTAATACAGAGCCTGTACAAATCAACTATAATAATAGATAAACACATAGTTACTTCATTCCGTTAAATCCGCAAATACAGTAAACGTTTGTTGAGAAAATACACCATACCTTAATATGCGTCACAAGTGTTAAGATAAAGTCCGTCACAAATTAGGCCTATTAACTTGTTGTAACAATCATACAACCTAGGCATCTATTGCTACACTAAACCAAATTTTCGCCGTACATGCACCACCTGCTTTTCAGCTTTATTCTAATTAATGTGCAGTCGGTTAAAAATAGTTCATTTGATGCAAAAAAAAAAAATTATCAAGAGAATGTGAAAAGGTCGTAACAATAATGAATAATAATGGGGTTGGAAAATAGTCCAATGTGTATGGATACCGGTATCTGTCGTTGGTACTTTATAAGTGAATGTTTAGAGACGAGTGTTGCAACCAAATACGAAAATTCACATTTTATACTTTTTTTAACCAAGGATAAAAGGCAAATTACCTAATACAAGACTATTTTAGGCGGACAATTATGAATATGGTCTGAATTATTGGGGGGCCAAACGATAGTTGGCCCCCCTGTCCTAACATTGGGGGGGGCGTGCCCCCCTGCCCCCCCCCCCCCTTCTCCTACGCCCATGATGCTTAATGGTGATTGGAATTACAATGACAAGGTCTGTATTTGTTGCACGGGCTTGATAAAATTCAAAACATGACGAAATGGTCACGTGACATCTTATTTAAACACAAACATGATGCCATCATTATGCTTATTCTTACAGGTTCACAAAACTCCACAATAGCACGCAGGCAGTTTAATAAATACGTCACGTAATTTGTTTATATACCAAGTCGGTAAACCTTGTGTCCACGTCACAGGCGATAACTCGTTTGATTCCACTTACGTATTTATCGAACAACACATTTATATAATATTACCTCTGTTTATTTGTTTAAATAAACCCAACCACATGTGTTGCATTTAATTTATCGTACCATGTATATTCTGTAAATATGTTTATATTATTGTTATGGACCGTTGGCCAATATCAAATAAAATCATTGTCATTGTATTATATAAGTGAAACAAATTAGAACAGAATTATATAATGAACATTATCACCAAAGTGGTCCACTTCCGTTCCAATGATTAAAAGTACGCATGATATGTAGTATTGTGTCACATTTAACATTATCATAGTTTGTTTTAACACATGACAGTGGTGAAGGCCGTCGAAGCAGAGCGTTTTGTGTTTGTTTTCTGCTAACTGGGGGATTTGTGCAATATCTATTGGGTTGGTTATTACATCCGTATCGTTTAAAGTGGTTTACCAACACTTACGTAGATCGTCATTAGTAGGTGGTTATAAGGCATATAACGTAGCATCCATCACAACTCCATTAAATGTATCAATATTTAGTCGGTTATTAGGCTACAAGCATCTTCTACATCATGCAATGTATAATAGTGATATTCTTGCTATGCATGCTGCAATCTTACTACATTGGCTGTTTCACACGCACTGTCGAACCAACAGGGTTTCGGAATTTTTACATCTATTCAAATATATCCAGTAATTTGAATGTGACAACGAAAACTACATTTGGCTGCTTACGGTATTGCTCTTTACTCCATAATTGTTCCGTGGTGAGTTATGTAAAGGAAAATGGTACGTGCGTTGTAAGAAGACGTATGAAGTCAACTTCAGACGATGATCAACCTGATAAAACCATCGAAACGTACATAAAACAAGGTAAGTGATTTCTTAATGTACGTAAATGATTAACGCAAAAGAGAAATATTGTCTTGAGTTCCACCAAAGTTTTGCTTGTCGTTTAAAACAAACTTGCATAACTGAAAAACATGAATTAAATAAATATCATTTATGTTTTACATTACCCCGAATACGACGGGTGCTCGTGAAGTTCTTAGACTATTTGTACATAGGCATTGTTGAGGGAATTTTAATTAGTTTACTTGACTTAATTTTGCAGACGAAAATATAGACATTTGTTTTATAAATATCCTGATGTGCCGTTCATTATTGGTTCAAATTTAACTATACCAGTGATGCAAACTTTTTTCAATAAAAAATCAATAACTACATTTAGACAATGAAAAGACAATGCAGAACTTCAAAGTAGTTTAAAGCTCATTTTTATATATTTTTGAGAATCGTTTCAATACTTCGGTCTAAAACCACAAACACATTATTACAGTTTTTAATTTTTTTTGTCAATCGGATTTAAAGATTCGATCATTGATAAAGCTCACCAATATGGATGGATCATCAAGATAGTTTGCATAATGCTGTGTGTTTACATTCTCTAAAACATATCCAAAACTTATCAATATCTATGGAAAATGTTATTGTAGAATAAGCTTTTTTGATTTTCTCAGTTTTTTTGCATGTAGTCCATTGATTTTAGTTCCGTGAACAAATTGACACATATGCTTTTCTGGTTCTAAAATGTTTTTCTGTCCTCTTTCCTTGTTTGGTGATTGATAAACAAAACATGTTATTAATATTAACTGTATACATTATATCAAGTAGAAGTGGAGCCAGGTGTGCCTCGCTAGAACATTATTTCTGCTATACTTCGAGTTAACCTGGACGAACTGAGGCACTGACATGGGTGTACGCACACATGAAATATACCTCAGGTGGTTGGAGATGTGGTCTATCACAAAGTAATACATTCACTTAAACCCGTAACTACTTCAGTTTTTTTGTCTCCTAAGTGGTGTTTTTTTTGGTCCTAAACAGTGAACCAATGGTAGCAATCGTATGGGGCGGACTGGCTTTATTATAATCAATGGCCCATGCCACCTTAAGTTATTCTCAACATAGCTAAACAACAATGCAACACTTCAATCACCAGTCATTATGATTACAATGTTTAATTTATTTCTTAAACAGGTAGTGGGAGCTTTTATTTACTGGATCTCAACAGGAGAAAGTTTGATAATGCTAGGGTGAGTTTATTGTAATGTCTACTTATGTACATATTATTACAGGTGTGTGTATTAAATTATGTTACAAACAATAGCAGCTTACAATGTTTCAATGTCATCCTCTGTTATAATCGATTTCAAGTGAATCAAAATGTAAATAGAATCATACTTATGCGTTGACTGGGTTCCGCTGATTTCCATGATGTAAAGTTTTAGTTCTCTTCTCCCGCTACTAAATTAAAATGATCATGATTGGCTTAAAACTGGGGCATTGGTCAATGGCAGGCATCAGTGTAATTTTAATTCATAATTACATCACTTTACGGTTAATTATGCACTAAATTCCAAGTTGAAATATTCATTTGTTTTGGGACGTGGATGGTTCATTCTGTGTCTGACTCTTGTGAAGCTGGCTAGTGGTGTCGCATTTTTTGTGTGGCTTTGAATAGTATGTGTGCTACAGTATTTGTCATTACAACCGTATATCTATAATCGTATTTCAATTACTAGTTGTTAATGCACAGGCCTAAGAAATCATATAACAAAATACAGAGTTTTGACTTTACCTATTTATCGCTCTTTTATTATAATAATTGTCTAGTATGGTAAAAAAGCGAACAATCGGGGAGGACAAAACTATATATAAAAACATAATTTCTTAGGCGTGTAGTTAATGTTATGTGCGAAGAATTACGTATAAACAATATTTACTGGACCTTAATATCACATCGGACCAATAAGAGAGATACACTATGTTCACTAGTCAAGCCTATACAACTACAATACTATCTACTGGTATACATATGTGAACGTCATATAATATTTACTTGTGCATGGTGGACACTTACAGACAGTTTAAACACATGTACATACATTTTGTTTCATGATATGTTTGTACATGTATAACGTATGTTGCAGGAAACCTGTAAGCTGCGAGGTGGACATTTGGCGTACGTAACGTCGGGAACTGTGCGTTTAGCGATTAAATCATTAATGTTGACTCATTTGGAACCAGGAAGTGAGTATGTTTGAACTAGCTCCCCGGAGATAACTCTAGCCTAACCAATAATCAAACATGCATAACATAACACCGCACGATCCACTGACTGCTTGTTATCAATGTAGATTGAAATAGTATATGTATTAAAGAAAATGTGCACAAGATTAAACCAAAATGGACATCGAAAACGCATGGTTGTAATTTTTGTGTTTATTTGTAAACAAAAAGTGTAGACAACGGACATATTAATTTTACTTCCAAGGCTTTAACCTTGTCGTCACAATGTTCTGGACCAACGTGCCAAACTATTCGGTAACTTAAGAATATTCATTAGTCATCTAAACTAATATTTTTAAAATACGAATATGCTTTTGAACATATAATTTCCCAAATGATGTTGTATACATTGTAGCTGACGCGTGGATTGGGGCAAAGCGATCATCTGTCGACAGTATGTTCTATTGGTTTGACGGTGCAGTGATTGGCATAAACATGTGGAGTCCTGGTCAACCGGACTTTTATCTGGGTGTTGAGGATTGTGTACAAGTAAAATCAAACTATGGCTATTATTTGAATAATAATCATTGTAATATCTTAGCGCCGAGTATCTGTGAGTTCATATTTTAGGACAATGCCTGATTAAACTTGGATAAGACATTTTTAATATCAGCATGACAGTGGTTGCGTCTAGTAAACTAGTCAAAATGCTGCAAAATATATGAATCTGTTAAATCTTGTGTACGTGGAAACGGTAGTTATACTGAGAATTTTGATATTGATAAGGGTGTAAGACAAGATGAACCTTTGTCACCGTTGTCACAGTTATTGTTTTTATTTGTTATTGATGACATGTATCATTCACTTTATAATAATGATGTAGATATGTTTATTGTAGATGAACTGCGTATAGTTATGCTTTTATTTACAGATGACACTTATTTTTCATAATATACTATAGTAGGGTTGCAAATATTATTGGACAATTTGTATTATCATTGTGAAACCTGGGTAATAGATCAGACAATTTTGATTTATTTTACAATACTCATAAATTGAATAGTGTTACTAAATTGACTTATTTAGGTATAACGTTGTCTTCTAATGGCAGCTATTTTCAAGCACAAAAAACATTCTCTTTAAAATTTAATGCTCAAAGGGCATTATTTTCTTTGTTTTCCCTTTTTGAGTCTAGTAGTTTTGGAATTGTCAAGAAACTTAAACGTTTTGATTCTAAGATTGCTTCAATTTTAAACTGCGGATGTGAAATTTGGTGTTTTTATAAAGCATTAGACATAGAACGTATATGTTTGAAATACCTAAATAAATACTTAATGTTGTACAACAAACCACTAATGCTGCAATATATGGTGAGTTAGCGAGATTTCATTTAAGTGTAGTGCGTAAAGTTCGAACTATTAAATATTGGCGAAGAATTATTAAGGACCAAAGCACGTTTGGTATACAAATTATTTAACTTAAGAAACCATTTAGGTAACTATGTCAATCCATGGACTCTGGAACTAAGAACTATGTTAGCCAATGTAGAATGTTCTTGTTTATGGAATAGTTACATTACAGATGCTAAAGTCATGAATTTGGAACAATTGATATTTCAGATTTTTAGAGTTAGAAGCATATAACGTTTTTAAATTAAATTTCCAATTCGAAAAATATTTGACATGTATAACTAATTAGGAACATAAACTTGTTAAACAGGATTAAGGTGTTCTTCCCATATCTTACTTATTGAGGAAGGTCGGCACAGAAATATTGAAAGAAATCAACGTTTATGTACAAAATGCACTATGCAGTGCGTAGAAAACAAATATCATTTTATACTAGTATGTCCATATTATAGAAATCTTAGAAACGACTGTCTACCAAGGTATTATTGTCACAGGTCAAGCATACATAAATGTAAGGTATTATTAACAAACTTGCAAAATTTATTTACCTAGCCAACATGCTAAGAGGTTAACAAAATTGATTTCTTTCAAAACCTATCTAGTGCTTCATTTTATATAAATACATCATGTAAAGGTATTTATATGTACTATTGCTTTCCTTTGTATAAAATAATGATGTACAGTACAGTACAGTACAGTACAGTACAGTACAGTACAGTACAGTACAGTACAGTACAGTACAGTACAGTACAGTACAGTACAGTACAGTACAGTACAGTACAGTACAGTACAGTACAGTACAGTACAGTACAGTACAGTACAGTACAGTACAGTACAGTACAGTACAGTACAGTACAGTACAGTACAGTACAGTACAGTACAGTACAGTACAGTACAGTACAGTACAGTACTAAAATACTTTTTGTTTTTCGAAATAATTTATACTTATGAATTGTGTACATGCTTTTCTTCTTGTTATCGCCATCTTGTAAGATAGAACTTTGTAAATCACGATTAACTGCAAATAGTTCACGCAATGTCATGTCATTTCATGTCATGTCAATAAACAAGCTCAAATGAAAGCAATGTACAGGTTGTAGTTTTATTGGTACATGTATTGTCGGCATTTGAAATGCCTTTGACCATTCGCACAATAAAACAAGATGGCCTAGACAAAATAGATAAATATAAGCTTTCCATGGTATCAGCTGTTTTTATGAGCGATAAGGGATATGTTTGCGTTTCGTCCCGTATAAATTGCGGTACGGACACGCCACTGTCATCTTTGGAAAGGGGGCAACTGTTGATCCGTCCTGGTACGGACACACAATCGTTTATACCTTCCTAACTGGTTCCCACAGAATTATGCAGTTAAATAAGTCACCCAGTTATTTGTTTAATTTAGATTGTATTTTGGACACTATAAAGTGTTTCCCACCTCGGGCCATCCCCTTTCTCCACAATATTGTTAAAACTTACCCAATTTTCCTTTTAGTTGAGATTATTTCATATGAATATGTTATAAAGGTTTGATCATGTGTTTTGGCATTTATTGGTATTATGATATATGTTAATTTTACAAAACTTCATTCATGTTGAGCCATTCAACATGGATGACCATGTTACAACATACATTGCATCTGTTATATATTATCCCTGGCCGCTCATAAATATTATTATATAGACACAGCGATTCCTGATCGCATGAGTACTACAGCATGCGACTTATAGGAACATACATCCATGTCCATATGTGGTACATTCTGCTGATGGACACAGCCATTCCTGATCGTAGAGTACGAGAGGTGTTCAACTTATATTTGAACAAAATTGAACATCCAATATTTTCATGAATTTCACAACGAAATCGAATTGTGGCCAGTCAATGCTGTTAAGTAATGTATCAAGTGATATAAATAACCATGATTGTACAATGTATATTTAATATCCTTATAACAAAATCAACTTTCGTATAGATGGTGTTTTTTGCATTTTTGAAGGCAAAAAACCCTCCAAGTGCTGATACTTAGAATTCCCTACCTTAATCGAAGATTCAATTTTGTCCAGATTTAAATTCTATTGATACTTCAACAGGAGACTTCGGTATCCATTTTTTGGGTATAATATACTTCCCAGTTTAACTCATGAACTTCGCCATGGCCGGTCCCAAGCCCGGATGAAAAAGGAGGAGGGTTTTGCGTAGGGCCAGCAACCCTACCATGCAAAAACAACTCACGCTACAGAAACCAACACTACAAGAAATACAAATTCATCGGATTTTTGGCATCGACCCCGGAGAGAGTGTATGAAGCAGAGAAATCTGCCGATGTCCCTTCTCTCTCCAAAGACCGTTACACGGATTGCGACTTGGAATGTGAGAACATTATATGAAACAGGTATAGCTGCACAAGTAGCCAGGGAGATGGAGAGATACGATCTGGAAATACTTGGTTTAAGCGAAGTAAGATGGACATCATCTGGAAAACTCATCATTGCTTCAGGACAGACACTTCTGTACTCTGGAGCATCTGAGGAAAAGGGACACCACAATGGAGTGGGGTTTATGCTTAGCAAGAAGGCAAGCAAGAGTTTGCTGGAGTGGGAACCTATAAATGACAGAATTATTACAGCTAGATTTCAATCGAAGTTCCATAACACCTCTTTTATACAATGCTACGCTCCAACAAACCAGGCAGAAAATGATGATAAAGATACTTTCTATGAAACATTGCATGGAGTATTAGATCGAATCCCAAAGAGAGACATAGTCTTTGTGATAGGAGACCTAAATGCTAAGGTGGGGATTGAGAACACAGGAAGAGAACTGTACATGGGCAAAGAAGGCATAGGCAGCATGAATGAGAATGGTGAACTGTTGGCAGACTTCTGTGGAGACAACAGCCTGGTCATTGGAGGAACTATTTTCCCACACAGGAGGATCCACAAAGCTACATGGAAATCCCCAGACATGGTAACAGAAAACCAGATTGACCACATCATTATATCCAGAAAGTGAGAAGATCCTTGGTGGATGTCAGAGTCTGTAGAGGAGCTGAAATAGGGTCAGATCATGAGCTACTACTAGCTAAAGTTAGAGTCAAGTTAGCAGCTGTCAGGAAGACTGGACTCCAGAAACAGCCCCGGTTTGACACTGCCAAACTGAACTCAGTAGAGAGCTGCAAAGAGTTTACCGTAACTGTTTCAAACAGGTTCCAGGCCCTTGCTGAGATGGATGACTCCTCTGTAGAAAAGAAATGGGAAAGAGTGAAGGAAACGTTGAAGACTGCATGTCGAGAGAAGTTAGGTTTCAAGAAAAGAATATACAAAAGTTGGCTGACAGAACGTACCATCACTAAGATAGAACAGAAAAGAGCAATCAGACAGCGACTTTTTCGAGCGAAGACAAGAATACAGAAGAGTAACATCCAGGCAGAGTACAGCAGCATGCAGAAAGAAGTGAAGAGAAGCACAAGACAGGACAAGAGAGAACATGTGGACAAGTTAGCGACAAGAGCACAAGAGGCAGCTGAAACGCAAGACATGAAAACACTGTATGACATCAGCAGGAAACTGTCAGGTAAAACTGTAAACACAGACAGACCAGTGAAAACCAGAGACGGGAACATACTGACAAAACCATCTGATCAACTGGAAAGATGGAGAGATCATTTCAGTACGCTACTAAATGGAACACCTATAGACAATTCCCCTGATATACCTGAGGGCGAAGACCTTGACATAGACACAGGTCCAATTAGCAGAGATGAAACCATCAGATCCATCAAAAAGCTGAAAAACAACAAAGCTCCAGGACCAGATGGAATCCCGCCAGAAGCCCTCAAAGCTGACGCTGAAGGGACAGCAGACATCATGTTAGGGCTGTTACAAGACATCTGGGAAAAGGAAGAAGTTCCTGCGGATTGGAAGACAGGTCTGATAGTCAAACTGCCAAAGAAAGGAGATTTAGGCTACTGCAATAATTGGAGAGGCATCCAGCTCCTGTCCATTCCCAGTAAAGTTCTAACCAGAATCATTTTAGAACGCTTGAAGAAGGCAGTGGATAAAGAGTTGCGAGATGAACAAGCAGGATTTCGCACAGGAAGGTCATGTGCCGATCAAATTGCAGCGCTTAGGATAATCATTGAACAATCATTGGAATGGCAATCCCCTCTCTACATAAATTTCATCGACTTCCGTAAGGCATTTGACATGATAGATCGCCCAACCATATGGAACATTATGAGGAACTACGGCATCCCAGTCAAGATAGTTAATATCATCCAAAGCTATTACGAAAACACCATCTGTCAAGTAATCCATACCACAGACCTCACCCCATCCTTCGCTGTCACTACAGGAGTTAGACAAGGCTGCTTGCTGTCTCCTTTAATATTCACAATGGTCATATATTGGGTTATGAAAAGAGTGACGAGCCAGCCAAGAGGACTACAATGGACCTTCACAAAACAGCTTGAAGATCTTGACTTTGCGGATGACATCGGACTCCTTTCCCACTCATATGCGCACATCCAGGAAAAGACTCAAGCCCTTCAAAACATAGCGAGGACAACAGGTCTGGAGATCAACATCAAGAAGACAAAGAGTATACGAATAAATGCTCTCCACGATGATCCTATCAGACTTGAAGGACAAGATATAGCTGATGTTGACAGCTTCACATACCTCGGAAGCACTGTGAGTGGGAAGGGTGGGGCCGATGAAGATGTTACAGTCAGAATTGGAAAAGCGAGGTTCGTCTTCTCGTCCCTAAGACCAGTATGGAACAACACCAACATACGGCTTAACACCAAAATCAGACTATTTAACTCAAATGTCAAGGCGGTACTCCTATATGGCTCGGAAACCTGGAAGCACACTAAGATGCTAGATCACAAACTACAGGTTTTCGTCAACAAATGCCTTAGAAGTATACTTAAGATACGATGGCCAGACAAGCTGAGCAATCTGGAGTTGTGGAGGAAGACCAAACAGGAACCAATCATCCAGACCATCAAAGAGAGAAAGTGGAGATGGATTGGTCACATTCTGCGGAGGGAACAATCGAACATTACCCGCCATGCCCTGGACTGGAATCCACAGGGACGCAGAAAAAGAGGTCGACCTGTGACAACCTGGAGGAGGACACTGGAGGCAACACTGAAACCCCTTAGACTATCATGGGGAGAAGTGGAAAGAATCGCAAGAGACCGATGTAGATGGAGACAGGTAGTGAAGGCCCTATGCCCACCTCTGGGCGAAGAGGATTAAGTAAGTAAGTTTAACTCATGAGGTACTTTATGACATGTTTATATGACGACAGGAAGTCCAGTATTGGTGAAACACTTTCAAACCTTTTGCATAAAAAATATGCGTTCACGTTTGTCCCCTTTTCAATCATTTCGAGATCCGCTTTTATATACAACATTCTACAGATAGGAACATCCGTTCATGTCCATATGATGGGTACAGTACCTAGCCATATAGGTACTAGAACATACTACAGATAAGCTTTTCTTTAAGAACGACAACAAAGACTCGTTACTTGATTATAATTAGAGACATCTTAAGAGTACGTAAAATAATAACTTGAATTTAGAAGGCATGCTTCATGCTGGTCTGCTTAACAAGCAATTACGAGAAAGTAGTTACAGTAGCATGGACATTTAAAGGTTTTCAATAGGGAAATAAATATGGTACAGTTTGCTGTTATGACAAGTACCTTCACAATAATTAGATGCAGGAATAATGTTTACTTAATGTCGGTATTAAAAAAAAATGAAAAATATGATGCAATAGATACAAAATAAACACACTTCTATATAATATAGGTCTAAGTTTTTGTTTGTTTTTGCCTTGTATATTTGATAAAACATGGTCATTTTCTGCCACTACAACTTTATCATTGTTTACAATATACAATCAAGGTTTTCGAAACGCCACAATTATTGGATCAGTGTATACGAAATGTTTGTTTATTTGAATTATTGGAATGATATATCTTAGTGGTATGACGTCTGTTCTTTTGTTTTGCCTTATCTAATGGCTATGTTTATTTGTGTTTCCTTCCTGACAATTGGTCGTTTGACGATAAGTATTAGTAGCCATGTGACCTCACTACTACGTAATTATGAAACGTCACTGGTGGTGACGTATCATCTGGCGTTCTCGTATTGATTAACTGAGTATAATTTACACTTTGAAGGCAAATATACAAATTGACTATCATTTATGCTTCTGCGGTATATCTGTATCGTTTATCATGCATCTAATCATTATTTTAGCGGGTTTGGTATGCGTACTGCAATTAGATAACATATATTGTTTCACACGGACTGTCGAACCTATCGGGTTTCGAAAAGTTAAGATCTATTCAAACGTATCAAGTAATGGGTATTTGACATTAAAACTGTTAGGGTTTGTATTTGCACAAAAAACGGCGAAATATCCGCAAAATGCCCCGCCTCCGCGTATTGAGGGTTACCTTAGCAACCACAGATTTTAGAATGATGTCGTTGTAATCATGAATATTCAGGGAAACATTGCTAATGTACCGGTATGTAAAATTACTTCCAGCTAAAGCTTGAGTAAACGGAACGGAGAATAACAAAAGTATAAGCGTTTTCTCGTTATGTATTGATCATCTCTCGTATATGATATGTTTGTTTATTTAAATTAATGGCATTGAAGATCTAAGTTCTACGACGAATGTCACAGTTCTTTTGATTTGCCTTTATTTAATGGCTATTTTATTTGTTTAAGTGTATGTAATTGCTTAATATAAGTGGATACACTTCAGTAGAACGGTTGTTACATTTAACCAAGTTGACTTTCTTTTGCTATCACCGAAGGTCGAAGTTGTATTTGATTGTTTTGTTTCGGTGTATAACAATGAGTCATTGGAAAACTGTTCCAATTTCTTTATTGGCGAAACAGGACTAAAATACTTCCAAATGGATAGCTATGTGTTTGCTTCCTGGCAATTGATCGATTGGTGATAAGTATTAAATAAAATTATTTGTGTTTGATTGACTAATGCACACTAGAAGGCGAATATACAAAATTACTATCATTGTATTGGTGGTAACAGGGAGTAAATGTATCGTTAATCATGCATTTAATAATTGTAATGTGTTTGATATGCATGCTGCAATTATATACCATTAACTGTGTCACACGCACTGTCGAACCTACCGGGTTTCGGAAAGTTAACATTTATTTAAACGTATCAAGTATTTGGTATGTGACAAAGAAAACTAGCTTTGATTGTTTACGGTATTGCTCCTCACTTCAAAACTGTTCAGTTGTAAGTTATGAAAAGGAAAATGGCACATGCATAGGAAGTAGTAGTGTACAAAATATTACACATAGTGGTAATGACGATGACGTCTTTGAAACGTACATAAAATATGGTGAGTGTTTATCATGATTAATCATTTATGTAAGATATGAACGCTTTGTGTCTACCAAATCCGAAGTTTTCAACTATCTTTAATTTGTTTTATTCACTTTATTTAACTTATTATTATAAAAGCAAATAATAAAAAAGTGTTACTGTGCCTTTGTTGTAGCTGTGTTCATCCTGTACTCACCCTTCTGCGAAATCGTTGTTCAGCACGAGGTTGCTACGTTTCTTTCAATTCGCATGTTTACTGCGTCTGCTTGATGTTTTCTATTGGGTTGTCCTCTGGCATGTGGTCGTCCTTGTGGTTTGCTCTTCTCTGCTGGCTTCGGATACATCTGCAGCAGTCTGATTGAGTGGGATGACGTATTTTATAGATGTTCAGTCGCATCTCTTTAGTTACAGTTTTTCTTGTGCTTGTGGCATGTGCCTTTCGTTTTCATGTATTCTTTTACAAGTGCCCTGCTGTTTTTGTATGGTGCTGCCATTGGCCCTAGTTTTGTAATAATTATCTATCATTGTAAATTTAATTGGTAATAGGTGAGATTAAAGCTCCAAAACCGTGAACAGTCATATGTTTTGAACTTTAAAACGCATTCAATTGTCATCAGTATTTCCCATTTACTTTGGCGCCACTTCATTGCGCAGCTATTTCTTCGTATATTTATTCGCACTCTTTTGTCCTTATGAAATTCATTCGTATCCAATCATGTTCGTTTAGAATTTATTATGTTCATCTTTATGGTTATGAAATAAGGACTTTGTAGCTTTTATGTTGTATTAAAAATGTCGTTTTCATCAACTATTTGCGTACTAAGTTTCTTTTTGTTGACAATTATAAAACATGATTTATGCAGCTGCTGTGTTACCCTACGTGGTGACATTCTATGCCGCCATGTTTTAAAGTGGCAACACTTGACGTTAACATTTTGAAGATTTATCATGGTTAAGAATTATGCATTGATTCGTAAACATTTTAGCAATTTTCTTATACCTGAAGTTAGGACTTATACAATGTAGCAGTTCTGTTTCAGTTTCTTGTTCAGTTTGGATTTGGGCATTGTGATGCACGGTTGTGTTGGGGTCTGTGTTCTATCAGTTTTGTGTTGCACTGCCTTTTTGTGCCTACGTGCACGACTGTTTTTGGTAATTGTTTTCTTCTTGTCCGATTTTTCATTGTTTTATGTTAATTATACATACATGTATGAAAATGATATATGAAAATAATCCGAAGTTCAACTTTATGTGGTAAGTCATGCAACACTAATTAGTCTTTTAAAGTTGTTTGGTCTTCAAACGGCCACGGAAGAACAAAGCCCTCTACAATTGCAAAGTGTGGTTTAGTATATCGGCAAGGGCGTTGTACGCCTGTTACAACCTGTAATGCGACTTTCCCATACCATAGAGACAATGATGCATAGTGACGGACATGGAATATGATTATAGTCTGCGAGTATACTTCTGTTCTTGTCAACACACCGATGCCATTAGTTTCTATTCGACTGAACTATTCGATATTATCGGATATACGTATCATTATTTATTTTCAGTATTTACTATTCTATTCTATTTATATACCAGGAAGTGAAGGCTTTTATTCACTGGATCTTGTAAGAAGAAACTTTGATCATGCAAAGGTGAGTAAAACGTTTAGACGTAACGCACAACACTGGAACCTCTAAACGTCGTGTTAAATTACGTGGTTTGTTGAATTTACGAGGAGCGCTTTTTCTTTTAAAATGTTCTCTTTATAAATCAGAAAGACTCCCTGTCAAACATATCACATAGTGTTAATGCATTTAAGAACCTTACAGATTCAGAGAAGTTCCAATATGTAATGTCTAGCGAAAATGTCGAAACAATAAACATGACAGGAAAATTTATACATCAATGTATGCTTAGAAGATCGATACACTTGAAAAATAATGTCTTATAATATGTATACTATACTACGGTGCTGTTATTTAATCTTGTTTGAATTATTTGTTAATATTACACTTATAATTATGCGCTAGACATTCCAATAACTTTGTGCTATAGTCAATGAAAGCACTATTGTTTTTATTATTTTATTTTGTTATTTTCTGATCAGTATTGTTTACATGTTTGTTTATATGTTTTCTCTTTTACTTTGAAATTGTTTTAAACTTTGGATTGCCTTTTATGTAAATATCAAAATTGTATACCCGAGAGGGTCCAGAATTTGGAAAATAAACTCTATTCTATTCTATTCTATATGGAAAGGTATTTTCACAATTGTGGCATATTGTTCTATTGTTTTGCCTTTGTGATAGATTAATAGATATAAATCGATCGCCGAAATTTCTTGTTTTACTTTTCACGTTTTTTACGCGTGTGGGATAATCAAAATTATTTATGTAAATAGCAATAAACACGAATATCGACATGTTTTTCTTTAGAGGTTCTTTTAGCGATTAATATTTTAAAATTGTCGTCGTTACTTTATGCTTAATTTTAAACGTCATTTTTACGCATGTTGGACATATCACAGGAGGCAGACATACTTGCGACATTTTTCGAGTATGTCACCGATTTCAAAATTAAAATCATTTATGTATAGTCCAGTCAGGATAAAAATCCAGTGACGCAGCGGTCGAGTCCACTATAACGGTGTAAAACTAATTATAAAGGCTTATACTGTACAAACAACTATAATTTCAATGCTAAATTAACATAGTTAACTTCGCTCTACCTGTTTAGATAATGGTTGTGATTTTATGCGTACACATAAACTGCAACGTCACTGTCACAGTATCCTAACTGGACTATAAATGACGATATATACGTATATTGACATTTTTTTTCTTAAGCGGTTCTTAAATAGATAAATGTTTTAAAGTTGTCGTCGAAACTTTATGTTGAATTTTTAACGTTATTTTTACGCGCGTGGGACAAAGAAAAACTAACGGCATTTTTCGAGAATGTAAAAATCTAAATTAGTTATGTAAACAACAATGCAAACGTATTCTGCCATTGTTTTTCTTTTTTGAGTTCCTCTGCAGTGAATGGTATAAAATTATCGCCGTAGTTGACTGTTTAATTTTTTTAACGTAATATACAGGGTGATCATTAATATATGGTAACATAAATAACTTTAATAACTTTGTCAGATTTTATGATAGAGAAGTGGTTTGACCCTTGTTATAAAGATAATGAGCCCAAATTTTTTAGGATATGAATAATAAATGTATGTGATATAAAGGTGACGTCCATATCGTCCTTGATGCTGCCGTACATTTTCAGTGATTTCAATCAATTTGGCCATTGTATCATTTTGCCGAAGACCATACATTTACTTGGCCTCTACACTAACCAGACTTAAACCCTTCAGGTTTCTTTTGATGTAGATGCCTAGAGGAAGGAATGAATACTCCAAAACCAGAAACAATATTTGTTTGAAAACTTCAATACAGCGTAAAATTTGTATCATCGGTGGTGTAACATGCAAGGTTTCAATTGTTTATTTTCGACGTATTTTGGAGCTGGTTTTGCAGTTTTGCACAATAAAGGGGAACGTTTCGAACTTATGCTGTGAAAAAAGTATGTGACATTTGAACATGATTCATGTGTAGAATAAAACTTACATATGTATGTTAATCAAAGGTATATAACAATATATATTATCTTAACAACTGACAAACTTATTTAAGTTATTTATGTTACCATATATTAATGATCACCCTGTATAATAATGTGACACGTTTCGGGAAAATCTTTCAAAAGTGACGGCATTCGTCGAGGATGTCTCTAATTTCCAAATACAAAATACGTAATAAACTATGTTAATCTCAGGACAAACGCAAAACATTCTTTTGTTCTGTTGATCCCTTTACGATACGGAGTATAAAATTATCGCCAAAATATCGTGGTTTTATTTCCCATGCAAAAACGCAACGCTTTAACACGTCATTTTTATTCAAATTTTATCTGTGTTGCGTATTTTTCATTTGCAAATTATTTTTCGTTTCCATGAAAATTATACCATTAAATTCGTTATTGTTGATGCTTTCTAACAATATGTATATCATGCACTTACAAACGTTTGATATTATTTAGTATGGACTTGATTAACGACGGCAATCGATAATTACGGAGTAGTTCCAGTTCTGTGCGTAACGTCTAAGTAAATATCTACATCCGTACACAATACTGTAAACCTTGACATTATTTCGCGCCATTTCGTTTCGCGGAGTTCGCGAATGGTAGAATTTAGCGAAATTAAGTCGCCGCGAAAGTGCTAATGAAATTAATATTGACACTACAAGAAACTTAAAAACGCAAACATGTGTAGTCGCTAATATGCCCACGATCAGTAAAACGCGAAAGTTAGTATTCGCGAAAGTAAATTGGGTTACAGTACATGTACGAGGGATGATCCGTATATAACGAGAAAATGCTTATAATTTTGTTATTACTTAGTATTTTCTAAAAACAAATTATGTGGTGGTTAATACATATATTAGGAGAAAACGTACGAAATAGTTTTCAACTATATCGAAAAATAAATTGTTAGGAACATTTTTGCCGACCTATGAAACCGATAGGCGAGGCAACGTCATTTTTGCACCTTTTAACGTTATTCAGAATTTAACTTTGATCAATTTGACGGTCAGATTCCTTAGGCCTTACTGCATTAATTTTTAAAAACTTTTCAGATTATCACCCTTCAATATATATAAATCTTCGCCGATGCCATACAAACTTGAAAAAACTCGTACGATAGTCATCCTTAGGAATATCATTCGAAACATCCAACATTTTCGTGCGTAGTTCTGACGTTGACGTCACGTTACGTCCACTTTGCGTTAGATCTCTAGCATTTTCCAAACCATTTTTAATATGTTATTATGTTCACAAATCGAAGCTTTTGACATGACATCATCAAGTAATGTTTGCTGAATATCGTGTACGATTTTATTATTACTCGTTTTCTTTAAAACTAAATATTTTATTGAAAATCTTTTGTCGTCGGTAATTTTTTCTATCACGGAACGATACCACGTGCGTGACGTAACGAATGACAACATTACCTGTGTATGACGTCATCATCAGTCAGGTGAGTCTTAGGTGACCCCAAGTACCAATTGTCATCACATTGCTGTTGCTTGCATGAAAACTGTAAGGGTTTGAATCTGCGTGAAAATGGTGAAAACTCCGAAAAAAGGGTTACCTTAGCAACCATATATTGTAGCATGATGTCGCTGTAATCATGAACATTCAGGAAAACAGTGCTAATGTATGTTATTACTACCAGCTCAAGTTTGAGTAATATCAAAAGGACTATAACAAAATTATAAGCATTTTCTCGTTATATATGGATCATCCCTCGTATGTATATGTTTATACGCATACAACAATGTATAATAGGCGTGAACATGATGCTTTGTAGAAGCTAATGTTAATGGCCATGTCATAATGTATTTACATTCATGGCCTCACTGCTTAATTCAATGTGTTCAAAATGAACCGTTTTATTTTATTCTATGTGCTACATTTAATTGCTTACAGCAGAAGGAACCACTAAGTTATAAACTCTTAAATTCTTTTTGTCTAACGAACTAATGTATTTTGCAGGAAATATGTTCGCTGCGAGGTGGACATTTGACGTACCTGAGGTCGGAGAATGATCGTTTAGCTATTCGGTCTTTAATGTTAACACATTTGGGCCCAGGAGGTGAGTATGAAACGCTGTACTCCTTTGTCTAAATTGGCTTCGATTTATTGTGTCGGTCATTGGTCAACATTATATCAGTCATATTGGAAACGATCCAGTCATATTATCCTAACACGTTTATCAGCCGCTGTCTGGAAAGCGATACAGTAAACCTTACTTTAGGGTTTGAAACGCAGTCGTTTGCCACTCAGATGGTCGCCAGGAACATAATTATATAAGCATTTTAATTAATGTTCTGACCGTCGTTCATAACTTAAAATATCTGTCGAAAAAACATATAACATACAACACACACATTGTTGATTTGTATACCACCATAAATGGTTAAAAAAGATACAGTACAAACTTGCACAAACGTATCATCTTTTTGTAATTTTAGCCAATGTATGGATTGGGGCAAAGAGGTCATCGGTCGACAGTATGTTCTATTGGTCTGACGGTACAGCAGTAAACGCCAACTTGTGGTACCCCGGACAACCGGACAATTATCTGGGCAAAGAGGACTGTACTGAAGTAAAATCAGCATATATGTATTATCTAAATAATAATGAGTGCAGTATGTTATACGCGAGTGTCTGTGAATTCTCATTTTAGGACACTGTCTGCATAACGTTACAAAATACATGTTTAACAATCTTACAATCTATCTTGTACATTCACATTTTAAGACTGTTGGGTAAGACTATTTTGTGTTTTTGACTGAGACATTCGTATAGTGAAACACCATTCGGTTTTATCCCTGCCTCATTGGCGATGACCCCCGGCTTCTAGAAAAGAGACAGACACTTCCCTAGCTCTTTCCAATTAGAGTCGTTTTGGGGGATTCTTTAACGTGTCTGATATATAGCTTCGATACACTATAGACTTCCTCTGAGTTTCAAACAAGTTCATGGTGGAAACCCTCTAAGGCGTTTCTGAAATGCCCAGTGTCCTTGTGGAAATTCAATCCAGGGCCTCCAGACTGGTAGTCAAGAGTGCTTACCAGTCGGCCGACGTTCCATCTGTTGGAATGAATTTAAAACCCTATCTTTCATCCATATTATGTTGTGAAATGTTTTGTCATCGGACAACTGTCCATGCTCAAGGAAACCGATACATCAAATGCAGAATAAAAATACGTACATGTTCGACTCGAAACTATGACCAACATTTGGACTTTATAAACATTTGTTTCTATCCAGATAATTTAAACCAGTGCCAAACACTACCAAGCAGTATGTAATCAAAGTGTGTTAACTGTATATCTATTGATAGCTTGTAATCAACTTTGGTTAGTTGTCTTTGATACGGATACCAATTAAGTCGTATTTACTTTATGAGTATCGTGTGTATGCTTTGAGTTTGAGTATTATGTCATGTAAATGACTCTTGATTAGTAAATACACTTTTAATTTTTACATTTACAGTATCTGTGCTCGTTTGTTTTAATATATATACTGACTGATTTCAAGTAGAACAATTATGACTTGAACTGTCATCAGATGAGTGAACACACTAACCGAAGTGGCCTAGTTCCGTTTCAATTACAGTACGTGTTGCCTTTGATTCCGTTGTATAATACTTTGTCAACTTAACCTTATGGGTGTTGGATTATTCATCATACCGTGGTTAGTTCCACAGTAAAAACCCTTCAAATGAAGAGCCTTATGTTTGTGTTCGGCTTATCTATCATTGGATAAAGTAAAAATGTAGCCATCAATGTTTAAGCTAGTATCATTTACGATATAAAAGTGGTTGACATTTCCAATCCTTAGCTATCAGAATTTGGACAGAGTTTAGACGTAGGACGTACCTCTAATACACCATGCATCGTATGACTGAAATGTTCTTGGTTTGCATGGTGCTATCCCACGACGTTGAATGTTTAACAAGCACTATAGAATCTAAAGCATTCCGGAAATTGTATACAAAAGTGTCAATTATATCAAGTAACACGAGTATTACAAAGAAAACTAGCTTTGGCTGTTTGCACTATTGCTCTGCACTCCACAATTGTTCAGTGGTGAGTTATGAAAAAGTAAATGGTACGTGCATAGTAAGTGACATCATGCAAGCAACTTCTGACAGTGAACAACATGAAGAAACCACTGAAACGTACATAAAGTATGGTGAGTGATTTACAACATACATTTGTAGTAGCTTGATCTTAGTAATAATTGAAGTAAAATTGTAAAGGTTCAGGGAAACGTTAATTGTTTATTAGGTTAAGGTAGCCCGCCAAGGTGTTTTGTCAAACATATGTTAGCGTATTACTGATACGCTTGTCACTGTCACATTATGTTTAGAGAAGAATTAAACATTTAAACATTTGAAGATACTATAGATATACAGTGTATAAGTAATATCCGCGCCCGTACAACTGACAACCATGTTTATTGACGAATCATGACAAAAATGTAAATTTTGTAATTGGGTCATCCAACAACTAAACTTATTTCTTTAAAATCATATTGAAATCTGGCCAGGTCATTCAATTTATAATGCAACCTATCACATAAATTATTATATACAATGTCAATTACTAGTATTCAAGCATTGTCGTAAGCATTCAAAGTAACATTACTGGTGGTCAATGATCGACTAACATCCTTTCGGCAGATCTTCAGTTCCCGTTGCCTAGGGCAACTACGCACATACTCCCTAAACTGCTCGGCGACAGTCTAGTCAACCTTATGTAGATAAGCATGTCGGATTGTAAGGTAATTGTGGTCTCGTTTCGGCAGGTAATATGATATCGTATCTAGGTATCATGTATAAGTTTGGTTAGAACGATTTTTTCCGTCTACATGAAAGCGCGAAGTCACGCTGGAAACGAGTTTGAAGCGACGTTCGGTCAGTTCTGACGTCAAAAGATTGGGTACCCAAGGAGCGGAAACCTGGTACATGTTCAACCTGTTCGGCGAATTCAAATGAATATGACCAAAACTCATGTTAATTCCCCGGGCTACCTCTGGGCATGTAAATAGTATGTCTGGTTTCAAACGTTTTTTTCATTTCCATGGTATGAAATGGGTCAATTGCACAGATATTCCGATCAACGCGCTAGTATTTTTAACTGTAATTCTGCCTTTCGTGTGATCATCTAACAGTCTCTTACTAGCAAGTTTCGTTAACTTATATCGATGTGTTTTAGAGATAATGGATAGGTTGCATTATATACCAAATGACCCTCGTAGAATGATGCGTTTCCAACCAGACATTCTGAAGCATGTACCTGGATGCCTTTACTACCGGGTATAATGCACTCAGAATGGAATGGAGGCATTGATTTTTGCTAATAAACTTCAAACAACCATCGTGACGATTATTACACGAAGTGTTATTCTAACGACACACTACCTCATTACTTCTCAAGCGGTGTTTGGATACGTTTTATGCGAAAATAATACTGTCGGGGCTGTTTAACAACTGTGAAGCTGTATTATAGTAGAGAATGGGTCAGGATGATTTAAAAAGTGTTTTTTTTCTGAAACAGGAAGTGGTCGCTTTTATTTACTGGATCTTGTCAGCCGGAACTTTGACCATGCAAAGGTGAGTATGATGTTTTTAGATTATTAACATCACCCCGTGCATATACATGTAGTTCATTCAGGTAGCATTTTGTCCAGTTTATGTTCTTATTACATGTATTTGTATATATTCATGAAACTAAGATAATGACACTCTTCAATTATAAAGATGCGTATTCTGCAGTATGAAGACTGTACACAGTTTTTGTAGAAAGCATGATTTTATGAACAATTACTTTCTACTGAGCAAACGAGGATGTATCTGCCCCCCCCCTACATAGTATTTCTGAACGTTCTACCTAAATAGCACTTTTTTTGAAAATTTTAAGCATAAATCATGAACACATGCATTCATTTACAAAGCAGTTTTCTCTTCAGTCGTAAAAATGTAAAATACAATGCATCACACTTAAAGAAGATTGACAACAAATCTGGCAGAGAATTACATATTGTTGTATAATGATTCGTTTATCGCATTGCGCTTACATTTTTCGAAATGCGGTTGCACTTTATGATAAAAATAACTACTTGATGTATATATTTCACACTGCAAAATGTGTAAATCTGTAATAAAACGACCATCGATATGTTTCACGATCATCTACCTAGTAATTAATAAGCAATGAAAATGTTATCAGAATAAATAGAAATTAGGTATAATGCCAGTTCCTCAACATGTGCCATCATATAAATAGCAGATGCCTGCCTGCTTGACATTGGTATTGTCAACCCGATGGCAGAATTTCACCCGAGCCGATGATGACATTCTGTTTCCAGGGTTGCCAATATCAATGTCAAGCAGGCAAATATTTGATATTTAAAATACCGAACAAAATGTAGTGTGACTGTGCTGTCATTTATTGTTGTGTATCAATTCCAGATTATATTTTTAGAAAATCTTCAACAGTCAAAATAACTCAATTTGACGCAGTTACTTGCCTTCGCATGACATTCAAAATGCCAGGTCAATCACATGATCTTACAGTCAGTTTTCGGTCGATCAGGTGTCAAAAAGGTTGAAGCCGTCAATGACCGGCAGAATATCTGTTTCTGTGGGAGTGGGCCTTTAGCATTGTAGAAACAAGTGTGGTATAATAAATGGTAATACCACAATGGAAAACAACACAACTAAAACATTTTTACAGGAAGAGAACAGTATTTCCTCAACTATACCAAGTCACATATGTTTGTACAGTATTGTTTTAATAAGTCGATCATGTGTGATCACCTCCGAACATTTGCTATATAGATTGATCATATCAATTTTATTACATCTATATCTATATGCAGAAGGAAGTGCGAATGAGTGTCCAGAACATTTTAATACATGTACAGGTCGTTACTATTAAGAAAAATGTTAATATATGTGTATATAATTATATAACTTGTTTAAGGGTAATTATGACAATATGAAACACCATCAAACTAAAAATACGCTCATGTCTTACTTGTTACACTTGTTTTGCAGGACAACTGTACGATGCAAGGTGGACATTTGGTGTACATAAAGTCGGAAAGTATGCGTGTAGCTATAAAGCAGTTGATGCAACAATTTGGTGCACCAAGTGAGTATAAAACATTTACGATATAACACTTGGACTTTATTGGCTTGTTGTACTTTATAGTGACGCGTGTGCCTCTCTAGAAATATATTCTGAAACGACTGTGTCCGAGTTTCTTAACATGTATAATGACTGTAGAAATACCCATGAACGTACACATGTCACGTGAATCGATATGATTTAGTCCATGAATCACCAATAGACCCCTCCCCCTAGGGAATTTTGGTCAATATATATTTTGGAAAGCATATGGTCCCTGGAGTATTTTCCTGAAGTCTGCACTTTGGCCATTGGGGCGTTAAGAATTTTAGGAGTAAAACATAAAAATTTATAAACGAAAAGTACGATGTTTTGGAATCAGTTAACTACAATCTTATTTATTATCTTATTTTAAAATAAATCCCTGTAACAGGTAGATTTGAACTTGTCGTATCTAGACTGAAAAAATCAGAGTGCTGCTAATGTGCAAAATGGCTTATTTTGTGGGTAAAACGCTAAAAGTAATTAGTGAAAAGTGAATATTTTTGGAATGTGTGGACTACAATGTCATTTATGGTCTGTTTTTTGAAAAAAATCACTCTAATAGGAAGGTGGTATTATAATGCAGTTTCAGACTGCAAAAAAATAAAACCATGTTTATAATTATGCGATGTGAGATATGTTTGGGTTAAAACATAAAAAAATATAAACCGAAAAGTGCGTGTATTAGGAATCGGTAGATTACAATAATACCATTCTTTTGATAATTGGTTTGTAACTAAATAATATCAGTTTGTTTATTTGTTGTAACATGCAGTTTAAGATTTCAAATATATATTGCCAGATATTTTGAATACATAAACTCAATAAGACCATGGGTGATACAATTAAGAGTTTGGCGTGTGTGATATAGTACACAATCCTGTTTTACAGTCTACCACAAGTCCGTTACTTGTAACGTCAGAAACTACATTACATTGTATATACCGATGACGAATTCCCTAAAAAAGTATCTACGTAGTCGTCCGTGTACTTTACACTTCCGGTTTCGCAAACTTCCTGATTGAATAACTCAGGCTTGCGGTGCTTTTCATTTTCAATTGGCTCAGTATATATTATGATGATTGTATTGTGTACGTTTAGAAGTGTGCAAATACTGCGCATTCTCTCTTGAAAACCATTCGTTTGCTTTTCGTAATCGGTGTTTAGATGGTGTTGCTCTGTAGGACTGGTGTCCGTTAAGATAAGGGCTGATGTTGAAATGAGGAATGCTTTGCAGATGCTTTGCAGAAGTGTTGTAGGATTCGGTGTAATTATCATTTATACATACCTCCCTTTATGGTAAAATGTTGATTTAAGAAACCAGGCAGTACGTCATTCATTGTGAGGGGCAGTATTTAAGCCTAATTGAAATATGTATTTATTGGGGATACTGTTAGTTGATCTGTGTCTGTTTCTTGTGTGGGTGGCTAGGCGCAGCCGCATCTACTGTATATAGTTTTGAATTGTCTGTTCATTACATTATTTAGTGTAATTAATATACATTGTGTTCATCTTAACAACAGTTAACTACCTATACGGCCAGTTACTAGTAGATAAGGTGTGTATTATACAATACACAAAACACAAACCAACAAAATTCCATGTATAATGTTTTACAATTTTAGCTGCCGCATGGATAGGGGCAAGCCGATCATCTGTCGACAAGATGTTCTATTGGTTTGACGGTAGAGCAGTAAACAACTTATGGGGGCCTGGTCAACCGGACGGTGGTATGGGCGCTGAGGATTGTGTAGAGTTAAAGCCATTTTATGACTATCATTTAAATAACGTTGATTGTAATACCTTAGTGCAGAGCGTCTGTGAGTTAATATTCTAAAGCCTAGTGAAGGTTTGACATCTTGTTACCTTCAAGGTTGTTTTTGAATTGAATTGCTATTAATCGGAATAATCATTAATATATCGCTTTAGGTATGTCACTTCTATACAAACAATTTAATATCACAACATAGTAACTGTATTTTTTTCATAGTTTCGTAGATGTTTTAAATGGATAAAAGGGCAGCTGAAAACAATATTTACTTACATTACACTTATAATATACTATGAGGGTATGCTAATTTTAATAAATTAATAAGAGAAATTACAATGTTTATGTACACAATATTATGTATATATACCAGGGTGTATCCAGAATTAACCGGATTGTGTCGATTACTACAAGACTATTTGCTGGAAAGCATAAAATACATCACATCTACATTAAACAATGTCTTTTTGATATTTCTCGAAAATTCCTAGTGATTTTCTCAAATAATATTTGCACTATATACATAAAACTGCACAGTAGGTGAACGCTGAGCGAGCCACATAAGTTGACGTCGTGTGACGTCGTTTGAAAATGTACATTCTTCACAATGTCTACTTGTTAAAACCGTGTCAATATTATTCAAATATATTGAGCATATGCATAGAAATCAATTGATAATGACATAATAAGCATGTCTTCATACCAAACGTGAAGTTTCAGTTTAGTAAATATTGTCTGTGCCGTTGTCAGATCACATGTTTCGCTGGTGATCAACGCCTGTAGTTCACAGCATCTCCTAGCGATTTGATCAACGGCGAATTCAATGATGTCATTCGCCATCGTTCTGTAGCGTCTTGTATGTCTCAGCTATTTCTTTAAACCTCTGATTCTACCCACATACATGTCTGAAACAAAGTGGTCTCTGATGATGCTTGTTAATTCATTGTATACATTGTTGATAATGGCGTTGCGTTCTACCATATGTTTTGTAATATTACAAGCGCACATGTCGATGAAATGCAGCATGTAGACATAAAAAACACCACTGAACCTACAAGCAAAGTCGTGCAAAAATCTAAATACAAATGTGTGTATGAAAATCAGTTTCCATTTTACTTTTTATCGAAACAAAAACGACTGGCCCGGTCATGCGTCACTGGGTTGCTATAGTAACAAAAATAAAGAACTTTCAAACGTCTTACAAAAGTAAACATGTACATAAAAAATAAATAAATACATGTTGATTCATATCCCCGCAATTTACTTTCAGTCCGAAATATGAACATGACAAATTGACTACCATCAGTCAGATTGATTCTAGGTACCACCCCTTACGCACAATCCTATTAAAAAACTCAAACCCAATAAATTAAATACGACACAACGTAACTCAATGTTTAACTGGAACCAACTCGACGCATTCATGGACCTTTTTATGAAAATTCTACTGTACATGTTAAGGTAACATGTCATTGATGGACAATAAGTATTGTTTATAAAGTATCAGGAGAGTTAAACTGGTCGTGATTACTTAGATATTGTAGGGGAGCGTTACAATAATTTCGATTCCCTTGGATATTGACATCAGTACCATGCTGTAAAACCCATAGGCACATGGTTTCAAATTATCTTAGTTTACCCTATGTATAAAGAAGGTTGTGCTGCGACCATATTTAGCGGCAACGGATATGACGTTACAAAAGCTGGTACCCATTTTTTCTACAGTTGTCACAGCAAATACGGATACCAGTTCCTGTAACGTCATATCATTTGCGGCAAAACATGCTCGCTGCACAACCTTCTTTCTATGTAGGATACACTCAGATAATTTCAAACTAAGATAATTTGACACCCTTATTTGAAACCATGTGCCTATGGTACAGTCAACATGGTGAAGGAATTGAAATATCCCTCATGTGGTAAGATATGTTACCACAATCCCCATACTTGATAGAACATTTTAGGCTTGCCTTAGAGTCTTTGACCAAGCGCTGCATCATGGAAACCGACAGGACAATGAATCCAATGTTATTACTATTACATTGTTTGTTTGCTTTAAGCGTTTAAAATTGGTTGTAATTTACACATTTAAATAATTGTCCCGTGATACCCTGTTCTACTCCATTCCTTTGTATGTAGATGTAATTTACATTATGTATTATCTATGTGTGTTTGTTCGTGTGTACCCATTGACTGACTATAAGTGCAACAACTATGAGGTTAACGTAATGGCGGACATTTTTTCTCTGTCTAAATTTATGGTTAAAATCAAAGATATTATCAAAAATAACTGTAATAAATAACAATCAAGCATATAAAACAACAGAGTGAATGTATCTCTTTTCGAATAATGACGAGAAACAAGCCAAAAACGGGAGATAAATGTGCCAAAAGTGATGGAAAAAATCCAAGTGTCGACAACAAAGGAAATAACATAAACATGAACAACGAAAGTAGTGTCAACCACAGTGCTCAAGGATTAAATAGTGTGAATGTAATTAACGGATCAAACGGAGTAAATCAAGGAGGTAATAGTGCTACCAACATGAATGTTCATCCAAATACTCAATTTATAGACCCAAATTTTTACTTACCGCCAATGATGAACCCGAATACTCCGCAACAAATGCACTATCAAATGTCAAACTCTCAATCGTTTGACAATAGAGGATTCACCCCAGCCGGACCACAGATAAGTATTGCTCAGCCCAGTATTGCACATCCCGGTATTGCACAGCCCAACAATGGTCAATCGAATATGGCGAGTCCCGCAAACAATGACTATCAAACAAATGTATTGATCAATATGATAAACAAACTTGATGCTCGTCTCCAGAATATTGAAACTAACGTAAATAATCTGAACAAAATCCAAAAAGAGATATCTGTTATCCACTGTGATGTTACTGAATTGAAACACGATAATTCCAGTCTGAAACACAAAATGGCGGAGGTCGAAACGTTCTGTCAAACAGTCAGCGATATCACGGATGACTTTTGTGATCATAAACAAAATTGTTCAGCATCAATGTGTGAAATCCAGAATGAAAATAAACATCTTAGAGATAAAGTCTCTGCACTGGAAACACAAAACAATGAAATAAGAGACAAAATGTTGGATCTGCAATGTAGGTCAATGAGAGAAAATCTACTGTTTACAGGTATAAATGAAAGCAATGACCCAACACCCGAAGACTGTGAATCAGTCTTACGCTCGTTTCTCAACGAACACGTGCAAAACGATCCAAGTGTAAATACGGATGGGAACATACACATCGGTGACATTAAATTTGACCGTGTACACAGGCTTGGAGGCCCGTACAGTAGGAAGCCTAGACCGATTGTAGCAAAATTTACGGATTACAAACAACGAGAAGTCATTAGAAATGCGGGAGTAAATTTAAACAAGCAAAAGAAGACGCACTATATAAACGAACAATATCCGCCAGAAATTGAAGAGCGACGCAAAATTCTCTTCCCAATTCTACGGAAACTAAAAGCCAATAAAACAAACAGATGCAACCTTGTCCGTGACAAATTGTATTTAAATGGTATGGTGTACAATCCCCACACTGATATGTTCGTAAATCCGGGACGTCAGCCTCAATCAAGAGTACCAGACATGCGTCAAAATTTCCCAAGTAAAAGGCCGGCGTACACAGACAATATGCAACAAGTGCCAACATTCTCAATTCCACGACGACACGTTCATAACCAAGGTCAACGATTAGATTTTACTACACCAAATAAATACAATGCATTAAACAGTGAAAACTCGGGACCAGTTAACAGAAACAAACAAAAAGCGAGGTCCCCACTAGATGACACGCAAGTAAAGAGACCTCATGTAGACTTAACCAATACAGAGTGTCAACCTGCAGAAAGTGTTAATTGTCTTATTTCTGCTGCCTCAAACCCACCTCAACAAGACTCGTCACCCAAACTGGTATCCCCCCAGTCTGGGCCTCAGTTAGAGTCACCATTACATACAAAGGATACCAGCATGGACTATACTGTCAATGAAAGTACACACTCGACTACATAGGACGTGTCGGGAGAGTCACGTGATAACAATTCACCGGATAACCGTGCTAACAATTTACATTTAAATGACCCTGGCAAAACAATCAATATTTTGTCTTTAAATGTATGTGGTCTTGTGTCCAAACAAATTGCACCAGAATTTTTAGAATGTATCCAAAAATACGATTTAATTGGTTTTCAAGAAACGAAGACAGATTGTTTAGATAGTGTATTTTTTGAAAATTATACGTTATACTTTAAGCACCGAAAGGAAATAACTAAAAGGAAATCTGGTGGAATTTGTTTGGCAATCAAGTCCGACCTTAAACCATATATCACATTGTTAGATACTGATAATCCTAATGTGTTGTGGTTTGTCTTATCGGGTCAACTGAGTGAAACAGAAGATACTTTATACGGTGTAGTGTACTTGCCACCGGAATATTCCGACTATGCAACTGACGAACCATTTTCTCTTATACAGCAGGATATTGACTCATTTCCCAAAAAGTACAATAATATGTGTTTATTCGGCGATTGGAACTCTCGAACTAAGAACTTACCTGACTATATTGATGTTGATTTTGATGTTTTTCATGAAAATGATCTCGACGAGTTGTATCTTGAAATGCACTCTAGCATAAACGATATTTTATCAAATACCAATGTATGTATAAACAGAAATAACAAGGATTCTGGTGTAAATAATTATGGTTATAGATTTGTAGATTTTCTTCAGTGTAATGAACTGTTTATATTGAATGGACGTACGAATGGTGATTATGAAGGTTGTGTTACATGTAAAGGTGTCAGCACAGTAGACTATTTTGTATGTTCTTCAAATTTATTATCATCAGTTGAAAGCTTGAAAGTCCTAGATTTTTGCCCAATGTTATCTGATGTTCATAGCCCTGTTAGTATGTCTATGCGTTACAAAAATATTTCTGTAGTTACGAACAAACAAACGCATTGCACCAGTGAAAGCGTTAAAATGTGGAATAGAGATCTGGTTGATGATTTTGTTAAAAATTTAGAACAATGTAAAGTTGATGAAATATTTAACGAATTAGGTCACATTGAAACCCTGAATGAAATTCCGATGGATATGCTTAATAATACAGTGTCAAAAATAGGAACGCTATTCAAAGATAATGCAAAAACTTGTTTTGGTACTAGTAAAAAACGTCCAGAATCAGTTCCACAAGCGGATAAACGCACGTGGTTCAACAAAACTTGTAATGTAGCCAGGCGCGATTTTAATAGAGCTAAGTATCTTTATAAGCTAAGAAAGAATAACGCAAACAAAACCAATTTGAAAACTAAAAGTAAAGAATACAAGAAAACTTTAAGGGAGCATTTTATGAGTTTCAAAAGAAATAATGTAAACAAAATAAGAAATATTAAGAAAAGTAATCCGAAAGCATATTGGAAAGTACTTTGCGGAAAAACTAAAACTAATGTGTCAGCTGAATTGTCAGAACTCTATCAGTTTTTCAAAAATGTGAATTCCGGCGAGTCAATAAATTTACAAGATACCAATGAAGATCCTAATTTCATAAATGAAGAGCTGAATACTGATATCACATTAAAGGAAATAGAAAACGCAGTAAAACTGTTAAAAACAGGTAAAGCCTGTGGTGTCGATGAAATATTAAATGAACATATTAAAAATACATTTCCTTTAATGAAGCATGTTTATGTAAAACTTTTCAATATAGTATTTAACCATGGTATTATACCGGATAACTGGACCATTGGCGTCATCAACCCGATATTTAAAAATAAAGGAAGCTCTCTTGACCCCTCAAACTATCGACCTATTACCTTACTAAGCTGCCTCGGAAAACTATTTACGGCTGTTCTAAACAACCGTTTACAAAATTACGCCTCCAAACATGAACTAATAAACGAACACCAAGCAGGTTTTCGTGCAGGCTATTCTACAACAGACAATATGTTTATTTTGCAAACTCTGATAAATATTCTAAAAAATAGTAAAAAGAAACTTTTCTGTGCTTTCATTGATCTAAAACAAGCCTTCGATACGGTTTGGAGATCAGGTTTATGGTCAAAACTCATAAATTATAATGTAAATGGAAAGTTTCTGAACGTTATTAAAAGTATGTACAATCAAGCAAAATCTTGCGTATCAAAAGATGGACAAAAATCAAGCTATTTTAAATGTAATATCGGCGTACGCCAAGGAGAAAATCTTTCACCAATTTTATTTTCATTTTACTTAAATGACCTTCATGACTTTTTTGCTGACAGTAGACTAGTAAACGGTATAAATTGTGCTAAACATGTTTCAGATGACTGTTTAACAAAGTATCTTAAATTATTTATGCTGTTGTATGCCGATGATACCGTGATAGTTTCTGAAACTGAGCAAGATTTACAACAAGCGTTGAATTTGTATGAACAGTATTGTGATTTATGGAAATTGTCCTTAAACACGTCTAAAACAAAAATACTGGTGTTTTCGAAAGGTCGACAGAAACAGTATAATTTCTTTTTTAAAACCGATCGTCTGGAAGTTGTAAACGAATACAAATATTTAGGAATTCTATTTAGCCGATCTGGTTCTTTTAATAATGCCAAAAAACATATTGCAAAACAAGGCACCAAAGCTATGTATTGTCTCATTAAAAAGGCTAAAGAGCTATGTTTACCTATCGACATGCAATTGGAACTATTTTCAAAAACCGTCAAACCTATTCTTTTATATGGCTGTGAAATTTGGGGATACGGAAATATAGATGTTATTGAAAGGGTACAATTGAAATTCATTAAGCACATATTACATCTTAAAAGTTGTACCTCAAATTGTATGGTTTACGGAGAAACTGGAACAAAACCACTATCAATCGATATTGAAACAAGAATTGTATCATTTTGGGCAAAACTTGTCAATCCTATGAATGTGAAACTTTCCAGTAAAATATATGCTATTCTGTTAAGCCAATTTAATCACACACGATCGATAAATTTCCCATGGATTGCTAATGTCAAGCACATACTTACCTCTTGTGGACTGATAAATGTCTGGGAAATGCATGAATTTCCAAACATTAAGTGGTTAACCGCAACTATAAAACAAAAACTATCGGATTTATTTATCAACCAATGGTATTCATTATTAGAAAACTCTAGTAATTGTGTGAACTATAAGCTTTTTAAACGCACATTTGGGTTTGAGCAATACCTCGTTAAAACCCCACCTGTATTACTACGATACATGATTAAATTTAGAAACAGAAATCATAAATTACCTGTTGAAACTGGAAATTGGAATAAGATACCACTAAACCTTAGAATTTGTACAATATGTAATTTAAACATTGGCGACGAATTCCATTATTTATTTGAATGCCCGGCCATTGCAAATGAAAGAAAAAGATACATTAGACCAAAGTTTTTTAAATTTCCAAATATTTTGCTTTTTGACTCTATAATGAACATAAATACCAATACCGTAGAATACAGAAAATTGTGTATATTTGTTAAACATATCATTACAAAATTTACATAGCTATTGTACATGACATTGTATGTGCCGAACTGTGTCTTTATTTATTCGAAGGTAATTACATGTACTTTATATGAATAACTGTAACTCTCCCTCTTAAATGAGGTCTTCTTTCGTTTTTTGTTCTACTATACTATCTTCTCCTATTTATCTATATTCTGTCATTGTGTTAACCTGTTATATTATGTATATATATATGATTGTTCCTCATTATGTCATGTTATTCATGAAATGAGTGTAAATAAATTTGAATTTGAATTGAATTGACAGAATGGTGGACATACATATTAAAGTGGTCAAGTTCCGTTCCATTGGGTGTATGATTACGTTGCTTTCGAAGCCGTTGCATAACATTTTGTAAACCTGACCTTATCATTGTTCGTGTATTCATTATTAAGTTCAACAGTAAAGGCCATTCGAATAGAGAGCATTGAACCTTGTGTTTGCATTCTGTTAATTGGGCAATGGATGAGGTAGCCCTTCAGATTGGTTCAAAGAGTATCATTTACGCAAATTTAAAGTGATTATCCAATACTGTTGAAGTGATTGTCCACAACCTGACTATCATTATCCATGCGGTTTTTGTACAGGCATCATGTTTTGTTTCATTGTAATTGTTTGGGTATGCATGCTGCAGTCTTGCGTCATAGATTGTTTCACACGCACTGTCGAACCAAAAGGGTTTCGGGAAGTTAATCCATATACAAGTATATCAAGTAGTTGGAATGTGCCAGCGAACACTACTTTTGGCTGTTTGCAGTATTGTTCTTTATTCCACAATTGTTCAGTGGTGAGTTACGACAAGGGAAATGGTACGTGCGTAGTAAGTACCAGCATGCAAGCAACTTCAGAAAATGATCAACCCGACGACATTATTACAACGTACATAAAACAAGGTATTACAACGTTTTTAACTAATTATTAGACTAAGTGGCCCCCGTAGCTCAATGGTTAACGCGCTTGCCGTCTAATCTGGCGACTCGGGTTTAAAACCGGATGGAGGCACACATATATAATTATGCCTGCCATATTTCAGCGGAAAGCTGACTGGCAAATAAAGGCTATGCTCGGCATTTTAAAGAAAGTATAATTCATTTATATTAAATTACGGAAATAATCAGTACAAAGTATTAGTATAACTCATTTATATTAAATTTCGGAAATATTATTTACTAAGTACAGTATGATTCAATTATACTAACATACGGACATTATAAGTCTATAAAAATAAATTTAATCCATGTATGAAATATAATTCCGTGTCCATATTAAGCTTTGAGATACGCGGTGCCATTGCATATTGTCATTAAAGTTAACCTACCTTAATGTTTTGTTAAACATCCTTTATGTCTTCCTAATCACACAAAATATGTCATATAAGAAGAAATGCTACCGGCGAGATTTAAAACTACCGTATAGACGGATAACAGAAGGTCCGCACTATGTAGATTTTAAAAAATGTTTTTCATTTTTTAAACAGGAAGTGGAAGCTTTTATTTACTGGATCTTAAATTGAGGAATTTTGGCAATGCAGTGGTAAGCATAATGTTTTTATCTTTGAGTTCTATCAGTGAAATAAGTCCTACATCTTCAATGGTTATCATTCACTGGAGTGAGCGATGTTAGCTCCGCCCCCTAGGGAACTACTTTAATTTTACCAAACAGTCGGTAACGATTTTATTACTGAACAGAAATATGGCATGTGGATATTCATTTTCTAAGTTTGGTCATTTTCTACCAGTTGGTGTATATTTTGAAGGTAATTCTAAAAAAATCTGTTTCCAATAATCACCATAATCCAAGACGGCTGATTTAGAATTGAAACAATGAATGGAATAATGTATTCATCCGCAGTTTACCCACATCGGTAATGAGGCATAAATAGTACCATTTGTGTCACCAGAATAACACCCAATAACTATGATTTATGTTTGTTTTGATTGAATACGTTAAATATCTCATCTAGTAGTGATAATGTCTCAATATTTTCACTCGCATCCAGCGCTCATGCCAAACATATTGAATTTTATCACAACACGATGAGATATAAACTGTATGCAATCAAAATAAACAAACACCATGTTATACTGATAAATTAATGTGTTGTAGGGTAACTGTGTGGTGCGAGGTGGGCATTTGGTGTACGTAAAGACGGAAAGTGTGCGTTTAACTGTTAAACAGTTATTGATGACAAAGTTTGGTCCATCAAGTGAGTATAACAAAAGCACAGTCTCCACTATTCCTGTATGATGATATAAGTGTAAGCAAAAAGATCAACCATTGCGATACATACACGCTGCTTGCTATAAGGTAATGTGCAACAGAAAACCATTATGGCAAGTGCTCGCCAGTTTCTGGAGGCGTGACAAGATGTTTTAAAGTGAAACAAACAATAATGATGGTTCAAAATGAAAAATTAAAACCGAATTCAAAAGCATTAATATTTTGTCGATATAATGTGTATTATTGTTAATCGAAGTGCCATATTGGTATATTGGTGTGAAAGATGTGGTCCATCTCGAAATGCAGTTGATGTATTTTTAGGCTGAAACATGTAATAAAAAATGCGAATTTGATCTTTTGTGATCGGTACACATAGGAATGTTAAAAATTATTCAATAAATAAATTAGTGACAACTTATGCAAATTATTAAAGAAATAAAAATATGTTCGCGTATTTTGTCGGTGAATAAAACACTGGCAGGAGTTCGGATGCGTTCGAACGAGTGTCCGTGTTTTATTCACCGACAACATACAAGAACAGAGTTTTTATTTCGATTTTAAATACGATAATATCCCGTACTATTTAAAAGCGCGCATTCCATTTTCATCCATTTGACATTGAACATAATTCCACGCTGAAATTGAGTGGCTTATTAGCTGGTACAATTACCTCCCTCGTTAATGAAAACGACCTTCGTAATTTTCTGAAGGAAATAACACATTTTTAACATCGAAACAATTTTGATAACACGAGTATTATGTATCTATTTCCTGAAATGAAAAATATAAATGAATTGATTATCAGAGGTTTTTATAAAACTTAGTTTCGTGAGTATATTGGAGTTTCTAAAAATAGATGCGCCATAGCTGTAACACTGGATACTCGTGCAACTTGCCTTGTTGGGGACTCGTGGAAGTTTTTACTATGAAGTTTACGTTCATTCATTCATAAATATGGCACGTGATACGGAGCGAACTTGACAGGCATGTTTTATTGCAGTAATAATACATGTCCTGGTTTGCGCTATGCGTATATGGATTAATCCGCAGAACGTGTTAGAATGACATATAACTAGTACCTTTAACACCATTTTTGTTTGTGAAAATGTTAAAACAAAGTTTGAAAATAAGTGTGTATGTGTATCCTCTTGATCCATTGAAAACTTAAAATCGATTAGCATCCGAATTCCCTTCATGCGTAACAGATGAAGTTCACATACGGCATTATTTGGCCCTTAACTTTTTTGGTGAAAAAATCATGTTATATTATAACAGGTTTACACTGCCACTCAAACATGAAGTGTGCATATCTCATTCTCTCGTACTCTGCAGACCACTATAAATATGTCATGTAAAGCATAATACGGCGTTTTTTAGTAATAGTCTTAAAGAATCGCGACGTGAATCCTTCTCAAATATCATGATCAATGACATACATGTTGAGAAAATACGTAAAACATACAACATATAAGTTAGCAAACTTTGTTTACACTATTACAGTTTCTGCTTGGGTTGGAGCCAACCGCTCGTCATTCGATGGTATGTTCTATTGGTTAGATGGCACAGCTGTAGTCAACGTATGGAGTTCCGGTCAACCGGATAACGTGCCGGGTGTCGAGGATTGTGTAGATACTTACAATGACTATTATCTAAATAATGCACACTGCAGTATGTTGGCAAGGAGTGTCTGTGAGTTTACATTTTGAGACAACATGACGTGAAGATTTAAAGACATTTAATACCAATATAGTAATAAAAATAATAATAACGTCTTTATTTCAGTGGATAACATAATTTGCAAACTAATTTTCATTATGGTCCACAATTTAGATATAATTTTATGTACACGTATAATTATACAATGCCAATATTTACAACAATACATAATTCAAATTTTGTAGCACAAGAACAAGTATGCATTTTAACACCTAAATCAGATGTTCAGGAGTATTTCAGTCATAAACAACAATGTTGAAAAAATAATATGTGTTGGCAATAATGATTAAATACCAGTAAATTTCTACTTTAAGTCATTGCCTTTAGATGAAGAGAGTGTCCTAGCAGTTTGCACTGATTTTTATCAATATAATGATGTAAAAAAGTGACGTCAAAACTAGCTTTTAGTTAGCTATTATTTAAGGGCTTCTAAGGGCATTTCTAAAACAAGGGAAGATTGATAGACACTATTTGATATACCTCGTCAAAATCAAAATGTCTTGATTTGTTTGAAACATAAATGTTATGCTTAGATATCTAACATAACAATTTTATTGCTAAACAGTGAAGTAAGGTTCGTTGTCACATGGATTACAATTTTGTTAAAATGTTGATATTAATGTGACCACCAGAGGCCTGTTACAAAGGGGTTTTAACACTACCATTCAGTATTAACTTTAAGTACGTATCGGAAATGGTAACAACATTTATTTTCCGGACAATATTTGACCAATGAAATTGAACATTCGCGCTTTATTTACACATTCACCAAGGATAAAGTAATAGCAAATATTTTGTCGAACATACGTAAATATTTGTTTTAACCTTATAACTCGAAACAGTGCACTACAAATAAAGGTCGCTAATTTGTCAATGCTTCTGTTTAAAGTTAACTTTACTACGATTTATTCGCAAGACTCATGGTTTCGCGTGTCAACAACCTCGCGAATATTAGCGAAAATAAAACACCAGAAAAGTATATAATTTGCAGTAAAATTTTTATTGTTGACAAACAAGGTGATACAGTCATGTATTTAAGAATTGAATAGAAAATTCTCTACTTCATCGATGTATTTGCTGTTAGTAAACCACGCCTAATATTATATGCACGTAGGCCTACGTAACGCCTACAATTACCAGCTAAACTAGATGTGACGTCAGGACAAAGATATAGGTGCGTTATGTGTCAATGTAATGAGGTGTAATAATTGAATTGAATAATTAACATCGGAAAGCGCTTCAAACATGACAGTGGCCGTTTTCTTCAATCCGGACACCTCAGACAATTTCTTTCGAATTATCTCTCGGGTGTTAGAATATAACCTACATTATGAGCCAATGAAAACGCCGCATTTTGGCGGTTAACTGAAATTTTTTTTTTTTTTTTTTTTTTTTTTTTTTTTTTTGAGGTGGAGTGATTGTTTATTATCCTCGTCAATAGGTGTGCCTGGGTCGAGGGCATCCCAGTACACACCTTACAAATTCTGAATTAGTATATATATATAAATGTGTATTAGTAAAAAAAGGTAGATATAATATATAGCAGAGATTGAAATGATAATCACGTAGTTATAATATTCAGTATACACAATCTCCAAAATATTAACATTTCATACATTGAAAATTTGAAAACATATTGTTATATAATGCCAGAATATAGATGGACATTGTGTTACTTATCATAGTAAACAAAACACTATCCTCAGTTTTATAGAAACAAAAAGACAATGTGACATTCTCAAATAGTATACTGGTTTCTGGTTCCGGTTTGGTGGGATATCTTACATATTTGTAAATATAAGTGTCTTATCTGGACATTCAGCAAAAAAGGTCTGTTATTTCATTCCAAGTATTATTGAAATGGCTGACGGTGTGATTTTTGATAGCTATTTCTTTTAATATATTGTATTGATACCTAATATAGTGTTTAGCGTACTGGATGGTTGGAACTGTCTCTTTTAATCTGCAGTTATATACATATCTTTTGGTGTAGTAGAATAAGAGATTTAATGCTATACAGTTTTTGTCTCGTATTCCTAAAATAAAATTTTCTCTATTGAGATGGTTGGTTACAACGGCATTATGCAAAAACATATGTTTTAAAAAACTTGTTGTTACTGGGCATTGCCAAAAAAAATGTTCAATTGTTTCTGGTGATGTTTTACAAAAAGAGCAGTTTTCACTTTGCTTAATGTTTATTTTAAATAAAAATGAATTAGTTCCTAGTATTCTATGTATTATTCTGTATTGGAACCACTGAATATTAGAATCACTTGTAATTTCAAAGGGTATAGCAAAGATCGCGAGCCAGTCTTTATCATTAAAGTTAATATTTATTTTTTCCTTCCATTTTGATTTGCACGTAGGCGCCAATTGAGATTGTGTCATTGCGTCGTACATAGGTTGCGTACCTTTTTTAAATTTTAGAATGTCTTTGTAGCACGGTGGAAGGAATGGTTTAGTAAGCACTGTATTATATTTATTTTTGTATTCTAACAAATATTTAGTAACAGAATTTTTTACGCCATAGAATTGAATGAAGTTAGTTTGAAGACTAAATTTTTGGTTGAATTCCTCAAAACTAAGTAAGTTACCTTCCTCATTCGCAAGATCTCCTATTGTTTGTACTCCAGCGTCAAACCAGGTTTTATAAAATATACTATTTTTTCCTACCAATATGTTAGGGTTATAAAATAATGGATAAGCTAATAAATCTCTTTCCTTAAATGGCTGATGTTCATTATACGCGATTAATGCTTTAAAAACATCTTTCCAAAATGAGTTTTTTATTTTATTTCCTATAAGTATTGGATACTGAGTGCTACATTTTATTAGTTTATCAATGTTAAATAGTGTACTTGCAATGTTTATCCATTTACTATTTGTTTGTAAGATTTTCCTTATCCAAGCTATTTTCAAGGAACATATAAATGCATTTATATCCACCATTCCCAGCCCACCGCGTGAATAATGTTGTTTCAAAACTTCTTTCTTTATTCTAGCTTTACCCTGCCAAACGAAGTTAGAGAAGGTATCATTTAACTTTTTTATAGTTTCACACGGAGGATTAGGAAGGGATGTAAACAAGTGATTGAAAAGAGAGAGCACTAAAGTTTTAATTATTAAGATTCTTCCAATTGGTGTTAAGTTTCTTCGCTTCCAATTTGCTAATATTTTGTTCATTTTAAGTATTTTATTTGTAAAATTTATTTCTATCATTTTTTCAAGATCTACGTGAAATTTAATTCCTAACATCTCAAAACTACTTTGATTCCAAGACAGTTTCCATTTTGTTTTTATGGTATTAGAGCTATATTTTTGTTTACCTATCCAAACCACTTTAGTTTTATCGAAATTAACTTTGAGTCCAGAGAGATACGTGTAATCTGACAATACTTTTAAGGTTTCGTTGAGCGATTCTGAAGAGCCGTCAAGGATAATTGTTGTGTCGTCAGCAAATTGTGACAATTTGTGTTCTACGTCATTCACTTTTATACCTTTGATAGTTTTATTTGATCTAATTTTCAAGGACAAAATCTCAGCACATAATATAAAGATGTAACAGCTTAAAGGGTCACCCTGACGACAACCACGTTGTATTTGAAAAAAATCGGATAAAAATCCACATTGTGTAATTGCTGAAACACTATCTTTATATAATATGTTGAACCACTTTTTTATGTCATTTCCAAAGTTAAACAAGGTTAGAGTTTTCTGTACAAATTCCCAAGATAAAGAATCGAATGCTTTTTCAAAATCAATTAATAATAATAAACCAGGAATATCGTTTATTTCAGTATGTTTCATTAAATCATATATTAGCCTTGTATTTTCTCCAATAAATCTATTTTTTATAAAACCTGTCTGGTCAGTATTTATTAATTGTTCAAGATATTTTTTTAATCTGTTCGCAATGCAACCGGAACCTATCTTATAAACACAGTTTAAAAGTGTAATTGGTCGCCAGTTACTCAGAAGTTGTCTTGGTTTTTCTCCCTTTGGTATGCATGTTATAATTCCTTGTGTTTGTGTGATCGTTAATGAATTCGATATGAAAGCATCGTTTAGTGACCTACAAACAAAAGCACCAATATTTTTCCAAAATACCTTATAAAAGTCAGCACTGAACCCTGACGTCCCAGGACTTTTATTATTATCCATAGTTTTTAATGCTCTTGAACATTCGTCTAATGTAATTAAACCTTCTATCGAGTTTGATTCTTCATCTGTTAATTTAGGGATATCTACATTATGTATAAAGTTGTTAAAACTATCCAAATCTATATCCTTTTGTTTTTTAGAGTAAAGTTCCTTATAAAAAAGTGATGTTTCGTTCAGTATATCCTTTTGATCTGTTAATTCAGTTCCATCGACTTTGACAAGTCTGTTGATAGTTTTTGATGTATAGTTATACTTTTCTAAATTACAAAATAATTTGCTAGGCTTTTCACCATTTATGACCCAATCAACTTTCGACCTCACCATGTAACCTTTTAGTTTATTGTCCTGAATAATTTTTAGTTCGGTCTTTAATTGGTTCAAAGTCCCTAAATTATTTTCTTGCAAATTGTTTTCTAGATTCTCGATTTTCTTTTTTAAATTTATTTCATTTTGATTTGTAATTTTCTTTTTATATGAGCTATAAGAAATAGACTTTCCGCGTATTTCCATCAGTAAGGTTTCCAAAAAAAGTTGGTCATTTATTGTAAACTGTATATCCGAGAGGGGATTATCAAGAATTGTATCGATATTGTAGACTGGCAGAGCATATTGTCTTATAGTTGTATTTATTGTTTCATTGATTGCATTCAAGTAGTCTATATCGCTTAAAAGAGAATTATTATGTTTCCAAAGTCCACATTTATGTTTAAACTTTGAAAAGTTGAGTTTCAGGATTATAATTGAATGATCTGATCGAAAACTTGGTTTGATTAGTGTATCAGAAACATTTGTTAATAGAAGAGGGGATATTAAAAAGAAATCTAGTCTGGCCTGTTGTAATGGGTTAGTTCTACGCCATGTATATCTTTTTGTATCAGGATAGTTATATCTGAAAGGATCTGTAAGTTCTCTGTCACTGATTTCCTTTAGTAGTGCTAAACGCGAGAGTTTATTATTTATATGTTTATAATTATAGTAGTCTAACTCAGGGTCTAGTACCAGATTGAAATCGCCACATAACATATAGGTTTCATTTTCCATACTATCAATAATGTCAAAAATATTTTCATAGAAAGATGGTGTGTCGCTATTTGGTCCATATATAGACGCTAAAGTCAGTCTAGTTTCCCCAACATTAAGATCAAGTATAACATAGTTTCCATCTTTGTCACACATGGTTTTATGAATTTTATATTCTATTTTTTTCGAAAAGAGTATCGCTACGCCTCTGGAATTGGAGGAGCAGCTGCTTAAAATACACTCGGATCCCCATTCGGTATAAATATCTTGCAGTTGATCATTGTTAAAGTGAGTATCTTGCAAACACAAAATGTCACAATTTGCTTCTTTTAAGTATTGAAAAACCTGTAGTCTTTTAAATGTACCTTGAAGGCCTCTACAGTTCAAAGACAAAATAGGAATATCACCCATATTTGAAATCGTTTTGAAGATTTTGTGAGATGACCCAAACCAGAACCAGAAATGTACAAATGGAAACAAAAATAAACATTGTCACAAAGAATGAGAATATAACAAATAACAAAAATATGGTGAAGGTCAAACGGTTGAAAAAAGTGTATCGTGGGAAAAATATTACAATTGGAAAACATGTTTACTAGCAATATTCTGTCTAGTTACACAATTCTTGTTTACTTTTAACAAACCATGTTGAAACATTGGTGGAAAAAATAATTGTAGAACATTTCTAAAAGATAACATAGTACTCAATACTACTATTTTACTAGTAGTCATCAGTAAGAATGTCATTAGGCATGTATAGTCATGTGAATGCCATTACATTTTGTCGTTAAGTGATGCAGCAATGTGCATATATAAGCTAATATATAAACTAATATTAAATAATGCGACCAATTAATATCGTATGCTAAACGTTTTACAAATGGTAAGAACGTAATCAGGCATACATAACCCAGGTTTCAATCAAGAGTATGCACTTACATTTAGTCATTAGTCATTTGTTGCATCAATATAAATGTACATAAATCAACTTATGTAAACTAATGAGTCGAATCGATCAATATCTTATATCAAATATTTAACATAATGCACAGCAAGAATGTTTAAATCAAGTACAAGCCTTTACAGTTTGACAAAGATAAAAGCAAACATGTATGTTACAAACATCGAATTTATCAATATCATATGCGAAACGTTTAACTCAATGAAAAGGAAGAATAATATTCAGCATATTTAAAGTTGAAATCAAGTGTCATTAGGCATATATAGTCATGTAAATGCCCTTAAATATTGTCGTTAAGTGATGCAGCAATATGCATATATAAACTAACATTAAATAATGAGTCCAATCAATATCGTATGCTAAACGTTTTGCTCAAACATGTATATATACAAACATCGAATTTATCTATCAATATCATATGCAAAACGTCTAACTCGATGAAAAGTAAGAATGAAATTCAGCATATTTAAAGTTGAAATCAAGTACATGCAAATGAAATTAGATATTGCCAAAAAGTACAACCCTTTATATACATACATGTATATCAAAGTTAAACAATTTAGTACATGCCCTTAAATTGTACAATAGGTACAACACACGCATATAACTTAACGTTCAATAAATGCATCGAATGAATGATACATATATACATATACACACATATACATACATACACACATATATATATACACACACACATACATATACACATACATATACATACACATACATACACACACACATACATATACATACAAGCCATAGTTTGTTCCCAGTGTTTTGTTAACTAAAAAAGTGAAACGTAAAATATTGAGACGAATTAAACGAACAACGCAAATGCAGACAAATGATGTGGAAACTGAAACTGAAAATTTAATCATTAAAATTTTCTCTTCACAGACTTTACGTCATGCGTTGGCGCTACTTTCTATCGGCCAATCAGAATGCAGAATGTTATATTCTAAGTTAGTTAGAACATATTAAGTAAATTTTAATGACTAAAAAGGACTCGCTTCGCTTCGCTCGCTCCGCCCTTTTTAATCATTAAAATTTACTTAATATGTTCTAACTATAACTTAATAGAACGGCGCCATTATGAAACTAATTTCACCGTGACGTCATCATGACGTCATATGTAAACACAACAAGTGATTCAATACAATACAATAGAATACCAATAGAGTACACCAAGCTTTAAGATGCTGCGTGTTGTGCTCAATGAGTATATAATTACAAAAAAATATTCTGTTTTGGTTTTGGCAAATTCCAAACTGTCGACAAACGACGCAATATTAGTATCGCTGTTTTCGTAGACTTATCACACATCTGGTAAAGGATGCTTCTGCTACACCCGTCTGATGTATCCGAGGGTATTTTATCACATATAAATGCCGTACGAACCGTTCCGATTGCGCTTTCTTTATACAAGGACTGCTCAATAATCAAGTACTGCAAATCATATATTTTTCGGAAGAGGGTTGTTGGCCCAGTAAATCGTGAACTTTCTTATTGCATAAACCGTATTCTATTTTTTACAGATTTCTAATAAATATGACAATGTGTCAAGAAAAAAGCACTGTTTACATTATCATAACACATGGTACGCATGTCATATCGCGAATCACGTTTCAATTATGTACACAATGGCAATGAACCATTTGATGATACATATTTGCGAACCAGTAACTGTCTTTGTGCACCATTGTATAACATACGTATCAACACCTGAACCCCTGAATTACCGAAATTGGCATTCAGCTGCGAGAAGAATGAAAACCCAAGTGGTGTATGGCGCAGTAGAAAATGGTAGATATCAGATAAAACGGCAGTGAAATTATGAAAAAAGTAGACATTTAACCATGGGTGATAGGCAATTAATGTCCCCACTTTATGAATAAAAAACGTAAACATTTAGGCAACCAATGTCCCCACTTTATGAATAAAAAACGTAAACATTTAGAAAACCAATGTCCCTACTTTATGAATACAAAAAAGTAGACATTTAGGCAACCAATGTCCCTACTTTATGAATAAAAAACGTAAACATTTAGAAAACCAATGTCCCTACTTTATGAATACAAAAAAGTAAACATTTAGGCAACCAATGTCCCCACTTTATGAATAAAAAACGTAAACATTTAGGCAATCAATGTCCCCACTTTATGAATAAAAAACGTAGACATTTAGGCAACCAATGTCCCCGCTTTATGAATAAAAAACGTGAACATTTAAGCAACCAATGTCCCCACTTTATGAATAAAAAACGTAAACATTTAGGCAACCAATGTCCCCACTTTATGAATAAAAAACGTAGACATTTAGGCAACCAATGTCCCCACTTTATGAATAAAAACCGTAGTCATTTAGGCAACCAATGTCCCCACTTTATGAATAAAAAACGTAGACATTTAGGCAACCAATGTCCCCACTTTATGAATAAAAACCGTAGACATTTAGGCAACCAATGTCCCCACTTTATGAATAAAAAACGTAGACATTTAGGCAACCAATGTCCCCACTTTATGAATAAAAACCGTAGACATTTAAGCAACCAATGTCCCTACTTGATGAATAAAAAATGTAGACATTTAGCCAACCAATGTCCCTACTTTATGAATAAAAACCGTAGACATTTAAGGAACCAATGTCCCTACTTTATGAATAAAAAACGTAGACATTTAGGCAACCAATGTCCCTACTTGATGAATAAAAAACGTAGACATTTAGGCAACCAATGTCCCTACTTGATGAATAAAAAACGTAGACATTTAAGCAACCAATGTCCCTACTTTATGAATAAAAAACGTAGACATTTAACCATGGGTGATAGGCAACCAATGCCCCTACTTTATGAATAAAAAACGTTGACATTTAACCATGGGTGATAGGCAACGATGTATACAAAGTATATTGAATAGTCAGTGGGCAGCCAAAAAAGTTATTACATGTTTTATCATCCCAACCAGTTTTGTAATAATTATTACAACTCTGATTTTTATTACAAAACTGGTGCTACAGAGCACATCATCGTGACAATTCTTCTTAATATTGAACTACAATAGCTATAGACGTAAATTAACAGAATTTATCGCAAACATGAGAATTCACTACTTGGGCAGTGGCATGAATTTGAATTCAACGATCTTATAATAGGTCAAGTTATTGTTGTTGTTTTTTTGAAATAGTTAATTTGGTTGTTTTAATTCCCAATGACAGATTATGTGATGTTGGATCTTGTGGAGATGGTCAGACTGACCTTTTTTAATAAAAACAATGATAACTGCTGTACTTCTGAATTACAGTTTTTATGAAGATTTATACTAGTGTTGTTTGAACCGTTTGTATCTTTAGAATGTTTTAATAGTAACATAAAATATAAATACAGACTTCTTAAAGGTGCTGCCTCACAGGTTTGGCTAAAAAGTTTGTTTATCGTGATTTTCCATCCTAACCAAGTATTGACGGTTGCTTTATGAAAGATTTGGTGCAAATAAGCAATTTTAACCACTCTCGATATCGCCCACTGAGTACTTTGTTCTTGAAAAAAAGCGCTAAGTTTCTTTCCAACATGCTTTGTGAATTATGTAATGCACACGTGATCGAATTGTAACATCAACAAACTACAGCGTTAACATCAATGAGTTACTAGTATTTGGTTTGTTTTTCCATTCGTTTTCATCAAATGCGAACAAATTTCAGGCAATTTAAGTAATAGTAGTGTTAATTCTATAGGGTATTAATTTTTTATGTAAAATACTGAATAACTACAAAATGCCGATGTTTTGCAAGTTATTTTAGATGTCAGTGTGGTTGTTTATTGCATATACAGGCAACTATACAAAAATAACGCGAATATTTCACAATTTTATTTTATTTTTACAATACACGTGAGGCAGTCCCTTTAAAATGACAATTACGGGGAATAATTATAGGTTGCGTGAAGTTGGCAAGGCATTGAACATTGAACATTGAACATTGAACTTTTTTTGTTCAATGTTGTTTTCCAAAACTACATTCAACAAAATCGAATGTTCAATGTTGTTTTCTAAAACTACATTCAAAAAAATCGAATGTTCAATGTTGTTTTCCAAAACTACATCCAAAAAAATCGAATGTTCAATGTTGTTTTCCAAAAAGACATTCAAAAAAGTTCAATGTCCAATGTTCAATGTTGTTTTTCATAACGACATTAAAAAAACCGAATGTTCAATGTTTAATGTTGCTTTCCATAACTACATTCAAAAAAATCCAATGTTCAATGTTGTTTTCCAAAACTACATTCAAAAAAATCGAATGTTCAATGTTCAATGTTGTTTTCTAAAACTACATTCAAAAAAATCGAATGTTCAATGTTGTTTTCCAAAACCACATTAAAAAAATCGAATATTCAATGTTGTTTTCCAAAACGACATTCAAAAAAGTTCAATGTCCAATGTTCAATGTTGTTTTTCATAACGACATTGAAAAAATCGAATGTTCAATGTTCAATGTTGCTTTCTATAACTACATTCAAACAAATCGAATGTTCAATGTTGCTTTCTATAACTACATTCAAAAAAATCGAATGTTCAATGTTCAATGTTGCTTTCCATAACTACATTAAAAAAAATCCAATGTTCAATGTTGTTTTCTAAAACTACATTCAAAAAAATCCAATGTTCAATGTTCAATGTTGTTTTCTATAACTACATTCAAAAAAATCGAATGTTCAATGTTGCTTTCTATAACTACATTCAAAAAAATCGAATGTTCAATGTTGTTTTCTAAAACTACATTCAAAAAAATCGAATGTTCAATGTGGTTTTCCAAAACTACATTCAAAAAAATCGAATGTTCAATGTTGTATTCCAAAACGACATTCAAAAAAGTTCAATGTCCAATGTTCAATGTTGTTTTTCATAACGACATTGAAAACATCGAATGTTCAATGTTCAATGTTGCTTTCCATAACTACATTCAAAAAAATCCAATGTTCAATGTTGTTTTCTAAAACTACATTCAAAAAAATCCAATGTTCAATGTTGCTTTCTATAACTACATTCAAAAAAATCGAATGTTCAATGTTGTTTTCCAAAACTACATTCAAAAAAATCCAATGTTCAATGTTCAATGTTGCTTTCTATAACTACATTCAAAAAAATCCAATGTTCAATGTTCAATGTTACTTTCTATAACTACATTCAAAAAAATCGAATGTTCAATGTTGTTTTCTAAAACTACATTAAAAAAAATCGAATGTTCAATGTTGTTTTCCAAAACTACATTCAAAAAAATCGAATGTTCAATGTTGTTTTCCAAAACTACATTCAAAGAAGATCCAATGTCCAATGTTCAATGTTGTTTTTCATAACGACATTGAAAACATCGAATGTTCAATGTTCAATGTTGCTTTCCATAACTACATTCAAAAAAGTTCAATGTCCAATGTTCAATGTTGTTCCCCATAACGACATTGAAACAAATTGAATGTTCAATGTTCAATGTTGCTTTTCAAAACTACATTCAACAAAATTAAATGTTCAATGTTGTTTTCCAAAACGACATTCAAAAAAGTTCAATGTCCAATGTTCAATGTTGTTTTTCATAACGACATTGAAAAAATCGAATGTTCAATGTTCAATGTTGCTTTCCATAACTACATTCAAAAAAATCCAATGTTCAATGTTGTTTTCTAAAACTACATTCAAAAAAATCCAATGTTCGATGTTGCTTTCTATAACTACATTAAAAAAAATCCAATGTTCAATGTTGTTTTCCAAAACTACATTCAAAGAAATCCAATGTTCAATGTTCAATGTTGCTTTCTATAACTACATTCAAAAAAATCCAATGTTCAATGTTACTTTCTATAACTACATTCAAAAAAATCGAATGTTCAATGTTGTTTTCTAAAACTACATTCAAAAAAATCGAATGTTCAATGTTGTTTTCCAAAACTACATTCAAAAAAATCGAATGTTCAATGTTGTTTTCCAAAACTACATTCAAAGAAAATCCAATGTCCAATGTTCAATGTTGTTTTTCATAACGACATTGAAAACATCGAATGTTCAATGTTCAATGTTGCTTTCCATAACTACATTCAAAAAAGTTCAATGTCCAATGTTCAATGTTGTTCCCCATAACGACATTGAAACAATTTGAATGTTCAATGTTGCTTTTCAAAACTACATTCAACAAAATTAAATGTTCAATGTTTAATGTCGTATGTAGTGCCAACTTCACGCTGCTCATTTGATATAAAAATGCCCGCTATGAAAAGTGAACGTTTAAAATTATAGCGCAATGTTTAGATCGTTTTTTTTCCAATAGTCACGGAAGATAAATCCTACAAAATTTGTACAAACAGTTTCATTGGGTGCTTTCCCTTGCTAATTCAAATTTAATTCGATATTTAATGCTATTTTCGTAATAAAAAACGCGATAACACGGTGTCCGGATTGAAGGTCCTGTTGGACTTAAAATGAGATGATTATGTGACACCTACAACGGCCCTCAAAAATCCACTTAAGCTAAAACAAACAAACAAATTAGCTCTTCAGTTCAGAGACGAACGTAGCTTCGTTCAGGTGAAATTTCAATGACTTAATTTCTTAATTTAGCCATTTCTCGAGTTATCGTGAACAATTTTCCAAAAGTGTCCGGATATAGGACGCCTGCCAGTATAGTTAGCAGTAGTAGATTATTACATTTGTATTAATTTTGCATTCATGCACTCTTAAAATTTAAGTAGTCAAGTCAAATGATGTTTTTATGTTATCAATGTTTAATTTGTTTTGATTTTAAAATTATTAGATCCATTATCTGTTTGAAGTTATTTCAAACTCGCAAAACCAAACGAGCGTATGTTCCTTAACATGCAACGACGAAGACTCGAAATGTCGTATATATCCAATGTGACACTTTGGTTTTACATTTTGTGTAAAAATGTTTCAAATTTGTCGTATCTCCAGTACACAAAAAGCATTGTGCCGATAACCTTGTATGGTTCCGAATTATGGAACAACCTACTTACCTCAGATTCTGCTGCAATATCTCGTTTTCAACATTCTGCTGTTAAACACATGCTAGGGTTACCAGTAGATACCCGTTCTGATATGGCAGAATCCATGCCAGGTCTGAACCGATTACCGTCCAAAATAGAATCTCGCAAACTTATATTTTATTTCTTAGTGATAGATCAAAGGTTAAGTTAGGATACATTCTTGACGTATGTAACATTTTGTATAAATATGGCTTGCAATTCATAATCAACAACTTCACATCCCATCCGCAATGCATACCTTCTAAGCGAGAGTGGAAAAATGAAGTTGCATGTGCAATACAGTTAAATGAAACACTTTTGTGGGACGACCTAATGTCACAGGATACGGACTTTACATTCTTTCGGATACTACATCCACGAATCAGTCAAGACGATTTACACGAAATCTTGTCATTTGACAGCATCTCACTGTCTTAAAAACTCTTAGGGGCACCATTGGAACCTGTGTTCGACATTGAAACTGAGTCTGTATTTCTCAAATCTTCATATATGCATATAAACCAATGTCTGAACATATATATTCTGCTTAGTGAATACCTAAGACAGAACCGTGATATATGTATAACTGGTCAATTGCGAGTCGCTAATCACCTGCGGCATGTCTTCTAATAATAACATATTAATGTAGTTACTATCATGCTCATGTTCATATTTGTATAACTTCTTATACTTTGTTATCCTGTACATATTATGTTCAATATCCTCTGCATAGAGGGAAATAAATAATTGAATTGAATTGATAAAACGACTGAAGCAAACGGATTGGTACTCCGCATGATGAAGGAGAGAAACAGGACACACAGAGTGATGTTATGGTAAAAAAGTTATATCAATTCAAAACTCTAAACGCCAATATCTCAAAAGTACAAAAATGTAGATACGGTAAATCGTTTTTCAGGCGACGAAAAAAAAATGGCCTTTTAACAAATGCTGACGAACAAAACGTTTAATTCAACATAACAGAATCTAATGCGTGCTATTTTGCATTGTCTCTCAGCTTGATTGTCCAATCTGTGTTCTTAGATCTTTGCATTGCTCACAAAGTGCCAACCAACCAAGTACAAACAAAGTGCACATCACGTGACCGCCAAGTGTACTAACACCACGTGACTTCCAAGTGCACTAATACCACGTGACTTCCAAGTGCACTAATACCACGTGACTTCCAAGTGCACTAATACCACGTGACTTCCAAATGCACTAATACCACGTTACCTCCAAGTGCACTAATACCACGTGACTTCCAAGTGCACTAATACCACGTGACTTCCAAGTGCACTAATACCACGGGACCACATTTCCTTAGGTGATAATAAACAAGGAGAGAAGTAAGACGACACTATAAACAACCTCCTAAACACAATATAAATAATACAGTGTAGCAATACCACGTGACTTTTGACTACAGTTACAAGAAGAAATTTGTAAACATTGTGAAATAAAATAGCCATAAGTATTTTATTTCTTCACCGATTTGTATGTAATATATGCCACGCTAAGGGGACAATTATTTGCTTTCCATGAAATATAAAATCTTTTTCAGCCGCTGCGCAGTTTTGTCCATTACCTTGTGAAACCGTGGAACGTGTAGGTTTCACAGGGTAATGGAAATATCGGTAAAACTGCTGAAAAAGATATCATATTTCACGGAAAGCAAATAATTTTCCCCTTAGCGTGGCGTATATTTTATAGAAATCGATGAAGAAATAAATACTTATGGCTATATTTGTGGTCCAGTGTTTACAAATTTCTACTTGTAACTGTAGCCAAAAGCCACGTGGTATTGCTACCCTGTAATAATGATAATAATAAAATAACGACTTTATTTCAAGAGGTAACACAGTTGGGCAGGCCCAGTCTTCCCCGTGAGCTTCTAGTATAGAATAATTAAGGGTAATGTAAACACACATAATATAACACCATGTAATACATAATGCACAAGGCATTTGAAACGAATTTTAGGATCTTGTCAAAATAATGATAGAAAAAACCAACAATCTAAATAAAACACAGAAATGACCATACATATACAGTATAAATGAAACATGATAATCAATAAGAAATTCAATTACATGTACTACAGTATTATAAACGTCCGTTGAATCAGGTCTGTCACTTGCATACAAAAATTGCAATTTTTTATTTGCTTTCAATGGATTACGGAGATTTTTCAGTGAAAATAACAGTGAAAATAACAGTGAAATTACCACTTTGTTATTTTCACTGTTTTAGAAGCTGGTTCCAGTATCGTTCAGAAAAAGAAACGTAACGTCAACGACGCCGGGCTTTAAAATGTACGTTACGTCATCATGACGTCACCATTGTCACGTCGTGACGTTCCAATTTCGACGTGATTTTTCCAATTAGGCCAATTACGGTACCCTTTTAAGAGAAATTGAAGCATATAATAAACAGAAAATTTGTTGATTTTTGATTAAAGGTCAATTATATTTCACTCGTGATCACATAAAATTATATTTTCACTCGTGGCTACGCCACTCTTGAAAATATTGATTTTCTGTGATCACTCGGTGAAATAAAATACGATCTTACACCAAAATCAACAAATATCCTCTATATATTCTAAGTTAGTTAGAACATATTAAGTAAATTTTAATGACTAAAAAGGTCTCGCTTCGCTTCGCTCGCTCCGCCCTTTTTAATCATTAAAATTTACTTTATAACTTAAAATGTGCCGTAATTGGCTTAATTTGAAAAAATCACGTCGAAATTGGAACTTCACGACGTGAGAATTATTACGTCATGATGACGTAACGCATATTTTAAAGCCCGTCGCCGTTGAAGTTACGTTTCTTTTTCTGCATGATACTGGAACCAGCTTCAAACCAGTGAAAATAACAAAGTGGTAATTTCATTGTTATTTTCACTGTTATTATCACTGAAAAAACTCCGTAATCCATCGAAAGCAAATAGAAAAAATCTAATAAATGACTAATTTTCACAAGTTTTAATTAAAGTTCGTATCACGAAACAGATACCGGTCATCACTTAAAAGTTTTGCAAGATCTTCAAGATAGGGACGATAAAAATCCACGAGAACTTTTCGTGTTTCATTCAACATCGGTCCTGCTTTGTATTTCCCTTCTGTTAACCGAAAATGTGACATCGCAGACATACTGTTTAGGATGATCTCATCTGGGATAGCTGAAACAGTTTGCTATAAATTACTAAATTATGGAACATGCATGTTATACATAATTGTATAGATTGATACATTAGTAATGTAGTTACATAATATACAGTACACTCTCTATAAGTGCAACACCCATTGTGATCTACAAATATTGGCCGTTGTGTAGAGGTTGTTGTTCCACAGAGGTTAACTTTACAATAAACATCACCTAAGGGGGACGTATTAAAGGTGGTGTTGTAGAGATGTTGGTGCTGTACAGAGGGCCACACTCCTGACGCAATTAGCAACATATTTTTATTTTCTTTTACAATATGTGATTCCTTAACATTATGTTCATGTCTTGTCATGATAAATTCAATCGTAACTACTCGTGTCTTTCCGCCATGAATCCGGAAGCTCCCTCGGACGTATTAAGAGGAAGGATCGAGAAGCTGGTACAATCACAGGTAACTGTGTCATTAATAAAGAGTAAACAAACAAAAAAGTGTTTTTTCATAAAATTGATAATATCTTATAAGGTTTATAACATGGTCACTGAGGTGCAGTTTGTTTTTAATCAACATTATTAAGATAACATAAAAAATTATAAAATATTTTTTTTTACTCTTTAACACTGATACAGTTACCTGTGGGCACAATCTGCTGGTTAACAAACCTACCACCACGCCTAAGATAATAGATTTTGGCGTCACAAGCAATATAATTATGACATTTAACAGAACATAATCATATTGCATGATAAGCTTAGCATATATATTTATGTCCAGAATGTCTAGTCGGTGCTGTGTATTATATTATTTATCGTGTTTACAAAATTGTTAAAATAGTTCAGATTACTGAAGTTTAGTTTGCTATTCAAAAATTATCATTTTGAATACTAGTAGGACATTTTATTTGTGTAACATTTAATAACAATGACAAAGTATGGATTAAATCAGATCTATCTGATACTGAATGACCCTGACCAATCACAGGTTTTGTCAGGAAACCATCAGCTCTTACATAAGCTTAATGTATTACCCTTTAGTTAAGTGACCATGCATGTGCCTCCCGGGAATCTAAGCTGGCCATTTTACTATAATTACTATGCAGCGCGTATGTTTGAGCTTAATAAAACCAAGCACGGATTTCAGGAGAAGACACGAAAATAAGAGACAGAGGTAAAAGAGCTGTATTCGAACGAGCACTTGTTTGAATACAGCTCCCTATAGCAAGCAGCCATACACGGAGCTGTATGCGAAGAAAAAAGTATCAATACTTACATATGTCCAAGTAGTTGAACACATTTATCAGAGTTCCACGAATATCCTTATCGTAATCTTCGTTCCGAAATATCATCAACTGATCCCTTGGAAACGCATTTAACCATTCTCGTAGATGGATATTATAAAATCCTGGATAAATCGGACTCTAAAAATAAAAACAATATTTGATGATATTATTCCATCTGTGTATTGTGACGTATTGTGACGTACAACCAGAGACCACGCCTCTTACTATCACTGCGTATAAACCTAATCACTGTATGACTTGATGGGGTACTTTACAATTCAACTTGTATTGACTTATAGTGAGCAAAACATCTGTGATTTTCGACCACTGTATGAATTATTAGTCAACGTGTATGACTTATTGCGATAACCGGAAGTTAACTCATTTAAACACCTGTGACTACGTTATTTCGATTAGGATAGGTTTATCGCTTTCAAATTCATTACATTAATACGAATACACATTACATTCTAACACGGTGACCTAACTTTAGTTAACTCTATGTCACTATCGTTATATTCTTGACCATAAGCGCGTCACTCACTAGTTGCCAGGTTGTTGGTGCTAGACGATCAATGATAACGTAACGGATAATATAAATGCAGTCGGCTGGTGTATTTGCTTGAACAAAAGGCGTTCACGTCAATAATTCGAGTTCGATACAAAGTTCTGTGCCAATGAAACTTATTCGTACAAGAGTACATATTTTCTAATTTTGGGTCCTCTTGAGTAAGTACAATTATATTTGTTTCAATGAAACGAATCTTATATTCAAGTTCCATAGCCCTGGAGTATGACATGTGTAACAATGAAACTCAGAGTATATTTTAACCTCGAGAACTCTGTTTTAAGCACAAGAACAAATTTAGTGCCAATGAAACTTACATTATATTTAACCTCGAGAGCTCTGGAGTATGCACAATGTCTCACAGTATGTGATTGAAGACAGTTCTTCCATAATTCAATCGATTGAAGAGTGTCGTTGTGGAATGATCTTGATGACTTGCCATAATGTCCATGAAAATAATGGGAATATAACCTGTAACAGGGAGTAAGAAAAACAATTTAAAAACACTAAAAAGGTCGGCCATCTTAAATGTGACGAATGCGAATTTTATGTCAGGCGGTAGGCCGGAAGTGTTCAATATCTAGACGCTGTAAATCTAATAACTATTGTATGGGTACAAATGAATACCTTTCAATAGGATCCCTTAGTATTAACAGCAGTTTAACATTTGGATTCATATGTTTTATGACGTGAGGCGTTGTGAGTTGTAATTCTTCAGCATCGTTTTGATTCTGTGGCATGAGATTATCATGATATCGATCGTAAAAATCCATTGGATCACCCACACCTATATAAATATAATTGTGTACAATAAAATCATTGAAAGACACAACTTAGAAATGTATATGTGATATAATAAGTATATGTGCAAATGTATGTATAACACATATTCTATTTATTTTATGCTTAGCCTATCTGGTGTCATGACTGGTACTGTTTATGCCAAATTACCACTGTGGTTAAACTGTGTATGAATATGTTTTTCCATTCATATTTTTCAAATCAAAATCCGCTATCTTGGATATTGGTGAATATACATGCGAACACGACTTTTTTGAGAATTTTGCAAGAAAACTAACAATAGGAACCACAACATTACATGTTTACGTTCAGTAAAAAAAGGTAACAGACCGTTGAGCGTTGAGTTGTTTGGTAAATTCAAATTATTCTCTGTGGGGGCGTAGCATATCAGTCACACAATATGAGTAATAACCAGTTACTGTTATAGGTTATAATTCACTGATAGAACTCCATAAAGTATCTCATCAGTTAGCATTAAATGATAGTTCACATCACTGAGGGCCCTATGGTTCTGTATGGACTAGACAGTCCATATACTGTCAATGGGCTTGAAGTGGTATGAACTATTTCTTATATCATACCAAACAGTCAATGTCGATATTATATTTTTCTAACTAATAATACAGAATAGAATAGAGTTTATTGCAAGGCAACATAACATTGAATACATTTATATGCGTTTTATTTGCTATTAAGGACAATTGTATACAACTATGGAACGAACAACTACGTACACCATATCTAAATATTGTTAATATCAGAAAATTTAATACTGCACTATGTAGACCAAGAATATTTAGTCCACTGTTTAGAATTAGAAACAGGCCGATGCCACAAAACATTGAAAATCCCTAGATCAGAATGTAATACGACCCATCAGATCAACACTGCAGTTTATTCCGTATGTACAACCTGTAATCTGGTAATGAAAGCCTTCAATATCCGTTATTTTCTGTAATTGTGCAGCATCGAAATTGTTTAAGAACATTTCAAATGTTCTTTTCTCGAAGTAATGCCCTCCATGGGGGCCTGGAAATAAAGCATTAATGATAGTAAGGCCACATGTACACGGTTTCATTGATGTTAACAACTTATCTGAACATGTCTCGACAACCAACATTACTGTGTTTTTGTTCATTCCTTATCTATGATATAGTTACATGCGTGCCTGTCTGCTGAAGAGAAATTAAACTGAGTTCAAAAAGAAACGCACATGTTACAGTTTCTCCCCATTACTACATGTTAAACCCCAGGAATTTGTATAAAAGGAAGAGAGTGGCTGATTTTTACACCATTTTGAATTCAGATACATTTGATTGAAATAAAATAATTATTGAATTTATGCTAACATTTAACATTGCCAAAGTGTAAGACATTTATATGCACTATAAAATGGTGGTTATATTTTTTATTTTCAACCTTTAGTTAAATCACTAGATTTATCTGAAGTATGAAATATTACAGCGATTGGGACAAAAATTTGAATTTGACATAACCGTTGACACTAGTCACATGGTGTAAACAGAAATATACTACTGCGTGGTGTTTATACCAACACATAAGCATGCAGGCTGACCTATGTATTATCAACTCACTGGTTGCCTCATACAACATTTAATGTATGCTGGTATAGTGTTTACTCTACAACAGGTTAAACCTCATCAGCTGATAAGCCCGCCTACTACGGATGGTGGTAGGTCCTACCGAATCCTGGGTTTAAACCGGTAATTTGCATCCTGTGTTGCGTTTACCCGTCATTACCCTCGGCCTAGAGGCCGGGGTTGTTTGAATGCTCAAAGCAATTTGACTATGGACGAGCACGTGACCACATGTCAATACCTGATTGACTAATGTGTCAGTCTGGCTTAAGGTGAGTCTAGACAGTACATTTTGGTTTAAAAATGTATTGTGTAGTTACATGTAGTATACTTCTACCACACAGTTTTTGGAGATGTACCGTCTAGTCACATCTTCACGAATTCGCCAATCGTCTGCTGTACTGCTATGTGAATGGTCTCCATGTTTGGAATCAAGACGGGGGTCTGCTTCGTTACTATTGATGTATAATGTTTGAAAATGGTTAGGACAAAAGAATATATGGAGTGTTTCCCCTTCCCTACCACGTTGATTAGGTAGGATTAACCGGTATTCTAACCAACAATTGGTTTCAGCCATATGCACATAGCGGAAATCATGGTGTGCACGAATTATCGATAAAACACAGCTACGACTGACAACTGCAAATAAGCCGTTCGAGGAAGAACGTAGTGCTATTGATACTACGTCTTTGTGTAATATCAAAATTTGGCTATATTGGAATCGAATTAATAAACATGTACCTGTGTTGTATCTATAATAAAGCTTGTTCTGGTGCGCATCCAAAACTAGTGACTTTACTTTATTCTACAATAAAACCCATGTACATATTCATTATTTCTTAAGTAAAGTTACTGTAGTAAATACTGGTCTGTAAATTATCTGGCCGAGGAAAACTATTTGACTTGTTATTGTGTCTGCTTGTTCCCAGTTATCTCTGTTTGAGACTCTGATTTGGAGGTTTTAAAATGCAAGTTGTTTAAGGCACAGTGTCGGAAAATGACGCATTCAGCAATTTCTTCCTAGGTAGAATTATTGGCTGATAATGTAAAGTTGTAATACAGACTACCAGAACAACTTTAATGTGTTAACAATCAAAACACACCAAATTCATTTTTCTGTATGACCGTCGAAGAAAGCTATAGAATAACATGAAACCCTATGGAGAAAATGTACCATGTTCGTTTCTTTATATACTCAGTTTAGAATACATGTTTTGAATTCAAAGTTTTAATTTCCCATAACTAGATTTATAAGCATAAAGACATTTAGTTATTTGATCGAACGTCTGCAAAGCATACTAGCACAAATGTATCCACCCTGAGTTTACGCTCATATTGGATGGTTGTTCAGTCAGAAACAGTTTTCTACAAGGGGTGATCAAGAAATAATATGACTTTTCTCATAACTTCGCCCTCAACGCTTACACTTTAAAGATATTTATGGATATTTTGAATGTTTTCTTCGTTTGACATAAGCAAAAAAAGGCACCCGGGTATGATATCGATGATCACTCCGTTAAGTTGATTATATGCAATGTCGGTACATCGGAATTACGATAATGCAAAATGTGTATCCCGAGCATAGCCTGTATTTGCCAGACAACTTTATGTTGAAATATGACAGGCATACGAGTGCCGTATTTGAACCCGCGTCGCCAGATTAGACAGCAATTGCACTAACCATTGAGCGATGGAGGCAAAATAATTAAACAAAACTCCACAATACAAAATATTATAAATACTTTAACAATTACCATGGACGTAACCAAACCGCACTCTAGACCAGTAAGACGTTTCCTTATGAAGAAATCCTCTGTTTGGCACAATATCTGGGTGCATCAGAATTCGCTTGAAGAAATCGCTAGTTCCACATTTCGCATTTCCAATAAGATGAAAGTATGGTTGACATCGTAGAGTTTGGTGTTTATCCAGCCAACAAGGATTTTTGTATGTGGCCAGGAACTTCGGCGTGTCCTGCATTCATGAAACACAAGAAGGATAGATCAATGAGCCTTATGTTAGGGAGAAAGTTCACTTGAAGTACTGTCCATTTACCCTGAAACGTGTATTTTCCATGGTTTCACAGGGTGCTGGACAAACAGAACAGCTGCTGAACAAGATCCTTATTTCATGGAAAGCAAATAATTTTCCCGTTAGCGTGGCGTAAATTTCATAGAAATCGATGAATAATTATAATACTTACTAGTATGACTATTTAGGTTGTCCAATATTGACAACTTTCGTCTTGGGCCTGCAACCACGTGGTATTGCTACACGGAAACAGTTACTGACAGAATAATAAGTGCTTTGTTTGATTACGGTGCCATATTGATTGAAACTAGACGTATGCATATAAATCTCAACCTACCATACACAGAAGGTCTTCATACGAAGTATTGTGATGGCTTGTTCCACAAGCATCGTACATTTGATGAACGATTGCTTGGTACTTGAGGATCGTGTTCTTGTTCTCGTTGATGTTACTGAGCATCTTATATGGAACATTCCTCGTCATCATTAACATGTGAATAAGCGTAAATATTCCAAATATTCCAATAAACACGATGATGCAAATGGACCTGCTCATAATGTCCGTTATCCGAGATTAAACGGAATGTTAACAAACACTCCGAAATATACCACTTCTACTACTTCAGTAGATAACTAAAATAGTCTTTTTAGAAATTGTCTAACAGATTCTGTTTCTGGATCGAGTATATTTATTGCATTTATAAAAACAACTACTGAATAACTTATCGAAACGTATGTTTCATCTCATGGAAGCGTATAACTGCCACCACTTATCTATCAGTTTTTTCGTGAAATTAACTAGGCAATTCTTGAAAACAGAAAACAATATAATGAATGCAAGACAAATATCTTAACGTGAAAAAATGTTTTCAATAGACTGGAGTGTTTGATAATCTTACGGATTCATTTTAAAAATCATAAAAACATAATAGCTAATTTATAAGCAACATCTTTTTTAATTACATGTAAATGATTTTCAAATCATTTTGTCAATTCCATATTCACATCTTCAAGATACCGAAGCGCTACTCGAGCTACACAAAACATTTAGATGAATAGGGTTAACCAAAATTGGGCCTGGCTTAAAACACGCCCGACACGTTATGCCGTTATGGTGATTTCAGATGCCGCTACACCAGACGGTTGCACAACAAAGTGCTACCAAATTTATGCCAAATAGCTTTCTTGGGTCAGATTTGTTTTGTAAAGTTGATTTATTTGTGATTATGTGTTTTCACGATATTTACATGTTCAATAAGTTTGTAGGATCCTGGAGTGAGAAGGATACACTCGTGGGCGTGTAACTAAAACCTAGATTTATTATAGAAAAAAGGACACATGTATGAAAGGACACTTGGGTACTTAATACGACTACCAACTACTCGACCACACATTTTACCTACCGACAATGATCAGGTCAATGCGTTGTTTATCTAGTTAACAACATACGTATCTAGAGAGTTCCAATAATATTCTAACGCGTTAATAAGATATTAACCACTTTTTTATATATATATATACGATTTTATTCCACCTTTACAGTGATGTATACATTCATTTTATAAACAATAGAAATAGTGATAATCGATAGAGAACAACATTAATATATACAAAGCACATGTGAAATATAAAGAATAGAGAATGCATAGGAACAATATAATATGAAACAAACACATTTTACAAAAACATGTTATGTCATTGCTTTGTGTCTACTATTAGTGAACATGCGTTTCTAGGTAACTAATTATTTACGTGAATGCGATGTACAAATGTCATGTATGTATTTAATTGATAGCTCAAGAAAGCTCAATTGTAAGTCATGGGACAATGAATATAATACGGGCAATTGTGCATTAAACAAACATTGGGTAAAGGACTCGCTATCAGCTGTGTCTAGAGATGTCCCTACATTTTCTCCGCAGACGTGTGTTATGCTTTGTATGAATGAAACTTTTTTACGGCGAGTATACATACATTGTGCCAAGAGATGTAAGTTTATGTCGACAGTTTCTGTTTTGCAGTATTTACATGTTGCCTTGTTTTGAAACTGTCTATATGTCAGCATTCGAACTGCCGTGAACGCGTATATTAATTTAGAGCGAGTATTTGCTGACGACCATATAACAGAGGGCGAGACTGATTCGTGAATAAGTCTGAATCTTCGAAATTCATCGTCATTATGCACTCTATCCTGCCAATTACGCAATTGAAATTCATATACAGATTTATTTACAATTATTTTCCACGAATTTAGTCCTGGATACGATGTGTCTGATAGATATTGCTGAATATAGTTCAACAATTTGTATTTAGCAAGTAACTTGAAAATATCGGGAATGAAACCGCGCTGGTTTTTAAAGCCCTTCAGTATGAACAGTTGGAGTCTGTAGCAAAATATTTTCCGACATAGATTTTCGGATGGCATTGTACACAATTTTTGAAGAAAGCAAAGCTTTCTCCGATCTATTTCGGTTTCTATGTTAAACCAGCCTACTGTGCTGAGGGCCATATCGGTTCTCGTATAAGTCGGTAAATGTTGAATCTTTTTAGCGGCAAGCCTTAAAAGCTTTTCAAGCTTTAGTAAATCATTTGTTGAAATATTGTACCATAATTCTACGCCATACAGCGCAGTTGGAATTACCACACTACGAACAAGTGACGCCATCACAAGAGGATTGATGTCACCTATGTTTTGTTCCAGGGATAAGATTGAGAAAAGTGATGATCTGGCTTTTCTTATCCGTGCATCAATTGTATCTGTACACGTGAGGGGTGTATTAAGTACAATACCAACGTGAACTGTTGAGTTCACTGGGGTTATTTGAGAGTCATAAAATTTAACAGATGTATTTATGTTTTTGGTTTTTTTCCCAAATATCATTAGTTTGCATTTGTCAAAATTAAACTCGTAACCCCAGCGATTAGCATAATTACGAACGGTATCTAGCTGTTGCTCTAGGGCTAACTTTGAATAACTTAAGACAGTTAGGTCGTCTGCTAGAGTAGGGTTGCCGCAGTGTATTGAACCTAATTGGACACCGTTCATACTGGCTTGGAGTGATTTAAGGAGTTCGTCGATAAAGAGCAAGTAACTCCATGTTGACATTACTCCCCCTTGTCGACAACTTTGCAATATTGGGAAAGTATCGGACGTAAAGCCATTTGCGCGGACGCACCCGTATATATTTGTAAAGGAATTTATAAATAACCGCATGAACTTTCCTTTGATACCGAGTTCCATCATTTTCACAAATAACGCATTGTGGCGTACATTATCAAAAGCGCCTGCTGTGTCTAAAAACATGGCGAATACATTTGAATTGAGTTCTATAGATTCGTTAACTGCTTCCTGGAGATTAAAAGAAGCAGTTATTGAGCTAAGGTGCCTTTTATAAGCATTTTGTTGCTCGTTTGGAAAGTCAGTATGTCGGTACGAACACCACTTGTTTAATCTGGTGTGAAGCACCCTTTCAAATAATTTGTAGATTACCGGAAGAAGGGTAATTGGGCGATAGCTCTTAGGTTCCGTGCGAGGTTTGCCGTCTTTGTAAATTGGTATTATTATACCAGTTTTGCATTTTTGCGGTATATAGGCTGTAGTTATTATCATGTTAAATAACTTTCGTAAGTACGTGTGTAATGTAAGCCCACCATGGACTATTTGTTCGGGATATATTTCATCATTTCCCGGGGACTTGCGTAGTTTAACCGTTTGAATAGCTGAGTTTAATTCACTTGCAGATATATGTGCAGTGAGTATACTATCGTCTGAATGGTCTTCCGAATCTAAGAATTCTTGGACCTTATTGTCTAACTTTTCGAAGAAAGATTGGTCGAAGCTAGGGCTGTGTTTTGGAGTGAAGACATTTGCATAGTAAGTCTTAAAAATGTCGACGACTACTTCCGGGTCTCGTACTACGCCAGTATCGTTCTTTATTTCATTTATCGGGGATAGCCGTTTTGTGCGTTTCTTCTGGACAAGTTTCCAAAATAATGTGACATCGCATTCCGCAGTTTTATTGAGATCGTTAAAGAATTTACTATTCAACTCGTAAATTGCTTTTTTCTGTTCATTTATAAACGCTCTTTTTGCGGTTTTGTAGTTCGTATAGTGTACGTTATCACGTGAACGTGGACGACCTTGTTGTATCCATTTTATACGTTCGTACATTTGCTTTTTATGGGCTGCTTTAACAGACTGGTTCCAGTAAGGTTTTGCATTGCGGTTGAACCTAACCTTTGGTAAGGAAGAGCTTGTCGCTGCGGAAATACTATCAATTGTATGGTTATATAGACGCTCAATACTCTCCGGGTCATTTTGTAATGTATTTAGAGGTATATTTGTAAGAGCACTTTCTAGTGTTGCAGCGAACTGAGTTAAAACATCAGCATTACATTTATTCCATGCGATTTTCGGTGCGTTGGGTAAAGTGTAATGTTGTAATGGTATTTTGCATATACAAAGCAATGGCAAATGATCAGACACTGTACAACAAGCATCATCTATAACTCTAGCTTTAGTAATATTGTCTTTTTGAGTATTACTCGTCACAATGTAGTCTAAAGTTCTTTCGGCTGGTCGAAATGTAAATGGAACTCCACAGGTTTTGACTACATCAGCATTATTGTTCTTTAAAAAGTTTATGAATGCATTCAATCTGTGATCAGTTTGTTTACGAGTAGCATGGCGTTCGCACTGTACATCGACATTCATATCTCCACAGAGGATTATATTACCAATTGGTGCGTAAGAATCATATATACTCTGTAAATTATCAATGCATATATTATAATCATCATTGGAATAGTTAGAAGAGGGTAAATAAACTGCGAATATGAATGTCGGAGTAACTTGGCGATTTACATGACTAAGTTTCACACCAATTATTCTATCAGTCTGTAAATTGGAAATCACGTTTATAGACATAGATAAAGAAGTTTTATACAGTATGCTTACTCCGCCTTTCCCGATTCTACTGTCATTGTCTATTCGTTCACACGTTGTTACTGCTTTATACTCAGAGTGTAAAGTGTCTAAAAAAGCACAACTGTTTGGTTTGAGTTTATGTTCAATAACACATGCTATGTCGATATCATATTTGTCTAGGAGAAAACTGATTGACCCCGCAGATGACATTGCTCCGCGGACATTCCATGATAGAATATTGCACTGTGTGTTAAATGCGTTGTCAGTCATATTGTTACTGTACTTGTATTTATATGTGAGGTTTGATAAAAGCAATAAGTGTAATAACCATATGATTAAGACTGCCATTGTTCCGGATTTATTAATCTTCTACGACTTGGTCGTCGTAAACACCGTCGTTTCCGTTTCTACTGGTGGTCTGTACTTTCTTCTGCCAGTTGTGCTCGGAGTACCAACGACGGCAGTAGATTTTCCGCGGCCAGAAATGTCGGCTTTCAACTTGATCACAATCAGACTGGTAGATTGTGAGTTTTGCAGCTAAACTGCCACGGTTTGTGTCTATTAATTTCACAGCAGCAGGTTCAATGTTTTTGCTTTGCAAAAACTCAAATATCCCAGCCCTGTTGGAGTTGGACGCGATGCCTCCAACATAGTATCGTCGGGTTCTACGTGATCTTATACTTTCGAACACTGCGTTCGTTTCTTTAGCACTATGTTTCGATATGTTTTCATTCCATGATCCGTATATTGATTCACTTGACTTGGGGGTTATAGCATTTTCGTTACCACAGGGAAACTGACCGGTATTATTTTTTAGATAATTATCATGCTAACTAGATAGGTAACACGTTATAACTTAGCAATTGTTGAAATGGTATAAGTTGTGGCTGTTATTGGTACTATCATGTCTTTTCTTCTTGTGCACATATTTATTTTAATTTAAATATTATATAACTACCGAACGCATTAACTGGCCACATGATTATCTAGTTGATATATGGTGGCAGACATATGCCACCATATGATACATTGTGTCAATATGTTACCAATCATTTTATTTTAAGATTTCAAACGATAAACACATGTCACAGCAGATAAATCTTAATGTTAGTCAATATCTGTGAACATTTTGTCCAGTATTACATCTGTAAAATTCAAGATCATATATTTTATTGTATAAAAAACAATTATTAGATATACTTTGTCACTATTCATATACCAGTTACACAATTACGAGGGTCATTCAATATATGTGTAGACCATCGTTCTCATTTGATTATAATTGCGTTTAAATAATAATATGTTATACCATTACAAACATTAACTTATATTACCTACAGCAAATACAAATTTATTTTAAATAATGCAAACCTGTAGCATGTCGTCAGCCATTGTATTACCATGGTAACGCGCTACCACCCGGACCGACGTAACGTACCATTTTCAGTAGTCCAACTAGTAATAAATTCCGATTTAGTCAATTCACATTCCCATATTTCTGCCAGATTAATACAAACTATAATCATGAAATTTCACGAAATTGTGAAGTTATTTGGACGTCGGAGTGTGAATTAAAAAAAACATGTTCTATCATGTATAAAATAATGCTAAAACGTCTATAATTATACGCAAGGAAATTTATGCGACTATTAAATTGTGCACGGGGTTTGGACAAACACAGCAGACACCCAAGAGCTGCCACAGAGAGCGAAAGGAGAACATACAACATGCAGTGGTATAGTATTTTAGTGGCAAAAGCTAAATGTTGTTCACTAAACTATCACGTGTATATTATATGTCCAAGTAAATCGTGTACTTGGCTAGTAATTTGGTTTTGTGGCGTCACACGATCAAGGATTTTTGTAGTTATATTTATACATTCAACCTTTACAGGAACTATGTGTGAAAAGTATACGGATACTGCGTTTTATCCGTGATTGTCTAATCCCTTTGAAGGCAAATGCGGTACAACCCATAATTGCGCCTTGATTCGTTCAATGAATGTGTATTACATTTGTAATTCTCAAATATTCAATTAGTTATTATGCATAATAATCATATCGCCATTTACGAATGTCTTTTTAATGCCATCACAGCAAATTTCAAATGACAACTATTATGTGTATACATGTATATACATGTTTGAATAGCCACTCTTCAAACAGAAACGTGCGAGACTTGCGACGTCAGAAGTAGAAAACGCCGAAAGAACAAAAAGTGAGACATCAGCGAGTTGTACATCAACATTATCTACTGCGCAATGCACCACAGGTTTTTCATTTTTCTCGAAGTTGAAGGCGTAATTATGTTCCGGTCTGGAGTTTCCCTATATACAGCTTTTTATGGTGTGGACAACACAGCTATGAGGCTGACCCATTTATGTAATATAATTAATGTTACCCATCTATAGAATGCGGAGTGCATTATAATTCCTTTATCTATGGGTTTAACAGTTAACTACGTAGTTAAGAGACTTTAAACCGCGGTTGCAAGTGCCATCTGCACATTAATTCTTAAACCGCGGATAAAGACTTAGAACTGCAGTTACAAGTCTCTTAACTATATGGTTAAGAGAGAACCAATGAAAACCAAGCATTTATACCAAACTCAATGCTGATTGGACATCATTTTCTAACTACAGTTTAAGAAAGTTGTAACTGCGGTTCGAAGTCTTGAACTGCGGTTCAAAGTCTTGAACTATGGGTTTAAGAATTAATGTGCAAAACAGCACTTGTAACCCGGGTTTAAAGTATCTTAACTATATAGTTAAGAAATGTTTAATTAATGTGCATTTCGCGAACATATAACTCCAGTTTAAGAGTTAAAACTTGGGTTAGACATCCGATACTTTAAACTGCGGTTACAAGTCTTAACGCTATAGTTAAGACATAACCAGTCGGTGGTATTCATATCGTTTTGAATTTAGTTTTCAATGAATTTCACAGACCCCGCGAAACTGCTATTTCCGAATAAACCCGAGTATGCCCGAATAAACTTTGTATTTTATTTCATTGTATTGCCTACAGGCAATTTAGTTCAATTTGCAGATAATTTCACAAAACAGAAAGGTGTTATGTATTTTACAGTTGTATACCACGAAGCAGGGACAATCTAATAATAACTTATTAGATTGTTCCTGCACGAAGTTTAATCAAATTAACGTGCGTGTATACATAATAAATTCTCCTATTAATTATTACTGTTAACCAATTTCTTTTGTATCGATGGGTAATAAAGCAATTAACAGGAAGCAGGTGTCATAAAATGTACTATCTCCCATTATTCCCCTATATTGCCTAGGCATTCAGATTTTAGTTACTTGATCTGGCTCCCTTGGACGCTTCATTTTAAATGTATTACGTGTGTTTATATAAAGCGCCCTTAGACACAGATGATTTAAAAGTCGGTCTTCTATTGATATATATTTTTCCGCATTTAAAATATGAATTTGATATTTTATGCTTAATTCAAATATCATAAATATGGTACTCTTGATTAAAGATGTATACTATCGAAACTTATGGAAATATTTGTTGATAATATATGTTCAATACGAGTGAAATATTTCTACTAATTAATTGATTAAAGTTGAGACAATGACAAATTTTGTTTAAAATTTGCCTAGACTAGGCTACAAACGTTCAATATACTTTCTCTTCTACATTGATTTTATTCTAATACCTAAATATTTCACAATCAAGTTCATGGCTTTATATTATTAAATAAAGTAATTTTGGTTTAGGCGGTTCGCGTGCTTGACGGTGTTGAATTAGGCGGTTTGTGCGCCAAGCGCAAACTAATACACTCGGCAAAACTTATAAGTACACACGTCGTTTTATCGTTATAACTTTTTTATTTTTTATTCTTTTTGCATGAAATTTTGTGTACATGGTATTGACTATCAAAGGACTGGATAAAAAAGTTTTTTCTTCAAAATTAAATACAGCGGTTCATTGGACCACGAAAGATAAAAAAAACGTAAAATGGCCGTGAAATTGACGCGTATTTGCAAAATATATTGATGTAAGGTAAATTTGAATTTTAGATTTATTGTCAAATTAGAAAAACACAAAATAATTCGATTTTTCAAACAACAACATGGTGTTAAAATTATTTTTTATTGTTATGGTCAAGGGGAGTTAACCATGTTCCAAATTGCATTTTTATCAGAAGTTTATATTTTTAAACCTAAATTGTGCTTGTTCCTATCATTGTTTTCTTTATTGATGGCCCAGGAGGCGGCTATCTTATGGAATACCAACCAAATTTCTCCCCTGGACGAGAAAGGACAAGTTACTGATAGTTATTAAAATGAATAAATTTGTTTGCGTGGATATTGAAGCTATTAATTGATACCTGTACAAACACATTTAAATTCTCATTGATCCCACCATAAATGACATTTTTTGGATGGATAATGTTCGTAATTAAAATAAAAAATGTTTCCGTATTAATAATTTAATTGCTGATCCCTTTTTGCGTAGACTAGCTGAGGTGTCTATTTTTTTCTACTACTGAACTGATCGCTAATTTTATCGATAGTTGTATTCGTTTATCAATGATGCTGATGTTTTCGCATGAAAACAATAATATGGAGTTTCATATAAATTTTCTTTTTTTATCAATTATAGATAATGAAAAGAAAAGAAATTGCTGAAATTTAAACATTAATTTGATAAAAAAAATGTTGAGTCGCCGGAATTAGTCTATTCATAAATTCTGTACTATAAATAGACTTGTTTAAAACGCGGTAAAACTACCGAATCTGCGGTCACAGAATGGGTAGTCTGGATTACCTCCCCTATCACTACTAAACAAATATAGAACGACAGGGAACCAGACTACAGAATGGGTTGGCCCGGGTACTTGCTTCCAAAAGTTTAACGGTAACATATCAGTATTTTAGCAATTATTGTGATATTGTGCTGTTTATTGTGATTATATAAGTAGTTTTCATATATTATGAACAATATCTTGATGATTTTAAAGTTGCTTGATTTGGCCGCACGTGCCCGCAGTTTGGCCGCGTTTTAAACATGACGGCGGAAGTAGATATATTGTTTTGATAAAACTTTACTTATTAAAAATAGCCGGGAATAAGTGAATACAAGACGCTAGTACTTGTTGAACAAGGAAAATCTTCTTTAATACTCATAACGAACGTAGTTATGCAATTTCATCAACATCCGATACAGACCTTGAAGTAAGTCACTGTCGTACTCGTACCGATTCGACCCAAAATGTTAAAAAATGTAAACAACTTTTGAACAATGTTATGCATCTATTGTGCATTGCTATTTCGTTTTGCACGCCAATTGTTTACATCAGTACGAGGCATCGTGTGCTACACTGTAACTGTACGAATTTAACACTATTGAAAACTGTTAAATAAATGATAAAATCTGAAATCTTATAAAAGTTCACTAACCAAAATGAATAAATATCACAGACTTATGACATTAGATTGATTCAGTCGAGCTGGGCAGTCTTGGATGAGCATCGTTAATCATATGCTTGTGAAATCCTTTTTAACAGTATGTTGTCGATTATCTTCCTTATCTGCATGATGGTCGGGCCAATTTTTTTTCTTACCCACATGATTGACAGTCATGCCAATTATTATTTTCCTTATGCGTCTGACAGTCGTCCCGATTACTTTGGTAATCCGAACGACAGTCGTACCAATTATTTTCCTTATGCGCATGATGCTCGTGCCAATTATTTTCATTATCCGCCGCACGACAGTCATACCAATTATTTTCCTTATGCGCATGATGGTCATGCCAATTATTTTCCTGATGCGCAAGACAGTTGTGCCAATAATTGAATTGTTTTCCTTATCCCCACGACAGTCTCGTAAATTATTTTCCTTATTTGCACGATGATTATACTGATTAATTTTCTTATCCGCACGTCGGTTGTGCCGATTATTTTCCTTATCCGCACGACAGTTCAGCAAATAATTTTCCTTATCCACACGACGGTCAAAATGTTGTCAGTCCGAATGAATATTTGTCAGTATGAATGAATATTTGTCAGTTCGAAAAAAATATTAAAATGAAAATAGACCTAAAGTTGTACCTTTTAAAATTTTTAATTGCTTTATTGAGAGCTAAATAATTTAAAAATGCATGTTTAGCTTTTAACATATTTAATAAGTGATTGCCAAAGGACCTAATTTGTTGTTTACCTTTTTACAATAACCTGAATGAGCATAGCTATAAATTTAACCCCTGTAGAGCTGAAATACCTCAAAATGACAGCCAATATTTTCAGCTCCCAGAGACTGAGAGTGAAGTAGAAAAACCCTAGGTACAATGTAACTGCACCGTCATCGAATCTCAAGTCCGCATTTAAAATGCAGGAGGGCCTAATTGTGTATTTTTTATGCTCCCCGAAGGGTGAGCATATAGTCGCCGCTTTGTCCGCCCGTCTGTCCATCTGTCACACTTTTGTCCGGGCCATAACTTGAAGAGTATTAGAGATATTAATTTGAAACTTCTTAGGTGAATAGACCTCATTGAGGGGAAGTGCAGTGCACAATAACCATAACTCTTGATTGCATATGTTTTTAGTTATTCCCCTTTGTAATTTTTCATACTTCATTCTTGTCCGGGCCATAACTTAAACAGTATTAGAGATATCAATTTGAAACTTTATCGGTGACTAGACCTCATTGAGGGGAAGAGCAGTGCACAAGAACCATAACTCTTGATTGCACACTTTTTGAGTTACTCCCCTTTCTATTTTTTTTCATACTTCATTCTTGTCCGGGCCATAACTTAATTAGTATTAGAGATATCAATTTGAAACTTCATAGGTGAATAGACCTCATTGATAGGAAGTGCAGTGTGAAAGAACCATAACCCTACAATATATATTTTTGAGTTATTTCCCTTTGTATTTTTTATACTTAATTCTTCTCTGGGCCAGAACTCATACAGTATTAGAGATATCAATTTGAAACTTCATATGTGAATAGATCTCATTGAGAGGAAGTGCGGTGCACAAGAAACATAACTCTTTATTGTAAATTTTTGGAGTTATGGCCTTTTGTACTTTTATACTTACTTCTTGTCCAGGTCATAACTCCTTCATTATGGGAGGTATTGATTTGAAACTTTATAGGTGAATTAATCTCATTCAGGAGAAGTGCACCTTTATTGTTTTTTAATTATCTCCCTTTTTCATACAAATTAATGCTTGGCAGGCCTTCACTTGAACAGTATTGATGGCATTTGATTGAAACTCAACATAATGGTAGAGGAAGTGCGGTGTCAAAGAACCAAAATTCTACATTATTTTCTTTTTTTACCTGTATCTGTAATAAGTTATTTCCAATTTTGGGACAAACACTTGCTTCGGGAAGCATAATTCGGTTTTACCGATTCATTGTATTCTACATTTACTTTAATCCAATAAATATGTGGAACTATCAAGTACTTCAAATTTATTTTGAATTATGTTAATAATCTGGTGACATTGCAACACTGCACATCCAATTGGTCAAAGGAATGATGACTAGTTTCCAATACCAGTAAGCTATTTAGAATGGTCACATAATAATGTTTCAGTGATTTATAATGTGCTTGTAATTGTATATATGCGAGGGTTGCATGCTACATGTATTTACGTGTTTTTACTTCATATCGTGCAGCATGTATATATAAGAACGTTTTGCTCATCCATATAGAAATGCATTTGTAAACGAAATTGCTGTTAAACAATAAGTAGAAATTAAAAGATCTAGATCTGTTATACAATACCGTTACTTATACTCAATGAAAAGTTAGGTACCATCCTATCAATTGACTCTTATATTTAAAATTCACGTTACACTGTGTTAAAAGCCGAACACAACTATGTTTTGACCTTACTGAGAAGTCACAACTTTAACAATATTCAGATGCACACACTAGAAAACTTTTGTACCGATAGGTCATATTGTATACAAAATACAGAGATATATATAAGTGGTAACTTTTCAGTGACTCCCAGTTTATAATGTCAAATACCTGTGTATATTGGAATATTTCCTGCTCAATTTCATTCTATCTGAATGAAACGTTAGAGATTTCAGTCGTTTAGAATAATTTATAACACCGTTGCTTGATATAACAGTATTCATGCCATGTAAACCACAAAATTGCGGCTACTTTGATGCATTGCATCACAAATTTGTCTTGTTACTGTGTCTGTGATAGAAACATAGACTTGAAACTGTACTGTATCAGCGCAGCGGGGCCATATGTGCATTAGCAACCTGACAATCGCCCGATGAACACAAGGCATTATTGTGTTTTTTTTAGATTCTGCTGTTGTCATCATTAGTTTATTCTGTTTGTGACAATTTAAATCTGATGTTAAAAACATCGATTGTATTGTAACTCTACATATCCGATCTACATATGTTGAAATTTTCAGCACGATCATGCACGCCTTGACCGAGCTATGGGCTTTTTTTTTTTTTTTTTTTATTTGCTTTTATTTATCCTCGCCACCGGATAATCCATATGGGCGAGGCCCCCAGAAGAGGTTAGTCACTTTAGTGTTTGGGGGATAGTGCATGATACAGAAGATGCTCCAGTTCCAGAAGCATCCCTGGTTCTTTTACGTGCCAATGTAAAGCATCATACACGGGACCTCGCTTAACGTCTCGTCCGAAAGACTGTTAGTAAGTTTAGTTATGTTAGGTGGGAAACACTGAAAAGCATTTCTATTTTGACCGTCTGGAGTAGGGAGCTATGGGCAAATAAACAAGTGTGTACTTATAAGGTTTGCCGAGTGTAATATTGCCAACATCGCGCTGTGATTCAATGTTCGCTAGAATCTCAGGCAATTGCGTGATTTTATTATGGCAGGCCTGGTATATGAAACGGATTAGTGAGATTGACGTATTGTATTTTTTTACACATCACTTCCTGTCAATCATGGAACATCATAATTGTTGCGAATGTTTTAAACTGGGGTTCGATCTACTAACCCCCGTTTAAAGTCGGAATTTCCGAGTTACACGTCAAATTATTATTTTAAACTGGGGTTTCATCTACTAACCCCGTTTAAAGTCGGAATTTCCGAGTTACACGTCAAATTTTTATTTTAAACTGGGGTTCCATCTACTAACCCCCGTTTAAAGTCGGAATTTATTAGATACACGTTAAATTTTTATTTAAAACTGGGGTTCTATCTACTAACCCCCGTTTAAAGTCGGAATTTTTTAGATACACGTTAAATTTTTATTTAAAACAGGGGTTCGATCTACTAACCCCCGTTAATGTCGGAATTTCTGTGTTTTCTATAAAATTCATATTTTAAACAGGGGTTCGATCTACTAACCCCCGTTCAAAGTCGGAATATCCGAGTTACACGTCAAATGTTTATTTATAACTGGGGTTTCATCTACTAACCCCCGTTTAAAGTCGGAATTTCTGTGTTTTCTATAAAATTCATATTTTAAACGGAGGTTCGATCTACTTACCCCCGTTTAAAGTCGGAATTTCCGAGTGACACGTCAAATTTTTATTTAAAACTGGGGTTCCATCTACTAACCCCCGTTTAAAGTCGGAATTTCTGAGTTAGACTTTAATTTCTTGTTTTAAACTGGGGTTCCATTTACTAACCCCCGTTTAAAGTCAGAATTTCTGAGTTAGACTTTAAATTTTTGTTTTAAACTGGGGTTCCATCTACTAACCCCCGTTTAAAGTCGGAATTTCTGAGTTTTCTATAAAATTCATATTATAAACTGGGGTTCGATCTACTAACCCCCGTTTAAAGTCGGCATTTCTGAGTTAGACCTTAAATTTTTGTTTTAAACTGGGGTTCCATCTACTAGCCCCCGTTTAAAGTCGGAATTTCTGAGTTAGACTAAAATTTGTTGTTTTAAACTGGGGTTCGATCTACTAACCCCCGTTGAAAGTCGGAATTTCTGAGTTAGACTTTAATTTGTTGTTTTAAACTGGGGTTCCATTTACTAACCCCCGTTTAAAGTCGGAATTTCTGAGTTAGACTTAAATTTGTTGTTTTAAATTGGGGTTCGATCTACTAACCCCCGTTTAAAGTCGGACTTTCTGAGTTAGACTTTAATTTCTTGTTTTAAACAGGGGTTCCATTTACTAACCCCCGTTTAAAGTCGGAATTTCTGAGTTAGGCTTTAATTTCTTGTTTTAAACTGGGGTTCGATCTACTAACCCCCGTTTAAAGTCGGAATTTCTTAGATACACATTAAATTTTGATTTTAAACTGGGGTTCGATCTACTAACCCCCGTTTAAAGTCGGAATTTCTGTGTTTTCTATAAAATTCATATTTTAAACTGGGGTTCGATCTACTAACCCCCGTTTAAAGACAGAATTTCTGAGTTAGACTTTAATTTGTTGTTTTAAACTGGGGTTCCATTTACTAACCCCCGTTTAAAGTCAGAATTTCTGAGTTAGACTTTAATTTCTTGTTTTAAACTGGGGTTCCATCTACTAACCGCCGTTTAAAGTCAGGATTTCTGAGTTAGAGTTTAAATTTTTGTTTTAAACTGGGGTTCCATTTACTAAATGCGTGTTTTGACCCTCTTCGTACGCAAATATCCGATTTAGTAGGTACCTACTAATTCGAATTAGGTGGAACCTCTATTCGATTTAGTAGGAACCTACTATATACGAGTTTTGACCCTCGATTTAGTAGGTACCTACTAATTCGAATTAGGTGGAACCTCTATTCGATTTAGTAGGAACCTACTATATACGCGTTTTGACCCTCGATTTAGTAGGTACCTACTAATTCGAATTATGTGGAACCTCTATTCGATTTAGTAGGAACCTACTAATTCGATTTAGGTGGAACCTCTAAACTAGAATTCATACCTTCGCGTACAAAAGGGTCAATATTAGATATTTAGTAGGTACCTACTAAATATTTAGTAGGTACCTACTAAATCGGAGAGGTTCCTACTAATCATTTAGTAGGTTCCTACTAATTATTTAGTAGGTTCCTACTAATCATTTAGTAGGTACCTACTAAATACGAGTTTTGACCCTAACCGTACGCCATATTAATTGAGAGTTTAAACTGAAGTTACATGTCTTTAACTATGGGTTAAAGCATAATTGTGCAAACGGCGCTTTGAACCCGGGTTTAAAGTCGCTTAACTATATAATTAAGAGATGTATATTAAATGTGCACTTCGCGCGTGTTAAACCCCCGTTTAAGACTTGTAACCGCGGTTACAAGTCTGTTAACTACATAGTTAAGAGATAACCAATGAGAGCGCCGTATTAGTAATTTCATACGCGCTGATTGGTTGTCTCTTAACTATGGGGTTAAGGAAACATCATCGATACTTGTAACTGCAGTTCTAAGTCTTTATCCGCGGTTTAAAGAATTAATGTGCATTTGGCACTTGCAACCGCGGTTTAAAGTCTCTTAACTACGTAGTTAACTGTTAAACCCATAGATAAAGGAATTATTGTGCATTCCGCATTCCATACTATGGATCTACCCATTATGATTCTGTTCAATGCTAATGACATTGGTTATGTTCATGGAAGAACAAAGATTAAAGAACAACGAAATGCAAAATGAGAGAACGAATAGTACGCGTATTCTTATAATATCCTCTCAAAAGACAAAAAATACTCAAGATACTCTATGAAACTATCCTAACACAGTCAAACATAAGCACAGCCAATCTCAATAATAGGACCTACGCGATAATAAGATTGTCAAGTCCACATTATCTGCTTTTCTCTGGATCCAACGTATCAATACTAACATGCACAGTAAAATCTCAATATTAAGACCAACTCAATAAGATTACATATTTCCATTGGTCAATGAGCAGTCATACTATTGTGAGTTCACTGTATAGTCCGTTTGCGGCCAAAAAAATCCTCTTAAATGAAGATCTCGCAGTATTTACTGCAACTACAAGGATGAGATTTTGCACGGGTGAATGAAATGTATCTACCTAATATACAATTAAATTTAAGCAGCATCGGGCATGTGTGAAAAAAAAATTGTTCATAAGTTCTATGTAAAATATTTGTAGTTTACAATGAAACTTCGTGTAAGAAGACTCGATACACACAACAGCCAATTTTATGGTCACATGACACGTCTAACGGTAGATTTACGTGTTTGTAACATATTTAATATTATAGCATATGCGAGGCCCGTCTGTGCATCTGTACTGTTTGTCTGTATCATATTTTCGGGTCTATACGTAAAAATGGTTTGCGTCTTGCAGCCTCCTTCTCGAACTATAAAAAACACGGATTTTACAGCGTCTTTGAACGATTTTGACTGCTTAATATTAGGGCTTCAAACTCGTGAAGGTCGATTTCAGACCATTACTTAAGGTTTGGGTACATGAATATAACCCAATTATATAGGACTGGTCCAGCATATGACTACATGTACATTACAATGCTCCAATAACTCTTAATTTAACATGATTAAATATGTTCATGTATGAGTATATGAGTAAATATATAGCTTATGTGTCTGAGTGAATAAGGCTTTGGTTTTCACTGCTTTTTCGTGATATTAGTATGCATTATCTGTATACACATGTATAAACACACAACAGCGACATACCTAAACAAATCAATTTATACGGGCCTCAAACATTTCGCTTTCATCACAGCAATGTCAATTTCGCTGATCACGGATTATAACAGTTAAATAAATGACAGTAAAACATCAATGGAATACCAGATTACCTCCCTGCGTTAAAGTGTCCAAATTCATGTAATATCAATATACAATTAACAATAAACTTGTTTAAATAATTAATGGAAAATTATGAAATTTGAAATTGGAGTAGGTATAATGTAATTATGACTCTATGTTAATTTTTATCAAAATATAATGAATAGATTTACAGAAATTTGAAATTTAGACGATTTTTTTCGCTGCAAACGGGCTATACATGTTAGCGAATGGATGTCTGATGACGGGTCATTTACAGAAAGCATAGGGTCTATTACTAAACAGACGATACATACAATGGAAGCTTCAACAAGCAGTACTTGTTATTTAAAATGAAAGTACATATAAGTACGGGCATCAGGTTTAATTGTTTACTATAACTTTGTTTCTATATTCTATAACCATTGGGCCATATACAGAATTATATCACTTCAATGTCAACAGCATCCCTGGCAATGTAAGCATCATCCCTGGCAATGTCCACTGTATTCCTGACAGAGTTCACTGTATCCCTGACAGTCTTCATTGTATCCCTAACATTATCCACTGTATCTCTGACAAAGTCTACTGTATCCCTGACAGAATCCACTGTATCCCTGACAATGTCCACTGTATCCCTGACAGAGTCCACTGTATCCCTGACAATGTGCACTGTAACCTTGACAGAGTTCACTGCATCCCTGGCATTATCCATTGTATCCGTGACCATGTTTCCCATACCCCTGACAGTGTTCATGATATCCCAGTTGATGTTCGATGTATCTCTGTAAATGTCCACCGTATCCTTGACGATCTGCACTTAATTTATCCCTGACAATATTCTTTGTCGTGTATAGCACGTAAATGAGGGATCGTATTTAGCGGTTATAGCTAAGCATATTTGTTAAAACTAAAATTCTGAGTTGTCGAATATTGACAAATGGAGAAAGTAATTTACTAACGTTTCTCATATCTTGTAAATCAGTGACCATTCTTTCCATTGTCATAAATTGTTGCTTACTCGCTTCAGCTGCTCTAACCACGTTTAGTTTCCTTCTTTCAGTATTCGTATATTCTACAACTGCAAACGTATGAAATAATAAGCGTTTATTTAACCGACAGTATATGTTATAGATAGAGAACCGAAACTCGGGATTACCTTAATTAGTCGAGTGCGTATTCCGAGATTGATTAAGATATTCGAAGGTCCAATTCTCTATCTGGTTTAGAGTATAATTCAATTGACGTTGTGGTGGTAAAAAAGTACTTCCAGTGCAGTATTGAAGTTATTGCACCCTTTTCCATTGATGCATTGCAGTTATTGCACCATTTTCAATTGATGTATTGCAGTTATTGCACCCTTTTCCATTGATGCATTGCAGTTATTGCACCATTTTCAATTGATGTATTGCAGTTATTGCACCCATTTCCATTGGTTTATTGCAGTTATTGAAATATTTTCCATTGATTTATTGTAGTTATTTGACCCTTTTCCTTTTATTTATTGCACCCTTTTCCATTGATTTATTGCAGTTATTTGACTCTTTTTACACAGTAACTGTAATACAACGCTTAAGTGTAAGTATGTACTCTTATTAATAACTTATGACTTTAATAAAAAATAATAATTGTTGAACTTAAAATCTCGCAAAATAAGATATTATTATGAGTAAAATATAAGAAAACTTACCATCTAATCTATGTGTCTGGGCGTGGAATCTCATCTCCAGTAAATTTATCCACTGTATCCCTGACAGAGTCCACTGTATCCCTGACAGAGTCTGACAGAGTCAACTGTATCCCTGACAGTGTCCACTGTATCCCTGACACTGACCACTGTATCCCTGGCAGTGACCACTGTATCCATGAAATGTCCACTGTATCCCTGGCATTAATCACGGTATCCAAATGCACCAAATACTTAACAGCTTCAAAACCAAACTTAACAGTAATCTCATTAAAACAAAACCATACTATGTCAACGGCCATAGAAAATCACAAGTTCTTCACACCAGATTGCGCCTCGGATGTAGTCCCCTTAACCACGACCTCTACAGAACACCACACTGTACATGTGGCGAAATTGAAACCACTGGTTAGTCACTACCTTCTTTTTTGTCCTAACTACACTATACAGAGACACACATTCTTAGCTTACTTACCATGTCCAATCACATTCCAGAACCTAATACAGTGGAACCCCTCTAATCCGGACCTGTCCGGACAAGACAATAAGTCTGGATAAGAGGGGTTTCTGGATTCGAGGGGTTTCTATTTTATAACCCTCGTACTTGGAAGGGATTACATTGTGTTCAAGTATTGCACACAACACACTAACTTATTGACAGCAGACACTAACTAGATGCTTTAGATTGTTCTAACATATTTATTCAACAAAACTTAATTTGTAAAGTTTCATTTTATTTAGAGAGATTCTAGTATTGTGGGTCCAAATGTCAAGTTGTCCGGATACTTCACAAGTAAAATTAAATGCTCTAGTGAAGAAACTGGTAACATTTCGAATACATTTAACCCACAAATATGTTTCAGAAATTAAATATGAATTATTTAAGTCAAACATATCATTAAACTTTATTATTTTACTCATCTACCTACATCACAAAATACGAGAAAGCAAGCTGCATGACTCTGTATGGCTAATAGCAAATTTTAAAGACAATAAAATTTTCATTTTCACACATAGTTTTGTATAATTGGATTAATTTAAATCAGATATTTAATGTGACTATGTATGTTTGTCTCCCAATTGGTTGGAGTTATAAAAGCCTATTGTCAATTTTCACACTTTTTATTGTCCCTAAGATATTGAGAATATACAAGATGTTCACTGACACCTGTCAAAACATCAACACAAAATTGTTAACATTGACTGTCCGGATCCAAGGGGTGAATTTTAGAGCAGATCTGTAACTTGTTCCAGAGAATTTGTCCGGTTTCCGGAGTAGAGGGGTTCCGGATTGGAGGGGTAAAATTACATTAAAACATGAAGGATAAAAATTGGGACCAAGTGATTTGTCTGGATTAGAGGGGTTTCCAGATTAGAGGGGTCCGGATTAGAGGGGTTCCACTGTATATGGCTCAGACCATTTGACCTTTGACGAAAATACCAATGTCTTCAACCTAGTGCAACAATATATTGTCGCCACGCGACGTTCCACGGCATAGCCTCCCTGGCTAGATGGTATCCACAACTCTTGACGATTATTTTTGCTGTTAAGATAGAGTTTAATAAGGTGCAGCAACCAAACTTTTACACGAACACCATTTTTCCTTCTTTTTAATATTTATTATAGCTTTTTATATTGATTAAATATGCATTATACTTTAACTGTACGAACCAGCCATTATTTTCATCACCTCGGAAATGTGTTTATATAAGTCTTATATTAGACTTGTTTACAAATCAAATGTCTACCTTAATTTACCATAAAAACTACCTGTTACTAATTCTTGTATATGTACCTCTTCTCTTTAATAATTTGTCTATGTAACAAAAAATGCATAAATATGGAAATAAATATTGTTTAAACTAAATGCACCAAGCCATATACTCATATATACAATATATGTTATATGTATAATTTAACAAGAGAAATTACAATGTTTATAAACATAATAAACATAATCAGGTGACTGACCTGATTAAACGAGTTATACCACATTTCATTGGCAGAAAGACAAACAGGTTAAAATAGCGGTATCGCGTTTGTCACAAACAATATCATCCCGAACCTGTGTAAGTATAAAGTGTATTACCTTCGCATATTGTTTGACATGGTATTTGGATGGATTACGTATATAGAGTTAGTTCTAAACTATAGTTAGTGGATATGGCTTACTTGGCTACTTTGTGGAGTAATTTTGTTGTGTCGGCAAAACGTTTTCACAACAAGTTTCCTAAAACGTGAGCCACTGAGAAAGTACAAAATAAAGTTAGTTGCTTGATTTAGATAGTACATTTGGTTAACGATTGCCCACACAATTTCCTGTGTTTCGGTCATGCCGTTTTTCTGATCCACCCAAAAAGGTCTACCTACCAGGAATATGACAACAGGTGTGGTACTTACGAAAAACATCAAATTTACCAGAAGCAATGTTCGGGTTACTTGTACCGCGTGAAAATCGCTATTGCGGTTTTGTCCATTCTGGCCACGTGTCACCCGGTTCCGCCCTCGAGCATTCATACGCAGTGTCCAGATGATGATACATCCTCCGATTAGAAGTATGACTTCTGGGATAATTGTGTTAATACATAGATGTATAATGTGTGCCGGTCCCAAATAAAATTTACCGTAATCTTGATCATCGAACCAACACAGTTGAGTTGTAGTCACAACCTCGTCATCTACAATATGTCCACTGTGATTGATATCAGACATTGTTTGTATAGACGTTGGCAATGTTGTTGGGGAAAAGTTAAGTACATCACCTGAATCAGATGTGGTGCCGCTAATTCTCTTTAAAGAATCATCCAAGCATTTGGTGATATTTGGAAGAGTTTGCGAGGCATTCGCGAATGTTTCGTTGATTTTTTCCATGTCACTAGAAAGTGCATTTTCATCCTGACAATGACCATTATCACTCACTTTAACGACTTTCCTTATTTCATATAATTTAAAGCCATACAAGACATGTCCAAATAAGGCGGTCAAAACACAAAATAATACTACTGCAATGATTGCGGCTATTTTGACAGAACACCAAGTCTTTACTTTGTGTGGCTTTACCGTACTTATAACACGTTCAATGGTCACTATCCATAGAATGGAGATAGAGTAACTAGTACACATATATGTTATAAACCATTGCATCTTACATGCTATATTGCTGAGAAAACGTAGATCAATACCAAACGTATAGATAAGCCACCATCGAGGTTGAACCAGAGTCATCACTGACACGTCCGCAATGGCTAGGACTATCAGAAACAGGCTTGTAGATGTCATCTTGTTATGTTTTCCTGTCAGAACGATGATTGTCATTATATTTCCAACAACACCAATGGTAAATAATATTGGTGATCCAGCGATCCATATCATTCGTGCAACATCTGAACCTTGTCTTTGTCCAGACTCCATTTCTAGAAGTTGAAGTATGTTCTTTGTTTACTTGGCAACTAGTCACTTCTAATGCTTCGTATAGTATTTGGTATTGCAAATTTGTATCTACGATCGTTGTGTTCATGAACATATATCGACACATTTACATTGTTTGCATCAAAGACCATTCTATGAGTCTCTTTTATTATGCACATAATATAAAATAAACTTGAACTTTTAAACAAATTGAGATGTAACGTTATCAATGGACAATACAATTTGATATTCCCAAACAGGATTACAGTTCAACTTTGAACACACATTGTTTTAAATGGAATAATATATACATTAGCACAATACATACGCCAAAAACATTGACGATAATGAAACTCTGACAGCATTTACGTAATTTATAAAGTTTTCAATACTTATGTAAAAGAACCCAGACGTACATACATCATAGATGTGGCCAGTTAATTCATGTGAAGGTAATTAACTATTTAATAACGTGCAAAATTACTTTTTTCCCAGATGGATACGTCTCAGACACGAAAATGGAAAAGCTTTTGTAATCTGAACATCATCATAAGTGACGTTTTATTTTTATCACCATTTTCTTTGAGGACTAATAAGTATTATCAACCTCACTCGTCAGTTTTCAGAGCTAGGGTTTTTGACCAATCCCTTCCGTAACAGAAATACCAACATAAGCCTCGTATCACATTGTGCGTCTGTAAAAGAACACCGGTTTAATTAAGTAGAAACATTGTAATTATTCAATATAGGGACAAACGTTAAAGAGACTGCCTCACGTATTGGCGTATTGCAAACATACAATTAAATTGTCAAATATTCATGTAATTTTTGTATAGTTTCCTGTATATGCCATAAACAACCACATTGACATAAAAATAACTTTGGAAACATTGGTATTTTGTAGTTAATTAGCATTTTCACACCAAAAATTCTATAGGGTATTAATACCCTATAGGATTAGCACTACTATCACTTAAATTGCCTGGAATTTGTTTCCATTCGATTAAAACGAATTGAGATACGAACATATCACCTCACAGATGTTTCGGCTTTAGTTTGTTGAAGGTACAGTTTGATCATGTGTGCTAAATTACATAATTCACAGAACATTTTGGAAGGAAACTCTGCGGTATTTTCAAACAGAAAAATACTGAGTGATAAATATAAAGAGTAATTTAAATTGCTTATATGCCATAAATCTTTCATAAAGCAACCACCAGTGACTTTCTATTATATAAATACTTGGTTAGGTAGGATTATTACGTCATACAAACATTTTAGCCCGATCTGTGAGGCAGCACCTTTAATGTGTTCCTTGATCAAATACCTGTCTATGTTCTGGTGTGTCATTAGATGCAGTCGTTTCATCTGCTTTAACCTATAGACAATGTCTGTTGATACCAATTATGAATGGAAAGGAAACATATAAGGCATACGATTGCCGAAAACGACGATTCTGAAGAAGTCATCGTTTGGTTTGGGAGGAATGTTAGTGTCAACCTCTATTCAGGAGGTTGGGATAAGACCTATCTAGAGCAGAGGAGACAATGTATTACACCTGTAATTTCAACTGGAATCCAGTCGGCATCCCATTTGTTACCATGTTATGTCATAGATTGAGCGTCTACTGAATCAGAATATTTTAGAAGATAAGTATGGTTCTAAGTAGACATTATTGTAAAAGAGCTGTTATTAATCACTGGCTAACAAACATATCTCACCAGTAAGCATTAAATAACATTTTTTAATAACGTTATCACAATAAAATCATATTATGTACAAATTCTAGCATTTCGCATGTACATGATGTTGTTATTGTCAAGCCGCTAGGAATTCCGCTGAATGCGACTGTTCTTGTGTTTTGATTTTCTCTAGGAAATAGAGACGTTAAGAAATTTTCTAGGCAATCAATACGAAACCCCAAAACAACCCACGTATAATAAACGACTAATTTGACAGTGGCTACCCATTGTGATCTCTTCGGCCTTTATAGATCGGAGAAAAACGGAAACAGCCGATGTTTCACGGTATATATTATACTTAATGATTATGGAAACGCGTAATTTAACGCGCATTTCTTCATTTTCAAACTAAATTGGAAGCAATTTGTACACTTGCAAATTTCTTAAAAAATATATTGTGATAATGCTTAGACATCATAGAATACTTCACGAGGTTATAAAAAAATGTCACTTAAGTAAAAAGCAACTTTATAGCCTGTCAAAAACGCGGTTTTGAGTATTTTGACAGTTTTCATATAGAGTTATATAGGAATGGTAGTCACTAACTTCAAACGAAAATGGAAGCAAAAAGTTAACGTACCATATTAATAAAAATTATATTGAAATAAAGTGCAGAAAATGAAGATTACTTCACGAGGTTATAAAATTTTGTCATCTAATGTTATAAACAAGTTATTAGTGTTAAACCATACGGTTCCTATATAAATCTATAGTAAATCAGTGTATCGTAAAACGTTATCGATGTGATCGATTAGCCGTTTTCAAGGGAGGCTACTTTGCCGATAACACCCGATAAGTTACAGAAATGTTACGTATGTAGATGCTCTCGCATTTCCGAAACAATAAATTAGTAGAGAAATTTAAAGCAGAAGGATTAAAACAAAAATCAACGATGTTCGCTATCGCAAAAAGCCCACAGTCATGACTTTTTGGTTGCTGTTCAATTCTGAGTATTTTAACTGTAAGTTTTGAATGTTTGCTATTGTAAATTTGCGATACTAGTATCTATACAAAATATGGAATAAACATGATAAACATTATTTCAAACTGTTTTTCAAATTTTCATCGGACATAACATTTTGCTAAGTATGTGGCAGTTACTCAGCCAAATTCAAATAATCGACCCAATTTTGAAAAATAGCTGTCGCTCGACTTTGCCTGTTTATATCCCTTAAGGAGGTACAAAATTTCCGTTTGGCTCATTCAAATAATAATTTTCTGAATAATTATATAAGAGGTAGCTAGACAAAAACAATTACCTGATGCAATAAAAGAATGTTAGCTCTTCAAAATGAGACATTGGTCATTAAAAAAAGGATGACAAACAAAACTTTGTGATGCAAGTTAACAATCTGCTGCATGCTATTTTGCATTTTTCTCCAGCTTTCACTAGAGTGTATTATTAAGCATACGAAACATTCATTTCTTACAGAACAAAATAGGTAGCAGTATGTTGAAAAGCGCTGACGTCAAACCGATATCGTATGCTTAATAATGCAAAATGTTAAATTAATTGATAAAAGAAACATAAAAGCAAATTTAAGCAATATATCATTGCAAAGATCTAAACACACAGATTGGACACGTACTCTATTGAAAGCTGGAGAAAATGCAAAATTCAACGCTGGTGAACGAGAATGCTTAAATGATACGGGCTATTCTAGTCCCATGTCTTTGACGATGATCATTCCATTAAAAGGTCGACACGTCAGTGTAAATAAAAAACCATTTAGTTATGATATCCAGAACTAGGACTATTCATGTTTACCTGTTTTTACCTGTACGCAATCCGGGCCAGGTACGGGTAACACTGGGACTTAGTGTCGTCTATTTTAACCGAAAGTAGTGGATTGTTTGAACACGTTCACGCTTTATGCCTTTGTAAACATTATCGGTCAAATTCAAAAATGGCGTGAAGTTGACGTGGTAAGTAAGTTTAAGAAACATTATAAGGTATATTTGATGCCAAAATAACTTAAATCTCCCATTGTCTAAACCAAGGATTGGTCGCAAACGGTCAATTAATTACAAATTACGAGATCGCCATGAGATAAGCCAACTTTGGAAATTTGCTGAAATATTCGCATTTTTGGATATTTCTGCTATGCTGTTCTTCCGAAAACATAATTTTATTTGCGCTTGGAAGAGTCTTCAAGATGACAACATTTTGGTTGGTTTCTATGGTTACCAATTCTCGTGATTGTGAAATTCTTGCTTTGTTTACACATGGCAACTGTTTGACTATGTTTCTAAAAATAGATTCCATCAAACAGTTGGATAGGTATAATATTACTGCTTTGTGTTCTATAGGTAACTATTTATTTTTTGTGTTGCTTATTCATGGTTTTAGATCAGTTGTGTTGGAGTCGTTTTGTCGATTGATTCATGCATGTGTAAATAATGACAGCATAAAGTTTTCAGAGAAAGTATAGATCTACACATGCAGTGCAGGATTCAAACCCATGACCCCCTGCTTGCAAGTCAGGTGCTCTACCAACTGAGTAAACCCAGCTATTATTGTCAGTGGAATCAAATCTTGACAGTGATTTTTTTGCCTTCTTGGGAAAGGGTTCGGGTCGGTTCAGATTGGGAATTTTCGCGTGGTGACAACTTGAAATTGGGACATTTCATGATGCAGAAGGCCAAATAAAACAGAAAAAGAGATTACATGTGACTGTTTACTGGTTTCTTTGAACTTTTATGCTTGACCTCTTGTCAAAAATGTTAGTAACTTGATCAATTAAATTTTTTATGCCAGATTTTGAACGAGAATCGGGTTAACTACAGTGTCACTGATTTTTAACATATTATTGTTACTAATATGGGATATAAAATACTTGAATTATGTTGAAAATTAAAGTAATTGAAATAAGTTATAACTTATATAACTTAATACAACAGATACCCCAGACTGCTAAGTACTGTATTCCTACAAAAACCGAAATAACTTAACTCCTTTAAATATTTCAGAGCTGCAGAAATACTGGTGTACTGACAGCAATGATGACTACAGTACTTACTCCCTGGTTGATGTAACATATTGGTGTTCATTTAGGAGCAGTGAACTTTATTACTGTCAAGGTTTGTAAAAATTGCACTGAATTTGTTTTTAATTTGAGACTTCTGGAACATACCAGTCATACTTTATATAGTAAGCTTTTAATGTTTAAATAATAAATCGCTTTACCAAGACAGGTTTTCCAACAAGAAAACAAACCACTAAGATTGGTGAACTGGGCAGTAGGGCATCAACATTATATGAGAACCGGATATTCAACTTTATAGGAGTGTTTATATGCTATAGCCTGGTGTTCGTTTTCTGCAACCAAGGTTCAGGAGAGTTATGACTCTTAGTCTTAGTAATGTTTGAACAAACTTTGAAGATGTTTCACAAAACTTCTTGCCAATATTATTTTAGTACTTTTCTTCATAGACATAAAAAACTGTCCACTTAATACCGACGGCATTCAAATTTTTATAGAGAGTTGTGTATAATTTATTCCTATCCGTATGCCACATTTCTTGTATTAACACTGTTTTTGGTAAATATATGTTTGTTTCTTTAAAGTTTTATCAGCAAATGTGCATTCTTGGTTCGTAGAAAGTTTAATCATGATACCAGTAGAAGAAACTGTCATACCATACTCTATATGCATAATGTGCAGGTTTACTTGGAATATTACTTTTACACTTGTCTAAGCAACATTTAGCACAATATTAAGCTGCATGTACTAAATTTCATTTTGTTGTAGATGAATAAGAAACACAAGGAGTTACTGCTCCTGCAGAGAGCTAATCTTGTTGAAAACCTTAACATGAAGAAAGGCTTGTTCACCCAGCTGTTGTGTAGAAAAGTCATAGATCAAAGAATGGTCAGAAATATAAAGGTAACTTTTAAAACTTTTATTTCTTAATAATATTTTTGTACGATAATCTGTTCACACGGAGATAACTATTTGTTGATAAAGGAACAGTTTTTTTTACTGTTTCTTGGATGTATATAGATTATAGAGCGTTGTCTTACTGAATGCAATCAAATAATAGGTTTTAATCACACGGTCAAATTTTGGAATAATATTGTAATGATAGATAGATCTACACTTAATTTGGGGAAAATCCATGAATGAGGATTTTGTTACATATATGCCCCCCATACACTAATTGATTCCATTCAGTCAATAACTTAAAAGATTTTGAGTCAGTACTGATTATTTGGCTGCCTTGAGCATAATTCAATTATTTATATATTATTTCCTTGTTTGAAATATGTTTGTTTTTGGTAAGACTATCTGGGTGACTGGCGAACAGACAACTCTGCATTGACTGGTTAAATTCTCAGTATGTTGATGGTACTGCAAGGGATCTTATAATCAATGCTTTATTCTGAAATATAGACGTACACAGTGTTCAATCTAGCCCACCATGAGAGGGGGCCATTCGGGCCCATAGACTATACAACAGGGGGCCATTGGGGAAAAATGGGGGCCCTTTAAATAATAAAAAAAACATTCCAGTATTCACACTTCATGTAAATGATAAAAGTATACAGTAGAACTTCGATGCCTCGAACAGTACTTGCCTCGAACACCCTAGATGCCTCGAACTAGTTCTTCGGTCCGGTCAAAATTCCTTCTTTATTCATATGGTAAACAGTAGATGACTCGAACAGTATCTAGGTCGAACACTCGAACTGATTGGACGGTCCCTTGCTATGATTAACCCGTAGATGAGTCGAACAATACAAGTTTTCGCACGTTTCATTGACTGTTAAAATCTATTGTTCGACCGCGGGTAGTCAGCGACAAGTTGTGATAATTACTGTACCAAACAATTGTTTGTGTTCGACTTCATTGTATAACACGTTTTTAAACATTTATACATCCATTAAATGGTTAATGAAGGCTGTCTTGGAAATTGTAACTTATTTATTTTTAAATAAATCGGAATAAAATAATCATTTTTCAACATCTGTTACATTTCTTGACCCAGGACATGATGATATTATGTATAATTTTTATACTCGTATATAAATATGCTGTTTAACGAGAAACCTTACATGCGTGAACACTCGAAGAGCTTGTAGGAGATAAGTCAGATTTCATGTCAATTTGGTAAAACTATATTGTTTCATTATTGTTATGAATAAAATAACAAAAAAAAAAGACCTATATTAGTTATACACATAAATTATGCAATATACACACACCATTTGTAAATTTACACGTACCGACATCAGTTCGAACTTGTACCCATGCATATTCTTGGATACCCTAGATGCCACGAACACCCTAGATGCCTCGAACTATTTTCACGGTCCGAAGGTAGTTCGAGGCATTGAAGTTCTACTGTACCAGGCTTGAAAAGCACTCATACATGCATCTGCTTAGCTAACCTCAATAATACCAACTAAATTCAAAATCACTAAAAAATAAGATTAACAGTTTGTTCAATCTGTCAACAGACAGGAATATATCTTTGAGTTTATGACGATTGATGAGAATAAATCATCCATACTTTAGATCTAAGAATTGCAATGCCCGTGAATAAGCGTGATTTGTAAAAGTGAAACATGGGCGCTAAAACGAAATTTTTTGGCCAAATTACAGACATCATTTGACATACTTGCAGATGTTCTTCTTGCAATATCATTTTGATTTCTTCCTAATTTTTTTATAATTTAACCGATATTGGTGTAAAATTACTTGAGATGTTTCAATCATGCTTCAATGACTGGAGGCTGACATCATTACCATAGCAACGGACACCTGCCTGAAGAGTTACTGAATGAAGCTAAAGGACAACAAGTAACGAAAAGATAATGTAGCACAAAGACTTCAATTTTCTGTGAGCACGCCGACAAGGCCCACAGTAACATCTCAGGTGCGCCATTTCAATTTTTTGGGGGTCAATTGCGCAATGGCGCGGCCTAGATTGAACACTGCGTACAATTGAAATGTTGTCGACTATGTTGTACAGTACTTAGTGATATCATCAATGCAGTGTCATAATAATCTTAAGTACTAGGAAGATCAACAAATGTACGACAAAACAAGAGTTAAGTCTGAATCCAAGTTTTAGTGAATAAGGCCCCTGTATTACTAGCTATGATGCATAGCATGGAGAAATTGGCCTGATCCTGACCTTTGTGCATGAATATATAACATGGATCTTGCATTGAATATACACATTTCCGGGAGCAAATCATGCAATATTGGTCCTTCAGATTTGGTGTTTGCATGTATTACGCATCGAGCTTCTTTATGATTATACTCCTGCTTATGAAAACATACAACTGGGGTTATAAATATTATAATTACCGGTATTTTATATAGACAAGATATCAGCTGTTAAAATTATGCAAACGGAAGGTTGAGGATCGGGTCAAATTCTCTGTACTTTGTGATAATTGATTGAAATAACATTACAGAATGGTAAGACTGAAGATGATCAAGCTGAGGAATTACTCGACTTCTTGCCAAAATCTGAGGCTGGTGCAGATACCTTCGATTTATTCTGTGATGCTCTGCATGCCGACTCACAAAGCCACATTGTCAAGTGTTACCTCCAATGTGAAGAGACTGAGGATAAGAAAGATGGTGCTCGTAAATGTTCTGATGTAGATTCAGAGAATGTTAGTATGTCACAGAGTGTAACAGCTGAGACGGTACAGTCCCGGGAACCAGCAGAGTCCCGTAAACCAGCTGGAGCTGACGGGGACGGGGCTGGCCCTAGTAGAGTCACATCTAATCTCCTTCCACAGGTCGCTATACAAGAAGAATTTCAACAACAGATGTATCGTAGAAGTATAGAACCTCGACCTCTGCATCATACACAGTCATCACCATGTTTTGATCGTGATTCGGAACAAGAGGCGCATATATTGTATCAAACATCTCTCAGAAATCCAGCAGCTATCTCCGCTGCAATGGGCACCCAAATGGCAAACAAATTTCTATATGATAAATCATCATACAGTCACACACCGGTATCTCAACTTTCTGGTGATCGGTTACACCATAGTTCTAGTGATGGGATGTTGGTTACAGACAATGTGGATAGGCAACTTTTACATGGTGATTTCATGTCTTCCAAACCTTTAAATAATCCAATATTTGCTCAGCCACCACATGTGTTCAGTTCATATTCTCAGAAAGAGATTTCTAGGTCTTCCATGCAGCCAGAGTATCCATCAATGCAAAAATCATTTGACTTCCATTTACAAGATAATAGTTCATCTTATTCCAATATGGCAAATTATGGATATCCACACACACAACTACACAGAGACGCCGATTCTGTCAATGATATGAGGAGAGATCAGGCGTTAGTTAGGAATAGAGAAGAAATTGAGAGAGCAAGAAATGAACATGTTGTCCATGAGAGTGTAATGCGACAGTCTCCTTACAAAGTTGATACTGTACATTCAAGTCCCTCCAAGTATGGACGCATGAATACACCCTATAATGTTCTAGAAGAAGATTGTATAGAGATACCTAGGTATATAGAGGTCAATAATAATGGTCAAGAGGGTACTGGTAGGACCATGATGTCATTTCCTCGACATGTTGCACGAGTAACGTCACACATTCCACCTCCTGATGTTCGGAATGAAGAGCATTCAAGGGAAGCTACTGTAATGCCTCCTAAACTAGCAAGACTAGACAGTGTTGGTATGTTGGCTCTTATTATGTTTTTCATTTGTGAAAATTGCATGGGTGAAAGTTTTCCAGTGCATGCCTGAACTTCATGTTTTTGACAGTACCAAAAAGCCTGTTTTACTCATTTTCTTTTAAAATAAACTGTAAATGTTTTAGGATTTTACGTTTTTCAGAATTTCAAACATTCACCGTGTAATTTGTGTTTAATCTCTAACTCATTGTATAATGTCCTAACATTCAAACAGGAATGAATCATATGCTTGTCCAGTTATAGGGCAACACATGCAGGTCCACTCTGATATTGTTTGATGAAAATGTCATTCACCAAATGCTAGTTATTCAGTCTGAGACTTATGCCCTTCAGTACAAATTATACACATTTTTAGCTCACCTGTCACAAAGTGACAGAGTGAGCTTTTGTGATCACTCTTTGTCCGTCGTCTGTCCGTCCGTCCGTCAACAATTGGCTTGTGTAAACACTAGAGGTCACAATTTTAGCCTTATCTTTATGAAACTTGGTCACAATGATCATCTCAACAAAATCTAGTCCAAGTTCGATATTGATTCATCTGGGGTCAAAAGCTAGGACACTAGGTCAAATCATAGAAAAACCTTGTGTAGTCACTAGAGGTCACAATTTTGACTTAATCTTTACGAAACTTGGTCACAATAATCATCTCAACAAAATGTCGGTCAAGTTCGATATTGGGTCATCTGGGGTCAAAAAATAGGTCACAAGGTCAAATCATAGAAAAACCTTGTGTAGTCACTAGAGGTCACAATTTTGGTCTAATCTTTATGAAACTCTGTCACAATGATCATCTCAACAAAATCTAGGTCAAGTGCGATATTGGGTCATCCGGGGTCAAAAACTAGGTCACAAGGTCAAATAATAGAAAAACCTTGTCTAGTCACTAGAGGTCACAGTTTTGGCCTGATCTTTTCGAAACTTGGTCACAATGATCATCTCAACAAAATCTAGGTCAAGTTCGATATTAGTTTATCTGGGGTCAAAAACTAAGTCATTAGGTCAAATCGTATAAAAACCTTTTTTAGTCACTATAGGTCACAATAGTTGCCTAATTTGTATAAAACTTGGTCACAATGATCATGTCAACAAAATCTAGGTAAAGTTTGACAGGTGAGTGACCTAGGGCCCTTTGGGCCCTCTTGTTTATAAAGTTACAGAACATGTCATGTCAGATATAGAACATGTTGACAGTTATAGAACATGTCGACAGTTATAGAACATGTCTGATTTTATCTTATAGAACATGTCAGTTATAAAACATGTCTACTATAGAACATGTATACTATAGAACATGCTGCTTATAGAACATTCAGTCAGTAATTGAATATTGTATTTTCAGATACAATGCACAAAAGGCCTAACAGTGAACAGATAGAAACAGAATGTAAGTGAAATATTATTTCAATAGTAACTGTCTTTTACAATTCATTTTCTTTTATATTTTGAAATTATGTTCAGTCAAACTTAATTATATGTACTTGAGTTGGAATGTCTTAGTTTAGATATTGTGCTGTCATCTGCAGGCATATGTACTAATACCCCCTCGGATGGATTCAGAATGGCAATCAATCAGCTGACCTTAATACCCCCATGTCATGGGTCCAGAATTGCAAACAATGGGCTGGCCTTGATTAAATCTTATGTTGAAACTGAATCTGTTTTCCAGTACCACACAACATGATCTGTACCATGTTAGTAAGCTTTAAATGCTCTCTCAACTGAACTTTTTGATGTGCATTGATATACAAACTTAAGTCAAACTATCAATTATTATTATTTTGCAATATTTATAACCGTTTTCAATTGAAGAACATTATCATTCTATTTGTCATCTGCCTTGATTGGCTAGTGACAGAGTGTCTGCTTCAAGTGGAAGAGGCTGCGACATACCAGTGTCTGCTTCAAGTGGAAGAGCCTGCGATATACCAATGTCATTATCAATTGTACTGGTAAATCTCCCTTGCTCAAAGCTCAGCATAGTTAGTTCCATGTAATTACTGGTTCGTTCAGTGTCCGGATAATGCGACTAGATAGAACAATTTACTGATGTTGACCAGTATGACTTAAAACATGAGTTTCTAAAGGACAAGGTTCACTAATGGCTTTATTTGGCCCTGTGACTTTTCCAAAAATAAAAATGCATGTTTCTGTAAATCTGTCCTAATTCAATTTGACAAATAACTTAACATTTCCTGTATTAAAAAATGAGCATACATATCCCAATTTCTCACGTAATTTGTTGAAGGTATATTATTATTTATTGCAGCTAAAAGATTCCGTGAAGATGTCGACACTTGTAATATCACCATTGTACCTGATGTACGAAAAGTAACGCCAGTACCAGTATTTGAAAGCAAGGCTACCACCAATATAGTGAAAATTCCTGTCATTGAAGAACCCCAGAGGAAACCGTCAATGCCAGCTGTTGTCATAGAAACTGACAGTCAACTTGAGAAATGTCAAAGGTCGTCATTGCTAGGGGCCATGGATGACCCCGAGATTGACCTTACTGATGGACCTATTAATGTCAATGTGGAACTATGTACTAGGCAGTTCTATCTGACCCATTATAAACAGGTGAGCCTTCCAGGAGCCTTGTAGGTTTTGGTGTTCTCGTCATGACGGACGTCTTGACTAGGACACAACAGTTCCTCGGGTTTCTGTAGATGTTATAACAAAAAAATCAGGCAATATTTCATTAATTAAGATTTCATGTCACAATGAGTTTAAAGCTGGTTATTTGAAGATTAGAGCCCGTAGCCATGCAGAGATACCCATAAGCATCCATTTGAAGAAAAAATCACCTCAAATTTTTATGAAATGTTCCCTAGAAAATAGTTGCCTCAGTGATTTTTTGTCTCTGGATATGGCCCTGAGATTAGATGTCAAAGTTTTTGACAATGTACAAATAAAGTTTCAGGTTCAGACTGTACCAAGCAGACATTAAACAATTGAACAATGCTCAAACTGTATGTTATATGTATGGTATGAATATTTCAGGCTTACGCTATGAGACGTATACCCAGAGGGAAAGCATTGATAATGAATGTGAATGAAGTGGTGGGTAAGTCTGCTAGACGAGGTACAGACATTGACAGAGATAATTTACACAATCTACTCTGTCAGATGCATTTTGATGTTACAGTCTACAATGATTCAGATGGACTGACTGCCCTTGTAAGTATTGTGTCAATCAGAAGCGTTCAATGTTGTATGTTTGTTTGCGCTCAACTGGGACAGTTAAAGTGCAAGGTCATTAGGATTTTCCCTGCCTGAATGACCAATGACCTCCAACTTCGAGGTAATTCTCATCATTGGTTGGATTTCAACGATACTTCATCGGAATAATTGGTACCAAGCCTTATTGTCTGAATTTTGAATCTGATGATTATATCCCTTTGATGCACAGGTTCATGAAAAGTGACCTAGCCCACCTATATATACATATTTAAATATGTATAAATAGACGGTATTGGACACTTTTCATGGACCTGTGCTTTGATGGTGCAAAAATTATTTTGTTTGTGACTTACTTAACTAGGCTGGCATCAATCCTAGAGGTTAATTTTGCTTAGACCAAATATGCAAAGGCGACAACTCTTTTAGTAAAAGTATTCAAAGAATAATCATCTTACCTGAGCTCAACCAATAGTTCAGCAGATTTGAGAAATAGCAAAAGTTACACATTACTGTCGGTGAAAAAAAATGCATAAGAACATTGAATACAAACATAAAACCATGATGCTAGGTATGTGTCATAAAACCCATAATTTTGGTTTTGATGTTGTCTTAAAGTGAGGTTTGACAGTTTTATCATGTGAGAGTAAATGTGTATGTATACATATTACAGGAAATGATAAAGAAGTTACAAGATTTCTCGCAGCATACAGCTCATGCCACGGCTGATTGTTCTGTTGTATGTATACTGAGTCACGGTGAAGAAGGCTTTATATTTGGTGCTGATGGTAAAAAATTTGAACTGGATGCAGTATTTACACTATTTGATAACACCTGCTGTCCTAGCTTGAGAGGAAAACCAAAGATATTTATAATTCAGGCGTGTAGGGGAGGTAACTATTATTTGATATCATACATCATAATTATACGAATACAAAAGTTTATTTTGCATAAAGCATAATTCAATGCTTATACTAACAAATATTTACAAATAATATTCCGGTATTAGATAAAAACATGAATTTTCAGAAGATAAAAAAATATGAAATGAATATATAGATATTAATCATTGAATGTTTGTACATAGTGGTGCAAATTCAATGCTGCCATGTTATGTTTTATACACACTTGGTTTAAAACGTTTATGCAGTTACTTTACCAGGTGAAACATTCAAAATGTCATGTCAGTCACATGAACTGACAGTCACTTTTTGCCTAATCTTCAGTAAAAAAGGTTGGAAATGTCTTTGACAAATGCCTTTTTCTCAGGCAATGTGAGTTTATTATTGTAGAAAAAAGTGAGGAATAATAAATGCAATTGGGTATAAATTACTAAATATGTATTTTGAAATAGAATTTGCATACATATCATTATATCTCCCAAATATGGGGTGATAGACTGTGAGACATTTTGTGCTGGAGGAATGTCACAAAGGTTATCCATGGTTGTCAGGTTTTGATGAAACTTTACATGAATAGTTGGTACCAAGCCTGGTTGTGCAGGGGTTCCACTAGCTTCTGAATCTGAAGGAGCATGTCGATACTTTCCACTAAATTTTACCATTTTCTAGGAAAATACCCATGATTTTATAATTAAATAACCCTTCAAACTAAAATCTTGAAGGTCAATATGTGGCTTTTCAGAAATTTTAAGGGTCTAACTCCTACTCCCGAGTCAAATGGAACCCCTGGTGTGCTTTCTGTCAGGAATTTGAGGTCAGACAAATATTTGAGTAATGGCCGTTTTTGTGAGCCATTATGTGTCAAAATGTTTTAAAAAAATTATGTATATATTACAGGTGCATTGGATAGAGGAGTTCAGTATTATCCTGATGAACATGATGGCTCTGATGCTAGAGTAAGACAAGTACCTTCCATGTCTGATATGCTGATCTGTTACCCCACCCAGAACGGTATGTTATAATTATGAAGAATCAAATAATATGTATACATTTTTAGCTCATCTGATTTTTGAAAAAAAGATGAGTTATTGTCATCACCTGATCGTCGTCGGGTTGCTTGGTTAAGTTTTGTGTTTAGGTTCACTTTTTTCATAAACTATCAAAGCTATTGCTTTGAAACTTGCAACTCTTATTCACCATCAATACCTGAGCCAGTAAAACTAGACCATAACTCTGATCTGCATTTTGTAAGAATTATTGCCCCTTTTTGGACTTAGAAAATAAAATGCCTTGGTTAAGTTTTGCATTTAGGTCCACTTTTCTCCTAAACCATCAGAGTTATTGCTTTGAAACTTACAACACTAGTTCACCATCAATACCTGACCATGTCAAGCAAGACTCATAACTCTGATCTGCATTTTGCATGGGTTGTTGCCCCTTATTGGACTTAGAACTTTCTTGGTTAAGTTTTGTGTTTAGATCCACTTTTCTCATACACTTTGTGGGCTATTGCTTTGAAACTTTCAACACTTGTTCACCATCAACACCTGACTATGTCAAGCCAGAACCATAACTCTGATCTGCATTAAGATTAGGGAAATGAGAACAAATATCTTAATCTTTTTCTGGTACTCAAACATTCTATCCATTGTGTTCTTTAATAGTAAACTTTGCTAGCAGAATTTCTTAATTTTTTAGTTTAAAATGCCCCCTTCTGATAGCAATTCAGAACTGTACTATCAATAGCTGCATTAACCCAACTCAGTAGGACCCCTTCCGCTAAGTCTGCTTTATTTTACTTCTTTTCAAAATTTAATTAATTATCAAAACTTCATTTTGAATATATATTATAAAATAAATGATATTTACAGGGTATTATGCTTGGCGTAACAGAGATCGTGGTAGTTGGTATGTGGAAGCTTTGGTACAGATTTTCATGAAATACGCAAGAAGTGAGGATGTATGCACCATGCTCAATAGGGTATGTATGATTATTAATATGAGTATTATAATGACCCATGTCAAATGCTGTAGGCATTATGTTTACCTGTGCTGATTTCATATGGTGATGACAAGTGGCGAAAACCTTTAGATACAACTTTGGTAAATTTTGTAGTAGGCAACCAACATGATAAATTTTTATTAAGGGTACATCTTCTTTAAATTCTGTTGTCGGCCGCCTTCATGATTAATTATTTATCAATTAATTTAATTTAATTATCAAGGGTATGATATTTTTATATTATCAGTATATCAAAAAACTTCTGTTATGTTTCTTGAATGTATTAAATGATAAAGAATTAGCAGTTCCCATCAATAATTCAGTTGATCAATATACAAATAGGCCTTATGATAGATGTTAGTTGAGGGTTCAGTTGATCAATGAAAGAATCTAACTTTGTTTTTAAAAATATTAGATGAACCACCCTAAACAATTATTATCAAAAAACAGACCTTCTATGTGGCAACTGGTTTGTTGCTGGTAATACATAATACTTTGTTCATTTTCTACAATTGTTATGCCCCCCCCCCCCATCTTTGACGAGTGTGTATATTGTTTTGCACAATGTCAGTTAGTCTGTCAGTCGGTCGGTTGACCAAGTGGTTTCCATTCAATAACTTGGGAATGCTTTACCTTAGGATCCTTAAACATTACATGGGGGCATACATGTTTTACGAACATCTCTTGTTTGTTTAGCCATTCAAGTTTTAAATTTAATTTAGTCAAACAAATCCTGCTGTTTCAAAAGATAGTAAAGGTCGGACAGGGAAGGCAGCACTCAACTGAAACATAAATCTGACACACAACGAGAAAATGAACTGCTGAAATGCAAATGTTTCAGCTGTCAGAAAGTCCCAAGTCCAAGGTGTCAAAAAACCAAGTTTTAGCTATCAAAAAGCTGAGTGACCTAATTTCAGCTGTAAAAAATGGATGAAGGACCTTGTTTCAGCCCGCAAAAAGTCCTAAAAGTTTAAGAACTTGTATTCAATTTGTGTGATTTTTTTGTCATTTCTCAGGTAAATCTTCTGGTGTCGAAGAAAGTGTCACATTGTCCTAATATAGACATGGATCAGATGAGCCAGATGTCAGAATACAAGAGTACACTTAGAATGCCTCATCTATATTTCTTCCCCGGTATTGGTGGCTGCAGCTAATATTTGTACAAACTATAGAATAGAATTTCAAACATCCTGTAGGACTTGTGGTACAGGATTTCAGTAACCTACTGTCATTACCTGTAGTTGAGTGTAAGTTGGTTGAATCAGGGTGTCCAACATTCTAGATTAATCCAAGATTTTCTTTGCCAAATATATTGTCCACATTGCTGGTAGAAGTCCTTAGAAATAAAACAGTATCCACATTTGTTATATCAGGGCTTCAACATTCCAGATAAATCTACAAACTACTTAGTCATCTATGTCATCAACATAGGTCGTCGAAATCCTGTGAGAATATATTACAGAATCGCAGCGAGGAGTGAATATCCATTATATCTCAGAATCTGTATTGTATGAATAACTAGTATTTGTATGGTTAATACAAAGTGTCAGAACGACAAAAGTTTCGTTAAACAAAAGGTATACTGCAGCTGTTGAATATTTTATTTCAATCCTAACATGATTCAAACATGCAATTATATCTTAAGCCAGTGTTACTTTGCGAGAGTATATTGTGTATTTGACTTGTTCAGCTGCATGACATCATGAATGGAATACCTGCACGACGTGACGTCACTTCCATCAGTATATCAAACATTATACAACGCTATTCTTGTTCTTAGTCTATATATAGGTAAAATGGTCGGTCATGTTAGAATAGTATTAGTATCAGTATGATCATTGTATGCTTGTTCAGGTTGAAGGCTGTTTCATAAAAAATTGTAAATTCATGTTTTTCTTTAATATGATGGTTCAATAATTCAACTCAAGACGGTTTGTCTGGAAAAAATATTGAAGCATAATTATTATCTATAGTTTTGAGTCAGTTCTTATTTTGATAACAGATATTTGTATTGTTGTTTTTTTTGCTTATGCCATTGAGGGGTATTGGTGTTATTGCAAAAATCATTGTTTATTGTATGTTTCCGAGTGTTATTTAAACAACATTCCGTCCCAATGTGATGTGTTCAATTTTTAAATTAATCTCTTTTTATACAATTTGTGTGTTTTTGTATGTGTAACTATTATATATATTGGAATTTTATTGCAGTTTTATGTACTATTTTGAGTTTGTTTTGTTTATAAAGCATTTTATACTAATTGTATTGTTTTGCTGTCCGTTTAAATTTAAAACTTGCATTTTGGAAAAAGTCATCTATTTGTCATTAGGGAACTTATTATTCACTGACATTTTAAAATCAAAACTCTGGCTTAAAATTCATATCACTTCCATATGATAATGTTATAAATGTATTATTTTTAATATAAATGGACCTAAGGGTAAAGTTGGTAATAAAAATTATGCAGCCAAATATTTAAGTTCAAGTCTAGAGTTTTGGTCCTAAAGTAATTTTGAATACCAGTAAGGCCCTGTTTCAGTACTTGTTCCCTATTGTCATAATTATGTTGGCTATTGATTGTACTGTTAGTGATGTACGTGTATAAGTGGTTTCATAATGTGATTTGTACCAACCTATTTTTGTTGGCATTGGTTCATAGGGCAAACATTTAATGTTGAAATATATTGTATGTATTTTTAGACAAAATGTTTGGCTCTTTGATGAGGAAAAAAAACAAAAAAAAAGGAAGATTGACTTAATTTGCCTGGTTCTGCTCCACCCCTGGGGCAAAATATTGATAGGTGCATAAGATGACAGATTGTTGAATAAATGATGAACTTGTGTTTTCATATACCTGACAATGTATAGTGCTGAGTATGTACTGTACAATCATTAATATATGTGGGGGATTTGATTTCACGGATGACCTTAACCACGGAATTAAATCCCCATTGAATAATTATACCATTAAATATGCCAAGTTTACAGTGGCTACCATACTTGCTTTCAAGGTCGGTCAAGAATAAGACTGGGAATTTTGGGAAGTTTACTTGCATATATCAACATGTTATAAAACAATTATTATAGATAGAATGCTTTCTGATAATTTGTTTGAATTATAACCTTGCCATATTTCATTTCTGAATCCTTGAAATGACTTCCCAAAAACCACAGAATGTTGTCCTTTTGAAATTAAATGATTTTACAGTATTCACTCCAGACTATGCAGATACTTTTTATCTTGCATTCTTTTGATTTGTCTGACATCAAATGTATTATGGGATGGTTTATGTCCCTCTAAAAAGTAATGTGCTGTCGACTTTGTAATACGAGTACTGTTAAGTCAAGCTCCAACTCGTTTGTTGTTATTGTTATGGAGTTTGTGTTATGATGATTGCCACTGTTTGAATATTGCACATGTTAGCAAGTCTTCCAGCCCTTATAGAGCCATATAATTGGTGCAGTAGATTGTATGCCTATTGTTTGTTAGACGATTTGTGGAATTTCCATGTTTTCTTGTTATTAAGTCTTGCCACACATTCATGATGTACAACGATATAAGCTCACAGTTTGTATACGTGTATTGTGCCAACATATTTACAGACAATTGTTCTATGTACTGTTGTTTTACACTCTGGGTGGCATTATGTGGATATATCTTAGTAGAAAACTTAAGATTTTTTTAATCTGATTGTGTATTGGCTAAACAAGAGAAGCAAGATTATAAACGTTTTACACAGTTTAAAGCCATATGTCGTAAAGAGCAACTGCAATCACTAAGAAACATGTGTCATACTTCAATTAACACATATTGGATATTGCACAGCACCAATTTACCTCAGGTCAAAAATATTTAAGTTTTCCACCATGATATTTGAGAATACCACCCCTGTTACACTTCATTATGAATCATCCAAGACAGTATTTTCTCTAGGGTAACTTCACACGGTACCAACACTTCTTTTTGGTGTTATCCAGATTGCATGTTATCGTAGCTAAATACATGTATATAATGCATGTTAGTACATTTATACATATTACTTATAACGGTATAGTGCAGTTTAGTGTGTATAGTTTTATACCAGTCAAGATAAAAATGATTACACCAGGATGGTACTCTTTTCAATGTTGTATAAACAGCGAGGTCTGGTGCACTGGTATAGCACAGAGAATTTGACTTGATCTTGACCGTTATGCATGAATATATTACAAGGTTCTTGCATTGAACATATAAATTTCCGCGACCAAATCGTGCTCTATTGGTCCTTCAGATTCATGTTGTTATTACACCTTGAGCGTCTTCGTGATACTTCCCGCTTATTAAAACATACAACCGAGGTTATAAATATAAACAATATATCAGCTGTTATATTATGCTAATAGGTCAAGAAAAGTGTCAAATTCTCTATACTAGAGGTCACAAGAGCCAGAGGTATTTTACTTCATTCAAAATGGTCAATGGTGTGGGCAAGTGATATTGAGCTAATGGCCATCTTGTTAATAGAACCTAGTGTCAATAGTTAATAGAAAGCCAAACTTCCATGTTTAGTGTTGATATTCAGTTAGACATAAGTAGTTTGAGGGAATATAATTAACATAATGATCTGTAGCAATCATGATTGTATTGTTCCGTCTTGCATTCATAGCTGTACATCTATCCAACAAACACTTTACATCCATGTTTTATGAAAAAGATATTTTCAATAAATAAAATATTTTAACAAATACTGTCTTTTTGTATTCATTATATGGTACTTATGACATATATTCGTTAATATCCCAACAATACAGGATGTGTTCGAAGAAAATGGTTCATGATAAGATTTTGAAAAAAGTATTGGTAGTACACCTGTGAAACTGGAGAATTTCTTTAATAGAAGTGTTTAGGGATTACTGTAAAAGCAGAATAATTCCCAAGTGTTTAATTTCGCTATATTGGTGAGTTCGATAAATCTGCGAAAATTGATCCTTGTGAAATTATTACCTTCATAATAGCTTCAAATATTTTCAATACTGATTACGGCTAAGCGAAACCATTACAATATACTCGGAATTGATAAAACACTGACAACTACGCTGACTTTTGCCTGATATATAACTTTATTTTATTGATATTTACAAAAATACAACAGAAAATGTGAACATACAATATTTCTGTCAAAAATCTAATTAGCAGTTCAATTGCAATGAATGTGTACCAGTATAAAAACACGGTTTACAGGTTTAACACATATGGCCAATGCTTGTTCCGATAAGCTCGGAAACAATGGGATGAATACGATATACTTTCACAGTTTTCTCATTAGACAATGAGACTGTCTGGTTTGGCTTGAGTACTAGTAAATACAAACAAGTTAAGCCAATCGGCCAATTAAAATCAATACGCTTGGGTGGATGACCGTTATTATAAGTGTACAAACAGTAGTCGTAATTATCGCAGTGATAATCACGTATTGGCAACTAAATAATGCACCAGGGATATTGCCGAGAAAGTAGAACTTTATTTTTTCCTGAAATTCGCAAACATTAACCCTCGCGAACTACTTCCAAATTAGAAATTTGCAAAAATTTAGCCTCACAGAAATAAATGCTTTTACAGTATTCACATACTAGGTTCCATGATGACAGAGTAACACCACTAGAAAACCCGAGGCCGGACCAACCTAACCTCAGACACAGATAATAGTACGTCTGTTAAAGACCTGTTGAACAGTAGATACTAATCGAAGAAAAACAACTGTATAAATTGCAGATGCATGCGACATAATATGGGTACTACATTTAACATTACCACTGAAAATGGTGAAAGTGTGTGCTCACACAAATTCATGACCCATAAACGACTATCAAAGGGAGCAAAAGAGTGATGTTTTAGGTGCCAAAATGACATAATGTCACAATAGTTTAACATCGTCTTAGGCAGACTCGCATTACATGTGCTTACTAAAGCACTATAGTATTATGTAAACCCTATACGAATAGTGGAGCTAAAAAACAACCCAAAATATTTTTTAATTAAAGGACCATAACCCAAGAGGGCCTAGGCTGATTTAGCCTATAATTGAACTTGTTCTAGATATTATACCCATAAACATTGTCATCAAGTTTTAAGATACTCAGACGAAAACTCTGCACTAGGGAACAGACAAGGTCGATTTCACATTTATTTTGGTAATTAAAGGGCCATAATCAACAAGGCCCATGCCGACTTGGCCTATAATCGAATTAGGCCTACATATTATGCCCATTAGCATTGTCACCAAGTTTGAAGAAGACTAGATGAAAACTGTTTGCTTTAGAGTACAGATAAGACCAATTTCATACTTTTTTGTTAATTAAAGGCCCTAACCTGATAAGGCCTAGGCTGATTTGGCCTATAATCAAACATGGCTTAGATATTATGCCCATAAGCATTGTCACAAAGTTTGAAGACGATCGGATAAAAACTGTGTTAGAGTACAGTACTATTTGCGTTAGAGTACAGACAAGGCCAATTTCATACTTTTTTGGTAATTAAAGGTCCATAACCCATTAAGGCCTAGGCCGATTTGGCCTGTAATCGAACTTGGCCTAGATACATGGGGTGATCAAAAAGAAATGAGACAAACGCTGTAAAATGACAATCAATACTGATACAAACAACAAAAGTTGTATGCCTATAACAAAATATACACTCTCTGTTGAGTTTCATTAATAATTATTTATTACTTGAATAGATATCAGCAGTTTTACAACCTGGCTTGGGTACAGTGACTCATCGCACACAATTGACGTCATGTACGTAAACGGTTAACTATTCGAACGTCACATTGCTCAAATAAATCGCTCATATCTCTTCACGTATTGCATAAATTTACCATTTATTCAGTATTTAGCAAGAGTTTGTTTGTATAAAATATTTCATTTGAATTAAAACATTCAGAATGTGTTGAATAATTATATGATCATTATTATTCGAAAGGCTGCTTCCTTGTATGACGTCCGTTTTGGCGAGTGACATTCAAAATTGACCGCTCATCTAATGCATTTCGGGCCTTTTCTTGAAATACTTAAGTTTATTTTCCGTCAAAAACATTTTGTACTAACGATATATAAGTATACTTCTGGCAGACTTCTCTCTTGATGCCCGTTTCATCATTTTAAATGTTTGTTTAGACTTTCTTCTAGTTTTTGATAAAACTGTATATTTTCAAGCTGTGATTTTTCGCCGAAATATTACGTGGTTTTCTAGTCAATACTGTTAGTTTTCACGTCATATATTTAAAACAAACACACATCAAAGCCGTTATAATCCACGGTTATTCAATGTTTTGATGTAATGTCCAGTTCATTTGACAAATGTTGCAGGAATAGTTAATACAATGTTAGTCATATGCTTTTCCATATCATACGGCGAAAACTGATGCCGTTTCAATGTGAGGCGACATTGTGCGACACCTTATATTTAACGTTATATTAATAAATCGGTACTTATAGTAGAAAACTATATTTTACGCGTACAAATCGGCATTAAATGCACCTAAACGAATATGATATTTTTATGGTTAAAACACGTAAACTTTATATAGTATAGCATTTGTCTCATGTCTTTTTGATCACCCCACATATTATGCCCATAAGCATTGTCACAAAGTTTGAAGACGATCAGATGAAAACTGTGAGGGTTAGAGTACAGACAAACTGCTGGATGCCACCGCCCACACACCAAGGGTGTTCCCATATTACGTCCTGTTTTTCAAACGAGAATGTAATATGAATGGTGTAAATGTATAACAGTGTATTTTCATTAAAATCAGTACATTAGTTTTCCAGCAATATCCATCGCCCAGGTATTAAATGAACAGCCCTTGTACATCTAACACTGAATGTGGGGGACATAATTTGGAGAAACTACTGTTCAAAATTCACAGTGATACCTGTCACAGAAGTAAAGAAAACACTGTTATAATTTGCACTTATTTAATTATTTCTATGAAAAATACAAATCATATTAAATTTTTATCCTTCAACATTGTCCACATTAATGGATGCATCAATATCCAAGTCTGAATCAGTATCTGTGCGCACGCCATCAAGAATAGATGCATAATAAACTGGGTGGTGTTTAATACATGCCAGAAAGTTACTAAAAATTGAAATTTGCTCTTCACTGAATTCCTCTACCTCTCGATTACGCAGAGATGCAGCAAATTCCCGGAATTTTCTGAATTCGAGATTACAAGGTCCGACAACATCTCTCTCTATACACGTACAACCCCAATTTACACTTCCGTCTGGATTTAATGGTCCTGAAAATAATTGAACATACACTTCATTATTAGATGACAAAAATAAACAAATTACAAAACCCTGTGAGTAACTGAAATATAACAAGAGGCCATTTAGAGGGCACAAAGGGCCCTATGTCGCTTAACTGTCGTAGCAGTGTATGCAGGCCCCTATGTTGACCTAAGTACTAGTAATCATTTGCGATTTCTGATTTAGATTCGAGAAAATGCAGCCACTATTGCAAATACAACATATTCATATTGCCTTGGTATTTACATCAGATGATCCATATTGAAATTTTACGTAGATTCCAGTAGATTCACAATATCCAGTGTCAGTATACCACAGTGATCTTACACATAGTTCATACAAAATTCTCACATCAAAATTCAAGGACTTTTCAAGTTAGAAGAGGTATTTTCAAGACATTTTTGCACACATCTACCAAGGTTGAATTGTACGAAATTATTTACTACCGTTTCATACACTTCTTCTAATGACATTATAGTATCACACAAGAATACCCGATTGCGCTCGATTCATTACATACTCGCACGTATACATTTATGGAATTTAAATTTTTTGAGAAAGAGTGTTTGCTTCGTTTTTTTAGTTTTTATGCAGATATTATGTGCGGTTTTGACAAGGTCCATACACTTTTTATGGATATTCAAGACCGATTGTCTTAATTCAAGGATTTTCAGTTAAATTCAAGCACTACTTTGGCATTTTTTCAAGGTAGCACTAAATTCCAGTACTTTTCAAGGTTGAACCAAAATTCAAGGACTTTTCAAGGACTGTGCAAACCTTGTTACAATATCCAGTGTCAGTACACCACGATGATCTTACAGTATCTAATGTCAGTATACCACAGTGGTCTTACATCAACCCCATCTCCTAGTTTTATTATCACAGAAAATATTGATCTTACCTCTGTCCTCCTCAACAACACATGCAGGCACCTTTGCTAAACAAGGTTGTCTAGCTTCGTCTTTTGTTAGGAACACTACTGTATCTTTTCCTGAAATAGAAATTGAAAGAAGGGGTCCATGTAGGCTCTAAATTAACCTTAATGCCAGTGAATCTGTTACCTTTACATCCATTTTAATGGCAAATTGTAATTACCGATACATGTACTGGTCCAACAGATTAGCTTTTTTTACGTCATATAGTGCGGCCATTCGGTTTTATCCCTGCCTAATTGGCCAATGACCTCGGATTCAGGGTATGGGCCAGAAAGTTGTGATACAAGCAAATTAAAATTTTGCTCTTAACACTACACTTTACCACAATGGATTTTATTTTATCAATTTGAAAGCACCTGGAAATCTTAAACTTGCGTTCAAATATAATTTCTTCATATTTCTTTAACAAACACAAATTGCGATAAATGGATCTGCAATAGCTATAAAGTTTCAAACAATGATTCCTACAATCTATATATGTCCCTACAATGTATATTTTATTAAAAACAAGAGGGCCATTGGTCCTTAAGCGCTCACCTGATGACCTGCAGTTTAGGTAGAATCAGTATTTGTTATGATATGAACTTAATATTTGATGTAGATTTTACAAATACACACTTTGTGGCCAGGTTTTATAAAGATGAGGTAAAAAATTTGACCTCTAAAGTATAAACAAGGTTTTTCTGTGATGTGATCAGGTGACCTAGTTTTTGAACCCAGATGACCGAGTTCAAAACTTGACCTAGATTTCATAGCAACAAAAATTGTGACCAAGTTTCATAAAGATTAGGCAAAAAGCGTGAACACTTGAGTGTTAACAGTATTTTTCTTTGATGTGACCTAGTTTTTGACCCCAGATGACCCAGTAAATAGGTGAGCTATATAGTGAAGAATTTAAATTTGCGCATAACATTATGATTTCCGTATGTGCTATGATGAAACAGTACCCAGAAAACTTACCAAAGTTTCTTGTATTTGCCTCTCTCTTCATTTGTAGTTCTTGCACTAGTTTTTCTTGTTTTTTCTTCTCTTGTTCAATTTCCTCAATTTCAACATCAAGCATACTGTCCGCGTAATACACAGGATAATCCATGGTACATTGAACATAGTTCTCAAGCACACCATCAAATTCTTGCATCACTTCTTCTCTATCAGGTATAGATTCCACATCAACAATTCCACTTTCATGTAGTAACACCACTAACTTTCTGAACTCATGATTACATGGTCCTACAACATCCTTCTCTATACATTGACATGCTAGATTTACATCACCATTTGGTAGCAGACGATCTGTCAATAGTAAGAAATGTTTACAGTGAAGTAAGGAAGGAAACAATGGGGAGGGATGGTAAAACCCTTCCAGAGAATAACTACTTATATCTGATACCGGTAGACTTCCAAAGAGTTGATAGAATCTGTTAGAAATTCAGTATGAGAAGTCTCTAAGATTGGCAGGTCTGATAAACAACCTGTGACCATATTGGCAGTTCTATATATACCAGTAGACAAATCCACTAAATATTTCCAGTCATGAATAGTCATGAAAATGGTTAAAAAAACAAGTTTGCTAAACATGACGTATTTGTAGTGAATTTGTCAGCATATTACATAGAGGATATTTATAGATATTAACGCAAGATCCAATTTCATTTCACTGAGTGATCACAGAAATCAGTATTTCAAAATTAATTTTCTGTGATCAAGAGTGACATAAAATTGGATCTTTCACCGAACATCAACATTTAAATTTTCTGCTTATTATATGCTTCAATATCTTGTCAAATGGCACAGTAGTTTGTCTAATTTGAAAAATTACGTTGAAATTAGAATGTCTCGACGTGACAATTATGGCGTCATAATGACAGAGCGCATGTTTTGAAGACCTTATGTTTGTTCACAATGTAACATATATTCATTTAATTGTCGGAAAAAATAATAAGCATGTTGGAATAAATTGTGAAAGCATACAAAATGGCATTTTTGTACATCTTCCCAGAGCCACGCTAGTTCAGCAGATTATAATAATTTCATACACTGAAATAGGTTACAATTTGTTTATAAACTTCGATTTAACATCATTCATATACATTTGCAAACTGTGAACACATAAACAATGGTTCAAAACAGAAGAATTTTCGAGGTCAATTAACAACTTTTCAATTTCAATAGCATTGACGCGATGTCGACACAAACATTGATAATAAGGTGCGAAAAAGGCCTTCGGACCAGAAAAGTTGTGTCGATATAAGCGGAGTGTCGACACATGCATGTCGACTAAACCATCATATTTAAGATAGAATATAGAGCAAGTCAAATTGGGGATTTAAAAATATGTCGACATAACCAAAGTGTCGATACAACCGATGTTGACACAACGAGTTTCAACTGTATTTGCAATATATAGGACCAATTTATAGGTACATGCAATTTCAGTATTATCAAAAAGTTTAATAAAACTTATACTTTATGGTGAACCTAGATTGTACTTACCCCTGTTTTCAGATAAATTAGTTCGCATTACAAGTTGTATATTGGGTGGAACAGAATTCTCCTCTTTGGTTATAAACACCACCTTGTCTGTGAAAGAAAGTCATGACAGGTTAGTGTTACACATTTTGAAATGAAAAATTATAAGAGCGCTGTGAAATAAGCAGTCTTGGCAAGTTGTCCAGAACAAGTATCGTTTATGCTTTAGAAAAGTACAAGTTTCATCATCGTCGTCATCATCATCTATAGTAATCGCGTCCCTCAATATGAGTATTCTCGCGATGTATTAAAAATTATTCACATACAGCAGTCAGGCACTTCTACATACAGTTTTTTTAGAAGAAAGTCTCATTATTTCAGTTTTATCCTCACCTAATTGACCAATGACCTCCAGCTTCCAACCATTAAGGGCTATATATATATCATACATGTAGCTGTCAAGACTCTAGGGTCTGCGAAGCACAAGCGTATCAGGGGTCATAGCAATCACCACTCACGTGGGGTATGGGGGCATAGTCTAGTAATACCATAGGTCCCACATTTTCCTTTAAAGTTTTTTTTAATAATAACGGCAATATCCGGTCATCTTCCCCTATCCTGGCCGCCATTATGTTCATTCCAAGAACAGTGCTTTTATTTATGTCATTTTTTCGAGGCATTTACATTAACATGCTTATAAACCATATATTTAGCCGATATTTACTAAATAATTTAGTGTTTGTTAAGTAAATTATGGCAAAACCAAGAGTTTAGTTCACGGAATGAACACAATGGCGGCCATGACAGGGGAAGAAGACCGGACATTGCCATAATAACTTGATATGTACTGAATATTTAGCTTTAAATTATAATCCTATGTACAAATGTAATGTCTAATGATGAAATATATGAATGACCTTTTTCAGTGCCGACAGTTTTTGTATTTTTGCCACCAGGGGTTACCGACATCGCAGTGACAGCAGCCGCAGATAATAAAGTTCCTCCTTTTATCAGAGTGCGAAGACCTTTCATGTACTTAAATGCACCCGCCATCATAAATTATTCAACAATTTTATTTTCCAAGGTGGACACAAAAACACGAGAAAAATGGAACTAAGGGAAGTAAGCACGTCCGAACTTAGAGAATAGCTAAAAGCCCGTTGTTCGGTAAAGCCGTGTTTGTCTTGATAATAATTGCCAGGTCCTGGTAACTGGCAACTGTTTCATTGATTAATTTATTAATTTATAAATTTATTAATCATATAGTTATGAATATATAAATTTGACAAAATAAATATATTTTTTTTTATTCTTGATTAATGATACTGTTACCTGTGGTCCTGGTAGTGCCTATAAAACAATACAAATGCGATAAAATAAGCACCGAAACACCCACTTTGCGCATGTAAGAGGACCGTTTCCCATGAAATTCGTGGGATTCCCTCATTTACTCATTCCTTTCGTTAAATTGGTTCAAAATGTATTATCTACATCTACATAATTACACCCAAACAATCGAAATCGACTATAATTGGGAGGTACGTTGTCTGGAAACAGTGTTATGAATAGTTTATAAACTGTTATGTGACAGGGACGTATTTGGTGGGGGCGTTGGGGCTGAATCCACGTAACGACACGTTAATCCACGTTTAGCAACATACGAGTCTCCTCAGGTGTTCCTCAGGGTTCGGTCCTATGACCTCTCCTATTTCTAATTTACATTGAGTGTCAATCCTAAGTCCACAGCAGGGGTTTGGCTATCAGGAAGATAGATAGAAGATCGCTGTGCTGGCACTACAGGATAACGTTCACCCGTCGTGACGTCGCATGGGTCGTCACATAGTCTAATACGTGGGTTGTCATAGAATAGCGTATAATGACGTTATATCATGCAAACTATCAAGTAGTGTATGCTGATATTATAATTAACCGCTAATACTAGCACAATTTGATTACATATCTTCAAAAAACATACCAATTGTGTAGACATTTAAATTTAAATGAACACCAGGTGAAGATGGGCGGTCCACAGAATGTCAACGTCAACACTCGCCTACGACGTCATGCTTTCACAGTTTTTCAAAGTTTTCAACAAAATTAAATGTAGTGGTTTTAACATATTATTTCTTTCATAACCCACAATATTCAGGAAACTATATGGCAATTCAGCGTTGGGAAAACTTGCGAATTCACAAAATCTGCTCCGGCTTAAAACGCACTGTTTTTCACCAATTAAGAACGTGTCCTCCTGTACATGCGTTTAGGATTGGCAATGTTGTCACATTGACGTTTCGTTTGAAGGGCAATATTTGTGACCGTTGATCGAAAAATACCATGCCACAAAAGCTGAAAGCCGACCAGTCCATGCAGTGAAATCATGTTTACAAATTGTAACAATGAACGGGCAGATGGACAGGAGAATATGGCCCCAAAACATGTATGGGTTTAATGATTGGCTAACCCATAAGTTTACTTATTGGAATACGAATACTTGTTACATTCGAACAGTAACTTAGTTCAACATTTAGACGCCGGTGTTGACAAACCTGACCTCACGGTGTCAATTTAGACAATCATCATCTTTTTTGTTTTTCGGGGGGGTTATTTTTTCATGAATTTAAAGAAAATGACCACGTGTGTAATTTTATAATTATCCTCATGTTTTAACATTTTCTCGAACAATACGTTTAATTGTTATTTTCACAGTCCAACGGACACTATTCACTGAACCGTAAGATTTAAATATCGGATTGCGTTGTGTGTCGACAAATGACAAAAAACAAATACACACAATTTCGTCCAAACATAATTATTCACAAACAAAAAAGTTATTAGGAATTGAAATTGCACTGTTATAAATGCCTCTAACCGGGACTTGTAGTAAAACCTTTCACATTACAGTAAAACTTGATTATAACAAAACCAACGGTTTCTGCTACATACACAAAGAGGAAATCACCGTGTGCATGAATTACCGATAAAACACAGCTACGGCTGAATAACTTCAAACCGCAAATAAGCTTTCTGAGGAAGAAAATTGTGCTGTAGTTACTGTAATATGTCTTGACGTGTTGTCAAATGCGGAATATTGACCGCCATGTTATAATCGAAATACGCACTCGCTATTTGATTACTACGCATCGGCGAACTCGTGAATGTACTTTATTCTATGATAAAACACAGGTTCATGAATATTCATTATTTCTTAAACAACATTACAGGAATCCGGTACATGTAATATGACAAAATAATACACACTGCTGTATGTCGTACGTCAGACTGAAATAGTTTTGTAGTAATGAGACTTATATAAGATTATACGTACGTCAAATATACCAAACAAGGCCACGTATATTACCTCCGTAATGTAGTTATCTAAAAATATAGAGCTGTGGCCGTATCAGGTATTTTACACGTTTAACATGTTTGAAAAGTGCTTTATTACTTACGGTAATTCAACTCTTTCATAACACTATCTTGTCTAAATACAACAACTTTTGTATGGGCAGGATAAATGTATATTTTCTTGAAGATAAAACTGCACTAACATGCTATATGAAAGCAGGTTTAAATTGTGGCTGATACCACATCTAAACTTTTAATGCTATGTTTGCTCATAGCAAAGATAAACTATTTTAATCGTCTATGTTTAGATGTATACTGAGTACACACATCAAAGGATATTAACTTTTATAATAAGCATTTTGTGCAGTTATAGAAACTTGATTTATAAAATGGATGGATATTGTTTTAAATTTTGTTGATACCGAGATATTCTTAGCGGATTATATACATCAATAAAAGCGGGTCAATGTGTCTACAATGTTGAGAAAATTATCATTTTATGAGGGTGAATATTTATTGGTTTAGATATTAATACCTGACTGTAAATTATTTCTCTTTATATGCTTGTACGATTATTAACGATTGAGAGCGGTATGTCATATAATTTGTTTGCTTTGGAATATAGCGTCCTGTCATTCGCATGGTGAATCTCTCAGGAATGTAAAGGTGATAACTCACTCCCCATGTACATGCCAACTTACGTGTAATATGTAAATCGCTTGAAATTGAAACGAAAAGTAAAATATTGTGATCATTTTTTATTGTATTGTGGAATAAAATTTCGGTTAAGTAGAAATGTTATGGATGTACAACTAAACATGATGTGGTTTATTAAAACACTAGTGTACGGTATGGTGGTGTTTGTTGGTCTGCACGTGTTGAATGGTCCGCACGTGGAAGGTGCGTCTGTATCATTGTCAGGTGACCAAGAGTCAGACTGTCTGTTAGAGACAATAGAAACACGTGAAACTCGTGCGTCAGTGGTCTTGTCAGCGAAAGTGCTTGAAATTTTCCAAACCAGACGTAAAACATCTTACTCAGCAAATATTCAAGTGAAACGAGTGTTTAAAGGTGACAGCATTGTTACCAGCATTTCCCCTATGAAAATATCTCACCGTAGCGTGTATGGAAATTATAATAAAGTGATTAAATTAACCGGTCTTGGATCTATATATATATGTGACAGCGACGTTATGAAAGGGGATACGAAGATGTTCTTTTTAAACTATAATGACACACAGAGAGTTCTAGAGTTGAAGTCATCAATATTACAGATTTCCATGTATAACCTGAAGCGTACTGAGGCGGCATCTAAAAGTGAGTATTTTATTGTCATATCAACGTATAACCACAGGTTACTGTATCATTGATAAAGAGTAAAAAATATATTTTCAAGGCACATCACCCAACCTACCAATAAGTCAGGTGTATTTCAAATATAATCATCTTATGAAAAATATGTTTTTTATAGCTAAATTAAAATAATATATTTTGGCAAGAAACATTACATAGGCTTTCCCTGGAAAATATTGAGTGTCAGGAACTCGCTTGTTTCTTAGTGATGCCACCATGAAGGTTTTAATCATTTTAAAATTGTTTACTCTTTATCAACGATAGAGTTACCTGTGTATGTAGCATTGTTCGTTACAATGTGATATAATACAACTGTACATAACGGTTTATCCACATGTATAACAATATAACCTCAAGTCAACTATTATCTCAATAAAATACCGCAGTGTGTATATATAGATAGATAGATACTGGGTGTTAGGGTGACATAAAAGTGTGACCAAGTCCCGACCGGCCATGTACGACCACCTTTAGGAATTCACTAATTAAATACTATAATGCACATACAATTTCAAACCACACAGAAGCGGCGGTAGAACCTAGCCACCCATACCAGAGTCAGGCACAGAACGGACCACACGTATCCCTACAAATGAAGCATAATTTAAGCAAGTATATACGTGTATGATAGACAATGAGTGTCGCAGGTTATGAGATTTAGACGCGAGTTTCAGCGAAGATGTCTATCCGACTTAGACCGCGTGACTGAGTTATTCGTACATGTACCGTTATTAATTCACATTCAAAAAGTTGTACATTGTATTTCTGACCAGATTATGCAATTTGCTCCCAGCAATAGGATTAAATTCAGCACTTATTACTCAAAACATCAAAGGATCACCATCACAGGTTATTCAGCTCAAAAGTATTGGATACGGGATTTAGACGATGGCAATACTGCGCTGTGGTGGGCTATTTGCGGCTTATAGTGGTCCAAATGTATACCACACCCTTACTTTTCTTGACTGTTTAATCACAGAAAGATTGTCATTGACAAACCTATTCTGATCCAAAATATGATTTGTTTTTTAAATATAAATGTACCATAACTAATTTTTTACATCGTGTACGTGGTCATATCCAAAGTAATATATTACTGATTTCCTGGAGTTTTTGTCGTATAGGTGTAGATTCGTACTTTGTATCAAATACATATATCTGTCCTTCCTTCTTCCTTGAGGACACAGCGTCGATAGCCAAGGTAAAATTTTACACATGTTTGCTTGTTGAATGGTTAGAATCGTGGATATAATTCTATGGGTTAGAATCTTATGTACAAAAAACGTTATTTTTTAAAAAACTACTCTTTACTATTGTAAAACAAGCTTTTTCAACTTCAGTTTGGTCAACATCACATGTTCTGATTTTAGAGCAATCAGCCATACACGTTGAATTATATAATCTCCCAAAAAGTTATAAAGTGACCGGAAATCACATATATTTTTGCTCGCAATAAGTCATACAAGTTGAATTGTATAGTCTCCCAGTAAGTCATACAGTGATTAGGTTTATACGGTGTGATAATCAACTCATGTGCATCTCGATATAATGTTGATTGATATAAATGTCAACACTACATATTTTTACGTATAACCGGTTGCGTGATTTTATCTGTATTCTCTAGCATGTCTTCAAAACCGCTTTCCTGAATATTATCATGAAAAGTCTTCTCTTTGACTATGTGTTCACATGCACGACATTATAATACTTTCCAAAGGATCATAATTGTATTTAAAACAAAGCCATTTAGCATGGTCTCTTACAAGTGATCAAGAACTCTTGAAAGGTGAAAGGGATCAATAAAAATGTGGCATAAAGTATTAAGTCGTTCTCGTTCATCAGAGTATTCTTCATCATAATGCTAGTCTGGAAACTTGACTAACCCCACTGATGATGTATGAGGATGGTATTTAGTGCTCCACCGGACTTATCACCACAGGACCGTTCATTGTTTGCTGTTACGATGTGTGATTTGAAGAATTTTCGTCACTTAGAAATAAGTCACAATTGTCTTCGTCGTATCTTACCGATCATGAATTATGTTGTAGAAATGATGCTCCTGTAGACGTTTTGTTGTTATTGCAAATTAAATGTCGTTAATTTGATGATCCATGCTAATGTTCGTGGATTTGATCGCATGTCGCGACTTACCAATGTCGTCAAAATAGCACTGATTTAGTTCCCTTGTTTGTTGCTCAACATATGATCGACACATTTTTGGGTGTAAAATGATACATGTATAACCATTGCGACAGAACTTTTGGATTATCTTTTCATTCCTTCAAATTCATTCGTACCGCCAAGATCACATGGCCAGGGGCGGTATTCAATATTGATCTTATTTAATTGGAGAATAAGGATAGCCAATCATATCGCCTATTACTGACCAAGTGTTTAATATGGTGTGATCTGAATGGTTGTCCTTATCCTTAAGTCGAGTAAGATCAATATTGAATACCACCACAGGTCGTCAAGATGTTCTCTGTTCAAATCCTCATTTCTTTATTGCATACGTTTTATCAATCGAGGCAATTGTCGGAGATGGTTGTACTTTTTATAACACTACCCTTTTTGACATACATGTAATGTTATCTGATTTCGAATATGTTTTGCACACGGATGTAAAGTTTGCACTTTTTATTTGCTGATAAAAACAGAAGTTTACATTTACGATGCATCGCGACAAATGGTCCGAACTTAAGTCTTACATTTTAACAACACCCGTTTGTCGGGATGATATACTATGCCCGTTTTCAATAATTTTACTTACAAAAGAATATCTTGCTCAAAGGCAGAACATTGATAAATAAAAAAAAAACATTTTCAAAGATTTTAATAACGTTAGTTCTGTGAACCTTTGTATGTGTCGAAATAAGTACTTATTTCATCAATAAATTATAAAAACTGGACGTTTTTATAAAGAACTGCATTTTGTCATGTAATATTGTAATATTGTGGTATAATGAGACTCTTATTTAGTTAAATTTTCATTCCAATAGTTGTAATTACAGATGTTTTGGACAATGTGATTACAAAAAATAATTTTGTGATTACAAAAAATAATTACATTACGTTCTTTTCTTCACAAACATGTTCAGATGCGCAGGATCCAACTTTAACCTGCACTGGATGGTCATCTGCATTTAATTAACATCTGCATTTAATTAAACATGGTTTAATTTATTTTATCTTATTTGTATCAATGGAATGGTGAACTATACGGACTGATGGTAGTACAACCGGAACAAACCTTCTGCACTTGTCACGCGGTTAGTATACAGCCGAAATTAACTGTTATTTATAATGGTGAGATAAGACATTTAAAACTTGCATACCGTAAATAATATATTTTAACCTCTGCACATGTACACAATTATATAGTGGTTTAAAGAAGATGTCTCAGTATCTTGATAAACTTATTAGATATATATATTTTTTTAAATTGTCATTTAATCATTTACGCTATAACTTCGTGTTTCCATAGCTACACGAACTTTTGTTCTACTGACAGCTTGAACGCACGTCCTCGGAGTCTGTTCTTTGGTTGCCTGGTTACAAGAATAAAAGTGCTTTAACCAAGGCTGGAATTCGCTATATTATCAGTGATATACATGTATATTATGTTTCATGATAATATATGAAATATATATGAACACGTATTTTCCTTGACCTATGTAATGGTTTAAACTTAAAAGGTACACCTATATATACAGATGTGTGCCTGACTCTGGACTGTCACAGATATCATTATACTTTAAATATTTACATGGTAACTGTGTGAACGCCGTGCACTTTAAAAACTCTCTGTCTATTAGTATCTAGCCAGTATGAATGATTTGTATCTAGCCAGTATGAATGATTTAAGAACAATTTATATAGACTTTCTAAAAGGGCTTATATATTTAACACATGTGCATAGTTAGTATTCTATTATGTGCATAGTTAGTATTGTATTATGTGCATAGTTAGTATTCTATTATGTACATGACTTTCTTTGACTGACGTCTATCCCACAGGTAACTGTATCATTAATACATAGTAAAAAATTGTTTATAAATTTATGTTATCTTAGAAAGGTACATTTGTACTACAGTGGTCAGATTTTCATGGTATCAAAAACAAGAATTGACTTTCGATATCTTCATAAAGTAATTACATTCATAGACGACATCGTTAAAACTACCTCAACGCAACATCCCATCGTAATCGATCAACTAGTTAAAAAGTTAAACCATGACATGTACATTGTATACCGCGGTGTCTAGTCAATCACTGAGGTGCATTCAATAGAAACGACAATGCTATTCTTAACAAGAAAAAGAAAGTGATTTCACGCCCCATGTGTTTATTTTCTTATTTATGGACGGATTTTTAAAATATTGATATCAAATCAAAGCCGAAGCTCTGTAGTTTCTGAGTTTGAAATAATACTTAAAATAGCACCAGTATAAATGAAATGTTTATTAAAAACAAACTGCACCTCAGTGACTGTGTGGTCAATGTCCCATGTTATAAACCATTCAACGATATTATAAATTTTACATATATATTTTTTAATGTTTCAGTTACCTGTGGTCTATCCACTATGAACAGTGAAAGCAGTCACTGATTGTCTATCTGGCTATTCTAGTCAATGTTTAACAATACCCATCCGCTTCTATAATTGTAGAACGTCCATTTCGAGAGGTCTCGGTTCCGATCTCAGGCCGTCACACCTAATTCGATAAAGCGGTGCTGGTATCTAATCTCCTTTGCTTGAGGCTCAGCATAGCCAGGTCAGGTAACTGCTGGTTCGTCCGGTACCAGGATTATGTGATTGTGTAGTCTCCATATGACTGGAATATCGTTGAACGGTGAGACTTAAAACATTAAAATTATTAACTAAAAGTATGCCTTGATCGCTTTAAGAAGGTACAAGTATTGCGAAATGTATACCAATGTACGCCTGTAATAGCTTGCTGAACTACCTGTTGATTTATATAAAACGATTTTTTTTGTAATCAAAATATCATAACATGCATGCAAAGAGTTCATGCATTTAGCATAACCTTCGATATGATCGCTTTATTTAAAGTAATCGGGATTTAGAAAAAAAACTATACGAACCGCCACTCCCGTCAAACATATTAATCTGAATGCATTTTGTCAATGTAATATCTAAAGAGTTCCAAATATTTTAAATACTTGGTTTCACGCGGTATGAAATTTCGTAAAAAATGTTAAATAATTTGGTATCAGATTACACAATATTTATAAAGAGGACACATTGGTTCACGTAGATTTTATATTTGATGAATTACACGGTGAACATAGATGTCTTTGACAAAATTTTATGAATTATATGAATAACTCCGGTTTTTTGTTGCAATTTTGCACTAAAGCTAACAATACACCCATTATAAAAATACTGTGCACATTATACCTCGAATAAATTTCAATTAATTACGATTTTTTATTATCATATATAATGCACTTAAATTCAAATGTTACTCAAATAACAGAAAAGTACGCATATAAACGAGATGAAATTGTGTTCCGTTAAAATGTTTGCGTTGACGATAACTTACAGTATGTTTGGTAAAAGAAGTTTCAAAATGAACAAAAACTGCGATGTAATCACACACAGAGTGTGGCGTTGTATGTCGTTAAAGCTCGGTCATTTCCGTTTAACGCCGGTAAATCTATAGTGTGGCGTTGTGCGTATGAACATACCAGTCGTGAAAGCTCGGCCATTTCCGTAAATATATAATAATCTATTGAAAAGTACGGCGGTATGTGGTTTATACAGTTAGGTAACTGCTAGAAGAAGGTTTTTGTAATATGTTTTACTGTTAGAGGTCATGTAAAGAAATTTAGGGTCAGTAGTATTTTATATACAAGTATTTATTCCATGATGTAACACGCCGAGTGAATTCATACTCCGTGGCTATTATATGTACAACGTAAGTGGCTAATGACAACACAGTGTTGTAACATTAAAGTACCAATGTAGTGGTGTAACATATACGTACCGGTGTAGCGGTGTAACCTATACGTACCAGTGTAGCGGTGTAACCTATAGGTACCAATGTAGCGGTGTAACATATACGTACCAGTGTAGCGGTGTAACCTATACGTACCAGTGTAGCGGTGTAATCTATACGTACCAGTGTAGCGGTGTAACCTATACGTACCAGTGTAGCGGTGTAACCTATACGTACCAGTGTAGCGGTGTAACATATACGTACCAGTGTAGCGGTGTAACCTATACGTACCAGTGTAGCGGTGTAACATATACGTACCAGTGTAGCGGTGTAACATATACGTACCAATGTAGCGGTGTAACCTATACGTACCAGTGTAGCGGTGTAACATATACGTACCAGTGTAGCGGTGTAACATATATGTACCAGTGTAGAGGTGTAACATACACGTACCGGTGTAACATATACGTACCAGTGTAGCGGTGTAACATATACGTACCAGTGTAGCGGTGTAACATATACGTACCAGTGTAGCGGTGTAACATATACGTACCCGTGTAGTGGTGTAACATATACATACTGGCACAAGCGGTGTAACATATACGTACCCGTGTAGTGGTGTAACATATACATACTGGCACAGTGGTGTAACATATACGTACCAGTGTAGTGATGTAACATATACGTACCAGTGTAGTGGTGTAACATATACGTACCAGTGTAGCGGTGTAACATATACGTACAAGTGTAGCGGTGTAACATAAACGTACCAGTGTAGCGGTGTAACATATACGTACCAGTGTTGTGGTGTAACATATACGTACCAGTGTAGTGGTGTCACATATACGTACCAGTGTAGCGGTGTAACATATACGTACCAGTGTAGCGGTGTAACATATAAGTACCAATATAGTGGTGTAACATATACGTACCAGTGTAGCGGTGTAACATATACGTACCAGTGTAGTGATGTAACATAAACGTACCAGTGTAGTGATGTAACATATACGTACCAGTGTAGTGGTGAAACATATACGTACCAGTGTAGCGGTGTAACATATAAGTACCAATATAGTGGTGTAACATATACGTACCGGTGTAGTGGTGTAACATATACGTACCAGTGTAGTGGTGTAACATATAAGTACCAGTATAGTGGTGTAACATATACGTACCAATATAGTGGTGTAACATATACGTACCAGTGTATTGGTGTAACATATACGTACCGGTGTAGTGGTGTAACACATACGTACCAGTGTAGTGGTGTAACATATACGTACCAGTATAGTGGTGTAACATATACGTACCAATATAGTGGTGTAACATATACGTACCAGTGTAGTGGTGTAACATATACGTACCGGTGTAGTGGTGTAACATATACCTACCAGTGTAGTGGTGTAACATATTCGTACCAGTATAGTGGTGTAACATATACGTACCAGTGTAGTGGTGTAACATATACGTACCAGTGTAGTGGTGTAACATATACGTACCAGTGTAGTGGTGTAACATATACGTACCAGTATAGTGGTGTAACATATACGTACCAGTGTAGTGGTGTAACATGTAATTACCAATCATTATAAGTATCAATACACGGATGTAGTATACTATTAGTTGAAGGGATAGGTATATAGTCAGTGATGTAAAATTGTATGTTTGCGTGTATACTTTAAATATATAAACATGACATAATGCACTATAAATGAACATGGATACATAAACTTTGTGTACGTACGTACGTCGCTTTCATTTGTAACATGCCCTTGTATGTAATTAGATCACATTACTCGATATTAGATCACACATAGAGATATATATATATGTAACTTACAAGTACGGATATATTGATCTGTGTCAGTGATTAACAAAGTATCTATTGATTGTTTACAATATCTGTCACATTGATTACTGATCAAGATTTATAAAAAATAAAATAATACTACGTTTATCTTAAGATATATCGTTATATGAAATACATGGTATTAAATAGAACGTAAAGAACTGATAAACCCTGATATATGTTATCAATTTGTCCTAGATTTGAACTAACCGAAGTCTATGCAAAGTGTGTAATATTATGTTAGGGTTTGTATATACAGGATTTAGGGACATGAGTAATTATTGCCTTTAAAACACCTGTTTTACTGGTTAGATGGTTCATAGGGTAGATGGAATTCTACCATGCTATTGCCATCCATTAGATGGAGATATTACTGATATATGACCGGGAGTATCCTATTTGTACCTTCAATCGTTTTTCCATGCTTAACACCGTTTATCCAGTTAAGTACGAAGGCCGATTCACCTAGCCAGTTTTGAATTGTATCCTATTTACTTATCCCGCCACAAAGTTAGATATACATGCATCACTATAATAATACTTTTTAAACAGGGTGACAGATGTAACAAATGTCGTTTTGATAGGCTTTATTTCTATCTATGGATAGGTGTTTGATCTCTTCTTCTTCGTCCTCTTCTTCTGTGTACCATGAATTGAATTGAATGTAACTGTTCTTCATCAGATTGTTACATATGAACTTGGAGGTATGGTTGTGTTTTACAGGGTCCTTCTTTCGCATGTTTGTAAGCCGATTTTTTCCGACTGCTATGTCCACGTGTTCCGGAATCCATTTAAATGCTACATTGTTGTCTTCAGACAGGAGACCGATGTTTGCCTACCGCTGTCCTGTTAGGATATCCAATGGTCCTTATACATAGAGAGCACCTAAATTGCCGACATTTAGTCTGTTAAATATACAACGTTTTGTCTCTTTTCCTTCGCCCAGACAGTTGTAGAGAGGCTGTTGTGAGAGTTGTATATCGGCTCTGTTGTTGGTGAAACATGAATAGACTGATTGGTCTGTAGCCCTTTCAGGATTGGGCGCTTGTGTGCTTGCTTTCCATTTCGGCTTCGGTGATCAGAATAGGGATGTCGGCAGAACGTTGTATTGTCCTTGACTAGCATGAAAAGTTTCAATATTTTTAACATCTCAACAACAACCTTTGCCAAAAGATTATGGTGTGGTCCTTGATGTTACACTCTGCATTGGTCACATACATGACTGATATTGCTTGAGACACGCGAGCACCGTCAACTTGTTGGGAGGAACTATATACCTTCACATTGGGAGAACGCATATATATCACTTGCTTAGAATAAGATGACTTATCCATATTCGGAATCTACACCACAGGTTGCTTCTTATGAGCCAATTGTAATGCAAATTTGAACAGGTCAAGTTGACCAAACTGAAGTTAAAAAAGCGTGTTTTTTCATTTGTAAAGAGAAGTTTTTAGACAATTTGTTTTCTTGCCAAAGATATGTTGACCGCATAGCACATACACGCTACCTACATAATAAGTGCTGTCTAAGAGGGAAAGGGAAAACCAACGCGCTTGCATTTTTTGTATTATAATATGATGGGAGATAACCCTATAACTTACTTGTCTCTTCATGAAATGTGACTTCAAAGAGTTGTTTCCCTTGTACATATTCATTTTGATAATCATCTTCAAACAGGACACGCTACTGATAGAATATTAGGACAGGCAATGTTCGTTACGTTTATATAATGTTTCTTGTTTCAAGTAAGTACACCAGTTTTCCAGTGCAGCCAAATGTCCAGAATTTCTGCCCCCAGTTGAAGATACGAAAATTCAATGGATAACCCGATGAAAAAGAAAATTAGCATTAAGTAAAACGATACATTTGTCTGAATATAGTATTTAATTCTCTATGTTTACATCAGTCATGCCAGATATATGTAATGATGTGTTGGCGTGTTGTATATCAGCACGTAGGCATTCCATGGTACTATTCAATTAAGCTCCGTGCTTTGATATTCCTTAATTACAACACTGAACGACGACAGTTTGTTCTACAATAAATCTTCTGTATAGACATATTCTGAGATTGTAGTCTAAGATTGTCATTTCTGTCTTAAGCAAAGCGTATTATTAAAGACCGTTAAATCAGAGTTATTGAAAGCTTGTTTCTTTACTGAGTGGTAACTGTTGGTGTTTCGTCTGTGTCTATCGATAAGGGGCACCAATTATCCATACTAGATGTTCAATATAAAATATTCTTCGACAAGGTCATCGCCTAGCTCCAACAATTAATGAAGCGTTGTTCAGCTTACTTGACAGCACTCTATACATGATTAACTGTACTGTCAAGACGTAACTTAATTTCAAGGCATCCATTTCGGCTTATTCGGTCTTTTCATATATAGTATATTAGATTAACAAGCTGAGTTCTTTGATATTACATTCAGAGCGGCCAGCCGTCACTAATAAAGTTGTTCCATACCATTCCTCATGAAATATGAATGTCAATCCATTCCTCTTGAAATGTCCTGAAATCTAAACTCTTCTTAATATCTTCCAGTGTTTCTTGGGAGTGTTGTTGTGATAGTGGTGCTTGATGATGCAATTTAATGTGGTAGTTTATTCAAACCCCACACAATTCCACCAAATGATAGCACGAAATTGTCGGAGAAAAATATTGGACATAATTGACAGCAGGATAAAATGGTAACTGGTACTAATTGGCACGTTCTAATTGATTGATATTTCTCGTGTCCACTAAATCCACACACAGTTTCTCATTGTTTTCAAAATTCGCGTTGGAATGATGCCAACATTGCGAAACATTTGTAGCTGTGACGGGGCTACAGTGATCTTTACACGTGACCCGGTTTCTAGTTCGTCTCTCCATCGCTTATTTATAGTCAATGTATTTCTAGTTATAGATACATCTAACACATCACTTTGCACACGCTTATATGAACGCGGAAACAGTTATATATTGCGTGCATTTGTGAAACAAGAGGTCCCATACATATGTACTTAAGGTGCCCCACTTATATTTGAACATATTTTAACTTCCAATACATGCATTATTACACTTACACTTTCATGCTTATTCGATATAATCAAAATGTTTCTATTCTACCGTATAACGTATACAATGACATATACGCTCGCTGGCTGGATAATGTTAGATTTGCAATTTGGTTGGAACCACCATCAACAATCTTTAGGACCCTTTTGTTTTTAAGACTGAATTATCCAATTCATTTCTGTTTCTGGAGTCAATTATGTATTATCCAAACTCTATGCAGAATTAGTTGATTTCGGAAGTTACTATTTTGGTGTATATATTTCACAAGGAATATATTTTGCATTGGATTTCGTGTTCTTAAGGAATCGAATAAGTATTATAATATGAAGCCGGGATACGATCCTGGTATTGCCGTCAGGAAAGAGATGTGGCAAATATTTTTGTCCAAAAACGTTCCAGAATCGTAAATATTATGCGTTGCCTAATATCCCTTAGTGCATTAACGACGTATTACGGCACAAACAATGATACTGGCATGATCATGTAGGATGTGTAGAAAGTGATTATACTACACAGTAGCTGGTAGATATGACGTAATCACGGGTTCTTATTCTTCCCCAGTGATTTTTCTTCAATTACTTAATGGAAATCCTTAACAACAACTCTAAGAATGTTCGGGAAAAGTAGTATTTGCTATAAAAATAGCAATAAAGATGTTTGGGCAGTGGTTATATAATCACAGTCATGATTAAAATTTCTGTCGGAGATCAAAATGAACACCACGTAATGTAATAGATGCTTTAAATCCTTCGGGTATGATTGGTGACGGTGCGTGAACAGCAGACATTTATCGCTGCTAACGGATGGCATACATAATACATTACAGTAAATGTGATCATGGTTTTGATAATTAATATTAACATGTATACGTTTATGACAATCATAAAGTATAATTGCTTTCATAGTATTGGGCATACACGAGTTGATAGTTATACTAACAAGGGGGATTGCAAAATAGTACTTCGTGTAGACTACTTTTTGCCACTGTACCTTATTGGACACAGTGTATGAATGCACATACGTAAATGTTGCTACAAGGGTGTCACATTTAAGAATTTGGTGTCAAGTACATTTATATATAGTACTCGCAATGTATGAATGTCCGTACGTACATGTTGCTGTCATTGTGTCACATTTAAGTATGTTGATTTAATGAAGACTAATCACCAATAAATACCGGGTATAATGTATTAGAAATAATTACCTTAAGATGTACGTGTTCTATTTGAATATATCCTCATAAAAGATAAAATGTAGTAGTTAGATATGAGGTTAACTGGTACATGTAGTATTGATTTGGAATACGTTTTTGGTAAGTATGAATATTGTCTCCTTATTATTGACTTATTACAACACATTTAAGGCAGATACTTAGACTTATAAATGCCAAATATTATTTTCAATCTCACTTTGTAATGAATGTATCTATTTCAGAGTGGTCTAATGCTATCGTACTTCATATTGCTCTAGATGATGGTGCTGTAGGCTAACGTATTGGTTCGAATACCACTATATGTCAATCTGGTCCCTATAGCGCAATGCACACACCGTAACGTAATGGGCTATATGATTTGCCTCTCTGAGGAATGAGAATGACTTTAGGTGCAAAATACACAAATGTATAACAAATTCACATGAGCGTTCAATGGGGTTCAAAGCCTAATGCAGGCAAAATATCATTGCCTCTACATAAACAATGTAAGTACAAGGAATTTAAATTCAGTTAAAATTGTTAACGTCTTGCAAAAAAATGAATTTCAGTGTTAAGTGTTGACGCATCTTTTTCATACCAAATCATTCTAATAAAACTACAACACATACTTACTGAAAACGATATACTACCATACATAAACATATCTAGTAATGCCATTAATATAATACGGCGTCTAGGATTGGCACCAGATGTCAAATATACGACTTGGTTATTGGTTAATAAATTCGTATAATCAAATCAGTCGTAAATCGATAAAGGAAAGACTGTTGAGATGTACAGTTTATCTTCCTATTGACCACAATGAATAATGACTGGTGGCTAGCGTCTCGAACATAGTTCTGTCCGATTCTGGTGGCCAAATGCATGCCAATGTACACCACGTGGTCACCGAATCAGGGGTGAAATAGAATGTTATACAAGCTAAAATAATGTGTGATTATACTAGTCACTTTGTTATACTTTGACATAAAAATTATTAAAACTGTTTCATTTGTAAATTCTGACAGATATCATGAATCACCATGTATATGTCTCCAGTCCTTCATAAGTTATACAGTCCATTAATAATTTCATTATGTTCCATCGATTTTATGTTATTAACGAATATTTTATACACATATTCAGCATTAATCAATTTTAAAAATATTTACCAAATATGAACTAAACGTTTCAGTTTATTGTAAGTCAAAAACATCAACTGTTTCCATGTAACCGCATTGTGATATTGAACTTCTACAGTATTTAATGCATGACATGAAAACCAATTTGAAATCACATCAACAAAGAAGCACGAAAATAGTAATTTTCTACTTCATTTCAGTTTGTATCACGCAATTTAAACGTTGTAGTCCCTCGAAAATGCATCCAGACTGACAATGATTGATAATGTGCACATACATACACCGCCGTTCACCTAATGTAAACATATTGGAATTTTTAAAATGAAGGCAACGTTTTTGAGTAAACCGAATGTTATCAAAATAACATATAAAAGTCCCTTCTTTGCCGTTCTGCTAATATGGTGTTCACCTACATACATGAAATTGTTGTACACCTGGAAACGTTCAAAATTTCTATCCAGCCAGTCCCAGCATACATAGTGTAGTGTGAGTGAGAAAAAGTATATACATATGTTTGTACACTATATATTCTTGTTGAACTTCTCACGTTCAACCTCTCGTCAGTAAAAGTCTACAGACGCTGAGCGAATTTTAATGGGTAAAGAAGTTGAAATAAAAACATTCAAGTTAATACCTTATATATGCGTATTACATTCATAAAATAAGCAATGTAACGTATTTTATCTTTTTTTCCAAGTTTGGTTGTTTAAAGACAGCAAAGCACTGTTAAGACTAGGTATTCATGTCACAACGAACGGACTTGTGCAATCAATGTTGATATGTTGTGATGTTTGTTGGAATTAGCTTATGGCTTTGCTTTTAATCGACAACCAAAGTACAAGCAGTATTGTGTTTGTTTCATTGCAATTCATGTTACCGGAGTTATATATACATATAGAATAAAAGAAACTTCAATTAAAATAATCATTCATTTTAGATTACTGTAACGTTTGTATTTATAACCATAAGTTTGTTCAATATACTAAGTTATTTGTAATTTGCTATAACTTGTTTTCAAATCTCAGTTGTTTCTAATAGTTCTTGATAGTATGTTCTTTAGAGTTAAGCACATTCACTGCTAATATCGATCAGCTCATGGTATACTAGACTTTAGTATATTATGCTTGATATTCGCTCCATGGAGCACCAAGTAGCGGGATATCACATCGTTAGTAACCATGCTAAATTATGATGAATGCACAATCAGCGTGGATATGATATTTCAGTAGAGGAAATAAATTTAGGTGATTGATACACACACGCATGGTACAATGATGTTAAGCAAGTCAAGTGTTAAAAAACTAAGTCATACATCTTAATGCACCGAATTCTTATATCATACTAATATATTGTTCCAATGAAATGAAGAACCATTAGTCGAGGTCGCAGAAATGTTCCTCATAAAACTAATGTATACAAAACATTAATGTTTTTCCACATTTTAGTGAAGAAGGAAGTATACCTTTCTACAATTGTCATGCTGAACAAAACACAACGAGACTAGCAGCCACATTTAAACACTTCATCGTTTAAGAACAAGATTGGTTCTAACCTCGTATAGTAAATTCAGAGTGGAATTCAGAATCGTCAACACTGTCAAAGCTACTAACAATCAATGGTGCAAAGTTGTCATGGGTTTCCAGGAGCGTCAATTAAAGGTTCCCCTAGGATGTTCATATTACCACAATGAACTCGGTTCGGTGGCTTTGATCTGTTGAAAAGGACAACCGTGTCAACATTCATTCATTAATGAAAATGCTTATCTTTCAATTTATCACATTTGTTCAGTCTCTGCAGAAAATGAAAGATGCAAAGTGTTGTGTGTGAGACAAGAATTCATCATGTAATGAATGTCATTTACTCTTTTAGATAATTACTGTGGGATCTTGCTTGTATATCGGTATATAAATCTTCCTGTCGCTCGAGGCTACAGTTACAATGGACTCACCGTCCATATTTTCTGTCTGTCATTCACTTTCTGTTACGACGCTACTATGTTTGTTATAATGGTTGATGTATTAACCATGCCTGTCTGGGGGTTCTTGTACCTGTACGTACTATGTTCTAAGTACTATGTTCATGGGTCATTGTACATTAAACATTCATTGTTTGTGTGTTGTGTTTCCGCTCTTATTCCAATTCTGAATGTCTCGTTCATCAAGTTCTGATCCCAACTCGTTGGCAAGGTGACACAGTAAGGTTTCCTAGAATAACCACCAACCAGTTCTTAGTTGTTTTCCTCAATTAGCTAAGACTTCTATCTTCACGGGGTGGAGAACTAACGAAGTCAATACCATGGCAGGTCACTATTTATCCAATATATTCAGCCAAACTGGATCTGTTAGGTGACATTGTACATGTATGACTATATGACTAAGTTTGCCTTCCCGGCTTTTCCTTGTCTGCAATATTTAAGAAGACGTTTAATGTATTTCGAACTGATTACGTACAGTTTGAATTGTTGACATAACAAGAGAATCAGTTTATGTTTTATCATGTCAACTTGGCCTTTAACATAAATGCCAATACATTGTGTAATGTTATTTGTAAGTTAATCTTTTATTTTATACTTTTTAATTAAAATTAGTTTATTTCCCAACGGCATTGCATAATGCAGATTCTGATTGCTAATTATGCCGAAAACCTTTCACCTTGAATTAATAATTAGTCAAACACCAAATTGTATGACAAATTTTAGAAGTAATTAATTTTATCCAAACGTAAGAATATTCACTAGGATTCCTGTGTGATATATTCGAGCAATAAACTCAATTAACATTTGATTGATTGTAAATACACATATATTTTAATGTCTGCACCAACAACCTTGTAAAATTGTTTGAGCAATTAAGTTGATGGAAATTATTTCGGATGGATGACGAATATATATTTGTGATTCAAGAGCCATTGGAACGAAGTAAGAAATTGAATGTTGATTATTATTCTGCATATCTGTTTGTAAGCCAAATAATTAGTTTTCTGGCTCCAGAACTATTGCAAGGCGTGGTATAACCAAAGATAGGAAGTTCTAGTACAGATATTTATTATTAAAGAGTATGAATAGTTATACTTCCCTGGAACCAAATAATTAACTATATAATAAAGATATTCGATTGCATTGCATACGTATGGGGAGTAGTATTCGCTTCATTTCATGTGTTTATTAAGGCGTCGTTTCATAAAATTATAAAATTGGCTGTAGTCAACTGTTTAACAAAACATGAGATCTTTGATATAATAGGTATAAAGTTGCGTGAGTGGAAGTCTTTGCTAAAATATGGGACTTCGTTTTACATATACGTATAGTATGTCTGCTGTGTAAGGTGTACATAATTGTCTCCTATTTCCCCAAATAAACACTGTACAGATGTACTTATTGGATGGTACGTATTGATTTCATATTCTTTCTCAAACAAACTAGAACCATTGTCTCAAATACAATGTCCAAACACAAATCAGTGTCAGTATTATCTTATATATGAGCATACTACACGTCTGATGAGACACTTGTGGTCTAGATATCTAACAGCTAAACAACGTGTCTGTTTGAGTCCAACATTATATACTGTTAACGGTCTATCAATGACAGTGATGTGTACGTAGCTTGGATCGAAATAGAACTTCTTAAATATTAGGTTGATTTTGATTTCTGACGTGTAAAATCGTTTCTCAAAATCAAAGTTATCTCTATTTAGGGTTCAGTCTAAAAGAACGCTACAAATATGATTGAGCGGTCTACATTGAATCTACTCAAGTGAAGTATTAAAACGTGAAAGGGAAAGTGCGATTTTGGGAATACGTTAAAGTAATCACTTCTGTTCTGAAATTTTAGTAGCAACGCCGGTATTTCGTCCATTTTGGTTATCTGTACAGGCCACAATTGTTTGTTTTTTCAAATATTGTTCATATTTAGCAAATATTTATCTTTGAGTCTCAACCATCACACATGTTGAAGCCAACCGGTATCAATACCAGTGTGCCAGTGCAGGAAAATGACCGACATTTCTACCTCCTGATAGAGATACATGCATCCGGATGTGTAAGCATTAAGTAAAATGATACATTTGTCTAAATATAGTATTTAATGCACTATGTTGGCATCATTCATGCCAGGAAAAAAACTTTATGTAATGGTGTGTTTGCGTGTTGTATATCAGCACGTAGTCATTCCACGGTGCTATTCACTTAAGCTCTTTGCTTTGATATTCCATAATTACAACACTGAACGACGACAGTTTGTTCTGCAATAATTCTTCTGTATAGACAAATTCTGAGATTGTAGTCTGAAATTGTCATTTCTGTTATTGCGAGCTTGTGATTGTATGTTATTAACGAATATTTTTATACACATTTGTATTCAGCATTAATCAACTTTAACAATACTTTCCAAATGTGAACTTAACGTTTCAGTTTATTGTAAGTCAAAAGCATCAACGTTTCCATGCAACCGCATTGTGATATTGAACTGCAACAGTATTTAATGCATGACTTGAAAATAATTTGAAATCACATCAACAAAGAAGCACGATAATCATAATTTTCGACTTCATTTCAGTTTGTATCACGCCATTTAAACGTTGTTTTCCCTCGATAATGCATCCAGACTGACATTGATTGATAACGTGCACATATTACACGACACAGCCATTGACCTTATATAAACAGCTAGGAATTGTGAAAATAAAGGCAATGCGTTTAAGCCAACTTAAAGTTCTTGGAATATCATATAAAAGTTCTTTCAGCAACTTCTTTGTCGTTCTGCTAATATGGTGTTCGCATTAATCATGCAATTGTTGCACAGAGCGTTTGTCCGATGCTTTGTAATCTTTTAAATATCATTGCAGTATACGTAGTTATGATTATACTTCTGTCATCAATTAGAAGCATAGTTTATTAACCTCAATAGCGGATCATATGTGACAAAACAAGACCTACCAGACAATCTCTTTATGCAAATCTTTAACAATACCATACCAATTAAACATCTACCGACACACCTAGGACAATAACCTACTGGAACAGACTACCGGAATCAGTGATGTCGGCATAACACCTGGAAGCCTTCAAATTTTCAATCCAACAAGTCCCAGCATAATTATGTAGTTTAGTGTGAGTGAAAGCAAGTACATGCAAATGTGTGTACACTGTATATTCACATTCACCTCCTCGTTAGTAACCGTCTGCTGAGCGGATTGTAAAGAATAAAGAAGTTGAAATTGAAGCATTCAAGTCATAACCTCATATACGTATGTGGTCTACATTCATTAAGATAAGCAATGTAATATTTATCTTTTCTCCAGAAAAGTCCTAGTTTGATTGGTGAAAGGCAGCAAAGCACTTAAAGCTACCAAGGTTGATATGTTGTGATGTATGTTGGAATTAGCTCTGAGCTTTCATTATACTCGGCAACCAAACGTACAAGGGTTGTCCGCAAAAGTCGCGAACATTGATATTTATTGAATTGTCGTCCATTGTATTCACAATTTGCATACATTATCTTTTTAATAGATATGTTATTATTGTAATTGCAGAATTTGATGTTGATGTTTGAAGTATAATAAATCTACGTGGTTTCATTGCACATGCAGTAGGTCCGATCGGCGCACACTCTACGACGTCAGCGACGTCGTTTCTTTTGTTTCAGCACCTAGGCCTCATTGACTGATACAATTTTGGATAAATTCGACGCATTCTCGTAAATCAAACATGACAGTTAAAGTTCAGAGAAATACTCGACACGTATATTAATTGTCCGGAAAGATTTTATGTGCAACACTTATATCATAACACATAGCATGTTTAGCTTCCATATTTTACCGTCTGACGTCAGTCTTAGTGGATGAAATTTATAGCTCCTGTTAATTAGGGCCGAGGTTTCCTTTTAGGCTTGGCAGTCATCATTTTGTCGCCAATATCCCTTTAAACATTAACACCAGGTGTAGACAAGAGTCCTACTTACATTCTCTCGATTATTTGTATGTTTGACTTCTTTTATTGATTATGCGGGTGTCAGACCATGGTCCGGCAGTAATTCTTTTAAATAATAGTGTTGCTGTAAATGACATTAACGACCATAATTATCTTTTAATGCACACATAAGAACACTTATTAAGCTTTTGAATGAAAGCCGATACGTTTTTACAAAATATAAAAGGGCATGCGCCGACTATGCACAACTCGCATTAGTTACTCAAGTATAACTATCAGAATTAAGAAGGAAATGAAATTTCAATATCACACATATGTAAAGAAATAACTAATGAATAATATGTGAAATATTATCTGGAAAATTATGCGTATTGTTGAAATGGGAGACACAGTTCGCGACTTTTACGGACAACCCTCGTACAAGCAGTATTTTGTTTGTTTCATTGCAATTCATCTTACTGGAGTTAACCATACATGTAGAATAAAAGAAACCCCACTTTAAAAAGCATCGTTTAAAATTATAGTAACGTTTGTAATTATAACCATAAGTTATTTGTATTTCTCTAATAGTATGCTCTTTAGAGTAAGCACATATACTGCTAACATAGATCATTTCACGGTATACTTGTGTATGATGTTCGATATTCGCTCCCTGGAGCACCAAGTAGCGGGATATCACATCGTTAGTTGTCATGCTACATTATGATGAATGCGCAATCAGCGTGGATTTGATTTTCCAGAGAAGGAAATGAGTTTAGGAGATTGATACACCCAAACATGGTACAATGTCATACAGCAACATACGTATATCTTAATGCACACAATTCTTATATCATATCATGTATCGTTGAAATAGTCGAGTTCGCAACAATGTTCCTCATAAAACTAATGTATACAAAACGCTCATGGTTTTTCCAACTTTCAGTGAAGACGGAATTATACTTTTCTACATTATTTGTCATGCTGAAAAATACACGATGAGACTATCAGCCGTATTCAACAATATTGGTTGTAACAAGCACGATGAAATATGGCATAGTAAATTCAGAGTTGAATTCAGAACCATCAACACTGTCAAATATATTGGAAGACAATGGTGACAAAGTTGTCATGGGTTTCCAGAAGCGTCAACTAAAGGTTCCCCAAGGATGTTGATGTTACCACAACGAAATGAGTTCGGCGGCTTGGGTCTGTTCAAATGGACTACCGTGTCAACATTCATTCATTGATGATAAAATGCTTATCTTTCCATTGATCACATTCGTTTAGACTCAGCAAAAAAATGAACGATGCAAACGTTTTGTGTGCGAGACATGAAGTCATCAGGTAACGGAGTCCATTTTCTCAATGTGAAATTGCTGTGAAATTATGCTTGTATATCGGTGTATAAATCTGCCACTTGCTCATGACTACGGTTTCAATGGACTCTTCCTACCTTTTTTTTGTAAATTATCTCTTAAATTACATGTAATAATGCCATCATCCTTACCACTACGTTTGTTATAATTCTTTCAGGCTGATTACTGAGCGACGCCTTTCTGAGGGTTCTTATATACGTATTATGTTCATAGTTCATTGTACACCTAAACATACATTGTTCGTGTGTTTCAGTGCTTATTCCAATTCTGATTTTCCAGTTTTGAAGTTCTGTTCACAAAACGTTGGCCAGGTGACTCAATCAATTTTCCTAGCATTAAGTGTTAACCAGCAGTAAGCTGTTTTCTTAAAGCAACTAGAACTTCTTTACGAGGTGGGGAACAAACGTAGTCAATGCCATGGAATGAATGCAATAGCTGTCGAATCTGTTGGGTGCCACTGTAGCACTGAGATTGCCTGTCCGACCGTAAGTGTCAGTAATGTTTAAGAAGACATCTTATGTATTTCTCATAGCTTAAACTGTTGTAATACCAAGTGAAGCAGACTATGTTTAATCATATCAACTTGGCCTAAATATAAGCACCAGTACAATGCACAATATCAGTTGTAAGTAAACCTTTTACTTCATACTTGTTAATTGAATTTAGTTTATTTGCCAACGGCTTGGATATTGCAGATTCTGATTGCTAAAACCTTTGACTTTGAACACTGAATTAACACTCAATCAAACACCAAATTGATATGACAAATGTTAGTAGTAATTCGTTTTATCAAAACGGAATAATTTTAACTAAGATTCATGGTAATAAAATCAATTACCATTTTATTGATTGTACATACTCATATATTCGAATCTCTGCATCAACAACCTTGTGAAATATTTGAGCAATTAAGTTGATTGAAGTTATTGCGGATCACGAAGATATATTTGTGTTTCTAGAGCCATTGCATCACAGTTATAGATTGAATGTTGTTTATTACTCTGCATATCTGTTTGTAAGCCATATAATTAGTTTTGTGGCTCCAGAACTATTTCAAGGCCTAGTATGAATATAGATAGGAAGTTCTAATAGAGATAATTATGTATTAATAAAGAACATATTGTTTATAGTTCTCCAGAGCCCAATGATTGCCTATATATACGACTGCATTACATACTTAGTGGTGAGTTGTATTCGCTTTATTTCTTATGTTTATTAAGGCATCGTGTCATTATCACAACAAGGCCATATAATCTACGCAGATACGCACGGGCCTTAGATGACACCAGCTTTTATTTGAACATAGCCCAAGTCCATAAACTTATATTAATATATGCATTGTAATATATTATTATAGATATTGAAAGTTGTGCTACATTGTATTTTTGGGTTCCGGTGGTTACCTTCGGAGAGTGATTAATATCAGTTGAAAAACTTGTTTCGCAATAATTATACAATACGTAAACTTATTGCTGCACACAGTTTTAATTGTTTGTAAGATTGATTAAAATCATCATTGACATGTTGCCTGGTAAAAAGAAACTCGTAATAATGTTATTATTTGTCTGATATTATTAATCAATTGTTTTAGTTATGTACATACACCGATTCTGTATGACATAAACTCCTCGTACAAAGTGCGGTAATGACAAGTTTAGCAATGCATCTCACCCAATCAAATATGTATTCATTAAATGATTTTCACTGCTTGCTTGAAATGATTTGTTTGGAAAGAGAAAAAGTCGCCCCTCATCAAGTATTTATTTGCATTTTGTCGTTCAGACGTCGAAGCAGACTCACTGATTGCTGTCACTCAGCTTAATCAATTTTCATTTTCGTTTATTAGTTTTGACGTTTTAATCTATATTAGCATGTGACTTTCTAAATGTTGATACAAATTTCGTTCCTTTTGAAACTGTTCAAGATTACAATAAAAAGCAATGTTTACCAGAGAGCCACTTTATTCATTTCAATTTGTCGATGGTCCTGACTCATTTAGGATGAAAAGTTACTTGTCTTGTATTTATAAGTTAAATATGATTATTATCACATGATCGTTCATTTGACACGAATGATCCACGACATCCTCTATTAGATACATCGTCTTTCTGTAACATTTTAGCGCAAAGAATGGTGTACTCATGTTAATAATGCACACTCACCTCGTCGCCTAGTGAAACGTAACCAAAATATGTTGAACAATGTGTTGAAATATGGTACAGTTATCAGACACGCAAGTAATTATCATTATTTACTGTAATGAGAACGATATGAAATTTGCTGCAATGATGCCATGAAGCATACGTTATTATAAACAGCCGAAAATATAAAGCTTATTTCTGTATAATCATGTCGCAGCGCATATAATAAAGATTACCTTGTACACTGTACTGTCATACGGTTACATGTTAACGCAGAAGATTTAATTGCTTGCATGTATATTATAGTTGGATTTGTCTGACCTGGTCATCAGCTTGCACTTAAGTAATGAAACCAGTCTATGTCACATCGGGTTAGTATATACTAACATTTTAGCGATCATTGGCTGTGAATGTACACGGACCGCTACATCGAACTGTACAGTATCTGATGATGCATGAGATTTGCCGTTATAAACGCATCAAAGACTATGCTACCTGTTTTATCTCCTCGATGAATATTCAGTGTCAAAATATACACTACGTATACTGGGTGGTTGTAGAGATATGTGTGGCAATGTTTTGTATGTATAACCAAGTTGATAACCCGAATCGTTTTGTACCACTGACCTTCCAAACTCTGTCAGCATTATTAAATATGCTTTATGAACTCAAAGGAAAACACTCAGATTGTTCAAATGATTTTATATACCTGTTTAAACAATTCTATTATGAGCTGCCGAACTTTTAGGGATGTAAACACTATTATAATGTATCGTTGATACGAATATTCCTCTCCTTGAATTGCGAAAGGGCTGTTAAACAGTTTTTGATCGACTATTTTAATAAACTGTTAATTCTTAGGCGTGTTATGCAAAATTGGCTGTAGTCAACTGTTTATCAATACACGATACCTTTGATATAATACGTATAAAGTTGCGTGAGTGGAAGTCTTTGCTAAAATATGGGATTTCGTTTTACATATACGTATAGTATGTCTGGGTAAGATGTAATGTAAATAATCGTCTCCTATTGCCACAAATAAACAATGTACAGGTGTACTTATTTAATGTGTGAAAGATGTAGGGTAAATAGTTGTCTCCTATTTCCACTAATAAACACTGTACAGATGTACCTATTGGATGGTGTGTAAGATGTAGTGTAAATAAGTGTCGCCTATTTCCACAAATAAACACTGTACTTATTGGATAGTGTGAAAGATGTAGTGTAAATAATTGTATCCTTTTTCCACAAATAAACACTGTACAGGTGTACTTATTTAATGTGTGTAAGATGTAGTGTAAATAATTGTCTCCTATTTCCACAAATAAACACTGTACATACGTATGTACCTATTGGATTGTGTGTAAGATGTAGTGTAAATGATTGTCTCCTATTTCCACAAATACACACTGTACTTATTGGATAGTGTGTAAGATGTAGTGTAAATAATTGTCTCCTATTTCCACAAACAAACATTGTACAGATGCACCTATTGGATGGTGTGTAAGATGTAGTGTAAATAATTGTCTCCTATTTCCACAAGTAAACACTGTACAGATGTACATATTGGATGGTACGTATTGATTTCATATCCTTTGTCAAACAAACTAGAACCATTGTCTCAAATAACATGTCCAAACAAAAAAATCAGTGTCAGTATTATCTTATATATGAGCATACTACACGTCTGATGAGACACTTGTGGTCTAGATTTCTAACAGCTAAACAACGTGTCTGTTTGGGTGCAACATTATTTACTGTTAACGGTCTATCAATTACAGTAATTTGTACGTAGCTTGGCTCGAAAAAGACACTCTTGAATATTTAGTTGATTTTGATTTCTGACCTGTAAATTCGTTTCTCAGAATCAAAGTTACCTCTATTTAGGGTTCGGTCTAAATGAACTATACAGATGTGATTGAGCGGTCTGCATTGAATCCACTCAAGCGAAATATTAAAACGTTAAAGTGAAAGTGTGATTTTGGGAATTTGTTAAACTATTCACTTGTGTTGTGAAATTTTAGTAGCAACACCGGTCATTCGTATATTTGGGCTAACTATAAAGGCCATAATTGTTCGTCATTTCACATATTAGTCACATCGAGAAAATGCTTATTGTGGAGTCTAAACCACCACGACTGTTTGACCGAAACGGTATCGACACCAGTGTGCCAGTACAGGAAAAAGACCGACATTTCTACCTCCTGATGGACAATACGATATTGATGGCTACTTGATCTAGATACATGCGTCCAGATGTATAAGCATTCAGTAAAACGATACATTTGTCTAAATATAGTATTCAATTTACTATGTTTGCATCATTTATGCCAGGAAAAACCTATATGTAATGAGGTGTTTGCGTGTTGTATATCAGCACGTAGCCATTTCACGATGCTCTTCATTTTGATATTCCTTAATTACAAAACTGAACGACGACAGTTTTTTTCTACAATAAATCTTCCGTATAGACATTATCTGAGATTGTAGTCTGATATTGTCATTTCTGTTATTGAAATTTTGTTTCTTTACGGAGTGGTAAGTGTTGGTGTTTTGTCTGTGTCTATCGATAAGGGGCACCAATTATCCATACTGGATGTTTGCTGACTTGTTGCATGCAGTTCGTGGTTAAAATAGTCTGCCTTCAAATTATCATATTTGGCTTTGTACAGGATTCAGCCAACAGATAATCAACTGGTCAAATGTTAGGCTTTAAATACACCCACGCCATGAAATATTCCGTGTTTCGTAAACTGGGTTGTTTACCTTTTCTGCAACGCACCAAACTACCGTTGCAGTAGATTCTTCATTCATATAAATAAAAAATATTCTTCAGAAAGTTCATTGACTAGTCACCACAAATAATGGAAAAAATTAAGTGAGACAGGGAAGGCAGCACTCAACTTAACCAGCCGAGCACGGAAAACATTGAAAACACACAAAGCACAATACCCAACTGGAAACACGGCATCCCGTCCAGAAAGTCTGCCGCCTCAGTCAGTCAACAAGAAGCATTGTTCTGCTTACTTGACAGCGCTCTATATTTGACAAAGTGTACTGTTGAGACGTAACTTAATTTCAAGACCTCGGACAATCCATTTCGGTTTATTCGGTCTTTTCTTAAATAGTTGATAGGATTAACAAGACGCGTTGTAACAATATTACCTTCCGAGCGGTGAGCCATCACTCAGCTAATGAAGTGGTTCCATATAAGTAGTGCGACGCCACTAGTGATCCTAAGTTATTTACCAATACAAAATTACGAGATATATTGCAACCTGATTAGTAATAAATTTAACTGCCAGGTCATTACTCATGAAATATTATTGCAATGTTGTGATTGTGGTGCTATGTCCGTGTTAAATATGACCAAAACGTCTGTGTACAGCATTTTGACATTGCATGATATATTAACGGAGTTTTAAACAATGTTAAACATGAAATGATACTATTAGCAGTGAAAGTAATGACACAAAGTGATAAAAATGGGTTGGCCCGGGTATGCGTAACCATTGTTATTAACATGGCGGCTGTACCTATAATATCCATAAAAATGTTTTGGAAAATAAGTCTCCGGGTTGCAAGATAATTCCGATTTCAAAAAGCATGTTCATTTATAATGTATCTATAACATTAATCGTTATAAAACAAACGTCTACGTTTTTCCTTAATCAATTTACGACTGATTTGATTATACGAATTTATTAAACAATAACGTATGCGTCGTATATTTGACATCTGTGGCCAATCATAGACGCCAAATTATAAGTAGTCCACTATTTCTCAATCTCCCTAACCACCTCAAGAAATGAGTGCACAACACATGTTGACTAAAAAAAGCACAACGCAATTCATGTATGACAACTACTATGACAGCAAATATATTTTATGATTGTTATGAACGTAAACTGTATAATATTAATTATCAAAACCAAGATCACATTTACTGTATTATATTATGTATGCCATCCGTTAGTAGCGATACATGTCTGCTGTCACACCACGCACCGTCACCAATCATACTCGAAGGGTTTAAATCATCTATTACATAACGTGGTGTTCACTTTGATCTTCTACAGAAACTTTCATCACGTGATTATATAACTATTACCTGAACATCTTTATTGCTATTATTTTATAGCAAGGACTACTCTATAAAGAACATTCTTGGATTTGTTCTTAAGGATATTCATTAAGTAATTGAAGGAAATCACTGGGGAAGAATAACAACCCATGACAACGTTATATGTACCAGCCACCATGTAGTATCATTACTTTCTTTACACATCTACCAGATCAAACCTACGTCGTAATGACTCGTAAATACATGTATACACCCAAGGACTTTAAAAACGCCTCACTTAATTCAAAGCCCAATATCGCTCAAAGTGTTTATGTTATTGCAATATAAATTTGCATCTGTATTAATGGATCTTGTCTTCGTGTAAATCAGTTTAGTTTGTAATAAAATGTGATCTTGTTATTTTCTTGGAACCCTGCAAGCGCACTCAACCTAAGCAAAAGTGTGGGATTTTCAATACCGGCTAAGTTCCCAGTTTATCCTCATGCGCGATCACATTCGTCTACGAAGTCCTAACTCGAACCTCCTGTCACATATAAGATTTTCACATATGTTTCTACGCGCGTTCAAATTCACCATTAACATGTCATTTTGTTAAAACAAGCATAAATCAAGTCAATAGCAAAATAATGTCCACGCATTTCACGGACATTCAAAATCATCCAGTTTTAAGTTATATTACTTAAATTGGCAAATTCAAAATCCTATCCTTTTAAACATATTTAAATGCGGTCGGTTTGAGCGTGTGTAAAAGTAAAACCAGCATTTTAAAAACTTGCAGATGCTTAAATAAAAGGATAGTAAACGATTAACAAGTGTATTCGACGAATTAGTGTGCCTACACCATCCCACAAATATGAGCACATTAAGAGTATAATGCCTCTCATAGCCTGTATTGAAAATCCCACACTTTTGCCTAGGATGAGTGCGCTTGCAGGAATCCCAGAAAAAACATTTTATTACAAACTAAACTGATTTACGCGTCAATTATTCAGGATCAATTAATACACATGTAAAATTATATTGCAATCACATAAATACTTTAAGCGACATTGGACTTTGAGTCCTTGAGTGTAGTGTACTATTTTTACTTTAGTAGATGTTTCTAGCTTTGTGTCAGATTTTATTAAACCAATCATTAATTTGAATGAAGAAACGCTAAATACTGCGATGTTTGTCCGCTCGTTGACTTTGATTTGAAACGTTGTAGGAAGCCAGCGACACTGATTTATTTATCTCTGAACAATATTTCGACATCATTTTGTCATTGAGAATTACTTGAGTGTTCATGTATGTAAACATTCGTATACTCAATGTCACGTTACTAATTGCGTTTGTGTAATGCATTCATTTCTTCTGGAGGATAGTCAAAAGATTGCATCTATAGCAGTTCGAACCTTTATTGAGCGCTCCCATCACCTAGCAATGCGAAGTACGACCGCATGAGACCGCTTGTCTCAAGTTTCATCGGATCTTGTTAGCAGCACAATTGTAATGTCGTTAATTGATGTATCTATACACCATTAATACTCCAATTTTATCTTCATAACGAATATTTTAGACGTATAATCTTAATCTATAAATTTGAACAATATTTACCTAATATGAACAATAACATTTTAATTTATTGTTACCAATGAGCTTCAACTCTTTCCATGTAAATCATGCACTGTAATATTGAACTGCTACAGTATTTAATGCATGACCTGAAACCAATTTGAAAACACATCAACAAAGAAGCACGATAATAATAATTTTCTACTTCATTTCTGTTTGTATCACGCAATTTAAACGTTGTTGTCCCTCGATAATGCATCCAGACTGTCATTGATTGATAAGGTGCACATTCAACACGACAAAGCCGTTCACCTAATATAAACAGGTTTGAAATTTTTAACTAAACTGAAGGTTGTTAGAATATCAACTAAGAGGCACTTCTTTCTTTGCCGTTCTGCTAATATGATGTTCACATAGAGACATGAAGTTGTTGTACAGAGTGTTTGTCCGATGCTTTGTTTTTAAAATCGTTCAAACATCAGTGTAGTACGCAGTAGTGGTTATACTTCTGTTATAAGAACACACATTCTAGGATCAATTACACTTGCGGATCGCAAGATCCACTCCTCTGCACATTTTATACAAGTACCATACCGATTGAACTTCTACCGTCAACCTTCTAACCTAGAACAATAACCTTCTCGAGCACACTATCGGAATCAGTGATGTGGGCATCACACCTGTAAGCCTACAAAGTTGCCATCCAGCAAGTATCAGCATATATAAACTGAGTTCCAAAAGTTTTGCATTTTTTTTTCGATAACGAAATTTCGAAAAATTGTTTAAGGTCGATAAACAATAAATGCGTTAATGATTAAAGTTACTAATTGTCAATCAAATTACATAACGTTCAACAATTTCATCAAATAGAAATTTCGTTAAAGACATATACTCGACACACACACTAAAATCAAAAGTACAGAATATTTAGTCTGACCTCATAACTACACTAAGTAATAAACTATATTATTGAGATATCATGAACAGCTATGAAAACTGCAAGTAAATGTACAATCTTACCAATTGTGACTTTACAACTAGACTAAGTAACAAACTATATGACTGAGATATCTATAACAGCTATGAAAAATGCAAGTAAACGTACAATCTCACCCATCGCAACTATATCTGACCTCATTACTAGACTGAGTAACAAACTATATGATTGTGACCTCATAACTACACTAAGTAATAAACTATATGACTGAGATATCATTAACAGCTATGAAAACTGCAAGTAAATGTACAATCTCACCAATTGTGACTATATCTGACCTCATTATGAACTACACTAAGTAACAAACTATAGGATTGAGATATCATTAACAGCTATGAAAACTGCAAGTAAATGTACAATCTCACCCATCGCAACAATATATCTGACCTCATTACTAGATTAAGTAACAAACTATATGATTGAGATATCATTAACAGCTATGAAAACTGCAAGTAAATGTACAATCTCACCAATTGTGACTATATCTGACCTCATAACTACACTAAGTAATAAACTATATGGTTGAGATATCATTAACAGCTATGAAAACTGCAAGTAAATGTACAATCTCACCCATCGCAACTATATCTGACCTCATAACTACACTAAGTAATAAACTATATGATTGAGATATCATTAACAGCTATGAAAACTGCAAGTAAATGTACAATCTCACCCATCGCAACAATATATCTGACCTCATTACTAGATTAAGTAACAAACTATATGATTGAGATATCATTAACAGCTATGAAAACTGCAAGTAAATGTACAATCTCACCAATCGCAACTATATCTGACCTCATAACTACACTAAGTAATAAACTATATGACTGAGATATCATTAATAGCTATGAAAACTGCAAGTAAATGTACAATCTCACCAATTGTGACTATATCTGACCTCAGAACTACACTAAGTAACAAACTATATGATTGAGATATCATTAACAGCTATGAAAACTGCAAGTAAATGTACAATCTCACCCATCGCAACTATATCTGACCTCATAACTACACTAAGTAATAAACTATATGATTGAGATATCATTAACAGCTATGAAAACTGCCAGTAAATGTACAATCTCACCAATCACAACTATATCTGACCTCATTATTAGACTAAGTAACAAACTATATGATTGAGAAATCATTAACAGCTATGAAAACTGCAAGTTAATGTGCAATCTCACCAATCACAACTATATCTGACCTCATAACTACACTAAGTAACAAACTATATGACTGAGATATCATTAACAGCTATGAAAACTGCAAGTAAATGTGCAATCTCACCAATCGCAACTATGTATGATCTCATAACTAGACTAAGTAACAAACTATATGACTCAGATATCATAAACAGTCATGTAAACTGCAAGTTAATGTACAATCTCACAAATTGTTATAATTATGATCTCAAAACTAGACTAAGTAACAAACTATATGAGCCAGATTTCATAGTCAGCTACAAAATGGCCTCATTTAAGACTATAATCATTGGTAGGGGGCTCATTTTCATATTAACCATTATTGAAGGCTGTATATTTTGAATACATGCAGTATTGGACTTATAAATATATAACAGCTACAGGTGCATTAAGCTTTAAGTTTGATTGTACAATTGTTTATACTGATTAATTTGTGAACATGGGCTTCATTGTGGGAGTTCTCCAAAGTGTCATCATCCAGAATCTGTTATGGTAGTATCTCGAATATAAGTAAATGGGAAAACATTTGGAATAGAAGACATTCCCCGGTTCATTGCAAATACTGCCAGACTTTATAATTATTATCCCCTTTTGAGAAAGTCTGGGCTATTTTAGAGTGCAATAACCTCTCCCCACTTTACATTATGAATAAAACTGAACTATATGGCTTGTGTCAGACCATCTGAGAAAAATAGCTGGAACCATGCATTGACCCCCAGGAAATTTCACAATAATGTTAACTATATCATATTATTTATACATGTTAGATCCTACATATTGAATTTGAGGCTAGTCTGTCTGGACCCAACCTAAGCAAGAGAGTTGCTCCAACCCTTGTAGATTTTCAGTGCTCAATGTATAACAGGATGAGAAAAATATGCAGCCTGACTGTGGAGTCGAAACACGGGATCCTTCACGTACAGGCCAAATCTCTTCAAACTGAGCTTTAATTGATATCAACATCATAGGATAAAACCATTTGTCCTGTATCCAGGATTTCACGGTAAGGGGGGGGGGGGGGGGGTGGTTGAAAAGGATATGGCCAATAGGCTGCATAGGGGGATTGTATAAATCTGCTATTTTTCAATGTTTAAATATGAAAAAGTATTCCGGTTATAAAATTATTGCACAATATCATTAAACTTTTTTGTTTTTAAATAGCAAAAATAGTCCTAAAAATGCTTTTTATTTGCAATATTGTATTTCATTCTACACTGTCACTTAACAATCTTGATACCAATGGCAATTAATCATTTATGAAAATGGATGTGAAATAGTATTGTAATTGTGATAAACTGTATAAGAATTTTTACAAATTCCTTCTTTTGTCAAAAATAATTGCAGTGTACAACCAACCCCCTCGGGTCAATCAGAACACCTAGAACATTGTTGTACAATTCATTCCATAATCCAGAAAACAGGTTTTATTGTAGTATTATTTTTAATGTCAATATGGTGAATCTGGCCGTCTTCATAATTGAGTTGATTGCTATTTTAGTTATGCACCAGTCAATTGAAACCACAGCCGCCCAACCCCGGGGAACAGGGGGAGTTTTACTTATGTTTTACCAAGGGCCATACAGATGGTAAAATTCTCGCAAATTGCCACGCCCTATAATTCCTCCTGGCAATATTTCCCAGCTGCATTTGGCGCTAAACAGAAGCCCTGCGCTCAACCGGCAGTGAGGGGATAACGGAAAGGTAAAAATACAGGACTGTACCCCCGCCCTTCCCCGGGTTGGGGCGGGGGCGTGGTTTCAATTGACTGGTGCGTAATCCAATAACATATACACACTACAAATAAAGCACCTATAGTCTTTAACTTAAATGCATAGAATTTTAGTGTATAAAAGAGTCAACTTCTGACCATCGCAAGAAGTCGTACCACGCATGTTAAACTTCGTGGTCGTACACACTGAATTGATAGCCTTGCGATAAGTCATACAGTGAAGTTTCAGGTGCTTTTGCTCACAATAAGTTATACAGTTTGATGTATATGTATCATCGCAAGAAATGATAATACAGTGATTAGATTTATAAGCAACATACATTCACGCACGTTATTAACGTGCATGATATATTTCACAAATTTTGCAAACAAATTTCGGGCACACACACATGGGCGTAGGGGCGTCTTCAAAATTGTGTTAATAGCTAATGGTGAATGCTTGTGGATATGATTACTAAGGTAAGATATATTTACTAGGTTGTTTGCTTGTCAAAAGAGCGGGCAAGAAATTAACCTTATCTTAATTAAACTATTATTGTAAGTGGGGGGGGGGGGTCCGGGGGCAAGCAAACGATATGTTGCCCCCCCCCCTTGTCCTTACATTGATTTCCCCCCCCCCTTGTCCTAACATTGGGGGGACTGGCTCACCTGGCCCCCTTCTCTTACGCCCATGACACATAAATAAATTAAGTAGAATAAATTGCGCTGACTACGCTCCTGAAAATAGCTTGCCGGACCCCCCCTGGAATTGATAACGTTCTTAGAACTAGATCTATTATTTATTTGTGGCAACATAAAAACACTTGTTTTTTTCACTTCAGTATAGCGCAAATTAAATAATTACATACTTTGTAAAAACACGACGGTCAGATAGCAAGAGTATGCTAGTTCTACTTTCGTTTTGACAATAACAAACCAGTTTTCGGCATGTGCGGAAGATGGATTGGTAAGTTGGTTATTAGATCTAGTTACGTAGCAATCTCGGACAGTCATGCTGTACAAATATATGTCAGAAAGTATGCTTCAAAGTTATTCACATCAAACAAAATAATGTGTGACACTTACTGTACCTTTTTTATGCAAGGAATTGTAAACATCGACCCGTCATTACCGTCCAACTTGTATTTTTCATGCCGCAAAACGCGCAACCGTTCGCGCATGCGCACTTTGTTAAACTTGTAAAATTCATAGAACTTGTGTTTTTCATGAGACACCGGGTATGACCTCCGTAAGCCGCTAAAGAACTGAGACATCTTGATCGCTTTTACCGTATTAGTGTCTGAATATCACGTTGTGGAATATAAACCAACTCATAAACAAGTGAAGCTTCCAGTTCGGCTATAGTCTTGGGTTGAATCCTATGGCCAAACATGTCCCACACATACTCAATTGGTGCAAGGTCAGGTGACATGGTTGGCAACGGGAGGGTAGTGATGTGATTTGTCTGCAAGAACTGTTGTGTGATGCGAGAAGTGTAGACGAGCTACCTTGTGGCTACTGGTCAGTATGGGTCCAATATACGACCTCCTAGCTCGCAAATGGTATTTTCGTAAGCGCCTCTCCCAACTGTCTGCTTGGTTATTGTCTGAACGTTTCGGCCAGGTGTTGTCCTAGCTGTTTTTTTCGATGATGGTGAAGAAGCCACATCCGTCCAAAATAAGACATGGATGCCATTTAGCTACATGCATGATTTACAATGATAAGACTAAAATCCAATTTAGGTTTAGAATTTTGTATATTAATTAGTGCAATCTTAAGCTGGTTACCTCCCCTTGACCATAAATAATTTTGGGGTGCCTAAAAATACGAGGCCCCATATAGGGTTTTTGATGAAGTAAGTTTTGTTTAAAAAATTCAAATCTTGAAACCTAGCAATTGTAAATTACTGAAACCACTTATGTTATAACCGCTGGTACCATACCTACTTATTTTAGAAGAATCATTATTTGGAAATAAATACGAAGTTTGTTAGTACCTGCCCTTGGCAGGGGTTGTAACTCCAGGTCGACCGCTTTGGAGTTGGTCCAAAACACTTTCCGTCGGTTAAAATTTGTTACGAAGGCTCCGTATGGTCGTCACGTGACTTTTCAAGGGAGCAGCAACCCGATTAACCGGCGTCCCAGCAACTAACATGCCAACCGCTATATTCCGTTGGTCTAAGGTCAGCTTGAACAGTATGCCAACAACAAATTCTAAGCAAAACTGACAAAACAAAATGTTTTTCTTATTCATTAGCATGTTTGGAACACATTTAGACCGAAAACATCGAGAAAAGAGGAAACAATGGTTTCCATGCGCAGGAAAAGCAGTTTTGTCTGTTTTACTGTGTGTGTTCAATCAAGCGTAACAGTGGTCATTGTCTGCGCGGCAGAAGTTATAGAAACGGCTGTTGCACCGTTTTGTGTATTTACGGATTGGTAATATGTCAAATTTTGAAAATATACAGAATTGAACAAAGATGCAACACTTTTGGAACTCAGTATAGTTAAGTGTTAGTGAAAGTACATGTTAATGTTTTTTACATTATACATATATTCATACTTTACTTATCACGTTCACCCCCTCGTTAGTATCTACAGAGGCTCAGTGGATTTTGAAGAGTAAAGAAGTTAAGTTAAAGCATTCTAGTCAATACCTCATGTATGCGTTTTACATTCATAAAAATAAGCAATGTAGTGTATTTCATCTTTTGTGCAAGTTTGATTGTTTAAAGACAGCAAAGCACTTAAGACTAAGTCTTCATGTTACGACGGACTTATGCAATAAAGGTTAGAATTAGCCCATGACTTTGATTTTAATCGACAACCACAGTACAAGCAGTATTTTGTTTGTTTCATAGCAATTAATGTTACGGAAGTTAAACATACATAAAGAATAACAGGTACTGCAAATGAAATAATCATTTTAGAATATTGTAACGTTTGTATTTATAGCCATTTGTGCGTTCAATACACTAAGTTATTTGTACTTTGCTATAACTTGTTTTCAAATCTCAGTCGTTTCTAATCATTCTAAATAGTATGCTCTTCAGAGTAACATCCTGATAACACATTGATTAGCGCACAGAATACTAGTATGTATGATAATAATGCTTGATATTCGCTCTCTGGAGCACCAAGCAGCGTGATATCACGTCGTTAGTTATCATGCTAAATTTTGATGAATGCTCAATCAGCGTGGATTTGATTTTCCAGTGAAGGAAATGAATTAAGGAGGTTTATACACCCACACATGCTACGATGACATTCATCAAGTCACGTGGTATTACTCGGTGCTAATAACAAAACTAACGAATACGTTATAGAAAGAGAACGCAGACGCGAGGTTGTCTTATTTTGTCGAGGGCGTAGCCCGAGACAAAATAAACAACCAAGCGTTAAGCGTTTTCTTTCTGACTTATATCATGGGCTGTCACTTTGTAAACATAAGGCGTGTCCAAATTTTTACAATGCTGACCGATTAATATGTCCAATGAAAATCAATAGCACGGTGTTGTGATTTTAAAGTTGTGGACTCCAATATAACTCGACCACGAAAATTGATAGAGGTCACGTTGGCCGAAGTAAAGTACAATTGAGTTGTATGTATACAGTGCAGGATAATATCATCCTGCACGGTAGTAATTGCACTCATTCCTTTTAAAATTAAGACACACCCCATCAATTATCATCGGATTTAGCCACACCGCCTCAGTTAACATCAATGTAAATTGCCGTAGCCATGATATAAGTATATCTTAATGCACCGAATTCGTATATCATACCAATGTTTCGTTGAAATGCAACGAAGAAGCATCAGTTGCGGTCGCAGTGATATGCTCAAATATTATGTTCTACTGTAAACAAACCAGTCATGTTTTTCCAACTTTCTATACAGTAGGAATATCTAATACTTTTCTACAATTCTCATGCTAAACAAAAACAATGAGACAACCAGCCGTATTGAATACTGCAACGTTTAAGAACAAGATTGGTTTTAACAAGCACGTTCAAGTATGGTATACTAGTAAATTCAGGGTGGAAATCAGAATCGTTCCCAAACGCTGTCAAAGATACTGGAAGTCAATGGTGACAAAGTTGTCATGGGTTTCCAGGAGCGTTAATTAAAAGAGTCCCCAAGGTCGTTCATATTACTACAATGAAATGAGTGCGGCTGCTTTGATCTGTTGAAAAGAACAACCGTGTCAACATTCATTCATTAATGAAAAAAATGCTTATCTTTCAATTAATCATTTTCGATCTGTCTCTGCAGAGACGATAATTCATCATGAAATGGCCGTCATTTAATGACTGGGAAAATTACTGTGGGATTTATGCTTGTATATCGGTATATATATATCTTCCAATCGCTCGTGGCTATGGTTTCAATTAACTCTTCTTACATATTTTCTGTTTGCTTTCATTTTGTGTAAAGTAGCTCTTGAATTATTTGCAATAATGTCATAATCCTTACCACTATGTTTGTTGTAACTCTTACTGGCTGATTCCTGGGCGATACATTGCACAATATTAGTTGTAAGTAAATATTTTATTTCATAATTTTTAATTAGATTTGGTTTATTTCCCAAAAAATATTGCAAATTCTGATTGCTAAAACCTATCACCTTGAACACTGATTTAACAATCAACCAAACACCAAATTGTATGACAAATGTTTGTAATAATTAGTTTTATCTGAACGGAAGAATATTTACTTCGATTCATAGCAATAAACTCAATTAAGTTTTAATTGATTGTACATTCACATATACTTGAATCTCTGCATCAACAACCTTGTAAAATTGTTGGAGCAATTAAGTTGATTGAAGTTATTTCGGAGCATGAAGATAAATTTGTGATTCTAGAGCTATTGTAACAAAGTTAGAGATTGGATGCTGATTACTAGTATTACCCTGCATATCTATTTGTAAGCCATATAATTGTTTTTGTGAATCCATAACTATTGCAAGGCGTGGTATATTAAAATTTCTAGCATATATATTTATTAATAAAGAGTATGATTGTTTATACTTCTCTGGAACCCATGAGTTACATATATCTACGACTACAATGCATACGTAGTGGTGAGTGGTATTCGCCTTAGCGTAAGACTTTCCTAATTAAATCGTTGACCGAACCATGGTGAATTTAGTTTGCTCTTACTGGCACAAGGACTTTTTTCTGGGCTTACAAGTCAGACGCTCTACCGATAGAGCTAATCTGGCAATTTTGTAGAAATCATTTTGTAATTTATATGTACTATTTACACTCTGCAACGAAAGTTTGTTCATTATATTGATTCAGGTAGTTTAGTTTATTATATGTGGTGTCGAAGTAATGAAAACACTGTGGCATGACGATCACATCTGTTTACGAAATAACAAAGTACACGCACACCAAAGTATAATTTTGTGAAAATATAAGTTTAGTATGGCTGGGTTTTAACACCTGAAGAAACCAGACTTGCTCAGATATACGAACCAGACTAGACTACAGTTAGCGCTAATCTCAATCCTTAAATATATATTAAACATAGTCAAAATATTGACAGAATGAATATGAAATAAAACCTTCCTAGGAAAAAAATGTGACGTTCTTCCTAAGTGTAAAAGATGTTGATATACCATAGGTCCTACCGTATTTCTATACCAATAATCTGTTATAACAGCACCATTGTCCTTTAATTCTGAACATTTTCAATGAACAGTAAATACACAATACATGTATAGTTCAACGTAGGAAATTGTCCCAAATTTGAAGATAATAAAACTCAACATGTATGGTTACTTCATTTAGATATCCAGATGTATACGTACTTTAAAGTAAAACGATACATTTGTCTAAATATAGAATTCAATTCACTATGATTGCATCATTAACGCCAGAAAAACCTACATGTAATGATCTGTTTGCGTGTTGTATATATCAGCGCGTAGTCATTCCACGGTGCTATACAATTAAACTCTATGCTTTGATATTCCTTAATTACAACACTCAATGAGGACCGACATTTTGTTCTGCAATAAATATGCTGAATAGACAGATTCTGAGATGGTCAATTCTGTCATATGCAAAGCGTATTATTAAACACCGTCAAATCAGAGTAATTGAAAGCTTGTTTCTTTACGCAGTGGTAACTGTTGGTGTTTTGTCTGTGCTTATCGATGAGGCACAACAATTATCCATACTAGATATTTGCTGACTTGTCGCTTGCATGGTTAATAAAACGTCTGCCTTCAAAGTATTCTATTTTGCTTTGTACAGGATTTGACCGGCGGATAATAAACTATTATAGTAGTCAGAGATTTAACATCAGATATTATACACACACTGCAAGCATTAAATATTAAGTGTTTGTTAAACAGGTTTCCTCAACCTTTATGTATTGCTCCAAACTACAGATTCAGTAGATGTCGTACAGACGTCATCCATAAAAATATAAAATATTCTTCGGCAAGTTCATCCATTAATAAAGCATTTTCAGCTTACTTGACAGCGCTCTATACTTAATCAAGTGTACTGTCGAGACTTAATTTAATTTCAAGACTTCGGACAATCCATTTCGACTTCTATTCGGTCTTTTCATAAATATTATATTGAATTAACAAGCAGAGTTATTTAATATTACCCTCAGAGCGGCCAGCCATCACTCAGCTAATGAAATTGTTCCATACAAGTAGTGCGACACCTATAGTGATTGTACACTGGCTACCAATACAAAAATACTAGATATATTGCATCCTGATTTAATATTACTGTAAGGTCATTCCTTTCGAAATCTCCTGAACTCGAAACTTTCCTGCATGATGCAATTCAGTGTGTTTTTTATCCAAACACCACCACCCGGAACACTGAAAGTGCCTGTATGAATTCCACGAAATGATAGCACGTTACAATTGTCTTTGAAAAATACTGGAGGTAATTGACAGAAGGACACAATGGTAACTGGTCCTAATTGACACGTTCTTATTGATTGATATTTCTTATGTTCACTTAATCCACAAACGAAGTGTCAACACTACAGTCGTTTCTCATATATTGTCAAAAGTCGCGTTGCAATGATGTCAATATTATGACAAATTGTAGCTGTGACGTGACAACGATGACATTTAAATGAGACCTGATTTCCAGTTCGTCTCCACATCGCTTTTTGTAGCCAATTTACTCCTAGTTATAGATATACATGTATATAACACTCCACTTGGTAGAAATATGACCGCCGAAATAGTTATATAGCGTACATTTGTGACACAGTTATATAGCGTACATTTGTGACACAAAATGGCTCATACATATGAACTAACTGTGCCCCACTTACATTTGAACATATATTAACTTCCAATACTTTTACACTTACACTTTCATGTTTACTCGATGATATAATCGAATTGTTTCTATTCTACCGTGTAATGTGTCTTGTATCAAGTAACATATACGCTCGCTGGATAATATTAGATTTGCAATATGGTTAGAACCAACATCAACAATCTTTAGAGACATTTTGATTATTTAAAACTGAATTATCCAATTGATGTTGTTTCTGGAATCAATCATGTTCTATCCAAACTGTACGCAGGATTCGTTGATTAAGGAAGTTACTAATTCTCGTTAAATATATTTCGTATTGAATTTCGTGTTCTTAAGGAACCGACTATGGGATATGAAGCTGTGTCTTGACAAAACAACGAGTTCATGGTATTGAGAACCACATAAACTATGCGTTCCCATATATCCGGTAGTGTATAAACGTACGTTCATTTTTATTAACACATGGCGTGAAACCGGCCCGAACAATGGCGCTAAACACATTACAACATAAGGTTAACACATCAAGAACAACAGGGCTTCTACTGTAAAGGAGTTTTTGAACGAAAAACGCATGAGAATACTTTATCACTAATCCTATTCTGTAGAACTAGTCCTATGCGAATAATTTTAAGTTAATCGACTTAGATTGTATGCAGAAGACCATAGGTACGGTTCCAGGAAACCTATGTGATCCGCCATATTACAGTGCATGAGTGTTGTACCTTTTGCAGATGACAAAATATACCTTTAATCTTGAATTTAAAGGTGAAATTCGTGTGTAAAGGAAAGTTCATTGAATGTTTTATGTGATTTTCAATGTAAATGGCTATGTCAATAAAAAGTTATAGAGTAAATTGCATTTCTTTTCGAACACCCTTCGTATTGCACCCATTGATTTGATGAACATGTGGTTTTTCGTAGCTTGTAGATCACTCTATTGCCCCTATTGATTCGGTGATAAGGTGGTTTACTTTAGCTTGTAGAGCACTTTATTTCCCCCATTGATTCGGTGATAACGTGGTAAACTTTAACTTGTAGAACACTATATTTCTACCATTGATTCGGTGATATCGTGGTGAACTTTAACTTGTAGAGCACTTTATTTCCCCCATTAATTATGTAATAATGTGGTAAACTTTAACTTGTAGAACACTAAATTTCCCCCATTGATTCGGTGATAACGTGGTAAACTTTAACTTGTAGAGCACTAAATTTCCCCCATTGATTCGGTGATAACGTGGTAAACTTTAACTTGTAGAACACTATATTTCTACCATTGATTCGGTGATATCGTGGTGAACTTTAACTTGTAGAGCACTTTATTTCCCCCATTAATTATGTAATAATGTGGTAAACTTTAACTTGTAGAACACTAAATTTCCCCCATTGATTCGGTGATAACGTGGTAAACTTTAACTTGTAGAGCACTAAATTTCCCCCATTGATTCGGTGATAACGTGGTAAACTTTAACTTGTAGAACACTATATTTCTACCATTGATTCGGTGATAACGTGGTAAACTTTAACTTGTAGAACACTATATTTCTACCATTGATTCGGTGATAGCGTGGTAAACTTTAACTAACTTGTAGAACACTATATTTCTACCATTGATTCGGTGATAGCGTGGTAAACTTTAACTTGTAGAACACTATATTTCTACCATTGATTCGGTGATAACGTGGTAAACTTTAACTTGTAGAACACTATATTTCTACCATTGATTCGGTGATAGCGTGGTAAACTTTAACTTGTAGAGCACTAAATTTCCCCCATTGATTCGGTGATAACGTGTTAAACTTTAACTTGTAGAGCACTAAATTCCCCCCATTGATTCGGTGATAACGTGGTAAACTTTAACTTGTTGAACACTATATTTCTACCATTGATTCGGTGATAACGTGGTAAACTTTAACTTGTAGAGCACTATATTTCCAACATTGATTTGGTGATAACGTGGTAAACTTTAACTTGTTGAACACTATATTTCTACCATTGATTCGGTGATAACGTGGTAAACTTTAACTTGTAGAGCACTATATTTCCACCATTGATTTGGTGATAACACTCTATTTCCCCATTGCTGTTACCACATGGTTTACTTTTGTTTTTAATATTCCACCACAAAGGGCAGAACTATGTAAGACAAGTACGCAAGCAACCAGTCATGTTTCATTTTAGCCAATAGGAAGATAAACTGTACATATCAACAGCACTTCCTTCATCGATTTACAACTTATTTAATTATACGAAATTATTAACCAATAACGTATGTGTAGTATATTTGACATATTATATTTGACATATGGTGCCAATCCTAGTCGCCAATTCTAGACACCGTATTATATTAATGGTATTACTTGATATGTTTATGTATGGTAGTATATCTTTTCAGTTTGTATGCGATGTGATTTTATTAGAATGATGTACAATGTATATGATGTATCAACACTTAAACTCATACTCTAAAATTGATACATTTATGATAAAGTGAGATTAAAGATACTATGTGACATGCGTATATAAGTCTAATTATCAGTCTAAAGTACTTAAGTGTGACACTGTGGTAGCAGCATGTACGTACGTACATTCATAATCTGTAAGTACTATACATGTACTTTTTGTTTACTGTTAGTTCTATTTTGCAACACCCCTAGTGACTAAAATTATCAATTCATGTATGACAAATACTATGACAGCAATTATACTTTATGATTGTTAAAAACGTATGTAATATTAATTATCAAAACCAAGATCACAGTTACCGTATCATATTATGTATGACATCCATTAGTAGCGATGCTGTCACACCACGCACCGTCACCAAACATACCCGAAGGATTTAAATTATCTATTACATTACGTAGTGTTTACTTTGATCTTTCACAGAAACTTTAATCATGTGATTATATAACCACTGCCTCAACATCTTTATTGCTAGTATTTTATAGCAAAGACTACTCTATACAGGACATTATTGGGTTTGTTGTTAAGATTATCCATTAATTAATGGAAGGAAATCACTGGGGAAGAATAACAACCCGTGCTTACGTCATATGTATCAGCTACTGTGTAGTATTATCACCTACTACACACTTCTACAAGATCACATTAGCATCACTGTTTGTGTCGTAATGGCTCTTAAATATAGTGTACTACTTTAACTATATTAGATGTTTGTAGGATTGTTTCAGATTGTTTTAATCCGTCATTCACCTGGGTGAAGAAACCTTTGGTATTTTTCCAAGCGTTTGTTCTTTATTTCTACATATTTGACGAGTAGGTAATTATGATATCCAACGTTGTAGCCCGTGGCGCGAGTTCATGTTTTGTATTTCAGAGGAATATGTCATTGAAAACAATTTTAGTTTCCTTGCATGATACACATTTAAAAAATCGCATCTTCTAGTTGTGTTGTGTATGTATTAACGTTAACATAATGTACACTCATTTCCTGTCGTAGGTATTAAATAGTTAAAATAGTTAGTGGGATTCGAATGACGGCATCGCCGAACAATGTAAATATGTTATACAGTCCATTAATACGCCTTCCATTATGTTCAATCGATGTTATGGTCTTAACAAGTATGCTTATTCTTCTATTTCCCATGAATCAATTGTAATAATGTTTACTTATCGTTTTAATTCATTGTTACACATGAGCATTAGCTGTTTCCTCGGAAATGTATTGTGATATTGAAGTGCTGCAATATTTAATGCACGACTTTAAAACAATTCGAACATTCATCAACAAAGAAACACGATCATAGTAATTTTCTACTTCATTTCAGTTTGTATCACACAATTGAAACATTGTAGTATCTCGATAATGCATCCAGACAAACATTGATTGATAATATGCATATACAACATGACCCACCCGTTCATCTAATATAAACAGCTTTGAATTTTGATGTGTTTGACTAAACTAAAGTTTATTATAAAATCATCTACATTCACTTCTATGACTTCTGCTTATATGGTGTTTAGAATGTCAATAAGATACAAAAAGAATACTGAATATAATTGCATATACCAGTATGTATATTTAGAATCGTTCGAAGGTACATATGGAGGTCTAACCATTTTGGGATGAATCAAAGTTCCTCTTTACTTAATTATTACATCTGAGAATAATATATTCCTTTACCCTATGTGGTCAATAACATATAATGATGTTCATGTTCAGTCTTATTACATTTTCATTTCTAGGTGTCTTTGGTCAAGCGAAAAGTGTCGGCCTGTGGTGCTTGGTACTAGAAACAATAACCTTATTGTATTGCGAACACATATCTGTTGACAATATATAAAATGCTTGTTATTCGGATTAAGAAAGTACCTAATAGCGTGATATTAAATCGTTAGTAATCATGTTGAATTATGATGAATGCACAATCAAGGTTGATTTTTTGATTTTCCAGAGGAAGAAATACATTTAGGATATTTATATATCTAAACATGCTATAACGATATTAAGCAGGTCACGTGTTAAAATATCTACTCGGTGTAAATAATTATTATTGAATGCAATTTAATGTACATGACGCTTATATGATACCAACATATCGTTCAAATGAAATGCGGAACCAATAATCGAGGTCGCAACGATGTTCCTCGTAAAAGTATGTACAACTGTATACAACACACACATGTATTTCCAACTTTCAGTGTAAAGCTGAACTAAACACTAAGCAGTCGCATTTTAATACCAAGATTGATTCTAACAAGCACGGTCAAATACTGTATAATAATAAATTCGTTGTAAGATTCACTGTCTAAGATATTGGAACACAATAGTGCCAACAACTGTCATGGGTGTCCAGGAGCGTCAATCACCGGTTCCCCGAGGAAATTGATGCTACTGTTGAAAAAGATAAGCGTGTCAGCATTCATTCATTGATGGAAGAAAAAACTGATCTTCTTTGATCACATTCGTTCAGTGTCTGCAGAAAAATGAAAGATACAAAGTGTTGTGTGCGAGACAAAAATTCATCATGTAGTGGATGTCATTTACTGTATGGGAAAATAACTATTGGACTTTGATCGTACAACAGTACTTAGATATCCCAATCGCTCGAAACTACTGTTTCAATGAACGCATCGTAAAACTGGTCTAATTGTCTCGGACATGGAAGGCAACACTTTACTTAACCAGCCACGCACAACATAAATATCACATACCACAATAACACAGGACAATGCCCAGCGAATAACACTGAACCAGAAAATGAACTAAACCGCTAAGTTGCTTTTAAAATGTCATACTTGCTGCTTAGTTGTGTAATCCTAACCACTCTGCTCGTCTATCTGGGTGTTTTCATTGTGTTTATGGAAAGTTCATAGTACACATAAACAATCATTGCTGTGTTTGCAAATTATCATCTTTGTTTGACTGGTATGCAATGTATTTAACCGTTTACTTACACTGAGTTTGTATGACACAGTCTCCTCATGCAGCGTATAGAAATGTTAAGTTTAATAATGTAATGGCTTCCATCAAAGTTTCATTCCTGAAATGATTTTCCCTGCCTGCAATGGTTTGGTTGGAGTTAGAAAAAGTTCGCCTTCATCAAATATTTATTTAAGTTTTGATGTTTAGACGTCGAGGCAGACTCAATTACGGTCAATTAGCTTAATCAATTTCCATTTTCATTTATTAGTTTCGACCTTTCAATCTATACATGTACCTTCAACAATGTTTTACAGAAATTGGGTTTTAACAGGGTTTGCTTAGCAAATGTGATTTCGTGAATTTATGAAATCGTTAATCTATTCACTTCTATTCACTACTGTTTGGAAATTTTAGTAGCCACTCCGGTGTTTCGTACATTTAGGTAAACTGTCCGGACCAAAAGCGCTACCAAAAAGATAATATTAAGTCAGACAGGGAAGAAAGCACTCAACTTAACCAGCCGAGCACAGAAAACATTCAAAACACACAAAGCACTTTGCTGAACCGAACCAACCCTGCACATGAAACATAAAACACATACAAGGCACAATGCCCAACTAAACAAGCAAAGATCCGCCAAAACCCAAGCTGAATGCCAAGGCTAAATGACCCAGTTTCTACAGCAAAACGACTATAATGCCTAGTTTTAGCTGTCAGAAATCCTAAAACGAAGTAGTGCCCAACACACTGCCAACCAAGAAAATTAAACAGCCCTAGTCCCTGATGTTAAAAAGCTGAATGGAAAAGTTTCAGCAAACAAAAGGCGGAATGCCTACGCTGAATGACCTAGTTACAACTGTCTTTAAAACTATTGAACTACAAAGTTATAGCTGCCTTGAGTCCCAAAAGTTAAGTAACAGTATTAAAACGTTGAAAGGCACGGTTTCATCTGAATTACCTAGTTTCAACAATAAAAAAAGCTGAACGCCCTAGCCGGATGACCTAGTTTAAATACGTAAATGTCCCAGCTGAATGCCCCAGCTAAAACAAGTCGAGATATAACTAAGTGATCAACTCCGCCAAATGACCACAGTGGAAACTCCAGCCGGATTACTTAGTTTAAATAAGTAAAATATTATAGTAGAATAAGTAAAATGACGTAATTGAACAAGTCGAGATACGACGTAATGAACAACTACGAGGTGGGACAATAGGGCAAAATAAACTAAAAAACAGCAACAGAAAACTACATCCATAAATCCACAGCTGTACATCTATCCCTGAACAAACCGGATAGGATCCGAATCGCGCGAACGAAATAGATAGAGGACAACCAGCAATTACGAATAAATAACTCCTAGCTCCAGAGAACTTTTGGCCTCGGTGAAAATATTAATACTGAGAATTTATGACATATTATTGATTACGTAAGATTGAAACACTCCACAGTAAACGGAATTGGAGTTCAAATCCAGATACAAGCCCATATATTAATACGAAACTACCGATAGTAGCAACGCCCAACAGAGACAGCGGGACACGAAAGGACACATGAGAAAAAAAAGGCACAGTAAATATACAACTTAAATCGAAAAGGCGCAGACCATGCCCAACATAAAAAACGAGCACAGGAATATGTAATACAAAACCGGGCATCCATTCCTGAATGTCTGCTGCTGTGGTCTGCCATTGCAGGAAATGGCCGACATTTCTACATGCTGTTGCGTACGACATGTATTAGGAATCCATATGTATAATCATTAAGTAAAACAATAAACTTGTCTAAATATAGTATCACTATGTTTGCATCAGTCATGTCGGAAAAACTTATATTTAATGATATGATTGTGTGTTGTATTCATTCCATGGTGCTATTAAATTACGCTCTATACTTTGATATTCCTTAATTACAACACTGCACGACGACAGTATGTTCTGCAATAGTTCTTCTGTAATGACATATTCTGAGATTGTAGTTTGAGATTGTCATTTCTGTCTTAAGCAAAGCGTATTATTAAAGACCGTTAAATCAGAGTTATTGAAAGGTTGTTTCTTTACGAAGTGATAACTGTTGGTGTTTTGTCTGAGTTTATCGATACGGGACACCAATTATCCATACTAGATGATTGCTGACTTGACGCCTGCAGTTCGTGGTTAATAAATAGTCTGCCTTCAAATTATTATATTTGGCTTTGTACAGGATTCAGCCTACGGATAATAAACAAGTCAAATGGTAGACTTTAAACACACACTGCACGTCATGAAATATTCAGTGCCTCTTAAACGAGGTTCTTTACACACGTCATTCATATAAATATAAAATATTCTTCAGAAAGTTCATTGCCTAGTCACAACAATTAATGAAGCATTGTTCAGCTTATTTGACAGCGCTCTAAACTTGACAAAGTGTACTGTCGAGACGTAACTTTCAAGATCTCGGACAATCAGTTTCGGTTTATTCTGTATTTTTATAAATAGTATATTGGATTAATAAGCTGACTTATTTGTTATTACCTTCCGATTGGCCAGCCATCACTCAGCAAATGAAGTTGTTTCGTATAAGTAATGCGACGTCGATAGTGATCGTACGTTGGTTACCAATACAAACTTACGAGAGATATTGCAACCTAATTAAATATGACTGTCAGGCCATTCCTCATGAAATGTTAGTGCCTGTCCATTCCTCCTGACGTTTTCTGAAATCTAAACTATCCTTATGATCTTCAAGTGTTTCTAGATATTGTTGTTGCGATTGTGGTGCTACGTCCGTGTTACAGAGAAGCACAAAAAGGATGATGAAACTCAGTAGTAATGTTTATTCAAACACGATACACACCAGCGACACTGTGTCCACTAAATGATCGCATGAAATTATCTGTGAAAATAGTTGACAACAGGAAAGAATGGTAACTGGTCCTAATTGACACGTTCTTATTGATTGATTTTTCTTGTGTCCACTTAATCCACACAAAGTGACAACACTCCAGTCGTTTCCCATATATTGTCAAAATTCGCGACACAATGACGTCGATATGTTGACACCTTTGTAGGTGTGACGGGGCTACAATGACCTGGTTTCCAGTTTGTTTATAGCCAATTTATTTCTAGTTAAAGGTATATCTATAACATCATTTTTGTGCATTTAATAACGCGGAACTCGTTATATAGCGTACGTTTAGTACACAAGTTGTCTTATGCATTTGTACCAGAAGTGTCCCACTTACTTTTTGAAAATACATTTTGTATTTAAACTTTTCAAAATGTTCATGCTTCCATATTATCGAAATATCTCTATTTCACCGTGTACTATAAGGAGTCAAGTTACATATTCGTTGACTGTTTACTAGTAGTATATTTGCAATTGCGTGAGATCCAACATCAACCATTTTTAGGGTCATTGTTTTTATTTTAAGACGGACTAATCCAATTGATGATGTTTCTGGAATCAGTTACTATTCTAGTGTAATATTTTTAACATTGAATTTAATTTCCTTTTATCGTCGCCATGACAGATGTGAACTTTTTGTTTTATAGCGACAACAATACGGAAAATCAATTTTGATACAAGTCTTAGAAAATTATTGAGCAAACGTAGTTATTTTATTTTTCTTCGACACAAAAATGTTCAAGAAGCTTTGTGAATACCAAATTGACGTACGTGTATCTTATGAAGGAATAATATCTTTTAAGCAGTCGGGAACAAGATATATAACCAATAACCAAACAGCATCCGAACAAACAGTATCTTTATAAAGGAATCATTTTCCACTCAATATAGTGTCTGTATTTCCTCCTTGTATCAGTAACCACGTGGTTGAGAATTGGCACGACAAAATAAGAACTATTTAAGACACGCACACCACAAGTCATGTTACATTTAGACAATAAGGGAGATAAATCGTGCATTTTAATTGCCTTTCCTTCATCGATTTACGACTGATTTAATTATACGCATTTATTAACTAATAACGTATGTGTTGTATATTTGACATGTGGTGCCAATCCTAGACGCCGGATTATATTAATGGTGTAACAAGATATGTTCATGTATGGTAGTATATATTTTCAGTTTATATCTATATGCGTTGTGTGTTCGATAGAATGATTTGCAATGTAAATGATGCGTCATCACTGATTCAACATTTGCAAAACGTTAAAATAATACCTCAATTTATATGCCATGGATCTAAAATGTTCTCAGTAAAAGCAATGAGATTTTGCTGATCTGATGTATATCACTCATTGAACGCTTATGTTAAATTAAATTTGGACTTTTGATAGTGGACAATAATGCCAAGTTTTAAGTGAATGTAACTGTATAATCTTTGTTAGTTTTGGAGAAATAGAAACCAACCAACGAAGAGCTTAGCCAACGCAGCCGCTGAGGACCTGGCTATACTGTAATAATACGTGGACATTTTTCTTTTTCGTGTCACTAGATCAAGGGTAGCATGACCATGTCCAAAGGATTAACTCTTCGCTTTCTACGGTCAACATAACTGTTCATTGCAGCAGGCAGTAAAGGAAAACGTGTATTTAAAACAACACATGTTTTATCTGTTTATATCTACTTCAGATCTATTTTAGTCACTTAACTGCTCCCTAAGCAAACCAATGTTAGCTCCAGGCTTTCAGCACTTGCAAGGCTCTGATTATAGTTGGCACCTATAACCATTCTCATTCATCAGAGACGCATAACAAATACTATATAGCGTTTCGTCGTATGCACTTCGCTATGGGTAAATGGTAATGACTATAGTGGTATTCAAACCCATACTGCACGGCACTATCTCCTAGAGCAATATGATATACGATAATATTAGATCAATTTGAAATTGATCGACATACATGAATATAATAAAGGAAGATTAAAAGTACAATTTGTCATTTGTAAGTCTTTACTATCATCCAAATCAATACTACACATGCACCAATCAACCTCAAATCGAAAACTACGTTCTATATTTCATTATGATATTTGATATATCGAATACAGAACACGTACATCTTAAGGTAATTATTTCTAATACATTATACCCGGTATTTATTGGTGATTAGTCTTCATTAAATCAACATACTTAAATGTGACACAATGACAGCAACATGTACGTACGGACATTCATACATTGCGAGTACTATATATAAATGTACTTGGAACCATATTGTCCGGTGCCAAAAGTAGTCTACGCATAGCCAAAGTTCTGGTATGAAATCCCCGTAGTGACTCTATCAATTGCTATCAACAATTTAACCTAAATAAATCGGTATGAGCGTAGATAGTACTAATTATCAAAACCAAGATCACATTTACTGTAATGTATTATGTATGCCATCCATTAGCAGCGATATGTATGCTGTCACTCCACGCACCGTCACCAATCATACCCGAAGGATTTAAAGCATCTATAACATAATGTGGTGTTCACTTTGATCTTCTTCAGAAACAGAAATCACGTGATTATATAACCACTGCCTCAACATCTTTATAACTGGTATTTTATAGCAAAGACTACTTTATACAGGACATTCTTGGGTTTGTTGTTAAGAATATTCATTAAGTAATGGAAAGAAATCACTGGGGAAGAATAACAACCGTGCATACGTCATATGTATCAGCTATTGTGTAGTATAATCCTACAAGATCAAACCTGCATCACTGTATGTGTCGTAATGGCACGTAAATTGTTGTACTACTTTTACCCTTAATACTAGATGTTTCCAGGGCTGTTTCAGATAGGTTTCACTATATCATTCATTTATGTAGTTTTATATAGCTAGCTTTTGTTCTCGTTATCTTCATCTCCGCATGAGTAAGTAAGTATGATGTCCAGCTTGGTGGTTATGCTACATTGACTTCGGTAAGAAACGTTGCATAAAACTAGTGGTAGTCACCAGTGCCTACATAGCAGTTGAGTCGGTTTCGGGCAAAGCACCGCAGCATTTTGCGCCAACATATTAAGTGGCATGGATAGTACTCATACTCGACTGGGACGTCCAGTGTGTATCGTTACAATCGGTAAAAGAAAAACACTTACGGTTATTTTTAACTTTGTGTTGACATATTGTATCTTGCGATGTTAGCCAAACAATTTGTCATATATTGTCGAACACTTTTAACCTGTCGCTAATTAATCCCCGTGTGTTTTCGTTTTTGTACAGTAAGCATATTTTGATGAGTTAAAATAACAACTCTGATTGGACAACGGATAAGCATGGATATTCATGGGTGACAAGTTAAAAGTGACAGGCAATATCACGGGGTATGCCCAGACAGCATATACTACGTACGTTTACATCGTATCGTACATTGATGAACGTCAACGAGAAGAAAGCCTACTCCAGACTGTGTATACATTATACAAACATAGGCTGTGGTGTTCAGCGATGAGATTTACTCATATTTCAACTTTGGTAATTCTGTCTTCATAAATAAACATACGCAATTACATGGATAACATCTTCGAAGTCGGAATGTCGTGGTATTGTCTCTCATATGTTATACAGTCCATAAATACATTTTACTTACATTATAATCCGTTGATTTTATGTTCTTAACGAGTATGCTTATACCTATATTTTCCATGAATCAATTGTAATACTATTTACCTAGTAATACGAACCTAAACTATGTAGTTTATAGTCGCACGTAAGCATCAGGGTACTGTTTTATCAAAGCATTTACGCTAGCGTAACTCTAAGTTTTCCGTAAATATTGCGTACGTCGATAATATTTGCGCAAATGCGTTTTACTAAGATATTTTTTCTCATGTTTTGTCGTAAGTATTGGCGTAATTCTACGCAAGGTCCGAGTGACCGTAAATAGCAAACATGAACGTAGTGAGGAGTTTTTGCCACGCACTGTTGATTTTTGACCGTCACTTGTTGTTATAGACGGTGATTAGTAATATAAACATGTTTAATCATCAAAACTTATCGAGCTTTTCTGTATATTTATTTACTCTGGTTCCCGTTATATTGGTAATATTGTGGCCCGGTCTACGTTCAATATTCAATATTTTTACGTAAATATATGCAACAACTTGCGATCGATTAGTAAAACACACTTAAGGATTTGCGTAAGTGACAAATATATCCGTAAACTTACGCGACATTTACGCAATGTTAGTAAAACAGTACCCAGCTCTTTCCACGTAACTGCACTGTGATATCGAACTGCTACAGTATTAAATGCATGACTTGAAACCAATTTGAAATCACATCAACAAACAAGAAGGATAAATGTAATTTTCTACTTCATTTGAGTTTATATCACGCAATTTAAACGTTGTAGTCCCTCGATAATGCATCCAGACTGACATTGATTGATAATTTGCACATACAACATGACACCACCGTTCACCTAATGTAAACAGCTGCTTTGAATGTTTATACTAGAAGCAATGTGTCTGAGTAAGCTAAAGTTTATTATTAAAATCATATACACGTGACTTCTCTGACGTACTGCTTATATGGTGTTTTCAATGTCAATTAGATATAAAAATAATACTGAATATAATTGCATATATCAGTGTACATTGTATATGTTTAGAGTCGTTCGAAGGAGCATGTGGAGGTCTAACCATTTTTGAATCAATCAAAGATCCTGTTTACCTAATGATTAAATCTGAGAATAATATCTTCCTTACCCATATTTGGTTCGTGTTTTACAAAATAAAGTAAAATGATGGTCAGTTTTATTGCATTATTTTCTATTAGCCTTTGGTCCAGCAGGAAGCTGGTTTGTAGTGTTTGGTTCCTGTTTTAGAAACAATAACGTTATGGTATTGCTAACATATATCTGTTGATAACATTATGCTTGTTATTCGGTCTAGGAACGCACCAAATCGTTTCTTATTATGTTTAATTATGATGAATGTACAATTAGGGTGGATAAGATTTTCCAGAGAATTGAAATATATTATGGATATTTATATATATAAACATGCTCCCTCGTATAATGGTATTTAGCAGTTAATATATCTACTCGGTGTTAATAATTATCATTGAATGTAATTTAATGCACATGATGCTCATATGATACCACTTTATCGTTCAAATGAAAGGAAGAACCAATACTCGAGGTAGCATCGATGTTCCTCATACTATTAATGCAACAAAGGCATGTGTTTTCAACTTTCAGTGAAAAAGGAATTGTATACAAATGTAAAGCCGAACTAAACACACGGAGCAGTCGCTTTTTAGTAAAAAGGTTGGTTCTAACATGCACGGTAAAATACTGTATAATAATAAATTCAGTGTAGAATTCACTGTCTAAGATATATTGAAACACAATAGTGACAAAAATTGTCATGGGTGTCCAGGAGCGTCAATCACCGGTTCCCCGAGGAAATTCATGCTACCACGATGAAATGAGTTCGACAGCTTTGATCTGTTGAAAAGGACAACCGTATCAACAATCATTCATTAATGAAAGAAAAAGACTTATCTTATTTGATCACATTCATTTATAATAGTCCCTGCAGAAAATGAAAGATGCAAAGTATTGTTTGCGAGACAAGAATTCATCATGTAATGGACGTCATTTTCTCTATGAGACAATTATTATTGGACTTTAATTGTACAACCGTTATTATTATTGTTACAGTACTTAGATATAATATCCCAATCGCTCGAAACTACTGTTTCAATGAACGCATCGTAAACGTTATGTTTGTCTCTCATTCTCTGTAAAAAGATAAAAGAAAATCGGACAGGGAAGGCAGCACTTAACTTAACCATAAACATTGACATAAAAATCACATACCACAATTACACAGCACAATGCCCAACGCATAACACTGAACAAGAAAATCAACTAAGCCGCTAAGTCGCTTTTGAAATTATCATACTTGACGCTTAGTTATGCAATCCTTACCTCTCTGCTTTTTTATCTGGGTGTTTTCATGGTGTTCATGGAAAGTTCATAGTACACATAAACAATAATTGCTGTGCTTTTTCGGTTGTTATTGCAATTATGGCTCACATTCTTTGTAATTTTTGGCGGCCGGCGATACTATCAGTGTTCATAGAAATAGATATCACTAGTACACACTAGCTTTCCGCAAGCAACTAGAACTTCTTCATAGGCGGGGAACAGACAACGACAATGTCATCATTTTTTTGTGGTTTCGTTAGATACATATTCTACAGGGGCACCTTTGTTGTGGAAAGCTTATATTGTTTCTGATGTAGTGATCAGGGAATAGGTTGCCCCGCCCTCGGTGCTTTTCAGCGAATAGCGTTTGGCTATGTTTATCTGCATAGAATGTATGCATGTATTTTTATCAGTTGGGTTGCTGTTTCTGTAAGGGTCTGTAAGAATAAAGTATAATAACTAACACACCGTCTTCGTTCTTGAACAATCCCTTTACGGGTCAGAGTGTTTTAATACAAATAGCTACATTCGTTGAGGAACATTACATTGGCGACGAGGATGGGATTCCCCTAGACTAGGGTCTAATTCATAGTAGAAATAAAATATTTACTGCAATTGTCGTCAATGTTGACAAATTTCGTCTTTGACTTGATACCTTATTAGACGTCAGCGATTGAAAAATATCATTATTGAGATTTTGCGTGGTAAAATATAATGCGCAAATTATCATCTTTGTTTGACTGGTATGCAATGTATTTAACCGTTTACTTACACTGAGTTTGTATGACACAGTCTCCTCATACAGCGTACATCAATGTCAAGTTTAACGATGTAATTGCTTCCATCAAAGCTTCATTCTTGAAATGGTTTTCACTGCCTGCAATGATTTGGTTGGAGATAAAAAAGTTCGCCTTCATCAATTATTTATTCGAGTTTTGTTGTTTAGACGTCGGTGCAGTCTCAATTACAGTCAATTAGCTTAATCAATTTCAATTTCATTTATTAGTTTCGACCGTTCAATCTATACTTTTTTGTACATGTATACATGTGCCTTCAACAATGTTGAACAGAACTTGTGTTTTCGAAATATAATGAAATTCACCAGAGAGCAACTATGATCATTTCGATTTGTCAAAACGTTGGTCCTAAATCATTTGGCGTCTCAATGGTATTAATCGTGTACTTCTAAGTTAAATATAGTTATTGCCTCAAGAACATTATCTACACACGAAACAACCACGGTCTCCTTTATCAGACACATTGTATATGTATGTTACATATAAGCGCCCAGAATGGTACCCATATGAGCAATTCACAATCACATAATAGCTTAACAGAACCACAATGCTCTTGCTCTCTTAGTGATGTAGTATGGTACAGTTACATGTATAAGGCACGCAAGTTATTTTCATTATTTACTGTACAATGTAAGTATAATCACATAATACGTAAGTTATTATGAACAACATAATATTTTACATGTCTAACGCTTATTTTGAAACATGTAAGTAATATTTATAATAAGTTGAACTGTTTGATTGTGTTAATGTTTTCACATACATTGTTGTTTAAAACTTGTGGCGACCTGGATTAAAATAGATGCATTTCTTTTGTTGAGACTTAGTCAACTGTTTTCATCAACTGCTAAATTATCTTTCAAATGAAATTTGATGACCATAGTCCACTCCACTCACTCCAATCCACATGACTAATTCGTCAATCAAGGAGTCCTTTAAGATAAAATTTATTTAATTAAATCAAGTAATGTTGCATCGATAGATATCTTAGCTAAATTAGGGACACTTACTACATTTACATATAGTATTCTGCGTAAGATGTGGTGTAAACAAGACATATGTACTCGTGCTTATTGGCTGGTACGTATTGATTTCATATCCTTTGTCCAACCAAACTATAAATATTGTCTCAAATAAAATGTCGAAACTCAAATCAGTGTCAGTATTCCGTTATATATGAGCATTCTGCACGTCTGATGAGACACTTGTGGTCTAGATGTCTTACAGCTAAATTACTTGTCTGTTGGAGTCAAACAATGTTTACAGTGAACAGTCTATCAATGGCAGTGATCTATACGTCGATTGGTATGCAATAGAACGTCTTGAATAATTGGTTGATTTTGTCCACTGATCTATGAATTTGTTACTCAGAATCAAAGCTATCCGCGATTAGGACTACTATTCCCCTCTCGTCATTAGCTAATTTCCTCTTGCTTTCCTACTCAAGTCGTCCACAAACAAAATTCCCTCTAAAATGGGATTGAGCGGGATTTGAAAAATAGATGTCTTTGGATTGCACATTGAACCATACCCATGTTTAACGTCTCCCAATAACACATAATCGAATATCTTACTACATAATTATGCCATTTTCTGGTGACATAAGCTGGTTTCTTAGAAGAGGTAATTCGATAAGTACTAGTACTGTGGTGTCCAAGTTCTAACTGAACTAAACAACGATCAAAGTCACATTGATTTCCGCTGATCGCTAGGTATGTAGCAATAATAATATGAACTAAGGCATTGCCTAAAGGGGATTCAATCATCCATTGATACTATATCAAAATAACTCATTACAGTTATTAGTGAGGGGCATCTTCACAGTATGGTTGTTCATACAGTTTGTATTTATTCTACATTTAATGAAATTCAGATAGAATTTTAATAACTCAAGGAAAATTGACTAATACAACAAGAGGACCATTGGCTCTAAAGCGCTCACCATATGACCAGTAGTTTAGGCAGAATCAGTGACCTGGTGACCTAGTTTTTGACCCCAGATGACCTAGTTACGAACTAGACCTAGATTTCATAAAGCTACACATTGTGGCCAAGTGTCATTAATATAACATAAAAAATGTGACCTCTAGAGCGTAAACAAGGTTTGAAATTGATGTGACCTAGTTTTTTACCCAAGATGACCCAGTTACACACTTGACTTAGATTTCAAAGCGACAAACATTGTGTCCAAGTTTCATATAGATTAGGTTAAAATGTGACCTCTAGAGTGCTAACAAGGTTTTTCTTTGATGTGACCTTGTGACCTAGTTTTTGACGCCAGGAGACCCAGTTACCTAGATTTCATAAAGCTACACATTGTGGCCAAGTGTCATTAATATAACATAAAAAATGTGACCTCTAGAGCGTAGTGATGTACCGATTATCGGATAACTTCGATTAGTGGTGTGCAGAAGTCAGCCGATTCCGATGATCGATGTCATTCATCCATAATTGATCATCGGATAAATATAACAAAATGTTAAACAAGACTTATTTAATCAAAAATTGCTAGGAAAATTTCAAAGCATGGAAGTTTGAACCAATTGGATGCCTGTTAGAACCAATTCAAAGAATTTGTTCAAACTCAGATAGTAAAACGTCTACCGAAAATCATTGTTTTTCCCTTTGTCACCTTTTTTCGCGACTTGGGAAGTAGGAAAACATGCATTAGTACACTGCATATTCAGTCCCTGTTCTGCCGATTATTAATCGGGAAAATCGCGTTGGAAGTGCCAGTCGATTCTAGCTGATGATCGATTATGATTTGCAACCGATGTCCCATCACTACTAGAGCGTAAACAAGGTTTTAATTTGATGTGACATAGCTTTTGACCCCAGATGACCCAGTTACGCACTTTACCTAGATTGCAAAGTGACAAACATTGTGACCGAGTTTCATGTAGATTAGGTAAAACATGTTCACGAGTGCTCAGGTGAGCTAAAAACTTGACGGACATCATCACAGTATGAGCGTTCCTATTCATTTTAAGTTTCATGAAATCATACCAGCAGCCAGCTATTTACAAAGAAATGAATGTGAATGGACGGGCAGAGTGAATTAATCATTAAATCAAGGGCAATAACTCTAAAGAAAATTGTCCAATAACAAAACTTGACTGGCATCATCTTAGTGTGAGCATTCATTTTCGTTTTAAGTTTCATGTAATTTTACCGGCTAGTTACAAAGAACTGACTAGGAAAGGACAGGCGGAGGTAATTCTTCAATAAATTAAGGGTGACAACTCAAGAAAATTGACACACAGAATGTGTGTTCATATTCATTTTAAGTTACATGAAATTCTTCCAGCTAATTACAAAGAACTGAATGCAAATGGACTGGCGGATGAAATTTTTCAACAAATCAAGGGCAATAACTCTAAGGAAAATTTACCAATAATGATAACTTGACAGTCATCATCACAGTAATTGGGTGCTCATATTCATTTTATGTTTCATGAAATTCTACAAGCTAGTTACAAAGAAAGGAATGCGAATGGACGGTCAGAGTGAATTATACTGTAAATCAAGGGTAATAACTCTTAAGGAAAATTGACCAACTTAAACAAACTTGACGGGCATCATGACTTTTTTATTTTAAGTTGCTTAAAAATGTACCAGTTAGTAGAAAAATAGCTGCAGACGGAAGGACAGACAGAAATATTTAATAAATCAAGGTAAATGACTGTCAAAGGAAAAACACCTGACAGGCATCATCAAAGTACTGTATAGTTGTTCATATTTATTTTGATTACGTTCCATGAAATTCTACATGCAAGTTACAGAGAAATGGCTGTTGATGGCGATGCGTCTTTGTAAGCCGTATGGCCAGTCCACACGCACATTACCCCAAGTGCCGGAGTAAAAGTTAAGCATTACATAAGTTCAGTGAGTCACAATGTAACTATATAGACTTCACATAATCTTCCTTTTTTGCAAAAATAATCGCGATTATTGTACCTAGTTGCTCTATTCGCTTAATGCAGCCACCACCCTGTCAAAAAGTATTAGATTCAGAATTTCTCGCACATTGCTGTTAAATTAATTCTGTTATACTGGAAAACGGGTTTTATCCTGTAATGTTGATATGGTCAGTGACAAACCGTAGGAGTATAGACTTGACCCATTTTTACAATTTGTGAACTTACATTTTAACAGAGGGACTGTTTTGTGCAGGAAAAGGATTTTTCGGTGGTTCCATTCATTTACCCAGGTAGCGGTTCTCGATATCGACATTACTCGGTAGTTAAAACCCAATTTTCTGGATCCGGAATTTCACGGTCAGGGGGTTAGCGAGCAATAAGCAGTATAGCGGGAGTGTATATTTTTTTCTTTTTCAACGTTTAAACATGAAAAACATATAAAACAATTATTGCACATTATCATTAAACATCTTAATTTTATAAACTTTAGCAAGAATTATCTGAAAAAGTGTTCAATATTTGAAATATTGCATTTTATTCTACACTGTCGCTTTCGAAGCTCGATACCGATGGTGAGAAAATATATGCATTTTTCAAGTTAAACATATTATTGAGGCAAAAATATTGTCAGCGAGGTCGTAAAATAATGTTGTCAATGTGTTCAAGTAAGACTTTATTCAAATTCTTATCTTTTGGCGTAAATAATCGCGATTTTTGTACCTAGTTGCTCTATACGCTATATCAGTTTCCCCCCTGACATACATTCAGAATATCTCGAACATTATCGCTCAATTAATTCCGTAATCCCAGACAACGGGTTTTAACCAGTAATGTCGATATGGTGAATATTCTAAAATGTGAATCGATAATCGATTGGTTAAAAATATTGTTGATACCGCTTAGGTCAATGACAGCTCTTATGATGGCATCACACCGGAGGTCACATGGCAGCCATACTGTAATGGACAGTCACAGCAGAGCGACAGATGAATACCGATCAACACGACAGAAACTTTGTTAAACGCGGGTCAACCAACACAGACCTTAACTGGATCTGAGGGTTCTTTGAAGGGTCTTGGGACATCGGTCACTTCTTCGGTCTTGTTATGTCTTTTTTTTCCAAAAAAATTTCTTATAAATAATCATAAAAAAAGAGTATATTAAGTCAGACAGGGAAGGCAGCACTCAACCTAACCAGCCGAGCACAGAAAACACTAAAAACACACAAAGCACAATGCCCAACTAAACAAGCGCAGATCCGCCCAAGTCCAAGCTGTCGAAAAGTATAATAAATTATAACTAGCTGAATGACCCAGTAGAAAAGATACAGCAACCAAAAGGCGGAATGCCTACGCTGAATGACCTAGTAACAACAGTAAAACTGCTGAACTACATAGTTATAGCAGCCTTTAGTCTCAAAGTTAAATAACAGTATTAAAACGTTGAAAGGCCCGTATAGTGGGATGACCTACTAACAAGCTGAATGACCCAGTTTCCACAGCAAAAGGACTATATTGCCCCGCTTTAGCTGTAAGAAATCTTAAAACGAAGAAGTGCCCAACACACTACCGACCAAGAAAATTAAACGCCCCTAGTCTCATTGTTAAAAACTGAATAAAAAAGATTCAGCAAACAAAAGGCAGAAAGCCCACGCTGAATGACCTAGTAACAACAGTAAAACTGCTGAACTACATAGTTTTAGCAGCCTACAGTCTAAAAGTTAAGTAACAGTATTAAAACGTTGAAAGGCCCGATTTCAGCAACAAAAAATCTGAAAACCTTAAAACGAGTGACCCAGTTTCATTAAGTAAAATGACGTAATTGAACAAATCGAGATATGACGTACTGAATTGCAAGCAATACAGAAGTCCCCCACCGGTGTAAAGCCATTGTCAATATGTATGTTGCCATATCAACAAACCAATAGTCCCCTCCGGTCAAAAACCGGTAGGGGACTTAAAACTACAATAAATGACCTCAGGGGACAGAACACTACATCCATAACTCCACAGCTGTACATAGACTCATGAACGAACCCGGTAGGATGCACTCATGAAAAGTTACATTGTTTGTATTTTGGTCAATTCTCATATTTTTTCACGGAGATCTGTATTGACAAACCAGCAGTAGACAGTTGTGATCAATTAACATGGTCATCTAACACAGAATGATTGTTGATAACTAATTCACAATAAATGGTTGTTGGTTGATTGTTTGTGTTGACAATTTGGGTACGAACAAATTTGGATACGCTTCGTTTATCAAACTTTATGATGCAAATTAGCATCGAAAGTTGATTTCTTTGTTTACCTACGCCAATTATGTGTATAAAAGACAGTTTTCCTTGTTTAAAACAAGTACTTTAATCGTATAAGCAGTTATTTTAACGATTGTAGGCTGTACTTACTTGACGGCAGACGAATGAAACAACTTCTTCCGTTTGCGAGGGACAGTCTAAAATGCTAACCGACCGCCTTTATCTCGCGCGCTAGCATTCTTACCTCCCCTATCGCGTTTAATGTTGTGTAAGCTAGGGCCTTCGGTTATCTCAAGGAACATTTTTAAACATCATTAGAAAATAAAAGATAATTTATTAACAACAAAAATATTTTTTTAATGAGTTTGCCAATTCCATTCACGTCTTCAGAGTACCCCGAAAAAACACTTCCTGTACACACAAATCTCAATCGAACAGGGGTGACCAAATTTCGGATGGGTTAAAAACTCGCGACACGTACAATGCCGTCTTGGATTTTAATCGAGATGCCTTCGGCATCTCGATTAGAATCCCTACTAACCTGATCTATGAGTATTCTAGCCGATATACTCAAGGTATCCTGATATTGAAAGGACCGGGCTATTTGATTACTGTAGTTATAGGACATGTCCTTCTGTTTGTCTTCCATACACACCATTTCGAGGTTTCATTTACCCACAATAAATACATGTATGTCACAGCTTTATTGTATTACGAGGAAAGTGACATCAGAGTTAATCGTCTGAGTGGAATAATACAATTATGCATACATCTGATGAAAAGATTAAACATTTCAGTGCAAAAATATCAAGAAATAAAAAATATTACGGCACGACGTGTCTCGAACTTTTTCGAACACCGCTCGTATTTATAGAATATGCGTACGACGAATTGGAATAGAAAAACTGTTGTAGAATTGTCAGGAAATGAACAACCACATGCCATGAAGTGCTCCATCTTAAATCTTACACGCAACAATTCCTGTCCATTATCACACTAGGGAAACTACTGTAGCATGATATAAAACTATCCCAGAATAAATCAGGACATAACGGATTATATATGATATATATACTGTATGTCAACGTACTGGAACACGTAGAGTACTCGTCAGCAGTTTATGTTGCTAGGTCTGAATATTTCAGTTCCTCATAACTGTTGGTGTACTACAGGTAGAATACATAATTGTATAGATCATAAATTGCGGTGGTATGCTAATAGAGGGTTGAGGATCGTGTCAAATCTCCGGACCGTACAACTGTTATAGTCAAAGTCAAGTTTCGAGAAATAAAGTCGGTAATACTGGTCGGTAAATTATCTGGCCGCAGAAACTACTTGGCTTGTTGAATTTTGAAGGAGACAGTTGTTCATACTTAATACGCGCACCGCGACGCCGTAATTATTTCCTCTGCACACATAGGTTTGGCTTGATATATCTATAAAATAATGCATATATTTGAATGTACAATATGGGTTTTTGCAGATGTAAACGCCTTTTATAGGTGATCACTGCTCAATAAATCAGACTTGTACTAAATCGAAATGGTAAACCTCTAAATAGAACATATATTTTCAATACTAGTGAATCATGTTATATCATGGAAACAGTTTCAACATATATCCCCAACTACCGAAATTTTGATGATATGTGTGAAATCAAAGAAACATTAATTTGTTGTTTCCGTGTCCTGGGATTTCATTTTCAATATTTCTTCTGGGGTCATAAATCTTGTGTCGTACTCCAGGGTATCCGCCTAACGTTCTCTGAGCGTGTTTGAATACAGCTGTTAGTGATCTCATATATTACTGTTGCAAGATATATATCAAAATGTTACTTAGATGTTGGATGGAATGTTTCACTGTTCGGGGAATTGGTGTTTACATTACAAAATCAATTTCAAGAAGGAATACGAACATTGCGAGCCTTTGAAGCTGTAGAAAGCATGCATTGTTGAATACATTGAATACTCTATACAGTGGGACAAAAGCTTTACAAACACTGAATATTCCAATCTAGAAGGAGTATAGTTTGATATGAGTAGAAGGCATACTATAATTTAGGGAAACCTAGATCAATGCAGACTCACTAAATATAACATCGCTCGAAAGACAGACGTTTCAATAACACGGTCAAACGACATTCACCCCCATTGAATTCGGAGGTCATTTGCCGAATATTGCAGGAAAAGTACGACTACAAGTATATATCATACGAACAAAAACAATCGCAACTAAATCTTGAGTTCCCTTCAAACGTAACGTCTGAAGTTGTCCTTAAACATCTCGTAGATATGACCCAACAACGTGTAATGATAGTGTTTCAGCTAAGTATGACTGGTTTAATTGCAGTCACTGAGAATTTTCTGTCATTAAAACTTCATGTGAGTAATGAGCAGATAGCACACTGCAAATATATCGTGCAGTGATAAAACTATACCAAACACTGCTATTGCTTAATGTTCTTCGAACGAATAACCTCGTCATAGTTGATACTAATTTGTTTGAGGTTCACTGACGGACTGGGTTGTAGTATGAGTGAATTTCGTGTGTTGTTCATCCTGGTACATGTAGGAAGTGTTTGTATGTCGTGGGGCGCATGTAGAGTGTCAATATTTACTGCCGTTTTGCCAAATGTAGCTTGACTATTGTTATGAACAACTACGAGAAGTTCTTCTGCTCGTTGTGTTGGCATTGTGCCATGTAGTTGTGGTCTGGGTTGTTTTTATGTTTTCTTTGTTTGGCTGTTAAAGTTAAGTGATGCCTTCCCTGTCTGATTCTTTTTCATTAGTCATTAGCGCATGGTCATGCTCACCATGTTTTGCTGTCGACAATATTTCACCGCAATTCACACATGTGTTGACCAGATGGTCTGCAAAGTTTTTTTCTGGAATGATTTATCGAAATTAGTCAGTATCAATATGCAATCCTGAAAGTTCAGTCATTTCCTTTTTTTCTCCGATAAAGTATATGGCAAACAGAATGTATCAACTGTCTCCTCCGCAAACAAACAACATACAACTCATTCTCATAAAGTAGAGGTGGAGGTCACGTTACCTTAGCCAAATGTTTGTTTCTAGTAATTTCTACAGAGCTCCATATCAAATAATATTACATCGTTAATGTTGGCAGTATCTTGTTGTTCTTCATTATTTATCGGAAATAATGAGGTATGGTATAATCACCCTATTAGTTATCACCGTATATATAGCTATAAAAATAACACTATAATTACCGGCATAAATAGGTAATGACATTTCTGAAAATGCCCCCTATAGGATACGTTATTGATGTATTCAAACACCTCGTTAATAAAAACACTACACCGTAAAAGAGGCTCATACATGTAAAATAATTGTTATATGTACACGCACATTTAATATATTTCCTCTCAACTATTCAAGAGTAACCGTGAGACGGTGTTACGTTATAAAGACACTAATGCAGTCAATTTTCAAGAATTGTACAATACAGTACGGTAATTAGTCAATATTTAATTATATGGAAACCACTTTCACATTTTGTATTTTCAGCCAAGGACGTACCTATCTCCCACGTCTCTCGCTCTCTCTCTTAGTGTCCATAAAAATACGTTAAACTGTATTCGATATCTGTAATATGCTTCAGTATGTTTGGAAGTTTCAGACCGAAGTGAAAGTTGTGTAGCTATTTCATTAAGTCTTAGTTCCACGTGTATTGATGGAGTTACTTCAATGTGAGCACTCTACTCATGAATGAAACAAGTCGAGTGCTTTCTTCTTGCGTCACTGTCTGTCAATGTTTATTGGAGTTTTGGAAACGCAGACACACGTAATATTAATTCTCTAGTCAGTGTTTATCATTGCAAGGATTAAGTTAGAGTGATTCCTTTATTAACTTGAATAATTACGTCGTAAGGTGCAGGTTATCAATAACAAAATGTTTGTAAAGTGTTGCCATGTAAACGGTGAATTCCAACTACATTTACTTCGCGTTTTGTTGAAATTTGTGTTTACCATTAAATGAAATGAAAACTTATTGAATTATTGTAAAAATGCAAAAAGTGTCAAAATTATGGCGCCGTAATAAACTGGCATTGGTTGTGTGTATAAGTGGATTTTTTATGTGTTTATTAGCTTCGTCCGTTCTATATTGGTATGGAAGTACGGTACAAAATCAAGGTAATCAGACAAACTATTGTTATTGTACCAGACATGTTTAAATAGCACAGTACCTAAATATTGTACGCGCTCAGTATTTACTATTTACTATTCTTACACTGTTGACTAGGTAATATAACTTGCATGTAATATATATCTGTTATTGCATGCCAGACTATGTATTCATTTAGACAATTGCCAACTATTATGTAGGATACTTGTAGTATACTTAGCTTAACAATGGAACAAGATTTAAATGATACGCTCTTAGAGTAGTTTGCATTCCGTGTCGTAATTCATTTCGTTCAGGTCCTAAGGGGAATGTTCTGTTTTAAGTTAGATGGTCTCTGGAGAGGAGTTGTTGATAGTGGTTGTTAAAAACGAGGCGTTCATTTGTTATAATAAATGTTATTCTCATGTGTTTATAGATTGTTATACATGTATATGTCAAAGGATGGTATCAAGTCTGTTGAAAATGAGATGCACAATGGTTGTCACTATGATACACATCTTACGAAACGAGGACAAAATACATACATAATGAGGGAAGGGAATCGGGAGTTTCTGTGCGCACGAAATATAGGTGTCTCATAAGTCTAATTTGCTTGCCCTTTCAATAGGGGTGACACTATAAAAAAAAAATCTTTATCTTTACCTTATAATATGTGTTCGATTAGTACCCTTGTATGATATTATTTGTTTAGAGTTTATATGCCGAATGATAAAGATGCTTAACATTATAGTATTTTATTAAATTTACTGTTTGGTTTAAATTGTGAACACTTACATGAACACTATGGCTCACCACTTCAAATAAAGCAGGCACTGAATCACTATGGCGCACAACTTCAAATTAAGCAAGCACTGAATCGTCACCGTACATGCGTGTTAAAGTCATGACCTCGGAATATAGTTTTGAGACGTTGTCTTAAAATATATCTGTATCGCAGAACACACTTCTCTCATGTCGAGAAAAGACGAAATAATCTATTTTCCGCATTACTGAATCAAGAGAACATGCTAAGTGGCTGTCAGGTTAAAACGACACGTTGGTCACGAAATACTTCATTGTGCGCCACTTATCACATCTTGGGCAAAATGGCTTGATACATGTAACTAACGGGTTCTTCCGTATGTAACACAGTAAGGACATGACAAGAGGCAATACCACGGTCAATTATAAGTTACCCAGATATTTAACTAATGAGAATACTTACATGTTGGTGAAATGAACATTCTTATAATATTCATGTGTCGTTTATATATATTATGGATCATCCCTCAGACATTTTTATCAAACATATTTATTCACAACTCAAACGAACGTACTTTTTATGAGCTACAAATCAATGAATTTATATTATATACATTGGTACTGTTTAACGAAAGTACTTCAGGAAATTTAAAGTATTAGTTTTCCTGATAAACCTAGACATATATGGTTTGTAGGAGTTATCATTATTTGTCTTGTAAATTCATTTACAACACTTTGCAGATAAAATGATTATAAATAATTTAAATTTGAACGTAAGTTTAAGATTTCGTAAGTGCGTTGATATTACAGTATCTCTATGTAGGTTAATGTACAAGAACGTCGGTACTAGTGTGCTCTTCAAAAAAGGAGTAATCAATATGTACACATACATATGAGCCAGACTCCAGGAATTTTATTTGACATAATAATAATGATTCTGTAATTACTACATATAACAAGGTTTTTAAAAAGCTCTTAAATAAGAACAAATGACATATCCATTAATTAATTTTAAGTCATTTATCCAAATCTTACTGCAACTTTTCATAAGATTTATGTCGAAATCACTTACTTCGTTGCTATGGTGACCAATTAAGAAAAGTACTCTGGTTAAGAAAAACGAGATGTTAGTTGTTTAAAACAGTAGTAGCCGTTCTCTAAATGCCATAATTCTAAAGCGTGCTACTATTTTGAAAAGTCTATGTCATGAATTGGTCGAATGATGTATTTAAATACTTATTACAGTTACGCCGAACAACCTGTGAGTGCCGTTAGCGATGTCAAGCGAACATACTTTGAATAGGGCCTCAACAAAACAACTGTAACTTCCTTATACATCAAGATATAAACAACTTTTCTTTTGCATTTGGCTTCATTAAGGTTACTCTTTTAAAGTACATGTATAAAACATGTCAAAAACAATATTTTTTGTCAAAATAGCGGGTTTTCCCGGAGACTCATCAGGCTCATATATATCATTCGTACGATGATTACTAGTCTACTGGTTCTTTATGCGAAAATGAAGCCCTTCATAATTGAATTCGTGTATATCAATTATTTATGATTACAGATGAACAGATTTCATCACTTATTGCTAACTGTTAATGTATTTCTCTATGATAACGTACTTAGTTTGATATGCTAGTCTTTTATGAGTCTGATTAGTATCCAAGGTACTTAAATATAACAAGTTGCCCATTAATTTGATTAGCTTCATCGTTCGTGCTAGCTTATCGACGATTCTGAGATCTAACATATAACGAGAAACTATTACTTGAGGTAACTCGGGAACTGCAAAACGACAATGTTCGCTTATCTTGAGCGGAGATGTTTCTCCAAGTCTGGTCGTCGTAAATTGAACGAATCTCTAAGAATTGCAAACAATACATAAGTCCCCTACCAGTTTGAAGCCATGACTTTTAAATTATTTTCAATGATTATGTTGCCATGGCAACCGCAATGTTTGTTAAAGTAAAGCATTAACTAATAGGTGTCATCCCAACATTGATCTCTATGCTCATACCATGTATCGTCAACCTAGCATTGATAATGTTTGGGTTATACAAAAACCAATTTAAAGGGAAGTAATTTAACTATTTCTGTATTTATAGCAACCATATTTGGTCAGAATAAAAACTTTTTAAGTGTACACAGTCTTCTTACAGAATCCACATCGGTACAAAAGTTTTATAGTGTGTGCATCTTTCCACATACCAAGTTTCATAGCCCTAGCTTGGAAACTGTTTGAGTTATGGCAGGATCCCAGATTTTGAAGTATTTTCACTATTTTCGTATCCATAAAAAAACAAACACAATTCCGGACTATAAAAGCGACAGAGAGCAAATCAAGCTGAACATACCCCAACTTACTCCATCCTAGCATCGTCAGATACGAAACATTTGTTCCAGTTAATGTTCCTTATGTCGCATAAATTTACAGATTCTAAGAAATTCCTAGTTTAAACACATTGTGCAAAACACTAGTGTCGATATTTTATTCCACAACAAAATAAGGCTACATATTTGTTCTGTCTTTATTAACATCAATAATTCATTTCACAAAATTACATGTATTTAAAAAATGCTTGACCTAGTCTTCATGTTGGCCTATAAGTTGTAACTTTGAATAACATAATTATCCCATAACCTGTGGCCCAGCAGTGACGTCCAGCCGTGCCGGAAATATCGCCCGGCACTGACAGAGCGTGTAATAAATACTTTAAATAAGCCTGACGTTACGTTAGCCATACCATGCCTTGAGCGGTTCATCACGTCAGGACAATACAAACGTCGTCAATACGTCGCGCTCCCTTGAAACTTATGCAGCATACATAATCTATTCGAATGATAATGAGCATTCTATAAGGTTATGTAATAAATAGAATCTTAATTTTGTGCTCATTACATACGAGCTTTATTTAACTCGTCGACAAAAATATTATTTTTTTCCACTCGTTTATTAAAACTTTTATGTAATGGGCACTCGTCCAAGATCCTCTATTTAGACGTATCATCAATAAACTGGTCCCGATCTCACGAAGCATCTCAACTTGAGTTAAATCTCATCTCAAATATTGTCATTCATCTTTGAAATAATTTCCATGATAGGTTGGACTCAAAATTAGCATCACAAAGCACCCACTTTGTTCCGAGTTTATTACAGTAAAATGTCAAGATTAGGAACTTCTGATGTATCTAAAATTCATACTTTGATTTGAGCAAAATCTCAATTTGAGCTGAGATTGCGACTTGAGATGCTTCGGGAGATCGGGGCCTGAGCTTCGCTTGAAGCAATTTAAATACATTTAGGCATTTAAGCAAAGCGAACTTATTATTGGCAGGGTTGTTAAAAATGTCAGATTGTGACCATAAATTGCAGACAAAACCGACACATTCATACAATCATAGCAATATGTTTGTATTTTTGTCATATTACAGATGGTTTTATTTAATATCTCCAATATAGTTTCGACAATTTGGATTACAATTTGTATCTTATTAGGGAAAGATTCGTTCAATATGTTATATAAAAACGTTGACTAATTAGATACTTCCTGTGTTTCTTATACTCGTGTCTTTCTTTTGATATATTTTGGCATACGCTCATATGTCATACAACACGACACTGTATAGTACATAATGTGGGATATAGGAAATAAATGATACAGTGTTTCGATACCCATCTTGATATTCTGCAATTCAGACAAACGTTTCAATATCGTACATCATCGTGAGTTATCTAAATATTAACACAATCGCCAGCAGCGCTGTCTGTTGATACTATATATTTGTGTGATTTATTGAAGATGTACAACCATGCATTACTCTTACTACAAGCTGACGAAAATGACTATCAATAACACACAAATATTCTTGTAATGCGAAGTGTTCTTAGCGTATAACGCCAAATGTTCTTTACATGTTGCTAGTAACGTCAAGTGTTCTTTTCATGATAACAATGTCATCATCTTGCAATGCTATTTACAATATTAGCGAAGCAAAATGCTGTCACAGAGTGTTTAATAACCTGGACATTTATAGTTTTCTGAGAAAGGCCTTGGTGAGATATCAATATTGGTTCCGATATCATTCAATTAATAAAACGGATGTCGTCTATTTATTGCGAAACAAGTTTTTTGTCGTCTTATTTTGTTGTTAATATCTGTGTTTTCTTTCAATGTCACTGCCAACAAGTACCGACTATAATTATTTTAATGTTAATTATTAAGCGAATCGGCGCATCCAATGTTCTGCAGGCAATATTTGTCCACAACAATGTTCAAACCAGTTTGAACTTAATTTAATTTATTATGGCGATTAAATTAATCGGTAACCCTCAAAGAATGTGTTGTGCATGACAATGTGCAGGGGGTCAACGCTCTGTATGCAATGAACTTTAGGTTTTCACTTCGTAGGGTCACAATTGTTTTGTGTTATCTTCAAACATTCGATTTTTGAGATAATAACATCCCTGGATTCCTAATAGATATATATATTGAGCAATATAATGTACCCATTGTTTTCTTAATGGTAGCATCCGTTACGTAGTTGCGAGTTACAACTTGCGGTAACTTAACAATTCACACCAAAAAAGTAAGCGTTGTTTTGGTCTATTTACGTGAGCTATTGTTGATAGGACATTCCCATCCGTGGTATCTTATTCTAGTACAAGTCATAATATTTGTATTTATTGCAATTCGACCGATATATTAGTGAGATTATCATATCCGAATCTTTGTAGCACCTTAACGAAATGTGAAATGGATAGTTAGCTCACGATAATTATCAAGGTAGTAGAGATGGTTTGTCCTTACCTAACCCTATACTGTTGTATTTCTTTTTCATGATACGTACCATAACGGATTCTACTTCGAATGGTTTTCATTTAATAAATTTAAGTCTTTAAATGTTCGTGTATATTATATCCTCCAATTCTAACACTTGGTTGAATGAATGTATTCGGAAATGCATGTTTCTACAATGGCCTGATTTCAACACCATGTTTCATTCCTCTATTGATTCATTAATTTGGCATAAGTTACATGTTCCCCTGGGTAGTGCTTTGTTGGAAATGTAAAGTTGAGATATTTCAAGTTCAAAATGAACTTTATATTGATATGGTATTAATTTTCAAAGTGTTGAACATATCACATTTGCTAGTCGATTGTGGGTCTCAATCAATTGAGGTAGAAAAGCAATATAGAATACAGTGACATTGATATGCCAACCAATTCAAGCTTTCCACAATGCCGTAATCTTTCAGAAAGTTTAACATACTTCACAACATAAATAGGCGGTATATACAACACAATGCTGTGCAGCGCAGCGCAGCGCAGCGCAACACAACACGAATCAACTCAACACGAAACAACACAATACATCTTTTGAACATTGTCAAATGAAACCAAGTTTCGCGGGTTTGATTGTACCACAGGTAACTGTATCATTGATTAAGAGTAAAAAGAAGGTTTTGTTTTATTTATGAATCCAATAGAAGGTGTATTTCAAAAGAATTGACCAGGTATCAAAAACAAGAATGGCTCCCGATATCATCATAAAGTAATTATATTCATAAAAACATGACTATAACTACTTCCATGCGAAATCCCATCGAAATTTGTCAACTAGTTAAAATGTTATGACATAAATACGTATCACGGTGTCCATCCGATCACTGAGGTGCACTCAATAAAAACCAAAGAATGGAAATATTGAGGATATGTTGTAATTACCACCGTGTATAAACATAATATTGTGGTAATAATGTGGTAAAATTTAAGAACGCGAACGTTGGAACAAATTTACCTGGATGACACATGTTCACTTCAGTAAATGTATACGTGTAAGCCGAAAAACGAAGCGTTGGCGTATTTTATTGTCAAACTGACTCCATGGTTGTCAGAATGTTCCGAATGATGCGCGTGATTTCCATTTTGTGACAACGATATTCATTGGTTGATATCAATGGGGTTTCCCAGGATTTGGTTTCCGGTGTACACACGATGTATACGTAAGTGGAAACCAACTGGAAAGATACAAGTTAGCTTGGCGGAGAATTGGAGATAAATAAACTGGGATTGAAAACTCACATTGAAGTGGCGCTAAGCCAAAGAAAACGACCGTTATGAAATACGTTCAGAATACCTCTTGCGTCGTCAGACACACTAAAAATCAATACAGCCATCCCTAAAGCGTTTTACGCCCTCGAAAAATCAAATCAAATTTTTAACGATGAATTATATCGTACGAAGGTAAATTTAAGCATGTTTTCGAATGCTTTCGATGCTCAAAGATATTTTTGTTCACCCACATGCCGTAAATGCTGTAAATTATGGAAAAAACATAATGCACCTCCGTGACTGTACGATGATTTTCTTCTGAAATACACCTTTCTTTATGATTCATCAATTAAACAATTAAAAACTCTTTTTTACTCTTAATCAATGAAACAGTTACCTGTGGATTGTACATTATAAAAAATAAAAATAAAATAAAACAAAAATGTAGATATTTCCCCTCGACAGTATTGCACGTTATAGTAGCAAATATATCAAAACGCAATAATATAAAAATTATATAAACTTAAGACAATAGTTTTGCACTGTTGCAATCTGAACGAACACTGGCTAGTTATCAGCGAAGACGTGAATATTTTCCACATGTCGATTCCACATTCCTTATAAGACGGATATAGTTATCTCTCTTACATTAACATAGTTCTGGATACCTAAATAGTCTTTCTAATATACTGTCGTCAACGACGAAATGGAATGATCATCGTGGAAGACCTTATACTAACATCAACACATTATGTACGGTATTCAATGTACCTAGTTAGTATAGACACGTACACGTATACCGTGCACATACATCGGAAGGTGAAAGTTACTTAAGATTGATATCATTAAGTGCTACGAATATGAAGGCACATTATGTCATTATATTTACAATGTACATGATAGTAATGAATAGTATCGAACAAAGGCTAAGTAAAAGTTAATGTACGTATCTTATACAATCATTGTGATGGTCTTCAGGATGTCCATGTTATCATGGTATAGTGTATGCAATTCAGTCAGTACTAACTATAAAATGGTTTTGGACCGTCTGTTCTTCCTGTTTATATTGGAATATGTATAAATCGTGTCTTAGTTAGCTTTTTGATCACCCACCTTCATCACAATGTGCCAGGAGCAATGCTATAATAATAACGGTTTACTCATGGAGAAGGCTCCACAAAGTAGCAAAATGGCAATAAATGTTCAAACTAATGAATAATGCATGGTAAAAAATTAACAATCCAAATTAACTAGCAATTTAATGACAACATTAATGTTGTCTTCCTTCTGTGCTTCAAATTCGAGCTGGATCCTGCAATGTGTGTGTATTACCAAATTGTGTTTCTAAACCAAATTTCTATCGATGTTTGTCGATAACATTCTGAACTGATATGTGATGTGATGTGAGCTCGTATAAATGGATCATATGGTTTCCATAATTGGCGTCTAAGTATCAATTTCTGATGTTATCACAGTGATTTGTTATCGGAATATTGTTACCAGTCGGTAATATCATATCTGACAGTCTAACACTCCTCGTTTATACTGGCAATTTATATGATAATAGCTCCTCAGTTGGTTGTAAACAACGTTCTTTGAACAGACCGCCGACAATATTGCTAGGCTTGTTTACACTCCAGTGAAACATTGACAATCACATGCATTTCCGATGTCGATGTTTATTCGATCTTGCGCATTCATTTACTACCTTCAATTAAATATTTTCTCTCTGGCATCGTCGCTTCAGTAAAGAAACCTTGTTTTCTTTGAGCTATTCGTTTTTGGGGTGAACATCTTACTGCACAAAAGTCAATTAAATTAACAAAAACCTGCACAAAAACACCTGATTATCACCACAAACGTGTATCTAAAAATAAAAATAGCAGGCGTGTTCGGAATCGAACCTACATAAAAATACAAGCAATTTCCAAGTGATATTGACTCACGAAACAATTGACGGATTCTGAATTTTGTTCTTTCTATAGTTTCACTGTTTGCCATATCATGCTTAAAATGTGTATTTATGTGATGGTATAAACGCTTACTGCTTTCATACCATAAGCACATATGAGCCAGTCTCCAGAAAAACCTGCTGTTTTGACATTATGTAATAACTACGTGTAACAATGTTTTAAAAAAGATTTAAAATAAGAAAAAATGACATATCTATAGATTCAATTTTAAGTATTTGATCCATATATTACTACATCTTAGCTTTAAAATTTCTTATGAATTATGTCGAAATCATTTACTTTGTTGCTATGGTGACTAATTTCAGAAAAAGTACTCTGATTGAGAAAAACGAGGAGTTAGTTATTTTAACAGTAGTAGCTTTTCTCTTAATGTGAAAATTTACTATTTGATATATATTTTGAAACTTAAAACATCATTCTTAATCGTGAAACCATTTTGAACATTTTATGTCAAGAATTGATCAAATGCTGTATTTATAAAGTACTTGTTACCATGACGTCGAATTGTGTTTGAATAACGTTTGCGACGTCACGCAAAAAGGCTCTGAATAGGGCCTCTACAAAACAGCTGTAACTTCCTTTAAAATCAAGATACTAACAAAGTTTTTTTTTGCATTTTGCTTCAAAAAGATTACTCTTTTTAATAATAAAAATTCTGAAAATCAATGTTTATTTTTCAAAGAAACAGGTTTTCCTAGAGACTGGCTCATATGTACATGTATACATGTAACCATGCACTGTACATAAAAGTATCAATGTCACGAGCCTAGTTCTTATCTTTGTTTAAATAATACAATACACAGATCGAAAGTTTTAAATGAAAATTGCTGAATGTTAACCAGAGAGTAGTAAATGAATATTTAATTCGTTTGTCTCGCAAACTTCTCAATAAGATGTTATAGATACCTTGCCATTTCAATTTCATTCAACGTATAATAATATTCATTGGAACCGATTGAGTTACAGATTTATATCGTTTTCAAACAATTTGCTTACCCCTTTGTGTTTCTCTGAAGCAAAGCTTAGAACAATATGATAAGAGTAACCATATGTTCTGCTTCGCTGTCTTGACACGTTTAAAGGCATTACTCATGTAATAATTATAAATTGTGATCATTAGCAAACAAAACGACGCAACACTTAGTATGAAGTATCAAGTTTTGACGTTTAAAACAACTGTATTGTTCAAGTGTTTGTTCATGCAATATGGATTGTGGTATCAATGGATCCGTTCTGGTTTTTATTCAGGACGAGTTTCAAGCCCGTTTGGTTTGTCGTTTTGAATGTGTAATGAAGTACCAACTTAAGTTATTGATCGAGATTCTAATTATTAGCGAGACTGGGAAAAGGCTCTGAAGTAACATTCAAACAAACTCTAATAAATATTATTAAGACTGGTTTTGTAGCTGTGTACAGACATGATGTGACGCTTATTGACGCGGAAAATGAACAGTAAATCACGCGATATCGAGACAAAACCAAAATGCAGCAAAAAACGCTATAATTGCATTGATGGTATTGCTTTCTTGGAAGTTTATTTGATTTGCCTTGAAGCGGTTCTTTTGAATTCGGAACGATGTTATCATCATACGATGTTTTATAAATAAATTGATTCTATTACGTGCAAATTACTTGTGTTTTGTGGGGCTGTTTAGTCTGTATACACTAGTGTTTTATTCGGTGATGACTATTCTACGAGTACATACATGTATACATGTTTGTCTATATCATCACTTGTTTGTATCGATTCGATATATATATATATTGTCGTCTTGATACTCAAGATTGTTTGGTGAGACATAAAGAGAACTGCACAATGTCTTAACATTAATTTAGAATACATTTTAGATATAGAGGATATTTGTAGATTTTGGTGTAATGTCAAATTTTATTTCACCGAATGATCACATAAATCAATATTTTAATATCATTTTAAAACTCATCTTTTTGTGTTACATGTGAAATAAAGTTTGGTATTTCACCAAAAAATCAACACATTTTCTGTTTATTATATTCTTCATTTTCTCGTATGTTCATATTCATTGGTTTGATGGGAAAAATGATTTTTCAAAACTAGAATGTCAAGACTTGACAATTATGGCACAATAATGACGCTACGCCTAATTTGAAGCAAAACGATGTAGACGTTTCGTTTCTTTTCTTCTTAACTTAAGTCCGCATTATTAGATTATTCACTATTTATTAATTTCATCACCTACGTATAGGGGGACCATGACTAAATAATGATTAATATTGACCGACCCTTCATAACAAATTATAGTTGTTAAAAAGCTATAAAGCAATTCAATTTGAACGTAAATTTACGATTTCCGTGAGTGCTATGATAAAACAGTATCCATGTGCGTACCCACATGTGTTGTAATCAAATTGTCCCACCACTGTACTAGGTATGACTTGAATAGCTCCTCAATGAGCTGCATAGTCAGCGATTTTATAAATGCGTAGAACTAGAACACCATCTTAGGACAACATCTCTATAAATAATTGTTAATCTAAAGGCATCCAATATTCATAGAACATTACTGATATACGTCTGAGGTTTATAGTTACCCTCACGTGATAGATTTGTCTAGCGCAGTTTTATATTATAAATGTTGTTATTAATATTGGAATGTAAACAGTGCTCTATGAAAACAATTCATCACATGTGATTTTGGTTATCATTTCCATGATTAAGTTACGTTGTGACTGAACAATGAATATAAGGCTTTTCATCTTCCAATACACGAGGTTCTTTTGAGATAAAACAATGATGAGGTCATAACCAAATGTTGTTATTAGCACTACAAGGAGCAAACTTTTCCGAGAATGTCACAAAGGGTTCAGTCAATCGTAAACAACATAAAGAGCGCATTCACCAGAAAACATATAAACATCGCAAAGAGCACATACACTCGAAAGCACTACAAAGCCGACAGCGTAGCTCAGATAACATTCACCAAATGAATAGAGATCACAAATAACACAGCCATCCGATTATACCACAAAGAACACATTCCCCTGAATATTCCACAACTACCACAGTAAACCCCTAAAACGCGCAGCAACCCGAATACACCACAGAGAGCACAGACCCCCGAATATACCACAAAGCCGACAGCCAAACGAATGCAACTCATTGAACACAGGAATGGTGTTCGATGTTGATCTGGCATACTTTATAACAAGAGTCATATGGATCGTACATCAGTTATATTAGTTATTAATTATAGAATAGAACTTTTTCTTGCATATTTGGTCTTGAAAATGACTTTGTACAATATTATAATGTTGCATTATGCTCTGTATGACCGTTTATCCGCATACACTTCACGCGCCGTAATCATAAACAGAAACATCATCTGACAGCATTTGGCAATACCAACCTTGTATTCTTGTATTAGTTCTTAATGAATATACATGTAAATAAAGCATTACATAAAATTAAATTAAAAAATGTAAAAGATGCATGACCTAACTTACATGTACAATTAATAACTTTGAATAACATAATATTGATACCTTACATTCCATCTGTTTACTCATTTACATACATTTAGGCATTTATGAAGAAGGAAGCGAATTTAATATTGACATTATTGTTTAAACTGTCAGATTTTGACAGACGAAACCGACACATTTCTACAATCATTACAATACCGTTGATTTTTGTCATATAATAGATGGCTTTATTAAATATCTCCAATATCATTTCAAAAATTTTGATTACAATTGTATCTTATTAAGTTATTACGGAAAAATTCTACCATATGTTTCATAAAAACATTGAATAGTTAGATACCTCCTGTGTTTATTATGTCTTCCATTTGATATATATTGGCAAAAGTTAATATGCAATACAACACAACACTGTATAGTACATCATGTGGGATACAGGAAATAAATGTTATAGTGTTTCAATACTAAATATTCTGTAATTCAGACAAACGTTTCAATATCGCACATTATCGTGAGTTATCTAAATATTAACACAATCGCCAGCAGCGCTGTCTGCTGATACTATATATGTGTGTAATTTATTGAAGATGTAACATCATGCATTACTCTTACTACAATCTGATGAAAAGGAATGTCAATAACACACAAATGGTCTTGTAATACAAAGTGTTCTTATCATATAACGCCAAATGTTCTGTAAATGATACTTGTAACGTAAAGTCTTCTTACCGTGTCAACAATGTCCATCTTCTTGCAATGCTACCTAGTAATATTTTCTTGAGTTTATTGTTTTTTAGTTAAGTATTTTTGTAATACGTCAATCTATTTTCTATCCGATTATCTCCGATATTGGTCACGTAACAAATATTTCAGAGCATTTTTCGCATATTTGTTGATCACCCCTCGTATGACGAGCGTGCTTACAATATTAGCAAAGCAAAATGCTGCCATAGAGTGTTTAATTTAATACCCCGGACATTTATTGTTTTCTGAGAAAGGCTTGGCAAGATATCAATCTTTTGAAGCGATGTGGGTTCTTTGTCGTCTTAATTTTTGTTAATATTTATTCTGTCCCGTCAAAATAAATTTATTTTAACCAGTGTTATTTTTCAATGTCTCTGCCAACAAGTATCAATTATAATTTTTTAATGTTAATTATTAGGCAAATCCGAGCATCCATTGTTCTGCAGGCAATATTCGTCGACAACACTGTTCTGTTCAGTTTGAACTTAATTTAATTTATTATGGCGATTAAATTAATCGGTAACCCTCAAAGATTGTGTTGTGCATGACAATATGCAGGGGACAACGCTCTGTATGCAACGAACTTTAGGTTTGCACATCGTAGGCTCTGAATTGTTTTGTGCTATCTGCAAACAGTTGTATTTTGAGATAATTGCATCCATAGATACCAAACATATATTGAGCAAAATAATGCACCCATTGTTTTCTTAATTGAAACATTCGTTACGTAGTTTGTGAGTCACAACTTGCGCTTACTTATCAATTCACACCCAAAAGTGTTTAAGCATTATTTTGGGCTATTTACGTGATCTATTGTTCATAGGACAGTTAATATTCATAGTTAAGGTAGCTTATTCAATATAATATTTTTTTTTGAGGTGTGATGTGGAGTGATTGTTTATCATCCTCGTCAGTAGGTGTGCCTGGGTCGAGGGCATCCCAGTACACACCTTACAAATTCTGAATTAGTATATATATATAAATGTGTATTAGTAAAAATGGTAGATATAATATATAGCAGAGCTTGAAATGATAATCACGTAGTTATAATATTCAGTATACACAATCTCCAAAATATTAACATTTTCATGCATTGAAAATTTGAAAACATGTTGTTATATAATGCCAGAATATAGATGGAACTTGTGTTACTTATCATAGTAAACATAACACTATCCTCAGTTTTATAGAAACAAAAATACAATGTGACATTCTCAAATAGTATACTGGTTCCCGGTTCCGGTTTGGTGGGATATCTTACATATTTGTAAATATAAGTGTCTTATACTCTGGACATTCAGCAAAAAAGGTCTGTTATTTCATTCCAAGTATCATTGAAATGGCTGACGGTGTGATTTTTGATACCTATTTCTTTTAATATATTGTATTGATACCTTATATAGTGTTTAGCGTACTGGATGGTTGGAACTGTCTCTTTTAATCTGCAGTTATATACATATCTTTTGGTGTAGTAGAATAAGTGATTTAATGCTATACAGTTTTTGTCTCTTATTCCTAAAATAAAATTTTCTCTATTGAGATGGTTGGTTTCAACGTCATTATGCAAAAACATATGTTTTAAAAAACTTGTTGTTACTGGGCATTGCCAAAATAAATGTTCAATTGTTTCTGGTGATGTTTTACAAAAAGAGCAGTTTTCACTTTGCTTAATGTTTATTTTAAATAAAAATGAATTAGTTCCTATGATTATATGTATTATTCTGTATTGGAACCACTGAATATTGGAATCACTTGTAATTTCAAAGGGTATAGCAAAGATCGCGAGCCAGTCTTTATCATTAAAGTTAATATTTATTTTTTCCTTCCATTTTGATTTGCACGTAGGCGCCAATTGAGATTGTGTCATTGCGTCGTACATAGGTTGCGTACCTTTTTTAAATTTTAGAATGTCTTTGTAGCACGGTGGAAGGAATGGTTTAGTAAGCACTGTATTATATTTATTTTTGTATTCTAACACATATTTAGTAACAGAATTTTTTACGCCATAAAATTGAATGAAGTTAGTTTGAAGACTAAATTTTTGGTTGAATTCCTCAAAACTAAGTAAGTTACCTTCCTCATTCGCAAGATCTCCTATTGTTTGTACTCCAGCGTCAAACCAGGTTTTATAAAATATACTATTTTTTCCTACCAATATGTTAGGGTTATAAAATAATGGATAAGCTAATAAATCTCTTTCCTTAAATGGCTGATGTTCATTATACGCGATTAATGCTTTAAAAACATCTTTCCAAAATGAGTATTTTAGTATAATATTGGTATTTCTTGCAAGTCGGTCGATATTTAGTGAGATTATCATATCCAAATCTTTGCAGCACCTTTACCGAAAAGAGACGACGTGTACTTAGCGCAAGATAATTATTAAGCGACGAAGTGGTACAAAAATATAGTAGCGATGATTTATCCATTCCTAACCATTAACTGTTGTATTTCTTTTCCTAATATTAGAACGGAATCAACTTTAAGTGTTTTTGTAATAGATTGAAATCCTAAAATGCTCCTTTTATATTCTCTTATAGGCTTTGTTTATTATAGTGTCACCCTTATTGAAAGGGCCAGCAAATTTGAATTATGATACACCTATCTTTCGTGTGCACCTCTAATAACACATGCTGAATAGAATGTATGCGGAAATTCATGTTTTTACACTAACTGGCCTAATTTCAAAACCGTGTTTCATTTCTGCATTGATTCATAATTTTGGCATAAGTTACATGTTCCCCTGGGCAGTGCTTTGTTGGAAAGTGAAGTTTTGATATTTCAAGTCGAAAATGAACCTTATATTGATATGGTATTAATTTTCAAATTGTTGAACATATCAAATTGCTAGTCGATTGTGGGTCTCAATCAAATGAAGTCGAAAAGAATCTACAATACAGAGGTATTGGTATGCCAATCAATTCAAGCCTTCTTCAATGCGATAATCTTTCACAAACATTCATCACAACGTAAATAAGCGGTATATACAATACAATACAATACAATGCAATGCAATGCACGAAACAACACAACAAAACACGATACAACTCAATACAATTTTATACATCATCAAAAGAAACCAAGCTTAACGGGTGTGCATTTTATACTGATTTGATAAAACAAAGTGTAGATATTTTCACACGACAGTATTGCGCATTGAGGTAGCAAAATATATCAAAACGCAATAATATATATAAACTAAATACACAAGTCTTACACTGGTGCTATCTGAAAAAAACACTGGCTGATTATCAGCGTGGACGTTAATATTTTCCACGCGATGATTCCTCATGCCTGATAAGACGGGTATAGTTATCTCACTTAAGTGAAATAAATGCACCTTGGACTAACAAAAACACATCTTATGTACAGTATGTAATGTACCTTAGTTGGTATAGACGTATACACGTATGCCATGCATTAACATCAAAACATGAGAGTTACTTAAAATGGATATTATAAAGTGCTATATCAGTATATGAAGGCACCATATGTCATTATATTTACAATGTACATGGCAGTAATGATTATTTTAGAATAATTACAACGTTGTGTATTTTTACTTAAATGCTGCATTCTGATTGGATAAAACGGTCATGTGACCGGTCATTCATAACCATACGGCGATTATTGAAATTCGGCGTAATTTTCCCGACAGTTCATGCACCGATTAACTGCAGAAAATGTCTATTCAGTTCTTAAACAAAGGCTAAGTAATAGTTTATGTACGTATGTTATACAATCATGGTGATGTCCACGGAATCATAGTATAGTGTAACTATGCATTCATTTAGTACTAGCTATAAATGCTTTGGACCGTTTTCCTGGTTTTATTGGAATTTAGAGAATCGCGGCTTAGTTAACTTTTATATAACCCGTCTTCATGACAATGTGCTAGGAACAATATAATAATAATAATAACAGTTAACTCGTAAAGAAGGCCCCATAAAGTAGCAAAATAGCAATAAATATTCAAAATAATGAACAATACATGGTAAATAATTAACACTCCAAATTAACTACATGTAGCAATTAAATTACAACATTAGTGTTATCTTCCTTCTGTGCTTCTATTTCGAGCTGGATCCTGCAATGTGTGTGTATTATCATGCTGTGTTTCTAAACCATATATCTATCGATGTTTGTCGATATCATTTTGAACTGAAGAGTGATGTGATGTGAGCTCGTATAAATGGATCATATGGTTTCCATAATTGGCGTCTAAGTATCAATTTCTGAAGTTATCACAGCGATTTGTTACAGGAACATTGTAATCAGTCGGTAATATCATATCTGACAGTCTAACACTCCTCGTTTGTACTGGCAATTTATATGTAAATAGCTCCTCGGTTGGTTGTAAACAAAGTTCTTTGTACAGTCCGCCGACAATATTGCTAGGCTTGTTTACACTCAAATGAAACATTGACAATCACATGCATTTCCGATGTGTATTTGTGTTCGATCTTTTGCATAACTACTTTTATTAAGATTTCGTCTCTCTTGCTTCGTCGCTTAAATAAACAGACCTTGTTTTCCACGAGCTTTTCATTGTTGGAATGAACATAGTACTGCACAAAAGTCAATGTAATATACAAAAACTGCACTAAAACACGTGATTATTTTCACGAACGTGTATCTAAAAGAAATAAAAAATAAAATGTGTCTTAGGATTTGAACCTACATCAAAACATACAAGCAATTTCCAAGTGATATTGACTCACGAAACTGCTGTAAATTTGTATTAATGTGATGGTATATTTAAATGCTTACTACTTTCATACCATTAGGAAATATGTATTACCATGCGCTATACATAATGGTACCAGTGTCACCAACCTAGTGCTTTACTTTGTTTGAAAGAATACAATACACAGATCGAAAGTTTTAAATAAAAAATTGCTGAATGTTAACCAGAGAGTAGTAATGAATATTTAATTCGTTTGTCTCGCAAACTTCTCAGTGATATGTTATAGATACCTTGACATTTCAATTTCATTCAACCTATAATAATAGTCATTGGAACCGATTAAGTTACAGATTTATACCGTTTTAAACAATTTGCTTACTCCTGTCTGTTTCTCGGAAGCAAAGTTTAGAAAAATATTATTAGAGTAACCATATATTCTGCTTCGCTTTCTTGACACGTTTAAAGGCATTCCTCATGTAATAAATATTAATTTTGCATATTGGCAAACTAAACAACGCAAAACTATGTATAAAGTATTAATTACTTGTTGACGCTTAAAACAGCTGTATTGTCCATGTGTTTGTTTATGTAATATGGACTGATGTATCAATGGATCCGTTCTGGTTTTTATTCTGGACGAGTTTCAACCCCGTTTGGTTTGTCGTTTTGAATGTGTAATGAACTTTAGTTATTGATTGAGATTCTAATTATTAGCGAGGGTGGAAAAAGCTCTGAAGGAACATTCAAACAAGCTCTAATAAATACGATTCAGACTGATTTTGTAGCTGTGTACTGACATGTTATGACGCTTATTGACGCGGAAAATGAACAGTAAATCAAGCGATATTGAGAAAATTCCAAAATGCACCAAAAAACGCTATAATTGCATCGATGGTATTGCTTTCTTGGAAGTTTATTTGATTTGCCTTGAAGCGGTTCTTTTGAATTTCGAAACGATGTTAACATCATACGATGTTTTAAAATTAAATTGATTCTATTACGTGCAAATTACTTGTGTGTTGTGGGGCTGTTTACTCTGTATACACTACTGTTAAATTTCGACGACTTTTATTCTACGAGCACATATACTCGTACATGATTGGCTATATTATTGTTTTTTATGGCAATTCGATGTATACATATTGACGTATTAATACTCCTGATTGTTTGGTGGGACATACAGATAACTGCACAATGTCTTAACATTAATTTGGAATAAGTTGTAAATATAGATTTAGAGGATATTTGTAGAATTGGTGTAAGGTCGAATTTTATGTCACCGAGTGATTACAGAAATCAGTATTTTAATACTATTTTAGTTTTTTTTCTTTGATCACAAGTGAAAGACAATTTGGTCTTTCACCAAAAAATGAGCAAATTTCCTGTTTATTATACGCTTCAATTTCTCGTATAATGGTACAATATTTGGAGTAATGGAAAAAATGAGGCTGAAATAAGAATGTTACGATGTGACAATTATGGCACAATATTGACGTTACGCGTAATTTGAAGCCTGACGACGTTGACGTTTCGTTGCTTTTCTGCATGGTATTGGTAACAGTGAAAATAACAAAATGATAATTTCACTGTTATTCTCAATGAAAAATCTCTATAATCCAACGATAGCATGTAATAAATAGAGGATATTTTTTTAATTTGGTGTAAGATCGAATTTTATTTCACCGAGTGATCACAGAAAATCCATATTTTGATCTTACACCAAAAATCAACAATTTTATTTTATTATATGCCTCAATTCCTCTTAAATATGTACCGTAATTGGTTTTAATTGAAAAAAAACACGTCGAAATTAGATCGTCAGGACGTGAGAATTATGACGTCATAATGATGTAACGCCATATTTTAAAGCCCAGAGCCGTTGATGTTACGTTTTTTGTTCTGCATAATACTGGAACTAACTTCTCAAACAGTGAAGGGCACGGTTAGAGTCTAAATACTATGTCCGAGTAGAGGATGTTTCATAATATCTGACCCCGAATGCTACGAGTACACACTTTATCTCTTCTAATGTTTTCAAATACCAATGAAAAGCTAACATTTGGGAGTTTTATTAAATATGTAACATGACCAGGTTACTATCGATGCAAACGGGGATTTAGATTCTTGCAAAACCTCATTTTTCGATAAATGTCAAATTGACGTCCAAATTGAATTTGTTTCCCAAGTTAAATTAAATATCTTGTAAAGTATGGCATGATAGAAGTAGTTTTAAGGTGATTATAAACACAATTATATATTGATTTGAAAGTTACATCCACTAGTGATAACCTTAAGTATAACAGTTACTTTTGTTACCAGTTGCTAGGCGATGAAGGTACCTATCACAAAAGTACTGTTTCGCTTCTAACCAAGTAAGCATGTGACTTTGTTTTGATTATGATTATTATTCTTTCCAAATTATTGTTTAAACTCATTTTTACCTATGGTTGTTCATTGCAGAATATATACTTCAAAACTGTGAAAAAAACAATAATTTATATTGTTTTAAAAAAGAAAGAAAAATAATCAAAAACCAGTCCCCCTGTTAACTTGACTATAAACGAGAATGTAATTGCTGTGTAAGGTTCTTTTGTTACCTAGCAACTGGTAACCAAAGCAACTGTAACAGTAACTTTTCATGACCAACGCATATGTGACCAGTATTTTTGTAGGGGTTCTATGACTGAATGGTAATTTACATTGAACGACACTTCACAACAATGTATAGTTGTTAAAGAGCTATAAAGCAATTAAATTTGAACATAAATTAACGATTTGATAAAACAGTACCCATGTCAGTGTAGCAATACCACGTGGTTTTTTACTACAGTTCCAAGTAGAAATTTGTAAACATTGGAACACAAATGTAGCCATAAGTATTTTATTTCTTCATCGATTTCTATGAAATCTACGCCACGCTAAGGGGAACATTATTTGCTTTCCGTGAAATATAAAATATTTTTCAGCGGATGTGCCGTTTTGTCCATTACCCTGAGAAACCGTGGAACGTGTAGGTTTCACAGGGTAATGGAAAAATCGGTAAAGCTGCTGAAAAAAATCTTATATTTCATGGGAAGCAAATAATTCCCCCCTTAGCGTGGCGTATATTTCATAGAATTCGATGAAGAAATAAAATACTTATGGCTATTTTATTTTCCAATGTTTGCACATTTCTTCTTGTAACTGTAGTCAAAAGTCACGTGGTATTGCTACACTGCATGTGCGTACCCAAATGTGTTGTGATTATATTGTCCCACCACTGTACTAGGTATGACTTCATTAGCTCCGCAATGAGCTGCATAGTCAGCGATTTTTATAAATTTATATAACTAGAATACAATCTCTGGACAACATCTCTATAAATAATTGTTAATCTAAGGCATCCAATATTCATAGAACATTACTGATATACGAGGGGTGATCGCGAAGTTCGTATTATTTGCTCATAACTTATTTATTTTTAGTTAAATATTGATAAAACTTCACTATCAGGATGATCAACATGATTGAAGTTAAATTATAGAACGGAATAAAAAACCACCAACTTATGCGACAATTAACGGTACCCTTGGCAACGCTGCTACACGTGGTTGCTGCACACCAATATTGTTTTTTTTTCATATTTCGTTCTCCCGAAACAATGCCGTTTTTAAAGCCTTACGTGTGACTAAAATTCACGCAAATATAACACATCATACGACAACGTCATGGGGTTATTTCAATAACATATAATGCTGTTTACTACATCCGCTATCAAATTAGCACTGTGTTTAACTGAACAGATAATGAAACGGAAACAACATCATGACGTCAACGGGTGACATTAAATTGAGACGCGTTACAGAATGTTGCGTGGGAATAGGAAAAACACACTGACTGAAACCAATGAAAAGATGAAAATGTGCGATAATTTAAAAGCTATAGTCCGGCAGTTACCAACAAACAACACAGACGATTCAAAGTGCACAGAAGATCAATTGAAGTCAACAAAAGAGAAAGTTTGCCATCGACAGTGATTCCGTGAGTACGTAAAAAAGTGCGAGGAATCATCCGAAACGACAGACGTAAAACCATTAGAATGATAGTCAGCGAGCTCGGGAAACCTCCTTAGTTTAAATATGTACAGGTTCTGAACGAAAGGGCTAGGTGTGCCGAAAATCAGAAATTCGTAGCCTTGTGTTGTGACTTCGGGGGAAAAGTGCTCCATACATTGGACCTACATTGGACCTACGTTATGTGACGTAGTTTAATTTTCTGATGTGCGGCTTCTATGCATAGTGATTGTTTAGGAATCGTCCTAACTACGTGACTGTTTTATGTATTTTTCTCATTTATATAAGCGAGTTTGATAATGAATAGTAGATTGTGAAGGTATAATTTATTATTCTTTATGAGCAAAACAACACGATTCACAACAAAATTATAAGAACTTCTCGATCAACCCTCGTATGTCTGAAGTTAATAGTAACCCTCACGTGATAGATTGGTCTAGCGCATATTATAATTGTTATTATTAATATTGGAGTGTAAACATTGCTCTATGAAAATCATTCATCACATGTGATTTTGGTTATCAGTTCCATGATTAAGTAACGTTGTGCCCAACAAAATGAATAAAATACTTCTCATCTTCCAGTACGCGAGGGTCTTTTGAGATAAAACAATGATGAGGACATAAACTAAATGTTGTTATTTGCACAACAAAGAGAAAACTTTTCCGAGAATATCACAAAGGGTTCAGTCAATCGTAAACAACATAAAGAGTGCATTCACCAGAAAATAAATAAACATCACAAAAAGCACATGCACCCGAAAACACAACAATGCCGATAGCGCAGCACGGAGAACATTCACCAATAAATATCACAAAAGGTACAGCCATCAGATTACACCACACAGAAAACAGTTCCCCGATTAAACTACAGAGAGCACATTCGCCCAAGTACACCACAAATTTACTGAAAACCCCTAAAAAGCGCAGCAACCCGAATACACCACAAAGAGCACAGACCCCCGACTATACCACAAAGAACAAAGTCGCCCGTACACACCTCAAAGAACACATTTACTGAAAACCCCTAAAAAGCGCAGCAACCCGAATAAACCACAAAGAGCACAGACCCCCGACTATACCACAAAGAACACAATCGCCCGAATACACCACACAGAACACATTTACTGAAAACCCCTAAATAGCGCAGCAACCGTAATACACCACAAAGAGCACAGAACCCCGACTATACCACAAAGAACACAGTCAACCGAATACCTCTCAAAGAACACAGACCCCGAATATACCACGAAGAACACAATTAACCGGATACACCACAATGAACACAGGTGTTCGATGTTGATCTGGAAGAATATATTACAATAGTCATATTGCATCGTACAACAGTTATATTAGTTATTAGTTATAAAATAGAAGTTGTGGCTTTGTACAATATTACAACTACTGTATGCATTATGCATTGTATAATCGTTTATCCGCAGACACTTCACTCGCTGTAATCATAAACAGAAACAAATTCTGGCTGCATTTTATCATCATTTGGCAACACCAATCTTGTTGTTGGTTTGGAACATTCCTGTAATTGTGTGGCTGTTGTCCTTTAGCTGCTAACGGCTCTTGTTGTCCTTTCCCCAGATCACTCAAAACATTAATATCTCGTTTTTTTTCAGTTTGTCAATGTGTGAGATAGATTTGGACCCATCTATGGTTTAATATTGAACCGCTAATGTTAGTATATGACATTCGTTCGTTAAGTACAAGCACGTGTTCACATGTTATTCCCAGATCGGGATGCTTGTTACTTACTTACTTACTTATTCCGTCACCGGCTGCAATGATCTCTCTTCACTTCATCCTATATTTGGCTACTTCCTGCGCCTCACCCATTGATAGACAAACATCGGCAAGTTATGTCACTGTTGGTCTTTGGCAGATTATCGTTGGCCTATCATGTTTCCTTTTCACAGTTGGTGGCCATCGTAGAGCCACGTTTGGTAGTCGAGACTGGTCTATTCTGAACACATGACCTAGCCACCTAAGTCTTCTCTATTTTGTCTTCGGTGAAGATGTTGCAACAATCAGCTTGCTTGTGCATTATACTTGCCTACTTAGTCCTTTTCACTGCCATTTGAGCATAGGGCCTTCACTACAGCTTTCCACTGTGTGCGGTATTTTGTAAATATTGGAATTTATTGTACATCCTTATGACATAAATGAATACCAGTTCATTAATTCCTTAACTAGACGTACTTATACATGTACAATCGATTGCTTTTTATATTTATATAAAGGTCATTTCATTCAACCGTACTGTGTTGTGATAACTAAATTAACATTCTCCCTAAATAATTAACTAATGATTATGTTTCCCATTAAATCGAGAACACTTTACTGGTTAAATAATTTAGACCCGCTTCGGGAATTCTGTGCTTTGTTTTGGAATTAGTTGTTTGTATAATTAATTAACTTTTCATTGAAGTGATCAACCTTTCCAGTAAAAAATCATTTCGAATCCCTAATGTGGAGTCGAATGAATGCGTTTCGTTTAGCATAACACACACTGAACTGTCCTCATGGAACGAAATGTTGCCTTTTGAATCCATAATGTAATTCTTCTGTCGTCATGTATTGATTTAGGTACTTAAATACAATCATGTCTCAAAAGCTTATTCTGTTCCTATCATACCGCACATATCCCATCAATGAGTTACCCAGACTCTGCGATGGTGAATATCTCGAGTAATGATATATTGGTAATCTTTGGGACGCTAATTGCGCTAAATATTTTCTTATTTTAGATAATGGTGCATAGTTCCACTTCAAGGTAGCTGTCTCTATTAGAGTACACTCTAAATGTTAAAGTAAATTCGTACTAACACATATTGGATTATGAGAAAATGCATCATGTGAATTGTGATTTGTAACTTCTAGAGTAATATTCTAATTTAATGTTTGGTAAATATGAAATAAGAAACGGACAATTGAAAACAATATGAAAATGTTTTCTACAATATGGCGGCGTAACAGACTTGCGTTAGCTGTGTGTATTTCTGGATTGTTCATGTGTGCCCTAACGTCGTCTGTTCTGTATTTCTTTGGGCGTGAAGCACAGTACCAAAGTAAGTACACACATATACTTTTTACGATGATTAATGATAAGTCTTGAATATTACTTGTTCTTGTTGGACGAGTTCACCGTTTAGGACTTATTAATATTACTGGGTACTTCGGGTTTTTGACAGTTGTGACATGGACCTTTTGCTTTTGGGCGGTTGAAATTTGTACAGGGTGATCCAAAAACCATGTCACACAAACAATAAGTAATAAAATACTGTTAAAAGTATTTTATATTTACCTTTACACAATTTAAGCTCATGTATACATGTAAAAATTTGTCAAACAAACATTTTACCACCGTTGTAATAAACAACTTTACAAGTGATGCGCGAAGTGACCATCACATTTTCAATACCAGCGAAAGTTCTGAATTACTTCACTGTACACGTTCGCAGAATGTTTAAACCCTCTGTTTATTGATTCTTTGAAATCAAGTAAAGTAGTTGGTTTGGGATAACACACTCTCTCCTTTAAGGAACTCCATAAGGAGAAGTCCAATGGACTAAGAGCGTGCGAATGTGGAGGGCATGTATGCGTTGTATTAAGAGCAATCACTGATCAATCTAATGTCGGTCGTAAATTGCCTAGCACAACATTTGCCGTGTGTGTAACCGTCTTTGCACCTGAAATTTAGATTTTGACTGCTCGGACCTGGACTATCGCCTTTTGATAGCTGAAACTTTCCAGTGGTTAAATGCATTTCTTCTTTTAGTTATGCGTTTGAAGTTGTGCCGTTTAATAGTGGTTTGTGTGGTTTTATGTTTTCTCTACTCGAGTGTTTCAGTTGAGTGCTGCCGTCCCTGTCCGTTTATTTCATACCAACATCTTGTATCGACGCTAAACACACAACAGTTTCGACAATAAAAATAACATTCAATTTGGCATCTTTTGAGTAATGTCTAATTTTATACAGCATAGTTGATACGTATACCCCAAAATGTGCATTTATGAATAAAACATTTCGTATTGTGTTTTCCATTGCGTGTGCAAACAGCTGTACCAACCATGACATATTTGGAATATGTATATACTAGTAGACTCTAGTGCGATTATTAAATATTTATAAAGCAGTTTGAGACGGATGTTGTATAGTCATATTTCCCCGAATGTGGCTTCTTTGTTTCACAGAATGCGTGCCAACTATTTCATCATATAAAACAGCTAGAATAATGTCTACATCACCAAACTTTAATACTGCCATTTCAACAAAATGTGATTCACCAAAACCCATTACATAATGACGAATCCAGAAAAAGCTAACATTTACAAAGCAGTCACGTGATATGACTAAAGGAACTTCTCGTATGTACTAATAGCGTAATTCAAAATACCACTAACTTATTTGAATAAGCCTTTCTCTGGCACGAAGCACTCGGCATGCATAAACTGGTGATTTAAGAAGTAGTCTGTTTCAAAGGTTATACGCGTATGTAAATCATTATTATGAATGTATACTACATAATGGAAACAATTCCAAGCTTATCTGTGAAGAATGTTAATGTTTTGTGTTATAGCAAGGACAATTTGACGTGGTCCTGACAAAAAATCGTGAAATATCGGTCCTTTAGATTTGTGTTTGTATTTCACATCGGGCGTCTTCATGATACTCCCTGCTTATGAAAACATACAACCGGGGATATGAGTATGGACAAAATATCAGCTATTGAATTATTCTAATAGAAGGTCCGAGGTCGAGGATCGCGTCAAATTATTTGTACATTACATCATATGTAACATGTCTAGTTTCATCAATCCAAATGTTTGAGGCATACTAATCTTCCAGTAAACTTTGTTTCTACGCATTCATATATATGGTAATGTAAAGTATTAGGTATAAACCAGTGTTATTTATTGTAGGAATAATATTAATATGCTTTTTTAAAGAAAACAGCTATAAACATAGAAGTGAATTTCTCTATTTTGTCGTTACACACAATTCAATCGACTACATTGCCAGTTCTGGAACAGATGCCACCATACTAATTGTATCATTTATGGAAGCCCCGGAGGGCACTTTTGACTAAGGACGTGTGAGTTATGACTGTTTTGTCGTATTCAATCATTTTCCCAACAGCCATATACAACATCAATCGACCTGAACCGTTGTCCTACAATTATATATCACGCAATGCACTCTTTCTCTTCCACAAGCATTTAACATAATCTCCACATGTGGGTGATATGACGGATTTGATTTCGTTGACAATGTAAACTTCATCCACGAAATGAACAAAAATTTGACCTCCCTAAATATTGAAACAACAATCATATTCATAATCAAACAATAACTGAGATGTGTAGTGTAAATGTAAGAAATAACTTATGAAAAACCGTTGTATACCGGTTGTTATACAATGGTTAGCGTAGGAATTAACCACGAAGGCCGTAGACAAACTGTTGAATAACAAAAGGTATAAAGTTACGGCTTTCGAATATTTTATTCCGATTCTAACATGATTTAAAGCTGCAATAATAATTTGAGCCAGTGTTACTTTGCTAGAACATGTTGTATACTTTACTTGTTTACCTGTATGACATGACATCATTGCCATTGGCATATCGAACGCGTTACAACGGTATGTTATGTTCTTTGTCTATATATACAAGAGCGTTGGTCATGTTAGAACATTTTTTATAAATGAACAAGGCTTAAGGAAAACCTTATGTAGGACCTACAGTACCAATGTCTCACATCCATTGTTTTCAAGTATTTTTCCAATATATCGTATTAATATATCTTAGCCTTAAATTTTCTCATGAATTATTACGAAAACGCTTACTTAGTTACTATGGTGACACCTTTCGTCAAAGTATGTTTGAATGTCGTTTGCGACGTCACACAAAACAGCTCTGATAAGGGCATCTACAAAAACGCCTGTAACTTCCAAGGAAATCAAGATATTAACAAACAATCTTTTGCAAGTGGCTTTATTAGGCTTAGACTTTTAGTTTATGGAAATTAAATCTTAAATTGTGATTTTTTGTCCAAATAGCAGGTTTTCCTGGAGACCGGCTCAAATATAAAATATTGGGGTAAAAGTTTGTGTTTAATTATTATTTACAATTTTATTGTTGTTTGTCAATGATACAGATATAAACCGATTTCAATAACATGAATTTCTTGGTTCAGCGCATTCAAAGCGTTTAGGAGAACATGTTTTGTTATCGGATTAGAGCAAATTGCATCCATTTACTGGATTAAATCAGTATAACAACGTACTATATTCAGTAGCCTCTGTGGCTAAGTGGATATGTGCGTGGACATATTATGCATTTGAAATCTTTAGTTTTGAGTTCAAGCCTGGCAGAAGTCGTATTTTTTTCACGTTGCATTGCTATAAGATAGTGCATTTTGTTCGATATATGTATTGATCAATATTCATTACATCATCCGGTTCGTCTCGTTCGATGCTTAAACAGTTTGCCTTATAATTGTGTCTTTTATTCGTATGTATTTTACATTCTCGTGAAAGGATCGATTACCTTAATTAACTATATTCTGATTATGAATATAACTGCATACCTTTTTATCAGCATTATACCATAAAAAAACAACACAGCGATTGGCAACGGTTAATGTGTATGTGTTTTTAAAAAATAATACAAGCAGTGAGCGGCTGTTGAACCTAAAACGTTATTACTTTTGTATATGTTCTGTCAAATGCGCTATGTTGGCAATTGGAAACTGTGTGTTTGTGTAGCCGAATAAAGCGTTTGTATGCATGGTATAACTCAAACGCGATAAATTGCTGTACAAAAACAAACACAAAATTGCCTATATTTTTGTTATGGACCGTAACATTTGCCTATGAAAGCATTCAAAAGTTTGGCACATATTAAGTTTGCATGCTCCTCAATATTCAGGAACGATAAATATATATATCTGATACAATTTAGCAGCATGGTTACACCCTCTACTAACGAGACGATATAAAAACTGTTTTTCAAGTACATGTATTATACTATTGACTGAAGGTATCTCTTCTATAATATAAAACATAAGCCCCCCTATTATTTTGAATTGGACAGTTCCCTCATTAGTATAACTTATTGAATCGACAGTATATCAGATATGTCACTTGTATACAAACATTGCAATATCATAATATTGTACTTTTATTGTTTTGAACATTTTGTTTTTAGAAAAGGGCAGTGAAAACCAATACCTTATTCATAAAGCCGCATACTAATACACAAAATGTATATTAAAATACATTAATAAGATAATTAGAAATGTATATATTCTCATTGATATGTATACAAGTGACCGACCTGATGTAAATCCATTTATACCCGTGTTTTCGCATTACTAGTACAAACTCATCGAATGTTCTAAGTATACACTTTTTGGGCATGAATAAAGCAATCATATAAGCATTTTAGTACGAACTAATTATAACGTAGATGTATCCCTTTGTATGGCTTCGTCGCAGCCAAGGAAAACACGTCTATGTTAAAAAGTAATCATGCATGACAAAAAATAAAACAGCCATTGACGCGCTCGCTAATCTCGGAGGCGGAAATATATCTTTAGTTTGTTTTGTTCAGGATTTAGACACATGACACCATCAATAAAATACATATAACTATAAAAATATATGGCAAATATACACGAATACGGCACTAGCCCACTCAAAATACACGTAAAGCAAATCAAACGTATGCCCACATAGCTTCAATGAAATCGACCCAGTCGTACGTTTATATCTGTTCTATGCGATAGAATAGGCAAATAATGATAAACTCATGTCTTACTTCATTGGCAATGATTATTTCTGCAATATACGTCACGTAATGTCTATTTTGGGTCATCAAAAACAACAGAAAAGTCCCAAATGCACCATAATAACGTTTATAAACAGAGCTTAATGATTACAATTACGTAGACATTCTACTGATAATTTAATGAGAAGATTTAGGTCGGATGCAGGCAAATAATGAGAGCATCGATTAGTACTCGTCCAATGTGATTGTGGTTATTTCGATGATACTTTATATTAATCGTTCAAGTACAAGAAGAAAATGAACGTAAAGCCCTGGGTACTGTTTAACTAACATTGCGTAAATGTCACGTAAGGTAAATCTACGTATTTCTCTTACGCAAATTCCTAAGTGCTTTTACTAATCGATCTCAAGTTGTGTTTTGATGTACGTTAAACTTTACGTCGCAAAATCCCAAATGTATTTATTACCGTGTGTCTTGGGGAACCGGTCAAAGTTGGATTTGTTTTCATTTCAAAAATTTCATGATCTTTTTGTGTTGATCGATATACAAAATTGATATTCTCCATATTATCAAAATCAAAGTGCAAGAGAATAGACGCACCATGAAGCCATTGATACTACAACTATGTAATTACGTAATACTCAGGGCTGTTACATGATTTGGTGACGTAAAATGGTTTAATCGTGCGATCTGTTCGAGGAACCATTGGATTGAGTAAATGACTGGTTCATTATAAAACCCACCAAAATAGCATACCTATTATAATCTCTGTTTCATGAATTGTCGAACGTATTGTTGCATAAGTATCACATAATTGCTGAGACCGATTGCTAAGGACTTCTAAAGGGAGGGACTTAAGCTAGGTTTAGAAAACGAAATAGTAGAGAATGCTTAATCGATGGTTGTTCGCAAAAAATGCACCACAGTCTTGCTGGCAACCCTCGGTATATACTTTGGTCGGACCCAGACGAATATACATCACCTATGCATTCGCGATTCTGGGGGGGGGGGGGGGGTGTTGTACGTCGCTTCACTTAAACCCGCACACAGGCATCGTATATATAATCCTGTGGTAATTTATAAGATGTATCTAAGTGCCTTAAGATAAGTGAATTTGTAAACTACATCGTCTCATGTCCCATGCAGTATAATTGGCATATAATGTTCAATAGGCATAAACTATTCCATCTTAATTTATACTTTTTATGTGTTCAGTTCTCAGTTATATAAAGTAAAAGCTATTAAATTTAGGGAACAACTTATATCGTTGGTACCCCAGTGGAAACCATCAATATTTATGAAACATTTTGTCTTGTTTTATGCTATTAAGTACCTTATATTGACAAGTATTTATCACGTGTGTGTGAAGCACGTCCATATGCTGAGTATCTTCGGTTATAATATAAGAAATGGCTTTTACCTAAGAAGCATTCACTTTTATGTTTTGCGTCTATCAATGGAATCGCTGGTATGACGCAGCGTGGGACCGTGAGTTTAGTTGTGCTTGCAGAAATGAAAAGTACAGTTAATTGTAATATTATTCTTACAAAACAATATACGTACTTACAATTCTAGCATTGTGATGAAACTAACTAAATGTTACCCTCAAACCTCAAATTATCAAATTATTGATGTCTTGTATGGGGGGAAATAGTTCTTTATTGAAAATTGAAAACAGCCTATGGGTGATGTAAATTTCATGTTTGGATTGGTGTATGATGTGTGACGTATTGTTCATGTTTGCACCGGTGTATAACATGTGCTTATTCTAGGTGACGTACTTTTCATGTTTAAACCGAGGTATCAAGTGTCTTCACTCTAGGTGGTGTATTATTCAAGTTTTGCACCGGGTCATCATGTATGCCCACTCCGAGTGACACATCATTTATGGTGCATCACGCGTACATAACACTCTAAAAGCACATTGAGTTGAGCGAAAATAAATGTCAGAGACTGGTAAAGCTAACAACGTGATTTCTTTGAAATGTTCGAATTTGTCTGGGTTTAATTACCTTACGCATGATAGCCAGAGTAAATATAATTATTTCCATGAGGGTATACGTTTCAGAGAGTATTCATTAACGATGTATTGTATTGATGACAACCGGTAACCAAAATACAATATGGAACAATGGTTAACTAATCGTTGAGTTATGTGAAGCTTTGTGGCGACAAATTGTGTCTGAAACGTCTATATTGGATACATACGACAGTTTTAACAAATCTGAATCCAGCACAATGCTTCCCCTCTCATTTACATTTGCTTATCCTACTCATTTATATGGTAATATTTCTCATCAGACATGGAGACTTTGCCAATACTTTTGTTTACTTACAACAAGAAATTCAACTCAAAACATGGAACAATGTGTTATACTGTAAACTCTTATATTTTCGTGTGTGTTACTTAGTAAATATCGTGGATTTTGATCAAATGTATTATCGTGGGGTCGTAAATTCTTGGATTCAAAACATGAAATGATATACCCATTTTCGATATTTGAGAGGTCGATTAATCGTGGAGATTAGATTTCGTGGTCGAGCGCAAAACGAAATCCACGAAATTTCAACTCCCTCGAAAAATGTAGTTAGGTCACAATTTTCATTTAATCTTTATAAAACTTTATTGCACTGTTTGTCTCTATGAAATCTAGGTTAAGTTCAAAACTGGGGGCATCTGGAATAAAAAACTAGGTCACTAGGTCAAATCAAACAAACATTTTGTTAACACTCTCGAGTTCACATTTATTACTTAATCTTAATAAAACTTGTTCACAATGTTTGTCGCTATGAAATCTAGGTCATGTTCGTAACTGGCTTATCTGGGGTAACAAACTAGGCCACTGGGTCAAATGAAAGAAAAACATTGTTAACACTCTAGAGGTCACATTTATGTCATAATCTTAATGAAACTTGGTCACAATGTTTGTCTCTATGAAATCTAGGTGAAGTTCGTACATGTAACTGGATCATCTGGGGTAAAAACTATGTCACCAGATCACATCAAAGAAAAACCTTGTTTATACTCTTGATGTCACAGTTTTAACCTCATCTTTATAAAACCTGGCCATAAAGTGTGTATTTGTAAAATCTGCATCAAATATCAAGGTCATATCATAAGAAATACTGAATCTGCCTTTATTGTTTTTAATCAGGTGAGCGCTTTAGGGCCATTGGCATATTGGTATAATATGCGATATGATAATTCATCAATGTACAGAAAATACACATCGGTCCCGTTATGTTTCGGCATATTTGACCTGATACAAGAATACTAGTAGTTTAATATCCTTCGTTGATCGTTGGTAGATGTTTTTCTAAGCTGCTCAATGCAGTAAAACAGCGAAGTAGTATAGGTTTTTGTTTGTTTTATGTTCAACTGAGACAGTAACTGTTGTAAGTGCGAGGACATCCGGTTTGTCCTGTCTAATTTATAGACAAATTATCGGTATTCCAATGGGAGCTAATTGTGCACTTCTTGTCGCAGATCTGTTTTTGATATTGTTATGAACGCGATTTCATGCTAAAATTGTCTCCTGAACATCAATCTGACGAAATTACAGCGTTTAATAATATTTCCCGATACCTTGATGATATTTTAAATATTGATAATCCTTACGTTTCGAACAAGATCATAGCAATTTACCCTAAACACTAAATAAAATTAACGACAAGAGAGATGATTTTAACTTCGATACTGTAAATTATCCACACATGGGTGGAGATGTTCCACGGTCAACTTCTAATGGTGTTTACGCTTCTCAATTGATCCGTTTTGATAGAGCTTGTTCTCGAGTGGAAGACTTTGATACTCGAAATCTTTGTATTACTAATAAGTTACTGCTTCAATAAACTTCGTAAACTTTTGCAAAATTGTATAGGCGTAATGTAGATCTCATTTCTAAATATGGTGTCAATTTAAAGACACTTCTGCAACAAGGTCTGTCTCAGCCTGACTTTTATGATGAGGTGCTTTACAAATTTCGAAAGAGTTTGGGTCATAGCCACTTTCATGATGTGTTTATCAAGATTATAAAACGTTGCCTGAGTAGAGAATATGACCCTTTAATTTTGCAAAGGACTGCATGCTTAGTAGTGGGTCCATTTACAGCTCGCCATTATGCTTCCTATTTCACTGTGTGATGACCGAACAACATACAGACTCTATGATATGCCTAACCTCAAGCCTTTTTCGACGGCTGACATTGGAGCCTGTCTGTTACATTGTCTTGTCGTACCCTTAAATGTTTTGCTCTCTTGTTGCTCTGATTTCTTATAGGTCAGTGAGTACTTTCTGTGCTACTCGATGGACGTTGTTCATATACTATTTCATGTTTTACATTCTTTTATTACCTGTCAATGTGGCCTTTTTGTTAGAGGGCATTACATGGCGGGAAACTTTTATTTAAATTGTAATGTTCTATAAGGTTGTCTATCGGGTAAGTGTGAGATTTGGTGCACTGTAAAACGTTTAAGCCCCCAGTGACATTTGTAGCTGTCCGTACCAAGGCGGAAGTCCTTAAGTCAATTCCTCTGTGTATGTATTGTCCACTTTATAGTAAAAATACAAAAATACAAAAATACAAAAATATTTCGCCTTTTAGTTAAACTTTGTTCATTTTGTATGTGCCATTCTGCAATTTCGTTGTCCAGCACAAGGCTGCGTCGTATCTTTCAAAATTGCATGTACACTATATATGTGTTGTAGATTGTCGTTGTGGTGTGTAATGTCCAGTTGTTATTTTCTCTTCACTTGGTTCTTGCTCCGTTTTAGTTTGACTGACTAAGGCGGCAGACTTTCGGGACGGGATGCCGTGTTTTCAGTTGGGCATTGTGCGTTGTGTGTTTTAATGTTTTTTGTGTTCGGCTGGTTAAGTTAAGTGCTGCCTTCCCTGTCTGACTTAATATATTTTTTTTTGATTGTTAGTGCGCCTCAGTATTTGTAACATAAAACGCTGTCTAAATTCTTGGATATTAAAGTTGATTTATTTAACCTTTCCAATCAGGATAAAAATGCAGTGACGCAGCGGTCGAGTCAACTATTACGGTGTAAAACAAATTATACAGGCTTATACTGAACAAACTACTATAATTTCAATGCTAAACTAACATACTACACTTCGCGTTACCTGTTTAGACAATGGTTGTGATTGTGTGCGTACACATAAACTGCAACGTCACTGTCACAATATCCTAACTGGACTATATTTTGAAACATTGAATATTCATCGGACGGGTTAATAAGATAAACAAGGTATTATAGCAGTTTTTATTACGGTTAATTGTGTGCAAAATATGTTTGTTCAATACAATTTAATGGTTCGCGTGCTGACGAAGCCATAAAAGTTACCCATATGTGAAATAGGCTGATCTTATTACTAACGGTCAAGCTGATGCTTAAGAACAGGCAGAAAAATCCGACTTTACGCACTAAGCGCTTGATGAAGTTTAATCAGTCCAGGTCAGGTCCGTCGACCATTTCATACCTCCATTTTAACGCACTCTCTGATAGGTTTTGATAGACGTGTTGTTAATTCTCACCTAAAACATTGTCCTGAATGCCCGTACAATTTATGATTATACCACTAAATACAGACAATTACCAGTGTGTTTTATTAACCGATAAATCATATTTATTATGTTGTGTTATATGCAATGTTGCTAAATACAGAACTTGGTTACATCGACATCGATCACACTGTCCAAGAGAGCATCATATAACCAACATTGTACACTTACTCACACTCCCAACGCAACACCTACATTTTTCATAATTTCTCATTTATTTTTCGATGGATATTGTTCAAACTTGGCATGTTAATTGATACATCTTCTTTGCATGTCTACTAGAATTTATATGAAAATTAGTTCATTGAAAGATAAAAGTTAAACAAAAAAATGAGCATCACTGCAAAACTGAAAGTCACAAAAATTACACCATGTAAAAATACGACATGACGTAGCTCTAGCTCACATAGCACGTGTACATCAAGCATTTCTGCATAATCACAACATACAACAGTTGCCAATATAATCAAAGTCTTCGGATTTCAAGATTATTTGGAATTTGCCGGGACCAGCTGTGTAAGCGACAAACGAGAAGACCACCAACCCCACAAAAACGACAGAAACGGGCCGTTTTCAGGAAATGGGGACCATTCCCCAGATATTGATACGAATTTTGTGCTTTCGATGGGACAGAAGAAAAAATATATCATAACATACATGGATGGACATACTAGATCCTAATTAACAAGGAACACAACATTTTTCCTTTATTTATTTATTGTTATAAACTGTTTAGTAAAATTTACATCCATTTTTGTAATAGTTTTCATGGTGTATTTTTGTGACTTTTCAATTTGCAGTGATGGTCGTCACTTGAAATTATTTTCATCTTAAATCAATCGATTTTGATAAAATAATCATATAAACATCAGTTAAATATATATCTATAAATATGCCAAATTTTAATCAAATCACATTATAAATAGTTGAGAAATGATGAAAAGTGTAGGTGTTGCGTTGGAAGTGTGCGTAAGTGTACATAAAAACCTGCACATCAGCTGTATTTACAGCGTATCAACCTAATCACTGCATGACTTATTAGGAGACTATACAATTCAACGTGTATGACTTGATCATAATCTCGTCGCAGCCAAGGAAAACACGTCAATGTTAAAAAGTAATCATGCATGACAAAAAATAAAACAGCCATTGACGCGCTCGCTAATCTCGGAGGCGGAAATATATCTTTAGTTTGTTTTGTTCAGGATTTAGACACATGACACCATCAATAAAATACATATAACTATAAAAATATATGGCAAATATACACGAATACGGCACTAGCCCACTCAAAATACACGTAAAGCAAATCAAACGTATGCCCACATAGCTTCAATGAAATCGGGCCAGTCGTACATTTATATCTGTTCTGTGCGATAGAAATAGAAAATAATGATACACTCATGTCTTACTTCATTGGTAATGATTAGTTCTGCAATATATGTCACTTAATGTCTATTTTGGGATATCAAAAACAACAGAAAAGTCCCAAATGCACCATTACAACGTTTATAAACAGAGCTTAATGATTACAATTACGTAGACATTCTACTGATAATTAAATGGGAAGATTTAGGAATTTAAGATTCGATGATACTTTATATTAATCGTTCAAGTACAAGAAGAAAATGAAAGTAAAGCCCAGGATACTGTTTAACTAACATTGCGTAAATGTCACGTAAGGTAAATCTACGTATTTCTCTTACGCAAATTCCTAAGTGATTTTACTGATCGATCGCAAGTTGTGTTTTGATGTACGTTAAACTTTACGTCGCGCAACCCCAAATGTATTTATTACCGTGTGTCTTGGGGAACCGGTCAAAGTTGGATTTGTTTTCATTTTCAAAATTTCATGATCTTTTTGTGTTGATCGAATTACAAAATTAATATTCTCCATATTATCAAAATTAAAATGCAAGAGAATAGATGCACCATGAAGCCATTGATACTACAACTATGTAATTACGTAATACTCAGGGGATGTTACATAATTTGGTGACGTAAAATGGTTTAATCGTGCGATCTGTTCGAGGAACCATTGGATTGAGTAAATGACTGGTTCATTATAAAACCCACCAAAATAGCATACATATTATAATCTATGTTTCATGAATTGTCAAACGTATTCTTGCATAAGTATCCCAGAATTGCTGAGACCGATTGCTAAGGACTTCTAAGGGGAGGGACTTAAGCTAGGTTTAGAAAACGAAATAGTAGAGAATGCTTAATCGATGGTTGTTCGCAAAAATGCACCACCGTCTTGCTGGCAACCCTCGGCATATACTTTGGTCGGACCAAGACGAAGATACATCACCTATGCATTCGCGATTCAGGGGGGGGGTGTTGTACGTCGCTTCACTTAAACCCGCACACAGGCATCGTATATATAATCCTGTGGTAATTTATAAGATGTATTTAAGTGCCTTACGGTAAGTGAATTTGTAAACTACATCGTTGCATGTCCCATGCTGTATAATTGGCATATAATGTTCAATAGGCATAAACTATTCCATCTTAATGTATACTTTTTATGTGTTCAGTTCTCAGTTTTATAAAGTGAAAGCTATTAAATTTAGGGAACAACTTATATCGTTGGTACTCCAATGGAAACCATCAATATTTATGAAACATTTTGTCTTGTTTTATGCTATTAAGTACCTTATATTGACAAGTATTTCTCACGTTTGTGTGAAGCACTTCCATATGCTGAGTATCTTCGGTTATAATATAAAAAATGGCTTTTACCTAAGAAGCATTCACTTTTATGTTTTGCGTCTATCAATGGAATCGCTGGTATGACGCAGCGTGGGACCGTGAATACGTTGTCTGTATAGTTGTGCTTGCAGAAATGAAAAGTACAGTTAATTGTAATATTATTCTTACAAAACAATATACGTACATGTACTTACAATTCTAGCATTGTGATGAAACTAACTAAATGTTACCCTCAAACCTCAAATTATCAAATTATTGATGTCTTGTATGGGGGGAAATAGTTCTTTATTGAAAATTGAAAACAGCCTATGGGTGATGTAAATTTCATGTTTGGATTAGTGTATGATGTGTGACGTATTGTTCATGTTTGCACCGGTGTATAACATGTGCTTATTCTAGGTGACATACTTTTCATGTTTAAACCGAGGTATCAAGTGTCTTCACTCTAGGTGGTGTATTATTCAAGTTTTGCTACGGGTCATCATGTATGCCCACTCCGGGTGACACATCGTTTATGGTGCATCATGCGTACATAACACTCTAAAAACACATTGAGTTGAGCGGAAATAAATGTCAGAAACTGGTAAAGCTAACAACGTGATTTCTTTGAAATGTTCGAATTTGTCTGGGTTTAATTACATTACGCATGACAGCCAGAGTAAATATAATTATTTCCATGAGGGTATACGTTTCAAAGAGTATTCATTAACGTTGTATTGTATTGATGACAAATGGTAACCAAAATACAATATGGAACAATGGTTAACTAATCGTTGAGTTATGTGAAGCTTTGTGGCGACAAATGGTGTCTGGAACGTCTATATTGGATACATACGACATTTTAAACAAATATCTGAATCCAGCACAATGCTTCCCCTCTTATTTACATTTGCTTATCCCACTCATTTATATGGTAATATTTCTCATCAGACATGGAGACGTTGCCAATACTTTTGTTTACTTACAACAAGAAATTCAACTCCAAACATGGAATCATGTGTGATACTGTAAACTCTTATATTTTCGTGTGTGTTACTAAGTAACTATCGTGGATTTTGATCAAATGCATTATCGTGGGATCGTAAATTCGTGGATTCAAGACATGAAATGATAAACCCATTTTCGATATTTGAGAGGTCGATTAATCGTGTCACTGGATTTTTACTCTGACTGGACTATATTATAACTGTTTTAATAACGGTAAATTGTGTGCAAAACATGTTTGTTCAATACAATTTAATGGTTCGCGTGCTGACGAAGCCATTAAAGTTACCCGTATGAAAAATAGGCTGATCTTTTTACTAACGGTCAAGCTGATGCTTAAGAACAGGCAGAAAAATCCGACTTTACGCACTAAGCGCTTGATGAAGTTTAATCAGTCCAGGTCAGGTCCGTCGACCATTTCATACCTCCATTTTAACGCACTCTCTGATAGGTTTTGATAGACGTGTTGTTAATTCTCACCTAAAACATTGTCCTGAATGCCCGTACAATTTATGATTATACCACTAAATACAGACAATTACCAGTGTGTTTTATTAACCGATAGATCATATTTATTATGTTTTGTTATATGCAATGTTGCTAAATACAGAACTTGGTTACATCGACATCGATCACACTGTCCCAGAGAGCATCATACAGTCAGGACTCGATATAACGACACCCGATATACTGACAAATTCATTATACTGACACCATATTTGGGGACAAAAGTATTAAAACGCTCTTTGTATCAATTCAGTATATTGACATATTCGTTACAACGACATTTTTCTTGGAAACGAACAGCGTCGCTGTATCGAGTTCTGACTGTATAACCAGCATTGTACATAAAAACCTGCACATCACTGTATGACTTATTAGGAGACGATACAATTCAACGGGTATGACTTATTGCGATAATCGGAAGTTGAATCGTTTATTCACTGCGGTATTCATATAAGCGAAATAAACAAAATATCGTCAGAATAGTTTGACGAACCTTTGGATCCACCTCCATGCTGATTGTCAGTTATTGTTCTTTCAGATTGCGGCCGAACAGGGCTATTGTATGAATTTTATATGCATCCTTTTTGGCACTCTTTGTGTAGCATTTTCAACAAACTCTTCACCAATTCGTGTCATTGCTATGGTATTGAAGTTTGTAAGATAGTGCGAATAAATTAATCTCGTCCTCGAACCTTTTATTAACCTAATTTAAAAGGTTAATTCTGGTCTATGATTTGACCTATGACCTTGGTGTTTCATAAGCCCTTAGTAAAAGGTGTGGTAGAAACACTGACTTATATGTTAGATGTATAAAAAACCAAGAGAGATACGGAGTCCCTAGGGATACTCGAAAGCACGTCTCCTTAGGCAACCACATACCATGACAAGTTAAATGGCAAAGGGTGGCTGAGACGGCTTAATTGCTGAAAGCGGCCCTCAAAAACTGGAATAAGTAACTTGTTACTGAATAATTTATAACTTCATTATTAAATTATAATAATAATGTATTGTCATTTTTAATTTTACGTTACTTTTATACCATGCGATATATTATATACGAGTATATAGCATTAGTTCCATTGGAAAACATAAATAGTTCTGTTCTACGTCTATTGTTCACATTAACTTCTAAAATGTTCGTTAAATAATGCAGATAATAACCAATTATAGAAAGAACTAGACGGGGTGCATCGTCTACAAAGACAATTTACGTAGTATTGTGAATTTGTTACAGAAAGCATGACAATCAATAGATATGCTTGAACAGAGTTCAGTGCAGTTTTCAGACATGTAAGTCAGTGATTGTTAAACTGTCTGGAACGAATCTTATCTGAATGTATATAGGGATTTAATAACGGCATATTCTGGGTTTATTTGACGAAATCATAGACCAATACTCACGTGAGCATCAGCAAAGAATGTATTAAACGTACTTAGAAACGAGCATGAGGTTACATGTATTTATCGTTGAGTTTCCTAGAACTGAGTTCTATATTTAGCGCATTTATTTGATTAAGGACAAAACATAAGTGTGACCCCCTCCCTTATTACACTTGACTACGGTATAGTTATGTAATTGTTACCGATGGGTCCGCCTATGGTTGGTTGTTGGTCGTGGCCTAGTTCAGGTATCGTCGGACTATTCCTTTATGTCATTTATTTACAATAGTACTGTTCAGTGTTTGTAATGACGTCACATTCTTGACTTTACATGGCGATGTATTTAACAATTGCGTCACATTCCTTGACTTACATTGCGATGTAACTGATAGTGACGTCATAATATCATGGCTTTGTACTGGCTTTATAAATAAGACCCTGCACCTAACTGATTTCCCTGGCAAAACTGTGAGCGTGCATATGAACTATTGGTTGGACGTAATTTGTACTTCATTAGCGATACTACAGTCCGGGTCAAACGATAATAGCCTCACAATATCTTCATTTGGCAACAAAGGCATGTATTATTGGTTGGAAATGCAGGCATTGCTGGGTGCGCATACATGATATAATTTGTGGCTATTGTGAGTGATCAGCTGATATCTCAGAAAATATCAATATAATGTATTCTGCTATCATGTCCTGTTAGACGACCGTTCCAAACAGATCAGCAGACTATTACCCTGTATTGTATCAGTAGAACTCGTACCAATGCTTGCATGTTTCCTGTTATTGTCATCTGATGGACATGTGATTGTCAGCACTGAAATAGAAAACATATAATAACCGATCATAGTCCAGGAAGTGATAAACACAAAATACATATGATCTATTTTAACAATACATTCTGTACCCAAAATACGAAATCACCATTTTGCTGGCGTGCACATTTTGATTGTCTTCGGCATCACTAAACGATGTACGTACTACGAGCATTAACAAAATGCAAACACTCCGCAGTGACAGACTAGTATGTTTGAAAGGTAATTTATCTTTATGGCTGAAATTACTCTTCAACCACCCACTAATGTTTTCAAACGAACCTATGTAATAATGAACTATATATAGTCTGCCTATGATGACCCTAGCCTTTGTTAACACATATAAATGAACATTAAATATATTTGTTATGTCTATATTTGTTTAATCTTGTGCATCTTTTTTAAAGTATACTATTTCGATCTACGCTCATAACCAACGGTTAGTTGACCGTGCAGTGTTTATATTATCCATGTTTATTTACTGATATAGAGCTAAAGTTTCTTTGTGTAAGTCATCGGGTCAATTGACTAATGTACACATGCCAAAACCCTTGTCCATTTTTCTGATAACTAGAACGATCATTACTAGAAGCACCGTTTGCCTGAACTTCATCCATGAGCAGAAACTTGTACAGGGCCCAAAATAATACAACATTTCCACCTATGAGAGCTATATAAAAGCTTATCAGTTTTTCTTTGTCATACTATAATATTTATGGTTTTATTGGTTTATATAATTGTGTATTGCGTGTTTTCGTATTTACATTAGTAGTCACTGTCGCTGGTCGGCTGTTATCTTGTTATTTACCCTCGGAATTTCTGAAATGTGGTCTCTATATGAAATTTATGACTATCTGCAATAATTTACGACGACACATGTGTATGCTATCATTTACCACTGAAATCATATTTTATGCATACTAGTGTGTCACTTACTTAAAGGAAATATTGCTACAGAAGTTCATCGTTCATATAAAACATTTAATCACTCATCTACGGGATGTGCTGTTTTGAAGTCAGATAAGGTTACCGAAAGTCTAGTCTTTTAGATCTGCAATGTATATTGTCCAACGTGGGACGCCTTAATTTGAATAATATATGAAATAACAAATTGACAATGCGTTTGGTCGAATTACTGCTGCACACCACTACAAGGACATTACAGGATAAAATATTTACAATGTGTTGGAAGTGATATCCAGACAAACAGACTGTCAAGAAATTATAAATAAACGGTTTTCAATTTGGATTATTTCATTTTGGAGCAAACTATTCGCTTTGTTTGCTTCAGTTACGGAAACTAATGGGTATAACTATTTAATATTACACAAGCTGATGGAAACGATCATGTAAATCAGACTTAATTGTTAAAAAGGAATTTCTCTGCAATACTTTATTTAATGCATGCTTTCAGCAACATAAACCGTCCCGGTGGATCATTTAAACATTCATGGTCCGAGTCAAATGTTTACAGTTAATCCGAAAGTGTTTTAGAAATACAGACAACCTGTAATTATGCATTGGATTGGGGCATACTGGGGCATCACAGGCTATATCATTGGAGTATTTTAATATTTTATATGGAAATGCTTAAGTAGGGAATCAATAAACGTACTTCCGATATAAGTGCAGTTTTATTCCATCTCGAACAAGTAACTGCAGGGTAAAACTTTGTCTTTCAAGACAGAAGCTATTGGTGAATACTTCAAATTTCCTCATTTGTATTGATATTTTGGGATGAAATTTCGACCGTTCCTTATAAACTCATAACCTACGTGTGCCGATCTACGGTTCTATAGTTAGAGAACTGCAAATTAAGGTCATCTTATTTGGTTGATGGTGCGGCCAGAGTAAAAATCAAATATCTAAGTTTTCTTCTGTTTTTGTTTTGGATCGGTTCAACAATGGGCGTCGTGGTGTCTGTGGTGGTCAAAAAGTCACACCAAGTGCCATATTGCAGTAAACGCATTATTTTCTAGTGCAGTTGTTTAGTTAGGGTCGGAATATAGTCCTTACTTGGCTGTGGTCCTGTTGGTAATGTTGACTCTACATGGCTATATATTTTGGATAAGTGCGCCACATTCTTGGTCGTACATGGCGATGTAACTGAAAGTGACGTCATAATATCTTGACTTAAGGAGGTACGCGCACCTTTTATCTAACGATCGAATTTTCCTTGAAACATCTTAAAATGACAGAACAGTCTTCTAGAACAACATTGAAATCATAAAAATGATATGTCACCAGGCTCGTTTTCGACATACATGGCTTTCTAATGACCTACCATTGTATTTTGGTCATTTTATCTATTTCCTGCATTTATGGCACCATTATGTTCTTTTTAAGATTATTACTGTTTGAAACCACTTTTAAGCAATGCATGATATTTTGTGTGTTCAATGGTCATTCCCATTGACATTAGTCACAATTCCAGCTGCCTGGTGAACAAATTCAGTATTTGAACATGATAAATAGTTACCCCACCCACTTGCAAAAAAGTGTGATTTTTAAAAGATTTCAAATGAAGGTCAAAAAATACCCAACGATCGAAAATTATTTAAAATTGGCCCCAAGTTTAGTATCAAACAGAACACCAGTTTAGTCAAATAAAAAATAGGGGTCACCAGCCTTTTTTGGGAGCTGTGCATAAAAAAGCACTAATTATGAATAAATTTGCATAAAATTAACCTAATTTGCATATTGTAATGAAATAATTTTTTCTTAAAAATATTTCAAAGTGTGGCTACCTCTTATAACTAAACCATGCACTACATATTATATATAAGCGTATGCATTTGAACAATTGTAGGGACTTATTATGAACCCATATTATTCACAATTTTGCCGTTCCCCACCCACTTTTTCATACAGGCAAAAAATAAAAAGTTAAAAATATCTCATTTTTGCGATAATATTTTGTTTATTTTCATTAATCAACATTCATATGCAATCATTGAAACTAAAATTCATGTTTGTTCTTATCTAATACGATTTTGAAATTTCGCGCATGCGCACAAGGCAGCTCGTACCTCCTTAATCCTGGCTAAAGTAGACGCTGAACCTAACCGATTGCCTGGCAAGTGTGTGATCGTGCTAAGGAATGAAATATTGGTTGGACGTAATTTGTACTTCAATGAAGATACTGTAGTTCGCGTCAAGCGATAATAGCCTCACAATATATTCATTTTGCAACAAAGGCATGTATCATTGGTTAGAGATGCAAGCATTGCTGAGTGTGCATACATGATCTAATTTGTGGCTATTGTGAGTGATCAGCTGATATCTCAGAAAATATCAATGTAATGTATTATGCTATCATGTTCTGTTTGACGACCGTCCCAAACAGATCAGCAGACAATTACCCTTTATTGTATCAATATTTCCTGTGATTGTCATGTGATGGTGATCTGATGGACATGCGATTGTCAGTCACTGATTATAATAATCAATAACAGTCCAGGAAATTATATACAGCCAAATACAAGTGATGTATGTTTAGCCATACATTCTGTACCCAAAATACGAAATCACCCTTTTGTATTTGCAGAATGTTGGTGTGCATAGTTTGATTGTCTTTAGCATACGCATATTTAAGAGTTTTGCAAACACTCGGCATTGACATACAACTGTATTTGATACATAATTTACTTTGTGGCTGCAAAAAGGTCTTTAAGCATCCTGTAATGTTTTAGAATGAATCTATGTAATAGTGAACTATATATAGTCCGCCGATGATAAACCTAGTATTTGTTTACAAATAAAAATGAATTTGCACTTTTAATGTATGCAGTCTTTCAATTTAATCTCATAAAAAGCGGCCAGTCGATCATGTAGGGTTTGTATTATCCCTGTTTAGTTATTGTTAGGGCTAGAGGTATCTTCGGCGAGCTATAGTTACTTTGTGTGGGTCATCGGGTCAATTGATCATTGTAGACATGCCAAAACCATCGTTCAAATTGTTTTGATAACTCGGACGGTCAATACTAGAAGCATCGGGTGCCTGAACTACAATCATGAGCAGGGACTTGTACAGGGCCCAAAATAAATACAACATATCCATATACGAGAGCTGTATAAAAGCTTATCGGTGTTTCTTGGTCATACTATATTATTTATGGTTTTATTGGTTTATATAATTGTGTATTGTGTGTTTTCGTATTAATTTTACATTAGTAGTCACTGTCGCTGGTCGGCTGTTATCATGTTATTGACTCTCTAAATGTCTGGTCTCTATATGACATTTATGACTGTCAGCAATAACTTACAATGAACAATGTAAATGCTATTTATACTAGTGCATTTAATTTACCAAAGAAATAATATTTTATGCATACTCGTGTCTCACTTACTTGTTTGAAATATTGCAACCGAAGTCCAGATTAACCATTTATTCACTAAATCTACGAGATTGGCTGTTTTGAAGTCAGAAAAGGTTACCCAAATGATTGTCCAGTAGAAATGCAATGCATATGGTCCAACCTGGGACCCCATAACTTGAACAATATATCAAACAACAAATTGACAATGCGTTTGGTCGAATGCTGGTGCTGTTTATCGAAATACATTCTAACATTACTGCTGTACACCACTACAAGTACATCACTGGATAAAACGTTTACAGTATGTGGCACGGGGTATTCAAACAAACAGACTAAATAATTTCTAAACCAACAATTTTTAATTTGATTATTTCAGTTTTCGAGAATATTGTTCGCTTTGTTTGTTTCAGTTATAGGAAATAATTGTTATAACGAGCTAATGGAAACGGTCATATAAATCAGACTTAATTGTTAAATATAAATTTCTCTGTAATACTTTATCTAATGCATGTTTTCAGCAACATGAACCGTCCCGATGGATCATTTTAACATTCATGATCGGAGTCAAATGATCACAATTAATCGGAAAGTGTTTTAGAAATGCAGACAGCCTGTGATTATGCATGGGATGAGGGGCATGCTTGATGCAGAAATGTAGGTACACATCACAGGCTATATCAACGGATTATTTAAATATCTTATATGGAAATGCATTAAGTAGGGAATCAATAAACGTACTTCTATTATAAGTGCAGTTTTATTCAAGTTTGTCATTCAGTATGACTATCGTGTCTGCAATGCCTAGTGTCAGGACGCACGGATGTGAATAAACCGACTTATTATTTGTTCTTTTAACCGATACCAAAGGTGTTCGCAGGATAAAATATACAACGATTAAAGCTAACCATCATTCGAGTTTCAATTTAATAACCCTATATGTGATGTAGCTATCTTTGACTTCTCGACATTCAGTCATTTATTTTAGTGACTAAACAGTTGCCACAATACATGCCGACTTATTGTTTGTTCCCTTGACCAATGCCTCGGGTAGATAAATAATGCAACGATTAAAGCTAACAGAATGATGAAGACACATGTTTCAGCACTTAAAGTCCCTATCAATAATGCAGCTAAATTTGAGTTCTCGACATGCAGTCGTTAATTTTAGTGAGGAAACCGTTGTCACAAAAAAATCACTGCAGATTATGTTTAATAAATTCCTTTTCAATTTTAAATTACAATTTCTCCAGGATAGAAGATTGTATCCATCCCACACAACCGTCTACAAACATGGTAAAGCCAACCTTGGGCGAATTCTCGCAATTTCGATTTGTCAAAATTCAATTACAGTTTCTTATTAAATCTTTCATCAGATTACAGAAGTTGTCAGAACGTTATCTAATTCGAGTACACTAGTATATTCGCCCTGAACTGATAGGTCTATACATTTGTAGATACTGGAAGGAAATTAGATTGGAAAAAATCATAGATATCTTTAAAATGAAAACACCCATCCTGATATGTGACTGGGATGTTCTATTTAACAACATAGGAACAAAATATCAAATTAAGGAATATAGAAGAGACGCATGATGCAGTTTTTGGTAAAACAATTCTCACTAGATTTAATAGACTTTGTAGACCTACATGAACACGGTATGATGTAAGAAACTGAACCATACAAATGGTAGTTGATCACTGTACTTGTTTAGTGGTTGTTAGTCCTTATTTAAACTGTATTGTCTCAAAATGTTCATATGCATGGGCAGATAACATATGTTTTGCTTTGCATTTGTCTGATTCTAGCAGGATACTGTGTTCATATCATTGAAACATTAGGACGCATTACATTACTGAGCAATTGTTACACCCACTCTCAAACAAGTAACTGCAGCGAAATACTTTTTCTTTAAGACAGCAGCTATTAGAGAATACCTAAACTTTGAGTATGACTATGAGTGATCAGCTGATATCTCAGAAAATATCAATATAATGTATTCTGCTATCATGTCCTGTTTGACGACCGTTCCAAATAGATCAGCAGACAAATACCCTGTCTTGTATCAGTAGAACTCGTATCAATGCGTGCATGTTTCCTGTGATTGTCATGTGATGGTGATCTGATGGACATGCGATTGTCAGTCACTGAAACAGAGAATGTTCTATTATAATAATCCATAACAGTCCAGGAAATAATATACAGCCAAATACAAGTGATATATGTTTAGCCATACACTCTGTACCCAAAATACGAAATCACCGTTTTGTATTTGTATAATTTTGGTGTGCATAGTTTGATTGTCTTTAGCATACGCATATTTAATTATTTGGCATTTTAACATTCCGCAGTGACATACAACTGCATTTGATAATTACGTTTAATTGTGTTGCTGAAAAAGGACTTTAAGCATCCATTAATGTTTAAATATGAATATATTTTATAGTGAACTATATATAGTCCGCCGATGAGAAACCTTGCCTTTGTGTACAAATCAAAATGAAAATTAAATGCATTTTCGACGTCCATTTTTGTTCTATCTTTAGCGAAATCACTTTAAATGCATACAGTCTTTCAATCTAAGCTCATAAGCGGCCGGTCGATCATGTAGTGCTTGAATTTTCCCTGTTTAGTTATTGATAGGGCTAGAGGTATCTCCGGCCAGCTATAGTTACTTTGTGTGAGTCGTCGGGTCAAATGATCATACACATGCCAATACCCTCGTCAAATTCGTTATGATAATTAGAACAGTCAATACTAGAAGCATCGTGTGCCTGAACAAGGACTTGCACAGGGTCCCAAATAGATACACCATTTCCATATACGAGAGCTGTATTCAAGCTTATCAGTGTTTCTTGGTCATACTATATTATTTAAGAAATAAAAAAATCTGTTCGCGTATTTTGTCGGTGAATAAAACATGGGCAGGTTTTCGGATGCGGAAATATTAAATCATGAGTGCGTAGCATCCGAACGAGTGCCCGCGTTTTATTCACCGACAAAATACAAGAACAGAGTTTTTATTTCGATTCTAAATACGATACTATCCCGTGCTATTTAACTGCGCGCATTCCATTTGCATCCATTTGACATTGAACATAATTGCACGCTGAAATTGAGTGGCTGGTACAATTACCTCCCTCGTTAATGAAAATGATCTTCGTAATGTTCTGAAGGAAATAACACATTTTAAACATTGAAACAATTTTGATAACAAGAGTATAGGGTATCTATTTCATGAAATAAAAATATAATTGAATTGATCATCTGAAGTTGTTATGAAACTTAGTTTCGAGACTATATTGGAGTTTCTAAAAATAGATGCGTCATAGCTGTAACACTTGATACTCGTGCAACTCGCGACTCGCTGAAGTTTTTACTATAAAGTATACGTTTATACATTCATAAATATGTCACGTGATGCGGGGCGTAAATAGTAACAGCCAGTCCGATAGTTATGTGTTATTGCGGTAATAATACATGGCCTGGTTTGCTCTATGTGTATATGGATTAATCCGCAGATCGTGTTAGAATTATGGTTTTATAGGTTTATATCATTGTGTATTGCGTGTTTTCGTATTTACATTAGTAGTCACTGTCGCTGGTCGGCTGTTATCTTGTTATTAGCAATTTCTGAATTGTGGTCTTTATATGACATGTACGACTGTCTGCAATCTTTTAAGATTAAAAATTTGAATGCTATTATAACTAGTGCATTTCATTCACGATTGAAATAATATTATATATATACTATTGTGCCACTTTTAAGAAATATTGCTACATAAGTTCATCGTTCAAATATCATTCATTCATTCAATCTAAGGGGTGTGCTGTTTTGATCTTAAAAAAGGTAACAATATATTAAATATCAACTTGACAATGCGTTTGGTTGAATTTTGGTGCTATTTATCGACATACATTATAACATTACTACTGAACACCACTGCAAGTACATTATAAGATAAAACATTAGTAATATGTTGCAAGGAATAACAAGACAAACAGACTGTAAAACGTTTTTAAACAAACGCTTTTCAATTTGAATTATTTCTGTTTTCGAGGATATTCTCCGCTTTGTTTGTTTCAGATACGGGAAATAATGGCTATAAATATTGAGTATTATGCGAGCTAATGAAAACGATCATGTAGATCAGACTTTACTGTTAAATAAGAATTTCTCTGCAATGCTTTATTTAATGCATGCTTTCAGCAACATAAGCCGTCCCGATGTATCATCTAAACATTCATGATCCGAGTCAAATGATCACAATTAATCCGAAAGTGTTTAAGAAATCCAGACAACCTGGAATTATGCATGGGATGGGGACATACTTGATGCAGAAATGGTACGTACACACCACATGCTGTATCAACGGATTATTTTAATATTTTATATGGAATTGCATTATTTAGGAAATCAATAAACGTACTTCCGATATAAGTGCAGTTTTATGCCAGTATGCCATTCAGTGTATGATTCAATACTCGGCAATGTTGTCTTCCATGCCGTGTCTGGACGCACAAATGTGAAAAAATACTTACTATTTGTTCCTTTGACCGATAACGTAGACGTTCCGAGAATGAAAAGTACAACGATTAAAGCTAGCAGAATAACAACGATGTTACATTTTCTTGTCACAATAAGGTCCCAGCAGATTATGTTTAATAAATTTCTCCAGGATAAATAGATATATTATCCCACACAACCGTCTACAAACATGGTAAACCAAACCTTTGGCGAATTCACAAAATTTCAGATTTGCCAAAATTCAATTACAGTTTCTTATTAAATTGTTCATCAGATTACAGGAGTTGTCAGAAAGCTTTCTCATCCAAGTACACTAGTATATTTAACCGATATGTCTGTACATTTGCTGATACATGTAATAGAAGGAATTTAGATTGGAAAATATAATTCTATTCGAAAACATTGTTTTTGAGGTGGAGTGATTGTTTATTATTCTCGTCAATAGGTGTGCCTGGGTCGAGGGCATCCCAGTACACACCTTACAAATTCTCAATTAGTATATATATATAAATGTGTATTAGTAAAAAAGGTAAGATATAATATATAGCAGAGCTTGAAATGATAATCACGTAGTTATGATATTTAGTACTAACAATCTCCAAAATATTAACAATTTCATACATTGAAAATTTTAAAACATGTTGTTATATAATGCCAGAATATATATGGAACTTGTGTTACTTATAAACAAAACACTATCCTAAGTTTTATAGAAGCAAATAACAATGTGACATTCTCAAATAGTATACTGGTTCCGGTGTTAATGCCGATCCTTATATGTGAATAAGATATTCTGTTTTACAACGTAGAAATATAATATCAAATGAGGTAATACATAAGAGACGGATGCTGCGGTTTTGGGAAAAACAATTCTCACTAGATCGTATTGAATTTGTTCAGACGTTTTACATGAAAACAGTATTGTGTAAGAAACCGAGATATGCATAAAGGTAGTTTATCATTGTGCTTGGTAAGGATTTATCAGTCGTTATTGAAAACTGTAGTTGTCTCCAAATTGTCATATTCAAGGGCAGTGTAACCCAGCTGAAGGATGGTGATGTAAGATGTGTTTTGCATCTGTTTGATTCTAACATGATACTGCGTTCATGTCATATACAACATTTGAATGCATTATACTACTGGAAAATTGTTGCATCACCTCTCAAACAAGTTACTGTGCAGCGTATCACTGAGTCTTTTAATTCAGTAGCTAATGGTGAATACCTACCGTTGCGTGTCAATTATAACCAGAGTTATGACCCTTTGTTACGTTTACTATATATCATTTAGTGAAAAATTTAGTGTGTTGAACTCCTCATAAACTGTTGGGTAGAATTTCTTCAAACGTTCACAGACTAACTACCCCAATGTATAGTTAACGGTACAGGATGGAATTTTCGCTGCGTCATTTTTTCTAGAATTATGGCCCTTTGTTATTTTTACTATTTACCTCATAGTATAAACGATTGAGTGGAATTTCTTCAAACTTTTACAGATAAACAATCTCAATGTATAGATGACCGTAAAGGATGGCATTTCGCTGTGTCAATTGTTACCGGAAACATGACATTTGATCTTTTTACTTTGTATCCCATAGTGAAAATAATCGTGTGTGTACAACTCCTCACACACTGTTTGGTTGTTTCAAACTTTTCTCAGATTAACAATCTCAGTGTATAGACGGGCGTTAATAATGGACTTTTGTTTGTGTCTTTTTTACCTGAATGATGGACCTTTGTCATGTTTAACATAATTATAGTCCACAAGGCCATAGTAATTGAATAATGATTTAACCTCAACCTTATTTTGGCCACTACCCTTCCCAATTTAAAATGATATTTGCTATAATGGGGGCACCCGTGTTTCATAGACACAATTTCTAGTTGTACTGTAATGGTTTTTAATGATTTTAATGGCGATGTGACTGAAAGTGACTTCATAATCTCTTGACTTTATACTTCCTATAGAAATAAGACGCTGTGTTTAACTGATTGCCTGGTAGGGCAAGTTTGTGATCGTGCTAAGGAATGAAATACAGTGTATTGGTTGATATGGCAACAGACACATTGAAAATAGCTTTAAACCGGTAGGGGACTTCTGTATTGCTTGCAATTCTTAATGACTTGTTAATTACGTCATATCTCGATTTGTTCTATTACGTCATTTTACTTATTGAAACTGTGTCACTAGTTTCAAGGTTTTCAGATTTTTTGTTGCTGAAATCGGGCCTTTCAACGTTTGAATACTGTTACTTTACTTTTGAGACTAAAGGCTGCTAAAACTATGTAGTTCAGCAGTTTTACTGTTGTAACTAGGTCATTCAGCGTGGGCTTTCTGCCTTTTGTTTGCTGAATCTTTTCTATTCAGTTTTTAAACTATGAGACAAGGGGCGTTTAATTTTTTTGCTCGGTAGTGTGTTGGGCACTTCTTCGTTTTAAGATTCCTTACAGCTAAAGCGGGGCAATATAGTCCTTTTGCTGTGGAAACTGTGACATTCAGCTAGTTAGTAGGTCATCCGACTATACGGGCCTTTCAACGTTTTAATACTGTTTTTTAACTTTTGAGACTAAAGGCTGCTATAGCTATGTAGTTCAGCAGTTTTACTGTTGTAACTAGGTCATTCAGCGTAGGCATTCCGCCTTTTGGTTGCTGTATCTTTTCTGCTGGGTCATTCAGCTAGTTATAATTTATTATACTTTTCGACAGCTTGGACTTGGGCGGATCTGCGCTTGTTTAGTTGGGCATTGTGCTTTGTGTGTTTTAATGGTTTCTGTGCTCGGCTGGTTAAGTTGAGTGCTGCCTGCCCTGTCTGACTTAATATAATCTTTTTGGACGTACTGTTTACTTTATTAGCGATACTTTTCAAACGACAATAGCTTCACAATATCTTCATTTGGCAACAAAGGCATGTTTTATTGGTTAGAAATACAAGAATTGCTCAGAGTGAATACATGGTGTAATTTGTGGCTATTCTGTTGATCAGTTGATACAACATGTATCTCAGAAAATATCAATACAAAGTATTGTGCTATCATGTCCTGTTTGATGATCGTTCCAAACAGAACAACTGACACTTACCCTGTAATGTACCAGCAGACCTCGTATCAATGTTTCCTGTTATTGTCATGTGATGGTCATCCGAAGGTCATATGATTGTCACATGAAGGTCATATGATTGTCACATAAAGGTCATATGATTGTCACATGAAGGTCATATGATTGTCACATGAAGGGCATGTGATTCTCATTCACTGAAACAGAGAACGTATATTACTCAATCACAGTCCAGGAAGTGATACATACTCTACCTATAATACGTAATCACCCTCTTACCTTTCTATAATATCAGCGTGCATGATTTGATTGTCTTCAGAATCACAAAATCATGTGGCTATAATATAGCTCTTCAAGTATCCAATATTGATTTTAAACAAACCTATGTAATACTGAACTATATGTATATATAGTCCGCCGATGAAAAGAAGCGATGCTAAACTTAGTCTTCGTTTACAAATAAAATATGGAAATTAAATACATTTTCGATGTCCATTTTTGTGCAATTTTGTACGTAATCCCTTTAATACATATATCTACTCTTTCAATCTACGCTCAAAACAAGCGGCCAGTTGACCTTGCAGTGTTAGTATTATCCATCTTTATTTATTGATAGGGCTAGGGGTAACTCGGGCGAACTATAGTTACGTTTTGTGAATTATCGTCTCAATTTATCAGTGTACACATGACAAAAAACCCATCCAATTATTTTTTATAACTAGGGACAGTCAATACTAGAAGCTTGAGCAGGAATTTGCACAGGGCCCAAAATAAATATAACATTTCCATCTACGAGAGCTGTATAAAAGCTTATCAGTGTTTCTTGGTCATACTTTATTATTTATGGTTTTATTGGTTTATATAATTGTGTATTGCGTGCTTTCGTATTTACATTAGTAGTCCCTGTCGCTGGTTGGCTGTTATCTTGTTATTTACCCTCTGCATTTCTAAAATTGTCTTCTCTATATGACATTTATGACTGTCTGCAATAATTTACGAGGATACTTTCGAATGCTGTTATTACTAGTGTTTTTAATTTACCACAAAACATATTTCATGCATACTATTGTGTCACTTACTTGTTTGAACTATTGCTAATGAAATTCATCTTTTAAAAAAACACAATGAGCCAGTCTCCAGGAAAACCTGCTATTTTGACAAAAATATTAATTTTGAGATTTTTCATAGTATTACAGGATAGTGTTAAATAAGCAAATTGCAAAAGAAAGTATGTTAATATCTTGAGTTTCAAGGAAGTTACAGCTGTTTTGTAGAGTCCCTATTCGAAGCATTTTGTGTGACGTCGCAAACGTCATTCGAACGTTATTCGACGTAACTGAAATAAGTATTTCATTATTACACCATTTAATCAATTCTTGACATAGACTGTTCAAAATAGTATCAAATTCTATAATTATGTTTCATTTTTCAAAATATATATCAAAATAGAAATTGTTTGCATTCAGAGAAAGGCTACTTCTGTTTTAAACATCTAAATCCTTGTTTTTCTCAATCGGAGGACTTTTCTGAAATTGGTCACCATAGCAACGAAGTATGTGTTTTCGACATTATTCATAGGAAAATTTAAAGCTAAGGTATAGTACTATATGGGTCCATTACTTAAAATAGAATCAATAGATATGTATTTTTTCTTGTTTTAGAGCTTGATCAAAATCTTGTTACATATAGTAATTACATAATGTCATTATAGCAGGTTTTCCTGGAGACTGGCTCACATTTATTCACTCGATCTACGCGATGTGCTGTTTTAAAGTCAGAGAAGATTCCCAAAAGTCCAGTCTAGTAGGTTTGCAATGTATATGGTCCAATCTGGGACCCATTAACTTGAACAAAATATAAAAAAACAAAATGACGATGCGGTGTTTGGTCGAATTTCGGTGCTGTGTATCAAAATGCATTCTAACACCGCTGAAAGGACATTACAGGATAAAATGTTAACAAAAATGTTGCAAGGGATATCCAAACAAATAGACTGTAAAATAATTCTAAACAAACAGTTTTCCATTTGGATTCTTTCAGTTTTAGAGAAAAGGATTCGCTTTGTTTTTTTTCAGTTACGGAAATAATGGGTATAACGATTGGATATTATACGAGCTAATGGAAACGATCATGTAAATCAGACCTTATTGTTAAATATGAATTTCTCTGCAATACTTTATTAAATGCATGCTTTCAGCAACATAAACCGTCCCGATGGATCATTTATACATTCATGATCCGAGTCAAATTATCACAATTAATCCGAAAGTGTTTTAGAAATACAGACAACCTCGAATTATCCATGGGATGGAGGCATACTTGATGCAGAAATGTTATGTACACATCACAGGCTGTTTCAACGGATTATTTTAATATTGTATATGGAATTGCATTAAGTAGGGAATCAATAAACGTACTTCCGATATAAGTGCAGTTTTATTCCAGTATGCCATTCAGTGTCTGATTCAATGCTCGACAAACGTGTCCCCCATGACTATTGTCTGGACGCACGGATGTGAATTTATAAACAAACTTACTATTTGCTCTCTTCACCGATACCGCGGCCGTTCCGATGATACAAACTTCAAGCTAACAGAATGACGACAATGTTACAGTTCCAGCACTTAATGACCCTATATATAATGCAGCAACAGTTAAGTTTATTCCAGTGCGGAAACCTTTGTCACAATACGACCCCAGCAGATTATTTACAATAAATTCCTTTCCAGTTTTCAATTACAATTTATCCAGAATAGAAGATTGTATCCCACACAGCCGTCTACATACATAATACCCAACCTTGGGCAAAATTTCGCAATTTCAGATTTGTTGAAATTCAATTACAGCTTCTTATCAAGTTGTTCATCAGATCACGAGAGTTGCCAGAACGCTATCTCTTTCTAGTATACTAGTACCGTCGAGTCACCGGTTTTCGTTAGGGTAAGGATATAACGGGCGATAAATGGTCAATTGTACGTCATATTGAGATTATTAAGTTATCAAAATGAAGAAAATTATTAAGAACACCGTTACAACAGTGTCAACCATTATCTGGAATTACTTACTTACTTAATCTCCTGGATCCGAGTCGGATCTTAAGGTCGCAACAAGATTTCTCCATCCAGATCTGTTCTTGGCTTTCACTTCAGTCTCGCCCCAGGTTAGTCCCAATTCTTTCAGTTCTGTTTCTACTGTTCGGCGCCAGGTGGTCTTCGGTCTTCCTCTTACCCTGAGGTGTCCATCGAAGGGCTATTCTCGTGTTTTTGATACGGGCATTCTGAGGATATGTCCTAGCCATCGAAAACGTCGCTGTTTGATTTGTTGGATGATACAGATGGAATTCGTTAATTCAAGAAGGTTTTTTTTGGAAATTTCGTTGGGCCAAAATATTGTGCAGATTTGTCTGATGCAGCCATGGTGGAAGGTTGATAGTGATTTCATGTCAAATTTGGTCACTCTCCAGGATTCACTCCCATATAGTAGTATGGATTTAACATTGCTGTTGTAAATACGCAACTTTTCCGGCTGTATTGGTTGGACTTCCATATTGGTCTAAGTCTACGGAATGCTGATCTTGCTTTCGCTAGTCTGTTTTGATGTCCTTGTGTGTAGGGTCTGCAGTGCTAACAACATTATCGGAAATGCCGCCCATTTAATGACGCCACTGACGTGAGCATAAAAACACTCAAATACCTGAAATCGTGACGTTTAAACTAACTGTGTTAAAAAAACGTATGATCGAGTTTTTACCTTTAGGGTAGCATTATTCTAAACTTAAAAGATTCCGTATGCCATTAAAAGTGTAATATGCTACAAATTTTCAATTTAAACGAATAGTTAAGAAATTAAATAAGACCGCACTAGAAATGTGTATCACTACGCGCTTTCACAACATAGATCCGTAGGCTAGGTAAATCAGGAATCTACGAACATTTTAACAAAATAATATTAATTTTGAGTGCCGAATGACGTTTGAAAATATCTGATCTACTACCGAAATTAGCAACAACATTGTGAATTACCGAATATTTCTATTAAACAAAGACTTTCCAGGGAAAAACAATCGTGAAAATTAACTGTCCTGGGTCCGCATGGCATAAGATTACGTCATCATTTGTCTCCCTTGATTGTATTTGCATATTGAGGAACCAGTCCATTTCGACAATAGGAAAAGCGTAAACAAACAGAGGATGGCTAATAAATTGATGTAAAGTCGAGCATGCGGCATGATTTGAATGTAAATCGATTGGAACTATTTGGCATTACACAATTTGACACATTTTTTGATGGATCGGTAATTATCTTACTTCATCGTTATTGAAATGCTATTTGATTCATTATAGCATAAAAACGGTGATTTTGCCCATACGTTAACGGGACGAAAAACTCGCGTAAACATAAAGATTCACGCGCTGTTAACGTCCAGTTTTACGTATGCTCATTTCAGGGCCGCACCGGCGACTATAAAGGTTGTACAGCTTCATATGAACAGTTATTCCCATTTTATTTCTAAGTACTAATAAGTACTAATTCGTTTTCTATAATATTTAAATTATACATTTAAACAAACCCGCAGTATCCATGTTTTCTTGGTATTTGCCAATACCGGAAGTCGACGTGCATAACAATAACTGGTATGACGTTACGTTTGTTTTCGCGACGTCGTCACAAAATCTCCCGCCAAAATATCATTATTTTGAAATACAAACGCATTAATTGATGTTTTGTATGCTATAATAGCGTTTACGCATGTTTTTGTCGCTTTATAACATATGCAGAGTCCCTCGGGAGCGTTGGTGCCCTCACCCTGGCGGGCTTGGGCACCAACAATCCCTCGGGAAAGCCCGAAAAAGCATGCGTTAACCCTACATTTATGAATAAGAAGGTCAACTTTAATATTCTGTTTTCTCGCTTATAACGTCATAACTAAAATATCAATGGAGATATTGAAAGTAGTTCCACTATAACGATTACTAGGGTATCACGATTTCAGGTTACTCGACGGTATATTCGCCATGAATTGATACGTCTATACATTTGTTGATACTGGGGGCAATTAGATTAGGAAATATTATTATTAAATTTTTTAAAATGAAAATACCGATCCTTATTTGTGACTGAGATGTTCTATCAAACAATGTAGGAACATAATATCAAATTAGGGAATATATAAGAGACGAATGTTGCAGTTTCGGGTAAAACAATTTTCACTTGATCTAATACATTTAGATTTTGTCAATACTTCGTATATGAACAACACATCATGTAAGAAACAGAAACGTGCAACAGGTAGTTGATTACTGGGTTTGTTTAGGAGTTATCAGCCCTTATTTAAACTGTAATTGTCTTCTATTTTTGATAGCCAGGGGAAGATAACTACTGATGAAGGATGGTGACGTATGATTTTTTTTACATTTGTCTGATTCTTACATGATACTGTATTGATATCATATACATCTTTTGAACGCATAATATTACTGGGAAATGGTTGCATCACCTCTCAAACCAGAATCTGCAGCCTAACTATGAATTTCAATACAGCAGCTACAAACTTTGTATTGAAAGTTTGGGATAAAATCGCTACCGTTTCTTGATTACCCATTATATGGGTGTGCCGATCTACTGTCCTGTAGATAGAGAATCCTTCGTGCTAAGGATTGAAATGAAATATTGGTTGGAAGTAATTTGTCCTTCATTAACGATACTACAGTCAGCGTCAAACGATAATAGCCTAACAATATCTTCATTTGGCAAAAAAGTAATGTATCATTGCTTAGAAATACAAGCATTTCTGTGTGTTCAAACATGCTATGATTGGTGGCTATTTTTGTGCGATCAGCTGGTATCTAAGATAATATCAATACAATATGTTCTGCTATCATGTCCTGTTTGACGACGGTTCCAACAGACAATTACCCTGTATTGTATCAATAGAACTCGTATCAATGCTTGCATGTTTTAGTGATTGTCATGTGATGGTCATGTGATGGTCAGTCACTGAATCAGAGAACGTATATTAATCAATCACAATCCAGGAAGTGATAAACAACCAAACACACGTGATGTATGTTTATCAATATATATTCTGTACCTGAAATACGCTATCACCATTGTCCTTTTTAGAATATCAGCATGCGTAGTTCGGTTGTCTTCAGATTCACAAAACGATGTGGCTGAAATTAGCTCATCAATCATCCAGTAAAGTTTTAAAACGAGCATATGAAATAATGAACTAAATATAGTCTGCTGATGAAAAGAGGCGATGATAAACCTAGCCATTGTTTACATATTAAAATAAAATTCAATACATTTTCGATGTCCATTTCTGTTCAATATTGTGAGTAATCCCTTTAATGCATATACTCTTTCTATCTACGCTTATAACAAGCAACCAGTCGACCGTGCAGTGTTTATAACATCAATGTTTATTTATTCATAGGGCTATGTTATTTTCGGCCAGTTAATATTACTTCGTGTGAGTCGTTGGTAATATTGATCATTGTACACATGCCAAAACCCTCGTCAAATTTGTTTTGATAACTAGGACGGGCAATACTACTAGCATCGATCTAAATTCATGGGCAGGAACTTGCACTTGGACCAAAATAAATACAACAATTCCATATACGAGAACTGTATAAAGCTTATCAGAGTTTCTTGGTCATAATATATCATTTATGGTTTATATCATTGTGTATTGTGTGTTTTCGTATTAACGTTAGTAGCCTCTATCGCTAGTCGGCTGATATCTTGTAATTTACCCTCTGAGTATCTGAATTGTTGTCTCTATATGACATTTATGATGTTCTGTAATAATTAACGATGAACAACGTGAACGATATTATTACTAGTGCATTTCATTGACAACTGAAATCATTTTTTATGTATACTAGTGTGTCATATATAAGAAATATTGCTACATAAGTACATCGTTCAAATAAAACATTTTAATTTTATTCACTCAAACTACGAAATATGCTGTTTTGAAGTCAGAAAGGTTACCAAAAGACTAGTCTAGTAGAAATGTAAAACATTAACGATGTGTTGCAAGGGATATTCAGAAAAACAGAATGTAAATGAATTCTAAACAAACAGTTTCCAATTTGATTGTTTCAGTTTTAGAGAAAACTATTCGCTTTATTTGTTACGGGAAATAATGGTTACAATGTATACCTATTGAATACTATACGAGCAAATGGAAACGATCATGTAAATCGGACTTTATCGTTAAATATGAATTTCTCTGCAATACTTTATTTGATGCATGCGTTCAGCAACATAAACCGTCCCGATGGATCATTTAAACATTCATGATCCGAGTCAAATGATCACAATTAATCCGAAAGTGTTTTAGAAAATTAATACAGAAAACCTGGAATTATGCATGGGATGGGGGCATTCTTGATGCAGAAATGTTAGGTACACATCACAGGCTATATCAACGGATTATTTTTTCGTATTTTATATGGAATTGCATTAAGTAGGGAATCAATAAACGAACGTCCGATATCAGTGCAGTTTTAACCCAGTATGCTATTCAATGTCTGATTTAATATATGGCTATCGTGTCTGCCATGCCTAGTGTCTGGACGCACGGATGTGAATAAATCAACTAATTATTTGTTCCATTGACCTATACCGCGGGCGGATAAAAAATACAAATATTAAAGCTAACAGAATGACGATGATGTACATGTTCCAGCACTTAATGATCCTATCTTTAATGCAGCTTACTGTGAGTTCTCGACATTCAATCATATATTTAGTGAGGAAACCGTTGCCACAATACGATACCAACATATTATTTATAATAAATTCCTTTACACTTCTCAATTGCAATTTCACCAGGATAGAAGATTGTATCACACAAAATCGTCTACAAACATTGTAAAGCCAACCTTGGGGGCGAATTCTCGCCATTTCAGATTTGTCAAAATTCAATTACAGTTTCTTATTAAATTGTTCATCAGATTACAGGAGTTGTCAGAAAGCTATTTCATTCTAGTATACTCGCCCTGAACTTATACGCCTATACATGTGTAGATACTGGAAGGAAATTAGATTGAAAATATAATTATTTCCTACATTAATATACTTATTCTGATATGTGAATGGGATGTTCTATTTAACAACATTGGAACATGATATCAAATAAGGGAATATGTAAGAGTCGAATGCTGCAGTTTTGGTATAACATTTCTCACTAGATCTGATAGACTTTGTTCAGGCTGTGTAGGCCTACATGAACACGGTATCATGTTAGAAACAGAAACATGCAAATGGTAGTTGATAATCGTGCTTGTTTATGGATTATCAGTCCTTATTTAAACTGTATTCGTCTTCAAAGTTCTATATCCATGGGCAGATACATGTAGCAACAAATGAAGGATGGTGCCGTATGATATGTTTTGCATTTGTCTGATTCTAACATGATACTATGTTCGTATCATAGACAATATTTGAGCGCATTTTATTACTGGGACATTGTTCACTCTCAAACAATAAAATGCAGCGTTTTTGGTCTTGCAATACAGTAGCTATTTGTGAATACCTACAGTTGCGTGTTTTAGATGAAATCACAACCGTTCCTTGAAATGCCATAACCTACAATAACCCAAGTATGTCTTCTGTTCTATGTTACAGATAGAGAACTGCATTCAAGGTTAACTTATTTAGTTGTGGGTGTGGCCAGAGCTTAACTCAGATATCTTAGTTTTGTTCTCTATGTGTTTGTATCAGTTTAACTGATGATAGAGTGGTGGGCGTTGTGGTCAAAAAGTCACACCAAGTGGAAATTTGCAGTTTTCATATAGAGGATATTACATGAGTGTCTTTTCATATTGAATTTATTAAACGAGTTGAATAAAATAATAAAATGCGAGGCTCTGCCGAGCATTTTATCGATTTTTTCAACGAGTTTGATAAATTCAATGTGGAAAGTCACAAATGTAATGTTCTTTTTATCACATGTTAGCCTTTTCCGGCCGAAACATAAAAAAGCTACTTATTTTTCACTATAATAAACGCGCAATTTTGACGACGTCGCCTATGCTTTGAATGACGTCGCGTGATAGCTTTATTACACTAGTGTATTATCAAAAATAAATAATGGCTTTATTACGCTACCACGACGTCAAACATGTGATAAATTATTTTCCAGCACAGTGGTTTAGATTGTGCACTCATTTCCACTGTAATGCAAAATAATATAGCTCCCACATGTGACGACCTATTATTTCTGTACTTAACAGACTTTGGTTTAACCTGGAGTGGTATTTACAAGTCATCTTAAGAGAAAACTTAGCATTTTACTTACCTTACCTTTAAATTATCTTAAGTGTATCGGCAATAAAGGCAAATCAAGAGTATCATATTTTGCATAGTTTAGAAGCATTATGCAAGAGCCACAAAAATAACACTGATACCACCGGTTAAATTCGTTTCTTTGGAATTATGTGCAGCTCATTTCTTTACTTAAGACGAAATATTATTTCCCTTAAGATGCTTTGTGAATATCAGCCCAGACCATGTTAATTGCTTATTTCACTATAGGCGACTGTTCTTGCTTGTTTATTTAGGTATTTAATAAAGCCAGTAATCTAGCATCCTAGACAGACTATTTAACTCTATTCAAACTGCCTCTTTGTCAAGAATTGTTCTCTTCAAGAACCTACACAACCCAATAACCAGCATACCAAATAGAAATCTAACACAATTGTATTTATCTACTTTCAGACATTCCCTTTGATCAGCCGCCACCAGTAAAATGTAAGTACAACTTGTCTTTATCTGTTGTTTGAATAAGTGGCTGACTTACATAATGCACTGTCATGTCTTGTAATATCCCTGTTGAGAACCTGTAATATATTGCCGTTAGCAATTTCCTTGTTAAATATAACGTTGTTGAGAGCAAAATATATCGTACAATGCATTGCCTGCTTGTCAACAACAACATGCTGCTTGTAACAAAATGTCAACTCAACTGTTTGGTACATTTGTCCAAAGGTTTATCAAAGGACTAGGTACACAAAGGGCTTAATTTGGCCCTGTGAGTTTTCAAAAACATTACATATCCCATTCCCCTGGTAATCTGATGACAAAACTGCGAGGATATGTTATGTTTAACCAAACATTTTGCGCCATTTGACATCACATACCGCGTGGATACACTTACTAACATCTCAGACCACGTGGCTACACTTACTGACATCACATACCACGTGGATACAATTACTGACATTACACACCACGTGGTTAAACAGCCTGGCATCATAGACCACGTGATTGCACACTCGATCAATATTTTGAGTTACGCTTCATTAGGTCTGTCAACAGTGTTTTGAAACCTGCAACATGTCTGTTCATGTAGAATGGTTTCTAATGTGCTAAATTTGAACTACATGTTTAGAAATTCATTGCCAAAGCATAGGTTCAGAAATGCCAAATCTTCCTATAGAGTTTTCTGTACTGTTTATTACGTCAGTTCAGACCAAACTACAAACCGTGTAGAATGAAATTTATTTACAATAAGTGGGTGTTGTTTGAAACAATCGTGTGGATTGATAGACACGTATTTCATGACCTTTGTGGCATAAATACAATAAGTATTGACATTTATGAACAGGATTCATATTACAGAAATACGACATTGAATGAGATTGGTTGGTTAAACAAAAGGAGTATATGTATGTATCTGGCACGTCATTTGGGAAATCATCGTCGTTTATGGTCTATTACCTTCCAGTTAAATGTTGTATGAGGGTTGTTCAAATTGGAGTGCAACTAAGCCCATAACCATGTATGCTTGATAGATTATAATGATACAAGCCTTTGATTCCATTGCAGTATTCATCTCCGATATACACTTACTAACACTCCCAACGCAACACCTATATTTTTCATGATTTCTCCACTATTTTTCAATGGATATAGTTCAAATTTGGAATGTGAATGAACTAATATTCTTTGCATGTCTCCTAGAATTTATATGGAAATCCGTTTATTGAAAGATAAAAACCAACCAAATAATGAGCATCACTGCAAAACGAAAAGTCACAAAAATGATGATATATAAAAATATTTAGGATGGAGCTCCGGCTCATATAACACATGCAACACAAGCATGTCTGCCTAGTCACAACATACAACAGTTGTGACATCCATCCACGTCTTCGAATTTCAAGATTATTTGGAATTAGTGCAGGCGAGCTGTGTAGGCGACGAACGAGTCGACCACCAACCCCACAAAAACGATATAAAAGGTCCGATTTTCGAGATAATTCCCCAGATATTGATACGAATTGTTTCTACTGGCGTCCATGGTGCGTTTTTCAATGCATACTTTTGTTCTGTCTTTGCTGGCACACATTTGTTTATGGATCTGTCGCATGGGTTTCAAAACGAACCCGTGTTTCGTTTGTGGTCATTACATTTGCAACCGGTCGGTTATTTTATCTAGAAAAAATCATTGATACAATAATTATATATAGCATCACTTGCATTCCAATTTGAACAACCCTCGTATGTGTACAGACGGCGTTTATCAACTATGATGCCGCCATTGTCTTCAAATACCCTGTTGAAGTTAACATACACAAAACCGAACGTATTTATTGCATTTATTGCACTGTGGTCCCATTCCCTTCCGTTATTGATCAATCCAACAATTTAGAACACTTAACAAAGTGCTGATGATTCAGTCACTATTACACTAAAAGAAGAAGTCGATATGAAAATAGCCTTTCCAATATAATCACAGCGGCCATATACATGCATACCGCTGCAATGGTCTCTCTCCACTTGTGTCTGTTTTTGGACATTCTCTGCGCTTTTTCAAGAGATAGTCCCATGTTGGCGAGTTCTGTCACCATAGTTTTGCGCCATGTTGTTTCGGCTTGAAACCCCTATAGCTGATACATTCGGAACACCACGCACAATATTGTTAGTATTAGGGCTGCCTATCAGTTAATATGATGGATACGGTATTTGTATCGATACAAAATGGTCGATATTCGATATATCATTTGATATTTTGTTGTGACAATAAACGATCTAAAAACTGTATATAGGCACTTGCCGACTTACAACATGTATTTAACTTGCGGAACACAAGTTTACAAGTTTATTGATACACTCAGCACATGTACACGTATGTGATATGAGGAACAATATAGAAATATACATATACAAACCTTATACCAGGCTGTGTGTTTTTAAAGTGTGAGGGTTGAACAAGAATGAGCGATAATATTGACATGTAAATAACAGTGAACGGTAAGTATTATGATGACTGATGGCATACTACATATGCTAGGGGGTATTTTGTATGCCAGGTGGGTGCTTACATATTTTAAGTACGTTAGATATGAATTTGCAAATATTAATTAGTTTTGATCTATCATTTTCGGACATAATTCTACAGTAAGTTAAACAATTCTTATTTCTAGAGTTAACATGTGGAATTAGTTTTTTTCTATCATTATCAAAGTATGTAAAGTAAAAGAGGTAGTGAAATTCGTCACCAATTTCGTTTAAATTACATAAATTACATTTTCTATTTTGGCGTTCAATATTTGACAAACGACCTGTTTCAATAGGCAAGTAGTTATTACACATGCGATAACTTATAAAAGTTTGTGAGTGAAAATCTGGGAGGATATCAAAATAATTCTCGAGCTTGTGATCTGTCTTATAGATTCTATAATTAAGACATCCAGTTGATTCATTTACATCACTATTCCAATTTTGAGCAAATTGGTTATTCGAAGATTTTTCGATATTATGGAGTAATAAGTTTCGAGAATATTGGTAGTTCTGATTTAGCCATACATAGCTTAATCCACATTCGTCTAAAATTGATTTCACATTATTTAACCATTGATATGATTTGTTATTTTTGGTAGAGTCGGAAAAAGCAATTTTATATAAAGAAGACGATATCTTGTTTTCGGAGATAATTAAATTATACCAAAAACCAATGATTCTCTTTTTAATAGCGTTAATAACGGGGAAACGTCCTAAATCACCATATAACATTGTATGGGGAGTACTTTTTTTAACATGTAAAATATGTTTAAGAATTTTTTTAAAAACTGTATGAACTTTTTTAATCTTTGTTAAATTACCAAAACCCCAGACTTCACAACCATATGTTAGTATAGGTACAACAGTATTATCAAAAAGTTTTAGTTGACAGTCTATCGGTAAATATAAGTTTCGTATTTTCCTATATAAACCAAAAAGTGCCTTTTACGCTTGGTCAACAGCATATTTCTTTGTCACAGCAAACTGTCTATTTTTTTGAGAAAAATATCCCCAGGTATTTAAAATTATCTAAAGTTTCTATGACATTGTTATTTACACTAAATTAAATGTTTCTTCTCCTGCCTTGTTTATCGCCAAAAACTAGTATCTTGGATTTTTCATAATTAATATCAAGTTGCCATGTTGTGCAGTACTCGTGGAATGTATTTAGCAGGGACACAAGTTCTTCTTCTGTGTTTGCAAAAATAACTGTATCATCAGCATATAGTAAAACCACAATTTGTAGAAAAATATCTATATCGTTGTCAACAATGTATGAATTACTTAGGTTTTGATTTAATATATAGTGCTCTAGGTCGTTTAGAAAGAGTAAAAAAGTATTTGGGAAAGATTTTCCTCTTGTCTTAACCCTCTGCTACATTGAAAGAAGTTTGATCTTTGTCCATTTACAGCAATACAATATTTGATATCGTTATACATATTTCTAATAATGTTTAAAAAGTTGCCTGTTATATTATATGTCAGTAGCTTTGCCCAAAGACCTACACGCCAGACGGAGTCAAATGCTTTTTTGAAATCAATAAACGCACAGAATAGCTTTTTCTTTTTATGTTTACAATATTCAGATAAGATATGAAAGACGAATATATGGTTTGGATTTAGCAAATTAATTGTTTCTAAAAAATAATTTTGTCTATCATTTAAAATCGCAGTGAATAATATATCTATACAACTTAATAGAGTTATCGGTCGGTAATTTTCAGGTTTGTCAGTATCTCCTTTATTTTTGTAAATTGGGACGATGGAACCAACAAGTCATGAATCCGGCATAATTCCAGTTTCGAGTATATTGTTGAATAATTTGTGATAAAGTGGCATCATTACATTTCCAGAACGTTCATTTGAGATCCTGTCTAGGCCGGACGCTTTAAAGATTTTGAGTTTATTTATTGCTTTATTAATTTCTGGGACAGTTATTTCGCTATTCAAATTATTTTCTAAATCTACATCAGGAAATGTAGGTTCGACATTCTCATCATCACGTACATTATTGGTGTTTAGATCTTTAAAGAAATCATGGAGTGTCTCCAGGTCAGCGCTAACATGCTTAGACTTTGGGTTAATGCTATTTACATGATTCCAATACTCGCGAGGTGACTTAGTCCTCATATTTCTTATTTCCTTTTTAAATAAACGTTAACTTTGTAATTTACGACTGACTTGCGTATTACGCGTTTGTATTGTTTACTTGCATTTATCATATCGTTACTATTTACATCATTTTTACATTTACTATATTTTCGTTTAAGTTTATGAAAGTCGGATCTTGTGTCTAGCGGGTGACACAATAACGTCAGGTTTGAGATATGTGATAAACAACATATTTACACATGTTTAAATTGCATGAGTAGTTTGCAAAGCAGATTCTTGTTTGAAAATTAGATTCACTCGGACATAAGCTGCGTCGACGACCTGGCCATTTTGAGACGAAACCATGGACCCTCTAAAATTCTTCGTCCCAGGACGAAACAAATAAGACTACCGAAAACTTAACTGAAAATGGGAATTTTGTTGTGTATTTTTGTTGATCGATGTTTTGACCGATACGGACACGTTCGATACGATGTATCGAACGAACGCAAAATACCGGTATTCGATTTATATCGGAAACGGTACGCAGCCCTAGTTAGTATCGTGTATTGCCGAGGAGCTCCGAATATATATGTTATTGACCTGTCAATTAGTAAATAACATGTGAAAACAACATATACAGGGTGTTAAAAAGTTCGTTCTTAAGATTCAATAGTTTAGTTTTCTGACCTCAGAAATCTGCAAACTTTTCAGGTTAAAATCCAAAGGGGTATCCCATTGTTCTAATCTTCATCTGGCATTAAATGAAGCTATGAGTGTAAGAAGTTAAAATAATCTACTGTATACACAGCTCAAATAACAATTGTTATGAATTTAGCACCCTGTATATGGCGGGTGTAAGAACCACATGCTGACAGTATGTCTGTTATAAATACAATAAACAACATTTATCTGTAAACGATAATTACTTTTATATTCCCTGAATACTGTTAGTCAGTCACCAGTAATTGTTGTATATTGTCCGTATATATATTCAATGAGACCAGTAGGTCTATTATACCGACAATTTGGCATGGTTATATTATATGTATAAATGTAACTAAGAATGGTCCCAGTAGTATTGTCTTTCTACACCAATGAAACAAATCTATGACTTAATATTCAGTCGTCCTTATTATGATATAGAATATCTAGACTTGTATATGGTACGGTATACATCGAGTGTATTATAATCACCCAAATATGTATCCCATGCCAATACATGTGTATTATAACGTAGACGGTGCGAAATGGATATCTACTGATGTCTCTGACAGTATAAACACAAACTGTTACATGCACGTACATCTCTTTTCTTTTCAATTTTTGTTTATTTCGCCGATGTCCCAAAACCGCGAATTTTAACATCCTCAAAAAAGAAAATGGTTTCTGTTTTTGTGAATTGAAATATATGTACTTATCCTTCTACAAATTCCAGTCAAATGTAACCAAATTTCCACGAAATGCACGAAAATATAGATGAGGTTAATTAACATAACACAGAAAAAACGACGTATATGTATTCGAGACAAATAGTCTGGCTCTGGTGCGACCTGAAAGAAAACCGCCTCCTCGATAATCTAGTGTAGTGGTTGGGTGTCCGCTTCGAGTGAGGGATGTCCCGGGTTCGATCCCAAGTAACATCATACCGGTCCAGTAATTCCCTTTCAATGCGACCAACATAAAAGGGAAGCTTGCTTCTTTCTCCAATAACATCGTGGCGAAGGATAACATCAGGGATGAGGTGTCGAGAGTGATTTATATAAGTTGGAAAAACTTGTTTCACAATCGACCTACATCAAATTAGTATAAACACCTGAAATAACAGAGTGGTGAACAGTGTGAATATGCATGAATATATTCAAAACACCCGTTCAAGCGTCCTTTATAGACTGACTGTAATTTTCTCCCATTGATATAAAAGTCGCTTAGACTATAGATCTCAGTAGCTAGCCAATCAGCATGGAGAAAAAGTGTTGAATAAATCCCGTATACAACACTTTGCTGTGGTATATATAACAATATATTGCTATATACAATAGTAGGCCAAGCAAAATAATTGAGCATAGCTATAATAATGACTTATTAGAATACATGTACATCAAACCTTTCTACATTTGTTCATAATTTCTGTCATAATCTGAGACAACAATTTTGATAGATAATTAACCAATTAAGGTATTGCCAACATCTCTGCTGAGTGCTGACAACATTATCAGTAGAGGGTGAATGCCGTGGTAGCTTCTATGACTACAGTACGACCTCTCTAGGGGACATATGTAGTACAACAACCTCTGTATAACACAACCTTCAAAGTTACTTGAAGTTATTACATTTATATAATTTTGTAAATTCTGTAGGGCAACAACTTCTAAACAATGACCAATATTTGCAGCTCACAAAGGGTCTCACTCTACAGAGGTTGTTCTGTACTATTGTGTCTTCAATAATTACGTGCAGACTACCCCTCTCTTCTAAGACATCATTTTCACAGAGTCGAACTTAAGGACGTTTAGGACCTTTCTCCGACGTCATCGGCAAAAAATCGACTTTTCGCCGAATCTAATGAAAATCTCCAGAGGTATGCTTTAACATGCTCTTCGTTTTATGTCGTTTTTATTTTTTTTAAATATCGCTTCGTTTCCTAGCAACACGACGTTATGTACACGCAGCGTAAAATTGAGGTTTTAAGCGTATTTCTCCGTCAAATTAAGGTCTACAATAATTGTCAAATTTCTATTTGTAAGTCCTTCATCCGTTGAATACGTATATGTAAAATTTGTAGCGATTGCGGCATACAATTTCGCAACGAAAAAGGTTTAACATCGAAAATTGACCTGTATTTTACTGCGTATTTGCGACACCCTACTTACTTCAGGGCACAATTTGGTCAATAAAAAGTGATTCAATCAACTAATGAAACATACCGTGGTTATGCGGTTATCCTACAGAATAAGCACAAACAATAAAAAATGGGGGTCATCTCGCATTATTTTCGACAAAATTGAATTTTAGTGAAAAGCGGACATACGTATGGCTACGTCAGCGTCAAGGTCTGATGGTGTCTCTGGCGCATTAGTACCTTGTTTCAATAAAGAAAAAAACATAAGAACACATTCCCGTATGCTGAATGCAAGATGAGATTTACAATATACCCCTAAAAGTGTAGGAATTATGATTTCTAGTGATATATATGTACTATTACTTATACATTTTCCTATTAATAAAGAGATATGAACTTGCTCCTAGCAAACACTGTTTAAAACACCTACCACCTCTCACAAAGAATATCGTGCTTAACATTTTGACGAACTGACGAACTGTCTATTTTGTACGCACAGTGGGGGGGGGGTCGGGACAAAGTGTTGCAGTCCCTGGGATTAAAATGTTTAATATAATAAATGCCGACGAACATACTTTTGTATGTACTTATATTTTCAATAAATGGTCGAAAGTAGCACAAAACGCCGACACAATGTGTTACATTTACAAACCTTTTTAAACAGATAAAATTGTTAATGCATAGTCAAATTGATTAATCAAAGAACTTGCATTATCAAAATTAAGCATGGTTTTGTAAACAGTATTACTAGGACTGTATAGGTGGTCATGCATGCTAAAAGGTAACAAATAGAAAATATAACACATATGCATATGTAAGACTTTTCCCCAAACTCACTAAACAGCAACATAATAGCACTACAGTAAATTCCAAAAGTGGCCGAATCACGTTTCTGATGCGCCTGGCAATTGGTCCCGGTGGTCATACAGATGGTAAACCCCGCAAAATGCCCCTGACATATAATTACCTCACGGGTATACACAGGGCTGTATTTCCCCGCTATTGTTACGTCATGTTAGATGTGTATTCCAACTAAGGCACATAAGCCAAAATGTCAACTTAAACCGTGAATATCGAATTAAATAATGTGAAAATAATGTGAAAATAGTAACGTTACAAAAATTCCTGAAAAAAAAGCGTTGTTGTCCTGTCAAACGAAATGTGTGAAGTTAAACAGGCCGAGACATACAATAACGGATCTAATAGCGGCTCAAAAATATTTAGATGTACATTAATTTATATTATCACGAAATACATGTAACCACATTTCCTATATTTTTTGCAACACTTTATTTTAATTTGCTAGTGGTTCACCTACCGGCCGCATCAGTCTTAATCCAGCTTCAAACAGGAATCACCGTGTTGTGTAACAGTTAAACCAAATATATAAGCTTGGTTAGAGTCAATATTTCTAGACAAGTGCGGTACTAACTTTCCAAATTTGTATACATCAAAAGTTTACTTGTATACTAAACGTTATTATTATTTGCATTACAACTATGTATGTCTGCAAAGAAACGATGTATACACATTTAAGTTATCATTATATTAAAGGGACGTAATAATTAGTTTAGAAGACTTAAGTTCAGTCTGTATATTTAATGTCCGATCGAGTATCCTGAGTGGATTTTTAGATAATTAAAATACATAACACAGTCGACGTTGTGTTCATAATAAAAGTACCAGTAAAGACGCATTGTGTAGAATAATAAAACTACAGTACTGATTATATAGTACTGATAGAACATGTAGACCTAGTACAGTTATTCCACACTCAAATCGAATTTTTTATGTAGTAACAGAGTTTTCTTTGAACAAAGCTATATGATTTGATAAGTGAACTGATGCAGGTGAAATGCGTGAATTTTATTTTATAACATGTAAATATTGTAAATAGAACGCACGCCTGTCAATAGAACGGACCTACACACCGCGTTACGATGCGCGACGTAACGTTTTTCCGTAAGTCCGTTTTGATACTGAAATTCAATTTCGTCGAAAATATGCGAGATCACCCCCTTTTTATCGCCTGAGCTTATTCTATAGAGTTACTGAATCACCACGGTGTATTGCATAAGTATACAAAAACGGATGGAAAGTTAATCGCTGGCAGTGGACTTGCATTTACTAATCTGGAAAAGATTTTCCAAGATCTGGTCAAGACGGTTTGTATCAAATTCTTAAGACAATAGGAATAAAGAAGCCACTGGTATTAGCGAAATAACTTCAAGCAATGTATTAGCTAATACATAAGCTTATTTGAAACAACATTAGTAAGTGACGAAAAGTGTACCCTTTCGTTCCGTGCTTTGTGAATTGTTAAAATTGTATATTACTGTATATTTATAATGAGTTTGTGTTCATAATAAAAATGAAAATACATCGATACAATAAATACACATTGTAAATAATAATAAAACCATAACAATATTGTGAGAAATGTTGTTACAAATATTACCTCGATTAAATAGAATTTATTGATTGTTAAGCAGCGAGTCATACATACTTTTCTTACGGACGTACGCCGCGTAACGTCGTGCGACGTTATGCGTTTTACACATGTCCGCTTTTCACTGTTAATCAATTTTGTCGAAAATAATGCGAGATGACCCCCCTTTTTATTGTTTGAGTCTGTTTATTAGAATTACCGCATCATCAATGTGTAATTCATTAGTTGATTGAATCACTCTTTGTTGACCAAATAGCGGCCTAAAGTGAGTAGGTTGTCGCAAATACGGCGTAAAATACTGGTCAACTTTCGATGTTAAACCTCTTGTGTTGTTAAATTGTTCGGCGCAACCACTATAAATTGTATGTATGCGTACTCAACGGATGAAGGGCTAACATATAGAGTTTTAAAATTAACGTAGACCTTAATTTGACGGAGAAATACGCTTAAAACCTCAATTTAACGCTCCGTGTACATAACGTCGTGTTGCTAGGAAACGACGCGATATTTTAAAAAAGTAAAAACGACATAAAACGAAGAGCATGTTAAAGCATACCTCTGGAGATTTTCAATAGATTCGGCGAAAAGTCGATTTTTTGCCGATGACGTCGGAGAAAGGTCCTAAACGTCCTTAAAACAAACTAAACGATTAAAACAAATTGTAGGGGTTCCAATGGTGTCTGCAGGTGATTGAAGTAAATGACTTTCATACTATCACAACCCCTAATTTACAAATTAAGACCTCACCTCCAAGACCACCTCAAAATAAAGACCACTACTTTCTGTCCACTGACTTGCACATTATTCAACCTCAAATTCAAAGTGAAATTGCACCTATATGAAGACCACCTCTTTAACAAGATTGGCTCAGAATTGACCATTTTTCGTTCCGTTTTCATCTGTTTGCTCTTTGATAGAATGATGCAATCACTCAACATTATTGAGAAAAGTTTTTTACAGTCCAAAGAAGGAATTTCATTATTGAGGTTTTACTGTAAATAGCTTAATTTTGCCACTTAGGTCTATATATGCATCATGCAACACTTAACATATTACACCAGTACTTAAATTGTTTATCATACCCTGTGTACCGGTACTGGTCGATTTATAGACAAAGTGTACCTGATAAACAAAGATTATTTATCTATAGTCTAAGTCAGAAAGAACGGCTCGTAGGTGTTGATATGGGATTATAATCCTCGTTTCACTCGGAGTTATAAATCCCATATACAACACCTACTCATGTTCTATCCTATACTTATATCTACCAGATGTGTTGTGTTTGTTTGTTATCATCACTCAAGTCCGCCCAGGATAATGTGATATTTACAAACATGAATCGGGTTGGTCAACTGTGGCAAAATTGGTTTAACAAATCACTTAAATTAACAGATAAGGTGAGTATTGTACTCAAAACACCATTGATAATTGGTGCACATAATTGTAATCCACCTTTGTGGACTATACCAAATTTGCCCGCCTTTCACATTATCATGAGAGCACTATAGGTAGTCCACCAGGTTACACATAATTGCTATTTAAAGACGCACGTTGCAGCTTCATGTATGAGAGATTGGGCATAAATTCCCAATATATAGAGGATATGTGTTTGTTTTGATTGAATATGGTTTATATCTCATCGTGTAGTGATAAAATTCAATATTTTCAAGAGCACGTAGCGCGAGTGAAAATATTAAATATTATCACTACAAGATGAGATATTAACAATATTCAATCAAAATAAACAAATATTCTATTTATTTAAATTCTTATATGGTGTCAAAACTGGTACTTTTTATTTTATGCCAAATTACCACTATGGTTAGGCTACGTATGAATATGTTATTCCATTCATATTTTTCACTTCAAAACCCGCCATCTTGGATTATGGTGAATATGTGAAAACGCCTTTTTTGAGAATTTTGCATCAAATCATACACCAACATGTAGGAAATGGTCTAACTAAGAATATGAACACCCACATGGCATGTTTCCGTTCAGTAATAAAAAGTTACAGACATTTTAGTGTTGAGATTTGGCAAATTAAAGAAGTCCCTGTCAGGGTGTGGAGCTTATATCAGTCACATTGTAGGTGATAACCAGTGACTGATATAGGTTTTATTTCACTGATAGAACTCCATATCTCATCAGTTAGCATTAAATAAAATTAAATATCTCTAGATCTCGTATATGGTTTACAGGTTTCCGCGACATTGGATACATACGGTCATGTTCCCCACACTTAAAAAACGGTTGTTAGTTGATTTCGAAAGAGGCGGTTAGAACAAATTCATTATTAGTCACAAATGGGTAGCATAGTTACGTATAGCATAATATGCGTGTACTTGTGTACTGTAACATGTTCCGATGTTAATGTGCTGAATGTTTTCAAGACGTTGTTTTTGTTTGCTGCAGGAAACCACAAAGTTAAAATGTCGGTAGTTTGTCAATCCGTTAACACATTAAGACTCTGAAAATTTAATTAAAATGTGTTACTGGGAAAGCAATGTGAACATGTTGATTAGCATGGTTGTGATTGGATTATTTAACGATGAAACCTCGTGTCGTTGTGCGTCCTTGAAACTATCAAAATACTATGAATTATTTTATCTTTGAATTGCTGATTTACTTGACTTTATCTTTCAGCGCATTGTCAAACTTAGAAACGTATTGTGTCTGTTGTATTATGACAACAGACGTCGTACGTAGATTTGTGTACCGTATTATGACAACAAACGCACACATATTTGACAATATTAGACACACTTAGATTTGTGTACCGTATTATGACAACAAACGCACGAATATTTGACAATATTAGTCACACTTAGATTTGTGTACCGTATTATGACAACAAACACACGAATATTTGACAACATTAGACACACTTAGATTTGTGTACCGTATTATGACAACAAACACACGAATATTTGACAACATTAGACACACTTAGATTTGTGTACCGTATTATGACAACAAACACACGAATATTTGACAACATTAGACACACGTTGATCTGTGTACCGTATTGTGACAACAAACACACGAATATTTGACAACATTAGACACACGTAGATCTGTGTACTTAGATTTGTGTATCGTATTATGACAACAAACACACGAATATTTGACATTATTAGACACACGTTGATCTGTGTACCGTATTGTGACAACAAACACACGAATATTTGACATTATTAGACACACGTTGATCTGTGTACCGTATTGTGACAACAAACACACGAATATTTGACAACATTAGACACACGTAGATCTGTGTACTTAGATGTGTGTATCGTATTATGACAACAAACACACGAATATTTGACAACATTAGACACACGTAGATCTGTGTACTTAGATTTGTGTATCGTATTATGACAACAAACACACGAATATTTGACAACATTAGACACACGTAGATCTGTGTACCGTATTATGACAACAAACACACGAATATTTGACAACATTAGACACACGTAGATCTGTGTACCGTATTGTGACAACAAACACACACATTTTAGACATCAAAAGACACATGTATATTTGTGTATTGCATGACAACAAACGCACGAATATTTGACTACAGACGACACATGTAGATTAGTGTATTAGAGTGTGATAACACTAGTGTGCCCTACAATGCATATAATATTGATGTTTTTTTTAATTTTGTCATTTAGAAGTATTTGCCATTGATTCATAGCATCAACTAAATTGAACAGAACTGAATTGTGCAATGGAGAAGACTATGTTAAACTGACCATGTTGTTGGTCGTCTTAGAAATCAGTTAAAATCTGGAAAAAAAAATTTAGTTTGTAAAATAGGTTGCCTTTACTAGACAATTCAATTACAATACGAGGGGTGTTCGATATGTATTATCACTTGGGTCACAAATAAGAAAATTCGTTGATATCTTTAAATCTTTATGCATTTCTGGAACCATCAAGATTTCCGCGATATTTCCTGAAAAAATCAATAAAATTTAATTACCGGAATGTTGTTTCTGTTGTCTTTTCAAAGGGTTAGTAATAGACACTGCGATTTTTTTGCGAATAACTGTCGATTAAAACTTCATTTCGGCAAATAATCTGATTCCACAACTATCATACCGTAAATAATGTAAATTCCTTCGATAAAAACATGATTTGCTGTACTTGATTGTCATTTTTGAACAAAATAAGAGCATTTCAAAGTCGCGAAAATAGGTGTCAAAAGTAGTCAAAAAAGCATGCTATTTTTCAATGAAAATTTTCGGTTAGTTTAATTGATTTGAATTTGACATATCATATATGTATGTAAGCCATTGACCATCAACATTGATTTCTGGGAAGAATTTGCGATCAAAATACAATTGATATGAAGTTATTGGTGCGTGAACCAACAAGCATCATTTGGTATAAATAAGAGTGATCTCCCTTGTTTTGACCGTCTTACTCGTAGACAACAAATAATTTCATTTTGATTTAAAGTTCTAATGGAAATATAAGGATCCAGTTATCGTATCGTATGTTGCAGTTTAACGAATACTGACATTTACTTTTCTAAACAACTACTGCTAAGATAAATTTAGCTTAAAATGAACATTAGGCCAGTGTACTCGAGCATACCCTTTTCTAAGATCAATAAATTACCTAATTGTTGACGAAAGGCTATGTAATTATCCAGATGTAGAATGAAAACATGCACCTTTTAGACAGTAATTGTAGAATCCTTCTTAATATTGTCATCGAAAAATGCAAAGGACAGTGACAATACATATCGAACACCCCTCGTATACAACAAAAAACTGTTATGCTGGAATTATTTAAATTTACAATGTATATGAGCTGTGAGATTGTCGTAGACTATATATACGTCACTCCCGGGTCCGATTGTGAATCATTGTTGCGTACATTACGTTACTTATGGAACCTGTCTGTGCCCTTGTAACAATTTGACAAAAGTGTGTTAGCCAACTTATACGACTCAATGAAAGAGAGGGGCAATGCAAATGTACAGTCAGCTGCACGGACGAATGTCTTAAAGCAGACATTAAATTGGTATTTTTTATACACACAAGTTTTGGATTCAGTGTTTACAATGTATAAATACATTTCGACCGTCGTTTAAATAGATGTGTTAAATGTTTTCAATTTAAATGGAATTGTTTCGAAACTGAGACAAAATTGATATGCTAAATGTCTCCAATACGAGATGTTTGCAATTTAAATGAAATTGTTTCTGAACGCAGACCAATTTGCTAAATGTCTCCAATACGAATGTTTTCACGTGTCAGAGGAAACTGAACAGACGATGTTGTCAATCATTCCAGCTAACAAATAAACATCTTGAAAGTTTTAATTAAAATCTGTTATAGCCAAAGGGAAAGTAAACACAGGGTTATTTACCATTCTACGGTGAAATGTCTCCCTCATAATACAATTATTGGTGAGTTAATTGAGAAAAATCTAGCACCGTGTTGCGACAGTATTTTTATGGGAGCAGTTTGCATTGCATTGGTTTCTTTTAATTTATTTACATGACGATATATAGTACAACAAAATATGTATTTACACGAAGCTGACTGCTGTTTACCATCTAGATAAATAACGATATAAAAAAGTAAGTATTCTATGTTTGCATCGATTTCTATAACACATAGGATGAGTTATATGCTTTCACAACATATCGGATTTATACAGCTGGGCCGGCTTTTCAGACCCATTAAAACATTTGGAGTAGTTGTATGCGGTATGCGGTCGTACTTCAGTTTCAAACATGTATCTTTTTCAAGGTTTCAAAAGGTGCTGGGAAAAAACGGCCCAGTTGCTATTTCGTGGAAAGTTTACATTTTCTCCCTTAGACTGGCGTATGTTTCATAGACATCGGTATAGAAATAAAATACGTACTGCTATTTTTATTTTCAACATATCTAGGAAAGATGAGTTTATATCAGATGAATTAGCTTTATTTAGTGTTAAGTCGTCATGATAAAGTTCTTTGATCTTATTGGATAATTAGGGATTGTCAATATTCAAAATGTCATCAAGGTAACGGGAAGTATTATTAAACGCCGCAATTTCATCTGATTTTGGTTTCGGGAAACAATGTAAGCATGAAGTCGTGTTTGTTACAGAAAAAAAACTCTGCGACAAGTGGTGCATAATTAGTTCCCGTTGGAATACCGATGATCTGTCTATAAATAGTAACACCCAGTCTGACAAAAAAGTATCAAGAAGAAATACAAGCGTTTCACAAGCTTCGCTCCAGGTCAACATAGCGTATTTGTCCAATCTTTTATTCGTAAAAAATGCATTAGCATGGTTGAATGCCCGAAAACTATTTTTCCCTATTAAATCTTTTTTTTCTACAAGCGCTGTTAACTTGTCTTTGATATCAGCATGACGCAGCGTAGTATATAATGTTATAAAATCATAAGTACTAAGGGAAGAAACGTCTTGTTTTCTTTGGATTTCGTCAAGGAAAACTCCAGAATATTTTACAGACCAAAATAAATTAATATCCGAATTACAATAAGTATATTCACAATATCGTTGAATATGACCTTTTATAGCAGTTGATAAGAAGCAAGTACTAGTAGTTTTGCATATGTGTAGTTTTAAATCGGACAACCACTTTCTTAGAATAAGATTTCTGAAGTTTTTTTTAAAGCCATTTAGTGGAAGTTAGCCCCGTCCTAGGCGGCCATGTTTTTTAAGAAACCAACATCGATATTAAGAATTTGGTAGAGGGTCACCATGGAACATTTCTGTTGAATTATATTGAATTCCACCCAGCAGTTTCTTAGAAGAAGATTTTCAAAGTTTTCTACATATTCATATAGTAGAAATTAGCCTCGCTCCTTGTGGCCAAGTTTTTTAGAGAACCAATCAGTATAAAATTAGGAATTTGGAAGAGGGTCACCCAGTACTAAATATGCGAAAGTATTTTGAAATTGGGCCAGCAATTTCTGAGAAGAAGATTTTCAAAGTTCTTATTGAGAAAACAAGCACCGCCCCCTGGCGGCATGTGATTTATCTAGGACCGGGACAATTTCAATATTTTGAAACCGGTTAATCGTTGATGTGAAATCGAATCGAACCGGTTAATCGGCGGCCATATTGAAAATGGTGTTTTCTTTCATGATGACCATATCAAGGTACTTTCAGCAGCAAAGTTCATGTGTTTTTATTTTATTCTTCGAGGTATAAAATAAGATTTGTTTGTTAAATATGACCGGATTGAGTTTATGGATTAATGTTACCCAAAGACAAAGTTTGCTTGTTTATGTGTCGATCAACACATTCAGGCATAGTCTTGTCAAAGATATATTGTATGCACACAGTAACATACAATTTATTAGCATTGTAGAATGTGTTCTGTTTTAGAACGATTAGCGGTTTTGCAAAATTGAAACCGGTTTCACCTTGTAATCGAATCGTATCCGATTAACCGAGTAATCGTCCCGGTCCTAGTTTTATCAAACAGGAATCTGAAAGAGGACCATCCTAGCATCATTCGAGGAAAGTTTCATAAATACTGGCAACGCAGTTTAGGAGTGGAAGTAATTGTTTCAATGAATTGTTAATGACGGGCGGACAAACGGCGGACGAAAACCGATCACAATAAAAACAATACTAAAACTGATATTTTCCATGTTTTACAAAATTGTTTTCCCGTTTAGTTGAATGTAACATGATAATTTACGTTTGCACCACGCCCCAAACCCTTGGTATAGGAGAAATCACCGTATTCATACGCAAAATGCCCACCGGCAATCTTTTGGATGAATGAACAATAAGAATCTGCCATTCACCAATAGCTAGCTGCTGGTATGAATACCTTTGTATACAAACATGATCTCTTCTATAGCGGGGATTTTTACTTTTGTATTTTTCAACCCCCTGGTAAAATCCCTGCCCCCGGGCCATACAGATGGTAAGCCGCGCGAATTGCTTGAATAATTTGTACTGTTAAACCATTAAACTTGCGCTCTTAGAAACAAAGATTTAGCACTGTTGGTCAAACTACGGAGATCGCCCAGCTTTGCTCCTACAAGAACTCGGTATAAAATCACGGATATGGGGCCGGGATTACAACGGGTACTTACACTCTGCACACACCACTCAAATATTTAAATTCACTCTTTTGAGGTTCGTTGTGGCATATGTTTAAAGTAAGACGTTGTAATAATGTTAAATTGATACTAATATTGTTTTTGGCTTACTTTCTAGTTAATTTAGTGTATTTGTATGCTATAATTGTAATTCATCAGTCTGAGTGCTGAGTGTGGTACTCAGATTCAATAATTACATTTACACCTCATAAAAAGTAAAGAAAATTTATCAAAAGTTATTTTCAACACTCATTAACTATCTTATACAATTTCCTTATCTAAATGTACAATCTAGGACCAATAATAGCTCATTTTATTACAATTTCATTATTTGAGTGCTGAGTGTAAGTATTCGTTGTAATCCCGGTCCATGGTCATGGCAATATTTTGCAGCTATTATAGTGCGGAACACACATTAAACATAACAACAACTAAATGTTGGGGGCTAAATGTATGAGCATGAACTTATGAGCAGTCCATAATAGTGTTAACTCTTTTGTTTTTTTTCAGTTTTCCTGATAAAAAACGAAATAATCGATTCACTATCTTGGTTTTTATAAAAGCTAACCTTGTAGAATACATAGTGTTTCTTTTTTTCTATTTAAGCTCCATGTACTGGTCACTTCTGTGCCTTCCATGCGGCTTGTATGGTCAACAAAACTAGTCACCAGCCCACGTGTGTGTGTGAAGACAATTGTAAGCATGATCGGGTCAAGTTGGTATGTGGTACAGACGGAAACACGTACAGCAACGAATGTCAGTTAAAGCTTGCTAGTTGTTACAGACAGAGACGTATCAAGGTGGCCTACCTCACGGAATGTCACGGTAAGAATATACAATTACATCTGATTGCTAATGATTTTCGATTTCAACACATTGAACAGTTTCACCTTTATACATATAGAGGAAACCAATGTGTGCATGAATTACCGTTAAAATAGAGCTCCGGTTAATAACTTAGGATCAACAGACGAAAATGACGCAGGGATTACTGTATATGTCTTGGTCACGCATCCGAACTCGTGACCGTGCATTATTCTAGGATATAACGCAGGTTAATATTCATTATGTCTTGAAAATAGCACGTGATTTAAAGCGAAATTGATAAAATATTCGAAAGCCGACCATTTAATTCAAGAAATATTAAATAATAATGTAGCTGTGCTGCGTTGTCAAATCAACTACGTGTATAGGCAACTGTATGGATGCATAGTAATTTAATCATGACGATTTAATGTTTTCATCCCAACGAGTTCCTATATAAATTGGTTCAAGGGATTTTATACAAGATGTGGTCAAAACCAGGACATCAATAATTCAGTTTCAGTTTATTTTATTAGCATAAGAACATTATTTATGTTCGTCGCCTTAAACAATAGGCGGCAGATACATTTACAGAAGCGCATGTACAAAGTACAATAAAGAAGGTAAACAACATATCATTACGCAACAACCCACTATGTACACAGAATGTAACTACACATGTTTACATATATATATATATATATATATATATATATATATATATATATATATATGTATATATCAATTAACGAATACATTACTACTGATCATCTATATACGATTTACGCTTATCAAAAGCTAAATGAACATATTTGGCTAATTTACATATTATCATTTTTTGTGATGAAGACATCAATCTAGTAAATTTTTGGATAGTTGGCCAATGACAATAATAATTTGGTAAAACAGTAGTTCGTAATTGACGATAATAAGGACAAACCAGAACAAAATGGTATTCGTCTTCCACAACATTCATAGAACAAAGTACACATTTTCTATTTTCGCGTTCAATGTTACGAATTCGTCCTTCTTCAATAGCTAATTTATGGGAAGAACAACGTATTTTAGTTAGAGATACACGATGTTTGTCATTATTTACAACAGTAAGATATTTTTCGAATGTTGTTTTAAAATATCTATATAGAGATAATCTAGACATGTTATTTATTTGACTATACATGTTTTGTTTAGCCTGATCATAAAGTCTGGTTAAAACACTATTAATTCTGCGGTCGTAACCGATACAGAGTTCCACAGATATCCAAATCCTAATGTATTTAATAACTGTTTCACATTAGAGTACCGAGAGTCTAATATGTCTGTATCTTTTCAACATAAATACACTTGGTGCAATAATGTATCTGGAGAATTAACAATTTTACACAAATATTTGATAATGTTTACTTTTCTCAAAATGTGTAAGGGAAACAACCCCAATTCACTATAATATGTAATAATATTTGGCGTTTGGGAACGAAGCTTTAAAAGTCTTTTTAAAAAAGAAAATATATATTTTTTCAATATCTGGGGCTTTATGAAAACCCCATATTTCAGAACCATATTGAAGAATGGGTAAAACCATAGAGTTAAAAAACTTCAAGTTGTCACTGATTGTTAAATACACGTTATCAAATAGAGAATACAAAGAAAACAGAACTCGTGATGCCTGTTCAGACAATTGTTTTTGAGTGTAATAAAACTTCCCATTAGCGGATAAAGTAACACCAAGATAGACAAATCTCTTAACATTAGTGAGTTTGACATTACCATAGAAAATATCTACATTTTCACACCGAGAACCATTTTTGAAAACCATAACAACTGTTTTTGATGTATTTACTGTTACGTTCCATTTTCTGCAATATTCCTCAAGTTTGTTCAAAAGTAATTGTAAGCCATTTGCCGAATATGAGAATAAGACTGTATCGTCCGCAAAAAGAAGAATGAATATTTGCAATTGTTCTATACTAAACATATTAGCATTTTCGTCATGTTAAATAGTCGACAAATCATTTATAAAAATAATAAATAATAAGGGCGATAAGGTTTCACCCTGTTTTACACCCTATAATACTTTCAAAAAGCTCTGATATGTTAAAGCGAAATTGATAAAATATTCGAAAGCCGAACATTTTATTCAAGAAATATTAAATAATAATGCAGCTGTGCTGCGTTGTCAAATCAACTACATGTATAGGCAACTGTATGGATGCATAGTAATTTAACCATGACGATTTAATGTTTTCATCCCAACGAGTTCCTATATAAATTGGTTCAAGGGATTTTATACAAGATGTGCTCAAAACCAGGACATCAGTAATAAGCGACGTGTTGTATGTGTAGGGCTCTGTAGCTACTTCACAAATTACTGGGAGGTACTAGTAGACGGAAGGGAGAGTAATCATGTGACGACTAGAAAATAATTGACTGTAAGATTTATTTCCCTTAGTCAATATCTGCAACCGTGAATAAAATGCGTTTTTTGCAGAATGATGAATGCTTAACACACGAATGAGTAATGCACATCAAACGCAGGGGTCTGATCTACTCTTATCACGCATTACATATATCACATGTAATTATGTTATACTTAATAATTATTGTTTAGTTTACTAAGCGGATCTAGATTGTCTATTATTGGGAACGTGACTTATAAGCCCATGGGGTCGGATGCCTCTATACTTCTGTATTGTGAATACTAGTATGTTTGTTTGTAAATATGTATTCACAACTCACTAAAATAAACAATGTACTTACTTACTGCGCCACCTCTCACCAGACACAATTCAACATCGATTTTCTTGCTTATGATTCAAGTTATAAATTTTAGATTATTGAAGATTGTATTTCATGGTGATAAAATCAATAGTAAGTTTGATCAATTAATTATTATCGATTCATATAATTATGTACTCGTCATGTATCTAGCGTTGTGGTTTTAAGGTTGGTACGGTGGTCGAGCGGATAACGTTCTTGACTACAAATTTGAAGGTCTCAGGTCCGAGCCTCAGTTTGGGCACTCAGTCATTTCTGAAACGCGTTTTAGTGTTTCCCATCCAACCAAAGATATCTGGTTGGACATCCAGATGTAGTCTCGTGTGTATCGGTGCTATAGTTTTTAATTATATACATATATTATTGAATAATCTTGAATCGAAATTCAATTACGAAAAGTCGATATCCGATTAATCATGTTACACTAAAATGTCTGTTCATGATAGTCAATTTCGAAACCGTAGTAACACACACCCGGCGCAGCCCTTCAAGAACCATCGATGTCGACTACGTTTTGAGGCATATTTTTTATGCTACCCTATCGTTAGTTTTCAACCATCGCCAAAACATTACAAGCAACATGCCGGTGATAGTCAGCACACGCTAGGTGGGGACAAAACCAGAACTTGAACTCAGGAGTGACAACGTCGTAACGTAAAAGTGACGTCACCTGAACGTAACGAAAAAAGGACAAACACCAAATTCTGTCAATAGCAAGATGAGATGCCCTCGGCATCGAATGATATTATCGTAACTACAATGGAATAGAGTCCTACAAGCCGTTTGTTAGTTTTAGAATGACAACAACGTCATAGGAATGGTTGTTCAGACTTGAAAGATGGGCAGTAATATGATATTACAATAACATCTTTGACGTCAGTTCTCGATATATTGCCAAAATACCGACGTTTCATGGTACAGATTATCGCTCAGATGTATGTTCGGTGTAAGATCCGGTAAAATGCATTAGATTCTCACAAATGGCTTACGTGTGAAGCACAGAAACTCATACATCACCACTTTTACTATATACTGCGTGTTTTATAGCTCTATGGGAAGCACTGGCGCCGTGTAAAATAACATGACGTCATTGACTTCTTTTTGTCTGCACTGGGTCAGCGTTAGTGACCCTGTTTAGATGACTGTACCTCTTGGTTCGTGCAATTATTTTCATTCATAATTGTACTGCATGTAGAAAATTGATTCCGATTTCTGATGATTTATATTTTTATTTTTAATGCTAAACCATACAGGTTTTATGACAATATCCCTGTTTATTATGGAATGTCTCTCCTAAAGCAGCTAGTACATTTAGACAAAGCTATGTACTAGAATTTTCCCAAATGACTCTTTAAACTTGACAAAAATATATGGGTTCACTTAACATTTTGTCATTTCTTTTCGAAAAAGTCCGATCTTAGCTAAGATATGTCTATGAAACGGATTCCTGTGGCGTAGCTTGGCCAAAAGAGAGTGTAGCAACATAACCATTTAGTTCCATATGTAACAATTTACAATCAATGTACCCCCTCTCCAAAACACTCATAATGGGTGTTTCCCCACGGATGTTGCACTACACTTGAGAGGTTGGACCATAATATTATTTATAACGCATTTGTAGACTCAAGCGCATGCACTTCTTCAATTTGAATATCTCAAGTTCTGATTGAGGTCTGTATTTCGATCTCAAATCTTCAGCACAAATCGGTCGAAGCATGCTGTAGTGATAACATGGATGTATTTATATTTACGCATCATGTCCTATTGTTGCATACATTTTACGTGCTGCAGTAAAATCACGTGTCTAAAACATGTGTTGTATTTTTACTTATGACATTGGTTTGGACAAAAAGCATGTTATAGATTACAAAATTGTATTTAACGTACGAATACTTAGTAACTTATCTGCAAATTAAAGCATTAACAAATGCTGCTCATGTAGTGACGATCCGTCAATAGGACGACGTATGTAGTGTGTCACCTGTGAATACCTGGCATGCAAGCCAGACCTAAACTGCCACTCTGTATGGAGAAAAGGTTAGGTACCAACTTGAAAGTCAATGTAGTCATGTGAGTTTCCACGTTGTAAAACGCCTGATTAACCATGGATGGTCAATATCTAACTACTCACAGTGAGTACTAGTGCGTCACCCACTGTTTGTTTGAAAGTTGTATTTGTAGTTCAGGTCCAAAAAGAGCATCTGACAAAATATAACATGAGACAAAGTTGATGTAACACGCAACAAAAACAACAAAATGGAATGATTAAAACCTGAATATGTATGTGGAGGTTGAACAAAAACAAACAAGAGATATTTGTTAAACACAGCTCAATAGCCAAATTGGTTAAGGTCACAGTGACCTTGATATTTGTCCTCAAGATCATTTGGGGTCATCGACTGTTGTTGACAGACCTTCCTGTAAAGTTTGAAGATCCTAGGACAAAGCGTTCTTGAGTTATTGAACGGAAACCCTTTGAATAGTCATAAATGGTGAAGGTCACGGTGACCTTGACCTTTGACCTATTGACCTCAAAACTAATAGGGTCAGCTACTGTTGATGACAAACCTCCATATAGAGTATGTAGACCATGGGGCATAGGGTTCTTGTTGAGTTATTCAACGCACACCATTTGAATAGTCAACAATGGTGAAGGTCACACTGATCTTGACATTTGACATATTGACCCCAGGTTTAAAGATTCTAGGTCAAAGCGTTCTTGAGTTATTGAACGGAAACCAATTTATACGACCCACGGACGGACAGACGGACAGACGATATTTAATTAAAAACGTTTCTCCTACGAAATGTTCTCACATTTTGGGCAACACTATTCATCACACTACAAGTAAATCACTCCAAACAACATCTTGACACAACTTATGTTTGTCACGTTATGAGTATGTATATCATAATTGTACAATGTCATTTAACTTCAATCAATATAAAATAAATGAGATTACCCAATTAGGTCATTAAGTGTTAGTGAAACACAAACAAACACATAAGATGGACTGTAACAATATTTAGAGGATGAGAACACAATTTTAAAAAAACATAGTTTTCTTTCAGAACGGGGACTGTTAATGTTTATGGAGGGTAAGGAAATTAGTTAAAAGCTATTATGTCCTTACGAAGATTGACGGTATATGCCGAATAAGACATTTACATAAAAAATTCATAGTATTTACTGAAAATGGAACTGAAACTGTTAATTAAAACAAGAGGTAATTTTCTCAACATTAAACATTTTCTTGACAATTTCAATACCATTCGGTTAGTCAATACCGTATAACTAAGGGCATCACTTTTTATATTGTGCCGATAAAATATATTCTTTAGGCAAGACTTTTAGACAAAGAGATAGGTCAGTTTATTTAATGCTAACTTATGAGATATGGAGTTCTATCAGTGAAATAAAACCTATATCAGTCACTGGTTATCACCTACAATGAGACTGATATAAGCTCCGCCCTCTCACAAGGACAACTTTAATTTTACCCAAAACTCAACACTTGACTGTCCGTAACTTTTTTATTACTGAACGGAAACATGTCATGTGGGGTTCATATTCTCAGTTAGACCACTTCCTACAGGTTGGTGTATGAGTTGATGCAAAATTCTCAAAAAGACGTTTTCACATATTCACCATAATCCAAGATGGCGGATTTTGAATTGAAAAATATGAATGGAATAATATATTCATATTGATACTACATAAGCATTAAATAAATAGAATATTTGTTTGTTTTTATTGAATACGCGCTCTTGAAAATATTGAATTTTATCACTACACGATGAGATATAAACCATATTCATTCAAAACAAACAAATATCGTCTGTGTGTCTGTTTCTTAAATGGCTATGCTTTGCTAGAACATGAAAAGTAAATAAGTATACGGTAGGAGTAACAGTAACGTCACCCCTTTGGTGAGCAATGGGCCAATTTGAAACATGCAAGTTTCAGCCCGTGTTATGGTATCAATATAATGCACTGGGATACTTGTGAAAGGATAATTGTTTATTCTCATCCGACTAAATAATTAAATTGGCGAGTTAGATAGATAATACTTGTGATGTGGTCTTCGTTAAAGAATATAATTATTCTCGTGGGCGTTATTGTTTTGTGTGTACCGGCTCACAAAGATTGACACTATACGAAGTTCTCAACAGACTATCGATCTGAAAATTTCAAGTTATATATTCGCCTGTAATTCCCCTGTTTGAAGAAAATACTAAATAAATGTACAAATACTAACTGATTCTCTTCAGAGGGTAAGTGCTGTTTTCATGAACCTCCAAGATCGGGTAATTAAAACATGTGATAGAACTAATATACATCAAGATACATTTTCCGATTAAGATTTAAGTAACACCTACTCATAGAAATCCATGCTCGCTGATATACACTCTGTTCCCGGGGTTTCACATGTAAAGCATTTGTTTGTGTATTTAAATCGTGAGAAAGAAAGTGCTGTTCTCGTTACATAAAACAATATTGCACCTACTTTCGTAACAATGCATCAGCGTCAGTGTCATTAAAACAAACGTTAAACGAGTTTGTTTTTTCTTTAACATTTCCAAGGGAATAACGTCACTAAATAACAAAGACGTGTGTAATATTTTGTAGCACAACCTAAGGATTGCAAAGTTTTTAGGACGATAGGCAGTAATTTAGGACGATAGACAGTATTTTAGGACAATAGGCAGTATTTTGTTGTTTAATGTCTTAAGACAGAGGATAAAGGTTCAATATTCAGATAAAAGAAGTGCAAACCTAATTCATACCTTTGGGTAGGTAGGTAGGTAGGTTAGCGCTCTCGGTTACCAATCCAGAGGTACCTGGTTAGAATCTTGACATGTTTATAAATGCCCATGATGTCATTGATCATATAAACAAAGAATATCAAATATCAGGTATTTGACATATTTTGATTATACACAGGCTTAGTCATATGTTTTATGGAACTGCACAGTGTAGCAATACGAATTGAATCTGACGTTATTAAAGGCAACACATCCGAGACAAAATTAGGCAACATAAATGTTTTTCGCTCGGGAAAAGAAAACAGCCATAAGTATTTTGTTTCTTCACCGATTTCTATGAAATATGCAAGTACGCCTGTCTAACACGAACATATTGAGCTGTCCACGAAGTCTAGAATCTTTATAAGCAATTGGGTCGTTTTTCAAGCACACATTGAGTTTTTCAAGCACACATTGAAAGCTTGTAATTGGATGTATTCGAGCGAACTACAGTGCCAAGTCATATTGTTTTCCATGTTGCACAGGGTGCTGAAAAAACCGAGACAACGGCTAATAGTGATCCAATATGGAAGCTTATGTTTTCCCCTTAGACTAGCGTGTATGTCATAGACATCGGTGAATGCATAATGCACTCAAGGTAATTTATGTTGACCAATTTGTTATTTAGTGACGTCACGTGCAAGCGGTGTGTGGTAAGGTTTGACTGTAAATAAACCAATGAAGCGATGCAAGTCCCAAGATGCACATAGATAACGAACAGATAACTTCATGTTTCGCGTGTACTGCTTGATTTGATCAGACAGTTGTAGCATATTAGATAACACTTTCATTCTGTTGAACGCCACAATTTATTAATTCATGAAACGCACAAATCAATAATTGCAATGGTAGAGAAAATGATCGTCTTTAAAAATAAACATATTTCCATGAAACAATCCTTTCTTCGGTGCTTTGCGTATTGTTGTTTGTTAAGTTTTTTGTCAATTATGTTTCAATCAAACCATTCATCCAAATGCAAATATCTTCTGAGGTACACTCCTGATTCATTTTCCTACAGTTAACTGTTATATTTCCTGATTGTAGATTCATCTCTATTACTCAGTTATGATTCCTTTGAGATTAAGCAGCAGTTTGTTTTATATTGATTTGTGAGCAGCGTTAATTTTCAATTGTGGATAACTTGTTCTCAGTATTGACATGGGCGGATGTATTGGATTGAATTGTAAAACTTGATTTAGAGATTCTAACACATCCCCTTTGGGATTTGTCTCTCTGAGCAAGTAAAGTGAATTCTAGCTATAAAGTAGTATTTTATTGATATTTGGTTGAGGCTTTTAGGGAAAACTTTGCTGGATCTATAGAGTATGCTGTAGCGTTAGTGGATGTTCGGAAGAGAAAATAATTATTGGAAAGAAGCATTGTATTGGAAAATTAAGTTGCATCTCACAGATTTTCTTTCATGGATAAGACAAACAGCATTCAGTGATAGTATAGCTTCTGGATTTCTGCGGGCTCCTCACACTCTTTGTTAATGGATCTTAACTGCTTTATAAAATACTTAAACAGAAACTAGTCTCTTTGAGTTATAGCGAAAAATGGAATTTCGAAGCTACTCAAACTTAGTATTATAACTGACTTTCCGTTATCTGAACTTAAACTATCGATCTGTATTATCGATTTGTTTTGAAGACAGTGAATTCTGTGTTTAGATGCTTGCTGTTTTAATGATTAATGGATGAATGCTGTTTTCAGTTCATGATTTATAATTGATCAGTATAATGAATTGTGATCACTCAGTTGGTTGTGTTAACATTGAGAGTCAGTGCTAGGCGGTGGACATTAACCATATTGTTAGACAGTGTTATTGTAACATTGGTGGATTTACGTATTTGGTATTCCTGTGATGCTGCAGACTGATAAATGTACAATGGTGTACACAGAGACAACATTTCCACAATGTGAGATGGAAATACTAGGACAGGCAGTAAAGCCTGAAGACAAACAATTTGTAAATCAGAATTTTAACTTCAGAAAAAAAGATTCTATGACTATGTTGGGACGTGCAATATTTGGGTGTAGAATAAAGGATTATTGTAGATTGCGATCCTGTAACTTCCTTCCATCAATACGGTGCTTAAATGTTGTGAAAAGAAACATTGTGTTACTACTTACTATCTCTATGCTGCTACCATTCTGCCATACATGTTACGTGTTTCCACCCGGCAAGAAGAATCTGTGTTTGGGAGTAATATGTGAATTTAATGCAATATGCAAACTGAACAGTGACGGAACTGAGGCACGTTGTCAGTGCCCAGAAAACTGTTACAATTACGGTGACAATGCTGCAAGCTTACCGATCTGTGGGAGTAATGGCAAAGATTATAATAACTTTTGTGAATTGCAAAGAGAATCTTGTATATCAATGCAAAAGATTTATGTGGACTACTATGGTAGTTGCGGTAAGTGTAGTAGTGCACACGTTACATAATGTCTTAACTTATTGATCAGTCCACAATGTACAGTTCCTATTGTTTATTGCCTCCAGACCGTAACTGCTCACCTTGTATGATGTATAGGTTACAAACATACACTGCGTCGCTTCCAATACTTTTCCTACTGTAGTTCACTTTAATTTTCTTTGAGTTCAACAGTATTTGCGGGTAGACTTTTACAGCCAATGCGAATTCATTTTAACTTGAAAGTTTGTCAGAAAGGCTGACTTAAGTTTCATGTGGAAATACCGGGTCACTACATTCGTCAAAGCATCACTCCCCTTTGTACATATCGACATATGTTGTCTCTGTAACAAATACTGAAATACTATAGATGCATTGGACACTGTATTGTATGAAATACTAAAATAGTTATTATGTACTGTACAATGTATTGTCTCTGTATGACATACTGAAGTACTGAATACTGACTAGTACGGCTTGAGCGTCGAGGTTGTCTCGTTAAAATCGCTCAAATAATAAAATACTAAAGGTGTTTTTTTAACTTTGTGTTGACAAATTTGTACTCGCATTCTTAGCCATAAATTACGTCACATACCTCGTGAAACGTGCAAACTGCCTATGTGACTTACGCTCTTTGTAATATTGCGAATGATTGACTATATCACTTACGCTCTTTGTAATATTGCGAATGATTGGCTATATGACTTACGCTCTTTGTAATATTGCGAATGATTGACTATATGACTTACGCTCTTTGTAATATTGCGAATGATTGACTATATCACTTACGCTCTTTGTAGTATTGAGAATGATTGGCTATATGACTTACGCTCTTTGTAGTATTGAGAATGATTGAATATATCTGCTACGCTCTTTGTAGTATTGAGAATGATTGAATATATCTGCTACGCTCTTTGTAATATTGCGAATGATTGACTATATCGCTTACGCTCTTTATGACTTACGCTCTTTGTAGTATTGAGAATGATTGAATATATCTGTTACGATATTGCGAATGATTGACTATATCACACGCTCTTTGTAGTATGGAGAATGATTGACTATATCACTAACGCTCTTTGTATTATTGTAATATTGCGAATGATAGACTATATGACTTACGCTCTTTGTAGTATTGAGAATGATTGATCATATGACTTACGCTCTTTCTAATATTGAGAATGATTGACTATATCACTAACGCTCTTTGTAATATTGAGAATGATTGACTATATGACTTACGCTCTTTGTAGTATTGAGAATGATTGATCATATGACTTACGCTCTTTGTAGTATTGAGAATGATTGACTATATGACTTACGCTCTTTGTAATATTGAGAATGATTGACTATATGACTTACGCTCTTTGTAATATTGAGAATGATTGATCATATGACTTACGCTCTTTGTAGTATTGAGAATGATTGACTATATGACTTACGCTCTTTGTAATATTGAGAATGATTGACTATATGACTTACGCTCTTTGTAGTATTGAGAATGATTGACTATATGACTTACGCTCTTTGTAGTATTGAGAATGATTGACTATATGACTTACGCTCTTTGTAATATTGAGAATGATTGACTATATGACTTAAGCTCTTTGTAGTATTGAGAATGATTGATCATATGACTTACGCTCTTTGTAGTATTGTAATATTGCGAATGATTGACTATATCACTTACGCTCTTTGTAGTATTGAAAATGATTGATCATATGACTTACGCTCTTTGTAGTATTGTAATATTGCGAATGATTGACTATATGACTTACGCTCTTTGTAATATTGAGAATGATTGATCATATGACTTACGCTCTTTGTAATATTGCGAATGATTGACTATATGACTTACGCTCTTTGTAATATTGAGAATGATTGACTATATGACTTACACTCTTTGTAATATTGAGAATGATTGACTATATGACTTATGCTCTTTGTAGTATTGAGAATGATTGATCATATGACTTACGCTCTTTGTAGTATTGAGAATGATTGATCATATGACTTACGCTCTTCATAATATTGCGAATGATAGACAATATTACTTATGCTCTTTGTAATATGAAGAATGATAGACTATTTGACTTGCAATCTTTGTAAAATTGAGAATGATTTACTATATGACGTGCACTCTTTGTGTTATCGATAATTACCGACTATTAGACTAGCACTCTTTGTAAAATTGCGAATGATTGACTATACGACGTGTACTCTTTGTTACATTAAGAATGATAGGTTATATGCCTTGTGCTTTTTGTAATATTGAGAAATTGAATGATTGACAATATGACGTGACACGTACTCTTCGTTATGAGAATTGTCGACTATATGGCTTTCGCTCATTGGAATATTGAGAATTATCGACTATATGACTTACGCTCTTTGTAATATGGAAAGTGCTTGAATGTGTGAGGTATGCTCTTTCTAATAGTGCGATTAATAGACGATACGACGTGCGTTTTTTTTATTTTGAGAATGATTGATTTTATGACTTGCATTCTTTGTAATAATGATAATTATTGACTGTTATATGACTTGTACGCATACATTATGCAATGGTTGGATGAGGAATGGCTATATTGACTTGCACACTGTGTAATATGAAGAATGATTGACTATCTGACAATTGAATCAGGCCCTAACTGTTTTATGAAAGCGTTCTCCTCTTCAATAATTCATTCTAGAGTCTGAGGAAACGTATATTGTTTCTGACAACATATAACTTGCAAAGCCACATCGACTTTTGTGATAGTAAAATTAGCTTCTCTATTGATTTCACATTGTAAATAATAGAATTTGTTTTGCGAGAGGAATAATTGGGGGACTTGATTTAATTATTTCGGAAAATAAAGATTGATTCTGGATTGATATGATGTTGTGTTTTCCTTACTGTAATTATCAGCATTGTAGATGACGTACAAACAGTAGCTGACTTTAGATGATATCCACCATTTCACAATTTTCTGTCTAAACAGAATACTTCACTGCTTTCTGGTAATATTCCCTTTAGTAGCAATAGTTTTACAGTGGAGATGAAAGCGTTTTCATGACTAGTTCAGGGCATTATATATATTTACGTTTTATTATCTAAATTGTATTACTCTTCCAAACGTTTTCATCCTGATTGGACTGCAATCTAATAACGTTTTAGAATAATTCAATTAGGAATGGTATGTTTCAATTAATACAGTTCGTGCTTGTACATAATGGCTAGACATTCAGTATGAATTGTATACAGTATGTTTGCATTTGTTACTGACATCACATACTTATGACATCTTATTATACCTCACTTTTCTCTATAATGCCAAACTCCCTTTACCCCATAAGCAGGTATTTTGTCTATCAAAAAAGTTCCAATCTTTATGAAATGCGGTCGACCGAAAACTAACTATTAGGGCATGTGATCGAACTGACATTTTACATGTCATGCAAGGGCAAGAAACTTCGTCAATTTAGTTTGTTGACTGTGGGAATTTAAGTGGAAGATTTTCTAGAATGTGAACTATGAAAGCATAGTCATGTCAACTGTTTATAACTAATTCAATGATGGCAGTCAACGGTTTGCTCGACTTATTATATTGTTCGGTATAAAAAATACATAGCATATGGCTAGACGCTTGAAATTGATATTGTCAACCCGAGGGCAAAATATCACACCGAGGCGAACAATGTTAAAAGCCTAGCAAAACGTTCACTGCCATGATTGTAATAGTTAAAAACAGTAGACATGAATTGGTATTCTTATAATGTTGTGTGTATCCCACATTCTATTTTTAGAACATCTTGTATATTTCAACAGACACAATACTAAACTTGGCGCAATTATGTGTCCTCGCATGATATTTACAATGTCAGGTGGATCACAAGACATGGCGATCAGTTTTCGCTCGATCACGTGTGCAAAGGTTTGAACTGTCTTCTGCTTCTGTCGTAATTGAAGTTAGCATTGAAGAAAAAAGTGAGGTATAAAATATGTGATGCAACTACATATATTGCACCCCAAATAATATGGTACGATGTTATCTGACATCGTGTTGTGTGACACCATGTTATTTCACACACTATTTAGCCTGAGACAATGTCATGTGATAGAGACCCCTGATGGTCTAAATGCAAATACCAACAACCTAATTATTATTTAATGATTTAAGACTTGTATGATGATTTCAATGTTAATGTTATATTTTCATGACTGCGTTGTCAATGAGAGCATATCATACGATTTCTGACCCGTGTAAAGTTCACATAAGTTGTTATGATTTCAAACCCATTTGAAGGTTACACAATCCATGTTGTTATGATTTAAGACCTATGTGAAGGTCACATAAGTTATTATAATTTCAGACCCATGTGAAGGTCATACGTGTTATTATAATTTCAGACCCATGTGAAGGTCATACATGTGAAGTAAGATATCAAGTATGTAAGGTCGATGAAGACAAGAAACCCACGTGTCAATGTGAGACATCATGTGAACCAGTCGTGGCTGCAGTATGTGGAAGTGATGGACAAACTTACAGTAATGCTTGTATGCTGAGACAACAAGCGTGCCTATCTGGTCGAGATATCCTCATACTGTATGAGGGCAAGTGTAAAGGTTAGTAGACAACCCATCCACGCTTTCGTCATTGCTTTTATTAGAAAAAGCTCACCATATGTTTGTATAAAACCTGTGCATAGTGCAGTTTTTTACCTGTCAAATTAGGTGCATTCTATAGATGAGACATCTACTGAAGGCGGAGGGTTACTTATCTAAAGTGTGCAGCTACCTTGTAACTAGGCATTATAAAGTGCGCCCAACCTATTAAGAAAGGCGGACATTTTTTAGAATAATAACACATTATCAGTCTTTTTTTAGTATTAAACTGACCATATGTGTTTATTTTAGTAGTTTGTCAAACCAGTTTTGCTGCAGTTAACGACACAGAATCATGTATGTAAACATCACAATATACTGGGCACACTATAATATTCTGTTAATGTACTTACTGCATTGTTATTAGTGTTAGTCATTAATTAAATTAAAGATGATGGTGAAAACGAACAGTTTTTTCCTCTACCAAAACTGATAAGTTTGATAACAAAAAGGTTGTGTTTCACAATTATAATATATAAGAGAACGGTATACGAATCTGTCAGCATTGTTTATATACTTTAAGTGTGTATTGTGATGTTTACAAAATTACAAGGTAGCTGCACATTATAGATGAGTAATTATCCCCTTTCTGGATATGACTTATCTAAAGTGTGAATTTATCGTGGCATTATACATATCTAAATTATCAATAAAAATCCACAATGATAAATATGTGCTCTGTATTCAGCGCGGTCGTATAGTACTCATTCTCGACTAGAACGTCGACTAGAACGTCAAGAACATCTCGTTTAAATCCGCCAAATATTGAATATTTACTACGGTTGTTTTTAACTGTGTGCTGACAGATACTTGCGTTCTTAGCCGAAAATAACGTCACATACCACGTGGTATGCCCACACTGTTATAAGTGGTAAACTGAATGTAGTACTATAATTGTAAATGTGCAAGCTGTTAATAACCTACATAGAGCTATTATGAGTTTCCGTGCTCTACTACTTGAGGTGTTAGCACGCGACTATTGCTTATAATGTGCCTATATATCCTGATAAAATCAATGCCATTGATCAATATTTCTCCTGTATTTCTGTCTTATAAGTAGTAAATTTAGCCTTCAAAAATGACAATAGGCCTGTCCGGGCTGTACAACAGGAGATATGAAATTCACAGGAAGATAATGTTCAGAAACGTTCTACTAGTAAATGTTGTTTATGGTCAGACACAGAAATATAAACATGTTTGTTCCTCTAAAGACCAATAAACTGGTAGAATCTACCAATCATTTCTCAGAAGACCAATAAACTATCATAATGTCCAATCTATACTAGTATCAAACATCCGTAACATCACTTAGCTTAAAACATGCCAAGAATTCACTTTCCTGTTCAGAGATAGCTGGTCATGATCTGAATACCTTGATCAATATTTGTCCTTATACAGTCTCCTACATCCAAGTTCTTAAGCCGCCGTCATACATATACATTATAGTAGTGTATGTGCACTTGACTTAGATACGAACAAGTCTGTCGTGGTGGCCGAATGGATTATACACTTGACTTCCAGTCAAAAGGTCCCTGATTCATGAAACTGGAAATTGCAGAAACGCTTTCCAATGTTCCCTGTCCTACAAGAGACGAACTTGAAACTTGGTGGAAACCCAGTGGTAGACGTCCGTGTACTTTTGGTGTTATAAACAAGGTACGTTAAACAGCCAAGGAATGTATTCGCAAATAGCCGTGATCTCTCACTTGGATTTCTTGTAGCACATAGCTGCCTTTTCCCTCCAAGTCGAAGGTATTTGGCCAATGGTCAATAATCTGAAAGGAAGACATCCAACTGACCATGCTCTTACAACTGTCGATCGCAAACAAACAAGCTAACAAAAAACCCAAAAAATATAAAAAGGAAACAATAAGGTTGTACAGTGAATTATTTGACAACAAAAGTTGGCAGCTGTTCTTGTTTAAAATATTCATTACATCGTTACATCACCAATTTACTGTTCTGTGTGGTAGAAAATCTATATTCCCAAGCCCTGTACATGTACCATATTTGGTTATCGGTGTGACTGATATACCTACAGCAGTATTTGGTAGAAATACTTAATGTGTGAGTTTCTCGTTATTGCCTTAAAGCATACATCATTTTCTGACTGGCCTCACTGAGGAGAAAAGAAGATGTTTACAGCAATCCCCAGGGATCTTGTTATGGATCTGCGTATATATATAATTATAATTACCCAATATCGTCTAGAAATTAATATAAATTCTTACTATATTTGGTATACTTTGGAATTCTCATGAGATACTGTCCCATAATGTAAATTGTTCCATTTTTGGAATAATATTTGGTGAGAAGTTTCTGAACTGTTTTATTTACGACAGGGAACAGACTAATTCAATATCAACACAAAATACGATTGTATTGCTTCTGTGGTTTGCATAACTTGTGACACGAGGATGACGCTGTGCTCCTATTTCATCTCTTTTAACAATATTGCAGCAGCCATACAAATATATTGCAAATTAAATTATTGGTCGATGATTGTTCTTCTATTCAGTTCAACTTGCAGTACACAATTTAATGACAGCATGTATACCTCTAGTAGACCTAAATTACTTATAGTTGTGGTACCATGCTTTATCCCTGACCACATATTGGTATCAGTAGAAATGAATATTGAAATCATAGCTGCAAGCTGTATGTCTCGGATCTTTCAATAAGATATATTGGTAAACTGCATGTACAGACATTGGAATATGTCAAGTTTCCCTACTCCGGTAGCAGTATCATCAATTAAAATAGTAATAACCTTTTTTTAAATCTAAAGATCAATTAATTAATATATTAAATCTATTAATATCATTGATTTTGTTTTTATTTTGTTTTTATTATTAATACATGCATTTATCAATAGTACAGTTACTTTTGGTACATCACTGTTCATAAATAAGAATGGACGAGCATTTAGATTTCTCTACAATATTATATATAATTTAGTGACATACATGGTAATATGTTGAAATGGTTTATGGTACAACAATCATCACATTTATATAATAATTATCATGTTCCATGATTCGTTTGCTTCTTATCACATTATTCCACTTCTATAATGAATGTAATATTCAATTCATTACCATTAATGATATGCTATGCCCATCAGAAGATTTTCTTTAAACTATTCACCCCTTCCTTGACTAAAATTTCCGTAATTGGAATCGCAGAACATGTAATGAAGCTGCAACTGGAACCATCTCTCTATGTCCTATCAATAGTTCGTGACAAACATCAATAAATTTTAATAAAAACTCAACCAAAAACAGTATGTTGCTAGTAGTGTTGTCACGTAATATTGTGACATAGTGATATTTCAAGCTGCAATGGTTCTTATTACGGATGTATAAGCCGACTTTGTCACCAGACAGGGTATTATAAATTTGGAAAAAGATTGTTTAATGGGCATATTACATCTCATTCTATAAATTCTGTACTGAAGCAGAAATGCACAGCTAACATTGTATGTGTGACCACCCTTCACATTTAAATTTACAAGCGTATATTATGAACTCCCTTACTGTGTAATATGATACTAGATGTAACTGTTGCAACATGCATGTGCTTCGTGTGAGATGTCAATAGTAAAACTAATATAAACGTATTGGTTATATTCATTGACATCCATACTTGATCAACCTTTCATATTCATACTTGTATGTTTCGGTCCTTATACTGTTGTAAAAATGATTGATGTAAAAGATACATGTGTAGGTTTAGGAGGGCAACAGGGCTTGCCAAACTATGTTTAACCTCTTTCAATAATATTGACACATGTGTTACTATTATTAATAAATTGATGGTTAGTTTAAGATTTTTATGTTTTTTGCTAAACGTATATTTTGCTTTTACCACAGGGGAGAACGGTCATACCCATGGCATTAAAGACGGTAATTAATCAAACCTACACCGTCTGACTGTGTGTGCTATAGATTGGAATGCAACTGAACAAAAGGCAACTGTCACACATCCTTTTATTTTTAAAAAAAAACCCACTTTTTTTTCGATATTTTAAAAATGATATCATAATAAAGACAGCAATATACTTTCTACTGTTGATGGCAGAAAAACTTTCGCATATTAAATTGTAATTTTACTGATGTTCCATATCCAATAAATGCTGATGTTATGAAATCATCTTTTTATACTGACCAATCAAAGTGCGTGTTAAATATGTGAACCTACCTCATTTGATATAACAAAATCCTTATCTGTCTTATCCAATTATTGCTGATATAACAAAAGCATCTATTTTAATCGACCAATCAGAGTGGTTGTTAGCATGTGTGACCTCTGAGTTGCCTTTTGGATGATAGATTTAATGGCATTTATAGATGTGGGACTTACCTTATATTGAATGTTCTATTTTTGCAGTGCCTATGTATTTATTTGAATGAGAGCATTGCAGCAAATACTGTATGGTACACGACTGTTTTGAAATTATTCAATCTTTGGTGTAATCAATGTGTGAACACTACTACAATCATGTAACATTCCATTCGTCAAAACATCCAGACTCAAAATAGAAATATCCCAATGTCAGTTTGAATAACTTTTCCATCTGTAATTCAAGAACTTTAGTGCAATTGCTTTCAAAGAAAATGATTAAGATCACAATACCACGAATCCCTCGAGGTCCATTGGCCAGTCTTGCTGAGAAATCATATTTAATTAAAAAATAATATTATGTGATACATTTGACCTATACAGTATTTGCATTGTTATCTGTGACAATTATTTTTCAGAGAATTAAAAACATTGCAGATTGTGTGCCTAGCCTGAACTATTTTCATTTCATCTAGACTCAAGCTACATGTGTAGGGGCATATTGAATATATCTACATATCTATATCTAGCTAAATAGCTGATTGATTTTAGTATTTTTATTCTAATTTTACGTTTTTTCGGGCATTATAGAAACATGCAAACTAGCTGAATGTAAATGTTATGTATTATAATTGTGTAATGTAGACATCATGATACATGTAGCCTAGTTAAGATTCATGGAGAACTATTACAATATGCATCAACTCTCGCACCTAATTTTTGATCAGACTTTAGTCAACTATCGTTCTTTGTGTTGTATTATACTCTGTCTGTATTCACGCTGGCCAACAATAAGTAGGATTTATTATACTCTGCCTGAATTCACGCTGGCCAATAATAAGTAGGATCTTTTTATACTCGGTCTGTATCCACAAAGGCTAACAATAAGCAGGTTATATCATACTATGTCTAAATTCACGCTGGCCAACAATACTGAGAGTGTGTGATATAAATATCGCAGTATCTCCTATGTACAATGTACACGTGCGTAATACAAACTATGTCATGGGGTTTCAGAATGCTCCATAATGCGCATTTTCATTCCTTGAACTTCTTCTTTACTCTGATGAGCCCTGCACCTCTACCAGCGGGATTCTCTCAACGTCACAGTGTGTGTGTGCATATACATTTTGGACATCAGGCGACAGTGCATCTTCTGAGTGAAATTTGCGTAAGTCTATCAGCATTCATAGTTGCACAAGTTTATGCTCCTTACCAAAGCTTGACCAAATTCTAGTAGCTATGGCACATTGTATTACTGTATTCATAATAACTTACAGGATACACTATTTCGCGTGTTTAAGAACACTGACTTTATCGCGACTTAACAATTTTGCGGATGCAGACTGACTGCGAATCCCAGGAATTTAACACATTTATTTGCACACAATGGTTGGTAAACCATACCTTGATCTAAAGTATAACACAAACAACTGGTGTGCTAGATAAAACGGGTTTACATAAATGTCCAGTTAAGTTCAATGAAATATTAATTACAAATGTGTTAAGACGGTCTAATTCGCCAAAGGAATACATATGTGGTATGGGTTGTAATTATACCATGTCACAGAAGTCTTGTTGTAGTCATTTTCATACCGAGTATCACATGTGTCTTCGTTGTGTGGGCTTGCAATGTCTCGTTGTTGGCATTTTTTGCTGTCCGGGTTATCTTAACTTTTCTACGTATTTTTAAAATTTGTTTGGGAAACCAAAGATTTAGATTCTATGTGTTGGTCGGAGCATGTGTACCAATAGTATGGACAATGTAACTATTGTTACTGTTTTGTCAGCAGTTTGACCGGAATGTTCCGTATAACACATGATAAAATACCCAGGCAAAAACCAAACCAGTTATAAAATATTAGCAAAATGAACGCGTGATTCCTTACGGAGTGTTTTGGGCAAAGTCCATATAATTGGTCTTATTTTAGTTCTACACACTTCAGTTTGTGGAAAGCTCAGATGATCTGGTAGTTGTTCAGTAAGTTGTATAATGAATGTCTCAGACTGGAACTGTCTTCCCTACTGTCCTGTCTCTCATTGTGTGTATGTGATTGTGTTCTCAATACATGTATAATTATATCCATTCTGCTAACAAATCGTTTTGATCTTAGAACAAAACAACTTAGGACAAATACTCAAATATCTGGTGAAGAAACCTGCATCAATAACTTGGTCCGATCACTATATGTTTTCCATACATATTAAGCTGTACAAAAGCTTAGGGCAAAAACTCTAATATCTGGTGAAGAAACTTGAATCAATAACTTTGTCCGATCACATATACAATTGCAAACAAAACACCTAAATATCTGGTGAAAAAACTAGCAGGCTATAACTTTGTGCAATCCCTATAATCGTGGAGATAATGATTGACAAATGCCTCGTGATAGACAATTTCTCCGGTGCTATTATCGTGAAAACCGATTCTCCTGTCTGGGAGCTGATCCATTGTCATCAATTATTTACAAAATACACTTTTGTTCATTACACAAGAGCTGGTTGACTGTAAACACATCCATCAACGTGGGCTTAAATTATGCTCTGATCATTCTGTAAAGGCTTGATTCTACGTCAGAGTCACTTAGTCACACAATTTTCAGTCAGTTGCCATACTTATTGATTACGATTACGAAAGAGAATTTGCAATATAATAGAATCTCCTTTTGCTACAGTCCTATAATTATCTTTATATAATCTATCTATGTGTTCTTCTATAACGTGCTACAGCCCTATCACAATGATTATCATTTATATACCTGTAGGTTCTCCAGTTGCCCTCCCTCCGCCTCACTATTTCTCTCTCTCTCTCTCTTATCAACTTTACTCCCTCTTTCTCTCAATGTCTGTCAATTTCTCTCTCCGTTTCTTGTATACCTCTGACATGTCTTTATTACACATCCCCTCTCCTGTATTATCTGCAACTCTCTGTTCGAGTCTCAATGCCCTCTCTGTCTTTTGCTGCCACTCTCTAATCCTCTTTTCAACTCTCTCCGCCATTCTCTCTAGTTGTCTCTAGTTATTCTCTCTTTGAACGTGATCCATCATGTACAATCTTCCAGAAAAGTCCAAAGAGAAGCGGCCAGGTTAGACAAACAGCTGTGGTAAATTGGTCTGTCTCTGGAGAGATTTTATCACGTCATGTCTAAGTTATACTATATAGGTTATATTTGTGAACTGTGAAGCGTATGTCTTCTGCATCTCAATATAAATGTGTTCCTGGTAACTGTGGTTATTGGAATTATTATGGCTTGCTAATGTAGCATCTGTAGCATCTTTATGTAGAAATCAATCTATTTAACATTTGAATCAGACATAGAGACATAATAACATCGTTTCATCATCCATACTAATTGCAAAATGTTATTAGCCCAACTTAACATTGTTAGGACGACTATTCCCTTCGGCAAGTCATGGTTGAAAGTCACATTGTAGCTTTTAGTTTTCATTAATCCATTTCATGTAATTTCCAGCACCATGTAATTGAATCAGCAGGAATAGTGTAATTATCTAACTGAAGTATTCACGCTGATAAATGTGGCACGCCTAAATAATGATTGTGAACATACGACATATGACAGAAAACATATTTTTATAAGAGCTGTCAAATGCTAAAATCGTTCAATTATCTAAACCGTTGAACAATCCACCATTACTGAACAATAAATTTAGTCGGGGACGCCCTGTCAGCTAAGGATCATGCCATTCATGATTCCAAGACAGCAAGTTAACTTGACCATTTCTTCAAGTTTGTCAGATCTCACTTATGACATATGCCCTTTATCATTTGAAAGACAAACAAGTTCCAAGGTATTGATTGATTTATCCAGCATGTACTACCCATGTTCTGCATGATTGCATGTGTATCATTATGTATGTATGAACAGTTGCACTTATAAACTACCGTATGTCATCATCCAGGGTTTACATTGTTTTACAAACTCACAATTAGGATGTTTTGTAAACTCATGTTTTGTGTCGTGTCCAAGCTGTATGGGACCAGTTTCCATGTTTCATCATTTGATGTGCCATAATGTTCGTCTCATTTTGTACCGTTGTATCTTCGACACCAACAGAAATAAGTTGTCAGATGGAGTACATGTACTAGAGGATTTGTTTACATCTCCTTAAAGACGAGTGTCAAGAATGAAATGAATTAATAGAAACACTGCTCAATGCAGACAGGTGCAGTGTCGATACGTAAGTCAGTTATGACATCTTGTTCGGTACATTTTATCATCTAACATGTATGTTATGGCTGCTATCGTTATCTTCAAAAGCAACGTGGATTTTACTTATGGTCACAACAATTCATTGGAATGTTTATCGGATTATATATATATACAGTTATATAAAGGTTTTCCTTTTGTTATGGGCTTGTTTGAAAGCCTAATTTTTAATTAATGTCCATGTATAAATCGGGTGATTGCATGTTTATACACTTATATACATTATACAGGGGCTTCATCGGGGCCTTTATCTAAAAGGTAATTTCAATATTTTTCTACTGGACCATATTACAGCCGATATACATGTGGTTTCAAAGTAACAGTGTCCCTTCATTCAGAAGTATGATGGTCAATTGTGGCATATTTGAAATTTCAGTTGTCAAAGGTCAAATGAAAGCCTTGATTACATCACAAATTGTCAGATAAAGTGTGGCTACGTTTTGAATAAATTAAACTAAAAAGCTATATATAGTTGATTGCAATACTAGCAGCACCATGTTACTAGACGTGTGCTCCTCACTGCTTGCATGTAAGTGTCAATTACAGCTGCATGGTCAGTATATACCACGTGCTCTATTAATGTTTCATAAGTTTTACACAATATTCAACTTTATGTACATATAATTATCAAGCAAACAGTCTAAAAAATTGTAATTTAATAACATGAATCTATTTTTGAAATAACCGTGTTATGCTACTGTCTTCGATATAATTAAATACAGGTTAATTATGTAGATAGTTTGCAATTAACTGGAAAGTTTAATAATTGTATCAAGTATTATGGTCAATTGTTCTGTATTTGTTATTGTTAATTCATTTTTTATTATTTATCACACTTTGTATATACATTGTCTAAAAATTAACAAATAGCGGAAACTAGGTACAATTGTTTCGGACAAATTTGTTTCATACATAATGTTCCATACAATAACCTGGTCTAATGTTCCATACAATAAAGCAGTCTAATGTTCCATACAATAAACTAGTATAATATTTCATACAATAAACCAGTCTAATGTTCCATATAATAGCATCTTCCCTGGTAAAGTTTGCTTTGTTTGACAACAAATACAATTTTCTCATTGCTTGTAATTTTATTACACATTGACGAAATGACATGGAATTGGAAACAGTGTGATAAAAATAAGCTCGATAACAGATGCTTGACATCCCGCATTGTTCTCCTTGACATATCTCTGTTGCAGTTTACTTCACCTAGTGAAACAAAATGTAGTTGACATGCCCTTGCGGTTTACATAACTTGCGGTTTACATGCCCTTGTGTTTACATACCCTTGCGGTATACATGTCCTTGCAATTTACATGCCCTTGTGGTTTACATAACATTGCGGTTTACATACCCTTGCGGTTTACATACCCTTGCGGTTTACTTGCCCTTGCGGTTTACATACCATTGTGGTTTACCTACCATTGTGGTTTACCTACCCTTGCGGTTTACATACCCCCGCGGTTTACATGCCCTTGTGGTTTACATAGCCTTGTGGTTAACATAGCCTTGTGGTTTACATGCCCTTTTGGTTTACATACCCTTGCGATTAACATACCCTCGCGGTTTACATGCCCTTGCAGTTTACCTATCCTTGCGGTTTACATGCCTTTGTGGTTTACACACCCTTGCGGTATACATGCCCTTGAAGTTTACATACCCTTGCGGTTACATGCCCTAGCGGTTTACATACATTTTGCGGTTGACATGCCCTTGCGGTTTACATATCCTTGGGGTTTACATATCTTGTCGTTTACATACCCTTGCAGTTTACATATATTTGCAGTTTATATAGCCGTGTGGTTTACATGCCCTTGTGGTTCATATATCCTTGCGGTTAACAAACCCCTGCCGTTGACATACCCTTGCGGTTGACATGCCCTTGCTGTTTACATACCCTTGCGGTTTACATACCCTTGTGGTTGACATGCCCTTGCGGTTTACCTACCCTTAGTGTTTACATACCCTTGCGGTTTACATACCCTTGCGGTTTACATACCCTTGGTGTTAGCATACCCTTGACGTTTACATACCATTGCGGTTGACATGCCCTTGCGGTTTACATACCCTTGCGGTTTACATACCCTTGCGGTTTACATACCATTGTGGTTTACATACCCTTGCGGTTTACATACCATTGCAGTTGACATGCCCTTGCGGTTTACATACCCTTGCGGTTTACACACCATTGCGGTTGACATGCCATTGCGGTTTACATACCCTTGCGGTTTACATACCCTTGTGGTTGACATGCCCTTTCGGTTTACATACCCTTGCGGTTTACATACCCTTGGGGTTAATATATCCTCGCTCTTTACATACCCTTGTCGTTTACATATCCTTGAAGTTTACATACCCTTCTGTTAACATATCATGTTGTGGATGATACTTCTGGCATATACATCCTACTGACATACCTATGCTACTGATATATCCATGCAACTGACATATCAATGCTACTGACATATAAATGCTACTTACATATGGATACATGCTACTGACATATCCAAGCTACTGACATATAAATGCTACTGAAATATCCATACTACTCACATATCCAAACTACTGACTTATACATGGTACTGATTTATCAATGCTACTGACATACCCATGATACTGGTATATCAATGCTACTGACATATACATGTTACTGCCATTTGCATGCTACTGATATAGCTATGCTATTAATTTCCAAGAAACTGGCATATCAATGCTACTGACATATACATGCTACTGACCTATACATGCTAACGACATATACATGCTACTTACATATGGATACATGCTACTGACATATCCAAGCTACTGACATATAAATGCTACTAACATATGGATACATGCTACTGACATATCCAAGCTACTGACATATAAATGCTACTTAAATATCCATACTACTCACATATCCATACTACTGACTTATACATGGTACTGATTTATCAATGTTACTGACATACCCATGATACTGGTATATCAATGCTACTGACATATACATGTTACTGCCATTTGCATGCTACTGATATATCTATGATATTAATTTCCAAGAAACTGGCATATCAATGCTACTGACATATACATGCTACTGACCTATACATGCTTACGACATATACATGCTATATATGACATAGCCATGTTTCTGATATAGCCATGTTTCTGATATAGTCATATTGCAGAAAGAACCTTACTACAGAAGTAGCAATGCTACTGACATATCAATGCCCCCGACATATACATACTGACCTATCAAGACCTCGCACATGTCAATGCTATTAACATATACATGTTACTGGCATATACATGCTACTGACATATACATGCTACTGATATATCCAGGATCCGGACATATCCATGCTGCTGATTTGTCCATGATACTGACATGTTACTGATATATACATGTTACTGATATATCCATGATACTGAAATATTGAAGCTACTGAATAGTCTTGCTACAGACATAACCTTACTACTGACATACAAATGTTACTGATATAACGATGATACTGACGTACAAATGCTACTGATATAGTCTTGCTACAGAAAGGTTCTTACTACTGACATACCCATGTTACTGACATACCCATGTTACTGACATGTCCATGCTACTGACATTTCAATGCTATTGGTACGTCCATGCTACCGACACATCCCTTCTACTGACATGTCCATGCTACTGACATTTCAATGCCTCTGATACATCCATGCTACTGACATTTACATGCTACTGATATAGCTTTGCTACCGACATATCCCTCCTACTTATGTAGTCATACATTCCCTTCGTACTGACATACATGCATGATTGCTACTGTTATATACTTCATACTGACACACCTTTGCTGTGGACATACCCATGAAATTGACATATGTATACACCTGTTGTAAAATGTCTTTGATTTAATGTTACGCGTTCAGTATAGATTTCTGTTTCGTGAAATCTTCGTCCGGAGTGACAGTGTCCTGAAGTTGCTCTAATGAGAATACCATGTACATGTAGAAAACACATTACCTACACTTAGCCGATTTAAAAACGCAACAGCGGGTGTTTGAACAATTTAAGCCAGTTAAGGTGTTTCAATTATATTGAAAATTTCCATTAGATGAAATCAATACGTGACGTCAAATATGTGGAAATTTCATTGTAATCAAGGTTTAGATGGTCACAAAAGCAAACCACGAAAGGTATTGATCGAAAATGTCAAATGCATTTATAAGCTGCAACCTGGTATGCAAATCTTGCGTCTGTGCCTTATTGGTGGGGAAGTAAGGGGTTATATAATGTTGTTCCACACATCTATAAGGAAAGCATGTATCACTCCAAACGCTCAGTTTCTGCTTAATAATGCACTTCTTGACGGCCATTTGTGCCTGCCTTCAAATTTAGTTTCACGAGTAAAAATGCAATGACCACCACAGTCTCAACCTGAGCTGTCAGCAAATGTTTGCCGTCTATAATTTAATATATCAGGATAAATAAAGAAGGCAGCAAAAATGAAGCGATTTTCAACATAGGTCATAATAAAAATCATTCAAAATGTTACGGAATGTATATTTTAGCGAAATTACTTAATCGTATATATCATTGCCTTCAAATTGTAGGTGTAACAGAATAATTATTTTGACCGGAAGTAGCGTCTTAAAAACATTCGTTTGGTGCCATCATGTTTACGCGCTTGTATCGTCGGCATATCTGATGCAGACAATCGTAGGTGTAAACTGCTTCTTGAAAACACTGTGCAAGTCTAAATATCGCCGACAGAATACAGTTAAACTACTTTCCCATGATAAAACGCAAGTCAATAGCGCCAGGATGTTATGTAGCCTTAAAATGTTGCACCGTATACAACACACTTTAAAATTTAATTTTATGTTTTTGTGTTGCGTATCGTTGCCCTACAAATTGTCGGTCAAATCAATGGTTTTTCTCGCGCGTCACATGAAACTAATGAAAATGACGCCAATATGACGCAATGGGCTTAATAGAAATATTTTTTCGTGGAAATACCAGGCATACGACTGTCGTCCCATTTATTGGTTTATACCCCTATAAATTTTAAATCATAATTTGAGCTCTGCTGTGGGATTTCCAACCTGAGGTCAAAATGTCAACTCTTTAAATTTTGATAGAATTGTGTAGTTTAATGTTTAAGGTATCCAACAAATTATACCTTTTCGAAATGGCCCAACTTAGTGACATGCTATGACATGATGAAAACTAGACATGACGATTGAAATGACGTTATTGACGTCGCGTAAACGCAATAATTATGATTACGTCATTTAATTAGCACAGGTCCTCATGTAAGAGCTACTTTTACAAGAAGGGGAATAAAATACACAGAAAACAATTTTGTTGGACCATGTAGTGTTATGGATGTCTCGTACAATGCTGAAATCAAGTTCCATAGTGTGCGGTATTTATTTTAAAATGAGATTCCCAAAATCCCACTTTTTGTTTATATTTTGTAATATTTTAGCCCAAAAAGACTCTCATTTAGCGCAATATTCTAGCAATATATTTTTGATGCCACAAACTACAATGCACTTTGTACCTATCACAGTGATTAATTATCAAATAAACGTATTAATAAATTTGTACTCACCCGATACCCAAAACTCACGGTTTGTTTATACTTTTAAATGTTTTGTCCCAAAATACCGCAATTTGCACATCAGCATGGAAAACGATGTTTGATATCTAAAACTACAAGTAACAACCTACCTATCAAAATATTATTATCAAATAAACCCATAATAACAAAGTGATATAAAAATCTACAGATTCCAAAAATTAATGCTTTGCTTTTATATTTTGTAAGGTTTTAGTCCAAAAAAGTCGACTTTCACTTGTAAGTATGGACCTAGATTTTTAGAATGTTACAAGACACACTTTGAGTGACATGATCCTAAAAAAATACTTGTTTTGCATTTTTCCCCAAAAAATATCTGCGCTGTAACTAAACGTTATTCCCCCAATTGTGTTATTTTTTAAGAGGTCCGAAATCGCACAGCGGAGCTCATTTATACAAAAACTACCAACCCCCAAAATCGTTGCGTTTCTTAATCGGTTAAGTGTATTGGTCAACCATTTGTTATATATGTTATCATGACTCTTGACACCTAACTGTTTTCCATATAAACTATAAACAAGCTAAATTATGGAAAGACATTTCTTATTTTTATATAACGCCCGTATTTACATTGAAAAAAAATCAGATTAATCATTATAAATTATTTTAATAAACCAGGTGGCACAAACTTCATGAAATACATGTATGTTATTGGTAACATAACTAATCTGCTCAGCTGACTTCAATATATCCATTTTAATTAATGTTTACCTAGCTCTTAGTGGCAAGGTGAGCTTTTGTGATCATTATTCGTCCGTTGTACGTCCATCCGTGCGAATGAAACGTCCCTTAGTGGTAAGAGGTTTTGTTTCCTATGAGGCCTTTGTTTTGTTTCTAAACAATGGCGAACTACCGAAGGTATAATTCGACTGTCCAGGTTAGTCATTTGTTTACATACATTTTGGAACATTGTGTACATAAGCCTTGCAAGTTCTCTTATCAATGTCTTATATTTTATAAACATCTGTATACGAGTAAGTATTTAGCTTAGTGAATAAGGTATTAATTCTCACTTCTCTTCTCTCCAATTGAAGGAACTGCCTCACGTATTGTCGTATTGCAAAAATAAAATTAAATTGTCAAATATTCGCGTAATTTTGGTATAGTTGCCTGTATATCCCATAAACAACCACACTGGCATCTAAAATAACTTGAGAAACTTCGGCATTTTGTAGTTATTTAGTATTTTTACATCAACGATTCTATAGGGTATTAATACCCTATAGAATTAACACTACTATTACTTAAATTGCCTGAAATCTGTTCGCATTTGATGAAAACGAATCGAAAAATGAACCAAATACCTCACCGAGGTTTACGCTGCAGTTTGTTGATGTTACAGTTCAATCATGTGTGAATTACATAATTTACAAAGCATGTTGGAAGGAAACTTTTGCAAGAAAAATAATACTCAGTGGGCGATATCGAGAGTGGTTAAAATTGCTTATCTGCTCTAAATGTTTCATAAAGCAACCGCCAGTGGCTTTCTATTACATCAATACTTGGTTAGGTTGGACAATCACGATATACAAAATATTTAGCCCAATCTGTGAGGCAGCACCTTTAAGATGTTTAAAACAATAGAAATACAATGTTATACTATTGCAATGTTTGTATACAAATGACTGATCTGAATACATGAACTGTAGCAATTACATAGGAAGGATTGTTTTTGTTTTAACACCAGATGTCAACATTAGTTTGGCTTAATCTTTGTGAACTTTGTATCAATGATTTTCTTTAATACATCTTGGTTATCCGATATTGGGTCATCTGGGATCAAACGTCATTAAAAACAACTATTGTGGCTTTATTGGTGTAACTCGTGGTCACAACAAAAGCTCAAATAAATCCAGGAACTATTCGATATTAAGTCATATGGGATGACTGTCACTTTGTGAAATCATTTAGAAACCTTGTGTAGACACTTGACGCCCAACATTTGACCTAATATTGTGAATCATTGTTACAATGAATTTCTGTAATTAGTTCAGGTCAAGTTGGATACTGGGATAAATAAACTAAACTGCGTCAATAATTGAGAAACCTTGTGGAGACACTAGATTGAAAAGGGGTTCCTCTTGAATTAATAACTAGTTCACAAGACCAACAAATAAACAAACATCCTAAATGTATTTCAAGCTTGAATTTTCAATTTAATAAAATGAAATCAAAACCTTGTTTATGCAGTATCAACTGCATTTTTACCGGACCTTCGTGAAAGTTGGTTGAGTTCGTATAGTGAAACTAGGTCACCAATTCAAGCGATATAAACCCGTGCGCATGCAATATATGCTGCCTTTTTCATTAGATGTTCATGAAGAATAGTCATTATAATTCATACAGTGGTCCACTAGTACAAACCATATTAGATATATAAGGAATGCTGTACCACTTGGGCAACTACTTATACTCAGGTGAGTGACCTAGGGCCATCTTATCATTATCTCTTCATTGTGTTAACACTTTCGAAATTTCAAAGTCTCCCTTTCTTATTATGAAAATTGGGAATGACGTTTTTCAGGAAACTTCCACTAATTTCTATCTGTCTGCCAATGAAGACAGAAAGCTTGGGACTAAAATAGCGGGGACAATCAGTCACATGAAGACATGTACTCAGGCTGAAGACGATCTGTCTCACAGCTAACACTATCAGATTATTTCACTTGCTGTCATTGATTTTGTCTTAACATTTTGGGAGATTTTATTCGACAAACGATAATGCGTATTCCGGTCTGTAGTTTGTACAATCAAATTTACTGTCTCAAGTCTCTTGCCAAGTTCTTAATTTGCAAACCCATTAAATATTCTCTTAGTCTTTTAAATCTGAACTTTCTCGAAACTTCTTTGCACAGAATTTAGGAAGAAGCTAGGCAGACAGTTGGCGTGTTGGGTAACAAATTGATTTAGACTGCCTGAAGACAGGGTATTCCCACATACTGACATTCTGTTTTAGATGGGTAAAATCTTTGTAGACACTTTGGTTCGTGAAATACAAATGGATATTTTGTCTCAGATATTTCTAGTTCTAGGAATGTTTCTCAGTCTTGTAACTTGTCTATTTAAGGTGATTTTGTATCTCACTACCCCTTATATTTGAAACAAAGTCAACATACATTGTTACAGCAAGGTGGAAAAACGTTATCAGGTTTTATGAATCATTTTATGAGGCTGTACAAGGTCTAGGAGAAATTACTAGGTTAGCTACCTAATTCATTCAGTTATGTTTTCTGTCAATCTCCAGTATGAATTTGATGGTCATTGGTTTTGCCTAGAGGTGGTATTACTTTGGCAGTCAGTTACGTGCACTTATGAATTTTAATAGAACATTTAAGATGTTTCTTTAGTCATAACATTTACTTAAGTTTGCCAGGTAGGTCAGGCTCTACAAGAAACCAATATTTTTATTTGCTTGCATACGAGTTATTAAGCATTTTGTGAGGAGCTACAGCAATATTTAATATGAAAACATGGGTTATTTAAGTTTTTTCACCAAGTTGTTTCACAAATACCGGCCCACAAGTGTTCATACAACAATTAGCTTGTTAACTTATATTTTGCATCAACGATAGTGTGATTTGAACTTGAAATTGAAGTCAGCTGAGCTTAACTAGTTGTTTAATTAGACGTTATCTTAAATGACAAAAGAAATCTATCCTCTGTATTCAGTGACACCAGCATTATATTCAATGCATACATGTCATATCGCTGACTTAGAATTAGAAGGTCGTAAGTACAAAATTGATAATTTGAGAAAACAAGAATAAACTGTCGGAAAACTACTCTTTACTCATGGAAAAACAAGCCTTTTCAACTTCAGCTTGAGATGCAAATTTCAAATATGCATGAGTCTTATAAGGTCGTTAGTTGTACTTACGGCCGTCTCAGCCAGCGATGTAATGGGATAGTCTATAAAGGATATTTGCCTCAGTAGGGTGTTCTGTCAGGACGATTGAGGAGAAATATTTCTCAATTTGTTAGTTATACACTGTCAGAAAAAAAACTTAGATTGAGTGACCTTGCAGTCCTTTAATTTCACCGAATTATATTGAGTTTAAGTAAAAATACTTCCAGATGGTGAAATTATGTAAGAAAACGTATTTCTAAGGGAAATATGACATGTATGCTACTTGTAAGAATTATTACGCCAGTGTGACTTTGTATTGAATAGAAAAATTGCTGATTCCCTATGAACATGAACAAAATAATTTAAGTTTCATTTTCGATATTTAAATTCTATGCAAAAAAGACTGACTGGTTTATTAAATCACTAAATGACTCTAAGTGATAATTAAAAAATGCATTTATTGGATTTGTATTTACATAAAATATGCATGCATACACTTATACTGATTGTGAAGCACTTTATAGTAAGTGTGAATGGTAAATGCTATCTAAAACAAAAGGCAGAAAAAGCCATAGCCGAAAAATGATATTCTAATTAATAAATTATTATGTAAGCAATGTGTTCTTCATTGATCTTTCCGAATTAAGCTTATCTGGCAAAAAAGCCGGAGCCGCGAAACATCTGAAATCTAATTATATAAAAAATAATTTAATCATTCTGAATTATTTAATATTAATACAGAAGCAATTGGCAAAAACGCCGAAGCCGCGAAACATCGAAAACCTAATTACGTAAAGTATAATTTAAACAATGTGTTTTTCATTGATCATTTCAAGTTCGTTTGATGTTATGTAAGAAGCAGTACATATGTTAGTTTTAAAGTTATCATGTCTCTCTCTGTCTCACCAGACAATCCGTGTAGTGATATGAAGTGTGAAACATATCAAGAATGCGTTGTTGACAATCTTGGATTGGCAAAATGTGTCTGTCCGTCTCCGTGTCAGCAGGCGGTACACAAGCCTGTATGCAGCAGTGATGGGGTAACCTATGATAGCGAGTGTGAATTACGACGACAGGCTTGCTTGAATAATGCAAGGATATATGTTCTACATCCTGGAACTTGTGGTAATACTCTTTCTATACCCAGCACATCATTGTTTGTCTTTTTGTGTCTTTCTGTTCGATCACTTGTTTTCTAGGTATATTCATGTTTTACTATGTGTTTGTGCATCGATAATGTGATCAATTCTGGACTTGTGTCTCATTCTTGACAAATAAATGTTTTAGTCATCATTAGGTATGGACTTTGCCCAGTGTGTACTGCCATATTATCTGAATTTATGACACAGCATTATGTGGGGTTGACCCTTCCTACTACATGTACAAGTTGAGTGTTAGCAATCATGTATTTAATTGAAAAACTTCAGATTTTCGTTACACCCTCAATGTTAGAGGGCATAGAGGCTCTTGCTCTTGTCTGTCCGTCACCCTTGTCTGTTTGCTAGCGATATGTATCAAAACTAACTATGTGTCACCTAATTAATGTATTAGATTTACTTGTTTTCATTTTACGACCCCCAATTTTAGAAACAAGTAGCAGATATGTGCTCTCGTCTGTCCGTCACTCTCGTCTGTCCGTCACTCTTGTCTGTTCATCTAGCTGCCAATATGTCCAACCTTTATGTGTCATCTAAGACCACAGCTTGTCAGAGTTTTAGTTTACGGGAATGTTTTAAAAAACTGATTGTCGGGTGGAAGGTAATGGAAATAGGATAAGAAGGCCACACTATTCCCGTAAATCTAAACATAACGTCGGCTGGTTCTAACAGTGATTGAAGTGCCAACATCATGTTTTGGAGAAATTGAGGGTTTAACATTTGACTTTGTCAAATAACTTCTTGTAAACCGATTCTAAAAATAAAAAAAACGTAGATGTAGTACAATGGTTTCATTCTCCCCATTGCATTCATTCTTCTGCCTTAACATTAACGTTGATGTGTTAGTTTTGAAAATATGCTTATTTCGAATTTGGAAATTGAGCAACTGTTGCATATTTTTGCTGCACACTAGGTGTTTGGGCCCAATGTAACCGAAATACCGCGGTTTCGTTGGTTATTCTAGACATTGGCTCATGTAAGAACAACTGGTAGAGGACAATGAGCATCTTAACAATAAACATTTCAGTGACAAAATAAAAGACGGCAATAAGTCAACTTTAATTGTTTTAGTTTTAGTTGCTCTTAGAGTAACCAATCTCCGAGACATTCAGCAACATGCCCGCTACGAAGTGGTTGAAATACTAGACTTTAAGCAAAACATTAGTACTGACAAAAAGCACATTGCATTTGAAATTATGACGTAATATTTTCACAGGACATTGAGGAATGTCAAAGTGAGATTGAAGTGCAAAAAATTTCATTTTTGACAAAAAGGACATTGGAGACTGTTAGAGCCAGCCGACTATAATAGTAACCTGTCACATAATTCCCAACTGAGAGATTATTCTTCACTTTTTCACAGATCAACGGCATTGATGTGAAGATGGTGGTTACAAAGGAGGGAATTTGGCTGTCATCATTTTTATAAGAGTTGTGGAACTTCTTTGGACTCTAACACTAAGTAGAATATACTGGAATGATTTCGTGTTACTCGTTGAAACACTAGTGTATATGTCATTAAGAGGATAGATCTATACTGCAATCTTTATTGATGTTAAATGTTGTCAAAGCTATTTATAAAAAAACACTATTGACTCTATTGGCGCTATGGACAAGAATCAGTGACCGGTTTTTGGTTAAGAATTGTCGATCATACAGTGACTTTACTTAGAATGCTTCTTATCCTATCACAATGTAAGGGGGCATCCATGTCCTATGGACTACCTCTTCTATATATTCAAGCTTAAAACATGTAGTGGTGTGTGTTGTATTTTATAAAAATATTAAATTATTTAAACATATTTATTGACAATTGCATGTTTACTTGGTAAATGTTCTGTGTTTCAATTAGCACTCATTACAAATGCTGATTGAAATTGTATTGAAATACAATGTGCCAGTGTTTCTAGGAATACTATGATAATATTTCATGACGCGGTACGTAATGGATACTGTTATACCACAGTTCTGTTTAGATTAACGGGAGTGTTTGAAACTGTTTTTGTTGGGAACAGGGAATGGGGGAAAACACGATAACCTTTGGGTGCTTGTGTCACTCACACAATGGCTAGGGTTTAGTGCTAACTTTAGTCTAAGTCGTGTATGCTTATATGCGCATGTCTAGTTTCCCCAGTCGCCAAAACCCACATTTGCTTTGGAATAGTTTCAAGATGTCGCAGACTAACCAAAAACAAAAGCGAACTAGCGTTAGTTCGACCATAGTTTAACATCTAAATGTATTTCAATATATCTATGGTAACCATAGCGCCAAGACCCAGCCATGGACGGGTCAGTTATTGTTTCCATTCCATCCTCTGATACAAATATGTTAACTAAAAGGAAATGTGACCTTATCATATTCATTGTGTTATCACTTTTTATCATATTTGGTGAAAATTATGAACGTAATGAAAACATGATGTATATTATCATTTTTTCTAAGATTTGGAAGGGCTAATCTTACATAGTGGTAAATTGTCAGAGTTGGAGGGGTGGGAGGGGCAACCTTACATAGTGCTAAATGTGTCAGAGTGGGAGGGGCAACCTTACATAGTGCTAACTGCGTCAGACTGGGATGGGCAACCTCACATACTAGTAGTGCTAAAAGTGTCAGAGTGGGAGGGGCAACCTCACATAGTGCTAAATGTGTCAGAGTGGGAGGGGCAACCTTACATAGTGCTAACTGCGTCAGACTGGGATGGGCAACCTCACATACTAGTAGTGCTAAAAGTGTCAGAGTGGGAGGGGCAACCTCACATAGTGCTAAAAGTGTCAAATTGGTCGTGGTAACATCAAATAACGTTGCTAGTGAACGGGTGTAAGGGGTCAACTTCTCATAGCGCTAAAAGTGTCAGTGTGGGAGGGGCAACCTCACATAGTGCTGAATGTGTCAAATTAGTTGTGGCAACATCAAATAACGTTGCTAGTGAACGGGTGTAAGGGGTCAACTTCACATAGCGCTAAAAGTGTCAGTGTGGGAGAGGCAACCTCACATAGTGCTACAAGTGTCAGATTGGTCGTGGCAACATCAAATAACGTTGCTAGTGAACGGGTGTAAGGGGTCAACTTCACATAGCGCTAAAAGTGTCAGTGTGGGAGAGGCAACCTCACATAGTGCTACAAGTGTCAGATTGGTAGGGGCAACCTCACATACTAGTAGTGCTAAAAGTGTCAGAGTGGGAGGGGCAACCTCACATAGTGCTACAAGTGTCAGAGTGGGAGGTGCAACCTCACAAAGTGCTAGAAGTGTCAGAGCGGTTTCAGCAGCCTAACTCTTAAATAATTGTAAATGTCAATTTTGGTGTGAACTTCAAACAATGACAATCTACATCAATCCGAAGGGAATAAAAAAATGAGGTTGAAGGAAATCATTTATATATGACAAAATGTCGCATGTTGCCAAGTATATTATAACTACTGAGAACTGAGAAGTGTCAGCGGTATCAATCTATGACTGTAAAATATGAGCAAATGTCTTGTGTAGTCATTATAGTTGTACATTCACGATTGATTTGTGTCTGACAGCCTTGTGGTAAGCACGATTTATTGGCACATCGGTAAGCGAAATTCTAAGACGCTTTGTCATAATTTTATACTGTGTATGCAATTTGGGACAAATCAATGGTTATAATAGTCCATACAAACACATGATCGTTGTTCTATAGGCTTTCCCTTCTTGAATGTCGCACGTTTCCTACAGCATGTATCAGAATGTGTATTACGAATACTTCATTGCATATAACACTGGGAGTGAAAGTATACACAGCAAGGCCTAACACCCTCATTATCAGTGCAGAATGTTTACATTGCACACATATTTTATTACAAATGGTTTTAAAAACAAAAAACTATTGTCGCTACTTTAGTTTAATTTTGAACTATGTGACAAATCAACTCGTCAAATGAGCAGTACAGTGGAAAATATACTTTATACGCGGCAACGCATCTAACACAGTTTTTAACATAACATAATGATCGCACCCTAAAATATTAAATCATTTATTAAACAAACAGTCTTACAATTTTTAATTTTAGTAATAAATTTTGATGAATTAAACAAAAGAAACTAGTATTAAGTAAATTGAAGGTTTATACAATCAAATTCTCAATTTTAAGAAAATTAAGTAAGTTGTTTTTATAAATGCCGGTTAATATTCTCTCTGAAGCTACTAGCAAGACATTTTGCAGTTTCAATTACTTCTGTAAACAATTAACTATTACTGCTGATGTTGCATTACCACATAGACCATCAACAGTATTTGTACAGCACTTTTAATGGTGTTTTCTGTATTATGTCCCTAGTTATGTAAATTACTCGGATATTGAACCACTCTGCGGGGAAATCATTGAGCAAATCTCCTCATCCCTAGAAATACCTCAAGTAGAAATGCTTTCAGAATGTGGAAATTACTTCATAGAAAATGATTTCTCTTCTGTCAGATTGATTATGGGTGATATTATTAATGTTCCCATTTCATGTAGAAGATGTGTATCCGGCAGCTAGATAACATTACCGTGGCGTTATAGATTCATAGATTAATGAACATTAATGGTGACACAGTGAGTTTGTGTTTTTGCCCTCGACTTAGACAGTCGATAGTGCATGGTCACCCGTCCTGCCAAATTAGTCAATGACCTCTGTTATCGAGCGAGATTTTGGTTTCATTATTGAGAAAACTACAATGTATGAGCGAGCACGAACTTTGATGGCCCAGTGTGTATTACATGTACCATACAACACTTAATCCTTATTATCATAAATGAAACTGTTTCGGCAAATCAGTTTGAAAACGCTAGGGAAAATATTCATAGTTGTTGCTGGAGAAAGGGCTTATTTTGAAAAGGGGTCATCTTCGGTCAAAAACTAGTTGTTTATAGGTCAATTCATAAACAAAAATCTATTTCACCCAAAACGATCGACTGTCCTATTACCCAAGTCTGTACAGCAATGTATGTTTTCTTCACAAAGTAAGATTTTATATTTGCATGACATATATAAATGCACTTAACAATATATTACGATCTTGACTTGCTCCGCTAGACGTGTAGTTCACAAAGCTTGTCATTATAGTTGCCGTGCTTTGATCACAATAAGTCTCAGTATATGTAACATGGGACATTTCGTGCTGGATATTTTCCATCTTAATTTTATTTATCTTGCTCAGCTAGACATGTAGTGTACAAACCTAGTCATTATAGTTGCCGTGCTATGACCAAAACAAGTCTCAGACTACTAGTATGAACAATTGAACATTTCACCCTGGATATTTTCCATCTTTATTTCATTTATCGCCCCATACTCCCTCCAGGAAATGTCTGGTGCACGGGGATAGTAGACCTGTCTGGAATGATTAACACAGCTTTACAAGTACAAAGTATTTCTGTGTGAGGCAAGATTTTTATTTTTTGGTTCTATGGATTTCTTTTGAAATACGTTTCTCTCTGGAAAAGGTCCTGGAATCATCAATCCGACTTAAACTAAAGTACACGATATTCCAAGTTCTGAAGTAAGCAATGAAGCGTCTCGTATTCTAAGGAGATGATTTAAATGAGATGTGGAAAATATCAAGAGAGAAAAAAGGACCATATGTGGCTCACCTGCTATGGTGTGAGGGTCCAATAGCCCAAAAAGGCTTCCAATTATTTTCCATTCACTCATTCCGTTATTATTACATATCTAGATTAGGAATGTTTACATAGTTTTAAACTATAAACTGAAAATAGTCGCGTTCACTTTTGGCCCGATTGAGGTCAATTTATTTATATACGTACTGGTATTAATTGCATCAAAGAAGTAAAGAATTGGACGCTATCTGTAGTTTATAGTTAAAATGATTGTAAACATTCCAAACCTAGATAGTTTACTTTTAGTATTTTTTTCAACAACAATCGTGAACCTAAAAAGTGCTGGCCTAAAGGGAAAATTTCATCAAGCTGTTTACTAAATTGAGTTGCTTTCCTGGTCATTACATTACGTTTCTCGAGTCGGTTTGTCTGAGGTAATTACCATAAACTGCTCGGAAATTTCTAAACTTTCTAAGACTTGTTAACTTTTATGGTTTACAGTGCTTTTGGGAATCTTTAATACAGTATTTGATGAACTAAGCAACATGAAAAATTCATCTGTTCCAAAAAGGTTGTCTGAAGCTTTGTTCCCTAATAAATAGTTATTTGAGATATGGAAGGGTGTGAAAGGTTCAAACAGGTTTACGACAATAGTTAAAGCTTATTTTGTTGGACATTTATGTGCACGGTCCTACATAATAAAATATTTTTTGAAAGATTAATCAATAAATATGTAGATGTATATTCATTCTCATCGGCTCCCTGCTATGCTAAACTATGAAGTATTGTTTGATTGGAGTTCTCCTACATTACCACTGACAATCCCAGCGTCTCAACTTGTTCCGCCTGTCTGAAACAATTAGGGGTGTAACTGTAACAATCTCTCTAAATTCATTCATAGAACAATAAGCAAAATATGTTTTCTGACAGAAGCATTCATTTAACTACAATGTCTTAAGTCCGCTTCAAACATCATCGGAAATGAAATTTATGTTTATGTACACAATGACATTTCCATTTGCATAATTATAAAAATGATAATTATAATCGGACGGGGAAGGCAGCTCTCATCAGAAACAGTAGAACTGTAAGTACTGAACAGCTACAAAAACGCGACAACTCCCGACTAAGTCAGTCAAACAAATCCGGAGCAAGAGCAAGAAGACAAGCACAAACCAACAGAACGAACACACAACACAAGGATACCCGCAAATAACACTCGACAAATACAGTGCAATTTCTCTTTGCATGACTTTAAGCCACCTTATGCTGGACCTAGGAATTGCAAAAGGTCACATACAACTTAACACAGTTTCACAAAAATGCGCAGTTGCCAAAATGTTTCTGTCATAATTTTAAATATAAAAAAGTCCTAAAAAATTAAAGAATCAATGTAAAAGCTGATAGAGTTTAACGGGTAGGGGATAATTTGGCAAAAGAAAAAGAAAACAATGGACTTGAAAGGGTACTTTTAATCCTTATTAAGCAAACTTATGCTGGACCTAGGAATTGCAAAAGGTCACATACAACTGAACACAGTTTCACAAAAATGCGCTGTTGCCAAAATGTTTCTGTCATAATTTTAAATATAAAAAAGGCCTACAAAATTAAAGAATCAATGTAAAAGCTGATAGAGTTTAACGGATAGGGGATAATTTGGCAAAGAAAACAATGGAATTGAAAGGGTACTTTTAATCCTTATTCCATAACTCTACAGCTTACTAGAGAAATAATTAGTTAAATGTATTGGACCTACCAGATATCAATAATATCATTGTGCAAGTTTATTGTATTCAAAGCAATATTACGCTATGATAAATAAATTTATGTACCGTCGAATACCCAATTTGTATAAGTGGTTAGGTTAACAATGTGGAAACAAATGTGCACATTCCATTTAGCGCAAATTATTGCTTACAAAAAACTTTGTAATAAATCATAAATGCTTATATTTCTGCGTGCCATAAAAAATTCAAAACACGCTCACTTTAGAACCCGTGGAAATAGCAACTTTAACATATACAATACATTGTATGACTTAGTACTTGGTATAAAACATGTTCATGTAGCACATTATTATTTTTCTGTGTTACAGATAGTGAACTGCCAATAATTCGTACACAAACACACCTTCCATTGAACAAACTCTCGTTATATCAGGCTACTAACTACTGCATAACATATTTCAATGATCGATTGTTTTGCACCCGACTATATCTCTTCCACTGAAAAAAATGATGGGGTAAAACATTGTGACTTGACAACTTTACATTGTTTGTGCCTTTAATGTTCTGCTGTTTCTGTGGAGCGTTGCCGCTCATGTACGATGTGTTGTCATCTAAATAAATCCACCATATCATAGAAACTTAAGTTACAAATCCTAATTAGGTCAGATTTCATACTGTTGGTAATTTTGTGTTGTTTTGTCAATTTTTGGATACCATTTGGCTATGATACCTCCGCGACTTGGTAGCCAATAACTCTTGTAAAGTATTAAAAGCTTTCGGTTGGCATCCAGTTCAAATAATTATGTTGTCTAAATTGAGTTATAACAGAGTACACTGTAATTTGCTAACATAAAACTGTCAAAGAATGCACGAGGATATTACACTTTTATCTTGTACAAGAAAACATGAAGTCAGTTTGTTAAGTACGACTGGTGTATTGCCAGGAGATGTACTTTGTTCATAGTCACGTGTTCATCATTATTCCAGCAATCCTCTGTGAGAGCCTGATTTATGTTACTTGGTTTCCTGTGTCTCTGACAGCTACATTACTTCTAAATCTCTCCAAACCTCCCTATGGGTTTCTTGCACATTGATTACATCCCTGTTATAGCGTAAAGCTTCTTCTGCGTATGATGACCTTTATCTAATGAGTCTCCGAGTCTATGCGCTTGCTAGCTTTATCTTAAGGAAATAACTGTCATTGTCAGCAGTGCCACTTTGGTAAACACTTAAAGAACTTAAGACAGTGTCAATTATATTCATTTATTTCCTGGCTGTGGGGAAATATAGTGACATGGTATTATACCCAGATAAATGCTCGTTTCTACCAGATATGGTCATTTCCTGACTGACAAATGGCTACAATTACCTCCAATGCATCGGGCTATGTCTGTTTAAGAGGAATATCTTAGTAGCTTTTATTGTAAACAGGAAATAAAGAAGATTATATTTCAGTCATTTGTTGGAAACATATTTTTTGTGCCCCTATCGAAGATGTTGGGGGTATATTGCTTTGCACATGTATGTTGGTCGGTCTCTCGGTCTTTCGGTAAGGACACCAAAGAGTTGTCTATCCTTTACTCACGAAAGTTTCGATCTTCGTAGGGGGGGGGGGGGGGGGGGTGATTGTTATCGGTAGATGACTTGTGCAGTTTTGAAGGCACTAGGTTAAGGTCAAGATCAATGAACTTTGTCTGCAAAACTGTTTCTGATATTTTAACAATTGATCTTATGACATAATATATGTACATGAAAAATGAACCATGGATACCATTCGCACACAGACAATAACGTGACTTGCCATCTGAAGTGTCATATCTTCAAAAGCCAGCTAACTGTTTCGTTTATCCTGTATTACAGCCTTTGGACACAATACTACAATACTAGTATTCGGGTACCAATGTTCCAGGTAACGCATCCAAGAGAAAGTAAATATATAAGTTAGAACCATGCGTGTGCTGTTTATTAATTTATTGATATATCATTGCTTTCAGGTTGTGAAACGACACAAGGAGAATGAATTTATGTTATAAGGGAGGTTTTCAGAAAATACCCGGACTTTTGGACCGTTCCTGAAAAACCATTCAACAGTTTTAAAGAATTATTTAATATATTATTTCCAAAATATTCTCCTATCAAAACGACACAACTATTGACACTGGTTGCCTTTATGTTTTATGTTACACACTACCTTAAACATGGGGCTAATACAAGGTTGACCTCGGACATACAAAAGTTTGAACGAAGATGACACAAACTTGTAGACATACATGTACGTGGCGAGAAGTTTAAAAATGAATACGAGTAGATGTTTTGAAAACACTTGAATGGTTTTTGAGAACATTACCAAAGTCCGGGTATTTTCTACCCATTCCGCGTAGACTACTTATGTAGTATGTATATGGTGTACACGTATCGTGAAATGGGAGAAAATAAGACATTCACCATGACTATGAAATATAAAAGAACTCCTATGCTATATATCGAGGATTGTCTGCAAGACAATAGTACCTGTACATCCTTTTTTAATAATAAGCAGTTACGACAGTTTTGCGAGCAACACTCAATATATACAGTAAAACCTCAATAATAAGATCTTACTTCAAAACTGATCATATTATTGAGTAGGTATTAATATTAATGCTGGGTAATGAGCACAACAAAACCAAAGTCCCTGTCAACCGTGATCTAAATTGACTTTCATGTGATCTAGTTAGTGAGGTGATCTTAAGTAAGTAGATGTTTTACTGTATAAGTAGTGTTATGATCAGGATGGTTATTTAATTTTGCTTATTTGTGAAATAGTGTATTTTACAGTTTAATTAGTGTGTGTTGATGGATGTCCCTCATCAATGGGACGATTTCCTACGTATTAGACAATCATACTATTGACATGTACCGTATCATATGGACTATATTTATGTACATTTATCAGATACGGTTACGGAGGACCAAGGACCGTGTGCTGGACACAAGTGTTTCTATGATGCTGATTGTATTGTACGAAAAGGATACCCGAATTGTGTATGTCCAACATGTAGATCTCAACCCTTAGATCCGGTAAGTACACACTAAAATACTGCTCTCAATCCTAAGATCCTGTAAGTACACACTCAAATACTGATCTCAATCCTAAGATCCCGTAAGTACACACTTTAATACTGATCTCAATCCTAAGATCCCGTAAGTACACACTTTAATACTGATCTCAATCCTAAGATCCTGTAAGTACACACTTTAATACTGATCTCAATCCTAAGATCCTGTAAGTACACACTTTAATACTGATCTCAATCCTAAGATCCTGTAAGTACACACTTTAATACTGATCTCAATCCTAAGATCCTGTAAGTACACACTCAAATACTGATCTCAATCCTAAGATCCTGTAAGTACACACTTAGATACTGGCCAACATGTAGTTATCAACACTTAGATTCTGTAAGTAAACACTTACATACTGTCCAATATGTAGATCTCAACCCTTATACATGTAATATTCCATATACTGTGCAACAAATAGATCTTTTTTTACTTGCGTCTTATTTTGATAAACTTTAATTGTTTTTTTTCCATAATTATGAAAATGTCCCCTCTTGTGTATCATCTTAAAAATATCACAGTGTCTCTACATGTTTATACATATAAACAGGTGTGCGGGGTGAATGGTATTGTTTATGAGAATGATTGTGAACGAAGAAAAGAGAACTGTGAACAACAGAAGTTTGTAGAAGTTGAACACAGAGGAATGTGTAGTAAGTAGAACATTGTGTGACTATCTATTTCCCTCCTCTCCTACCCTTCTTACACTCCTATACATACAGTCTAGGTCCATTTTACTATCAACTCTGATATCCTGCCGTCACAGTAAGCGGAGTATGCACCAACATACAAGAACGACACTCAGGGAGGACCACACACCACAAGGAAAGATAGGTTTCCTAAATTATTATCCTAAAGGCTTTATTTAACGTCTGTCTCTAATGTGATAACACAGGGTAATATGATACGAAATATAATTATCTACCCTCTGTCAGTACACTGTATACCTTACAGTTCTTCAACAGCGGTCCTTTCAAGTGCTGGGACAGACAGTAAATTGATTCTATTTCGGTACGTACAGATGGTGGTATCAATTGTTGCCTGAGGTCGTACGTAATTGACTTTTTTATGTCTGGGGATACACAACTATATACTAGTACCTCAGACATTGTCAACTTTCACTTGCCAAATTGAATGAAGATATAATTAGTCTGGTATAACTTCCCACTTCGTCAGTAGTTCCGTAATTGCCTTACAGAAATGTTATTAAACTGCACCTTCAATTATTCTCGCCCAGATCCTACAGGCTACACCAATCATATGCTAATATGTTTGAGTTAGTTAAGTAAAGGAATATTCATCACCCGCACTGTTGAGTTATTACGAAGTTCCAGAAACTTTTTATAGATGAAGTCTCCCTTTGTCCAACATGATTCCATTTAGTATTTGTATTATCCAACAGTCACACACAATTTAAGTTGCGCTGTGATTTCACTTGGCGTCACCTTTTCTTACTACTAGTTAAAAATTCGTTTGTCGTGATAACCAAGATCTTCATAACGGCGTTTAATATAATGTGATAATTTGAAACGAAGAACTGAGAGAGAGATTTTACCGTCGTGAACGGAAAGTGATAGAAGTTATCAACACAAATTTTAGATAAAAACCTTTGCTGGTTTCTCGTGTGTTCAGTATTGCGTTGCTTTAACAACCATATTTAATTTATAGATTACTACATTATTTACGATCACTACATGGACTTAATTCATTAATGACAGGAAATAATTATTACCAAAGTTAATGAAACTCGGATGATGGATAGTTTAACAAACGATGGTGTCTACGAATTTGTGAACAGCCCTCGTATAAGTACATTCTGCTTTCAGTGAGCTGTAAAGACGAGTGTAAGTATTATTCCTCCTGTGAGAGATCAGATGGTTTGTATAGATGTGTTTGTCCCACAGATTGTGTTAAGGTGAGTGATTAAATGGGTTTTTACAGTCATTTCTATGAATAAAAGACCTTACTATTCAATTATAATGTGCGTGTACAGACAACCAGAGGCCATACAGAAACGACCACATGATATAGACACTCACGCAAGAGGCATACAAGAGACAACCACACGACCATCCTCATCCCCTAAAATGGATATATATTGTATTGTGCATGCACAAAGAAGACAACTCACGTCATCATGTTTATTTTGGTCATTCAATCCGTGAACTACCCTTAAAAATGTGATGAGTGACAGCCTAGGGCTACAACTGTACTATATTAGAGACTTTGGAACCTGTGATAAAACTTGTTTAATATTTGTCTCAAGTGGTTTATAAAATTGTTAAAAAATTGACAAAAAGCACATGTTGCATGTGTTATAAAACCAACATTTTTCGACAATTTTATACCGATGTGGTTGTTTTTTTAGCTCCATAGAAACAATTATGCAGACTTAAATCTAATGACATTGGTTAATACTTTGAAAGTAATGTTATGAATATTGGTGATTATGTTTTGTTCATTGCACTATGTCATCATCTTTCAGTCTGGAACCACAGTGTGTGGAACGGACGGTCAAACATACGACAGTGAATGTGAACTGAGAGTAGCTGCTTGTAAGAATCAAATGAATATTATGATTTCATCCTTTGGTGAATGTGGTAAGTTATGATTTCGTCCTTTGGTGAATGTGGTAAGTCATGATTTCATCCTTTGGTGAACGTGGTAACTGATGATTTCATCCTTTGGTGAATGTGGTAAGTCATGATTTCATCCTTTGGTAAATGTGGTAAGTCATGAGTTCATCCTTTGATGAATGTAATAAGTCATGATTTCATCCTTTGGTAAATGTAGCAAGTCATGATTTTGTACTTTGGAAAATGTATCTAGTCATGATTTCATTCTTTGGTGAATCAGGCGAGTCATGATTCCATATGTTGCTGAGTGTGGTAAGTCATGATTTTATACTTTGGTGAATGCCAATGAAAACATTGTTGGAATATATTGACAAATGGACATAATGTTCATAATAATTGTATACTCGACCCAAATTGCTTACCACTATGCAAACACATCCTTAAAGGGACTGCCTCACATATTGGTGTATTGCAAAAATACAATAAAATTGTCAAATATTCGCAAATTTTAGTATAGTTGCCTGTATACCCCATAAACAACCACATTGACATCTAAAAAACCTTGAGAAACTTCGGTATTTTGTAATTATTTAGTATTTTACATCAAAAATTCTATAGGGTTTTAATACCCTATAGAATTAACACTACTATTACTTAAATTGCCTAAAAATTTGTTCGCATTTGATGAAAACGAATTGAAAAACGAACCAAATACCTCACTGATGTTTACGCTGTAGTTTGTTGATGTTGCAGATCAATCACGTGTGAATTATATAATTCACAAAGCATATTGGAAGGAAACTTAGCTGAAACTTTTTTTTCAAGAACAAAATACTGAGTGGGCGATATCGAGTGTGGTTAAATTGCTTATTTGCACCGAATCTTTCATAAAGCAACCGTCAATGGTTTTCTATTACATCAATGCTTGGTTAGGTTTGAAAATCACGATATACATAAAATTTTAGCCCAATCTGCGAGGCAGCCCCTTTAAGTTATACTTTGTAAAATCGTCCACTGAGGAATTAATGTGTTTGTTTTAGTTGATTGCAATGGTGTACAGTGCAAATACGGCTCCGACTGTGTTCGTGGAATGTGTGTCTGTCCACAAGTCTGTCCTAAACCGTATACACCTGTATGTGGAGACGATGGTAAGACGTATCGTAATGACTGCGAGATGAGACGTGAAGCATGTAGACTTAACAAGGACATAGAAATGGTTCGGAGTGGTGAATGTAATGAGGATATAGAATCAGGGTCAGGAGGTAAAGTATAAACCTGGACGTCTACATAATAACAAATCAATCATTATTTCAAAGTTATATTTGTCATTATGCAATCGTAGTTACAATCAATCTTCTGAAATTAAGAATGCTTCCTTAGTATGGTGGTTTGTTACGAAATATATAAGTTTGGCTTTTTAAGTAATTCAGTTTTTCCATCACATTTGAAATACAACGTCAGACATTTGACTTTGAACAATAATTAGTTAATGTGTTTATTAGACTTACTATAGTACTGAGTGAATTGATGCTTTCTGTTTGGGATTGTTATGGAAACGTAGACTAGTTGATATAGAAACATATTCTGTTTCATAATTTGACTGGTAAAAATATGGGGGTGTATTTTCACAGTGTGTCTGTCTCATGTCTACATTTCTCTGATTCTCTATTTTACTCATGAATCATACCTTATCCCCTTATGTGGTTATAGTGTATCACTATGCTTACATTTCTGTTTTAGTTAATTCTTTATTTGTGGACACATAAATCATAATGCGTTCAACACGTTAAACAATACTGTAAAATCATAACGGTTATTGTAGATGAAAGAATATGAACTGCGTGATTTACTTCTACTAAAAAGTGATAAACTTTTATGTCGCAACCAATGCTTGGATGTTCATTAAAGATTCACCCGGAAATGTTAGGTCGATCGTAACATGAATATATTTAGAGATATTGTCATCTAACTTCATATAAAGTCAGGGTGTACACATAGTTCCATTTGTATTTAAATTTATGTTCATTCAGTATCAGAGTTGTGACCCCATGACATTAGCGAGTTGCGAGTGGGTTATTCGTGTCATACTGTCATATTTCTAGTTACCTATTTATTGTGAGTACACGAGTGTATAATTAACTGTAACAAACACTTTTTCTACATTCTTAAGTTCTAAATTAAGACCGTGAGTGTATATGGCTAATTAAGGTCCAAATTAATAATGTCATCCTAATCGCGACGATTGGAAGTTCCTTAAGCAAAGTACAAAGTCCAAGTTCTTTCGCCTACATATGGTTTTACAGTATATGTAAATGTATATATATATATTTTACAATAATTTGATTTTTTAGAAGAATATGTCTTAATTGTGTATATATTCAGTGTTGTAGTATTATTTTGCAAAATATATGTATACATGTATTTATGATGGTATTTTATTCACTAGTGTTTAATTCCACGTTTTATTAGGAACACACTATATATCTATATCTTTAAGGCCATTTAAACAAGTTTCTTGGGTATTTTATCTTTTGTAGTTTATGTATGTTATTAATAGACTTTCTGGGTTTAACGCATAATCTGCCTAGGGGATCAAAGCATGGTTAATTCGTGTTGGTCATGTTGAATAGCCAACCATACGATTGATCTTACATCACTCATATAATTATACTCATTTCTACATGTTCGTAGACGGTAAAATCCTATATTTTATTAATTTACACCAAGCTCTCGGTCTGTAATTGTATAACAAACGGCAATATTTAAAAAAGGATTAAATTTATTGATATTTGTAACTTTGAAAATTCCTGAGGGAACATAGTGATCATTAGTCATGTCTTATTCATCGGATTGTCATGCCTCAGTTAACAGGTCTGTTATATGTATGTTTAGAATGGCTATAAAATTATAGTAATGTATAAAAGGTATAAATATTTGATAGGCTGTCTCGTGATATTGCATTGGTGTAAGGTTCAAATGTAACATTATCCTAAATGCTACACTCACTCTAAATATGATAATGTGGTTGGCACTTATTGTTCCGTCTAAAAGTACGCATGTATATTAAAAAATATCACTTATCACTATATCCTAGAAAATAAGTAAGATACTAACTATGGTCTAGAATATTCCAACAGCCAGTGTATCATCTAAGCATAATATGAGTTAAGTTGTTAATAGTTGCGTATATACTCACAGTCTATGTTAAGAAACGAAGGCATTCTTTATGTTGTATATACTAGTATGATCAGTGATCTTTTTTAAATAATGGTCAAACTTGGAATACATTATCGTCACAAATAATAATAAATGGGAAATTGTTTGATTATCAATTGCTATCAATTGTTATCAATTATCAATTTATAGTTACTTTATACATAATTATGTACTACCAAAAAACATTAGGAAACTTTTGAAACCTGCACAAACTCAATGGAGTAATGGGCATGGAATCGGGGAACAAATGATGTATATTTGGGAAAATGAAAGTTGTTTTGCCCGTATTCGGCACATAAAAAAGCAAAAAGAAAATCACTGATGATAGTTGTTGTATGTATTCTGGTTGTTTGACAATGTAGAAGGTTCAGGAATGGATTGTGAGGAGAGTATGTGTGAACAGTATGGTGGAACATGTTATCTAGATATGGAAGGCACACCAACATGTTCCTGTGACTTCAGCTGTGATGCTATCAGGTATGTTGTCATGGTAACATCAACTACTCATTCAACTATTCTCATACATTTCACTAGAAACGGTGTGTTTTCTATATAGTTCTAGAACTTGATTTATTCATAATGCCTGTATACACGTGTGTAGTACGACTTTATGATAGTGCTCTGCTTCAAATCATGCCGGCAAAACATAAGCAGTCTAGAAACTTATTGACTGTATCTCCGTACGTCTACAAGGGTGAAAGATTTCAGACATATGCTTGAACTGCAGGTTATTGAGCTGACCAACATGTATGTTTTCTCTAATATATTATGTAATGCACCGGCTAATTGGGCTGATGTCAAAATATCGATATGCCTCACAACCACCCCTAACACTTTAGAGTCGGAATTCAGTGAAACTTCACTAGAAGCATGCATAATTGTGCATATCGATAAAATATTCAATATATTCGGACAAAATATCATGGAGTGATTTGCATGTTGCCCATTATATTTCCTTATAACCATCGGCTTTATTTAAACAAACTGCACAATACTCATGAGAAGCAAGTCTAGCTGTTCACGTTAAGCTGGATAAATCTTAATTGAGTTACGAGTAATGTTGTCATAATTTATTATTGCGCACTGTTTATCCATAACCACTGGTCGTATTTCAAGAAATATCTCAAGACACAGAAGCTAACATAACTGTGTAAGGAAATAAATTATGTCCTTCAGTAATACATGTAGCTTTGATGGAACTATGTACCTGGTGTCTTTCAGGTCTCCTGTATGTGGATCTGATGGTAAAACATACGGCAATAAATGTGAACTAAAAGCCGCTAGCTGTCAGCATCAGCAACATATTGTGGAACAGTCCATGGACAGTTGTGATGGTATGTCTACCCAGCCAAACTTACTTCATTTCCGTGTAGTCAACATTCATAATTACCTCCCTTTATGGCTATTTATCCACAGTATGTCATTCTTTGTGGAATGAGTATATGTACAGGCTAGCTTAAATTATCCCTTTTTCGAGATATGAAGGATTGATGGTTTATTCCATGTATATATCTTGCGTGGGTGTCTAGATGCTGCCGCCATTTCTGTGTGGCTTCGATGTGTTTCAGCAGTACAGTATTTACATCAATGTTCAAGATTTGCTTGATGAGATGTACATACATGTATCTATTGTTTGTTTGCCAGAACAAACATCAACGTCACCAGTGTACGCAAACATGTCTTATAAGACAGGTGAATCAGTTTGTACATGCTTTTCAAAGGTATCATATTGTTGTTTTATGCTTGAAAGGTAACCTAAAATGATCAATCACATATATAATCATTGTAAGTAAGGATAGTCTGATTCTTGAAACAAGTTTTGAAAACATTCAAATATGTTACATATTTTACTAACTCTATGAATTTCCGGAATTATATAATGATTTGTTTATTAACTGTTTGTTATATGTTGTTGTTAAAAAACATCATAGTTTTGTTTACTGTCACAGACATGGATGAAATATTATGTGATGGTATGAATCCTGTGATAAACTCAGCAACAGGAAATGCATATAGCTGTGCTGGTGGTCATGATTGTCCAGCTGGTAGCTATTGCCACCTACAGTTTGGAAAATGCTGTAACGAAGGTAGGTCATACTGACACTTGCACACATATACTGTTTATTTATTTTGCAGAATGATTCGTTTGGAGCGCTTCGAACACTTTCACTTGCAGGTGTATTGAAAATATCTAAAGATATTCTACTGATTTTCAAGTTTTATCCCAATGAAATTTATTTGATACAGTTTAATAAAGTTTAATGTTGATGAACGACATTGCCTTAACAATGGCTCACAGAAGACCTGCACAGTTTTCTGATGTTACAATGTTTACTTTTGAACATAGAATAACGAATAGTATGACTATTGTATTGCTTTTAACTTAGACAGTGAATCACAATACGTTCGTGTTTGGATCTCCGTTTTTACAGTACATAACTCATTGGAACTAATAATGCAGTGCTGATTTGATTGTCTTTATAGGATAATTTTGTTGTGCAGTAAACTTTACATATTTTCTTGCGTCTGTGAGTGAAAGTTTTTAGATATGTTATCATATCATTGTGAATGCTTCCTCTGTGTGTATGTATCATTTAATGTCTGCCTGTTTTTCATGTCTTGTTTTGTGTTATCTGTGTTATCTTGTGTGAAGTACATCTGTTGATCATGTTTGTTTTTGATGCCTGTATTATTACATTAAATGTTCACCTTATTGTACGAGCTTTTATGCAAGCATGTAAGACATAAGCTCGTTATTTTATTTCAAATTGAGACAAAAAAAGAGAGTTATCATTATACCGTTATCAATATTTACATGTACATCAAACATATGGACATAAAGTATTTTAGGTCCTAACCGTGATGTCCAATAAGTTTCCTAGTTTCCTATTTTATCTTATAAAAAAAGACTCACATACAAAATGTAACAAGGTCACTAAAATTTCAACCAGTCTAGACTGATTTCTTAAATCGTTTATTTTGAAAATTGGAAAAACCTCAATTTCACCCAGAAAACCAAGGTTGTAAACTATTCCAAATTTAAACCAGTTGTGGACAATATCGTTAGTAGGCTTTCATTATAACTTAATTTTTCCTCTTATCTGTATACAAGGCCCCAATACTACTGGTCATCTTTAACCTTAACGCTAATGCTTGGATGTGCTTAACATAATTAATCCTAATTTGTACGCTTTACAATATTCGTTTTGTTGCCCTACTAAGTCGACTTTTTTCAATCATTACCCTCTATTTTTCAAAAAGAACATTATACTCTCCTCATATTGATAGCCTATAGGTTTTGTCTTAAGATTAATTAGAACTTGAACTTGAAGTATAATGTACCAAGACCTACAACCAATAATGTTGTAAAAAGACACTCCTTGGAGAATATCATTATTGATGACGTAGTATATGTTTGTAATGGTCCATAAATAAGTTGAATTCACCATCATATAAATGCTTGTTTTGTACGCAATGTAAAATGTCTGAAAACTGTCTGATCTGTGTCATTTCATGTTTAAATAATGTGTGATTAATTTAACTGTATAATATATTATGGGAGTTTATCCACAGTATTAACCAAGCCGCATGAATGCGTTAGACTGAACTTTATAACCCTTGCTAAAGCTATGTATCTATTTATTATGTATACATATATACTACTGATTTTGTGTTGAATGCATCGTATGTATTACCCACTTAACCATGTTTGCAGATTGCATGTCATAATTTAAGTAATTAAACCATCTGAGTTTATATAATCATCTTACCACACTTTGTCTTATGTTGAAAGATATTGCAATGTGTAGGTATATGTTCCAGCAGTCACCCGGCGTTTTCTGCTTATGATTGATTTTGGGCTATTTAATTGTCTAATGAAATGCTTTTGAGCTACTAGTACTTAATTGACTAAAAACTGCTTTTCGGCTACTAAATTTACTAATTTAATGATTTTGGGCTACTTAATTGACTAATGAAATGCTTTTGTGCTACTTACTTGACTAATAAAATACTTTGAAGCTACTTAAATGACTATTGGAATGATTTTGAGCACTTAATTAACTAATGGAATGCATGCTTTTGTGCTACTTAATTGACTAATAAAATGCTTATGACCTACTTAATTGACTAATGAAATGTTTTCAATATATCCACACTTTATAAATAACAAAACAATTCTCATAATATAGTATGCGTTTCACAAATGGTTGAGTACCATTTGAAGTTTGGATTTTGGGTGAATTCTAAGTATCATGATTTAAAAACATTATGTTGTGTTCGTATGGAATTCGCTATGAACATGTCTTATCAAAATCAATTGTTAGTGTAAAGTGTGTGGGTGAAAACAAAATTGTGCAAAATTGAAAAATAATTATTTTTCGTACAGAAGGTAGAGATGATTTAAAGCTGGATTTCTATCTACACCGTTAGTCTATGTATTGTCGTACAGGAGTGATTAAAAATGCGGCTACGGTATTTGCTGAAAATAAGTCTCAGATAAGATAATCTGCATCTGTTTGATAACGAATTGTTATGGGTTATCACCTTATACTATTGTCATAATTATAACCAAAGTCATTGTCCACTCTATTGATGTATTTCATTTGATTTTAAGACTTCGACAGATCCAGTTAATGTCTAAGTTGTACACGTTAATATATATTTTCTTTCTATTGTTTTTGTACCCGTTTTCAGTACCTTCTCTTCTTGTAATACGTTAATCTTAGTATTCACTTTTATTCAGATTTTCTCTTTTTTAAGATTTCTAACTACTTTTCATTACTTAGACCCTTATTTTCCGATTTTCTCTCCCTGTCCCATTGTTTTGATTCACGTCTTCTTCTACATTTTTTAATTAATAAATTTATGTTTTATGTCTTTGTTAGTCAAATAAAAACAATCTGACCTGGTATTCAGTTGACTAGTTTTAAGTTACATATGCACTAACTCGCTATATACAATTTATAGGTTTATTTACTAACGCACAAAAAGCAGCATTATAAATAATTAAGTAAATCAGGTACATTGTAACTATCGATGTCTTCCAGTCATGTCTCCGTCGAATTTCACCAAATTAATGTAGTTCGAATGTATTATGTATATCAGAACTAAACTTAAATAGTTTACCTTATCCATATGATTAAGCTATTGGCTGGTAACATTCGTGTAATGAATGGCACTTTATTTAGTACAGTACAATTTATGCCCAAGTGACAATGTTAGATTATACTGTCTGAATACTATACATCAAACTTGTCTTTAAATGCAATAAATGCAGTAATGGTCTGTTTGAAAAAAAAATCAAAGACATACCTTTTAACCAAAATCTTATTAATTAATGATTTTTGTCCTTGTATATTTGATCCTAAATAAGAAACCGTGTTTTAAATGTATGTTTTAAGAATGTTCTAGTCGAGCAACTGTAACAATAGAATACATCAAATGCTTCCTACTCAAAGATATATTGGTTTTTCTTTTAATATTCTAGCAAACATGGTTAAATTCTGCATCATTATATGTACTTGTGAAGCTACAGTTTGTTTGCATGCTGTGAAATCATTGAATTATTTTGTTACTAGAACTTTTGTCAGACAACTACATCCGAGATTGCACGGAGAGCACGTACGGTTGCTGTGACGACAGACTGACATTTGCTCCAGGACCCGATAGAGCAGGATGCCCAGGTAATATTATTGTTTTCACGTTATTTGCTTCTATCTTATGTTACTCATAAACTCCTTTTTATTAACGTATATTAGTAATCATTTAAGATAGCATGAGAATAAATGGCGAACGTGGGTTCCATTTGTCTAGAATAAACACATACATATAATACAATGTAACTAGTTTACTATTTAAATCTCTAATATGCTACACTTTAATATAGCATATGCAATGTTATAAACTAACAGCGAAATTGGTTAAATCTACGTTCCCATCAATCTTAAATTTAACAATAGACATACATAATTACATGTATGATATGCTACTAAAGTAGTGTACTACAATCTATAAATAACTTTTACTTCCCTTTGCTCCCATGTTGAATATGCATGTTAATAAATGTAGTTGGGGATAAGACAAAGTCTATACACTAAACACTTTAATTTTAGGATATCCAAAATTTAATGTTGGTATGTAACGATTCTGGAACATAACATGTTGATTAATATTGATTGAACTTACGAAGTATTGCATAATAACATGTGCAGTGGAAACTCTTATCAATTACATCTATTCCTTCATAAATCCAACAATCTCGAGACTCACTTTTTTTCCCAATAAACAAAACAATATCAGACCCCTCCCTATGTCTCAATACACCAAACAATCTCGAGACCCTCTCCATTTCTCAAAAAAACTCATTCTCGAGACCCTCTTCATTTCTCAAAACATTCTCGAGACCCTCTTCATTTCTCAATACACCAAACACTCACGAGACCCACTTCATTTCTCAATAAGCGAATCAATATCGAAACCTTCTCAATTTTTCAATAACCCAAACAATCTCGAGACCCTCTTCATTTCCCAATACACCAAACATTCTCGAGGCCCTCTCCATTTCTCAATAAACGAATCAATATCGAATCCTTCTCACTTTTTCAATAACCCAAATAATCTCGAGACCCTCTCAATTTCGCAATAAACCAAACAATCTAGAGACATATATAACCAAACAATCTCAAGACCATTTCATTCACAAACGAACAAAACAATCTGATGACCCTTTCCATATTTCTCCCGATGTCCAAACAGTTGAGAGCAATATTCTTTGTAAATTAGTAAAGACTTTTTTTGCAGATTATAAACGATGTTATTCGTTCAAATGTGTAATCATGCACTAATCCTATAAATGGATGTGTCACAAGGTTGTCGGTTTCAACCGTGTATACTGAGACTGTAACACTGTCTTGGTTGCATCTATAGTATGTCTTGTAAATGCTCACTAGTTTGTTAAAGATAATTTCTTGAGTGTTTTATGTTTAAATTCAATCAATTTATCTAACATTTACTAACCATTGTCCATGTAGTCATATATTGTTGGCAATATATGTAACTGTTATGTCCTTTAAACAAGTCTTTGAATATTAAAAACCATCACTCCATTTCGTTTAGCCAGCTGTTCTATGTGTAAGATAAATGATTACAAATTTCTACCACATTTGTTGAGACGCACTTTCCCTTTGCTCTGATAGGCAAACAATAGTTTATATCTTGTTTTGACAATTCCAGTCCAACTCCTATGTGCAAGTCTTGATGAACGAACTAGAGATTGCTAATTGACTCTGCTCCCCATTGTAATGGAAGCAGTTTCCAAATGGTCAGGATATGTAGTTTCAATTTCTTTAAACGCTGAGTGCATTGCTCTGAACAATATTTGTATTGCTCTGAACGCCGTTGCTCAAAATGATGTGACCTTTGCTCTTAATAGTGTTTCAATGCCGTGAACGCTGTTTCTATTACTCCGAATACTGCATTCATAGCTCTGAGCGATGTTTCCCTTTCTCTGAACGATTTCCCATTGTTGTAAACGCATTTACAATGCTGCTCCGAACGCTGCTTGCATTGCTCGGAATGATGTGTTGCTGCAAAATCCATTTCAATTGCTACGAACACTGTTTAGATTGGTTTACACGGACCTTCATTTCTATTAACTCGGTTTCAAGTGTTCGCTGTATAATGTCCCCATTGGTCTTGCTCTGAATGATGTTTATTTCCATTGCTCTGAGCGCTGATTCCCTGCTCTGAACGCTGTTGCATTTGCTCTGAATTATGTTTCAACTGCCCTGAACGCTAATTACGAGTACATTGTAATGAACGCGGTTTCCATCGGACTGAACGCTATTTCCATTACTCTGAAGTAGGTTTCAATGCTCGGTATAATATTTTCATTGCTCTTAACAATGTTGTTTGTGCTCTGCATGATGTTCCCATTACTCAGAGCGCTGCTCCGATTGCACTGATGATGATTCAATTGCTCTTAGCGCTACTACCATTGATCAAAACGCCATATCCATTGACATGAATAGTGTTTCTGTTGCTCTGATCGCTGTTTTTCATGTTGTTTCCATTTTTCAAGTGGTCATAACGATGTTTACATACATATACATGTAATTCCATTGCACTGGATACAGTAGCCATTGTTGTGAACGCTGTTGTCTTTAATCTGAATTATTTTTCAATTGCACTTAATGACATTTCTATTGCTTCGAACGATATTTCAATTTCCATGAACGCTGTTTCCATTTCCATTTATAATGTTTCCATGGCTCGGAACGATGTTTCTATTGATTAGAACGCTGTTTCCATTGCCCTTGATAATGTTTACATGGCTCTGAACGATGTTTCCATTGATTTGAATGCTGTTTCCATTGACTTTAATAATCCTTCCATGGCTCTGAACGATGTTTCCATTGATTAGAATGCTGTTTCCATTGATATTGATAATCTTTCTATGGCTTTGGACGCTGTTTTCATTACCACGAACGCTGTTTTCATTGATCTATTATTTTACATTACTCTGAGCGGTGTTGCCTTTATTTTTATGTAGTTTCCATTGCCCTTGAGGTAGTTTTTATTAGGCTGTATCCAGTTGCGATTGCTGAAGATATAAAGACATTACAGTTTGCTAGATGTTTAACTGAAAGCAGTTGCGAAACAACAAATAGTCGCATGTCTACGAATAACACCTTCACTTAAGTAATAACATGCTAGCTTGTATTTAATACCTCAACAGTATTCTGTATTTTTTTTATTTTCATGAAATTGCTGATGACTAAAACGAGTGTGATGATTTTGGTAAAATTTCGCATGTACAAATGATTAAATGTTGTTGCACATTTACGATGTATATCACTCATTGTTGTATTATTGTTCAATTTTAGTTGCATAGTTACAGGATTGTGCATGCTTTGGTTGCTTCAAAACTTGATGTTTTCCTTCTATATTGCATGCTAGTTGTTTTTTCTGATTTTGTAGTTTGCGATAAAACGCAACGTTTCAATTTACTGCATATTTGTAAAATTAATGTTAAATAAGTGTTGAATCTTTGCCCTAAAAATACATTAATAATTGTGTTATTTCTTCAAATTCTGTTTATTTTTTCATTCCGTTTTCTTATCTATCGACAATCTGATGTTGTACAGAATTATATGCTGTGAAAATATGGCCAACCATTGTGAGAAATATGATATTTACAGGATTTTGTGTCTGTTTTACATGTAAATTGTCAGTATTATAATGTGTAAAATTATGTCGTTTGACAACTGCTGACAAAACTTTTGTGATAGTGCAGAAATACACTTAACATCTTGGGACACACAAACGTTGACCATTTGTTATTTTCTTGATTCAAATTTCAAATTTACATACTCGAGGACCAGTCAAAAACTACTAAGTAAGGTAAAATAGTGTTAAGGATAATATATTCATATATTGTTTATACAAATGTATATCATTGAGAAGTATGATATATCATTGTTGTTATGGCAACTTTCAATAGTTGTTATAACACATTGAATATTGTTATATGTACTATGCAACCAAAGAAGACGCTTCGATTACATACTCAAAACCAAATAATACACTACCATGGAAACAATATAATATATCTGACATTTGCATTTCATTACATAATTATTATACATGAAGTTGCCTAAAGTATCATTGTTGAGGGGTGCAGATGGTACGTTCTGTGTCTATCTCTTGCGTAAGTGTTAACGTACGCGCTACCTTCGCTACATTGTGGCCAAAAATTTATTTCGCCCAAAAAAGAATTAATATTTTGTTTCAAAAACTTGCTTTTGTTAGTGTTACCGAATTATGCGTGGATATTTTAGAACCTCGTTGACAAAAATTCGAAATGAGTAATCAGGCACTATGGCAAATAATACATGCTGATAAAATTGACAAAAACTTGATACAATTGTTGCTTACCCTGTCGCATTTCCTTCAGTTGTGTTCTTAAGTTGCTTGGCGATCAAATATCAAAGGCTTTAGCCGACATCATAATTTCTCTCGAAGATACGAGGATAATAGTTTGCATATTTTACACTGTCAACTAATTTTTTAAAACAACACTCATTAATGTTTGACTGACCCTCGTATGTACAATGTTAACAGCGCAAAATGCATTATGTATGAATTATTATTTCAAATGACATAATATGTATGAGTTTTTTGTTATTTGTTTATTGAACTGGAAAATGCTTCATTAATCTTATTTGTGTTTCATAATATGTTAAGTATGTATGGCGGAAGGACAGCATAGTGTAACACGGCACATTATTGCCTCAGGTTTTCATTTAATGTACAGTTATAATATTACATGATCAAATAAAACAAAATAGTTGATACATTGTTAAATACATGTGACAGGCGGGTACAATGTAAATACTTCTTAGTATAAACAAGTCGTTGCCTTTATTTCCACATTCTCCTAAGTTATATTATTCGGTAACTTCCATCACATTTCTTAAAAAACACCCTACTTTCGGTTTAGACGCGGCACCGGTGCCCTCTCAGTTCTGGCAGTAAAAGGCTTTTAGGGGCAATATATGATCAACGGCTTTACGTCTGAGGTATAGATAATTGCTATATTGAAGAAAAGTCGCATTTAAGCTTCATAAACATGGTTTGATGTTCATTCGCACAACGACCCTCGGTCAACATTCCAGCCACACCAGAACTTGTGAAAAATGATAGAACAAATTTAACAACAGAAAGACAATGGTTAATCATCGGGGGGTCCCCGTGGGCTATCGATTTTTATGCATAAACCCGTATTTTTGGACAAAAAAAAGATTTTCTTACCTCTCCTGCGGATCTTCGTCAATCGGATTCATTGTTTTGCCAGCACTGAGAGGGTACCGATATATCATTTTGCACTGAGAGGGTACCGATACGGTTATACACCGTGATATAGTCATTAAACATTACAGATATATTTATCATGTATTCACTGGCTGGAAACTATTTCACTTTGGGAAAAGTAACTACATTGTAAAGTATCTTTGTTGACTACACAAGTTACAATAACACGGGTTCTGATATTCAGAGCATTTTATATTTCTATAAAACCTAGCCCAACTTGGCAACTGGTTTATTTGGGGTTAAACTAGGTCAACCTTACAATCGAGGGTATTTCGTTTTGAATTATTCATTATGGAAACGTTGTCACGCTAGTTATTTCAATTTAATATGTGCCTAGTTTTGAAGTGTGTCATTTGGGGTATTCTATGATTGAGGTCAATAGGCCAAATAAGGAAAATAACTTACACAATTATACACATACTTGGCCCAAGTTTGATATTACATTAATCTTCAGAATCTACTATACGATCGGTCAGGTTAGAAACACATTGTTTATACTCTAGTTGTCACAGATGCAGATCTGTATGGAACATGATCACTATGTTCACTATCAATTACATTGGATGGCATCGTTTTAAATCACACCAACTTTTTACATACATAACTATTTGTACAACTTAAATTTACTAGAGTGATCGACGTAGTCCAACCTCTGCATCCTTATTTAACACATGATAACACAGTTCTCGCATAAAGCATATGCAACCAATCCAGCATGACTTAAATAACTATGATACTAACAAACCAATTACGTATAATACAAAACTCTACATTCCTCGACTTATTGTATCACCAGCATAATTACATCAATAAGCCTACATACATGTACTGTACACATACTATACATACTCAAGCCAATTGCCCGTATACATGTATGCACGTTCTGTGATACATATACAATACAAGCTAATCTAGAGGCACGCTACGAACCCTATATACGTATGTAAGCCTACATACGGTTAACCCTTCATCCTTAAAAAATCAGCTGTTCGTATGATATCACCCCTGTTACATTTGGCTTCAACATTTATCCTTTCACAGATCAATGTCAGTGTCATGCTATGGGAAGTTTAGAATCAACATGTAACCCAGTGTCCAAGCAGTGTACATGTAAACCAGGTGTTGGTGGTCTACGTTGTGAGCGGTGTTTGCCTGGATACTGGGGTTTGCACCTTATACAGCCTGATGGCGACAATCAAGGATGCTTAGGTAAGTATGGCATTCATGTGTTTTTCTATTTCCATAGCCTTGATTGTGGAATAATATATTCTATTTTTGACTTGTATTGATGCAATGATACACTTTAAACATAACAAATAAGCTGATCTGATATAGTTAATGTTACTACTGTACGCGGATGATATAGTGATCTTTTCCGAAAGTGAAAAGGGCTTACAGGATGGCTTAGACCTTCTAAAAAATTACTGTGATAGATGGAAGTTGACGGTCAATACCAATAAAACAAAAGTCATGATTTTCAGAAAAGGTGGCAGGTTAAATCGTAGGTTAAATTTTTTGTACAATGAAAATGAAATAGAAATTGTTAGTTCTTTCACGTACCTGGGTATTACCTTTACTAGCGGTAGTTCGTTTATGAAAACGTTTGAAACTTTAGGCGGTAAAGCCTTAAAAGCTATTTATAAGTTGAAGGGGTACCTATTAAAATTTACTAATGTCAGTATACGTCACACATTAAACCTGTTTGATAAATTAATAATGCCAATCCTAAATTACGGGTCGGAAATCTGGGGATTTGCAAAGGGAGATTACTTAGAAAAAATACATCTCAAATTTCTTAAAAATGTTCTTGGTGTTAAAACATCTACATCTAACTATTTTATATACGGCGAAACTGGCCGAAGAAGCCTTTACTCGTATCGCATGATTAACATTATTAGGTTCTGGCTGAAAATAGTAACTAGCGATGAAAGAAAGTATATTAAAAAGGTATATAATATGATGTTAAACGACATACAAACAAACCCGAATAAACCGAACTGGGCGTTTAATGTTAGAAATATTTTACAAATAATGGGATTTAACGAAGTATGGATTATGCAAGGCGTCGGGAGTATACCGAAATTTTTATCTCTGTTTAAACAAAGAATACATGACTGTTTTATACAGAATTGGTATGAAGAAATTAACAATATTCCTAAAGCAACAAGTTTTAAATTATTTTCAAATTTTGGTTTTAAAGAATATCTCGATTTTATAACAGTTAAGAAATTTAGACACTCGTTAACAAAAATAAGACTTTCATCACATAGACTTGAAATAGAATTAGGTAGATGGCACAGACCAGAAAAAATACCAAGATCAGAACGCAAATGTAAAATGTGTCAATCATTAGAAGATGAATTTCATTTCTTGCTAGAATGCCCCTTATACAACGACCTAAGAAAAATATATATTAATAAGAAATTTTGGACACACCCAAATATTCCAAAATTCATCAGTCTTATGTCGTCAGAACAACCCACAGTCTGTAGAAAATTATCTATCTTTATTTTTAAAGCCTTAGACAAACGAGACGAAGTACTTTATAAATAATTACCATTCTTCTCCAAATTATATTCTTTACTTGTTATTATCATATGAAATATTCAACTCAAATATACACTCAATGTTAATTATGAAATGTCTTTATATACCAAATACCTGATTCTCTGAAGATTTTCAGTGAACATGTGTACATGTACATAGCTATGTGTAGTGTGTGTGTCTGCGTGCGTGTGTGGTTGTTGATGTGCGTGTATGTGTGTATGTGGGAACGGGTATGCGTGCGTATGGGTGTGCGTATGTGTGTATGTGCGAGCGTGTGTTCGTGCGTGTGTGTGTGCCTATATGTGCGTGTGTACGTGTGTGTGCTTGCATGTGTGCCTGCGTGTACGCATGCGTGTGAATGATATATGTCTGTATTTGTGTGAGTTAGAATGTAAACTGGAGCGTGTACATGAGTGAGTGTAATTTTGTTGTATATATTACATGATGAAGATGTATTTTATTAATATCATTGCTGTAACGGAACATATATTATAATATTGTTGTTATATGCATGTAAACTGATGGGCAAAATGCCTAATGTTTCAAAATAAACTATATGTTATTGTGAAACTATATAATACTGCTGTCAATTGTTATATTGATTGAAGCCCTTCAATATACTCTCATATTCGGTTCTCCTAAAATATCAACCAGTTTTATGACTTACAGCTACATGTGAGCAGCTATCAAGTATCCTTTAAACTTAAATATTTACCAGTATTTTAACTACATGTAATTCTATATTGACACCCAAAATACATCATACATGTACGTACGTATATAGTCTTCCTTCATTCTACAATGGTATGTTCAGTTTGGAATTGATACTCGCTTCGTGTAAAACAACAATAAATTGGCAGAATAAATTGTCAAAAACGATTGAATCTAAGCAAAGATAAACTGATCGGACTCTTGGATATGAGCCAATCTCAATGAAAACCTGCTATTTGACATCATATAATCGCTTTTAATATAATGTTTTAAAAAGCTCTAAACAAACAAAAGTATACATACATGTATATCCAATTTAAAGTTATTTATCCATATAGAACTGCATAATTATATTAGATTTAAAATTTCTCATTAATTTTGTTGAAGAAACTTACTTCGTAGCTTTGGTTAAAAATATTTGGAAAAGAACTCAGACTGAGAAAAACAAGGCGACCAGAAATATCTTTTCTTTACATGCCAACATTCACGTTTTAAAGTATATTGTAGATATTAAAACATAATTATAAAACTTTGCTCACTTATGAAAAGGTTATGTCAATACTGTATTTATACAATACGTGTTAAAGTTACGTCAAATGACGCTTGAATGACGTTTGCAACGTTAACCAAACAATAAATTTTGCATTGTCTCTCAATAGGAAAGAATATAATTATGATAAATAAATAACTCTGACTCTTGTATCAAATTTTCAAGCTCATGCTCTTCATCAGGAATTTTTAATTACTTATTCTTACTTTTAAGTCACATCCATCTTGTTTATATTATATGATTATAATATAAACAAGATGGATGTGACTTAAAAATAAGAAGAAGTAATTAAAAATTCCTGATGAAGAGCATGTGCTTGAAACAAGAGTCAGAGTTATTTTTTTATCATAGTTAACCAAACCTGCTCCAAAAAGTCTACTAAAACATCTGTAACTCAAAATCAATATAAACGTGCACGTTTTCCTGCAGTCAGGCTCATATACATACATGTATACTCCAACGACAGAAGTATATTTGATTAATTACATGTATCACTCCTTTTATATACTAGCATTTCTTTTGAGGAGGATTATGTACAGGCTAAATTAACGAAAAATACATGAATTCATGTTGCACAACCAACCTACCATGATAAAAGTTTTGGGTCGAAATTAAGTCACATATAGATTAAATAAAGAAAACTTGTTCCGTTACTGAAAAATTTCTGAAATTATGTTCATATCCTTGAAATGAACCAACATTTTCACGTTAACCTGTGTTAAGGTAACTCGCAACTGAGCGGACGTTTACACATCGGTGTAAATAAGACGTATTGAAGGCTTCTGACTACCGTGCTGAAATAGTACGAAAAACTTGAAATGGAATGTCAGCATGTTCTTCTGTCTTCAAAGCTCGATGTTGCTGTATAGTTATAACTATATTATACTGAAATCTTATGTGTCATTTATTCCAAATGTGTTAAACACCAACACTTGCAAATACTAGCTACAACAAATGTGAAACGTAGTAGTATGCGCTCACAACAATATTTATCTAAGTATAAATTTTCGTATAGCAAGACTATCCCGGCCACTTTAGAGGAAGGTCCTTTTGTGTTTTTTTCATAAGAATATAGGATAGCATATGCAGAAGAGCCTTTGTCTTAAACCTACTCATATTTAATTATACACGTTTTTCAAAAACAAAAAATCGCGAAAACTGGATACAACGTATTCAAAACGTAGATTGATTGTTTTACCTCAACTGGTTTCCAATATTTCCGAAATCAATAAAGCGTTAATTAAGAAAATCAAGCGGAGCAACTGCCATTAAATTTGGTATAAAACTTCTTTAATTGCTGCTCTACTTGCTGCATGTGCGAAAACATTATGTTGTTCAACTTTTCTTTGTTAAACTTATTTATGGTCAAAAATGAATAATTGCATATCTTAAAATACAAATTGCACATTATAAAATAAACCTTATCACATGACTCTGTTCATACGAAATTTCGTACATGCCAAGTTTCGTGATATAAAATGTCAAACCTTTTCGCTAAAATTCAAATATTAGTTTTAGGGGTATCCCCTAAATCGAACACTATCTTAACAACTAGCCGAGCAAAACTGTTAGGAACTTCCCAAATCATTGCCCTAAATGTTTTCTCCATAAATGTAACAGGTTTGATGTACATTGTACAGGCAGAACAAAGAATTGTCAATTACCTTAAATGGATTAACATTTCAATTTGTGTTGGGAGGGAAGTGGGATACATATATATTACAGACTGTATTTAGTGACAATGTAAACTATATACATTTTGTAACAATACGATATGATTTGTATATATATTTCAGTTTGGCCGTGTTATCGTATTGAGTATAAGTTTGTGGCTGCCCATTGTATTGGATTCATATTATTTAGCTGGTATTGTCATTGCATTGTTGCAATGCTTATTTCAGCTGATTAATCGTACTAAATGTATGTTTAAATTTTTCAACGTCATCGTAATGCATTTTTGTTTCAGCTTGTCAATGTCATCGTATTGGTTCTAGCAGAGAAGACTGTAATCAGAATACAGGTCGATGTGAATGTCGCCATGGTTACGATGGACATAAATGTCAACGTTGTAAAGAGACTGGGAAACAAGTAGACGGTGGTGGATGTGCTGGTGGTATGTACGATGTAAAACCTCTATCGAAGTCGATACACACGTCTAATACATTCATGCGTTCGGCAACTCATCAATGAATGCCTTGGTGGCCTAGTTATACTTTGTCTAACCTTGAATGGTCTAACAATAAGTTAGCAAGCAATAAATCCGGATATGATGGATCTAACAATGCTCAAGCAATTAAAGGTGAAGTAATGAATGTCTAGTATTGAATGGTCAAGTCATGCAGGGTCCAGAAATGCGTCGTTTTGGCAAAATTGATGTAGCAAAAAATTGATCAGCAATGAGTGATAATGCATTATTTTGGCCATGAGTGGTTGCAGACATAAGTAGTCCTACAAAGATTTGTCAAGTCTTGATCGAGTATTCTAGATATGAATGGTTAAACCATGAGTGGTTTAGCCATTGGTAGTGTGAGTAGCCATGAATGTTCAAGCTTTGAGGGGACTATTACATGTAATTCATCGCCTAAGTACCCAAATATTCTTTATACATTGTAAGTCATAATATACTTCACGTAGTTACAATATTGTACACTTTCTCTCTGTTGATTACCTCAATAATTAATATGATGTCTTCATCTCAATAACTAACTGAAATGTTAGTTTGTCAGAGGGTAAGCTGCAGTAGAGAGCCAGAGTGATTGGAAGTGTGTTCCAATGCTCTCTTCGTCCGCTGTGATAGACATGGTACACGTATTTATCTTAAACTGCTAAGTAGATATGTTTGGGAATTATAACTATGATATATACATAAACGATTCGCTCTAGATGACATCATTTTGTATGACATTGTCTATTGTTAAATATAAAAAATTTACTTGGTAAATTTACAGTTGGTTTTTCTTATGTAACGATCCTGGTTGGATTGAATTTTTTGCCTCATACGTTGTACACTATTTCATGTTTTAATTTCTTTAAATGATGCAAGATGAATGTACTTGATGTTTTCTCTCTATCTGCTAACATCCTACTAAACTCTCTGCCGAGTAACATCCCTCTACTACGTTTCATTTAACAATCCTCTACTAAGTTCCGTATCTGCTTACACTCCTCAACTATGCTCTACTTTTTTGTTTTATGCGGTCCTGTGAATACTGGTTTTTATAGATAATTTCTTCAGGACTCTTTTGAAACAATATTATTTTTGTACCAATACATCCACATGCACTGGTACATGTTATTTATTTGATAAACATTGGTAAAGCGAAATGTTATTATATTCTGATGATACCATGTTTACATACTTATGTAAGAGAATGCTTTACCCCCTACCCTAACCCAAACCTAATCCACAATGATTTATGATTTGTGTAATATAGCGGCACCATGTGGCATTTAGAGCTGTTCGTGTGATTTTGTTTCTGTAGTCTTGTTGCTATTGTTGTTCTCTGTGTTGTGTCTTCATCCAAAGTTCATCATTAAAGCACCAACTCATTTTTCAAGTGCAACGGTAAATTTGTGTGATAATCAAATGTATGAAAATTGTAATTGGAAGTGATGCAACATACACTAGTCTACATACAATAAATGCTGTAATGGATTAAAGAACAAGTTTTGAATTTTAAGGTTTTATTTTTCAAATTATAAAACATTCTCATTATTGAGACAAATTTACAAATAACGGAAATTTCACCGGAATATCTTTTTAGTATTCATATATTTCATGAGATGTGTTTGGGTAACATACATACATTTATGCCTGTATTAGAACTTACCTTGGAGTGAATTAAACATCAAATCATTATCAGTAACTGTCAGTTATGTCGATTTACACATGTAATGAGCAACACTTACGCAGATATCTGGATTAGACAATAAACTGAATATATTAAATAATTGATTTCAGTTAATTTAGATTGCATTTTTACTGCATGAATAGTACACTATAAGTTTTTTAAAATGTCCAGCACAATTCATAGTAAGTCTTTAGTTTTTATTTAGGTATATTTTTTATTGCAATGATTTTTTGTTTTCTTAGAATTTTGAAAAAAAGATGCTTGCACTTCAAAAAGTAGTATAATTTTGTATTTGATGTACATTTCATTAACTGTTTATGAGATAACATAAATGCAATTGTATACAAAATGTATTAATTAACTGTGAATGGTTGTTTCTTTTATGCTAAATGTATATTATTGTCTGTTTATATAGATGTATCAATAAAATACTTTTTTAAAATGATTTTACTATTCTATTACGCAAAGTGTGGATATAGTTTTAGGTATATATATCATTTCCATTTTGCAAAGCTTATTCTGTGTAAATGAATGTGCCCATATAACCAATATTATTTTGCATTCAACATTTTCACTGAATTTTTGTTAAAAGTCATTTCCATTATAAGTAATCATCTTCATCAATCATCGGGTTTAAATAATATAATCGACTTCATTTCCCAAACAGAAAACATCGTTATATAGCAAAGTTACGATATATTATCCGATTTGATTTATACATTCAATAACCTTGCAGGTTGGTGGGTGAAAGGGGAATACAACCGTTTTTAATGTACAAACAAACTTTTGAATTAATATGTATGAAACGTTGTAACAATATTCGTTTATATAAGATCTAAGCCATGTTATCCGAAACTTGATCATGAAGGTTCAAACTAGGTCAAATCAATGACAAATCACTCTTTATACAACGTACGAAGTCACAAACTTGACCTAATCTTCTCAACAAGGACGACGTTCCTCTCTATAAAACTTAGGCATGGTTCGAATTGGTTCCCATTGGAAAAAAGAAATATGGTCACTATATATGTCTTTATAGGAACTAGACCTATTTTGATACTGTGCCATTTTATATAAAAACAAGGTTACCAGTCCGAATCAGCAAAACACATTTTTAACAATCAAACTCAACTTATATTACCGTGTATCTTAAAATCACACCATATTATACTTACATTTTCAAAAATCAAATACCTGTAATGCAACTTGTGACTACATGTATTACTCGAGTGTCGGTTCTATGGCATGTTGACCCTCCTGATAACTCTTTGTTCACTTACTGATGTTTTGTTGAATTTGGTAAAGCATATTTTATAAATTCAACTTTATGAATGCTCTGATAGATCTATGCTTGTTACTCATAGATTATGTAGTGTTTATTTTGATTTACAATTCAGGTCAGGAAATAGAATGCGGTCTGCTCAAATGTCGATATGGTGCCACTTGTCACAAATACTATACTATCCCACAATGCATCTGTGAATTTAAATGTTCTTCGAGCGAATTCCCTACTATGGGTTTTGTGTGTGGAACTAATAGACAGACATACATAAGTGAATGTAATTTATACAAAGATTCGTGTCTTAGACAAGTACTGATACAAGTCGATCACAATGGTCCTTGCAAAGGTAGGCAACCCGGATTGAATGTCTAGATCTAGTTGTGGTTTTATGCATGAAGAAGTACAGGAAATGACGTAATCAGACTAATGTCATTACCAATACTCTACTAATTCTACACTCTTAGTCCCATTCTTTGTGTAAAACTTTCCTCTGCTCTCTATGAACTCTTATTTTGTTACTCTATGTTTAATGCTTGTGAGTGTAAAACGTTGAGTGTTGAATAAACATCATGAACTACGTGCTAAGTAATGTTTCCTACAAGTAATGTCTTTGGGATGTGTGACTCTGTGATAGCAGTGCTATTGAACATGTATGAAAGAAAGATGGATATTTGCCTTTTGCATAATAAGTATAATTATGGAAGCAGTCCTACTTGTTCCACATTGTACACAGTGGTTCCAACTGTCTTCTCTACTGTTTGAGAGAAGAAAATATAAGGTGAGCAAAATCGACAATTAATATGTCTGTATTGTTTACCATTACGTTTTCTATGTCAGAACAGATTTGGAAAACGATAAATGCATTTTTCATGATAGATTCACTAACATTGAGTCCGACGGATGTCCCATACACACCAACACGATCACGGAAAACCACTCGCCATATACAGGCCAGTAACTACATGACACCAGGCAAGCCAGGACCAACATCTGGACCTCCCGTACATGTGGACTCCAGTAAATACGGTAACGGTTTTGTACATTTTTGTAAAATTCTTAATTTAATTCAAAATTATTGGCAATGGCTATTACAATATCTGTTAAATCTAAACGTTTTGTAAACATTAACTCAAACTTACTACCATTGGGCAATGGTATTGATTCCTAAATTTTAAAATATTCTACACTATAAATGAAACCTTCTGGCAACGTTTAATCTAAATATTGTGTACACTTTATTTCGGACCTATTGCCAAAAGTTATTGCTAAATGAATGACACAAACTCCCTGAATATCTTGATTTTACCCATTGCAAACCGAGTTTATTTAATTTATAAATGCAGTACATGAGGTGCTGTCCCATCAGGGTAAGCAAACAGGTTCCCCTCGGTATCAACCCTTCATACTAAACACACTGGACTTAATCAAGTGAAAGAAAGCAAACGGTGTAAGGTTTAAAGCACTTCTGACTTACTCCATACTGAATTTAGACGATTATTTTCTTGATTTACATGTAGTTATATAATGAATATTTAATATCAGAGTTTTGGTTAATATCACTTATACTGTATTGGAATAGTGTACACATATTACACTATGGTTATGTACATGTTTTACAGGAAGGATCGGTGACCTATGTTTAGAAGATAGCTACTGTTTTATCGCCAACAGTCATTGTCGACAAGGGTTATGTAAATGTAATAGTGGTTACATACCGACGTTTGAGAATACACAATGTTCAAGTAATTACAGTTCTCTGTTTGTTGTACAATGTCCAATCACCCATTCTAAAGAACTGTGTATGATTGCTCGTCTTACAAGTCACGATTTTGATTTTACGATGTTACTAAGGTTCAAACATTTTATCGTTATCTGTACCGCGATTCTCAATACTGTGTGACGTTTGAACAAAATGTTTATGTTTATCATATTTAATGAATTTGGAAGTGTTGTTGATATTTCACTGTGTAATTCATAAACACACATTGCCCAGCAAACCTATCCTAATATTTTACTAGAAACAATTGTAGAAAGCCTGGTAGTGTTGCTCTCTTGTTTATACATGCCTGTGAACTATTTCAGAGGTGAAGACAACACGGGTAGAAGTTGCTATACCAGAGGAAGCAAACACATGTTCAATGAATCCTTGCTTACATTCCGGTGTCTGTAAGCTCGATGATAATCTTGGTTATAGATGTTTATGCCAACTGGGTAGAACAGGAACTATCTGCAAGAAGAGTGAGTTGTTCGGTTTATCTTGTTGTTGTATACAAATTTCATGATGAAACACGTTTTTAAAAGTTATATTAATTACCTTTAAAATATCATATTATCTGCTAGTGTCAATCGGCATGATGCTATGAAGGGAAGAGACTCCAGGATTACCTTTTCATATGGAGTTACTTTCAACATCATGTTACATGTATAACATTGATGAATAAATAACATTTTTATTGCTCTTCTGGATTTGGTGAATGATAATGCCTTTCGTTTTTACATGAATAAACTACTGGCTTTTGGATTTTACAAGTTTTACATTAATGATAATATTATTTGAAAACGACTGGCTTTGGGATTGTACAATTTTTACATTTATGATAATATTATTTGAGAACGACTGGCTTTCGGATTGTACAATTTTTACATTTATGATAATATTATTTGAAAACGTCTGGCTTTTGGATTGTACAGTTTTCACATTTATGATAAAAATTATTTGAACAACTCTGTTCTAAACATGTGTATTGTTAATCCTGTGTTATCGTCGTTTCAGGAACAAGCTTCACCTCCCCGTCATTTTCGGGATCATCTTACCTGATGCTTCGTCCGTTTGGTAATCTGTCTGAAGATTTTTATCTGGATTTATCCTTCCATTCCTTAAATAAAGATGGGATGTTATTGTTCAGCTCACAGAATGAAGATGGTACTGGGCAATATATATCTATTGCTATCAGTAATGGTCATGTGGAATTCAGGTTAGTTATAACACAGTGAAATCATGAATATCATATTCGTTTAAGGGACCTTGAACTTTCGACTGTTTGACAGCTGAAACTGGACTGTCAGCGGTTTACGTCATTTTCTCGTTCAATTGTGTGTGGGGCATTTTGCCGTGTTATTGTGGTATGTAATGTTATTATGTGCTCGGCTTGTTAAGTTGAGTGCTGTGCTATTTAATATCTAATATCTTTTTGTAGTGAGGTAGGTATAGGAAATCATATTCTACATTAATAACACAGTGAAATCACATTGGTGTGAGGGCTAGTACCCTGTAGTAAACATGTGTCTAACTGTCCCCTTGAGCCCATGCAGAAATGGACCAAACATTATGGGGCCATATAAATTCAGTTATTTTCTCTGTCAAATCTTTTAAGGTCTGAATCTCATTTTCACAAAAAAAACAATGTAACATTTTCAATTGTCTGTTATTATGATTCTAACATACACATTGTATTGAGGGAGGCACATGATTGATTTTGTGCTAGACGACCAGATCGGTAGATGTATGTCTGTGTGTCTGTCTGGATGTCTGTCTAGATGTCTGGATGGACGTCACACAATTTGTGTGCGGTTGTTCTACTTAAGCATTGGTCAAATTTCATGAAACATGAAATGAAATCTTGGAGCCAAGTTTAATTCTGCATATCGTCAATAGTTTTAGATTGGATGCATTTAACCAGAGTTATAGCCGTTTGAGACATGTATACACGTCTTTGTGTATAAAATCCTTCTAATTTGGATTGTATCTGTATTACAGGTATGACACTGGACATGGTCCCCGGCAGATTCGACATCCTAATGCAATACGACAAGATCGTAATCACCAGGTGATTGCACAGAAGACACAGAATAATACAATACTCATAGTAGATAATGTTAAATCTATTGCTGCTGTACCTAAATCAACAGAACCATATCTCGATTTATCTGGCAAACTTTATGTGGGGTTTGTTCCCCAAAACTTCAGCTTGTAAGTTAACAACATTTTATACATGTGGTACATTAGTTTATATATGTCATTCTACCCAGTTCTGTTCTTTATGTTTTCTTTTATGTTCAATTAATAATAAATATCTAGCTACTTGTTTAATTCACATGCGGTTTCTAAAAGGTTAATGTATTTTAAGCCCATCACCTATCAAGGTTTGGTTATCTTACTGTAGACATTTGCCAGGGTTTTTGTATACATTTGTATAGCTAATAAGGCATTTATAGTTGTTTGTTGCAGTGTTTTGTAAAACAAATGGAGAAACACATTGTTAGTGCTCAGTCTGTTTTTACGGCAACGGTATTGTAAAGTAAAAATAATAGGAATCCTTAGCTGTTTAGGAGTTATCTGCACATGTATACCCAAATATGAAGAATACAATTAGTTTAAACAAGGACTGAAACAATATTTAGCAAAATACATGTACATTCTTTCTTCGAGTTAGACTCGATAATAAGAATAACGTCAATATTATAGAGAAAGGTAGAGGATAGATAGAACAATGTTTATGTTTCAGTATATTTGAGAAGGTCGGTGTAAACCTAGGGTTTGTGGGATGTTTGAATAGATTGACAGCTGGCCAGCCTGGTAATGCTCAAATGTATGATATATCATACCCTAGTCCTACATCGCATATACTGGATGGCTTGGAAGTTGGTAAGTGTTGACACAAGAACTACCTATCCATATCTTAGGAAGAAATTCAGTGAATGAAATACATGGTATACGCAGTATATGCTATTTGTAGCTCATGAAGTACTGAAGTTTACATTTAAAATATTTTCAAAACGTTAAAGATACACCAATTTGCTAGTCTCGCAAGCACTGACAAATACATGTATATGTAAATACAAATGTACACTTGATAATACCAGATTAAAATATGTTACTTTCAGCAGGTAATGGTCCATATATCCTGGTTGCATGGTGGGTTCACATGACACGTTTGAATAATTAATTAATTTGTTGTTATTATATGTATGTGATCTTGTAGGTACATGCAGTGATAACCCATGTATGAGTCTACCATGTGAGAATGGAGCTACATGTATGATGTTGAATACAGACACATACGAGTGTCTGTGTGCTAAGGGTTACACAGGTAACATTTGTTGGTATATTCACTATATTGCATAACTAGTAGTTTTCAGTCATACTTACCTCCCTTTATGATTAATCATTCACGAAATTCAATGTCCACAGTATGTCATTCATCGCTAGGCCAGATACAAGACTTGCTTGATTTTATCCAATATTTTGTGATATTGATGGATCTTTCTATTTCTGACTCTTGCGTGGGTGGCGGAATATTCGCTCACTGCTTGTTTTCTGATTTGCATCAACTTGAAAGTGTAACGCATATTACAAGTACACTTGGCGTCAAAAGTTTGGCAACAAAATTGAAAATCCTAAATATTTGAATTGTTGGGTTGAAAGAACTGTTGAAAGAGTGTCGTACATGTAAAGTGGTTGTTTTTAAAGTATTGCCGTATTTTTTCGTCACGCTTGATTGATCACACAGTCGAAAAATTGCTAATCGTCTATTTACGTACGTGCGATTTGGGTACTTGATTTTCCACTTAATTATCACGATGCACGTGCTTCAAACATGTTTGTGATAAAAAGTACACAATTAGATTTTTTAATAAAGCAAGACATGTACACTTAAAAGATTACCAAAATGGGTAATGATGAACATAATCGTCTTTATCGGATGCTGAGGGATGGCTGGTATCTGTCGCGTTAAACTGTCATGTCGTTATCATTACTAGACTGTGGTATCATCTCATACAGACTGATCGTGTATATGACATACCACGTGATGACAGGTCAAGGGTCTATACATCTGATACAGATAGGCATTCTGCTAAAACTGTAGCACAATATACAACGACGTAGTTGTGGCTTAACCGTAGTCAACCATATAGTTAAATCAATATAAAACTTGCATTTGAATTGTGTTTTTATGGAAACGACACCGTTTTTAAAAAATCTTCATTTGGGTAAAACCATGTTATGATGACTTATCAATAATGGTCAAAGAACGACAATTTTTAACATTTACTCCCTTGCACTATAAAATAATAATAGTGATAGAATATTCTAAAAAATACTGTCAAACTAAGGTAAAGGCAAACGTCTTGCTGAGTGGAAAAGCGCCTTTATTTGTATGATGCTTTTTAATGGTAGATTGATGAATTGCATAACGCAACATTTCGTGCAGAAATATCAATAAATAGAAAGGGTATGGCACCGAAACGTGCACAAACATTCGCTAGGTGTAGTGTGTATTTTTGAAATGTTGGGTTGTGTCATATACGGTGTTCATATGGATAACTACATTTCTTAAATTTGATAATTGTTATGAATTCATATCGTTGTATATCAATGTACACATGTGTAGTTGTATCAGCATACAATAGTTTTCGGATCCAATAAAAAAGACAAACAATGTTGATTTGCGAAATTTTTGACCCTCAGTATAGTTTGATATTTACACTAGCGAATATTACGGTTTATCAAACATTGTTCAATTCATGAATTGAGTGGCCAACAAATACACACATAGTCTGCACATTGTTACAGGATCAGAGTGTGAAGCTCCTATTGATATCTGCACAAACTCTCCATGCCACCCAAGTGCCACCTGTAGTCTTACTGACTCGGGAGAATTTTTGTGTCATTGTCCGGAAACTCGTGAAGGAGCCTATTGTGAATATGGTAAGTAAATCACTCAAGCTGTAAAACTGCCTGAGTTATTATTTTTGTAAACTTAAAACAGTTAAATTACCATATATCAAACTTGGCAAACTACTGATTGTCCTAGTAATATTGAAATTACATTATATGTATCTGGAAACTTATGTTTGTTTGTATCGTATATTTCTTGACAAATCAGGGGCGATTTATCGACTGTATGTATTGGTTTAAACATATTTATTGGAATTCAAATATTAATCATCACGAACTATTATTTACATAATACACTTTGTACTTCAAAAACCGAATATGTATCTAGTTTGAGTAAAGGTTGAATGGATGTAAAATACCGATAATATATGACTTGCTCAAAAATAATTTTAACTGTCATTAAACTGTGTAACCGTGTTTTATTTGTCCGATCCACCGATTGAATGAATACAAATCCTAGCCGATATTACAAGAGATGTTAGAAAATGTATCTGGTGTATGAGAGGTGGAAGAGGTAAATTGTTTATTTATATGCTTTATATTTTGCTTTGCTCCATTCAATATGCCGTAGTGCCAAAAATTGAAAATGATCCCCCTTCTGACACCATTGTTGTGTGACTACACATTCAAATGTAGACAGAGATCGGGTTTATAGGCTTTCAGCGCTGTCATGTTTTGTATTACAGAGAAGTTAGCTGCTATAGAAGTACCAGAGTTTCATGGTGATTCCTATATAGTGATGCCAGTTTCTGAGAACCTGTCCTCTCAGTCTAACATTGATGTATGGCTACTAACAACATCAGAAAACGGTAAAGGCACTCTACACAATTATTGTTCTTTATTGTCATTACTTGCATTGTCCTTTTGGTTACTGAACACTGTGGTAACAAGATGATACCTTTAAATGGGCAATGAAAGTATCACTAAAATATATGTGTAAAAAGGTGACTAACATAATCATTGGTATGTAAAAAAAGTGCTTGATCAAGAGCGTATGATGCAGATGATATTTAATAGTCAAAGTTTGATTTCAGGATCTAACAGCTTCTGAACAAGCATATGTCTGCTGATTGTGTTTGCATGTTTCCGTTTCTAACACTGATCAAATACAAAATTTGAACAAATTCTACAATTGTGTCCAATCTTTCAAACAAGAAATGCATCGAATCCTTTAACAATTGAATAGTGTTTGTGTTTCAGGCATGATCATGTTCTCTAGCCAATATTTGGGTGGCAAAGGAGATTATTTATCATTAAATATCCTCGATCTTTATGTGGAGTTGCGGTTTGATCTCGGTGACTCTCCGGTTATAATCAGGTAAATTGACATCTTACAGGAATTTTGTACGGCTTTAAGCTTCATGTAACTTCTCAAAATTTCATAGATAGTGTATTTTAAACTCGTTTAGGTCATGATAACCTCGTCAAAGCAATATTGTTTAGAATCAGCCAATGTGTATGTCTTAATTGTCTTAGTTTTTTCTGCCTGTTTTAGTTTTTGGTCTCAACGTGACAAATTCGTTTAAATTAAACTAGCCGAGTTTTTGCTGGTTGAATATATTCTTTATTAACCTGTTGTATATATACTGGTGTTTACTGTTGTCAATGTTGTAATGTATGTGTTTATCTAGGAGTTCATCTAAACTAGAGCTGAATACTTGGCACAGAATTAGTGTGAAGAGACTGGATAAGAAGGCTGATTTAACCATCGATGATGGTACACCAAGTCATGGTAGCTCTCAGGTAATATTATCACATTGTTTACAGTATAATGCCATACTAACAATGTCAATGTCATACCAATAATGTCAATGTCATATAACAATAGATATGACATCCCAACAATGTCAACGTCGTACAAACAATGACATGGTCATAAAACAATAGAAATTAAATGTCAACATTGTCAATTTCATACAAACAATGTCAAGTCATGTAACAATAGTAATTAAATGCCAACAGTGTCATTGTCATACAAACAATGTGAATGTCATACATGTGTATAACAATAGTATGGGCATGCCATTAGTGGCAATGTCATATCTTTAGTGTAAAGGTCATACCAATACTAATTTGAATTCAGTGCCATATTTCATTTTACATTTACATATTGACGGTGTGCTTGGATATATATTGCATGTTGAGTTAGATGAATCCAGGCTACTTATTGGTTGGTCAGATTATAAAGTACTAGCTTAGTGATCTAAAATTGATGGGTTTGAACCCCGGATGTAGCGTATGCTATAGTCACAACTAACAGAAGATAGTGTCGTTGTTATTACCCTTGTGTTCTCACTGATATGAGCTATTGTAAGGGCAGGTAATGTGGTGGCATTGTCACATGCTCATGTGTAGTGCCAGAGTCTTGTTCTCATGTAAGAGCATATTGTGTCGGACAGGTACCACGTGCTCGTGGATTAGCAGGTTATGGAAGTAATTGCCCTGTGCTCATGTAAAGACAGGTTGTGTCTGAACAAACATTTGCTTCAGTTACAGAGTTTATATAAAGATCATTTTATTCGGTTGTTACTAGAACTATTTGATGTATGATTGACAGGGATTATTAACCGAGCTTCAGTTTGCTGGAAGTCTATATGTTGGTGGATATAATGATATAACTAATGTACCACCAGACTCCCATATCACTCAGAAGTTCACTGGTGTCATACAAAGGGTATGTATCATTTAGACAATTATTACGCATCTTATACAGTTAATAATTATTTACAAATACAGAACTGTAAATTTGTATGTTCATCTAGATTTTGAAATTAATGAGTGTTCATGTCTTGACTATTCCAAATGAAAATAAATGTTAACTACGTCTAGTGTACCGGTGTATGTTTTAATGTCTCCTGTGCTCGGCTGTTTACGTCCATCTCTGTCCGATTATCTATTATCATCTTACAATGACGAATTCAGAAATGAGAGCATTTCTCTGGGCATTTGATTTGTCACTACTCGTATTCAGTGTCTGGTTTAAATAATAATATATGATTTTTAGATTTACATCAATGGTGAACAAATAGAGAATCCAATGAGTACAGCACTCGAGATTTATCATGTCACCCAGTATACAGGCAAACCATGCTTGTTAAATCCATGCATGAATGGTGGTGTGTGTGTCCCAAAGCTGGAGAAAGTTGATTGTAAATGTCCGAAACGTTTCATGGGACAATACTGTGAAAGAAGTAAGTATGGAATAAAATATGTGAGGGTTTAATCATTTGTGGATTTCTGGTAAAAGGGTAAATGTGAAAATAAACTGGAATTATAGTGGTTGATATTTGTGGTCCGAGAGAAAGTTTATCAATTATGCAATAATGTTGTGGTCAAAATCATGCAAATTATCTTCCAAAATGTGACCAACGTGAATATAATAAGAAAAAAGAAAGTGTTCACTAAAATGTGAGCGCATTGCGTAGTTACAAGTTATTGGTGGTGTTACAAACTTAACTTACATGTAGTTATTTCCTTGGTAGAAGTAACAATTGTGTTTATTTAATTAACAAATTACAGTGAACACATAACTAGCTGGGATTAAAGTTTTTCCAGTCATTATGACGAAAATAAGATTTGAAGGGTTTTTATTGATTATTTGATTTGGAAAATTATTCTTGTTAACAGTTACGGAAATTGAAATCAGTTATAACACACGTTTCTAGTTAAAAATATTCTGCAGAATTTTCAAACATTTAAAATATGTTACTTCGTTTCAGTGGCCGAGAATTTAGAAACCAGTCTACCTGTAAAGTTTGATGGTACTACATATTTACAATACTACAGTGACATCATTAACAGGTAGAAACAAAATGTGGTTTTATCACAGCATTGTCAGTCATTGCACTATACAAAAACATTTCAGGACGGAATACAATATATGTACTTATAAGCATATAGCTACAAGTAGCAACAGACAAATTTTGTTTGATTTTACAATTCGAACCAGTTATAAACACTAACAAGAAATAAAATCTACTAAAATATACTTTAAAACATGTACACAATACTATATCAAACAAATACTTTAATTGTTGATCTCTATCGTACACTAGCATAAAATGGACCAGTTGTTATTGATGAAAATAGTGACAAAATATTTAAATATTTAACCTCACCTTGCATATTGGTGTGCTTCTATTCGCCACAGTTCAATGGTTCGGTGAAAAAACTACTAAAAAAGTACTAAATGTTCGTTTTAATTTTTCAGTAAAAAGGCCCAAAAGACCAACAAATTTCAGTTCCGTTTTCGGACACACCAGTCGAACGGCATGTTGATATTCCAAGGTCAAGGCCCGACTACAACTACAGATTATTTTGCTATTGTTATCAGTGATGGGTATGTAGAAATGGGTTATAATCTCGGAAAACAGAGAAAAGATGGGTTATTACGCATAAGATCGTCCGTTTATGTGAGTGATGGTAGCTGGCACACGGTGCACGCTGAAAGGTAAGTGTTATGACATTGAATTATTTTAACTTTGTAGGAAATAAGTTGTATATAATTATTTTTTGCAGAATGTTTGTCTTGATATATGATGCAAAAGATAGAGGAATACAAGTATTGATATCTAACATTAATGAGGAACATTATATTAAAACAGGCATGTTCGTACAAACACTTAACTGGTAGTATGCTAAACAGTAGCACATTATATGACAGTCATATTTGTACAAACACGACAACTATGCTGAACAAACAATGGTTTAGTTTTTTAAGATGCTGTATAACGTTTACTTCCCCTTATCATGTTTCCATTTAAGTATTATGTCTGGTAAAGATGTTGTGATTTTAAGTTAGGTATAGGCATATTCTATTATACTAGGGATTCGTTTAATTTTTTATAATTCGCACACTTCAGAAGTAGTTATTGATGAGGTTACTGCAAACATTACAATGAAATAGGTCAACAAATAAGATTTGAACGATGACTTCAGTGTAGGAGTCCAGCTAGACTCAATTCGCATTTTTGTTATTTTTAATGCTCCTTGGATATAGCGGCATTCTATATACATGTATCTGTTTTTTGTTCGATGGTATGTTTGTTATACATTGTTCTGGTAACGTTTACCACTCTTGGATAGCCCCCGGTGTAGTTCTGCAAGTCAATTTGTGGCGGAGCACACAAGAAACCTGCAATCTGAGTTTACCCATGACATTCCAAATCTGGTTATAATAATAGACAATCCAAGAAATGCATGTTGTTAACAACGTGCAAAACATTGGTTTTACACTTAATTTGTCGATGCATTTAAGATTTATACTTAGATTAAGATTATAAGCAATGTACCATGAATATCTAAAAAAAGGGATGACTCGTGTACTTATTTAAAATAATAGCACCAGAAATAATATGTGTGCGTTTATTCAGTCGCCGAGTTTACATTCCCCATAAGAATAGAAGTACATTTAATTGTTCGTAATTTGAAGTTGGTTCGAGTTGTATTCTAGTACACTCCCTTACAAGTGGTACCTATATTGCAGGGACCACAGGGAGGGAACACTACAAGTAGATAAGGAACCATTGGTTACCGGGATATCAGAGGCTGGAGCCACACAGCTGGATACAGATGGAATGCTGTGGCTAGGTAAGATGTCATTTCCTGTAGAATTCACCTAGTCTATCCTCTTTATACACATTGCTATATAACGCCTTAAGTAATGCACCACTTCCAATTTTGTCCGATTTGTAATCGGCAAGCAAATGTTTGGTTGTTTCCCATCTATCCTGCAAAATGCACGGAAGCCAAATGTTGCCTATTAACGCCTCCTCCAATGATGTTTTTGAATGCCATATAATTTTATAAGACATTTTAAGTGAATTTTCTCATGTGTTGTTTTAATGGTTGATGGTGTTGTTACCGATTCTGTGTGTCACTTACCACGCATTGACTGTGTTATTCGGGACAATATTCTCAATCAGTAGACCGCGTTCCTTCCACAATCATCAGACCACGCTATCATCAATAAAGAACCGAAGTCACATTGATTGTTGAGGTATCATATAATGTACATATATTTGCTATCCACAGGTGGACAAGACCACTTGCCTACAGGACTACCAGCAGATTATTACAGAAGTTACAAAGGTTGTTTAGGATCTGTGTTTATTCATGATAGACATCTTCACTTGTATGATCACATCAATGGACTCTCTAATACGATAGAATTCTGTCACTGATGTAAACTGTGTATATTATACTTATATATTATGTAGTGTGACATTGACTATGTGATCCATCATGCGACTTATAAATGCGAGAACAGACATAACAAGAATGGGTTACTGGACCTATCTGCAAGTCTTGATAGAAAAGGCATACCAGGTAGCCATTTGGCGTAGTGGACCAACTTATGTGACTTATCTTTGCAATAAGTACAACCAATTGGCTTGATGACCATTGTGTGACATAATAAAAACAATTTGACAAAATGGTTTTAAGAGTAAGTGATGTGGCTTAGTTTTGAATTATAAACCAATTTTGTGTATAGACATATATTTAGTCATATGACGCATTTTTAATTAGAAAATAGATCGCTGTTTTGCGTGATATACCGGTGAATAGATAACGGTTTAGAGTTTATATGCGAAGGAATTAATCACGAAGGGTGTAGGCCTGAGTTATTAATAACTATGAATATAAACGACAAACCGTGATCTTTTCACCGGTATATCACGCAAAACAGCGATCTATTTGCATTCTAACACGTGTAATTTGTACAAATTTAAACGGACTATTTTGTTTGCGAAGTTGGTGAGTTATTTATCATGTTGCTATAGACAACTTCCGCTGTTCAAAGAATCGTAACGTACGCCCCTGGATTTTTAAGCTTTACTATCATCTTTATTTGTCGCCAAACGCCAAATTCCAATTACGTATTTCACGTTTACGCATATGAATTGATACATGCAATAACATGTTCCTAGAATTTAAAATTATCTTATAAATAAACAGAAACGCTACGAAAAGAAAATTACGTACAACGTCGCGCTTTATGGAGACGTCACAATTCATGACGTCATGAAATATTAACAAGACGTAAATTTCATTGTTAAAAATCGCGAATTATACGCGGGAGATTAATTAAACAGCCAAAATTCTACCGTGATATACCGTTAATTAGATAACGCTACAGCTCTATACGTTTACATAGAGCAAAGTACAGACAGTGTTAGAATAATAATTGAATTCATGAAAATACAAGTAAGGTTATATATGACTTGATGTTGACAACGGATTAGTTTGTGATCGTGATTTATTTGTCGAAAGTACACCCACCCGGTTGTTTTACAAATCGTCGCCTCACTCTTAAAGTCTCCTATCTCCATTTTTGCCAAAAATGAGATAAATACACCATTCGATTAGCCTTACTTTGCTCTATCTTTTAAGCCCTCGATGTCATGCATATACGTCATATTAACTGATTTAGCGGGTCGTATTTTGCTCTATCTCCCGTTTTTCAACTGCTATTAGCGTGTACTTTGTCGTATATCCACCACATAGGACAGTTTAAGAGTCAGAAATGGTATTCACCAATCAACGAGCTTCAATTGCCCACGTGACTCCTGAAATATTTTGGAAAATGGCTGATTTATTGTTAACTTCCGGAGAAGAAATTTCTTTGAACCAATGCCAGATTGAGTAAAAGATATAGTGCATTTTGAAAATGTAAGTGTTATTTGTTTAAATATTTAATTGGAATACGTATCCTAATATTAGTTCCTCTGTCGAATGTCACAATGTTCCTTTAATCAGTTTAAGGTACTTAGACATATTTTCGGATAGCTATTTTTCGGATAGGTTATTAATGTTTGATCTGTACAGATTGGCGCTGCTTATTGACACAATGTGTGCCAATGGACTAGAGCAAGTATAAGTATATACGATCATGTTTTGGTTTTCAAAATACAGTGTTGTCATACACTGGAATCGTCGCGAATAAGTTGCGATAGATGTTTATTTCTACATTCCTTACCTACTGAAATAATACTGCGTAGTATGTAATTCATCAGTATTGAATAAAAACATCAGCTACAACTTAATATTTATTTTGCTTAATTAACCAGTACTAATTGACTAAAGTGGCCAGAACAGGCACAAAGTGTTTGGATCTTAAAAGCCGAAAATTCGCGTCTTTTGCAAGACTGTATTGTTGCTTTCCCATTGGTCTAACGACTTGCGTATTAACTAAAATTTTGAAAGTCGTGAAATTTCAGGAGGTACATTCTATAATAGAATATAATAAAGAGTATGGACTCAAGCAATATTGCAATGCATATGAATTGACATTCAAACAGTGAGGTAAGGCCAGGGTGTTCCTAGTTTATCGAATTCTGATAATAGTGACGAAGGCAATGAACGCGAGATGGTAAAACAAATAAATATGTGTAATGGAATTGAAAACAAAACAAAAAGAGTTTCATTTCGAATAGAACTCTTAAATAAGGATGATGAACATCAAATTATAATGCCAGTCAGTTTGTCCACCCACACACATAAGTAGTCATCTCAAAACTTTAGGTTACCATACAGTCATACTAGAGAATGCATACAATGTCAAAGTCATTTGCAAAATATCCCGCCATTTATACAACGATCATACTATAAAAAAATAAGTATCATATAAATAGTATTAGCTTAAATATTAGTTTAACTTGCATTGCTTTACTGTTTTTCAGCTTTAAGTTGCCTTATATTGCGCTATCTCCATAAACGCACTTTAAGAGTGAAAAAATATCAAAATTTCTGGAAATTTTGCTCTATCTCCAAATTAATTTTGCTAATTACACGAATTCGCCTTTACAAATCATAAAAGTAATACCAAACTAATAATGTATTCGTACATATTAATTATAATCGAAAATTTGTTTTAATTCGGACGGAACGTTAAAAAGATATTTGAATGTGAATCTTCAAACCTTATTTTCTCGAAAAAGTGAAATTGGTAGATAGGACACTTTAAGACTAAGGCGACGAAATGTATAACCAATTATGAAACTTCTCATTTTTAAGTTCAAAAATTATTTCATATATATATATTATTTCATTTATATTGATATCATAGTATAGCATTGCGTTGTTAGCTTAAACGTACATACAATATATTGAGCGTGTAATGTTCACAACATTCTAAATTTCTCAAAGGTTCAATATATCTATTGAAAATAGAATCTATATATACATGTAACAAAATTGTATTAAATTTATGTTTGTTTAATTATATAATATGTATATTACGTGTATATGGTTAAAATGTATTATATACATGCAATATCAAGTGTGATTGACCAGAAGAAATGCATGTAGGTGACATATCGTTGTATGTATGTAACCATATAAGCGTCATAATTGTTGGTTGATCCACAAATAGCTAGTTCGAAGTTATGTTAGAACGAACACGCCTGGTACCTGCAAAGACAGAACATTTTCTACCGTTATATACCAGCATATGAGTGCTTATCAAGTTTTTTCCAGATTTTCAAGTTTTAAAACTTGTCCATCGATTTGGTGGAAAATTAAATGTTTTCACCCATAGTGGGATTCGAACTCCATGTCACATTATAACGTCACACACATCAGTGCATTAACAAACCTTTCAAATACAGTGTTTGTGCGAGTTTCGTAACGCAAAAATGTCACATAGAGATATATTCAGCTGCAATTCCATCGCAATGGTTCTAAATACGGAAGTTGTACCAAATGTGATCAGAAAGTATACAATACATGTATTTGCTTTGATTGTTCAGATGGACAGAGTATAACTTTAAGAAAGACTTGGACAGTTCAATTGTATTAATCTATATATATATATAAGGGTACTACCATGTTTAACTTGTTCATATACGATGATCTGATCAAACTTAGCATGAATACTAGACATGAGATCTTGCCTCTGTCAACATTATACAATTATGAGTTACATCAAGCATTAGGCAAGATCAACTGTATAGTAGAAACTGTAGACTTGCCTCTTGTGTGCATATAGGGATAGTTTGGATGGTGCAGAATAGAGCAAGGCATGTGTACATCGTTTTAGTAACACCAACCTGTTCCATGACAATGGGAGTGCCTATCGTCAAACTACAAGACTTAGTGTAAGTTTTAGTTAGATATTTAGAACAGTCCAGACTTTAGAGACAAAGCACCAAAACGGATATTTAAACCTACCGACCTTACGTACGTAGTTTTTGTCATTGAACATACCACATACAATTCATCAGTGATCATGTTAAGGCGTAAGTTCTTACAGTTGGTAGAATGGTATTTTTTAAGTTTTTGAACCCTTCATAAATTGCAAGAATGAGTTCTATTTGTGTGTGTCAAAGTACAAGACAGTCATGTATAATGTACTGATTAATATATCAACACATTATGCATACATCTATGATATCATTATTTGATGTGTTGTGAAATACGTTTTACTAATAGAGGTGACGACGGTTATAGGCATATCCTTAGTTTTATGTCTCGGTTCTAATCCATTTAATGAATGTATATATTTGTATGTATATAGTGGTATTTGTTAAGATTATTAGTTGACCAATGTTCCATTGTTAAATCTGAGCATTCCATGTGGTAAATTGTTTTACATGTCCAGTATGACTTACTTGGAATATCCTTTTTTTGGGGAGTGGGGATACGGATGGTACGATCGGTGTCTGTCTCTCACGTGGGTGGCTAGGCGATGCGGCCGTTTTGGTATGGATTCGAATTGTCTGCGGATATACAGCATCAATGACGGTATCAGATCTTGACATTTAAATATTCAACATTGCACAAACAGTAGAATCAGATCCGCACTTCGAATATCCTGTAAAACATCAGGACCTGGTAATAAAATACCCAACAGCACACAAATAGTGTTTAAGGCATTTTTATGCTCTTATGGTGACTCAAGATTTCATTAGAAGTGTGATTGGAACAAAGCAGATATTTGATTAGGACCCTGGGGCAGATGTCTTCATGTATGTAAATAGGTTCAAATCTTGTGATGTTATAGTGTATGCCTGTTTTGTTAGTTGCTTTTTATGTTAATGAATGTCTTTGTTATTGAATATTATCGACATTTTATCCATATTGTGTATTACATGCATATCTACATACATGTATCTTTCAAGCATTATGTATGTGTTACACATTAATTATGCTTTTCATCACGAATTACCTTACACTATATTGGTTCTTTTGCTAGATTAGAATTGGAACATAATATATTATTATACCAACACTGAATTTTACAGTATGATATACAAGGGGTGTTCAAATTGGAATGTATCTAAGCCCATCAAAAGGTATCCTTGATAGCCTTTAAAGAAACATTTGTTTAATCGCCTCCACGTCTATCAGATATGCAAAGTATAGGTTGAATAATCCATTTTAAAAATACGATTTTACTATCATTCCTAGGTATACTAGGCATACACTGGACAAGAACCACACCAAAGTCTTAACATGCTTGATATTTTTTCTGACAATGTATGTATAGTCTTGGTCAAATGTCTGGCAAATACGGAGGTTTGGATGCACTTTTCTGTCTCGTTTTTGCAATACGCTTGAGAATTGTATGAATAGCTCCAATGATATGCTGACACATTGAGTTACTTGCCTAGTTGTAAATATTTCATCAGAACCCGAAATACGTTTGTTTTTTGTAACGATTTTGAGGATGTCGCGGTATTTGGATGGCGTATATGAGGCACATTACCAAATACAATTACACCACTTTTAACTTCTTAAACTATCTAGTAGTTGATGGACAATACATTGCATTATCCCTTTTTACGGTACAATTTTAGCATTAGTGTACAACAGATACAGTGTTAATTGTCCTATCGTTACAGATTATACTCAAAGAATTTTTAAATGTGAAGTATCAATTTAAAGCTCAAACAAGTATCTTTGCTATAAAGAAGTATTGGTACAAGGAAGATATAGCACCACATGCATTCAAATTTGAGCATCCCTCGAATGCACATCATAAAAAACATTCCAAACTGATTAAGCTTAATTAGCTGTGTGAATTTTGTATTTCCCTGGATTTATTTGTTCTATACATGTTATCTGTGAACACTGCAATCAAGCTATAGTCATGAGTTTTGTTTGATCAAGTCAACATTAAGCAAGGTTTACATCAGACATGTGCCACATGTCCAAGAGAAACAGGATACCACACATACAAATTGAGAAAATTAATATTTGCATTTACATGTTCAACCAACCAGCAATTGATATTATGGCCGGGTATCAAAACTATCCAGGAGTATCCGAGGCCTAGACTACTGTGTATCAGTCATTTAGACTGTTGTATAGCTTGCATAGTGTATGTTTTTAGATTGTCGTATAGCTTGCAAAGTGTATGTACCTATCCAATTCCTTGAATATTTTGTTAGTCATTGTTTTGTTTCGTCCCAGATCTTTCATAATATTTCGGCATTTTATATATATATATGTGACGTTATACATAAAATCATTATCATTTGTTATAATATATAACTGCATTGTATTTTACTTGATATAAAATAAATTATCAAATAATGTTGCTTTGTTTGCTTACTGATACATGTATTTCCGTTTGACCGAGTCAGTCGTAAGTGCTTGGTCAGCCAGTGTTTCCCCTGCTTAATTGGCAAATCATATCTGGCTTCGAGTGAAGACTTTGTGTGATACAAGGTATACAGGTACGAAACCAACTTAAGCTTTTTTCAAATAGACTCCTTGGTTCTTCATTGTGTCTGGTGTATTATCACTGACATAGCTGAGATTACTCCCGTGTTGCCAATTAGTTCATCTTTAGTTGTGTTGGAAGCCTTTCAAAGTTTCAGAATTAACCATTAGTGCCCCAGCTAGCCAAGATTATAACTCTTGCTGACAAAAGTCCAACTGGACATTTTACACTAACAACCTCATTGTAGGGATCAATGATCACAATTCATTCAAAAGATTTGTTTTAATGCATAAGAAATATAAATACAAACAAAATAATAATATACAACAAAGTGATCATAGAGATTATCTTCTAAAGAATTTGATCATGTGTATCTTCAACCGAATACAGAAATACAAATTTCAGTAGGTCGTAAAATATATACAGAATTGAAGTTAATGTCAATATGTTATTTACTAACAAAGATCATTTGGTAATGATTGTAACCCACATAATGACCAGTGTTTTCAGACATCAAGCAATCAGAGAGCCACACTATGGTAGATTTGACTACATTAACATGAATAATGTATTATCACAACTTTTATATTTGACAAAAAATACTGAATCAGAAATGCCAACAGCCGATATAACACCCTGTATGCTACATGCTTTCAAGTTTAATAAAATATTCACAAGATTCACACGTACAACTGGCAAAATATGACCATGGAAATACTTAGACACCAAAATCCCTTTGTGCTAATGTTTACTTGAAATATATATATCACATACAGTATTTTTATTCTGTACAATAGAATCTTTTGTAAAAATATTTCACAGAAAGGTGTTTTCCCCTAAATTTACTGTTTTTTTAAATTTCAACAAATATCACAGAACACTTGATAAAACAATGATAGTCATCCACTTGTTGCATCAAATCATTAACTGATGCCCTTTATCTGTGTAAGCTAGAACATTAGCTCCACGAGGGTTCTTTCCCCTTGGTTGCCATGACGGCACATCATCACCGTAACTAGGAGCATAGTAGTAATGTCTTTGTAAACTATGATTTAACTCGCTAAGTATCGTCTTGCCGTCGACCAGGTAAGGTTCTACATCTGTGTTACTTTTGTCAAGTCGTCCACTTTCCAGAAGGTTTGAAAAAGCCTAAAAATACAACCAGTAGTTCCCATCAATGTACAGCAGAACAAGATAGTGTAAAAGCAACGTAGTCAAGAAAGATGTTCAAATATTTTCTAAACACAGGTGTTAGCCAATGTGATCACAAAATGATGATAATTATTCTTTTAAAAATATTCAGATAGTGTACCTTTAAAATCGTATTGAAAGTAGAAAATATATAGTGCCAATACTGTTTTGCCATAAATGTGCATTAAATACACTTTTTGAGCATGGGTGTGTAAGGAGTTTGAGGCACTGTTTTTTTTACAGATAAACAGTAAAGTTATTTTTTGATGACAACGGACCATTATTCTGGTAACACTGGACTTTCCTGTACGGTCATCTGTCCACTGAGGTCTTTAATCTGTGAACGTTGTAAAAATCAAGTTATTAATTGAGTGGTATGGACAGCAGCCATGCTATTTGACTCAACTTACAGTGGGGCCACGACAATGGACATATTTTACTAGAATGAGCAATATCAACCAAGCATGTTAACAAGCTATATGCATTATTGTATAGATCTGCTTGGTGTCTGAAATATAGAAAGATATAAATGAAACAAGCTACTTACGATAGCTGCTGACTCTTCCAGTTTATTACCCCAGATATATATCTGTGTTACAGTGTTGTTCATTTTCATCGCATCTGATAGAGAGCATAAACCCTTACCACAAATGTTGTTTGTACGGACATCCAATCTAAAGAAAAAAAGAATCATTTAAAAGACTTGAACAAAGGCAACAAATAAAATAGTGTTTGTTTCTCCTACCTGACCCCCCTGGCCAATAAAGGGTGGGTAGGTACTACGTAAAAATAATTTTAAAAATATTTTATTGTCAATAAATTTTGTTTGTCCAATGCACTTTACAAGTTCTACTGTTTTGATTGATATTAATTTTGAATACATTGTGACTATTTGTAATGTATACTTCCATAAAAAAATTTGGTGGGTCAAAAACATTTTTTGGGTAGGAAATTTTTGCTCGGGTAGGTATGGAAGGGAAAACAAACAATATTTTATTTCTGGTCAGATCTAAGATCAAGGGATTGCATTTTACTATTACAATCATTCGAAGATTAATGATGTATACATTCTGTTATTCACAAAACTTTAAAAGTAAAAAAAATCTTAATACTGTTGGGCCATTTTTATCACAAACAGTACTAGAATGGTTATGCAGACCAAAACGCACGTCTCCAACAAAGGACCATAACTCCAGACATTTAGTACAACAAAGTTTAGTAACAAGACAGTATCCATGCATTCCAACAAAAGGTTGTGGAGATAAAATGCGGACAACCACCTAAAGGTCATTCCTGTATAGTCAGGTTTAAATCAATGCAGTGCTTCAGGAAGAGATGTAGTTCAAATAAATGCTCAAGGGATGCACAGATTGATAAGGTGAGCTGAAGAATTCAGATTCCAGTTATTTTCCATACAAAGTTTTATTTTGTGAGTGCTATCTACTTACGTTTCCAAGGTAGTATTGTATGTAGCTATAGCCTCAGCAAGATGCATTGCACCATCATCTTCCAGTCTATTATAGCTCAAATCCAACTTCTTTATTGCTGTATTCTTCTTTAACACTTTAGCCAACTCTTTTGTTCCATCACGAGTAATTCTGTTGCTGTTTAATAAAATAACTTTGTGGAAGCTCGAACGTATAAGAAGGTTAAAAGTTGTATTTATTATTGATGCTCAGCTGTCTTTTTATGGTTATTTCATGACAATATAATCAGACCCAACAAAACAAACATCAGATCCCATATTACTACTGCCGAGCCAAGCATAGCCGTTCTTTGCCAGTCAGTTTTCTGCTGAAATATGGCAGGCATACGAGGTCCTCCACGCGTAGTTGAAACTGGGTTGCCAGATTAGACGGCAAGCACGCTAACCATAGAGCTACAGAGGCACACTGATATACTACTATATCACTGTACTGTATATTAGTTCACCAAAATATTAACTGTGTTTATATGACATGAACATTAGACTCCTTGTATACAGAATCATGTAATGTAAGTTTAGGTATTTTAATCAAAAGTATTAGCACAAAGCTGAGCAAGAACATAGTTTAATAGTCAACCCGTAGATCCATAAGCAGACAATGTTTTCCAAACACCGGAAATAGCCCTTGGCCCCATTTATTACCCAGTACTAGTACCAGAGATATATGTGAGTTTCTAAACACCTACCAGCTTAGATCCAGGTATTGCAATGTGAAATTTTCCATGAGATTCTCAGCTAATCTTGTTGCACCAAAATCTCTAATATCATATTTTTGCAGATGAATTTCCTCAAGGGAGCAGTTAACCTACAAAATAGTAGAGAAAATTAACAGTGTCATTTAACCTTCCATTTCAAGTAAAACATGTCAATAAACATTCATTTTGAAGCATTGAAGCACAAAAGGTGTCATTGGCATGATCTCATCGGTAGCAACAATATCAACATTTTTTGTTAGTACACATTAATCAATGAAGTTTATCAACTATATGTTTAAAACTTATAAATGTATGAACAATCTCAGGAAATGCTGCACTAATTTTTACTTTGACCAGGTTTCTAGCTATTGGCCATGTTTATACAAAGTACCGATAGTCCAAACATATGAGAAAATAAGTAAAAAACTCAAACTGTCCAAACGTATGTTGACATACCTTTAACATCTTGGCAAAATGAACAGTACATTCCTCTTGTTCAGAGAACAAAATTGGTCGATTCACATTCAATGCTTTCAAACTTTTGTTGTTAACGAGAACTGTAGCTAGGGCAATAACACTTTCTGTAGTCTGAAATAGGATGATGGAACATTGTGTATTATTGTATTACATTGCACCTGCAGTCACAACACAATAAAATGCAAATAAATTACTTAATTGAGTTACACATAATAAAGTGTTAGAAGAAGTTCATCAGAAAATTTTGAAAAATAATGCATGTGACTTGGCATGAGGAATCAGAGCCACAAATATTCCAACACAAAATTCCCTGACTTTTTCCTGACTTTTCCCACATCAAAGAGCTTTTTTCTCTGACTTTGTAGAGCAATCAGACAAAATATAATAATAAAGACAGACAAAGGGAAGTTGTATTTGCTTATGGGACAAACAATTTGTGAGGCAACAGTCTTAGGACTGACAATTGACAACAGTATGTAATAATATTTTAGCATTGTCCTGAGCGAGCATATAGCGAGTGGGAATTTTTTTCATGTCTTTGGTATTTCCTTCACAAGAATTGACACTTATTGACAGCTATATTAAAGAATTCCCTAACTTTATCTCAATTTTCAGATTTCCCTGATTAATTCTAAAATTCCCTGACTTCCCTGACCTTGATTTCCCCCCTGACTTTCCCTGACCGTGGGAACCCTGGTAATGTGATTTAGCTAGGAAACATATAGAAATTTACCATATCTGTATCTCCGACATCTAGAGCTTGTAATGTTGTATTGATCTGTAACATCTGAGCAAAATACATTCCACCTCGATTACCTATCTTGTTACCATTCAACCTCAATGCTCTCACACCAGCATTTTTCTGTAAAAAAAAAAGATTCCATCTGATAAGGCCAACATTAAAATTTAACAAGAGCTCTGCCTACGAGTGCTGGATGCTAGACTTTCTCATAATTGATAGTACTCTTGCACATCTGTGAGTGAAAATTCATTCAATATTTGGCACAAAATAACCAATAATAAAACATAAATTGCAATTAACTGTTAGAACAACACGTAACATTCTCATACGACGTTCCTGCATGAATGATTTCAAAGGCTTGGGGCCCCTTCTACATTGCTCATATTGGCTGTATTAAATTTTCTCCAAAAAAAAATTCAACGGAGAATACATTCCTACCTAATATGTTAACTTTCCGTGCCATGCAAGTGCACCATGTGCACATAGGATATCTTGGCACCTACCATTACACATGGATGATTTTGTATCATGTACAATGTACAAATTACATAACTTTACATTCATTAATATCATATGTTGCAAAATATCACATTTTTTGGGGTGCCAATTAGCAATTTGATGTAGTACAGATATGCATTGACCTAGTTATTACAAACCTGCATAGCTCTAGCTAACACTTCAGCTCCATCTTTACCAAAATCATTACACATTACATTGAGATCTTCAAGTGATGAATTCTCCTGTAAACAGTACAGATATATCATAAGTACAAAATCACATATTAACAAGAGATGTTTGTAAAACATGTATGCCCCCATGGAAACCAAATAGTCAGAAATGGTAAAGGTCATAGTGACCTTGACCTTTGACCTACTGACCACAAAATCAATAGGGGTAATCTTCTGTTTATAACCAACCTCCATGTAAAGATTGAAGATCATAGGGCAAAGCAATCTTGAGATGTTGAACAGAAACCATTTGAATAGTCAGAAATGGTAAAGGCTACAGTGGCCTTGACCTTTGACCTCAAAATCAAAAGGGGACATCTACTGTTAATGACCAACCTCCATGTAAAGGGCAAAGCGTTCTTGAGCTATCAAACAGAAACCACTTGGTCTACTGGCCGACAGACAGACCGACCGACATGTGCAAAGCAATATACCCCCTTATCAATGATGAGGGGCATAATTATAGAATTTACTTCATGCTAATTTGTTAACAAAGTTTCATGAAAATCAGCAAAACCTTAGGCAAATTATGCACTAATTCTAATACAGTTTCTCAAAGAATTATGAGAAAATCAAAGAAGTAGCATTAAAACTGTTTCAACTTATCCCATGACAATATTGTAACTGAACAATACAATATATGGGAACATCGGACCCAAGTGTTTGCACTGGAATTTTACCTAGGGGGGAATATTATCCACTGGAAGCAATAGGCATGACAACTTTGATTATTTGCATACCGGTAATCATCTGGGTCATTTTGGGTCGTATAACAAGACTCATTAAAGTGTCAACCCTCTTGGGTCAAAACTGGCACATTATTAGGCCACTGATATTCAATTATAGACAAAAATCCTACCTCCAGTAACTTTGCTAGGAACTTCATGCCATCATCTGTAATGTTATTATAGCGTAGATCCAAACTTGTAACAAACACATTATTTTGTAGGAGTTTATACAAAGCTTCACAATCTTTGTCATTAATACGTGTATCAGTCAACAGTTTGTTGTTCCCGGCCAAATATAGGTGCATGTTGTCCTTTATATCACTGTAGGGTAAAAATAAAATGAAACAAGCATTAAAACAAAACTGTACATGACAATATTGCTATCTTCCGCTTATAATAAAGAAAAGGTTGTTTGTCTTTTAATAACCACAGAAAACTACATTAAAATAAAATGAGCTGTTCTCCAGGAAAACTGAGCTTAGTGACATTATATAGCAATAATGTAATAAGATTTAGAAAAGTGTCTAATTAAGCAAGAAAATTGTTCAAGAATACAATCACATGTAAACAAAAGGTTAATTATATACTATCTTTAACAGATAGTACATACTATTAATAAAATATTTATTACTTTGAATTTCAGAAATATTACAAGACCTGCAAGTTACCGTCAAAATATTTCAAGCAAAGTAGAAATAATTAATAATAAATCAGAAAGTCAACACAACAAAGAAGACAAATCATAAACTGTGAAATCTACTCTATGAAAAGTTCAGAAAAGTGATAAAATTTAGTACAACATGAAGATTGCATTAGAAAACATGGAAGAATAGCAGCAGGTATAAGGGGCTGAAGTAGCACTGGCTAACTATATGTCTAGCTTAGGATGGCAAAGTTTACGTCATAAAGTTTAGTATAATTTAGCATTCTTAGCACAAAAATGCTGTAAAACTCCTATCGAATTGGCATAACACCCTATTAAATGCAAAATACACACATGTTTGATATAAAAATTGCCTTAAACAACAGACAAGAGGGCCCAAAGGGCCCTAGGTCGCTCACCTGTCGTACTTGTGCATGCACACCCCTATGGTGATCCTACACATTTTCTGAATAAAATTTAAGGAAATTCAGCCTCTATTGCAAGTTTTTGTATGATTTGACCATGTGACCTAGCGTTTGACCCCAGATGACTTAATTAATATCAAACTTAACCTAGATTGTGTTGAGATGATTATTAGGACCAAATTTCATAAAGATTAAGTGGAAATTGTAACCTCTGGTGACTACACAGGGTTTTTCTTTGATCAGACCCATAATTTAAACAAAATATTTCCTCCATATAACTGTACAAATACATGCTATAAAGACAGAACAATACCTGAACACTTAAAAAAATAATTATGGTTCCAGTGGGGTTTGAACCCACGACCCTCAGGAAAATGTCAATTGACATTGTGACCTTGTTTTTGACGCCAGATGACCCAAAATCGAACTTGGCCTAGATTTTGTTGACAGGATCATTGTGACAAAGTTTCATAAAGATTAGGTTGAAATTGTAACCTCTGGTGACTGACTACACACGGTTGTTCTATGATTTGACCTATATTTTAAACAAAATATTTTGGAATATTTTTCCTCCATATAACTGTACAAATACATGCTATAAAGACACAAGAGGGCCCAAAGGGCCCTAGGTCGCTCACCTTTCGAATTTAACCTAGATTTTGTTAAGATGATCATTGTGACCAAGTTTTATACAGATTAGGCAAATATTGTGACCTCTAGTGACTACAAAAGGTTTTTATATGATTTGACCTAATGACCTAGTTTTTGACCCCAGATAAACCAATATCGGACTTGACCTAGATTTTGTTGAGATGATCATTGTGACCAAGTTTCGTAAAGATCAGGCCAAAACTGTGACCTCTAGTGACTACACAAGGTTTTTCTATTATTTGACCTTGTGACCTAGTTTTTGACCCCAGATGACCCAATATCGAACTTGATCTAGATTTTTTTGAGATGATCATTGTGACCGAGTTTCATAAAGATTAGACAAAAACTGTGACCTCTAGTGACTACGCAAGGTATTTCTATGATTTGACCTTGTGACCTAGTTTTTGACCCCAGATGACCCATTATCAAACTCGACCTCGATTTTGTTGTTATGATCATTGTGACTAAGTTTCGTAAAGATCAGGCCAAAACTGGGACCTCTAGTGACTACACAAGGTTTTTCTATGATTTGATCTTGTGACCTAGTTTTTGACCCCGGATGACCCAATATCAAACTTGACCTAGATTTGGTTGTGTAGATCATTGTGACCAAGTTTCGTAAAGATTATGCTAAAACTGTGACCTCTAGTGACTACACAAGGTTTTTCTATTATTTGACCTTGTGACCTAGTTTTTGACCCCAGATGACCCATTATCGAACTTGACCTAGATTTTATTGCGATGATCATTGTGACCAAGTCTCATAAAGATTAGACCAAAATTGTGACCTCTAGTGACTACACAAGGTTTATCTATGATTTGACCTTGTGACCTAGTTTATGACCCCAGATGACCCAATATCGAACTTGACCTAGATTCTGTTGAGATGATCATTGTGACCAAGTTTCATAAATATTAGACCAAAATTGTGACCTCTAGTGACTACACAATGTTTATCTATGATTTGACCTTGTGACCTAGTTTATGACCCCGGATGACCCAATATCGAACTTGACCTAGATTTTATAGAGATGATCATTGTGATCAAGTTTCATAAAGATTAAGTCAAAATTGTGACCTCTAATGTGTTCACAAGGTTTTTCTATGATTTGACCTAGTGACCTAGTTTTTGACCCCAGATGACCCAATATCGAACTTGACCTAGATGTTATAGAGATGATCATTGTGATCAAGTTTCATAAAGATTAAGTCAAAATTGTGACCTCTAATGTGTTCACAAGGTTTTTCTATGATTTGACCTAGTGACCTAGTTTTTGACCCCAGATGACCCAATATCGAACTTGGCCTAGATTTTGTTGAGATGATCATTGTGACCAAGTTTCATAAAGATTAGGCTAAATTTGTGACCTCTAGTGTGTTCACAAGCAATTGTGAACGGACGGACGGACGGACGCCGGACGAAGAGCGATCACAAAAGCTCACCTTGTCACTTTGTGACAGGTGAGCTAAAAAGTGCCTCAGAATACTCGAGATGAGAATGCACTATTTCATTCCTTATTTTATCTTTAATTTTTATCTTCAAGGGACCTCCAGGCACCGACGACACCAGAATGATATACCTGTGGCCCCTTCATCATACATATACATTTAAGAAAAGTACTGGCAATGATGTTTCCACAGTTTAATATACGTGTAATTATATAATTTTACATATTATAATAATAAAGATTTATTTTCATCAATATGTGTAACACCAGGGTATTAGTCAGTAAACACATCCTGTCAAAAGTAACTTAAGGAGACAATCTGGCCCCAAGTTCACAAACAATTCATGTTTTCAGGATCAGGCCTAAGCTCAATTCTGTTTTTGCTATTTCTTATAAAGTATGTGTTAGTAACATTTATGACATTCTATGTTCCTCAGCAGTTACAGAATACCGAAACAATTTACAGATTACAAACCTCAAATTGATTGTACTTAAGACTGAAACTGATCTCAGACATTCAGGATCAGGCTTGAAAACCCGGCTTCAATTTATTAAGCATAATATTTCTATAACTGTGCATTAAAACTTATCTATTTGTCTTTAAAATTTAAGGAGCTACCAATATTGTTTCCTCTGCGTAAAGCAAATTATCTTTTTATCAACATATTTTCTGAAATAAATTAAAATGGAGCTTGAGTCTGATCCTGGAAACTGATTCTTTCTGAACACGGGGCCTGAGATCTAAGCAAGCTATAAAGGCAAAGTCTAGAGGTTTACCTGATTATTTGTGTTATCAAGGGCAACATATACTGGATTCACCTACTTCTAGAATGTGTCATGCATTATATGTATGTATACATAATGTAGTGGGAAACAAAAGCATGCATAGTGTATCATATAATATATGTCATTATGTCACAACTTCATCAAATTGAAGCTTGAAACGTCATGTACATGAATAAAATCATGTGAATGTTTAACATAATATTAAATTATCATTTTCCTTTCCTGTAACACAGTTCTCCGCCCCTCAAAATCCCTACTTCTGTCTGAAGTCAAACCTTTTTGTACAGATACCTTACAAATAAAAAATAAAATAAAAAATTATCCTCGCCCCATTTTATACCCACTATAGATGAACATCTAGGAATTAAGCTACTATTGACTTATTTGCTTTTCACAAGCAACTGACAATTTCCCCATTTCAGGAGTATATAACCAAAGCCAGACTGAGTCATGAAAGAATAATTAGGAAGCATGATATGATGAATATTGTTGAAATGATTACCATAAATCAAAGATGATATGTACAATGGCATAAAATACTAACATTACATTGTTTGGTTTCGGTCATTAATAAAGAACAGACTGTTTACAAATAATTAATGTAAATAAATGATAATATATTGATAATATTCATGCAAAGATCAATCAATTTCTCTCAATAATAAAATAAGCATGTTTTTTCTAAATTTCCAGAGGATCCCCACCCCAGTCACCCCACAGGATATGCGCATGGTAGCGGCGAGTGTCCATTAAAAGTAATTATGTTAATTGGCAATTCAAGCATTATGGAAATGTTTGTGATGTTCCAAACTGAGCATTAAAATCTAATTGTTGTACAAATAGAATTATTAACCAGTCTCTCACCATTAGACTAAAGGAATAACAATGAAGAAAATGATCATCAAAAGACCAACAATTAACTACATGTATGTGTAAGAAGATGTCAAAGAAATTCAGGCATTATTTGATAGTAAAAAACAATAACTTTCTGACCTCTGCAAACTTCTCCATGCAATGAACCCTTACCACCTATAAAGTATTTGATCAATTCATGTTTGACCCAGGAATTTTTCCTTACATCATAAGTAGGGAGCTTTTGTTCTACCATTAGGAAGCACTATTGCAGGATTCCCACAAATATTTAAGAATGTCCCATAAATGTTATTGCAATAATGCCCCCATGGGGGCTTAAGTTGGTGCTGTTACATGTAGTATTTTAACACAGAGAATCGAGCGCATAACAGCATTTATGACCTACCTGAACACTGGTGCTCTTTAAGCAGGAAAAAAATGAAGTTTTACCACTACATAATCAAAATACCAATATTTTCCCCCTGATAAGAGGTCTAAGTTAAAAAAGCCTAAGTAAGTACAACTATTCACAATCACCAGGGAATAAAGAAATATCATAAAAGGACATTTCATACGCCAGAGGAATAAAATCATACACTCTATGAATAAGCGATGGAAAAAATACAGAGCTGGATGGACACATTTATATTATATCATGTATAAACTGACAGAGATTTTGTCACTAAATGTATGTCTCCCACAAAGGGCCATATAACTCTGGTACAAATAACCCAACCTAAAATTTCCAACAATTATGCACAACTAGGCTTTAAGTACCAAACATTTCATGTCAAGCTTCCTTGAAATCTGACCAGTTGTTAACAGGAACAATCCTGGACATGCTTATTGACATCCATCCAGACATCCAACACACAATCAATATGACTCCCCAGCTATATGAGGGAGATATATATGGAAGTTATGGTAATGATATGAGAGATGAGAGCATCGAGTAATACAAGGCAAAACTGTGAGTACTTAGATATACTAGTGTACAACGCCACCTCAGATCCAAATGTAAAATGCTATGAACAGAAAATAAAATATAACATGTATATAATACTATCTCCAGACTATCACTCACCCATTTTTCTTTCGCCTGTTAGCAAAGTGCAAATGACAACAGCAACAACATCAAGTGGGTGGGGTTGGAAAAATAGACAATGTCAATGTTAATAAGTGAAATCATTCAGTTTTGATCGTGAAACAAAAGCTCAATGTACTTTCTAGCAATATTTTTTGAAAGTAGTAATTAATGACTAATGTAGCAAACATAAACATAGCAACTACCGTACCAACCCAAGTATTGCACGCACCTGTGTATTGGATACAGGTAAAAAATAATGGGGGGGGGTCAGATGTACAATCATAATAATTATATGGCCATTCTGGATTTTCCAATTAGACATTTGAAAATGTCAAAAGCTGTGTAAAGGATGCATCCTGAGTTTGATTATGATCTTGTGTTGATACAAGTGTGGTCAATACTTGGAAAAATACGGTATTGATTTGGTAATCAGCTTTGTCAAGTTTTAGAAAATATACAGGTAAATAATTCTTGGCAATAAACCTATGTACTTTAAAAGTCATAACTTTCTATCAAAAACATCATTTTGAGAAACTACGATGAATCTCATCATTAAAATGTTAAAGCATTGCTGCAAGAAAATACATTGATTAACAGTTTGAATTGCATTATAATAACAATTATAAGTTTAAAGTAAAAATTACACTTGGAACCATTGGTATATTGAGTGTGGTGTTCATGCTGTGAAATCAAGTTAATTCATGCAAATATAAATGAAGTAGTTATCAGTGTGCATTTGAAAAAAGGGGTAACAATATCAAACAGAGAAGCTATCCTAAGCATTTTACATAATACATATGAAGACATATCGTAAACATTTTCATGACTCAAAGTCCTGAGTAAATTAACTGGAAAACCTAATTGCAGAACACATACATTTATATATATAGTATTAAGGATAAAGTTAAATGAAGCAGATCTGGGATAAAATATTGTGAGACAGTGGATAAAACACATTACTTAATTGTACTAACTTGATAAACTAAAAGATGCACAGTGATGCTAAACGATACATATATGATTATATTCTGACAAGTAGTTTTCAGATTTATGCATATATCTTCTAAATTAAATTGATCTTCCATTATATGAAATGAAACCTTGAAATTTTAATAAATATGGCTACGGTAAATTAACCAACTACAATATACAAGTCAATTATTATTACAGAACATTAATTATGTTCTAAGTGGAACTATTGTGCTTATCATAAAGAATCAGAAAGTGTATCTATGGTGAAAGTAGACAGTATTCATGTAGTCAAACACAAAAAATGTCATATTATTAAAAACATTTGCTTTAATTTCTACAGCTATTAATGGTGTACCATTTAAAGATTAATTATAAATGTAACTTTTGGCGGTTGTTGAAACATGTTAGAGAGTGATGGATGCCCTATGCCCCCCTTGACGCAAAGAGGACAAAGTACAAAATGTAAGTACGTAAATATGTTATGTATTTTTTCAAATCTTAAACTTCATATTTTAAAAGTGATTTGAAAAATTCACCATTCTGTGAATGCTCAGACTGAATCCTTATGTTGCAAGAAATAGTCCTTAAACCAGTATGTTTCATAATTATCAAACTGCCGAGATTTTGCAATTCTACCAAACTAGTACTAAATGTATAGTATACATGTCAAATATCCACTATACAACATAAAATTTCAAAATCTAGCCAACTGATATACCACGTACTCAGCTATTTAATTTCCCTAGCTCTTACAAAACAAAATATCAGGTACTGGTGGTATTATGGACAACCTTCTATATTAGAATAAATTTTGACACTAGAATTAAATCCTTTTACCAAACTGCTTAGAATAGCAACTATTTTAAATTACAAAATTATTTTCTGTGCACTGTGCACATGAAGGCAAGCATTCAATGTAGTAACTTACAATACAGTGTCCTCCTTCTCTTTTTCAAACATTTTCAGAAAATATGGGTTGGGACTAACATCCAATTCCTTGCACACAGCATCATATCGGATGGCGGTGGAATGTACGTCTGACATCTTTGTTCTAAAAATGTCCAGTATTGAAATCATGAGAAACTTTATTTATCAGACAATAAGCCCAGAAACATAAAAAGGTACTAATGGGTTCAGAAAGGAGAAAAAAGTACATTTATTAAGATGTGTACTAAACAAAAAGAAATAAAATATGTGCACTACAAAGGAATATCCGGTACTTTCGATTTCATCGCCATTGTTCGTTGCTACCCAAAGTTAGCGGAATTACCCAACTACATCTAACATGCATTTAATTTATGCTTGTCATGCAGGTGTGGGATTTGAATGCTCAATGATATTGTCATAATATAATAAAATTACAACGCATGTTACAACTAGGGCTATGTGTCAGTCAGAATGATCAATACGATATTTGTATTGATACAAAATGATCGATATTCGATATATCATAATTTTGTTTTCCAATAAAACAAATCAACCTGACAATTTTTGAGACAAAACAAATGGACGACGAAATAACTTGATTGAAAAGGGGATCTTTTTGGCTCACATGAGTATTTTTTGTTTGATCTTTTGACCGATAAAGACACGTACGATAGGATGTATCAATCAAATGAAAAACATCCTATATTTGTATACTGTGACTGAGCAACACTCATATATTAATTAGTCACTTCAAATATTATCAAATAAAATATGTCCTGACTGTTGTAAATATACATGTGCAATGCTGTCAGGTAATCCAGCACACATAACTTGCAATTTTCTTTCACAGTGGAGATAATTGTGAACGGGTGTCGTAAAATTGTGTAAAGCGTGTTGACTCATACACAAATAAGACGTTATGCTCGAGATGAGCGTCGGACAATCGGACCAGATTTTCGAAAGATTGTGTAGGTCGGGGTTCAAATTTTACCGGTCACGACCGTTGGACTGACAGTTTTCCGGAAGTCTCCATACCTGTATTGTCGGAAAGTTATTTTTGTGAGTCAACAGTTCAAACAGTTGATATTATGTCAATAGGAAAACCATTTGACTCAGCAATACATGTAGCTTAACAAACAAAAAAACAAAGGAATACCATTAAGACTATTAAATTATAACAGGCAGCCACAGACTGAGTAAGGTGCTGACAGTTGTATTATTCCATGACATTAACCCGGGTTTAGGTTCCACACAGGCTACTGTATAGCAGCATTACTTCAATAACAATACGAATTAACAGTCTATCCGAATTTATCATGTCCGAATCCACGTCATTCACACATGACGATCTCTAACAATATAGAGCACAAACAACGCGCATTTTTTTCAATAAATCAAAATAATTATAAAAAACGTAATTAAGTTTTAGATATAAGCATATGAAAATAAAACAAAAAAGAAACAGTGACATTAATGCACAAACGCACCTTGTTGTTGCTACAACAATTTTGGTATCGCAGTTTCTCGCGATATTTTTGGATAATGCTAAATGCCGTCCAGATCTTATCCGGTAACGCGTAAATCTCGGTTTCTTAAGGACTGGCGCGAGAGATAATAGGGACTGGTCTCATAACTCAAAAACCGCACACGAATAATTATGAAGTTGTTATGCTTTTAAATGATAAAAATATTATTTCGGGCTTCATTTGTGAATTTCAGTACAATTGAAACGATATAACATAACCAAAGACCTAATACACATGAACTTTAAAGATGTTAATGCGCAGATTCATTGATTGTTGTCAATTTTGAATTAAAATCTCACTTGAAATTAATAAAAATTACATTGTTACATAATCAATAATAAATATATCAACAAGAAACTTTGGGAATATAATTTAAGTTCTATCGTGTCACTATTTTAAACGTTGTAGTAGCATAGATCAATGAATAAAAACCAGTGGTCACCTAAACCATGATCTTTCAGGCGCTTTAAATAATTTGTAAAGCGTCTGACTGATCCAGTTCTGTAATAAGGGCCTGGATACACACAACAGGGGGCCCATTTTATGACACTCGCTTCCGCTATATGTAATATGCAGAGACTGTAATCACAAAATATCGATCCATAGCCAGATCGATGGGTAATATTTTAATGATTTTAACATTTTTGGGATGTATAAAATGGTCACTCCGAGGCCAACTCCGTTGGAACCGGGCGTGAAGTTTTATCTCAATCGAACACGTCTTCAACTGAATAAATCCTAATATTGAAAGTCACCCATTTTGCCCGCGTTACCGGTCACCTGGTTGTTATTTGCGCTGTAGATGTCCTTCCTTCCACGCACGTTAATTAAATTTGATAAACCTTCGTGTTCCTTCCTAAAATGATTGATATTATAAAGCTTTGAATCCATCATGTCTTAGATAAAGTTATTTTACGAGCGAAACGAGCTTGAAAATACATATTTTATACATTTTCAACAAGAATAAAGGGTTAATTACCTATTACGAGACTATTTTAGCCCGAATATTTAGGCCAAATAAGGTCTGATTTATAGGGGGATGGGGCAAACTATATGTTGTCCTCCCCCAGTCCTGACATTGGGGGCTGTTCCCTGGCTCCTACGTCCATGATTCTAGAATATAGAAAGCCATTTATTCGTGTAGAGGAGCAGGCCCGGTTCCAGAAAATTTAGAGAGGGGGTGCACAGCTAGTTTTGATGTTGGGATGTGAAGATAGGGTGGGTACAAGATATTTTCACTTTTCGAACAAAACTGATGCAATCTCGTGCACTTTTAAATTATAAAGTTAAGATTTCAAAATTGAACTGCTACATCATCAGAAAATACAACGACTGTTTTTCTTCAGATGGATTTTTTTTATAAAATAGCGAAGATCTAAATACTTTAACCGGATTGCGAATTTGGTAACCGATAACCTAACTGTTCGAACGTTCGATTATCGATTAGCAAAATCGCTAACCGGTTAATCGAAAAAAATCGAAACAAATCTAGAAGAAATTTAAACAAAATTTTAAAATAGAAACATTGAACTTTATCGAGAAATTCGCCGACAGTCATAATTTTCGAAAGTTATTAATTACATCCTTAGAAAAAAGATCCTTTCATCGTAAGTGCTACCTACGAACTGATAAGTTTGAAATCTGCATCACAATTGGCGAATCTTATGTGCCCATTCTCTTGAAAATCGGATGAGGTCATGTTGACCAAACTGAAGTAGAAAAGGCCTTTTCCTTAAATAAAGAACAGTTTTCAGACTTTTTTCTTATATTCTCAAAATGACACACCTACTTTTTCCAATCTCATTAATATCAGAGTCTAACATTTAGCTACGCTGTTAGCCTATATATCAGTGTAAAGCAGTGAAGCGCTATATGGATTTGATTTAAATGAGCTGGTACTTTTCCGGAGGCAGCGATATAGCTTCTATATAATGTACCAAGGAAGACAAACGTATGTTGCATAATGCAGTATATCTTAAATAGTTACATCCCTTACAATATTAACAAATGACGCTCTTGAAGATATTTAAGTTAATTTGCCAATCTGAAAATTTAAAACAAATCATTCTAATGGCAATACAATTGAAATTATCCCTCTATGTCGCTTTGTATATAGCGGCGATAGCTCACTGGTAACGCACTGGGCTGTCAATCTCAAGAGGTCGTGGGTTCAATCCTCGACAGGGAAACTGGACTTGTCGGAAATATTTATACTATTTCCCGTTGTATCTGACCGTGTGTACTACGAAGTATCGGAGTAAAGGTGCCAGGAAGCTGTGTACACCTGGCACATCAAAGAACCAAGCTGTCTATTCGAACTAAGAGCTAGGCGCACCACGCACTTCTGCAGCGCCGGAAACGCCTGTATCTAATGTCTCTCTTTCCCTTCAGGGCTTTCTCCCAGTCTGTCCCTCTGGTCAGATCATGCTCTATCTGCACTGGTAGAGGATGCACCTAGCTCCCGTGTGGCTGCAACACTATATGTAAAGTGGCTAATTGATTCGTTGGTTTTGCTGGTGTTTAATTATAAAGTCGGCATATCTTTTACTATGTAGAAAAATTGATAATTTTCAGCAAACTGTTCGATAAATCAAATAACTCCCTAAATATTTGTTTATAATCTGGTCTTTATCACATGAATTATTGCAGATAAGATAAGATAGTTTATTATAGTCTCACTCTCCAAGATGCAAACACAATAAACAATTCTAACAACATGATCACAATGGAAAACTTTCTAAAATAGGAATATGAGAGACTGTTAACATTCAAAATCTAGTTCAGTCTGATAAAGCTTGTTAGAATTCCATATACAGGTGTAATTATACAAGTGCATGTATAAAATTATACATGCACTAATCTATTTACATATATAGTGACCATTTTATACTTCCCAAAAATGTTAAAATCCATAAGATATTACCAATCGATTTGACCATGTATCGATATTTTGTGATAACATTCTCTGTATATTACATAATATTATAGCGGAAGCGAGTGTCATAAAATGGGCCCCCTGTTGTGTGTATCCAGGCCCTTATTTCACAGATCTGTATAAGTCAGACGCTTTCTCAAATGATTTTAAAACCTGAATGAAAATGATTTAGGTGAGCACTGGTGTTTGATATCATAGATCAATGATAATATAACGTGTGTACTGATTGACTTCAATATAGCGACATGTTAAAACTTAAATTACATTTACAAATATTCTGGTTGATAGCTATATTACTGACTATGTAACAGTGCAACTTAAATAATTACACGTGGTAGTTTTTAAACATTAAACGATTTTAATTCAAAATTGACAAACACCTTTGCAAAGGGCACGTTTTTAGAAGTTCATGTGACTTAACATTGAATTTTAATATCTTTTAAAACGTTAGGGTGCAGGAATTTTCATAATTTATATTTAAAAAATACTTATTATTAGTTATTAACTTAAAGTTCTTATTTGAAAAAATCTTCAATGGGTTAACATTTGTTGAAATAATTGCATAAAAATTGTACGTTGTCTGTTATGTTCTGTATGTGTTTCTACTTATAAAGTTTAGTCAGTACAGTATTTATATTTGTGACCGGGAAATAAAAAGCCGCAGAAGGGTAACCCCTTAATTGTTTTATTGCCCCTTATCAGTCTAATCCTGTCTGGTCACTGTCTATCGATCTAGTTAAACAATAGGGCCATACATTCTATCGATTTATATACTGTATGAGATGTTTATCGATTTTTCTGGTGTAAAGGGAAACAACTCGTACAAAAACACCGGTACAAAAATCGCTATCGACAGAGTTGTCTTTTCTTTAAGAATTTGGCCCAATGATAAACGACTGTATGTTTAGTATATAACCATTATCGATGTAAGAGTTGGTGCATGGAATTCTGTAATTGAAATGAATTTTCTTTCGAAATTGCCTTTGGGTCAACCACGGATATACACTACACTTCTAATGTATTCCTTGGGTCAACTTTACATCCTCCGGATCAGAAGTATTACGCCACAGACATTTGGGGTATTGACCACGCCCCCTTCCGCTACGCGCCTGGAAAGATTTTTTATTTATTATATATCCAGACCCATTCAGTAATCACACACATATTTTGTTGGATGTATTTGGTATTGATACAAAACAATCTACGTAATTCCCCTACTGCTTAAGCCTACTGCTTAAATAACACATGTGTTATTTAAGCTAGAGAGGCATTTAAGAATATTTTTTATTTTTCCCAGATACGTTTAATAATGTTTGTGTGATTATTGTAAGGGTTTGGGTGTAAAATGTTGATAATAAAAATATATTCATGTGCGTAGCTGGGGGGGGGGGGGGGGGGGCGGTCCAGACCCCAAGTGTCTGTGTATTACGCTAGATAGGTTCCCCATGACTTTGGTTATTTGCATCTACGTAGACGTATTAACACAAATTTGTATAAACGAGCCAACTTCCGGTTATCGCAATAAGGAATACACATTGATTTGTATAGTCTTGTAATAAGTTGTACAGTGATAAGAAATCACAGGAAGTTTCAATTCCAATAAGTCATACTTGTAAGTTGAGTTGTATAGTATCCCCATAAGTTGTACATTGATTTAGTTTAACTTTATACGCGGTGATTAATGCAATACGAAGGAGCAGCTGTACCACACTTCTGATTAACTTTAAAGATTTTTAATTCATTATAGCGATATCGAGACCAGTTTAGTAAGTTTGCATTATACTCGTAACAAAACTTAAATAACTTGTATAGTCCGAAGAATTTGACACGATTCTCGACCTTCTACATGTACTATATCATAACTTAACAGCTGATTTATTGTCTATATTTAAAACCCCGGTTGTATGTTTTAATCAGCGGAAAGTATAATGAAGACGCTCGAGATATAATATCAACAACATCTAAAGTACCGATATTCGACGATATACTCGCAGAATTTTATATATTCAACGCACGAACCTTGATATATATTCATGTATAAAGGTCAGGATCACGTGAAATTCTCTGAGCTTATCAAGGTTTCGCACGAAATATTTATATATTTGATACGAGGACATTGTTTCGTCCTTATGGTATTGTTTTACTAGTATGACATTGTTTCACAAGTATGACATTGTTTCACCAGTATGACATTGCTTCACCAGTATGACATTGGTTCACCAGTATGTCATTGTTTCACCAGTATGACATTGCTTCACCAGTATGAAATTGTTTCACCAGTATGCCATTGTTTCACCAGTATGTCATTGTTTCACCAGTATGACATTGTTTCACCAGTATGACATTGTTTCACCAGTATGACATCGCTTCACCAGTATGACATTGTTTCACCAGTATGACACCAGTATGACATTGCTTCACCAGTATGCCATTGTTTCACCAGTATGAAATTGTTTCACCAGTATGCCATTGTTTTACCAGTATGCCATTGTGTCACCAGTATGACATTGCTCCTTCAGTATGACATTGTTCCTTCAGTATGACATTGTTTCAACAGGATGCCATTGTTTTACCAGTATGTCATTGATTCACCAGGATGACATTGTTTCACCAGTATGACTTTTATTTCACAAGTATAACATTGTTTCGCCAGTATGACATTGTTTCACAAGTATGTCATTGTCTTACCAGGATAACATTATTTCACCAGTATGACATTGTTTCACCAGTATGCCATTGTCTTACCAGTACATGTATGTCATTGTCTTACCAGTATGAAATTGTTTCACATGTATGACATTGTTTCACCAGTATGACATTGTTTCACCAGTATGACCTTGTTTCACCAGTATGACCTTGTTTCACCAGTATGACATTGTTTCACCAGTATGCCATTGTTTCACCAGTATGACATTGTTTCACCAGTATGACATTGTTTCACCAGTATGACATTGTTTCACCAGTATGACATTGGTTCACCAGTATGGCATTGTTTCACCAGTATGACATTGGTTCACCAGTATGTCATTGTTTTACCAGTATGACATTGCTTCACCAGTATGAACTTGTTTCACCAGTATGCCATTGTTTCACCAGTATGTCATTGTTTCACCAGTATGGCATTGTTTCACCAGTATGACATTGGTTCACCAGTATGTCATTGTTTTACCAGTATGACATTGCTTCACCAGTATGAACTTGTTTCACCAGTATGACATTGCTTCACCAGTATGAAATTGTTTCACCAGTATGCCATTGTTTTACCAGTATGCCATTGTGTCACCAGTATGACATTGCTCCTTCAGTATGACATTGTTCCTTCAGTATGACATTGTTTTACCAGTATGCCATTGTTTTACCAGTATGACATTGATTCACCAGTATGTCATTGTTTCTTCAGTATGACATTGTTTCACCAGTATGACATTGTTTCACCCGTATGACATTGTCTCACCAGTATGACATTGTTTCACCAGTATGACATTGTTTCACCAGTATGGCATTGATCCTTCTGCATGACATTGTTTAACCAGTATGACATTGTCTCACCAGTATGACATTGATTCTTCTGTATGACATTGTTTCACCAGTATGACATTGTTTCCCCAGTATATTAACCCTTCGGTAGAAGAAGTTTTACAAATCTAATTAATGATATTGCTAGATTAATTGACTGTGCGGTCTATTGATATAACTATATTATTCACTAGACGATAATGATTATTATTCCTGTTATTAATTTGTTCAGTGATAGTGCAGTTTTCAACGTAATATAATACCATGAAGTCATATTTGTTACATATTACGAACGTACAACTAAATACAGTGCAACAGTTGTTGCTGAGACATAATGATATTTAAATGCCAAACAAGGCGAAATCATGACCTATATACAATGTACTAGTATATAACGCTGTGTATTATCATACTTTATTACATGTGTTTACCATGTATAGTCAGAACATACATGTACATACATGTACACACACTGTTGCAGTGTTCTATTTGTTCGTTATAAAATAACTAAATCAGAATCTGAAAAGCAGCCACAACCTGACTATAATAGTTTTTACAATAATTATTATAATAATTATTAAACACATTTTAAAGTAGTTATCGGTAAACAATCAACTGGTTCCCATAAAGGGAATAATAAATGTGAACAGTCATCTTTCAAGTGACATAATACGCATAAAACATATTTAAAAAAAAATATTTGCGTTTGTTGCATAAATTCCTCATTATAACAATATCAATATGCTACAGCACGCCAGACAAATCCGACGTATTTCGCTAAAATCTTCGCCTTCTGTTGCATGTACGTGGGGTGATGAAAAAAAATGAGAAAAACGCTGTAAAATGACAATGAATACTGACATAAATAAAAAAGGATGGGTGCCAATTACAAAATATATCTTTTCTCCGTCTGCTGAGTTTCATAAATATTCATTTATTATTTGTAGAGATATTAGCGGTTCGCAACCTTAGGTACAGCGTCTTGTCGCCCACAATTGATGTCAATGACGTCATGTACGCAAACGGTTCACTTTTCGAACATCATATTGCTCCAATAAATCGCTCGTGATTGTGTCTATACATATTGAATAAAGTTTCCACTTATTCAGTATCTATCAAGAAATATTGTTCGTTTGTATAAAACATATCAGTTGTAATACAATATCAAGAATATGTTATAATTAAATAGTTATTCGATCATTCTCATTCTAAAGACGGTTTTCGTGGATGACGTCCGTCTTGGCGAGTGACGTTCAAAATTGATCACTCATCTAATGTATTTCAGGCTTCTGCTTGATATACTAAAGTTTATTTTCCGCCACAAAATATTTTGTACTAATGATATATATGTATACTTCTGGCAGACGTCTGTCACGATGTCCGTTTCATAATTTTAAATGTTGTTTAGACTTTTCTCCTAGTTTCTGATAAAATTGTATATTTTCAAGCTGTGATTTATTTGCCGAAAATGACGTGGTTTTCAAGTCAGTACTGTTAGTTTTCACCTCATATATTTAATACGGGGACACTTACATCAAAACCGTTTTAATCCACGGTTATTCAATGTTATGACATCATGTCCAGTTAATTTGACAAATGTTGGAGTAATATTTAATAAAATATTATTAATATGCGTTTCCATATCATACGGCAAAAAAGTTGACGTTTTGATGTGCGACGAAATGGCGCGACACCTTATATTTGATGTTCTATTAATAAATCACTACTTATATAGTAGAAAATTACTTTTTACATGTCGTCGCCTCACTCTTAAAGTGTCCTATCTCCATTTTTGTCAAAAATGAGATAAATACACCATTCGATTAGTCTTACTTTGCTCTATCTTTTTAGCCCTTGATGTCATGCATATACGTCATATTAACCGATTTAGCGGGTCGTATTTTGCTCTATCTCCCGTTTTTCAACTGCTATTAGCGTGTACTTTGTCGTATATCCACCACATAGGACAGTTTAAGAGTAAGAAATGGTATGGACCAACCAATAAGCTTCAGTTGCCCACGTGACTACAGAAATATTTTGGAAAATGGCTGATTTATTGTTAACTTCCGGAGAAGAAATTTCTTTGAACCAATGCCAGAATGAGTAAAAGATATATTGCATTTTGACAATGTAAGTGTTATTTGTTTAACTATTTAATTGGAATACGTATCATAACATTAGTTCCTCTGTCGAATGCCAAAATGTTCCTTTAATAAGTTCAAGGTACTTAGACATATTTTCGGATAGCTATTTTTCGGATAGGTTATTAATGTTTGATCTGTACAGATTGGCGTTGAGTATTGGCACAATGTATGTCAATGTACTAGATCAAGTTTAGGTATATACGATCATGTTTGGTTTTCAAAATACACTGGAATCGTCGCGAATGAGTTGCGATAGATGTTTATTTCTACATTCCTTACCTACTGAAATAATACTGTGTATTATGTAATTCATCAGTATTGAATAAAAACATCAGCTACATCTTTTAATTTTTTGCTTAATTAACCAGTACTAATTGACTAACGTGGCCAGAACAGGCACAAAGTGTTTGTATCCGATAAGCCGAAAATTCGTGTCTTTAGCAAGACTGTAGTGTTGCTTTCCCATTGGGCTTAACGACTTGTGTATTAACTAAAACTAAAAAGTCGCGGAATTTCAGGAGGTACATTCTATAATAGAATATAATAAAGAGTATGGACTCAAGCATTATTGCCATGCTTATGAATTGACATAAACAGTTAGGTAAGACAAGGGTGTTCCTAGTTTGGCGAATTCTGATAATAGTGATGAAGGCAATGAACGCGAGATGGTTAAAATAATTAAACACGTGTAAACGAATTGAAAAACACAAAACGAGTTTCATTTCGAATAGAACTCCTAAATAAGGATGATGAACATAATGTCAGTCCGTCCACCAACACACATTAATAGTCATCTCAAAACTTTAGGTTACCGTATAATCATACTAGATCATACAATGTCATTTGCAAAATATCCAGCCATTTATACAACGATCATACTATATAAAAATAATTATACTATATAAAAATAATTATCATATAAATAGTATAAGCTTAATTATTAGTTTAACTTACATTGCTAAAATACTGTTTTTCAGCTTAAAGTTGCCTTATATTGCGCTATCTCCGTAAACGCACTTTAAGAGTGAAAAAATATCAAAATTTCTGGAAATTTTGCTCTATCTCCAATTTAATTTTGCTAATTACATGAAATTGCTTTTACAAATCATAAAAATAATACCAAATTAATAATTTATTCGTACATATTGATTATGATCTAAAATTTATTTTAATTCAGACGGAACGTTAAAAAGATATTTGAATGTGAATCTTCAAACCTCATTTTCTCGAAAAAGTGAAATTGGTAGATAGGACACTTTAAGACTAAGGCGACGATGTGCAAATCGGTATCAAATACACAAAAACTAGACGTATATGATATGTTTATGGTTAAAACACTCAAACTTTACGCATTATAGCCTTAGTCTCATTTCTTTTTGATCACCCCACGTATATGGTCGGCTTCACACAAACATTTCTTTTGAGAAATAACATATTTTGTCTGAAGATTTGCATAACTCGCGCACGAAAAACTCACTCTGTGTGTAATTGAGTAGTTTATCTTCCAATATATAATCGTTTGTATACTGGTTTTCTCATATACGATTTTTACATTTTTCCACAATGATATGACGAGACGATGTGCAGAGCGTATGTTTAACGCGGATCGGTGCAAGGTCAAAGTTCCAGTTCCATGTCAACATGACGCTGCAAATATGACGAAATCGGTGAATGTTAAACTCTGCGAATGATAACGTCGTATCGGGAAATGTCGTTACTAGAATTTAAAGACGCACCGACAGTTACCAAGTACTGACACCAGCAAGCTGACCTGCAACGCATAACAGACCGTCAACGTGCATTCTACTAAATAGAACATGCATTATAATGCGTGAATACGGAGCCCTTGAACTGAAAAATGCCACATTTATTTTATGCCGTTTAGACGGCATATTATCCCGTTAAAACGGCTTAAGCTAATACGACATTTATCATTTCATTCAAATTCAGTGGCTCTGTATTATCACATTATTCAAACTTGAAATGAAATATGCTGGTATTATTTCTACTTCGATTTTAAGACAGAGTGTCAATTCTGGTACATGGATACACGAGGTCTAATTATATAATTTATTGAAAACCATTTTGAATGCTCTGTAATAGATCAACAATCATCGATATATCGTATTAATTTGAACATATGGTCAAATTCACCATTTGTCGAGCCCATTGGAGTATACACATATGACACAGTCTTTTCAGAACCGTTATTGTAAAGTTGACATAGTTTTGTTCAATTGCCATACAAAATGATAATGAAGTTTGCTCCCATAGGTTAAGTATGGGAATAGCTTGAACATACCCTCCTTCATGAAATGCACCTTCGCTTTTTGTTAACGCTACCTATACAAATTAGATAGATAATAAGCCATTTAAGCGGGATAACACGGATAAAGAAAATGTGGTATTTGTCGCTTCAGGGGCTCCTTATGTTAACAGTTTGCCGATAGTGTACAGTATATTATAATGATATCCTGCATGGCAGTTATTGCACTCTGACAGTATATACTATATTGATATCCTGCATGGCAGTTATTGCACTCTGACAGTATATACTATATTGATATTCTGCATGGCAGTTATTGCACTCTGACAGTATATACTATACATTTGTATTGATATTCTGCATGGCAGTTATTGCACTCCGACAGTATATACTATATTGATATTCTGCATGGCAGTTATTGCACTCTGACAGTATATACTATATTGATATCCTGCATGGCAGTTATTGCACTCTGACAGTATATACTATATTGATATTCTGCATGGCAGTTATTGCACTCTGACAGTATATACTATATTGATATTCTGCATGGCAGTTATTGCACTCTGACAGTATATATTCTAATGATATTCAGCATGTCAGTTATTGCACCCACGATCATTTTCCAAAGAACAACAAAAATACAGATACTCTGTGTTCCATAATTCGAACGTGTGCATGTTACAAAATGTGACAGTACACATAATAATTAAAAGAAACATGTGTCCTTATACATAAATGTTTGTCTTAATGAATTATTCAGCGAGTGGTATACATGTTTTATTGTTTATTTCTAAATAACAAATAAGGCTGCACTGTATTAAGTGTACATTTGTGCATAACTTAATGTGTTGAAGTTCGCTAAATAAAGTCGTAAATTATAATAGTTGACAGAACGTCACCTGGAATTAACGATGTCATGAACATAACTTAAAAGTATCGTGCCAAAAAGGAGTGAACTTTTTTGCAATAATAGTCCTTTACAATTGCAAATCCGCCAGAGACTATAATCATCGTGTTGTAGTTTTATAGACTCGACCTACGCGTTAACGACACGCCTCCGTACGGTGATATATACGTATCGTACTTTATTGAACGATATGAGTGTATTTAATTTTTACCTACACATGATCGAGTGGTTCTATTCTACTGTTCGTTTAATATGAACTTACTTCAAAATGTATTATTCGTCTAATTATTTTTGCTGATTCAAGATAATATTCAACACGTTTGCGTGAAAATATAATCATAAATTCAAGACCCTTCATCATAAATAACAAGTTCGTGGGAATTTAATTTTCGGCGTCCAAAATATAACGTCCATTATGCCAGAGCAATTAACTTTTTTGTATTTTATGTAAACGCGATCGTGTAATTATTGGCAATAATCCGTGACACACGTACTTCCTTAAGCAGGGTTCACACTATGTATTTGTACTAGCGTTGGTTAGCGTTTCAAAAGTCGATAAAGTGAGCCAAAACGTCGGTGAAATTACATTCGCGAGAAGGAATATTTTGGTTCACACTGCGAACGTTGTGCATGATCTAACGCACACTAATTTTTGGGAACGTTTCCTAGCGCTTGACAGCGTTTGACAGCGGTTACTAGGGTTTAACAACGTTTGCCGGCGTTGTAGGTATATTTTATCAGCGTATGTGCACTTAAGCCAACGCAGGTTAGCGTATGTGCAGCGGTCCCTAACTTAGTCTGACTTAGACGAACGAGTTGCCGAACTCTAGGATCCGCTGCACAAAGTTAACCTAAGTTATGGAAACGTTATGGAATTCGTCTACGCTAACCACCTGCGTTACTATCGCGTTCATTGCGCCTGATGCCCGTTGGCCTACGTTGGACAAACGTTGACTTGGCGTTGACTTGACGCTGGGGAAAGTTCGCTTACGCCAGCCCTTGCGTTACTATCGCGTTCATTGCGCTGTCTACCCGTTGGCCTCCGCTAGAGAAACGTTAGCATCAATATATCGACACCGCCAGCGTTTCGGTAAACGTTTGCCAACGGAGTTTAACTTAAGCAAACTTTAATCAACTTAATTCAGCGTTCAGGAACGTTTACAAACGGAGCACAACTTACATCAACATTTATTTCCAAACGTCGACTCAGTTTTTGCATGTTAAAATTTTTCAACGAACACAACGTTCTTCAGCGTTCACCAGCGATCATCAACATTTCAAAACGTTTAGTAACCTTTACTAGCAGAGCTGAACGTTTGCCCAAACGTCAGTAAACGTCGGCCCAAACGCCATAGTGTGAACCTAGCTTTAAGCATGAACATGATGACCGAGGAAGAGTTCGGATGAAACGCGAGTTCGACCTAGGTAGACTCGGGTTCAATTCGAATTTCGAACGCATTCTACACGTTTTGTGCCTTCACCACTGAATAGTCGAACTTCAGTAGCACCAACTCCTCGCGGGGTTTACTGATTCCCAGTTTCTGTACGGTGCGCAAAATGTGCGCGTCAAAAGCTGTTTAGATATTACCAGGGCCGAGCTTTGGATTGACTGATAACGTTAGAGATCGGCATTGGTGGGGGTGTAAATAGTTTATACTAATTTTTCCAACTTATATTAATCACTCTCGACACCTCATTCCTGATGTTATCCATCGCCACGAGGGTATGAGAGAAGAGAAGCCAGTTTCCCTTTTTATGCTGTGTGTCTAGCAAGGGAATTTCTGGTACCATTTTTATTTCGTCTTTGGTATGACGCAGCCAGTGATCGAACCCGAGACCTCCCGCAATCGAAGTGAACGCTCAACCACTAGGCTATCGAGGAGGCGGGTGTAAATATCATTCCTGTAATACATACCCTACCCCTAGAACTCCGAACTCGCCCCTGGGCTGGCATTCAATATTGACCTTACTTAATTTGAGAATAAGGATAGCCAATCACATCGCGGGTTACTGGCCAAGCGTTTAATATGGTGTTATCTGATTGGTTGTCCTTATCATTAAGTCAAGTAAGATTAATATTGAATACCATACCAGCTCTAAAGATATTCCATATGGTATAACATTGCGTATGTGCATGTTTTCATTCATTACGTAGAAAGTCACCCTTGGTATGACAAGGAAACTCTCTTTGAACATTGAGAGAATGGCAGCACTCAACTGAAACAGCCGAGCACAGGAAGTTTCCGTAAAAACAACACAGACCACAATTACACGGCATAATGCCCAACACACAACTGAATGAAAAAAGAAACTAAACGTTGAAAGTACAAGTTTCAGCTGTCAAATACCTGAAAGACAGTTTCAGCTATGAAAAAGCTGAAATACATAATTTCAGCTATAAACTGAAAATGTGTCACAGGATATGTGCAATATGACCATGTCAATGGTCCTTATGCAACTCGAATTAACTTGCTAACTATTAGTAGCTAATATTCCTACATAAAGTGTGATGACTGTAGAGTTATATTACTATAGAGTTTATTATTATAAATATAGTTAAGAGAAGCAGAAGTAAAAACTAATCTCCTCAGGGGCCACAACTCTGATAATACAGGTCGTATAACTTGAACGCTTGTGTCTTTTATTTGTCAGAATTGGACGGGGAATGCGTTGCACTTCTGGTAATTATATTAAAGTATAGAGGGATTTTGAATGGGCTGATTGCTATGATATGTTATTGATATAACTTCAAATTCATGTGACAATACATACCCTCTCTCTTTATCAGTGCATACAAGATACAATGATACACATACAGTCGTGCATTCACCTAAAGTACATTACAATGATTAGGTATAATTTGCAGTTAGTGTTCATTCCTTTGATGTTTTAGCGAATTTCAAGTGTTTACTCGTACTAAATAGTTGGGTATGCAAATGCGCCATATGGCTTAATAAATTGATTTGAATGTTACTTTTATAATGCGTTGTCAGAGTCTAGAATCGTATTTTTTTAATTCCGTGTTACGTACATGTAAAACAATATTTCATCTCGTAATAGCCATTGATTTCAAACTAAGTGTGTTGTATATAACAGCTTTATGAGCCCAAACTTATACAGTGTATGTAACTTATAAATTAATTATGATTTTTGCTGAATCTAATAATCTACATGCATTAGGTCTTCCAAATATTGCTGCTACAAATGTACTACGAGGAGTGATCGCGACGTCCGTATAATCTTTTGTTTTTTTGTTAAATATTGATGAAACTTCACTATCAGGATGATTAACATGATTGAAGTAGAACTATAGAACAATTAGCACCGTGTTTAACGGAACAGATGCTGAAACGGAAACAACGTCATGACGTCAACGGGTGACATTGAATTGAGGCCCGTTACAGAATTAGCGTGGGAATATGAATAAAAACTGACTGAAACCAATAAAAATATGAAAATGTGCGATGTTTTCAAAGCGTATAGTCCGGCACTTACCAACAAACAACACAGACGATTCAAAATACACAGAAGATCAATTGAAGTCAACAATAGAGAAAGATTGTCAGCGACAGTGATTCCTTGTGTACGTGAAAAGTGCGAGGAATCATCCGAAAAGACAGACGTAAAACCATTAGACTGATAGTCAGCAAGCTCGAGAAATCTCCTTTAACTATGTATGCGTTCTGTACGAAAGAGCTAGGTATGCCAAATCAGACATTCGTAGCCTTGTGTTGTGACTTCATGGGGAAAGTGCTCCATACATTGGACCTACATTGCGTTTGGCGTAATATGACGTCGTTTAGTTTTCTGGTGTGCGGAGTCCATGCATAGTGACTGTTTAGATATCGTCATAACTATGTACATTTGTAACTGTTTGATGTATTTTTCTCATTTTTATAAGAGAGTTTGATAATGCGTAGAAGATTGTGATGATATTATTGATTATTCCTAATGAGCAAAACAACACGATTCACAACAAAATTATACGAACTTCCCGATCAACCCACGTACATAATAAAACTATTTAAATTTAATTTTCACGGAATTTTAGACATTATTTATTTCCCAAGTGGATGCTCTAAAAAGCTTAAATATTCAAAGAGGCAAAGTATTACTGACACAGTGATATTATATAAGAAATCGGAATTGTTCATTTTGGGAAAACAGCACCACATTTGATGTTTGATTAGATAATATTAAGTCAGACAGGGAAGGCAGCACTCAACTTAACCAGCCAACTTACCGGCGGTATTCCTCTGAGAAGCTTTTCTTTCTTTACTGTTTTTAATCTTTAAGCGGAATTTTGATTGCATAAAATGTTATTAGAATCGTGCCACATGAGGATTTATGATGTCTCGGTCGGGTCTAGTTTCTGTCTAACTTTATATCTCTCTTGTACGTTTTATCCGTTATTTAAAACGCCTGTCATCGGTTAAATGTCATTTACGAATATAGTCATGCGAACCCGTGTGTATGTGTATTTATTTAGTCACAGGAATACCATAATGAATTCACGAATATTAACGCATACAGCTGATTTATATATCGTTGAATAGTATTACGGTTTTGCATTGGTCGAAATGTTTAAGTTTGGGTAGGGCATACCCTCTGTATCTGCTTAATCAATTGTCTGAAAACTCCATTTGTAAAAATCCCCATTAAAATATCAATAGCCGGCAGAGAAGTAAAACTAACAAATTAATGTCAAAATAAATCGTATACTTCGATCTCAACAATACCATCATAATAATTCAAGTCGAAGGATATGCACATTATAGACCCACTCCTTAACTAAAATATAGTACATCGTCTATGGGAAAAGTGTAGATGAGAATAATATACTCCCTGAAGTCAAACTACTAATGTATATATCCATTATATGTACGTGATTATCGAATAGTGAAGACAATATTGAATGCTTTTCTTATATAAAGATATACAAATCTTGTATTGTACACAAGAACTTCGCACTTGTTTTTTTAAAAAAAATACGTCTGGCCACACCATTAGCAACCGAATCAACCCACAGGCCATCCCTGCTCGTATCCAGAAATTCATCTTTGAATTAATGGGCAGAAAAAAACTAATGCAAAACATTTCGTATTATCTGCTTATATATTAAGTTCTATTTTCTGCTAATATATTGACATTGGAAAGACAAATGCATTGGCAATGTGCAAGTCAAGTACCGAACAGTGGATCATTTATACCTGTAAGCAATAATTTTATATGGTACGCCACAACTGCTTTATGTGGTGGTTGTATCATTACTAGTATACATGTGTGTTGGCTACATCAATATGTGCGACTGTTTTATCATAAGGTGTGTTGGATACATTAATATATTTGAACAACGCTTATCATGATACAACCGTCACATATATTGATGTAGCCAACAGATATAATGCTAAAACCGCCACATTATGCAGTTGCAGCGTTCCATAGTTTTACTCTCGGTACATGCTCTGATTTTTGTGCAGTGTAGTTTAATGCAATGCCTTTAAAATGTATAATATGATGTCCATCCGAACAAGTTACAACCAAACAATTATTATGCCTCCATCGTTAATGAGGGGGACTGCTTTTGAAATGTCGGTCGGTCAGTTGGTTGGTCGGTAGGTCGGTTGGTAGACCAAATAGTTTCCGTTCAATAACTCAAAAACTCTTTTCCCTAGGATGCTCAAACTTTTCATGGAGGTTGGTCAGTAGGTCAGTAGGTCACGGGTTAAGGTCTGTGTGACCTTTATCATTTCTGACTGTTGGGCTGCCATGGGGGCATGTATACGCTATTTTACCAACATAATTTTCATGTGTCATATTGTTTGCCATCACATTGACTAAAGACATTGTAATTTGAACCATTGTGTTAAAATTGCAGGTGGAAATATCTATAAAAGCCTGATCCTGAAAATAAATTATTGAAAACGAATTCTTTGCAAATGGGGTACCTGCAATATAAAGTAAATTACATGTGTTGACGTTTATAACTTGAACGCCATTTGGGGCAAAGATGGTTCAAACTGTCAATGTCGTCGGCTATATTCATTAATTTTGATACCGAATACAATTTTGCTTGAACTCCTAGTTAGTTGCTAGTTTTATATTAATGTAATATTACGCTTTCATGTTCATAGCAATTGTTGAAAAATGAATGTGAAAACGATCCGGATAAAACTGATTTACCTGGATGCTATTTGTATCAACCGGAACTCGCCGAAACCTAAGGCAAAAATCATATCTCAGCACACCCTAACGAGGGGATTGCTTGTACCATTTGTATTCCCTCTTCGTTATGACGCGACCACGGATCAAAATCGGGACCTCCCGCACTAGAAGAGGACGCATTACCAAGACCAATCGAGGAAGCTTTGATACCATTGCATCATCACCTCGTTGCTCGTATATGAGATATCAAGAATTTAAACGGTTTGCATCAATCGTACTATTGCATGAACTATTAACATAATGTGAATATTGCGAATAAACCGCAAGTTATGTAAGATCGTTATGGTATGGTGTTTGATACTTTAATTCCACCAGCTATACACTATCACTTACAATGTTATACTCCAGTGGTGGTATTCACAAAGCATCTTAAAGGAATACTTAGATTTTCTTAAAATCGTAAAATTTCCTTTACTAAACAGGAAAATCAAGATTAATCATTGTTTACATAGTTTAAAAGCATTATGTAAAGGGCTACTAGTATAATCATAAACGAAATATGGATTATTCTTCGTTTCTTTGGAAATATGGACAGCTATATTTTTAAACTTAACTAAAAATATTTAAATTTCCCCTGAAGATGCTTTGTGAGTACTAGCTTTAATTGCGCTCTTACTACACATATCTAAGCAACATAAATGTGTCCATACTTCTACTCAATCACTCACGATTATACCTTCCGTCTGTTATTGATGGTGTGCGCAACCAGTGTCGCTAACGATGAGGATGTGCGGCCATATTGCTTGTTCAGTGGAATTAACAAAACCTGTGTGAAGCGTAAACAGATTTACCTCCCGGTACGCTGACTACATAGTGATATAGTTCAAATAATAAGCATCTCACGAGAGGAAAGGAATGAGAAAATCATTTCATATAGTTATACAAGCTTTCAGGAAGAGGATAGGAACTCTATCTTTTTTCTTTTCCTGCCAATTCCAATTTGTCAATATTTAATTTGAATTACAACAACATCGAAATCACTGAAGGAACTTTACTTAAGACTAGATTTGTCAGCTGAAATGGAACTGTAATTGGAATCGACGAGTATAATGAAACGTGATGTGTCGATTTAATACGTTCTACATATCATTCCTTATTAAAGTATATGTTAATTGCTCGTGACGTTTTCATATTTAGATGGATGATTTGACACAAACGCATCTATAGTCATTTGAGCATTCTTTGATTAGATTATACAGTTTTTGATCACATTAATTATTAAAACTACAAATATGCATACTTTTCTTTACACCAGGTTAGTCTTTTTGTTTTTTTTGCTTTGATGTGTAAAATTATTTCTGCAAGGTTTTCCTATCTACAGTTGTTGGGTACTGTGCCGTGTAATTGTGGTCTGTGTTTTTTTTGTTCTCTGCAAGTTGAGTGCTACCTTTGTTACAACCCGTTTGTAACAAAGTTGCAAAATTGTAATAATTAGTTATTACAAAACGAGTTGAGAGCCTTATTGCACAATGAAAAAAAGGCAACCCGTTTTTTAATAAAGTTGCAAAATGTGATAAATTTTCGAAATCACTTTTTCAAAGTGTAATAAAATATAGACCAATACCTTTGTACGTAAATATTAATGTGTATCAACCCGTATAGTAATAATTAATACAATTTGCCACTTTATTACAAAATTTTTTTTTCGTCTTGATGTTGAGGCAGGTGTTAACAACGGCGAACCTGACGTTGTTGCAAGACTTTAAATTTGTTTATGCAACGTTATGTATTTTTAATTTAATACTGTAATACTATTACGGTCACCCGTGCAAACACAACTGAGAATAACAACAATGCCATCTAATCAAGGGAATGCATATAACAAAACTGTTTACAAATCAAGTGATGTAATATTTCCTATTCAGGCATATTAGCTTAGACTCGCAACCGCAAATTATACCAATTGTGTAGTTAACATAATTACTCCGGTCCTTGAATCTTTGCCAATTTGAGAAGATTGTGATTGCTATGACGATTTATGTATGTTCATTGTAGTTAGTATACTAGCATCCAAGTTCTATAAAACCCTAATTAAGGCAATTACCCCGAGGCAAAACTTTCATTTCAGATAAAGACAGAATGCTTTCGTCCTCTTAGTTAGCGTGTCAAACAAATACTTATATATATTTTCTCACAGAAGTTCAATCATCGTCGATGACTTTTTCTTACGAGGGTCATTCAATATATAATGCAAACTAACACATACATTTTTATCTTCATTATTACCCAATAGACATTCAAACATGGTCATAATCATTCAAAATAACTTCTATATATTCAATGACTTACTTTCATTTTTTCGACAAACCTTCTATTCGCGTTGCTAGGCAACTGCACACTTACACTCTTACTGGTGTGGCCGCACCCTACTAATTGTGATGTAAATCAGGATTTCCCGGAAACAGTTTTTTGCTGTTTAGTATGGTCCGTTGCATAGATAAACTGCCCTGCACACTGGTATTCTCTGATTTCAATTCCGATCTTATTTTCATTTGATTGTCTCACCACTTCAGAATATGAGAGAGCACATTTTAACACATCATCTGATAAGGCAATCATAAATTTGGGAACTTTTGTTTCGACGGCACTCGATTGTTCTGTTAACTACGTTAGTCTTGTGACGTTACCGCGTCCATGTTGTATTAAGTGACGTCGAAGGAAGGCATGCGCTGATGACGTCATCGACGTAAAGGTCCTTCAAATTTTTTAACAAAACGAAAATGACTTCAATATTTATTATGCGAAATTTCGTATAGTTATCTTTCTTGTCGGGTTTTAAGGATAATTCATAGTTTGCATTATATATTGAATGACCCTCGTAGTAGGACTGAGCATTCGTTTATTTTCTCGGCGATGTACTTCAAATGGAAATTAATGAGCTTCGGGAAACATCGGGAACAGGTTCCTCGTAGTCTATAGGAAGCTTCTGGAAAGTCATGTAATACTTTGTGATATCGGGAGGAATCGTGATGAATCTGTTGGTATCGTTAGGCACATTATTTTCAACTTATTTTAGCGACCGATGTGCAATTCACTCAGTGGTTGTAGAAAAAAGATAACAGATAATCGGACAGGGAAGGCAGCACTCAACTTAAACAGCCGTACACAAAAATCATACAAACATCACGTACCACAATTACAAGCACAAAGCCCAACTAAAAGGAAAAATTAACTAAACCGCTAACAGTCCAAGAATCAGCTGTCAACCAGTCGAAAGCCTAAGTCCCAGCTGTCAAAATACTGAAAAAACAAGTTTCAGCTATAAAAAACTGAGTGACCTAGTATCAGCTGTAAAAACGGCTGAGATACTTAGCTTAACAAGATTTAGAGCTGCCAACAGTCCTTAAACGTTTAAGAATGCTAGCTCGGTGATGAAGTGTTCAACTAGTCATCAGAAACAAGACCTGCAAGTAAACACAACAAGAGCAGTTTCAATATAATACCGATGTATAAATTACAGTATTATCTTGTCCTTAAACATGTCGGTGGTGGAATCATCTGCACGAACTGGTTATTCAATAACATTTTTCATCATTGACATGAAACTAGCAATTATATTCAACATTGTATTGCTGCAGTAATTAAAGTACAAAACTATTTTTTTTGTTTTCATTTCTTACGCAATCATCAAATTGGGTGTGTTATATTTGTCACATGGGATGTGATAATGATAGCATTTAGTGAGTTGTAAAACCCACACCTCGTGTTAAATGATTATAAGCGTTGTTGTGCTCGCCTCAACTGCTCTGTTTGGAGGGAAATATCTATCATTATTGTATTTTTGAAACAACTGGCACGAAAATGTTAAAATAATTATTATGATACTACACAACATAATATGCTGTATTCAAACGTAACGGTTACTGTCACCCACCGACACTTGTAACTAATACGCCTGCATGGAAATGTTCAGATTAAGAGGTGGTGAAATATCAACCTTATTGGGAAACAGGAAGTATTAAGATTTGTCGGGGTTAGAGATTCATCCGAGTTACAAGCTTAACTCTTTACCACTATATTGTAAATAATGTTCGTTAAATACAACCAAGTTCTATTCCAAATCCTGAGAGAATAACTACTACCGCATCCGCTCGATTTGTACAAATTATTGCAGACTAAAGATTATATAACATCTGACAGGGAAGGCAGTTAAGAAACTAAATAATAATTATAGTGTCTGGACAATATATCATAGTTTCCTCGGGCTCTCTGTACTTGTTGACATAGTAATTCTTCTTAACGTCTGGCAGAGTTACCGTGAGTGATAAAGATTTGTGACATACCACTGAATGTTTTTAACCACAAACTTGTATGTTTTAAAATGAGCATAGACACTAATAATCAGGATCACACTTATTAAGTCAGGGAATCATATTACCATTGACATCTGGTATATTAAAGCTGCTATATTTGCTAGGAAAGAATTCAAACTATGCTTAAAAAGTGTATAATTTATGTGTGTCAGGGAAACGGGACAGTGTAGCTGTCTAATTAGACTCCAATACTGTAACACAAAATACGTACAGTAAAACCGCACATTACTAAATGGACACTAAGGCAAGGTCGTGTGTTGTTCATGTAGCACGTTTAGTTTAAACATTTTTTTTGCCAAAACATACAAGGTGGCATAAAGACAATTTAACACACACAATTGAGTAAAAGGGTCTGGAAAGTTCTCGCCACTGAACGCCACTAGAACGCCAATATTAATGGTTTTAACGCACAATGGGGGTATCATTGCTGCCTCTTATCCGTCTTTTTTTAGAAACATACATTGTAAACGCTAAATGCTTAATATAGGGCACTCCTATTGAATGAACCAACCAATTTTGCATACAAAATGTATGTGATAAATATAAGTATTTGATGTCATAGTAGGTTACAGTTCACAACCTTCATTGTCAGGCGACAGGAAGGTACACAATAAAACCAAATTTAACTATATTTGGAGTCGCATCTGACTTTTATATTGATGTAAAGTCTCCTACTAGTATGCGAATATTCGTTCAATTAAATTCATTAGATCGGCCAACGACATAACGCGGATTAGTCATTTCAAACCTGTTAGGTAAAATGTTAACCCATCAACTATCTATCAGAATATATATTTCACGAGTTTAAATCTGTTGGTCTCTTTCGTTAATCTGCTTTGCGTGTTTAACAAATTAATTTGTATTCACTAATTGCTCCTCTACGGTCACATTGGTGGCAACAACCTTAATTTAAACGCATAACCTAATATTACTTGTATATTGCTATTTAATATAAGACCAAATCCCTAGTGGGTGGTTCTATATGTAACAAAACAAACTGTAATATCTGGGAAAATTATATAAAGATTGACGGATATATGGGAAGAAAACAAACTACATACGTTTGAATATGACATTTAATTTAATGTAATGGAACTTGAATAAGGAAGTGGATACTCTAAATCTTGGATCCTTTTGGATTACCACCTGGATGTGGGTGAAATGCCTTATACATTTACAAGAATAATGGCTTAATGAGCAATCTTTTGCAAGGTATATTAATATTCAACGACTTGTCGAGTAAACTGTTATTCGCTCATTTCTATTTGTCCCTGGCTATATTCTAAATTGCATTTGTAAAATATATAGCTATGAACATGTCAATTACGCGATAATAAATTGAACATAAAGTCGACGGCCGGACAAATACTTGGATCAGAATAACACGAATCGAATCATTTGTCAACAACATTGGAAGTTTAATCACGCGTAGAAAATGTGTTATTGTATGTTTATAAGTCTGGAAACGATCACCTTAGGTCAGCTGGAAAAATAAATAGCATGTCTATAATACACCAACAACGACCTTGCCGTGTGATTGTTAGAAAAGTCAATTTATCATCAAGTCATGATTCATGGTTGAGAAAGTTCCAGACAGACAAAGATCACGCTGTCAACTTCTACACTATCATCGCAAGATTTTCCGTCCCTGTAGAACGTTCTTCTCATTTGTTACACGTTGTGTTATGTTTGTATCTTTGGTCATTACCCCATCTCTGCTAGTTCCGCCACCATAGTCCTACGCCATGTTATCTTCGGTCGACCAGGTTTTCTTTTTCCAGGTGGTGTCCATCGAAGAGCAACATTTGGTAGTCGAGTTCGGTCCATCTTTAGTGCATGACCTAGCCACCTTAGCCTTCTCAGAAGTGATGTTATAACAGTTGATTTAGTAGTAGTTCTAGTAGTTATTTGTTAGTGCTCTTCTTGGCCAAAATATTCTGCATATTTTGCGCAGGTAACTATAGTAAAAACCTTCTATTTTCTTCATGTTGTTTTGAATGACTCGCCAACATTCAGATCCGTGAAGTAGGACTGATTTTACATTGCTATTGATGTTGATGTTGATACACATAACTTCCGTGTTTGTCTTATTTATATGGATGCCTGTTTCTGCAGTGAATTTGTTGAGTCTGTTGGGTTTTTCTTTGATGTTAGTTAGGTTTGAGGATAATATGGCTAGGTCATCTGCGAAGTCGAGGTCTCCCAGATGTGAAAGGTGGGGCCATTGAATTCCTCGTGGTTTGTCAGCAGTTGTTTGTTGCATGATTCAGTCCACAGTGACAAGGAAGGGAATAGGCGAGATGATGCAGCCCTCTGTGACTCCAGAATTAATTTGAAAGCTTTCAGATGTAGTTATGTTCAGTAATATGCTGCATTTGAAGTTGTCATAGCATTTTCTGGTTTTAGTGATGAATTTTAGAGGTACACCGTAGTAGTGAAGGATTGTCCACAATGTTTCTCCACGAATACTATCAAAAGCTTCTCTGAAGTCAGTGGAGTTGATAAAGAGAGGATTGTTTCATTCGATATATTGCTGAGTTATATTTCTGAGTGTAAAATTTATCTGGTCTATGCAGCCTTTTTCATCTCTTAACGTGTTATCTATGGCTGGTTCCATTCTTAGTAAAATACCCTTACAAAACACTTTGCTAGGTATTGATAAGCGGGTTATTTCTCGCCAATTATCACATATTTGTAAGTCACCTTTCTTCGGTGTTTTGGCAATGATTTGTTTTGCCTAGTCGTCAGGGATGGTGTCAGGGGGTCACCCGTTGAAAATAAATTGCCTTTATGAGGTAGGTCAAAGGTTGGCAATTCTAAACCAAAATAAAGCTTTTTTCTTTATTGTTTCTTTATTTTTTTCCGGTGATAAGAACATACATTGTACACTTGGACACGAACTTTATAAGCAAAGCGGACGCATTGCTGCATTATCTGCATGTTCCTGACAAACGCCCGATGAACACACTGCATTTCTATAACATGTATTCTGTTTATGAAAATCGTAATCAGATTGTAATGGAATCAATTAAATTGCAATTCCACATACAAAAAATGTATCTAATCCGCATAATTATGATAAGAAAGATATCAACAAGATCAAAATTTATTGTACACTTAGAAAATTTCATCAGTGTACAAACTGTTGATACATCTTAAAATTGATCTGGATGTGAGGTCAACGTTTTGTAAAGTATTTTGCGATTGACAATTTCCCGTAATGTTGTCCTTATATATTGTATCTGAGGGTATTAACATTTAAGATCTGTGTTATTTATTGAAAAAGGTCCCAGACAAATAGTAGTCCTAAACTAGGTCAAACTAGATTAACTTGCCTCTGGAGAGGTCAGAAACGCCACTCTCGAAATTTAAAGGTTGCTTAATGTCGTAAAAGTAAATTTGGCAATACGTCTGGTATGTGTTTCTAGTTTCAACGCTAATTTGATTTTCTCAAACTTGAATTGAACTTCACACTAATCCAACCTATAAAACTTACATTCTTTGGTACATAACATAAAATTGATACATGGCTGATATCCTTAGATAAATGTAAACTATAGAAGGTTGTTTTTGGTCTTGTGTAGGAATTATACTCTTATTATCTGTGTGCATTACTCCCTGACAGTGTACCAGAAAAAATGTTTATCGATATCTGTGGTCTATAATCTATATTTATACATATAGGTTATTAACCGGAGTTCTTTATATAATTGTTTGTCTGGTCGAGTACCAGTGACATTATTCTACACAGTAAAGATCCGCTATTAATATAGCAGTCCTCCTTTGTACTAAGAGATTTTCAGCTGACGCTGACTTCGGACTTCGAGAAGCGAACATCGGACTAAACGTAGGGGTCGACCCAAAGAGAATCATTAAATTTTACTAGCTGTATGGGTGGATCATGAAATACTTAGTACCACGGAGGTCGTTATTTTAAATTAGTTTTAATAAATGTTATTATTACTGATACTATTTTTGCATAATTAAGCAATTCAGACACTTTGATGGCCGACGAAATCAATATAAATATTCCACCATCATAGAAATGCTCAAATTAAGAGTTTGTGAAATGTTAACCTGATTGGGACACTAGAAGAAGTACTATTTTTATACTTAAATTGTACTACATGTATGCTTTAGGGGACAAATATGTTGTTCATTATGTTCAGTATATACACTTTTAATTAGAATGTGTTTTTATTACTTATTTATTACTTCTACGTAGTAATTAATACGAAATATATCTACGAATTAGCGTCATGTCGATATCTACTATGTATTAAATTACTATCGATGATGAAGAAATTGAATTAAATTTGTCAAAAATAAAATTTTGATATAACCGAAATTACATACATGTATAATGTCGATCAATTTTTTTAAATATCTCATAAAACGCATGTCGTTGTTGTGCGTGTATCGTTACAATCAGAGCAAAACAAAATGACGTATTATAATAAATTATGAAACTAACAGATATATATTCAGAACAGCCCAATGCACTTGTAAACGCTTCGATTACAGTTGTAGTTAAAGTGATACTTTTTATCTATACTACAATCATTCACACATGTGCACTATAATTGTATCGGTGGAGTTATGCCTCGTTTTGTCAGATACCGCCAGCGGCAGTAAAGAGAAACAGTTATACATTCAACCCCAGGACTTATGAAGATGTTTCATGACCGCTGCAATAACACCCTATGCACCTCAATATTTTGCTCAGAATAAGAAAGACAATATTTTTAAACAAAACTTCATTTGTTTGTTTGTACACTTCCAGTTATTAAATACTTTAATGTTTAAGAAGAGTTTGTGAACAGCAACATAGTATATGTAAATTTAATGTTTAGTTGACGCAAACGCGGTTGTCATCATGCATAAGTTGTTAAACTTAATTATTCCTACCCACCGTGGATATATATTCAATATCATTACACTATCACCACAATGAAATAATCTTATAATGCACTCATACGTGATGCATATGTTTTAATGTTGTAAACATTGGAAATAATTGGAATGTAACGACTGCAACATGGCTAAATATGCGGTATCACGTTTTCTTTCGTTTGATAACTAACAACTGAATAACGGATTAGGTTTCAGAATGGGTTATTTTATATTGTACATGGTTTTCTATCAACCCATTGCATAGACATTAGGGCGAGGGCAACAACGCTCACGAGGGAATCTGCATATGTTATAGCTCGAAAAACATGCGTAAACGCTATTATAGCCCACAAAACATCAATTGATGCGTTTGTATTTCGAAATAATTACATTTTGGCGGGATATTTTGTGGCGACATCGCGAAAACAAACGTTACGTAATAACAGTTTTTGTTGTGAGTGTCGACTTCCGGGATCGGCAAATATCAAGAAAACATGGATAATGCGGGTTTGTTTAAATTTATTATTTAAATTTTATAGAAAATTAATTAGCAGTTACATTAAAATGGGAATTGCAGTTCATAAGATGCTGTTCTCGCGTGAATCTTTATGTTAACGCATGGATTTCGTCCCGTTAACGTATGGGGAATATCACCGTTTTTATGCTATAATTTAAGTTAAACATATTTCATTTCCCACATAAACAACTTGAATAATAACATAAAGACAATGTAACATATAAAATGGAATAAGTGGAATGGGAAGTTCTCTTAACTTAGCTGGAGCTGAATTTGTTACACTGTTCGTACACACACCGTGATCATCACCATCTACACTAAATCAATCGTTTTAATAACGCGTTATGATGCGCATCATGGCTGTCTACTATCCGACTTATTGTATCTATTTTAGGAACATACAATGTACAGTTTACTACTTACTATAGGGTCACCCTTGTTGAAAGGACCATCCTATTTGGCTCACAAAATGTATGGGGCACCTATACGTATTCCATGCCACAATATTCATTGCTTGGCGTCATGAAGGTACTCAATAGCTAACTAGTCGTATCTGATTTTTATAATCATGTAACATTATATTAAGCTCATTAAATCAACCAACGGCATAAAGGAGGCATTCGTATTAAGATGTCTGTTTAGATATTTACCCATCAAATATAAATAAAATATGTATATTTTATGCGTTTAATGCTATATGCCTCTCTCGCTAATCTGCTTTACGGGATTAACGAATGAAGTTGTTTTCACTAATTATTCCTCTACGGAGACATTGGCAACAAAAACCTTAATTCGAACACATCGCATATTATTAAATTGCTATTTAATCTAAGACCAAATTTCCCGAGTGGGTTAGTTCTAGATGTAATAAAAAAAACTGTAATATCGGAGGACATTATAAAGACTGACAACTATATGAGAAGAAATCCGACTATATTCGTTTGGATAAAATACTTAATTTAATGTAATGGGAACTAAATAATGGAGTGGATGCTGTAAATATTGAAACCTTTGGATTACCACTTTGATTTACCACTATGAAGTGGGTGAACTGACTTAAATAATTGTAAAGGCTAAATATTGTCATTTGTCAAGAACAGTGCCAGTTTAATAACGTGTGAAAACAGTGTTAATGTATGATGATAAGTCTGGACACGATCAACTTATGTCAGATGGAAACAAAAGCATGTCTATCTATCATAGACAAACAGTGACCCTGGAGTGTGATGGTCGCAAGTCACGTTCTTGTCTAGTTATTGTCAAGATTGAGAAGGTTCTGGACATACAACTATCATGCTGTCAACTTCTACATTCTCATCGCAAGATTTTCGTCAATAAAGTTAGAACGTATGTCTCATTGGTTACATGTTGTGTACAGTTTGCCTCAGGTCCCGGCGTTCCAAAGACGTTGTACATAATGTTATTGGTACATGCATAGCTGTCGCATGCGCTCAGAGTAACGCACCAGCAAACCCTAACCAATAGTGCATATTATCATATGATATTTAAAACAGAATAAAATACATCAAAACAGTTTTTGTCATTTGTTATATAGTATTCATTTTGCATGGACCCTTCTGCTACTGTTTATATTCGAGCAGTTACTAGAACAATAAACTGCTGGCTGTGAGACTTTATAACAGTACACTGTTTTGGTGGACTTACTCATTTCTTACTGACGATATGACATGAGCATGATGAAGTCGTAAACAGAATATCCAGCATACTTCAAAACAGTAAAAACAGAATGTTCTTACGATCTGTAATTACAACATTATTATAATACTACATGGTTGTGCCGATTAAGAATGAATGATACAGGCCTGCCATAAGAAAATCATGCAAAAGCCTGAGATTTTAGCAAACATTGAATTCAAGCGCGCGATGATGACAAATTTAAAATGCTACGCTTAGCGCGCGACCCCCTAATTTATGCCGCTTAGCGCGCGAACCGCCTAATTCAAGCCGCTAATTTCATTTATTAAATTTTAATTAGATAAAGCAATACAAACTAATTGTTCTGGAATATTAAAGGTCCTAAAACCAATGAAGAAGAGCCCTACATTAAAAATAAAAACTGGTAGCCTTGTCTAAGCAAAATCATGTAAAAAATATGCAATTTCCTTAATTCTAATAAATGAATTAGCAAAATATATTTAACTGACGTGAACAAATACCAACAAATACATTGTATTTTAATCATTTTCGATAATAGACACCTATAGTACAATCAGAGCTAAGCATAATCAAAGTACTGAGAGTACTGATGGGAGGCGATCTGGTTGCTGCTACTAAAGCTTAAACCGACTTTACACGTTTAATGTTCGTTTTCTTACTGCCGATCTTGTCTTGAATGTCAAAATAGGCATATGTGACTATATAGGCATGTTGGGTATCTAAATAATTGTTAAAAGGTGCATATTAATTTATATGTAATACGTGTATTGAATGCGTATATCAAAAGTGGCTTTAAAAAAATACTACGCGCCTATTTATCAGATTCTACAGTACCGTCTTGTAATCACTTCCCTCACAGCGGGAGACAGTCTATAGAAAGCGGCTAGCTAGTATAGCGACACCATAATTATGATTGCATAACAGTACTTTGCAGACCGTATACGATTCATTGATAAAACCATCACTGAAGTTTCTAAAAATAGCTTTACAGCCGGGACATTTGATGAACACGTCATTTTCGTACTATGAAACAAGTTCGGTATCAGCCGGTGTAGTGATTTTTTTGGCCAAAATACCGATTTAACGAACAGTTTCACAATAATTTTTGATCTTAGAATAAACAAATGTTGCTGATTGGCTTAAATCGGTTAAAAAATTTTGAGAAACATATGTAGCAGTATTGGGAATGTTGACAGTTTCTGGAACTACTTGAATGCGGATTCACATAGCAGCCTAAAGGCGGTTAATTTTGTATTAAGAAATGGGCAATGGTAGTAATGCGAGGCTTAATCGCCTCCCAAAAATCAAATTAATAATATAAAAATGCAGAAAAAGCACGTCAGTAGAAGACCGACCTTAAAACCATATATGTCTAAAAGTCGTTTTATACATGTTTATGGAAAATAAAAGCGTCCAAGTGAGCCAGATCGAGTCCATTTAATCTGAATCAAATTTGGGAAACAACGGGAGGTAGTACATTTTATGACATGTGCTTCCTGTTAATTGCTTTGTCACCAATTATACCGACTCGCAATATACACCATCGTTATGAAAACGGTATACACTGTTGTTGAGTACCATGAACGCTTTGATTTTATCAAGATTGCCGGTAAATTGGACCTCAAAGCCGGTAAGCCTGTAATCACATCAGATTGCCGGTAATTACCGGCTCAATGCCTGAGAAATGGCAGGCCTGATGATACAGCCTTTATTCGTACGCACGCATTGGAGACATGCGTATTAATTACAGTGGAACCCCGCTAATCCGGACCCCTCCAATCCGGATTTCCCTCTAATCCGGGCGGATCTGTTGGTCCCGAATATTCTTATTCATGTTTTAATACGTTTTTACCCCTCGGATCATTTTTTGTGGTGTTTAGCAATGCCTTCAACTAAGATTAACATACAAGTATCTAAAAATAGAAACCCCTCTTATCCAGACACCTCTCTAATCCGGACTTTTTGTCTGGTCCGGACGAGTCCGGATTAGAGGGGTTCCACTGTACATGGTTTATTTTGTCTAATCACACAAATCCAGAAAGGAATTAATGAACAGCCTTACTATAATATTAGGTCTGAGTTTTTTGTTCTGTCGCATAATTAATGAAGAGTAAAAACCTTGCATAGCAAGATATGGTTCGTGATCAGTGACATTTTGCTCAGATTCCTTATTTGTTCTATAATAACATGTTAGCAATAATTCTTTTAAATATATCGTGGTGTCATAGATCAGTGAACAAAGTTTTTTCAGTCATATAATTGGAAACATATTCATTGATATGCATTTTGAGCTTGATCACCGAAACTTTATTGGATATATGCGGTAGCAAATGTAAATGTGTGCAGACATTAATGTTATATTGCTCGTAAGTCATATGAAACTACATGTATTTCTGTAGTCAGATATTTGAAAAAACTCAATATACACTTAACAAATCTGAAAATGGGCATGCGTTTTTACGTAACGTTTTTTGTTTATATGCTATTGACTACCACTTGATTTGATTAAGGAAGTTATTAGCCCCGCCGATCAATTTGGTAGGGGGTGTTGAAAATGCGTTGTCCGTTCGTCAGTCTGTCTGTGCGTCCGTCCGTCCTGCCTTCCGACGGCAGTCATTTCTCTGTAACTAGTTCGTAGAATTTCATGAAATTTGAAATAAATATACACAGACCCGTCAAGTTTTTTCCGATGTAATAATAACTCTAGTTGCCACGGCAACCGATTGGAATTTTTTTAAAACTCATAAACAACAACCACTGGTCAGATTGCAAAATATCTTTACGGAAATAGTGTTGGGTGACCCTCTTCGTATTTTTTTTTATTCCTACAAAAACAGTTTTGTCATGATTCGTCAAAAAAATCGCCACCAGTTGGTGGGGCCAGTTTTTCCAAATAGATCTCTAGTAAAATCATAAAAAATGAACCACTACGCCAGATTTGATAAAATACATATATAGTTTTTGGGTGACCCTCTTACAAAATTGACATTTTTGTCATGATTCGTCGAAAAACATGGCCGCCATTTTGATGGGGTTCCATGTTTATTGATCATTTTTCCGTAGATGTACTGCTCTTGATTTATTGAACAGTTGTTACAAACTGTGCAATAATACTAAGCTTGCATTTCAAAAACTGTACAATGATACTGATGACCTGTTGGCGGGGGATATCAAGTCAACGAATTTGCTTGCTTCTTCAAGATTAGATACAGCTGTTTATTAAACCATGAAACATAAAAAACGTACAATCTACGAGAAATTGACGTGTCGGTGCAAATGATTGTTATGTAAAGTCAATTGGAACTATATATATCGTAAACAACTAACACAATAAGGCGATTTTTCACTCAACTGCAGTGTGACTGTTTACTTTTAAATAATGCTTAGTAGCACATTTTGATTGTTATGGACATTAATGTGGTCAAGGGAGGTGACCCGTAGGAAATGGCCAAATTTCATTATTTCTGTCTCCGTGATATGAACATACATAATTATATAATTAATCAAAGCCAATTTATATCGGTAGACAACCTGATTTAGTAGTTTTAGATTGTTTAACATTCTGTTGGAAGTTTTTTTAAAAAAACATTCATTGCTAAGAAACAAGTTCGAGAAAGACAAATTAAATGATTTCCAAATAATTTCCACAAATAAAGGTCAAATTACGTGTTTGTATTTCTTCATGAACTAGATATAGTTTTCACGTAGGAATAATCCGACACGCATTTTACTGACGTTGACTTTCAACAGCATAATGACTGGCTCTAAACACTGTGTTCGTATTCATGGCTACAAATTGATCTTTATAGTCATACATTATATTGTAGTATCGACATAAACACGACATCTTTGAAGTATGAATTCTTCGTTATCTGCAAAAAAACAGTTTTATTCAATCTCGAAACATGCTAGATATTCCTTGCTCAATAATCTGTTTCAAAATATCTCGATACTCATTGAGCTATTCATTGAAGATATAATTGTTATAATTGATACAGTGTAAAGAGATGAAAATAATAACGAGTGTTTCCTTTGCTTGCATGTATGAACCCTTCTACGACTTTGCATAAAAACCTTACGAAAGGAACACATAACGAAAATCCTTATTTAGGCATCGGTAAATCGGCCCCCATGTTAGATTTGTAACGAATGTGAGTTGAATACGTTAAGTTTATCTGATTTCGTCCTTCCACCGGCTTTATATACTGCCTAATTAACCATTCTTTGTCATTACTCTTGAATGATGTTGCTACTTCGAGTTGAAAGTGATTGTTTGCAGTGATGATGATAGTACTGGACTACAAATAAGCCAAGCGATAATAACGACGTTTTTTTTGTTTCATTAGAAGTACCGTAGAAATAGTGTATTTAAAAACGACAATAACCAGTATGATAGGGCATGCAACAATAAGCTAAACAGAAAAACAAAATAACAAGAAAAACTAAACTTAACACGAAACCCCACTACAGCAGCCTGCCGCGTCGCTGTGTATTGTTGTCTACAGACGAGGTACAGATGTGGTACAGTTCTTTGTACATGGTCAGGATATGAATAAACGTAACTGGAGATTTGACTTTGACAGCTGTTTCCCGTTGTTCGTCTTAGTTTGGCGCTAAACTAAAGCTCGTGATGTTTATATAGACGAAATATTGATTCAGAAAAGCCTTTTTTAATAGTTAAAGACACGCTTGCTTCGAATTGAACTTATTTCAAAATGGAAGTGTGATTTATTTCAATGAATTTAACAATTGTATTGTGATCCATTGCAATAAAGTAAAATATCGTTAGCCTTTTAACTATTAAAAAGGCTTTTCAATATATGTTAAAACTATGAAAATGATTCAAAAATCATAACTCATAAACGAGGTTTAAATGCTTGCCGGAAAAGGGAGAATGCACGACGATACGAGAATCAGGGATATAGCTGGCTGAAATATAGTATTTACGTCGAAGACATATGTGCAGAGCATGAACAAATGCATGATTGAGCTTGACGATATTAAGTAGTTTGTAAATATATAGATTTGTTTTATTATGCTTCAGGGGTGGCACCTGCAAAACGTTCCGTTGCTATACACATGTTCGAAATTTTACGGAAGTAACTATTATTAGCAATATTATTGCTTCAGTTAATGATCACCTATAAACACAATATCGGCTCCCTATTTAAAAGAGTTATAAGGTACATGCTATCAACTTTCAGGGTAACTGTAAGAGTTTTGTAAATGCATTGATAAAACAGTTCCATTAAGTATATGTTTATTTTTCTTTGTAAATGCATCTTCACTGGTTAATTTCGGTCGTGTTTCAATCATAATACGGACTTCCTGTTGACCGTTGTAACTCTAGTTCTCAAAGAAAATGAATGGACATGTGTTACTTCTGCGTTCTGCCTTCTGATATTGCCTGAGAGAGAAACGCAAATACGTCATTAATCGGTCTTACATGGAAACAAGCGTTAAATGGCACTGTCTTTTTATCCATTACATCGAAGGACGTTGTTAAAATATACTACGACACTGTTGGTAATGATTTATTGTTCTAAATCATTTTCACTGCTCATTATCTAATATCGTTATTTACAGCATCTTAGAGTGTGGCTGGATAATTCTTCGTCATTGGAAGATTAAATTATATCCTTAAAATATCATAGCAGTCGATACATCCAACATCGCCCTATCCACTAGTTATGATGACTTGTATCTTATTTATTGCTACCACAGGCTACGGGATTCCATTTTTGAGGAGGGGGTGCAATACCACCCTTTCAGTATAATAAATGTATAAAGCGATTTTGAATTCCTAATAGAATATGCCTTTGAGATATTGACTAGACACACAACAAACAGTGATGTCCATATTATGTAGACAGTATTGGTATCTCAGTAAAGGTATTTAATTCCGTAATGGAATGTCGTTACATACACATATATGTCCACTTTTGAACATTATGTACAATTGAGCATAGTTCAAGCTTTACTTTAACTAATCATCTCAGGTTTTCATGACATACATTGCTAAATCATTTTTTTCTGTTCGCATTACCCCCTCGGGTAGGCCTGTGGATTGTCAGGTATGTGCCGATCCTTTTCGATCCACGAGTGGGGGTGAGCGAACCGCGAATTAGTATTTCACATTTCATGAAGACAAATAATTCCGTAGAGAGACTTTTTACTTTAATAACATCACATACTAACGTGTACAAGGGTACATGAAGACAACTAAAACGAATAATATGTAATCAAATACGAGGCACAGAAAAAAGTTAAAGAACACCAAACAACCATGTCTTCTCACTCTATTGACTAATTAATGATTGCTTAAGAAAGCTTTTGATTAGATCATAGTCTCCCAAGATCTTCGTTCCTTAAGTGGACTTTATATAACAAAATTGTAAGACCATCGACACTACCTGACTAAGTTGATTAGAAACAAAATACTTTAAAGTCCATGCAATAATTTACCATAAAACTGCACAGTCATTATTAGATGAGAAGAATAACGATTGTCTTGGGGATAAGCTCGGTTTATTGCTCATTTGAATTAATTATATCATATGGCCTTTTGAAGCAGCATTTAATTTTAAAATTAATGATAGGTAAAAATATTATAGTGATCTAACAATTTAATGATTAGACTAGTGCGTACCTATTGTTAAAAAACTCGTAGATAAAATTACAGTAATGTGCTATTGCCGTTTGCTCTAATTATTAAACTTCTATATTTACAGCAGACAAATGAACCCGTGTAAAATAACTCTTTATGTGATATATTGCATGTTTAAAAAACAATAATCAATGTTAACGCACAGACGTTACATGACGTTGACGTTATTTATTGCAAAATGTACGTCTCGCACATTACTACACGTTGTAGATTTTGACTGATGCTATTGATAAGAAAAAAACATAACCATTAAATGATAAAAGGTACAGGTGTATTAATTGTAACATTTCGTGGACAAATTTGCGACTGTATTGTCCATTATATTTTGTTTAAACGAACGAAAATATTAACAATAAGGTAAATAGTTATTAGAATTTTTTTATTTATTGCGTTAATCTTTACTTTTATGGTATGCATAACGTTTCTCCATCCTTTCTTTTTCTATAAAAGTTTCACTGTATCCTTGCATTTTATACGTCTTTGATAGAACTGTAAAACTATTTTAAAATTGATAAATTTTCTGTTTATAATGATTCATAAAACGCTAGTTCGCGTTATAACCTCAACTATCGCGTTTTTAGTCAGTTTCGGGCCGTGGAATAACTTTAACAGTTTAACACGTATGTATCACAACGAAAATTAGTGCAAACGAAACTCTGATAAATGAGTCACACATTATTTGGATACCAATTATACACGTACATCGGAATTGTATATTATAAGCTTTGAAAGTTACATAATTTATAGATACCGATGAATTTCATACATGTACAAACATTTCAACGTGGCTAGACTTTTTCAAACAAAAATATCACAATGCTTAACGTGTATATTTCTTTTGAATGTGATACTAATGTAATCATTATCAAATACCAGATATAGTATCTTTCTTTGACGTGATTTCTTTCTGAAACAACTTCTTGCACAACAAGTCGGCTTTTTCTTATAAAAATATCAAATGGGACAATCTATCCATCTTCAAACAGTTGCCTACAACCAAAAAACGCCCGACGTTACGATACTTCCGTCTTCAAGATATATAACGTCACTTACCACCAATAATATGGCAAAATTACTGTGAATTTGGCGATAGAATAGAAAAAATATACTAATATTTGCGCGGGAAAATCGTGTTACGCTGGGACATCAAACTGTAGCAGCCGCGCGTCAATTAAAACATAATCATTACGTTATGCTCTCATCACATATGAAAACGTTAGATTTGTTACGATTTCTTTTCTGAATAATTTGATTTCGCGTTTATTGGTGTGTCTTTCAAAAAATTAAGTGCACTACTAGATTTTATACCTGTGCAGTTCACGTAATTTCCACAATAGTCGCAACATTGTTCAAACGTCACATTGTTCCACTTTACCCAGGTGTTGGAATGGGTACCGGAGAGTGTCTAAAGCCAATGTACTGTAGCCGGTGACGTGGGTAATAGCCGACTTTCGACGACATGGTCGATGTATAAACGAACAATCGGCTGAAGAGACAAATGTCTGAAAATATACTTCTTCACTGTATTCTACTTAAATAGTTACACTAAGTTTAATATGTAAGCATTTAGCATGTTGACAGTGTACAAAATGGTTTGCTACTCAAGCCTATGTTTTTTATATAGACGAGTATTTTCGATAGGCCCAACACTTGTATCAGAAGTATTGGTAATATTCCATTGTGACATCATAACGTCAATTTTAGTTATAAGTTTAATATTTGATCGGGATTGGACATAGTTAATACGGAAAAATTACCCGCAGGATATATCAGAAGAAAGAAAGGAAATTATACACGGCCAAATATTGGTCATTTGGGATTACATAACATTTGTAACTGCATTACAGTTTAGTTACACACCTACGGGCTAATTGCATGTTCAATAAAGGATTGCAATTGTCACTTTTGGACATTATGTTTAATTGAGAAATGTTCTAGCTTTACTGTAATAATCTCAAGTTTTCATGTCAAACAATGCTAAATCATTATTTTTTCTGTTCATATTACCCCCTCAGGAAATCAAGAAATCTAAGATTCCACAAAAATAAAAAAAGTAATAATATAAGGTAGTGTAATAGTTTTAATGTCCAATATTTGTAGATAATTAGATATGGAAAATAACATAGACGTCTCCTAAGGACTTGTTTCCTAAAGTGGACTTTATATAACAAAATTATAAAACCAACGACTTTACCCGACTAAGTTTATTAGAAACAAAATACTTTAACGTACATAAAATGTTAACCTAGACCAAAAGTGTCAGTAAAAGTACAGTAAACCGATTTATAAATCGCACAAATTGGTTTTGGGGAAATTTAAGCATTTCTTTTTTCTATGTCATCACAAAACAGTTACCGAAAGACGATTATGGAAGGCGTTAGGGGAAATAAGAAGGCAGACGAATGAAGAAATTTTGAACACGTGTCAAAATAAACATTAATCAAAATGATACGTAATGTATATCTAAGCGAAATTACTAATTCGTATACAACATAAACAATATAGCACCAGAGCATTCTGTATTCAGAAAGCGTGGCACCGTATACAAAACACTTTTTTTGGTTGGAGTATCGTTTCCCAGTCAAATCGTCTTGCCCAGTGGTTTGTTTTTGCGCGTCACCTGCTAATCACAAACATGACGCCAATATGGAGTCATTTGTTAAATTGTAATATGTTTTCGCAAAAATTTATACCGGACATACGTCTATCCTCCAAAGTATTAATTGATACCTTTACAAAATTTAAATCATAATGATTGTATACAATAATATAATAAGATCGTTGCGCCTCTAAATCGGTTAGATATAAGTGTTTATAATATCTCGCATAATATTTAACGAAGTATAAGCGGTTTTCTCATCTAAACTAAAAATAGTATGTTCTATGTATAGTGGTCATGTAGCCGCTATATCGATATTTGATTTTGAATTAATTGGAATGAAATGTGTTATACGAGTATTGAACTCTGCCATACCGAAATTATATACGTTATGACCTATAAAAAATCACGATACAGTATACTGTGTTTGTGATTTGACTTTGAATATTACTTGGACTAGATTCAGTACGCTAATTTAGAATTTGAGGACTGTTCGAAAAGAAAAACAAATGACTCTCACAATTGTTTCCAGTATTTACAGAATCAGTAACAACAAAACTCGTATTAAACCGTCAATGAACACTCATTTACACAGTACACACTACTTTAACAATTTTGAATACTATATTGAACGTATGTTTAGAAGTCTGCAAAAGGTACACAATGCATGCACTGCAATATTGACACCACGACAGTATTTCCATCCCATTAAGAAACATGGATTAAACTACAGCAAACTATATGTTGATGTTGTACGGAAACACTTAAACGACACTCGAATAACTGACAGGGAATTCATCACTCACCAGAAACAGGAAGGCACGATAGGCACAACAAGAAGCAGACACAACAAAACATCACCAGGAACAGCAAGACAGGAAAGGAAAAATCACAGTACGAGTACAATGGCAGACATAAAAATGAGTAAGAAATAAAAAAAAACTTGACAGATGGTGTCCTTAAACAGATGGTAACGAATCGGACAGGGGATTTGGCAGTACAAGTTAATAAAAAACATTTTGTTTTCTTTCCAGACAGAGACTTAATATTCCATCAACAACTCTTCTGGACTTTCCTCTGAGATTTGATATGTAACAGCACACATGTTTTGCATACTATTATTATACATTACCCCATACATGTCTCGTCATTCTACTGAGATGGTGTAAAATATGTAAACTGTCACATATTCTGCATGGTATATAGTAAGGAGATATTGACCTGATGCTTACCTTTATGTACGAATATATGACAAGGTTGATGCGTTAAATATAACTTTTCTGGCGTTGACCGAGCAAAATAGTGTTCGTATTACACATCCAGCGTCTTCGTAATACACGTTACGCTTATGAAAGCATACAGCCGTGGTTATACAATGTACTGTTTAAAAGTCTCACGGCCAGAAGTTTAATGTAATAGTAACTGCTCGAATATAAACAATTAAAGTAGCAGAAGGGTCCATGCAAAATGAAAATTGTATAACAAATGAATCAGCGACACAAACTGTTTTGATGTATTTTATTCTGTTATAAATATCATAAAAATATGCACTTTTGGTTAGGGCTTGCCGGTGCATTACTTTGAGCGCATGCGACAGCTATACATGTACCAATAACATTATGTACAACGTCTTTGAAACGCCGGGACCTGATGCAAACTGTACACAAAATGTAATGTACACATAATAGGTTCTAACTATATAGACGGACACTATTGCGATGAGAATGTAAAAGTTGGCAGCATGATCGTTGTATGTCCAGAACTTTCTCAACCTTGAAAATAACTTGACAGGAACGTGACTTGTCCAACCATCACACTCCAAGGTCGTTGTTTTTATATGATAGACATGCTATTTAATTTTCCAAGTGACCTAAGGTGATCGTTTCCAGACTTGTAAGCATAAAAACACATCTCCCACACGTGATTAAACTGGCACTGTTGTTGACAAATGACTCTATATTGAGTTATCCTGATCCGATTATTTATCCAGCCGTCGTTTGGTGTTAACAAAGTTACGATCTAAAGGATATGTTAGATGTTCTTCTGCAGTTGATCATCGCGTTATTGCCATGTTCACATTGCTATATATGTCACATATAGGGAACAAATGCAATTTAGGATTTAGCCAGGAGAAAACTAGAAATGCAGGAGTAACAGTTTACTCGAAAGTGCGGTCGTTTTGGAAATAAATCTACATTTTGAATAATTGCTTGCTTAGCCATTACATTCGTTAAAGTCGGTTCACTCATATCAAAGTGGTAATCAAGAAGGATCCCATATTTAGAGCATCCGCTCCCTTACACAAACGCTGAATGCGAAGTTCCCATTACATTATATTAAGTGTCATTTTCCAATGTATGTAATTGGTTTTCGACAGGCTTTGTATAATTTCATCAGGTATGACAGTTTTGTTTATTACATCTAGAACTACACACTCGGGAAATTTGGTCTTAGATTAAAGGGCAATATAATAGTATGTGATGTGTTTGGATTAAGGTTTCTGTTGCCAATATGTCCGTAGAGGAATAATTAGTGAAAACAACTTCATTCGTTAAACTCGTACAGCAGATCAACGAGAGAGGCCTATAGCTTTAAACGCATAAAATATGCTTATTTTATAAATATTTGATGGGTAAATAACTAAACCTCCTTTACGCCGTTGGCCAATTTAATGATCTTAATAGAATGATACATACATGTAATTATCAAAATCAGATGCGACTAGTTAGATATTGGCTCCATTAGTACAGTACCTTCCTGACGCCTAACAATGAAAGTTTTTGCATTGAAAATTTATAGGTACTGCATATATATATTGGGTGTTTGGTCCTTTCAAAAAGGGGTACCCTTTAGTAACTAGTACAGTGTATGTTTCTAAAATAGATACAATACGTCGGATAGCAGACATCTATGATGCACATCATGATGCGTTAAAACGATTGATATAGTGTATATGGTGATGCTCACGGTTTGTGTATGAATAATGTAACAGTATCAACTCCAGCTAAGTTAAGAGGACTTTCCAGGCCACTTGTTCCATTTTGAATGTTACGTTGTTTTTATGTCATCATTCAAGTTGTTTATTTGGGAAAAGAAATATATTTAAACGAAAATACAAAATGTACCTACATAAACAACACACAACCTCGCCTTATCAACATGATAATGTGTGCTTGTATTGTACGTATTTTGTGTTACAATGTTTACGTCATATAGTCTTATATGAACGATACACCGTCTCGTATTTTTGACCCACATAAACATTTCTTTAGCGTAGTTTGAATTCTTTCCTAGCAAATATGTCAACTCTGAAATATCAGATGTCACTGGTTATGTAAACTTAACTGAATAAATGTGATCCTATATTATAAGTGTCTGTTTTCATTCTAAAACATACAATAATGTGTTCCAAAAAAACAGTCAGAAGTATGTCATAAATCTTTATCACTCACAGTGACTTTGTCTGACGTTTAGAAGAATAACTATGTCAACAAATATAGAGAGTCCTGTGAAATTATAACATATTTAGACATCCAGACACTTTAATGATTATTTAGTTGCTTAGGTGTCATTTAACAAAGGATGGTACCTTAGGAAAATAACATTACATTATGCTAGAGGGTACATTATATTAACATCACATCATGTAAGGCGATAATAAACATCACATTATGCAAGGCGGTATTAACCTTGTCCTTTGAGTTTCAATTGTACTCAAGTATTGATATTTTAGACATGCATTTCACCAAGTGATGCAGCAATCATTACTTGACGAGAAAATTCTGAATCAAAATAGCTCTTAATATAGTTGTATGACATACACTACTGTGGTATTTAAGGAGGATCGCGCTATCTAGTGCGCGTGACCGGGAATTTACATTTCGATCTACCAGTCATAAATGAGGATAGACATATAATTTAGTTTCAATGATGGCATATAAATATGAATACATATATGATAAAAAACATAATGATAATGCAAAACGGTCTTATGTTAAACGTTTGTGCAAGACTGTATGCAAAGTAGGTTGCGAACGGTACAATTCTTAAGTATTTAGAAATGTTCAAAACATTTCATTCCCATATGCAAATGTATGCAAACAAGGTGCTTTAAGCGGATTGCTCCAAAACAAGACAGGCTGATTGCCCCTAGATTTTTTATCTTACTTAACTGAAAGTCTATATTCTTAAGTATATAGAAATGTTCAAAACATTTCATTCCCATATGCAAATGTATACAAAATTAGTGTTTTTAGGCGGATTGCTACAAAGCAAGACAGGCTGATGGGCCCAATTTTTTTTATTTTACTTAACTGAAAGTCTATACGATTGTAAAAAATTAATCGATGGTTGAAAATGTTTGGCCACTCAATTACAGTAGAACTTCGATGCCTCGAACAGTACTTGCCTCGAACACCCTAGATGCCTCGAACTGGTTCTTCGGTCCCGGCAAAATCCCTTCTTTATTCATATGGTAAACAGTAGATGACTCGAACAATATCTAGGTCGAACACTCGAACTGATTGCGCGGTCCCTTGCTATGATTTACCCTTAGATGAGTCGAACAATACAAGTTTTCGCACCTTTCATTGACTGCTGAAATCCATTGTTCGACCGCGGGTAGTCGGCGACAAGTTGTGATAACAAATGTACCAAACAATTTTTTGTGTTCAACTGCATTGAATAACGAGTTTTTAACACTTATACATCCATTAAATAGATAAAAAAAAATTGTAACTTAATTATTTTTCGTTAAACAAATTCAGAAACAACAATAAATTGGAATAAAATTATCATTTTTCAAAGATAGTCAAAAGTTTTTGTTACAGTTCCATTCATTTACTTGTAGTCGAACTTGACCCAGGAAATAAGGATATTCTGTGGCTCGCTGCTTTATACTCGTATATAAATATGCCATTTAACAAGAAACCTGTAACACACGTGAACACTCGAAGAGCTTGTCGGAGATAAATCAGAGTTCGTGTCAATTTTGTCAAACTATTGTTTCATTATTGTTATGAATAATATTACAAAATTATAAGACACCTATTTTAGTTATACACATTAATTATACAGTATACACACACGAGTTGTACGTATACACGTACCGATATCAGTTCGAACTTATACCCATGCATATTCTTGAAAACCATAGATGCCTCGAACAGGTAGATGGCTCGAACTATTTTCCGGTCCGAAGGTAGTTCGAGGCATCGAAGTTCTACTGTATATTTGTTTCAAAATATTTTGGTAAAAGAGTGCTGTACATGTTATCAAGTACAAATCCGTATTAAATAAATACTGACTTTCTAATTCTGAGTAAATTATTGATTTGCATAGGGTGTCACAAGACCTGAGGTTGAACATATAACTGTATCTTATTATTGTCGCTCGTGACATCTGACAAAACGAGGCACAACACCACGAAAACAATTATACAATCTGATGAAAATCATATCCTCAAACCCGCTACGCATGAGTATCTGACGTCGGCCTATGAAGGTCACCTCAGGCGACCTTTCCCATTAGCCAATCGGCGCCTTGCTTTCAGATTTATGAAAGCGATTTAATTCTATTTTTAAATGCGGTAGTTAAGCGCCGATTTCGTTCTGATCACCTCGGTCTTTATGGATTGCAATATTTACCAGAGACCCACGGAAATGTCCGAGCTTTAATGATTGATAATCAACAGTGCGTTTATGTAAAATTATATGTACTTCAAATTTTGCAATGACCGATTTAATCAGGATTACTCCAAAACATCAGATTATAGTTGTGGACAACTGTTTTATTGGTAATTTACCGTTTATTAATACAAACGAAGTACCATTGTAACTAGATATATGATTGGCTGAATTATAAATAGATATACATAGCGATAGTGGAAATACTAATTTCTGAAAATACAAACTCGTATAGCGTCGCCATCAGATCTACCGGTAAGGAAGATCAAATACTTTAGTCAGATTGACAATTATAGTGCACGTGCGTGAATGATGGTAGTCTAGATAGGACGTATCACATTTACAGCTACTGTAATCGAAGCATTGGCAAATGCATTTGAAGCTGTTTGGAATATATTACTGTTCTTTTTTCATAAATTATAATAAAGTGTTATTTTGGTTTGCTCTTATGTAACGAGACCAAAAACAACAAAGACATGCGTTTTATATGATATTTTATTGATATAAATGCAATGTCGGTTACATTGAATGAATTTAATTCAATATCTTCATCATCGCAAGTAATTTAATACCTTGTAGATATCAACATGACTCTAATTCGTAGATATATTTCGTATTGGGTTTTATAGTATTGGAAGCTAGTACAATGTAAAGAGTAAACTACCTAGAATGAACATACAAACACTTGCCAGAGTAATCACAATCTTCTCAAATTGTCGTACAGAGGTGCAAGGACCGGATTAAATATGTTAACCACACAATTTGTATAGTTTGCGGTTGTAAATCTAAGCTAATGCCTGATATGCTTGATTAGAAAATGCTACATCATTTGTAGACTGTGAAATTATACAATTGCCATTGTCTTGCAAGTTTTATGTATGCGTGGATGACACTAATAGTATTAATAATACACAACGTAACATACACAATAGTTATGTAATTCATCATACAACCACAACAGATTACCACGTTTATGATGAGTAGTCCCGTCTTTTAAAACGTTCGAGATGCATTCAAAGTCTGGTGAAATATCGAACAGCATTTGAAGTGTATTCTAACTCATAACTGCATTCTGGTTATATTATTCGGCATTCTGACAACACTCGAAACATTAAATAAAACCAGTGCATGTACTATTTGAATACACTATACCCGTGACCAATCCCCTACCTTAAACGGTATTATGACTTCTGCATGTGAAGACATGCCGTTATTCACTATAATATATCATTCCGGTCGGATTGGAAGTGTATTTGATTTGTATTCGAAGCATTGCAACAACGTTTCAACGAAACTATAATATATTTGGTCTATCCTTCGTAATGTGTTTCAAATTTCCATTTCTTAAATCCGACACAATTCAGCTGATTCGAGATTTGTGTGATGAGAGGTATTATATTAAGAACAAGGAGGGCTGCTATATTAAAAGCGGATCTTTACTGTATAGAATAATGTCTCTGGTACTCGACCAGACAAACAATTATATAAAGAACTGCGGTTAACCACCTACATTTATGTATGAGCCAGTCTCCAGGAAAACCTGCTATTTTGACAAAACATTTGATTTTGAGATTTTTTATTATCTAAAAGAGTAATCCTAATGAAGCAAAATGCAAAAGAAATTTTGTTAATATCATGATTTTTGAGGAAGATACAGCTGTTTAGTTGAGGCCCTTTTCAGTCCCTTTTTGCGTGACGTCGCAAGCGTCATTCAAGCGTTATTCGACGTCGTTGTAACAAGGACTTTATAAATACTGCATTTGATCAATTCTTGACGTAAACTGGTCAAAATGGTATCAAGTTTTAGAATGATGTTTTAAGTTTTAAAATATACATCCAAATTGTAAATGCTCACATTTAGAAAAAGACTACTTCTGTTTTAAACAACTAACTCCTCGTTTTTCTCAATCAGAGTACTTTTTTGAAATTGGTCACCATGGCAACGAAGTAAATGATTTCGACATTATATATTAGGAAATTTTACAGCTAAGATATAGCTATATATGGATAAATTCCTTAAAATTGAATCTATTGATATGTCATTTTTTCTTATTTGAAAGCTTTTTAAAAGCTTGTTACATGCAGTAATTACATAATGTCATTATAGCAGGTTTTCCTTCAGACTGGCTCATATATATATAGATTATAGGATATCGATACACTTGTTTTTCTGGTCCAGTGTCAGGGAGTAATGCACACACTCAGATAATAAGAGTATAATTCCTACACAAGACCAAATACAGCCTTCTATAGTTTACATTCATCTAAGAATATCAGCCATGTATTAATTATATGTAAAGTACCACAGAATATAAGTTTTATAGCTTGGATTAGTGTGAAGTTCAATTCAAGTTTGGGAAAATCAAATTAGCGTGGAAACTAGAAACTAGAAACTAGACTAATTGCCAAATTTACTTTTACGACATGAAGCAACCTTTAAATATCGAGTGTGACGTTTCTGACCTCTCCAGAGGCAATTTAATCTAGTTTGTCCTAGTTTAGGACTACAATTTGTCTGGGACCGTTTTCAATAATTAACCCAGATCTTAAATGTTACTACTCTCTGATACAATATATAAGGACAACATTACGAGATATTGTCAATCGCAATATACTTGACAACACGTTGACCTAAATTCATATCAATTTAAAGATGTAACAACAGTTTGTAAACTTAAGAAATCTTTTAAGTGAACAATACATGTTTATCATGTTGACATTTTCATCATAATGATGCAGATTGGATACATGTATGTGGAATTGCAATTAAATTGATTCCATTACAATCTGATTACACTTTTCACAAACAGAATATATGTAGTAGAAATGATGACTCCAACAAAAACTAATATCGCACATTTTGCAGTGTGTTCATCGGGCGTTTGTCAGGTACATGCAGTTAATGCAGCAATGCGTCCGCTTTGCTGGTGAAGTTCGTTGCCAAGTGTACATTGTATGTTTTTATCACGGGGAAAAAATAAAGAAACAATAACGTAAAAAGCCTTATTTTGGTTTAGAATTGCCGATCTTTGACCTCATAAAGGCAATTTTCAACAGGTTACCCCCTGACACCATCCCTGTCGACTGGGCAAAAGAAATCATTGTCAAAACACCGAAGAAGGGTGACTTACAAATATGTGATAATTGGCGAGAAATAACCCGCTTATCAATACCTAGCAAAGTGTTTTGTAAGGGTATTTTACTAAGAATGGATCCAGCCATAGATAACACGTTAAGAGATGAATAAGGCTGCATAGACCTGATAATATTTACACTCAGAAATGTAATTGAGCAATGTATCGAATGGAACAATCCTCTCTTTATTAACTCCATTGACTTCAGGAACGCTTTTGATAGTATTCGTGGAGAAACATTGTTGTAAATCCTTCACTATTACAGTGTACCTCCTAAATTCATCACTAAAACAAGAAAATACTATGACAACTTCAAATGCAGCATACTACTGAACACAACTACATCTGAAAACGTTCAAATTAATTCTGGAGTCAGCCAGGGCTGCATCATTTCGCCTATTCTCTTCCTTGTCACTGTGGACTGATTCATGAACGAAACAACTGCTGACAAACCACGAGGAATTCAATGGCCCCTCCGTTTACATCTGGAAGACCACGACTCAACAAATGCACTGCAGAAACAGGCATCCATATCAATAAGACAAATACGAAAGTTATGTGCATCAACATCAACCTCGGGACACAAATTACAGTAGAAAACACACCTTTGAAATCTGTCGAAGACTTCATATATCTTTGCAGCCGGATAAGCAAAGACAACGCAGCGCATAAAGACATCAAGGCAGGACTTAGGCAAGCCAGAAACTTCTTGCTACGGTTACACCTATTTGGAAATCCAGTCAATACACACTGAAGACTAAAATAAAACTCTTCAACAGCAATGTAAAATCAGTCCTACTTCACGGATCTGAATGTTGGCGAGTTATTCAAAACAAAATGAAGATAATAGAAGGTTTTTACTATGGTTACCTGCGCAAAATATGCAGACTATTTTGGCCAACAAGAGCACAAACAAAGAACTTCTAGAACTACTACTAAATCAACTGTTATAACATCACTTCTGAGAAGGCTAAGGTGGCTAGGTCAAGCACTAAAGATGGACCGAACTCGACTACCAAATGTTGCTCTTCGATAGACACCACCTGGAAAAAGGAAACCTGGTGGACCGAAGATAACATAGCGTAGGACTATGGTGGCGGAACTAGCAGAGATGGGGCAATGAGCAAATATACAAACATAACACAACGTGTAACAAATGAGATGAACGTTCTACATGGACGGAAAATCTTGCGATGAGAATGTAGAAGTTGACAGCGTGATCTTTGTCTGTCTGGAACTTTCTCAACCTTGAATCATGACTTGATGATAAAGTGACTTTACTACATTGTAACAACCACACAGCAAGGTCGTTGTTTGTGTATTATAGACATGCTATTTATTTTTCCAGCTGACCTAAGGTGATTGTTTCCAGACTTATTAACATACAATAACACATTTTCTACGCGTGATTAAACTGCCAGTGTTGTTGACAAATGATTCGATACGTGTTATTCTGATCCAAGTATTTGTCCAGCCGTCGACTTTATGTTCAATTTATTATCGCGTAATTGACATGTTCACAGCTATATATTTTACAAATGCAATTTAGAATATAGCCAGGGGACAAATAGAAATGAGCGAATAACAGTTTACTCGACAAATCGTTAGATATAAATCTACCTTGCAAAAGATTGATCATTAAGCCATTATTCTTGTAAATGTATAAGACATTTCACCCACATCCAGGTGGTAATAAAAAGGATTCAAGATTTAGAGTATCCACTCCATTATTCAAGTTCCCATTACATTAAATTAAATGTCATATTCAAACGTATGTAGTTTGTTTTCTTCTCATATATCCGTCAATCTTTATATACTTTCCCCAGATATGACAGTTTGTTTTGTTACATATAGAACCACCCACTAGGAATTTGGCCTTAGATTAAATAGCAATATAATATTAGGTTATGCGTTTAAATTAAGGTTGTTGCCACCCATGTGACCGTAGAGGAGCAATTAGTGAATACAAATTTATTTGTTAAAAACGAAAAGCAGATTAACGAAAGAGACCAACAGATTTAAACTCATGAAATATATATTCTGATAGACAGTTGATGGGTAAACATTTGACCTAACAGGTTTGAAATGACTAATCCGCGTTATGTCGTTGGCCGATCTAATGAATTTAATTGAACGAATATTCGCATAGGAGACGTTACATCAATATAAAAGTCAGATGCGACTCCAAATATAATTAAATATGGTTTTATTGTGTACCTTCCTGTCGCCTGACAATGAAGGTTGTGAACCTGTGACATGAAATACTTATATTTATCACATACATTTTGTATGCAAAATTGGTTGGTTCATTCAATAGGAGTGCCCTATATTAAGCATTTAGCGTTTACAATGTATGTTTCTAAAAAAGACGGATAACAGACAATGATTACCCCATTGTGCGTTAAAAGTATTAATATGGGCGTTCGAGTGGCGTTCAGTGGTGAGAACTTTCCAGACCCTTTTGCCCAATTGTGTGTGTTAAATTGTCTATTAATGCCACCTTGTATGTTTTGGCAAAACATATGTTTGAACTAAACATGCTACATGAACAACACACGACATTGCCTTAGTGTCCATTTAGTAATGTGCGGTTGTACTGTACGTATTTTGTGTTACAGTATTGGAGTCTAATAAGACAGCTACACTGTCCCGTTTCCCTGACACACATAAATTATACACCTTTTAAGCATAGTTTGAATTCTTTCCTAGCAAATATGTCAGCTTTGATATACCAGATGTCAATGGTAATATGATTGCTGACTTAATAAGTGTGATCCTGATTATTAGTGTCTATGTTCATTTTAAAACATACAAGTCTGTGTTTAAAAACAGTCAGTAGTAGATCACAAATCTTTATCACTCACGTTAACTCTGTTAAGAAGAATTACTATGTCAACAAATACAGAGAGCCCCAGGAGACTATGATATATTGTCCAGACACAATAATTATTATTTAGTTTCTTAACTGCCTTCCCTGTCAGATGTTATATAATCTTTTGTCTGCAATACTTTGTACAAATCGAGCGGATGCGGTAGTAGTTATTCTCTCAGGATTTGGAATAGAAATCGGTTGTATTTACCGAACATTATTTACTACATAGTGGTAAAGAGTTAAGCTTGTAACTCTGATGAATCTCTTACCCCGAGAAATCTTAATACGTCCTGTTTCCCAATAAGGTTGATATTTCACCACCTCTTAATCTGAACATTTCCATGCAGGCGTTGAAGTTAAACGTGTCGGTGGGTGGCAGTAACCGTTACGTTTGAATACAGCATATTATTTTATGTATTATCGTAATAGTTCTTTTAACATTTTTGTGCCAGTTGTTTCAAAAATACAATAATTATAGATATTTCCCTTCAAACAGTGCAGTTGAGGCGAGCACAACAACGCTTTGATCATTTAACACGAAGTGTGGGTTTTACAACTAACTAAATGCTATCATTATCACATCCCATGCGACAAATATAACACACCCAATTTGATGATTGCGTAAAAAATGAAAACAAAAACATAGTTTTGTACTTTAATTACTGCAGCAATACAATGTTGAAAAACAAGTTCGTGCAGATGATTCCACTACTGACATGTTTAAGGACAAGATAATACTGTAATTTATACATCGGTATCATATTTAAAATGTGCGTGTTGTGTTTACTTGCAGGTCTTGTCTCTGATGACTAGTTGAACACTTCATCATCGAACTAGCATTCTTAAAATGTTTAAGGACTATTGGCAGCTATGTTTTGTAAAGCTAAGTACCTCAGCCATTTTACAGCTAATACTAGGTCACTCACTTTTTTATAGCTGAAAAGTTTTGACTAGTTGACAACTGATACTTTTAGTGGTTTAGTTCATTTTCTCGTTCAGTTGGGCTTTGTGTCGTGTAATTGTGGTATGTGATGTTTATTAATTTTGTGTTCGGCAGTTTTAGTTGAGTGCTGCCTTCCCTGTCCGATTATCTGTCATCATTTTATACCACCACTGAGTGCATTGCACATCGGTCGATAAAATAATGTGAAAATAGTGTGAGTAACGATACCACCAGATTCATCACGATTCCCCGATATCACAAATTGGTACATGACTTCTCAGAAGCTTCCTATAGACTACGAGAAACATGTGCCCGATGTTTCCCGATGCTCATTAATTTCCAGGTGGAGTACATCGCCGAGACAATAAATGAATGATCAGTACTACTATGATAAAGTCATCGACTTGATTGAACTTCTGTGAGTATTTGTTTGACACGCTACGTAAGAGGACGAGATCTGAAATAAAAAACCTTGTCTTGTTAGTGACATATGTATTCTTAACCAAAGGTCTGCCTCGGGGTAATTGCCTTAATAAGGATGTTATAGAACTTGGATGCTAGCATACTAACTACAATGAACATACTTAAATAGTCAGACTAATCACAATCTTCTCAAATTGTCGAAGATTCAATTACCGGAGTAATTATGTTTACTACACAATTGGTATAATTTGCGGTTGCGAGTCGAAGCTAATATGCCTGATAGGAAATATTACATCAGTTGATTTGTAAACAGTGTGGTTATACGCATTCCCTTGATTAGATTACATTGTTGTTCTTCTTAGTTGTGTTTGCACGGTTGACCCAAATATTGTTACAGTATCAACTTAGAACTACACAACGTTCCACGAACAAACGCCTTGCAACCACATCAGGTGCATCGTTGTTAACACGTGCCTCTACAAAACATCAAGACGAAAGATACAATTCTGATGTTATAAAAGATAGACCAATTACTTTATATATGTGTATCAAACATTGAGTTCACAATTTAATGAAATTAGACTTATTTGACCATGCTTTTGTGTCAAACGTTTTTTCAAGTTGCATTTCTCACTTGTATATGCTCTTATGACACCAATGTATAGTATAACGGTATTAAATAAGAAATACAAAACGTTGCATACACAAAAGTCATGCAATGTATTTTGCAGTCACATCAAGCGCCAACGTTTATGATGAGTAGTCAACTTTGTTAACGCATGCCTCTACAAAAAGATAATATAAATTCGGACAGGGAAGGTAGCACTCAACTTGCCGAGCATATAAAACATAAAAACACCGAGTCCAATTACACGACACCATGCACAACAACAGTAAATATGAACACCCTGCAGCAGTAGGAATATTTTGCACATCAATACGAAAACAAATTATACTAACCTGGTGTAAAGTAAATATTAATGTGATCAAAACCATTGTTTGTATAATCTAATAAAAGAACGCTTAAATGACTATAGATGCGTTTGTGACAAATCAACCATCTAAATATGAAACGGTCACGAGCAATCAACATAATATTATACATTAAAATGAAATGGTATTCAGCAAGTATTAAATTGACACATCATGTTTCATTATACTCGTCGATTTCATTTACAGTTCCATTTCAGCTAACAAATCTAGTCTTAAGTAAAGTTCACTTCAGTGATTTCGATGTTGTTATATTAATTCAAAATGAATATTGACAAATTAGAATTGGCAGGAAAAGAAAATAGATACAGAAGGCCGAGTTACTTTCCTCTTCCCGACAGCTTGTGTAATAATATGACTTGATTTTCTCTTTGTCTTCCTTTGTGAGATGCTTATTGTTTGAACTATATCACTATGTAGTCAGCGTACCGGGAGGTAAATCTGTTTACGCCTCACACAGACTCTGTTAATTCCGCTGAACAGGCAATACGGCTGCATATCCTCATCATTGACGACACTGGTTTCGCACACCACAACTGAACAGAAACCGATAACAGACGGAAAGTAAAATGGTGAGTGATTGAGTGATTGAGTAAAAGTGTGGACACATTTATATAGCTCATATACGTGTAGTGAGAGTGCAATTAGAGATAGTACCCACAATGCATTTCAAGGAAATATTTACATATTTTGACTCAAGTTAAACAAACATGAGCTGCACATCACAAAACATAACATGATGTTTGAATTGTTGTACACGAAGTTGAGTTGATTTGGCAATTTCGAAAAACATCGTGTTTCAGAATGATGTAATAAAACCACAAAAGACACCGTGTACTACAATCCATTGACCCATTTCAAAATACGGCGAGTCGCTTTACCCGAGGTTGCAAAACCGCTGATAACTCTACAAATAAGCAATGCATATATATGAAACTCTACAGACATAAAGATGATATATTTTGTAATAGGCATAAAAATGTTTGTATTTGTGTCAGTATTCATTGCTATTTTACAACGTTTGTCTCGTTACTTTTTGATCATCCAACGCACTAACATTAAAAGCAACGATGTATGTCATTCGTTGTGTGGTTTGAACAGTTTTATTTATATTGCGTTTGCTTGAAGTATCCTTTATTTGGCAAACGGATGGTACGTTCAGTATGTCTCTTCTGTGGGTGACTAGGCGCTTCCTTCACCGCTTCCATATGACTTTGTATTATCTTTGAATTACTGTATTTAATATATTTAATAGTATTGTCATATGAAGAAATAAATGATTTGTTTCGTAAACGCCTCATGTTTCTGTTAAATGAAAGGCAACAAGATACATTAATTACGTCGTAGGCGGATTTTATTCTTCAAAGGATGAGATTGATTCTCGGATTGATGTAGGTGTTTTTCCGGATGACCGCCCATCATCTGAAATAATTGCGTCGTACGCAGTGTCGTATGATATTAATGTATCTAGGGAAACAGTTACTTCCGCCCACTCCCTAATACATTTCTTAAATAACAAGATTAAAGGGGGTGAAAAAACACAGTTTAACGCATATAACATCTACATTGTACACTGTTTTGGTAGACTTATTCATTACATACCGACGATATGGCATGAGGTTGAGGACGGTGTAAACATAATATCCGGCATACAATGTACTTCGAAACAGTAAAAACATAATGTTATTACGATCTGTAATTACAACATGGTTATACTACGACATGGTTGGGCCGATTTAGAATGAATGATACAGCCTTTATTCGTACGTACGCATTGGATACATGCATATTAATTACATGGTTTATTTTGTCTAATCACACAAATCCAGAACAGGATTAATGAACAGCCTTACCATATTTGGTCTGAAATTTTTGTTCTGTCGCAGAATTAATGAGGAGTAAAAACCGTGTATAGCGAGACATGGTTCGTGATCAATGAACTTTTGCTCAGATTAATTATTTGTTCTATAATAACATGTTAGCAATAATTCTTTTAAATTTATCATGGTGTCATAGATCAGTGAACAAAGTTTTTTCAGTCAGATAATTGGAAACATATTCATTGATATGCAGTTTGAGCGTGGTCACCGAACCTTATTGGACATATGCGGTAGCAAATGTAAACGTGTGCAGAAAGTTGTACTGCTCATAAGTCATATACAAGTATACACTCATTAAAAGTTATAAGTTCACCAACACAGTAAAAAGCGATATATGCTAATAGTGTATATATTTTTGCTTTTAGCTTGAAATATTACACAATATAAAACTACAAAATGTAGGATGTTATGTTTGTTTTAAAGTAATTATGTTTAGATTTCTTAGGAAGTGTAAGTAATTAAGTTTTGTATGTCTCCGTATCGTAGATGTGGGTTTAATACAAATGCATGTCTATCGGTCGGTTGGTAGAGTAAATGTTTTCCTATCAATGACTCCAGAACGCTCGAACCTAGAACCCACAAACTTTTAGTGGAGATTATTCATCATCAGTAGATGACCCCTATTGATTTTGAGGTCGCTATGGTTCAAAGGTCAAAATTACCGTGACCTTCGAATACACAGCGGTACAGAACGGCAGGTCCTAAGATCGTAAAACTTCTCAGAAAGGCAGCTGATTATCAGCTGTAGACTCATACAAATGTGTAGGTCAATAGGTCAAAGGTCAAGGTCGGGATGGCCTTAAGTATACATGACTATTCGGTTGTCATGAGCCATGCATGTTTTACAAACATCTCTTCTTCTTTCTATAATCGGAATTCTACAGATTTTATGTTTTTTGGGGTTTTGTACAATATACAGTGTTTTACACGTGTATTTCTGAATTTGGAGGGTTCACGGTTCATTGCTTACAACATGCCACATACATATATCCAATTATCGGATATTGTTGTTATTCTACTCGCATCAACACATACAAAAAATGAACAAGCTATCATGTATAGTAAAAAAGATACAAGCGTAACTAGTTGGTGTACTTATAATTTTTAAAGAGTGTTTGTATCTCTGTAGTCAGAATTGGGATATTTGAAAAAAAACTCAATATACACTTAGCAAATCTGAAAAGTGTGAACGCGTTTTTACCGTTTTTGTTTATATGCTATTGACTTCCACTTGATTGGATTGATGAAGTTATTATCCCCGGCCGATCAATTTGGTAGGGGGTGAAAATGCGGTTGTCCGTTTGTATGTCCGTTCGTCCGTCCTACTGTCCGCAGTCATTTCTCTGTAACTAGCTAGTAGAATATTATGACACTTGAAATAAATATGAACAGTCATACTGGGATGATGCACGCCAAGTTTTTTCCGATGTAAATGTATTAATAACTCTGGTTGTCATGGCAACCGATTGGATTTTTTTTAAGAATTCATAAAAAGTACCCATTGGCCAGATTTGAAAATATTTTTACGGAAATAGTTGTTGGGTGACACTCTTCCAATTTGTTTTTCTTACAAAAGCAGTATTGTCATGATTCGTCAAAAAATGGCCAGTTTTTCCATAAAGATATCTAGTAAAATCTTTAAAAATCTTCATCTCCTAAAGTTCTGGTTGGATTTCATTATGAATTGGTAACAATGTTCATTTGGTGATTCTTTATTGAATAGCAAAAATATTTGAAATCTATAAATAACTCTGGTTGCAATGGCAACTGATTAGAAAAACATTTAAAAATCATAAAAAGAACCACTACGTCAGATTTAAAATAATTTTACAGATATAGTTTTTGGGTGACCCTCTTACAAAATTGACATTTTTGTCATGATTCGTCGAAAAACATGGCCGCAATTGGATGGAGTTCGTTGTTTATTGGTCAGTTTTCCGTAGATTTATTGCTCTTGATTTATTAAACAGTTGTTACATTCCAAAATGAGCAATTATACAGAGCTTACATTCCAAACTGTGCAATGATACTGATAACCTGTTGGCGGGGGATATTAATTCCACGAATTTGATTGCTTCTTCAAGATTAGATACATAGAGGATATTACATGAGTGTCTTTTCATATCGAATTTATTAAACGAGTTGAATAAAATAATAAAATGCCGAGCATTTTATCGATTTTAATCAACGAGTTTAATAAATTCAATGTGGAAAGTCACAAATGTAATGTTCTTTTTATCACATGTTAGCCTTTTCCGGCCGGAACATAAAAATAGCTACTTATTTTCACCATAATAAATGCGCAAATTTGACGACGTCGCCTCTACTTTGAGTGACGTCACGCCAATGCTTTATTACACTAGTGTATAATCAATAATAAATAATGGCTTTATTACGCTACCGCGACGTCAAACATTTGATAAAGCTGTTTATTAAACCATGAAACATATAAAAAACGCACGAGAAATTTACGTGTCGGTGCAAATTTTTGTTATGTAAAGTCAATTGGAACTATACATAGTTTACGAACTTTGTCTACAAAGCGGTGACATAGCTACATTAACTACCTGAAAACCTCCGATAAACACACTGCAAATGATCGATATTAGCTGTTGTTGAAATCATCATTTTTTATTCTGTTCTGTCTATTTGACTGGTATGCGTTTGTAGTTTACACGCTAATTTGATTGTCTCAATCATGAATTGAATTTCACACTAATCCGACCTATAGAACGGAACCTACAGAATTAATGCATGACTGATCCCATAGATTGATGTAAAATATAGAGATCTGTATTCGGGCTATTGTAGGAATAATATCATTTGTGCATTATTAAATTCAGTAAAGATCCGCTAGGAAGATTAGACAAAATGGTGGGTGTAAGGGTAGTCCAAGTACAGTTGGTGTAAAGGTAGCATAAATAACCGATAAACTGAAATTACTGTTGGTGGAACAAATTATCTTAAATCTCCATTCAGTATCGTTTCAGAACATATACGGTCATAACATTTTCGGATTAAACTGATGTTATCAATTCAAACCGCCAAAACATCCCTTGGTCGCCATATTGTGCCTTTATGAGCGATGTGATTACTATAAATTAACACAGAGGGATACATGTACCGTTGGCAACATATTAGATCACGAATTATGTATTCATCACTTAACTTATTTCGCGTACACTTGTTAAAAACATCAATTACACATGCATATAATGGTTTCCAAGAGACTTCTTTTTACATCTGTTAGAATTTGTTCCACCAATATCGTAATTGATTTCAAACACTTCCAATATTTTGATAACTTATTGAATAAAGTCTGCATCTTCTAAGTTACTGCATAGGTGTAACTATGTTTAAAGCAATTAATTAAGCGAATGGTTGTCATTGGATTCTACATGAGGTGGAAGGCGTGTTTTATTTACCGGGAAGTTAATACCTTCCAATGGTAATCTCGTCGGTGTTTGCACAAACATCGTATCTAAATGTTTGCGATTGTGGCCTTCATAGGATATCAAATAACGTTTACCAGGGCGAGCATCCTCATTCCTATAAAAATATTGATTTTGTCTATACAATAAAAGTGTGGGTATTGCATCAATGTCAAAATATCACTCCAGTTGTCAATGTTAACCATGGTATATCACATTTTGAAAAAACGTGTATAGTTCACTAGATTTCAAGGACGAACATATTTTATAAGACATATAATAGAAAGAAAACCCCGTTTATCTCAAACATTTTATATATGAATAGAAAAAAGGGTGTACATTGTAACAACAAATGTCGTATCTGAAGCTATTTTGCCCGAAAATATTCATATATTTCATTTTTCATAGTCAGGAAACGCTTGTTTACTAGTTAAATGTATTAAGGATGTGTTTTATTCATGAAAATGTCACGGAAAGCAATTTGTAACGTGGATAAAAGTATTGTTTTGCTTTCCTGAACAATAGGCATAGTAAGATACAATGTTCGTGCCTAACATCGACGATATAGAGTAGTACGAGTTCGTATCAGCAGCAAGTCACTCTGATTGTTACATGTAGCACAATTACAACGTCACCTAACATTTGCCAAGTTTTGTCTATAATGCATAACACGTCTCATTAGTGCCATGTAAAAAGTGTTGATAAACCAAAGATCTGCCTTAGGGTCCATGTAATTGCATTAATTACAACTTTGTAGAAGTTAATTCAGTATGTTAACTAGTATCAACATAATTATACTTTCCTCAGAGTAATTAGCAAAATTTATAATTGTCAAACAGAGGTTCAACGATCGGGATAATTACGTTAACTGTACATTTTCGTGATTACCAATCGCAATTAGGCTGATTAAGAAGTATTTATCGCTAGTTTTATGTACATTCCCACCGTTACAAAAATCGATATTGAATATAACGGGGTGTGCATACTAGAAGTTGTATTTCATCTCAGACGTATTTAAACTGCTACACTAAATAACACGAAACAGAGTACTGCATAATTTATGTTGATACTAAACTGATTAGTGACCGCTCACCTTTCATTGAATTTAGGAAAGCATACAATGCACCAAATAGTTGATAAGTATATGCATCTAATAGTTGTTAGTAGTGCATTATCAAACAGAGGATGCTGCACTGTTTGAATGTGTAAAGTACCATCCTAAGTACGTTAGTTTAATAAAATGAGTGTAATGTGTTGCGTAACGACAATAATAACTGTGTTATTTTCAGTTGGAATTATTGTTTCTGAAAATTAGAAAAGGGATAATTATGAAGATTAGTATACTCTAATAACTTTGTGAAACACATGGGCATTAAAATAATGACCAGAAACATTCTGAACACCTCTTGTATATAATATAAGTAGATGAAGTAAATGTATAATTTCATTCACATATATAATTAATCAAAGCCAATTTATATCGGTAGACAACCTGATTTAGCAGTTTAAGATAGTTTAACATTCTCATGGAAGTGGAAAAACATTCATTGCTAAGAAACAAGTTCGAGAAAGACATATTAAATGATTTCCATATAATTTCCATAATTAAAGGTCAAATTACGTGTTTGTATTTCTTCATGAACTAGATATAGTTTTCACGTAGAAATAATCCGACACGCATTTTACTGACATTGACTTTCAACAGCATAATGACTGGCTCTAAACATTGTCTTCGTATTCATGGCTACAAATTGATCTTTATAGCCATACATTATTAGGTAGTATCGACATAAACACGATATCTTTGAAGGAAGAATTCTTCGTTATCTGCAAAAAAGAGTTTTATTAAATCTCGAAACACGCTAGATATTCCTTGCTCAATAATTTTCAAAATAACTCGATACGCATTGAGCTATTCTTTGAAGATATACTTGTTATAATGGATACAGTGTAAAGAGATAAAAATAATAATGAGTATCTCATTTGCTTGCACGTATGAATCATTCTACGACTTTGCATAAACACCTTACGAAAGGGACACATAACAGGCAGCGGTTAATCGGTCTCCATGCTAGATTTGTGACGAATGTGTGTTGAAGAGTTGAAAACGTTAAGTTCATCTGATCTCCTTCATTCCACCGGCTTGATATACTATAAAACTGCCTACTCAACTCGTCTTTGTAAGACTCTAGACTGATGTTGCTACTTCGAATTGAAAGTGATTGTTTGTAGTGATAACGATAGTGAGGGGCTACAATTGAGCCAGGCGATAATAACGTCGTTTTTATGTCATTAGAAATTCCGTAGAAATGGTGTCTTTAAAAACGATAAAAACCAGTAAGACAGGGAATGCAACAATAAGCTAAACAGAAAAACAAAATAACAAAAAAAGCTGAACTTAACTCGAAACCCTACTCCAACAGTCTGCCGCCTCGCTGTGTATTGTTGTCTACAGACGAGATACAGATGTGGTCCAGTTATTTGTACATGATCAGGATATGAATAAACGTAATTGGAGATTTGACTTTGACAGCTTTTTCACGTTGTTCGTCTTATTTTGGCGTTAAACTAAAGCTCGTGATGTTTATATGTATACCAATATATTATATCGTTACTTGATCAGAATGTTACATACACAATAAGCTTAACAAACTAGATGTCATGGAAAGCAATTTATCCAGAATAATTTATATGTCGACTAAACGGAAATCTTTCCGGCTATACTTCTTTAAACGGACATGATAATGTAGGAACTTATGCGACCTAATGTAGGTTTCTATTCCATTAACACGTAGTCGATTGGAGATATTTCTTGAAAGAAGCCATTATTCTACATTATTCCTCTCGCCTGAATGGAAATGGAACAATACTCAAGATTAACCAATGTCTGTCTTTGGAAAAAATCGAACTATATCTCTGCCATATTTCAACTTTACATAAATGGGGACAATATTGTACGTGAATACATTTATAACCAAAACTAAGAGAAGAAATAAAATATTCAGTTAGATTTTAAGGAATTTCTGTATGTGTTGATTCAGTTACATGTCTGTTGTTTGTTTGGTCTGGCTCTCCCTCTGTCTTCCTGTCTGTCCTTCACCATGTCTTTCAATTCTCAATATCTCAATTCTAACAAAAATGAGATAAAAACATTTCGGTGCTCAGGCGACAACTTCTTCTTTTCCATAAATGTTAAAATTCTGCAAAAGGTTTATTTTGAATACATTTTGTAGGTATGGCATCTGGACTAGTTCAGAGTTAACACAGCAGAGAGGTTATTGTATTCGGTGAATATCAGACATGATAATAAACAAACAAATTGAATGCGTGTGCATATAGATCAACCACGAGTTTTGAGCCGTGTCGGGAGATTACACTATTTAGTCATGGTGTGTGAATATACCTGGTTGGGATACCTTAAAATGCGTTAATATATATATTTGATTGACCTGATATTGTCAGTATCGCTGGCTCAATCGGTAGAGAGCTTAATTGACAGCCTGAGACATGCGGGTCAAGCCCTGATAACTGCACTATTTTTCTCACTTCATTTATTTTGTTTCATTTTCGTCAAGAATATGAAGACATTGTTAAAGCCATTTGTTAAATAATTATTTTGACTTTGCATTGTACCTGTAATGGTTTTTCATGTTTCGCTGTTTTTATTTCATTTTTTTCCTCGGGTCTAGTATTAATTTATCTTTTACTGAATGCAGTACTTAAACTCGTGTCAAAAATTTTCGACTTCACTTGGTGTGTTGGTTGACAACCTGTCAGTTTTGTCTGTCTCTGAGTAGGATGATGCATTTGGATATCTTATAGCGGTTGCTTGAAGACCGTTTATTGCATTAGCTAACGCCATTGTTTGTGGTAAAGTTAAAAGACACATAGACTACATGTATATTATATAAATTATGAACTCCTTGCAAACTTACTGTATAAGGTATTTAATACGAGCCATATTAAATATTCATTATCATACCAACATCTTCACCAGTATGTTAACTAGTTGAAGCCATTACACGTTATAGTTACACGCTGTTACTATGACTAACGACACTTAATTTTGACTAATAAATCGCTTATTATTAAATACATTCCAGGAAACTTTCTTGTGTAATATTACTTGAACAAGCGATTTGAAAAAAATATATAAAAAGTGATCATACCAAGAATCGAACCTGTAAAAGTAAGTCTCAGAAGACATCGCCGTATCCATTTGGCCACGTATTGAGTTACTTACAGAAACTACTTATTTAACTTATGTTGTTATTGCTTATATATACATACCCTTTTAGGGTGAATCAACTTTGCTGCATAAATTAGTCACGGCTACAAAAACATGGTTTATCTATACCAGTGCACACGAGGTCATGCCATCTCTAACACGATCTAAATGACTGATGAGTATACCTAAATCGCATTAGCTGCTATTTCTGTACATTATTAGTATACCATACAACCTCTCCAGAGCATCCCTCTGTATCGCAACAATCTCGCTATACATTTAAAACATTCCATAAGCTGGTTTATTTACTATAAGTTTATCCTCTATTGAGCAACAACTTCTATAAATCGGCCACTATTTGCAGCTATATAGACTAGAATTGCTCTACATGTGCTATACATTAGTTATATTCATATTTCCTGTATCGCTCGCAATACTTACGCGTATATACATACTAAATAAATAATATCAATGTTGGGATGTCAATAACGCGGTTATCAATCTAAGCGAGTCATGCAAATCTTAGACACATATTTTATTTCTCAAGTGAAGTGTTTCTGTGCAACTGACTATTATAGAACATTAAACACCCATATCAGACAAGCGTGTCTGGTTTCTCCGTCGGACTATGATGCTCTGTTAAAATGTAAACATTGACAAAATGGGAACATTATACAATGCCAGCAAAAAGACAATAAATAGTCACATGTTATTGTGCTTTGTATAAAACAGTTGTCAAATATACCGAATGGCAAATTATTTTCAATTATTGAATTCATTCCAATCATTATAATTATATTATGATGCATTGAAGAGAAAATGAAACTAAACTACTGCAATTTCTCATTTCAGCTATAAAAAAGCTTAAGAATTACTGTAAATGGTACATTTTGTATCAATACTGTTTTGTATAACCACTTAACGCCTGCTTAACTACGACCTGTGATTCATTATTTTCATTAAATATGTATTCGTGTTGATCAGTCTTCTTGCAAATGTAATGATCATAGGATTGACTAGATGAAACACTAGGTACAAGGTTATTTTTGATTTAATCATTTTCCGAATGCATTTCTGACAGTCCACTGCTTTTGTTACCTATTAAAATGTTTATTCCCCAATCTTGGATGGTGTGGCATATTGCTTTCCAAAACTTTACGTGGATGTGACCATTACCATTTCGGACTATTGAGTTGTTCTTCAAACATATCTTGTTACGTTTTGTTTTGCACAATCATTGACTCATAAGAATTCTATGTTTCAAGATATTCCTTCAAACTTTGTGTCGATTTATTTCTGAAATGTCGTTAATATCTATCTGATTTAGTATTTTTATCTCACATTTACCTTAGTCACCATATCAATTATTTACATTCGATTTGTTACTCCTTTATCAAAGCACTTACGAAAATCGATAACATAAAAGCTCGAATTTTATTTTACAATGCCTTTGAAGTTCCTTTGTGCTCAAGGGATATGCATTATTATTGCTTCAGTTAATGATCACCTATAAACACAATATCGGCTCCCTATTTAAAAGAGTTATAAGGTACATGTTATCAAATTTCAGGGTAATTTTAAGATTTTTGTAAATGCATTGATAAAACAGTACCCTATAGTATATGTTTATTTTTCTTTGTAAATGCATCTTCACTGGTTAATTAATTTCTTTTGTCTTTCAATCATAATGGAGTACTTCCTGTTGACCGTTGTAACTCTAGTTCTCCAAGAAAATGAATGGATATGTGTGACTTCTGTACTCTGCCTTCTGATATTGCCTGATAGAGAAACGCAAATATGTCATTAATCTGTCTTACATGGGACAAGTGTTAAAACAACAGGATATGGCACTATCCTTTTATCCATTACACCGAGAAGGACGTTGTTAAAATATACTACGACACCGTTGGTAATGATTTATTGTTCTAAATACTTTTCACTGCTCATTATTTAATATCGTTATTTACAGCATCTAACAGTGGGACTGGAGAATTGTTCGTCATCGGAGGATCTATACAACTACATACCGTTGAAGTAATAAAACAATGAAAATAAATATTGGGGTACATGGAAGTGCATGATTTTAGATTATATCCAAAAAATATCATAGCAGTCGATCCGTCCGAAATCGCCCTATACACTAGTTTATTATTACTTGCCTCTTTTGTTGCTACCACTTGCTACAGAATTCCATTTTGGAATACTGGAATGCGTTACCATCCTTTCAGTATAATAAATGTATAGAGCGATTTTGAATAGATCGACTGCTATGATAATTTATGGATATATCATACTTTTGAATTCCTGATAGAATATGGCTTTGAGATATTGACTAGACACACAACATACGAGGGTCATTCAATATATAATGCGAACTAACACATACATTCTTATATACAATATTAATCATTAAATCATGGACATAATCATTCAATGTAACCTTGTAGGTGACCAATGACCGACTTCAATCATTTCTACAGGCCTTCTATTCAGGTTGCTAGGCGACTGCGCACATACACTCTATACTGCATGACCGCGGCCAATTCATTTCTATGTAAATCAGGAAGTCGAATCCCAAGGTAACTGTCGTCTCATTTCTGGCTGGTAATAACGTATCTATGTCTCATCTATAGCTAATAGTATGGATAAAACGTTGTTCCCTTCCACAATAAAGCGCTAAAGCAAGTCGGTAACTCGTTTGAAATGACGTTCCGTATTTTCTGACGTCAAAGGTTTAGACACCCATCGGGCGCGATCCTTGTACATGTTTAACCTGTTCTGCAAAATCGAATGAACCGTGCCAAAACTATTCTCTTTTTCCAGGACTTTCTCTCCGCATGTGAATATTCTGTCTGCTTTCACTGATTTAGTTTGGCCGTTATGTAGATATCCTGTCCTAAACATTGGTATGCTTTGTTTTCAATCCGCCTATCGTATTTGCATTTGATAATCTCGCCACTTCGGAATGTGAAAGAGGGCATTTTAACACAAGCATTTGGTAATGCAAAAAACATCAGTGAACTTTGGTTTCGACCGCGCTCGATTATCATGTTAACTACGTTGGTCTTGTGACCCTACCGCGTCCACGTTGTATGTAGTGACATCGAAGGTAGGCGCGTGCTGATTGGCATTAATGTCCTTAAAATTACGGACCAAACCGAAATTTAATTCAATATTCAGTATGCGAAATTTCGTTTTGTTATCTTTGTTTTAGAGATAATTGATAATTCGCATTATATATTAAATAACCCTCGTACTTCGTAACAGTGAGGTCAATATTGGTATCTCAGTCGAAGTCTTTTACGCGGTTTTCATACGATGACAATGCCGTAATGGAATGTCATTACATACACAAATAAGTCATATATGTCCACTTTTGGACATTATGTACAATTGAGCATAGTTGAAGCTTTACTCTAATCATCTCCAGTTTTCATGTCATACATTGCTAAATCATTATCTTTTTCTGTTCACATTACCCCTTCGGGAAATCAATAGGATTTAACATTCGACAAAAAATAAAAATAATGTGATAATATAATGTAGCGTAATATTTTAAAATCCAATATTTGAAGATAATTAGACATGGACAATAACATAGTCTTCTAAGGGCTTGTTTCCTAAAGTGGGCTTTATGTAACTATTTGTAAGACCAACGACCCTACCCGGCTTCTTTTTTCAATCACATTACCCCCTCGGGAAATCAATTAGATCTAAGATAGAAAAATAAAAAACTGCAACAACATAATGTAGCGTTATATTCTTAATATCCAATATTTGCAGATAATTAGATATGCAAAATAACATAGACGTCTCCTAAGGACTTGTTTCCTAAAGTGGACTTATATAACACAATTATAAGACCAACGACTTTACCCGACTAAGTTGATTAGAAACAAAATACTTTTAAGTACATGAAATGTCGAAACATACTCATTTTGACTTTACTTACAGTTCCCCCGTGAACCATTAACCTGTGGTGTCAGTAAAAGTTCAGTGAACCGATTTAAAATCGCAAAGTGTTCTTTGGGGAATTTAAGCATTTCCCATGTCTATAGGATCTAAAAACAGTTAGCGTAAGACGATTATGGAAGGTGTTAGGGTATATAAGAAGGCAGACAAATGAAGCAATTTTGAACATGTGTCAAAATAAACATTAATCAAAATGTTACGTAATGTATATTTAAGCGAAATTAATAAATCGTATACAACATTGCCTTCAAACTACAGGCAAAGCATAACGATTTGGACTGGAAGTGTCTATCTTTAAAAACAGTCGGTGGTATTGTGCCATCATGGTTACGTGCTCTTATCTTCAGCTTGGCTGACGCTGACAATTGTAGATGTAAACTATTCTTTTAAACACTATGCAAGTCTAAGTAACGTCGTCAGACGACATTTGAACTACTTTCTCATGACAAAACGTCAAATATCTGTTTAAAGCATATTAATTGCACCGGGACATTCTGTATTCTGAAAACGTGGCACCGTATACAAAACAATTATTTGATTGGAGTATCGTTCGCCAGTCAAATCGTCAGGCCAAATGGTTTGTTTTTGCGCGTCACCTGCAAATCATGAATATGACGCCAATATGGAGTCATTTGTTAAATTGTTTTATGTGTTTGTGGCAATTCATACCGGACATACGTCTATCCTCCCAAGTATTGATTTATACTTTTACATAATTTAAATCATAATGACTGTATACAATAATATAATAAGATCGTTGCGTCTCTAAATCTGTTAGATCTAAGTGTTTAAAACATCTCGCAGAATATTTAACGAATTATAAGCAGCTCTCATATATAACTAAAAACATATTATGTTCAATGTTTAGTGGTAATATAGCTGCTATATCGGTATTATGTTTTGAAATATTTGAAATGCTATGTGTAATACGAGTATTGTACTCTGCCATACAAAAATTATATACTTCTTGACCTATAAAATCACAATACGGTATACTGTGTTTGTGATTTGACTTTGAAATTACTTTGACCAGATTCAGTGCGCTAATTTGGAATTTGAGGACTGTTTGAAAAGAAACGCTAATGACGCTCAAAATTGCTTCTAGTATTGACAGAATCAGTAACAACAAAACTCGCATTAAACCGTCAATGAACAGTCATTAAAACAGTACACACTACTTTAACGATTGTGAATACTATATTGAACGTATGTTTAGAAGTCTGCAAAAGGTGCAAAATGCATGCACTGCAATATTGACACAGCAACTGTATTTCCATTCCATTATGAAACATGGATTAAACTACAGCAAGCTAGATGTGTTGATGTTGTACGGAAACACTAAAACGACACTCGAATAACTGACAGGGAAGTCATCACTCAACAAAAACAGAAAGGCACGGTAGGTACACACAAATCATAACATCACCAGGAACAGAAAGACAGTAAAGGAAAAAACAGAGTATGAATACAATGGCAGACATAAACATGGACAAGAAATAAAAAGAAACTTAACAGATACTTTACTTAAACAGTTGATAACAAATCGGACAGGGGATTTGGCAGAACAAGTTGATACATAAACATTTTGTTTTCTTTGCAGACAGATACTTAATATTCCATCAAAACTCTTCTGGACCTTCCTCTAAGATTGGATATGTAACAGCACACATGTTTTGCATACTATTACTATTACATTACCCCATACATGTCTCGACATTCTACTGAGATGATGTAAAATATGTAAACTGTCACATATTCAGTATGGTATATACAAATGTAGTAAGGAGATATTGACTTGATGCTAACCTTTATGCACGAACAAACGACAAGGTTGTTGTGTTAAATATATTAATTTTCTCGCGTTGACCGAGTAATATATTTCCGCAAACTTGTGTTTGTAAAACACATCGAGCGTCTTCGTTATACTCACCGCTGATGAAAGCATACAACTGGGTTATCAATGTATATACACTATACCAGCTGTTAAACTATGCTAAAAGCAGTTCGAGGATCACGTCATATTATTCGTACTACTATATCTCGCGTTTTTAACTCGCCGGTGAATTAGTATGCGCATATATTAAAGACACTGGCTGATTGCACTGTACCGTATAGAAATATTCACCACGACAATTGACCCGAGTGATTTTGTTATGGTTGAGACTGATTATATGAATGGCGTATCCGTGGGTAGACTTCGATTTCCAGAAAGTTATCAAACATACCGCTGGCTTACAAAATCAATAATTTGAGAAAACAAGGAAAAATTGTCTGAAAACTGCTCTTTACTTATGGAAAAACGAGCTTTATAAACTTCAGTTTGGTCATCATGACCACTTCCGAGTACTTACGACCTTCTAATTCTAAGCTAGCAATACGTATTATCAAACTAAGTGCACTATTTTAATGATTTGATTATATTTAATTATGTTTTGTATCGACAAAATATAATGCATTTTGTCCTATTTACATATTATTTTAGTAAGAAGAAAAACCTGTTAACATCTCAAGGTTGATGTGTCGTTGTTTTTGGTATGCCCGGTTAATATTAGGTATCATGTACATGCACTATATAATGCATTTGTATTATATTTGGTAAATATCAGAAATGATTGAACATACATTCACAAACAATGTATCCTACTTTGTAATATTAAATCGTTCTAATGGTGTATTTTCTTGCTGGTTTTCTTTGATTGGAAACGCTAAATGGAATTTTGATTTTTTTACAAATGTGTATGACCTTCATACAGTTGTCACTCTGTTGGCAATCTAAGTGAGGTATGTAAATGTTTAGACAAACAAACTAACGTATGATATCATTATTCAGCAGGTGTTCCTGTGTTGCTGAACATATACAACACGGATACGAACATAGTTTCCTTAATATGGCGTCTATTAGAATATTAAGTATCCGTGCTACAATGGGAATAGTATAAATACATATTTGCGTTCATGTATATTCAACTGTATCGTGGTAAATGTATCAGTACACCGGTTAGCTACTTTCAGCGGGTTTTTAATAATCAAATTCATAATTCATGTAAACAATCAAATGTTCTGCAAAACTGCACCCAGCAAATGAATATTAACTTACTTCTGCAAAACAGCAAAACTGCAGATTGATGTTAATATGTATTATAAAATGTTAAAATATGGTCAATACTTAATATTTTATAAACGAACGATGTGAAATACCAAATTGCAAGGCCACGCGCCATCTTTATTTTATCTGGTATTATTCTTACTGACGTTTATTTCAGGAAGCCATGGAGACATTGGATGTATCTAATGTCAATCGTTATTGTTGCTGTCTTTACGGAGACGTTTGTAGCTTGCAATTTCCTGCGTAATATAGACGCTTTACCTTTTAATTGATATGTTACTTAAGAAGTTTCGTGTTGCTTAAAGACATTCGCTTTATTTACGATTCTTTCATAGTTCATCCAGATGCTATGCTTATTGAATTGACATCTTTCAAGTTAATATAAAAAACGGTTTTCAAAAATATATCCAGTTAAAATATTCTCCTCTACACCCACCGATTAATGATAAAAACGTTTCATTGTAGATAGCTTATTTTATCTTAACTACATGTATCAGGGCAGTTGAGTATTTACGAATACAGTTTTATAATTTCTGAAAGTATGTGCCATCTTCATGATATTAGTTTGTTCTTAGTATTGTACTAACCACATCAATCCAATCACGCATTCATCAATGATTCATCTCACAAGCACCGTCCACATTGCTTTGGCTTAATACAAGTATTATAAGCTAGACGTGAAAACATTAGTATTCAAATGTTCAGTCACTCATTGATGAATTTGTGTACAAATCTAACACTATATATTCTCAAGCGAAATGATTCGTCTGCACACCAAGAGAAAGTTGGTCTCTGAAGACGTAACACATACTATTGTTAGTTTAAAAACAACTACATGTAGCGCATATTACCGGTCTGTAGCAGTGGCTGTTGTTTGTTTTTCCAGTTTGGGAATTCAGTGGTATTTCACCAATATTTCGGCTAGACTGGCACCAGTCCGAGTTGTTAAGTTTGCCAATACTATTATTTTAGCAGTGGAGGAAATTGCGATAAAAACGCCCACTTTTGAAACACTGACCTGTACAATTATCTGAAACTCTCTCGTTCAGAAGTATTTTAAATTGTCTAGATTCTGAAACAGTGTATTTTGGCAACATAAATTTTCCGACCAGGCAAGAAAAACTATTTTGAATAGTAGAAAGTTGTCAAAACGGGCAAGTGAACACAATGGAATTCGACTGGTCATATCTTAGAATCTGGATAATCTGAAGAAAAGTTGAACGACGGGGTATTAGATATACCCTTTGTGATATGTAACATTAGTTCAGTTTATCGCAAGGCCACCTATTGTAATGCACCAGTCAGTACATCTAAAGCATGTATACATTGCCCATTTTAAAGCCCCATTAGGCAATTTGTGGTGCATATTTCCCGATCAGGCAAGCAGTTGGGGGAGGAATTCAAGAATTGTCCGATAGGGCAATTTCCTCCATTGCTGGGTGAAATTGTCAAAAGAAATACATTCACTTAAGGTCAACATTACGCTTAGAGGTATCGATGAATATTTGAATTACGCACAATTGCTAGAGAAATTGCTGTCAGTGATAAAAAAATGCCCAGGCAATCTATAATTTAAAAAGAATAAACACAAAACAACAACATATTTTTTTGCAAAATTCATAGTTACATCTTTGTGACGAGTTAAATAGAATACCAGGTATAGTGACTTATACTACTTTTATTTATTGGGTTCACTTCCAAAAGGCAACACTCGCCGTATAAACATTTCCCTGACTTGCCAACAAAAATCTAGTACATGTAGCAGTAGGTACTAATCTCGTATTGTCATTGAATCATGTTTGCGATCATATTAGCCTAGACATTTCTAATTAGAACCATTGTGATAACATTGCAGCTGAAAATATATTTCTACGTCGTATCATATCGAGACAAAACTAGCAACATACTGTATTTTGTGTCACGAAATAATGCGACATGGATAAATAGTTGCAGCTGTACTTTTATCACAATGTCGTATATAATAACATAATAGGTTTATTTTATGACGAAATAGCAGTAGGTAGAATAGAATATATTTGTGTGAGACAATGATACAACACACCCTACTGTAATTTAGATTGTTGATACGTGTGTATTGATATTAAGAACGCCGAAGAACTATGTTACATTTCGGTTAACGTCGAATATATATAAGGGGTTATAAGTATAAATACGATATTATACATTGTATATTATACGAAAGGTGTTAAAATGGCTCTGAATTTTTATAACATGACAAGCATTGCTGAGACATGGTCAGATATATAGTAGATTTGACTCCCCACGTACGTAAGTAATTATACCTACATCACGTCATAGCATCTGATTTTTCCATCGCATGATTATAAACAACGATACAAATACTTCATCGGAATCATTTCTTATGTCGGCAACAAGACATCCGGTCGTCCAAAGATCTCGAAATCAATACACTTTCAGGCTAGACACTATTAATAGTGTTGCTGCCTCGCGTCCTTCCGTGTTATACAGTAGATTCTTATTTATTTCCAAGGGACATTAACCACAGTGAAGCGAAACACTCCCGAATTATAGTAGACAATACATAATAATCATCATTACTACGGCTAGTTTCATCGCATACCGTTATGTTAGTCCAGTGGTTATAAGCAAGCCCATTTCTCAAAGATACAGATGAAAATATTGACAAACAACGTTAACTCTGATTATATACACAGTCATCAGATTTCAAAGACATTTTTCAATTGCGCATCAAATTTAATCACTTTGTTAATCAGTCATACATGCGTTAATGCGTACTGACGTATTCGTCAAATTGATCCTGACAAGTAGATTTAATCGAATCAATCAACCTTAAAAACCACACAGATCGAGGAAACAGTAATGTAGTTTTTTTGAACTAGAAAACACCGAGATAAGGAAATACGCAATGTCTGAACAAACACTAGATGTTATATTCGTTAAGCATTTTTATTAGAAGTACTGTATAACAGCTGTACATATTCTTAGTGATTATAAACCAATCTGCATTATTAGGTCATGACGCACACGATCAACTTAATACTATTTGTCGGTGTGAGGCTGCGCAGATGAAACTGTTTTTGTTCACCCCGTTTCCTCTTGTTATTTATGAAATGTATTAGGAAGTGGGCGCATGTGACTGTTTTCCTACATAAAGTATTATAAAACGACCCTGCGTGCGACGCAATTATTTCAGTTGTTGGGCGGGCGTCCGGATAAACACCTACATCAATCAGTGAATCAATGTCATCCTATGACGTACTTAATGTAACGTGTTGCCTTTCATTAACGGAAACCTGAGGCGTTTACGAAACAAAGCATTTATTTCTTCATATGACAATACTATCAAATATATTAAATACCGTAATTCACAGATAATACAAAGTCATATGGAAGCGGTGAAGGACGCCCACAGAAGAGACATACCAAACGTACGCCCAATAAAGGATACTTCAAGCAAACGCAATACAAACAAGAGGGCTAAAATGGCCATAGGTCGCTCACCTGTCCTAGTAGTTCATTCAGACCCCTTGATGGTAGCTTCTATTGCATGTACACGGTTTTCATATTGTCTTATAAAGCGAGGTTGCAATTTACATCACATAGACCAAATTGCATTTTGAAGTTTAAGCCAAGTTTTGTCTATGATTTGACCTTGTGACCTAGTTTTTGACCCTGGATGACCCAATATTGAACTCGACCTAGATTTTGTTGAGATAATCATTTTAATTAAGTTTCATAAAGATTAGATTAAAATTGTGATCTCTAGTGACTACACAATGTTTTTCTATGATTTGACCTTGTGACCTAGTTTTTGACCCAATATTGAAATTGACCTAGATTTTGTTGAGATGATCATTGTGACAAAGTTTTATAAGGACTAGGTTGAAATTATGACCTCTACTGACTACACCAGGTGTTTCTATTATTTGACCTAGTGACAATAGTGTTTGACCCCAGATAACCCAATATTGAACTAGACCTAGATGTCGTTGAGATGATAATTGTGACCAAGTTTAATATAGATTAGGCCAAAACTGTGACCTAAAGTGTATACACAATTTGTGGAGGGACGACGGACGGACGACGGACGAAGAGTTATCACAAAAGCTCACTCTGTCACTTTGTGATAGTTGAGCTAAAAAACCACAGAACGAATAGCATACTGTGTGGCTTGCTTTTAAAGTTAGTAAGTCGGATGATCAAAAAGAAATGAGACAAACGCTGTAAAATAGCAATGAATACTGACGCAAACATTTTTATGCCTATTACAAAATCTATCATCTTTCCGTCTGTAGAGTTTCATACATATTCATTACTTTTTGTAGAGTTACATTGTAAAAGCAGTTTAGCAACCTTGGGTAAAGCGACTCGCCGCAAATGGATCACCGGATTGTAGTACACGGAGTCTTTTGTGTTTTGATTACATCTGCAACACGATGTCTTTCGAAATTCACAAATCTACTCAACTTCGTGTACAACGATTCAAACATCATGTTATTGATACACTGTCCAAACAACGTGTACTATTACGTTATATTATGTAATTTATATAGATGCTGTCACATTGTGTTTATTAAAATGTAGTTAGTATCTTACTTTATTGTACTCCTTACGCATGGAGCTTACTCGTGATATGTTCAATGTCAATATTTCAAACGCGAACACATCGTATTCGTTACATTTATACTGTGCATTTGTAACATCGTACATACATGACTACCGCATAAGGCTGGGTGAAATTGATTCGCCCAAATTTCTAATTCTGTACAGTCACTACAAATCAAATAGTTCCTGCGAGCAAATGATGTACCGACTTCATTTGACAGAGAATTGACAGGATCCTCGACCTTCTATCTGCATAATTCAACAGCTGATGTGTATAAAATTAAGCATGAAAATCTCACGATTGTGAAAAATATAAGCGCGATAGGCCGGTAGCTTTCAAATTGGGAAAACTTTATGCACGATAATTTGACGTACGAAATTGATCAACAATTTGTTAAATAATTTCATGTATAACAAACCAATTTTCAAGACACATAATTGCATAGTATGACTAACTTGTTCCACAAAATATTTAGATTCTTATAAATAAAACCTCGTATAAGTCCATTAAAGGTACAATCATAAGACATGTTTTCAGTGTTTAGCAATATCAAAGATCATAAACCAATTCCGATAATTCCATGACAATAGACATTTAGAATTTTAAGTCTCTGAATAGACATTAACACGGAATGGTAATTTCCTTATATGACTCTGGAGACCAAAAGAAACTGTATATGTTGTTAATTTTATCAAGGGAAACAACCAGCACTTATTTTATCGGCTGATTCTAAAATAATCCGAAAAATAATTTACGGAGCGAATTACCGGGTACGAATTGTGTTGAGTACGAAAAAAATATTCAGGACGAATGTTGGGAAGTGGAACAAAAGTGGAGTATGAAACGTTAGCGAAGAATTTATCCAACGATAAAACGATCTAAACTCGTGTTTTACACTCTTTTAAATCGAATTGCGTGTATATTTTTATCGTAGGGACGGGTTTTAAGGATAATTTTGTAGTTCTTTCTAAGAATTTCGACTTGCCCGGGCCGACATACGTCAGCCATCTTTTTGCGTAAGATAACCTATTTTCGTTAAAAAAAAATTGAAATCTTGTAACGACGGGTTTGATTAGTCTGGTTCACGACATTCTTACAAAATGCATCTTTTTTGGATTTTGTTTTTGAAATCGTAAACCATCGAGAACATGTCACGTGCCCCTCCATGGCCTTTTTACTTAAGACTATCCAATATACCTGTTCGCTCAGGTAATCACTATCATGTTTCATATTGTTTGCCATGCCATTGACGAAACAATTTTGTAATTAGAACCACTGTGATAAAATTACAGATGAAAATATCTCTTAAATCGACCCCGAAAACGAATCATTTGCAAATGGGGTTACTGCAATTTAAACTAATTGTGTTGCCGTCTATACCTCGGGTAAATATTGTACAAACTGTCAATGTTGTTGAATATATTCATTTGATACCGAATACAATTTTGCATAAACTCTTAGTTAGTTGCTAATTTTATATAAATGTAATGTTACGCTTTAGTGGATATACCAATTATTGTAAATATAAAGGTGAATACGATCAGGATAACACTGATTTTCCTGAATACTATATCAACCGCAACTCTCCGAAACATAAGGCAAAAATCATTTCTAAACACACGCACATAATACGTTGTTCAATACGAGGTTTGGTATAGTTTATACTAATGTATTTTAGGTCGATTGTAATACCAGTTTTTTGTTTCCAACTTATATTAATCCCTCTCGACACCTCATTTCTGATGTTATCTATCGCCTAGGTATGACAGAAGAGAAGCTAGTTTCCCTTTATGCTAAACCCCTAGCGAGGGGATTGTTTGTACCATTTGTATTTACCTCTTCGGTATGACGCGACCTGGGATCAAACCCGGGACATCCCGCACTAGAGGTGGATGCTCTACCACGAGACTACCGAGACAGTTTTGATATCAATGCGTCATCAACTCGTTGCTGCTATATTGGATATCAAGGATTCCAAGCGTTTTGCATCATTTATATAATATTGTTATGTATGAAATATGAACTTATTATTGTGAATATTGTAGATTAACTTTTTAGTTAAATGGGAGAGTTATGTTATGGTGTATTAATTCGATTTGCAGCCATGCCTGTATACTATCATTTGCAATGTGTTATACTCATTGGGTGGTATTCACAATGCATCTTAAGGATCACTTATGTTTTCTTAGTATCTAAACATGTCCGTGTATCAACTAAACCGGAACATCAAGAGTATCCATTTTTACCTACCTTAGAAGCATTGTGTAATACAAGGAAATCATGGATCATTCTCCATTTCTTGGGAAATATATGCAGCTCATGTTTGTTTAACTTGCGTCAAACTATGTTAGTATTTCCTTAAAATGCTTTGTAAATACCAGCTCTAATTGCACGCATACTACACCTATCTAAACAATGTGTCCACACTTCTACTCAATCACTCACCATCCGTCTGTTATCGGTTTCTTTTCAGTTGTGGTGTTAATAATTAGGATATGCGGCCATATTGCCTGTTCAGCGGAATTAACAAAGCCTGTGTGAGGCGTAAACAGATTTATCTCCCGGTACGCTGACTACATAGTGATATAGTTCAAATAATCAGCATCTTAAAGAGGAAAGGGAGGAAAAACCAAATCATGTTATTACACAAGCTTTCAGGAAGAGGAAAGGAACTCAGCCTTCTCTATCTGTTTTCTTTTCCTGCCAATTCTAATTTGTCAATATTTAATTTGAATTAATACAACAACATCAAAATCACTGAAGTGAACTTTACTTAAGACTAGATATGTCAGCTGAAATGGAACTGTAAATGAAATCGACGAGTATGATGAAACGTGATGTGTCAATTTAATACGTGCTGAATACCATTTCTTTTTAAAGTATATGTTAATAGCTCGTGACCGTTTCTATTTAGATGGTTGATTTGACACCAACGCATCTATAGTCATTTTAGTTTTCTTTTATTAAATTATACAAACAATGATTTTGATCACATTAATACTTACTTAACTTTACACCAGGTTAGTATTATTTGTTTTCGTTTTGATGTGTAAAATTATTCATGCAGCTGCAGGGTTTTCCTATTTACTGTTGTTGTGTATTGTGTCGTGTAATTGTGGTCGGTGTATTTATGTTTTATTTTCTCGGCAAGTTGAGTGCTACCTTCCATGTCCGAATTTATATTATCTGTTTGTAGAGGCATGTGTTAACAACGTTGACTGCTCATCATAAACGTTGGTGCCAGATGTGGCTGCAAAATACATTGCATGACTTTAGTTTATGCAAAGGTTTGTATTTCTTATTTAATAACGTTATACTATATATTGGTGTCATAAGTGCATACACAAGTGAGAAATACAACTTCAAAAAACTTCGTTGGTTGTTTGGACACAAACGCAAGGTCAAATAAGACTAATTTATTAAATTATAAATCAATAATTTTGATACACATATATAAAGTTATTGGTCTATCTTTTATAACATCAGAATTGTATCTTTGTTTCGTCTTGATGTTTTGTAGAGTCACGTGATAACAACGGTGAACTTGATGTGGTTGCAAGACGTTTGTTCATGGAATGTTATGTATTTATAATCTAATGCTGTACATGTAACAACATTTTGGTCAATCGTGCAAATACCACTGAGAAGAACACCAATGTCATCTTATCTGTTTACACCTGATTGCCTAATAGGCATATTAGCTTCGATTCGCAACCGCAAATTATACCAATTTTGTAGTTAACATAATTACTCCGGTCATTAAATCTTTGCCAATCTGAGATGATTGTGATTAGTCTGAAGAGTGTATGTATGTTCATTCTAGTTAGTATACTAGCATCCAAGTTCTATAAAACCCTAATTAAGGCAATTACCCTGAGGCAACCCTTTCATCTCAGATAAAGACATAATGCTTTCGTCCTCTTAGTTAGCGTGTCAGACAAATACTTATATATATTTTCTCAGAGAAGTTCAATCACCGTCGATGACTTTTTATAGTAGGTCTGAGCATTCATTTATTTTCTCGGCGATGCACTCCACACGAAAATCAATGAGCTTCTGGAGGCATCAGGAACAGGTTCCTTGTGGTCTAGGGGAAGCTCCCTAGGAAGTCATGAAACAATTTGTGATATCGGGTGGAATCGAGATAAATATGTTGATATCATTACGCGTCCGTCCCACTGCCTTGCGGGAATGTACTCCCGATGTCTCAGGGTAGCTTCGGGAATTCTTGAGACATTTAGTAATTTTGCGAGTTCATCGGGAATTACTTTTATTTCAATACATGTATTGAATTTTGCCGTGTACCCGCGATGTCATGTCGGGAATACCTGGGGAAACAATGTCAGTTGATGTTTCATCTTATTTCACATGTACCACTGATTTGGTATTATTATGACAGTTTGTTTTCACATTATTGTATCGACCGAGGTGCAATGCACACAATGGTTGTATAAAAACAAATAACAGATAATAAGGCATGGAAGGCCTCACTCAACTTAAACAGTCGTGCACAGACATCATACAAACAACACATACCACAATTACACGACGCAATGCATTAAAGCCAAACTAAACGAAAAAATAAACTATATACACCACTGAAAATCCAAGTATCAATTGTCGACTAATCGAAACTCCAAGTCACAGCTGTCAAAATATAATTTTCTACTATAAGTAGTGATTTATTAATAGAAGGTTAAATATAAGGTGTTTTCCTATGTCGCCGCATATCAAAACGTCATCAGTTTTTGCCATATGATATGGAAAAGAATATGACTAATATTTTAATAAATATTCCTCCAACATTTGTCAAATTAACTGAACATGACATCAAAACATTGAATAGCCGCGGGTTAAAACGATTTTGATGTAAGTATGTCGGTTTTAAATATATGACTTGAAAAGTAACAGTACCGTCTCAAAAACCACGTCATATTTCGGCAAAAAATCACAGCTTGAAAATATACCGTTTTATCACAAACTAGGAGAAAAAGACTAAACAAACATTTAAAATGATGAAATGGGCATCGGATGGGAAGTCCGGCAGAAGTATACTTATATATCGTAGTACACACTATTTTGTGGCGGAAAATAAACTTTATTATATCAAGCAGAGGCCCGAAATGCATTAGATGAGCGTTCGAATTTGGACGTCGCTCGCCAAGACGGACGTCATACGCGGAAGCCGACTATAGAATGATAATGACGGACTAATTATTAAACATAAGTTACAGTCGTGATATTTTATTTCAACTGGAATGTTTTTATATAAACACACTCTCTTTCTTGCTAAATACTGAGTAAACTTCAATTGTATGCAATACGCTTAAAGATATGAGCTATTTATCTGAGCAATGTGACGTGCGACTAGTTACCGTTTACGTACATGACGTCATTGACGTCAATTTTGTGCGGCGAGTCGCTGTACCCAAAGTTGCGAAACCGCTGATATCTCTTGAAGTAATAAATGAATAAATATGAAACTCAGCAGACAGAGAGATGATATATTTTGAAATAGTTATACAACTTTTCTTATTTATATTCGTATGCATTGTCATTTTACAGCGTTTGTCTCATTTCTTTTTGATCACCCCACGTACATGTATATTGCATGCTTGAAAACAATAAGCATTGTTAACGCACATTGATCCATTTTACCAAGGTGTTTGAATGGGTACTGGAGAATGTCAAAAGCCAATGCACTGTAGCCAGTTAACGGCGGTGACGTGGGTAACAGTCGACTTTCGACAACATGGTCGAGGAATAAACTAACAATCGGCTGAAGGGACGAATGTCAGAAAATATATTTCAACACGGTATTCTACTTAAGCAGTTACACTAAGTTTGATATATAAGGACACAGCATGTTTACATTCTTCGCAATGATATGCTACTCGAGCGTATGCATTTCATAGACGAGTCTTTTCTTAATTTTAGATAGGCCCAACACTTGTTTCAAAAGTATTGGTAGTCTCCCATTTAAACATAATGACGTCAATTTTCGTTTCAAGTTTAATATTTGATCGGGGCTGGACAGAGTTAAAATATGGAAAATTACCCACGGTAAATATCAGAGGAAAGAAAGGAAATTATACACGACTAAATATTGGTCATTTGGGATTACATAACATTTGTAACGGCATTACAGTTTAGGTACACACCTACGGGCTAATTACATGTTCAATACACGTTTGCATCGGGGCGACAATTGTCACTTTTGTACATTATGGTTAAGTTAGTATAGTTATGTCTCTATCTTTACTCTAATAATCTCAAGTTTTCATGTCATACAATGCTAAATCATTATTTTTTCTGTTCACATTGCCCACCCCCCGGGAAATCAATAAGATCTAAGATTCCACAAAAAATGTAATAATATAATGTAACGTAATATTTTTAATATCCAATATTTGTAGATAATTAGATATGGAAAATAACCAAGAAGTTTCCTAAGGACGTGTTTCCTTAACTGGACTTTATTTAACAAAATTGTAAGACCAACGTCTCTAATAGACTGAGTTGATTGAAAACATAATACCGTATAGCGGGTTATTTCTGCGGGTGATTTGGGCCTAAAATGGGTACTAGGTTTTATTTCTGCGGTTTTTATTTCTGCGACCTACCAGAAATTCGGGAATTAATTTCTGCGGGTTTCAGAAACCGGAAGACATTTCTGCGAATGGTAAATAACTACCGTATCTACAACGGCATGATCAACAACATGATAACACTGCTTGTATGATTTAGATTTAATTGTTAATTTTATACAGAACTCAGCTTTTTTCATTTTAGGAACATCAGAACAGAACAGAACATTTTCAGCAGTACCTGCACTACCGGTAAACTAAATCAATGCATTTAACGGCATATTATCCTCAACCCAGTCTATTATCCCCGCACCCCTAAAACTACATATGATGATGTCTGGCTGTGCTCGAATATCAGTACAAACTACAGTGCTGCAAATTGAACCAGTTGTCAAACTTACATCAACGTGTATTGAGGGTCAATGTCGATATAACACATACCATTCATTAATTGTTAAACAAACAAGCAAACAAAGACAGTCGATCACTATATGTGTGAAAAATACGACAGTAACAAAACACTAGAAAGATATAGATTAAAGGTATATTACCAGTATATTGAAGCAAAATATGGAAGTTAAAGTTTGCGAACAAAATTTTTACGGATGTTTAATTTTGCGGAATTAATTTTACGGGACAGCCTCAAACCGCAAAAAACGCAGAAATAAAAACTCGCAGAAATGACCAGCTATGCGGTACTTTAAAGTACCTAAAATGTAGAAAACTACTCATGCTGACATTCCTTCAAGCTCCCTCGTGAACCATTAACCTAATTTAGAAGCGTCAGTAATAGAGAAAGTACATTTTAACCGATTTAAAAACGGGGTTTTGAGTAATTTAAGCCTTTCCTATGTATATGGCATCTCAAAACAGTTACCGGAAGACGATTATGAAAGGTGTTAGGGGAATAATAACGCAGAAAAATGAAGCAATTTTGAACTGGTGTCAAAATAATTATTAATCAAAATGTTATGTAATGTATATTTAAGCGAAATTACTAAATCATATACAACATTGCCTTAAAATTATAGTCAAAACATTTTGACTGGCAGTTTTTGTCTTCCAAAACAGTCAGTGGTATTGTACCATCATGTTTACGTGCTCGTATCTTCAGCTGGGCTGACGATGACAATTGTAGGTGTGAACTATTCTTTAAAACACTATACAAGTCTAAGTATCGTCGTCAGACGACATTTGAACTACTTTGTCATGACAAAACGTCAAATATCTGCTTAAAGCATATTAATAGCACCTGGACATTCTGTATTCTGACAGCGTTGCAACGTATACAAAACACATTTTTGGTTGGAGTATAGTTTCCCAGTCAAATCGTCTTGCCCAGTAGTTTGTTTTCGCGCGTCACCTGCAAATCATGAACAATGACGCCAATATGGAGTAATGTGTTAAATTGTAATATGTTTTTGTTGAAATATATACCGGACATACGTCTATCCTCCAAAGTATTGATTTATACTTTTACATAATTTAAATCATAATGATTGTATACAATAATATAATAAGATGGTTGCGTCTCTAAATCTGTTAGATCTAAGTGTTTAAAACATGTCGCATAATATTTAACGAAGTTTAAGCGGTTTTCATATCTAAACTAAACAGATATTATGTTCTATGTATAGTGGTCATGTAGCTCCTATATCTGTATTAGATTTTGAATTATTTTGAAGTATGTGTTATACGAGTATTGAACTCGTACCTAAATTATATACTTCATGACCTATAAAACACTATCAGAAACGGGTAGAGAATACCGGTAGTTACAAAACGCTCCACACGGACCGTGAAACAGATAATAATTAATACAGCACAGCACTCTGGTGAGTCGCTTCCTCAAACATAACCAACGCAGATAAAACAATACTTAGTTTGTAATTCGCCCCGGGTTTGTTAGCGATTCCACAAAGTTTGACAGGTACAAATAAATTTATGGTTTGTTTATACAGCACACGTGTTGACAGCAAAAACTGGTGACGTCACCAATGGAATACTGCCTACTGCCGGTTGACCTTCCTTCGTCCCAATCAATCCCGACTCAAGTCCCACGTTGAGCGCCAATGTCGCGGGGTTCCCCTTTATCGTTGTGATGTATTGGGATGACAATATAAATGACTTGGGTCTTAGCGGACCAAAGTGGCTTTTCAGCCTGAAACTATAAAAGATGAACAAATATCACGTCTATTCGATATAAACTTTACTCAATGACTCTATATATTGATAATACATATAAAATAACAAAATGAGACGATGGAATGATGAATGACGAAAACATGAAGACAACAATGAAGTGAAGTAACACCATACCTGACAGTATAAAAGATGAACAAATATCACGTATGTTCGATATAAACTTTACTCAATGACTGACGTCAGTGTGAAGATTTGGTGAATCGGTGACGTGTTACGGCCGGAAAATAGCCCGTGCACCAAGACCATAACTGAATGAAAAAGTGAGGCCCTGGCAAGCGTAAAGTACGTAGTAAAGTGTTAGTGATGTTACTGATTAATGGTGAAAATGAATGATGTGATGATATGGCATGATGATATGAAATGATACATGAAAGGTTGATTATATATATAGGACAATGTTATTATTGACCATGTGACATATAAGTAAGTAAGTAAGTAAGTAAGTATGTTTATTAAAGTGACCTGTGTAAATATGTACAACAAACATATAAAACATATAATATATACACCCGGCCCAATGGACCTATAAGTCACTATCAAACTAGAATATTAACATGTTATCACATGAACAAAACATCATGGCAAATAAATGTAAATAAATATTAATAAACATAAATAAAAAGAAAAGAAAATATATACAATGTATTTCTTCGTTTAACATATGCTTTAACTAAATATTTGGCAACCTTACTTGGGTATTCATTCATTAAGTGTTTTAATTTGTTTTCATCAGACCGACTATAATAAATTTCATTAAAAATGTCTGATTCGTTTCGTAATTGATTGTAAAACGGCAGACGATTAAAAAGTGTGTTTCGTCTTTGACCAATTGCCTCGTACAAAATCTGCACAATCTCTGAGCAGGTATTTCACCTACAAAACGCCCGGTCTCTACTCTAAGCGGAAGAATTCCGCACCTAAATTGTGCTAATATGGACCGCTCATATTTGAAAAGGTTCAATTTGACATATTGTTCGGTAAGGAAAGAATCTTTAAAAACAAGTGGGCCCAAAGGGCCCTAGGTCGCTCACCTGTTATAGCAGTACCTGCAAGACCTGTGATTTGACCTAGTGACCTAGTTCTTGGCCGCATATGACGCAATATCGCACATAGCCTAGATTTTGTTGAGATGATCACTCTGACCAAGTTTCATAAGGATTAGGCAAAAATTGTGACCTCTAGTGACTATACAAGGTTTTTCTATGATTTGACCTTGTGAACTAGTTTTTGACCCTGGATGACCCAATATCAAACTTGACCTAGATTTTGTTGTGATGATCATTGTGACTAAGTTTCATAAAGATTAGGTCAAAATTTTGACCTCTAGTGACTACACAAGGTTTTTCTATGATTTGACCTTGTGACCTAGTTTTTGACCCTTGATAACCCAATATCGAACTTGACCTAGATTTTGTTGTGATGAGCATTGTGACCGAGCTTTATAAAGATTAAGTCAAAATTGTGACCTCTAGTATCTACACAAATTTTTTTTATGATTTGGCCTTGTGACCTAGTTTTTGACCCCGGATAACCCATTATCGAACTTGACCTAGATTTTGTTGTGATGATCATTGTGACTAAGTTTCATAAAGATTATGCAAACTTGTGACCTCTAGTGACTACACAAGTTTTTTCTATTATTTGACCTTGTGACCTAGTTTTTGACCCCGGATGACCCAATATCGAACTTGACCTAGACTTTGTTGAGATGATCATTGTGACTAAGTTTCATAAAGATTAAACCAAAATTGTGACCTCTAGTGTCTACACAAGCAAATTGTTGACGGACGGACGGACGACGGACGACGGACGACGGACGAAGAGTGATCACAAAAGCTCACTCTGTCACTTTGTGACAGGTGAGCTAATAACATATGTCCTCAATTTTGACACATTTATATATAAAGGGTTATAAGTATAAATTCGATATTATACATTGTATATTATACGAAAGGTGTTAAAATGGCTGTGAATGTTTATCACATGACAAACATTGCTGAGACATGATCAGATATATAGTAGATTTGACTCCCCACGTACGTATACTATATCGATAGAGTAACTATCCCTTAATCACGTCATGGCATCAGATTTTTCCATTGCATGATTATAAACAACGATACAAATACTTCATAGGAATCATTTCTTATGTCAACAACAAGACATCCGGTCTTCAAAAGATCTCGAAATCAATACACTTTCAGGCTAGACACTATTAATTTAAGTGTTGCTGCCTCGCGTCCTTCCGTGTTATACAGTAGATTCTTATTTATTTCTAAGGGTCATTAATCACAGTGAAGCGAGACACTCCCGAACTATAGTAGACAAAAACATAATAATCACCATTAATACGGCTAGTTTCATCGCATACCGTTATGTTAGTCCAGTGGTTATAAGCAAGCCCACTTCTCAAAGATACAGATGAAAATATTGATCTGATTATATACACAGTTATTAGATTTCAAAGACATTTTCTCAATTTGCGCATCAAATGTAATCACTGAGTTAATCAGTGATACATGCGTTCATGCGCACTGACCTATTCGTCAAATTGATCCTGACAAGTAGATTTAATCGGATCTATCAACCTTAAAAACCACACAGATCGAGGAAACGGTAATGTAGTTTTTGGAACTAGAAACACTGAGATAAGGAAATACGCAATGTCTGAACAAACACTAGATGTTATATTCGTTAAGCATTTTTATGAGAAGTACGGTATACAATGTAACAGCTGTACATGTTCTTAGTGATTATAAACCAATCTGCATTATTAGGTCATGACGCACACGATCAACTTAATAATCTTTGTCGGTGTGAGGCTGCGCAGATGAAACTGTTTTTTTCCACCCCGTTTCCTCTTGTGATTTATGAAATGTATTAGGAAGTGGGCGCATGTGACTGTTTTCCTAGATAAAGTATTATCATACGACTATGCGTATGACGCAGTTATTTCAGTTGTTGGGCGGGCATCCGGAAAAACACCTACATCAATCAGAGAATCAATGTCATCCTATGAAGAATAAAATGCGCCTACGACGAAATTAATGTAACTTGTTGCCTTTTATTTAACGGAAACCTGAGGCGTTTACGAAACAAAGCATTTATTTGTTCATATGACAATACTATCTAATATATTAATTACCGTAATACACAGATAATACAAAGTCATATGGAAGCGGCGAAGGAAGCCCACAGAAGAGACATACCGAACGTACCATCCGTATGCCCAATAAAGGATACTTCAAGCAAACGCAATATAAACAAGAGGGCCCAAATGGCCATAGGTCGCTCACCTGTCCAGTAGTTCATGCAGCCCCCTTGATGGTAGCTTCTATTGCATGTACTCGGTTTTCATATTGTCTTATAAAGCGAGGTTGCAATTTACATCACATAGACCCAATTGCATATTGAAGTTTAAGCCACGTTTTGTCTATGATTTGACCTTGGGATCTAGTTTTTGACCCGGGATGACCCAATATTGAACTTGACCTGGATTCTGTTGAGATGATCATTTTGACCAAGTGTCATAAAGATTAGGCCAAAATTGTGACCTCTAGTGACTACACAAGGTTTTTCTATGATTTGACCTTGTGACCTAGTTTTGACCCCAGTTGACCCAATATCGAACTTGACCTAGATTTTGTTGACATGATCAATGTGACCCTGTTTCATAAAGGTAAGGTGAAAAGTGTGACCTCTAGTGACTACACAAGGTTATTCTATGATTTAACCTTGTGACAATAGTTTTTGATCCCGGATGACCCAATATCGAACTTGACAGAAGGACTAGGTTGAAATAATGACCTCTACTGACTACACCAGGTGTTTCTATTATTCGACCTAGTGACAATAGTTTTTGACCCCAGATAACCCAATATTGAACTTGACCTAGATTTTGTTAAGATGATCATTGTGACCAAGTTTTATAAAGATTAGGCCAAAACTATGACCTACAGTGTATACACAATTTGCGGAGGGACGACGGACGGACGACGGACGAAGAGTTATCACAAAAGCTCACTCTGTCACTTTGTGACAGTTGAGCTAAAAACCACAGAACGAATAACATACTGCGTGGCTTGCTTTTAATGTTAGTATGTCGGATGATCAAAAAGAAATGAGACAAACGCTGTAAAATAGCAATAAATACTGACACAAATACAAACATGTTTATGCCTATTACACAATCTATCATATTTCCGTCTGTAGAGTTTCATATATATTCATTGCTTTGTTGTAGAGTTATAAGCGGTTTTGCAACCTTGGGTAAAGCGACTCGCCGTATTTTGAAATGGGTCACCGGAATGTAGTACACGGGGTCTTTTGTGGTTTTGTTTTTCGAAATTCCCAAATCAACTCAACGTCGTGAACAACGATTTAAACATTATGTTATAGATACACTGTCCAAACAACGTAGTTGCTGTTACATAGTGTTTATAAATATGTAGTTAGTATCTTACTTTATTGTAGTCCTTACGCAGCGAGCCTACCCGTGATGTGTTCAATGTCAATATTTCAAACGCGAACATTTATACTGTGCATTTATAACATCGTACATACATGACTACCGCATAAGGCTGGGTGAAATTGATTCGCCCAAATATCTAACACTATACAGTCACTATCATGTTTCATATTGTTTGCCATCACATTAACAAAAGCATTTGTAATTAGAATCACTGTGTTAAAATTACAGGTGAAAATATTTCTTAAACCTGATCCCGAAAATGAATTCTTTGCAAAGTGGGTCCCTGCAATTTAAAGTAAATATGTTGAGGTTGATAATTAGAAAGCAATTTCAAGTAAAGATGGTTCAAACTATCACTGCTGTTGTATATATTCATTTGATACCGAATACAATTTTGCACGGAATCCTAGTTAGTTGTTGCTTGTTTTATATTAATGTAATATTACGCTTTATATCAATATTTGAAAAATATAGATGAATACGATAAAACTGATTTTCCTGAATACTATTTGTATCAACCGGAACTCTCAGAAACCTAAGGCAAAATAATATCTAAACACACGCAAACAATACGTTGTTCAATACGAGCTTTGGTATAGTTGATACTAATATATTTTAGGTCGATTGAAATACAATTGTTTTGTTTCCAACTTATATTAATCACTCTCGACACCTCCTTTCTGATGTTATCTATCGCCTAGGTATGAGAGAAGCGAAGCCAGTTTCCCTTTATGATATGCCCCTAGCGAGGGGATTGATTGTACCATTTGTATTTACCTCTTCGGTATGACTCGGCCTGGGATCAAACCCGGGACTTCCCGCACTAGAGCCTACCGAGAAAGTTTGATATCAATGCGTCATCAACTCGTTGCTGCTATATTGGATATCACAGATTCCAAACGTTTTGCATCATTTATATAATATTTTTATGTATGAAATATGAACTTATTATTGTGAATATTGTAGATTAACTTTTTAGTTAAATGAGAGAGTTATGTAATCATGGTGTTTGGTATTTTAATTCGACTTACAGCCATGCCTGTATACTATCACTTTCAATGTGTTATACTCATTGGGTGGTATTCACAAAGCATCTTAAGAAACACTTATGTTTTCTTATTATCTAAAAATGTCCGTGTATCAACTAAACCGGAACATCAAGATTATCCATTTTTACCTACCTTAGAAGCATTGTGTAACACAACGAAATCATGGATCATTCTCCATTTCTTGGGAAATATGTGCAGCTCATGTTTGTTTAACTTGAGTCAAACTATGTTAGTATTTCCTTAAAATGCTTTGTAAATACCAGCTCTAATTGCACGCATACTACACTTGATGTGTCCACACTTCTACTCAATCACTCACCCTTATACTTTCCCTCTGTTATCGGTTTCTTTTCAGTTGTGGTGTTAATAATTAGGATATGCGGCCATATTGCCTGTTCAGCGGAATTAACCAAACTTGTGTGAGGCGAAACAGATTTATCTCCCGATACGCTGACTACATCGTGATATAGTTCAAATAATAAGCATCTTACAGAGGAAAGGGAGGAAAAACCAAATCATGTAATTACACAAGCTTTCATGAAGAGGAAAGGAACTCAGCCTTCTATATCTATTTTCTTTTCCTGCCAATTCTAATTTGTCAATATTTAATTTGAATTGTACTGAAGTGAACTTTTCTTAAGACTAGATATGTCAGCTGAAATGGAACTGTAAATGAAATCGACGAGTATGATGAAACGTGGTGTGTCAATTTAATACGTGCTGAATACCTTTTCTTTTTAAAGTATATGTTAATTGCTCGTGACCGTTTTTATTTAGATGGTTGATTTGACACAAACGCATCTATAGTCATTTTAGCTTTCATTTATTAAATTATACAAACAATGGTTTTGATCACATTAATACTTACTTTACACCAGATTAGTATTATTTGTTTTCGTTTTGATGTGTAAAATTATTCATGCAGCTGCAGGGTTTTCCTATTTACTGTTGTTGTGTATTGTGTCGTGTAATTGTGGTCGGTGTATTTATGTTTTATGTGCTCGGCAAGTTGAGTGCTATCTTCCCTGTCCGAATCTATATTATATGTATGTAGAGGCATGTGTTAACAACGTTGACTACTCATCATAAATGTTGGCGCCTGATGTGGTTGCAAAATGCATTGCATGACTATAGTGTATGCAACGTTTTGTATTTCTTATTCAATACCGTTATACTATATATTACTGTCATAAGTGCATACACAAGTAAGAAATACAACTTGAAAAAACATAGATGGTTGATTTGACACAAAAGCAAGGTCAAATAAGTATAATTTATTAAATTATAAATCAATAATTTTGATACACATATATAGTTATTGGTCTATCTTTTTTAACAACAGAATTGTATCTTTGTTTTCGTCTTGATGTTTTGTAGAGGCACGTGTTAACAACAGAGAACCTGATGTTGTTGCAAGACGTTTGTTCATGGAACGTTATGTATTTCTAATTTAATGCTGTACATGTAACAATATGTTGGTCAACCGTGCAAAAACCACTGAGAAGAACAACAATGTAATCTAATCTAGGGAATGCGTATAACCACACTGTCTACACCTGATTGTCTATCAGGCATATTAGCTTCGATTCGAAACCGCAAATTATACCAATTTAGTAGTTAACATAATTACTCCGGTCATTAAATCTTTGCCAATCTGAGATTATTGTGATTAGTCTAAAGAGTGTATGTACATGTTTGTTCATTCTAGTACGTACACTAGCAACCAAGTTCTATAAAACCATAATTAAGGCAATTAACCTGAGGCAGACCTTTCATCTCAGATAAGGACAGAATGCTTTCGTCCTCTTACTTAGCGTGTCAAGCAAATTCTGAAATAGATTTTCTCACAGAAGTTCAATCATCGTCATAGTAGGTCTGCGCTTTCATTTATTTTCTCAGCGATACAATACACATGAAAATCAATGAGCTTCTTGATGCATCAGGAACAGGTTCCTTGTGGTCTAGGGGAAGGTCCTGGGAAGTCAAGAAACAATTTGTGATATCGGGTGGAATCGAGATAAATCTGGTGATATCGTTACGCGTCCGTCCCACTGCCTTGCGGGAATGAACATTGTACTCCCGATGCCTCGGGGTAGCTTCGGGAATTCTTGAGATATTTAGTAATTTTGCGAGTTCATCAGAAATACTTTTTATTTTAATACATGTATTGAATTTTGCCGAATGTACCCGCGATGTCATGTCGGGAATACCCGGGGAGACAATGTCAGTTGATGTTTCATCTTATTTCACATGACTACTGATTTCTTATTATTATGACAGTTTGTTTTCACATGATTATATCGACCGAGGTGCAATGCACACAATGGTTGTATAAAAAGATAACAGATAATAAGGCAGGGAAGGCCGCACTCAACTTAAACAGCCGAGCACAGACATCATACAAACATCACATAAAAAAAAAGAGTATATTAAGTCAGACAGGGAAGGCAGCACTCAACTTAACCAGCCGAGCACAGAAAACATTAAAAACACACAAAGCACAATGCCCAACTAAACAAGCGCAGATCCGCCCAAGTCCAAGCTGTCGAAAAGTATAATAAATTATAACTAGCTGAATGACCCAGTAGAAAAGATACAGCAACCAAATGGCGGAATGCCTACGCTGAATGACCTAGTAACAACAGTAAAACTGCTGAACTACATAGTTATAGCAGCCTTTAGTCTCAAAGTTAAATAACAGTATTAAAACGTTGAAAGGCCCGTATAGTGGGATGACCTACTAACAAGCTGAATGACCCAGTTTCCACAGCAAAATGACTATATTGCCCCGCTTTAGCTGTAAGAAATCTTAAAACGAAGAAGTGCCCAACACACTACCGACCAAGAAAATTAAACGCCCCTAGTCTCATTGTTAAAAACTGAATAAAAAAGATTCAGCAAACAAAAGGCAGAAAGCCCACGCTGAATGACCTAGTAACAACAGTAAAACTGCTGAACTACATAGTTTTAGCAGCCTACAGTCTAAAAGTTAAGTAACAGTATTAAAACGTTGAAACAAACGTTACAAACATCACATACCACAATAACACGTAACAATGCTTTAAAGTCAAACTAAACGAGAAAATGAACTATATAATTATGTTATTTTCCTAAGGAACCATCATCATGTTAAATGATGCTTGCGTTAATAGTAATCGTTATCAGCCAAAAAAACCATTATCAAGCACATCTTGCATTGTCTTGCCTTTGCACTTTCCCATGCGTTGTACTCGTGTGCTGGTGCTTCATCGGGATTATAGATTGTTGTCGCCTAGGGGTCATTTCTATTGCAAAACCTGAGAGACTATCAAACTACTACCGCATCCGATCGACTTTTTCAAATTATTGCAGACTAACGATAATAGGAAATCGGACAGGGAAGGCAGTGAAAAACCTAAATAATCATTAAAGTGTCTGGGTCCGAAGGCAAATTGGAGTATACATATATCATAGTTTCCCAGGGCTCTCTACACTCAATGACTTTAAAAACGCCTCACCTAATTCAAAGCCCAATATTGCTCAAAGTATTTATGTTATTGGAATATAATTTTACATGTGTACTATTTGATCCTTCCTACGTGTAAATCAGTTTAGTTTGTAATACAATGTTGTCTTGTTGTTTTTCTGGGAAGCCTACAAGCGCACGATTTGTGATATACTTCTGACTGTTTTTCTGGAACACAGACTTGTATGCTTTAGAATGAACACAGACACTAATAATCTTGGTCCTCACTTATTAAGTCAGGGAATCACATTACTATTGACATATTGTATATTAGAGCTTACATATTTGCTGGGAAAGAGTTGAAACTAGGCTAAACAAGTGTATAAATTATGTATGTTAGGAAAACGGAACATTACTTTCATATTAAACTATATGACTCATATACTGTACCACACAATACGTGCAATACAAACACACATTACTAAATTGGTAAGACGAGGACGTTTGTTGTACATGTACATGTAGATAGTTTAGTTTCAACATGTTTTACGTTCCAAACCTACAAGGATACATGTAACATAAAGAAAATGTTACAAACAAAATGGAGCAAAGGTCCTGGAAAATTCTCTCAACTTAGCAATAAATAGCTCATGAATATGGTTTCATTATTAATACACAAACTATGAACGCCATAATAATCGTTTGAACGCATCAAAAGGATATTATTGGTGTCTTTTATCCTTCATGTTTGGTCTACATTAGAAATATACAACGTAAACGCGAATGCTTATTATAGGGGCACCTATGAATGGACCAACCTATTTGACTTACCAAATGAAAGTGATACATATATAAGTATTTCATGCCATAGTATCTTCCAAATCACAACCTTCATTGCCAGACGTCAGGAAGGTACGTAATGGATCCAATTTTTAACCATACTTTGAGTCGCATCTGACTTTTATTTGATGTAACGTCTCCTATGCGGATATTCGTTCTATTAAATTCATTAGATCGGCCAACGGCATAAACGAGTCATTTAAAAGATATTAGGTCCAATGTTTACCCATCAACTGTCCATCAAAATATATATTTCATGCGTTTAAATATGTTGTTCTCTCTCGTTAATCTGCATTGAGTGTTTAACGAATATAGTTGCATTCACTAATTCTTCCTCTACGGCCACATTGGTAACATCAGCCTTAATTTAAATGCATAACCTAATATTATAATGCTATTTAATCTAAGGCCAAATCCCTAGTGGGTGGTTCTAGATATAACAAAACAAACTGTCTTATCTGAGGACATTATACAAAGACTGACGGATATATGAGACGAAAACCAATTGCATACGTTGGAAAATGACACTTATTTTAATGTAATGGGAACTTGAATAAAGGAGTGGATGCTCTAAATCTTGGATCCTTTTGGATTACCACCTTGATGTAGGTGAAATGCATTACACAAGTACAAACGTAATGGCTTAATAAGCAATTATTTGCAAGGTAGATTTATTTCCAACTATTTGTCGAATAAACTGTTATTCGCTCAATTTAATTTGTCTCCTGGTTATATCCTAAATTGCATTTGTTCCCTTACTAGCGACTGTGTCATTATGTACAATATATAGCTATGTGAACATGTCAATAATGCGATAATAAATTGCAGAAGAGCATCTAACAAATCCCTTAGAACGTATCTTTGCCAAACATAATACCCCAATCACATGAGAGTCGGAATGAGCCGGAATGCCGTAGGAATAGCAATTCGTGGTACATTCTTGTATGTTCGAAATATATTCCGACTGCATTCCGAGTACATTCCATATGTTCGGGCCAGTTTGAATGTTTTAACATGCTCTAACCCTATTTCGTTTAAAATAAAATACATATTAAAATAAAAATGAATAAACTGTTATTCAAAACACTCTGTATTTATTGATACTGTCCAGATCACACGGCGTCGGAATGAGCCGGAATGCCGTAGGAATAGCAATTTGAGGTGTATTCCTTCATGATCGAAATGCATTCGAAACATTCTGTCTGCATGCTGAGTCAATTCGTAGTGCATTCGATATATTCCGGCCCATTCCTGTGTCCACTTCGAATGTCTTGCGCATGTTCAAAACTTTCGAGATACATTCGAAGTCGGGTGGAATATCGAACGGCTACCGAAGTGTATTCTGCCGACATTCTGATTACATTTTAAATATTCTTACGGCATTCTGACTATATTCGAAACATTACTTAAAGCCATTATAGGTACTGATATTAAACACACTACCCGTGCACAATCCGTGCATAATCCCGTGCAAAACGGTCCGATGCTTGTGTTTACCGTATTTTGAACACATATGCGTGCACGATCTCCGCTATCATTCCAGGCGGACTCGAAGTGTATTCGTGTTATACTCGAAGTATATAAGACTTGTATTTGAATGGTATTTGAAGTATTCCAACGGCATTTTGACAAAGCTGTACTAATTTTGGTCAATTCGAGTTATCATTCGGAATGTGTTTCGAATGTTTATTCTTTCTTCATTCCGACTCATGCGGGCCCATTCCGGCTGATTCGAGAGTCGTGTGATTGGGGTATAAAAAACGACGGCTGGACAAAATATTGAATCAGGATAACACATAATTATAGTGTAGAGTAATTTGCCACGAACAGTGCCAGTATAATCACGTGTGGAAACATTGTTATTGTGTGCATAAAAAGCATGCCTATCATAGAAAAACAGCGACCTTGGAGTGTGATAGTCTGAAAAGTCACGTTCTTGTCCAGTTATTGTCAAAATTGAGAAAGTTCTGGACATACAACGATCACGCTGTCAACTTCTACATTCTCATCTAAATATGTTCCGTCTATATAGTTAGAACGTTCGTCTCATTGATTACATGTTGTGTACAGTTTGTTTCAGATCTCTGCGTTCCTAAGGCCTTGTACATAATGATATTGGTACATGTATAGCTGTCGCGTGCACTCAGGGGTACGTACAGGATGGTAAGTATTAACCAATATTTGTATTTGCATTACAAACAGAATATGATATTTAAAAATGAATAAATGACAAAAAAAAAAGTTTTGTCACTTTGTCATTTTATTAAACAGTGTTCATTGTGCATCTGCCTTTCTGCTACTTTAATTGTTAGTATTGAGTCAGTTACAAGTACAGTACTATGCTAGCCGTGAGGCTTTTAGCAGTATACGTTTTAATAGACTGATTCATTTCTTACCGACGATAATGCATGAGGTTGAGGAAGATGTATATAGAATATCCGGCATACAATGTACTACGAAATAATAAAAACACAATGTTCTTACGATCTTTAATTCCAACATGGTTGTAATACAACATGGTTGGGCCGATTTAGAATGGATGATACAGCCTTTTGTCGTACGCACGCATTGGAGACATGCATATTTATTACGTGGTTGATTTTGTCTAATCACTTAATTCCAGATCAGAATTTATTAACAGTCTTACTATATGTGGTCTGAACTGTTTTCTATTGCAGGATTAATGAGGCGAGAGGAAGTGAGAACCCCGTTGCTCTCCTGAACAATAGGCATATTAAGTTACTAGGTTAAAGCACTGACGATGTAGACTATGATTATAGAGCAATACCAGTTCGTTTTTTATAAACATTCACCTGATTATTAGCAAAATTACCACGTCACCTATCATTCTCACATCTTTGTCTATAATGCATTACACGTCTCATTTGTGCCATAGTTGGGTTGTAGTGAGTTTGCAATCCCGCCTTATTTGATCGAGGTCAATCCCGACTCTTAGTTCTTATACTATTCGGAAAATGTCAGGATAACACCGTATACAGTATGTTAATTGCATTTGTACTAATCAATGCTCCTTCAACAGATACATGACACAATACGTACTTTAAATTTAAGCTATCGAATTGGCATGTTTGGTTCTGAAAATCAAACTTATTATCTTAATCTACACTAGAGGCTTGTATTAGCATGATAGTTGAACAATGAACAGTCATTTACAATCTTGAAATAATATTATTGTATATGAATACTATGCAACTAACATATTGTTTCTTATTTACATTACTTTTCTAAAAAAGGTGTTTTCTTGTTGATTTGTATGTTTGTCATTGCGGCTGTGTATTGTTGTCAATAAACGAGACACAGAAGTGGTACATTTTTTGTACATGCTTAGGATATGAATAAACGTAACTGGATATTCGACTTTGACAGCTGTTTCCCGTTGTTCTTCTTGATTGGCGTTAAGCTAAAGCTCTTGATGTTTTTCTAGACGAAGTATTGATTCAGAAAAGCTTTTTTAATAGTTAAAGACACGCTTGCTTCGAATGAAACTTGTATAAAATTGGAAGTGTGCTGTATTTCAATGAATCTTACAATAGTATCGTGATCCATTGCAATAAAGTAAAATATCGGGAGAGCGATTTTGACATACTATATCGGATATATAACGACATTTATTTCAACAATTAGATAACATAAACACAATCATGTCAACAAAGGAGTGGTAGTTTATTACTAAGTAAGTTGGGCTTTAGTCAGAGGCTGTGGATATACCTTTCAACCAGACATACGACGTTTAATACATGTCTCTTAAATAGTCCTCACGTGGCAACAGTGTATCCAGTTTATCCCTATTTCCGGGCATCTAAGCACAAAATTCTTTTAAAATCGTTTCAAACAAACGTTTTGAATTATTTAAATTAGAGGAAAATATGACATAACAACTTATAATAAGCAAACATGCAATCAACAAAACCACAAAAATACCTTGTATGTCTATTTTAGCATCAAACACATGACCTCAATAATCTGAAATCAAGAGTACTTTCTCGTTATCCCGGTTTTTGTTTCATTGTACATCGACTGGTACTCTTACAAACTTTATATGGGGCCACATTTGTAGTATTGTCCTTCAGCCACTCTTGTCAATTCTTTTTTGTGGTTGAATACCAGTAAAAAATAGTTGAGCAAGAATAATATTGGTTGTTTCCCTTTATTGAAATGTTCGCCACGCAAAATTTCGTTTTTGTCCAAATCTGATGCAATTATTTTGCGGAAATCAATCAATATCAGTTAAAACTATCAAAATAATTCAAAATCATAACTCATAAACGATGTTTTAGTGATTGCGGGAAAAAGGAGAATGTACGACGATACGAGAATCAGGGATATAGCTGTACTCGATTGTAGAAAATAGTATTTACGTCGAAGGCAATTGTTCAGATCACAAACAAATGCATGAATGAGCTTGACGATAGTAAGTTGGTATCAAACGTTCTGTATTGGTATGCTGTAGTAGTTGTGATTAGTGCTTTTGATTTCGCCACATGCGAAATGGGAGGAATTGACGATATGCATTCATTTTCTGTAATTGGTCATACATGTTATTAAGAAAACTTGACCAAGGCTCAAACTAGAATTTGGGACCTGTGTTTATATGCGTTGACTGAGGTAGTCAAATGATTTGCAGTAATTGGGTGGTGTTGCTGAGATTCGCGTTGAGTTTGTATTTAAAGCTATTGGATAACGAACTACGAAAGTGGTTTTCAGTCAAAATGACAAAAGGATGGCAGATCCAGAACGAGTATTTGTATACTTTTTTGTCTTCTCTTTTGCATTCTGGTGTGTTGTCATATTTGCTATGGTTTGGCGGGGTATTCGTGTTTAATTGTAAATGACGTTGGAAAGACATTCAGATGCAATAGCGTGAGCTATAACGTTGTGAACGTTATAAACATTGTGACATGGTAGTTTTTGTTCATACGTTCTACCAATATATCCGATTTTAGTTTGTAAATCTATAGATTTGTTTTATTATGCTTCAGGGGTGGCACCTGTAAAGCATTCTATTGTTATACACTTGTTTCAAATTTTACGGAAGTAACTATTTCTGTTGGATTATCTCATTATAATAATCCTTCCACCACACTATTGCATTTATATAATGATTATCTGTTGTTTTGTTCACTTTGTACTGTCTATCCCACACGCGGTCGTCTTTAATTCCATATTCAAAATGACATCAAATCAGCACCTAATGATATATGCTGATAGATAATTATGGCGAACCGTATTGAGTGGAAATACATAATCTGTTAATAAACACCATGTGGAATCACTAACCAGTCTGGATATATGACTGATATCAGTGTTAACATTTGGTAGTTAAACGGTTGACCATCATCAAAATCGCACATCTCTTCTTAGATTGCAGGTGATGCCCATCGATCCCAAATCGTTCAAGTTTGTTGTTTCACAGATTGTATGTTCATGGCCTCTTAGTTATTCTGTTGGAAAACAGTAAACATAATAAGCGAGACAATATATCAGATTCTAATTCCCGAGTGTGCTATTAACACCTTCGACACAATTTGTTTCGTAAGATAATTTAGTTATATTGCGTAAATATTTATCTCTGATATTCTTACTTTGTGATAACATTGTGGTGAGAGGTACTTGACACATGAAAATTATTCTGTGAAACATCTGCCAGATTGACATGCATTACCAAATAATACTAAACCATGAACGTATCGCTTGCTTAGAATTGAAAGAACGTATGCAATAACTCAATATTTTGAAGTACAAGACAAACACTATCTGAAAACAACTCTATACATACGGAAAAACAAACTTTTGAAACTTCAGTTTGGTCAATATGAAAATAGGCTATAAAAAGCGCCTATGCAGATTTCAAATATGCATGAGTCTTATAAGTTCGTAAGTAATACTTACGATCTTCTAATTCTAGCCAGCGATAAGTTTCTCCTTGTCATATCATAACGATAGAACATTTTGCAGGGCTTGAAGGATCATCATAATAAAATCAGTATACAGACAAACGTGCACGATAAACGTATTTCAATCATACATCGGAAAATTGTCACTGAAGTTATATTTATTTGTATACTACTAATTACCGCCTCGCAAAATTTTGTGCGGTGCCCTACAGTAATCAACCTGTCCGTTCGTCCGGAAGTCTATCTGTCCGCAAGTTCACAATTTGCATGGTTTTATTTCCTAATTACTTGATAACCGTTATTAAACGTTGTCTCGATAAAATCCCAATTCATGTTGGCTACTGGCTTCTTATTTAAACATAAAAACAATTTAAATAACACGAGTATAAGGTATTTATTGCAAAATACTTTTATGAAACTTAGTGTAGTTTCAAAAAGTAGACGCGTCATTGCTCTAACATTGGAATTTCGTGGAACTTGTATTATTCGCAACTTTAAGTTTTTACTACAATGTTTACGTCCATTCATTCATAGCTGGAACTACTTGTAATTCGCAGATGTTATGTGAAGGAACGAAAAAGATTTTTGGAGTTAGATTTGTTTATGTACAGAAACAACTGTAGCAGTATATTCAATAAATGCTTATTATGTATTGTATTGAGTTGTTTTGTCATTTGAAAGCGCAGAAACAAATATGACAAATTTGATATAAATTTGAAATTCCAGCCAAGTGTCGGGTGTGATTTGTTGCGATAATAATGTACAGCTGGGTTTCCTCTATGCGTATGTGGATTAACACACATATCGTGTTAATATTATTGACAGTGATATACTAATGCATGTATATGAATACACATACATATCTACAGATGTGCTCCCGATGTGCATCAACAGTACCTCGTTACGATTGTACTTGTTTCAAAACACAAACAATTTTCTAAGCATATAAAAGTTAACGTAGTATACATGCACTATCACATTGACCTCGCGTTCGATATCTTTAACAAAATGCCTAATACGTATACACTATGAGCTTAACCAACTATATGTCATGAAAAGCAATTTATCCTGAATATATGTCAACTAAAACGTAAATATTTCCGTACATACTACCATAAACAGACTGATAATGTAGGAATGCGAACTAATGTAGGTATATCAACCAATGTCAGTATTTAGAAAAAAAATCGAACCAAATCTCTGCCATATTTCAACTTTATATATATGGGGACAATATTGTACGTTTATAACCAAAACTAAGAGTAAAAATAAGATATTCATTTAGATTTTAATGAATTTCTGTATGTGTTGATTCAGATACATTTACATGTTTGTTGTTTGTTTGGTCTGGCTCTCCCTCAATCTTCCTCCCTCTACCTCACCATCCCTCTCAATTGTCAATATCTCAAATCTAACAAAAATGAGATAAAAAGCATTTAGGCGCTCAGGCGACAACTTCTTATTTTCCATTGATTGTGATAATTCTGCAATAGGTTTATTTTGAATAGGTATTGCATCTGATTAGTTCCGAGTTAACACAGCAGAGAGGTTATCGTATTCGGTGACTATCAGACATAATAATAAACAAACATATCGAATGCTTGTGCACACCAGTGCATGCGAAGGCGCACAATCACTAACGCGACCTACATGACTGTTGACTACAACTACAGCGTATTAACAGCAATTTATGTGCAATATAAGTGTACCATACAACCTTTCCAGAACAGCTCCATGTATAGCAACAACCTCTATATACATTCAAAAATGTCGATTAGCTGATTTATTTACTATAAAATTTAACCTCTACAGAGCAACAACCCCTATATATCAGCCAATATTAATAAGACTACATATGCTCTACATATGCTGTACTCTATTTTTATATATTTCTGGGAAGAATTTGCGAATAAAATAGAAGTGATATGAAGTAATTGGTGCGTGAACCAACAAACATTATTTGGTTTGAATAAGAGTAGACTCACTTGTATTTGACCGTCTTACTCGTAGACAAAACATACGTTAATGTTGTTTTTTTACTACTGGTGGAAACATAAGGATTTAATTATCGTTTGGAATGTGGCAATTAAATGAATACTGACATTTACTTTTCTAAACGACTCCTGCAAAGGTGACACACATTTTGCTTAAAATGACAATTAGGCTAGTATACTCGAGTAGACCCTCTTCTAAGTTCAATAAATTACTTAGTTTTTGGCGAAAAGCTATGTAATTTTTCAGATACAGAATAGAAACATACACCTTTTAGACAGTAATCGTAGATTTCTTCTAAATGCTGTCATAGCTACAGTAAAAGCAACGGACATGGACATAATATACTGAGTTCCAAAAGTTTTTCATTTTTTTTTCATTGACAATTTTTTAAAAAATTGTTAAAGGTTTATAAACAATTAAAGCGTAAATGATTAAAGTAACTTATTATAAATGAAAAAACATAATGTTCAACAATTTCATCAAATAGTAATTTCGTGATAGACATATACTTGACACACACTCTCTAATCAAACGTACAGTATCTTTAATACCGGGTATGACCTCCGTTAGCCGCTATACAACTGAGACATCGTGATCGCATTGACCGTATGACTGTCCGAATACAGTATCACGTTGTGGAATAAGAGCCCACTCCTGTACAAGTGCCGCTTCCAGTTGAGCTATAGTCTGCGGTTGAACCGGAAGACGTCGAAACCTCTGACCAAGCATGTCCTACACATGCTCAATTGGTGCAAGGTCAGGTGACATGGCTGGCCATGGGAGGGTGTTGATGCCATTTGTCTGCAAGAACTGCTGTGTGATGAGCGCAGTGTGAGGTCTTGCATTATCTTGCTGAAGTGTATCGGCGTTGTTGTTTGCTATGCATGGTACAACGATTGGTCGTAGAACTTGGTCTCGATATGATGCAGCATTTACTCGACCACGAAAAATATGCAATGTTGTCCTTAAATTTTCAGTGACTCCTCCCCACACCATAACACCACCAAGGCCGAAACGGTCTACCTCTCGTATACAACACCGGGCGAATCGTTCTCCCTGACGACGCCAAACACGCTCACGACCATCAGCTGTGCTTATTCGGAACTTGGATTCATCGGTGAACAGAAAATCTTGCCAATTACGTCGTGTCCAACGAATGTGGGTATTGGCCCATTGTAGACGAGCAACCTTGTGGCGACGGGTAGTATGGGTCCGATATACGGCCTCCTTGCTCGCAAATCGTATTCATGTAAACGCCTCCCAACTGTCTGTTTACTTATTGTCCGAACATTTCGGCCAGGTGTTGTTCTAGCTGTTTCAGCGGCTGTCAGAAAACGATTTCGGAGATGAAGCAGCATCATCCGCCTGAAACAATAAGATACGGATGTCATTAAGCTACATTCATGAGTTACAATGACAAGAATAAAGCCCAATTAGGGTTACGGTTTGCTTACGTTTTGCATATATAAGTACAATTTTTAAGCAGGTTAACTCCCTTTGACCATAAAAATAATGTGTGGGTGCCTAAGAACACGGGGCCCCATATAGGGTTAATTGACGAAGTAAGCTTTGTCTGAAAATACTATTTCTTCAAACCTAGCAATTGTAAATTACTAAAACCACTTATGTTATAATCGCTGGCATCATACCTCCTTATTTCACACGAAGTATTATATGGAAATAAATAAGAACTTTGTTAGTACCTGTCCTGTGCAGGGGTCGTAACCCTCGGCCGGCCGCTTCGGGGTTGGTCCCGAACACTTCCCGTCAGACGAAATTTGTTTCTTAGCCTCCTTATTGTCGTCACGTGACATCTCATGGCAGCAGCTACTCTAACCACGGACGTCCCAGCCACCAACATGTCAACGGCAATATTCCGCTGGTCTAAGGTCAGTCTGACCATCATGCCAATAACTAATACTGAGCAAAACTGGCAAACTAAAATGTTTTTCCTATTCATTAGCATGCTTGCAACACATTTAGGCCGAAACAATCGAGAAAAGTGAAAAATTCGGTTTCCACGTGGAAGAAAAGCAGTGTAGCCTGTTTTACTGTGTGTGTTCAATCAAGCGTACCAGTGGTCATTATCTTTGCGGCAGAGGTTAATGCAATGGCTGTTACACCGTTATGTTTATTTAAGAATGGGCTACAGGTCAGATTTTGAAAAATATACAAAATTGAAAAAAGATGCAAAACTTTTGGAACTCAGTATATATTGAACGCCCCTCGTATTAACTTAATCACACTCCCAACACAAGACCTATAATTTTCATTATTTCTCAACTACATTTTGTATTTGTATGGATTTAGTTAAAATTTGGCATATCGATAGATACATATTACACTGATGTTTCTATGATTGCTTTATTAAACCAATTGATTGTACTATGAAAATAATTTCAAATAATGAACATCACTGTGAAAAGTCTCCAAAATACACCATGAAAAATATTACCAAGGTGGGTGTAAATTATACTTAACAGTTTATAACAATATATATCGAAAATAAAAGCATTCTGTTCCTTGTTAATTAGTATCTAGCATGCCCTTACATGTCTTTAATGATATAGTTATACCTCTGCCCAATCGGAAGCCCACAATTCGTATCAATACCTGGGGAATGGTCCCCTTTTCCGGAAAACGGCCTATTTCTGTCGTGTTTGCGAGGTTGGTGGTCGTCTCATTTGTCTCATGCACAGCTCTTGTCTACAAATTCTAAATAATCTTGATACCTGAAGATGAAAAACGGCAACTGTTGTATGTTGTAATTTTGTAAAAATGCTTGTGTTGCGTGTGCTATATGATCCGGAGCTCCATCCTACAAAATTGTTACATGGCGTAATGTTGTGACTTTTCCTTTTGCAGTGATGCCCATTATTTGGTTTTTGTTTTTATCATCCAATAAACTGATTTGCGTATAAATTCTGGGAGGCATGCAAAGGATATTAGTTCATTCGCATTCCAAATTTGAACTATATTAATTGAAAAATAGTGGATAAATCATGAAAAGTGTAGGTGTTGCGTTGGGAGTGTGAGTAAATGTATGTATATTAATAACCAATGAATAATATCAATGTTGGGATGTCAATAACGCGGTCACCAATCCAAGCAAGTCATGCAAATCTTCAGACACATACTTTTTTCTGAAGTGAAATGTTTCTGTATAGTCTGTTAGCGACTAGGCTGGACCCCCATAAACCTTAAATATATTTTTAAGTTCTTATGCAATTTGATTCAAATTTGGTATGGTACATTGGATTACCTTTACCAATTCCGTGTTTAAATTTCAGAATTTTTTTACGAACTCATTAATTTTCCCCATTGTGTTTAATGTATTAATTTTTGTATTTTAATCAACAAATGGACAGGGAGTAAAATAAGCCATTACGATCAGGTAGTTAGACTAATGCTATTGTATTTGTAATAACTCTAACGGGACATATATGGATAACTTTGACCTAAATTTGACTGGTCATCAATGTGTATACAGTTGAGGCCCACCTTCTGATTGTAATGATCATTTGTATAAACAAAATGTTGAGTCTTGAGGTGAGCTGCTTAAGCATCAATCACATCCACTTTGATGTATGGGCCTCATTATATATTTGCAATCGTCACTGATGTGTTACTTAATGTACAGTTATATTGGACCAATTTGATTACCTTTGCTGTTCCAGTCACTTCAATCACCCATACGTATTTACCCTGTTTTAGACTTAAAGTTTTACATTGGAAGTAAATGCAAACAACACTTTTCTGTGGACCAAAAATTCTGTTTTAATTAATGAGAGTTGGTAAGGTCGATTTATGAAGATATACCAATTTTAAGTCTAATTGGCATTGTAATTTTTAAGATATTTAAGGTTTATTGGGGTCCAGCATAGTCGCTAACGGACTATACAACCGAACATTATATAACATAAAACACCCAAATCAGACAAGCGTGTCGGAATACGATGCTCTGTTAAAATATTAATATCAATATTATTCAATGCCAGACAAAAGACAATAAATAGTCATATTTTATTGTGCTTTGTATAAATCGATCATCAAATATACCGAATTGCAAATTATTTCATTTATCGTGTTCGTTCCAATCATTCTATATTTCGATGTGTTGAAGAGAAAATGAAACTTAACGGCAGGACTTCCTCGTTTCAGTTTATAAAAACGAATCACTGCAAATGGTATCAGAACTGTTTTGTATCGTCAATAACCGCCTGCTCAACTACCACCGGTGACTCATTATTTTCATTAAATATAAATTCGTCAAATATAATGATCATAAGATTAAATTCTAACAAATATAATGATCATAAGATTGGCTAGATGAAATATTTGGTACACAATAGGTCTAACTAAAGCTAATACAAATTATGGTGAATGAATATGCAATATCACTGCTTCAGCTCATGAGCTCCTACAAACACAATATCGGCTCCTTATTAAATAGAGTTATGACGTACATGCAACTAATTTAAGCATAAGTGTAAGATTTTCTTAAATGTTTTTTTTTAATAAAACAGTACCCTAAGGCATATGCTTACCTTTCTTTTTAAATGCATAATCACTGGCTATTTTGTTCAATCGTGATCGAGTACTTCCTGTTAATAGTTGTTACTCTGGTTATCTGAGGAAAATGAATATGCATTTGATGCTACTTTGATCTGCTTTCTCATATTGTGTGACAGAGAAACGCAAATGCGTCATTAATTTGTCTTACATGAGAAACAGCGTTAGGATAACAGGATATGTCACTGTACTTTTATCCGTTACATCGCAGAAGAACGTTGTTAACATCCGTGTATACGTACTAGCGCACCATTAGTAATAATATATTGTTCTAACTACTTTTTACTGCTCATGATCCAAAATCGTTATTAACAGCATCTAACAGTGTGGCTGAATACTTGTTTCTCATTGGACGATAGATACTACTAAATAGCGCTGAAGTGATAAAATATATGAAAGAAATACTGGGATATATTAAAGTGACTGCTTGGTTACTGTCGGTCTGCCACAAGTTACGTTCGACATCCGCTTAGTATTCGACCAATTCTATTGGAGCTAGTTTTTTTCGCATTTTATTATTGGTCACCTATATAGTCGTTCACGATATTCGTACTCTTTTTATTTCGTTTATAATTAAAATGCAGCTGTAGACTTATGTGTATAGTGTTTTCGTTGTAAGGTTTATCAAATCCTTGCGCACTCTCATCACATGTCCAATATTTGTTATTCGTTTTTAGAACCATCGAAACTATTTGTACGGCTGCAGGTTTTTACCATTTAAAATTATGCTTATCCTATTAAGGACAATACATCAATTTTGTATGACCTCTTTTCTTCCTCAATATGCTGGAGTAACTCAATCATGAATGTATGGACGGATTTAAATTAGTTTTCGCACACATCCATTACAAAATAAAGGTCAGGTTTGATTTTAGCTACATATATAAGAATAAGATTGACATAATTGTCGCTCATTTTCAACTCAAATATTGCAAACTCGTGTTGGATGTCAAATTCCTGTATAGCTATAGGATAGCATGATGTATTTGTGTTGACAAGATGAGGTTAACTTTGCTTTATTCATATTAAGTTATTGCATTTTGTGCCTTAGCATATGCCTTTCTAAGGCTAAATTTACCAATACTTAGATGTGATAATGACTAGAAACACAACATACTACATAATAGTGATGTCTATATTATGTAGACAATAGAGGTACAATGTATCTGAGTCGAGGTCGTTGATGCAATTCTATCATATTTAGTTTTCGTATTGGGATGTCATTACATATACCCATCTATGTTTAATAACTTAAGTTACTGTAAAATCATTATTTTATTATTACAGGGAGTTGAATGTCGTTAGTTTATACAAATTTATTTAAGGTCGATTGTGAAACAAGTTTTTCCAACTTATATTAATCACTCTCGACACCTCATTCCTGATGTAATCCATTGCCACGAGGGTATGAGAGAAGAGAAGCCAGTTTCCCTTTTATGCTGAGCGTCTAGTCAGGGAATTTCTGGTACCATTTTTATTTCGTTTTGGTATGACGCGGCCAGGGATTGAACCCGAGACCTCCCGCATTCGAAACGAACGCTCAACCACTAGGCTATCGAGGATTTCTATTGATTTCGTTGTTAACTTCGACAACGAAATTAAATGCCCACGATTTATCGAACTCCCAAAAACAAAACATGGATTTCCTCTCCACCAAGTTACGACCCCACGAACATGGATTTTTAATAAAATTAACGAAATTTAATACAATGTACTTACGAAAATGTTTGATTTTACAATATCTCCATGACAGTTTTGAATTGATCGCCTTTTGTCCAAAAAAAAATTGTGATTTGATTAGAGACCGCAGAATTACAGAAATGTATTGTGCGGCCAAGATATGATAGCACAATAACACATTATGTAAACGTCACTGGTTGGATAAGTCCATATAAAACGCGGGTAAGTAAATAAATTACGATCATCTAAGCGCTTATATAGTTATTTAAAATCATTTAATAATTAAGGATGAAGATCGTTGTGTTTATTATATAAACTGGTGGTAACGTTTCTAATCTCAACGCAGACGCTCCGGGTTCGAATCCCATTAGAATTTGTTTTTTCGCGAATTATTTTTCCACACACTTTTCACGAAACTGTATTTGTATTTGTGGGTGTATAAATTACAACCAGTTAAACTAAGTAAACTGCACACTATTAACTAGAACTATGGCTAGACGTATCGTTTTAACACAGCAAGGACGATACATTATGCCTAATGTATTAGACTTCTGTACACTAGAGGCATTAATAGAACTGCCAGTGATTCCATTGTCCTGTCTGAGGAAACAAACTACCGCGATTATAGGGGTGTCAAAAAGGACGATTGCACGCATAAAAGCGACGAATTTGCACAACTGTGTAAGAAAATCAACAAGTAACAAAATCTCACTGGATTATTTTGATGATGATGATAATGAAAGTGATTATGACGAGGCGGATGGTGATGATGATTTTGCAGATTTCTATAAGTATCTGTTACAAACACTGCTGATGAACAATGTTAATTTATAATTACACCTATACGTACAGAATATTAATTTATAATTGATTGTTCTAGATAAGTATAATGAAATATTATATAATAAATATACAGAATAGAGAAAGTATACGAATTAAACAAAATGTAACAAGATAATCAACGTGAACCGGGATATACTAAGAAAAAAAGTTTACTAGAACTGAAGAATACAAATCATTACCACAAAAAAGCACAAAAGTGAGACTAGAACCAGTAACCTCCATGCATAATATTATTGTATTTCCGACGCTTTACCAACTGAGCTGGCGAGGCACATGAATAATCGTCTCGTATATTTGCTCATATTGCGAAAACGTAATACGAAACAAGCGTTTATTGACCATGACTGTAAATAAGCACCCCTTTCTGTTGACAATGAACCCATCGGCTAATTAGCATGTGTAAATGTTATTGTACCATCATATATTGGCGACACTATAGTAGGCTTTAACATGGCCTGTACGAAGTCCTTACGCCAGCAGCATACTTACAGTGTATTAAATACCAATGCACCAACAATCAAACACTTTCATGGTAGATATTCGTCGCATTTAGTATACAAGGCTTGGCGATATTTATTTACCATGAAACTTACTTACTTACTTACTTACTTACTTATTTCTCTTCGTGTACTTGTACACATGAGGCTGTCTCCATTTGTTATATGAAACGGCACAGCCATTATTTGATGAGACGCATAACGATTGTATTGGCGATAAGCTCGGTTTATTGCCCATTTGCATTAATAATACCATATGGCCTTCTGAAGCAGCATTCAATTGTAAAATTAATGATGGACAACAAATAAATAATAAAGATCTTACGTGTTAAAGGTTAGTTAAAATTATCGATAGGCCCAACACTTGTATCAGATGTATTGGTAGTCTTTTATTGTAACATAATAACGTTATATTAGTTTTAACATTAATTTGGGACATAGTTAATATGGAAAAACTACACGCAAAAACATCAGAGGAAAGAAAGAAAATTGGTCATTTGGGTTTACATAGCATTTGTAACTGCATTTAGTTACCCACCTACAGGCTAATTGCATGTTCAATACACAATTGCACCAGGGCGACAGTTTCCACTTTTGGACATTATGTATAGAATTGAGTTTAGCTCTAGCTTTACTCTAATAGCCATAAGTTTTCACGTCATACATTGCTAAATCTCTATTTTCTTCTGTTCACATTACCCCCCAGGGAAACCAATTAGATCTGGGATTCCACAAAAATAAAAGATTGTAATAATATAACGTAGCGTAATATTTTTAATATCCAATATTTGTAGATAATTAGATAAAATTATGGAAAATAACATAAAAATCTCCTTAGGGCTAGTTCCTAAAAGATGCCTTTATATAACAAAATTGTAAGACCATCGACTTAACCGTACTTAAAGCTGATTAGAAACAAAATACTTTAAAGTACATGAGATGTCGAAAAATACTCATTTCGACTTTACTTCCAGTTCCCCCGTGAACCATTAACCTAGTTTAGAAGTGTCAGTAAAAGTACAGTAAACCAATTCCAATAGGCAAAATTGGGTTTTTGAGGAAATTAAGCATCTGTTAATGTCTATGGCATCTCAAAACAGTTACCGGAAGACGATTATGGAAGGGGTCAGCGGAAATAAGAAAGCAGGAAAATGAAGCAATTTTGAACATGTGTCAAAATAATTATTAATCAAAATGTTAGGTAATGTATATTAAAGCGAAATTACTAATTCGTATACAACACTGCCTTCAAACTACAGGCAAAGCATAACTATTTTGGCTAAAAGTTTTTGTCTTCAAGAACAATCAATTGTATTGTGCAATCATGTTTAGGCGCTCTTATCTTCACTTGGCTGACGCTGACAATTGTAGGTGTAAAATATTCTTTAAAACATTATGCAAGTATAAGTATCGTCGTCAGTCGACCTTTAAACTACTTTGTCATGACAAAACATCAAATATCTGCTTAAAGCATATTAATAGCACCGGGACGTTCTGTATTCTGAAAGCGTGACACCGTATATAAAATATATAAGTATCTTTTTCCAATCAAATCGTCTCGCCCAGTGGTTTGTTTTCGCGCGTCACCTGCAAATCATGCAAATGACGCCAATATGGAGTCATGTGTTAAATTGTAATTTGTTTTCGTGGAAATGCATACCGGACATACGTCTATCCTCCCAAGTATTGATTTATACTCTTACAAAATTTAAATCATACACACTACTATACAGTTACCATTTTCAATTCTATATTGAACGTATGTTTAGAAGTCTGCAAAAGGTAAACAATGCATGCACTGTAATATTGACACCGCGACAGTATTTCCATTCCATTAAGAAACATGGATTAATCTGCAGCAAACTATATGTAGCTGTTGTACGGAAACACTTAAACGACACTCGAATAACGGACAGGGAAGCCATCACTCACCAGAAACAGGAAGTCACGATAGGCACAACAAGAAACACACACAAATCATAACATCAACAAGAACAGCAATGCAGGAAAGGAAAAACCACATAACAAATACAATGGCAGACATAAAAATGAACAAGAAATAAAAAGAAACTTGACAGATAGTTTCCTTAAACAGATGGTAACAAATCGGACATGGGATTTGGCAAGACAGGTTGATACATAAACACTTTGTTTTCTTTCCAGACAGAGACTTAATATTCCATGAAAAACTCTTCTGGACCTTCCTCTGAGATTGGATATGTAACAGCACACATGTTTTGCATACTATTACTATTACATTACCTCTTACCTGTCTCGTCATTTTACTGAGATAGTGTACAATATGTAAACTGTCACATATTCTGCATGGTATATAGTAAGGAGATATTGACCTGATGCTAACCTTCATGCACGAATATACGACAAGGTTGTTGTGTTAATAAGGCGTATTGAATACAACACAATAAGCAAAGAGGAAATAGCTCAGCCAGTAAAGCGCAAAGCCGCGTCGCAGCAAAGGTATCTTTTTATTATGCGAGAGTTCGAATTCAACTTTTCCAAAAGAAAATAATTTGTTTATTCGGTTTATTTTTTTATATTTTTTGTTTGATCTTTTCTATATAGACATTGTAATTTGAAAGTGTTGAGAAAATGAAAAAAGAAAGACATATGATAAAAATTGACTATAAATGGATTCGAACCTGCGTACAAAAATAGCATACCTTGTAAATCATCTATAGACTAACGCATTACCACTGAGCCACTGGGGCTATTGGAGAAATGATTGCCCCGTTATGTTGTCTCCCAAATTTTCCGATTAATTAGAAGTGAAGGTCACTATTGTGTTTATTTACTTTTGCTAAATTTTGCCCGGCCAATTTATGTTTGTCCAACTATAATATAGTTTGACAAACAAATTAGCCGGGCTAAATTTAGCAATCGTTAATAAAAACAGCAATGACCTCCACATCTAATTAATCGAAACAATTTGTAAACATTGTCATGTTGCAATCATTTCTCGTAAAGCGCCAGTGGCTCAGGGGTAACGCATCCGCCAATAGATGATGTACATTACTGTAGGGTTAACGCGTGCTTATTCGTGCTATAACATCTGCAGAGTCCCGAGGGACGGTTGGTGCCAAAGCCCGTTAGGGCGAGGGCACCAACGCTCCCAAGGGACTATCCAACTGGACGTTAACAGCGCGACCTCGCGTGAATCTTTATGTTTACGCATGGGTTTCGTCCCGTTAACGTATGGGCAAAATCACCGTTTTATGCTATAAGTTATATTTTGTATGCAGTTTCGATTACTTGTTGTGTCTTTTTATCATACAATGTAGCTCTTTTTTCGTTTTCTTATCAATTTTAAATTACAAAGTAAAGATGAAACGAAATAAAACGAAAACATCAACAGTCATTATATATAATTGATGCAGAAAAATGAAAGTCATTAAATGAGATTCGAACTTACGCGGAATAAAAACATGTTATTGTTGTGACTCGATCTTTCTCTGTACTGACTGAGCTATTTGTTCGTCTGCGTAAGTGTTCAAGTTAATACAACTTATTAGTGTACTTCAGGTGCAAAAGAAATACAGAATATTTATGTTCTGGTACTATTCATAGCCCGGCAAATTTATCTTTGTCCGATTATAAACTTTATTAATAGTGTGTTGTTAACTTCGCAGTGTATTAGGATGAGCTTGTATCTAAAGACACTGGCTGATTGCACTGTATGGTATAGGAATATTCACCATGACAAAGGGCCTTAATGTTGACGTCATGACATTTGATGCATTCTAATATTTATGTTGATGACATTGTTATGATTGCGGCCGATTAAATGAATGGTGCATTCGAGAACAGTCTTCGATTTCCAGATAGAGTATCTAGATGTATGCAGTGGTCAACATTCAATTGACCATCAGTTGAATAACTTTAATCTGGTGTTGTTTCCGTTATGTCCGGCTAAATTAAGGTGCCATGTATATGTATTATATACTGTATTTGTAGTGTATTTGGTGAATATCCTAAATAATTGTACTATCAGCTTGTAATGTACATATACATGCATTCACAAACAAGTGCGAACGACATGCATCCTGCATGCTTCCTACTTTGTAATATTATATTGTTTCAATAGTGTGTTTTCTTGCTGGAAGATTTAACAAATGTGTATGATATTCACAAAGTTGCCACACTGTTTGCAATCTCTAAATAAAAGTTGTAAATGTTGAGACAAATATAATACTGTATGATATCACTATTTAGAAGGTGTTCCCGCCTGACTGAATGCATGCAACAAAACACACGGATACGAACATTTTTTCCTTAATATGGCGTCTACTAGAATATTAATTATCCCTGCTACAATGGGAATAGTATAGATGCATATTTGTGTTCACGTATGTTCAACTATATTGTGATACATGTAGCTGTACACCGATTGGATACTTTCTGCGAGTTTTTAAGAATCAAATTCATAATTCATATAAACAATCACATTTTCTGCAAAACTTGCACCAACAAATGGATATTAACTTACTTCTGCAAAACAGCAAAACCGCATATTTATGTTAATATATATAAAGTGTTTACTCAATAACTATTTCAGAAACAAACACTGTGAAATACCAAATTGCAAGGCCACGCGCTACCTATATTGTATCTGGTATTTCTCTTAAAGGTTTGTTTGAAGTGACGTTTATTTCAGGAAGCCATGGAGACATTGGGTGTATCTAACGTCGAACAGTGGCTGTCTGTACGGAGACGTTTGTAGCAATCAATTTCCTGCGTAATACGGACGCTTTACTTTTTAATTGAGATGCTACGTAAAATGTTTCGTGATGCTTCGAGATATACGATTTATTGACGATTATTTTATAGTTCATCATGATGCTATGCTTATTGAATAAACATCTTTCAAGTTAATAACGGTTTTCAAAAAGGCTCTATCCAGCTAAATATTCTCCTCTACCCCACACAATTAATGATAAAAACGTTTCATTGTAGATGGCTCATTTTATCTCGACTAGGGAAACATGTATCAGGGTAGTTGAGTATTAACGAATACAAAACACAAATACAATAATTATTTCATAATTTCTGAGAGTATGTGCCATCTTCATAATATTAGTTTTTTCTTAGTATTGTACTCACCACATCTCATCCAATCACGTATTCATCAATGATTCATCTCACAAGCACCGTCCACAGTGCTTTAGCTTAATACAAGTATTATAAGCTAGACGTGAAAACATTAGTATTCAAATGTTCAGTCACTCATTGATGAGTTTGTGTACAAAACTAACACTATATATTCTCAAGCGAAATAATTCGTCTGGACATCAAGCAAAATGTTGGTCTCGGAAGATGCAATACATAATATTGTTAGTTTAAAAACAACTACATTTAGCGCATATTACCGGTCTGTGGCAGTGGCTGATGTTTGTTTCTCCTGTTTGGAAATTCAGTGTTATTTCACCAAACAATATTGTGGCTAGACTGGCACCAGTCCGAGTTGTTAAGTTTGCCAATACCACAATATGCACAGGAGATTATTCTTTAGCAGTGAAGAAAATTGCCCGGCAATAGAAACGCCCACTTTTGAAAAACTAACTAGACAACATCTGATTGCACATTTCGAAACACAAATGTTTATCTAAACCCTACCGTTCAAAATTATTTTTGTTGTCTAAATTCTGAAATAGTTAGTGTATTTTGTTCACTTTCCCGTTTTGGCAACATAAATTTCCCGACCAGACAAGTAAAACTATTTTGAAAAGTAGAAAGTTGCCAAAACGGGCAAGTGAACACAATGTAATTTGACGGGCCAAATTGGTACATCGTAAGGCTTGGTCTTAAGAAACCTTGAACGGTATTGGTATTAGATATACCCTTTGTGATATGAAACATGTGTTCAGATGATCGCTAGGCCAACTATCTTAATGCACAAGTCAGTTCTTCTTCTTAAGGCATGTATACAATGACTATTTTACAGTCAGATCAGGCAATTTTTCGAACATAATTTCCCGATCAGGCAAGTAGTTTAGAGAAGGGATTCCCGAATTGTCCGATAGGGCAATTTTTTCCACTGTTTTTGGTGGACAAAAATACATTCACTTAAGGTCAATATTGCGTTCAGCAGATTCGAGGAATAACTTAAGTTCCGGAAAATTACTAGAGAAATTACGGACGGTGGTAAAAAAACGAAGCACATGTAATTGTATCATTGAAAAAGAATTAAAGCAAAACGACAACATATCCTTTGTAAAATTCATAGTTACACCTTTGTGATAGGAAACATAGAATACTAGGTAAAGTGTCGTATACTACTTTTATTTATTGAGTTAGTTATCAAAAGGCACACACACGGTGTATAAACCTTTCTGTAACTTGCCCACTAAAATGTAGTATAGCCCGTTTGCGCTGAAAAAAATCGTATTAAATGAAGATTTTTCAGTATTTACTGCACCTACAAGTATGAGATTTTGCACGAGTTAATGAAATGTATCTACCTAATATACAATTAAATCTAAGCAACATCGGACATATGTAAAAAAAGTTTTGTTCATAAGTTCTATGTAAAATATTTGTAGTTTACGATGAAACTTCATGTTAGAAGACTCGATACATGCAACAGCCAATTTTATAGTCACGTGACACGCCTAACGGTAGACTACGTATTTGTAATTTATTTAATATAGCATATACGAGGCCCGTCTGTGCATCTGACATAGAACTGTTTGTGTGAGTCATATTTCCGGGTCTATTAGCTTAAAAATATGAAAATACATGCAGCTAACCCCCTGGTTGCCCTACGTTCAAAGAAAGTAACCTGCAAACATGTTTAACAATCATGGTTTTTTGTCGATATAATTACAGCGTCTTCGAACGATTTTGACTGCTTAATATTAGGCATTCTTTTAAAGGGGTGAATGTCGTTTTCAAACACAAGGTTTGTGTAGAAGTATATATAACTCACTTTTTAGACCTGGTTCAGTCATAAGACTACTATCATTGTGTACATTAACATTGTAATGCTTTTATTAAGTTGTTAAGTTAACATCAGGGCTGGTATTCACAAAGCATCTTAGTAGAAAACTTTTTCTTAAAAACACGAAAATTTCTAAAGTATGTCAGCCTAACATGACAATCAAGATTATTGATTTATTGCATAGGTTTAAATCATTATGTAAAGAGCTACTTTAATCACTAAGAAAACATGGGTTAATCTTCAATTTGTGCACGATATATGCAATACTATTTTTTAACTTAAGTCAAAATATTTAAGTTTTCAACTAAGATGCTTTGTGAATACCAGCCCAGGATATACATTTGTATATACATGTATAAGTATGTACATAGCTTAGTGAACAAGGTTTTGGTTTTCACTGTTTTTTCATGATATTATTATACATTATCTGTATACTAGCGACATACCTAACTAATCCGACTGATACGGGCCTCAAATATTTCGCCTTCGTCACACCAATGTCAATCCCGTTGATCACTGATTATAACGGTTAAAAAAATATCGTAAAACATCAATGGAATGCCAGATTACCTCCCTGCGTTAAAGTGTCCAAATACATGTAATTTCAATATACAATAAAGAACAAACTAGTTTTAATAAGTAATTAAAAATTATGAAATTTAAAATGGGAGTAGGTAGGATGTAATTATGGTTCTACGTAAATTTTGACACACATCTGATGAATAGATTTTCAGAAATTTAAATTTTAGACGATTTTTTTCAGCGCAAACGGGCTATAGCAATATGCACTAACCTAGTATTGTGTTTGAATCATGTTTGTGATCAAATTGGCCAAGGCATTCCTAATTAGAACAATTGTGATAACATTGCAGCTGAAAATATCTTTCTACGTCGCATCATTTCGAGACAATACTAGCAACATCCTGTGAATTTCGAGTCACGAAATAATGTGACATGGAGAGATAGTTTCAGCTGAAACCACAATGTCGTATATAATTACATAGTAGGTTTATTTTATTACGGAATGGCAGTAGGTAGAATATAATATATTTGTGTGAGACAATGACACAACACACCATATCATGCGTTATATTATTGATACGTGTGTATTTAAATAAAGAATGCAGAAGAACACTATCACATTTCGGTTATTGTCGAATATATATAAGGAGTATAAATACGATAATATTTATACGAAGGGTGTTGAAAAAGCTCTGAACTTTTATTACATGACACTTCTGAAATATAATCAGATACTATATTGCACTCCCCTCGTTCGTACACTATATCGGTAGCGTAATTATACCAAAATCACGTCATCGCATCAGATGTTTCCATTGCCTGATTATAAACAACGATACAAATACTTCATCGGAATTAATTTCTTATGTCAGCAATAAGACTTTCGGGCGTCCAAATATCTCGCTACATGTCCAGGCTAGACACTATTAATCTAAGTGTTGCTGTCTCGCGTCCTTCCGTGTTATACAGTAGATTCTTATTTATATCCAAGGGTCATTAATCACAGTGAAGCAAGACACTCCCGAACTATAGACAAATACATAATAATCATCATTAATACGGCTAGTTTCACGTACACCGTTATGTTAGTCCAATGTTTATAAGCAAGCCCATTTCTCAATGATTATATACAGGAAATATTGACAAACAACGTTAACTCTGATTATACACAGTCATTAGATTTCAAAGACATTTTGTAAATTTGCGCATCAAATATAATCACCAAGTAAACCAGTGATACATGCGTTTATGCATACTGACGCATTCGTCAAACTGTAGATTTAATCGAATCTATCAACCTTAAAAACCACATAGATCGTGGAATCGGTAATATAATTTTTTGTACTGTAGAACACGCTAAATAAGAAAATACACAAATGAACAAACACTAAATGTTATATTCGTTAAGCCTTTTTTTATCAGAAGTACGGTATAACAGCTGTGCATGTTCTTATTGATTATAGACCAATCTGCATTATTAAGTCATGACGCACACGATCAACTTAATACACTTTTTTGGTGTGAGCCTGCGCAGATAAAACTGTTTTTTTTCATCCCGTTTCCCGTTATTTACGAAGTGTATCCGGAAGTGGGCGGATAATTATGACTGTTTTCCTAGATTAAGTAATATCAATCGATACTGCGTATCAAAGCAATTACTTCAGATGTTCAGCGGGTATCCGGAAAAACATACGTACACAAATTAGAGGATCAATGTCAATCTCTGATAAATATATTGCACCTGCGATATATCTATTGTATGCGGATGCCTTTAAGTTAACGGAAACACGAGGTGTTTGCAAAGTAAAGCATTTATTTCTTAATATGACAATACAAATACATACCGTAATGCCCAGACAATCCATAGTCATACAGAAGCGGCGACGGAAGTGCCCAACCACCTACACAAGACACAGACACCGAACGTATCATTGGTATGCCTAATAAAGGATACTTCAAGCAAACAAATAAATTATTCTGAACCTCACAATGAATGCCGTGTGGCTTTTGAGTATATATCATCATAAAGGGAGGTAATTGTAATATATGTTATATGTTCAAATATAGTGTATACTGCATTTATAAAATCTGTCACCGGATTGTTATACACTGATTATGTTTGTGGTTTGAAAGCATGAAATAATTAGTATATTATTTAAAGGCATGACGACAATTGCAATAGTTTCAAAACAGATGTCCGGGCCGATGCTCTTCACGACCAAATGCAGTCAGGTTTTCTCTTTTGATTAAGTCATGTATATAGATCTCATAGAAGGAAATTATCGGCGATGTGAACACGTGTATTTTCACCAGATTGCTCTGGGAAGCTGCATATACACTCGTTGTTGGAAAAAAACGCTTAAGAAATGATGACACTTATTATCATATTAATTATGACATAAACAATCGTAGTAATTGACATAAGCACCGATACGAATATGATAGATTAAATACTATGATAATATTTAAATCAGTTAAATCACAATAATCTCATGTATGATGGGTATGTTATCAATAAGGCAATACATTATACCATTGGACCTAAGTACACGATTATGGGGTATCATAAAGCATTACTTCCTGTTGTCACACATGTCAGGTAAATGGATGTGTGTTTGCAACTGCAATGCTTCTCCAGATTCCTAACAGAGAAACGCTTACAATATATATTACAAATGACTTGTTGAATATCAATAGTGTAATGTTTTTTTTACATTAATCGTGTGTTTTTAACATGTTATACACATACTTACGTGGGACGTTCAAAAATAAACAGGACTATTGCCACAAAACCCGAATGGTTAAACGAAATAAATCATATTATATACCATCAGAAATCGGAATCCCTTTTCTACATACTGTAAAGATATGAACTAAAACAAATACACGGTCCGAGAGTAGCAGGTGACTAAACAAGGTCACTAACGTTGACCCGGCGCACAAAATGACGTCGCGCTATTTTTCACGGCGATAGTGCTTCGCATAGGGCTATGAAATACGAAGTTTATAGTGATAAGGGTGAAGAATAGATTCCAGTACCACACTGAGACACACAAGTAATGCGTTGGTGAGAATCGCATGTATTTTTCCGGATCTTAAATCGCATATCTAGGCGAGAATCCGTACCATGAAACGTTAGTATTTTGAAAAGTCTCGATAACTGACGTCACAAACGTTCTTATGATTTCCCATTACTTCCCTGTCTTTCAAAGCTGAACAAATACCATTAAAGTATTGGTTCCATTCTAAAACTGATAAACGATTTGCAGAACTGTTTCCAAAATGTAGTTACGATAATTTCATACGATTCAGAGGACATATCATCTTGCTGTTGACAGAACTTTGTGTGTGTCCGTTTTTCCTTACGTTCTGGTGACGTCACTTTTGCGTCACGAATTTGTCGCACTTGGAGTTCAACTTCTGTTTATTTCAGCACCTAACGTCTAAATGTCGTGATTTTTGCAGACACCGTCCATCATGTAATATGTAATAATACGGCAAAGTTTGAAAACAAACGATTTGATAGTATTAAAGATACACCCCATTACGTAGTCGCCATTAATGGTAACTGTTGGGCTGCGCCGGGTGCGTGTTACCATGGTTTCAAATTGGACTATTACGAGATGACGTGATAGTGTAACTCGATAAATCAGATATAGAATTATCGCAATTGAAATAAGATTTCATATTATGTAATTATATTTGTATAATATGGAAAACTGTAGCCGTGAGGGCCCCAGTCCTGTTTATTTTTGAACGTCCCACGTAGCTGGGCGAAATTAATTCACACATAAATATCATACCCTACAGTCATTAACTATTTGATGGCAGTAATACTAATTGTCTTGCATAAAATGTATGTCTAGCAACCAGATAAGGATCATTGCAAAGAAAGAATAATATTATAGAACCGATGAAATAATAAAGGTCTGATTATATAATGACTATATCAGTCCACTGATCGATAAATTCATCCGTACGTAAAATTAGAATCATGTGAAAGTGTTCATTTGTTGTTGGCTTTTAATTGAATATATAGGCACACCGAGTCTTACTTAATATAATACTATTTCACTGTATATAATCCTGAACATATTTGAAAACTTTATTGTTGTATTTTCAAAGACAATATTCGAATGGTATTAAATTACAATTGACTTAATGAATGCATAACGCATGTGTATTATCAGTCTTTCGACGGACGTGCCATTCTCGTTCACCAGAGTATTCTTCACCTGTGATATGATACTCTGGTTCAAAACCACGCTTTTCCAGCGCGACGAACGACAAATCAACCAATCAAATCCATTTCGTTCATTTCTATTTATAGCAATGACTAATATATGCTACGGGTGTTTTCCTGTCTTGTCCAATCGAAATCGAGCTTTAACAAACAGAATATTCAAATTAATCGTTCGGAAAATCAATCGAAGACAAAATATTTGCAATGATTTTGCACCGATTTTGAGATAGTATTCAAAATATTTGCAATGATTTTGCATCGATTTTGAGATAGTATTCAAAATATTTGCAATGATTTTGCATCGATTTTGAGATAGTATTCAGAACAATAAAACGTGATAATGAGTTACTTCTAGGTTTGCGCTCGGAATGAAGGGAATTGAATCAGGGGGTAGTCCGGGAACTTGACTAACCACTGATGTATGAGGATGCGGACGTACACATGGCTACGATTTCTTTCTGTTGAAACATTTTGAGGAAATCGCTTGTGTTTCGTGCGACGTAAGTCGTAAAATATTTACAGACAACTCACTTCCCCACCACCTCATCCCCCATCAACTCACCCTGGATTTGGATAACTCGCCCTACGCAGTGACCAAATCACCCACTAAAAATAATATACCAACTCACCCCCTAAATATTTATATTAAATATAATTGATTTGTTGAAACAAATCACTTTAAATTGGTAATACAGTAAAACCTCGTTATCTCGAGGACCCATCGGGACAAGCCAAATGCTCGAGTTAAGCCAGGTGCTCGAAATATCCGAAGTCAATGATGAATTGTTGTTATGACTAATTGAAGCTGTGTTTATACCGAAAATGAGTTTGAAATTTGCTCGAATTAGGCCGGTTGCTCGAATAATCGCTGCTCGTATTACCGAGGTTTTACTGTAGTTCAATAAAATATAGCGTCGATTTTGGGTCAACATTTCGCGGTGAGACCCCTTAATAATTGTACATCAATTGATGGAGAAATTATCCAGCAGTGATTTAATATGATAAAATCATAGCGTCGCCATACAAATTGTTGCATAAAATTGATATAACGTCAGTCCAGTGGCGTTATTAAAACAGCGTAAAACGACGCATAATTATCACGACGTCGCTCAAAAAACGACGTAAAATATAGCGTTAATTTTCATTTTAAGTCGATTTTTGGTCAACATTTTGCGGTGAGACCCCTTGATATTTTTACGTCGATGGAAAGAGAAATAATTCAGCAGTGTTGTAATATAATAAAATTATAGGGTCACCGTGCAAAATGTTGCATGACATTGATATAATGTTAGCGTACTGACGTTATAAAAACAACGAAAAACGGCACTCAGTCGCAATAAAAATGCACCGCGTTATCGCGGCGTGCTGTATTGACAGTTTAATCTATATTCAAGTTAAAAGCCGTGAGCTGGGCTTTCCATTGATTAACTTTATAAAGCGATCGATAAGTGTATACAACCGACGCTTGACAAAACCTTCAAAACGCGCTAACGTCGCCATACCTGTACAGGACGTTATATAATTATAAAATTCTTCAATATATTTTTTTTAAATATATCTTTGGAAACTACAGATTTTGTACTTTTAGCCATCAAAATTTCATATAAATCGGTGCGAAGTCGACTCATTTTATATGACGTCGCGCAATAGTAGCGACTCACCTTAATATATGTTCTATTATGCGATTTTGGAGGCTTTTTTGTAAAATTAACTGTATTTTCGAACTGCAGCCATTTTTAAAGCACTGTAATGACAGAAAAAAGTAAATAAAACAAAAAAACAAAGGAAAAAGATGAAACAGTGTTTGTCAAAAACATTATGATTGGCAAACTAAGACTTTAATTAGATCTATTATATCAATTGTCAATAGTCAAATACCTTGCAAATCGGGCCTAGATTTATTGTCATCAAAATAGCACATTAATTGCATTGTAAGTGTTACATAAACGGTGATTTTTTAGATAACTTGCGTTAAAAATAATAGTTTCCGAACGATAGAGTGGCAGCCATTTTAAAAATAACGAAAGTTAAAAACTGTAACAAACTCGCAGTATTTGATAAAGCAGTGATCTTTTAATTTATTTGTGTATAAATACACTTAATTATGATGGATTTACACTAAGTTTGAAAATAAATATATTATATTCTACAAATAAAATTGATGGTGGGTTGTGAGTTGGACATTTCGAAAGTAACATTGGCGAGTTATCTGCATTGATCTGCTTCTAATATAATACACCGTTCATACACAATGTAAACACATTCTAATATTAGGAACGTCGCCATTACATATAAGAAATTATTAACTCCCTTCAGCAAATTCAATGTATTATACAATGTACAATGTTGGATGTAAAAAACACCATTCGTACATTGTCGTGTTAATATTGATAGTGTGTTGGAAGAAATACAATGTCACATTCCTGGGGGAGTAGTTAAAGGAGAGAAAGAAAGAAAAACGTACACGATAAATCGGTCGTTTGGGATTAACGAAACATTGTTAGCGATTGGTTATACACTTACGGGATATGTTTTAGACAAGTTCTTCGAGTCCGGTGGGACATAGTCGATAGTTTATCAAGTTTGGACATTGTATTCAAATTGAATGTGGTTATGTTTGTACTTAAATCGAGAATTTCCTTTCCCAGTAATGAATTCTCTCTGACTATATTTTTCAAATCACCAACTTGGGAGGTGGATGTCGTCTAAGATTCCACGACTATTAAACTTGGTTCACACATTTTTAAAAAAGCTCGTGTTTGAATATTTGTTACAGCAATCCTGAATAACATTTAGAAAATGAAGATATAGTTTTCGAATCGATTCACTATTTATCGCTATCATTGATTGAAGTTTCGACAAATGCGGTGGTCTAACAATGTCAAATTCAAACGTTGCTTGTCGCACACTATACAGCATACCTATCGATTGGTAGTAACACGTATATATGATCCAGTCTACAGGAAAACCTGCTGTTTTGACAATATGTAATTACTATATACACTGTATAGCCAGGTATTGAAAAAGGTCTTAAGTAAGAAATATCCATATGTAATGATTCTATTTTAGTAATTTACCCATATCATACTATTTCTTAGCTTTAAAATTTACATTAATTATATCGATATAACCTACTTCGTTGCTATGGTGACCAATTCCGGAAAAGTATTCCGATGGAGAAAAACGAGAAGTTAGTTGTTTAAAATAGTAGTAGCCTTTCTGTTAATGCAAATAATTTCGATTTTGATACATGTTTTAATATTCAAAATATTGCTCTAAAACATGATACCATTTTGAACAGTATATACCAAGAACTGATCAAATGGACATGTGTAATTATGAAATTCTTGTTACAGTAACATCGTATAACGTGGGATGACGTTTGCGACGTCGCACAAAAACCCGAATAGGGACTTTTCAAAAACAGCTGCAACTTCCTTAAAACTCAATATATTAACAAAATTCATTTTGCATTTTGCTTCATTATTAACATTATCCTTGAAGACTATGGAAAATCTCATTATCAATATTTTTGTCAAAATAGCAGGTTTTCCTTGAGACTGGATCATATACTTATGGCAATAGGTTGATTTTGAATATACCACTATATTACACTGAATTCATGATTTCAGAGATATTTTCTTCTATGTCGTTGTCTGAAAATGAATACGAAACAAATCAGAGACATGCATATAACGTTGTGGTATGAATGGAAAAGTCAAAAGTAATGTTGCAAATCGCTATTGCATTGCGGTACAATGATCACATAAAAGGGCATGCCATGAATGGTATTACGTCATTTATTTGTCATGTGTATACAACTAGTATGAGGTCATTAGAACCACTATCGCTAATATAGCGTAGAGTACCTGGGGTGATTTTACTTTACGTAGATTAAAACCTTTAGGCTTTATTCTATCCCCTCACATATAGACACCTCTAGGCTTGATATGTGGGTTTTGATTTAGGAAAACAAAATGTCAAAATTACTGTAATCCAATGTTTACATTACATGCCTTCATGTGTCTAACACAATCAATTATTCATGAAGTATAATGCGATAGACACTAAACATATGCAAACATAATGCAAATGTTTTAATGAAATTATTCATAATTCATCATTTACCTGCAGAATAATGGTACAGTTACAGTATCGTCGTAAGGGTCACTGAGAGATAATTCATAGTATAATACGTGAAAACATCAAATCAATCAACGAGTCTTTAATCACCAGTATGAACAAGTTTTCAACTATCATTAGCATATGTATAAGATACCATTCATTCCCACTGTATCGACTGCACACGTAACCTGTGCAGAATCATTTCCGTTTATTTTTAATAAATGGCAATTTTTAGAAGCATTTATATTTTTTGACAAAACATAACCTTTGATTTTGTATATGCTATGCACTAGGTATGGTAATGACCTGACCCATTTTAGGCGGAGTCAACCATTAAATTATTGCCTGGGACAACGTAAAGGGTATATCAGCATTACAAACGTAAATCCACTCGTTGTCGTTCAAAGTGTTTAGTAGGATTTAATAGTAAACGCATTGCATTGTGTTTCGCTTGCGTACATGTGTAACGGGGATCAATAAGTAATTTACTGGTAAACCTGTGGAAATATTAATGAAAATATCGGTGAAAATTAGGACAGTTTAGGACCCGGATGCCAAGAAATACAGTAGATATAATAAGCTTCAGTCATATTGGTGAATCCCACTCGTCCTTAGTACCAATTTTGTGGATGGGACAATAAACGACAAAACGTTAGCTTATTATTACTTGTTTCATAACATGACATCTATAATCCCATACTCAAAGCTTTAACGTGTTTACTATTTAGATGACATTAAAGTTTTAAGTATCATTAGCTAGACGTGAAAAAGATTAATGATCACTTATTCACTCATCCATTGGTGTATTGGTGTAAGCAGAGCACGCCGCCTGTGGCAAAACGTCTCGGAAGATGTCACACATTTTTGTTGGTTTAGCACTAGCGCATAGTGCAAGTCTGTGGCTGTGAATGTGGTCTAGCTGATGATCCCAGTGGTCGTTATTCCCTATGTTTATATAACATTAGGTAACTCCAAGCACTCGCATTGCGCACAGTCGTATCCCTCAGTAATACCATACGGTATCATTATGTAAAGCATTGCTACGGGGTGGATCGTTCCATTTATGATTGTTTTACTAATTTGTTTGTATTTGATTAGGGTATTAATGCCAATCAGCTTCAAAAGGAGGAATCTGTACTGCATGTACACACTTTTACCAACAAGACGACATTTTGCGGACGTAAGTTGAGTTATACATTTTGTATTAGGTTCCTAGTATAATAAGATTACAATGAAATTTATAAAACAAACCATGTTATACACGTGTACATGTAGAAGAAATATTTATAAATAATGTTGCATTTGTGTTGTCGTCGTTTGTATAACATTGTATCGCATTATGCCAAGTGTTGTATGGTTATTCTTCTAAGACCGTTTATTTTTTAACGCTTGGATAGGATGATGAACTGTGTTGTTTGCCTCTCCCGACTGTTTGGTCGGGAATGACGTGTCTTTATGCCAAACGTTCTATCGTGCTTCCTCTTAACGGAGAAGCCGTCAGGAAAATTTATGTAGATTCCACTCCCAGCATTTCGTACTTTATTTTCTGCTGATTTGTCTGTGAATGATTTAATCCATGATAGTTATACACCACTGTATCGATGTCTAGAGTCTATAACAAAATCACAATGTTGTCCAAAGTTCTTGTTCACTTCATATCTCGCCACCATTAATTTATGTGTAGCTGTCTGATGGCTTCAATGTTATACTGCGGGCTAAGGGCTATGTATTACTGTGAGAGGAAACGAGATACTCATTAATAGATAAGTACATACATGTATAAGCATTGACGAGACTGGTTTCAAAGCTTATATAGACGTGTGTTGCTTTTAGTATTGTTGTATACGGGCTAGTCCATGTTTTATGTGTTACGGTACATTGGAACATGTATCCTAACGTTGATTAACCATATATAGTAATCTATATATCAATCATTAAGTAATCAATATGTGTTTCAAGAAATCGGTTATAATAGTCGTATAAATGTGTTTTATACTGAGATGTGATAAGACGGCGAAGCATTATCCAAAAATTAGAAATATAGGGCAAATTTATGGAACCGTGCATATTTATCTTTTGAAAAACAAAAAACAGGGTCGATAAATTAGGGCCATTCGTGAACATTGTCCTTTCAAGCAGAACTATAATGAGCAAGATATCTAGACTAAAGTCTGATTACGTTAATCATCATCAGCAACAAGGACTGGTTAATTTTCTTCAAATTACGGAAGATGTAAGAAACCACAAACGTTTAAGATTCTCTAACCTATATACTTTGCTACTTAATCAAACTGTCTTGTAAGGTTATTATATGCACCGCAAATTTAACATCCTCGTTACTGTGAGGTTTCGCAGATAATAATATGTTTTCCTATGTAACTGATGATATGTATAGAAGAGCAAGATCTAACCCCGTACGTTCAGTTTCAACCCAATGTGTCAATGCTCAAGGATTATAAGTAGAGTCTTGAAGACAGCCAGTGCCGATACCATTCAAACAAAGAAAATATCATTTTTGTCAAACTTCGGAACAAAATAAACATCATTTGCGAAACAAAATATATGTCTCTTTCAATTGTGCGATCATTCACTGTGTTTTATTCAATACATTCTGATACGAAAATAGTTACAACTACTCACCATTTACATGTATATATAGATTAATAGGATAGTGACTTGGATGAGTTAAATTATCAGGCAAGGCGGAGGATTTTATCGGGTGAGGCGAATCAGATAATGCTAGTAGCCGAATCTGATAAGCGTTTACTCCACCCACGTCACTATATAACCTAGTAGTCAATTCATCCAGTCACATCTGCTAAGTTTATTGGATCAAACTCTGGACTCTATTGTAACTCTTTCATTAATCAGCGCAGAACGTAACATTCCGTCAGTTTCGATGTTGGACAACTTGATAGACGTCATGTAGACGCAGGAATGTTGTAGAAAAAAATCGATCAACCGTCAATTCATTGATGATAGGAAAACTTAACCCTCGGGTACGGACTATTAAACGGCGACTCTCATGTAAGAAGTAGTCCGTCGAATCACGTTGTCAGTTGACAGTTTATCACAGGACACATGACTAGGCGACCTTATAAAGCAAAGGTTATTCGTCAACCTGTTTTATGGTCGATTTCGCCGGAATTGACTAGATAAACATGTATTATAGTTTAAATGTGAAGTCAGTGTATTTTTTCAAAATCATCACTACAGTTCGCAGTTCCTTTCGATTGTGATACTCTTTAGTTTCTATTCCTTAAACAATTGTGCACGTACGAACATTCTCACATCGAGACAAAAAGCAACCATGTGCATGTTTCTACACGTTTTACCGGTAATATGTTATGGTCTGTTATTTAATTGCCCCTATGTTGCACTGCTTGTATTCACATGCGTACGCATTTCAACTTCGCTTTCTGATTTCACTTTAGTCTAAAATGTATTTATCGTCAAAGTGTCATGTTTTCAGAATGGGTGACATTTGATAATGGTAACAGTCCCTATTTTCCATTAGTCTATTGGTGTTCGCAAATACATCAATTAGTATACAATAACAAAGGTAACGCGACAAAACTACAAAGTATCCGTACCGCAATGATACCCTATGTACATAGACTGTTTTACAATATCGAATACTCTAGTGTACACTATCGTGCTCCTCGAAGTTATACTGTTAATAATAATAAACAACTCCAAACGTTATTGGAGTGTGTGAAAATATCAGTTACTAGTGCATCAACTGTTTTATTGAAAGTTCATTTTTATTCACCAAAGTAGGAATAATAGACATTACCGGAAGGTAAAAATGAAATTAACGATTGACCCACCATGATCAGAAAGTGTTCTAAATTTAGCTTAGACAATTTAGTTCAGGAACAAACTCATTTAAACATAAAATTAAACTAAATTCATTATACAGTACTTGTTATTCAGTCCAATAATTAAATTTGTCTGAACAAAATCGGAAATGAGTAGGGTCATTGAATATGTAAGATCTCCGACTGAAAACGGAATACCGTATTGAAATCGAAACTTTAACGTAATTGAATTTTTTTTAAATTTAAACAGAATAAAGTGAAGACCGCAGACTTTTAATTTGTGATTTCATTTCCCCAAAAAAAACAAATTCGCCAAATCAGTTTGTAATTAAGTTTATACATATATCTCAAGTCAAAAACAAAAACGTTCACCAAACACATTAGCGGCGTTTCCAATTCAATACAATTGATAGATGCACTAATGATTTGTCGGGAAAGGACAACTTATTAGCAACAAAACCCGGTCAGGCCGTTGGACTCTTGACATATCCCTACCGACACGATTTGTGTTACAGTGTCTTGTCAAAACATTATATAAACGAATATTGAACGTTATATCAATGAGATTCAGATTCAATCAAGTCTGTAAATGTGGGTGTGGCTTTAAGTCGTGTGATTCCCAATATAATCATGTTTGGCATATCGATTTACTGAATATACACATGTATGTTCATGTTATGTCCATGTTATAGTAAATACCCTAGATATAGTTCGATTTCGAGCATTGAGCCGTGACTGCACTTTTAAAATTTTAACCATTAATCGATATAGGTTGATATAGGTATAATGGAAAATATAAGTAATATAATTAAGTCCAACTAATCCGTGCGTCTGAATGGTCGTGACGGTATAGCGCTTGATACATTGTAAAATATCTTTTGTCTGACCAGGGAAAATTCGAATCTCACCAAATAAATATATTTTTCTTTTTTTAATTTATATTTACACATTTATAAATGCACATAACTTGCAATATCCGTGTTATAACAGTATGTGAAAAGTCGTATTTGTTACATGCCACAAAATATTTTTAGATCTGGCATGTGTATTGTAGCATGTTATGACGGCTAGTCAACGTAATACAGGTTGTCAGTAAACTCGGAATGTGGAAACGATCGCTATAAGTGAAAATGAAAAATAGAATGAATCAACACATTTTCATGGATTAATTAAAAAAAGGTACTTTAGTTTATAGACTCTTTAAATAACATAAAATAATGAATTAAAAATATAAGCGAATACTGAACTTCGGGTTAGAAATCCTGAACGTTGCCGACTGCACTAAACTGTAATTCGATAAGAAACAGATATATGTAAGAATCACATCATTAAATAATGACATGCGACGTAATAAACTATGGTCTACACGCCAAAATGGACTAGTCCGATAGGTCATGGCTCAGAGTTCAAAATTGAACTATACCGTGTGGTCTATTACATCTCAATACAAACGAATATGTTTGAACTAAACAATCCCCTAAAGCTCCATGTAGTAATTCATCATCCTATAGCTTTTGTGATTTATTTCCCTCTGGGTTAGACATACTTGTATCTTTAATCTTTATTGTGTGTTCCAGTGTTACCTTTTGAACTCAGTTGTTTAAACGACACTGTAATTGCTGAGGATAAAATAATTGCTTGACCAAATATATTAGTTTATCATATTTTGTTCGCAGTCATGTCACAAGATTCTGGAGAACACATTTGTTACTTTGCACAAGCACTTATTACGGATCCGAATAAACTATTTATCTCACATGCATACAGACAGCAAATGATTAGGACACGCGGAGATTTGAACTAAAACATGCAATCCTGAAATTATTACATCAATGACCACGGGTATAAAATCTGACAAACGTGTTAAAATGACAATTTCTCCAAGACTAGAACACTTAACTGTCTGCGCATTATTTATTACTGTAAGTCATATATCATGATGTTTTATTAGTAGTAATCCACATTTCTACACAATGAGTAAAAGTTTTAGTAGTGTACGCGGAATTTATATTCCTGCCTCGTTGTCGATACGACATAAAGTCGTTTGTTGTAAGACCTAGAATTGCCGTATTTCGGCAGACTAATTATAACGTATTACAGCGTAAATTAACTATGAAGGATGGAGTTGTGTGCACCAGGCTAATTCACAAATTCCCTACCTCTATCCGTCATTCCCTCAAAAAAGCTTGATCCTGACGTATAACTCAAACAGTTTGCAAGCAATGTTTATGGAATAGGATAAGGAGCTAATGAACATCTTAAAATATTGATTCTGACAAGAATTGTGGATGCTATGGCGACAGAGAAAGTCAAAATATGTCAAAAATCTAGATCCTGCCATAACTCAAACAGTCACTAAGCTAAGTGTATGAAACTTGGTATGTGGGTACGTACCAATAGGGAGGTTAGGTCCATTTAAATATGTTTTGATTCTGACAAAATATGTAATTGCTATGGCATTGAAAATAATTTAAAGGTCATGGCTTCAAACCGGTAGGAAACTTCCGTATTGATTGCAATTCTTTGTGATTTGTTTTATACAGCACAACAAATGTAGGACCATAATTCTGGCAAAAATCATCGCAGGGCTATTTCCTTTCCTAAATGCATATCTATAAGTTGCTGATGTTTATCTATGGAAGTTTGATGGCAACCCACAGGAACTTTTGTATATCAAAGTCGTATAGGGAATACAATTACAAAAGGTCATAAGTCCATGATCGCAACACATATTCTGCCCTTTATGCATATCTACACAGCAGGGTAAAGTCATAGATCTGCGAAAGTTTGAATACAAACCCAATTTGGAGAAATATGAAATAAGTTACAAACAGAAACATTAAACGGAATCTAGGAAGGTTTCAATAAACGGAATATCACAGCACGAAATGCACAAACTATAAGAGACAAAAAGAATAATCAGAGCCTTCAAGTCGTGTCCATCCTCGTGCAACCTAAATCGGATGATCTCTTTTCAGATGGTTTTGTTAATGTTGAGGAATTATTGTGATGTAGTGCTAAATGAACTATGTTTCAAAGTAAGTTTTTATTCACTATACTTATAAGTGAATTGTTGCATTATGTCTATTTTCTAATAAACATCGTCAGATGTCAAAGATAATAGCTTCATTCAGTGTCCTCACGCCACCTATTACACTTTTATAATAGTGTCTGTGGCCGACAGCACGTAAACTAAGCCAGTGCAATGTGAGAAAATTATTGATAAAAAATAAAGATTGCGTTATACTGATTTAGTGTTTGATTCTGTAATTATCAACCAAACAAGTTACACATGCATTATATCTCAAGCTGAGATTGTTTACGGTTCCTGTAAATGAATGATGTTGTTAATAATAAAACTTGATGTGAGGATGTCGTAAATAACATTTACCGATATATGGTTTGACAATTTACACAATAACATGCTGTAATAAGTTTTATGCACAACGGTGCATTGCGTGAGAAAGCCTCTCTAAGATACAATAACTTATATGTTTCGTCAAGTTGTTTATTGTTCCATTAAAGACGACATTTAAATGACACTTAAACACAATGGTATTAGAACTTTTGACACGAAACAAATTAATGTCTACTGCATCCGCAGACGTTGGACAAATACAAGGCGAATTGTTGCTGTGTTGTATTTAATATTGACAGCTATTAGTAATATTGTTGCAGTGTTGTATTTAATATTGACAGCTATTAGTAATATTGTTGCAGTGTTGTATTTCATAATGACAGCTATTAGTAATATAAGTGTTTATATTTACATACACATATGTACACCTGGCCTGATATTCACGAAGCATTCTTAGGGTGCTTTTGTTGAAAATATCCGGTTTCAGTTTAGGTTTTAGGTTTGATTACACGTTGGACAGTAACCTATAACTGGTTTCGATATAAACTGAGTGGCGAACAAACAGACAGTGTGAAGAAACAGTTTAATCTCCAAGGCGACAGAAAACAGCTTTACTATTGTGCTCAACTACATGTAATGTCGGACGCATCAAACCAACCAAACTGCCTCTGGGGGCAGTTAGATAGGTTTGACAAACCGGTTCGAGTTATTTTTAAACAAATGGCAAAACTTGTTTTCGTTTCAAACCAGTTTTATTGAACAAACGGACAGTTTGACAAACCATTTGGAAACCAAACCTGGTTTGTTGCAAACAAAAGCGACCTTAGGAATAACTTAAATCGTTTGTTGACGTATTGGAATAAACAAATATGTTGTACACATTTCTGCCAATTGAAAAATTACCAATCGTTTTCTTAACAATATTGCTATATTCCCGGAAACGGAAGCTGGTATGCAACAAGGATTGGACATCTTAAATAATTATTGTATACGATGGAAGCTGGAAATTAATATAAACAAAACAAAAGTCATGGTATTTAGAAAGGCTGGTCAACTTCCTAGAAACATTAACTTTTATTTAAACGGAGAACACATTGAAGTAGTCTCTGTATTCTCATATCTTGGAATTGTCTTTACCCAAGGTGGCTCTTTTGCAGACGCAGAAAAAAGTTTAGTGGGAAAAGCTCAAAAAGCAATATTTAAATTAAATAAATATTTAATGAAATTAACTGACGTTTCTATAACACACAGATTAGAACTATTTGACAAGTTAGTGTTACCCATATTGTGTTACGCATGTGAGGTCTGGGGTTTCAGTAACGCAGAACATATAGAGATAATTCATACGATACATTGTAAAAATGTGTTAAGAGTAAAACGATCAACACAAAATGATTTCATATATGGTATATTAGGTCGATTTAGTCTAAAAAAACATCAGATACATACGCATAATTAAATACTTGTTAAAAGTTCTGAATAGTTCTGAAAATAAGTACCTTAATTGATATATAATATACTAACAATAGATGCAGATATATATCCGAATAAAAAGTCATGGGTATTGTCGGTTAAAACACTACTATTAAACTTAGGTTTTCAAGATGTTTGGCTAAACCAAGGCGTTGAAAACAACAAATTATTCATCCATATTTTCAAACAACGGTTACATGATACCAGCTTACAAGACTGGCACGCACGCGTAGAAGAATCTTCTAGGGCATTATTATACAAGGAAATTATTAATTTTTATTATCAATATTTTCTTAAATGTGTGAATATCCCAAAATATAGAACGGCAATGACTCGTTTAATTGTTTCCTCACACAATCTTCGCATAGAAACAGGTAGATGGCAAAGACCAAAAATTGAAGCACGAAATAGATTATGTCTTTCTTGCAATAAGGTCGAAAATGAATATCATTTTATTCTAGAATGTACAAAATATAATGACTTACGAGAAGCTTACATCAATAGATTTTACTGGATACGACCAAGCATACTCAAGTTAAAATTACTCTTTGAAAACAATTGTGAATCAACAATTAGAAACTTAAGTGTTTTTATTTTTAAAGCATTTAAAATTCAACAAGATGCAATTTAATTTAACAGATATTTTTTTCAAATGAAGACTGGTTGTTTTGTTGGAAATTATTGTGTCAAAATGCCTATTGATTTTGTTCGTTTACGTACGTTTTTATGATCATGTTCTTACCAAGCAATGTATATATTTAAGATGGATATTGATTTCTGCATGTGTAAATATGTATTTTTATATTTCACAATTGTGTTATTATTGTGTAAATTATGTATCCCTTCTCCGCTGTATGACCTAGCTAACTATCTTTCCATGCTTCCATTCCCCCCTACATGTCAATATCCTTTTTACTTTTCCTGACTGTAACCTGTGGCGTTGCCATCCATATGTAAGATTATTTCTATCATTATGACTGTTATAAACAAATTGTTTTTCACCATTTACCTTTCTCCGCTAAACAACTGCTCTCTCTCCCTCCCTTTATCCACGCATAATTCGCACGTCCGCAGACTGCTTTTCGCCTTGCCTCACTTTGATTTTGTTGTCGTTTTATTTTCATATGTACATGTACATTTATACTTGCCGTTGCCATGTTTGCTATATATGTTTTGTAGTAATGTGTGTATGTCTGACATGCCTTTGGCCTATAGATACTTTGAAAATAAACTTACTTACTTACTTAACGATTGTTTAAGCTCATAACATAATGCTTTACACAAATAGGAAAATAAATAATTGATGATGCTTGTTTAAAAGATACGCTTAGGTACAATTTAAGATTTTAGGAAAGGTTTAGTTTTGTACTAAGCTAAACGATGCTTTGGGAATACCAGGCCTGAATACAATATACATAATAATTTTGATTGTCTGACTTGTGTTAGCTAATGACATGTTAATACATGGAAATTACAAGTTTCACTGGCATCTGGAAAAAAATCAAGCAGCTGAAAAAGAACTTATATTGCATGAAAAGCAAATACTTTTCCCCTTAGAGTGGCGTATATTTAATAGAAATCGATGAATAAATCAAATACTTGTTGCTACACTGGTGTTAAGGCCCGAATTCAGACAAAATACAATTGGTCTTATTATTGCCCAGGTATATTGACAAATAATGCTGCATACATAATAGAAAGAAACACGTTATTATTTTTTTGCAACTCTGGTTTCTAATCATGAGGATATCAAATCACAAGTGACTGTGCAATTTCGAGCAACTTATTAATTGATGTTGTAACAGTGAAATCCGACACGCGGAAAACTTTCACAGTTCATGTGGAAGGATGACAATATTGAAAACAAGTATAATAATATTGTCTAAATTTAGTCTACTAAGAGAGAAATTCACTAAATTAAAAGAATTAAGTGCTGCTAACAACCCATACGTATTTAGAAGGTGCATCTTGTGATCATATTGTTATGAAAAGGCTGTGTACTTTAACAAACTGAAGTAGAAAAGACTGTTATACGCAATGAAAGAAAGTAGTTCGTTGACAGTGTTTTCTGAAGAACTTGCGGCATTATACACGTTCTTCCAAGTCAGCGAATTGTTCATCGATTCTGAAAATATACAAAACAAAAATGAAATACAAAGCGGTAGTCCGTCACTTAGTACATGTACTTAGTAGCATCAACGTATACCTTTTTACATATAACGTCTTTTTCTAGGGCTGTAACATGCTTATCCTTAACGAGATACCAACACATATCGGGAGAAAAGTTAATGGTGGAACAATTAATGCCCAAACGATACCACTCACTCAGACCTTAATGGAGCCAGTGGCTGACATTTCCGCTTCATACATTAATCAAATTGATACGCCGTTTTGGTATCAGTATTCAGTTGTGAGACTTTTTTTACAAATATAGGTATATAACGACATAATGACAGCAGAAGAAGGTTTGACTGTTTCGCTATATACATGTGCGTACGATGTTTAACTGAGCTGAAATTTAAGAAGTCAAATATTTCTTCAACATTAGGGAGTTTATTTGCATATGATATGTTTGTCGTAAGTTTTTAATGTAAAGCTTTTTCAACAAAAATGTTCAATGCGTTCCTATTATAATTCTGTCACGACTTTATTAGGTTAGATAGTGTTCACGTATATTCGGCAATCTATATTAAGCTACTTTGATTTCGCATGCCCATGTGCAGTTATTTGTAGGAAACTAAATAAGTGTTAGGCCGAAACGATTTCAGTGGTCAAAGTTATTTCAAATATGCCTCATTTCATAGTCATATTCTCATTTGGACACAAAGGGCAATAATAACTTGGAAACACCAAGTATCGATTACTGTTGGATATTGTGACCCGACATTGAAAGATCGAATTATATATGGTATGATACAGTATTAACAATGTATAGTAATTGAATTAATCAGCACTCATACACCGTTTTGTTTTCGTTTACAATATTGCAGAATCTGGTGTAATACTATGTTTTGTGGAAATTCTATATCTTCACCTAAATTAATGTGAAAGAATACCCGCAAGAAAAATAGCTATCCCTTTGTCAATAAAACAATAAAGGAATAGATGGACATGAACTTCGTTTTAAGTTTATGACAGTAACATATTTATTGCATAAAGTATCAACGCAAAACCCTTAAAAAATAAACACTATTAAGACTTGTTTTGGCAATGTCATTTACATCTAGCCTTTTTATCTTTCCCTGTCATAGATGGGAGAGTGTCGACGAACCATCCATCGCACGCCTTACCTTGTGATTCTTTATGAATATATACTTATTATTGGTCATCTATTGTGATAAAACAACGATACACATAATACAACAACTCAACAGTGATTAAATGAGCAATTGGCGATATGTTAAAACCTATTAACAAAATGCAAAATTTGTGTTTTAATGAAATATAAACTGTTTATTTAATGTTTATTATGTGTTCCAAGAAATGCCTTATTAAGATGTAAGATTGTATTTTATTTGTTATTTAGAGTAGGAGGATGACCGCCATTGCCGAGTCCACATATTAATGATGTATGGGCGAGCAATGCCATGTAATTATGTGTATACAAGAATGCATTTCAGTTTAATGTACTAACTGGCACTGGTATTCTACATGTATGATTTCTTCTTTCGTGTGTGATTGTACATTTCGTGCTCTGCCATTTCTGTTGGGTGCTGCCTGGCATGTACGGTTTGTTATTACATATTTGCTCGTTAAATAGAGCCGTATGAATCTAGATGTGTCAAGACTAAAATTATACCAGGCGAATAGACGACACATTATGCTAGTATTGTGTAAATTAAGATTAATGAAGCGCGTTAAGAAAACCGCGAATTGAGAATTAATAAAATGTAATACTAAAACTTTGATAAGGGCCATGTACATGTAGTATGATGCTAAATTTCGAGAAAAAAAGAAATATATTGTCTCTTAACATAGAAACATTCAAATAACCTAAGCATCGGATTGAGGTTGGGCTGATCAGCACGTATGCTATCTATCTATCTTCTTGATAATGTCAACACCAATTTCTGGTATTTTAGACATGGAGCAATTTAAAAGGCAATTTATGTGCGACGATACAAGAAAAGAAATTGATTAGAGTATTGATTGATACACCATAACTGAGGGTTTTAATCTCAGTTAATGAAAAACAGTATAATTAACAGTCAACATAACTTCAGTAAGAAGAAGAGAAATAAAAAAATATCAAGATAAAACAAACCAAAAATGAACAAACAACATTGCTAAATGATTGATTAGTAGTGTATGTCAGCCACAGCTACCCTGAAAGCATCGAGAGTAGTTGTTTGGTAAGCTATTCCATAGCACAATTGATTGAGGAAAGAAGGACAATTTCTGGTAATCTGATTTGACTTGTATTTGTCTAAAACTGAATGGATGCATATTTCTAATTAATTTACTTGTTTTTAGAATGTACACTGGGAAATCGATGGCTACTTGGTGGTGATAAATTTTGAAGAACATTATTAAACGGGCATCAGGTCGCCTGTCATGGAGTGAGCGCCAGCCCAGTCTATCTGGCATGGCTGTGACACTAGAATGAGGAGGGTAATCATTGCAAACCCATCTCAGGGCACGTCGTTGTACCGTTTCAATTTTATTATTATGAATTTTGGTATGAGTATGCCATATTGACGAAGCATATTCCACTGTGGAACGAACAAGTGTCTAAGAGGCCAAGGTTTTTATATTAGCATTTGAAGTATTAATGTTTCTCCTTACAAAGCCCATAGTTTTATTTGCATTTGTTGTAATTCTTTTGATGTGTGTTTTCCAATTGAAGTCAGATGTGATGTCTAGCCCCAGGTAGCTTGCCCTTTCAACAGATTGCAGAATTTGTCCATGGAGGAAGTATTGAAATTTAACCACTTTTTTACTTTTAGAAAGATAAATGACTTGACACTTGCTCGGATTAAATTCCATGTCCCAATTACTTTCCCATTGTTTCAATTGACTAAGGTCATTGTGTAAGGTATTGTTGTCATTTGGGGAGTTGAGATACACAACAGTATCATCGGCAAATAGACGCACTTATGATAGTAAGGATGTGCGTCTTCATTTATTTACACATGTACCATAGTTTACATATCACATGAACTATTCATCATTTTAGTTAAATAGATTCGCAAATATCTGAAGGGAAATATGTCGACCTTTATCAAAGTTATGAAAAGTATACTAAGTCCCTTATTGCATGCTGTACCCGCGATCTGAAGCGTTTGACTTCAATACTATCAACTTAGGGCGCTCTTGTTTGCAACAAACCTGATTTAGTTTCAAACTGGTTTGTCAAACTGTCCGTTTGTTCAGTAAAACTGAAATAAGTATTGCCATTTGTTTAAAAAAAATTCGAACCGGTTTGTCAAACCTTCCAAACTACGCCAGGAGGCGGTCATGACGGTTTGATGCATCCAAAATTTCATGCAAATGAGCGCGGGAAAATGGCCGACCATGTTGAACATTACTGAATTTCTCAGTACATAATTTCTTATCTGATCTGAATTAACTAAGGTCAGATTTTTACGGTATAATTATCCATTGACAATAGTTTTAATATAATGTTTCTTTATCTCCTTATTGTAAATAGAGCCATTTCAATCAAATACCCATCCTATTCAATATATCAACCAATTTCCAATATGACATCCTAATGAGGGAATAACAAAAGAGATAACAACATCTTTATAGGCATGTGTTCCTGTTAAAATATTATTACCATAGTATACAATGTGGCATTTTTCTGTTGCCTTGGATATTAAAATGTTTCTTCAAACTGCCCGTTTTAGTTTACTATCCAACGTATAACCAAACCTAAAACCCAAACTGGAACCGGATATTTTCAACAAAAGCGCCGTTAGTAGGACGAGAACTGTTAAGGTTCCATATATATAATATTTATGTGAGGTACATTAATGGAGTTTGTAACTGATAGTATAATGGAATAATCTACAACTATGTTTTCATGTTGACATGCAATGCCTTCACAATATAACAAGGCTTCTGATAAATACGTATACACTTGTAGATGTTGCTCTATTTGCTGATAGATGTAATATTACCAACCCATTGTTTTGATGGAAATATTGTTGTTGATTTTCTCCCCATTTTAAATTCGATCAAAAAAGGTGAAATGTATTACATATTATGTTATGCCACGGAAATAAAAAAGCACTGATACAAATGTAATACACACGTCTCTATAAGCAATTAAAGCTAAGCCGACCGAATAGTTGTATGTATGCGTGTATTACACTGTATGTATCTTTGCATGCTAAATTAATGAATTCCTGCTAACTTCTTAATATATGAGCCAGTCTCCAGGAAAACCTGCTATATTGATGTTATGTAATTACTGCATGTAACAAGGTTTTGAAAAAAATTTCAAATAAGAAAAAAGACATATCTATAGATTCAATTTTAATTCATGTATCCATATATTACTATATCTTAGCTATAAAATGGCTTATGCATTATGTCGAAATCATTTACTTCGTTGCTATGGTGACCAATTTCAGAAAAGTACTCTGATTGAGAAAAACGAAGAGTTAGTTGATTAAAACAGTAGTAGCCTTTCTCTTAATATGAACATTTACAATTTGGATGTATATTTTTAAACTTACAACATAATTCTAAAACTTGAGCCATTTTGACCAGTTTATGTAAAGAATTGATCAAATGCAGTATTTATAAAGTACTTGTTACAACGACGTCGAATAACGCTTAAATGACGTTTGCGACGTCACGCAAAAGGGTCTGAATAGGGCATCAACAAAACAGCTGTAACTTCCTTAAAAATCAAGATACTAACAATATTTTTGTTGCATTTTGCTTCATTAAGAATTTACTCTTTTAAATAATAAAAAATCTCAAAATCAATGTTTTCGTCAACATAGCAGGTTTTCCTGGAGATTGGCTCGTATGTATTAAGTACTGAAATATAACAGTCCAAAACCTACAGGTGGACTAATTTGGAACAGTGTTAAATTGACCCCAGTGGCATATTTGAACAAGCTTGGTAAAGGTCTATATGGCAATAACACATGTATAAGCTATTTGCTATACTAGTTTTGTTTTCGATTTTTGTTCAGGATTTGCTTACTGAGACCTATGCTGTACCATGTTACATCGGGCGGGGTCAATTCTGATGCAGTGGTCATGATTTAAGCAAACTTGTTAGATGTATTTTGGGCAATACTACAAAATAAATGTGCTCTAGGTAAATTTGTTCTTGGGAAGATGAATTTAAAAATTGTCCTGTTGGTTACAATGGCAACCTGAGTTCTGCATGTAATTGAATTCCTTGAACAAACGTATAAGAGCCAAAAGCCAAGAAAATTCGGTATGAATTGCCATCACCATTGGCCCGAGTGTTTTGAAAAATATGTTGTTTGTGGACAACGGACATCAGGCGATACTAGTTTATGCCGTTCAGCAGTTATATTGTCAACCTCGGAGTAAAATATGTCATAATCACTGCAGAACAAAGATGTGTTTTGACACTACTTGAAACCAGTGGTTGACAGATAGAAGACTACCGATAAATATAATTCGCAAATGCATTCATGTTGATAAAAAAGCCGGATAAACGTACTCGTCCATTTGAACAATATGAAACATCTTCGTGACGAAAGGGCATTTTACAGTAAGGTTGCTCTGTGGGTTTTCACCTAAAGTACGGCATTCTGATGCGTAAATTATCGCCTTTCCCAAGCAATATTCAGCAAGATATTCCATTACCACCGATATTGATAGAATTTGGATATGGAATGCACTGCTTAGCTTTTCAAGGACATATATTAATAAGACGTAACGTATGGTCATGTGATTGATCGTCCGTCTTTAATGTCCGTATGTAAATTGAGCTTTATTGTCACAAATATTCGCTAGTAGAACATTACGGGAAAAGCATCTTAAGTAAACACAATATAAATAAAGTCTAGACATATCATTAACGGACCATTTTCTTCTTTTATCTAAAATCAGCATACATTAACTTTATATTTATTACATCCATTAGTGATGTAAAATAGAAATGTTTAATAAAAGTGCATGTTGTGATGTTCATACGTACTTCTTCCTTGTTTTTTGGGGGGGGGGAATCCTGGCTAAAAAACAGATTTTTTCCTGCAATATATGTTGACCTATACGTTTCAAATACATAACCATTACGTCGTCTGGCTCTAATAGTCTCCAATGTCCATTTTTGAAAAAAATGAGATTTTTGCACTTTCTGTCTAATTCGGCATTGCTCAATGTCCTGTGAAAAAATTATGTCATAATTTCAAGTGCAATAAGCTTTTTGTCAGTAATGTATTGCTCAAAGTCCAGTATTTGAACCACTACGTAGCGTGCATATTGCTGAATGTCCCGGAGATTGGTTACTCTAAGAGCAACTTAAACTAAAAAAAATAATGTTGACCAATTTTCGTCCTTTATTTTGTCACGTGAGTGAAACCATCCCAGTTATAAACTAGACATTAGCGTTAAATCGCCAGTGCTTTTCAGTGTTTCCCACATAACATAACAAAACTTACTAACAGTCTTTCGGACGAGACGTTAAGCGAGGTCCCGTGTATGATGCTTTACATCGGCACGTAAAAGAACCAGGGATGCTTCTGGAACTGGGGCATCTTCTGTATCATGCACTATCCCCCAAACACTAAAGTGACTAACCTCTTCTGGGGGCTTCGCCCATATGGATTATCCGGTGGCGAGGATAAATAAAAGCAAATAAACAAAAATAAATCGTCAATGTGTCAGACAACAACGCCTACGTTAATTGATTCGTGTCACGATCTGTATACATTAAGTGTTTGTAGCATGCACGTTACGTGTCCATATCAATGTTACATGCTATGGAATGTGACATCAGTTTTACAAATATCCAGATTATGCAAGCGTTATCACTGACTGCGTTGACATACTGGTCGGAGCGTCTGATGTGAATGCTGAATGCTTAGGGTTTGATACGTGATGACAAACAATTATCATGGGTTTGGTAGAGCTCCGATATTCTATTACAAAATATATGTTACAATAAGGAATCATTATGACAACAAAGTCATGTATACTTAAGTAAGCTACATCCACGATAAATAAATCACAAGAAAGGGTATATACACAAATTTTATAGTGTGTACATTTTTTGTGAATTAATCATAACTGTCCCGTTGCCTAGCAACAATCTAATTATTCAAAATTTGGCTTTTGTTGATTATGATTTTAACAACATCATTTCTTAAATCTTGAGATGTTTGAAATAATGAAGTATTGACATGTACCTATGGTTGCATTCGAAAACACAAAAACAAGGTTTAAAGAATAAAAATGACCACTTGTTTTTGTCTTTCAGCTAAGTGTCGTTAGAAATTTGCAAAATAATTACGTGGTCACAGGTAAATATACGTTTTTTTTCTTAGTATCCAAGGCATGTTTTCGTTTTGGTTTTTTAGTGCATATTAATTGGTCTTTAAATGCATTGACATTTTAGTGAAAATAAATTATTTTGGTTACTATGGCAACCAATTTCCTCCAATTCCATGGGTATGGAAAGTCCTTTTACAATATGTTTTTATTTGCTTAGTAACACAAATGTATACCATATTATCCCATTTTAACATCTTATTCTGTTTCATAACTCAAATGTATTTCAAAAAGTTTAATGATAGACCATTCAGGTTTTACTCCTTAACAATGACACAATGACGTCAAATCTTAACTTGTAAAACGACACTTTCATTAAATGCGCTTCAAGCGTTTCTTTTAGTGAGGTTTATAGAAAAATGTTTATTTATGGCAAATGATAAATCATAAAAAAAATTAAAGCCTCTACCTTTTCGGAGTTTATGTAATGCATATGATAAAAAAGTTATTAGGCTACGAAACTGTAACATATCTTTTGGGACACCCTGTATTTTACACTCACGGACAAACACACAAATGTTTCGGTGGGTTTATTTTCTAGATGAGTACGATCACAGGTAACTGTATCATTGATTAAGAGTAAAGAAAAATGTTTTTGTTTAATTTATGAATCCAATAGAAAGGTGTATTTCAGAAGAAATTGATCGAACAGTCACTGAGGTGCATTTTTTATATAATTTACAGCATTTACGGCATTAATCATCTATTTAAAGCTGTGGGTGAACAAAAACATCTTTGAGCATCGAAAGCATTTGAAAACATGCTTGAATTTACACTCGTACGATATAATTCATCGTTTAAACTTTGATTTTATTTTTCGAGGGCGTAAAATGCTGTAGGGACGGCTGTAGTTGTTTTTAGTGTGTCCGACGACGCACGAGGTATACCGAACGTGTTTTATAACGGTCATTTTCATTGGTTTAGCGCCACTTCAATGCGAGTTTTCAATCCCAGTTTATTTATTCCCAATTCTTGTATCTTTCCTGTTGGTTTCCTCTTACGTATACATCGTTTGTACGCCGGGAACCAAATCCTGGGAAACCCAATTGAAATCAACCAATAAAAATCGTTGTCACAAAATGGAAATCACGCGCATTATTCGGAACATTCTGACAAACATGGAGTTATTTTGACAATAAAATATGCCAACGATTCGTTTTGCAGCTTACACGTATTCATTTACTAAAATGAACATGTGTCATCCAAGTAAATTTGTTCCAAAGTTTGCGTTCTTCAATGTTACCACATTATTACCACATTATTATGTTTATACACGATGGTAATTACAACATAGCCTATATAGTTCCATGTTTTTGTTTTATTGAGTGCACCTCAGTGATCGGGTGGACACCGTGATACGTATTTATGTCATAACTTTTTAACAAGTTGACCAATTGCGATGTGATTTCGCATGGAAGTAGTTATAGTCATGTTTTGTATGAATATAAAAAAAAGATTATATTAAGTCAGACGGGGAAGGCAGCACATAACTTAACCAGCCGAGCACAGAAAACATTAAAAAAACAAAGCACAATGCCCAACCAAACAAGCGCAGATCCGCCCAAGTCCAAGCTGTCGAAAAGTATAATAAATTATAACTAGCTGAATGACCCAGTAGAAAAGATTCAGCAAACAAAAGGCGGAATGCCTACGCTGAATGACCTAGTTACAACAGTAAAACTGCTGAACTACATAGTTTTAGCAGCCTTTAGTCTCAAAAGTTAAATAACAGTATTAAACCGTTGAAGGGCCCGTATAGTCGTATGACCTACTTTCAATAGTAAAATGACGTAATAGAACAAATCGAGATATGACGTAATGAACAAGTCATTAAGAATTGCAAGCAATACAGAAGTCCCCTACCGGTTTAAAGCCATATTCAATGTGTCTGTTGCCATAGCAACCACAATTCCCGTCAGAACCAAAACTGACGGACTGATGGCAAACCAATAGTCCCCTCCGGTCAAAAAACCTCAGGGGACAAAACACTACATCCATAACCCCACAGCTGTACATACACTCATGAACGCACCAGGTAGGATGCGAATCGTGGGGACGAAATAGTAAGAGGACAACCAGCAAATACGAATAAATAACTCCTAGCTCCATATAATTTTTGGCCCCGGTCAAAAAATTAAATACTGAGAAATTATGGCATATTATAGATTATTTAAAAATGAAAAACTCCACTGTAAACGGAATTGGCGTTTAAATCCAGATACAAACCCATATTATAATAATTAAACAAAATACGAAACATATACTTTCTTTATGATGATATCAGGAGCCAATTCTTGTTTTCGATACATGGTCAATTCTTTTGAAATACACCTTTTATTGGATTCATAAATACAACATTTATTTTTTATTTTTGTTTACTCTTAATCAATGATACAGTTACATGTGAGTACGATGCATGTATTTCTTTGAAATATTCGTGATACATTCATGTAGCTTAAAACCATAAACAAACGGTATCGTTTTGCACTTAATTATATTTTTCCGTAATTGTGTTAATATTTGAAGTATAAAACTCATGTTTTGCATGTGGTTAACGACATACACTACATTAATAAACTATTCTCATAACCATTGGCTATGATATTGGTAAACTCGGATTGATGGATCCTTGCACGTGCTCCAACACAAAGTAAGAGCAGATTTACGTCAGACCCTTATCCAAGAGTGATAAACGTTATCAGAACAACGTTTTACAAAGATGTTATCGATACGAACTAGATGAATCGAATACCACTGTATCCAAGACATGTTATGAAACCCAAACGTGGAGTGTACAATTAAAGCTGGGCTCTTAGGTTGCAACCATTTGTTGAAAAATTTCGATTATTTTGTACAGCTCGACACCAAGGACTAATGTGTATAGTTCGCCAGAGATCACACTAGCCTTTGTTTACAAACAAAAGAAAATTAAATACATTTTCGACATTCATTTTTTTTTCAATCTTGTGCATATACACTTTTAATGATATACACTTTAAATCTACACTGATAACTTGCGGCCATTCGTTCGTGCAGTGTTTAAAATTTGCTTTGTTTGTTTATTGATAAGGCTAGAGTTATTCCCGGCGAACTATACGTGTGCGAAGTATAAACACTTTTAATTAACTTACAATGAAGGCAGGTTGATCATAATATAAAACATGCGTTTATTAAATCCCCGAGTGTGCCAATAAGTCAGGCAGAAGAGGCGTGCAGCATATTTTAGAATTATTGTTTGTTGCACATCACTTCAATGAGAAAATGGTATAGATCCACAACGATAATGTGATTCCCGCGCAAATGTTTGGGCTCATCCATGTTTTGATAACGGGTTACATGTGTTATTTAATTGACTTGACAGTTGTCAGTAATAAAGCGATTTTTTTTCTACAAAATATCAGAAGTCCGAATAGCTCTGTGTGATAGCAGGAATGTACCTGGTATTCTACTCGAGTTCACTATGTAGATTGTTGGTTCGAATATCATTTGAAATACCATTTTCTAAATAAAATTTTGTTTTAATATAAACACAATCATAAACGTTTACTGCTGTTAATGCTTTAAATTTATACTACGCGTTTGTAATTTATTTTTAGTGTTTTTATTTTAAGTGGGGTTTATTTTATCGTCCATTTTAATGTACTCGATTTCACATGTAGCATTGTATTTTGATATTTGGTTTAGTATTTGTGCAGTCCGATAAGGCACACATTAAAACAAACTCACTTGAACAATAAAAATATCATTGGTTTTATATTGGAAAATTATATTTGTAGTTTAGGCCAAATTAATCATAATACAAAACTATACGCCGAGTTTCGGATTCGAACCCACAATCAAAAAACTAAGATGCAAATATGAGTAAATGCCGTGTGTCCAACCACTGAGTCACCACGGAAGCAAACGTTGTTGATGTAGATATAAAGTCTTATTCATTTATGGCACCCTATGTTTTGATTTGGAATAATATTTTGCTATAAATAGACATGTTTGTAAATAACACATGATCGTTGTGGGACTATACATGTAAACAACAGCATGACGTAGCATGTATGAGAAATTGCACAAACATTGTTGTGAAATATCAGAATTGCACAATCATTGTTATGAAATATCAGGGTCCATAACAATCAGGGTATATGCAAAGATAAACTGAATCAGTGTGCTTCAATCGGACAAATGCGTTTAAATGTTAATGTATACAAGTTAACAATGAGTTTAGATTTGAAGTTAACAAATGCGTTGACTTCATGTTTAAGCTTTATTGCCTTGAAATATTAAGAACAACATGAGACGTCAGAGAAAGTGTAGATGTACTTAGTTCTTCCTACAGATGATGCCACTGTTCCTCTGTCTGATTTATATTTTAAATTCCTTGATACCCATCTGCTGTCTGAAAGGAACTGCGTGGTATATAGTGTCGATTTACTGTACACACACGCACACATGCAGTCAAATCTTCTTAAAATGACTCTAACAAACAAGGTTGTCGGGAACATTAGACTTAAATCAAACACGGACGTAACTTCGCCATCGTGTGGAGATGATTTTGCAAGTGATACTCTCTACAATGTAACACGTTTCATCAATTTTAATATGATCCAAAGCCAACGTGCGACTCAGTATCTCTGGGTTATGAACTTTCGTATACTGTACTTTACGAAGCAATTTCATTCATCGTCAATATAATTCGTTTACGTATACGGTATCCCACATTTAATCAAATTTGGAGGAAATTAATCAGCATCCTAACGTCCTGTGATGAAAACTATCAGACGATATTCGAGGCATTAGCCGATCGTAAAACAATTACTGGTTGAAATTTGAAATACACTCAAGGACTTTAAAAACGCCTGACCTAATTCAAAGTCCAATATCGCTCCAAGTATTTATGTTATTGCAATATAATTTTACATGTGTATTAATTGATCTTTCCTACATGCCGAACAGTTACGTTTGTAATAAATGTCTCATTATTTTCTAGGAATCCTGCAGTGCCCTCACCCTAGTCAAAAGTGTTGGATTTTCAATACAGGCTATGCGAGACATTATACTCTTAATATGCTCATGTTTGTGAGATGGTGTATCAACACTAACTTGTCGAATACACTTGTTAATCGTTTTCTTTCCTTTTATTTAAGCATCTACACGTTTTTAGAATGCTGATTTGCTTTTACACACGCTCTAACCCACCGCATTTAAACATGTTTGAAAGCATAGGATTTTGAATTTGTCAATTTTAGTAATAAAACTTAAAACTTGGTGCTTTTGAATGTCTGTGAAATGCGTGGACATTCTTTTGTTATTGACTTGATGTATCCTTGTTTTAAACAAAATGACAGGTTATTGTTGAATTTGAACACGCGTAGAATCTATTATGAAAAGCTTATATGTGACAGGAGGTTCGTTTTAGGACTTATAGACGAATGTGATCAGTTGCGCCCTTAGCCTGTATTGAAAATCCCAAACTTTTGCTTAGGGTGAGTGCGCTTGCAGGATTCCCAGAAAATAACGAGACAACATTTTATTACAAACTAAACTGATTTACACGTAAGACAGATCAATCAATACACATGTAAAATTATATTGCAATAACATAAATACTTTGAGCGATATTGGGCTTTGACATAGGTGAGGCGTTTTTAAAGTCCGTGAGTGTATATGTTATTCAGTTGTGAGGATGACGTTAATGAGACAATACCCAATGACAAGTTTCTTTTTTCAATTTTCTCCGTGGTATCCTCTTAACTTCTATCATGAAAGTCATTGCATGGGAAACGTATACACGAGACAATATTTACACATTCGCATCGTGATGATATACATGTATAATAATTTTCCTTTTTGAAAAAAACCACATTCACGAGTAGGTAGGCATGTCTCCCAAAACTCAATTAGATAAAACTAAGCATTTAATCATACTAACCGATATCATGATGACATTTTGAATATTGATAATACATGACAATAAACACAATGTGAACAGATATTTGATGACTTTATTTGACTCGTCATATACGATATATCGCATAGGACAATGTGAAGTCAGAGTTTCCTGTTGAAACGTGGTCTTTCATCTTGGTTATTCAGGTTGTTTAAAGTGAGTCATTCGGCTGGGGGCATTTGGGTTGTTGGAGATAGGTCGGTTAGCCGAGGCGCTTGGCTTGTTGATTTAAGGTCATTCAGCTGAAGCTATGGCGTCTAATATTTTTAGGACTTCAGACAGCTAAAACTATTGGTATTTTAGCTTGTTCATTTTTCTCGTTCAGTTATGTGTTTGGCATTGTGCCGTGTAATTGTGATATGTGATGTTTAGGTTTCCTGTGATCGGCAGGTTTTATGTGATCATTCTGGGGTTTTCATACACAAAGTATTTTTAAAATCTTTAAATTACATTTGTAGAACCATTACGATGAATATACCTCTCTACTGTATGTGATAATATTACGTGACAACTCTAGCCAACTTCTGTATAATATAAAATAAATTCAAAGACTCAGGAATTGCTCACAAATATGATCAAAAGGTCGTTAGTATTTATATTATACAATCTTAATTACTATTGAGAGACATAAAATTAATATACATAGCCAAATACCGGTACTGTTTTGTTAATTACTGGAAGGTTTGTTTCTAAATTATTTATATTTGTCGCTCAATAATTAGACATGGAGATATATGTACAGTTTCATCTACATTACAGCTGTTCTAATAACGGAGTCAATGTGATCACAAAATGGGTTAAATAGATCTAAACGAAACAAATGTTCAGAAAGGCATAACACATATTAGTAACTACAGTTGTGGCAAGTCCATACAACGTATACATGCTTGTTTGCATCACAATTGTCTAAAACAATGCCGTTACTGCTGACAGTTATAAGTACACTGCTTAACAAAAATAAAGGAACACCATAAATTTTGGAGTTATCTTTGCCATTAATGAATAAATACTAGCAAAATGAATATATACGAGGGGTGTTCTAGAAATAATAGGACTTTTCCGATAACTTCTTACTCAACACTGACATTTTAATGAAATGTATCTCATATGTGTAGAATTGCATGCTCTATACGCTGATAACAACATTTTTTCGTTGTTGTTGGTGATGCTTATACAAAGCGTTGTCATAGAAACCATGTAACGCACTGGCGGGTCACATTGTAAATTGTTATTATTAACCCTACTAAACACGGGAATATCTCAGTAACCACTGAATAAATGATATTGGCAAACTATGTGCCTTTACCTTGATGTCACTGACGTGTGCATACAAACTTACGAAGAAATCGCTGATTGTTTATGATCACGACTGAGTAAACAAGTGTATATATCCAAGCGCGTCATGGACGAAACGACGTCAACAACTAAAAATTGCTAAATTATGTTATAAATTGTAAAAAACAACAGTGCAAACCATTGAAATAATTAGATAGACAAAATGTAATAGCAGCCAGCATCTATTCGTGTTCTATTGGCACAAACTGTTCTAAGACGGCGGAGGTATGAATTAACAAGTGAACACAGGTCAAGTCACAGAAAAAGTAGTTTGACGTTGATAGACATCGTTCGTACACTGATAGACGCTTCAAGGTTAGAACAATTTCTTATATCACTGTAACTCATTTTTTGGGAGCATTGGTACAGAGACAAGTATAAACAATGTGAACAGTAACATCAGATCTGTTTTGAAAGTCTGGGTGACAATATATAAAAATTACTAAGGATGTCTTTCGGTTAAAACACTGTGTTTGAAAGGCAACGTCATCATAACGTCACGGCGCGACCCGCCTCCACGGTACATAGTACATTTAATGTTAAATAGATTTTTTATTGTTAATCCAATTGCTTTAATATTTCGCGTGTTTGTCAGTAATAGGTGAAATTTTATTTACAGCAAATTAGTTTTCTACATTTCTCATTTACCGCGATGCAATTAAAAAAGTCCTATTACTTCTGGAACACCCTATGTATAATGAGTATGTGAATGTTCTCCCACGAACATACATCAACATTCTGCAACGGGAGGGTCACTTATTGAAAAAAGTAACGCATATTGATAAAACCATTTTTGTGTGAATAACACTGTGTTTGGATTTCGTTGATTATTCCATTAACACTAAAAATGCACTACACTAGTATTGTTTACGCCACTCTATATTGTTACTGCAATGCCTACACCGATTTGGTACGTTCTCAATCAATGTCCTTAAGTGGTTTTGGGGAATATCACTTTACCCTACACGACTACCAGGGTCAGCCCATCAACTGTTTTCCTTGACTTTCTTGTGTGTGTAATGTACCTGTAGACAAAATTCCAAACATGTTCTATTGAATTCAGATACTGACATCATGTGGGTCAGTCCATAACAATGATTCTGCCAAAGACAAACAAGTCAAATACCACTCTAGAAAGGTGTGTGGTAGTAAGACGGACTTTGCGCTGACTTGAGGTCAACGTGGGACGTTCAGCTATCCTCTGATCCACCATCCTAAAGTCTTTTTCAAACTGAATTATCAACAACCCATAATCCGTTGCTCGTTTAACGAAGTAAGTGTTGATTTTTATCGTTGACATATGCGCACACAACGTGATAGGTATCAAATAACGGCATTGGATAAGGGGTTGTGAAGCATTTTCGATCTTGACACAGTTTCATTATTGATATTCTGGTAACCGTACAGCTATTACACAGTTCCTGACATTACAAAGTAAAACGCCTCCCATTTGAACCATTTTTTGTAGTAACACCCAAATGTTACCACTTGCTCCGCCCCTGGTGCGATTCCTGCTCTTAAATGAATCCTGGCAACTGTACTTAGCACAGCTACATTAAGCAGAAGAGAACAACGAAATATTAACTGTCCGGTTTAAGTTTTTTGCGATATTAAATTGTAACTCAGTAAATAAATAAAATATAGCCATAAGAAAGGGTGACATAACAAATTAAATAGGCCGAGCCCAATAGTCAACCCAGTAACCAACATGTGTCTTAAATCATATACAAACATGATAAACATTACATTGTTAGACTAGGCTGTTTCCCTGACTTTAGATATTAACAAAAGTAGCAAAATTGCAAGTGTTCCTATAATTATTTTGAGCAGTGTATATGTGTAGCACGGAGAATTTAACATGATCATCGATCTTCTTTGAGCATAATTTAACTGCTGATATAATGTTTATAATTATAATTCTGGTTGTAGAATTTCATAATCGGATAGTATCATGAAGACGCTCGATGTGTAATACAAACACAAATCTAAAATATCGATATTGAACGATTTGCTGATGGAAATGTATATTTTCAACGCAAGAACCTTGTAATACATTCTTTCGTAAAGGTCAGGATCACTTATAGTACTGCTCACAGTTGGAAGCTGCTACATATGTACGCGATGAATGGCATTGTTGTTCTCATAAAGTAATTACAATACTAGTCGATGGTAGTGATACTTCTCGTACTGATGTCAGTCTTTGTTGATGGATTTAGTTTTTTTTCTCATACTTAAGGTCGGGATTGGTATAATTGTATGTGTATTTATACGTTTCATTCCGTCTAACATAGAGCGAATAAAACATAAATAAAACATTCAGGCGTGACAATTGGTTCAATTGCTTTGTTTTCATTAGATGATGCGTATTTTGTAATGAAAACTGTTGACGTTGTGATAGCGAAACCCGATTATAATTCTCTGGCCAAACGTTCAGCTTCTAGTTTTGGATTACATCAACATGAAACTTGCACTGTGTTTGTTCTATTCGATATTATTCTGGATGAAACGTTTTTGCATAGAATGCGTCATGTTTACGTTTAAATAAAATTTTGATGGTTGTTACCAAGACTGCAATGGCAAAAACGAAGAGTAGGCGTATGAAATGTCAGCACAAAGTGCGTGTCTGTTAAAGGTGCTGCTAACAGATTTGGCTAAACATTTTGTACATCATGATTTTTCCACCTAACAACGTAATCAATGGCGCTTTTGCAAAATGCTATTGCAATGCGGTGCCCTAATTACATAACATTGCATGTCATGTTTCCTGAATGATACGGATCAGTTGAAAATGAATATGTATTATATGAATGACTATTTTACACGTGTGTTTAGTGTATAATGTCTGGTCATTACGAAACACTATAATTGCAAATATAGCGAACAGTAGATGGAGGGTGTTTTACATACGAAGATTAACGCATTGTATATGTGTTTTGGGCAAAAAATGACAAAAGTACATTAATCCGCTGCTAACATGCTTGAATGTATCTTCTAATAATCAATCCGACATTAAATATAATGCGATGAATTCAATACACATGCAAATGTTCCCATAATTTTGTTTTTCATTATTAAACATTTAGTTCTGTACTGGCAATTATACTGTAATCTCGTAGGGGTCGCTAAAAGGTTACCTATAGTTTAATACGTGAAAACAACAATTCAATCAAAAAGTTTAATTACCATTAACGATTATTCAAATATCATTAAAATATGTATAAGATGCCATTAATTTCCACTCTATCGACTGCACACGTAACCGGTGCATAATTATTAATGTTTATTTTTAATTAAAGGCAACTTATCAATGCATTAGTATTTGCATGACAATGCAAAACTGATGAAATTATATCGGCAATGCACCAGGTATGGTAATGACCCATTGTATCTCTCGGAAAACCAGCAAAGCATAACGTAAAGTATACATTACGAGGTATTGGATGAGCCGCCTCGAGAAGACCAGGCATGCAACGAAGTGTGCAAGACGATGCAGAATCAACCTGTTAGTGTTGCTTGGGACAATGTAAAGTGTATGCCAGTATTACAAAGGCAAATCAACTCGTAGGCGTTGAAAAATGTCAAGTAGGATTTCATGTTAAACGCTTGGAAGTGTATCACTTGTGTAAATGTGTAAAAGGGGAATACTATGTAACAATTATAGGACAATCTGAGGAATGTAGCTTTATGAACAAGATATTAATGAAAAGCAACGTTACATCAGTAAAAATAAGAAAATAAGTTTACTACCCGGATGCCTAATAACACAGTAGATATAATAAGCGTCAGTCCCATTGATGAATTTAAAAATACTTCAACCCACTCGTGCTTAACGTAAATTTTGTGGATGGGACAATAACCAATAACACAATTCACTTAGTTTACTTTTTCATAAAATGGCACCCGTAATCATTCATCTCCTACACAAAGCATTGGTCTTGTTACTACCAGTAAAGCAAAAGGCAATTGAAGTGTTAACTGTTATTAGCTAGACTTGAAAACATTAGGTATTCACATGTTCCCTTACACCTTGGTAAGCATATAACGCCTTCTGTGGCAAAACTTCTCGGAAGTTGTCAAACATTTGTGTTGGTTTAGCACAAGTGCATATTGCCAGTCTGCGGCTGTGAAAGTGGTCTGGCTGATGTTCCCAGTGGATGCTATTCCATGCATTTGCATTGTACACTATCGCCTCTCTAAAACTATACGATACAATTATGTTAAACATTATTACGGGTGAATTGTTTTTATTTGATTAGGGTATTAATGCAAATCCACTTTAAATATGAACACTTGGCATGCACAGGAATGGTTGGGAATTAGTACGGCATTTTGCTGCTCGATCCCGTGTGGATGTGCTTATTTACAAAATTATATCGGATTACGCCAAGTGTTGCATGGTTATTAGTCTACGACCGTTTATACTTTCAATTTGGACGGGGTGATGAACTTCGTTTTTATCATCTCCCAACAGCTTGGTCTCTAATGACGTGTCTATATGCCAAACGTTCTGTCGTGTGAAGCCGTCTGGAAATTCGAATTAGACTACACTCCCTTCATTTCGAACTAAATTTTCTGCTGATCAATCTGCGAATGCATGTATCCATGAGAGTTATAAACGACTGTAGCCATACCTAGAGTCTACAACAGAAACATGTTGTCCAATTCGCTCGTATACTTTATATCTAGCCACCATTAATTTAGGTGTTGCTGTCTGACGCTCTTCGGTGTTATACAGCGAGTTCGTATTTGTACATAATAGCTATAAATTACTGTAAGAGGATGTTAAGCGAGACACTCCTTAATAGATACCTTAATAGTATCATTAACTATACTGGTTTCAATGCTTATATAATAGTTAGTTGCTTATAGTATTGTAGTATACGAGCAAGCCCATTTCACCTATATACAGTCTGGTTAGACTTAACAGTTCCCTGACATCACAAAACAAAAATATCTTATAATGAGAGTTGGCTGGAGTTGTATTAACGGTGAGAACACATTGTAACTACAGAGTATTCTACGTGGGATGTTCAGAAATAACGTAGACGTTTTCTTTAGAGTTCGCATTTGTTATAGTACGAAAATAATAAATGCACCATCATACTTCGGAATCTGTCTGCGATCAGCACACTAAATTAGGTATATCAATAACTAGTCTGTCATACCTTATAGATGCTCAAAATCAGTCACTATTACGCACTCGGGGCAACGCAAATGACGTCAGTGACGTTACAATGACGGTGTCGATGAAATAACCTCAAATATCACCTCACTAAATCTCGAATATAACAAATGACACCCAATGCACTTCTCACAACTGCCTTTGTACTAATTGTGATCGTAATGGCTGATAATATTCTTCTATTTCTTTCAGTATCGTGCATTCCGTTTTTGTGCATTACATACGCAACATAAGCGTCAACGCTGCGACAATTGGTGTCTAATGTGACCTCCATCTCTTTTATACTATTTTAATATCATTTTAAGATCAAAGTATGACTGCCAGAACTTGTCATATGCGTATTATTGATCATATTAGATATTTCAGTGGACTTTCTCCTACACCCTTTATTAGTTATCACTGCACGATTGTTCGTGTTAATCAATAACGTTATGACGTACGTTGTGGATACGAGAACACTTGCTATTCAATTGTTGTGTATTTATATCCATAACGTTTAAATGTCACCAACACGCCTGTGTACAGTGTTTTGACGTTGCATGACATATTGGCTGAGTTTAAAACATGACGTTTAACCTGAAATGATACTACCAGCAGTGAAAGTAATGGATAAAATAAGTACGCGTAACCATGGTTATTAAAATGGCGGGTTTGCCTATAATATTCATAAGAATGTTTTGAAAAAATATGCTATCAGGTGGCCAGATACTTTGATTTCTAAAAGCATGTTCATATTTAATCTGCCTACAATATTGATCGTTATACAGAAAACGTCTATATTATTGCTAAACGTCCCTCGTACATACTTATGTATAACTTACAATGTAGCAATGCCGTATTTCGTTTGTCACGTGAAACTATTTTTGTACCGACCACAGGACATCGGTGAATATGATCCCTCTTGAATTGTGTTTTATTACCACCGAAAACGTCACGAATTGTCCGAAATTCTAGTTCGATATGATATCATTAATGAACTTACGCCTGATCTTCGCTTCATACATTTTAGAACTGACATGATGCATATCAAATGTAATAACCAAGTTATCATAGCGACATGTGTTTATGTATTACGATGTATTGATATTTGAACGTTGATTTATTATAATAATAATCCTTGAATCATTAACGGTGGAACCAGTAGGTTACAAAATGTCGGAGTCTATATGCAAATTTGGTATCCTTGTAAAATTGAAGTTATTTCCAGTTTAAAACTGAACGTTGAACTTCCATTTTTTGACGTTTCTTTGAAGTCGTTAAGTTGCTATGTAACGCACGATTTTGCGTAACGGCTCGGTAAGCCTTGTACGTAGTAAAACGACGGTGAAAGTCGTCATTATAATATCAGTGATGTGAATCTAACGGCATTCGATTCAAGCGTCCGTACATGCATAAGTATCTCACATTCATTTCAAAACTCGCCAGAGAAATCCATAAAATGACATCGTAGATGTTTTCTGTATACCTAAAATTATGCAAGTTTCTGCCATTTAAAAGGTGTTATATGCATTGTAATTTTAACTAGCTTATTTATAATAAGGATGTATCCAAAAACAGGTAGAATAACTCATAGATAATGACATACAAGGCAATGGAACAAGCATTTCTGCAAAAAGTAGTGCTTAGACATATAGATTCTAAAATTTATAAGCACTATCAATATGTTTACATTGTCAACCCGTGACAAAATGCATCCGCGTATGATGGGTTTAAATAAGCACCTGCGTTTTAAATAAATATTCTGTTTTTATTACTTGTACTATGTTTTAGTGATTGTTTTAAATACATACACATGTTGCAAAAAGAACAGCTACTCTGATTCATGCACACAAGTCACAGGCAACATCAATAGATCAGTGGTAGTTTCTCATGTCTGATATTAGGCAATATTGTAATGTATACATGACATTAACGATTGGCCCTATATGGTAAAAAAGTGTTCTCAGTTTAACGCAGTAAATTCAGTCAAGGAAAACACTCATTTACACTGAGACATTCACTAAATGCATTATACTGTACTTGTTATTCAGTCCAATAATGCAATTTGTCTAAATAAAATCGGATATGAGAAGGGTCATTAGATACGTAGGAACGCAACATGAGAATAGAACACCGGCTTGAAATCGAAACGTTTACGTAATTGCGTTTATTTTAAATTCAGACAGGATAAATTAAAGAGCGCAGACATTTAATTTGTGATTTGATTTCAAGAACTAAAATCGTCAAATTATTTTAGTAATAAAGTCTGTATCTGGTGTTGTGGCTAAGTCCAAAGAAAAACCAAAACATTCACCAAACACATTAGTGGTGTTGTCAATTTAATACGATTGATACCTGTACTAATGACTTGTCGGGAAAGGACAACTCATTAGTAACACAACTCGCGTGTTACATTCTGTAGTACTGGCTTCCGAAACACATGCGATTGGAAGCAACGCAGAGCAATATTATAATTGATACTCTAAGCTGCGAGTCGGTCATCATTAAACGATTTGGTTTCGTTAAAGTGTTCGTCTGTTCCAAGGTCTTCACCAAGGCGAAAGTAGTATGAACTTTAACCTGTAATTAGCCTTGCGATATTTACGTCTTTCGTGATGTGCTTTTTCTTGTTCTGCTGTTTCTGTAAGGTGCTGATTTCCTGTCAGATTTGCTTGTTACCTTTCGGTTTAAATAGCCGATCTGATGTAGATTTTTATTTGATGAATTCGTGTAGTTAAATAATAACGTGCAATTATAGGAGTATACGTCCACTGTTATGTCCGAAATAATGTTAGAGGCAGCACATTCGATCACATTACATGTGACAATAATTAATTATGCGACTAGAAGGGCCAAGTAAGTACTACATCTGAAAAAAATATGACTATGGACGAGGCATCATTTAGAATTCTGACCAATGAAGCCACGATTCCATCAAAGTTAGATTTCTACCTCTACTTTTATTGTCTGACACATCACCATGGCCTTCTTCAATCGTTCATGACTTTTAAATGCAATTGACCTTGATACAATAGATGCAATACTTGCTTGCGTTGAGTTTTTCTACATTAAATGTATATGAAACTGTTGTCATATCATAATTTACGTACAAAACAAAGTTACACAGTTACAATCAACAATAATGTAACACGTTGTACGGAAGAAATCTGTATTGATTCGTGGGCCCATTTACGTGTCGCTATGGTAGCATGTAACTGTTGATGCTATGGTTATTGTTTAGAAATGTGCAGAGATTTATGTTGATAACGATAAAGTTGTTTTCGTATAACCCTCACACCAATCTGACCTAGAATAAACTTTTAGAGCTAATATTCACGTTTTTCTGGATCACCCCACGTAAACATCGTTAGATACGATGCTTTTACATTATATACGATTTCAGCACGACATCTCTTACTACTTTATTAGAAAACATATTAACTCTTTCATGACAAATAACAACCATAACATAATAATGGCAGTATTAAGACGATACTTTACATTATATTAGACCCCTTTAACGACTTGTTAATACTGATTTATTTTAGGTATTCTGTGAAACAAGCTATACGACCTGCATTCATCATATTTGATAACCTATTTGTGATTGTATACATCCCCGGGAGGGCGCCGGCGAATAAGAGAAATACAGTTTATATCTCTATACATCTTTACATCCAGCAATTGTAATAGTAGTTCCAGCATTGTTGTTGTGTGTTTGTGTGTTAAATCAAACCCTACGACATTTAATGCAACTGCTGGGATATCTACCACAACAACATCGCAATAAAACGGACAAGTCGCTACTGTTGTTTCTGTACATTATGTAATGTATATTGCTAGCTACAATAGGTGTATACAGTGTAGCAGCTGTAACGACCCCCTTTGTTCCTTTTAGTGTAACTGACAACTACCTTCATTACCCTTACCTTCATTGCCTGCACGATATAGATTACATTGAGACAATCATCCAAAAAAGGACTCCACATAACACGTTGGCTCGAAAAAGATTTATAACATAATTGTCAGGGCATAAATCGTTGAATTCCATTATAATTTCATTGGAGTCCTGCCATATTCCTACCAATATGATTTGGGTTACCGTGTTATGTCAGAACTTTATATAGTATACCTTTATTAAAACTGGTACTAAGCTTGATAACGAGGATACGAATACTGAACGATTTATCATAGGGATAAGACTTAAATTTGAAGTATGCCAATGTGTTTGTGTGTGTTATTAAGTCTTCTGATTCCCAACATAATGTTTGTATTCACTATAATCATGTATGTTTATGTAATGTTCATGTTATAGTAAATATCATGGATACCGTGTTGTTTATAACATATGCATATACACTAATATGTTTGAACTAATTCATCCCCTAAAGCTTCATATAGTGATTCAGAATCATTTAGCTTTAATGATTTATTTCCGTCTTGTAGTTTGTTTATTGTGCGTTCCAGTATGACCTATTGAACTCATATGTGGAAACGACACAGTAATTGCTCAGAACAAAATAATTACTTACCCAAATATATTAGGTTGTCATATTCTGTGATTTGCAAATTCACGAGATGCCGGAGAACACATTGATTACTTTTCACAAGCACCTATTACGGTTCCAGATAAACAATATATCAAACGTGCATACAGACGACAATTGATTAGGACAAGCGGACATTGGAATCAAAACATGCAATCCTGAAATTATAAGAGCAATGACCACCGGCATCAAATCTAACAAGAGTGGTAAAATGACGTTTTCTTCAAGATTAGAACACTTAAATTGTCTTAGCAATATTATTACAGTAATTCGTGATATGTTGTTATTAGGAGCCTACCACGTTTCCACACAATGAGTAAATGATATATTAGTGTACGCGGAATTTACTTTCCAGACTTTGTCGATACGCTATCAAACTACACTCAATCTAAATTTGATCTAGACTAACAACTTGACAAGTCGTTTGTTGTAAGACCTGCAATTGACGCTATTCGGAAGGTTAATATATCCCCGCGTGGCAAACATCGTTGCGGTGAATTATTCCCTCTATGCACATTTACATTTCGAGGTTGTTGATCCGTGCAAGTTTTAAGTAAATCCCGTTAACACTGTAGGAGGAATCGCAGCGCACATTAGTTCCTCAATTCATATATAGACATCAAGATTGATTACATGTGAACGTTTGAAGGAATTCCTGAGTGTCCAAATTTGGACGTAGTTCTATCCACAAGATTGCTTCAAATGTTTTTGTATAGTGAACAAAAACAAAGGTCGATAATCCTTGCAAAATCATCGTGCAGTGCAATATGATTTTCTTCATGCATATCTACAAGTTGTTATTCATATGTGAAAGTCTGAAGAACATCCTGCTAAAACTGTACGGGATATAGCACTCACACGAACTTTTCACTTTATATCTGATTCATATCAGGTAAATGATAAAGTAGCATACTTCTAGCCAAAATCATCCAAACACATAGGCTTTCGTTTACGCACATATACACGGCAAGGTAATTGTATCTGCGAAAGTTCGAAAACAATCCCAATATGGAGGAATATGAAATAAGTTACAAAAAGATAAAAAGTCGGAATCGAACATGGACGAAGGAATCAATAAACGGAATATCATAGCACGAAATGCACTAACAAGAATAGACAGAAAGACTAATCAAAGCCTTCAAGTCAATTTGCACTGTTTCGATCCTCGTGTAACCTAAATCAGATTGCCAGTTTCCAGATTGGTCATGTTGAGACATTATTGTAAAATGAACAGTGTATCCAAGTAAGAATATAGTCACACTACTTATTAAATGAATTGTTGCATTATTTCGATTTTTTGATAAACATTGTCCATTGTCAAAGGTAATAGCTTTATTCAGTGTTCTCATGCAACCTATTACAGTTTAATAATAGAGTCTGTGGCCAACGGCACGCAATCTACGTCAATGCCATATGAGAAAAGTGTTGATATAAATAAAGATTATGTTATACTGATTTAGTGTTTGATTCTGTGATTATCAAAGTTACACGTTAGAAGTTCATTATATCTCCAGCTGAGATTGTTTACGGTTTCCGTAAAGAAATGAGGCTGTTACTTATAAAACCTGATATGAGGATGTCGTAAATAACACTTACATTTTTGTACCGGCACATTGTTTGACAATTCAAACAGGAACATGCTGTAATAAATTTTTATGCACAGCGGTGCGTTTTGTGAGATTTCCTCTCTAACACACTATAACTTATATGGTTAGATATGTTCTTTATTGTTCCATTAAAGACGACATTTAAATGACACTTAAACACAATCGTATTTGAGCTTATGTCACGAAATATATTAATGTCTACCGAATGCGTACACGTTCGACAAAATGCAAGGCGAGTTATTGCAGTGTTGTATTTTATATTGACAGTTATTAGTTATATAAGTATCAATATATATACACGTATGTGGTATACAATTCAATTATTCTATTTTTTATTGAAGTACATGGTGCGTAGTATTACGCACATATGTTCACCTGGCCTGATATTCACGACGCGTCCTAAGGAAAAACTTAAATCGTTTGTGGCCTTATTGAAATAACCCATTGTTTTCGTAGTGATTGTTTATTAAGCTCTTCACATAATGCTTCAACACATACAGGAAAATGAAAATTTGATACAGCTTGTTACATGGTACGCTTATGTACAATTTAAAATGTTAGCAAAGGTTTAGTTTCGTACCAACTTAAACGGTACTTTAGGAATACCAGGCCTGTATACAGTATAAATAATTGTGTTAGCAATTGACCTGTTACTACAAGTAGTATAGTATAGTGAATGTGGGGTGTTTTTATCATTTCTAGATAAGTACCGAGGTGATCCGACAGATGATAATAGGGTTTTATTTGTAAAAGCTAGATCTGAATATAATACACGAAAAAAACAAGCAAGACAAATGATGTTGATAACAAAACTTAAATATTGGAAAGATACAGACAAACTAACGCAAAAATGTACTGGAAAATGTTAAACAATCATCTCATTTTTAATCTCCAGATATCCCATTGTCGTCGTTTGGAGTATACTTCAAAGCTGTGAATAATTCAAACGATCCCTTTGTTCAAACTGATGAGGACATTTTGTAGTTTAACGAACGTTTTGTGCGTAATGCTTTCCAAGTAATGTTTCACGAGTTAGATGCTGATGTCAGTACTACAGAGATTAATAAGGGTCTTAAACAGCTTAAACATAATAAGTCCAGATAATTATTTAAACGAATACTTTATCTACGGACACAATGTTCTAACTCCTTATTTGCAGTCACTCTTTAATTGTATTTTTCAAAACTGGTCACTTTCCTGAAACATGGACGGAAGGTTATATAGTTCCGTTATACAAAAAAGGTTGTATTCGTAATCCAGATAATTATAGGGGCATCGCATTGCTTAGCGTATTAGGTAAATTGTTTCCTCGTATATTGAATAATCTCTTAACATCTTGGGCTGAAGATTACAATGTTAACATCGAAGCACAGGTAGGCTTTCGTAGTGGCATGGGTACCACATACCATATTTTCGGACAGGGTTACCTCCCCTTGACCATAACAATAAAAAATATTTTAAAAGTAAATAATAACCATGTTGTTACATGTACGTGAAAAATCGACGATACATCTAAAATGCTAATTTACCATACATAAAGATAATTTGCACCTACGCGTCAATTGTTCTGCCACTTTACGGTTTTTGATGTTTCATGGTTCAATGAACCGCTGTATTTAATTCTTGAGAAAAAAATATTATCCAGTCCTGTGATAGTCAATACCATGTACACAACATTTCATGCAAAAATATTAAAAAATAAATAAAACTTATAACAGTAAAACCACGTGTGTGAAATACGGCAGCGTTTTGTTCATAAAGACAGTAGGAGAAATACTGTCTAATGCAACAGCCAGCAGCTCGTTTTATGACAGACAAGTACGTATCAATATTTCATTGGTATATTCAGACAAAATTTAATGTTACAGGTAATCCAACAGCATACTGTTTGGTAAGAACACCAGCAAGTTGTAAATAAAACAATAACTACGACAAATATAATCAAGTATTGCTTCGTAGAAACCTGTATTATCTGAGCAAGGCAACGTCGTATGCTCACTTAGTGCTCAATATGAGACAAATCGACACGTAATCGAGGAATGTAGTATTCATTAATAGCATGGGTGTTCTCTACAAATAACTGGTAAAAACTAAGCTCTTCAACACCGATTTCTGCCCAATAAATTTAATATGTAGTTTAGAATAAATTGTTTTAGAGTCATAAACAGCTTCATCTTTCCTTTGCTTTCACATCAGTCATTTGCATGTAAGCATTTATTCACAATGTCCGAAATAAAATCAATTAAACTAATAAGATTATTTACATTAGTAGATAGATGTTGAAATTCAACATTCAAGCGTCAGCTGCTTTTTGTAAAAAATATCTTGATGTGATTCCAAATACGGAATGATTCATGATATACTGTGACCGTGTTTAAATTATACGACATGTTCTTCGCAAGTAGGAGTAAGCATTAGAAGATTTAAACAAATACTAGCAATACTGTTCTGTTTTTCTGAATTTATATATGCCATGTACAATAATTACATAAATAAAATAAAGCAATATCAATAATTACTGTCATACGTGCGAGATTATCAGGAAAAGGAACTCCTTTTAAGAAAATAAAACTGGACGCATGGGTTATTCAATCTCCATTAATGTTCCTTCTGCATGGTACGTACATTATTGTCATACTAGAAGCTCAGTCACACGATATCGCAATGTTACGTGTATAGGCATGAATTCCGACAAAATGCAACTGGTCTTAAGATTGCTAGGTCTATTGACAGTTATGTTGCTGCATTAATACGGCAATTAAAAAGCAGAATGTTATTATTTAGCAACGCTGGTACCTTAATTAATTACAAGTGAGTAGGTAATTGTGAGCAATTATTAATTGTTGTCGTATTATTGAAATCCGACACGCGGAATACATTATTAGTTCATGTAAAATGATGATCGATTACATTTCTGTATTTCTGTACAATATTGAAACACGTTTAACTATATTTTGTAATTTAAGTCTTTCAAGAGAGGAATTTGATGGGTTTGACGTGGTATCTGTTACTTACGACCCATACAGATTGATAAGCTGCTTCGCAATGCGCATCTTGTGTTCATATTGACATGATGTTCCTCGCAAGGGAATGGTAGTTTGTAGATAGTGTTTTCTTGCATAATTCTTCCAAACCAACGAACGTATCGTCGAGTCTGAAAATACAAAGCAAAATATGTAGTCCAACACTTAGTACGATGCATTAATGTATAAAATACTACGTCTTTTTTCTAGGGTAATAACATGTTCACCCTGAATTCGTACGAGATACCAGAAGTTAATGGTTAAACATTTAATGACTAAACGAGATCACTACTATCAGACCTAAATGTAGCTTGTATCTGTATCTATTTCCGCGTGTTACAGTTATCACAATGATACACCATTGAGTTTAATCCGTCAGGTATGTGACATCGCTCATAAGATGGGCTTAAAAACGATTAGGTCATATCTTGAGCAATTGACAGCAAAAGAAGATATGCCTTTGAAAGTTTTCGATGTACGTACGAATTTATCTAAGCACATAGAAGAATTTAAATATTTCTTCCAAATTAGGGAATTGATATAAATAACCGCCAGTGAAATGTGTTGTATTGAGTACTGAAAAATATCAATACAACACTGTGTCTAGTTGACATGTCTATGTTTGTGCCACTTATTTATATGTATACATTATAATTATGTTACAGTTCGACGTACAGACTTTTATTGATCGAAAAAAGTACTGAGCCTTAACTGCATATTTACTGTTAGACTAAAATATATATTCTATAATATACCGAAAGGTACAGGTCAGTGGTCATATTCTATCTAAATTTGTATTCTGTGATTTCGTCTTTTGTGTGTGATGTTTTTGGACGTTTCGTGCTCTGCCATTTCTTTTGAGTGCTGCTTTGCATGTCCGATTTGTTATTAGAGTTTTTCTCGTTAAATACAGTTGTATGAATCGTGATGTGTCAAGACTAACATTACGCCACGCGAGCAGACGACATGTAATGTTACTGTGTCAAGCAAGATGAATGTAACAGGTTGGGAAAACCGCGAATAAAGAATTAATATAATATATTACTTAAACTTTGACCAGGGCCATCTAGTATGTTGCTAATTTTTTAACACAGATGCATTAAAATATCTTGAATATTAAAGTGAGGATTGGCTGCTCAGCACGTATGCATCTTAATTTATTTGCAAATGTACTAAAGTATACATATCACATGAACATTTCATCATTCCTGTTTATTAGATTCGCAAAACATCTGAAAGGAAATAAAAAATTGTCGACCCTTATCAAAGTTTTGAAAAGTATACTAAATCACTTATTATGTATAGTACCGGCGATCTGAAGTGGTTGACTTCAATAACTATCAACTTCGTTAGACGAAAACTTACACGTATTTTGTCCGATAAATGTTACATTTACGGAGGTTGTAACTGCTAGTACATGTATAATGAAAACTTTACAACTATACAGTCATATAGTTGCTGTCATGTTGACATATAATGCTTTCAGACAATGTATCCGATTTATGTCCTTCTAACTTTCTAATATACGTATGAAGTACTGACATGTACAGTCAATATACATGTAGTCCATAACGAATTTGGTACAGGGTTAATTTGACCCCAATGGCTTATTTGAACAACCTTGGAAAAAGGTCCAATATGACAATGACACAAGCCAAATGTCTAAGCTATTTGCTATACTGGTTCGGGTTTCGTTTTATTTCAAGATTAGCTTACTGAGATTTATGTTGATTCATGTGACCCCTGTCGGGGTCAATTCTGACGCAGCGTCATGATTTAAGCAAACTTGGTAGATGTCTCTTGGGCAATACTACCAAATAGTACTTTATGGCAACCTGAGTTCTGCATTGAGTTGAATTCCATGAACAAACGTAGTTAAACTCAATTCCAGGAACATTCCTTTTGAATTTCTCATGAGAGAGATGTTGTTCATGGACAACGGACATCAGACGATACTAATTGGGTTGTAGTCCAGCAGTTATATTGTCAACCTTGGTGTTAACTATATCATTATCACTGTGGAACGAAGATGTGTTTTGACACTTTGAAACCAGGGGATGGCAGGGTGTGGCAGATAAAGAATATACACCCAATGTACATGTATAAATCACAAATGCACTCGTGTTAATCAATAAAACCGGATAAAAGCGCGTGTGTCAAGTGCAAAATTAACATATATAAAAAAACTGTGTGACGAAAGTGCATATTACCATAAGGATGCAATGTGGGGTTTCACATTAAGAACTGAATTGTGAAACAAATCGGTATTGTGAAAGGTACATTTTTTGAAAAGTAATGTACACTGTAATGTATTTGGTTTGAGCAATAGATCAGTATATTAACTCTGACAAAGGAAAACATGCCATGATCGCCTTTCCCAAGCAATATTCAGCAAGGCATCCCATTATCATCGACATTGATATATGATGCACTGCATAGCTTTTCAAGGATATATATTAATAAGACGTAACATATTCGTATGTCATTGATCGTCCGTCGTTATGGTCCGTATGTAAATTGAGCTTTAATGTCACAAATATCCGCTAATAGTTTCTTGCATTATACATAGCTCTGGAACATTACAAGAATAACATCTTAAGAAAACATAATATAAATAGAGTCTAGACAAATCATTAACAGACCATTTTCTTCCTTTGTCTAAAATCAGCATGCATTAACTTTATATTTATTACCTCCATAAGTGATGTAAAATAGAAATGTTTAATAGGAGTGCATAATGCCATATATATACGCAGTTCTTCCTTGTTTTGGGCCTTATTCTAGTTGTTACTGAAATTTATAAATATGTAAGCGCGAATTGTTACGCAATTAAAGGGTTATTTATAAACAGTGTGAAGTTAGAAAAAGCCATTAAATGTGTACAGTTTACTATGCATGTTATGTTGATCATACGTCAAGGTTAAGCATCAGAATTTATAAAACAGTGCATATTAAATTATAATTTTCCAATACAGAACTTATACATTACCATTTCATTTCGGTATTTCAGTCATTCTGAAAAGAACACATAATTTCAATCACCAAACCATTATCTTAATATTCACGTTCGCATGGCAATATTTATTTGACGAAACTAAGATATCTAGGCGTTGTTTCTTATTAAAATAGATGGTTTTCAATGTTTCGTCTACTGGTACAGGCATTTGTAGTTCATAACTATAGCTTAGGTATCCATGCAGTTAAGTTACATCCACAGCATGTCCTTTTTATTTACTTTAATGCCATATTTCTAAAACATTCATCGTCATCGAGTATATTGTGATTGCACGCAATTAATATGCAAATAGTAAACGTTAGGTCTAAAATCAGTAAAGCTTATGTTTGCAATATTTTAATACACCTTTTAGAAATAATTGAAATCATCCCGGCTATAAACTAGACATTCACGTTAAAATGACAATGTGTCAGACAACAACGCCTTACTGGTTCCTAGCCACAATATGTATGTATAAAGTGTGTGTGGCATGTACGTTACGTGTCCATGCCTATGTTATATTATATGGAATTTGACATCAGTTATACACCTATCGTACATCCAGGTTACGCAACCGTTATCACTGACTACGTTGACATACTGGTGGGGAAATAAGCTGTGAACTATTGGGGCTGTGGGTTTGATCTCAGGTTACGTGATACTAAAATTATAACGAGTGTGGTTGAGTGCTGGGATATTATACACTCAGGGTTTTAATAAACGCACAGATGTTTCAGGGAATTAATATTGTAGATGAGTACAATGCATTCCTTTCTATGGAATATTCGTGCTACATAGCAACCTTAAACAAAGCATACTTTTGCACTTGTTTATAGTTTTCCGCAACTGTGTTGATATTTAAAGTACACAACTGTTGTTTAACATGTGGTTAACGACATTCATTTCATTGATTGACTATTGTCATAATCGTTGACCATGACATTTAGTAAACTCGGACTGCTGGGTCATTGTATATTCTTCAACAACAGGAAGGTGCAGCCTTACATCATACCCTTAACTAAGAGTGATAAACGTCAGCCTTACATCATACCCTTAACTAAGAGTGATAAACGTTACCGGAACAACGTTTTACGAACGTGTTATCGATACTACCTGGATGTAAAGAATACCAATGTATTAAAGAAATATTATGAAACCCAAATGTGGAGTTCTTATGTTGCAACCCTTTGTTGACAACTTTCGATGAATGTTTACAGTAATATCACCATCGTTTATGTGTGCGAAGTATATACAAATGTACTGAATACTAAATTACAATTTAGTCAATTTCACCATTATATAGATTTAGATAGATAGTTTATTTTCAAAAATCCAGAAGGTCGTAGACCCATGAGGATATCATATTTACATACATAGCATGGTGATAAAGGTACACTTAACAATTGTATATTACATATATCCATCCATACATCCACGCATGCGTACATCCATACACACGTACAAATATACATATTCATACTTATATACAAGCATACGTGTATACATACAAACGTATATCAAAAAGCAAATATATTACAGAAATGAAGCAATAAATTATGATACATTTCTATATCAGTCTATAATAATGAATCAGTTTGTGTACATAATATTATTCCTAGTACAAAATGCTTTATACACGTAAGTACTAAGTCGTCTTTCGAGGTATTTATTCTCAGAGTTAAATAGTTCTACCAATTTATACATACATCGATTTCTTCTAAAATAGGCAGGAATATATGTTTGTCTTAATTCTATATAAAATGAACATTCAAAAACAAAATGAAATTTGTCTTCTAAACGATCGGAGCATAAACATTTTCTTTCACCTAAAGGAGTTGCGATTGGTTTTTTCCATCTACCATTTTCAATATGTAATCTGTGTGAAGACACCCTTAGATAAAACATGCGTTCATTATCCCCCCAGTGTACTAATATGGCACGAAGAAGAGGCTTGCATCATATTTTAGAATGAGCGTTTGTAACACATCACTGCAATGCGAAAATGATACATGTAAACAACAACACGATGTAGCATACATGGGAAATTGCACAAACATTGTTGTGAAACATCAAGGTCCGTAACAATCGGGATATATTCAAAGATAAAATTAATCATTGTGCTTTAATCGGGCACATGCGTTTAAATGTTACTATATGCAAAATAAACTGATGCGTGGACTTCATGTGTCAGCTATATAGCCTAGACATTTTAAGAACAACATGAGACGTCAGAGAAAGCGCCGATGTACTTAGTTCTTCCTACAGATGACGTCACTGACCCTCTGTCTGATTAATACTTTTCCTGGTACCCATATGTCGTCTTAATGGAACTGCGTGGTATACAGTGTTGATTTTCTTTACAAACTACACACACGCACACATGATATCTGTCAAAATGACTCAAACAAACAAGGTTGTCGGGAACATAAATCTTGAATCAAACACGGAAGTAACTTCACTATCGTGTGGGGATGCTTTTGTAAGTAACACTCTCTGCAATGTAATACATTTCATCAAATTTAATATGATTCGAAGCCAAAGTGCGACTTCGTATAACATGATTATACATTTTCGTCTACAATGGCTGTACGAAGCTTTAAATGATTTACTACCAATCTAATATCATTTTGGAATTCGTTTACGTATACATTTTCTCACTTTTAATAAAATTTGAAGGAACCTTATCAACATTGTAACGTCCTGTGATGAATGATATCAGACGATATTCAAGAAATTTAGCAGATTTTGAAAGAATTACAGGTTGAAATTTGAAATATATATACTTCAGTTGGGATGTTTACATTAATGAGACTGTTTCCAATTTCCGCCGTCGTATCGTTTTCACTTCTATCCTGACATGCATTGCATGGGAAACGTATATAGCCAATAGTTACATAGTCGACAGACACGTGAAGAGTGATAAAAATGATCATAAAACACGTGTCTTGCTTGCAGTGACAACGAGTGTGGTTACATGTAGTGTATGAATCGTCATAACATACTTGATTATGCATTAACTATTTAGGACTTAATACAGCTTGTTTACTGTTAAAACTAGATCATTCAGTAGGGTATTCAGCTTTTTTATTGCTGAAACTATGTATTTCAGCTTTTTGACAGTTGGGACTTGGGCAGTTCATTTTCTCATTCAGTAATGTGTTTGCCATTGATCCGTGTAATATGTCACGTGTGATATGTGATATGTTTTATATGTTCTATGCTCGGCTGGTTAATTTGAGTGACTAAATCCTGTCCGACTTTCTATTATCTATATAAGCACAAGGTTTACTTTTACAAACATTATTTACAACCTTTTGTGATCACTCCAGGGCTTCCATAAACATTAGCTTAACACCCATTTTTACCATTGTAGAACCATTTTGATGAAAATATCTTTCTACTGTATGAGGCAATATTACGAGATAAAACTACCCAAATACTGTATAATATAAATGAATTTAAAGACTCGTGGAATTGCTCAAAACTATGAACAAAGGGTCGTTCGTAATTATATTATACAATCTTAATTACTATTGAGAGACAGGAAATTAATATACATAGCCAAATACTGTTTTTGTTTATTACTGGAAACTTTGTTTCTCAATTATTCATATTTTGTTGCGTAGTAATGCGACATAGAGATATATGTTCAGTTCCATTTGCATTACATCTGTTCTAATAACGGAGTTATAGTCAATGTGACACAAAATTGATGGGTTAAATGGATCTAAATGAAACAAATGTTCAGAAAGGTATTATACACTTTAGTAACTACAGTTGTGGCAAGTCCATACAACGTATTCATGCTTGTTTGCATCACAATTGTGTAAAACAATGCCGTTACTGCTGACAGTTATAAGTAGATGTGTAGCGCGGAGAATTTGACATGATCATCGATCTTCTTTTAGCATAATTTAACAGCTGATATATTGCTTAAATTTATAATTCTGCTTGTATAATTTTATAATCGGATAGTATCATGAAGACGCTCGATGTGTAACACAAACAAAAATCTAAAAGTTCGATATTGAACGATTTTGCTTGTGGAAATGTTTATTTTCAACGCAAGAACCTTGTAATACATTCATGCATAACGGGCAGTATCACTTATAGTACGGATAATAGTTGGTAGCTGCTACATATGTACACGATATAGCATAGTAGATGTCACATACTTTTGGATGGTAGTGATTCTTCTCGTACCGATGTCAGTGGTTGTTGGTGGATTTAGTTTTTATTGTCATACATAAGGTCGGGATTGGTATAATTGTATGTATTTATACGGTTCATTCCGTCTAACATAGAGCAAATAAAACATAAATAAGACATTCAGGCGTGACAATTGGTTCAATTGCTTTATTTTCATTTAAAATTTAGATAATACGTATTTTGTAATGAAAACTGTTGACGTTTTGATAGCGAAACCTGATTATAATTCTCTGGACAAGCGTTCAGCTTCTATTTTTGGATTACACTAACTAGAAACGTGCACTTTGTTTGTTCTATTCGATACAATTCTGGATAAAACGTTTTTGCATTGAATGTGTCATGTTTACGTGTAAATAAACATTGCGTTTTTAATTCGGTTAAGTGTATAATGAGTATTTATGATCATTCAGGCAATATAATTTATGACTCAACAGCACCTAAGTACATGGTGTGGGATATCATAAAGCATTACTTCCTGTTAAATTATAATCAAAATTTCATGACAGAGAAACGCTAACCATCCGTCTGTCTTAAGAGACGTTTAGAATAGGAAATGTATTTTGTTTTTTACCACAGAAGGCCGTTGATAAGACGAATATGATGACACATTCGGCTAAATTATATTAATATGTTATGACAACTTACCACTGTGATCGATTTGTGCTACCGTTACTTACAACACAAAGTATGGCCTCAAGTGTTTGGGGTGGATATGGACGTGCAACATTGTCGCATCGAAGTATGTTTTCATAAAATTAATTCATTATTCAACATTTGACACTGTACTGGAAATGGTAATGTATTATCGCAGAGGTCGCTAAAAGGTTACTTATAGTTAAATGCGTGTAAACAACAATTCAATCAAAGAGTCTTTAATTACCATTAACGGGTATTCAAGTATCATTAAAATATGTATTAGATGTCATTAATTTCCACTGTATCGACTGCACACGTAACCGGTGCTGAATCATTTATGTTTATTTTTAATTAAAGGCACGTTGAACTTATAAATGCATTTGCATTAACATGACAATGCAAAACGTTGGAAATTATATCGGCATTGCACCAGGTATGGTAATATTCCATTGTATCTCTTGGAAAACCAGCAACTCATAACGTAAAGTATACATTACGTGGTATTGGATGAGCTGCCTCGAGAAGACCAGGCATGCAACGAAGTGTGCAAGACGAGGCTGTGTCAACCCGTTATTGGTGCCTTGGACGACGTAAATTGTATGCTAGTATGACAAAGGCAAATCAACTCGTAGTCGTTCAAAATGTCAAGTAGACTTTCATGTTAAACGCTTGGAAGTGTATCACTTGTGTCAATGTGTAAAAGGGGAACACTAAGTAACAATTACAGGACAATCTGAGGAAATGTAGCTTTATGAACATGATATTAATGAAAAGCAACGTAACCTTAGTAAAGAATAAGAAAATAACCTTAGTACCCGGAGGCCTAATAATACAGTAGATATAATAAGGGTCAGTAACATTGATGAATTTAATAAGACTTCAACCCACTCGTGGTTAACACCAATTTGTGGATGGAACAATAGACAAAAACACAATTCACTTAGTTTACGTTTTCATAACATGGAATCCGTGATCATTCATCTCACACACAAAGCGTTGACCTTTTTACTAACAGTAAAGAAATACAAATTTGGCCATTGTAGTGTTAACTATTATTAGCTAGACTTGAAAACATAAGGCATTCACATGTTCCCTTACACCTTGGTAAACATATAACTCCTTCTGTGGCAAAACGTCAAGTGCATATTGCCAGTCTGCGGCTGTAAACGTGGTCTGGCTGATGTTCCCAGTGGATGCTATTCCGTGCATTAGCATGGTACATGGTCGCCTCTGTAAAACTATACGATAAAATTATGTTAAACATTATTACGGGTGAATTGTTTTTATTTGATTAGGGTATTAATGCAATCCACTTAAATATGAACACTTGGCATGCACATGAATGGTTGGGAATTTGTACGGCATTTTGCTGCTCGATCCCGCCTGGATGTACTTATTTACAAAGTTATATCGGATTACGCCAAGAGTTGCATGGTTATTATTCTACGATCGTTTACATTTTCAATTTGGACGGGGTGATGGAATTCGTTGTTAGAATCTCCCGACAGCTAGGTCTCTAATGACGTGTCTATATGACAAACGTTCTGTCGTGTGAAGCCGTGTGGAAATTCGATGTAGACTCCACTCCCTGCATTTCAAACTTAATTTTCTGCTGATCAGTCTGTGATTGTATGTATCCATGAGAGTTATAAACGACTGTAGCTATGTCTAGAGTCTACAACAGAAACATCATGTTGTCCAAATCGCTCGTTCACTTCATATCTAGCCACAATTAATTTAAGTGTTGCTGTCGGACGCTCTTCGGTGTTATACAGCGAGTTCGTATTTGTACTTAATGGCTATAAATTACTGTTAGAGGAAGTTAAGCGAGACACTCCTTAATAGCTGGTTCAAAACTAGGCTGGTTTCAATGCTTATATAGTAGTTATTTTCTTTAAGTATTGTAGTATACGAGCAAGTCCATTTTACCTATATACAGGCTTGTTAGCCTTTAAAGTTCCCCGACATCCCAAAACAAGAATATATTAAAATGCAAGTAGGCTAGAGTTGAACTAACGGTGAATACCAATGCTACTCGTACATAATTATGTATAAATTTCAAATTTAGCAATGTCGTATTTCGTTTGTCATGTAGTGTCTACTGTTGTTTCCACCACAGGACATCGGTAAATATATTCTCACGTGAATTGTGTTTTTTATTACCACCGAAAAACTCACGAATTGTCCGAAAATCTAGTTCGTTTTGTTATCATAAACAAACTTACGCATGAGCTTCGTTTCATTCATATTAGATCTGACATGATGCATATCAAATGTAATAGCGACATGTGTTTATGTCTTACAATGCATTGATATTTGAACTTTGATTAATTATGATAATACTCCTTGAATCATTAACGGTGGAACCAGTGGGTTACAAGATATTGGAGTCTATCATCTGGTATCATTGTAAAATTGAAGTTATTATCAGTTTAAAACTGAACGTTCAACTTCCATGTTTTAGATAATGACGTTGCTATGAAGTCGTTAAGTTGCTATGTAACGCACGTTTTTGCGTTACAGCTCGTTAAGCCTTGTATGTTGTAAAACGACGGTGAAAGTCGTAAAAATACCATTAGTGATGTAAATCTTATGGCATTCGATTCAAGCGTCCGTACATGCATAAGTATTTTACATTAATTTCAAAACTCGCCAGCAAAATCCTTAAAATGACATCGTTGATGTGTTTTGTATACCTAAAAGTGTGCAAGTTTCTGCCATTTAAAAAGTTGTTATATGCATTGTAATTTTAACTAGCTTATTTATAACTAGGATATGTCCAAACAGGTAGAAGAACCCATAGATAATGATATCCAAGGCAATGGTACAAGCATTTCTGCAAACGTAGTGCTTAGATATATAGATTCTAAAATTTATAAGCACCATCAATATGCTTACATTGTCAACCCGTGACGAAATGCATGCGCGTATAATGGGTTTGAATAAGCACCGGCGTTTTAAATAAATATTCTGTTTTTATTACATGTACTATGTTTTTAGTGATTGTTTTACAGACATACACACGTTGCAAATAGAACAGTAACTCTGGGTCATGCATACAAGTCATCGGCAACATCAATATATCAGTGCTAGTTTCTCATGTCTGACATCAGGCAATATCGTAAGGTATACATGAAATTAACGATTGACCCTATATGATAAAAAAGTATTCTCAGTTTAACGCAGTAAATTCAGTCAAGGAAAAAAATCATTTACACTGAGATATACACTAAATGCATCATACTGTACTTGTTATTCAGTACAATAATGACATTTATCTGAACAAAATCGGTAATTAGTAGGGTCATTAGATACGTAGGAACGCAACATGAGAATATACCACCGGCTTTAAATCGAATATTTAACGTAATTGCGTTCATTTCAAATTCAGACAGGATAAATTGAAGACCGCAGATATTTAATTTGTGATTTGATTATACGAACTAAAATCGTCAAATCATTTTAGTAATGAAGTCTGTATCTTGTGTTGCGGCTAATTCCAAAGAAAAACCACAACATTCACCATTTGCGCTGTTGTCAATTCAATACGATTGATACCTGTACTAATGACTTGCCGGGAAAGGACAACTCATTAGTAACACAACTCGCGCGTTACATTTTGTAGTACTTACTTCCGAAACACATGCGATTAGAAGCAACGGTGAGCAATATTATAATTGATCCTCTTAGCTGCGAGTCGGTCATCATTAAACGATTTGGTTTCGTTTAAGTGTTTGCCTGTTCCAAGGTCTTCACCAAGGCGATTGTTGTGTAAACTGCTACCTGTAATTAACCTTGTGACATTAACTACTTTCGTGATGAGCTTTTTGTTGCTCTACTGTTTCAGTTAGATGCTGATTTAATAGCCAATTTGATGTAGAATTTTCTTTGAAATTTATAACGTGCAATTATAGGAGTATACGTCCACTTATATGTCCGATATAATGTTAGAGGCAGCAAATTGGATCACATTACATGTGGCAATAATTAATTACGCGACTAGAAGGGCCAAGTAAGTTATTACATCTGAAAAAGATATGACTAATGACGAGGGTTCATCTAGAATTCTTACCAATGAAGACACGGTTCTATCGTCGTTATATTTATACCTCTACTTTTATTGTCTGTCACTTCATCCTGGCTTCTTTAATCGTTTATGACTTTTAAATGCAATTGACCTTGAAACAATACAGGCAATACTTGATTTCTCAAACAATTATATTGCTTGCGTTGAGTTTTTCTACATTAAATGTAGATGAAACTGTTGTCACATCATAATTTACGTACAAAACAAAGTTACAACTATTCAAGGTACACAGTTACAATAATGTAACACGTTTTACGGAAGAAATCTGTATTTATCCGTGGACCCATTTATGTGTCGATATGGTAGCATGTAACTGTTGATGCTATGTTTATTGTTTTGAAATGTGCAGATATTTATGTCGATAAACGATATTAGTTGTTTTCGTGTAACCTTCATACCAATCTGACCTAGAATAAACTTTTAGAGCTAAAGTACACGTTATTCTGTATCACCACACGCAAACATCGTTAGATACGATGATTTAACATTATATACGATATCAGCAAGACATATCTTACTACTTTATAATAATGGCAGTATTAAGACGATACTTTACATTATATTAGACCCCTTTAACGACTTGTTAATACTGATTTATTTTAGGTATTATGTGAAACAAACTATACGACCTGCGTTCATCATATTTGATAACCTATTCGTGATATTCGTGATTGTATACAGCCCCGAGAGGGCGCCGGCGAATAAGAGAAATACAGTTTATATCTCTATGCTGAACATCAATCAATTGTAATAGTATTTCCAGCATTGTTGTTGTGTTTAATTCGTGTTAAATCCAACCCTACGAAATGTAATGCAACTGCTGGGATATCTACGCCACCAACATCGCATTTAAACGGAAAATGCGCTGCTGGCGTTTCTGTACAGTATGTAATGTATATTGCTTGCTACAATAGGTGAAATTAACCACGGATTTACATTAAATCAATGGTATTCTTTGAAATAATGTAACAGCTGCAAAAAGACCCCCGTTCTTCCTGTCAGTGTAACTGACAATTACGCTTACCTTTATTACCTAACACGTTATAGAGTCCATTGAAACAATCATCCAAAAAGCACTCCGCATAACATGTAAGTTCGAACAAGATGTATGACATAATTGTCAGGGCATACATCGTTGAATTCCATTATGATTTCATTGGAGTCCTGACATATTCCTACCAATATGATTTGGGTTACCGTGTTATGTCAAAACTTTATATAGTATACCTTTATTAAAACTGGTACTAAGCTTGATAACGAGGATTCGAATATTGAACGATATATCATTGGGATTTTCGTTAAATTTAAAGTATGTAAATGTGGGTGTGTCTTCTGAATTCCAACATAATCGTTTTTATTGACTATAAACATGCATGTTTATGTTAATGTAATGTTCATGTTATAGTAAATACCCTGGTTACCGTGTTGTCTATAACATATGCATACAAACTAGTATGTTTAAACTAAATTATCCCCTAAAGCTTCATATAGTGATTCAGAATGATTTCGCTTTGATGATTTATTTCCGTCTTGGGTTCCATGTACTTGTGTTATGTTTATTGTGCGTTCCAGTATGACCTATTGATCTAATATGTGGACACAACACAGTAATTGCTCAGAACAAAATAATTACTTACCCAAATATATTAGGTTGTCATATTCTGTGATTTGCAAATTCACGAGATGCCGGAGAACACATTGATTACTTTTCAAAAGCACTTATTACGGTTCCAGATAAACAATATATCAAACGTGCATACAGACGACAATTGATTAGGACAAGCGGACATTGGAATCAAAACATGCAAACCTGAAATTATAAGAGCAATGACGACCGGCATCAAATCTAACAAGAGTGGTAAAATGACGTTTTCTTCAAGATTAGAACACTTAAATTGTCTTAGCAATATTATTACAGTAATTCGTGATATGTTATAAGTAGCCTACCACGTTTCCACACAATGAGTAAATGATATATTAGTGTACGCGGAATTTACTTTCCAGACTTTTTGTCGATACGCTATCAAACTACACTCAATCTAAATTTGATCTAGACTAACAACTTGACAAGTCGTTTGTTGTAAGACCTGCAATTGACGCTATTCGGGAGGTTAATATATCCCCGCGTGGCAAACATCGTTGTGGTGAATTATTCCCTCTATGCACATTTCCATTTCGAGGTTGTTGATCCGTGCAAGTTTGAAGTAAATCCCGTTAACACTGTAGGAGGAATCGCAGCGCACATTAGTTCCTCAATTCACATATAGACATCAAGATTGATTACATGTGAACGTTAGAAGGAATTCCTGAGTGTCCAAATTTGGACGTAGTTCGATCCACAAGATTGCTTCAAATGTTTTTGTATAGTGAACAAAAACAAAGGTCGATAATGCTTGCAAAATCATCGTGCAGTGCAAAATGATTTTTGTCATGCATATCTACAAGTTGTTATTCATATGTGAAAGTCTGAAGAACATCCTGCTTAAACTGTACGGGAGATTGCACTAACACGAACTTTTCACTTTATATCTGATTCATATCAGGTAAATGATAAAGTAGCATACTTCTAGCCAAAATCATCCAAACACATAGTCTTTCGTTTACGCACATCTACACGGCAAGGTAATGTTATCTGCGAAGGTTCCAAAACAATCCCAATATGGAGGAATATGAATTATTGTAAAATGAACAGTGTATCCAAGTAAGAATATAGTCACACTACTTATTAAATGAATTGTTGCATTATTTCGATTTTCTAATAAACATTGTCCATTGTCAAAGGTAATAGCTTTTTTCAGTGTTCTCATGCAACCTATTACAGTTTTATAATAGAGTCTGTGGCCAACGGACGCAATCTACGTCAATGCCATATGAGAAAATTGTTGATATAAATAAAGTTTACGTTATACTGATTTAGTGTTTGATTCTGTGATTATCAAAGTTACACGTTAGAAGTTCATTATATCTTCAGCTGAGATTGTTTACGGTTTCCGTAAAGAAATGAGGCTGTTACTTATAAAACCTGATATGAGAATGTCGTAAATAACACTTACCGGCACATGGTTTGACAATTCAAACGGGAACATGCTGTAATAATTTTTTATGCACAGTGGTGCGTTTTGTGAGAATTCCTCTATAACACAATATAACTTATATGTTTAGACATGTTCTTTATTGTTCCATTAAAGACGACATTTAAATGACATTTAAACACAATCGTATTTGAGCTTATGTCACGAAATATATTAATGTCTACCGAATGCGCAGACGTTCGACAAAATGCAAGGCGAGTTATTGCAGTGTTGTATTTTATATTGACAGTTATTAGTTATATAAGTATTAATATTTATATACACGTATGTGGTATACAATTCAATTATTCTATTTTGTATTGAAGTACATGGTGCGTAGTATTACTCACATATGTTTACCTGGCCTGATATTGACGACGCGTCCTAAGGAAAAACTTAAATCGTTTGTTGCCTTATTGAAATAACTCATTGTTTTCGTAGTGATTGTTTATTAAGCTCTTCACATAATGCTTCAACACATACAGGAAAATGAAAATTTGATACAGCTTGTTTACATGGTACGCTTATGTACAATTTAAAATGTTAGCAAAGGTTTAGTTTCGTACCAACTTAAACGGTACTTTAGGAATATCAGGCCTGAATACAGTATAAATAATTGTGTAAGCAATTGACCTGTTACTACAAGTAGTATAGTATAGTGAATGTGGGGTGTTTTTATCATTTCTAGATAAGTACCGAGGTGATCCGACAGATGATAATAGGGTTTTATTTGTAAAAGCTAGATCTGAATATAATACACGAAAAAAACAAGCAAGACAAATGATGTTGATAACAAAACTGAAATATTGGAAAGATACAGACAAACTAACGCAAAAATGTACTGGAAAATGTTAAACAATCATCTCATTTTTAATCTCCCATTGTCGTCGTTTGGAGTATACTTCAAAGCTGTGAATAATTCAAACGATCCCTTTGTTCAAACTGATGAGGACATTTTGTAGTTTAACAAACGTTTTCTGCGTAATGCTTTCCAATTAATGTTTCACGAGTTAGATGCTGATGTCAGTACTACAGAGATTAATAAGGGTCTTAAACAGCTTAAACATAATAAGTCCAGATAATTATTTAAACGAATACTTTATCTACGGACACAATGTTCTAACTCCCTATTTGCAGTCACTCTTTAATTGTATTTTTCAAAACTGGTCACTTTCCTGAAACATGGACGGAAGGTTATATAGTTCCGTTATACAAAAAAGGTTGTATTCGTAATCCAGATAATTATAGGGGCATCGCATTGCTTAGCGTATTATATAAATTGTTTACTCGTATATTGAATAATCGCTTAACATCTTGGGCTGAAGATTACAATGTTAACATCGAAGCACAGGTAGGCTTTCGTAGTGGCATGGGTACCACATACCATATTTTCGGACAGGGTTACCTCCCCTTGACCATAACAATAAAAAATATTTTAAAAGTAAATAATCACCATGTTGTTACATGTACGTGAAAAATCGACGATACATCTAAAATGCTAATTTACCATACATAAAGATAATTTGCACCTACGCGTCAATTGTTCTGCCACTTTACGGTTTTTGATGTTTCATGGTTCAATGAACCGCTGTATTTAATTCTGGAGAAAAAAATATCATCCAGTCCTGTGATAGTCAATACCATGTACACAATAGTTCATGCAAAAATATTAAAAAATAAAAAAAACTTATAACAGTAAAACCACGTGTGTGAAATACGGCAGCGTTTTGTTCAAAAAGACAGTAGGTGAAATACTGTCTAATGCAACAGCCAGCAGCTCGTTTTATGACAGACAAGTACGTATCAATATTTCATTGGTATATTCAGACAAGATTTAATGTTACATGTAGTCCAACAGCATACTGGTAAGAACACCAGCAAGTTGTAAATAAAACAATAACTACGACAAATATAATCAAGTATTGCTTCGTAGAAACCTGTATTATCTGAGCAAGGCAACGTCGTATGCTCACTTAGTGCTCATCGACACGTAATCGAGGAATGTAGTATTCATAAATAGCATGGGTGTTCGCTACAAATAGCTGGTAAAAACTAAGCTCTTTAACACCGATTTCTGCCCAATAAATTTAATATGTAGTTTCGAATAAATTGTTTTAGAGTCATAAACAGCTTCATTTTTCCTTTGCTTTCACATCAGTCATTTGCATGTAAGCATGTATTCACAATGTCTGAAATAAAATCAATTAAACTAATAAGATTATTTACATCCGTAGATAGATGTTGAAATTCAAAATTCAAGCGTCTGCTGCTTTTTGTAAAAAATATCTTGAGGTGATTCCAAATACGGAATGATTTATGATATACTGTGACCGTGTTTAAATTATACGACATGTTCTTCGCAAGTAGGAGTAAGCATAAGAAGGTTTAAACAAATACTAGCAATACTGTTCTGTTTTTCAGAATACATAACTAAAATAAAGCAATATCAATAATTACAGTCATATGTGCGAGATTATCAGGAAAAGGAACTCCTTTTAAGAAAATAAAACTGGACGCATGGGTTATTCAATCTCCATTAATGTTCCTTCTGCATGGTACGTACATTATTGTCATACTAGAAGCTCAGTCACACGATATCGCAATGTTACGTGTATAGGCATGAATTCCGACAAAATGCAACTGGTCTTAAGATTGCTAGGTCTATTGACAGTTATTTTGCTGCATTAATACGGCAATTAAAAAACAGAATGTTATTATTTAGCAACGCTGGTACCTTAATTAATTACAAGTAAGTAGGTAATTGTGAGCAATTATTAATTGTTGTCGTAATATTGAAATCCGACACGCGGAATACATTATTAGTTCATGTAAAATGATGATCGATTACATTTCTGTATTTCTGTACAATATTGAAACACGTTTAACTATATTTTGTAATTTAAGTCTTTCAAGAGAGGAATTTGATGGGTTTGACGTGGTATCTGTTACTTACGACCCATACAGATTGATAAGCTGCTTCGCAATGCGCATCTTGTGTTCATATTGACATGATGTTCCTCGCAAGGGAATGGTAGTTTGTAGATAGTGTTTTCTTGCATAATTCTTCTAAACCAACGAACGTATCGTCGAGTCTGAAAATACAAAGCAAAATATGAAAAACAAGTCGGTAGTACAACACTTAGTACGATGCATTAATGTATAAAATACTACGTCTTTTTTCTAGGGTAATAACATGTTCACCCTGAATTCGTACGAGATACTAAAAGTTAATGGTTAAACTTTTAATGACTAAACGAGATCACTAATATCAGACCTAAATGTAGCTTGTATTTGTAGTATTTCCGCGTGTTACAGTTATCACAATGATACACCATTGAGTTTGATCCGTCAGGTATGTGACATCGCTCATAAGATGGGCTTAAAAACGATTAGGTCATATCTTGAGCAATTGACAGCAAAAGAAGATATGCCTTTTAAAGTTTTCGATGTACGTACGAATTTATCTAAGCAGATAGAAGGATTTAAATATTTCTTACAAATTAGGAAATTGATTTAAATAACCGTCAGTAAAATGTGTTGTATTGAGTACTGAAAAATATCAATACAACACTGTGTCTAGTTGACATATCTATGTTTGTGCCACGTATTTATATGTATACATTATAATTATGTTACAGTTCGACGTACAGACTTTTATTGATCGAAACAAGTACTGAGCCTTTACTGCATATTTACTGTTAGACTAAAATATACTCTATAATATACCGAAAGGTACAGGTCAGTGGTCGTATTCTATCTAAATTTGTATTCTGTGATTTCGTCTTTTGTGTGTGATGTTTTTGTACATTTCGTGCTCTGTCATTTCCGTTGAGTGCTGCTTTGCATGTCCGATTTGTTATTAGAGTTTTTCTTGTTAAATACAGTTGTATGAATCGTGATGTGTCAAGACTAACATTACGCCACGCCAGCAGACGACATTTAATGTTACTGTGTCAAGCAAGATGAATGTAACAGGTTGGGAAAACCGCGAATTAAGAATTAATATAATATATTACTCAAACTTTGATAAGGGCCATCTAGTATGTTGCTAAATTTTTAACACAGATGCATTAAAATATCTTGAATATTAAAGTAAGGGTTGGCTGCTCAGCACGTATGCATCTTAATTTATTTGCAAATGTACTAAGTATACATATCACATGAACATTTCAACATTCCTGTGTATTAGATTCGCAAAACATCTGAAAGGAAATAAAAAATTGTTGACCCTTATCAAAGTTTTGAAAAGTATACTAAATCACTTATTATGTATAGTACCGGCGATCTGAAGTGGTTGACTTCAATAACTATCAACTTTGTTAGACGAAATCTTACACGTATTTTGTCCGATAAATATATAAATGGAGGTTGTAACTGATAATACATGCATAATGGAATACTTTACAACTATACAGTCATATATTTGCTTTCATGGTGACGTATAATGCTTTCAGACATTGTATCCGATTTATGTCCTTCTGACTTTTTAATATACGTATGAAGTACTAACATGTACAGTCAATATAGTCCATAACCTATAGATGAACGAATTTGGTACAGGGTTAATTTGATCCCAACGGCTTATTTGAACAATCTTGGTAAATGTCCAATATGACAATGACACAAGCCAAAAGTCTAAGCTATTTGCTATACTGGTTCGGGTTTTGTTTTATTTCAAGATTTGCTTACTGAGATTTATGCTGATTCATGTGACCCCCGTCGGAGTCAATTCTGACGCAGCGTCATGATTAAAGCAAACTTGGTAGAGGTCTCTTGGGCAATACTACCAAATAGTACTACCATGGCAACCTGAGTTCAGCATAGAGTTGAATTCCATGAACAAACGTAGTTAATTCCATGAACATTCCTTTTGAAGTTCATCACCTAAGTGGTTTGAGAGAGATGTTGTTCAACCTTGGTGTTAATTATATCATAAGCACTGTGGAACGAAGATCTGTTTGGACACTTTGAAACCAGGGGATGGCAGATAAAAGAATATACAGCCAATGTACACGAACACTACCGGTATAAATCACAAATGCACTCGTGTTTATGAATAAAACCGGATAAACGCGCATGTGTCAAGTGCAAATTTAAAATATATAAAACAACTGTGTGACGAAAGTTCATATTACCATAAAGATGCAATGTGGGGTTTCATATTAAGAACTGAATTGTTATGTATTTGGTTTGAGCAATATATCAGTATATTAACTCTGACTAAGGAAAACATGCCATGATCGCCTTTCCCAGGCAATATTCAGGAAGGCATTCCATTATCATCGACATGGATAAGTGATGCACTGCATAGCTTTTCAAGGATATATATAAATAAGACGTAACATATGTGTATGTCATTGATCGTCCGTCTTTATGGTCCGTATGTAAATTGAGCTTTAATGTCACAAATATCCGCTAGTAGTTTCTTGCATTATACATAGCTCTGGTACAGTACAAGAATAACATCTTAAGTAAACATAATATAAATAGAGCCTAGACAAATCATTAACAGACCATTTTCTTCCTTTGTCTAAAATCAGCATGCATTAACTTTATATTTATTACCTCCATAAGTGATGTAAAATAGAAATGTTTTATGGAAGTGCATATTGCGATATATATACGCAGTTCTTCCTTGTTTGGGCGAATTCTAGTTGTTACTGAAATTTATAAGTGTATACAGTTTACTATGCATGTTATATTGGACATACGTCAAGGTTAAGAATCAGAATTTATAAAACAGTGCATATTAATATATAATTTTCCAATACGGAACTTATACATTACCATTGCATTTCGGTATTTCAGTCATTCTGAAAAGAACACATAATTTCACTCACCAACCCATTATCTTAATATTCACGTACTCATGACAACATTTATTTGACGAAACTAAGATATCTAAGCGTTGTTTCTTATTAAAATAGATGGTTTTCAATGTTTCGTCTACTGATACAGGCATTTTTAGTTCATAACTATAGCTTAGATATCCATGCAGTTAAGTTACATTCACAGCATGTCGTTTTTATTTGCTTTAATGCCATATTTTTAAAACCTTCATCGTCATCGAGTATATTGTGATTGCACGCAATTAATTTGCAAATTGTAAACGTTAGGTCTAAAAGCAGTAAAGCTTATGTTTGCAATGTTTTAGTACACCGTTTAGAAATAATTGAAATCATCCCGGCTATAAACTAGACATGCACGTTAAAATGACAATGTGTCAGACAACAACGCCTAAGTTAATGGTTGCTAGCCACGATATGTATGTATAAAGTGTTTGTGGCATGTATGTTACGTGTCCATGACTATGTTATATTATATGGAATTTGACAACAGTTATACAACTATCGTACATCCAGGTTCCGCTACCGTTATCACTGACTACGTTGACACACTGGTGGGAAAATAAGCTGTGAACGCTTGAGGCTGTGAGTTTGATACGTGTAACAGGCCACGTGATACTAAAATTATAACGAGTGTGATTGAGTGCTGGGATATTATACACTCAGGGTTTTAGTAAACGCACAGATGTTTAAGGGACCTATTATTGTAGATGAGTACAATGCATTCCGTTCTATGGAATATTCGTGCTACATAGCAACCTTAAACATAGTACACTTTTGCACCTGATTATAGTGTTCCGCAACTGTGTTGATATTTAAAGTACACAACTCTTGTTTAACATGTGGTTAACGACATTCACTTCATTGATTGTTATAATCATTGACCATGACCTTTAGTAAACTCGGACTGCTGGGTCATTGCATGTGCTTTAACAACAGGAAGGTGCAGCCTTACGTTATACCCTTAACTAAGAGTGATAAACGTTACCGGAACAACGTTTTACGAACATGTTATCGATACTACCTAGGTGTAAAGAATATCAATGTATCAAAGAAATATTATGAAACCCAAATGTGGAGTTCTAATGTTGCAACCCTTTGTTGACAACTTTCGATGAATGTTTACAGTAATATCACCATCGTTTATGTGTGCGAAGTATATACAAATGTACTGAATACTAAATTACAATTTAGTCAATTTCACCATTATATAGATTTAGATAGATAGTTTATTTTCAAAAATCCAGAAGGTCGTAGACCCATGAGGACATCATATTTACATACATAGCATGGTGATAAAGGTACACTTAACAATTGTATATTACATATATCCATCCATACATCCACGCATGCGTACATCCATACACACGTACATATATACATATTCATACTTATATACAAGCATACGTGTATACATACAAACGTATATCAAAAAGCAAATATATTACAGAAATGAAGCAATAAATTATGATACATGTCTATATCAGTCTATAATGATGAATCAGTTTGTGTACATAATATTATTCCTAGTACAAAATGCTTTATACACGTTAGTACTAGGTCGTCTTTCGAGGTATTTATTCTCAGAGTTAAATAGTTCTACCAATTTATACATACATCGATTTCTTCAGGAATATATGTTTGTCTTAATTCTTTATAAAATGAACATTCAAAAACAAAATGAAATTTGTCTTCTAAACGATCGGAGCATAAACATTTTCTTTCACCTAAAGGAGTTGCGATTGGTTTTTTCCATCTACCATTTTCAATATGTAATCTGTGTGAAGACACCCTTAGATAAAACATGCGTTCATTATCCCCCCAGTGTACTAATATGGCACGAAGAAGAGGCTTGCATCATATTTTAGAATGAGCGTTTGTAACACATCACTGCAATGCGAAAATGATACATGTAAACAACAACACAATGTAGCATACATGGGAAATTGCACAAACATTGTTGTGAAACATCAAGGTCCATAACAATCGGGATATATTCAAAGATAAAATGAATCATTGCGCTTTAATCGGGCACATGCGTTTAAATGTTACTATATGCAAACTAAACTGATGCGTTGACTTCATGTTTCAGCTATATAGCCTAGAAATATTAAGAACAACATGAGACGTCAGAGAAAGCGCCGATGTACTTAGTTCTTCCTACAGATGACGTCACTGACCCTCTGTCTGATTAATACTTTTCCTGGTACCCATATGTCGTCTTAATGGAACTGCGTGGTATACAGTGTTGATTTTCTTTACAAACTACACACACGCACATATGATATCTGTCAAAATGACTCAAACAAACAAGGTTGTCGGGAACATAAATCTTGAATCATACACGGAAGTAACTTCACTATCGTGTGGGGATGCTTTTGTAAGTAACACTCTCTGCAATGTAATACATTTCATCAAATTTAATATGATTCGAAGCCAAAGTGCGACTTCGTATAACATGATTATAAATTTTCGTCTACAATGGCTTTACGAAGCTTTAAATGATTTACTACCAATCTAATATCATTTTGAAATTCGTTTACGTATACAATTTCTCACTTTTAATAAAATTTGGAGGAACCTTATCAACATTGTAACGTCCTGTGATGAATGATATCAGACGATATTCAAGACATTTAGCAGATTTTGAAAGAATTACAGGTTGAAATTTGAAATATATATACTTCAGTTGGGATGTTTACATTAATGAGACTGTTTCCAATTTCCGCCGTCGTATCGTCTTCACTTCTATCCTGACATGCATTGCATGGGAAACGTATATAGTCAATAGTTACAAAAATGTACATAGTCGACAGACAGGTGAAGAGTGATAAAAATGATCATAAAACACGTGTCTTGCTTGCAGTGACAACGAGTGTGGTTACATGTAGTGTATGAATCGTCATAACATACTTGATTATGCATTAACTATTTAGGACTTAATACAGCTTGTTTACTGTTAAAACTAGATCATTCAGTAGGGTATTCAGCTTTTTTATTGCTGAAACTATGTATTTCAGCTTTTTGACAGTTGGGACTTGGGCAGTTCATTTTCTCATTCAGTTATGTGTTTGCCATTGATCCGTGTAATATGTCACGTGTGATATGTGATATGTTTTATATTTTCTATGCTCGGCTGGTTAATTTGAGTGCCTAAATCCTGTCCGACTTTCTATTATCTATATAAGCACAAGGTTTACTTTTACAAACATTATTTACAACCTTTTGTGATCACTCCAGGGCTTCCATAAACATTAGCTTAACACCCATTTTTACCATTGTAGAACCATTGTGATGAAAATATCTTTCTACTGTATGAGGCAATATTACGAGATAAAACTACCCAAATACTGTATAATATAAATGAATTTAAAGACTCGTGGAATTGCTCAAAACTATGAACAAAGGGTCGTTCGTAATTATATTATACAATCTTAATTACTATTGAGAGACAGGAAATTAATATACATAGCCAAATACTGTTTTTGTTTATTACTGGAAACTTTGTTTCTCAATTATTCATATTTTGTTGCGTAGTAATGCGACATAGAGATATATGTTCAGTTCCATGTGCATTACATCTGTTCTAATAACGGAGTTATAGTCAATGTGACACAAAATTGATGGGTTAAATGGATCTAAATGAAACAAATGTTCAGAAAGGTATTATACACTTTAGTAACTACAGTTGTGGCAAGTCCATACAACGTATTCATGCTTGTTTGCATCACAATTGTGTAACACAATGCCGTTACTGCTGACAGTTATAAGTAGATGTGTACCGCGGAGAATTTGACATGATCATCGATCTTCTTTTAGCATAATTTAACAGCTGACCTATTGCTTAAATTTATAATTCTGCTTGTATAATTTTATAATCGGATAGTATCATGAAGACGCTCGATGTGTAACACAAACAAAAATCTAAAAGTTCGATATTGAACGATTTTGCTTGTGGAAATGTTTATTTTCAACGCAAGAACCTTGTTATACATTCATGCATAACGGGCAGTATCACTTATAGTACGGATAATAGTTGGTAGCTGCTACATATGTACACGATATAGCATAGTAGATGTCACATACTTTTGGATGGTAGTGATTCTTCTCGTACTGATGTTGGTGGATTTAGTTTTTATTGTCATACATAAGGTCGGGATTGGTATAATTGTATGTATTTATACGGTTCATTCCGTCTAACATAGAGCAAATAAAACATAAATAAGACATTCAGGCGTGACAATTGGTTCAATTGCTTTATTTTCATTTAAAATTTAGATAATACGTATTTTGTAATGAAAACTGTTGACGTTTTGATAGCGAAACCTGATTATAATTCTCTGAACAAGCATTCAGCTTCTATTTTTGGATTACACTAACTAGAAACGTGCACTTTGTTTGTTCTATTCGATACAATTCTGGATAAAACGTTTTTGCATTGAATGTGTCATGTTTACGTGTAAATAAACATTGCGTTTTTAATTCGGTTAAGTGTATAATGAGTATTTATGATCATTCAGGCAATATAATTTATGTCTCAACAGCACCTAAGTACATGGTGTGGGATATCATAAAGCATTACTTCCTGTTAAATTATAATCAAAATTTCATGACAGAGAAACGCTAACCATCCGTCTGTCTTAAGAGACGTTTAGAATAGGAAATGTATATTGTTTTTTTACCACAGAAGGCCGTTGATAAGACGAATATGATGACACATTCGGCTAAATTATATTAATATGTTATGACAACTTACCACTGTGATCGATTTGTGCTACCGTTACTTACAACACAAAGTATGGCCTCAAGTGTTTGGAATGGATATGGACGTGCAACATTGTCGCATCGAAGTATGTTTTCATAAAATTAATTCATTATTCAACATTTGACACTGTACTGGAAATGGTAATGTATTATCGCAGAGGTCGCTAAAAGGTTACTTATAGTAAAATGCGTGTAAACAACAATTCAATCAAAGAGTCTTTAATTACCATTAACGGGTATTCAAGTATCATTAAAATATTTATTAGATGTCATTAATTTCCACTGTATCGACTGCACACGTAACCGGTGCTGAATCATTTATGTTTATTTTTAATTAAAGGCACGTTGAACTTATAAATGCATTTGCATTTACATGACAATGCAAAACGTTGGAAATTATATCGGCATTGCACCTGGTATGGTAATAATCCATTGTATCTCTTGGAAAACTAGCAACTCATAACGTAAAGTATACATTACGAGGTATTGGATGAGCTGCCTCGAGAAGACCAGGCATGCAACGAAGTGTGCAAGACGAGGCTGTGTCAACCCGTTATTGGTGCCTTGGACGACGTAAATTGTATGCTAGTATTACAAAGGCAAATCAACTCGTAGTCGTTCAAAATGTCAAGTAGTCAAGTAGACTTTCATGTTAAACGCTTGGAAGTGTATCACTTGTGTCAATGTGTAAAAGGGGAACACTAAGTAACAATTACAGGAAAATCTGAGGAAATGTAGCTTTATGAACATGATATTAATGAAAAGCAACGTAACCTTAGTAAAGAATATAGTCCGGTCTATAAATGGGATATTTAGGTAAGACCCGGCATTGGACTGTATAGTAAATATTTTTTAGTATTCTGTTAGGGAATATGTTGTTATTGAAGAATCTGAATGATGCCCAGCTGGTATCATTGAGCATTTTGAGAAATTCAAGATGGCGTCCAAGATGGCCGCTAAAATTAGAAAAAATGACTTTGGTACTAGGAATAAGTTACAAATTGCTTTTTTTGCGGTTTGATTGTATTTTAGATGTTAAAACATAATAATTGATATAAATTTATCATTAATTATTGATTTAGTGAATCTTAGATGGCACACATGGCAGCTTGAATCCAAATCATGGCTATAATGACCTCCATAATTGCCAAATTGTACTAAAATTCAATTGTTTTAATTATATGTGTACCAGTAGTGTTATATATGATAAATACTCAAAGAAAACTTCAATTCAAAACAGTTGACCCATTAGCTGATTCAAAATGGTGTCAAAGATGGCCGCCATAATAAAAACAATATGTTAGTGGATCATTAAGAAGTTACATATTGATATTTTGCTGATTGATTGTAGTGTAAGTGTCTAAAACATAATTACTTCTGTAATACACTGCATTAATGTATCATTATTTATTGATTAAGCCAATTTAATATGGCAACCATGACGGCTGAAATCAAAATGGCGGCAAAAATGGCTGCCACATATGTCAAACTGAAAATTAGCATTTAATAGCATGTAACGTAATAGAAATTGTTAATTTTTATATAAGTACTGCTATAGGTAATAAATGATCTAATAAAACTACAATTGAAAACACTTTATGTTTAGCTTATTCAAATTGGCTTCCAAGATTGATGTCAAACATGAAAGTTTAAACCAAGCTAATTATATATCTTAGACCACTGGTCGGTTGGTATACTAGTATATGTATATGGTATTGTAAATACTAGTATAAGTATATATGTTTTATTTATACATTTGTTTATTTTACAAACAACACTTTATATACATTTGCACTTGATTTTATCCACTTCTCCTGTAGTTTGGAAATAGGCATTGTTAACAGCTTTTAATCGTTTTCGGACCTGGGTCGCAATTTTTGCCCACAAAACTAAAGCTGCGACAAGAAATATTCTTCAAATAATATCTGGTAGGATTATCTGGTCTTTTGGTTGAATTCCAATTATAGGGGAATGATGTTAGACTGTTCTCACAATGTAGATGCCGTATCACTTCCATGTTAGTCGTTGTATGGTTGGGGTTGTGTGATCATGCTTCGTCCTGTGCCAACACTGACGCCATTTTCGTTTGTGTATGGTGTTGGCGGTGGACTTCCGCTTCATCCCCTGTTAAGGCGTACAGTTTTTAATTATGACTTGGTCGTATATTTTCCCAATTCTACATGGCCATTTTGATTGAGGAATGCATGCAGAGCCATCATCTGTCTACGTGGAGTCTTCACTATCTGCTCAGTAAGATACCAGGTCTTTAAAATATACAGCTATTTTGTCTTGGCCTTGAGATAAATAGCTTGATGTCTGATTCGATCAAATTGTGGCTGGTGTTCCACTGTGGTTTAAATGTATTAAAAGCATTGCAAGCTTTACCTATCATAATCTTCAAATTTAAATCCTCCCCTGTCCGTTCCAACACGTCTTAAGAAGATGAAGGTCTCATTATCAATGTTCTGATGCTCCACAAGGCATCTTGCATGATTAGAGCTTAGCGCATAATGTTGCATCGCAAACCGTTTTGTCTTCTTGACAATGACCAAAGTCTTTGGTTTTGTTGTCAAGACAATGTACATTGTTTAGCACGAGACAAAGTTGTGGGAGATGCTAGCAACCTACATACATGTATACATAGATATACTAGTCAACAGTACACATTAAAAGTCTGTGTGAGACACTAGGCCGATACATTCAGCATATTTCAAATATCTGACTCAATTTAGTGATGTTATTATCGGTCACATACATATTATCCTTACAAGTGACAACTAGGTTGTATTCCTCTCCAATCCTGGAAGTTACCGAAACCACCTTGACCAAGCGGCATTCCTTTCACTATGCAAGAATCCATATGTCTTCCACATATCACTCAACAACTTATTATAAGTATGCTAAGGTTGGGGTATGAGCTTTCAACGCTTGATCTTGGTTAATTGCGGAGGCTTTCCTTGCAATCAGCCTAATAATGGGTCGCTAAGTAGCATCACTTCTGGTAGGATCAATGTATAGTTCATATTCTCTCCTTCTGACAAGATCTTTTATGACCAGTGTCATCATGTCATCCTTAACCTATTCTTTTAGTAATCAATTTGCCACAACCCTCATGTTCATTCAGGCGCTTTCTTTACCTTCTTCCCATAGTTCTCTATATTATACTTGGTATTTTAGATATCTGGTCCTTGTTTGCAAGTGAGTCTATCTGATATTTATCATCTCGCCAGTAAGCCAAGTTTTGTACATCCTCTTCTTGTATCCCGAATGATCTTTAGAAATAATTGTATTATTACATTCTATATCTGGCGTGTTGATGTTGTGCCAAGCTTAAAGATAATCCAAGAATGGTCGTTTCTTACTCTAGCAAGTAATTTTATAACTGCCAAATATGTAATCCACAATTATAGATATAAAGTCGTTATTATTAGTATTACATGTATTACTATTACCAGGTCTGTCCTTGTCTGGTCTGGTCATATGTTTGCCTGTTAATAAACTATTGTGTCATGCAGAGGTATTCCCCATCCTCTGGGGATCGCTACATAATATTTGGTTTAAAGCGACCATATCTGATGACCTCCATGTGGCCTCGTAGATTCTTGGGTGTTGGAATCTTTTTCATTCAATAACTTAACACATGAGCATCACATGGCAGCATAGAATATACCGTTTTTTTTCGCCTAGACTTACGTTATCAATGATCATTTCTTTACTTGTGATGGCATTTATATCACCAATGAAAGTGATAAACTCTTTTTTTGTTTTTTTTTGTACAAATACGAGTTATTGCCTTTTAACTATCTGGATTCGACTGGGCATTAATTATTACACAACCGTGACTCACTGGAATTTGGACAAAACCCATGTTTTGATGGGGACATAATACACCTGATTGGTTGAACTTTTAATGCTACCTAACAAGTGCACGGGGTCCCGTATTAAACAGCATGTACATTGATTTTTGTAAAATCGATCAATATAAATTAGTTTATTTGGAATGAATACTTTAATAAATTTACCAACCGACCAATGACAATGACTGTATGGTTAACCACTTCGTTCACGTTTGGAAGCCATCTTGGATGCCATGTGGAATCAGTTATCGGGTCAATTGCTTTTAATTTAAGTTTCAATTAGAGTATTTGTGTAACATATTGCAGTACTGATAATATTATAATTAGCAATTTTGATTACACTTCATGGTTTTTAATAAAATATGCCAATTCGTCAATTATGACGGCCATTGTAGCCGCCATTTTGATTTCAGCCTTCATGGATGTTATCGCAAATAGACTCAAACAATAAAACATGATATAAACAAATACGTCAAATACATCTTAAGAACTGTCATTCAGCACAAATAGCAATTTGTAACTTTCATCGGTATATGTTTACTGGTTTTGGTCGCCATCTTGGGTGCCATTTTGAATCAGCTAATGAGTCAATAGTTTCGAAATGAAAGAAAGTTTAATTTTGAATAATAATTACATATTACAGTACTGATATAAAAGAATAGGATTAAAATAGATGATTTTTGATACAATTTACCAAGTTGGGCAATTATTGCGGCCAACGTAGCCGCCATTTTGATTTTAGCTGTCCCGGATGCCATCTTATATTAACTGAATCAATGAATAATGATAAATATATATTAATTATTATGATTAAAACATCTTAAGTACAACTGATGAGTAAAATTAGCAATTTGTAACTTATGTCATGCACCCATGGCATTTTTTCTAATTTTAGCGGCCATCTTGGACGCCATCTTGAATTTTTCAAAATGCTCAAAGGTGCCAGCTGGGCATCATTCAGATTCTTCAATAACAACATATTCCCTAACAAAATACCAAAAAATATTTACTATACAGTCCAATGCCGGGTCTTTTTCATAATTGACCGGACTAATAAGAAAATAACCTTAATACCCGGAGGCCTAATAATACAGTAGATATAATAAGGGTCAGTTACATTGATGAATTTAATAAGACTTCAACCCACTCGTGGTTAACACCAATTTGTGGATGGGACAATAAACAACAACACAATTCACTTAGTTTACGTTTTCATAACATGGAATCCGTAATCATTCATCTCACACAAAAAGCATTGACCTTTTTACTACCAGTAAAGAAATACAAATTTGGCCATTGTAGTGTTAACTATTATTAGCTAGACTTGAAAACATAAGGCATTCACATGTTCCCTTACACCTTGGCAAACATATAACTCCTTCTGTGGCAAAACGTCAAGTGCATATTGCCAGTCTGCGGCTGTAAACGTGGTCTGGCTGATGTTCCCAGTGGATGCTATTCCGTGCATTAGCATGGTACCCGGTCGCCTCTGTAAAACTATACGATAAAATTATGTTAAACATTATTACGGGTGAATTGTTTTTATTTGATTAGGGTATTAATGCAAATCCACTTAAATATGAACACTTGGCATGCACATGAATGGTTGGGAATTTGTACGGCATTTTGCTGTTCGATCCCGCCTGGATGTACTTATTTACAAAGTTATATCGGATTACGCCAAGAGTTGCATGGTTATTATTCTACGATCGTTTACATTTTCAATTTGGACGGGGTGATGGAATTCGTTGTTAGAATCTCCCGACAGCTTGGTCTCTAATGACGTGTCTATATGACAAACGTTCTGTCGTGTGAAGCCGTGTGGAAATTCGATGTAGACTCCACTCCCTTCATGTCGAACTAAATTTTCTGCTAATCCATCTGTGAATGCATGTATCCATGAGAGTTATAAACGACTGTACCCATGTCTAGAGTCTATAACAGAAACATCATGTTGTCCAAATCGCTTGTTCACTTCATATCTAGCCACAATTAATTTAAGTGTTGCTGTCGGACGCTCTTCGGTGTTATACAGCGAGTTCGTATTTGTACTTAATGGCTATAAATTACTGTTAGAGGAAGTTAAGCGAGACACTCATTAACAGATAAGTAAATAGTATCATTAACTTGGCTGGTTTCAATGCTTATATAGTAGTTATTTGCTTTTAGTATTGTAGTATACGAGCAAGCCCATTTTACCTATATACAGTCTTGTTAGCCTTTAAGTTCCCCGAATATCTTATAATGCGAGTAGGCTAGAGTTGAATTAACGGTGAATACCAATGTAACTCGTACATAATTATGTATAACTTTCAAATTATGCAATGCCGTATTTCGTTTGTCATGTAGTGTCTACAGTTGTTCCGACCACAGGACATCGGTAAATATATTCTCTCGTGAATTGTGTTTTTTATTACCACCGAAAAACTCACGAATTGTCGGAAAATCTAGTTCGTTTTGATATCATAAACAAACTTACGCATGATCTTCGTTTCATTCATATTAGATCTGACATGATGCATATCAAATGCAATAGCGACATGTGTTTATGTCTTACGATGCATTGATATTTGAACTTTGATTTATTATGATAATACTCATTGAATTATTAACGGTGGAACCAGTGGGTTACAAAATATCGGAGTCTATAAACAAATCTGGTATCATTGTAAAATTCAAGTTATTATCAGGTTCAACTTCCATTTTTTAGATAATGTCGTTGCTATGAAGGCGTTAAGTTGCTATGTAACGCACGTTTTTGCGTTACGGCTCGTTAAGGCTTGTATGTTGTAAAACGACGGTGAAAGTCGTAATAATAACATCAGTGATGTAAATCTTATGGCATTCGATTCAAGCGTCCATACATGCATAAGTATTTCACATTAATTTCAAAACTCGCCAGCAAAATCCTTAATTGAAAAAATATGCAAGTTTCTGCCATTTAAAAGTTGTTATATGCATTGTAATTTTAAATAGCTTATTTATAAAAAGGATGTATCCCAAAACAGGTAGAAGAACTCATAGATAATGATATCCAAGACAATGGTACAAGCATTTCTGTAAAAGTAGTGCTTAGACATATATATTCTAAAATTTATAAGCACTATCAATATGTTTTTACATTGTCAACCCGTGACAAAATGCATGCGCGTTTTAAATAAATATTCTGTTTTTTTACATGTACTTAGTTTTTGTGATTGTTTTGAAAACATACACACGTTGCAAATAGAACAGTTACTCTCATTCATGCACACAAGTCATCAGCAACATCAATATCAGTGCTAGTTTCTCATGTCTGATATTAGGCAATCTCGTAAGGTATACATGAAATTAACGATTGACCCTATGTGTTCCCAATTTAACGCAGTAAACTCAGTCAAGGAAAAAACTCATTTACACTGAGACATTCACTACATGCATTATACTGTAATTGTTATTCAGTCCAATAATGCAATTTGTTTGAAAATCCTGGCTTAAAATCGAAACTTTTACGTAATTGCGTTCATTTTAAATTCAGACAGGATTAATTGAAGACCGCAGACATTTAATTTGTGATTTGATTTCACGTACTAAAATCGTCAAATTATTTCAGTAATTAAGTCTGTATCTATTTGCAGTGTTGTCAATTCAATACGATTGATACCTGCACTAATGACTTGCCGGGAAAGGACAACTCATTAGTTACAAAACTCGCGTGTTACATTATGTAGTACTGGCTTCCGAAGCAACGCAGAGCAATATTATAATTGATCCTCTAAGCTGCGAGTCTGTCATCATTAAACGTTTTGGTTTCGACTAAGTGTTTGTCTGTTCCAAGGTCTTAACCATAGCGATAGTTGTATGAACTTTTACCTGTAATTAACCTTGCGATATTTACGTCTTTCGTGATGTGCTTTTTCTTGACCTGCTGTTTCTGTAAGGTGCTGATTTCCTGTCAGATGTGCTTGTTACCTTTTCGGTTTAAATAGCCGATATGATGTAGAATTTTATTTGATGAATTCGTGTAGCTATAATTATTATAACGTGCAATTATATGAGTAAACGTCCACTGTTATGTCCGAAATGATGTTAGAGGCAGCACATTCGATCACATTAAATGTGACAATAAATAATTACGCGACTACAAGGGCCAAGTAAGTATTACATCTGAAAAAATATGACTATGGACGAGGGTTCATTTAGAATTCTGACCAATGAAGCCACGACTCTATCATCGTTAGATTTCTACCTCTACTTTTATTGTCTGTCATATCACCATGACCTTCTTCAATCCTTTATGACTTTTAAATGCAATTGACCTTGAAACAATAGATGCAATACTTAATTTCTCAAACAATTATTTTCTACATTAAATGTAGATGAAACTGTTGTCATATCGGAAGAAATCTGTTTATCTGTGGAGTCATGTATGTGTCGCTATTGTAGCTTTTTACTATTTATGCTATGGTTATTGTTTAGAAATGTGCAGAGATTTATGCCGATAAACGATAAAAGTTGTTTTCGTGTAACCTTCATACCAATCTGACCAAGAATAAACTTTTAGAGCTAAAGTTCACGTTATTCTGGATCACCCCACGTAAACATCGTGAGATACGAGGCTTTAACATTATATACGATTTCAGCAAGACATCTCTTACTACTTTATTAGAAACATATTAACTCTTTCATGACAAATAACAACCATAACATAATAATGGCAGTATTAAGACGATATATTACATTATATTAGACCCCTTTAACGACTTATTAATACTGATTTATTCTAGGTATTCTGTGAAATGAGCTATACGAACTGCATTCATCATATTTGATAACCTATTCGTGATTGTATACAGCCCTAAGAAGGTGCCGGCGAATAAGAGAAATACAGTTTATATCTCTATGCTATACATCCAGCAATTGTTTTTCCGGCATTGTTGTTTTTTTTCGTGTTAAATCCAACCCTACGAAATGTAATGCAACTGCTGGGATATCTACCACAACAACATCGCAATAAAACGGACAATGCGCTGTTGTCGTTTCTGTACAGTATGTAATGTATATTGCTTGCTACAATAGGGGTAAATAATCACGCATGTACTTGACATCTATGGTATTCTGTGAAATAATGTAGCAGCTGCAAAAATACCCCCGTTCATCCTGATTATAACTGACAATTACGCTTACCTTCATTACCTAACACGATATAGATTACATTTAGACAATCATCCAAAAAGCACTCCGCATAACATGCAAGTTCGAAAAAGATGTATGACATAAGTATCAGGGCATAAATCGTTGAATTCCATTATAATTGCATTGGAGTCCTGACATATTCTTCCAATATGAGTTACAGTGGAGTTTTTCAATTTTAAATAATCAATAATGTCATAATTTCTCAGTATTTATTTTTTTGACCGGGGCCAAAAGTTATATGGAGCTATGAGTTATTTATTCGTATTTGCTGGTTGTCCTCTTACTATTTCGTCCCCGCGATTCGCATCCTACCTGGTTCGTTCATGAGTTGATGTACAGCTGTGGAGTTATGGATGTAGTGTTTTGTCCCCTGAGGTCATTTAACGTAGTTGTAAGTCCCCTGCCGGTTTTTGACCGGAGGGGACTATTGGTTTGCCATCAATCCGTCAGTTTTGGTTCTGACGGGAATTGTGGTTGCTATGGCAATATACACATTGCAAATGGCTTTAAACCGGAAGGGAATTCTGTATTGCTTGCAATTCTTAATGAATCTCGATTTGTTCAATTACGTCATTTTAATAATTGAAAGTAGGTCATCCGACTATACGGGACTTTTAACGTTTTAATACCGTTATTTAACTTTTGAGACTAAAGGCTGTTAAAACGATGAAGTTCAGTTTTACTGTTGTAACTAGGTCATTCAGCGTAGGCATTCCGCCTTTTGTTTGCTGAATCTTTTCTATTCAGCTTTTAAACAGTGGGACAGGGGATGTTTTTTTCCTTGGTCGGTAGTGTGTTGGTCACTTTTTCGTTTTAAGTTTTCTGACAGCTAAAACTAGGCATTATAGTCCTTTTGCTGTGGAAACTGGTTCATTCAGCTAGTTATAATTTATTTTACCCTTCGACAGCTTGGACTTGGGCGGATCTGCGCTTGTTTAGTTGGGCATAGTGTCTTTATGTGTTTTATGTTTCCTTTGCTCGGTTGGTTCAGTTGGGCACTGTGTTGTGTGTGTTTTTAATGTTTTCTGTGCTCGGCTGGTTAAGTTGAGTGCTGCCTTCCATGTCTGACTTAATATAATCTTTTTGGGTTACCGTGGTATGTCAGAACTTTATATAGAATACCTTTATTTAAACTGGTACTAAGCTTGATAACGAGGATACGAATATTGAACGATTTATCTTTGGGAATCGGCTTAAATTTGAAGTATGTCAATGTGTGTGTGTGTGTGTTATTAAGTCTTCTGATTCCCAACATATTTTTTATTGACTATAAACATGTATGTTTATGTAATGTTCATGTTATAATAAATACCCTGGATACCGTGCTTTCTATAACATCTCAATACAAACTAATATGTTTGAACTAAATTATCCCCTAAAGCTTCATATAGTGATTCAGAATCATTTAGCTTTGATGATTTATTTCCGTCTTGGGTTCCACGTGTATTTTGTTTATTGTGTGTTCCAGTATGACCTATTGAACTTATATGTGGAAACGACACAGTAATTGCTTAGAACAAAATAATTACTTGCCCAATTATATTAGGTTATCATATGTTGTTAATAGCAAATTCACGAGATGCCGGAGAACACATTTACTTCTTTGCACAAGCACTTATAACGGTTCCAGGTAAACAATATATCAAACATGCATACAGACGTCAATTGGAATTGGAATCAAAACATGGAAATCCACATATTATAAGAGCAATGACCACAGGCATCAAATCTAACAAGAGTGGTAAAATGATGGTTTCTTTCAGACTAGAACACTTAAATTGTCTTAGCAATATTTATAACAGTAATTCGTGATATGTTATTAGTAGTCTATCACGTTTCTACACAATGAGTACATGATATATTAGTGTACGCGGAATTTACTTTCCAGACTATTAGTCGATACGCTATAAAACTACACTCAATGTAAATCTGATCTAGACTAACAACTTGACAAGTCGTTTGTTGTAAGACCTGGAATTGACGCTATTCGGAAGGTTAATATATCCCCGTGTGGCAAACATCGTTGCGGTGAATTATTCCCTCTATGCACATTAACATTTCGAGGTTGTTGATCCGTGCAAATTTAAAGTCAATCCCGTTCACACTGTAGGAGGAGTCGCAGCGCACATTAATTCCTCAATCCATACATAGTCATCAAGATTGATCACCTGTGAACGTTAGAAGGAATTCCTGAGTGTCCAAATTTGGACGTAGTTCTATCCACAAGATTGCTTCAAATGTTTTGTATAGTGAACAAAAACAAAGGTCGATAATCCTTGCAAAATCATCGTGCAGTGCAATATGATTTTCTTCATGCATATCTACAAGTTGTTATTCATATGTGAAAGTCTGAAAAACATCCTGCTAAAACGGTACGGGAGATTGCACACACACGAACTTTTCACTTCATATCAGGTAAATGATAAAGTACCATACTTCTAAGCAAAATCATCCAAACACATATTCTTGCGTTTACGCACATCTACACGGCAATGTAATTTTTTCTGCGAAAGTTCCAAAACAATCCCAATATGGAAGAAAATGAAATAAGTTACAAAAAGATAAAAAAAGTCGGAATGGAACATTGACGGAGGTATCAATAAACAGAATATATCAGAGCACGAAAGGCACCAATAAGAACAGACAGAAAGACTAATCAGAGCCTTCAAGTCTATTTGCACTGTTTCGATCCTCGTGTAACCTAAATCAGATTACCAGTTTCCAGGTTGTTAATGTTGAGATATTATTGTGATATAGTTATAAATGAACGGTGTATCAAAGTAAGAATATATTCACACTACTTATTAAGTGAATTGTTGCATTATTTCGATTTTCTAATAAACATCGTTCATTGTCAAAGGTAAAAGCTTTATTCAGTGTTCTCATGCAACCTTTTACAGTTTTATAATAGCGTCTGTGGCCAACGACACGTAATCTACGCAATGCCACGTGAGAAAATTATTGATATGAATAAAGATTGTGTTATACTGATTTAGTATTTAATTCTGTGATTATCAACTGAACACGTTAGAAATACATTATATTTCAAGCTGAGAGTGTTTACGGTTCCCGTAAATTAATGAGGTTGTTACTTATAAAACCTGATATAAGGATGTTGTAAATAACATTTACCGACACATGGTTTGACAATTCAAACAATCACATGCTGTAATAAGTTTTATGCACAGTGGTACATTGCGTGAGAAAGCCTCTCTAAGGTACTACAACTTATATGTTTTGACATCTTTTTTATTGTTCAATTATAGACGACATTTTAAATGACACTTAAACACACTCGTACAATCGTATTAGAGCATAGTTCACAAAATAAAGTCATGTCTACCTCATACGGAGACGTAAGACACAATGCAAGGCGAAAATATTTCAGTAATGTATTGGTAGTTATTAGTAATTTAAGTGTGCATATTATGTGTACAATTAAATTATTCAAACATTTTATATGTTCACTTGGTCTGATATTCACGAAGCATCCTAGTATGAACTTAAATCGTATGTTGACTTATTGAAATAAAATAAAAATGTTGTACACATTTCTCGCAATTTGAATAGTTACACATTGTTTTCTTAGTAACTGCTTAAGCTCTTCACATAATGCTTAAACAAGATCGGGAAAATATATAATTTATGCTACGGTCACATTTGCCCTATGAGCTCCTTACGAGCTCCGTATGAGTTGATTTTGGCTAACTCGCACGGCGTCCGTACGGAGCCAGTACGGATATCAAACTCGTACGAACATCGTACGGATTGTCGTGACTGGTAGAGGACTCGGCGACTCGGTGAAAATGTTTCACCGAGCTCCCGAGTTTTCTACGAGCTCTATATACATGTATTTGATGTGGTACACATGAGACACATATTTACCAATTGTACTATTCAAATCGTTATGGTGAAGTTAGCTGAATTTCAGAGTATGTCGAGGGACAATTATGCATTTTTCCTTGCATATAAACATGACATGAAATATCAACTAATCCATAATCATCTTACATAATATAATAATACATAAAATGGGTGAGGACAGCTTCCTTGCGAGTTTTTTACTTCAAAAATCTCTACGAGCTTGTAGACAACTCGGAGATCGGTGAAACATTTTCACCGAGCTCTCGAGTCCTCTACGAGTTACAAAACTCCGTACGATGTCCTTGCGAGTTTACGATGTCCGTACGGACTCCGTACGAACTTGCTAAAATTCAACTCGCACGGAGCTCGTTCGATCAATGTGACCAGGGTATTAAAATAGATAATTAAAATTCGCTGAATATATCCATTATTGTCACACGGAACCGTACGGACATCGTGCGGTCACCGTACGGACACCGTTCGAGTTTTCTGCGAGCTCTGATTAATCTACGAGCACCGTGCGATGTACGGCCGGGCTCCTTGCGAGCTCCGTACGTTGTCCGTATGGATATTAAGAAGTCCGTACGGATATCGTACGATTGCAGCACTATAAATCGAACGTGGTCCGCACGAGCTGTGAGCAGACGTTAGGATTTCAAAAATTGTGGACTCGTACAAGTTGGTAAATGCGTACGGATATCGTACGAGCTTTGTGGCCGTATCATTATACATGCTTGTTTAGATAATAGGCTTACTCGGTAAATGTTAAGATTTTAAAAAATATTTAGATTGGTACTGACCTGACTAAAACGATGCTTTGGGAATACCAACCCTAAATACAGTATACCTATATTTGATGTACGAGGATCGTTTATTTAATACACGGACGATCGCCATAGCGTTTGATTGAAACATGCCATTTTAATGAATTTCGTCTAATAAGACTTTTTCACCGACTTGATTGTTTGACAAAACTTATCATAATTTTATCCAACTGAACACAAACTATAGTCACCCAAAATAGGACGATCCGGCCCAGCCAAATTATTTTATGAACTATACCTACCTAAGTCGATTCAAAACGCAGGAACGTCTAATGGTCATCTGTATTCGGCTCATAAACATATATAGCGTGTTGATGTGGCAGGGTTCGTGGTATAGTTGTCTGTTTTCAACGGAAATAATGTTATGTCTACATCTACGTTATGTTATTACATGCGGGCCATGAGGCCGCAGGTATATTGGTATGCTCAAAGTGAAAAGTCCATGGAGGCGTGACCTGTTCTCGATGGTTTACGATTTCAAAAAAGTAATAAAAAATGAAGCATTTTGTAAGAATGTCGTGAACCAGACTAACTCCATTATTCCATGCGGATAACATCGGTCTTTGTCGCATTGCAATAGTTTATTTACCGAAGAAATCAGAACAGTCCGACATTTCACTGTGAGCGCTAGGCAATATTGAGACCATGTATCTGAACAGCAGGTGACTGCAGCTGCATAAGCATAGCGCTTCCCAGTCAATGATAAATGTAGTGAGCAATGGAGAACACCCGAAGAGAAAAGATTGCTAGATTAACCGTAGCATGGTATATTGATACATGATAAATGCTTTTCAAATTCTTTGTTATTCATTCGCTCAGCACATAACAAAACCAAATAATTAGAGGATATGTGTTTGTTTAAACTGAATACGATTTATATCTCATCATGACATTAATTTTGTTGTGATAAAGTTCAAAATTACTGTTACATATTATAGTTGGTTATGTTAGATTAATCTGAATAGCCTGATATTAAAAGTTATGTAATAACTATTTGAATTGTTTGGACAGATACATTTAAACATACATCGAACTAAATTGCAAAAACACATCCTAAACAATACAACTAAATCATCTGCCCGCAGAAAACTATTTGACTTGTATATCATTTGTATACTGTGATTGTGTGTGAAGTGTTGTTTAGTGACAACGGGCGTGTTTCCTGTTTGACGGTAAACACTAATCGAAGAATAAATACTATTTCAGTTAATACGGAACCATGCGATATTATCGTTGATACAGCATTTAACGTCACTACCGAACATCTTAAAATGTTTAATGTGTGTTTTTGTTGGACTTTATGGCTCCTAAACGATGATCAAATAGAGGAAAAGGGTGACGTTTAAGGAGCGACTATGGCGTATATAACGCCATAATAGTTTGACGTCGACTTGGGTCGGCTCGCGTTGCGTGTACTTACTGAAACACTAATATTATGAAACCCTTCTTCGCAGCAAGTTGAAATTTTGTATATAAATAAAGGAATGGAGTGAATGTATTCCTGTAAGTTTTCATTATTATCACTCTATTAGTATTTCCGCAATATTGATCGTCAGGTTATTAAATGAACATCCCACGTATTGTACCATTTTTGTGGTTACATTGGCTATTGTAATGATTAATGTACCTTCTCTATTAGTAATACGTGTATATGAGTAATTTTCTTAATTACTATAATATCCTTAAGACAACGTCGTATACGCTCTTAGTACACAATATGAGACAAGTCTACACCTTATCTGGGAATATAATATTCATAAATAGCATGGGTGTTAATTACAAATTACTGGTACATATTCTACTCTTCAATATCGATTGTTTGTCCAATACATTTTAATATGTAGTTTTATAAGTTAGTTTAGTTTAGAGACATAAACAGCTCCATCGTTCCTTTGCATTCACCTCTGTCATTTGCGAGCTTGCATTCATTCACTGTGTCGGAAGTAAAAACAACTAAAATAATAAGATTATTTACGTCACCTGTTTTTCGTAATCAATATGTTAATGTGATTCCAAATACGTACTGATTGATGATATTCTTTTGATGTGTTTAAATTATACGAAGGTTCTTCGCGTGTAGGAGTAAGCTTAAGAAGGTTCAAAACAAATACTTACAAAAGTTTTCTGTTTTTCTGAATTTATGTAATATTATGCCATGTACAGAAATTACAGATTCTGAACTACATTGAAGCAATTTTAACAATTACAGACATATACGTGATATTATCAGGAAAGGGAATTTCTTTGTAGAAAATGAGACTGGATGCAAGTGTTATGTAGCCATTAATGTTCCTGCTGCATGTTGCTTACATTATTTTCATACAAGAAGCTTAGTCACATGATACCACAATGTGGTATGTATAGGCTTGAGTCCCGTCAAAATACACTGGTATTATGATTGCAAGGTCTATTGACAAATGCTGCATGAATAATGCAAATATAAAAACTGGTTGTTATTGTTTACAGCAACGCTGGTACCTAATCATACAAATATCAAATTACAAGTGAGTTCGCTATTTTGAGCAGCTTATTAATTGCTGTCTTAAAAGTGAAATCTGACATGCGGAAAACATTTACAGTTCATGTGGAAGGATAACATATTACATTTCTGTTTTATCATAATATTGAAAAAATATAATTACGAATATATTTTGTACTTTCAGTCTTGCAAGAAAAAAGTGCCACTGACAACCAATACATATTTAAAAGCTGCATAGCAATGCACATCTTGTAAACATATAGCTTTGGAAATAGGAAAAAGGTCATGCACTTGATGCAGAAGACGATGTTCTTCTCAAAGAAATAGAGTGTAGATAGTGTTTTCTTGTTTTCTCAAAAAACGAAGTTACGTAATTACGGCACTATTCTTTCAAACCAGCCAATGTATCGTCGATTCTGAAAATATACGAAGCAAAATACAAGTCGGTCGTCCGTCACATATCAATGCATCAATGTATAAAATATTACATTTTTTTCTAGGGTATTGACATGTTCACTCTAATTGCGTACGAGATACCAAACGTTAATGGTAACACATTTAGTGACCAAACGAGATCACTAATACCAGACCTAAATGTAGCTTGTGTCTGAAGTATTTCCGCTTGCTACAGTAATAACATGGATAAACGATTTAGTATCATCCGTCAGTTGCTGTACTTCATAGTCGCGTGAACTTTACCGATGCGAAAATGTTCTCATGTAGACTCAAGTCGCAAGAATAGCATGTGGACTCCTAATATCGTTTTCTATAGGACATTGTTGAAGACCCGACATTGTAAAATATGGGCCACATTTTCTTTAATGCAGTGCATGTTCGAGTAATTTTCATTTTAGCTCCGAACTGTAGCATTTTTGTTTATGTCGTCTCATTTTGTCTGTTGCTCATATTTATCAGAAATATTTTGCTTGTCGATCTTAAATTTTGCGACCCACATTATCGCTATTAAATTGTAACATTTAATGAAACTGTAATTTGTTAAGGACATGTTTTAGTGAATTGCTCCGAACCGTAGCATAGCAGATTGCGGTTTACGAAATGCGCCGTTACCCAAATAACAAAAAGTACACAATTTTGTCACCCAGGTAAGAGCGTCGATGATTTGCTCTTGAAAGGAGACGGCGCTCTTCTATAATTCATCCAGATCGATCAATTATTAAGAAAGTTACAAGCAAAAATGTTACCTGAATCGAGGCGGTTTGTTTACAAAATTGGCTCCGAACATTAGCATCTGGTCACGTGGGTTACCCACAGTGTATATGTTACAGTCCGACGTACAGACTTGTATTGATCGAAAACAGGTACTGCTGGACTAAAATATGAACTATGATATACCGACAGGCGATACTATTGTGTTGCAGTCCATCAGTTATCTTGGCAATAAGTACACTAAATCATGCTCACTTTGGAATGAAATTATCTGGAAACCATAGTAGAATAAAGACTTATGTTAAGAAATAACGGGGTAAATGCGCGTATAAAAATGCAAAAATTCAAATAAGTGAAAAAATTGTGTGATGAAAGCACTTTTACCCTAAGTTACAATGTGTAGTTCCACTTCAGGTACCGCATAGTGATAATTTATGGTCGGTGTTGTGAAAGCTACACAAGTTGAAACGTATATTTCATGTAGACATGTAATGTATTTGATTACAGCAACGCATCAGTTTATTAACTTTGACTAATAAAAAGAAAACATGCCAAAGCATTATTCTACAAACAATACCAATAACATCGATAGTGGTAGAGTTTTGATAAGCGATGCACTGAGTAGCTATTAAAGGATATATCTTTATGTCATGAATCGTCCGTCTTTAATGTCCGTATGTAAATTGAGCTTTAATGTCACAAATATTCGCTAGTGGTTTACTGCATTAAACATAGCGATGGATCATTACGAGAACAGCATCTTAAGTAAACACAATATAAATAGAGTCTAGACATATCATTAACGGACAATTTTCTTCGTTTATCTAAATAAGCATACATTAGCTTTATATTCATTACGCCCATTAGTGATATACATTTAATAGGAGTGCATATTGCGATATCCATGACCACTTCTTCCTTGTTTGGGTAAATTCTAGTCGTTATTGAGATTTATAAATATAAAAACGCAATCAGCCGCCACGCAATTAGAAAGTAATTAATAACCATTGAGAAGTTAGAAAAAGCCATTAAGTGTATACTGCATACTATGTATGCATGTTAGGTTGGATATTAGTTCAGGTTAAGAACCAGAATTTGTAATACAGTGCATGTTGATTGATAATGTTCCAATACAGAACTAATAAATTATATTACCATTGCATTTGGGTCATTCATTCATTCTGACAAGAACACATAATTTACCTGCCCATACTCTCAATATACACGTACGTATGACAAAATATAATATTAAATCAGACTGGGAAGGCAGCATTCAGCGTACCAAGTCGAGCACAGAAAACATTAAGCACACAAAAGGCACAATGCCCACCTGAACCAGCCGAGCACAGAAAACATAAACAAACATGCAAGGCACAATGCCCACCTAATATAATAAGTTATAATCATCCCATGTCCAAGCTGTCGACGTTCTAAATCAACAAGTTTCAGCAATAAAAAGCTGAATAACAAAACTGAATGACATAGTTTCAACACTTATTTGACGGATGTTTTGTTATTTGGTACAGCCTTTTTTAAGTACATAATTGTGTTGACATTTAATTATAGTACAAAACTCATGTTTTACATGTGGTTAACGACATACACTTCATTGATTAACTATTGACTATCATAACAATTGACATTGGCATTGGTAAACTCGGATTGTTTGATCCTGGTACGTGCTCCAACAGAAAGTAAGTGCACACTTATATTGATTACACCAGGCCCTAATCCGGAACAACGTATTTACGAACATGTTATCGATACTACCTAGGCGTATAGAATACCGCTGTATTCAAGGAATATTATTAAGCCCAAATGTGAGATGTACTAAGCTGGGCTCTTGGGTTGAAACCAATTGTTACCAATGTCGGTGATCCTACAGTAACATCACCAATGACTGATGTTTACGTGTGTGGAGTATAAACAAATTTACTAAATACTAACTTAAGTTTGGTCAATTTAACCATTATATAAATATGCGTTTATTAAGTCCCCGAGTGTACTAATATGGCACGAAGAAGAGGCGTGCAGCATATTTGTAACACATCACCTCAATGAGAAAATGGTACAAGTAAACAACAGCACGATCTAGCATATATGGGAAATTGCAGAAACATTGTTGTGAAATATCAAGGTTCAAAACAATCAGGATATATTCAAAGATAAAATGAATCATTGTGCTTCAAACGGACAAATGTGTTTTAAATGTTAATCTCGTACTTGCCCAGTAAATAATGCTTTTAGATTTGAAGTTAACAAATGCGTTGACTTCATGTTTCAACTATATTGCCTTGAACTATTAAGAACAACATGATACATCAGAGAAAGTGTAGATGTACTTAGTTTTTCCTACAGATGATACCACTGGCCCTCAGTCTGATTTATGTTTTTCCTGATACATGTACCCATCTGTCGTATGAAAGGACCAGCGTGGTATATAGAGTCGATTTACTATAGAAGAGACACGCACGCACACATGCTGTCAAATCTTCTTCAAAATGACTTAAACAAACAAGACTGTCGGGAACATTAGTCTTGAAGTAACTTCACCATCGTTTGGAGATGATTTTGCAAGAGACACTCACTACAATGTAATATATTTCATCAATTTTAATATGATTCGAAGCTAAAGTGCATCTATGTATAAGAGGATTATGAACTTGCGTATACAAAGGCTTTACGAAGCAGTTTGATTCAAGACCAATCTAATATCAGTTTGAAATTCTATTACGTATACAGTATACCACTTTTAATCAAATTTGGAGGAAATTAATCACCATCGTAACGTCCTGTGATGAATGATATCAGACGATATTCGAGGAATTAAGGTGATTGTGAAAGAATTACTGTTTGAAATTTAAATTATATTCAGTCGTGATGTCCTTATGCCAAGTTTCTTTCCAATTTCCTCAGTTGTATCATCGTCACTACTATCCGAGCATTCATCGCATGGAAAATGTATATGGGCAATATTTACATTTTAAAAAGAAACGAGGAAATGCATGAGTAGACGCTAACCGATGTCAATTCGAATCCAATGGCATACATTCAAGGGAATTTACTATGACAAACCATAAAAAGTGTATAAAGTTTCAAAACGGTGTCATGTGGCTAGAAACACAAAAGTATATGGATATTCCATGGATGTTCCATGGATGTTCCATGCCCCTTTTTAACGCGTCAGAACCATATAACGCATACGGCAAAATGAAGTGTTATAAACGTGTTCAAAATACAACTTTCTTTATATGTACCGACGGCAATTGTTGTTAGAATCTGAATCATATATACGCGTGGAAAACGGTCACATAAATGATAATATTTACTTATCTATCAAGGTATCGCTCTATATCCGCTATACAATAATGTGAAATAGACTATATTTATTAAGACTGCATATTTAAGAATGTTTTCTAAAACCCCTTTCACAATTGTCGTACGACGGGCGTGCGACGGGTCTACGATGTAAATTGGAGGACTATCGTTCGTCCGTCGCACCACGGACTTTAGAAATTTCTGCATCGTGCGACCGTTGTGCGACGGAAAACATAATCGTGGACCATCGTCGTAGAGTTTTGGACATGTTCAAAATTTACTACGGCTGGTGACAGTCGTAAGTCCGTCGTGCGATGCTCTACGTCGTCGCACGATGGACATGCGACGGACGTGCGATGGACGCACGATTAGTTTGTGATTATAAGGGTCAAACTAGCACTTAGAATCGTACCAACATCGTGCGATGGACGTGCGACGGTCGTGCGATTGTCGCACGTCCGTCGCACGACAGACCTGTTGATATTCATTATCGTGAGTCAATTGCACGACCGTCGTATGACGATCGCACCACCGTCGTACGACAATCGTACGACGTTCTTAAACATATGTTTTCCTTCTCAACATTCATACCCTACAGTGTAATTATACGATACAATCGTATTCTGATGAACAATGCGTACGTTGAAACAGTAAATCTAGAGCGACACACATTGGGAGAGGTTACGTTTGGTTGTTTTACAGGGGAGGTAGTTACTCTGGAGAGGTAAAAGTATTTGATTATGACATTTATTGAACGTGTTTAGAGTATTAAGAAAGCCATGTTTTCTCTTTCACCAATTTCTATAAATAGCTAATAAGTGTTACAAACTGACCAATCCGGTTTTCATTCCACCAACACACGTTACAACTTCTTTGTCTATACATGTGCTTGTCAACCCTTGAAAGCTATGGCAATACAACGGGACAGGATGGGTTGCTTTGGCTGTTACAACTTCAATGGGTACAAGGACGAAACGTTGCCATTGCGGCAGCTTTAATGAGGGCTCGACATCAGCGAAGAAATGCCCGACGACAGCGTAGATGGTGGGTAAAACCATGGATTCAACGAATGACCCTACTTGGCCAATATGATACCTTGATGGTTGAGCTTGTCAGAGAGTGTGATGGGGACTATGGGACTTTTCTTCGAATATAACCCCATATTTACTGTAGCGTGTTGGACCCCGAATTCAGAAAAATGAAAGGTAGGCCCCTATGAACTAGCCTTTTTCCATTAATTATTCAGTTAAGGAGAAACGCGCTACTATGTGGACATGCGCAGAAATTCATAAACTAGATTTGCCAGTAATAAATGAGAACAAACATACAACTTTGCTGGCGTGTTAGCATATATATGCAAGCAACTGATAGTTAACATCATGGTTATGCACAATTTTTACTTGTCTTGTTCGTTTTTGCATGTATACAAAGTGGATGGGAACGGTATAGTTTTATACAAAAATATATTAATGGCTTAGCGTACAATTAGTCGTCTGCTTATGTTTAATATATAGTGTTGTATATTTAGTTATAAATATGAAGTAGCGACACTTTAAGTTATTTTAAAAACATAATTCTATTCAAAAATGCACATTGGGTTAATTTATGCAAAATTGGTACTGTATAGCTCCAAAACAAGGTTGGCGATCCCTACTTGTTATAAAAAAGGGTTGTCTGTATGATTCTCAACTCATTAGCACTTTAGAATTATTTACGATCGTTGAGTTTTTGTACACTCGATGACAATCACCATTTATTAATAATTTTGCAAGTGGATGGGTTAACAATTTACAAATGTATCATGTACCAATATTAAATACTGAAAGACAAAAGCACACATACAACTGAATGGTTGCTTAACATGGCGTGATATGATAAATAATTTAACATGAATATGTTTGTGTCATATATGCTAGAAATAGACTGAATGAACACGCGACAATTGTTGGTTTGAAAATATTTCATTTATTATTCAAAATTGTATTGGTTTCATATTGTGATTAATAATATCCAGCTGCTGAAACGAAGCCAATAGTTTCACAATTTGATGAATCCTATTGTCGTGCGACGGACGTACGTTCATCTTACGAAGGGTTTATAACAAATTTTCATCGTAGGGCTGACGTGCGTCGAATGTTTTGTCGTGCGACCGTCGTACGACCGTCGTGCGACGGCAGCACGATAGTCTCCAAATTTCCATCGCAGACCCGTCGTGCGTCCGCCGTACGACAATTGTGACCGCTCCACACAATTTCCTTTTCCAGACGTAGGTCGTTACATTTAGACGTAGCTTTACAAGCATCGTACGGCGGAGAAAATTATACGGCAATTGTGAAAGGGGTTTAACGGAGTATGTTTATTTGTGAACATGATACATTGGCCCAGTAGATTTTGTTTCACACTCAATTATAACTACACATTTGGATAAAAGAGTTGAACAAACAATTGGTACAACACGGAGGTCACAAATAACACAGCACCTCTATACATGTATACACTGTTTCTCCTTGGCTGTTTATTTCGAAGTTGGTCGATGTTGAATTTGATATGTTTGCATTCATGGTATGGAATAAAATAATTTACTTCGGGAACATTATGTGAGAACATTGTATCGAAAACTGTAAGGCATAGAAGATACAATGGTCATATTTACATGGGTGTTATTTGCGTTACTTCTGTTGTAGTAGTTAACTCATTCAAGGAGAGAAATAGATTAACTCCTGATCAAGTAACGTGACGATGACGTATAATTATAGTTATTTTGATCTGTATCTAATATGGTACACTATCCATACAAAATACAAACACATTCTCTTATTGGGAAAGTCGCCATATCATACAAATAAACTGTCGCGAACTCCCTTCAGCAAATCCTCATTGTTATACAGTGTACAGTGTGCGTTGTAAGAAACACAATGCGTGCATTGTCGTGTTAATATTGAGAGTGTGTCGGAAGAAATACAATGTCACATTCCTGGGGGAATACTTAAAGGAGAGAAGGAAAAGCTTACACGATAAATCGGTCGTTTGGGATTAAAGCAACATTGTAAGCGGTTGGTTATGTACTTTAGAGATATAGTTTATACATGTAATTCGACTAAAATTTTTCAGATCACCCATTTGGAAGTGAATGTCGTATAACATTCCAAGACAATCAAAATTGGGTAATACATTGATATAGGTTTTCAGTGCTCCAGCTAGGATTTGAAAAGGGCAGGGTGCAAGTTTTTGAATAGGGCACTTTTGGGAGGGTGCGGGAGGGGGTTTTCCCCCGCCTGCCTTAGGGGGGATTGGGGGTCCTCCCCCAAGTGTTTTTGAAGCACACTTTTGTAGATGATTAGATATAGACAAAAACCAAAGTTAAAGTCGGAAAGGTAAGAACGCCTTATATGACACATCATTACTTCTTTCATACAAGGACCTCTATACAAAGAATTAACACCTCATACACAAAGAATTAACGTGTTTACTTATTGTAAAGAAATACAAATTTGACCATTAAAGCGTTAACTGTCATTAGCTAGACGTGAACTTGTTAAGTGTTCACATGTTCACTCACTCCATCGAGTATTGGGGGTAAACATATAACGCATAATGTAGAAAAACGTCTCAGAAGATGTCACACAGTATGTGTTGGTTTAGCACAAATTGCATATCGCCAGTCTACGGCTGTGAATGTCGTCTAGCTGATGTTCCCAGTGGATGTTGTGTCCTATGTGTATATAACCTAAAGTAACGCCTTGCAGTTTTATTGTGCGCTGTTGCCTCTGTAGTATTATACGACATATTTCGCTGGCTTAGAATTAGAAGGTCATAACTACAAAATCGATATTTTAAGAAAACGAGAACAACTGTCTTAAAACTAAAACTGAGAACTGAAAGCTTTTTAATCTTCGGTTTGGTCTACATGACCAGTTCCGATTTTCATGAAATTAGGCTCATAAGAAGCGCCTGATTTATTTTAAATATGCATGAGTCTTATAAGGTCGTAAGTAGCACTGCACTTACGACATTCTAATTCTTAGCCAGCGAATTATGTAAAATATTATTCAAAATATGAATACTTGGCATGCACAGAATTCCAGGAATGGCGTGGAGTTTGTTCTGCTCGGGTGTGCACAATTTTCGGACTAGCGCTACTAGCACTATACGCTTATAAAAAAATTGATACAACAAACCTTATTATATAGAAAAACTATTTATGAATACTGTTCGTCGATTGTACAAAATTGTATCGGATTACGCCAATTGTTATGTGGTTATTCTTCTTCGACCGATTATAATTTAGATATGGTGATGAACTGCGTTGTTTGCATCTCCCGACAGATGGGTCGTGAATGACGGGTCTGTATGTCAAACATTCTGTCGTGTTTCCTCTAAATGCAGGAGCCGTCTGATCTACTGCATCCATTTTTAGAGTATACTACAAAAACGTTATGTTGTCCAAAGTGCTCATTCACTTCATATCTAGCCACCATTTATGTAACTGTTGCTGTCTGACGGGCTTCGGTGTTATACAGCGAGTTCGTATTTGTAGCTAAGGATTATAAAATACTCTAAGAGGAAGTTATGCATGACACCTGTAACCATGTTACATGTACACAAGTATATAGGTAGTCACTGGTGTCTGTGTGTTGTTGATAAGTTGTTACCTTATATAATAAGCTATTAATAGGTATCACGTGACGGGTACGTAAGATAACAGATTTGGAGATTTGCTAGAAACTTGATATTCTGTAGGTCACGTGCTTGCTGGAACAGGTATCATTGGTTCCGGCACGAACAAACATTTTGAGTTATTGTCTGAAGTCTTAGTTTCTGGGCAGTGGAAGTTAGGTGTCCAGTGGGTATGGACGTTATCATAATGACTAATAACTGGATAATATTTTGTGATAATATCGTGTGAACACTATTATGTTTGATTACTGAAACTAGTGTAAAAACGTTATGGAAATAAATATATAAACTGGAAGTGTAGTTGATTATCACATCTATGGATGCTATTATGTATTTGTATAATTTACATATAAATATATCGTAACATTCCGACAACCATCTTTGATCCCGGGAGCGATTCGCTCAAGTTATTATGAACATACATATAACAGAAACAGTAACACTGCCGTTACAGGGATGGAGCGAACAGCAAAACACGAAGCTATACCAAGCAAAAGTATAAGGTTACACACCCCTTAAAAGATAAATAAATATCCTCGTTAGCTATGCAGATTTAAAAGCTTATATAGAAGTCGCTGTTAGTATTGTGGTATACATACGAACAAGCCCATTTCACATTGATTATTTATACAAGGTTGGTTGCCTTTAAAATTCATCAGACATCAGAAAGCAGGAACATCTTATAATGAGCGTAGCCTAGCGTAGTATTAACGGTAAATACAAATTGAAACTGGGTAGTTTAATCTATATAATTATGTGCGATGTTCAATACTTAGAAATGAAGCAATGTCGTATTTTGTTTGCCATGGGAAACTACGTTATGTGTAAAAGTATCAATCGTCAGGTTTTTAAAATGTTTGAAAAACTAGTTCATTGTGATAGCATAAACTAACGTACGCCTAGTTTACGTTGCATACATATCAGACCTAACATGATGCATATCAAATGTAATCACCAAATAAATCAGAGAGACATGTGTGTATGGGTTACGATGTATTGGTTATTTAACGTTGATTTACTATAATATTAGTTATCTCTTAATCATTAAGTAATCATTATGCGTTGCAAGAAATTGGATATGATAGTTTTATCGTATAAATGTTTTATACTGAGATATAATAAGACAATGAGACAATATCCAGTAATTAGAAATAAAGGACATATGACTGGGACCGTGCATTTTTATTGCAGATTTACTTACGACCTTCTCATTCTAAGCCCCCGAAATGTTTAATAATTGATTATGAATGACATGTGTTTCCTTTAATGCACCAGGTTGCCTTTCATTTTAATGCGGATTGAAAACATCCTGCTATGTAAAACAAAACATTTATCTCTTTTGCGATAACTCACCGTGTAGTGTTTAATGCATTTTGATACGAAACAAACTACTCATCATTTATATATCATCATATATTTAAATGTGATGTAAATATATTCTTTAAAATCACCACAACAGTTCTGATACTATTGTTCGGTTGAACGGATATATAGTTTCTATTCATTACAATATCAACTGTGCATGTACGCAACTTCTCCCACCGACACAACATACATAATACGATCATTACTGTGCATGTTTCTATTATCGGTTGCGTGTCTTGTTCTGTAGCCGGTAAATTACCACATGTTGCACTGCTTGTCTTCACATGCGTACACATTTCAACTTTCCTTTCTGATTTCACTTTAGTCTACAATGTATTAATCGTCAAAGTTTCATTTTTTCAGAATAGGTGACAATACTATACACTTCCATTTGATAATGGTAAGGGACCCCATTCACCATTATTCTACTGATGTGTGCAGATAAAACAATTAGTATACAATAACTAAGGTAACGCGACAACACGTATTAAAAGTATTACACAGTATCCATACCACAAGGGACGCTACATATACTGTATTACGATATTGATTGCTCGTTGAAATTATATTGCTAATATTGTTATTGGAGTGTGTGCAAATATCAATTACAAGTGAAACAACTGTTTTATTTAAAGTTCGTTTTCATTCACTGAAGTAGGAATAATAGACAATACAGGAAGGTCAAAATGAAATTAACGATTGACCCACCATGGTCAAAAAGTGTTCTAAATTTAGCTTAGACAATTTAGTAAAGGAACAAACTTATTTAAACTTAAACATTCACTAAATCCATTATTCAGTACTTGTTATTCAGTCCAATAGTGAAATAAATTTGTCAGAACAAAATCGGAAGTGAGCAGGGTCATTGAATATGTAGGAACTCCGACAGGAACCGGACCGTCTTGAAATCGAAACTTTAACGTTATTGCATTCATTTTAAATTCAAACAAAATAAAGTGAAGGCGCATACTTTTAATTTGTGTCACCCAGAATAAGTCAATCATCATTTTTTTAGTAATGAAGTTTGCCCATATATCTCGAGTCAAATCCAAAAACATTTACCAAACACATTTGCGGTGTTGCCAATTCAATACGATTGATACCTGTACTAATGATTTGTTATTATAATAACATGCTAATTTATAATTAAGAAACCATGATGTGCGACATTCATTGTCAGAGGCAGTATACTGGCTTATTTGGAACATCCTTTTTAGGTGATATGGATGGTACGTTCTTTATATGTCTCTTGAACGTATAGTTAGGCTGGGCTACGAATTGTCTGTGTAGCACAGTATGTATGTCATATATAATAGAGAAAATTATCCAAAAAGCATCCCATCTCAAATTATGTATGACATAATTGGCAGAGAATAACTCGTTGAATTTCATTATAATTTGGAGTCATGACGTATCTCTACAAACACGATTCGGGTAACAGTGTTATTTCGAACTTTATATAGTATACATGTGCTTTTAAAATTAGTACTTGATAATGAAGACATAAGTAATGAACGATATACATGTATCCTTGGGATTCGGATTAAATTTAAAGTCTGTAAATGTGGATGTGTCATTAAGTCGTGTGATTCCCAACATAATCGTTGTTGGCACATTGTATGTACAGTATACACACATGTACAGTGTATGTTTGCATCATGTCCATGTTATAGATAATATCATGGATACGGTGTTGTCTATAACATCAGAATAAAAACTAATATAATTGAACTAAACTTTCCCTTAAAGCTTCATATAGTGATTCAGAATCATTAGTTGTTGTGATTTATTTCCCTCTGGGGTTCCACGTACTTGTATGCTGTTTATTGTGTGTTCCAGTATGACCTAATGAACTCAGTGGTGAAAGCGACACTGTAATTGCTGAGCACAAAATATTCCCACGACCAAATATATTAGGTTATCATTTTACATTCGCAGCCAACTCAGGAGATTCCTGAGAACACATTGGTTACTTTGCACAATCACTTAGTACGGTTCCAGATAAACTATATATCACAAGTGCGTACAGACGGCGAATGATTAGGACACGCACAACTTTGAATCAAAACATGCTTTCAAGATCAATGACCACGGGCATCAAATCTAACAAGCATTGTAAAATGACTAGAACACTTAAACTGTCGGAGCAATATTTATTACTGTAATTGATATATCATGATAAGTTACATGTATTAGTAGTCAACCACGTTTCTACACAATGAGTAAATGTTGTAGTATCGTAAGCAGAATTAATATCTCTGCCTCGTTGTCGATAAGCCATAAAACTACACTAAAACTACATGTGATATAGACTAACAGCATGACAAAGTCGTTTGTTGTTAGACCGTGAATTGTCATTCGGCAGACAAAATATAACTTATTGCTGGACAAATTAATTCCTCAATATAAACATTATGGTTAGTAACCTGTGAACTTATGAAGGAACTCCTGTCAAAAATGTAGGACGAAGTTGCGTCCATAAGACTGCTACACTAATTATCTTATAGTGCATAAAAACGAAGGACCATAATTCTGGCAATATTATCGCAGGGAAAGTTCCTTTCCTCTATGCATATATACAAGCTGATGTTGTTCATCTGTGAATGTTTTAAAGTCCTGCTGAAACTGTTGGATGAGATGTACCAACAATAACTTTTCACTATACACTCATATGGGACTTTAAAAACGCATCACTTGACTCAAGGTTAAATATCGCTTAAATTGTTTATTTTATTAAAAACCTCTGCTCTCTGGTTCATTGCTCTTTCCTGCATATAATTCAATTTAGTTTGTAAATAAATGATATCTCGCGGATACCTCAAACACATTCACCACATGCAATTTAAATGAACATTGTATTTCAGTGCGTATATGCACAATATATTTTAATTGTTGCATTATGTCGATGTTTTAATAAACATCGTCCATTGTCAAAGGTAATAGCTTTATTCAGTGTTCTCACGCAACCTATTACAGTTTTATAATAGAGTCTGTGGCCGACGGCACGTAATCTACGCCAGTGCAATGTGAGAAAATTATTGATATAAATAAAGATTGATTTATACTGATTTAGTATTTAATTCATTCTATGATTATCAACGTTACACGTAGGACATACATTATATCTCAAGCTGAGATTGTTTATGGTTCCCGTAAAGGAATGAGTTGTTTACTAACAAAACTTGATATGGGGATGTCGTAAAAAACATTTACCGACACATGGTTTGACAATTCAAACAATCATATGATGTAATAACTTTTATGCACAGCGGTGCATTGCGTGAGAAAGCCTCTCCCTCAATGATTTGACAAGTTCTTTGTCGTTCCATTTTAATGACACTTAAACGCAATTGTATTCGAACATAAGTCACGAAATGAATTAATCTCTACCGAATGCGCAGACGTTCGACAAAATGCAAGGCGAGTTGTTGCAGTGTTGTATTTAATATTGACTGTTATTAGTAATATAAGTGTTCGTATTTATATACACTTATGTGTATAATTCAATTAATATTTGTTCTTATAGTACGTGGTGCGGAGACATAATGTAAAGCAGCTCTACGTTCAAGGAAAGTAACATGCACACATGTTTAACAATCACGGGTTTTTGTCGATATAATCCTACGTTGTACGCTTCGTTTGCGGCATACAATTTGAAAGTTCTAATTCCCGTTTTTCCGTTCTTAGTTCGAAGTGTGTACGGATGCTCGGATTTTACTATTCACATTCTTTCCTCAGTCCGCTATTATGTTTAATTAAACAAATACACGCACACCACCTCCGGATATGGTAAGCCAAATTTGGCGTATGTGACAAACATGTTTTCTTAAACATACCGTTCAACGATCAACAGGTGAGTACCAGGAGCGAAACGTACGTACATAATGTTTCTTGAACGCAAGGCTGGCTTGATATTCACTAAGCTTCTTGGGGAAAATTTTAATCGTTTGTTGACGTATTGAAATAAACAAATATTTTGTAACATTTCTACTAAAATGTAACATAACTCAGGGTTTTCTTAGTGATTGTTTAAGATCTTCACATAATCAGGGGGGATAAACACGTGACCATAATTTGAAACAAGATGGCGGCGTAGACGCGAATATTATCGTTTTGGGACTATTATTTCAAGGTAAGTACGGAATATAAGCATCTTACATACCCTATCATACGGTACTTAAAACGCGCTTTCCAGCGGTGTATAATATGCTTGTCTGGTATGTTTACTTTCTGAGACCAAAATTTTGAGTCGAGCACAAGAAGCCATGGTGTATTTCACGCTATAGATGAATTTTAGTGTTTTTGTGACCAAATCGCACTTTTATGGTGTATTTAAGGCAACTACTTACTAGAAATAGTTTATAATGTATGTCAGCACAATTCATTGGCTCATATCTATCATATTACGAAATTTATCAATTTTGAAATCAGAAAGAAACGATGGTGCATTTCACGTCCAATCCACAACAAAGAATGGTGCATTTCACGCTGACATATTTCATTACAGAAATGAGTGTTATTTTCTCATATTAATTGTATAAAGCATGTATCCTGACATCTCTTATTGTAATTCACGAGTCGTATCTTATATACATGAAGTGCGCCGGAGATAACACTAGCATTTGTTTGCAATTAAAAATGACAATTCGATGCATTTCCGATCTCTTATTTTGTTCATAATCACTTTAAAAAGGATATTTAATCTCAGACTACACCTGAAGGTAGAGTCAAGTGTACCGTGCAGTGTTTATATTGTCATTTTCATTTGTAAACACGCAGTGGGGAAATTCCCCGATCGGCAATTATGAATGAAATATTGCCCGACCTGGCGAAAAAAATGTCAATTTATTTATACCTTTGAAGACTTACCTTGTCATAAAGATATTTGACCAAGCGATAATCTGAACAAATGCTTCATATCACATTGTTTATATTCAAGATACTACCGTTCAAAGTTCCTTTGAAATGTCTAGATTCTGAGATATATAGCTTTACAAACTGCCTTATTCGACCACAGTCTAATTTCATTGTATTAACTTGTCAGCTTTGGAAACTTCTACTATTCAAAATGTATTTACTTACCTAATCAGCAAAGTGAACATAGAATATAGACAATGTGAAATAGTTCGGAACTGTAAGATTTAAGATAAACCTTTTGTGGTACGAAATATGCAATCAGGTTGTCATTATGTCAAATATCCATATGCACAGGTTAGATTTTCAAAAGTATACGTTTCTATTGCCCAATCAGGCAATTTATGGAGCAAAAGTTCCCGATCAGGCAAGTTGTTAAGGGAATGCCCGAATTTCCCGATCGGGCAATTTCCTCCACTGACAAAGGCTAATGTTGTCATGGGCTTACTTTACATAAAAATAACCCCTTGAACACATTTTTTCTTGTAGGATGGTGCGTGAACGAAGTTACAAAGACATTGTCGCCGAAAATCTTGCTGCAGCACACCAGCGTTTTCAAAAGACTTCTAGATCGTTTACTGATAATTGATTATACAACCTTGTCATACGAGGAATAATGAGAAATAAACAAATACAATATGACGATGATTTCGTTTATTAAACAACACATTCGAGTAATCACATATAAAATTTATCAATCACAGGAAATTATAACATAATCATCAGCAAAATAAAAAGTATCCACATTTAATGTGTTTATATGACAATGCTTAATGAAAAAAAAATGCAAGTTGAAACATTGTGGCTATTGACTGCTCACCCTATTAAAGAATTCCATACAAAGCAACACTGTAATTCTGAACATGACGGGGAATAACTAATGTTTTGTTCAAAAAGCATTTTGTTTATTAAAACAATAACTCCATACAGTTGAACTATTGTTTTCTGGCTATAAACATCAATACAGGTAATATTGCTAAGGAAATCAATTGTGATATCAACAATGTCTAAAGCATTTTATTGTAAATTGAGTCAAACTTAGGTATTTTTCAAATTACCTCCCTTCGTATTAAAATACGAACATATTTACCGTTGCGTTTGTGATCAACTCTAAGAAAAAAATTGTTGATATCTTCAATCGAATGTGTCAATTAAAAAGCAATATAATGCTCATTTATCAGTGGGGGGAAATTGCCCGATCAGGAAATTCTGCTCGGTCAATAAAATGGTCAATTTAAACAAACGTCAGAAGAACTGAAAAGTTCTGATAAAGATATTTTACCAAGCGAAAATCTGAACACATGTATCATATCACAAAGGGTATTTCGAAGATACTTTCGTTCAAATTTCTCTTCAATTTTCTATAGACTCTGAGATTTCTAGCCTTAAAAACTACCAATTTTGCCGATTATCTGAACACATGTATCATATCACAAAGGATATATCAAAGATACTATCGTTCATATTTCCCTTCAATTGTCAATAGATTCTGAGATTTATAGATATATATATATATATCGCTCGGTTCACTTGCCCGTTTCTGGCAACTTTCTACTATTCAAAATAAATTTCCTTGCCCGATCGGGTAATTTAAATTGCCAAAAAGGGAAAGTGAAAAAAAACAAAAAAATCGGATTCTTGACAATGTAAAAAAATTATGAACGGTAGGATAAAGGTGCTATCCGATCATCTCCATGTCAAATCAAATATCCTTATGTACAGGTTAGTTTTTTAAAATGGTGGGCGTTTCTATTGACCGATCAGGCAATTTTTGGAGCAAAATGTCCCGATCGGGCAAATGGTAAGGGGAATCTCCGATTTGCCCAATCGGGCAATTTCCTCCACTAAATTGCATATACATAATGTGATACCTTTATCATAAGGCACGTGTGTATTGCAACCAAACAAAGGAGCATTTAATGCATTATAACATATTAGCTCAAACCAGTCTCTGTGTAATTTCTTTGTTATGCGTATAATTGAGTCGTTTGACCTATCAAAAATAATTTTATCCATACTTCTACATTTAGTCTTGTATTCTTGATATACTTTCTCGTCCATCTATGACTACTCGAACCACGACTTGACAAACCAGTTTTCCTGGACTGTATTCTAACACGGACATGAATGTGTGATATATAATTCCACGATTCCAAACAATACACACTTAATATTTTAAAACGAGCCGGGTTCCTCTCCACGGACACAAGCAACACGGATGAGGCGTCTGTTGCGTCTCATGTGATCATGAGACCCGATATGCTTCTAAGTTCTTAAGACCTTTCCACACACGCTGTTTAGTCTTGCTGTTCTCGTGTCTTCAATCATATCTAAGAAATGATATATTGTTAGTTAGAAAACAAGTACTAACACTGTAAGTACAATAACATACTAAGAGAGTTCCGGTTTATTATTCACTCATTCAAAACATGCATATGTTATTGTTTATCTGTTGTACAACATCCCGATGTATCCATTTGCCATATCCAAATAACAAACAAACAAACGTTCTTAGACTAATACCTTTTTTCTAACAGAATAAAAAACATTGCAAGAGGAACCAATTACATGAATGAGAAATTGTGGTGAATTATCTATCACATGTGTATCGTAAAATAACGTGAAATGCACCATCGTTTTATTTAGCGTGGGATGCACCAATTCATGCAAAATTGATAAATGTCTTAAATATTATAAATATGAGCTGATGATTTGTGCTGACATACATTATAAACTATTTCTAGTAAGTAATTGCTTTAAATACTCCACAAAAGTGCGTTTTGGTCACAAAAACACTAAAATTCATCAATAACGTGAAATACACCACGGCTTTTTGTGCTCGACTCAAAATTTTGGTCTTAATGTTCTCAGAAAATAAACGTACCACACATGCATATTATACACCGCTGGAAAGCGCGTTTTAAGTACCATATGATAGGGTATGTAAGATGTTTAAATTCCGTACTCACCTTGAAATAATAGTCCCAAAACGATATAATTCGCGTCGACGCCGCCATCTTGTTTCAAATTATGGTCACGTGTTTATCCCCCCTGATAATAGTCCTCGGTCCTGAAAATAAAATAATTATATTGCTTTTTTAGTTGATACGCTTGTACAATGTAAGATTATAGCAAAGGTTTAGTTTCGTACTAACTTAAACGATGCTTTGCGAATACTAGGCCTAATTACAGTATACATAATTGTATTGATTTTCTGACTTGTGTTTGCTGATGACTTGTTAATACATGTAGTATAATATAAAGACTTCTATAAAGAATTTCACTTGAATAATCACTCATTACTTACCACAATTTCTGCATACAGTATTCATTGACAAAATGTTAAACTGTACTTTAACCAGTTTTAAATCAATCACTAAACGTTAACACAACAACTATCAATATCCCTTGTATGTGTTTATTTCCCCACATTGGCTTTTTGCTATTACGTTTGTTTATACGAGTTGTACGCCATTTCCCAACATCAGAAGTTTATTTTATCACAATTATGTGGTTACATTGGCTATATAATACAATTAAAGCAACACATGTAACCAGACATGACCCCTAGGTATTGCTTCCTGAAAATATATCTGGATCATCTGAGCAAAACTTTATTTGATTTATTTTACAATTTTTGCAGTTACATAGTTGATATAATATACTCACGGCAAACGTAGTGTATGCTTTTAGAACACAATATGTGACAAGCCGAGAATATAGTATCCATAAATAGCATGGGTGTTATTTACAACTTACTGGTAAATATCTCAGCCCCTCATCGATTTGTTGCCCAATAAGTTTTATATGTAGTTTGATATAGGTCGTTTGCGGCGAAAGAAATCGTCTAAAATGAAGATCTCTCAGTATTTACTGCACCTACAAGTATAAGATTTTGCACGAGTTAATGAAATGTGTCTACCTAATAAACAATTAAGTCTAAGCAACATCGGGCATGTGTGAACAAAGTTTTGTTCATAAGTTCTGTGTAAAACATTTGTAGTTTACAATGAAACTTCATGTTAGAAGACTCGATACGCACAACAGCCAATTTTGTGGTCACGTAACACGTCTAACGGTAGTATTACGTATTTGTATCCTATTTAATATAGCATATACGAGGCCCGTCTGTGCATCAGTACTGTCTGTGTGTATCATATTTTCGGATCCAAACGTACAAATGGCTTGCGTCGAGCAGCCTCCTTCTCGAACTATAAAAGCACGGGTTTTACATCGTCTTTAAACGATTTTGACAGCTTAATATTATGCATTCTTCAAACATGTGAATGTCGATTTCAGACCAATACTAAAGGTTTGGGTAGATGTATATTACTCAATTATTTAGGACTGGTTCAGTCATAAGACTACATGCCATTGCGCACATAAACATTACAAAGCTTATATTAAGTTCTTAATTTAACATTATTATATACATGTATGTCCATGTATGAGTATAATTATACAAAGCCTATGTAGCTTAGTGAATATGGGTTTGGTTTTCACTGCTTTTTCGTGACACAATGTATTACATGTATTATACATAGTATGTATACACACAAGCAACATACCTAAATAAATCGACTTGTATGGGCCTGTGAACACGGATTATAACAGTTAAAAACATGACAATAAAGCATCAATGGAATACCAGATTACCTCCCTGCGTCAAAGTGTCCCAATTCAAGTAATATCAATATACAATAAAGAATAAGCTGGTTTAAATAAGTAATTAAAAATTATTAAATTTGAAATGGGAGTAGGTAAAATGTAATTATGATTATAGGTATTTTTTTATCAACATGATGGATAGATATTTAACAATTCAAAATTTAGACGATTTTTTTCGCTGCAAACGGGCTATATAAGTTTTTAGATCCATAAATAGCTCCACATTTCCTTTCCATTCACGTCTGTCAGTGGCATATAAGAATTCATTCACAATTAAATTTTGGAAGTAAAAACAACTAAAATAATGAGATTATTTACATCCGTCGACAGATGTTGAAATTCCAAATTCACACGTCACCTGTTTTTTTGTAAACAATATGTTGATGTGATTCCCAATTCAGATTAATTTATGCTATACTTTTACTTTAATTTTTTCGACAGGTTCTTCGCTAGTAGGAGTATGCATAATAATATTTAAAACAAATACTAACGATAATGTTCTGTTCTTCTGAATTTATCTATGCCATGTACAGTAATGACAGAAATAAGATCAAAAAAGGCTTACAGTCATATTTGTGATATTGTCAGGAAAGGGAACACCTTTTTTTAAAAAGGAAACTGGATGCATGTGTAATTAATCTCCATTAATGTTCCTGCTGCATGCTGTTTATACAATGTTTATACTAGAAGCTCAGTCACATGATACCGCAATGTTACAAGATAATTACGACAAAATACAGCTTGAATTATGATTGCTAGGTCTATTGACAAATACTGCTGCATAATTAAGGCAAATAGAAAACTAGGGTGTTATTATTTAGCAACGCTGTTACCTAATTATAAGAATATCTAATTGCACGTGAATGTGCAATTTCGAGCAACTTATTAATTATTGTCGTAACAGTGAAATCCGACACGCAGTTATGTGGCTCCATATGATTGATTACATTTCTATTTTATTACAATATTAATGGAGCCATATAACTGCCACCACTTAACCTCATGATTTCATGAAATCTTTCGTAAAAATTATGAGATATTTCATGAAAACATATAATTATCATGAACACAGATAAATTATCTTAACACGAAATTCTGCTTGTTAGTGCTCTGAACTGACACCACATAAAGATGATGCTTTCACGAAACTAAATTAGTTTTTCATGAAAACATTAGTGGCTATGGCTCCATAGTTTTGGTGAAAATAATCGACTTTCGTGAAAAGTTTCCCGAAACGTAAAAATGCATTCGTGAAAAATAATCGACTTTCGTGAAAAGTTAGTTGGTTTCTTAAAAAAGATAACAGGAATGTTGTGGCAGATCAAAGCAGTAACTGGCTACTTTTCACGTTAAGACATTTATCTTGCATTCATAATATTTTTTCTGTTTTCATGAAATCCCTCGTTAATTTTTCATAAAAAATAATATTTAAGTGGTGGCAGTTATATGGCTCCATACATATTCAAAACAAGTATAATATTATTGTTTTATTTAAGTCTATCAAGAGAGGAATTAACTGAATTAAAAGCGGTACTTCATGTAACAACCCATACGTATTTAAAGCTGTAACTTGTGATCATATGATCTTGCAAATCGGAACAGTGTTTTCTGAAAAAAAGCCTTTTCGTAAATATGGCCTTATACAAAAGCTTCGTCGATTCTGAAAATATACTAAACAAAATATGAAATACAAAGCGGCCGTCCGTCACTTAGTACGATACATCAACATATACTTTTTTTACATATAAAGTCTTTATTCTAGGGTTGTAAATGTAACATGTTAATGGTGTAACATTTAATGACCAAACGATACTACTAATATTAGACCTTAATGGAGCTAGTGTCCGACGTATATCCGCTCGATACGATAATCACGTTGATTGTTGGTATCATTAGTCAGTTGTGTGACTTTTCCCAAATAAGGACATATAACGACATATTTATCTGAAGCGAAGATGTCACTGTTTTAATGTTCTCCATATACATATTATACGTACGATATTTAACGAAGCAAATTGTACGGATTGAAATATTTCTTCTTAATTAGGGAATTGATTTGTATATTATCTGTTTGAGTAAGTCGCGTATTTCCTTCATTTTAGTTGACGTTATTTTAACAACAACGTTTGGATACGTTCATATTCTAATTGATGAAACGATTACTAAATCATGGTGGTCATAGTTATTTTTCAAATATGCTGCATGCCATAGTTTATGCGAACATGTTTTCATTTGGACCGAAGTGGCAAGAATAACTTCGGTTCGTTTTCTGTAGAATTTTGTGGAAGACCCGACATTCATAACTTGTTTAATACAGTATTAGCATAGCATCATAATTGACTTATCATCACATAGCATCAAATTTTGTTACAGTTTAACGTACTGACTTGAACTTCTTCTTGTGTGTGTTCATTTTCGTACATTTCGTGCTCTGCCATTTCTGTTGAGTGCTTCCTTATATGTCCGGTTTGATATTACATCTTTGCTCGTTAAACTAGAGCCGTAGTATTATAGATGTGTCAAGACAAACATTATGCCACGCGAATAGACGACCCGTTATGCTATTATTGTGTCAACTGGGATTAATGACGCACGTAGAGAAAACCGCGAATTGGGAATTAATAAAATAAACTACTCAATCTTTGATAATGGTCATCCAGTCCTCTTGCTAAATTTCGAACAAAAATGCAATATAGTGTCTCTTAACATAGATCTGAAGCATTCAAATAACTTAAACATTGGAATGAGGTCGGGCTGCTCAGCAAGTAGGCATCTTTATTCATCTACAAATGTACCTTAGTTTACGTATCACATGAACTTTTCGACATATATCAGAGTTTTGAAAAGTATACTAAGTCACGCATTGTATATAGTACCGGCGATCTGAAGTGGTTGACTTCAATAACTATCAACTTCGTAGGACAAGAACTTATTTGGTTCCATATATGTAAGAATGGTACATTAATTGAGGTTGTTACTGATAGTATAATGGATTAACTACACCTATGTTTTCATGTTGACATGCAATGCCTTCACGAAATGCAAATGTAGCAAGACATCTGATACGTACTGTATATATGGTGCGCTGTTTGCTTACGCTTAAAATATATTCAACACATTGTCTTGGTGGGAATATTGCCGTTTATTTTTCTTTGTATTTTAAGTTTGATCAAAAAAGGTGTACACCATAATAAATAAAAATAATATTCCAGGCCTCAGAAATAAATAAAAACACTGATACAAATATAAGACATAATTCTCTACAATCAATTAAACGTACGACGATTGAATATATTTATGCGAGTACAGTGTAATCTGAGAAAACCGAACACCCTTCGGACCGCCTGATTTGTTCGGATTTCACAACAGTTCGGTATTGTGAAACTACAACTGTTTTGTTATCTTAATAGACCTTGAGCTGACAATTGACCCTGCTCCCCCCCCAGGGGGAATTTTCAACACTATGATTTTCTTAAACCTTATGGTAGGTGGCATTCACAGACAAAAGTTTGCAAGTTTCTGTTGGGGCTTTAACGAGTTACGGAGATTTCAAATACGTGACTGCGATTTTCTACAGGAATCACTAATTTTGCTTTTATGATATTATAAACATACCAATTGTTCAATAAATCATGTGAATAAGACATTTATGTATGTTAAATGTATTTAAAATTGAAACTATCAGTTGTACAAATTATTATAGGCAAAAATGTGATATAACATACGTAATTTACGTTACTTTGCATGAAATTACTAGAATATTAAAAAAACAGTCAACGTATATGACGTTTTTAAGTTAAGAAATGATGATACTGATTAGTATGCAGCTCAATAATGTATAAAGCTTATAGTACAACTACACAAATAGTTAATTGAAATGAAATGCCATGTAAATTACGTTACCTTTAAAAAATATGGGTTTTTTTCAACAACATTTCAGTTAAAATTTCGGTAAAACACATAAAGTGGGGTGACAATTGGTGATTTTTTGGGGGTAGCGGGTGACAGCTAAAGTAGAACAAGCAATGTTATATACCAAAATGTTCGCTTATGTAAGTTCTTTATGGAACTGCCGATATAAATTGTCAATACGTGGTGTGGACCCGGAAATTCAAGATGGCGTCCAAGATGGCCGCCATAATTTACAAATACACTTAAAATTCTATTTTCTCATGCATTTTTATTTATTTATGTATATAGTCACAAATATTTGCTTAGATATTATTCATTTGATAATGTGCATCATATGGACAAACAAGACTGACCACTTTGAAGTCAAGGTCAAGGTCATTTCAAGGTCAAGTTACGAAACATATTCCCCATGGGATATGCAACACTGCAAAGTACAGGCATCCCAAGATCATATGGGGTACATAACACTTGTCAATACAACCACCCAATGTCACATTCGGTACTCACTATCACAGAGTACAGCCATACAATGCCGTATGGGGTAGTCACTACCACTTCTTATTGTCATACTAGGCCATAAGGGGTACCAAACCCTTTGTTATGCTTACCACTACCAATTACACCATTATCAGGCATGCCTGGGTACTCATCACCATCATATATTAGGCCTGACTGGGGTGTAACCAACACCGAGTACACCCATACCATGCCCTTAGGCGGGGTTCTTAAAACACTTAATAGTCAACCCAGGCCTTATGGGGGACTAATAACACTGTCTATACATACATTCCATAACCAATTGAGTACTTACAATTGCCCAATACAACCATTCCTATTGAATTCTTAATGGCGCCAGCTATATCTGAGGCCCTATGGGATACTTAAAACCAAGAGGACAGCCAACCAAGAACATATTGGGTACTCACCACCCTTAATTATAGCCATAGTATGCCATAATAGATACTCACAACAACTGAGTAAAGTCATATACATGTAAGTTTCTATATGGTACTCACTATTACTGAGCACAGCTGTACAAGGCCATATGGGTTACTCTCTAGTACAAAACTACAGTCATATAAGGCCCAAAAGGGCACTCATCGCAAATAATTACTGATTTCATACCCCATATGGGTGCTCATAACCAAATGACTTACAGTCTCACCAAGTTGTACAGGGTACAAAGGAGTCACAACAACATAGTTCTGACATCCAAGGCCCAATCACCACCAATTACAGTTTATATTTTGCACTAAGTGGTCCACATAACCATTGAGTACGGTCACACCTGACTGTATCAACTATACTATGTCCTAAGGGGTTATCGGACCAACTGAATACTGCCATACAGGTGCAATATAGCCATCATTGGCTTTATTGGGTAATTCTCCACCACCAACCAGCCTTCTTAGGCCATATGCCCTACTCACAACTACTATGTACGGCCATACTATGCCTGAGAGATACTCATAGTCACTGAGGAAAGCCATTCAATGCCCTATTTGGTACTTAACACTGCCTAGTACAGCCGTCCCATGCTAGCTTATGAACTCACCTCCACAAGTTCAACCATCCCAGGTACCGATTGGGTACCCACCTATACAGAGAATAGCCATCACAGGTCCTATTGACTATCCTATACCACTGAGAACAACCAGCTCAGGGCCCATTTGGTACCAACCTCCTCTGAGTACAGTAATCTCAGGCCCTGTTGGGTACCCACCACCTCTGAGTACAGACATCCCGAGCTGTATTGGATGCCCATCACCAGAAAGAACAGCCATCCCAGGTTCCATTTGGTACCCACAACCTCAGAGTACAGTCATCTCAGGCCCTATTGGGTACCCACCAAAGCCATTTTTGGTACTCAACATCACAGATTATGCCATCCCATGCCTCATTGGGAACCCACCAACATAGATTTCAGCCCTCCTAGACCATATTGGGAACCCACCAACACAGATGTCAGCCATCCTATGCCATATTTGGAACACACCAACACAGATTTTAGACCTCCTAGGCCATATTGGGAACCCACCTACACAGATTGCAGCCATCCTAGGCCATATTGGGAACACACCAACACAGATTTCAGCCATTCTATGCCATATTGGGAACACACCTACACACATTTCAGCCATCCTATGCCATATTGGTAACCCACCAACACAGATTTCAGCCATCCTATGCCATATTGGGAACCCACCAACACAGATTTCAGCCATCCTAGGCCATATTGGGAACACACCAGCACAGATTTCAACCATCCTATGCCATATTGGGAACCCACCAACACAGATTTCAGCCATCCTATGCCATATTGGGAACACACCAATACAAATTTCAGCCATCCTATGCCATATTGGGAACCCACCAACACAGATTTCAGCCATCCTAGGCCATATTGGGAACACACCAACACAGATTTCAACCATCCTATGCCATATTGGGAACCCACCAACACAGATTTCAGCCATCCTATGCCATATTGGGAACTCACCAATACAGATTTCAGCCATTCTAGGCCATATTGTTTAACTTCCCCACTTATAAAGCCATACAATGTCATATGATGCAGCAATTCCTGACTACATGTCGTATGTAACACATGCAATACTGGCTCTAGACAGATATGGAAATATAAGCAGAGGCTTCAAACAATGAACAGTAACACAGTCTACACTATTTTTTAAGAGTATTTTACCTTAAATGATCTTGTCCTCTCACTGGTCAGTATTGCACAACAATTCAGGTAGTCGCCGTAAGATAATTATGCACCTATCAATCGATTCCTCCTGTGGGGGAGTGGTGGACAGACCAATAGGAATTGGACAATTTACTTTTGGGGTCTAGTAATTCCTGGTGCACCCTAGAGAATGTTTCAAACTTATTTTCAAACATACACTGTGGTTTTGAATTTGTATGTAGTGTGATTAAATAACTGACATACGATTGTATAGATGTAAATAGTAAATGTTTAAAAGTCATGTGTGTGCATAGTGTTCTCATGAAGATATTAAATCGAGGGGCAATCTGTGTCCCAGTTTCATAGTTTGATTATTAAATGTGTGTGTGTGTATTAAGTTAAATACATTTGTATAAAGCAAACTTTACAATATCATATATGCTGTAATTTTAACACAATGTTGACTTATCTTTGTAAAATCTCAAACGTACAAGTACAAATACTTGTACGTTTGAGATTTTACAAAGATAAGTCAACATTGTGTTAAAATTACAGCATATATGATATTGTAAAGTTTGTAAGTAAGGTAACGTAAATTGAAACATAAATTCTTTTGTTAAAATACATGTGTTGAAAGTTCAAATGCAAACTGCGATAAAAGATATTTTGATTTCAAAATCAATTATTTTTTAGTGGTAAAGTTTATCTAAAGTCAAGAATACAAGGCTAGTTAATTGTATTTTTGTTTGATATTTAAATACATGTACATTATAATTTACATGTTGTTTAGTTAAACATACAGTTTGAACTGCAAACCTATAATAGTTTTTGAGTAGGATTAAATTGTTATTTTTTAATTCTTTATTGTTTTAAGTACGTTTTTAAGACACTGATGACATGAACTTTAATTTGTATGTTTTGGTAACGTAAAGTGCAATGTAGTATTGCCTTAACATATCTTACAAGTAAGATTCTTGTTAATATATATAATATAAACCATTATAAATACATAAAATGGTATTATATGTAACTGAAAAGTGTATGATACAATTTGAATACTTGAAATTATTGAAGGAATGAAAAACGCACATGTTTTGGAGAATGGGTGACATTTTAAGAATCGTTACCAAACATCTATCTCTTAACCTATACTGGCAATCTATACACCATTTTTTAGGTTGAATGTTGAACTTTGTAATGGTAACTTCATAATTTGATTGCCTGGTCATCTAAATTTGAAATAAAAAACTTTATGCCAAAAAACTTTTGTTTTTTTAGGGTAACGTATGTTTTCCCATATTTATCTTCTGTAACATTGCATTTTGGCATTGAAATTCTATCAGTTTGCAGCTACTAGTTTACTCTCTTGAATAATATATGCAAACTTGGAATTATTTAATAGCATCATGGTACAATTTATCTTTAAAAAATAAAATATTTTTTTTATATTTTAGGGGTAACGTATTTTAAAGCGTGGTAACGGAGAAAAGCCCCACCCGCCAGTTGCAAACTTTATGCCAAAATGTTCGCCACACCTTGGGGTTTCAAAAAAATATGGTCCACAAAATTCCCCCTGGGGGGGGGAGCAAAACCCCCTCTGGCTCACGGTCTATAAATGCGTTGTAGTTGGCCTTGATTGGTGTTGTTTAGTATCATGCGCCAATATGTGCATAACATGTGTCGGATGTTTAATGAGGGGCTTCTAATAACAAATATAAATACAAAAATACCTTTTATTTATACCAATCGTTATAATGTCACTTTATGTATGCGTGCATGCTAATATTAATGAAGTTCTTCAAACTCCTTCTCAATATTAAGTACTGAAATGTACATTGAATTCAAAGCCTAGACACCCACGCAATATATCAGAGAATATAACCAAACATACCACCCGAATCCCCAAACACTACATTGCTAACCTGAATACATGACCTAGAGGTGAACAAATTTGGGACAGGGTCAATTTGACCACATTGGCATTATTTGAACAAGCTTTGTTTTAGTTTAGTTTTAGGTATTTTGAGGATTTGACTACTATGATTTATGCTAAACCATGCAGGGTCAATTTCGACGCAGGGGTCATGATTTACACAAAATTGGTAGAGGTCTACAAACAATATAAATATAACGTACTAAATATCTGTGATATGAGTTCCGCATGGAATTTAATTATTTGAACACATGATCTTGGGCTCAATGTCAGGAACATTCCGTTTGAATTGTCGTCACTATTGGCCCATTGGTTTGAGAGGAGATCTTGTTTGTGGACGACAAACATCAGCTGATACTAATGTGTTGTAGTACATCAGTTATCTTGTCAACACGGGCGTCAATATAAATGTATACTTCTAGGTGTACTCTATACCATGGTTATTCTACAAGGAAGATGTATTTTGAAACTACTTGATACCGTGGGTTGTCAGAGAGGTGAATATATTGTCAATATTCACGAACATTACCGATAAATATAAACCGTAAATGCACTGATGTTAAGAAATAAACCCGGATAAAGACATGTGCCAATTCGTTCTAGAACTACACCATATGAAACAATTGTGTCAGGAAAGTGCATTTTACCATAAGGTTGCAATGTGGGTTTCCACTTTAAGAACCGCACTGTGATGCGTATAGTCAGTATTGTGAAAGGTACAACTTTTGAATAGTATGATTCATATTGGCAAGTAATGAATTTGTTTTGGCAACACATCAGTATATAAACTTTGACAAAGGAAATCATGCCGGGACCGCCTTTCCCAAAACGATTATATTAAGTCAGACAGGGAAGGCAGCACTCAACTTAACCAGCCGAACACAGAAAACATTAACAACTTACAAAGCACAATGCCCGACTGAAAACACGACATCCCGTCTCGAAAGTCTGCCACCTCAGCCAGTCAAACTAAAAGGAACGAGCATTATTCAGAAAGCCATCCCATAAGAATCGATATGGGTAGGATTTGGATATGGGATGCACTGCTTATCTTTCAATGATACATATTTACAAGTCATTGATCGTCGGTCTTTAATGTCCGTATGTAATTAAGCGTTAATGTCACAAATATTCGCTTGTAGTTTCTATGCATTAAACATAGATCTTGAACATTACATGAACAGTATCTTAATATAAATACAGTCTAGACATACCATTAATGGACCATGTTCTTCCTTTATCTAAATTCAGCATACATTAACTTTATATTTATTACCTCCACAAGTGATGTAAAATATAAATGTTTAATATTTGTGCATGTTGTGATATATATATACGCACTTCTTCCTTGTTTGGGGATAATTTTAGTTGTTAATTGAGATCTAAAAATATGTGAATACAAAATTTTGATTTGTTGGTTAAGACCCAGAATTTATAATTAAGTGCATATTGATTGATAATTTTCTAATACAGAACCAAAATATTACCATTGCATTTCGATCTAGCATACAAGGGAAATAGCACAAACATTGTTGTGAAATATCAAGGTCCATAACAAGCAGAACATATTCAAACATTAAATGAATCAGTGTGCTTCAATCGGACAAATGCGATTAAATGTTAATATATTCAAGTAAACAATGAAGTAAACACCTGACGTCATGTTTCAGCTATATTGCTTTGAAATATGATACGCCAAAGAAAGTGCAGGACTGGTGTACATAGTTTTTCCTACAGATAATGCCAGTGACCCTCAGTCTGATTTATACTTTTCCTGATACCCAACTGCCGTCTGAAAGGAACTGCGTGATTTATATTGTCGATTTACTATACATCTGAAAAGAGACACACACGCACACATGCTGTCAGATCTTGTTTCAAAATGACTCAAACAAACAAGGTTGTCGGGAACATTATTCTTGAATCGAACACGGCAGTAACTTCACCATCGTGTGGAGATAATGTTGTAAGAAATACTTTATACATTGTAACACATTTTATCAATTCTAATAGAACTGGAAGAGTCATTGTGACTATGTACATTGTATAACTGGATTATAAACGTTCGTATACAATGGCTATACGAGACAGTTTGTGTCATTACCAATCGATTATCAGTTTGAAATTCGTTCACGTTTCGTTCAGTTTTAATCGAATTTGGAGGAAATTAATCAACATCGTAAAGTTCTGTGATGAAAGATATCAGACGATGTTAAAGGCATTACACAGACTGTAAAAGAATTACTGTTTGAAATTTGAAATATATATGCTTCAGTATGGATGTTTACGTTAATGAGACAATATCCATACGCCAAGTTTCTTTTCCAATTTCCTCCGTGGTATCGTCTTCACTTCTATCCGGACATACATCGCATGGGAAACGTATATAGTCAATAGTTACAAATTCGACAGACAAAGCCAAATGCACGTGTAGACATTATGTTATAAGTAGGCTGTGTTACCCACTAATCAATCTGCTATAATTGAAGCATTTGATATAAAGGTACTAACCGATGCCATATTTATTTTCAATATTGATAATTATTTTTGATCACATTTTGTCAAGCTTATTTACTCTGACGAACTATATAAAGTGAAACGGTGTTAAATGGTCATAATCATAGTATGATTAGATATTTCATGACACTATTTGAAGCGTCACATACAGGTACGAGGGGTGTTCGATATGTCTAAAAGTTGTATGTTTCTATTCTATATCTGGGAAATTACATAGCCTTTCGTCAACAATTAAATAATTTATTGGACTTAGAAGAGGGTATGCTCGAGTACACTGGCCTAATGTTCATTTTAAGCTAAATTTGTGTCATCTTTGCAGTAGTTGTTTAGAAAAGTAAATGTCAGTATTCGTTAAACTGCAACATACGATACGATAACTGGATCCTTATATTTCCATTAGAACTTTAAATCAAAATGAAATTATTTGTTGTCTACGAGTAAGACGGTCAAAACAAGGGAGATCACTCTTATTTATACGAAATAATGCTTGTTGTTTCACGCACCAATAACTTCGTATCAATTGTATTTTGATTGCAAATTCTTCCCAGAAATCAATGATGATGGTCTATGGCTTACATACATGTATGATATGTCAAATTCCAATCAATAAAACTAATCGAAAATTGTCAATGAAAAATAGTATGCTTTTTTGACTAATTTTGACATCTATTTTCGCGACTTTGAAATGCTCTTATTTTGTTCAAAATGGCAATCAAGTACAGCTAATCAGGTTTTTATCGAAGGAATTTAGACTATTTACGGTATGATAGTTTTGGAATAAGATTTTTTCCCGAAAGGAAGTTTTAATCGACAGTTATTCGCAAAAACAGTCGCAGTGTCTAATACTACCCCTTTGAGACGGCAACAGAAACACATTCCGGTAATTAAATTGAATTGATTTTTTTACGAAATACTGCAGAAATCTTGATGGTTCAAGAAATGTAAAACGATTTAAAGATATCAACGGAGTTTCTTATTTGTGACCCAAATGACAATACATATCGAACACCCCTCGTATACGTATCAGACATGGTGAATAGTTATAAACCTGTTCATAATACAAGTTTATTGTATGCAGTGACGACCATTGTGATTAGAGTATGAATCGTCAGAATATATATCTTTTAATTTTTCAGGACTCCTAAAACTATACTGTAGGTATTTTAGCTTGTTTACTGTTGAAACTATGTCATTCAGTAGGACTTTCAGCTTTTCGATTGCTGAAACTATGTATTTCAGCTTGTTGACAGTTCGGACATGGGCAGTTCATTTTCTCATTCAGCTATGTTCGGCATTGTGCCGTGTAAATGTGATGTGTGGGAGTGCTGACTTCTAGTCCGACTGTCTATTATATATTTGCAGCACAAGGTATACTATGACAATCTTAACATTATCCACACCTCTTTGTGATCACTCCAGGGCTTCCATACTCATTGGCTAAAAGCCCATCATTACATTTGTAGAATCAATTATGATAAAAATATCTACTGTATGTTACAATATTATGTGGCAAAACTAGCCAAATACTGCATAAAACACGTTGTATTAAAAAACAGCATTTATATTAATAATATAAATACATTCAAAGACTCATGGAATTGCTAAAAAATTGAAGATGAGTCGTTAGTATTTATATCATACATTTATTTTACTATTGAGAGACAGGAAATATGTATACATAACCAAATTACTGAAAGTTTTGTTTCTATATTATTTATATTTGTTGCGGCATAATGCGACATTGAGACATATGTTTAGTTCCATTTGCATTACATCTGTTTTAATAACGGAGTTATAGTCAATGTGACTTAAAATGGGTTAAATAGATCTAAATAAAACACATGTTCAGAAAGGCATTATACAAAGGTAAGTACATACAATGTATAAATGCTTGTTTGTATCACAATGGTATCCACCCAACGCCTTACTGCTGATAGTTATGAAGTATGTTCATTTAGTATATGAATGCAGAATTTGACGTGTTCTTCGATCTGCTATTACATGTAGCATGATTTAACAGCTGATATATTGTCTATATTTATTACTCCGGTTGTAGGTTTTCATAATCGGGTAGTGCATGTAGCACGAAGACGCTGGATGTGCTATCCAAACACACATCTATAAGGCCAATATTGCACGATTTGCTTGGGGAAATTTATATATTCCACGCAAGAATCTTGAAATAAATTCATACATAAAGGTCAGGATCGTGTCGAATTTCTCCGTACTTTACATATACTACCGCTAACGTTTGGCAACTGCTATATGTGTATACAAAGAATGAAATTGTTGTTCTCACAGAGTAATTACAATAATAGTGGGTGGCATATTGGTACTTCTCGTTCTGGTATCAGTTGTTGTTGCTGGATTTCGTTTTTATTATCACACTTAAGGTCGGGATTGGTATAAATATAATTATGTATTTGTATGTGTGGAGATGATTTTATAAGAAATCATCCGGCAATATAACACATGTTATCAATTTTATTAGGACTCGAAGACTCAATGTGACTTTGTATAACAAGATTATGAACTTTCGTATACAATGGTTTTACGAAGCAGTTTGATTCAATCCAATCTAATATCAGTTTGAAATTCGTTCACGTATACCATATTTCACTTATAATAATATTTGAGGAATTTAATCATCATTGTAACGTCCTGTGATGACCGATATCCGACGATATTCAAGGAATTAAGAAGATTGTGAAAGAATGTTAATTTTTTGTATTAAGTTTGAAATACATGTACATTTGTATATAATTATACTTCAGTTCACAGGTAACTGTATCATTAAAAAAGAGTAAACAAAAATATTGTTTTTAATAAAATTTATAATATCTTAGAGAATTATAACACAGGCAATTGACCACACAGTCACTGAGGTGCAGTTTGATTTTTATTAACATTTTCCTTCTACTAGTGTTATTTAAAATATATTTACATAATCAAAAACTAGAGAGCGTTGTCTTTGATTTGTTATCAGTAATTTAAAAATCCGTCGATAAATAAAAAAAACACATAGGGCGTGAAATCACTTTCTTATTTATTGTTAAGAATAGCATTGTCGTTTCTATTCAATGCACCTCAGTGACTACCTGGACACCGTAGTATACATTTCATGGTATAACTGTTTACTTGTTCGGCAATGTCGATGGGAATTGGCATGGAGGCAGTTCTAGCGATGTTGTCTATGAATGTTATTACTTGATGGAGAGTGATATCGAAAGATGATTCTTGTTTTTAATACCATGACAATATGACCACTTTAGTAAAAATGCACCTTTCTATGATAACATAGATTTTATTAAATTTATTTTTGTTTACTCTTTATCAATGATACAATTACCTGCGCTTCGGTTGTGATGTTACGTTAATGAGACAATAACCGTATGTCATGTGTCTTTACCAAATTCGTCTTCACTTCTATCCGGACATTCATTGTACTATGGGAAACGTATATACTAGGCTTTGTTTACATATTCGCAAGACAAAAACACTTGCCCGAATAGAGACTGTGATACTAGAAGGTATGACGCCCAAATATCAATCAGATATAATCGAAGCATTTGGTAATACTAACCGATATCTTGATGACAATATGAATATTGATGATCCTTTCTGGTCGTATATGGTAAACTTCATTTGTATACTTCGTATGTATCTTTTATTTTGTTAGCGCTGGCTACGGGATTCCATTTTGGAGGGGTGCGGCGTTGCGTTCCTTCAGTATTATATATACGTATAGAGTGATTTGTATAATATTGTATTGAAAGAACTTCAAGTTACTGTGATTTTATTAAAATTTAATGTGAGTTTTTGCTTACTATTCCGACAGATATAGCGGACATTATAGGTCATTTGTTAAATAAATAATGTAATAAAAATCTGTTGCTTATAAAATTAGAATAAATTTCTAACCTAGATATGTAACTATACAGTGTACTACTTATGTTACTGTCAGCAGTTTGCACCTGCAACGTGTATATGCGTATACTAACAAAGGAATTGTTGTTCTTATATAGTAATTACAATAATAGTTGTTGTCATGATACTTGTCGTACAGATTTCAGTCGTTGTTGGTGGATTTCGTTTTTGTTCCCATACTTAAGGTCGCGATTAGTATAATTATATGTATTTATACGGTTCATTCCGTCTAACATGGAACGAATGTAACATAAATAAAACACTTAATCGTGTCGATTGGTTCAATTGCTTTGTTTTCATTAGATGAAGCGTATTTTGTACGGAAAATTGTTGACGTGTCAAACTCTTTATTTCCCAAAGAGTTTTGATAGCGAAACCTGATAAGAATTCTCTGGCCTAACCTTCAGCTTCTATGTTTGGATCAAATCAACTTGACACTTGCACTGTGTTTGTTTAATTTCGATGTTATTTTGGCTAGAACGTTTTCGCATTGCATGCATTATGTTTACGTTTAAATTAAATGTTGATGAGTGTTGCAAATATTGCAGTGATGACAACTAGGAGTAGGCGTATGACATGTCAACATCCAGTGCTTTCTGTTTAACAAAATATGAAATTGGTATTATTCCTATTATTCGCAAAATTTGTATATATGAGTACAAGGTACAATAACAGTATAAACATCGTATATTCGATTCGGTGCTATAGTCCGCCCAGGATAATGTGATATTGACAAACATGAATCGGTTTGGTCATTTGTGGCAAAATTGGTTTTGACAAATCACTTAAATAAACAGATACGGTCAGTATGTACTCAAAACATTACTGATAATTGGTGCACATAATTGATATCCACCTTTGTTGACCATACAAAATTTTCCCGCCTTTCTCATTATCCTGGGCGCACTATACATTAGAGTTGATTCAAAGTTATCTGCCACACTTGTAAATAAACATTCAACACGATTGATTATTACAGGTGTGTCAGGACTAAATCCTACTTCCACGAAAGCATTTAAATGACCAAAACTTTAACGGCCATATAACCCAGTGGTTAACAACTATGCTTTTGTGAGTCGTATTTTGAAAAAGTATACACAACACTGCGAGTTCAAATCCAACCAACCCCGAGGTTTCTTTTGCTTAAATTATGTTCATTATAGTGCTTGTGTTGATTTCGGTGATTACATAGTAATTTACATAATACATGTATGCTATTATTTCATAATGAATAAACTATTCGCATTTTAATCCAGCACACCATGATTGAGTTCATCTTATGAAGCTAGAAATTGCCTATCAATGTTTTGCATTCAATGTACTAGTACACGTTAACAGAAAACATATCTATCGTTCGCAAGGAAAATTATGATGAAATTAATTCGTCGATATAAAAGCATCAGAACAAAATACAAAAAGCACAACAAAGAAAAAACGCAACAGGTTAGATTCGAACGCTTGCGTAGAATATTGAATATCGCCAATATGCTTAAACCATGCATTTAACACACTACGCTAAGAAAGCCCATGAAAGATTCTATGCTTATTTTGATATATAGAGCTATGGTCAAATACGGTATGAGTAAAATAAGAACACTGATTGGTCAATATAGACCTTTACCTTTTCAGAAATGGAACATTCTTGCGGTTTTAACAGATATCTTTGAATCGACAGTTATTATAAGAAATGTGTGTCGTCAACAGACAAGGAACTGTGCAAATAAACATGCATGTTTGCAATTAAACGAATCCGGTTGAGATTGTAAACTACAATACAAAAATCACCAAACGTCTATATACGCGTGAAAACCAATCACAATAATGATAACATTTACTTTTCAATTAACGACTGTCTCGATTTACTTCCTTTTACAGTAACTTGTATGGAGAAATGTTATTATACGGAAATGATTCAGACCACAACATTTACACTAATAGTGACTTGTCTAGAACTGATTGAATGTGTATTTATTGTGTAGAAATAATACATTGCCTCAGTACACATTCAATTACTAGTAGTACTACACATTTCGGTAACAAACGTGTACATTTTATAGTACTACTTGGTACTACATAACACAGCTCCGTTACACATGTATACTGCTGTTTGTTTCGATGTTAGTCAATGATGCCTTTCAGTAAGTTTGCATTCATGTTATATAATTAAATCATTTACCTCTGAAAATAATATGAGAAAACGTATAATAGTGAAAAAATAAAAACTACAACGCATCTACATTGTATAGACAATTAAATGGTCATATTGAAATACAATGAACTGTGTTTGGCAGCATGTGGTAGATGGATCAATTGTAAGGGCCCAGCAAAAATTGTCCGTCCGCACACACGTAAGCTACCTTGGGTGGTCGGGGGTGTGGTGCAACACAATAATATATTATTGAATAGATTGCATAACCACTTAATTATTTTGTTCTTTAAATGATCATTCCTGTTATCAGAAACACTGGAATGACTACCAACGATAGCGTACTTGGTCCGTCCGTCCGTCTGTCTGTCTGTCTACACTTTCTTTTTTTCTTATTGACCTGAAAACCATTCAAGGTATCAGTTTACACATTAAGCTTAATCCAATATTAACACTCTAATTTTCCTCACTTTACTTCTTTTTCGTAATAACTTGCTAACCGAACTTTAAACATAACCTAAAAACAACGATTCGCTATGCTATGACCAGTTGCACAACTCTAATATTTGAGGAATTGTGGCCCTTATTAAAATTTGATTGTTCTATATTAACTTCAAAACTATAAAAAAGATATTTAAATGAAAGTTTATGTATTTATTAACGGTAATAATACACATTTCAGTAGCAAGGGGCAACACTTGAAGCTTTAGTATAGCCCACTTTTCGGCTTTAAAAACTAACAAATAAGCCTTCGTTCACAAATTAAGATATTCAAATGAAACTATGTATACTTATTGACTATGACAGTAAGCACATATTGAGCAAAAACACCAACTATACGCATCCTAATGGCAAACGGCTACAACTCTAGCTAGTAAGTAATGAATTTTGACTTTTTTCCCGAAATACTTGCACACAAACAAACATAGCATTATTTTGTAGATGTTCATCTCTTGACTCAATCAGGATGATGAAAGAACAGGGAAAAGTCAACCAATATCATTATTACATTTGATTATACGTGCAGATTTAGTCATTAAAAATAATCCAAACATGATAAAAGTCAGTTTATCTTGCTTTCTATAGATGGAAATTAAACCTTTGATGCTATTTTAGAAGGAACTAAATTACTTTATATCAGGCATCAAATTGTCAGATACATGTATTTCTTTCTGTATTGTGTATATGCTTCATCATTATACTCCTATACCCACACACCCCTTGAACATGGTGTCACGGGCCCCTAATCGTTAGAGTGAATGTCCAATTCTTGTTCTATCAAGTTTTAAGTATACCGTCATTTACAAGATAAGTAACAGATTGTGTTATCATTTATCGCAATATTTATTAATCAAATACCAGCATGCGTATTTTATGAACGATACATTATAATAATGTTTGCATGTTCGTTAATGTATCAATACACTACATGTATTATACCCTGAAATTGTGTTTAATTTCGCCAAGAGCGAAGTCAAACTGCATTTATTTCCTAGCTATGCAATTGCTCTAGACCTAGTTTAATCACTTTATAGAAAACTCAAGTTTCAGAACGACATATGTTGTATACACCATAATCTTATGGTATATTATGGAAAATTACATATCCGCTGCATTTCTTACTATTACATTATGTAGTTGAATAACGCATATACGAAACAGCAGCCATTCAAAACCAGACAAATCTGCTGACATACTTGACCAAGAGCCAACTAGATATTTCATTATCAGTATCAAATTGGTTATTATCCCCTATATTACATAACTCTCACATTATTTAATCTAATATTTGCTATGTGGCAATTGACATTTATTGTATCCGGGTTAGTATAACAAATATGTATATTCTCGTACTAATGTAGTATACGGTTTGAATAATGTCACTTTATCTCACAAATGACGTTAATATTAATCCCGTAAATTACGTTATTTTTTGGCGTCTGTTTTTTCAGCAGAAATATTGGTTTGTTCGTGTTTTAAGTGTCATATGGAAAAAATAATCTAACACCCGTTGTCGGTCGATACAAACATATATAAATTCGTTCAGGAAATAAGATCACCAAAGACTCTCTTAATAAAATTTCTAGAATGATTTAATATAAGTTTGTATCAATTGACAACTCGAGATAGATCCTATATGTATATAGCATTCAAACTACAAGACATTTATATCGTCAGAATGTTTCCTTCTTGACAAAGAGGTAGTAATGGCAACATCGATATTTTTTGCAGTCCCATTAATGCAAATCCCATGATATACAAAATTACTATACTTAAGGATGTTGGAGCGCTTAGGATCCCACCTTCAGAATTTGCTCAAATTTTGTCAGGAAGTAAAGAAATCTATACTGACACAAAATATGATGAAAAAACACTAGGTCACGGAACTCGTTTTTCGGGTAATCAGCCCTGATTGAAGTGTGTAAGAATTATTTTTATAGTTCCATGGAAATTGGTAAATTGGTGGTGGTGTTCAAATTTGACATTTTTATTTGATGCCTGTGATCTAAATAATAAAATATTTTTCAATATAGTTTGGGTACTCATTGTTTTACATGATCAAGATACCAAAAAGGGTATATTAAATTTTGGTCTAATATATATTTCCCTTTTACCCCACCCACTTCATATTTAATGCAGCAAAATAGCACCCAGGTAAAATCCTAATAACTTTTTTTCTCACCTTAAACTTTTTTTTAATATTTTGTAAAATAAGTCTAGGGACATTGATCTTCAAAATTATGCAATAAAAAATACATTTCACCGAGGTATCTTTTTCGCAATTTTTGTTTTTATTTTGGTTAAATGTGGCTAAAATGCTGAGAAAATCAATGAAAACGCTTAAAATAAAATTTATTGAACATGTAAATATCGCGAAAACACATCAACACACAATAAACAAACATTACCAAACGAACCTGACTCCCAAAAAAGTCATTTGGCATTAATAGCAATATTTTTATTTTTTTACCCCACCCACCTATTTTGTAATGTAATATTTTTCTCGGAATGAAAACCGTCATTTCGATTAGTATTTTCTAATTTTATTGCATAATACATAGATTATTTTGACACATTTTTACTATTATAAGGCACATAACGTACTATGACAAATGACGCATGCGCATTAAACCGATCCAGCATCCTTAAGGACAAAAGTTATACACGGTATTCAGATAACGATAAGGACAACACATACTTGTATTGAACTAAACTATCTTTGAACTCATTTTATTCACAAAATATGGATTTAATCAGTAGATAAGTAATAACAAATTCGCTTTACCCCAAGTAAACAATAATACGGCGATCAGGTAGTGTAAAAACGTTGTCGTATTTGACGTACTAGAACTTCAGATAGACGACACCTTATGGTAAGGATGTGTACACAACAACATGTACAAGCACACGCTTACCAAACAACATGTTGGGTAACTTTGCTACACCTCCGTACATAAGACAGAGCACGTTTTGAATCCCACTAACGTTAACCTTTTATGACTTCAGACAGGTATAACAATGTAGTTCGGCCATTTAGCTGGGCCATTCAGCTTGTTTAAAGAGGACCATTCAACTATATCATTCCACAGTATAGTGTGTATATACCAGGCTATGAAGAAATGTTTACTGTACAGTAGTGTTTTATTTTTCACCTGTTAAAACTCAATAACTCCACCATATTTTTGAATCCATTTGTGCTGACATATAGAAACATTGTGTCTTTATAACAGTAACTTAACAGTAATGATAGCATCAATAAAATTAATGAAGTTTGTCAACGCCGTCAACAGTAGATATGTAACAAATGTTTTATTCTGTGTCTTTGCTGATTTTAATGAAATAAAACGAGAAGCATGCATGCGCTTGATAATAGTTTTGGGCTTCAATTACAAATTTTAATTATAGTTAAATTATTCTCGGTATCAAAGGGTGTTATGTTTGTCAGCAAAAACATATTGAAAAATAATACGTAGTTAATGAGTTCTTGTAGTCACAAAACCACAATATGTTTTATGTGGACGTTTCTTTTTTGCCTGGTACATTGTATAATACTGCTCGTGATTTATCAGTAGTCATACAATTACTAAGTTGGAAAATAAATTGGAAACCTTTCCCGTCACGTATAATGTGTATACCACGTGATGTACCGCTACAGTGTTAGTTTATATACTGAGAATATTACTTAAATTACTATCTACACTATCAAAGCTTCGTAACAAGAAAGAAACCAATACTAATCTATTTGATAAGCTTTCTTTAAATTGTTATTTCGTCAGAATAATACAACTCGTTTCGCAATGGCAGTACTTCAGTTACAAACCAAGGCATCATTGCATTGTTTTAGAAGTTTCGAGTTTTAATTGTTCCCTGGAGATTCAAATGTGATTACTTTTGCGTGGTAAATATCACAAGACACGCGATAGTATAATGCATGCTAATTGGCCGTTTCTAACTTTACTTCAGACAAGTTGCTTGGAATATCCGCCAGGGGCAATGTTATGATTCAGATGGTAAAAGCACACTGAATGACGAAGGTACTATAGGTGATACACCTCAGAAAAAGGCTGAAATGTTAAACAAACAGTTCACATCTGTATTCAAAAAAGAGAACCTTGCTAATATTCCGGATAAAGGACCAACCCCGCATAAACCCATGGAGCGAATCCAAATTACCCTCCTAGGTGTTATAAATAATATCAAACGTCTTAACGAGAAAAAGGCAACTGGACAGGATAAGACCGGATAAAATTCCAATCATTAATTGGAAACGTAACTGTGAAATTGTGGCTGAAATTATAAAGTGTACCATCTGACTTGAAGACCGCTAACGTTGTTCCGATTTTCAAAAAGAGTGATCGTTTGAAACCTGCAAACTATAGACCTGTGTCTCGAACTTCAGTCGCATCTAAAATGCTTGAACATTTCGTCGTTTCCAGTGTTATGAATCATTTGGACTCAAACAACATTCTCTGTGAAAATCAACACGGTTTTAGACGTAAACGCTCTTGTGAATCCCAGTTGCTTTTAACTACAGACGATATAGCGAAACACCTGAATGAAAGAGAACAAGCAGACATGGCCATTTTGGACTTTTCCAAGGCCTTTGATAAGGTCTCACACCAACGTATGTCATCTAAATTGGACTTTTACGGAATTCGTAATGATACTAAGCTATGGATAAACAGCTTTTTATCAGGTAGGACACAGAAGTTGTTGTACAGGACGCCACATCAGATACATCCAGTGTAACATCAGGTGTGCCCCAAGGGACGGTTCGTGGTCCCTGCTTGTTCTTACTGTACATAAACGATATTGCTGATGACATTTCATCCACTGTAAGCTTCTCCGCAGATGTATTACTGGAAAAACTTCACAAGCTTTGGGGTTTGTAAAACGTAATCTCAACAAATGTCCTCAATCAGTTAAAGAACGAGCATACCAAACGCTATTAAGACCAAAATTGGAATATTCATCACCCATTTTGAACCCGACTCAGAAACAAACTACCGAATCAAAACAACTTGAACAACTCCAACGTAATGCTGCAAGATTCGTTGCTAATAAACCATATAATCCATACTAACCAGACAGTGTAACAACCTTAAATGGCAGACTTTACAACAGCGTAGATAATCATCTGACATAATCCTACTCTACAGGGTTGTCAATGGCTTTGTTGCTGTACCAGCTTACTAACTACCAGACCGCTCCATTATCCAATCAACTAGACGACATTACTCGCAAAATGGTATACCACCTCACTGTCTGCGTAATGCGTACCAACATTCATTTTTTTCCACGGACAAAAACAATAGAGAATGCTTTACCTACATCAGTGGTGACAGCCCAGAGCCTGGACTCTTTCAAGTCGGCAGTTAGGCCACTGTCAGTCTTCCGAGCCTAGTGCGACACGCCGGTTGTATAGTGTACAGACATGTTAAATGTTTGGCGAACGGTACGTTTTTTATGAAGCACTCCGCACTCTACACTTTGCATAGTTTTAAACCCTCTTCAGTAAATGCCCTAGTGGCGTTGGAGAGTATAACATTGAAGTTGAAGTCGAATGATTAACCAATGCTCACATACTAGGAATGTTTGATTACTATTGCATCCTGGTAAACAGGGATGCCAGTTGGATACTGTGGTACATGTTGTTTTGATTTAGTAAGGGTGTTTATATACTTCAATACATAATAAATAATATGTCATATTATTTTCCACAGCTACATGCATTTTCTCTACCGTGACGTAAATGCAATACTTATAATAAGTGCTTATAGCTGCTAGATAGATACTGTGTAACCTTTACAAACAAGAATGCCATACTTTATTTCTACATTGTACATGATAGTGCCAGATATACGTCATGGCGTATGTTATTACAGTATGAATAATGTGGTCATATACGTAACCAATGCCAACATTGTCAGATTCTGACATTTTCAAACAGTCCTGGTTCAAATACATTTTGTGATCTATTGAGCACAATAGAAAGCATCATTGAAAGACAGGCCTTGCGCAAGACTTTAGATAGCACGAAGTAAATAATATAGCATGGGCTTGGTACTGAAGACGCCGTATTATTCAAAGACTTGGACATTTCATGGACTGCTGATATTCCCTCTGAATTAGTCACACATGATAATAAGTGTTAGAAAAATAATACATATAGCTGTGCAGTATTACTCTTCGAATCTTGAATGATTACATTTGAATAATGATATATTGCATGTACCGGAATGAATGGCTGTCAATCGCATATCAGTACGAGGAAAGATGGTATTTCCCGATTCGTGTAGGGCCGTGAATGGAAACATAATGCATCAAATAGTTGATCTGAATATCTTAAATATAAACATTTATAGCGTTAAACAATTGGCAGTTGTCATTGCGGATTATATGTTTGTGTTCAAAAATGCTGAATGTAGAGGCTTCGAATTATTTAGATTGTTCGATACAAAGGGCTGAATTTACTATTAGCCACATTGCCTGCTCGGACTGTATACATGCCATCATGTAATCGTTGAAGACGGTGTATTTCTACTAAAGATAGGTTGTGTCTATAGATGTATTGGCAGAAATAATGACAGCGACGTTTAAGCAACTTGGATTTAATTTAAATTGTTACATACCTACTGTTGAATTTACCGTCATGAAAGTCATTTCCTGCTCGGAATTAAGACATATCATACGTAACTGTTTGAGACGGTGCATTTTCACTAAAGAAATAACTAATTAAACTGAATCAGAAAAGACTGATAAAACAAAAATACACACCGTGACTATTCAGTCTACTGACGGTATGATAAATAGGTATTGCACTTACATCTGAGAAGCAATAACAAAACAAAGAGACATATCCATTGGTAGACTACAACTGAATTTAATCATTTGGGAAATGTTCCAAGTTCCATTTTTCATGTCCCGTCGTCTATAAAGTTAATACATCATACGCAATAAATACAATTACGTTGAAGTTCAGGGTTATTTAACCGATAATTGGAGTTTACAGGGGTAATGTATGCAGTTTTATATTCCCGTACGTATGTCATCTGACAACTACCGGCGATTATTTGGCATTTCGTAAAATTATGTTCTTAATGTTATCTAGAATATAATTTTTATGGATAACTATATATGCCAATATTATGTAAGATTCTTCTGCGATAGAGTCTGGGAAACATTTATTAACAAAGTCCTTTTCCATAAGGGTGTTTGTGGTGTGTGAGGTGTGGGTGTTCCGTAATACGCCTAAGCCCCAATGACATTTGTCATCGTCCGTACCGAGGCAGAAGCCCTGAAATAGTCAACATTCTTTTTTGTATGTATTGTACACTTTATAGTGAAACAAAAAAGAGAAAAACATGTACAAACAACCTTCGGCCACTGTGCCCTTTTGTGATTCTGGGTTCATTTTGTATGTGTTCTTTTGCAAATGTGTTGTCCAGCATAAGGTCATGTTTATGTCCAGATTTACACTTTTAATTTAATTAATGTAATTCATGTTTGAACGTTCAAAGGAAAATCTTTGTACTTTTTTCTTAGTTGTGTGCGTAGCAATTCCTGTTTATTTTAACCAGACCCTGTAAAGTGGCGGATGTTGGGACGAACGTAAGGGAAGAAACATGACACACAACGAAGGGGCAATTTATACCCTCACATGAAACATGGTTTTCGAAAATGTCTGGACTGTACATTCATCTGTATACAACAGCATCCATGACATATCACATTATGTAATTTATCACGGCGGGCGGAAAGCAATGATTAACTGCATTGCGTTATGAAATACTTGCTCTATGCCTCGTTTAATCATTTTACATTGATATAAATATGCAACCCATATCTCTAGTGGTTATGAATAACAAATGTATTAGAAAACAGATGTTATATAATGGAATATTCTGTAGCCAATGTACTCCGGTGTTATTGAATTATATGTTGACTTACAGATAACAGCAGACATTTATACAAAATGACTACGTTTCCTTGATATATTTGATCCCGAACCGAACGCACGTATCTATTATATCAAATATGTTGCTTCGTCCTTTAAAATAACTATTAGTAGGTATCAATATCAATTGAAACAATTCATAAAGTGCATACCCAAAGGAAACAATGTGAGTACATCTCTCCTGTGCTTCAAAGCTGTGGACCAATGGCTTTCAAGTAAACCGATTGATTGTGACCTTAGGGAAACTATATAATAAAACATACCGGTATACTAAATAGCGATTTTAGATAAACCGCATGTAATGTTCTCCAGAAAGTTCAAAAGGTGATGGTGTTATATGAACAAACCAGTCAATGAGACCAAATGTATTTCAGTTCATATTAATATTGAGCTTGTCATATAATTTTGTTTTTGATTTTTATATTGATGCTACCTTTTAGAAGATAATATTGGAGCGCTTTCCCGAGCTGCCACCATGGTTCGAATTTCGACCGGGGCACTGGAAATTTCTGAATAGCGTTTTAGTGTTTCGACCCGATTAGAGATTAACTGGTTGGAAACCCAGAGGTAGCCTCGCGTGTATCGGTGCTATACACCGGGAACGTTAAAGAACAAATGAGTCTATTCGGAAAGAGCCCGGATTCCTTGTTTCACATAAACATGTTGTAACTTCACTCGAAGCCGGGGTCATTGGCCAATTAGGCAGGGATTAAACAGGGTTAACACCGAAAGACCACGCATAAAGACTGTCTCAGTCGGAAAGCAAACATGTCAGATTATAGTTATAGCCACGTGGTAATTGTACATTCAATCACTGTAATCAGATCGTAACATCTGCGACATGACCTTTGTTAGATTACATTTGAGTGTAATGATTTGGGGAAATGTTAAAAGTCCATTTTGCCCTGTCCACTCCGTCATACAAGTAATATATAGTTCATTCCCACGACAAAATGTACTTTTACATTGTTTATTACTGTACAGAAAGAAATATATATAAACCATACTGATTTATGTCTGTGTTTTCAATATGGGTACATTTGTAGTTGACTCGATCCCATGGTATTTTATATACATCTTATCTAGTATCATATTATTTGTCCGGACTGACAATACGTTACTACATTGGATTTATACCGCTAACTTTTGGCAACTGCTACATGTGTATACAAATTCTCACAGAGTAATTACAATAATAGTGGGTGGCATTGGTACTTCTCGTTCTGGTATCAATCGTTGTTGCTGGATTTCGTTTTCATTCTCACACTAAAGATCGGGATTGGTATAAATATATGTATTTGTATGTGTGGAGATGATTTTGTAAGAAATACTTCCGGCAATATAAAACATGTTATCAATTTAAATATGACTCGAAGACTCAGTGTGACTTTGTATAGCAATATTATGAACTTTCGTATACAACGGTTTTACGAAGCAGTTTAATTAATTCTAATCTAATATCAGTTTGAAATTCGTTCACGTATACCATATTTCACTTTCAATAATATTCGCGGAATTTAATCATCATAGTAACGTCCTGTGATGACCGATATCTGACGATATTCAAGGAATTAAGTAGATCGTGAAAGAATATTAATTTTGTTTTAAATTTGAAATACAGGTAACTGTATCATTAATAAAGAGTAAACAACAAATATTGTTTTTAATAAAATTCATAATATCTTAGAGAATTATAACACAGGCAATTGACCACACAGTCACTGAGGTGCAGTTTGATTTTAATTAACATTTTCCTTCTACTAGTGTTATTTAAAATATATTTACATAATAAAAAACTAGATAGCGTTGTCTTTGATTTGTTATCAGTATTTTAAAAATCCGTCAATAAATAAGAAAAAACACATAGGGCGTGCGAGAAATCACTTTCTTAAATATTGTTAAGAATAGCATTGTCGTTTCTATTCAGTGCACCCCAGTGACTACCTGGACACCGTGGTATACAGTTCATGGTATAACTTTTTAATTAGTTCGGCAATTTCGATGGAATTTTGCATGGAGGCAGTCCTAACGATGTTGTCTATGAATGTTATTACTTTATGGAGAGATATATCGAAAGATGATTCTTGTTTTTAGTGCCATGACAATATGACCACTTTAGTACAAATGCACATTTCTAAGATAACATAAATGTTATTAAATTTATTTTTGTTTACTCTTTATCAATGATACAATTACCTGCGCTTCAGTTGTGATGTTACGTTAATGAGACAATAACCGTATGTCATGTTTCTTTTCCAACGTCGTCTTCACTTATCCGGACATTCATTGTACTATGGGAAACGTATATACTAGGCTATGTTTACTTATTAGCAAGAAAAAAACACTTGCCCGAATATAGACTGTGATACTTTAAGGTATGACGCCCAAATACGAATCAGATATAATTGAAGCATTTGATAATACTAACCGATATCTTGATGACATTTTGAATATTGATGATCCTTTCTGGTCGTATATGGTGAACTTCATTAATTTTGTAAACTTCGTATGTATCTTTTATTTTGTTAGCACTGGCTACGGAATTCCATTTTAGAGGGGGCGGCGTTGCGGTCCTTCAGTATTATATATACGTATAAAGCGATTTGTGATAGACCTACTTGTATAATATTTCATTGAAAGAACTTCAATTTCCTGTGATTTTACTAAATGTGATTTTTGGCATACTATTCCGACAGATATAGCGGACATTATAGGTCATTTGTTAAATATATAAAGTAATAAAAATGGCTATATGTTGCTTATAAAATTAGCTAGATATGTAACTATCCAGTGTACTACTTATGTTACTGTCAGCAGTTTGCAGCTGCAACGTGTATATGCGTACACTAACAAAGGAATTGTTGTTCTTATATAGTACACAATAATAGTTGTTGAAACATGATACTTCTCGTACAGATTTCAGTCGTTGTTGGTGGATTTCGTTTTTGTTCTCATACTTAAGGTCGCGATTAGTATAATTATATGTATTTATACGGTTCATATCGTCTAACATGGAACGAATGTAACATAAATAAAACACTTAAGCGTGTCGATTGGTTCAATTGCTCCGTTTTCATTAGATGATGCGTATTGTGTACGGTAAATTGTTGACGTGTCAAACGCTTTATTTCCCAAAGAGTTTTGATAGCGAAACCTGATAATAATTCTCTGGCCTAACCTTCAGCTTCTATTTTTGGATCAAATCAACTTGACACTTGCACTGTGTTTGTTAATTTCGATGTTATTTTGGCTAGAACGTTTTCGCATTGCATGCAGTATGTTTACGTTTAAATTAAATGTTGATGAGTGTTGCAAAGATTGCAGTGACGACAACAAGGAGTAGGCGCATGACATGACAACATACACTGCGTTTCTGTTAAACAAAATATGAAATTGGTATTGTAACTATTATTCGCTAAATTTGTATATACGAGTACACGGTACCATGACAGTATACACATTGTATATTCGATTCGATTATATAGTCCGACCAGGATAATGTGATATTGACAAACATGAATCGGTTTGGTCATTTGTGGCAAAATTGGTTTTGAAAAATCACTTAAATAAACAGATAAGGTCAGTATTGTACTCAAAACATCACTGATAATTGGTGAACGTAATGGTAATCCACCTTTGTTGACCATACCAAAATTTTCCGCCTTTCACATTAGCCTGGGCGCACCATACATTAGAGTGGATTCGAAGTTATCTGCCACACTTGCAAATAAACATTCAACACGATTGATTATTTACAGGTGTGGCAGGCCTAAATCCTACCATCACGGATGCATTTAAATGACCAAAACTTTAACGGCCATATAACCCAGTGGTTAACAACTATGCTTTTGTGAGTCTTATTTTGAAAAAGTATACACAACACTGCGATTTCAAATCCAACCAACCCCGCTGTTTCTTTTGCTTAAATTATGTTCATTTTAGTGCTTGTGTTCATTTCAGTGATTACATGCTTAATACATGCATGCTATTATTTCATAATAAATAAACTATTCGCATTTTAATCCAGCACACCATGATTGCGTTCATCTGATGAAGCTGGAAATTACCTATCAATGTTTTGCATTCAATGTACTAGTACACGTTAACAGAAAACATAGCATGTCTATCTTCCGAAAAAAGAAAAGTATGATGATATTAATTCGTCGATATAAAAGCATCAGAAAAAATATAAAAGCACAACAAAGAAAAACGCAACAGGTTAGATTCTAACGCTTGCGTAGAATATCGAATATCGCCAATATGCTTAAACCATGCATTTAACACACTACGCTAAGAAAGCCCAAGCAAAACTCTATGCTTATTTTGATATATAAAGTTATGGTCAAATATGGTATGAGTAAAATAAGAACACTGATTGGTCAATATAGACCTTTACCTTTTCAGAAATGAAACATTCTTGCGGTTTTAACCGATATCTTTGAATCGACAATAATTATAAGAAATGAGTGCCGTCAGCAGACAAGGAATTGTGTACATGTAAATAAACATGCATGTTTGCAATTAAACGAATCCGGCTGTGATTGTAAATTACAATACAAAAACCAACAACCGTCTATATACGCGTGGAAACCAATCACAATAATGATAACATTTACTTTTCAATTAACGACTGTCTCGCTTTACTTCCTTTTACAGTAAGTTGTATGGAGAAATGTTATTATACGGAAATGATTCAGACCACAACACTTACACTAATAGTGACTTGTCTAGAACTGATTGTATATTTATTGTGTAGAAATAATACATTGCCTCAGTACATTGTGTTCCACATTCAATTACTAGTAGTACTACACATTTCGGTAACAAACGTGTACATTTTATAGTACTTGGTACTACACCGCGGTTTTGAATAACGCAGCTCCGTTACAAATGTATACTTTGTTTATCCTGAGCTGTTTATTTCGAAGTTAGTCAATGATGCCTTTCAGTAAGTTTGCATTCATGTTATCTAATCAAATCATTTACCTCTGAAAATAATATGAGAAAACGTATAATAGTGAAAAAATAAAAACTGCAACGCATCTACATGTATAGACAATTAAGAATGGTCATATTGACATACAGTGAACTGTGTTTGGCAGCATGTAGTAGATGAATTAATTGTCAGGGCCCAGCAAAAAATGTCCGTCCGTCCGTACACACGTAAACTACCTTAGATGGTCGGATGTGTAGTGCAACACAATAATAAATTATTGAATAGATTACGTAACCACTTAATTATTTTGTTCTTTAAATGGTCATTCCTTTTAATAGAAACACTGGAATGACTACCAACGATAGCGTACTTGGCGCGTCCGTCCGTCTGTCTGTCTGTCTGTCTGTCTACACTTTCTTTTTTTCTTAATAACCTGAAAACCATTCAAGGAATCAGTTTACACATTATGCTTAATCCAATATTGACATTCGAATTTTCCTCGTAATAACTTGCTAACCGAATTTTAAACATAACCTAAAAACAACAATTCGCTATGCTATGACAAGTTGCACGACAATATTTGAGGAATTGTGGCCCTTTTTAAAATTCTATTTTCTATTTTAACTTCAAAACTATAAAAAAGATATTGAATTGAAATTTTATATATTTATTAACGGTAATAATACACATTTCAGTAGCAAGGGGCAACACTTGAAGCTTTAGTATAGCCCCTTTTTCGGCTTTAAAAACTAACAAATAAGCCTTCGTTCACAAATTAAGATATTCAAATGAAACTATGTATACTTATTGACCATGACAGTAACCACATATTGAGCAAAAAAAACCAAACTATACGTATCCTAATGGCAAACGGCTACAACTCTAGCTAGTAAGTAATGAATTTTGACTTTTTTCCCCGAAATTCTTGCACACAAACAAACATAGCATTATTGTGTAGATGTTCATCTCTTGACTCAATCAGGATGATGAAAGAACAGGGAAAAGTCAACCAATATCATTATTACATTTGATTATACGTGCAGATTTAGTCATTAAAAATAATCCAAACATGATAAAAGTCAGTTTATCTTGCTTTCTATAGATGGAAATTAAACCTTTGATGCTATTTTAGAAGGAACTAAATTACTTTATATCAGGCATCAAATTGTCAGATACATGTATTTCTTTCTGTATTGTGTATATGCTTCATCATTATACTCCTATACCCACACACCCCTTGAACATGGTGTCACGGGCCCCTAATCGTTAGAGTGAATGTCCAATTCTTGTTCTATCAAGTTTTAAGTATACCGTCATTTACAAGATAAGTAACAGATTGTGTTATCATTTATCGCAATATTTATTAATCAAATACCAGCATGCGTATTATATGAACGATATTATATAGTGTATGCATGTTTGTTAATGTATCAATACACTGCATGTATTATACCCTGAAATTGTGTTGTATTTCGCCAAGAGCGCATGTCAAAATGCATTTATTTCCTAGTTATGCAATTGCACTAGACCTAGTTTACCCACTTCATAGACAACTCAAGTTTCAGAACGTCATAATTATGTTGTATATACAGTCAGATCTCGATATAACGACACCCGATATACTGACAAATTCATTATACATGTACTGACATCAAATTTGGGGACAAAAGTCTTAAAATGCTCTTTGTATCAATTCAGTATACCGACATATTCGTTATAACGACATTTTTCTTGGAAACAACCAGCGTCGTTGTATCGAGATCTGACTGTACCATAAATGGAAAATTACATATCCGCTGCATTTCTTACTATTACATTATGTGGTTGAATTACGCATATATACGAAACAGCAGCCATTCAAAACCAGACAAATCTGCTGACATACTTGACCAAGAGCCAACTAGATATTTCATTATCAATATCAAATTGGTTACTATCCCCCATATAACATAACTCTCACATTATTTAATCTATTATTTGCTATGTAGCAAATGACATTTCTTGTATCCGGGTTAGTATAACAAATACGTATATTCTCGTACTAATGAAGTATACCGTTTGAATAATGTCACTTTATCTCACAAATGACGTTAATATTTATTTTAATCCCGTAAATTACGTTATTTTTTGGCGTCGTTTATATAACGGAGTCTGTTTTTCCACAGAAAGATTGATATATTCGTGTTTTAAGTGTCATATGGAAAAAATAACAAACATGTATAAATTCGTTCAGGAAATAAGGTCACCAAAGACTCTCTTAATATAATTTCTAGAATTGTTTAATATATTAAGTTTATATCAATTGACAACTCGAGATAGATCATATATATATATAGTATTCAAACTACAAGACACTTATATCATCAGAATGGTTCCTTCATGACAAAGAGGTTCTAATGGCAACATCGATATTTATTGCAGTCCCATTAATGCAAATGCCATGATATACAAAATTACTATACTTAAGGTCAAAAGTTATACAAGGTATTCAGATAACGATAAGGACAACACATACTTGTATTGAACTAAACTATCTGTGAACTCATTTTATCCAAAAAATAGGGAGTTAATTACTAAATAAGTAATAACAAATTGACTTTACCCCAAATAAAAAATAATACGACGATAAGGTAGTGTAAAAACATTGTCGTAGTTGACGTACTAGAGCTTTAGATAGCCGACGCCTTATGGTAAGGATGTGTACACAACAACATGTACAAGCACACGTTTACCAAACAACAAGTTGGGTAACTTTGTTACACCTCCGTACATAATAAAGAGCACGTTTTGAATCCCACTCACGTTAACTTTTTAGGACTTAATAGTGAACAGGTATAACTAGGTAGTTCGGCCTTTTTGATGTTGATTCTTGGCCATTTAGCTTGGACATTCAGCTTTTTTTAAAGTGGGCCATTCAACTAGATCATTCCACATTATATTGCGTATATACCAGGCAACGAGGAAATGTCTACTGTATAGTTACTGTAGTGTTTTCTTTTTCACATGTTAAAACTCAATAACTCCACCATATTTTTGAATTTATTTGTGCTGACAAATAGAAACATTGTGTCTTTATAACAGTAACTTAACAGTAATGATACCATCAATAAAATTAATGAAGTTTGTCAACGCCGTCAACGGTATATATGTAACAAATGTTTTATTCTGTGTCTTTGCTGATTTTAACGAAATAAAACGAGAAACATGCATGCGCTTGATGATAGTTTTGGGCTTCAATTAACACAATTTTAATTATAGTTAAATTATTCTCGGTATCAAGGGGTGTTATGTTTGTCAGCAAAAACATATTGAAAAATACTACGTAGTTAATGAGTTCTTGTAGACACAAACCTAACGCTGTACATCACAATATGTTTGATGTGGACGTTTCTGTTCTGCCTGGTACATTGTCATACAATTACGAAGTTGTAAAATAAAGTGGAAACCTTTCCCGTCACGTATAATGTGTATACCACGTGATGTACCGCTACAGTGTTAGTTTATATACTGAGACTATTTCTTAAATTACTATATACACTATCACAGCTTCGTAACAAGTAAGAAACTAATAATAATCTATTTGATAAGCTTTCTTTAAATTGTTATTTCGTCAGAATAATACAATTCGTTTCGCAATGGCAGTACTTCAATTACAAACCAAGGCATCATTGTATTGTCTTAGAAGTTTCGAGTTTTAATTGATCCCTGGAGATTCAACTGTGATTACCTTTGCATGGTAAATATCATAAGACAGGCGATAGTATAATGCATGCTAATTGGCCGTTTCTAACTTGACTTCAGACAAGTTGCTTGGAATATCCGCCAGGGGCAATGTTATGATTCATCTGGGAAAGCACACTGAAAGACGAAAGTACTATAGGTGATACACCTCAGAAAAAGGCTGAAATGTTAAACAAACAGTTCACATCTGTATTCACAAAAGCGAACCTTGCTAATATTCCGGATAAAGGACCATCCCCACATACATTACCCTCCTAGGTGTCATACATAGCATCAAACGTCTTAATGAGAAAAATGCAACTGGACCGGAAAAGATTCCAATCACTAATTTGAAACGTAACTGTGAAATTACAAGTGTATTTTTCAAAGTTCGTTGGACACAGGAGTCGTACCATCTGACTGGAAGACCGCTAATGTTGTTCTCAATTTTCAAAAAGGGTGATCGTTTGAAACCTGCAAACTATAGACCTGTGTTTCTAACTACAGTCGCATCAAAAATGCTTGAACACATCGTCGTTTCCAGTGTTACGAATCATTTGGACTCAAACAATATTTTCAGTGAAAATCTCAGTTTTAGACGTAAACGCTCTTGTGAATGCCAGTTACTTTTAACTACAGACGATATAGCGAAACACCTGAATGAAAGCAGACATGGCCATTTTGGTATTTTCCAAGGCCTTTGGAAAGGTCTCACACCAACGTTTGTCATCTAAATTGGACTTTTACGGAATTTGTAATGATACTAAGCTATGGATAAACAGCTTCTTATCAGGTAGGACACAAAAGTTGTTGTACAGAACGCCACATAAGATATTTCTAGTGTACATGTAACATCAGGGGTGCCCCAAGGGACGGTTTTTGGTCCCTGCTTGTTCTTACTGTACATAAACGATATTGCTGATGACATTTCATCCACTGTACGCCTCTTCGCAGATGTATTACTGGAAGAACTTCACAAACTTAGGGGTTTTTAACACGTAATCTCAACAAATGTCCTCAATCAGTTAAAGAACGAGCATACCAAACGCTATAAGGACCAAAATTGTAATATGCATCACCTATTAGGAACCCGACTCAGAAACAAACTACCGAATTAAAACAACTTCATACAGTTAACAATAGTAAGAAGACTATATACTTAAATACATAATAAATATTATGTCATATTATTTTCCACAGCTACATGCATTTACTCTACCGTGACGTAAATACAATACTTATAATAAGTGCTTATAGCTGCTAGATAGATACTGTGCAACCTTTACAAACACTAATGCCATACTTTCTTTCTACATTGTACATGATAGTGCCAGATACACGTCATGGCGTATGTTATTACTGTTTGAATAATGTGGTCATATACGTAACCAATGCCAACTTTGTCGGATTCTGACATTTTCAAACAGTCCTGGTTCAATTACATTTGGAACTGCTTGAATAAGTCTTCCGGCACATTTACAAGTATGTTGTGTTCTATTGAGCACAATAGAAAGAATCATTGAATGACAGGCCTTGTGCAATACTTTAGATAACACGAAGGAAATAATATAGCATGAGCTTGATACTGAAGACGCTGTATTATTCAAAGACTTGGACATTTCATGGACTGCTGATATTCCCCCTGCATCAGTCACAAATGATAATAAGTGTTTGAAATATAATACATATAGCTGAGCAGCATTACTCTTCGAATCTTGAATGATTACATTTGAATAATGATATATTGCAGGTACCGGAATGAATGGCTGTCAATCGCATATCAGTACGAGGAAAGGTGGTATTTCTCGAGTCGTGTAGGGGCCGTGAATGGTAACATATTGCATCAAATAGTTGATCTGAATATCTTAAATATAAACATGTATAGCGTTAAACAATTGTCAATGCTGATTATAGGTTTGTGTTTAAAGATGCTGAATGTAGAGGCAGAAGTAATAGCAACTTCGAATTATTTAGATTGTTCGATACAAAGGGCTGAATTTACTATTAGCCACAAGTGCCTTTTTGAGATTCTTGGTTCATTTTGTATGTGTTCTTTTGCAAATGTGTTGTCCAGCATAAGGTCATGTTTTTATCCAGATTTACACATTTATTTAAATTAATGTAATTCATGTGTGAACGTTCTGAAGTCCTGTCTATTTTAACCAGACCCGGTAAAGTGGCGGATGTTAGGACGAACGTAAGGGAAGAAACATGAAGCACGACGAAGGGGCAATTTATACCCTCACATGAAACATGGTTTTCGAAAATGTCTGGACTGTACATTCATCTGTATGCAACTGCATCCATAAAATATCATATACGTACTTTATCACGGCGGGCGGAAAGCAATGAATAACTGCACTTAGTTATGAAATACTTGCTCTATGCCTTGTTTAATCATTTTACATTGATATAAATATGCAACCCATATCTCTAGTGATTATGAATACCAAATGTATTAGAAAACAGATGTTATATAATAGAATATTCTGTAGCCAATGTACTCCCGTGTTATTGAATTATATGTTGACTTACAGATAACAGCAGACATTTATACACAATGACTACGTTTCCTTGATATATTTGATCCCGAACCGAACGCACGTATCTATTATATCAAATATGTTGCTTCGTCCTGTAAAATAACTATTAGTAGGTATCTATATCAATTGATACAATTCATAAAGTGCATACCCAAAGGAAACAATGTAAGTACATCTCTCCTGTGCTTCAAAGCTGTGGACCAATGGCTTTCAAGTAAACCGATTGATTTTGACTTTAGGGAAACTATATAATAAAACATACCGTTATACTAAATAGCGATTTTAGATAAACCGCATTTAATGTTCTCCAGAATATTCAAAAGGTGATGGTATTATATGAACAAATGAGTCAATGAGACCAAATGTATTTCAGTTCATAATAATATTGAGCTTGTCATAGGATTTTTTTTTTTAAATTTATTGGTGCTACCTTTTACCAGATAATGGTGGAGCGCTCTCCCAAGCTGCCTCCATGGTTCGAATTTCGACCGGGGCACTGGAAATTTCTGAATCGCGTTTCAGTGTTTCCCACCCGATTAGAGATTAACTGGTTGGAAACCCAGAGGTAGCCTCGCGTGTATCGGTGCGATACACCGGGAACGTTAAAGATCAAATGAGTCTATTCGGAAAGAGCCCGGATTCCTTGTTACACATTAACATGTTGTAACTTCTCTCGAAGCCGGGGTAATTGGCCAATTAGGCAGGGATTAAACAGGAATAACACCTAAAGACCACGCACAAAGACGGCCTCAGTCGGAAAGCAAACATGTCAGATTATAGTAATAGCCACGTGGTAATTGTACATTCAATCACTGTAATCAGATCGTAACATCTGCGACATGACCTTTGTTAGATTACATTTGAGTGTAATGATTTGGGAAAATGTTAAAAGTCCATTTTGCCATGTCCACTCCGTCATACAAGTAATATATAGTTCATTCCCACGAAAAATGTACTTTTACATTGTTTATTACTGTACAGAAAGTTCAAGAAAATATATAAACCATACTGATTTATGTCTGTGTTTTTCCAGACAGATGTTGCGTGGAATGTTAGATTCAATTTGGACACATTTGTAGTTGACTCGATCACATGGTATTTTATGTACATCTTATCTAGTATCATATTATTTTCCGGTCTGACAATACGCTTACTACATTGGGTTTATAGTATTAAATTGTCACATTAGAACCATATGTCACCCAGGATACATTGTACACATACCTGGTTGGTGTGTGTATGACGTTATCAACTATTTGTGTTAGTTTATTTTGTATTGTTCCCATGTGTCATGTTGCGCTCTGCTGTTTCTGTTGGGTGTTGCTTTTGCCCTTAGTTTCGTATTTTGGTTAAATTGTTTAAATATGTTGTTGAGTTTAATTTCTAGCTCCAATGCCGTCTACAGTAGTTGTGCAATCCTAAATAATAAGCAAATGTCATAATGTATGAGTATTTTTCATTTTCACCGGGGCCAATTCTAGCTATGTTTTTTCTGATTAGTTCGCGCTATTCGTACCCTACCGGATCGTTTATAATTGAATTTTAAAATGATGCTCTAGATTATGGATGTAGTTTTTCGTTGTTGCTAGTTTGTTTTCCATTTCTTTGTGCCCTTTCATTCCCTATCTAATTGTTATAAAAAAAAGTTCTTCAGACAGGTCAAACTAGGTATTCGGCCTGTTTTGCTGTTGAAACTAGGTCAATCGGCTGGAACATCCAGTCATTTTACTGTTGAAACTAGGTCATTCAGCTATGACATTCAGCTGTTTATTGCTTAAACTAGGTCATTCAGCTGCATTAAGGGCATTCGGATTTCTTATTTATGGAACTAGGACATTCTGCTTTTTATAGACCTGTGAAACTGTGTCATTTAGCATTTGGACAGCTTGGACTTGGCCTTAGCGGTTAAATTATTTGTTTCGTTCAATTATGTGTTGATATGAGCATTGTGCCATGTAATTGTGGTATGTGGTGTTTATATGTTTTCTGTGCTCGGCTGGTTAAGTTGAGTGCTGCCTTCCCTGTCCGGTTATCAGTACACAAGGTGCAGTACTAAATTTAGGAACTGTTAATTATTTATGTCTGAATTTCGTTTTAAAGGGGCACCGTTGCCATGAGTTTATAGAACACGGATGTAAGCTTACGGTAAAGTTACGTCGACTGTCATTTAATGATGAGTCAACAAACAGGAATACATGCAAAAAAGCATTTGAGACATTCATGTTGTTATACGATACTTTAGGCTTTAAGTTACCAATAGCTGAGAGATGGGTACGCATATAATTGCACCAACACTGAATATTGAGTGTAGGGTAAAGAAAATGGCCCACATTGTAAACAAAACGGTGGAAAATTTCAGGAACAACTTCTACAAACATCAAAAGGCATGGGCGAAAACATGTCTCATTTATCAAGTAATTAAATAATAAGTAAAGACAAGTCTGAATCGACATAAACAAGTATAATGGGAAAACAAGGAATTTATTTGCAAAACGAAAGCTATTACAGCTTCATACTTTGGATGGTGTTTCTTTCCCAGATCAGGTTAAATATTTTTTAGTCCGTTACAAGTTAAAAAAAGATTCAGTGAGAGGATAACAAAGGGAACATTATGAACTTTACCAGGTCACGACATCGTTTAATTACGTCATCTTCGAAACAAGATCAGCAGACATATTCATGGCGTTTGCAAATACAAAAAAAGTCAAACAAGCTTAAGCTTTTCTACATGATGATGTCATTGTACAAGGAGACTGGATGAGTCATTTGGTCTAAATCTGTCCATTTGATTTGTGTACAAAAGCTTTGCAAAAACAGGAACGAACTTTCCTTACACCCTTTAGTGTGGCAATATACAGTGTGTATGTAACATAAAAATATGTCAACAGAAAGTAATTGTTATAACAAACCGTAAGACTTTAGTATGTTATTATTTGACCAGTTCTACCGACACATCTTCGACACTAACTTAATATTTTTGAGCCATAGGTCACAGTTTATGCCCGAAACCGACTAAGCTGCTATCTAGGTTGTGACCTTTTAATGAAACATATTGAGATACATGGAAAGTACTCATTCTCGGCATCAGCGTCGAAGATGTCTCGTATTAATCGGTCAAAGAATGGAATACTTTTGTGTGTTTTTAAGTTTTGATGTCAGATCTTTAAAAAGACTTGTGTTCTTAAGCAATATTTGCGTCATATACTACGTGTTATGTCCATACTGAGAATATCAGTATGCGTATATCGTCATACATATGTTGTACGCGTGCTAATGTTGACAAGAAAACATGCCAAATACATGTACATTGATATACATTTTTGTAATTGTAATGTGCCGTTGTTGCATATGACAAAAATAATTGCTGACTTTTTCTTAACTCACCATGTACCCTGTAATTTAAGACGTTAATTATTGATAATCCAGTTTGGAGATATTAACAATGTATTGTCGCATTTCCTATTGTCCATTTTTGTATTAAAACAGTCGTACATGTTATTAATATATTATGTACATTAAAACATACTTCTCTTGAGTGCCAACATATATTGTAGTACAATCTTACAACAGACGTGAATGGTAACACGTCTTGTTGACGTTTAGTATCTATGTTATTGACGAGAGGAAACTACTTAAATGTAAATTGTAAGGTAGTATCCATAGTGTAACTACGACATAGAGACGAACATACCGTGTAAGGGAAATATATCTTACCGTGTAAGAAACGACTAACACCATGTAATATTTTGATCACTCGATGCTGATTTTAAAACATAATTATATGAGAAGCCGATCATAGTTTAGTGCAATAGCAGTATACCATCTAGTAAACTATGACACTTTGTCTTAAAGGTGCTGAATCACAGATCGAGCTAAAGACATATATGACGTGATGTTCCATCCGAACCCTTTACATCCCGATGCATGTAAAAGAAAGTCGCTGACAATTGCCTTATGGAAGGTATATGGCAAATACGCGATTTAAACTAATCTCTCTGTATTTTCCTTTTTAGAAATAGCGCAGGATGTCCTTCCAGCATGCTTGCTAAGTCATGTGCTTCACATTTGACCAATTTATTACATAAACAAATATCAATGAGGTATTTGATTGTTTTGTTACTCATTTTCATCGAGTGCGAACATATTTCAGGCAATTTAAGTGAAAGTAGTTTTAGTTATTATATAGGTTATAAGGTAATAATATCCTATATTATTTTGGATGTAAATATACTAAATAACTACAAAATGTAGATGTGTTGCAAGTTCTGTCCATGCCAGGCAGATTGTTTATAGATTATAGTATAATGGAGCTACAAGCAACTATGCCAAAATTACGCGAACAATTGACAATTGACTTTATTTTTGCAAAACACCAATACGTGAGGCAGCACCTTTAAGTTAATTATCTTGAAATGTGCCTCATGTGTTTTAGTTTGATGGTTGACAAATCATTGAAGATCGTTTTTGTAGTTTAAACCTAATAGTGCATATTAGTATATCATCATTACTAAGTCAAGCTAATTGTCATGATAGGAAACGACTGTGTCAGGTAGGATTACGTCATTAGATAAGTGTACGTTGAAGCTCGATGTCTTTCTGCCATTCATTGTTTCACCATTGCCGTGTCCATTTCACGCTGCAAACACCAAACCTATAGGTTGACACGTAAAGAATAAGGATTTGTCGATGATATAATAGATACGAGGGTGTATTAACCGGACTGTGTCGATAATTACTATGTTATAGTTAGAACATATTAAGTAAATTTTAATGATTAAAAAGGGCGGAGCGAGCGAAGCGAAGCGAGGCCTTTTTAGTCATTAAAATTTACTTAATATGTTCTAACTAGCTTAGATTCTGCATTCTGATTGGCCGATAGAAATTAGCGCCAACGCATGACGACAACTCTGTTAAGAGAAAATTTTAATGATTAAATTTTCATTTAACCGCGAAAATGCGGCGTTTTCATTGGCTCATAATGTAGGTTATATTCTAAACTATGGTTAACGGATTTAAAAACGCGACACTTGGATATGTTAGTATATTTTAGGAAAACAAAATCCCATATAAAATGTATTTGCATATTCGTAACGGCTAATTCGATTTCGTCAATACAAGACTGAATAAAATCCAACGAGTATTAATCAAATTATCTCACGAATAAGACATTGGTCCAGAAAACAAATGTAAAATGTTATCGTCGCATTGATTTTAAGCGTTGAATATGGCAAGCCTTTTTAACAGATCGAGTGCTTACGTAAGGATAGTTTAACTTCTAAATCCAAATTCTAAACTAAATCGTCTCGAATATAATAAATTGCATGTCCAACTTGTTTTTAAAATGTTTATCTATATAACACGGACACATTTTGCAGGAAACATTCCTTGTAAAATAATTAAGAATTGCAAGCAATACAGAAGTCCCCTACCGGTTTGAGGCCATTTTCAATGTTTCTGTTGCCATAGCAACCACAATTTTTGTCAGAATCAAAATATTTTTAGTTGTGCATAATCCCCTTATTGCCCCCTATCCACATATCAAGTTTCATAAACCTAGCTTGGAAACTGTTTGAGTTATGTCAGGATCCAGATTGTTTGACGGACGGACGGACGGACGGACGGACGGACGGCAAACCTATAGTCCCCTCCGGTCAAAAACCGGTAGGGGACTAAAAAGAAATACCTTATAATTTATGGACATTGGTCAAGGGGAGGTAACCATGTAAGCAATTTCATTTTGAACGTAAAAGTGTGAAGTTATAAACCTAAATTGAACTTTATTCTTATCATTGTTTTCTTTATTTCTGACCCCATGATAAGGGCATACACTTGAACTCGAACTTAATCAGCAAAGGGGGCACATAGCTGCATTAGCAACTTGTCCAAGCACTTTCCATTAAAACCTCTGATTCTACCAAGGTGACGCTTGTCGATTAATTTTATACATTGTAGTTGGTGATTACCCGAGTTTGTAACCACATTTGATAATTTTGCATGTTCGTTTTTAATCACTTGGCACCATGACTAATTGTGTTCTATCATGTGTTGTGTAATAATGCAGGCGATAAAATTCAGCAGGCAAACGCCAATAACACCAATGAACAGACATGCAAAGTATCGCAAAAATCAAAAGTCAAATATGTATGGAATAGATTCCATTGTTCTTTTTATCGAACTAATACCCCTGGCCCCGGTCATGCGTTAGTGGGTTGCTATACTAACAAATAAAGGACTTTCGCGTTTGTAATTACCTGACTAGTATCAGGGCATTTAGTTCAAATAACAATCCTAACTGAGTTGACGACAAGTTATAAAAAATCTTGAAATGAGTTTTACGATTGTTTGATTTCATTAATTAAAAATACCAGAAACCTATGGGACAGAACTATTGACTTTGATGTATAAGGTGTTCAAACTGTGATCAGTGCACAATAACTTATACAACTCTTGACTTTATCATCAAAGTTTACAACTGAAAAAATAATACTGACTAAATTATAAATATAGCTATTGGGCAGTACCTAGTGTAATAGTACGTACTAGGTGGGGCGGCGTTTTAATTTTGCAGAGAAAATAGCTCGATTTGATTCCGTTATTTTCTATAAGATACTATTGGTTTCTGACAGCAGTCGTGCAAAAACATTCCTGACCACACCCCTATCTATTTGAACTTATTAATCCATTAAGCTAGAACAATTTCTCCCAATATATTAGATATTGTATTTTATAAAATATAAAAAAATCAATCGCGAAGAATCGTTCTCCAATAAGCGGCACTAGCAATAAGGCTATAGTGTCTCCACACTGCTCGCAGGTGACTGTCGTAGCTTGACAACACAGTGTCGACAGTGAAGTGATTACGTGATTTATCCTATAAGAATTCAGAAAGGAATTACAATTTCAGTTGGTGAGTTTTTAATTTTGTGTGCTAATTGTGTGTAATTAATTGCATAATATGTTTATGAATTAAATTTAGTATTTTATATTCATGAATAACAAACTATTCATTCTATACACAGTTTAAATGCTAAGTATATAACCATTATTAACAGAGGTTTTTATAGAATTTATCTTTTAAACAATATATACATGACATGTATGGCAATAATTATGCCGGATTGAATTCCAAATTGTACCGGAATAATGAATATGTATTCATTTAATAAATATATATGCCTTAAACTTCCATTGAAGAATGCGATTGACTTGCAGGCCCTAGTATCATAATCCCGTTCACAACAATACGAACTATACTACTTAAACTACCCGTATTACAAGAATAACTATTAAACGAGAAATAATGACAAAATGGATATATTTTTCTGAACAAATATAGCGTTTTAAACAATAACCTTTTTTTAGTTTTATTATTTCTTTCGTTGACATAAAAACAAATAATTTTGATAGTATTACACACTTCATTTGATAAATAACAACAATGATAAAGTAAGGATAACTCGTATAAGGTAATTATATATTATGAGTGTTAACAAATTAAATACCATAATATGCATGTATTTAACATGCATAATATTATGGTATTTAAATTAAATTTAATGTATCTATGCAATCGCTTTGTACGAATACATGTTTAAATTTAATAAACAAAATAATACAATGCCCGTGTACAGTATCATCAAAACAAATACAAATTTAAATGTTGAAATACGTGTTCAATAAACGACTTACATTTGTATAAAAAGGTCATTTTAGAAAATTCCTCAGTCTGAATATATTTAAGTCAATACCGTGTAAATATTTTATTACCGGTGTCACTATGAAGACGAGTAATTTGCGACAAGGCTTGAGGAAACGTTCCTGATGTTCCGTGTGCTTTGAAATACAAAAACCGCATTGAAGAAGTGTTGAACGTCCAAATCATTGTTCCGAGCAAAATTCATCAAAATCAAATATCGTATCGCGTCAGTGTAACTCCTATATACATGATTTACATGAATATTTATATCACCATCTTAACCACTTAATATAATTAAAATAATTAAACCAACAATACAAACATAGCATCAATAATACAAAAATAGCATTACTATAATGAATTCTAAAAATAATATTTTCTGGTCCACTGGACCATTTACCAATTACATTAACTAATTGTATATAATTAGGAGATATTCTGGCATATTAATCATTCATCGTAAAAGTATAACTTAAATTATAGTGTAGAAATCGTTTAATGACATTCGAATATTTAGTTATGTTATGTTTAACTCCTATGAACAAATCACACTTTTGTAGTGATAAAGTGTGTCAGTATGGTAACCATGTGTCCAGAGACACTAATTCTAAAATATACGTTTTAATTCGACAAGGGGGTTGAATTTAAAATGTCTAGTACATTAATAAAATTGTTGTATCACCAGCCTTTGACATAATTCAGACATGAATAATGGAAACGTTGCGTAAATGTTTAGAAAAACACTTAAACCAACTGATCAATAACATGCTAGTACATCAAATATATTTATACGCCAAATACATCTCGATATTGTGACACAAATGCTACATTTTAACTCATATAATAATATAATATTGTTTTATATTTAGATACAAAATGAAAACGTTTGCATATATCTTTAATGTGGTCCGTATATTGTGACTTAGTGAACGTAACATTTAGCCCACTTGCAGGATATTCACTGCAGTTGACAAAGACAGTCTTCAGTATTAAAAAGTACTTCTGCAGCCTTCCAAGAGTACATTATGTAAAGCGCTAAGCTCTAGTTTTGAATAAAAACAAGCCAGTCATCATCAATGGTAATTAAACTGACAATGATGTAAATGCTAAACACGTATTTTCACATTCACATTCAGTAAGTACATGTTCTACACGTAAAACACGTAAATGCTAACGTCATCATAATAAAAGACGAAATCACAAATTGATTGTAACATGCTCGGAATTATAGGCATCTTTTTTTCTGTCAAACACTCGATGGATATCATCAGCAATGAGGTGTTGAGAGCGATTCACACATGCCTAAGTTGAATAACTGAACTCTCAATCGTCTTAGACAAATTAATAAGTATGAAATAGATATAATATCGTGAGTTTGCGTATTTGAATTTGCATTGCAATGTCTCGCGTTGGATTTCATTGACATTATTTCTAACGTGAACTTAAATAAAGAAACACAAAACACACAGTCACAAGAGTATTCCTACTTTCCGCAAGGCAGAACTTTTCCGTTAAGTGTGTGATGTACATGCCATATAATCACAACTTTTGTTAAATGGCATCGTTTTGTTTAGAAATAAGACTGCAATAATGACTCTGGTGTTTTACTTTAGAGAGTATAAGCCGGGAAATTTAACGATACTTTTTGAGTTGCAATGCTAACATTCAAAATGTTTTTGCGCTTCTAGTCCCAAAGGAACGTTTCTAACTGACGATTCTAGTCGCATAAGAACGAATGTAACTCAATCAGACTCTTTCTAAAAGCAATATCTGGTGATAATCTATTCACAATCAAATTGATAAGAACGAGATTTCTCAGTGAAACTATTTTAACACATGCAGACATAGTTCGCGTGTGTGTTATTAGATAAATGAGCATTCTGATTGCCAATTTGTAATCGCAATTTATAAAATGCTCAAATATTGTTAATGTTCTGCTTAATATGTGTAACATAGTTTCACGTAATAAACAGTATTTAAGTAAGTAATCTTACAGTACTTTTAATGTTTGGAATGTTCTAGTACGATTGTAAACCATCAATGTACTAGTAGTGCTGTTACCCGTCTTGTCAACGGCGTGATGAGGTGCTGTTCAGTGAGTATAACGTCCTTATTGAATTCCAATCCGCCCATTATTTGTTTTTTGTAAAGCAATGCATTAAGTTGGATTGCAAAACTAGTTCTACGGTCCAATACTTATATATGATTGTTTTAAACTTTTGATCTACACAACGAATGAAAATATTGGACAAACTCTTATTTGTACAAGATAATGCTGATGCAGCATTTACTAGATAAAATATCCTTTTATAGCATGTATATTGTGACAGAAAGAAAAGGTTTTACCTGACAATACATAGTTTACGTACTCTCCTAGTTTTGTAGGTGGTATTTTATAGCATGTGCATTTTGAAATAAATAAATAGAAATGGTTTTACCATATATGTAGTGCTAGGCACGACATACCTACATGCCAAGTTTCGTGGGTGTTTTTTTCTAGCATGTATATTTTGACATCATATATAAGGTTTTACGATATATGTAGTGCTAGGCACGACATACCTACATGCCCAGTTTTGTGGGTGGTATTTTCTAGCATGTATATTTTGACATCATATATAAGGTTTTACCATATAGGTAGTGCTTGGCGCGACATACGTACACTGCTAGTGGTGTGGGTGGTATTTTAAATACTATTTGATGAAAACATCCATTGAACCTCGTCACACATGGGAGTGCACAATATTCCATTACTATTGGACTTTAACACAATCCCCACTGTTTCACCAAATAATTGTTACATTTCGTGTATTCTAAACGCATTATTGTTTTCTACTTGCAACGGGAATTCAGGATTTTATCTTCACACTAATGGTATATATTTCCATCCAAACAGCGACATTACATACCCTTGCGTACAGTGCAATGCGCATGTGTCTCGTAGAGAAGCATCAACTTAATCGAACTTCCTCTGGGCTTTTTAGATTAATTAATTTTGATATACTATCGTTATATTCCATTTAGTGATGCGAGTGATAATCCTGTATTAACTCGTGTTATTCCCTCGACATAAACGCCCCCTTTACTGACATTTGTCCATGGTATCCATTACATTCCAAGCACTAACTAGTTAGCGTAAGACGATACTAGTATTCAAAATCAAAATCATGGCCAAGAAAATTTGCTGGTATATGATTTCATTTTGTTGGCAAAATGTGTATGTGCATACAATTTTCCGGATCGTGTTTCGTCTCTAAAGAGCATGTAACAGTATATTTCAGTACTTCATTTGCAAACGGAGGACATTAAAACGCATCCTATCCCTATCTGGCATCGAATGTTTGATTTCGCATGTTCTTCCAAATATAGAGCGGCGAAGATACATTAGAGCTTGTAAGAACAGATGAGTCCCAGTCGAATGATTATGACGATGTATCTTTATTATTCCGTTTGTACAAGGCCGCAGCCGTAGCTGATTAGGTTTGCAAGAGTGGCTCAATGATGTGTATGTGATTGGCAAATAACGATTTGAGATGACGGGTGCCTTATTGGTGGGTAATTGGTAGAACAGAAAAGTACACGAAACAAATGCAACACGTGTGACAGCACGTTACCGAGCATTTGTTGCACGCAATACAATTAAGACACGGCGAATAGCGAATATTTTAGAAAGCTGCTAAAGAATCTATCAGGTGCAATGAATGCATTTAATACTATTTACCTACTTTTATAACAAAGATAACGTTTTCAAAGCAATAGCACTCTGACAGTCCAGAAACATAAGTTATTCTTGGTTATATACATATTGGATCCGTCATTAGTTGTCTTTTGGAGATCACCATTTCATAAACGAGTATAGAAACCTAATATATTATTAAGCGACCCTTTGGCGAGTTTGTTTAAGAAATTTTAATTTCAAAGATAACGAATGACGGATTCTGTTTATCTCAATATCATAGTGTCCGAAACTGCCTTTTTCGCCTAAAAGCTGGTGACGGTAAAATACGTTTGACAACATTGTTTCATGATTTGTTCTCTCATGGAAGATATCGGTTTAATGCAATAAATAATACATCTACGTATATATCATAATGACAAAACACATGGGAATGTATTCACCTTAGAATAAAAAGAACAATCACGCATGAAAACAATCAGAATCACTACGACTACAATAAGCATACCAATATTATTGAGGACTCATCTATGACTCTTTTATAACTGCTAGTTTAAAATAGTATAACGCAAACTGGCGGAAACGTTGAAATGATATCAGACTATATTTGGCTGCCATTTAGTGGGTGTTATGTTTCCTAGTCATTAACAGCAACGCCCACTACACCAAATGGAATGAATTATACATGATTCACATAAAATGTAGCAGGAGCAATGTCCTGATGTATTGTCACAATAACATATTGATGAAGTGTCATATTGTGTAATAGTAATACATAGCACACAAACCGGCTTTGTAAATGTATACGATTTAATTGTGAAGCATTCAACCGAACCTGAATCATATTGACAAACTTTTAAAAAATATTGTATTACACCAGGAAATAGCTGAATATAATTGATGATAGAAATCAAGCTATTTGAGCGCATGACAAACAATACATTTAAATGAATAAATAACATTTCTATGAAATATGTTATTATATGTTTTTTTATCTAAAATAGTATTATAATTTTCGTACACAGTTCATACAATAAACTCGTTATGTGCAATTACAAATGTACATACAAATATACATGTATTTTTCAACATTAAACATACTGCACACAACTAATATATAACTTGTGAAACACAATGTTTGTATTTCCAATGTGATGGCATAATATTCTACATCAAAGCAAAATTAGATACTAGCTTGTTTATACGAACTTAATCATGAATAAAGATAGCTTATTGTTTAGCAGCAACTTCATAAACAATTAACACAAACGAAACATATGTTGCCGTAACTTACGGTTATTATATGTGTGCAAAAACTAATGAACTATCAGACAGGGAAGGCAGCAGCCGAACCCGAAAAGCTCGAAAGGAGCACACACAAAAGACAATATAACAATGCCCTACAATACATGGAACGAAAAAATAATGCTAAACCATTAAAAGTCCTAATTCCAGGTGTAAAAAGTCCTGGAAAGTCGTGTTGCTGCATTAAATAGATCTTAATCTTGTCAACAAAAAAAAGTAACGAATATAAGATGATTGGTCGCAAAAAAGGAAAGAATGCAACAAAAAAGCCACACTGTCCTCATTTCATATCCAAACAGCTGCATACAGTCTGTTTACGCAATAATGTAGGCTTGATGGGATAATGTAAGTTTGGTGATATAGAAAGCTAAAGTGCTCACTAAACGGCGATTGCAACGTAGGATTATAAAATATACACAAAGAAATAAGGTAAGCACACCCCGGAAATTTAAAATTGGTTGTGATTGAAAGCACTGTCATGAGATGACGACTTAATTGAGCTAAGAAATAGTAATTTGATAAGTAGCGATAGCTATTTAGTAATCATAAACCAGTAAAAGTATGAGTTTAGTTTATTCTTATCCAAATTATTGAAGCATAAGCAAATGTAGGTGTTTATATGTATGGTGTACGTATAGCATAATCTTAATTTAAGTATTGTTGTGTCTCCATTATTACACACAACCATGTTCGTTCTCAAATAGAATTCTACTCTTTTCTATCCGATATTCTATCAGATGTCATTTTAGACGATGTTAAATGAGTATTTTAAAATTGAAATGTCTACTGAATAGATATACTATTATAACTGCTGTCACATTCTATTACGTTGAGCGCTACCTTTATACAGAATGCGAATATCGAAGACACTTATCGCATGTTAAACCGGTAATATATGTAGTGATGAAATACGTGTATTTATATCAACAGGAAAATGTACAAAATTTGCGGTCGTTGATGGGTAAATATAATTACACAAACAATTAATCTTCTCCGGAAAGTTGAGGAAAGTTGTAGCGTGTTACTACGTGCACTGCGTTTGTCTTGTCATGCATATTAAACCTACATCTCGATTATCCTATTCAAATTGATTATACTCTCACTCAACATCAATTCAGTAATTACACATGTCGCTTTTAAGTCACTGGTTATCGATATGTCAAGCTGTCTTGGTGTCTATGTGATCCCTGTTATTTTTATGTTTTCTGTGCTCGGCTGTCTAAGTTGAGTGCTGCCATCCCTGTCATATTTCTACTATCTTTTCTATAATCTAATGAAATTTTCGAACGTGATAGGTTATGTCACCGAATATCATCTTACATTGTTAAAAGTCCAGGGTGGTTCACATAGTGGATGTACATAATATTGGTTTTAAAAGATAGTACACACTCTGCCAAGGAAAGCAACACTCCAAGTTTCAGCTCTCAAAAAGTCGACAGTGCAAGTCCCACTTGTCAAAAAGCTGAAAAACCTAAAACAAAATTTTAAAAAAGCTATAAAAACAATTAATGTATAATAAATTAAAAACAAAGCTATGTTTAAGACTGGTTTACATAGCGGTTGTATATTTCATTGAATTCGACAATAAATGTACAATAAATTCAAAAATTGTATTTTATTCATCATGCCATTAAATTTATTATTTATTTAAATATCTTATTGATTACATTAATTTTGTATTACATTTTTGTAGCACAAGTTGCAAAATTAAGCTTGCTAGCATAGTGCTGCGTTTGCTGCTACAATATTGGCATCCATAAAAGTACGCTCTTTATTCCTCGTTGGTTCGTCTGACTGACCTAATCTTCTCAAATTAATTTATGTACTGTTGCGAGTATAGTATCTGGACGACATGAGAGTAATTGTTTCATGATTTACAGACACTGTGAAACAAGGGAAACAGGTCGGCTTTATTGCACTGTACATAATTTTATATATGTTTTACAGGGTGCTGGAAAAACGGCTCCACTGTTGATAGAGATTCTTACATTTCGTGTTTCCCTTTCAATTACGAATGTTTCATAGAAATCTGTGCAGAATTAAAATACAGCTATTTTATTTTCCAAGCGAAGCAAATGTTGACAAATTGTTCTTGGATTTCTGCATTGAGTGACACCAGAGTCATACATCACAGGTAGTTACTGTTAAATGTTGTAAAGCTCATACAACGAGCTAATGCAGAAATCAGGTAATATGTATTTGTTAGTTTGGCCAATTGAAGGCATACAAAGCGGGTGACAATCGGTTGCGCTTTTGTGTCAAACTTTACTACATTTAGGATATGTGAAGTATTTGACACGGATGTTCAATTTAACAGAGCAGTACAATATTACCAACTTAACATAGATATTAATGATACTGCTTTAAATGAGTTATTAACATAGTTATTAATCATACCGATTTAATTTCGTAATACATATGGGCATATTAATTAACACTTGCGTTTTAAAGCCCACTGGGGAAATGATTTCTAATTAGCGGCGAGAGGAATATGAAACTTCCTTTATGTATCAATTAAAATTCTATATAATAATATTTCAAGTACTGTATGAAAATGGTATGAATTACATCAAATTAATTAATGAACGTGACAGTGTAGTTGACACGTATTTATTACCGAAACCATGTGAAAATCTACGTTGTTCGGGCTGTTAAATTTACCCTACATAAAAACACTTTATTCAATTCGTCCACAATACAACAATGCATTGTATTAATGAAAACTAGAAACATGGTTTGTTGGCAAGATAGTTTAGTTAAAATGATGATTGTAGTCTGATAACGAAAAATGGGAGTAACAAAGCTATTGTACAATCAAATCTAAAAAAAAGACATCATCATCCGACCTTCGGAAACGACAGTCAAACTACTGGTGATTGCTATTATGATAGCGTGACCGAGTGTAATATAGCTAGCCAAATAACACAGCTATAACGGTAGAGCATGTGTAACTTAGCTTAACAGATCAATCTAAAGCCGGACCAATTTCTATTAATCGCGCTATATGATATTATCAATCTATCTACCTTGGTTATACCAATCGCTTTTGATAAATGCTCGTAACTCTTAGTTGCAAGTGATGTATTAACTGGTAATAGCTTACAAATCCTTTAGATCGTTTCTAATTACACAGTCAATTTCTCTTGTCAGCATCGTTTGGATACCGAAACAAGATTGCGAACTATATTGCATGTTAAACCAACATCTTGATGTTTTTTTAACTGATCATTCAACCATTGTCATAAATACAATATTGCACATCCGAACTCCTTTTTAGTCACTGATGACTGATCTGTCTGACTTTCTAGTTTTCTCTGCTACTAGTATAATATTCAATCGGGCTTACATCCTCACTTACATTATGGTCGTATGTTAACAAATTCATGTACACGATGGTAACACATTTCACTTCACTAGTCAACTTTCTATACTTGTATTTGGACGCAAAAATGCATGCTGCACGATTAGTACAATCCAAGGCATATCACGTAGGAATACATTCAGAAAAACATTTCAATGAAATAAGGAAATTACATCCGTGTGGTATGATATCAATTGCTGGTGACAAATTCCTTCAAATGATATTTTTGACATGCACACACAATCAGTGTTTGTCGAAACAAATAATCTGACGTTTGATTAACAAAAGTCAATCATTGAATGCCTGTTATAGAATTGAACGTGGTGAGTTGGCGTGCTATGCATACCTTGATGGTATTACAGAGAGAGATAACAGCCGCTTGCGCACAATATCACAATTTTTAAGACCTGCCATGTTTCTCTTACAAAAGCATCAATAATATAGGTTTCTTTTTATATATGATAGAACCCTGAGGCATTAACAATAACGACGCTACATGAATTTGTAGAAATATTGTTTTTTTAATTTAACTGATAATGCATACGCAACGGACAGTCGTATTTACATTATCTGGTGTTTGTTTGGTTGCCAGTATTTTTTATTATAGTGTAGTACAAATAAAAGGTAAAACACACATCGGACAGGGAAGGTAGCACTCAACAGAAACAGCAGAGTAAGAATGTGACAAATGAAACCATATACACACACCAAAATGCCCAATACAACAAGAAATATGAACCTACATGTAATACAAATAATGACATTTATATGATGTTCTTCACTCTTACACATATTACAAAGATAACAGTTTATTCTAAATCCCCCTGTATGGCTGACTGTTCTTATAACATACTTGATTTATTTGTCTCCATACACATGTTTTTTTTGTAACAGGTCAATTTCGTTTCTCTGCTCAACTTAAATTAAATTACTTTCTTTTACCATATACGTTGTATCGAATGTTCTTATCAATGTTATTTACTATAAGGCCACATTAAAGACAATTTTCTAATTAAAATGTATATTAAATAGATTATGAAAAAAAGAATAACTGATGTCAACTATATGTACTATATTCTGCGTAATATATTTGTGTGATATATCTACTGTCCGTGGCTAGGCGCTGCCATCGTTTCTATTAATATATATTTGTATTGTCTGTGAGTTATATATTATACGCATTATGAATTCAGTCACATATCGCGTGTTACTCCGGCATACATATGTTATATTTACTGATACAATATTGATATCATTACAATAAATATGAATGTCGTTTTCTACTCCCTATGGCCGGAACTCTCTGATAATGTGAATGTCACGATAGCGAAATAACAAAACCAGATGGAGTGTAGTACTGTTAGCCAGCCGTGTAATGCTAGTATCAGTTTCATAAAGAAGTTCACAGGGAATTGCAGAAATAATTTGGTCTGTTGCAAACGTGTCTATACGAGATCAACACTTATCACCAACTTACGCGTATTTACCATAGTGCAACAATCACTGTCCGCAAGCTGGTTTTCAGCACACTATTGACAATATAATGCAATGTATCTTTAATTACTTGACCGTCCCATCATCTGCGTTTGACCATCTATTACTTGGCTAACAAGTGCCAAACGTAATTAACATAATTACCATGGAAAAATGCTTTAATTCTCGATAAAATAGCCGTAATGACTGGTATATGTTTGACATACACGTGAATAACAGTTACAGATGCCAGATGTCTCATTTCAGTGTAATTGGTTATAAATTATTGACTCAAATACGAAGCTGAATTTAGGACACAAAGGGCGATTTTGTTTCGTTTCAATAACCAACTCACGCAAATCTCGAATAAGCAGATATGTGCTACAGCTAGCCGGAATTCAAATGCACTTAAACTTTGAGACACATTTGTGACGAAATGTCAATTTGTCCAAAGTTCTTACAGCTTTGTAGAAATCCGGCGAATAACTACAATGCGTATCAAATAAGTCTCGATTGATTCCTGTACACTCTAGGTACAATGTCATTTGCATTGCCCAAGTCACACTAGAAGGGATAAGCCGAAAAGTCATCAGAATGAACTTGTATGTATGTATGTATTTGTCATTGAAGGTGTGGCGTTTATGTTGTGTGTAATCGTCCTAGTCACTTTTTTGTTCTTTCGGTGCGTGTCCTAGTTACTTCTGTTGTAGTTTGCTGTTTTCGATACCCTGCCTGTGCAAATTGTCATTATATTTTATAATTTAAACAGTGTTTGCTTTTGCAAATAGAAACGCCCAAAGTAATGAGCTTATTACAAGCCATTAAATTGCTGGATATTGTAACGAAAACAAATTAGAAATAGAGACACTCGAGTCACTGTCCAGTGAGAACAATTTATCAGGCGATGTGATATCGTTCGGTGGCGAGCTTGGTTTGATCGATTGTTTTAGATGATATTATTACAATGTAAGTTAAACAGAAATAAAATAGGAGAAGCAAATACAACGACTATGCAATCAAAATGAAAGGCGACTACATCAGTTAAGATTTCCAATCACCCAAAATGTTAAGAGAAATTGCTGTTGATAGCGTGACCAAACGTAATGGTCGCATAATTATTACAGGCATAAAACTACAATGCCTCGCATAACATGTGAGCTTTAAATAGCTGAAGCCTTTTATATTAATCGCTACATATCATAATGGCAATATATTTTGTGCCAGTCAGTGTTGAATAATGCTCGTTATTCCTAACCGCATTATCTAGTGATACTTTTGCATAACAAGAGCATTTAATGTGGCTTAAACATGCAATATATGTCGTATTTTTTGTTTTATAATATGACATGTACGGACATGGCAAATTCCGTGTGTCATTCAGACTGCACATAAGAAAAAAAATCTAAAATATTTGCAAGTAATAGTTATATCACATTGGAACACATTTAAATCGACCGAGACTATGACATGGCGCGATTCATAGAAAATCGTGTGGCTATATAGTGTCTTTAATATGATATACTTACTTAATTATTCCACTTCGTGTACTTCGACACATAAGGCTGGTGTCAGCTGTCTCCATTTTGTTCTGTCCCTGGCAATCTTTTCTGCTTCTTTCCAAGTCAGTCCCATCTCTTTCAGTTCGCCATCTACCATTCTCCTCCATGTTTCTTTCGGTCTTCCTCTCTTTCGTCTGCCATCTGGTGTCCATCTTAGATATTTTGCTGGATCTCCATAGCGGTCTTAGTTGACAAAATGCAGTTCTTGCCTTACTTATTCTTGCCTTTATGTCTTTTGATGTTCCATTTTGTTTGCTGACGATGGCTCCCAAATATGTAAATTCTTCAACTTCCACTATTTCTTGGTTTTCTACTTTGATTTGTGTTGGAGATGAGTTGTTGGTGGATATAAATTGTCTTGTTTACATCTATTTCAAGTCTTTTCGATTTAGCTGCATTTTCAAGCGATGACGTTTTTTGTTGCATATGTTGTTTGCTGCCTGATAGTAAGCAGATGTCATCTGCCAAATTCAGATTGTAAAGTCCATCTTATTCCAGCCCTCTTGTTTCCAAGTGCTGTTCTCATGCACCAGTCTATGGCTGTGATGAAGAGAAGAGGAGATATAATTCATCCCTGTCGTGCTCCTGTAGTGTCTTTGAACCATTCTGTCTGTTCTCCTTTGTGTAAGACACTACATTCGTAGTTGGTGTAGAATGTTTTGATCAGTGTTATTATTTATCAGGGAGTACATATGCTTTTAGAATTTTCCGTATGCAGTCTCTATTTATGCTATCAAATGCTTTTCTGAAATCTATGAAGTTAAAGATGGTTTTGCTTTGCCATTCTGATGTTGCTCTATAATATTTCTGATGGTGAAGATGTGATCTATACAACCTGTTTTTCTTCTAAACCCAGCTTGCTCCTCTCTTAGCTTTTCGTCAGTCTGATCGTCTATTATGTCCAATAAGATTCTGAGAAAAACTTTCCCTGGTATTGATAAAATAGTTATTCCTCTCTAATTATCACATTGTGTTAGATCTCCCTTTTTGGCAATTGAACAATTATACCCTTGGTCCAGTCATCTGGAATCTTCTCGTTATTCCATATTTTGATGTACAGTGAATGCAATACCTTTGTGGTGTTTTCTATGTCCGCTTTTAGTACTTCTGCTGTGATGGAATCTATGCCTGGTGATTTGCCATTTTTCAATTTTAACAATGCTGATCTTACCTCTTCTAATCTAATTTCAGAGAGATCTATATTCATTTCCACACCAAAGGGTTGACTGTTAAACCGTTTGTCTCGATTTTCTTTATTCAATACTTCTTTGAAATGCTCTGCCCATCTTTCTAATTGTTCGTTTTGTGCTGTCAGGGTGTTTGTGTCTTTACTTTTAACTGGTTTGTCAGTGTTTTGTTGTTTTCCACACAGTTTTCTGTTTATTCTGTACAACATGCCCAGGTCTCCTCTACGCGCAGCCTCTTCAGCGCCTCGCTACCTAGTCCATCAATGTATTTCTGCTTATCTGCTTTTGCTTTGGTGTTTACTTCTTTATCTTTCTGTGAGTACTCATTCTGATGTTTTTCCAGGTTGAATCACATATCCACTCTTTTCTTTTCTGATCTTTTGTACCAAGGCCAGTTTCGGCAGTCTCCTTATAAATGACCTTGATGGCATCCCACTCATTTTCAATGTTTTCACCCGTGTTTTTTCAATGTTTTCTATTGTATTTTAAGCTGCAAATCTGTTTCTTAGCTGTAGTTTAAGTTTTTGTTGGATATCGGGTTCTTTAAGTTTCTGTGTGTTGTATAGTTTTTTATTTGTCTGACTTTTCGTTGGTTTCTTCAGACTCAGTCACTACTAGGTGATGATCTGATCCACAGTCTGCGCCCCTTTTAATTTTCACATTCAACAGGGAGTGTGTGTCTCCATTTACCATTGCTCGCAATATGGTCAATTTGATTAGAATCACTTCTGTTTGCAGAAAACCATGTAATTGTATGGATATCCTTATGTTGGAATAGAGTGCCACCAATAACTAGATCATTTATTCCACACAGGTTGCAAAATAATTCACTATTCTCGTTTATTGTTCCAACTCCATTTTCCCATTATCTACTCTCTTCCTTCATTGTCATTACCAACTTTGGCATTTAAGTATCCATATACCAGTAGCAGGTCATGTGATGGTTTTTTACTAATCACGCTTTGTAGTTTTTCATAGAAGATTTTCTTTCTTCCTCGCTGGAATCATTGGTAGGTGCATAGCATAGAATGATGGTCAGTTTGGTATACTTTGAGAAGAATCTGGCTGTTATTATTCTCTCATCAATTGGTTCCCATTCAATCAAGGATTGTTGCGCTTTTCTGTTCATAATGATTGCTACCCCTCTCGAGTGATGGTTGTCATTTCTGCCAGAGTAAATAATTTTTTCACCTGTAGATGTTCTTGTTGACCCCGAATCTGTCCACCTACATTCGCTAATACAAAGTATATCCAAATTGTATCTCCTCATCTCTTTAACAACCTGCGCTGTTTTTCCCGTCTCATACATGGTGCGCACATTCCTCGCTCCTACGTATAGATGTGTTTTTGGTCCAAGCAGAATATTATTCCTGTCGTTAGCTCCATTTCTAGTTTGGCTACCGTCATTCATAGAGTCGTTACTACAACTAATATCCCTTTTGGACCTTGTGTTGAGTATAGCGGAATCAGTTTCCGTAGCAGTTTTTTTACATGGTTGAATTGCTAATCTAGCGCATAACCTCCGCTCTGTTGGCCCGGGTTTTTTCTCTGGGTTTGCCTTCCCGTAGATGATTGCATTTACCATGCTAACGAGTTCAATCTACCCGGTGTTCTGTCTGAGTTGTCTCCCATAGCCTTCGACTTTCCCAAGCCATCCACAAGGCAGTGTGGTATATATATAATATGATATGTTTCCTACCAAATTAACTATAGACCTGTGACATAATTTGCGATTGTAGCATTTGGTCTGTCACTCTATAATAATAGCCTTCACCACTTGTTTAACTCATATGATCAAATTGTGGAATTTGTCACCTATCATATTTTATTTATCGATGTTTCATGAAAGCGGAATCTCCGTCAATACCATTTTGTTAACACAATGTGTTAATCAATCGAGAAACTAACCATTCTAAATTATTTCCTTTTCGGGCAATCGTCCCACACTTGAATGTCTTGCATATCGATAGGCACATTACATTGTGTCTCAAAAGCAGCTTTGTTATTAGGAAGCTCTGTATTACCAATTACTCTGAAATGAGGCGTCTGTCATCCTTGATTGTTGCTATGCCAAACACATTTTAGACATTACTGTAATTTTATTGAGAAACTGATCATTTTGAATGTTATGTTACGTTTCTTAACGACACAGACCTTGGTCATATTTTAGGCAAGTAAACCTAAAACGCAGACAATCGGGCGGTTAACAAACCACATCATAGACTGTAAAACATGTGGCATTAAAAGGAAAAGAACTATGTTGTCACTGCCCTAGTACATAAATATGTAAACAATAAAGTACGAGGTACCATTGAACTTATCATTGCACAAACTATACTTTAACTGCGAGTTAAAATTTAACTTGCGATGCCAACTTTCGTGTTTTCATGTTCAAGTTCGTATGATTTGATGAATAATAGAACAATTACATTTTGTGCAATCACAATAATTTGTTGATAACACTTATTTTATACAATTGAGGAATACTCTTTAACCATTGTCTCATACAAACCTACATAGCATTGTGATTATTACTACCGGGTATTGTATATGTATCAGCATGCTATTGTCAAAGCATTGAAGTAAATCAGCTTGAGAGGATCCAGTGACATATCTTAACAATATTAAAACTTAAAGGTGATTTACGACAAGTTTACGTATACTTTATGACTTAATTCCTGAAAATACAATAACAAAGTCTCGAGGATTTTCACATTAAATAGAAACAGACAACTTTTATGACACAATAAAGGAAAGCATAGAGAGATATTGCTTTGATTCTGTGAAAATGAATGTCTGAACTTCGACAAGGTAACAAATCAGAAGTCATTGAACGGAATGTTTCCTAGTGCGATTGTTATTGTTTTTGTATGAAGCAATGCGTAAAGTTGGCAGGTGACATGCATTGGTGAAAATACGCAAATTTACTATGTTTTACACTGACAATAATTACAAGTAATTCCTTTCTTGTACAGTGTACACAGTTTTCCTTCTGTAAATTATTATCTTACACTTTCCGTAATGGGTACATAAAGAAAATTAAAAACATCCCTTCATAGATAGGAATTATGTACCAAACTGGTGGTTATATTACGATACAGTCATAATAATAATTTATCATAATCAAAACAATTATCCCCACCCAAAAACATAAAGGTTTTGAAATTTGTAATCAGTCACGACGTGAAGTGACTTGCCTAAAAAGGCGTTGTGGGTCCAAAAAAAGAGAATTCCTCTCGACGCTATCCAATGCTGAATTTCAATTTTTCATTTTTCATTTTACAATTTATTGCCTCGAGAGACTGGTATATTAATGTACTTAGAATATAACCTACATTATGAGCCAATGAAAACGCTGCATTTTCGCGGTTAAATGGAAATTTAATCATTAAAATTTTCTCTTAACAGACTTGACGTCTTGCGTTGGCGCTAATTTCTATCGGCCAATCAGAATGCAGAATGTTATATTCTAAGTTAGTTAGAACATATTAAGTAAATTTTAATGACTAAAAAGGCCTCGCTTCGCTCGCTCCGCCCTTTTTAATCATTAAAATTTACTTAATATGTTCTAACTATAACATAGATAGGTACCACGAAAATACGGCTTAGCATCAATAACACGTTATACAGTTGCCAAACTGCCTTGTGTAGCAGTTATTGTCCTCAGTGGACATATTATAGAAAGGTTGTGCTAAAGAGTGTATCCATATTTATTATACAATTAATTCGATATGATTAATCTAATGTAATTAATTGTGACAAATAAGTGAACGTATATACGAATCACCAGGCTAGTCACGTTTCTCGCATATCCTAAGACTAGACTAACCACCTAGGTATGAGGATAACAAGCTGCGGCAGAAGATTATGTTATAAGAACAATTTTATATTTCTAAACTAATAATTTGCGTAAAATTATTTGAATCAAGAGACAGTCTGGCTAACAGCACCACACTCTGGTTTCGCTTTCGCAATCGTAGCATTCATATTACTGTAGCAGAGAGATTTGCATTGAGGGAGTTATAAGCGACAAGCATGTTTTTAAAATGTATATTAAGTTGATTAACATGCATATGTCATAAGTAAATAAAACAAATGTATGCCATTTTAGTATACTGAAATGAATATACGGGGCGACATTTTTAAGCCGCGGCACGGCACTAATGCCTCATTTCAAACAAGCAAATAATACCATTGTATATTTAAGTTTAGACATAGCATAATGGAGACAGCAACATAATTCACACAGATTAACAACAATTGATCATTGGACAAAAGTCAACAACCCAATAACGTACATTACAACATTCCTGTAGTATTCAGTAATAATGTCTCGAAGAATTTCGATATTAAATAGGAACTGAAACTTTAATGACACAATTAAAGAAAGCATAGAGAAATATTGTAAGTTTTGAATCTGTGAAAATGAATGTCTGAACTTCCTTATGTTAACACTAGTAGTATTTTAATTACACCAGCTATGTTTGTTCTCAAATCTAATTTTAATAGTTTTTTCACCGAATCCTTAGTATCAGCTATTATCTCAAATGTTTTTAGGTGAGTTAAATAAGTATCAAAATATTAAATAGAAATGTCTACTGACTAGTTTTTGACGAACACTTATATCTGATGTCGAATTATTTTACTTTAAGGAGGTACGCGCACCTTTGATCTAACGATCGAATTTTCCTTGAAACATCTTAAAATGACAGAACAGTCTTCTAGAACAACATTGAAGTCATAAAAATGATATGTCATAAGGCTCGTTTTCGACATACATGGCTTTCTAATGACCTACCATTGTATTTTGTTCATTTTATCTATTTCCTGCAATTATGGCACCATTATGTTCTTTTTAAGATGTTTACTATATGAAACCACTTTTAAGCAATGCATGCTATTTTGTGTGTTCATTGGTCATGCCTATTGACATTAGTCACAATTCCGACTACCTGGTGAACAAATTCAGTATTTGAATATGATAAATAGTTACCCCACCCACTTGCAAAAAGTGTGATTTTCAAACGATTTCAAAGGAACGTCGAAAAATACCTAACGATCGAAAATGATTTAGAATTGGCCCTAAGTTAAGTATCAAATAGAACACCAGTTTAGTCATACAAAAGTACTAATTATGAATAAATTTGCATAAAATTAACCTAATTTGCATATTGTAATGAAATACATTTTTATTAAAAATATTTCAAAGTGTAGCTACCTCTTATAACTAAACCATGCACTACATATTATATATAAGCATATGCATTTGAACAATTGTAGGGACTTATTGTGAACCCATATTATTCACAATTTTGCCGTTCCCCACCCACTTTTCATACATGCAAAAAAATAAAAAGTTAAAAATATCTAATTTGTGCAATAATATTATGTTTATTACCATTAATCAACATTCATATGTGATCATTGAAACTAAAATTCATGTTTGTTCTTATCTAATACGATTTTGAAATTTCGCGCATGCGCACAAGGCAGCTCGTACCTCCTTAAGTGATAACTTTTAATTCAGAATACGAATTTCGAAGACACTTGTCGTATGTAAATATACGTTGTATTAAGTATCGGTTTTAATTCCCCGTGGCGGATCTCTCTCGATAGTGTTAGTAAAACGAAGACAGAGTGATTGTGCTGGTATTATCATGACCGTCTTTAGATTCACATACACAACAAGTTATCAGAGGAATACTAAAACGTTATTAGCACACAATGTTAAGCAAAAATGACAGTGTCTGTTTTTTTCCAAATTACCTAATAGCGCTGTAACGTGTGATTTGTCGCATGTGTTTGTCTATAAATTGATCTCTTGAGCGGAATGTATGTGAATGAAGCAATATGAGAATGTCATCCCGTATACGTACAAATATCAGACTTTGGCTGTCAATGTGTACTTTCTGCAATTAACAATACTGTTAAATCAACAGTTGTCGCGTGAGATTATTTTCGATAAATTAGCAGAATCGTGATATTAAACACAGAAACAAAATTTAAAATCTCGCAAACCACTTTATATGAATAAATTCGGGAATATTTGACCTCGCACTAGTTTACAGTACTTCATTGCTCTGTGCATTGAAATGTGTCAAGCAACTACCGAAAATATGCAGATTCAAAGGATTGTTTCAAAAGAAGTGTGTTCGTTTTGGCGTTAGTTTACGAAACATGTCATTGAACGTTCCGAAAAGGCTTTGTATATACGGTGATGTAAATATTGATAACATCTTTCGAATAATAAATTTTAGCACGTCTTATGACATACTGCATTTGTCTTGTCATGCATGTTAAGCCCATATTTCGATTAAACAGATCATACCTGCATAAACATCAATTCAGGAAATACACTCGTCGCTATAAAGTCACTGATGATTGATCTGTCTGGCTTCCTATGTGCTAATGATGTCATCCGATGCGTTTGCTTACTAGTATGTCACTTAGGGGAATGTTAACACGTCAAAACATAGTAATAAATAGGACGGTGAAGGCAACACTCATTGAAACAACCGAGCACATCACATACCACAAGTACCCGACACAACGCCCTACATACAACTTAACGAGAAAATGAACTTAACGCTGAAAGTCAAAGTCCAAGCTGTCAAAAAGCTGAAATACTTAGTTGTAGCTAAAATAGCGGAATGACCAACGTTCAGCTATACCAAGCTAAATGACCTAGTTTCAGCAAACACAATATAACCATCTATATATCTATTTAGTCCCTGTCGTCAATCGTCATTAACAGTTTAAGAATAACAGTAAATGGTAAATTCCTGCAGTAAGAATTACTAAAGTTTGATATGCGAGACCTGGTAATGTGACACGTGATTTCATGTATGAATGACCCATTTAACAGAACAGTACTATTATGTTATACATTCATCATACCGATTTAATTGCATAACACATATGGACTCTTTCGTTTTCAAGCCCACTGGGGAAATTACTACTAATTAGCGGCGAGAGGAATATTAAACTTTCTTTATGTATCAATTAAAATGTTATATATTCGTATTTCGATTTCTATGAGAAAATAGTAGCAATTACATGAAAGCAATTAATTAACTTGGCAGTGTAGTTATCAAGTATTTATTAATCACCCCATGCCCAGCTTGTCTTGAAAATCTACGCTGTTCGGACTAGTTCTACACAACACAGTAACACTTTATACTACCCTTCCACAATACACCAATAGTCAGTACTGAACAAGGTTTATTTGAAGGATGATTTTAGTTAATACGATGACTTTAATATGGTATCGTAAATATGAGTAACTCAGCTGTTGTATCTGTGATAAAACTGTAATACAATCAAATCTGAAAACGGACATCATCCGGCATTCGGAAATGACAGTAAAACTACTTGTGCTTGCTATTATAATAGCGTGAACGAGTGCTGTAATAGCTTGCCATATAACAATATATAATATTGTCAATCTATCTACTTTGGTTAAATCAGTATCAATCGCTTTTGATAAACGATCGTTACATGTATCTCCTAGATACATTGCAAAGTGATGTATTAACTGATCATAGTTTACACATAGTTTACATCTTTTCTAATGACATAATGTATTTCTCTTGTCAGCATAATTTAGATGCCAAAACAAGAATGCGAAATATGTTGCATGTTAAACCCACATCTTAATGGTCTTTTTAAATCATTATACATGTACCACCATTGTCATTTATACAGTATCGCATATCAACACTCCTTTTTAGTCCCTGATGACTGATCTGTCTGCCTTTCTAGTTTTCTCTGCTACTAGTATCATATTCGATCGTACTGATCGTCCTGCTTACGGCTCTCACTTACTTTATGTCTTTATGTTAACAAATTCATGATGGTAACATATTCCACTTATTTAGTCAACTTTCTATAGTTAACAAAATACACAGTCAATGCCCAACGCAACTACAAAATCACGATACATACAAAATGTAACAGCTAGCTTTGAGTCAGACCCAGCAGGCAGACGGACGAAAAGGACGATCACACACAACACGGACAACATACCTGCATTGACAAATACAGTTCATATTGGGTGATATTTCGGCTAATTTCTTTTAGTGTGACTGTGGCTATGGACATGTACCTAGCATGCACAAGAATCATTCGAGACCGATTTGAAACGCATTGTTATTATTTGAACGGATTTTCTGCAAAACTTTTAGAACTTTGGACAAATCGAAATTTCCTCACTTATGTTTTATTTTATTATCATTCCGGTCAGCTGTGGCACATTCTGTTTATTCGAGATTCGTATGATTTGGTTACTCAACAGAACCAAAATCGCCATTTGTGTCCTAAATACAGCTTGTATTTAAGACAATTGTTTATAACCAATTACACCGAAATGAGACTTCTGGCATCTTTAATTGCCATTACGTGTACGTCAATCACGAATCAGCCATTACTAGAATTTTATTGAGAATTGAATCCATTTTATCCATGGTAATTTTGTAGATTACATTGGGCACTTGTTAGCCAAGTAATTTATTGTTCAACGCCTATTAAGACACGTCAAGTAAACAAACTAAAAGGACGGAGCAATGTAATACATACATTAAAATATAATTAACTACAGATACATTGCATTATATTGTCAATATTTTGCTGAAAACAAGCTCGGGGAAAGTGGTTGTTGCACTATGGTAAATCCATATGCGTATGTTGGTGGTTAGTGTTTATCTCGTACAGACACGCTTACAGCAGACTAGATTTATTCTGCAAAGCCCTGTGTTATTCTTTTTGAAACTGATACAAGTATTCCGCGGTATGCTTACAGTAATTCAATCACTCTGGATTTGTTATTTCCCCATCATGACATTCACATTATCAGAGAGATCCGACAACAGGGAATAAAAGCGACATTCATATTTCTTGTACTGGTATCCATTTTGTATCAGTAAACATAACGTTTGTATGCAGGAGTAAAACGCGATATGTGACTTAATTCATATTGCGTACGATATATACTGCACCTCACAGACAATTCAAAGCCATAATTATAGAAAATTGCATAATGCGTTTGAACATATTCATTATTACTTTAGTGTAAAGGTCCACTGGGGAAATAACTACTAATTAGAGACGAGTAAAATATTAAACTTTCGTTCTGTATTAATTAGAATTTCTTATGATAATATTTCAATTACTGTATTAAAATGGTATGAATTACAGGGAAGCAATTAGTAAACTTGGTAGTGTATTTATCAAGTATTAATTAACCGAACTATGTGCAGCATCTCTAGTAAATATACGTTTTTCGGACCAGTTAAATAACACATTAATACTTTACAAGACCTTTCTACAATACACCAATGCAATGCATTACATGGTTTGTTTGATAGAACAGTTGACTTAATATGATATCAAAACATGAGTAACACCGCTGTTGTTACTGTGATAAAACTGTAAATACAACCAAATCTAAAAAAGGACAACATCATCCGGCAATTGGAAATGACAGTATAACTACTTGTGATTGCTACTATAATAGCGTGAACGAGTGCTGTTATAACTTGCCATATAACAATATATATAAGACAACATCATCCGGCATTCGGGAACATCAGTCAAACAACTTCTGATTGCTATTATAATAGCGTGACCGAGTGCTATTATAGCTAGCCATATAACAAAGCCATTATGGTATAGCATGTGTAACTAAGCATACAAGATAAAACTAAAGCCGGGACATTATCTATAAACCGCGCCATATAATATTGTTAATATATCTACATGTACTTCGGTCATATCAGTATCAATCGATTTAGATAAATGCTCGTAACCCTTGAAAAGTGATGAATTAACTGATCATGGCTTATAAATCGTTTAGAACGTTTCTAATGACACAATTAATTTCTCTTATTAGCATCATTTGGATGCCGACACAATAATGCGAACTCTATTGCATGTTAAACCCACATCTTGATGTGCTTGTTAACTCATTATACTCGAATTGTCATCAATACAATATCGCACATCAACACATTTTTAGTCACTAATGACTGATCTGTCTCACTTTCGAGTTTTCTCTGCTGAAGTTAAATTAAATCGTGAATAGTGGTTGGCAATTTTAACGAAACTATTGTGGTTTACAGACTTGGTTGTATTGCTTCCGACAAGAAACGAAACAAAATATAGTATCATAATCGATCGGCCCGATCGCCCTTCTTTTACAGACATGCTAACATGCTTTATGTCCGTATGTTAAAAAATTCATGTACACGATGGTAAAATATTCCACTCCTATAGACAACTTTCTTAAGGTTTCTGTTATACTTGTATTTTGACACATAAAATGCATGTTGCGCAATTAGTGCAGTTTAAGGCATATCGCGTAGGAAGTATACAGAAAAAACTTTTTAATGAAATAAGGAAGTTCTATCTGCGTAGTATGACATCAATTGCTGATGACAAATTCCTTCAAATGGTATTTTTGACATGCACACACAATCAGTGTTTTTGAAAGCAAATAACCTGGCGTTCGATTAACAATAGTCAATCATTGCATGCCTGTTATAGAATTGAACAATGTGAGTTGGCATGTTATGCATATTTATTATGATGGTAGCGCTGTGATAGAAGCCGCTCGCGCACAATATTGCAAATTTTAAGTTATCTCATGTATATTTCGAAAGCAACGATACATAAATTTTGTAGAAAGCTTTTAAATTTTAACTGATAATGCATACGCAACTGAGAGCCTGGTTTGCATTATTTATTCTTTGTTTGGTTGCCAATAGTTTTATTATAGTTTAGTACAAGTACAAAGCACAACATATCGGACAGGAAAGTCAGCACGCAACAGAAACCACACAGCACGAATGTGACAAACAGGAATAACATTTAAATAATGATCTTCACTCTTAGACCTGCCGTCCACTAGACCCCGATGATATGCGGAAGGGTAGCCGATTACAGTTTGCTTGTTTCGGGAACCTTTCGGGATCATTTATCAATAAAGATGGGCGGATCTTTGGCATCGGGATCGTTCGGGATGTATTCGAGGATCATTATCCGAAGAAGCCAAACCCAACGCGAATGAATGGCGACAGTTCAGGATTTGGTTCCGAATGTTTCCCGATCGTGCGGAAAGGTTGCGTTTACATTGCAGAATAAGCGGAAGTGTTTACGAATCGATGCCGATAGAATGCTGAAAGTTTGCCGATGTAGTATATAAACGATGACGAACTACTGTCTTGTTACCAGTTAAAAGTTGAATACGATTGATGGAAGACGCCATTACTCTCGCTAGTTTCATGTATAAAAATTAAAAGACATATTTTCAGCTACACAAATGTTGAATGACTTAGTTTCAGGTATAAAAACACTGACATATTAGGCTCATGAAAACAACTTTCAGTCCTAAGTAGATATACCGGGAATCTCTGTCCGGTGTTTTCATTTAATAGCTGAAGACCATGGGACACTGTTTGTGTTATCGTTTTCTATAGGGGCTGACACAACTATATTTGGTAGCCTGTCCTTGGTTTGTAGGACCAGGATGAAAACGATATATTCAAGATAAAACTATCGGCACACTGACCTTATCGCTTCCGCAGTCGCTCATGTATAGTTCGGGAAATACTGCTTCGACTCGGCAATACTTCCGTTCAGGCATGATTCTTAACATGATCGACATTACTTCCGTATGTATAACTCATCCGTTCGTCGTATTCGGGGAGCTTTCGGCATTGCTTCAGCTCGGGATTGTTAAAATGATAACGAAGCCTCGCAGAAGGCTTCCCGAAGGTGCCGAGTATAATTATGAAGATGGTTTCCCGAACACCCCGAACTATTGCCGATGGGTTTCCGATTACACCGAAGCACTCCCGAACAAGACCTTTGGCGTCCAAATTTTGAAACTTTTAAAATTTGGATGCCGAAGATTTGTCGGTCCCGAAGTGTCCAAAAGCGTACAGGAACGACACGGAAGGGTTCATGAACGTCGCGAAGACATGCCGAACCATCCCGATTAGGTAAATTTAGCCTTCGGGAACCCTTCGGGGTCCTAGTGGACGGCAGGTCTTACACATTACAATGATAACGATTTATTAGAAATTCCCCTGATGGCTTGACTGTTCTAATAGCATACTTGATTTTTTAGTCTCCACACAAAGTATTGTTTGTATCAAGCCAATTTCGTTTATCTGTTCAACTTAACTTATATTACGTTCTTTTACCATATCTGTTCTATCGGATATTTTCATAAATGATATTTTGGCGATATTGAATGAGTATTTTAAAATTGAAATGTCTACTGAACATATTATGATTAAAAAAAACTGATGTCCACTACTATAACGCTGAGTAATATATTTGTGTGATAAATCTACTGTCGTTTGCTCGGCGCTGCCATCGTTTCTAAATTGTCTGTGTGGAACAGTATATATTATACGCATTATGAATTCACTCACATATCTCGTGTTACTGCGGCATACATGTGTTATATTTACTGAAACAATATTGATATCAGTGCAATAAATATGAATGTCGCTTTTTATTCCCTATGGTCGGATCGCTTTGATAATGTGAATGTCACGATAGCGAAATAACAAAACCAGAGTGAGTGTATTACAGTTAGCCAGCCGCGACATACTTGTATCAGTTTCAAAAAGAGGTAACAGGGCTTTGCAGTAATAATCGAGTCTGCTGCAAATGCAAACGTATCATATATGAGATAAACACTTATCACTATAGGATTAAACGACCATTTGTTGACGTTCACTGATGTGTAAACACCCGATCTGAAGCAAAACATTGAGTAAAGCCATCAGTGAACGTCAACAAATGGTCGTTTAATCCTGATAATTCCAAATTGACGGTTACTCACATCAATATCAATGAAAACATTGAATTAACTCCCGCGCTTTTTTTAAATGAGCTTTATTTAATGACGACGTAAATATGACGTCACCATTACGTGCCGTTTGGTGAATTACGTTAGCTAAACAAAATGTGTTTAGATGCTCTGTTCCTTACGTGAACACAGAGTCAAGGGATGAACATACAGGTAGGTAATGTTCTATGTCAAAATTAAGCTACAAGAGCTTGTACAGCTGTGATGGATCTTTGTAGTTTGACTTATTCCACACAAATTCGTTTAGAACGCCTACGTCAGTATTGTCCGAGAGTCCAGATTGGCAAATCAGATGTTTACTGATGTGTGAACGTCACGTCTTAGCCAATCAGAAGACAGGGATTTGCTGACTTTGGAATTATAAACATATGTAGATGTACCATAGTGCTACAGTTAATGTCCCCATTCTCGATTTGAGCAAAATATTGACAATATAATGCAATATATCTGTAATTGTATGTATGTATGTATGTATGTATGTATGTATGTATGTATGTATGTATGTATGTATGTATGTATGTATGTATGTATGTATGTATGTATGTATGTATGTATGTATGTATGTATGTATGTATGTATGTATGTATGTATGTATGTATGTATGTATGTATGTATGTATGTATGTATGTATGTATGTATGTATGTATGTATGTATGTATGTATGTATGTATGTATGTATGTATGTATGTATGTATGTATGTATGTATGTATGTATGTATGTATGTATGTATGTATGTATGTATGTATGTATGTATGTATGTATGTATGTATGTATGTATGTATGTATGTATGTATGTATGTATGTATGTATGTATGTATGTATGTATGTATGTATGTATGTATGTATGTATGTATGTATGTATGTATGTATGTATGTATGTATGTATGTATGTATGTATGTATGTATGTATGTATGTATGTATGTATGTATGTATGTATGTATGTATGTATGTATGTATGTATGTATGTATGTATGTATGTATGTATGTATGTATGTATGTATGTATGTATGTATGTATGTATGTATGTATGTATGTATGTATGTATGTATGTATGTATGTATGTATGTATGTATGTATGTATGTATGTATGTATGTATGTATGTATGTATGTATGTATGTATGTATGTATGTATGTATGTATGTATGTATGTATGTATGTATGTATGTATGTATGTATGTATGTATGTATGTATGTATGTATGTATGTATGTATGTATGTATGTATGTATGTATGTATGTATGTATGTATGTATGTATGTATGTATGTATGTATGTATGTATGTATGTATGTATGTATGTATGTATGTATGTATGTATGTATGTATGTATGTATGTATGTATGTATGTATGTATGTATGTATGTATGTATGTATGTATGTATGTATGTATGTATGTATGTATGTATGTATGTATGTATGTATGTATGTATGTATGTATGTATGTATGTATGTATGTATGTATGTATGTATGTATGTATGTATGTATGTATGTATGTATGTATGTATGTATGTATGTATGTATGTATGTATGTATGTATGTATGTATGTATGTATGTATGTATGTATGTATGTATGTATGTATGTATGTATGTATGTATGTATGTATGTATGTATGTATGTATGTATGTATGTATGTATGTATGTATGTATGTATGTATGTATGTATGTATGTATGTATGTATGTATGTATGTATGTATGTATGTATGTATGTATGTATGTATGTATGTATGTATGTATGTATGTATGTATGTATGTATGTATGTATGTATGTATGTATGTATGTATGTATGTATGTATGTATGTATGTATGTATGTATGTATGTATGTATGTATGTATGTATGTATGTATGTATGTATGTATGTATGTATGTATGTATGTATGTATGTATGTATGTATGTATGTATGTATGTATGTATGTATGTATGTATGTATGTATGTATGTATGTATGTATGTATGTATGTATGTATGTATGTATGTATGTATGTATGTATGTATGTATGTATGTATGTATGTATGTATGTATGTATGTATGTATGTATGTATGTATGTATGTATGTATGTATGTATGTATGTATGTATGTATGTATGTATGTATGTATGTATGTATGTATGTATGTATGTATGTATGTATGTATGTATGTATGTATGTATGTATGTATGTATGTATGTATGTATGTATGTATGTATGTATGTATGTATGTATGTATGTATGTATGTATGTATGTATGTATGTATGTATGTATGTATGTATGTATGTATGTATGTATGTATGTATGTATGTATGTATGTATGTATGTATGTATGTATGTATGTATGTATGTATGTATGTATGTATGTATGTATGTATGTATGTATGTATGTATGTATGTATGTATGTATGTATGTATGTATGTATGTATGTATGTATGTATGTATGTATGTATGTATGTATGTATGTATGTATGTATGTATGTATGTATGTATGTATGTATGTATGTATGTATGTATGTATGTATGTATGTATGTATGTATGTATGTATTACATTGATCTGTCATATTTGTTCGTTAACTTGACCGCCTCGCCATCTGTGTTGAACCATAAATTACTTGGCTAACCAATGCCCAAGGTTATTTACAACCCAGCCATGGAAACAAAATGATTCATTTCTCAATATAATTCCAGTAATGGCTGATATGTGATTGACGTACACGTAAAAGCAGTTAAAGATACCAGATGTCTACTTTCAGTGTAATTGACATTAAAGAATGGTCTAGGATACAAAGCTGTATTCAGGACACAAAGGTCGATTTTGTTTCAGTTCCATAACCCAATCACGCGGCAAATCTTAAATAAGCAGAAATGTGCTACAGCTAGCCGGAATTCATATGCAATAAAACGTTGAGGAACGATTTGTCTAAAGCTATAACTGCTTTGTAAGAAGTCCGTTCGAATACTTATTATGCCTTTCAGATCAGAATTTAATGATTCTTGTACACTCTAGGTACATGCACATAGCCCCAATTACACTTGAAGGAATGAGCCGAAATGTCACCAGAATAAAATTAAGTGTATGTATTTGTCAATGAAGGTGTGTTGTCCATGTTGTATAATCGTCCTTGTCGTCCGTTTGTCTGCTGGCTCTTACACCTGATATGTATAGTGATTTTGTAGTAACGTTCAAAATTGACTGTACCTTTTGTTAGAAAGTCGTCAATTTATAGTGTTTGGCATTGTGCCTTGTACTTGTGGTATGCGATGGGGTTTTTTTGCTTTCTTTGTTCGGCTTTTTAACATGAGAGCTGCCTTCCCTGTTCCTGTTCTTCTATTATTTATTTTCATCATGCTGAGCATTTAATCGTGATTTTGAAGCTATTCTGTTTCATTTTGTTATTGGTCTTTGTGTGCATGTCCTAGTGACTTTTTTTCGTACATTATGTGGTGTTTCCGGTCCAAGCTGTCATTATCCTTTATATTGAAAAATAGTTTTGCAAACAGAAACGCCAAATGTAATAAGCTTTAACATGACCTAACATTGCTGGATATTGTTACGAAAATAAATTAGAAATGATACACACGATTTGGTTGACCGATTAGATGATATCATTACAATGTCAGTTAAACGCAAACAAAAGGGATAGTAGCATTCAAAATTGAAAGGCGAACACGTCAGTAAAACACACAAAGTGTGAGTGAAACTGTTGCTGATAGCGTGACCAAATCATATGGTCGCATTATTTGTATGGGCATTAAACGGCAATGCCTGGCATAACACGTGAGCTTAAAGGATAAAACACGATATAGCTGAAGCCTTTTCTATCAATCGCTACATAATGGAATGGCAATATATTCCGGTGCCTGTCGTAGTTAAATAATGCTCGTTATTCTAAACCACTATACCAAGTGATAATTAAGCATAAAAAGAGCATTAAATGTGGCTTAAACATGCAATATGTGTCGTATGTTTGTTTTATTATCTAACATGTACTGCCAAGAAAAAATCAGTGTGTAAATTTGACTGCAGATGAGAAATGAAATCTACTATATTTTCAAATAGTGAATATATGGCTTTGCAACACATTTAAATCGACTGACACTATAACATAGAGGACATTTGTTCATTTTGGTGTGAGATCGAAATTTATTTGAGTGAAAAAAATGTATCTTACCCCAAAACCAAGATTTTCTGTTAATTATATTAAATTTATCTTAAAATGTGCCGTAATTGACTTAATTGGAAAAAATCATGTCGAAATCGATACATCAAGACGTGAGAATTATGACGTCATGGTGACGTAACGCATATTATAAAGCCCGGTGTCATGGACGTTACGTTTCTTTTTCTGCATGATACTGGAACCAGCTTCTAAAACAGTGGAAATAACAAAGTGGTAATTTCACTGTTATTTTCACTGAAAAACTCAATAATTCATTGAAAGTAAATAATACCACGCCATGCACACCAACACCAAGGATTACACATAAGCGAGTATACTCCTATTTTCATTGTGGTCCTTGTGTTGATGGCATGACATAGAGAGGCAACAATAAATTATATATAAATACACTGTTTATAATAGAAAGACATGAATATCACAGAGGTAATCATAGTTAATATCACAGTTAATTATGCTATTCATTATTATTAGTTTATTATAAATATAATCACATTGAACAATCAAAACAGTTACATTTAATCACGGTTCACAACCTCGTGAAACGCAATTTTAAAACAATTTAAAATATTATTTACTATGGACCTTTACCGGAAATTAATGTATTTAAATCAATAATCAAATAAAATTTGAAGTCGTAAATGTAATGAAATAAAATCAGAAATGATTATCTAAAAGATGTGTTTTAATGTCTTCTTAAATGAAGGACAAAATATAAAAACCATGTGGCTATATTGTGTATTTTATCTACCAATATAGTTGTTTTGACATGATAAGCAATAGTTACATTCTATCTGACACGTTATATTGTTAGCTTTCACAATTTGTTTACCTCATAAAATCAGAGATCGGAAGTTGTCATTTATCACATTGTATCCATCGCTGATTCTTGAAAGCCGCATATCCGTTATTGCCATTTAGTTAACACAATGTGTTAATCAAATTAACTAAGATCATCATGAAATCAAACCATTATATTTCCGTTTCATGCAGTGATCCCATACTGGCTAGACTTTCATATCGAAATGCACATTACATTGTGTCCAAAATGCAGCTTTGTTAGTAGGAAGCTCTATAATAAACATTACACTGAAATGAGGTATCTGTCATCTTTAATTGCTGTTATGCCAAGCACATTTTAGACGTTACTGTAATTTTATTGAGAAACTAATCATTATGTTATGTTTCTTAACGTCACTGACCTTGGTCACATGTTAGCCAAGTAAACGTAGAATATTATTCAACGGAGACAATCAGGCGGATAAACTCACTATAACTGTAAAACGTTATCGCGTTCGAACATGTTGCATTAAAACTCAAGGAAAAAAACTGTGTTGTCTCTGCAATAGTTCATAAACATGTAAACAATTTAGTACATGGTACCATTGAACTTGTTATCTCACCAACTGTACTGTTACAGCTAGATTAAATTTGCTTTTAAAGTAGTATAAAACATTGCTTTTTATTGTTGTCTAAATTCCGATGCCAAGTATCAAGTTTCCATATTTTTTGCATGAAGCAATGCTCATGTTGACATGTGATATACACTGTTCTTTGGTTTTCCTTTTGTGTATTAATTAAAGTATTACTGTCTTAAACTTTCCTTAATGGGTACATAAAGAAAATTAAAAACATCCCCTCGTGGACAATGTCAATAACTAATAGGATTTTTCTACCAAACTGGTGGTTATATCACGATACAGTCATAATAATAATTTATCATATTCAAAACAAATCTCCCCACCAAAAAACATAATAGTTTTGAAGTTTGTAATCAGTCAAGACGTAAAGTGGCTTACCTAAAAAGGCGTAATAAAGAAAATAAAAAATCCCCTCGACGCTATCCAATACTGAATTTCAAATTTTCAGTTTTCAGTACAATTTATTGCCTCGAGAGACTTGTATATGAATGTACTTAGATGGGTAACACGTACACACGGTATTATGTAACACGTTATATAGTTGCCAAAATGCCTTGTGTAGCAGTTATCGTCCTCAGTGGACATTGTATAGAAGGGTTGTTTATTTTTATTTATTTCTGTAAAAAACGCGTGAACGGACATACAAATCGTCAGGCAAGTCGCGTTACTCGCACATCCTTTATTTGGTAATTCAACGTGCTACAAATTACGTTTAAATATAATACTTCATATACTGACTTTGTTTGTATGCTGTTCTCAATGCTATTGCTGCATACGCCAACGAAGCTTCGAAAACGTAATTCTCACGTCATATGTTCGTATATTCTGTGTTGTTAATTGGTGTTTACATCGTCTGTAATACGTTTGCAGCAAATTTGTACCACATATACCATGCGTGAATATCACATAAAAATGGCGATCAACATATTTCGCACTCAGTATTGTATTATACCAATACTTCAACATTTTGCATTCATGCGAAAAGTTAAGTTACCAGTTTTCGAGGGACGCTGTCTGCAATTCAGATGTTCAACAACCCTTTGACATTTAACTTCTTCGTCTGGTCATTTGGGCTACCTAAGGAAACGTGTGTAGATGACCTTACCAATTGTATAGGTTTCACTTCTGATGTACTAAATAACACTATTACATTCTCGATCGCCAGCATATTTCCTCACCAGATTCATAATTATATTGGTCTGGGAACTAGTCTAACCACCTAGGTAACAGACGAGTGTATTGCTGCAGAATAATGTGTTATAAGAACAATTTGTTATCTAATTTTATATTAATTTAATGGATATTCATATGTCATAAGTACATAAAACAAATGTATGCCAGCTTAACACGCGATATTTGACAACATTCGCATTTTAATATGCGTATATGCAATACTATATAAATAACACATGGCTGCGATGGTGATAGTAAATAATAACAACCCGAGAATAGTTATATCACCCGAGGCGAAGCCGAGGGTGATATGACTATTCAAGGGTTGGTATTATTTACTGTCACCCGAGCAGCCATGTGTTATTAATTTTATTATACCGAACAAAATTACATCCATTTTGCGAAATAAAATATCAACAAATGTAAGCAGAATTTAAGATTGCCGTTATGATAATTTTACATGTAGCCTACAATCTCAGTTCGTATAAGATTCTAATGATTTTGTGCTATTTGTAGTAAATCTTGTCAGTTTCAACGGTTGAAATCGACAAGATTTACAAAAAATAGCATGTTAAATATACCCAAACATATAAATAGCATACGGAGACTCTCTAGCAGGGTGTTTTCCGGACTCAAATAGTACAAATTTCTATAAATAGCCCAGCCTCGTTTTTACTAGTAGTGATCGAACAAAATATCACATAGTGATCGAACAAAATATCACACGGAAGGTATATGGGGAAAATACATTGAGAGGTCACGTGAGGTATAATAAATAATAATATGTGAAGGCAGTGATACCCACCCAGCCAATGCTAAGATAATCTAAATGTTTCCTATTCCTATACAGTAAGCGTTCAACGTTCTTGTAGTTATTTCAACTTTCAGGGTGCTTCTTAAGAAATAGAAATAACTATTGAAGTTTAAGGTTGCGCATGTATACTTAAGAGTTTCATTGAAATAACAATGGTTTGAAAAAAAAATAGCAATTACCTAGTACTTTCAATCTGCAGATGCAATTAAGAGTTTATATTTCTAAACTTATGCAAACATCACCACACTCTGGTTTCGCTATCACTATCACGATGGTAGCATTCGTATTAGGAGAGATATTCGCCTTTAGGGAATCGGAAGCGACAAACATATATATTGCTATCCATTTGATTGATATGCATATGTAATAAGTACATAAAACACATGTATGCAAGTTAAACACGCTATATGTGATTGAATTCGCATTGTGCTCGTGCTATCATGGCCGTCTTCAGATTCACATACATAACAAGTCAACAGTGGAATACAAAAATATTAGTACCACAACATCCTAAGCAGAAATGACTGAATTTGCGTTCTCCAAATTACCAAATAGCACTGTAGCGTGTGATTTGTCGTATATGTATGTCTATAAATGGATCTATTTGGGCGGAATGTATGTGAATGAAGCAATATGAACTAACACATGAGAATGTCATCCCGTATACGCACAAATATCTGAATTCTGCACTCTATCCAGATATAATAGGCAATTTCAGCCCTTATCGTGCTAGATTCCCCTTGATGTTCTTATTAACTGATTATATTCCCACCGTCATCAATACAATATCGCAGATCAGAACTCCTTTTAAGCCACTGATGATATCTATCTGACTTTAACTATTATGGGTACATTGTATTTCAACCGTTTCACTGTGGAAACTAGGTCATTTAGCTTGGGCATTGAGCTTTTTGACAGCTGGTACTTGGGCCGTTCATTTTCTTGTTCGGTTATGATTTGGGCATTGTGCCTTGCTTGTTTTCATGTGTTCTTGGCTCCGCCGGTTAAGTTGTATGATGTCTTCCGTCTGACTGAATATTGTCTTTTCTAGTTTTCTCTGCTATAAGGAATTTTACTGGTGTGGTTGGTTATGATAACGAAACCACTGTGATTAACATACCTGCTTGGATTGCTTTCGACAATAAATGACAAAAATATTAGTACCGTATTCGATCGGCATGATCGTCCTTCTTACTAGTACAGGCATGCTCACTTTCTTTTTGTTCGTATGTTAACACATTCATATGCTAGTATACGATTGTAGCATATACCACTCTTCAAGACAACTTTTTAAACGGTTCTATTATGCATATATTGTATTTGGAAATACCATGCATGTTGCGTAATTGCAAATTAAGGCATAACGCAAATGATAATATTCAGAAGATCATTTCAATGAAACAAGGAAATTATATCTGCGTGCCATAACATCAATTGCAGCTCCTGAATTAAAGGCAACTGATACTACTGACATGCACACACAATCAGTGTTCGTGGAAAAAACCTGACGATAGATAAACAACTGTCAATCATTGCATGCATGTTATAGAATTGAAAATCTACTGCTGGAGGTTGGCATGCTATGAATCGTAGAGAGAGCGCAGCTAGCCGTCCGTGCACAATATCACAAACTTCAAATCCTGCCAACTTTACTAAAAGCATACGTTTCTTTTATCTATGATAGAACTTTGTGTTGAGTATTTAATATAACGATGCTACACAAATCGTGTAGAAAATATAGTTTTAAATGTTAACTGATAATGCATACGTAACTAGTATATTATTTAGCCTATTTATGGTTGTATTTATACCTTTAATTTTTATAATTCAGTACATGTAAACAGACAAAAAAACAAATCGGACAGGGAAGGCAGCACTCAACAGAAACTAATGGGCACGAAAGCAAAAAAGAAAATCAATGACCGGAAATACAAGTCAAAATGTCCAAAACAGTATTGAACTAGAAACATAAAACCAATGAAATCATTGATATTCCAGTGAAGATCTTCTCTCTTACACACTTTACAAAGATAACGATCTATTAGAAATCCCCCTGTCCGACTCACTGTTTTAATAGCATACTTGATTTATTTTCTCCCATTCATATGCCCTTTTTTGTAACAAGCCAATTTAGTTTCGCTCCTTAAATTTACTTTTTTTAACCATATTCTTTCTCAGATATTCTCATAAATGTCAGTTTGGCGATATTAAATGAGAATTTTTAAATTGAAATGTCTACTGAATATATTATAAAAAAAGAATAACTGATGTCAACAACTACACTCTAAGTTATATGTTTGTGTGATATATCTTATGTAGATGGCTAGGCGCTGCCATCGCCTCTATTAGTATGGCTTTGAATTGTCTGTGAGGTACGGTATATATTAAACGCATTATGTATCCAGTCACATATCCCGTGTTACTTCGGCATACATATGTTATATTTACTGATACAATATTGATATCAGTACAATAAATATGAATATCGCTTTTTATTCCTTATGGTCGGATCTCTATGATAGTGTGAATGTCACGATAGCGAAATAACAAAACATGAGTGAGTGTATTACTGTTGGCCAGCTGCGGACATACTTGTATCAAAAGTACACAGGGCTTTGCAGAAATAATCGAGTCTGCTTCAAACGTGTCTATACAAGATAAACACTTAGTGCAACGACTACTGTCCCAAATCTGGTTTTTCAGCAAAATATTAACAATAGAATGCAATATATCTATATTTAATTTTATTTTATTTTAATGTATGTATTACATTGATCTGACCTTTTTGTTCGTTTACTTGACCGGAGTGCAAATTAAATAAAGCTTTGAGATTTGTCCAAAGTTCTAACAGCCTTGTAAGAAGTCCTTTCGAATACTTACAATGCGTTTTAAATCAATCTCGAATGATTCTTGTACACTACACTCTAGGTACATGTTCGTAGCTCAAGTCACACTAGAAGGAATGAGCCGAAATATCACCAGAATGGACTTGTGTGTATGTATTTTTCAATGAATGTGTGTTGTCCACGATATGTGTGTAATAGTCCTTGTCGCCTGTCGGTCTGCTGGCTCTTACTCCTGAAGCATGTCGTGATAAAACACCATATAGCTGAAGCCTTGTATATCAGACGCTACATAAAAGAATGGCATTATTCTACACCGCTTTACCAAGTAATAAATTTGAATAAAAGAGCATTATATGTGGCTTGAACATGCAATATATGTCGTATATTTGTTTTATTAGCTATCATGTACTGCTTAAAAAACAGTGTGTCAATTAGACTGCATATACGACGTGAAGTCTACAATATTTGCAAGTAGTGTGTATCTGGCTTTGCAACACATTTAAATTTACTGACACTGTGACATAGCGCTATTTATAGACTACAATGTGGCTATATTGTGTTTTTTATCTGATATGTTTTCTACCACTATAGGCAATTGTAACATTCGTTATAATGATAGCTTTCACAATTTGTTTAACTTATATTATCAGAGATCGGAAGTTGTCAGTTATCACATTGTATCCATCGCTGATCATTGTAAGCGCCATCTCCGTTTATACCATTTTGTTAACAATCAAATTAACTCAGATCATTCAGAACACAAACCATTATAATTCCGTTTCGTACAGTACAGTAATACCATACTAGCATGACTTGCGTATCGAAAGGCGCATTACATTGTGTCCAAAATACAACTGTGTTATAGGAAGCTCTGTAATACCAATTACACTAAAATGAGGCATCTGTCATCTTTTATTGCTGTTATGCCAAACACATTTTAGACATTACTGTTATTTTAATGAGAAACGAATTATTTTGCATGCGATGTGACGTTTCTTAACATCACTGACCTTGGTAACATGTTAGCTAAGGAAACCTTAAACTTTATTCAACGCAGACAATCGGGCGGATAACTCCCTACAACTGTAAAACGTTATCGTGTTCGCATTAAAACTCAAGGAAAAAACTGTTTTGTCACTGCAACAGTTCATAAACATGTAAACAATTAAGTGCAAGGTACCATTGAACTTATAATTGCACCAACTGTAGGTGTATCTTTAGGTTATGTATGAGTATGTACTTTAGAACCATAGCGTTTGTATAGTAAATCCCCACGCTCAACTACCTGAGATGAAAAGTTACAATTATACTGTAACAGCGAGTTTAAATTTGGATTAAAGTAGTCTAAAACATTGCTTTTCCACGTTGTCTTACTTCCGATGCCAAGTATCATGTTTCCATGTTCAATTTCGTATGATTTGATCAGTTATAATAAAACAATTACATTTTGTACATTCACAACAATTTCTATTTAATACTAGCTATACTTATGCTATAAAATCAAGGAATACGCGTATACCATTGTCTCATACAAACCTACATGTCATTGTGATTATTATTACCGGGTAATGTCTATGTATCAACTTGCTATTGTCAAAGTATTGAAGTAAATCGGCTTAAGGGGATCCAGTGACATACCTTAACATCATTAAAACTTAAATGTGATTTACGGGAAGTTTCAGTATAATTTATGACTAAATTCCTAAAAATACAATAACAATGTCTCAAGGTTCTTTTAAATTTAAATAGAAACTGCAACTTTAATGATCCAGTAAAGAAAGTACAGAGAGATATTGTTTTGATTCTGGGAAAATGAATGTCTGAACTTCGACAAGGTAACAAATCAGAATCCATTGAACGGATTGTGTCCTACTGCGTTTGCTATTGTTTTTTTATTTTTTATACGAAGCAATGCGTAAAGTTGGCAGGTGATATACACTGTTCATTGGTGAGAATACGCATAATTACTATGTCTTACGCTACTTTTAGTTACAATAAATTCCTTTCTTGTACAGTGTACACATTAGTCCTTATGTGTAATGTTTAAAGTATTATTACCTTGAACTTTTTGTAATTGGTAAATAAAGAAAATAAAAAAAAACTTCCCCTTGTATATTGATGTACCTAGACGGGTTACACGTTAACACGGCTTAACATTAGTAACACGTTATACAGTTGCCAAACTGCCTTGTGAAGCAGTTATTGTCCTCAGTGGACATTTTATAGAAGGGTTGTGCTAAAGAGTGTTTCCATATTTATTGTACAATGAATTCGATATGATGAATCTAATGAAATTATAAGAGAACATACAGTGATAAATAAGTGAACGCACATCAAATCATCAGACAGGTCACGTAACTCGCATATCCTTTATTTGGGACTCTAATCGTTTTCGCACACCCACGTGAATAGCACGCTATTTGTATTCATTTCTGTCAGCTAAATAAATAAGACATGATTTTTGCTGCTTTCTATTGTACGTAGATGTTTATTAAAAGAATATTCGACTTTTAAAAATATATCAATTCGACCTATTCCCGACGAAAAAAACTATTTTAAGATATCAACTGTTTTTCAAGCTGTTGTGTGGCTTTTGTCAATCGCTTACGTTTCAGGCGACAGGGCCTAGAATAAAACATATTCTTGTGCATGTTGATGTTTGAACGATGTACACCGAACAGAATAGTCCCCAACGTGCTCCAAATTTCGTTTAAATGTAAAAGGTGTACTCGTTTGGATGCTGTTCTCAATGCGGTTACTGCATATACGTCAACGAAGCTTTGAAAACGTAATTCCCACGTCATTTATACGTCTATACTATGCTGTTAATTTGTGTTTACATTGTGATAAGTTTGCGGCAAATTCGTACCACATCGAACGCACATGAATATCACATAACAACGGCGATCAACATATTTCACACTCATTATTGTATTGTACCAATACTTCAACAGTTTGCATTCATGAGAAAAGTATAGTTACCTGTTTTCGAGGGACGCTTTATGCAATTCAGCCATTTGACATTTAACTTCGCCTGGTCATTTGGCTACCTAAGGAAATATGTGTTCATTTTCATATCTAGATGACCTTACCAATTGTATAAGTTTCATTATATAATTCTGATGTCCTACATAACATTCTTATGTGTCTCTTCCAATCGTTTTTACAACATCATGAACAGAAATGCGATAATTCACAAGCATAAATGTTATTCGATTTATATATCAATAGGTAATTTTGAGAAAATCAGACACTATTACATTATCGTACGCCAGCACTGTTCCTCACAAGATTTATATATTGGTCTGTTAACTAGACTAACCACTTAGGTATGAGGATTACAAGTTTATTGCAGCAGAATATTGTGTTATAAGAATAGTTCTATTATATTTCTAAACTAATAATGTTCGTAATATTATGTGAATCAAGAGTCAGTCTGGCTAACATCACAAAGATCTAGTTTCGCTATCGCAATCGTAGCATTTATATTAGCAGGGAGATTCGCCTTAAGGGAATCAGAAGCGACAAACATATTTATTAAATTGTATATTGATTTGATTGATATGCATATGTCATAAGTAAATGAAACAAATGTATGCCAGTTTAACACGCGATATTTGACTGAATTCGCATTTTAATTCGCGTATATGCAAGATATATCTGCATATCTGTTAAGGCAATGATACTAAACCAGCCAATGCTAAGATAACCTGAATGTTCCCTGTTCTTATACAGTAAGCGACCAACGTGCTGGCCGTTATTTCAATTTTCAGGGTGTTAATTAAGAAATAGAAATGAGTATTGAAGCTTAAGGTTGCACATGTATGTAAGCATTGGAAATGAGTTATTTATAGTTTACAGGTATACATATATTGTACAGTATGCATACACGTGGATTAATATGTATATCCGAGGCTAGGATCAGTAAATGTGTTGTTCATTGAACAACCTTTAACCTATGATATATATGGTGATCAGTTGGTAACATTATATGAATTACTTGCCACATGATGTCACAATATATGGTACGAACATAATATCCATTGGTTCAGTGAGAGGCTGGTGTGTGTAAGATTCATGATTCCGGCGTGCTGGGCGTTCAGTTAGCTTTTGAGCGTAGGCTTGACCAGTCAGTATTTGAATGTTAGATAGGAAAGATATACGTTGAAGACAATGGAGAGTTATAACTTAGAGTCTGCGAGAGCAGGCGTACTTATATGTGGGACTATATTTATGTATGAGACTGATCATTGTAAAGAGGATTTTACACATCATGAATTGTACGATATGTGATTGCAGAGAATAAATTATGAACTGGACGTTGCAATTTTCTATGGATATTTAGTTATAGCAATGTATATTATAGTTCGACATGTGTGTTTACAAAACATCACACGACCTCACAAGCGATTGGCTACGATCGAACAAATACGTAACACCCCAGTTACAATGACACTGACACAAACGTTATAAAAGCTGAGCTCAACTAACGTTATAGCATCAACACTCAGTCGAGATAACATCTAGCTCACAAAAGGTGACATAACATAACAATGTCACATCGAAAGCTACACTAAAACATTGAAGGTTTTCATCATCAAACATTATGAAACTATACGGGTTATATGTATACTAATATATATATCAGTATTTGTGAAAAAAATGTTTTGATTAAAATAACAATTGTCTAGTACTTTTAATCTGTATATGCATAAATTCTGTTCAATATATTTGTTCCCCAATGTATTAGCCTCATTTCGATACCATTTTTATCATGCAACTGCCATGGTAACTGCCTGATAACACATGACCTGAGAACAGTATGTGTTCTCAGGTCAATAGGCTGCTAGTAGCCTGAGAACACTTTTTGGCTCCGCCCACAAATCACGGACTATTTTCCCATTTCTCATTCCGTCTAAAATTGACCTACATATTATTGAAAACTACAAAAATATACATTTCATAGCTAATATTTATTCAAAGTTTAGTTTACAACCAACATCAGCAATATTTCTTCGCCATGTAGGGCTACGCTAGTGTATTTTTTTTTGAATTCATACGGGTCATCTTCGGATCAATCGTTTGGGAAAGGCCCTGAAAAAAACAATAAACACACATAAATCCACTGGCATAGGATCATCAAAGATAAATAAACATAAAGAGTATGCATAGACAACGGTTCCACATCAAATACACTGGACAAAATGCAATTTTGAACTCATTTGAAGACTCGATACGATGCGCATACAAAATCATTGAAAATGAAAAAAGTCGGACATTTTTGGCGAATCTTAAGACTAAGTGGGTCAGTTAAATCATTGTTAGATTCAGTGTACATACGGTTCATACATAGGTAAAACATAAAAAATATACTAGGCTCTTCAACAAGATCAATGTCTTACCATATTCTATTTCCATCGATTTTCCAAGCATTGAGGTCTCCTACTGCCATTCTCCACCCACCAACTTGACTAAGACGAGTAAGCTTGTATAAACTGTTCATTCTTGAAGTTATTTCCCCCGTCCGGAATTCAATTTTGCACTGACAGTTACCGCAAAAAACCCAGTGTTTCACATAGTCCATGTTTATATTTATTCCAAGGCATTGTTAAGAATAACAGAATGATTTATGACGTAGTAAACGACATTGTTCACACACGTACGTCATTGATGATTCATTAAAAAAACTTTATAAATTCATGAGCGAAATTTTATTCTACTATTATGACACAATGTAGTTATTTGGTAATACCATTTACTAAGATTTCCCTTTCTGAATATATAATTGAAATGTTTTATTTTTTAATATTTCTTTTGTTAAGCAGCGTAGAATTGAGAACTATTTTGTTTCGCGGAAGCACATTGAATTGTGTTAATCGGCGGGTTTATTGGATCTACTAAAACCCACAACTCGGTTGTAACTTTAAAAAATGAGGAATTACGCCCCTTACTTGTTCCGTGGTGCTGGTTGCATGATAAATAGAAACTCGGGTCACTGTCCGGATCGAACAATGTTATCAGACTCGGCAATATCGTCCGGGGTGACTCGCCAAAGGCTCGCCACCCGGACGATATCACCTCGCCTGATAACATTGTTCTCACCGGACAGTGACCCGAGTTTCTCTATGTATACAGTTTAACAACCGACAAAGATATTACGAAGGCAGGTAACTGCAATGACAACATTCCTGTATCTACGAGTACAAGTAGTATTTTTGTTAAAATAGCATGGCTCTATAATTACACCAGCCATGTCCACTGCCACTCGACCTGAGAAACAATTCTATACACTGACGTGGCCTATAATCTTTATTTATACCATGGTTTGTTTACGATGATTGTGCTGGTGCTAACCAATCCGTCTTTGATTGACATACACAATTAGTTCGCAACGGAAATAAAAAACATGTCATTAACACACAATGATATGCAGACATGACAAAGTTTGCGTTGTGAATTAGCGCTCTAGCGTGTGATTTGTATGTACGTTAAATGCTCTCAAAGGTCGGAATGTATGTGAATGAAGCAATGTGAACTAACACATTGGAATGTCATCCCGTACACGTTCACATATCGGCAGATGTTATATTTAGGAACTATCTGCGAACCTGCTGCAACCGTGTCAAAGCCATGCCCTGATAAGTACATGTACCTAGTCTGAACTTACAGTGTACCATTGTTATACCTAAAACCAAGGTGACGTTTCTATCACTCTGTTCTCTTGGCAAGAACATTCCAACATGTTCTTAAGTAATACAATGACGTTTTAAATGTTAAATGTATAACGTCACGACAGCATTTGTCTGTAAAAGTGTAATTGTGAAACGCTGCCATTTATAATACTGTTAAATCAAGATTTGTTGTGTGGGGTTATTTTCGCTAAATTAGTGAAATCGAAAATTACGAGAAAATTCATGTACGTGATACTATACAACGCCAGTAAGAAGTTTCTGAGTTTACAGTCCTCCATTGTTCTGTGCATTGAAATGTTTCAAGCAAATACGAATACTAGAAAGATTCAAACGATTGTTTTCAAGGAATTGCGTCAGTGTAGCGACAGTTTAAGAAGCATGTCTTGGAACTTTCCGAAGATACTTTATAACTCGTATTTCCAATTAAGGAAATATACTCGTTTCTATCAAATCACTGATGATTAATCTGTCTGGTTGTCATTGTGCTAATGAAGTTATCCGATGTTATTGCTTAAGTCACCGAGGGTAATGCTAACATGTCAAAAGATAGTAACAAATAGGACGGGGAAGGCAGCACTCAACATAAACAACCGAGTGCATCACATACCACAATTGCACGACTCAACGCCCTACATACACCAGAATGAGAAAATGAACTTTAAACTGAAAGTCTAAGCTGTCAAAAAGCTGGAAGACTTAGTTGTAGCAAATAAAAAAAAGGTGAATTACCAAGGTTCAGCTATACAAAGCTGAATGACCCAGTTTCAGCAGATAATATATATCGATATAGATGTCGTCAAACGCCATTAGAAGTTTAAGAATAACAGTAAATAGTAACTTCCTGCAGTAAGAATAACTATAATTTGATATTCGAGTACTAGTGCTAGTAATGTGACACGTGGTTTTATGTATGAAGGACCCATTAAACAGACCAGTACGATATTATTATACTTTATCATACCGATTTAACTGCATAAAACATACGGGCATATTAATAATCGCTTTCCTTTTAAAGTTCACTGAGGAATTATTACGAATCAGCCGCGAGAGGACTATTATATATATATCTTTATGTATCAATTAAAATTTCATATAACAATATTTCAATTACTGTATTAAAATGGTATGTATTACATGAAAGCAATTAGTAAACTTGGAAGTGTATTTATCAAGTATTTATTGACCAAACTATGCGCAGCATCTCTGGAAAATCTTCGTTTTTCGGCTAGTTAAATTACTCTCCCTACACAATAACACTTTATACAACCCTACCACATTACACCAATACACTGTATTACTGGAATTTGGAAACATGGCTTGTTATCTAGTAAGATAACGAATAAAGTATGATAAAATATGAACAATAATGATAAAACTGTATAACAATCAAAGCTGAATAAGGACAACACCATCCGACCTTAGGAAATGACAGTCAAACTACTGGTGATTGCTATTACTAGTGTTATTAAAGCTGGCCTTATAACAAAGCTATTACCATAAAGCATGTGGAACTTAGCTTAACAGATCAATCTAAAGCCGGACTATTTTCTATAAATCGCGCCACATAAAATTGTCTATCTATCTATCTATCTACTTTGATTACATCAGTAGCAATCGCTTTTGATAAATGATCGTTAACTCTAAGATGCATTGTAAACTGATGTATTAACTGAAAATAGCTTACAAATCGATTATATCTGTTCTTATGACATAGTGTATTTCTCTTGTCAGCATCATTTAGAGGCCGAAACCATTATGCGAACTATATTGCATGTTAACCCCACATCTTTATGTTCTTTTTAACCGATTATACCACCATTGTCAGCAATACAATATCCTACATCACTCAGAGCTCACCGATGACTGATCTGTCTGATTTTCAAGTTTTTCTCTGTTATAGTGAATTCTACTCGTGTTTAGTGGTTAGTAATGTTAACGAAACTATTATGGTAAACAGACTTGGTTGTATTGCTTCCGACAAGAAAAGAAACACAATTTATTAATACTAGGATCATATTTCATCGGTCTGATCGTCCTGCTTTTGGACATGCTCTCTTGCTTTTATGTTCGTATGAAAACAAATTCATGTACACGGTGGTTACATATTCAACTCCTCTAGACAACTTTCTAAAGGTTTATACTATTATACTTGTATTTGGACACATACAATGCATGTTGCGCAATTAGTGCAATTCAAAGCATATCGCAAAGGAATATACAGTCATGTATTCAGAAAAACATTCCAATGAAATAAAGAAATTATATGTGCGTGGTATGACATCAATTGCTGATGAAAAATCTCTGAAAAGTATATTTTTGACATTCACAATCAATCAGTGTTTGTAAGGGGGCAAATAACATGACGTTCGATTAACAATATCCAATCATTGCATGCCTCTTATAGAATTGAACTTGGTGAGTTGGCATGCTATGCATATTATGATGGTAGCGCAGTGATAGAAGCCGCTCGCGCACATTATCGCAAACTTTAACTCCTCTCATGTTTGTTTCGAAAGCATCGATACATAAATTGCGTAGAAAGCGTTTTAAATTTTAACTGATAATGCATACGCTAACGTTAAGTCCTGCAATTTGTCTGTTACAAAAGCATCGATACTATATGTTTCGTGTCATTTACTTGTTCTAAATTATAATACAACTTTTGGCACCAAACAAAGACTAGATAATGTAAATAAGGCTCTCCGTTGCGTACACGTTATGAGTTAAAATAAAAAAGATTTCTACAAAATTTGTGTAGCGTCGATAAAATCAATGCCTCAGAAAAAGTTATATCATATATAAAAGAAACAAACAGTATCTTTCGTAACAGAAACTTGGGAGGACATAATGTTTGCGATAATCGGCTGCTTCCACTGCGCTACCATTGTAATGTGCATAGCATGCCAATTATCGCTATGCTGTCTGAGCGCTTTGTCGTGGTTTTGAAGCTATTCTAATTATTTTGTTGTTGGTTTGTGTGTGCATGTCATAGTGGCTTCTGTGTGTTGTTTCTGATACCTTCCCGATCCGAGTTGCCATTATAATTTATAATACGGACGATTTTATTTTGCAAACAGAAACGCCTACAGTAATATCCTTTTTACAAGACATTAAATTGCTTAATATTGTAACGATTGTTTCAGATGATATCATTACAATGCAAAAGAAAGCAAACAAAATGAGAGTAGCAAATGAACCAACAATGCAATCAAAAATGAAAGCGACCTCATCAGATCGTTCACAGTGTGAAGGAAATTGCTGTTGATAGCGTGATCAAATGTTATGATCGCATAATTATTACGCGCGTAAAACGTGAGGTTAAAACATAAAACGCCATATAGCTGAAGCCTTTTCTATCATCTAACATGTACTGACAAGATAAAAGCAGCGTGTCATTTAGACGGCAGATGATAGATCTAATCCATAATATTTGCAAGTAATGGATATATTGCTTTGTAGTACATTTAAATCGACCGACAATATGACATGGCGCGATTCAAAGTAAATCGTGTGGCTATATAGTGTCTTTAATATGATAAGTTTCCTACCAAATTGAATATAGTTCTGTGACATGGTAAGCGATTGTAACATTTGTTCTGACTCTCTATTATTATAGCCTTCACCATTTGTTTAACTCTTATGATCAAAGTTCGAAATTTGTCCCCTATCATATTTTATTCATCGATGTTTCGTGAAAGCGGTCTCCATTGATACCATTTCATCAACACAATGTGGTAATCAAATTAATTAAAATCGTGAAAACTAACCATCATAAATTATTTTCTTTTCGTGCAATTGTCTCATACTGGAACGTATTGCATATCGATAGACACATAACATTGTGTCTCAAATGCAGCTTTGTTATTAGAAAGTTCTGTATTACCAATTACACTGAAATGAGGCGTCTGTCATCCTTGATTGTTACTATGCCAAACACATTTTAGACATTACTGTAATTTTATTGAGAAACTGATCATTTTGCGTGTCATGTTATGTTTCTTAACGATATTGACCTTGGTCATGTTTTAGCCAAATAAACATGAGATATTATTCAACGCAGACAATCGGTCGGATAACTTAATACATCATGGACGGTAAAACGTTAGCGCGATGTTGCATTAATACTTAAGGAAAAAAAGGTGTCATCACTGCAATTTTAATGTATTCTAAAACAGTGCTTTCCCACGTTGTCTTATATTGTAGGCCAAGTATCATGTTCAATTTCGTAGGATTTGATCATTAATGGTAAAAAATACATTTTGGACATTCGCAATAATTTGCATCCAACACTTACGCTATAAAATTTTGGAAAACACGTTTACCATGATTGTCTCATACAAACCTACAAAACATTGTGATTATTACTACAAGGTAATGACCTTTTACCAACATGTTATTGTCAAAGTATTGTAGAAAATCAGCCTGAGGGGATCCAGTGACATATCTTAACAACATTAAAACCTGAAGGTGATTTACGGTTCACGTCAATACATTTTATGTCAAAATTCCTGAACATACAATAACAATGTCTCGATTTTCACATAAAGTAGAAACTAAAACTTTAATGACACAATAAAAGAAAGCATAGCAATATATTGTTTTGATTCTGGTAAAATGTATAAACCGTATAGTTTAACGATGAAACCTCTGAATTTGTGTGTGTGACTTTCTATGTGACAATGTTATGTTCGATGTTATCTCGTCTGAGCTTTGATGTTATAACGTTTGCTAAGCTCAGATTTTATAACGTTTGCCCCAGTGTTACATTGTGTATTTCCTTGTAACTAAATACCCATAACAACTTGCAATTTCCAGTTCATAATATATTCACTACAATGACATATCGTATAATTCATTATGTGTAAAATCCTTCTAACAATGATCAGTCTAATACATAAACATAGTCCCAAATATTGTTAAAACCACTCAAACATAAGTCTGCAGTCCCAGACGCCTTGCTTAACTACTCCATTCTTAATATATTCCCTAACGTACGTTCAAATACTAGCTGCTCAAGCCTACACTCAAACGCCCAGCACGCCGGAATCATACATCTTACACACACCAGCCTCTCTTTGACCCATGGTCATGTTCTTACTAAATGTTACTCATATCTTGTTACCAACTGATCACCATAACTATCATAGGTTAAAGGTTGTTCAATGAACATAACATTTGCTACCAAAGCATCGGATATACTGACCAGTCCACGTGTATACATACATATATATTTATAATGAATTTCGACAAGAACTATTTCGTGGACTACCCATAAACAACCTCAGTGACAACGATTTGTTAGACTTTATAATGAACAATGCTCCGAGAAAAGTTGCTAAATTTTTAGTTAAAAGTTATTTAAAGAGGCGGTCAAAGCTCTATAGACATTAATAGTGCATACTGTATATATATTATAAATCCGAATGAATATATGTTTAGCTCGTTGTATATTTCAGCTTTATTAGCATAGAGCAATATCTGTAAATATGTATAATATTACCATGACTAAATTTATTACGTCACAAAGCCGGTGACATATAGGTCCATTGGGCCGGGTGTTTTCTGTTTCTATAATATATTACTTGTAAATATTTGTTATACACATGTCACGTTAATAAACTATTTACTTACTTACTTACTTATATATGTATACCGGTAACTATAAATAACTAAATTCACAATGCTTACAAATGTCTGAACGTCGGCAAAGTAACATATCAGAAGTCATTGAACGGAATGTTTCCAAGTGTGCGCTTGTTTTTGTTATTTGTATGCGTGTAGTTGAAAAGTGGGGTAAATTCAATTAATTTGGTGAGAATACACATGTTATGTTTTACACTACCAATAGCTCTGATTACAATTAATTACTTTCTTGTACAGTGACCATACTATTAATATTACCTTTAAAGGTCCAAAATTGGTATATAAAGAACATTTTAAAAATCTGCTCGACGTTATCCAATACTGAATTTTCAAATTGCTGGACTTCAGTGCAATTAATTGACTCGAGAGAATTGTATATATACATAAAACTAGATGGGCACCACGCAAGCACGGCGTGGCATTAGTAACACGTTATGAAGTTGTCCAACGGTCTTGCTTAGCAGTTATTGTCATCAATGTATATTTTAGGTGGGAATGTGCTAAAGTGTGTATTCATAATTATTGTACATTTAAAATGATAAGTCTAAATAACATTTACAGAGATCATGCTGTGATTAGTAAGTGAACACACATACATTACACGTCACTCGCAAAAACCCTTATTTACTAACTTTTTGCACGCCCACGTGGGAGAATATCACACTACATTTTCATTCATTTCAGAGGTATTGGGTGACTTTTCGTCAATCGTTTATGTTTCAGGTGTATGCTGATGTTTCAACGATATACACCGAACAGAATACCAGTAGTCCCCAATGTGTTCTAAATTCCGGTTAAATGTAAGGGTATACTCGTTGACTTGATGGTCAGATGTTGTTTGAATGCTGTTCTGATTGTTATTTGTGCATATACGCACACTGACCGTACAGAAATTACACCAAATATTAGTTTACTTGACATAAAATTATCTGATATTTCCGTTAAAATAGGCAACTATACCACGTACACTGTCACTTCAACATTTTGCATTGCTTCCTCGTTGATCTAACCAATTGCATATATTTTTCTACATAATTATGATGTATTGAATATCATACTCATTTTTGTTAAAAAACATCACATATAGACATCGAATGCGATAATTCACAAGCTTAAATGATATTCGATTTATGTATGATTAGGTGATTTAGCAACACCAGACACTATTACATTCTCGAATGCCAGCATAATTATGTATTTCTTCACCAGAGTCATATATTGGTCTGGGAACTAGAATAATCACCTATGTGTGAGTATAACAAGGTTATTGCTGCGGAACATTGCCATACAAGGACGAGTTTATATTTATAAACTAATAATGTTCGTTTGTGAATCAAGAGACAGTCTGGCTAACATCGACACACTCCATTTTTTCCTTCCAATAGCGCTATTGTAATCGTAATATTTATATTAGCAGAAGGATTCGTCATAAGGGAATCAGAGGCGACAAACATAATTATGTATTTCTATTTATTTGATTGATATGCATACGAGGGATGATCCATATATAACGAGAAAATGCTTATGATTTTCTTATGATACTCGATTCGCCTAGGCGGGGCATTTTGCGGATTTTTCACCGTTTTCGCGCAAATTCAAATCGTCATAGTTTTCATGTAAGCAATAGCAATGTGGTGAAAATTGGTTATTGGTGTCACTTAAGACTCGCCGCACTGATGATGACGTCATACACAGGTTGTATTGCCATTCGTTTCATCACGCACGTGTTATCGTTCCGTGATAGCAAAAATAACGGACGACATACGATTATCATTAAAATATTTAGTTTTGAAGAAAACAAGTAATAATGAAAGTGTGTTCGATATTCAGTAATGATTTCGTGATTATGTCATGTCAAAAGCTTTGATTTGTGTACATAATAACACATTAAAAATAAACATGAAAAGGGCTAGTGATCTAGCGCAAAGTAGGCGCAACGTGACGTCGACGTCAGAACTAAGCACGATAATATTGGATGTTCTGAACGAAATTCCAAAGGGTGACTATCCTGCGTCTTTTTCAACTTGGCATCGCATTGGCGAAGACGTATATATTGAACGAGGATAATCTGACTTTTTAAAAAAAATAATATAGGTGGACCTAAGGAATGTGATCGTTCCATAGATCACAGTTAAATTCTGAATGACGTAATCAGTTCAAAATGGTGTTGCCCAACCTACCGGTTTTATAGGTCGGCAAAAATGTTCCAAACAATTTATTTTTCGATATATTTCAAAAATATTTCGTACGTTTTCTTCTAAGATGTGTATAAACCAACACATAAAATATGTTTAAAAAATAGTATGTAATGGCAAAGTTATAAGCATTTTATCGTTATATATGGAGCATCCCTCGGACATGTATGTCATAAGTAAATAAGATATATATTTGCCACGCGCAACATGCGATATGTAATTGAATATGAATTTGTAATACACGTGTATGCATTGGATACAAACTGAATCTGTTCAGGCAGATATACCAACCTAGTTAATGCTAAGATTGCTGAATGATTCCTATTCTCATACAGAATGCGTACATTTCCACATTCTAGTCGTACATATCACATTTCAGGTGGTTTCATATGTTTTCTTTGATTACACGAAATCCTCCATTGTTTCACGAAAAATGTATGGTTACATACAATTATTCTGTTACGTATCTATGCATTCGTTCTACAGACGATTTCATTAGTATTGAAGTTTATGCTTTAAAGTTTGAATTGTGCGTTTTACGGCGATAAACAAGAACTACGAGAACACGAAGGAATTCCATGGGGAAGAATTTTTTGTTTAAAACATCTAGCCATCGGCAAACTCAGATTTACAGGAGATTAAAAGGTTATTGTCATCGGATAATGTGACCATCCTCATTTGGCTCCCTAACTGCATAGGTTTTCTCAAGGATAGCAGGCACTGATTTGCTGCAGTTTTATCCTGTTAAGCGAATGATAAGAGGCTTTGAATTTGTCGTTCTTAAAGATAAGAGGTTCAACGGTGCATTAACAACACGTCTAACATCACTTATTCACATTAAATACATTTCCGTCACTCCCTAACTTGTATTCTATTATTTACTACATTCATTAACGCTTGTAGTGTCGTTAATTTGAGCATTATCAGATCGTATGTGTTTACTAGACACTATCAGTAGATGCATAAACGCGTGACTAGACATTACATTAGCGCCAGGATGTTAAGCTTTCCGACGGGTTCCTTATATTATATTCCGACAGTAAGTCAGATGACGTTTAATTGTATCCTTGCCAATTTGTCAACAAGTCATTTGACTTCTCCAGAAAAACAATTAGTATTTTCTTGTTTCATTGTCAAAATATACGGAAACAGATCTGTCAGTAATGTTGGTGGGCAATTAAGCATAAATAATATAGTTTATTTATTATTTATATTTATTATTTATATTTATTTAGTGTATTGGAATATCTCAGTACAAAGTGCAATCGGAGAGGACATTTGATCATTGCTTAGGTCACAAATCACCCTGACACAGCACGATGTCCGTATATACGATGTATGTACCCGATGTCTATGCATCGTGCGAATGCCGGCCGGTGAGTAGCAATGTATATGTCATAGGAGAAATTATTTACACCAAAGTAGGCAGTCCGATAATAGGACGGGTTTTGAATAATATTGCATTTAAGATATACTTATTAGCAAAATTAAGTCGCTCAACGCTATAATCGTAGAGTGAATACATGTAGTTCAAACATATTGTTCAGTTTGAAAACAATTTAATTTTTTGGATTTTGATTTGAGATGGGAAACGTTTGACGTTCAGTACATATGATACAGCGCTGTATTGTATTGTATTGATTACAGTTCACCTTGTATATGTGATAAAATCAAAGCGTCGTTCAAACATAATTGCTGAGAATAGGAGTCAATACACAGCCATTAGGAGCATGTTTTAGCACCAGTATTTAAACTTTACTATTATCCGCCTCAAACACGTTAGTTTTCCGAATCCTTGCATTTGTAGCCTCGTTTATAATATATAATAGATACGATGGTAGTACAGTGACTCGTAAATAAAAAGACATATAGTTGATTTAGTGGCCATATTATATGTGGGATAACAGTCGTTTTGTAATTTACATCAAACAGATTGACATTAATTTTCCAATTAGGTAAGACCGATGTCATTGGCTTATGTTCCGCATTCGGCGTAACACAATTACAAACATGAATAACTGTGGGAACGGCGGCATAAATGTAGGGCACGCGCTTCGGGATCGAGAGTTCAATCTCAGTCTGGACACTGATTAAAATCTCGGAGTGAGAATAAACCATGTGTGTTCAAATGGACAAAAGCCAATGTGTAGAAACTGCAAGTGGCGCTGAGTACAACTGCCGACTTGCAAGTAAGAATGCGGAAATCAATGTACAGTCGGTTGAACGGACTCATGTCAGAAAATATGCTTTATACCTTGGTACATGTTTTAAGGTGTCGCGAGCAGGTAGTAAACAAATATTTACTACTAGTCTACTTCAAACACGAATATCATTACATATACACATTTCATACAAATACCAGATCTAGCAGAAAAAGGCATGCAATATTGAAGTTTTTACCCTAAAATTGATACGTATCGTAGAAGTGTCAGCTAAACACTTCTTATGGAATAACCTCGTTGGTCTATTAACACACATGACCCAGTTGCCGTTATATAGCGTATTATTACATTTTCGCAATGACATAGTAATGACTTTATCTTTTGGAGACATATTATTACTTCCGGATAGCGAGTGAGCAAGTAGTCGTCAGCGTTGATTATTTGAATCTATATCAGTTATCACTACTATTGATTGCTTAAGGAAGCCATTCATAACTTCGTAAAATAATGGCTCGTTATTTCCGAATCGTCTCAGATGAAGGGAAATATTTCGTTATAGCACGTCCAGGAAACTCCATATTTACAATATATCATCATCGGAAGCAAAGATCGTTGAGCATCTCATTCTGAAATATACTTACTACTTTTAGGGACTATTCAAATATTCAAAGTCTTACTAATTTGTTACAGTTGTTCACTGATATGCTACCGGAGATATTTCGCACTTTTAATTAACACATGTCAATGTTCAGATACCACAGCAATTGAATTCAACTTGAAGAGGCGCCGCGTTAGTGTCGGAAGGTGCCATATCAGGTTATATCAGGTTATATCATATAACAGAATGATTCAGTATTTCCTTAAACCCCAGGAATTTGTATAAAAGGAAGAGGGAGGAGCCTAATATCAAATAGTGGCTGATTTTTGCAACATTCTGTATTCAGATACATTTTATTGAAATAACATGATTATTGAAGTTATGCTTACATTTAAAATTGCCACTGTAAAAGACATTTATATGCACTTTAAAATGGTGGTTATATTTTTCATTTTCAACCTTTGGTTAAGAACTAGAATTATCTGAAGTATGAAATATTACAGCAATTGGGATAAAAATTTGAATTTGACATAACTGTTGACACTAGTCACATGGTGTAAACAGAAATATACTACTGTTTATACCAACAAGTAAGCGTCCAGGCTTACCTCTGTATTATCTGCTCACTGGTTGCCTCCTACACCATTTAATGTATGCTGGTATAGCATATACTCTACAACAGGTTAAACCTCACCAGCTGATAAGCCCGCCTACTATCGATGGTGGTAGGTCCTACCCCATACTGGGGTTTAACTGAATAAATGTTTTTGAATGCGTTTCAAATGATATGTAGTGTGAAGGTAAAAAGGCGGGGTATATTAATTGACTGACAACATGGAACATACTAAACGCTAAAAAACCAAGACTATTCAGAGCATTTTCCGGATAAAACAGTTTGTTTATTCGAATTATCCATAACAAGTTGTGACAGTCATTGGCGCATGCGTAGATGTTAACACAACAGAAATATGATAATTTTCTGTTCATATTTCAAATAACAAAAGTATAATCAAGCGCTCCTTTTTCCGATTACAGAGCTCCATGGAGTTATAATCCTCTAGTTTTGCATTTTTATCATCTCGGCCTTTATGCACTGCAATAGACCTCTTAAATAACAAGGCACCATATTGAACTATTTTAAGTCACATGAGTAGAAAATGGCAGCCCCCCCCCCCCCCCCCCCCCTGTCATCAGTACACATTGTGACAATACATGTTCACACAAATATAAATATCTATACGAGCCAGTCTCAAGGAAAACCTGCTATTTTGACATTATGTAATTACTACAAGGTTTTTAAATGGGCCTCTACAAAACAGCTGTAACTTATTTAAAAATCAAGATACAAACAAAATTTCTTTTGCTTTTCGCTTCATTAAGATAACTCTTTTAAATACTAGTAGTAAAGCATCTCAATATCATTTTTTTTGGTCAAAATAGCAGATTTTCCTAGACTGGCTCATATAGATATATTATACCAGTAAATACACGATATAAAATTCACCGCAACGATTAATCACATGTGTGCAGGCGATATTTTAACTTGATGTGAACCGAAAGTCAAGTAGCATATTTTGTAAAAAAACCGCATTCCCGAAAATCAAATATGGGTCATGTGTGTTGATGTTTTCAACACGTACATGGGACATATAAATTATAAATGATATTTAAAGATATTTGATTTTCTGTCATGATATGGCTTCTTATAGTCGTAAAAAATAAGAACGGATACTTTCAAGCAAACGTAGCTGGACTGATAACTCAGACTAACCACTTTGGTGTATTACTACAGTTACACACGAGGTTTATTTACCGGAGACAAACGGAAATGGCCGAGCGTTCACGATTGCTAGTTTCGTATATCCACACACATTAATACAAAAAAATATGTCTAGTACTCTGCACGATTGTGTTCAAGTGTTTCATCATTATAGTTTGTGTCAAGAAATAAGCATTTGCTTGCTAAACATGGAAAGAAAGCCATCCCAACCATAACACAGTATACATAACGTATATTCAATTTGTAGCCGTCATGAGTATATTTGTATTGTTCAATTAACACTCACTGTATGGCAACTGACATTATTTGTGTACATACCAAACACTAACCAATTGAAATGTATTGGTTCCACATATGTGTCAATAATGTTGACGAGTGAGAAAAACTATCAGAAAACTATCTATAGTATGTTATCTTTGTAGCCAATGTGTTCTGATGTTCTGAAATAAAACTAATAGTATTCTACTGTGATATAGTGAGTGAACCCTGTCAGGACAAAAGAGACACCGTCACTTACGCTCAGTACATTTCTTAATTAGTTCCATTTCCATGACATGTGTCAGTTGGTCTTTGGTTGATACAATAACACGTCTTGTCCTTGAAGCCAATAATTTGATCACGTTGGAATATAGCCTGTTTTGGATAGAAGAAATGGCGTAAAACCAAGGTCCATGAATTCAAATCTACTGTTTGGAATACATGTAAACAGAACACATACACTCAATCAAACTGCTTGTGGAATAGCACCCTTATTTGAAATTCAATTCGAAAAGCTGTATCCTGTAACTCAAGAAATCATATATATGACCTATAAATCAATACACCTCGTTACTTCATCTAGATATATATATCGACGTATGGGAACAATTGTATATGCGAACTTTTTGCTAGAAAGCAGTCGCACTTTTACTTAGATTTACTTAATTAATTTTATATCTGATGTTGTGTTAATGTGGACTTTTCAGATTTATGGTCTATGATTGAAGGTTTATATACATTTTAGCATGATAGTCGTTCGTTGACTCGTTAGTTTTGATGTGTTGTTTCATTTGTGCAATATTGATATAGAAACGTATTAATTTTTATTGACACTTCCATAAATAACAAGCTTTACGTGGGATGATTCAAAGCGATAATAAAGGGTCTACACAATAGAAAGTTGTTATCAATTCGGTTGTTGGTTCTAAATTACAGCGATAGCTTTAATTATTTATCTATCGTACCTTTAAGAGTTATTGAATGCAGAAACAAATTTCAACATTTATAATACAATGGTGAGGCACAGTAATGCATTATTAATGGAGTAATTAATTTGCACAATTGATATCGTTTTTTTGTTACATCAGATATATTATCCCACTAAGATTTAATCAGTATCAATTTGCACAACATTGACGAGGCAATATTACACTTTGCGCAAAATTAAACTTAAACGATCTAAATAACTTAAAGGACGGTCAAATTTCTGCGTTTCTGTAATCAATGCCGTGTTCATTTGATGTTTTTTTCATTTTTTTCCAGAAATTTCATTATGACGTTTAGACATGTTCATACAAGTACGACACTTCATGTGAGGCATAGTTTTATGAGACTATTTATTTCGTGGACGACTTTGATAACTAATAGGAATTATTTATCGAACTGGAGATTATATTACGATACAGTCATAATAATAATTTATCATTAATCCAAACAAATCTCCCAACCCAGAAACATATTTAAGTTTTTAATCTGTCACGACGTAAAGTGTAACGCTATCAAATACCACGTAAGCACGGCTTGGGATTAGTAACACGCTATGCAGTTGCCCAAATGCTTGTTTGCAGTTATTGCCCTCAGTGGACATATTACAGTAACCCACGAGGCAAAATACCACACTAGTTTTATTCATTTCCGTCAGCCAAATAAATAAGAAATCATGTTGCCCGTTAATATTTGTACGTAGATGTTCATTGTAAGGCTATTTCATTGTTATATATAATGTTAAAACTATTCCCGCCCCAAACAACAACTTTAAGATAAAAATGTTTTTCCGAGCTATTTATTGCGTGACGTTTTGTTAATCGTTTACATTTCAGGTGACAGGGCCTAATGTAAAATATTTACTGTGTATGCAATGTTTCAAGGATATAGTCACCAACGTTCTCAAAATTCCAGTTTAATGTAAAATGTATAATAGTTGACTTGATAGACTGACGTTGTTTGTAGCATCTACGTCAACGTAGTTTTGAAAACGTAATTCCCACGTCATATGTACGTCCATATTTTGTTCGTAATTGGTGTTTACATCGTCTATGACACATTTCCAGCAATTTTTTACCACATCTAATTCACATGAATATCACATCTGAACGGAGCCCATGCATTTAATTGTACCAATTCTTCTACATTCAGCATTGATATCTCGTTGATCTTAACAATCGCTTATGTTTCTCTATATACTTGTGATGTACTAAATAACGTACTCAATTTACTGGGTTTGTAAAATAACATCACCTATATACAACAAATGCGATAATTCACAAGCTTGAATGATATTCGATTGATGTATAAGTAGGTGATTTAGCAAAAGCAGATACTATTATATTCTCGAACACCAGCATATTTCATCGACAGAATCATATATAATGGTCTTGGAACTAGACTATCCACCTGTGTATGAGGATGACCAGGTTATTGCTGCAGAACATTGTGGTATAAGGACAATTTCATATTTCGAAACTAATATTTGCGTAATACTACCTTTGTATGTGATTCCAGAGACAGTCTGGCTAACATCACCATACTGTGGTTTCGCTATCGCATTCACATTAGCAGAGAGTTTCGCCTTTAGAGAATCAGAAGCGACAGACATAATTATGTATTTGTATTTATTTGATTGATATGCATATGTCAAAAGTAAATAAAACACATGTATGACATTTTAACACGGGATATGCGATTACATTCGCATTTTTAATACGCGTATATATGAGGCAGTGATACTCAGGCAGCCAATGCTAAGACAATCTGAATGTTCCCTATCCTCATACAATAAGAGTACATTCTGGTCGTATATTGACAGTGGTAGGTTATAACAAAAGAATTGTATGAAGTATTTGTGAAAAATAGCGTTCGATAACAAAACAACTGTACAGGTGCCTAATACTATGATCCATCTGCAAATGCTTTAAATTATGTTCAACATACATACAAAGTTTGTATAGTGAAGTATTCATTCATTTACTCGCGTAATTGATATTTGTGACATTCTTGGAATTTAAATTTTGAAATTGAATAAAATTCACAAAATATTTAGTATGCTTTAAAGTTTAAATTGAAGTGACAACACGCGATTTACGACAAATTACGAGACCCACGAGAACGCGGATTATTTCCATGGGGAGGAATTTGTGTTCAGAAGATCTAGCCATAGACAAAATCACATTTAGAGGAGATAACAAGGTTATCGTCATCTGAGAATGAGACCATCCTCATTTGGTTCCCTAACTGGATAGGTTTCCCCCAGGATAGATGACACTGATGCGCTGTAGTTTTATCCGGTAAAGCGAATGTTTTGAGGCTTTGAATTTCTAGTTGTTTTAAATACAATTAGAGGTTCTATGGTGAATTAACAACACGTTTAACATCACTTATATACATTTTCACCACTCCCTAACTCGTATTCTAGTATCTACTATATACATTGACGCGTGCAGTGTCGTTAATCTGAGCATGATTAGATCGGATATGTTTAGAAGATCATACCTATCATTCACAATCATTTATGACATACGTATTAGCAAAATTAAATTGCTCAATTAAACTAGTCAAAGGTATTTGTGTGGTACAAACATTTTGCCGCTATTGAAGCGGTGTAAGGGTTGTAAATACACTAATCATGAACAAACACGGTTTGCAAACCATAATTGACTATGATAAAGGAAACCTAGTAATCCGACGTTATACATGTACATGAAATAATGTGCACAGCATACTGCTAATTAAGTAGCATAATGTCGTAAGAAAAATGACAAATTTGACAAACTTGTATCATTTATTAATGAAACTACTTCACACACATCTTCCCATTTTCCGGATTTGAAAGAACGTAATCCCGGTTGTAGAAATAACGATGATGTATCTAAATAATGCCCAATTATGCATTTATAAATTGTTCTTTATTCCCATTGTAGTATTTATAATCAAATCAATTACTATCATAGTTTTTACAGATGAAACTTTTTATGATGCTCGTAAATATGTGTTAAGACTAATGAGAGATTATTTGGAGAAATAGGTCAGTATGACATATGGGTGACATATATATGCGCAGATATTACATTAAACAGAACATAATTTAGTTTAGTGCCATTTCACTTTAGCTATTCACATTAATCATGGCTTGCATTTCGAGACGATCGTTTTATTTAAGGATGACACCGTTCTCGTTCAAAAACCAGATTATCGAATTGTAAAACTATATCGTTGCCATCTCTAGTTTTATGAATTAAAACCAAATACCTTATTCCATAACTGTCGCTCGACGTGTCGCGATAAAATGCAGACTTAGACGGAATGTTAACATTGTTCGCAGGACGCTAACTAATTAATCAATTGTTTCATGTACTCGTATAAAATATTATCTATGAAGATTTCAAATTCTCAACAGTTTGTAATGTATCTAAGGTATTGTTAAGTGGATGTTGTTAGTCTTAAATGGCTTCTCATGGACGATGCTATATTGATTTAAACGACATATAAAGATCACGAACGTTGTCCTAGAGAAGCTTTGTACTAAATGAATGTGTCTCCAGTCCATCGATGCACTTAATGGCTGGATTTGTGTTCTTGTAAGTCGTTATAAGACCATTGTACGTTGGTACATGTAAACAACAGTATCAATGTTTCGTATTTACAAAATGTACACAAAGACATGCATGTGCGTCCTTATATTCCTTACAATAAGTAAAGATAGTCATTATCAATTTATGAGATTCTTTACATGATGTATATGCATAACGGACAAATCCCTGTCAAAATTGATAAAACGGACCAATTTCTGTGCTTAAACCGGATACTGTTTGTGAAAAACGGTGGTTGTAACAGTCGGCGTTGGGCCAGATAGGTAAATAAACTTATATGACCACCATAATTCACAAATAGAGCTATAATCGTGGAATGAGTAGTTCAAACATATTGTTCAGTTGGAAAACAATTTAAAATTTTGGAGTTGAATTGAGCTCGGACACTTTTGACGTTCAGTATAATTATACAATTTATGATACAGCACTAATTACAGTTTACCTTGTATATGCGATAAAATCAAAGCGTTGTTGCATTGTATGTTGTAAAAGTTTTGTTTGAATAATTAAAGGATGCGTTACGGCAATAATTAGCTTCTACATCAGAAATAACAGTAAAACAATGTTAACATAATTGCGTGGAGTAGGAGTAAACACAGCCATTAGCAGAACCTGGCAGCACCAATCCTTAAACTAGACGGTTATTCGCCGCAATGTCAGGACACGTTAGTTGTCCGCATCCTTTCATTTGTAGCCTCGTTTATAATAGATAATTGACAAGATGGTAGTACAGGGACTCGTTAATAAAAACATATATTATAGTTGATTTAGTGGCCACATTATATGTAGGATCACATTCGTTATGTAAAATTAAATTACATCAAACAAATTGACATTAATTATGGAACATACCGAACGCTAAATAACCCATGACTATTCGGAGAATTGTACGGATAAAAAAGTGTGTTTATTCAAATGATCCATATGCCTTTATATTATAAAACGTCTTACGTACAACAAAGTTGTTTCAGTTAATGGCGCACGTCCGGATATTTAAACAACACATTCAACGACAATATAGAAATACAGTACTTTTCTGTGCAAAATTAATATAAGTTAGAAAAGTTTACGATAGCTAAATGCACAGTGCGGTTTGTTGTATATTTTGATTGTAGTGTTTGTGAAATGACATGATATACATATGTCCACATGTCATGTGTAGGCCATCGAACTATTTCCTAATAAAGCGAACACTACATTTGAAGATACGGATTTCTGAATAATTATTCCCTCTCGAATCATGTTGGTTGACCTTTGATAAGCGCGGCTTCTTTTCGATTAGACATCTCCATGGAGTAATAATTCCCTAGTTTCGTATATACACACGAATTAATAGAAAATACTATAAACAGGGTTGGTACTCTGTAAGATGGTGTTCATATGTTTAATCACCATAGTTTGTGTCAAGAAGAAAAGCTTTTGCTTGCAGAAGAGGTTTCTACAACACCATAACACCATAACACAGTATACATAATGTATACTGGTAGCCGTCATGAGTATATTTGTATTATTCAATTACCAATCACTGTATGTAAATTACATTTTTGTATACATACTATCAACTAAACGATTGAGATGTATTGGTTTGGGTTCCACATACTAGTATGTATCAGTAATGTTGACATTGACGAGTGAGAAAGAACATCAGAAAATCATTTATGGTATGTTATCTATGTCTCCAATATGTTCTGATCTTCTGATGTAAAACTGACAATATTATAATGTGATAAATTGAGTGAACCCTGTCAGGACAAAAGAGACACTGTCACTAACGCTCAGTACATTTCTAAATTAGTTCCATTCCCATGACATGTGTCAGTTTGTCTTTGGTTGATACAATAACACGTCTTGTCCTTGAATCAAATGATCTGATCACGTTGGAAAATTGCCTAGCGCAGGTTAAAGTGCTGACGTGAAACCAAGGTCCATGAAATCATATCTATTGTTCGTAATACATGTAAACAGAACATAATTATACACTCAATAAAAATAAACGTCGAGTCGGATCGGAAACCGGGCGCGGAACGGTACGGGTTCAATACTCAATTTTTCTTGTGGAATTGCACCCTTAGTTGACATTCAATATAAAAAGCTGAAGACTGTAACTCACAAATCATATATGATCTATAAAACAATATACACTGTTTCTTCATTTTGACATATATATCGACGTGTGGGAATACTTGTATATGCGAACTATGTGCTAGAAAGCAGTCGCACGAGAGTTACTTAATTCATTGCATATCTGATGTTGTTTTAATGTAGAATGTGCCGATTTATTGTCGGTGATTGAATGTTATATAAATTTTAGCGTGATAGTCGTTCGTTAGTTTTGATGTGTTGCTTCAGTTGTGCAATATTGATATCGAAACGCATAAAGTGTTATTGACACTTCCATTAAAAAACGTGGGATGATTTAAAGCGATGATAAAGGGTCTACACAATAGAAATATGTTTGAAACTTGATCGTTGGTTCTAAATTAAAGCGACAGCTTTAATTATTTATCAATCATACATTTAAATGTTATTTAATGCAGAAACGCAATCAACCAGTTGTAGTATCATGCTCAGGCACAATACTAATGAATTATTAACGCGGTAATCAGCAAAATCTTTATCGTTTTTGGTTACATCAGATGTTTAATCCCACCATGATTTAATCAGTACAAATGTGCACAATAGTGACTAGGAAATAACACACTTTGCGCAAAATTAAAAATAAACGATCTAAATAACTTACGGGAAGATAAAATGTCTGCGTTTCGGTAATCAAAGCGCTATTCATTCGATGTGTCTCCATTTTATTCCAGTAAAAGCATTATGATGTTTAGAAAGTTACATTCAAATACGACTCATCATGTTAGGCGTAATTATATTGGATGATTTATTTCGTGGACGATTGTTATAACTAATAGGAATTATTTTTCAGATTGATGGTTATATTACGATACAGTCATAATTATATTAATCATATTCAAAACAAATCTCCCCACGCAAAAACACAATAGTTTTGAAGTGTGTAATAATTCACGACGTAAAGTGGCTTATCTAACATTTTTTAAGGCAGATGATTCTATCCGAGCAATGGTTAAATTCGAAATATCAGGTTCAAAAGTTTAATTTAATCTGACTACAATACGTTTTAATTGGTTACCTTATGTCTGTATCGTTAGCTGTTGAACATATACCAGTATAAATTGCATGTAAATTCGAATGTCCGCTGTTGACTTAGCATCGCCAAGACAAGTTGATAACTTATGAACGAAACATCGAACACAGTATTGAATACATGGCTAAATAATACGCCATTTCAAGAGATACTAGTAGTGGCTTTAGTGGTTTTTAAAGTAGTTCATACTTCAAAGAAGCCCGTTATAATTACTCTGTCGAATAAGTTATGATTACAACTGCAATGTAATAAACAAAACTTGATTTCATGTTTCTGACACCCTTAGTCCATGGTACTTTCTTACAATAGTTTAAAAAAATGAAATTTATCAATTACAGTTGTTGCCATGGCAACCAATTGAATTGTTAAAAATGAAAAGTCAACCACTTGCCGGATTTCAAAATGATTTTGCAGAAAGCGTTATTGGGTGAGTGCTTGGGTAGTACACAAACACAACCACATGAGAACACACACCTGTAACTGCTTACATTACGAGTTGGCTGTACATTACGCGGAAATATAATAAATGGCTTTTACTTTAGTGCCGTCATGCAATCGTTTTTCAAAACAAATGATAAGTTGAGAGACAATATCATCTGAACCCCATTCCTTGTAAGCATGTGGAACTTACAGTTTCTTGTTTAGTGTGCTTTCTATTCTTAGACACGATAAAAACACAATGCGGGCAACTGTCTAATAAAACCATAACCATGTTATATGACTGTCATTTGTATGGTTGAATTATTCAGTTATCAATCGGAAATTGTGTCTGACCTTTATTCTTTTGTACATGAATTCTATGAATAATAAATGTACCTCAAAAATATCAATGGTGGATATGGTACAATTGTACATGGCATTTTTGAGCCACATTGACGAATGAGAAAAATATATTTAGACACAATTTATACTTTCAATTAAAGATATTCAGTACAAACGTTAAACTCTCCATGTGTCACGGAACGATTCTGAATGGATTTCTCTCCAATGTATTTGGCTAATTTATATATCAACACGTCTTTTCTTTGATACGTATGATACTTTTTAAAACGCAGAAATATTGCCAGACGTCGACAAACAAGATTAGAGGAACATTTTGATTATTATGGTCATGCGGAGGTAACCCCGTGGAAATTTTCGTTGTGATGTAAATAGTCAGGAATTCAAAACCTTAATTTGGCTATGTTCTCATCAGTGTATTTTTTATTTCTGGCTCCGTGATAAGTACATACTCTTAAAAACGACCGTTATCAGCTACGCGGGCACATATCTGCTTAAGCAACCTGACAAACGCTCGATGATCTCGAGGCAAACGTTTTAAGCAATACCAAACACTTATTGACCGAGCTATTGGTAAACACATGCACACTTATACATGGTGTTGGTTACCTGTTATTTTGTATCTATCGGGTTTCTAACCCAACCCTCCAACTACAAATATGCAAAAAATATTTTACCGGTTAAGATAATTCCCTCCCATTCTAAAAAGAACAAGCAGGAAAATTAATGTACATTATTGCATAATTAGATATCGGTTATTCGTCGTGCTTCGACCTATTCTGTCAAACTATGCGAGGTATTGAAAAGCCATAGGTCTTGTGAATGTGGTTTTTCGGGAGGATTTTAATTACGAATATCATTGATTATATGTAACCCGTGATGAAAGAAGCATTTTGAGTTTGCGATCTGTCTTGACTTGCTCTCCGTTATCTGACGATAATCGCTGTCACGATTTCCGACGCAAAAAAAATATTGAAATTCAATTCGAAATATGTATTTACAAACACAATTGAAATAAAACTCAGTGGATATTGGCCATGGTAGTCCATTGTACCATTGGACGTGTGTTTTAATAAGTATTTGGAACAATAGTGAAAACACAAACACATGCAGTCGAAGATAAATGAGTGTCATGTAAATTGTGGTGTTTAATGCTAGCACATTTTAGTACTGCAAATAGTTCGAATAATACTCGTATAAATCAATAAGTTATGTCAGTCAATTGTTAACATAACATATGCACATCAACATTGCAATTTCTCTTATTATTGTCTTACTAATTTAGTATATATTATATGTATAAGTATGTAGCTTAGTGAATAAGGTAAAAACTATTGGTTATCACTGCCTTTCTCTCAAAATGTGAAAAACAACATACAATGTTATGATATTGTATTGTTTGTATACAAGGGACAGTCCAGAATACACGGAACGTATAACATCATATTAATGTCCCTTATTATTCCTAAATTGTACTTGCTGATGGTATGACCGTTCCATCGAATGTCAATGAATTACATAACACCCGTCATGCGAACCCGAATGGCTCCATTCATTACACTATTCGGGCTTGCTTTTCAATTCCATGTTAAGTTATAGTTAGAACATATTAAGAAAATTTTAATGATTAAAAAGGGCGGGGCGAGCGAAGCGAATCTGATTGGCCGATTGAAAGTAGCGCAAACGCATGACGTCAAGTCTGTGAAAAGAAATTTTTAATGATTACATTTTCATTTAACCGCCAAAATTCGGCGATTTCATTGGCTCATAATGTAGTTCATTTTCTAATGCATTATAGGAAATGATATTAATTGCGAATACGATACTCATATTGAAGACACTTACTGCGACAGCATAGAGGTGACAATGAGGATATATTTTGTCTTATATAAGCGCATCGTTAAAGGCATTCTCAAAACCTTTCGTGTTAGAACGCAGATGTTATGTATGGACACGCATTCATTGTCGAATAAAAGGAACTTCAATTCATTTTCACTTTGATGCTAAACGAAGATGGTATCACCTGTATGATTACTTACAAACATTTTCTAGTTCAACGGAAACAGAACATTATCAGTCTCAAATATGCTAGCTCAACCAAATAGGCGAGTGCTGTTCATGTCTTTAAAAACAAAGAACCAGATGACTGCTAAAAAATGTCTAAAACTCAATTATTTAGGAGCAATTAAAGCAGAGTGATCTGGAATACATGTTTACTCGTATGTATCATTCCGTGTTAAGCGTATTAAAGTGTTGTTTCAAGATAGTTCAGCTTTTCACTTTTGAAACTACACTCAGTCGCAAAAGAAAGTATACATTGTGCATAAATGAGATTATATCGTCGGGGGTTTACAGAAACAAACATAATGTTAATATTTACTAAATAGTATGTTTATCTGACATTTTAAGACCAAGCGACAATACTGCACAAACAGAGTTAAAGCTTTGGGATTTGTAAAATCAAATTCACACAAATGGTCATACACTTAACAAATATATGTACATGGATACATTTACCCTTAGCTCGGTCAATAGGAACTTGATCTTGCTGAAATTTTCAACGTATGTAGCTTGGATATGTGGCATTATAATTCAACCGCATTTTGAACATCTGATTGAAATTGTAACTAACATAATAAAAATGATGACATCAACATGAGCTAATGTCTCACATTTGTCACGGTGTGTTCATCGGGCGTTTGTCAATTTTTTAATGCAGCTAGATGCCCGATTTGCTGATAAGGTTCGTTTTCAAGGGTATGAACTTATCACGGAGACATAAATAAGGAGAGAAAAGGTTTACAACAAAGCCCAATTCAGGTTTAGAACTTATCACTTCATAAAAACAACCTTTTTTCACAAGGTTACCTCCCCTTGACCAAGCAAAATGACTAGTTTTTTTAAAAAATCACAACCACCATGCTGTTCAGTGAAAAATCGCATTATTTTGAGTGTTTTCGTTTAATTTGACGATATACCTAGTCCAATTTACCATACCTAAACATAATTTGCATAATTTGCACCACTGCGTAAATGTCTTGTACATTTTACGTCGGAGGCGGACACATGCAATATTGAACATTTCTGTTAATTCGATTTTCCAGGTACCGACGCTGTTGACTTCATTTTTTGGGATATTTATTGACATGTTATTGTTTGATCTTTAAATGTCAGATAAACATAAGTTCTGTTTATACAAAATTTCGTTTAGTTCTGTCGACCCCAAAGGATACAATTTCAAAGTATGTACAATGTATACTTTCTTTTGCGACTAAGTGTATGTCATTCAGCTAGGACATTCAGCTGTTTTTGCTGAAACTAGCTAATTCAGCCTTTTGACAGTTGGGACTTGGGCAGCTCATTTTCTCATTCAGTGTAAATGTGTTGGACATTGTGCCGTGTGATTGCGGTTTGTGATATTATTTTATGTTTTCTGTGCGTGACCTGTTAAGTAGAGTGCTTCCTAACTTGTCCGAATTTCTATTATCTTTTTATATGCAATATATTTCCATATTCAGCGAAACCTAACATAACAAACTACTTAACACGGAAGCTTTCTGTCATTATGTATGTATGATGGCTCTCCTGTGTATACTTGAATTATTCAATTACCAATCAATCACAGAATCGAAATGACGTACCATCAACTACATATAAAGCTTTGAGTTTTGATACCGACATTGACAAGTGAGAAAAAGATCAGTTAACCATTCGTGGTCGGATATCTGTTTCTAACATCTGTGTTCATGTAAAACGATAATAAAATTCGGTCAGGGAAGTTTACCATAACCGATTTCTTGTTATGGATGTAGTGTACGTATTTTGTGGGATCAAACATACATGGTATCCAAATAATTCAAGAAAGTTAGTTCACATATCACTACTAAATTGTGCGTTGAGGGTATATGCAATAAACATGGTGTTATGGATAGCAGTAATTCTATTTAACGTGAGAGAATTACCATTTGCCAATCGTTTTACATTTTAAGTGATGTCTGCAAAAACTAAACATATGCACATCTGTTACTTCAAATGACCACCAGCCCAGATGGTCTAATACATTATTCAATTTTTTAATTGGTTTCATCCAAGCCGCGAGAAATAATAGCAACGATGGTTCTGACATAGCAATTGTGCCTAACCTAGGAGAAATGTCGGAAAACAGAAATACTGTCGATGCAAACAAAATTCATCAAAACGTATTTGAACATCATCTGATATTATGTAGGTTACTTTTGTGCTGTGATTCAAAATAATTACAGATACTGTCAACTATAAATACGTCGTATACTGGTATAACATAACGAAAGGTTGCGCAATGCCCATGTGTAGTATGTACTCATCTACTTTTATACTGCGCTCTAAGAAGACTGTTTTGACACAAAACAAAACACTGATTAGATTTCTTGGAAGAATGTGTAAGTTTAGTCTATAATTTAAAACAAAAACAGAGAATCTAAATCTAGGGATTGGCAGTGATGTATATTTACAATTATTACTGCACGGGAAGTGGTAGAAGTGGTAATTACAGTGTATCTTATTTTGGGTTCCCACGATAGTTCAGCACTAGAAGATCAAACATCAAGGAATAAATGACAGGACATCAATACAATACAGTGTATAATGTTGAGTGAATTTCATATTATTGTTTTGAAAATGTGTATGAATTAAGCACTGTTCCTCCTTGTTCTATTTGTGTTGAATATTTGGTTGAGTTATTTTTTCTCTGGCCGATTTGATATTATCTATTTCACTTAAAAGATAGTTTATACTTATAACAGGATAGTGTACATACAGAGTGTGTTCAATTAGTCTTACGTATACTATACGATGATGTCCTTGTTGTACGTACTCCAATTGAATATTACCTTGTACTGTAGTGTAGAAATCATTTTTTTATGAAAAATATATTGTACTTGTTTTTACATATATTGTATTTTTAACTCTTTTATGAGAATTAACCAAGGGTAATACTATGCGCTTATAATCCAGTATTGATTGATGTAAAGGTTGTATGCGCTTATATTTTATATGTACTTATATTGAAATATGCGCTTACTTTCCAGATTCTACAGTATGCATGTACTAAATTAGGAAAAAAGAAATATATGTGTCATCTTCAAATGAAAAACTTTTTTCATGAATATGATACAAAGTAATGCAACTCCTTTGTCAGAAGCACATATACTGCATCGTGTACCCAACTAATTCTAGAAAATGGCTGAACTATTAGTCTTGATTGGTTATTCATTTGGGAGCAGATATGTGTGAGTTCTAAATACCTCAAGATGGAACGTAGCACTGTTTCAAAAACGCCAACAAAACGAAGTGTAAGAGTATTATGCAATTTTCAACTCTCTCCTTGACGTAAGATGTCTTAATATAGCAAAGCCAATATGCACTGTACGAAAACATTTCTCAGCAAAGGGTTATTTACTTCAAAATGCCAAATTTAGACGCACAACCAAACATTATTGTTTATAATTATAGTGCTTTGTGCGACGATTAATTCTTCAGAACAATCTTTATTTAAGCATTGCCCTGTACTACGGTAACGAGCAAATGATAGAGGAGTAATTTAACACTGAATGTCAGTCAGCAGGTTCTGTTATACTATTAGCGAATAGTTTCTGAAAATCAGAGAGTTTTGTGTGAAGATATTTATAGGAAAGTCGTACAGTGAAACAAAACGAAGAAGTCAACATATCAAACACTCATTCAAGTCCATGCACGGAACTTTCATTTTGAAAATATTTATATTAAGTATAAATGTTTTATTAGTTGTAAATGATTTTGGTTTCTTTACATCAATTACAGGCTCAAAATGGCTTTACAATTAATCATACATATAAACCGGGTAAAATGCATTTGATGCAGGAAATCAAACATGATAATTTATATATAATATGAATACACCATTCAAATAAAGTCATAGGGATGTGCTATTTAGTCACTCAAGTGACTTCTAGTATTACTTAAATGGGTTAAGGGATTTGGCCGTGATGCTCGCTATTCTAATCTCAGTTATATATTGGGACCCTATTTGAAACGTATCATGATCGCGATAGACACCAGCCATGTCATTAGGAATTACCAATACTAGAACGTCGGCAAATTGTATTTCCTTAGCACTGAAGAGGTTTGGCATTTTTCGGGATGCACGCCATACGCCACTCTCGACATTGAACTTATTGTGAACGTATCCGGTTTTTTAGTGATATTCGTATTTAGATGGAATAATTTTCCAATTGGTCTTCAGTGCTGTAATGTTTACAGTATCTGCCTTGAGTGATTTTGGGAGACCATTGCAGAGCATTGATATAAACGCTGTGAAACATCGCTCCCCGTATGTGACTGTCATTATCCTTGACACAACTTAAATAATACACATGTAGAGTCATTTTAGACAAATCTGCCTTTTTCGAGTATACTTTCACACATTTAAGCGGTATCTGAACTGATCTGGAGAAGTCGTTTTCATTCCGACTGAGAAAATAATTTAATATCATATTAATCGCTCTTGAGACCTCATCTTTTGAGTTTACGAAGCACGATCCTATGTTTAATCCCGAAAAGCAAAAATGTATAAAACGAAAATCACACGCTAAGCTAGACAAGTGTTGTTTACCATGGGAGTTGGTCTAATCCTCTCTGCGGTTTCTAAACGTCTCTTCATATACCTACGACCAACTGTAAAGATTATCGCATAAAGTACATGGAATGACAAACACACTATTGCAAATCCCACCATGTCATGTATTGAGTTTAAGTAGTAGGACATGCATATTTTATCTTTTTTATGATTAAAACAATGTGTGTACTGTAATTCACCTTTGGTAACAGATAAAAAATAAAAAATAACAGCATTGTCGAAGTCAATTTTTGATCGATCTTGGGCATATTCAATATAAACTGACAGCAAGCAGTCTGTCGACCGTGAGGTATTCATTTGATCAATTTGTGTTTATACAAACGTGATCTCCGGTGAGCTTTACATCAATGCGTGGTCCATGTTTCAAAAAAGATACTCAACAACTGTGTGTAAGCACACGCACACAACTTAGATATTTACGTAAACCTTGGAAAGAAATATTGGTTAAGAAAGGTTTATACACTGTTCATACAGTAAGCGTACATTTCAACTGTCTGGTCGTACGAGGGTCATTCAATATATTCGTTGACCATCGTTCTCATTTGATTATTATTGCGATGTAACAATAAGTTCTAGTATCTTTACGAACAATAACTTATTGTCTACAGTCAATACAAATTTATCTTCAATTGTGCATACCAGTAGCATGCCATCAGCCATTGTATTACCAAGGTAACGCACGTGCACGTGTGCCCGAAAGGCTGTAGTTTAATGTGATGTAGTTTGTTTTTCTCTGTGTCATCTGATAATAAAATGATTAACACAGTCTACGAATTTATTGAATGACCCTCTTATATTTCCAATTTCAGGTGGTTTCATGATGTTTTCTCTGGTTTCACGAAAACTTACATTATTTTCACGAAACATGTATGGTTACATAAAGTCCCGTTGTTACGTACAATCGTACATGTATCTATGCGTTCGTTCTACAGACGTATAAACTAGTATTGAAGTTTAAAAATACGTTTGTTGATAAAACAATAGTATGCAATTGTCTAGTACTTTCCATCTGTAAATGCGTAGATCCTGTTCAACATACCCCTGTATTGAGAAAGTAATATGTGTCGCTTAATATTTATGACATTCTTGTCAATTTTACCAAATATTTATTATGCTTTATAGTTTAAATTAAAGTGATAACACGCCTTTTACGACAAATGACAATAACGACGAGAACACGGATGATTTCCATGGGGAATATTTTTTGTTTTGAACATCTAGCCATAGGCAATTTCACATTTAGAGGAGATAACAAGGTTATTGTCATCAGAGAATGTGACCATCCTCATTTGGTTCCTTAACTGCGTCCGTTTCCCTCAGGATAGCTGGCACTGATTCGCTGCAGTTTTATCCGGTTAAACGAATGATTAGAGACCTTGAATTTATATTTGTTTACAATACAATTAGAGGGTCTATGGAGCATTAACTACACGTCTAACATCACTTATATACATTAAATAGATTTCCACAACTCCCGAACTTGTATTCTATTATCTACTCCATTCATTAACGCTTGTTAATTGGAGCATTATCAGATCGGATGTGTTTACAAGATCATACCTATCATTCACTATCAGTAGGTACGCTTGACCAGACATTACTTTAGCGCCAGGATGTTAAGGTTCCGACGGATTCCTTATATAACATACCGACAGGAAGTCAGGTGACGTTTAGTTGTATCAATGTCAAATAGGTCAGCAAGTCATTAAACTCCTCTAGGAAGACACTTATGTTCTTGTTTCATGGCCATAATGTACCCAGAGCTCCATTGATGTCTGTTATTTGCAGCTGGAACACTGATCATAAATAGTATTTTAGAATTAGTATTGGAACATCTCAGTACAGTGAATTTGGAGAGGACATTTTGATTATTACTTAGGTAACAAACCACCAGGACGCAGCATCATGTACGATTTATGTACCCGATGTCTAGGTATCGTGTCGATGCTGGTCGATGAATAGCAATGTATATGCCAAAAGAGACATAAATTAGTCCGCTGCATGATGACCGACGGTTGTCATTCTGACCTCCAGACCAATTACACCAAAGTACGCCGTCCGATTATCGGACGGATTTCTTATTGCATTTGTAACATACGTATTAGCACGGTTAAGTTGCTTGATATGCAACTAGTCGAAGGTATTTGAGAGGCACAATCATTTAGCCGTTATTGAATTGGTACAAATGTTGTAAAGATAGTAATCATGAATAACAATAGGTTCTCTGTTTACGATGTACACTGTGTAATAGGGTTAAAAACCGTATTTGACTCTGGTAATGGAAACCTATTGATCGGACGTTATCCATGGAATAAGTTGCACAGCTTGGTGCTCATAAAGCAGCATATTGTTGTAAGACGGATGATCAATTTGACATTATTATATCATTTATAATTGGAACTACTTCATCGACATCTTTCTAATTTCCGAATAAGGAAGAATGTAATCCCGGGTGTAGATATGGCGATGAAATAATGCTCAATTATGCATTTTCAAATTGTTCTTTATGCCCATTGCAATATTAATCAAATCAATTATCGTCATAGTTTTTACAGAAGAATTATTTTATGATGCGTGCTATTCCGTGTTAACTTAAGACTAATGAGATAATATTTAAAGAAATGTGTCAGTATGACATACTTGAACGTTGTTATGTTTGGCAAATACCGGTATTACAATGACGAAGAATATGATTTAGTTTAGAGCCATTTCACTTTAGCAATACACTAACACATCTTTTCCATTTCGAGACGATTAATGTATTTACGAATTGCTACGGCTACCTGAGTACTCAAGTATTCATTCAAAGGTCCGATTATTGAATAGTAAAATCGGAACCATACTTCTCGGGAACAAATCATCGGTTCCACTTCTAGTTGTATTATCCAAACAGTTTTTCAAGAAATGGTTCACGATCAAAAAAGGCAATATTCAATGGAATATTCACTGTTCGTTGGACGCTAACCTTATCAATAAGTTGCTTCATAATTTATAAGATAATGTTTATCAATATTTCAAATTCTCAACAGTATCTAAGGCATTGTAAATTGGATGCTATCAGTCTTGAAATGCCTCTCAAGGACGATGTTATATTGATATAAACGACAAATAAAAGCACGAACGTTGTTTTAGGGAAGCTTTGTTCGAAATACATGTGTTTCCAGCCTATCAAAGCACTTAATGGGAGGAATTATATTATTGTAAGTCGCTATGGAACCATTGGACTTTGGTTAATGTATCAATGAGCCGTATCTACATAAAGACGTTTAGGTTCTTCCTTATATTTCTTACGATGAGTAAATTTTAATATAGTCATTATCAATTCATGGGATTCTTACAAGGTGTATATGCAAATTGGATCCATCGCTGTGATAATTGAGAAAATTGACCCCTCTCAAACCGGAAACTTCTTTGCACAACGATGTATGTAACAGTCAGCGCTTTGCCAGAGAGGTCAGAAAACTCAAATGTTTGTCCAAATCTTAGGTTTGTGCATTAATACATATATACCTAGATTTGTCGCAGGAATCTATAATTAACACTTTATAGCCACCATAATTCACACATAGCGCTATAATCGTCGAATGAGTAGGTCCCATATATTGTTCAGTTTGAAAACAATTTACAATTTTGGAGTTTGAATTGAGCTGGGAACCTTTGTCGATATAATATATAAAATGTATAATACAACACTGATTATAGTTCACTTTGTATATGTGATAAAATCAAAGCGTGGTTTCATGGTGCATGTATGTTGTAAACGTTTTGTTTGAATAATTAAGGATGTGTACGGCAATAATTAGCTACTACACCAGCAGTAACAGTAAAACAATGCAAGCATAATTGCGAGGAGTAGGAGTAAACACAGCTATTAGCAGAACCTGGTAGCACCAATCATTAAACTAGACGATTATTCGCCGCAATGTCAGGACAAGTTTTCCGCCTTCAACGCATTAGTTTTCCGCATCCTTGCATTAAAATTTTATAGTTTCGTTTATAATAAATAATAGATACGATGGTAGTGCAGGGACTCGTAAATAAAAAGACATATAGTCGAATTATTGGCCACATTAAATGTGGGAGAACAGTCGTTATGTAATTTACATCGAACAAACTGATATTAATTTCCCAATTTTGTGACTCCGATGTCTTTGGCTTATGTTCCACATTCGACGTAACACAATAACAAACAAAAATAACTGTGGGGAACAGTGGCATAAATGTAGGGCACGAGCTTCGGGATCGAGGGTTCAATCCCCGTCAGGACCACTGATTAAAATCTCGGAACAAGAATAACCCATATACTCTACTTTGCCCATGTGTATAAAATGGGCAAATGCCGATGTGTAGAAACTGCAAGTGGCGCTTAGTACAACTCCGACTTGCAAGTAAGCTATAGGAAAATGAATGTACAGTCGGTTGAACGAACTCATGTCAGAATATATGCTTTATAACTTGGTAAATTTTGTACAGTGTCGCGAGCAGTTAGTAAGAACATAATTATTTACTACTCTTCAGTGTAAACATAGTCTACTTCAAAAACGAATATCATTATATACATGTATTCACATTTCATACAAATACCAGGTCTAGCAAAAAAGGCATTCAATATTGAAGTTTTGACCTGAAATTGATACGTATCGTAGAAGTGTCAGTTAAACAGTTATTATAGAATAACTTCGTGAGCTTATTCACACACATGACCCAGTTGCCATTATATAGCATATTATTACATTTGTGCAATAACATAGTAATGACTTTATCTTTTGGAGACATCTTATTACTTCCGGATAACGAGCGAGTAAGTAGTCGCCAGCGTTGATTATTTGATATTATTTCAGTTATCACTTCTACTGATTGCTTAAGGAAGCCATTCATAATTGCGTACAATAATGGCTCGTTATTTCCGAATCGTCTCAGATAAATGGAAGGATTCAGTTATAGCACGCTCCGGAAACCCCACACTCTCAGTTTATCATAATCAGAATCCAAGATCGTTGAGCATCTCATACTGAAATATTCTTACTACGATTAGGGACTATTCAAATTTTTAAAGTGTTACCAATTAGTCACAGCTGTTCACTAATATGCAACCGGAGCTTGTTAGCACTTTTAGATAACACATGGCAATGTTCCAATAACGAAGTATATGAATTCAGTTTGAGGAGGCGCCGCGTTAGGGTCGGTAGGTGCCATATCATGTTATGGGCTAACTTATTTCATAAAACATTCATCGACTGAATACACATGTTTGAATTCGTTTCAAACGATATGTTGTGTGAAGGTAAAAAGGCGAGGTATATTTAATTTAATTGACTGACAACATGGAACATACTGAACGCTAAATAAACCAAAATTATTCGGAGCATTTTCCGGATAAAACAGTTTTACATTCAACAAAAATGTAGAAATAGATTAATCTAATAATTGTCTGCGCATATATTAACTAAGAAAAATATACGACAGCTAATTGCACAGTGAAGTTTATTTTATATTTTAGTGAGCAACCACACATATTAGAGTGCACGCACACACTACTAGTAATCATTTTGGATGTGTGTTCCAGAGCAAGTGATAGCATTTGTACTGTTGGGTTTGCGTAATAACTTGATATGCATATTCCCACAGGTCATGTGTATGCCATCGCACTCATTCCTTTTCAAGCGAATACTACATAAAGAGATCCTCATTTCTAAACCATATTTTCCTCTCAAATCATGTTGTTTGACCTTTGTTAAGCGCTGCTTTTTTTCCACAAAACTTTATGGGACACACTTCAAACAGGGTTGGGTACTCTGTAAGGTAATGTTTAAGTGCTTTATCATCATATATTGTGTCACAAAATAAGCATTTGCTTGCAGATGAGGTTTGAGCAAAATCTTAACATGGTAATAAATCCGCTCCAATACCATAACACAGTATACGTAATGCATATTGGTAGCCGTCATGAGTATAATTGCATTATTCAATTACCAATCACAGTATGTAAATAACATTATCAACTGAACGGTTAAGATTTATTGGTTCCACATATGTGTCAGTAATGTTGACATTGACGAGTGAGAAAAACTATCAGGAAACGATTTATAGTATGTTATCTTTGTCTCCAATGCTTTCTGATGTTCTGAAGTAAAGCTTACAACGACAAAATTCTAATGTGATACATTGAGTGAACCCTGTCAGGACAAAAGAGACACCGTCACTAACGTTCAGTATATTTCTAAATTAGTTCCATTCCCATGACATGCGTCAGTTTGTCTTTGGTTGATTAAAACAAGTCTTGTCATTGAAGCCTAATAATCACGTGGGAAATTTGCCTGTCGCGGATTGACGTACTGGTGTAAAACCAAGGTCCATGAATTCATATCTACTGCTTGTAATATATGTAAACATAACACATACACTCAATCAAACAAAACGTCGAGTCGGATTGGAAATCGGACGCGGAACTGTACGGGTTCAACACTCTGATGAATATAATAAATTTATAGTGGAATGGCACGGGTCATTTAGTTGACATTCGATATGAAAAGCTGAACCCTTTAACTCACAAATCATATATGACCTATATAACAATACATACTAATTTTCATTCCCACCGACGTATAGGTATACTTCCATATGAGAACTATGTGCTAGAAAGCAGTCGCACGAGAGTTACTCAATAAATTTCATATCGGATGTTGTTTCAATGTGGAATTTGCCGATTTATGGTCGATGATTGAATGTTTATATACATGTTTGCGTGATAGTCGTTCGTTGACCTGTTAGTTTTGATGTGTTGATTCAAAGCGGTGATAAAGGGCCTACACAATAGAAATGTGTTTTCAATTTGATCTTTGGCTCTAATTTAAAGCGACAGCTTGAATTATTTATCCTACCTGTATCATACCTTTAAATGTTATTTAATGCACAAACGGAATTATCCATTTTACAATGTAGTACCATGTTGAGGCACAGTGAATTATTAATGCAGAAATCAGCAAAACTGATATCGTTTTGATTTGTTACTTCATATATTTAATCCAACCAAGAGTGTATCAGTACCAATTCGCACAACAGTGACGAGGCAATATTACACTTTGTGGAAAATTAACATTAAACGATATAAATAACTTTCGGGACGATTAAATTTCTGCGTTTCTGTTATCAATGCGGTGTTTATTTGATGGGTCTCTATTTTCTTCCAGAAATAGCAATATAACGTTTAGAAATGTTCGACACTTCATGTGAGGCATAATGATATGGAAACATCCTTGAATGGTCCATTCTACAAATAGCTACAACATTGGAATCTATACATAACTCGGGTTATATGTACCATGAAAACTCAAACGAAGGTCCACTTCGAATATGGTTCTACTGGCTCAAAGTGCACAGCTGAACGATATAGGGCCATCTATATTGGACCTCTTTTTTGAGTGAGTGATTGGGTAGTACACAAACACAATCAAATAAGAGCACACACATGTGACAGCATGCATTACGAGTTGGCTATATATTACGCGGAAATATAATAACTGCCTTTCACTCCAGTGCCGCCGTGTAATCGTTTTTCGAAACAAATAATATAGGAGAGGTGTTCAACTTATATTTAAACAGAATTGAACATCCTGTATTTTCATAAATTTCACATCGAAATCGAATTGTGTCTATTCAATAGTGTATAATAATGTATCAAGTGATATAAACAACCATAGTAGAATGTTACCCACTATCCTTAGAAAAACATCAACTATTGTATCGAGTGTGTTGATTTTGCATTTGTAAGGCCAAAAACCTCGAAGTGCTCTAATCGATGTTTCAATATTCTCCAGATTTAAATTATATTGCTACTTCATCAGGAGACTTCGGTATCTACTTTTTGGATATAAAATAATTTCCAGTCTTATTTAAAGGTACTTAATAATATATTTTGTAGGGTGACAGGAACTTCAGTATTGGGGAAACACCCTGTCTTTGGCATGTTACCAGGAAGAGGACGTGTCACACTTTTGTCGAGTAAAAACTTTTAGACCTTTTGCATGAATAAAATATGCATTCACTTTTGACAACTTTTCAATCATTTTGAGTTCCGCTTTTCCTAAATATCAAACACATGACAATGCCATGAAAGCGGCCGCAATACACCGAGCCTAACTTACTCCAACGTATGTTTATAATCATGACCCTTTTCTAAAATGGCAGACTCTGTCTATGTGATAATTTTCTCGACGATAAAACATTAACTATCCAGGAACGACACATTTTTTCCAATCACTGTTCCGTAGTCGCACATACAGCCTCCAGGACATTTGTCTACGCACTTTGTTTTGCTTGGCATTGAGCTACTGATACTTACAACTTCGCTGCCATCCAATTTTGAGTTACTAGTATTGGATTTGTCCTAGTTCTCACAGAACCAATGAAAATGGCGATTGTAGGTTTCGGCCAAGTTTGGTGATTTTTAATAGTTGGTGCAATTTCGCCAAAACAAGCAGATGAACGTATATCACCCTTCTTATGACAAATATTACTGATTATCTTCACTGACATGGGTAATTCATAAAATACCAACACTTTCTTATGCTTTTATAGGAGCATTTTGTCTTTAAAAAACCAAAACACAATGCCCTCTACAAGATGGTTAATTTTCGTTAGAAAAATAATGGAAATATGAAACAAAATGAGTGTATTTACTACTTAACTTAAGTTGAACACCTCTCGTATAAGCCAACAGACACTATCATTTGAATCACATTCCTTGTAAGCACTGCTAATACACGACCGTATTTGTTAGTCTACATTTCAACATGTAGAAATATGTTTCATATAAATACATAAATCAGATTTATATAGCGCCTATTTTTGCGAACACACGTTCAAGGGCACTTTACATTATAGCGTTGCAGTCACAAGGGCGAACATAATCGGAGAGAAAGTTCCTGAAGGGGGAGCGAGACATTAGATAGATACAGGCATTTTCCTGGCTGCAATAGTGCACCAATCTCCTATTTCGAATAGACAGTCTAGTTCTGCAATGTGCCCGATGTATAGCACCGATACACAGCTTCCTGGCACCTTTACCCATATACTATGCATTACACACGGTCAGATATAGCGGAAATATGTTCAATATTTCAGATATAGTCCATGCCGGGAATTGAACCCACAACCTATGGGTTAACAGTCATAGTGCGTTACCACTGAGCTATCACCGCTTATATATACATGTAACATAAGTAGCACTACAAATGATAATTTCTTGTTTAGTGTGCTTTCTATTCTTATACACGATAGAAACACAATACGGGCAGTCATCTAATAAAACCATACCCATGTTATATGACTGTCTTTTGTATAATACCAATCAGAAATTGTGTCAGATCTTTATTCTTTTGTACATAAATTCTATAAATACTAAATGTTCCACAGAAATATCCATGGTGGATATGGTACAATTTTACATGGCTTTGTTGAACGACATTGAAGAGTGAGAAAAATATATAGACACAATTTATACTTACGTTTCTATTAACGATTCTTAGTGGATTTCTCTCCAATGTATTTGGCTGATTTATATCATAACTCGTCTTTTCATTATTACGTATGGTACTTTTTAAAAGGAATATCGCCCGACGTCGACAAGTACTGGTTATATCCCGGTATGATCCGTTCATCTGGGCACCTCTGGACTGTATGATGTAGGTTCATTCGCATCCTGGGACATATTCACTTAACAAATCTTATAAGTGTGCACGTGTTTTTACCGTATAACTTTTTATTTGATAATGTGTGTGCATGAATTATGTGTGCATGCAATTGTCCACCACAATATTGAATTAATAAAGTTGTTTCTTCAAACTTAAATACAGCGGTTCATAGAACCATTAACGTAAAAAACGTAAAATGTACGAGAATTTGACCTGTAGGTGAAAATCAATTTTAGGTTTGGTAAATTGAAATTTTAGATATATAATTATGTCAAGTTTAAAAACACAAAATAATGCGATTTTTCACTCAAAGACATGGTGGTTGTGAACTTTTAAAAATGCTAAGTAGCACATTTTGATTGTTATGGTCAATAGGAGGTGACACTTATCTTTGTGAGGTAAAAGTCAGCCATTCTGAACCGAAATCGCGCTTTTTTCTTATCATTGTTTTCTTTATTTCTATCTCCATGATAATTACATGAAAACACTTGAAAATGAACTTTATCAGCTAAGCGGGAACATTACTGCATTAACAACCTGACCAATCGCCACAAACATGCGTGACAATAGCTTCTGCTGATGTCATCATTTACTTGTTCTGTATGTGACAAATGTAATCATATGTTAAAAATTGTATTGCAACTCCACATATCAAAGATACGTATGTTGAACATTTCAGCAAAATCAAACACTTATTGAGCGAGCTATGGGTGAATACATACATAAACATTTATAAGATTTGTAAGTATACACGGTGTTTGTTACCTGCTATTCTGTGTATAGCAGGTTGCCAGTCCCACCCTCCAACTACAAATATGCAAAACATAGTTATCGGTTAAGATAATTCCCTCCCATTCAATAAAACAAGCAGAAAAATTAATGTTCATTATGGCATGATCAGATATCGGTTATTCGTTGTGTGTTTGTCTTATTTTGTTAAACTATCAGAGGTATTAAAAGGTCTTGTGAATGTGGTTTGTTTGGAGGATTTTAATTAAGAATACATGCACCATTGATCACTCGTGATGAAAGAAGCATTTTGAGTTTGCGATCTGTCTTGACCTGCTCTCCGTTATCTGGTGAGAATCATTATCACGATTGCCTACTCAAGGGAAATATTGAAATTCAATTCGAAATTGACAAACACAATTGAAATAAAACCTCGTGGATATTAGCTGTGGTTTTCCGTCGAAGCATTGGTTGTGTGTTTTAATACGTGTATGGATCATAGCGAAAACACACGAACGTGCACTCGAAGATAAATGAGTGTCATGTAAAATGTGTCAATACTTGCAGATTGTAGTACTGTAACTGTAAATACTACTCGTATAGTCTAGCACTATTAACTTGTCATCCTCGAATAACCGTGTTTATCCGTTGGCCAATCACAGTTGTCATTTTAACTAATCAAAACATGCTTAATGTACAATAACGAACATACACGAGGACACACGAGGATTAATTAGCGAAAGGTCAAATGATCTCGCAAATATAAATCGATTAGTTGTCACTTGTGTACATACATTGTAACATATGTGCATTAACATTGCAATTTCTGTTATCATTGTCTTATTTGCGTAGATATTATGTGTATAAGTATGTAGCTGAGTGAATAAGGTAAAAAATTAGTTATCACTGCCTTTTTCTCAAAATGTAAAATTAATTACATTGTTTGAAAGACCTGATTACACGGAATGTATAGTCCGATTAATCAGGTATGTCACTTGTATACAAACATTCCAATATTATAACATTGTATTTCAATGTTTTCACCTTTGACCTTTCAATTTGAGACAAAGGCGATGAAAAGTAATGCCTTATTCACTAAGCTACATACTAATACGTACACATAATGTCTAGTTAAACAATACATTAATTAGAGAAATAACAGTGTGTATATTTGTACACAATGGTATGTAAACAACTGACCGACCTGATTGATCGATTAGTATATCATATTAATGCACCGGTGTATGTTTGTTACTCCTAAACTGTACTTGCTGATGGTATTACCGTTACACCGAATGTCATGCAATAGCATTACACCCAATATGCGAACCCGAATGGCGCCATTCATTACACTATGTGGGTTTGCTTTTCAACCTTGTTAAGCTTTAAGTATAATACAAGTACATGGCTAAGTTCCTAATAGATGATACATCTTTACTATATAATTTGTTATAGAAGTTGGTGTGACTAGGGATGTTAATAAGTGTAGCTGGTAGGTATTAAACCTTTGATCACAATACAAAGAACATATCATTGCAAAATGATACTCATCTTCTACGAGCGTCTCGCAGTATAGGCATGTTCGAAATTATCTATGAGTATTGCAATGTCTACCTTGTTCAATTATAAGAGGATGATAAGCGCATTGCCAAAGGCATTCGAAAACATTTCGTGTCAACATGCAGAGATTTTTTTATTGACACGCATTATTTGTCAAATATAGAGACATTGCCTTTCACTTTGATGCTAAACGGAGATGGTAGGTAGTGCCTGTATAATTACTTGCACACATTTTCACAAGTTCAACGGAAACAAAACATATGACACCAGTCTCCTTTTGGCTTAGCGCTTGCTCAACCGAATGGGCGAGTGTTGTACATGCCAAAACAAAAATTCGATGACTGTTACAATAAGATCATGTCTGAAACATTATTTAGGAGCAATTAAAGCAGTGTGATCTGGAATACATGTATACTCGTATATATCATTCTGTGTTAAGTGTATTAAAGTGCTGTTTCTAGATATTTCAGCTTTTTACTGTTGCAACTATGTCATTCGGCTAGGATAATCAGTTTTTGTATTGCTGAAATTAATTCATTCAGCTTCTTGACAGTTTGGATTTTGGCAGCGCATTTTCTCGTTTCGTATAAATGAGTTAGGCATTGTGCCGAGTGATTGTGGTACGAGTATGTGATGTGTTATGTTTTATGTGCTCGACTGATTAAGAAGCATGCTGTCTTCTCTGTCCGAATGTTTATTATCGTTTTACTTTCAATATATTTCCATTTTCAGCGAAATTTAACATAACAAACTACTTAACACGGAAGCTGCCTGGCATTATGTATGTATGATGGCCCTCCTGTGTATACTTGAATTGTTCAATTACCAATTAATCACAGAATCGAAATGACATACCATCAACTACATATAAAGCTTCGAGTTTTGATACCGACATTGACAAGTGAGAAAAAGACCAGTTAACCATTCGTGGTCGGATATCTGTTTCTAACATCTGTGTTCATGTAAAACGATAATAAAATTCGGCAAGGGAAAGCATACCATAATGAATTTGTAGTTATGGATGTAGCGTACCTACTTTGTTGGGATCAAGCTTTTTGAATACACGGTCTCCGTATAATTAAAGGAATTTCGTTCACATGTCACAATCACATGGTTCGTTGTGGGTACATGCAATAGACGTGGTGTCATGGATAGCAGTAATTCTATTTAACGAGAGAAAATTACTATTTACCAACCGTTCTATATTTTAAGTGATGGCTGGAAACACAGAATATATGCACATTTGTTAATTAAAATGACCACCAGCCCAGATGGTTCAATACATTATACAATTTTCCAATTGGTTTCACCCAAGTCGCGACAAATTAAAGCGGTGTGGAAGGTTCTGACATAGCACTTGCGCCCAACCTAGGATGAATGTCGGAAAACAGAAATACTGTCGATGGAAACATATTCACAAAAACGTATTTGAAAATCGTCTGATATAAGTTATTTTTGTGCTGTGATTCCAAATAGTTTCAGATAGTATCAACTATAGATATGTCGTACACTGGTATAACATAACGAGGTTGCGGCAATACCCATGTGTAAACTCCTCTTCTTCTATACTGCGCTCTAAGAAGACTGTTTAGACACAAAACAAAACACTGATTAGATTATTTGGAAGAATTTGTGAATTTAATCTATAATTTAAAACAAAAACTGAGATTCTAAATCTAGGGATTGGCAGCGATGTATATGTACGATTATTATTGCAACGTAAGTGATAAATACAGTATCTTATCTTGGGTTCTCACGATATTTCTGCACTGGTAGATTCAACATCAAGTAATCAATACAATCGGTGTATGATGTTGTGTGAATGTCATATTAGTGTTTTCAATTTTTTTATGAATTCAGCACTGTTCGTACTTGTTCCCTTTGTGCTATAATATTTTGGTGGAGTAATGCTTTCTCTGGCCGATTTGTTATTATCTTTGTTTAAACAACACAATAGGAAAGTCATATAATATGTTTAATATATGGAAACTCAGTAGATTTTGGAGCGCTTAACGTAAGATATATATTTAACTTAAAAAGATGCATAGTTTGCACCTCTAACGGGATAGTGTATGTAACTGCCGGGATGTCAAGGGTGTGGTTAATTAGTCCTACCTATAATCAATGACGCTGTGCCATTGTTGTATGTATCATATTTTTACGCACATATAATGTAATTGTTTTTAAAAGACTGTACTTTCAACTCCTTTATGAGAAATACTCAAGGATAATAATATGCGCTTATAATCCAGTATGGAATGACGGTCAGACCTTATGCGCTTATATTTGATATGTACTTGTATTGAAATATGCGCTCACTTTCCAGATTCTACAGTATGCATGTACTGAATTAGGTACTGACAGAAACAAATTAAAAAAAAGAAAACTATCTGTCATGATCAAATGAAAAAAATGCAACTCCTTTATGAGAAGCACTTGTACTGCATTGTGTACCCAACTAGTTCTAGAAAATGGGTAAACTATTAGTCTTGATGAAATAGATCATGATGGTTAGTCATTTGGGACAGATGTGTTGGAGCTCCTAATACCTCAAGATTGACTAATTCTAGAAAATGGCTGAACTATTAGTCTTGATTGGTTAGTCATTTGGGAGCAGATATGTTTGAGTTCTAAATACCTCAAGATGGAACATAGCACTGTTTCAAAAACGCCGACAAAGCGAAGCGTAAGAGTATTATGCAATTTTCAACTCTCTGCTTGACGTAAGATGTCTTAATATAGCAAAGCCAATATACACTGTACGAAAACATTTCTCAGCAAAGGGTTATTAACTTCCTAATGCCCAATTTGCACGTACAACAACGCATCATTGGGTTATAATAATAGTGAGCCTTTGTGCGTCGATTAATCGTTCAGAACAATATGTAATCAAGCATTGCGCTGCACTACGGTAAGAAACAAAGTGTCTTCCAGTATTTATTTCAAGGGTTAAGGGATTCGGCGGTGATGCTCGCTACTCGCTATTCTAATCTCGGTTTTATGGGGACTATCATCTGGAACATATCATGATCGCGATAGACACCAACCACGCCTCGTAGAACCACATCGTGCAACAAACTGTCACGGGTGATGACCCACTTCATTCGGAATTGTCAATACTAGTAGGTCAGCAAATTGTATTTCAGTAGCACTGGATAGGTTTGGCATTTTTCGGGATGCACGCCAAACGCCACTCTCAACATTGGATTTATTGTGAACGTTGTTTGGGTCTTTATCAATATTCGTACTTAGTTGGATTACTTTTCGAATGGGCTTTCAGTGCTTTCCTGTAATGTTTTACAGTATCTTCCATGGGTGATTTTGGCAGAACATTCAAGAGCATGCATTGATACGTCGCTCCCCGTACATGACTGTCATAATCATTGGTGCGAGTTCATGTAGAGTCATTTTCAGACAGATCTGCCTTTTTCGAGTATACATTTCCAACATTTAAGCGGTGACTGAACTGATCTGGAGAAGACGTTTTTTGTCTGACTGAGAAACAAATTCTTAATATCATAGAAATCGCTCTTGAGACATCATCTTTAGAGTTAACGAAACACGATCCTATGTTTAATCCTGCACGCATAAATGTCTTAAACGTAATTCGCACGTTAAGCTAGGTTAAGTGTTGTTCACCATGGGAGTTGGTTTGATCCTCTCTGTGGTTTTTAAATTTCTCCGTTTTGAACGACGACAAGCTGATAAGATTATCACATAAAGTACATGGTATGACAAAACACGCTATTACAAACCCTACCTTTCGTCTATTGAGTTTAAGTAGCAGAGCACATTTTATCACGGGGGTGTGATTAAAACAATGTGTTTCTTATAATTCGCCTTTGGGTACAAATAAAAATTAAATGCATTGCCGATGTCAATGTTTGTTCGATCTTGTGCATAATCAATCTAAACTGATAACAAGCGGTCGACCGTACAATGTTCATAGTATCCATTTTTATTTATACAAAAGTGATCTCCGGCGAGCTATACGTAAGTGTATGGCTCATATTTATATAAGTCAAATGAGGTACTCAACTTTATGGAGTGTATATAGTAGTTCAAAGGACACGTACCATGATTTAGATATTAACCTACACCTTGGTAAAGAATATTGGTTTATACACTGCTCAAATAAATCAAGGGAAAGCCAGGAGTATTAGAGACACATTTGCTAGGAATGAATACCGGCAAAGGAAATCGTATAAAACAAACATGGGAATGTTTTCTTTTGAACATACATTAAAATTGTACAATGTTTACGGGATGCACATTCCAAAAACATTTTGTGAATATATCATATTTGTTTTTTCACGATTATTCAGTAAACACTAAACTCTATTGATCTATATTGACAATATATTTTCTACACTGATTCGGAACGATTAAAATTAATGTCCGTATTTAATTCTGAGAACCAGCCTCCTCGTTAGCAATAATTAAATGTTTCCATCGACTGGGACGCAGTAGGCCGATGAAATTAGCCTATAAATGAAAGTACAAACATCTTATGGTATTAAGATACTCGTACCATGCGGATCTGATTATAACGTCGCCCAATGTCAAACAACTCAAACACCACGCTAGCGTGGTATGTGCGTGTTTTAATCTACATACACTGGATCCTAGCAGCCTGGGTAAAAACAATAACGGTCACAATAAGCTGTAGGGTTTACGTGATAACGTAAATGTCTCTGATGTTAGTCCTACGTTTGATGGAAGAAAGGTAGTTATTACACGCATATAGTGCGCCGAGGTTACATGTAGTAATGGCCTTTGATAACAAATTAAAATGACAATAAATGCTCTTGCGGTGTCTATTTTCGTTCGTGTACATATAGTAATCACTGCAAACGGATATTTTCTTTCAAACTACACCTGAAACGAGCGCCGAGTCACTTTTGCAGTATAAATCTTGTTATTTTCATTTGTAAACAAAGACTAGTGTTATCATCAGCGTGCAATACTTCAAAAAATGTTTTTATATTTGCTATGAATAATCAGTAACTGTCGTGACATAATCACCATACGATGGATAATATCGGAAACAATTTCTTTTAATATTGATTAGCTACCAGGATCGACTTCTGATCATGCCAAACTCACTTACCTGAAGAATTACGTCATTAGTGGATAAAAGTATGTGTTAAATTTCATTATTGATCCAGATGTAGAAACCTACCAGGCAGTGCAGGATCACGAATGTTTTACAAAGATAAGAAAAACACAATAGTTTTGTTCAGTAACTTACTTACGACAAAGTTAGATACACATCATTATACAATCATGTTATTCTTTAAAATCACAGAGACACGAATCTCGCATCAGAACCAGAAGGAACTAAATGAAAAATGATATATATGATATCAAGCATTTTTAATGGCATTCAGTTTTATGGTAACATTTATTATCATGGGACATCCTGCACCTTACCTCTCAATTGTTGACATTTTAACGAAGCCTAGCACGTTATCGGCCACCTTAACAACACGTCTTATCCGGGGTGTTTACTGGGAATGCGTTTCGATTCTTTCTAAAATGGTTCTTTCATAATATAACTCCAACACACTAGAGGACGAATGCTCCGGAATGTCTCCAGAACAGTTAATTTAATTACATATTACCGGCTATGCAAAGTGCATTCTGAAATCACATGCCTGCATTCTGAGCGCGTTCCAAATATTCACACCAGTCCTACTCTAGTAGCCACTACGAATGTTTTCAGCATAAGCCAGAAAATGTTAGCAAATCGAACAGGACAGGCATCTCTCAGCAAAGCACGAACTATACATAAAGGAACATTCTAAATAGAACAATCACAGACCAGAAAAATGAAGTCTTGCAGATTATGGTTATGTTGGTGTGAGAATTCCGTTCATCTTGTTTCATGAAAGAGATTAATCTGGCAAAGTGCTAACAACACGTCCATGTTCTTCGAATCGCACTTTTAGAGAATCGGGTGTATCTGAAATTGTAAACATGGCACCGCTGAATGTTAAGTTTTGTTATTGAGCTGTGACGAACGTCAATTTCTACTGGACATTTCAAAATGAATTGATTGACAGTTCTGACGGATACGCTCCTAACCTTATTGGAATCTCAATTCGAGTAGTTGGATTTGCCTTAGAAATCATAAAAGCGAGGTTGGTGATCATTTCAGGCGTCGTTTCTTTTTTTTTGGCGCTTTTAATGTTTGTGTCATTTCATTATAATATATGAAACCTTACTTTACGCGGGTCATAAGAGTTGTTTCATTTATCGTTATACCGCATGATAATATCGGGTATTGAAATTGCTCGAAACTTATAGTTGTGTTTGTTCAAACTATGAATACTGCACATTCCATCTTTCACAAGGTTACGGACCAAATGAATTCGTTTGTGTACGTATATAACTGCGATCAAGAGTTATGTTCATATATTCTTATAATTAATGTTTTTTTATGCTATTTCTGTCCCAAACTAGAGTGAAGAAATCGTTCCGTTGTTTATATGCAAATATACGAGACACATTCACGTATTTATGTATACACCATACACGGAACAGACATAGTAATATAATCAATTACGTGGGGTGAACAAAAAATGTAAAATGACAATGAATACTGATATAAATAAGAAAAGTTGAATGTCTATTACAAAATATATCCCCTCTCCGTAAATATTCATTTATTATTTGCATAAAATATCAGCGGTTTAACAACCTTGGGTAAAGCGACTCGCCGCACACAATTGACGCCAATGACACCATGTACGTAAACGGTTAACTATTCAAACGTCACTTCGATCCAATAAATCGCTCATGTCTCAAATCGTACTGACTAATTCACTATTTATTCGGTATTTAGCAAGAAAGGGTGTTCCGTTGTATAAAAACTTTTTCAGTAGTAATAAAATATCAAGAATATGCTAAATAATTATTATATCGTTCTAATTATAAAGACGGATTCTGTGTATGACGACCGTCTTGACGAATGACGTTCAGAATTGATCGCTCATCCAATGCATTTCGGGCCTCTGTTTGATATACTAGAGTTTATTTTCCGTCACAAATTATTTGTACTAACGAAATATATGTATACTTCTGACAGACTTCTGTCCCGATGTCCGTTTCACTATTATAAATGTTTTGTTTTGACTTTTGTTCCTAGTTTCTGGCAAAACGTTTTTTACGTCATTCTCAGTTAATTTGACAAATACTGGATGAATATTTGATAAAAAAAACTATTCAATGCGTTTCCATATCATACGGCGAAAACGTAGCGAAGACGTTTTGATATGCGGCGACATAGCGCGACACCCTACACTTAACGTTCTATTTTGAATCGCTACGTACAGTAGAAGACTATTGTACACGTACAAATGCACCTAAACGAATATGTTATTTTTATTGTTAAAACACGTTAACTTTACAAATTATAGCATTTGTCTCATTTATTTTTGATCACCCCACGTATTATGTTTTTTCTTGATTTGTTGAAACAGAAAGTGTATACCACACATATTGTGAACAATAATTATGGTTGTTTACCGTCCAAAGGAAACACAATTCTGTTCATTCATATAGTGTTAAAATGTTGCACTGGCGTAAAGAAGCAAGACACATTTTGTGTGCCGGGGTAACAGGAAAATTTATACAACAGAAATAAATCTTCAATTGAATACCACCTCAAAATTGCGACTACCTAATTAAATCAATAGACATACAGTTATACTTCGATAACAATGTCACCTAGAACAATTCAAATCTGGTATATGGAATGGGTTGGCCTATATGATCACAAGACAACCAAACATTGAAAATAGACTCTAAATTGAATCTTCATTTTTAGGTATTATTTAGTGGTCATATCATCGTATGTTTATATTTCCGTGATTAATTCCCCATAAAAATACAGATCATCCAATTAAAGAGAATTGCATACCCTAAATGATGACCTCACCCTGGCTGTAACAATGTTTCCTTACTAGATGGGTATACAAGCAGAGAAAAGTAAGCAACATTCTCTTGTTATTTCCGCATTGTTCCCTATTTAGAGTGTTTCGGTTGCCATAATTTAAGAAAGCTTCGAGCTAGTTAGACGCATTCTAGAAGTATTCTTTTACTGAGACCCAACCAATAAATAAACAAGGCACTTAATTACAATATGCTCCACATGGATACCAATATTAGATGGCAACTAAACTAAAACAATGTTTTAATAACAATGTACATACTATAATTATGACACCACTAAGTGTATAATTTCTGTAGCTCTTGCTTATTGCCAGGCGGGAAAGTCATGCAATCTCTGAAAAACCGTTTCAATCTACTGGATAAGGTAATGACCTCATATGACGTATTTGGACATAGGTTTGAGGACAAAATTGACATCTAAAGGGTGTTTTTAAACAATCAGAATATATGTTATTCATTTGTAGTAGTTTCGTAGTGTTGATCATGTATATGGTCCTTTTGTGTTAAGCATGTGGAATTATTTAACAAACGTATTACCATAAAATATCCCTCTAATCACTCTCCCTATCAGGGTCGCACCTTACTGCAAAATAATGCAGTACACACAGAAACCGTAATAATCTGAACAGACAGTCCCATTACACAAGACTTCTCAGTTCCTGAACAGTCAATCCTGATAAGGAAACTCAGACAAAGTATTACGCTTTTTCTGTAAAGATGTCCTGTCTATGTGGTTAATTCGTTTTCTATTAATTAAAACAGTTCGTGAGTGTCAATAGCCGTCAGCGTGAAACTATGTATGTGTTAAAATAAAACATTTGTTTACGAAGTGACTAGACATTCCATTTCGTTACTTCCGAACTCTTGATCAAATTCTATATCTGTTTCGACAGTAAGTTCATTAGAGTATCGTAAAAATTGACGTTGATGCGGCTGCTCATTATTAGACATAAAACAACATGTTTCCATCAATTTAACACTATTTGTCTCCCTATTAGCTATACTACTACACGATGTTAAAACAGTTCGTGCTCAATATTTAAATTGTAGTAGCTTATTGTTGTCACATCAGAAGAATAAAACTCAGACCTAAAACCAGATAGGTCTACCATTGTACAGATCTTTCTGGTATTAAATGAAGCTATTAGAGTAAGAAATTAAAATTGTACACTGTTAACATAGCTCAGATAAAATTTAGTATGGCTTTAAATGTTGAGAAGAATCTTTTTTAATACCCCGTATGTCACCCTTGTTTTTTCTAGACAATTACTGACGTGTTATATGTACATGCTAAACATGTTGTGTTTATAAATGCTTCACTTATACACGGGCCAGTTCTACCCCTTAGTTTATCCAATACTCACTTCATTCTTTGTCATATTCATTACTTATTTCATGTTCACTCATTGTTTGTATTGGAGCATTATGTTAGGAGTACAGGAGATATAATGTGGCCTCCTTTTCGAAACGCAGCTTGCTATGTATACTAACGTTTGTAATAATTTTTGGGATACGTATATTCGGTGGAAATAAATCGTTATTGAGTGCTGTTCCTCATTCAGTAAAATCGTCATTGCGTTTAAATGCTGTATTTATTCATATATTCATGTGGCTCGGGGCGGCGCATAAACATTACAGTAGTTGTTTTACCAAACCATTGTAAGGTCCTATTTCATTTACATCTATCAATTACCTGTTTCTTTTCAAATTCCTTTTCATATGTATGTTTCTATTTGCAAACATTTACGTCCTTGTTCATCGAGGCATTTTTGATATCAAAATGTGTTTTCGTTGCTTAACTCATTACAGTATAACTGTAACCAGTGTGTATCTCTCTCAAATTGTTGTACATCATGACTAGGACACTTTACTGTTATACAATATGACACTGACACTTTACTATACACTTTTCACGAATAAACTAGGGATGTGTATAGGTGTATGTCTGGGTTATGCATGTCTATGTACTTTAAACATAGAGTTTATACAGTTAATCCCCCCGTTTGGCTATCCAAGTTGTAAATTTACCTATACAGAGGCTGTATGACCGGGATGTACTTTGGATGTACATAATGTGATGTATTGGATTTTTGAGATCACTTTAGCATTTGTAATGTATTTTAGCACAACCAGCGGTTTCAGCTATATATACAAACAGATAACCATGGTGTACATGAATTACCAATAAAACACAGCTACAACTGAATAACTTCAAACTGCAAATAAGCCTTCCTTGGTAGAAAATAGTGACATGGTTACTATGTACTGATGTGTTATCAAATATGGAATATTGAATATCTGTAACAAAACGCAGTCACTGTTTTTGTGCGTACATTACATCACTCGTACTACGCATCCGAACTTGTGATTGTGCTTTATTCTAAAATAAAACACAGGTACATATTCATTATTTTTTAAATAAGAATCATTATAATTAAAATTAAAATATATCACATGATCAAAACATATATAAATAAAAAGTATTATGTTTAGACACGTAATAATGCGATACAGACACAAAATGTAACCATTCTCAGTCAAAATGTAATTACACTGGTTCAGATTAGGAATGTTTTATTTAATGTGGTCACACCAAAAGGTAAAATAAATGTAAGGAAAACAAATTATGTAATAAAGAAATAGATCACAATACAATGTGCAAACATGTATAGAATATAGTGTAAATTTTAAGTCAACATCTTTGACATGTTACTTTGAAAAGATCGACAACTGCTATGTTTTGTAAACTGTTCTCCGATAAACCTGACGTCACAAGATTACTGAATTCGTAAGCGAGGTCAATACCAAAAATGCGTCGAATTAGCGGTACGATGAAATAAAGTATATTGTGATAATTAAGAGAAATAAATGCACTTTCCTTCTATTAAAGCATTCTTAAATACCCAGTTAATCCTTACAATAAGATAATCATATATCGGACAGGAAAGGCAGCCTGAAACAGCCGAGCACAGACAATAGAAATAACACAGACCACATTCGAGCACATGGTACAATGTCAAACATAAAACAAAACGATGTTATGAACCTAAATCGCTGCGTATTGGACAGCTCAAGAAGGATTATGCTCCCCCGATGAGAGAAATTGACGCAGCCTTTGTTCTGTGAAAAGATTATATTAAGTGAGACAGTGAAGCTTTGTTCTGTAAAAACAATTCGCTTAATTAAATGAGTTCATTAATTTTGTTGTTGTGATTGGACAAATATCATTTGTCGTCAAGTTTGGTTGTTGTTGTTTTTATGGATCATTTCGCGACAAGATATCAGAATTATGGCAATGTAATTATAGTGAATGGCAAGGGATAGTAATGCCATGCTTCATGTCAAAAATATTTTTACTTTTAGAAAAAGCATGTAATGCAAAATAGCTGTTCCAAACTGCACGTCAGTTAAAAAAGACAACGTTAACAAATTGGAAAGCAGCACATAATAGAAACAGCATAGCAGACAGAAGCACAAACGTGAACTGTTAGATGTTTTTTCGTTCGACTGAGACAGTCGTAGTGTGTTGGATTACAGTTACTATTTTAATTTCGATGCGGTCTTGGATCGAACCCGCTACCTTCTGTACTCGAAGCATATGCTCTTCCCATATACTATAAAGGCGGTATGATACCGCTTTTAGACTCTTTTAAGTATAAATCAAATAAGTGGAAACAGTGATTTATTTAAACAGGTATGAACATTTTCAGACTTTTCACGGATGTATTTTTTACAATCCATTGAGTTTGTTCATCCGATTAAATAATTGATCTAATGTCGAAAGGTTAACAACAATTGTGCTAATTCTTTTTCAATCATGGTGCAATTGCTCTGATTATTTTTGTTTGAAACATTTTCTGTACATATCTTAGCGTCAGGTATCAAGTTTCACTGTACAGTAGTGCAGTGGTTGAGTTGTGTGTTGCGTCTCAATTGTAAATGGACAGGGATATAGTGATTCTAAACAAGCGAACCAAATACTTAGATTCTAAGTTACCTGAAACACATCATTTAAATAATCTTTGACATTATGTATTATGACATTAGATGTTAGTATTTAGTCAACAGTGGTGTAGGAGGTATATTGATGACATGTATCACGATGAACATAGGATATCGATACAAGTATCGATAATGAGTACTAAAAGTGACGATATTTGCCCGAAACTGACTCAACTACGACAATGGCAGTTCAGTCAAGTTCCGGCAAAAACTTTGACCTTTTGTAGAAAAATATATAGTTACTTACGCCCGCCTTGATCGTCTAGGATACCTCGTTAAAACTGATCAAAGAATAGAATACTTCAGTTGTTTTAAACTTTATGCTTACATATTTATACCAGCTCTTATCCAAATTTTGCGTCACATACCCATCGGTATGAACACACTGGTATTCACTAATACGTTTTTGACAGAAAACAAACTAACGATCCAGACCAATAAGGTTCAATGACCATAAGCAAAGTTTTCACATTTTAGTTATCTGACTGAGTTTTGTGCTTCAATTCAAATACCTTGCATTTCCAGTAATCTAGCTGCAAATTGTTCATCTTCCTTCCGTTAATTTACATTGAACGACATTCCTTTAACGAACACGATTATGTTGCCTGTCAAATTGTCTTTTAAATGTCATATGTATTTGCAAATCATCAACTTCAATAGCAAAGTTTCGATATGTGATTTAATGACTCCGTAATGACTCCAATTGAAGAGAATAGCTTTAAAGTATGCTACAAAAACCTTTCCTAAACAATTTCCATCACCATCGTAATTAATCATTGATAACATTTCAAAAATAATTAACGCTATCATCGTTTCGGAAAACATATTTGGAGTAAAAGTTGTTTAAATTATCTGTACGTGCAGTTACATTACTGGTGTAAAACTCATAACATATCAATTAGTCTGCTAGTTTTTTGGTAGACAGAACAGAATTACGTTTGTTAAACTTAATTCATAGTTTATAATTCCATGTTAGAGACTGTACATGTTACATTTGTCATTTTAACAAAAGCAGGAATTAAACCCAGACAGAAATGGTTTCTTTAACGTTAGCAAAAAAACTCGTGTGGCGCAGTGCATTAAAATAGTCATTTGTGTACATTTGTATAATGATCAACATTGTCTGAAAGATTCCTGACGTCAGATAGTTATAGTAACATTGTATGTAAATATCATTTCAGGTTACCATGAAATAAGTTATTGGCTCTTATTATTGACATTGGCTCACACATCTTGAACAACACAGCTACAAAGGTAAATATTACAAATACACAATTATCATTATATTATTATCAAGCGTCTTTGATCTCAGTTTGAATGAAGAATGATTGAGGGCTTGTGTATTCGTTAGTGTTCACATTGTGTCCATTAGATCATATCAAGATCTCTACATAGAAAAAGTATGTTGTAATATATAATTGGACAAAACGCAGCCCGGCTTGTCTCCGTTTCGTTATTTCCCTTTTTCTGTTTTCTTTTAGATAAATGGCTAGTTCTGACACGTTCGATTAGAACAATTTATTAAGCTGTATCGTCATTTGTACAGTCATTTCTTCTCATTCAATGACTTGGGCGGATCTGCGCTTGTTTAGTTGGGCATTGTGCTTTGTGTGTTTTTAATGTTTTCTGTGCTCGGCTGGTTAAGTTGAGTGCTGCCTTCCCTGTCTGACTTAATATACTCTTTTTTATAAGATGTGTTTGCATCATGAAGAATATATCCACGAGTCTGCAGCATTTTCGGTTGCAATATGGGAATTCCATTACGCACAACAGCCAAAATGTAAGTCATCAAAGCGAGGCATAATTGTTCATATCAGACAAATCCTATGTCTGTAATGTAATGCATAATTGATGTGATGCATTGCAATTGCCTTTTTTACAGTCTATATTCTCACTGTTGGTGCCATCTGGACAATTCGTGGTGTTTTTTGTACGTAGCTAGTTAAATCAAGTCTTCAAAGACGTGTTGTGTATATTTCAACAATAAGAACGGTGTTGAGTTTGTGTATACGCTCTCGCTGCGTGTTTACTGGTTTGCGTATTTGTTTGCTGAGAGTGATTTTGTAATGCATGACATCAAAAGGCGTTATGAAGTTTAACGACGTGTTAAGATGTTATCGTTATTTGCTTCTTTGCAATTATGATGCCTCGAATGAAGCATTATGCAATTACGCAAGACAGTCATAATTTAAATCATCATAGCCATGCATTATTGGATCATGAGAGACTAACCGTACATCTGTCAAGGAATGCATAATTAAAACAGTTTTCTACGTTTATGTTCAGCAAGTAAACATAATACCGGTACAATCGTTTGACGACACATGAATAATTTAAAAAGTTTTACAGTTGCTTCAGAACATTGTACATGTATAGTAAATAGGATCATAAGACAATGCATCCAAACATTATATGCTGAGTAAGTGTCAGGATATTAAGGTCAACTGGTGGGAAATGTCAACTTGTTGTATAGATCTTAAAAGACTTCTTTCGAACTCGATGACGTATTGATAAGTCATTAGAAAGTCAAATATAGCGAATGTGATAAGATAGAGAAGATTTCTGACACTTCAATAAGTGGTAACTGAAATGAACAAGATAATATGCAGAGACTTTGCAATATACTGACCGCAATCATTTCACGTGTGACGTCATGTCGTCTGATAGAATAGTTGTGGCACAGTTTTATTGCAATTAACCTGAAAGTTCTGTTACTGTTGATAAAATGTATGACCGGATCGGCAATATGAAGCTGTAAAGCAGTGAAAAGTATCATCTAACGCTCCTAGCTAGTCCTGCTATGTATAGGATTGTTACACATGATTTTATTATCATCAGAACAAAATATCTAAAGTGGTTGTCTATGCTGCGCGATAGTTGAACCAATAAAAAACAATCTGATAACTATTTTAGAAAGACATTAAAGTAATAAATTTGATCGTTGTTCGTCATATTGGTTTTATTAATGTCATCCGTGACTTGGATACTGTTATATTGGAAACAAAAGGTTTCAGTTTGCAACGATCGCGAATGAGTTTATTTGAACTAATATTTGATGACTTGCAATGACTGCTTAAAAGGAACCATATCACCCAGTATTAGGGTCAGTGGAGAGTACATTGCTAGCCGCTCCAAGGCGGGTTCGAACAAATGACCTGCGAATCAGTAGTAGATCGGGACCACTGTGTATACAATGCACTAACAAAATGAATTACTTAAATAACGTGTATGTCGAAATTGGTATAACTGTCACAGAAACAATTAGTCAGAGTTCATGTTCGTCGGCAGCATAAACTCTATTTGCATTAGCGGGGCAAATTGTCGTGCAAACGAGTGTAGATGAATGACGACATTCTGTATAAATATCTAGTTTAAAACCATGCATCGTCTTGTAGTCGGACATTTTTGCCAGTTTATAGATTCTGAGAGCGTGCGATTATTATTATTATTCTTGATACTATTTAAATTATCTTCTTCGTTTTAGATGCATGCGACCATCTGAGCTAACTTGTTTTCTTTCTGATGGATTTTGATTTTTTAAGATACGTTATTGACGATGGTACTTGGCTGAATCAATCACATCTTTTTCTTTTGTGTCAGTATTATTCTTATCGTAAAATGTACAAAATGTATCCCAATGGCCGTTATCCGTCGTACTTTATATTAGAAACATATTCTACAATACAAGTTCTATAATACGATATAACAACATCATAGCTTTGTATAGAACTGGCTTTACATTAAATCCTAGTTTTGCGAAACGTAATGTCCATTATATTAAATTCTGTCGAATGAATTACATAGTTCTTAGGAATATAAATTTGTTCCCGCCTTTCTTTCTGGAATTGAGCAAATAATGGGTACAATGGGAAAACACATCCGTATCAAGATGTAAATGTTTATTTGCCTACATATTTCACAACATCCGATCATCCATTATTCTACACCCGTGTTAATAACCACCTTACGAACTGCTATATATATACAACTTGTATCAAGGGATTTGTATGTAATTCATTATACTCCCATCCGTCATAAGAAATATGATTGTATGTCATTGGTTTGTTATCCTTTCTGAACGAACAATGTCCCTCACTTTCATAGACAAATTACCTAGAAATTGACAAATGGTATACATGTGCGTAATATTATTCTACTTATAGTCATATACAGAGTACAATGTGTCGTACCATGTACACATTGTGTACCATACCTGCCGCAATTATGCTCGTAATGGATGGTAACGTTTCATATTTATTACTAAACATATAAAGTGACTTTGTTCTAGTTAGTGTTTACTTAATAACTTTCGTTCGGTAAAAACAGGCTATGAAGCACCAATAATGTGATATTACGCAAGCATTTATCCTGGAAATTAGTTTGTTGAAATAGGTTAAGCAATGTTCAGACCGTATTTAGAAGACTAGTTTTTGTTTTGTTATTTTTACATAACAAATACTACATTATGTTTTTACAAGTTACAATACAATGTACGTACGTGTGTAGCCATAAAGACTAGCGCGTCTTTATGTTTCTGGCGATTTCTTATGCCCAGATAATACAAAATTCGATTCTTATAAGTTTTAAATGTATATTGTATATAATATTATGTTATGTGTTTTTACTGGCTTTAATAAAAGCCTATTTACGACATACTCATGGTGTCTCTTTTAATTTCGTATTACAAGCTACGCAATCTTTCACACAGGAAAATCATTTGAGAGCCATAAATACATTTTTGTCTTAAAATAATTTATGGATGATAAGATTTTTCTGCATTCCGGTTTACCCTGTCTGTGCAGTCCGGTTTTTACCTACCAATCTATTTTAGTGCGCATGCGCATCTCAGTTAAATTTTGGAGACGAAGGGGGAAGCTAATTTTACGCTGTTATATTGTTATCTGTTTTCACGTTTTTGGACTTTAAATAATTATTGTTCCACCTCCTCCCATTCCACCATCCTCTGTTAAGATAAACTTCTTGTATTCTGCGGTGTGCATCATACATATTTTGTGTACATCATAGTTTGTGTACATTGTCTTTTAAAGGGCGATTTCTTATACCCAGATAATACAAAATTCGATTCTTATAAGTTTTAATTGTATGTTGTATATATTGTATATATGTTATGTGTTTTTACTTGCTTTAATAAAAGCCCATTTACAACATACTCTTGGTGTCTGTTTTAATTTCGTATTACAAGCTACGCAATCTTTCACACAGGAAAATCATTTGAGAGCCATAAATACATTGAAGTAGTTATTGACATCGGACAGCAGCAATGGGAACGACATCTGGTATCAGCACATTTTAACCGTTTTGTTTATCTTCATTGTATGAACTCTTATCAAGTGTGTATATATATTTACCAATTGCTCAGTCAATTGATTTTGGTGAAAATTACAACATAATTAGGCAGCTACGATATGTGGAATAACATGATTATAATTGATTTCATTACAATCAGATTACTAACAATGAAAAATGGTGGCATGGACAAAAGTTGACGTTGCAAACTTTGTGCTGTACAGCAATCAACGTTAGTCAGGTTTTTAAGATGCTGTGGTAAATGTACTAGTGTGTGTGGTTATCTCTGAGACAGATAACATATCGTTCTTATCAAGCTCAATTTAGGTTTTAAAAGCCAGCGGATTAGCTACCCTACAATAGGAGAGATCATCGTATTCTAAGCAAAATGTCCACCGACAATCTATTGGATGAATGAACAATAAAAACCTGCTATTCACCAATTGCTACATGTAGCTGGTGGTACTAATCCCTTTGTGTACAAACATGGTCTCTCTTATATGATATAGTGGTAAAGGGAAATAATCCTCAAAAACACTTTAAAAATTAACGACCATCATGTTGCTGAGTGTAATCTGTTGTATTAAACCGCGTCGATCTATCGAACATTCCACTAAATCAAAAATAAAACTTACTTGAACCGATCTATCAATTCCTCGTTCATTAAACCTTTTTTCACCGTTTGATGGCACAAAACAACGTGGTATTTAATTAAGATAAACACACAAACTTTCGTGTAGAATTATAAATTAACAAAAATGTTACATGATGCCAAATTGTGCACAATTACATGATTTCCTAAGTGTATAATGTGTCACTGGAAAATCCTAAGCTAAACAAGCATGCTATTTGTAAATTTGATAGTCTAAATGCATTATGCTTAAGTGCGACATTGTTAAACTGATAGTATAATTAAATAACCTGATGTCTACCGACATGAACTTCGTACTGTCATGGTGTAAAACTTTGTCTACTATTACACGGCTCCTGGTCAAGCGGTTCAAAGTAGATATTAGTGGTCAGAACTTTAGCTAAATGACTTATTCATAAAATACGAGCGTAAGTACTCTATGATCACGCCCTAACTGACGACTAAAACCATTGAAAGGATAATGCCCTTGCAACACGGCGCATTTAGCACTGTTATTTGAAACGTAGTTCAATTAAAATTGCATGTGGTTACCAGGTTAAAATAATTCGACTTCTCCAGGAACAGTTCTAATAATATCATATGAGAAATATATCAATTATCAAAGGTCCAAACGTTTGAAATGTGTATATGTTGTCACGGGGAATATGATTCATTATGATTGTTAATTGAATGAATAGTGATGCAATATCACCAACACTTACCCGTATTAGGTGGCAGTTATGTGATTGTATAATGATACCTAAATCATTTGGTTAACCATGATTTCGGTACTATGAATAAATACATAGGAATGGGTCAATTTTCAAGAAGTTGTCAATTAGTCCAGTCATTCTAGGTTTTAACCTAGACAAAACTGCCAAATAATTTCTTTGCACATATTTGTGTAGAGTATTGTGCCATATAGTCCCCATTGATATATCTCGCCGTTTTCTTGCATTTGATGAAGAAAGTTTTTAAGAAAATGCGTATTTTACTTTAAGTACAACGGCGACCCGTACTTGTATTTATGACGACAGGAAATGTTACATAATAACAAAATTCAATTATGAAAACGTATGTTGGAGAAAAAACATGCCCATATTAATTTCACATAATTCAGATTATAGTAAAAAAATCGAAACTGTTCATATATAAACAAATTAAAACATGTTAAAGACATATTCAAACATATGGGACGCCGTGTGTCGAACAAATTGCATATTATACTTTGATCTACTATTTGCGCTATTTTTGATGTACATGAACAGGCACCTCGTTATATTTCCAAAGTCCTTTGTAATATTGTTTTGATACTTTGCATACTTGTTAACCATTATGACCCCAACTTCTACACATGAATAGGTAAATCTATCAAGCATTTTGTTGAAATTATGCCCCCTTGTTCAACTTAGTGCAAATGTATAGGTACTTTTTTTATATAATATCTTCAAGGTGCATAGACATATTTCTTTGTTAGTTTGCATTCTTGCTCACCATTATTGCACCAACTTATACACAGGGGTAGGTAACTCTATCAAGCTTTTTGTTGAAATTATGCCCCCTTTCGGACAAAGAAATGCAAATGTTAAAGTTTAGGAACAAGTATAAGCATCAAGTATTTTCCAAGCGGAGTGACATATTCATTTGGTACTTTGTATTCTTGTTCACCATCATGTTCCCTAACCCATACACAACGTTACGTAACCCTATCAAGCATTTTGTTGAAATCATACCACCTTTTGGACTAAGAAATGCAAATGTAAAAGTTCAGATAATATGTTTGTAACCTGTAATATATTCAAAGTGCATTGACATACTGCATTGATACTTTGCATACTTGTTTACCATCATAACGCCAAGACCTACACATGAGTAGGTAACTCTGTCAAGTATTTTGGTAATGATATCTGCCATTTTAGACTTAGAAAAGATAATATTTAGTCAGACAGGGAAGGTAGCACTCAACCAACCGAGCACAGAAAACATAAAACACATACAAGGCACGACCTCCACACAGAAGAGGGTAATGTTGCATCTATGAAGAATTTTGTATTGAATATAGAATGATTATACTACCCTAGCATGCAACTGAAAATATAGGAGCGCGCTGTTTGTGGACAGCTTGAACCCACACTTTTTGAACTGAAATGTTTACCAGGCGTGACAGTTAAAGGCTACGTCCCACTGAGCATTTTTTGCCACGGCGATGTACTCCCGGTAGAAATTAATTAGCTTCGGGAGGCAACGGTAGCATGGTCCTCGTGGTCTTTGGGAAGCTTCGGACAGTCTTGAGACAGTTTGTGAATCGGGAGGCATCGAGAGAACTCATTAGTGCAGACTGTATGCGTTGGTCTGACTCCCTCAGGGATGTATTGACGATTGACATCAGGAGGTTTGCCGATGTCTGACGGAAGTTCCCCGATGCATCGGGGAAACTTCGGGAAGTCTTGGGACATTTAGTCAGATCGCGAGTACATCAGGAGATTTCAATGTATGTATTGAATTTTACCAGATTTACTCTATATGTTCTCGCGATGTCATGTCGGGAATTTCTCGGAGAGGCAACCCCGAAGCTCGGGAATATCCCGGAGAGGCATCCTCGAGGTTCTGGATACCTCGGGTATGTACTCCCGATGACATTTTGGAGATTCGAGGAAGTATCGAGGCCTTCGGGATCCATCGGGAGCCATTAGGAGAAACATGGAATTTCCTTTGTCCAACGTCATAATGTCATAATTAGCTTACATAATTTGTTTATGATATTAATAAAACGTCAGACAAATTCAATCCACTTTGTTATAAATGTATTTTTATGTTCACATGGGCCTATATATGGCTTACTGAAATTTGAAATAAACTATCTACATTTGTATCTATATTACTGGTATAATGTTGCGGAGTTACCAAGGAAGCTTACTGCCTGACTATATCCATTCCCCTTGTAGACAAGTATCATTTAACCATGTTGTTTTAATATCATAATAAGGTTATGTAAGCAAATTATGACATTAGGAAGTTGGACAAATCGAATAAAAAGTAAAAAAGTGCAATAAACGTTTGTGCTACCATATCAGCAAAAGAGTTAGTGATATTCAAACAATAAAATGATATGCATTATTCCCACATTATTCTCATAAACCTTACAATCAAAATTTCGATTTATGCAAGAAAATGTGATGTTTTCACCATTTACGTTTCCATAGCAACCACGATTGTTGTCATAATATAAATATGAAATGTTATTCATTATCTCATTACTAGCCCCTTATAGGCCCCTCTCCACAAAGCAAGTTTAATAACGACAACATTAAAGTTGTTTTACCCAATCATATAATAAAGATGTCTCCACGGATGGACAGGACTGACCGACGAACTTACAGACAAACTGATGGACACACGTACTCGTATGTAGGTCCAATTAAGATATCAGTTGAGGACTTATTAAATACTTTCACAAAAAATAAATTGATTAATTTATGTTTTATGATACCGAAATAGTTACCATATTTTCTGAAAAGTTGGTGGGGTAAATCTACCCCTTCATTTTCACATTATCTGCTTAAAATTCCATTAATCAACAACACGTTTTGATATTTGAACCTGTGTGTGTGCATAACATTACAATACTGATAATACTTTACACCCAAATGTTCATGGAATAAACTTTTAAAAAGTATAGTGACCTTCTTAAAATCTCTTTTAAGGTACTTCCGCAAAAAATATAGTAATAGTTTAGACATTGACAAACTTAAACATACACAAAACGAAACTTTTGCAATTTTGTCTAGGTTAAGGCCAGTTTTGGGCTAGAATGACTGGCCTAAATGTTTTGGTATATGACATTAACAACATTTGAAGCATGAATATGAATAAGTAAAATAACAAGAATATGTCTATCGTTTGGTAAATGAAATAAATACTAGTTGGTGCAAATTGTATGCTACCTTAGTTTTGAAAGAAGTTAAAAATGCTAGTATTTGTTAATCACTTGTATGAGCAGCACTATTTTGAAATCAAAGTTTCTATCGTGATACAGCATAAGTATATACCTATTAATGTCACATATCCGATAGAGTAGCAAAACTTACTACTGTCATACATTTTTTTAAAGACATCAGTACAAGACAGTTATAGGAGATGTTTTAACCAGCTCCTGGTTAAAAAATCTGAGACGGCTGAGAATGGCTCAGCAGCCTATAAATGTCGTACTGGCCGTACCGATTGTCTTCCTTCCCGGCAATCGTAACTACTCGGGTCGTCCCGTCATCGGCCGTTTCGCCCCACTAATAGATGAAAAAGTAGTGAGTTCCGGTTTCTGGTTCCTATTGCCCGCTACGTTACTATAGAATGCGACGGGATTCAAGACTCTTCCTGTCTCATCGAAGTTCAGAAGTGACGTACGAGAGTAGTTATGATTGGTAGAATAGCCGATTGGTAGATCTACGAGGAATTCTTGTAATTTCAAATTAGTTGAATACCGTTAATTTCTAGCTTATAGCTTAACAAAAGAGTAAAACCGGTTGCCGTGGCGATAGCCTGAGCGTATTAGTAGTTTTTCGCGTGAGTTCAAGCGATTTTCGGATCTGGATGCGTTTGATTTGTTTCGATAAAATTTTATTTAAAATAGCCGGTGATCACTGATTACACATCGAAGTACTTGTTTTAACAAGGAAAGCTATCTTTAATACATACTATTAACATAGTTATACAATGTAATCAACATCCGATGACGAGTTTACCCTTAAAATTGTAAGTACACTTACGTACCCGGACATTTTGTACCAAAACAATGATTCTTGAACAATGTCTCTATAATTGTGCTTTTGATAGCAATGTTTATGACATTATTGCAGTACTGTGCAAGGATTTAATTATTAATGGGGAAAAACTTGTGTTGGCGGTTGGCTTGACAAGCTTGCTCAGCAATGCTGTCTTGTGTCGATCTTGGCAACTTTTTAATGTCTATAAACCTGAGCCGCTACCGTGTATTCTGTACCCGTCTAATTAGTTTGACTTTTAGCCGACTAGCTCAGTCGGTAAAACATTGCCCTGTAAGCAAAATGTCCCCGACCTGTTTCATTGCACCCTGTTGGCGTTAAGACAGATAAGCTGTCACCAAGTGCCTGCTTTCAAATTCTGACGGTCCAGCTTATACAGGCTATCCGGGTTATATTGGGTTGAAATGGTTTGAATACTAAATTTATTTGCTGTCTCGATGTGGAATCCCACTAGACCGACTAGTTGTCTCCGATCGGCTGCTTTAAATTTCTGATGATCCGTTTCCGGACACAGTGATCCTGTACACGTCGAGTTGGTTTGACTAGTGACAAGACTTGCCAAATTGTCTCACTTTTGAGTTTACTTTTTCCGACAAAAATTTTGTTGCAACTTTTAGTACTTAAAAAGTAAATGAAATGACTAACCACCCTGATATGTATAGTGTGTCCACAAAGAGGGAACATCTTTCTCGCAATGTGCACCAAAATATTCACAGCAATATGTTCATACAATTCAAACACAGCTTCATCGCAATTATGACTTCGATTTCAGCCATCTTGTTCAAGTTGTTTACGTGTTTACAATAATTAATAATTTTCCTAGTCGTCCGTTCCTTATCAACCAATCACAATACCCTGGCATATGTGCGCTTCTTACAGACTGACGCAATAAAAAAACCTGTAAGCGTCAAACCATAAATGAGCTGGCTTGAAACTTAACAAACAGAAAATTAATGAACTTTTGTTCGGGAATTAGATGATTTTTTTTATAAACTGCTAATAAAACATACAGAAAATTTAAAACTCTTACTGATTGTTGAACGATTCCTTAATCAGAGAATTCCAGTAAAATCGGGAAACGGCCTTTAGACATGAAGCTTACAGTAACTATTTACATGAGACTTTCAGCTATGGCGCATGCTGATTTATTTATCAATTAACTGATTATAACGACTACTATTATCGGGTATTCGGAGATATTTGTCTACAGTTAATTGTATGCCAAGTGTCCGGTTGTAGGCACCAGCCAGTATAGGATTTAATTACTGATGTGGGAGAATGCTGTGTAGGCAGCCAGCTAGCTGCTCGCCCTCTAAGCAAAGGGTCCCGGATTTGAGCTCCGGTCCGGGTACATATTTTTCTCACCCTGATACAATATTAACCTTCCCGCAGATGGTTTTATTCCATTGTTTGAGTGTTGGATATCTTGACGTACTTGCCTTACTAGTCATAATGTCAATAATGTTCTGCCTGGTATACTATTAGTGACTGAAAACCATCACTTACCTATATCACTAATTCACTATAGTGTTTTTCCTTTTTACTATTAAGTAGTTAATATGTATAATTATTTTGAGCAGATGAAATTTAATTCCAATTTTTAGCAGTTAAATGAAAATTTAATCATCAAGAGTTTGCTCTTAGCAGACATGATGTTTGTTTTGGCGCGAATTTCTATCGACCAATCAAAAAGCAGGATGTTATATTCTAAGCCAGTTACTATTAGAAAATATTAAGAAATTTTTGTATGACTATAAGGGCTCGCTTGGCTCGCTCCATCCTTTGTAATCATTAAAATTTACTTACTATGTTCTAACTATTATGTATGTGACTGTATGTACATACATAAATTTTTACATTAATTTATATATATGAGCCAGTCTCCAGGAAAACCTGCTAAATTGACATTATGTAATTATTATTATGTAACAAGGTTTATAAAAGCTCTAAAATAAGAAAAAATACATATCTATTGATTCTACTTTAAGTAATTTACCCATATAGTACTATATCTTAGCTGTAAAATTTCTCATGAATTATATCAAAATCATATACATCGTTGCTATGGTGACCAATGCCGGAAATATACCCAGATTGAGAAAAACGAGGAGTTAGTTGTTTAAAACAGTAGTAGCCTTTCTCGGAATGCAAACACTTTTGATTTTGATATGTATTTTATAAATTGAAACATAATTCTAGCATATGATACTACTTTGAACAATCTATGTCAAGAATTAATCAAATGGTGTAATTATAAAAGTCTTGTTACAGTGACGTCGAATAACGTTCCAATGACGTTTGCGACGTCACACAAAAAGCAACAAATAGGGACTTTACAAAAATAGCTGTAACTTTGTTAAAATTCAAGATATTAACAAAATTTCTTTTGCATTTTGCTTCAGTAACATTATCCTTTAATACTATGGAAAATCTCAAAATCAATATTTTTGTCAAAATAGCAGGTTTTCCTGGAGACTGGCTCATATATAAATCTCCGTTAAAGGCTGTGCCTTAGTTCATATTATTACAGTGTAATAGATGCGAAACATATTGACGAATGCAACCATGGTATAACTAAAATGTGCCTTATCATAAGGGTAAAGTAGCCCCGATCATAATGACAAATAATGAATATGATTACTTTTGATTGAATATCTAACACCCCAATCACACGAATCCCGAATCAGCCGGAATGGGCCCGAACGAGTCGGAACGGACAAAAAATAAAAATTCGAAACGCATTCCGAATGATAATTCGAATTGACCAAAATTAGTGTAGCCTTGTCAAAAGCCGTTAAAATACTTCGAATACGATTCGAATACAATTCAAACACAATTCGAATATACTTCGAATATAACTCGAAGACACTTCGAATTCGTCTGGAATGATAGCGTTGAACGTACACGCGTATGTTTTCATCCTACAATACACTAAGTCATCGGACCGTTTCGCACAGGATTAAGCACGGGCAGCAACAGTAGAATTTCTTCTTCTACTGTCTCTGGCACAGGTGGTTTGTTTAATAACAGTACGTATAGTGGTTTTAAGTAATGTTTCGAATATAGTCAGAAGGCCGTACGAATATTTAAAATGTAATCAGAATGTAGGAAAAATGCATTTCGATAGCCGTTCGATATTTCGCCGACTTCGAATCGATCTCGATAGTTTTGAACATGCGCAAAACATTCGAAGTGGCCGCAATAATAGGCCGGACTATATGGAATGAACTACGAATACAAACAGAATAGGACGGAATGTACTTCGATTACGCAGGAATACACCTCAAATTATACATTTTGGTGACATTCTGACTATTCCGATGGCATGCGATCTGGAATATTTGAATTAATATACATTTTAGGTTTATATCATTTGAAAACATTCGAAATGACCAGTATAAATTATTAATAGACAGACCGTACTCGGAATACAGACGGAATACACTTCAAACATACCAGAATGTACCCCTAATCGCCATTCCTACGTCATTCCGGCTCATTCCGACTCTCGTGTGATTGGGGTATTAGTTATAACTGTGACCGGCTTCATAGCTTAACATCGGATTTAACACCGTACCATAATGATGTCAAAAGTATGTAGCGGTTGCCGAACATTGTATGATAAGAATATTAGATATGGGAAACACTTTATATAAATGCATTACTTGATAGGATAAAACTTGACAGTACACCCCCAGATATTATTACCTAAACAAAAAAGTAGTTTTATGACAGTAGCACATACCCTTGTCATTCCAAATGCGTAACGGCAAAATGTATATGCCACGTTTGTATGTCTCACCGAATCATGCAATGCTGACTCATATTTCTTCGTTACCAACGAATAGAAAAATATGTCCAATACCATTTCAAATTTAGACAAATTAAATCAATTTCATTAAACATAAAAGATAAGGAGATTTTTGTTCACATTTATTTGTCCTCGTTGTTATTGGGTCAAATATTCTCAATAATGATATTTTGAAATGAATAGCAGCTTTTTCTAAATCACATACAGTAGACTAAGTGTCTGTAGTGGTTTGAAACTCTGCGAGTATCCTGTTTGGTTTTAGGAGTTAACATATATATTAATAACAGATATATTCCCATTCGTAATGAATGACGAATGGATCGCAAATTAATATTTTCGTACGATGCAACACGTATCAATCACTTTGTTTTCATTTAAGTGTAACTCAGTGATTATAAACTGTATCACTAGGCGGTCGAATGTTTTTTTATATCAACGTTTATTTAATTTCGGTATACTCGGTTGCTATCATCAAACAGATACATCATAAACGGCAGTAAAATTGAAAACTAACGGCAGACAATGTAAATTTTGAAAACAATATGCAACAGCTGACAACATAGTTTGATATTGGGTTATTAGCTTTGAACAACATCTGACTGCTCACGATTGCAATTGATCGACCGAACAAAATTGTTATACTTCTTTTCATTAGTAGCCGCCTCTGACTTATGTAACATGTCAATGTCAATGGATAAACAATAATTGATTTTGAACTTGACACTGTCAGTGCGATTGTACCTTGTCACTTCTTGTGTCAATAAACTGAACTTTTTAACGACAGTTCCTTACTTTTAAATCAAGCATTAAACTCCTTCGTTTATGTAAAAATACCACGTGCATTTTTTCTGTAGTGTGTTGATTCGTAGGTCGCCCTTGCGTTGTGTGATCTTCATGTGATTCGTGGTTGTCAACTGACTCCTACTCCAGGTGAGGCGGCCAGCTATCGTAGTTGGATATCCAGTTTCTGTGCCTGATGAGTTTCATTTGTTTCATTTTAAATTGTGTTGTCATTGTAACTTGTGTTTACAAGCAGTTCTTGTGCCTTAGTAATCTTGTATTGCTGTTGGTGATGTCTTCCTTGATTTGTTTTATATTTTAGTTTGTGCCAAACACATTGATCAAAACTTTTTCAGTTATATATCTACATACTTTGATGTCCCGTTGTTTGTTGACATTTCTTAGTTCTCAATTTAATATAATTGGACTTTGTAAACATTCGACGTTTTGAAGGCGATTGCCTAATTCCTTTTTGAAAGGAATTCTGTCCTGTCTACCAAAATAACCATGAGCACGGACTAGTAGAATAATTGATATATAATGGGTTTTACGCCAGTAATACAAATGCATGCGCAGATCACTTAAACAACGTTCAAATTCAATATCTTTACCTAAACGGTTTACTTTTCAAGTTGACAATTTGTAATGCATATGACATTTTAAAAGACATTTTGACAGGCCACATAATCATGTTCATTTAAGGAACATTGTTCAATGTAAGTTAACGGAAGCAAGATCAGCAGTTCATAAATGGAATACTTAATTCATAGCTTGTTATTATATATAAGAGACAGCGAATGTTTGACAACAGCAATTGGTACTAGCCAGAAATGGTTGCATTATCTTTAGCCAAGACACATGTGGCGCAGTGGGATAAAATAGTAAATCCATTTGTCTATATACCTTTGTATGATCAATAATGATCAACATTGTCTGATAGATTCCTGTCGTCAGATAGTTTAGTTACATTGTATGTACATATCATTACAGTTTACCATAACATAAGTTATTGGCTCTTACTATTGACATTGGCTTACACAGCAACGACGTAAACTATTACAAATACACAATTATCAGTATATATTACGTATGATCAAACGTCTTTAAACTCTAATAATTGAAGAGTCTGAATGATGTACTCAGTAGTATTCACATTTTTTCAATTTGATCCTATACATTTATATATCAATAGCTCTCCATAGAAAAAATGTGTTGTAATAAATGATTGGAAAGAATGCAGTTCCGCTTGTCTCCGTTTCGTTGTTTTCCTTTTCTGTTGTCTTTTAGATGTATTTCTAGTTTTTGGCACAGTAGGTTCGAACTGTTTATGCAGTTGACGAATAATCGACAGTTTTAATGTCTGTCATTTCCACCATTAACGAGTTCCTATGTCAGTGTAGCAATACCACGTGGCTTTTGGCTACAGTTACAAGTAGAAATTTGTAAACATTGGAACACAAATATAGCCATAAGCTTTTTATTTCTTATTCGATTTCTATAAAATACACACCACGCTAAGGGGAAAAGTATTTGCTTTCCGTGAAATATAAGACCCTTTTCAGCAGTTTTGCCGATTTTTCCATTACCCTGTGAAACCTACACGTTCCACTGTTTCACAAGGTAATAGACAAAACGGCACAGCCGCTGAAAAAGATTTTATATTTCATAGAAAGCAAATAATCGTCCCCTTAGCGTGGTGTATATTTTATAGAGATCGATGAAGAAATAAAGTACTTATGGCTATTTTATTTTCGATTTTTTACAAATGTCTTCTTTTAACTGTAGTCAAAAGTCACGTGGTATTGCTACACTGTATGTCCAATGTATATATAAATCAATATCGTAGTTCCTGTTAGATTATGTTATATTCGAGCTCGTGTTTGCAGCAGGAAGAATATATCGACACCGCAGGTTCCTCTTATGTCGCAATATGGGATTTAATTACGCAAAACAGCCCAAATGTATCTCATCACGGTCAGGCATAATTGGATCATATCAGACAATCCTATGTCTGCCATGTAATACATAATTGAGACGATGTATTGCAACTGTCTATTTACAGTTAATATGCTCACGGTCGGTGCCATTTGGAAAATGTTATGGTTTTTATTGTCTAAAGCTATTTGAATCACGTTTTCAAAGACGTGGTGTGTTTCTTCTTTCATGAGCACGGTGCGAGATTTTCTGCATTTATATACGCACTTGCTGGTCGGCGTATTTGTTTGCTGAGGCTGGTTATTGCAATATACGTCACTGTGTGGCTTTAAAAGGTGCTCCATTTATATTTTATCGTGTTATGTTGTTCTCATATTTTGCGTTTTTGTAACTATTTGTGCCTCTAATGTCGCAATTTGGGATTATTTTACGCATAACTGTCATAATTCAAATCATCATAGCCATGCATAATGGTCTCATGTGAGACACACCGTACGTCTGTCATGGAATGCATAATTCTAAAAGATGGCCAACACATGAAGCATAAAACAATCGTTTGACGGCTCATAAATGATTTGACAGTTTTAAAATGAACTTGGGATATAAGGTTGCGTCAGCACATCGTACGCGCTTTGCACAGAAAGTATAACTAAATAGGATACTAAGATAACGCATCCTAACATCACAAATTGAGTAAGTGTCAGGATCTCAAGGTCAACGGTTTTTTTAATTTTAATGTTTAGACATTATGTTGTACGAGTATATTTTCTTAATACTTCTTACGAACTCGACGCCGTACTGATAAGTCCTTAGAATGTCTAATCTAGGGAATGTGACACAACAGGGAAGATTTCTGACACTTCAATAATTGGTGATTGAAAAGTACAAGATAATGAGACTTTGCAATATACTGACCGCCACCATTTCCTAGACATGTTATTATAACGATGCGTGTTACTTTATGTCGCCTGATAGAAAGGTTTTGACACAGTTTCATTACAAATTGTATTCTGTTGTACTAATTAATATATATCTGTTCATAAACGGTATGACCAGATCGATGGTAAGAAGCTGTAAAGCAGTAAATAGGATACGCCCCAAGCTAGTCATGCTATGCATAGGATTGTTACACATGATTTTATTATCATTTAAACAAAATATCTAAAGTAGTTTTCTATGCTGCGTGATAGTTGAACCAATAAAACAATCTGATAACTATTTCAGAAAAAAATGAAAGTTATATATTTTGATTGTTTTTCTTTTGGTTTTATTAATGTCAATAATAATTACCTTATACTCGTGTTATTAAAATTGTTTCAATGTTTAAAATGTGTTCTTTCCTCAGAAAATTACGAAGCTCGCTTTCATTACCTAGGGAGGTACATGTTATTGTAGCAGCTAATAGCCACTCAATTTCAGCCTGGAAATATGTTCACGGTAAAATGAATGACAATGGAATGCGCACAGTTAAATAGTACGGGATATCATCGTGTTTAGAATCGAAATAAAAACTTTGTTCTTGTATTTTGTCGGTAAATAGAACACATGAACTCCTGTCTGTATTTTATTAACTGACAAAATACAAGATCATATTTTTATTTCTAAAATAACATTCATTCGTTACTATAAAACCAGACTTAATTAATAAAGCATCAACCATGTGATATTATGCAAGTATTTATCCTGGAAGTTAGTTTCTTGAAATATGTTAACTAAAGTTCAGACCGTACTTGCAAGACTGGTTTTTGTTTTATTATTTTACATAACCAATATGTTAAGCAAAGTTCAGACCGTATTTACAAGATCTTATAAAATGTACGTTGAAGTAGTTATTGACATCGGGAAACAATGGTACAACATTTGTATTTCTCTTCAGTGCATGCACATTTATCAACGGGGTATTGTTTGTTTGCTCTGAGACAGATGACATATTATACAAATAAAGCTCACTTTCGGTTTTAAGCAACCAGCGGATTAACTCCCCTCCAGTATGAAATAGTGGCGATGGGAAGCAATCCTTAATAGCGATAGCAATCACTTTAAATATGAACGATCACCATGTTGCTGAGTTAAAACCGCTGTATGTTGTGTTTTGTGAATGCGTCGATCTATCGAAAATTCCACTAAATCAAACGTAAAACATACTTGAACCGATCCTTCAGTTCCTCGTACATTAAACTGTTTTTTTTGCCGCTTGATGACCCTAAGCACCGTGGTATTTAATCTAGATAAACACATAATCGTTCGTGCAGAAATATAAATTAACAAAAAAGTTATGTGGTATCAAAACACGCACAATTACATGATTTCCTAAGTGTATAATGTGTCCCTGGAAAAACTATATTCACCGCACATGCTTTTTGTACACTTGATATTCTAAATGCATTCTACTTAAGTGGGAAATTGTAAAATTGATAGCATAGTTAAATAACCTGATATTTGTAGACATGAACTTCATTATGTCATGATGTAAATAATTCTCTACCATTACAGGGTTCGAAGTAGATATTAGTGGCCAGACGTTTAGCTAAATGACTTCATCATGAAAAAAGTACCCCATTGACTCGCCCTACCTAACAAATGAACGTATTGAAAGGCAAATTCCCGTCCACAACGACGCATTTAGTAGTGTTATTTGAATAGAAGTACAATATTGCATGTGGTTACCAGGTTTAAATAACTCGACTTCTTCAGGGACAGTTCTAATATATGCGAGGTGTAATTAAATATTCACATATGGGAAATACATCAATTATCAAAGATCCAAACCTTTGAAATGTATATTAGTTGTCACGGGGGAATATGATTCATTACCATTGTTAATTGAATGAGTAAAGATGCGATATCACTAACATACACAACCATATTAGGTAGCAAGTATATTGTGTTTGGATAATGGTGCATTAACTATGATTCCGGTACAATAGATAGATCAATAGCAATGAGTCAAAATGTAAGAAAGTGTTTATATGTTGGTATATGACATTAACATCATTTGGAGAATAAATATGAATGAGTCAAATAACAAGAAGATGTCTATTCTTTGTATATGAACTAATTAACACTTCGTTTTGAAAGTAGTTAGAAATGTTAGTAAGTGTTAGTTTGAATTCATAATATGCTATCGTTATACAGTATTAGTGTGTCACTTCAAATGTTCCATAAGGTAGTCTAACTTACATGTACTACTGTCACTTTTCTACAGAAATCAAGACAAGACAATTATATTACAATGTAATATGTGTGGGACATAATGGCGAACGCAATCATGGTATAATTGAATTGTGCCATACCATAATGATAATAACATATTGGACATAGAGGACATCTCTCAATAGATACAGCAGATAACGTTAGGCAAAAAGCAGAACAGTATGTAATATTGCTAGCGCTGCATAAAAGTTGCCCCAATCAAAATGTCAAATAATGAATTCGATGATTTTTGACTGTTTGTCTTAGTTATAATTGTGGACGGGTTCATAGCTTAAAATCTGATTTAACACCGTACCATAATGATGTATAAAGTATGTAGCGGTTGCACTCAAACATGTCGATTCTTTAGTGATAAAATTTCAGATTTGAGAGACACTTTATAAAAATGCATTATTTGATAGGATACAAACTTGACTGTACATGTAAAGACTTTCCATATGCATCTACGTATATACGTGGGGTGATCAAAAAGAAATGAGACAAATGCTATAATTTGTAAAGTTTAGGTATTTTAACCATAACAATATCATATGCGTTTGGGTGCATTTAATGCCGATTTGTACTTCTATAATATAATGTGATTTGTTAATAGAACGCTAAGGTGTCGCGCTATGTCGCCGCACATCAAAACGTCGTCAGTTTTCGCCGTATGGAAAAGTATACTACTTATATGTTATTACATATTCCTCCAACATTTGTCAAATTAACTGCACATGACGTCAAAACATTGAATAACCGTTGATTGAAACGGTTTTGATGTGTGTGTCCGTTTTAATTTTATGACGTGAAAACTAACAGTACCGACATGAAAAACACGTCATATTTCGGCACAAAAGCACAGCTTGAAAATATGCAGTTTTATCATTAACTAGGAGAAAAGTCTAAACAAACATTTAAAATGATGACACGGGCATCGGGAGAGAAGTCCGCGAGAAGTATACTTATACATGGTTAGTGCAAAATAAACGGAAACGGAAAATACACTTTAGTTTGTCAAGCAGAGGAACGATATGCATTAGATGGGCGATCAAAATTTAACGTCACTCGCTAAGACGGACGTCATACACAGAAGCCGTCTTTAGAATTAGAATGATCGAATCATTATCTAACATATTATTGATATCTTATTATAACTGAAAAGTTTTTATACAAACTCTCTTTCTGGCTAAATACTGAATAAATTGTAAATTTATTCAATATGTATAGAGACATGAGCGCTTTATTGGAGCAATGTGACGTTCGATTAGTTGACCGTTTACGTACATGACGTCATTGACGTCAATTGTGTGCGGCGAGTCGCTCTACCGGAGGTTGCGAAACGGCTTTTATCTCTACAAATAATAGATGAATATTTATGAAACCCACCAGACGGAGGGAGATAGGCATTCAGATTTTCTTGTTTATATCAGTATTATTTGTTGCAATTTTACAGAGTTTGTCTCATTTCTTTTTGATCACCCCACGTATATATCGTAATTACCAAAACAACGAAATATTCCTATGGCAGTAGCACATACCATTGTCATTCCAAATGCGTAACTACAAAATGTATAGGCCACGTTTCTCACCGAATCATGTAATGCCGACTACTGTAACGTGCCTTCGATACGAACAAATACAAACATATGTTCAATGTCGTATCAAATTTAGACAAACTAGATTAATTTCATTAAACATAGAAGAGAAGGAGAATTGTTTGTCCACATTTATTTGTCCTCGTTGTGTTTGCTTCAAATACTCCAATTAATGTTATTGGGGAAATAGCTAGCGCTATATCTAATACAGTAGACTAAGTGTCTGTAGTGATGTAAACTCTGCGAGTATTCGGTATGGTTTTAGAAGTTAACATATTTATAACTGATATACGTATCCCCATACGTAACTTGAATGACAAATGAATCGCAAATTATAATTTTTATACGATGCAACACGTCTCAATCACTGGCTATTTCATTAAAATGTGACTCAGTGATTATATATCAATAAACTGTCGAATGTTTTATTTTTGTTTCAATGTTTCATTAATTTCGGTACACTAGGTTGCTGTCATCAAACAGTTGATATCATTGACGATAATAAAATTGAAAACCGATGACAGACAGTATAAAAATTAAAAAACAATATGCAACAGCTGGCAACATAATTTGATATTGGGTTATTGGCTTCAACACATGACTGCTCACAATTGAAATTGATAGATCGACCAAAATAATTATATTTCTGTTCATCAGTAGCCGCTTCTGACTTACATTACAATATTTAGATGTCATTGGATAAACAACGCCAACTCTTAATCTGGAACTTCAAAACAGTCCTGCTTGTGTAAATAAATTCAACTATTTAAGGGCGGTATCTCACTTTGAGGTCCTGTATACGACACCTATTTCAAAATACCACGCGCATTTTTTCTGTCTGGTGCTGATTTGTAGGTCGTCCTTGTGTAGTGTGGTCTTCTGAGTCCTACTCCACTTATGTTCGTCTGACCGAGAAGACCTATCGGAACGGGATGTCCCGTTTATGTGACTGTTGAAATTCATTGTTTCTTTTTTTATTTTAAATAGGTGTTTGTCATTGTACATTTAACTTGCAATGCGACCATTGGACAAGTGTCAATATTGTATACCTATTATGTAACAAGGAATCTGATTGGCTTAGACGGCCTGCACGAGAGGTGTATATATTTTAATATACACCTCCCGAAACCGAGGCTGGGTGGATACCTTTTTTATGACGTGACGTCATTTCCTGCGACATAACGTTCCATACAACGTAACGTTATTTCCCGTAGTATTTGTCATACAGCTGCTCATACATATGTATATGCTCTAACCTAGCCATTATTGCTAAATGCCTTTAATAGGTTTCCTGGAACCGTATTTATGGTCTTCAACATACAATTGAAGTCGAGGAAGTTAAAATTATTCTCATAGGACTAGTTCTACCGAATAGACTTGGTGATAAAGTTTTCTAGTGCGTTTTTCGTTCAAAAACTCCTTAACAGTAGAAGCCCTGTGCGAAGAGGCAATTTCATGAGAAATGTGCAAATGGTCAAATCCATTAACAATTTGACGCTGTATGAAATATTTCTGAAGTTTTCCATGCCCACAATATCTATAGAACCTTCTTGGAACATATTTGTCCATTGGTCCGGTTTTTGAATTGCAAGACATTTGTGGAGGAAGAAAATCAAATGAATAATTTCCGTCAGTGACTGCGTGTGTTTTACAATTACGGATTTCTTAGAATTTATAGTAGCACATTATATGATATTTCTGCTTCGTTCTTGGATAATGGTAGTCAACGTATGTTCTATCCTTTGTTATACTACGTAAAAACTTCTCTTGAAAGTACTGGAGGTATAACTTTAATATGTTCTTGGCATTTAAAATAAGATGACGTTTTGGGCACCACGTAATAAACATGGTATACAGTGGGTACAAATGTTGTTAACTTCAAGAATTTTCTTCCAAATGAAGTGAACATGGGATAAACTTGAGCTTGTACGTGTAGCTAACAGTCCAACTTTTAATATTGCAGCTTTGAGAGAAAAATGCTACGTTTTATCAATGCTCTGTTTGATTGTTGTTGTTTTCAGTTGACCACTTTTGTTGTTGTCTTTCGGATGCTATTTACCTACTTTGAAACATGTAGCAATAGTGTTACAATGCTAAGAGACGCCTTACGATGTCCTTTTATCTCCAAAAGTTCATCATGTATGAATTTATTACTTAAATTAAGTTTAGACCTTTCTTTGATAAAAGGCATAATTTCAGTCCATTTGACGATACGTTTTTAGAACGTTTTTTAGCTTAGTATTGATTAATAAGTGTTTATTAAACGTATATTATGACCAAACTGATGCATGCATTTCAACCAAATTTTACTTAAGTGCAGACAATGATCTAATGAGTACATATGCCAAGTTTGAATCATAAAACCTAAAAATACTAAGATATGCATGGAATTGCATTTCTTTTCGAACACCCCTCGTATTGTACTCTGCGATTGCCTTATTTCTTTCTTCAGTATTTGTATAGACGGCTGATTGTCACAAACAATAATTATTTGGTTCATATCACCGCAGAAGTCTGAATATATTTTATAGTCCAAATTCGTGTCGAAATAATTTGCAGTCAAATCCCGTTTTAAACTATAATCATGTATCGTCAAATAGAATTCTCAAACATTACGTTCAAGAACGAATACAATTTGTAACATTTAGACTGATCATAAGTTTCATGTCGTACATTGTATATGCTAAGTGTCTACTCGCAACGATTTACGTGAATCCAGTTAACTTAATCAATTGTCAGTTTAACTAACGTTTCAGCCTTCCAGCTGTAAAGTGCTCATTTCACGTTCATCAATTTAGTTTATACGACATTCCTCGAAATAACACGATTTTGTTGTTAAAATGGCTTTTAAAATGTCCTATACTTTTGCAAATTGTTTAACTTGAAAGAAATGCGTGACAATTTGGGGAGTTAATGGCTGTGTAATTGACGTGGATAGCATTTAGTCGGCTAAATATCTAATAAATTGTCTGATTCAACATTATTATACAATGTTGAATTTATTTGAGTGATGTTTATTCCATCCCAATGTTTGATGGTACATGCAATAGCTTTCAAATCAAGGTCATAGAAAGCACGGGTAACGCATCAATTATAACAGTACTTGTTCTTAGTAAAATATGGTTGTATTAAAATGTGTGCGTACTTAAATATGAATGGTACCGCGCAATAAAATTATGGCCATATCATAAATAGCACTCATATGGCTATCGGGGTTGTAAGACAGATTCATGTCGTCTTAATGTTTAATTATATCTTTATACATGTCTATATTAAAGACAATGTGAGACTAATTTTTTTTATCACATTACTATAGCTACCGGGTCACACCAACACTTGAAATAACGAATTTAAGCCGACGATGTTAGTACGTGTTCGCGCCGAAAAGCTGCTGACGTCACGGATTTGTTATCACACACGTTGGAGACATGGTTCCTTCTTTTGTCTTCACGTTAGAGATCACTGCATTCATGCGATAATATCTATTTATCTGATTAAATAATAATGTTGAAAATGTAACAGTCATTTTAATGACTGTTTATATGATTGCATTGTTCTCAGTAAATACTGTACATGCACATACAAGTCGAAGCCATACCGATTCAACAGCATCGCCTAACCACCAATTGTGCACGGACAGGGGGGTAACTACGGACAGTTGCAATCAGATCCGTTATTTTTCAATATCTGGTCGAGATATATGTATTTAATTTACTCTATATCAATTTTATGTCATTCTGACCCATCCTCGGTCAAGACAACACTAGGTACTTTAGAATCATATCCTAGAAATAAAAGCAGTTAGCCGAGCACCTGCTTCCTTTCGTACGTAGCGTTGACAACCAAACTTTCCGACCGTGAAGCGGGAAAATTTGAATCCAAATTATTAGATTTGTAAATCACAATATGCATAGTATCGTTACTTTTAAATGAATAAAGAATATGTTAGGAACACAATGATACATTTCTTCGAATAAAATAATACGTAAAGAGGTTAGAAAATCAGAGAAATAATAAGTGTCCGAACTTTTCCTACCTTTTTATCGGACAGGTTAACTACGGACACGTCAATTTTCTAGAGAGCACAAAAATAAAACCAAGACATAGGAACAATTTACCTCGTTTTTGATAGTCCAAAAAGCTATGTAATACACTAGTAATTATCCATATGTATCAAATAAAACTGTTGCACGTTTGAACACGCTCAATTATACAGTCAACACATGAACGTAAATCACCAAACGGGTGTCACATCAATTCAACTACTCGTAATTTGAACGGAACCAAGTTTTCGCCCAAGATATCACGCAATTTCATCACTGAACAAGACGAGGACTAAAAAGAATCGAAGTCTGACAAAACACAAAAAGTTTGTCACAAATATATCGAACTCGCCAACTAAAGTATTAGAATAAAGTCCAATTTAGGGACAAATATTTCACAAATAACACTGTTTAATGTTTCACTCTTTCTTTAATATTTCGCCATACAGGCTTTATCAAAAATTATAAAGATTCCTTCTTTCCCTACATAGTCAGCTTGATTGTTCAAAAAGCATAAATAAAATGGCGCAATTTTGATAAACAGGATATGACGTCATGACGTCATTATTGACGTCAAACATTGTCATACAATATTGCGCCAAATTTGATTCAACAGATAAAAGTGCATTACAGTAAAATTCAACCAGGAACAATGGAAGCCAGCAATTGGGTTACAGAAAATATATGTAGTAATAACATTTTAAGGCCAAAACAAATAAATTTAATGATTCTACATAGTTTTTACATCAAATGTTGTCATGGAAAATTGCGCCAAATTAGATTCATAAATAAATTAAAGTGTATCACAGCAAAATTCAATGAGGATTAAAAGAAAAATGTCACTAAGTTATAGGAAAGTTATGTAGCAATAATCTTTGAAGCGAAACAAATTAATAGACTGGTTCTGCATAGTTCTATTATCATATTGCGCCATAATTGACTAAAAATATACCAATAAAACTGCATCATAATAAAATTCAATAAGGAACAACAACAACAGGCAACTAAATAATAGAGAATACATTATGCAGCAGCAATCACTCAATGGCAAAAACAAAGTAATATGGTGGTCCTGTATGGTGGAATATCCAGAAAAATATAAATATAAAGGGTAAAAATCTTTTTGTATTCCCAAGACATAATTAAAATATCAGGTGCATAGGAAAAAAAACCACACTTATTCCCAGGCCATGCCAACAAAATTATTAGGATAGGGGCAAAATAAAACTTAAGAAGAGGTAACCAGACCCACAATATTACTTTGTCTTTTGGCCTAAAAACATAATGGTATAATCAACATTGATACCATATCATTTTCGTTTTGGTGTTAAGTCCGACAGGCCATTCAGTGTTCAATTTTTGGATCCAATCAAGTTCCTTTATCTTTCTGTACCACTTCGAACTGTCCTTTACTCTCTCTAACACACAAACTCCCATATCGTTAACACAATGATCCGCCGAACCAAAATGAGCCGCAATCGGTTTCTCCTTCTCCAGTCTTACGTCCGCCTCATGCTGCTCTTTCAGTCTATCTTTCAGTGTCCTACCTGTTTCGCCCACGTACACCACCCTGTCACATTTACAGCAATTTATTCCGTACACCACATTCCACATATCACACTCCTGCCTGCGGTCTACCTGCACTGTCGTACCACAATCCTTATTGTGCATTCCTCTGGACAACATATCACAAACCACACATTTTTTCTGGCATCTATGTTTCGGGTTCGATTGGTTTCTCATGACCCTATTGGTTTTACTATGTACCAGTGTGTCACCTAGGTTCCTCCCACGTCTATACGCTACCATTGGGACATGCTCAAAAACCTCTTTCATATTGTCTGATTTGTGTAGTTCATGGAGATTTTTTCGTATGATTCTGTGGATATCTGGTAGATGGTTGGAAAATGTTAGTATTAGTGGAACTCTATCTACCTTCTTTCTGTTATCTTTCTTGCTGAGGAGGCTCTCCCTTTCAGTCCTATCTGCCCTTGACAGTTGCTTCTCTAAAAACTTACCACTGTATCCCCTTTTTCTAAGTTGCTTCTTCAGTTGCTGTCGATGGTACCAATAGTCTTTGTTTCTTGTACATATCCTCTTTAGCCGAATTCCTAGCCCGTATGGTATAGCTTTCTTCACACTTGATGGGTGGTTGGACCGGTAATTCACATACATGTGTTTGTCAGTCGGTTTGGTGTATAGGTCGGTTTGTATATAGCCCTGGTCATCAACTGTTATCATCGTGTCTAGAAATTCAATTTTTGTATTGCTTGACCTTAATTCAACCTGAATGTTCTTATCAATACTATTTGCATGGTTCAAAAATTCATACAGTTTATACATGTATATGACGTCAACGAAACCAATTAAAAAGTAAAAAGCGCTCTATTTGGTTAGTGCGTATGATAACTATCGTTAACTATTGTTTGTTTTAAAATATTGAAGCCCTGATCAAACTCGATTTGCTAGTGCGCTTCCTTTAAATTTCCACTTCCCCGCGCACCGAAATCAATGAGACCGGTAGACCACCTACTTTTTCACAAACGACATGCCGCGTTAGATGTCTTGGGAAGTTACCGACAATTCAGCGTTCGGTCTATTTGATGTCGGCGGATCAGAAATATACGGACGAAAGGTCGCAATGGAATTTCGTTGATGAAACACGTACCTGCACTCACATGAGCTTCTTCTTCACAAGTTAAGGAAATATTACCATGGTTTATACTTGCCATGCATGCTAAAGACAAAATATCAACATTAAACATATTTTTTACGAGAAAACTTGTATATTCTCTGATCGCATGGAGTAATATAAAAATGTGTGTTATCGTTCTTAAATTGATCATAAATGCGAACATGTCGTAAAACAGCTGAATAGCTATAAAAATAGGGAAACGGGAATGAAAACTAAAAAGGCAAGCATTATAATTAAAATTGTGCACCAAATGTTACCGATTAGATTGGATTGACAACTGAAATGGATTAATTAACAAGACCTTCTGAATTTCGCACGATTCAGTACTTAGCTACGTGTAGGAATGCTACTCAACTCGAGGTTTCGTTTAACTATAGTATATATCTTTTAAGTTATGTTATCCAGTAGGATTTTTAATGAAAAAATACAACAATTGTGTCCGTAGTTTTCCTATTACAATTATGCATGTCCGTAGTTTCCCAACATGCGTCCGTACTTTCCCTGGTACATTTTTTGTATGTCCGTACTTACCCGATTTTACTACATTTGCTTATTATACGCAATATCTTGGACTATAACAGCTTATAGTGCTACGATAAAACCGAGGGCGACTGTCGCGGTTCATTTGAGACCAAGTTTGTTATCGAGACGCTCTGCATATGGCTTATAGAGGATTTGCAAGCGTCGCCGTGTAAAATAGTCGATTAATTATTAATTGTTTATTGAGTGTCAGGTTCCATTGTTTCAGTTGCATACGTTAAAAATTAGTAAACATAGGACAGGGAAGGTAGCATAGAAAACATAAAAACAACACAGACCACAATTACACGGCACTATGTACAACATACAAGTAAACGGGGAAATGAACTTAACTACTGAATGTCCGTGATTCAGCTGTCAAAAAGTCGAAAGTGCAAGTCCACGATGTAAACAAGCTGAAATACCCTGTTTCTGAACGACCTAACTTCAGCTGTAAAATGCGAATATCCTAGTTTCAGTACTAAAAAATCTGACGTTACACAGGGGCGTAACTTCCTATAGGCCATATTAGTAGAGCAGCAAAACCGCGGCCTACACTTTTTCACAGAAACTCGAAAAAATAAAAATGCCAAAAATGCAATAAAAATCAATGGGGGTATGGGGTATAGGAGTATATTCACCCTATCTCAATTGAGAGTCGTAGTTGTTCCTGTTTTTAGTCTGAAAACGGCTAAGAATGCACCTGCGACGTTATATACAAATTAAAAAAAATCCGGTGGAGCATGCCCCGAACCCCCCTAAAATAAAGTGGCCTACACATTGATTTCGACTAAGTTACGCCTCTGACGTAGGTTCAGTTATAGAGTAACTGAATGCCCTAGTTCCAGTTATAATAAAGCTGAATGCCCTAGTTGCAGCAATCAAATATTTGAATGACCTCATTTCAGCTGTAAATATTTGCTAAGACATCAAGCTTTTGTTGTAAAACGTACTAAAACGTTTATGAATAACGGTAAATGGTAACTCCTGTGAAACAAGTCTCGAAATAAACATTTATCTGATATAACACAAGTGCATTGTAAGGTGTATACACATGTCCGAATGTGAATAGCAAACAATGTACAACCTTATGTTTTCGACAGATAATAAAACGAATGATCCAGGCCAATAAGGTTCAAGGGTCATTAGCAAATATTGCACATTTTTCGAATGAGTTCTGTCTTTGTAGTTTGGGAATCACTTCAAGTATTAAATTGCTGATCTTGCTTCCGTTAACTGACATTGACCAATGTTCCTTAAATGAACACGATTATGTGACCTGTTTAAAATGTCATATGCATTTACAAATCGTCAACTTGAAAAGTAAACCGTTTAGGTAAAAATAGTGAATGTCAACGTACTTTAAGTGATTTGCGCATGTATTTGTATAACTGGTGTTAATCTCCTGACATATCAATTAGTATGCTAGTCCGGCCCGTGCTCATGGTTTTTTGGTAGATATGATAGAATTCCGTTCATAAATGGAATTATACTTAATTCATAACTTGTAATTCTGTATAACAGACAGCGCATGTTACATATTTTGACAACAGCAATTGGTCCTAGCCAGAATTGGTTGCATTATCTTTAGCCAAAAACACATTTAACGCAGTGCGGTAAAATAGTAAATACATGTGTCTGTGTACCTTTGTATGATCAATAATGATCAACATTGTCTGATAGATTCCTGTCGTCAGATAGTTATACATGTAGTTACATTGTATTTAAATATCATTGCAGGTTACCATTACATAAGTTGTTGGCTTTTACTATTGACATTGGCTTACACATCTTGCACATCGCAGCAACGACGTAAACTATTACAAATACACAATGATCAGTATATATTACGTATGATTAAACGTCTTTAAACTCTAATAATTGAAGAGTCTGAATGATGTATGATTAAGAGGGTGTGTACTCAGTAGTATTCACATTGTTTCAATTAGATCATATACATTTATATATCAATAGCTCTCCATTGAAAAAAAAATGTTGTAATAAATTATTGGAAAGAATGCCGCTCCGCTTGTCTCCGTTTCGTTGTTTTCCTTTTCTGTTACCTTTTAGATGTATGTCTAGTTTTTGGCACAGTAGGTTCGAACTGTTTATGCAGTTGACGAATAATCGACAGTTTTAATGTCTGTCATTTCCACCATTAACGAGTTCCTATGTCAGGGTAGCAATACCACCAGGCTTTTGGCTACAGTTACAAGTAGAAATTTGTAAACATTGGAACACAAATATAGCCATAAGCTTTTTATTTCTTATTCGATTTCTATAAAATATACACCACGCTAAGGGGAAAGGTATTTGCTTTTCGTGAAATATAAGACCTTTTTCAGCAGTTTTACCGATTTTTCCATTACCCTGTAAAACCTACACGTTCCACTGTTTCACAAGGTAATAGACAAAACGGCACAGCCGCTGAAAAAGATTTTATAACTGATAGAAAGCAAATAATCGTCCCCTTAGCGTGGTGTATATTTTATAGAGATCGATGAAGAAATAAAATACTTATGGCTATTTTATTTTCGAATTTTTACAAATTTCTTCTTTTAACTGTAGTCAAAAGTCACGTGGTATTGCTACACTGTATGTCCAATGTATGTAAGTCAATATCGTAGTTCCTGTTAGATTAGGTTATATTCGATCTCGTGTTTGCAGCAGGAAGAATATATCGACACCGCAGGTGCCTCTTATGTCGCAATATGTGATTTAATTACGCAAAACAGCCCAAATGTATCTCATCACAGTCAGGCATAATTGGATCATATCAGACAATCCTATGTCTGTCATGTAATGCATAATTGAGACAATGAATTGCAACTGTCTATTTACAGTTAATATGCTCATGGTCGGTGCCATTTGGACAATTTTATGGGGTTTTTTGTCTAAAGCTATTTGAATCAAGTTTTCAAAGACGTGGTGTGTTTCTTCTTTCATGAGCACGGTGCGAGATTTTCTGCATTTATATACGCACTTGCTGGTTGGCGTATTTGTTTGCTGAGGCTGGTTATTGCAATATTCATCACTGTGTGACTTTAAAAGGCGCTCCATTTATATTTTATCGTGTTATGTTGTTCTCATATTTTGCGTTTTTGCAACTATTTGTGCCTCTAATGTCGCAATTTGGGATTATTTTACGCATAACTGTCATAATTCAAATCATCATAGCCATGCATAATGGTCTCATGTGAGACACACCGTACGTCTGTCATGGAATGCATAATTAAAAAAGATGGCCAACACATGAAGCATAAAACAATCGCTTGACGGCTCATAAATAATTTGACAGTTTTAAAATGAACTTGAGATATAAGGTTGCGTCAGCACATCGTACGCGCTTTGCACAGAAAGTATAACTAAATAGGATACTAAGATAACGCATGCTAACATCACAAATTGTGTAAGTGTCAGGATCTCAAGGTCAACGGTTTTTTAAGTTTAATGTTTAGACATTATGTTGCACGAGTATATTTTCTTAATACTTCTTACGAACTCGAAGCCGTACTGATAGGTCCTTAGACACTTTCTGACACTTCAATAGTTGGTGATTGAAAAGTACAAGAAAATGAGACTTTGCAATATTGTGACCGCCATCATTTCCTAGACATGTTATTATAACGATGCGTGTTACTTTATGTCGCCTGATAGAAAGGTTTTGACACAGTTTCATTACAAATTGTATTCTGTTGTACTAATTAATATATACTGTTCATAAACGGTATGACCAGATCGATGGTAAGAAGCTGTAAAGCAGTAAATAGGATCAGCTAACGCCCCAAGCTAGTCATGCTATACATAGGATTGTTACACATGATTGTATTATCATTTAAACAAAATATCTAAAGTAGTTTTCTATGCTGCGTGATAGTTGAACCAATAAAACAATCTGATAACTATTTCAGAAAAAAATGAAAGTAATATATTTTGATTGTTTTTCTTTTGGTTTTATTAATGTCAATAATAATTACCTTATACTCGTGTTATTAAAATTGTTTCAATGTTCTTTCCTCAGAAAATTACGAAGCTCGCTTTCATTAACTAGGGAGGTACATGTTATTGTAGCAGCTAATAGCCACTCAATTTCAGACTGGAAATATGTTCACGGTAAAATGAATGACAATGGAATGCGCACAGTTAAATAGTGCGGGATATTATCGTGTTTAGAATCGAAATAAAAACTTTGTTCTTGTATTTTGTCGGTGAATAGAACACATGAACTCCTGTCTGTATTTTATTAACTGACAAAATACAAGATCATGTTTTTATTTTTAAAATAACATTCATTCGGTACTATAAAACCAGACTATAAAGCATCAACCATGTGATATTATGCAAGTACTCGTATTTATATAGGAAGTTAGTGTGTTGAAATATGTTAACTAAAGTTCAGACCGTACTTGCAAGACTGGTTTTTGTTTTATTATTTTACATAACCAATATGTTAAGCAAAGTTCAGACCGTATTTACAAGATCTTATAAAATGTACGTTGAAGTAGTTATTGACATCGGGAAACAATGGTACAACAATTGTATTTCTCTTCAGTGCATGCACATTTATCAACGGGGTATTGTTTGTTTGCTCTGAGACAGATGACATATTATACAAATAAAGCTCACTTTCGGTTTTAAGCAACCAGCGGATTAACTCCCCTCCAGTATGAAATAGTGGCGATGGGAAGCAATCCTTAATAGCGATAGCAATCACTTTAAATATGAACGATCACCATGTTGCTGAGTTAAAACCGCTGTATGTTGTTTTTTGTGAATGCGTCGATCTATCGAAAATTCCACTAAATCAAACGTAAAACATACTTGAACCGATCCTTCAATTCCTCGTACATAAACTGTTTTTTTTTTGCCGCTTGATGACCCTAAGCACCGTGGTATTTAATCTAGATAAACACATAATCGTTCGTGCAGAAATATAAATTAACAAAAAAGTTATGTGGTATCAAATCACGCACAATTACATGATTTCCTAAGTGTATAATGTGTCCCTGGAAAAACGATATTCACCGCACATGCTATTTGTACACTTGATATTCTAAATGCATTCTACTTAAGTGAGAAATTGTAAAATTGAAAGCATAATTAAATAACCTGATATTTGTAGACATGAACTTCATTCTGTCATGATGTAAATAATTGTGTACCATTACAGGGTTCGAAGTCGATATTAGTGGTAAGACGTTTAGCTAAATGACTTCATCGTGAAAAAAGTACCCCATTGACTCGCACTTCCTAACAAATGAACGTATTGAAAGGCTAATTCCCTTCCACAACGACGCATTTAGTAGTGTTATTTGAATAGAAGTACAAAATTGCTTGTGGTTACCAGGTTTAAATAACTCGACTTCTTCAGGGACATTTCTAATATATGCGAGGTGTAATTAAATATTCACATAATATGGGAAATACATCAATTATCAAAGATCCAAACCTTTGAAATGTATATTAGTTGTCACGGGGGAATATGATTCATTACCATTGTTAATTGAATGAGTAAAGATGCGATATCACTAACATACACAACCATATTAGGTAGCAAGTATATTGTGTTTGGATAATGGTGCATAAAAGCATTTGTTTAACCATGATTCCGGTACAATAGATAGATCAATAGCAAGGAGTCAAAATGTAAGAAAGTGTTTATATGTTGGTATATGACATTAACATCATTTGGAGCATAAATATGAATGAGTCAAATGACAAGAAGATGCCTATTCTTTGTATATGAACTAATTAATACTTCGTTTTGAAAGTAGTTAGAAATGTTAGTAAGTGTTAGTTTGAAATCATAATATGCTATCGTTATACAGTATTAGTGTGTCACTTCAAATGTTCCATAAGGTAGTCTAACTTACATGTACTACTGTCACTTTTCTAAAGAAATCAAGACAAGACAATTGTATTACAATGTAATATGTGTGGAACATAATGACGAGTGCAATCATGGTATAATTGAATTGAACCATGCCATAATGATAATAACATATTGGACATGGAGGACATCTCTCAATAGATACAGCAGATAACGTTAGGCAAAAGGCAGAACTGTATGTAATATTGCTAGCGCTGCATAAAAGTTGCCCCAATCAAAATGTCAAAAAATGAATTCGATGATTTTTTACTGTTTGTCTTCGTTATAACTGCGGACGGGTTCATAGCTTAAAATCTGATTTAACACCGTACCATAATGATGTATAAAGTATGTAGCGGTTGCACTCAAACATGTCGAATTGTTTGTGACTAAATTTCAGATTTGAGAGACAATTTATAAAAATGCATTATTTTATAGGATACAAACTTGACTGTACATGTAAAGACTTTCCATATACGTATATACGTGGGGTGATCAAAAAGAAACAAGTCAAATAGTTCCTGTGAGCAAATGAAGTAACGACTTCTTTGACAGAGAATTGACAGGATCCTCGACCTTCTATCTGCATAATTCATCAGCTGATGTGTATAAAATTAAGCATGAAAATCTCAAAATTGTGAGAGAAAAATAAGCGCGATAGGCCGGTAGCTTTCAAATTGGGAAAACTATATGCACGATAATTTGACATAAAAAATTTATCTACAAATTGTTAGATAATTTCATGTGTAACAAACCAATTTTCAAGACAATTAATTGCATATTATGACTCCCTTGTTCCATATAATATGTATATGCTTATAAATAAAACCTCGTATCAGTTCATTAAAAGGTATTATCATAAGACATGTTTTCAGTGTTCAACAATATCAAAGATCATAAACCAATGCAGTCACCTGCTGTTTAGATCTATGGCCTCAATATTGCCTAGCGCTCACTGAAATTTCGGACAGTTCTGATTTCTTCGGTAAATAAACTATTGCAAGCGACAAAGACCGATGTTATCCGCATGGAATAATGGAATTAGTCTGGTTCACGACATTCTTACGAAATGCATCTTTTTTGGATTTATTTTTTGAAATCGTAAACCATCAAGAACAGGTCACGTGCCCCTCCATGGACTTTTTACTTAAGGCAATCCAATATACCTGCTCGCTCACAGGCTCGCAGGTAATTAGACAAATGCTATAATTTGTAAAGTTTAGATGTTTTAACCATTGCAATATCATATGCGTTTGGGTGCATTTAATGTCGATTAGTACCTCTATAATATAATGTTCTACTATAAGTAGTGATTCATTAATAGAACGTTTAAGTTTAAGGTGTCGCGCTATGTCGCCGCACATCAAAACGTTGTCAGTTTTCGCCGTATGGAAAAGTATACTACTAATATTTTATTACATATTCCTCCAACATTTGTCAAATTAACTGCACTTGACGTCAAAACATTGAATAACCGTTGATTGAAACGGTTTTGATGTGTGTCCGTTTTAATTTTATGACGTGAAAACTAACAGTACCGACATAAAAACACGTCATATTTCGGCACAAAATCACAGCTTGAAAATATGCAGTTTTATCATTAACTAAGAGAAAAATTTTAACAAACATTTAAAATGATGAAACGGGCATCGCGAGAGAGGTCCGTGAGAAGTATACTTATATATGGTTAGTGCAAAATAAACGGAAACGGAAAATACACTTTAATTTGTCAAGCAGAGGAACGATATGCATAAGATGAGCGATCAAATTTTAACGTCACTCGCTAAGACGGACACCATACACGGAAGCCGTCTTTAGAATGAGAATGATCGAATCACTATCTAACATATTATTGATATCTTTTTATATAATTGACGTCATTGACGTCAATTGTGTGCGGCGAGTCGCTCTACCGAAGGTTGCGAAACGGCTTTTAACTCTACAAATAATGGATGAATATTTATGAAACCTACCAGACGGAGGGAGATAGGCATTCAGATGTTCTTGTTTATATCAGTATTTGTTGCCATTTTACAGCGTTTGTCTCATTTCGTTTTGATCACCCCACGTATATATCGTAATTACCAAAACAACGAAATATTCGTAAGGCAGTAGCACATACCATTGTCATTCCAAATGAGTAACTACAAAATGTATAGGCCACGTTCCTCACCGAATCATGTAATGCTGACTAATGTAACGTGCATTCGATACGAACGAATACCAACATATGTTCAATGTCGTATCAAATTTAGACAAACTAGATTAATTTCATGAAATATAGAAGAGAAAGAGAATTGTTTGTCCACATTTATTTGTCCTCGTTGTGTTTGCTTCAAATATTCAAATTAATGTTATTGAGGAAATAGCCACCGCTATATCTCATACAGTAGACTAAGTGTCTGTAATGATGTTAACTCTGCGAGCATTCGGTATGGTTTTAGAAGTTAACATAGTTATAACTGATATACGTATCCCCATACGTAACTTGAATGACAAATGAATCGCAAATATAATTTTTATACGATGCAACACGTCTCAATCACTGGCAATTTCATTAAAATGTTACTCAGTGATTATATATCAATAAACTGTCGAATGTTTTACTTTTGTTTCAATGTTTCATTAATTTCGGTACACTAGGTTGCTGTCATCAAACAGTTGATATCATTGACGATAATAAAATTGAAAACCGATGACAGTATAAAAATTAAAAACAATATGCAACAGCTGGCAACATAATTTGATATTGGGTTATTGGCTTCAACACATGACTGCTCACAATTGAAATTGATAGATCGACCAAAATAATTATATTTATTTTCATCAGTAGCCGCTTCTGACTTACATTACAATATATAGATGTCATTGGATAAACAACGCCAACTCTTAATCTAGAACTTCAAAACAGTCCTGCTTGTGTAAATAAATTCAACTATTTAAGGGCGGTATCTCACTTTGAGGTCCTGTATAAGACACCTGTTTCAAAATACCACGCGCATTTTTTCTGTCTGGTGCAGATTTGTAGGTCGTCCTTGTGTAGTGTGGTCTTCTGAGTCATACTCCATTTATGTTTGTCTGACCGAGAAGACCTTGCAATGAGACCATTGGACAAGTGTCATTGTACTCTGCGATTGCCTTATTTCTTTCTTCGGTATTTGTATAGAGGGCTGATGGTCACAAACAATAATTATTTGGTTCATATCACCGCAAAAGTCTGAATATCTTTTATAGTCCAAATTCGTGTCGAAATAGTTTGCAGTTAAATCCCGTTTTAAACTATAATCATGTATCGTAAAATAGAATTCTCCAACATTACGTTCAAGAACGAATACAATTGTAACATTTAGACTGATCATACGTTTCATGTAGTACATTGTATATGCTAAGTGTCTACTCGCAACGATTTACGTCAATCCAGTTAACTTAATCGATTGTCAGTTTAACTGACGTTTCCGCTATCCAGCTGTAAAGTGCTCATTTAACGTTCATCAATTTAGTTTATACGACATTCCACGAAATAACACGATTTTGTTGTTAAAATGGCTTTTAAAATGTCCTATACTTTTGCAAATTGCTTAACTTGAAAGAAATGCGTGACAATTTGAGGAATTAATGGCTGTGTTATTGACGTGAATAGGATTTAGTCGGCTAAATATCTAATCAATTTTCTGATTCTAGTTTATTATACATTGTAGCAGTATCGCAATGCAGTTATTTAAGTGACGTATATTCCATTCCAACATCTGATGTTCAATGCAATAGCTTGCAATTCAATGACATATAAAGCATGGGTAACGCTGCTTTACCTTTATAGCATTACCTGTTCACAGACAAATACAATTAATGTGTAATACAGAGCAAATTCGTCGGGACTTTGAAATATGCTCGAATTAGGCCGGTTGCTCGAATAATCGCTGCTCGTATTACCGAGGTTTTACTGTATGGTTGTATCAAACTATGTGCGCAATTAAGTCTTGAGCAGCGAAATATAAGTGTATGAATAGTATCAATATCACCCATTAGGCAATTGAGTTTGTCAGACAGATTTATGTCATTCCACTCAGGTTTTAATTATTGCGTTTATAAATATCGTTGAGGATGTCATGCGTAAAACTATTGACGCCGATATGTTGTGATATTTGCTAAGCATGCGTCACAAAACTCGTACAATGTCCGTACAATTTAGAGGGCATGTAGAATCCTTATTGTCTCAGCACAATTATAGTTCCTTGTCACATATCGTACGGATCCCGAACGGCTCTTCGCAATTACGATGAAATAGCACGGAAATCGTATGCACATCGCGAACGAGTTGTGTTGTGCTTGCATGGACTTCATGTGGTGCTCGTGTCTGTGCCTTTCATAGGAGACGTGTAAAATGTCCGTACGTTGACCAAATAGTGTCCGTGCGAACACCCAGTCTCATTTAAATCAGACCTTCATTACGCTTCACTATTTTACGCTGATATAGGATCTGGCGACTTTCTGTATGGGGTAAATTAATGTCGATGTAAACTTTAAATCATCCAATCAAATTGCTACTTTCACAAATCTGAAAGTGCGATGAAGGTCTGATGATGCGGTTAAATATAATTGTCATTGGACGAACTACGTGTCGTCTTTGTGCGCCAGAGAGATCTTTTGAACATGACCTCTTACGGAGTGTGGTCCGATCTCTAACAGCGTAAAGGAATAGAGCAAATGTGAGGGTCTGTTTTAAAAATGAGATTGTGCGAATACCCTAAGTTCGAGGTGCAAGCTTCGAAGTCGTCAAAGTCCGCGAATTCCTCGTACAATGTTCAAATGAGGTTCATGCGAGCTGCTCGAACTTCGAAATCTCTACAAGCTCTTAGTCACCACTGGAGCTCCGTGAAACCTGTTCATATGGATCTAGTAATGTTATTGTTATTATCATATTTATGTACACATCATATTTTACAAATATATTTACATTTCCTTCCAATACAAACACTTTGACATACTCTATTTGTTTACAATTTATGAAGCATGATATATGGTATATGTACACACATGTCAAAGTATACCGGTATTGGCTCTGATCCGGGATAATATGACGTCTATAGAGTAATATAGAAAACATTTATTCTGATATATAATTGAACAGTCTGCTGTTTGAATTTACTCTATACTCTTGATATAATGCAATATATCGTACTCCTTTTGCATGGCTCGACGGAAACGTTAATATGTTAACATGTTGAAGTGTCTAGTGTTTTTACGTTCGACTGAGATAGTCGTTTGTGCGTCGTCATCAGGTTTTACCCCTACATAATTGGCAAATGACCTCTGGCTTCGAGGGAGTAGGGTCATGATATTTCTTTCATTTTTTCTGGTCAAGAGTGTATATATATCAATACCTCATTTCCTTCTCATTATATAAGACTTTGTTCTTGTTACAACCGTAAGTACTTATCAACAAAACCAGATGCCGAAAATGTCAATAAAAAACAGGATATGTCATTGCTTGAAAACGTCGGATTTCAAACAACATAACCAGGCACACGAAACGAATGTCTGTGAGCGTATGCATAATTGAGAAGATGTAATTGCCTTCTGTGTCTATGAATCGAACAATCAACACGTTCGCTGTCGGAGTCTTGCTTTTTATTCATGGAAAGCCGCATGTGCCTTATATGGACATACATATTGTTTATACCATAGTACAAATACACGTATAATCATGTTTAAGATATTCTGTAAAAGTGGAAGTTATAAAGTCAATGTCGTTTGTATGGAAGCGATATTAATCTTGTTACGTCATGATATGTTCGGAAATGCTCTGAGGTTGTTGAATTGCTTAATGTACAATTATGACTAAATTATATGAAATGAAACAATTCCTTATTGATACATTGTCAGTTATTTTTCCATTATAACGTCATAATTTGAATTTACGGAAAGAGAACGGATGTGCTTTTACATCGATGCATAACAAGTACGGTATTATGTTCATATAAAATATAAAGCATCCTGTATGTATATGGGACTGCACTGTTGTACATGTGCATGCATATGGAACTGTTCTATCAAGTGTACTATATGTATTGTATATGACATGTATATGAATCACTTATCCAGTATGAAAACATATCAACCATCAGCAACCGATGCCCGTTTGAGCTCCCGTTATGCAGGATCCAAGTTAAAGGTTGCATGTCAAAGGTACTTAACTTGGTTTGAGTAGGCTGGTAGTTTTGAGTTTTTATATAGCAAAATACAGGATCAATGAGATAGTTACAAGGTCCGTGCTTGCATGAAGTTATATAATGACATGTTATAACGGATACGTAACTAACCAGCCAGCAGGATGCTCTTATTACACAGTGCCTTCATTAATGTAATGGTCAGTTTTGCATTAACATCAACAGAGTATTCCCAGGAATAAATAAGAGCACACAAGACTATATACTCGTATATCAAATAACGTACGATAATGGAGTCACGACAGCTTACAATCGCAAAGTTGATTCCAGGTGAAATGTCTCATTAACCGCACGCACAATTTTGATAATATAGGCGGGTATAATTTTGATACTTTCGGTCAAATGTAAATGTTCTAGACAAGTCAGAGTATGTGAGTTTCTCACTACTGCAGCCAATACGTTTCTTCAATTACTGACGTCTAATCATCAATACTTACTTGTTAGTTAAAGGTATTGGTTTCTGGCTATCGGTTATTTAGTGTATAGTACAAGTATACAAACAATGTGCTCCAAAACCAGCAACCATAATGATAATAAAACGTAAATAGGCAAAAGTCAGCAGAACACAGTATTCGTCATTTTGACCGGGGTCACTCTCATGCAGAGCTAGCAATGTAACGAGGTTCATGTCTGGCGAAATAAATCATATACTGTATAATTTCAATTTCAAGTTATCTTCACACTTGTATAGTCATGTTTCAAATGTGACATGTAAAGTATTGTCAATGTCAATAAATGCCTTACCTTCTTATATGTAATTACGTTTTTCCATATCATGAAGTAATTTCGCTTCGAGTTTGGTGAAGTAAGTGTTATCAATAAAATGATTATTGCTTTGAGTAAACTAAGGTGGTTAAGTTATGTGCTGACTCTCTATTATTCGCTCCGTTATCTGAAAGGCACAAACAATTTTGTTAATCATTGTGGAATTCTAAATAATAAGCTTCAGAGTTGGTGCATGATAAAATATGGCAGAACGCTGTCAAAACTGCGTCTTTTAATGACATCACTTGACAGAGTGTTATTTAATTGTATTTTTACAATAGAATCATCACTCCCAATATGCTGATGGGTCGGTAAAGCAAAAGAAGAAAGAATACAAATAATCTGCAATATACACTAACAGTTGGGTTTGCATTCAATGAACATCACTGCTATATTCTGAAGTATATGTTTCTTTGAATGTAGAAAGTAACTGTTGAGTGGTAAACATACATACATTTACGCATTAATGTTATGAGTCAGGAGATTTAAACATAATCTATTATACACGTCAACTACTTCTTTAATCAATGGGAATTTAGCTTATATATAAAAAGTTTTCTGGTCATTGTGAACAGCCAATGGACGTTTCGTCTTTTGCATAGATGACAATATGCATACATTGCGAACAAGAGCATGTATGCATAATGTTCTATTTCTTGTTTTAAAGCCAAATATCGTGCTACTTATGACGGTACGATGTGGCGTGTCTCATCAATTGTGTTTGTTGCGCTCAGATTTTCACAACAACATAATGATGTCCAATTGTTGCTGTAACATTAAGGTGGTAGAAAATTTGATGTATACCTTCATTGTGTCCCTTGAATCATGATCAAGTATTACATGAAAGACACCCTTTGGAAAATACCATGCATGATGGAATTTACAGAATTGATATCATATATTCAATGAACTTGTCAAAGGATTGGCAATTCAAAAGCGACGTTGAGGCAATAATAACTTAAAAAGCCATACATAAGCTGTGACAGCTCCTAGCTACACAAGAGACATACACAGGATAAAATCCGTATCATACCAAAAAGTACACTTCAACCCAACCTATATGAATGATGCATGCGTTTGTAATGCAATTACTGGCCTCGGTACATTAATGCTGCCATGATTATCCATATACACACATAAAGTATAATTACAATCCCACCGCACTAGCGCATAACAATCAAATGTGATGTTTGAATATTAATTCAAAATTAAATTTCATAATGGATATCATATTAAAAAACAATACGTCTCTGGGGAAAGAAATGTCCATTATGTATGAGATATGTTACTGGGTGTAATTGAATAATATCAGAAATGAAAAACTTTAATATCACCGATCATTTCATAGAATAGTTCTGGTCGTTTTCCATTGGGAATCCAATTAATTAGCATAATACGAATCCAATTAATTAGCATAATACGAATCCGATTCATTAGCATAATACAAATCTTGTTCATTAGCATAATACAAATCCGATTCATTAGCATAATACAAATCTTGTTCATTAGCATAATACAAATATGGTTCATTAGCATAATACAAATCTGGTTCATTAGCATAATACAAATCTGGTTCATTAGCATAATACATTAACTTTGGGTTTGTGAATTGAGATAAAAAAAACAACAGGTTACAAATTTAGAGAATGTTTCTAGTATTTAGTATACATAGCATATCTTGTCCCAAAATGAAACACAGTGTAAACTTTATGGTTCATTGTTACATATATGTACATCAATTATCAATTCAACAATAATTTACAATAATTACTTAACTCAAAAACAAATATGGTCGATGTCCATTTTGTTTTATAAGTTCTACTCATATAGATTATACTAGTGTTCGTGAGTTTCGGGACAGCGTCTGCACGTACCACATTCACTAAAATATCCCTTGTATTGTGTAACCCTGCGTACGCAGACGACATAAGTCTAAATATCATTATGGTCTGAAAGAATCATGTCTGATGAAGACTTTGCTTACTTTGCGTTCATCCATCTATTTCGAAATCAGTTGTGTACAAAGTGTTAGACAAGAACTCATTTAAACACATAAGGTAATTAATATCTAAGCTGTGGTGCAAAATTCCAAATAACAATAGTCAACAATGCAATAAATGTACCTTAGTAACTAACAATTTGAATATTCATTGTGTTTATGACTGTATTGTACATCAAAGGGAACGATGTGATTTCTTCTGTGACGTTAATGATATGAATATCAGTCTTGCCAACGAACTGTTTAATATGACTCCAGAATACTTTTATCTCTCACTCCTAGGAGCAGAGATAATCTCATCAGAAGGGTATAAGTCAGTGCGAGATGTGTTTCTAAAACGTGCATTCACATATATCTATCTATGCCTGAAGACTGGTTATTAGTTATTTTGTCGTGCATCGACAATATTATGTTACACTGGAATTCAATAATGCACATACACCTGTGAATTCGAACTAGTTGTAAATTTCAATACACTTACTATCGTACAGATAGTTGATATAACAAATTAGGTTTGACTGAGCTGTCTTATGTATATAACGATGTAATGCACCTTGTACATATTTACTTGTATATATATATATAACATATCACCATATATGGTGGAAATAAAGATATTGAATTGAATTGAACTCAAACTTACGAAAAATTAACAAAATTTATTTTGTATGATAAGTGTCGGTATGCATATTATTGCCGAGAACATGTCAGGAAACAATTAATTATCCTACTACATTAAATTTGGACCCTACAGACAAGCATTACGCCGAACCTGGTAATAATACCTTTGACTTATTGTGTCTGGCTGAATTATACTCAATATGTATGGTTCTGTATTATATCTAACACCATCAATAATCGTTCCTTTTTGGCTATAATAGAATTAAACAATGACGTATTTATTATGTCTAAGGTGCAGTAGACAGAAAATGAATCACAGCTATCTGTTCGTTTAGTAGGATCTTCGCCGATTTCTCTTTTCATTCGGTACGATTTTGTAGTTCAAAACCATAGGCACATGGTTTTGAATTATGGTTTCAAATTATCTGAGTGTACACTATATAGAAAGAAGGTTGTGCAGCGGCCATGTTTAGCGGCAACGGATATGACGTTACCGGAACTGGTATTCGTGTTTGCTGTGACAACTGTGAAAACTGGTTACCAGCTTTAGTAACGTCATATCCGTTGCAGCTATAAATGGTCGCTGCACAACGTTCTCTAGATATAGGGTACACTCAGATCATCATTCATCATCATTTTCAGTGATCGCCTCACTCTAATCAGAGTATACTCGCGATTTGAAGATCATTTGAAACTCGGATAATTTGAAATCATGTGCCTATGTTCAAAATGAGGAATGAATGATTACACTACTGTTACATCTATTTCGTAAATGTTTTCTTAGCAAAACACTGAATGTATCAATCATCGTGTATTTCAATAAAATTTGTCTTATTGAAAAGCCTGTCAGATCCAACGTTTGTGGTGACGTGTGTGAATCGGAATATTACAATTCGAAAAATCATATACTTGTCTTTAACAAACAGATCAGTTTCATATTCCAAAAATAGATTACCCAAATATTGAAAGCTTACAGGAAACAAATTGAAAATGATATACAGCTAAGGGTGGTATTCACAATGTACCTTAAGGAAAACTAAACATTTTTGACTTGAGTTAAAAAAAATAGCTGTTATATTCCCAAGAAACGAGGAATAACCCATATTTTCTTTGTGAATATTGTAGCTCTCTACATAATGCTTCTAAACTATGTAATACATTGATACTCTTGATTTTCATGTGAAGCTGATGCACATAAGGAAAGTTTAAGAGTATTAGAAAGTTCTAAGTTTTCCCTTAAGACACTTATAAATACCACCCCTGATATTCAAATAAAACGATTAATTTAAAACTACCTAGTATGCACAATGTTTAGGTATGAACGTTGACTAAACAGAAACGTTATACGGAACATCAATTCAGTCCAGATAATCAGTACCGCATGCTTCTTTGTATTTGTTTATGCTTATCAGTGGATTATAGAGATTCATCACTGAAAGAAAATAGTAAAGCGGCAGTGTGAAAAAAATATTTCACTGTTTAAGAGGCTGGTTCCATTACCATACGGAAAATAGAACGTAACGTCAACAACGCAGGGCTTCGAGCAATTGAAGCGTATAATAAACAGACAATTTGTTGATTTTAAGTGAAAGATCGAATTTTATTTCAATCCTGATCACACAAAATTAAATTTTCAGTCGTGGCTACGAAACTTGTGAAATTATTGATTTCTGTGATCAAACGGAGAAATAAATTTCGATCTTAAGCCAAAATCAACAATATCCTCTATATGTCTATATGGACATGGTGTCGTCGTAATTTGTTAAGCTTCTGGAAATTTGGCATTGTATATAATTTGACAATGAACGCTTATACGGGTTCAATATACACAAGCGATTACTTATATCATACATGTACATGTAGGACAATGTTATTTTGTACCCCCGCCCCCAAATAAAAACGTTCAAATCAATAGAAAATAATTCACGAGAAATGAGAAACACGGGGACCAGTACTTACTAAGAAACACGACACTGGTATGTAATTCGTCATACATGTACATGTCTGTGGAAAGGTAACCGGCAGTGTGATAGACTTACGCAATAACATCACAAGAATGCGAGATATAAATGTCAATATACAGAGACATAAAACTCATTTTAGACGTTATATAACCAGTACTCGTAAATAGCAATACAACTTTAGCGGTAAATAAAATTTTATGTCTCATAAAATGTTTTATTATCAAACTAATGCCTTGTATTAATGTCCATGTTAGAACGATAAGGGGAGTTAATCATGGATTGATTGGTTGAAAATTGATAAGTAATTATAACAGGTGAGCAATTATTACGCGTCACCGCTTTCCATCGTGGAATCGCGCAAAAAAATCTTTAGAACGAATTCAGCTAATTTGTTTTCACTTCCTCCTCCCCTCCTTCCACCTAATGTGTTCACTACGTATTCCCTTTTCCGATTCACATAGTAATTTACTTGTTGTTGATGGTTTTGGGGAGGCGTTTAAGCCTCTCATTACTACCATTGCCCATTTCTTAATACAAAATTAACCGCTTTTAGGCTGCTATGTGAATCCGCATTCAAGTAGTTCCAGAAACTGTCAACATTCCCAATACTGCTACATATGTTTCTCCAAATTGTTTAACTGATTTAAGCCAATCAGCAACATTTGTTTATTCTAAGATAAAAAATTATTGTGAAACTGTTCGTTAAATCGATATTTTTGCAAAAAAATCACTACACCGGCCGACACCGAACTTGTTTCATAATACAAAAATGACGTGTTCATCAAATGTCCCGGCTGTAAAGCTATTTTTAGAAACTTCAGACTACGGTCAAGTGATGGTTTAGCAATGAATCGTATACGGTCTGCAAAGTACTGTTATGCAATCATATGGTGTCGCTGTACTAGCTAGCCGCTTTCTATAGACTGTCTCACGCTGTGAGGGAAGTGATTACAAGACGGTACTGTAGAATCTGATAAATAGGCGCGTAGTATTATTTTAAAGCCACTTTTGATATACGCATTCAATACACGTATTACATATACATTAATATGCACCTTTTAACAATTATTTAGATACCGAACATGCCTATATAGTCACATATGCCTATTTTGACATTCGAGACAAGATCGGCAGTAAGAAAACGAACATTAAACGTGTAAAGTCGGTTTAAGCTTTTGTAGCAGCAACCATATCGCCTCTCTGTGCTTTGATTTTTTGTTGCGCCATCTTCTTTATGTACATTCTTGTTCATTGTATTATTATTGTAGATAGCTGGGATAAGGAAAAATCCAGTAACCCATGTACATGTTGTTATCAAACTTTTATTATGTATAATTATGTACTTCAAGAATAAGCTTCGTCAACGACAAATATATGACAAGCTGGTTAGAATCCAGTAGTTGTGATTATAAACAATAATGCCACTACAATCAATATAAAAAGATATAACATATACTTATACGCAAACCGGTAGTTCAAAACATATTTCGCTCGCTTAGCATTAGAAGGTCGTAAGTACAAAATCAATAATTTGAGAAAACGGAAAAAATGTCTGAAAACTACTCTTTACTTTTGGAAAAACAAGCTTTTTTTAACTTCAATTTGGTCAACATGACGACTTCCAATTTTCATGAAATGAGGCTCATAAGATGCGCCTTTATATGCAGATTGCACATATGCACGAGTCGTAAAAGGTCGACCTTCTAATTCTTAGCCAGCGATTTATCGAAACAGAGTATCTAGTTTCTGTGTTATCTCAAACAAAACAACTGAATGGGAGTTTACTAATGTAATGAATGAGTATATAGTTGGCCAGGAGTAGCTGATATTTTCGAACAATATGTATCGCTTTTGCTGTGAGGGTAGCCCATGCTATTACCTGATAAACTCTTGTCTGTTTCCTGAATTTGCGTGAAATCATTTTCTACATCTTACGCGTTTCAGTTTCGCGTGAAATGTCTCACCCGATCCTTAGTTACGAGTGATATCTACAACTGTTTCAATTATGAGTGTGAACTGCATACGCCTTTCTTGAATTGGCGATGAGTTGCTTTAGTTGAAATGCACCATCATTTCCATGAAATGCACCATCGTTTTCTTGGTTAGCGTGAAATGTACCATCGTTTCCTTGGTTTGCGTGAAATGTAACCTCGTTTCCTTAGTTAACGTGAAATGCACCATCGTTTCCTTGGTAAGCGTGAAATGTACGATCGTTTCCTTAGTTAGCATGAAATGCACGATCGTTTCCTTGGTTAGCGTGAAATGCACCATAGTTTCCTTGGTAAGCGTGAAATGCACCATCGTTTCCTTGGTTAGCATGAAATGTACGATCGTTTCCTTAGTTAGCGTGAAATGCAACCTCGTTTCCTTGATTAGAGTGACATGCACCATCGTTTCCTTGGTTAGCGTGAAATGCACTGACGTTTCGTTAGTTGGCGTGAAATGCAACCTCTTTTCCTTGATTCGAGTGACATGCACAAACGTTTCATTAGTTAGCGTGAAATGCACCATCGTTTCCTTAGTTAGCGTGAAATGCACAATCGTTTCCTTGATTAGCATGAAATGCACCATCGTTTCCTTAGTTAGCGTGAAATGCAACCTCTTTTCCTTGATTCGAGTGACATGCACAAACGTTTCATTAGTTAGCGTGAAATGCACCATCGTTTCCTTAGTTAGCGTGAAATGCACAATCGTTTCCTTGGTTAGCATGAAATGCACCATCGTTTCCTTAGTTAGCGTGAAATGCACCATCGTTTCCTTAGTTAGCGTGAAATGCACCATGATCGTTTCCTTGGTTAGCGTGAAATTGACGATCGTTTCCTTTGTTAGCGTGAAATGGACCATCGACGTTTCCTAGGTTAGCGTGAAATGCACCATCGTTTCCTTAGTTGGCGTGAAATGCAACCTCGTTTCCTTGATTAGAGTGACATGCACCATCGTTTCCTTGGTTAGCGTGAAATGCACTGTCGTTTCCTTAGTTTGCGTGAAATGCAACCTCGTTTCTTTGATTCGAGTGACATGCACCAACGTTTCATTAGTTAGCGTGACATGCACCACCGTTTCATGAGTTGGTGAGAAATACAACCTGGTTTCCTGATTTGACGTGAAATGTCCTATCATTTCCTGAGTTGCGCGTGAGACGCACCATAGTTTCCTGGGTTGGCGTGAAATGTCTCTTAATATTAAATGTGTGATGGATCAATTCATTAGAACGTGTAAACTACGCTCATTGATACAAGTATGATCTGTAAACACCAACATCGGATATATTTATTTCGAGCACTTCGGTATTTAAGTATCAATTAAACATGTCCTGACCAACTGTGTTATATGTTATATATTGTCGATTTACGTACATGCATATCAATTATTTTATGTGTTGATACCCCCACCTGGCCAGCACAGTTGATAAGTTACTATAGACTGTCACTTGGTTTGGACAGTTTAAGTTCGTCCACTCTATTCGCTGACCTCGGTATGTTGGAAGGTGTCCATTGCTTTTGGTATGACAAGGAACCAAGCTATTTTATTGTACTTTTGTTGGCTCCTTTCAGACAAAATGAATAACAGCACGGGTATGGTGAGAGAGGAAATGTGCTCAGCATTAGTGCCACTGGCTCGGACGTTTTGGAAGATTCATCCATATATTTGCCTTGTTATATGTGCATTTGGTATCACAACAAATATCGTCAACGTTGTCATTCTCTGCAAGAAGAAGATGCGAAGCTCCATTAACTGCATACTGACGGGCATTGCTGTATCTGATATCATTACCATGGCGGATTATGTGCCTTATGTAGTTCATTTTTACATTCTTACTGACCTATGTAAGTGTGAGCTTTTTAGTTCACCTGTCACATAGTGACAGGTTTTGCCTTTGTGATCACTCGTCGTTCGTAAGTCCGTCAACAATTTTATTCAAACGACTTCTTCTCATAAACCTCTTGGACCATTTCAACTTCACAGGAATATTCCTTGAGTGGTCCGTTCTAAAATAATTGAAATGATTGAAAGTCAACCACTCGCCAGATTTCAAAATAATTTTACAGATTTAGTTGTTCGGACACCATTTTACAAAAACACGACATGTTGGTCATGTTTCGTCATAAAACATGGCCACCAATGGGTGGGGCCCATTTTGCCCTATATGTTTAGGGTAAAATATTTTCAAATCTTCTCTAAAAGTACTGGTTGGATTTTAGGATAAATTGTTAACAACATCCCTTGGGTGGTCCTTTCTCAAAAAGCTTAAGCATATTATAATCCCTGCAGAACGTTGGTTACCATGGCAACAAAGTGAAAAACCTTAAAAGTTCATAAAAACCAAACACTCTTCAGATTTCTAAAAATGTTTACAGAAATAGTTGTTGGGTGACCTTCTTACTAAATCGACATTTTTGTCACGATTTGTCAAAAAACATGCCCGCCAGTGAGTAGGGATCGTTTTTACCCTATATAGCTACAGTAAATTAGTGAAATCTGAATGTACAGGCTTTCATCACAAATAGGTTACAATGCTACTTTATTGTACCATTGAAAACATAGCTAAACACTTGAAAGTCATGTAGAACATTACATAAGGTTTGATAAGAGACACTATTATAGTTTTAAACCCAACTACTTGTATAAGAAACATTAAGGCTGCTAAGACCAACGTTTATCAAAAGTTACAGTTTCACTATAAATAAAACAATGTTCACACATTGTGTTTAGTTTCCGGAAAATGTCAGGTCTGACCTCCTGAAATATTGCCCATGGGTTTAATGGGTGTAAACACTCATTAGGGTTACAGTAAAGTTTTTGTCATTTTAGTATAGAATGTTAATGTATTATACATGCGGTTAAGAAAAACTTTTTTTCTTTGTAAGACTACATGTATATTATTGCCCGTTTATCATAGAATACAACGGTGTATACAGTATGTGTACGATATGACAAAACACAATAAGGGTACAAAGTTAACAATGAACAAAAAGTTATGTATTAAATGAAACAAAGTACGAAGTTTGTATGAATTTCAAACACTATGATCAAGTCGTTAAAAAATTCCTAATTTACAAAGCTTTTTAACTGTGATGGTACACATGCATGTATTATTTATTCGGCAATGGACTCGTGTATCTGATTTATATTGGCCGTATATATGGCCATATAGCGTGATAGTATAATATAGCCCGTGATTGATGCTCGTATAGACTGCTATTATTACATCACGCACAGTAATTTATGACCAAAATGTATTATTCTAGTATATTATGTGTCTGAGTAGATGTTGAATGACAATTCCTTATCTTAAGATCATTTAATGATACACCTCCCCAGTCTACCATCATTCGTTTTTAGCTTAAGAAATAATTATGATGCCAATGACATCACAGCATATAGGAACACAAATATACATGGCACAGTACACAATGTAATGTACAGGGTGATATAACTTTTCGTTCTGCACACGATGTTAATGTTAAATATATCATTTGGAAGCTTATATGATAAAATGTTATCTAATAAAATCTACAGGAATGATACTGACATCATAACGTCTGAAATGATGTCATAAACAGATGTAATATTTTCGAGACGGCCCTTTAAAGAATAATATAAGGCAATATAGTTTTGAGTAGTACTGTTTTGAAAGTCATTAATATCATCACAACGATTCAAATTTTCTAGTTAGAAATGTTCTCCTTAGATGTATATTAATGTATGAAAGAGTATTGATGTTTAAACGGCATCTATTATAAATTGCTATGTTAGAGCGTATTTAAATATGTATGAGCAGCGGTAGGTCAAATAATGGGAAATGAAGTTACGTCGCTTGGAACGTTATGTCGCAGGAAATTGTATATTGACCTCTTGTGCAGTCCTTCTAAGCCAATCAAAATCCTTGTAACATTATTGGTATTCAATATAACATATTGTACAATATAAAACATTCATGGTTATTGCTTAAGAATAAAATACATGTAGTTTTTGTTTGTAAACAATGTTTGTGGTTGAAACTGTTTCACTTAAAAGGTGTGACAGATATTATCAATCACCCTGTATTTGCATTGTTTATAATACATTATTTTAGATAACTGCACCGTATCATGAAATTGAAATTTTATATAAGTACGTATAGGTCATTTTCATCTGTGAGAATCGTCCCTGACATATTTGAAGTGATCTTAATATTAGACAGTAAATATACTACTGTAAATCATTATTTTGAGGGATTTAAATTTTCGTTGACTTCGTTGTTTTACTCCACTACGAAAACGAATATCCACGATTAATCGACCTCTCAAAGTCAGACATGGGTTTACCCTTTCATGTTTTGTGATCCAGGAACGTACTACCCCACGAAATGCATTTTTATCAAAATCCACGGAATTTAATACTAAACTATTCAATTTTACAGTAGTTTGGGTGATATATTCCGATAATGTACCGATATTGTGGGTCAATACATAAAATGAATGATGTGTAACTTATCTACTTAGAATAGTTATTTTTATATTAAGCTGATGACAGTAAACGCAGAACATTCGGATGGATGTATTTCCTTGCTGTGCATTCATGTTTAAGTATCACCACAACAACACTGTCACTGTGGCTTGCTGTACTCATGTCGACCGTTAGGTAAGTAACATACATTGTCACTGTCATGTCAACCGTTAGGTAAGTAACATACACTGTCATTGTGGCGTGTTGTACTCATGTTAACCATTAGGTAAGTTACATACACTGTCACTGTGGCTTGCTGTACTCATGTCGACCGTTAGATAGGTAACATGCACTGTCACTATGGCTTGTTGTACTCATGTCGACCGTTAGGTAAGTAACATACACTGTCACTATGGCTTGTTGTACTCATGTCGACCGTTAGGTAAGTAACATACACTGTCACTATGGCGTGTTGTACTCATGTTAACCATTAGGTAAGTTACATACACTGTCATTGTGGCGTGTTGTACTCATGGTAACCGTTAGGTTAGTAACATACACTGTCACTATGGCGTGTTGTACTCATGTTAACCATTAGGTAAGTAACATACACTGTCACTGTGGCGTGTTGTACTCATGTTAACCGTTAGGTTAGTAACATACACTGTCACTGTGGCTTGCTGTATTCATGTGGACCGTTAGGTTAGTAACATACACTGTCACCATTGCTTGCTGTATTCATGTCGACCGTTAGGTAAGTAACATGCACTGTCACTATCGATTGCTGTATTCATGTCGACCGTTAGATTAGTAATATACTCTGTCACTATGGCTTGCTGTATTCATGTCGACCGTTAGATAGGTAACATACACTGTCACTATGGCTTGCTGTATTCATGTGGACCGTTAGATAGGTAACATACACTGTCACTATGGCTTGCTGTATTCATGTGGACCGTTAGATAGGTAACATACACTGTCACTATGGCTTGCTGTATTCATGTCGACCGTTAGGTAAGTAACATACACTGTCACTATGGCTTGCTGTACTCATGTCGACCGTTAGATAGGTAACATGCACTGTCACTATGGCTTATTGTACTCATGTCGACCGTTAGGTAAGTAACATACACTGTCACTATGGCTTGCTGTACTCATGTGGACCGTTAGATAGGTAACATACACTGTCACTATGGCTTGCTGTATTCATGTGGACCGTTAGATAGGTAACATACACTGTCACTATGGCTTGCTGTATTCATGTCGACCGTTAGGTAAGTAACATACACTGTCACTATGGCTTGCTGTACTCATGTCGACCGTTAGGTAAGTAACATGCACTGTCACTATGGCTTGCTGTACTCATGTCGACCGTTAGATAGGTAACATACACTGTCACTATGGCTTGCTGTACTCATGTCGACCGTTAGATAGGTAACATGCACTGTCACTATGGCTTGCTGTACTCATGTCGACCGTTAGATAGGTAACATACACTGTCACTATGGCTTGCTGTACTCATGTCGACCGTTAGATAGGTAACATGCACTGTCACTATGGCTTGCTGTACTCATGTCGACCGTTAGATAGGTAACATGCACTGTCACTATGGCTTGCTGTACTCATGTCGACCGTTAGATAGGTAACATGCACTGTCACTATGGCTTGCTGTACTCATGTCGACCGTTAGATAGGTAACATGCACTGTCACTATGGCTTGCTGTACTCATGTCGACCGTTAGATAGGTAACATACACTGTCACTATGGCTTGCTGTACTCATGTCGACCGTTAGATAGGTAACATGCACTGTCACTATGGCTTGCTGTACTCATGTCGACCGTTAGATAGGTAACATACACTGTCACTATGGCTTGCTGTACTCATGTCGACCGTTAGATAGGTAACATGCACTGTCACTATGGCTTGTTGTACTCATGTCGACTGTTAGATAGGTAACATACACTGTCACTATGGCTTGTTGTACTCATGTCGACCGTTAGATAGGTAACATGCACTGTCACTATGGCTTGCTGTACTCATGTCGACCGTTAGATAGGTAACATACACTGTCACTATGGCTTGTTGTACTCATGTCGACCGTTAGATAGGTAACATGCACTGTCACTATGGCTTGCTGTACTCATGTCGACCGTTAGGTAAGTAACATACACTGTCACTATGGCTTGCTGTATTCATGTGGACCGTTAGATAGGTAACATACACTGTCACTATGGCTTGCTGTATTCATGTCGACCGTTAGGTAAGTAACATACACTGTCACTATGGCTTGCTGTACTCATGTCGACCGTTAGGTAAGTAACATACACTGTCACTATGGCTTGCTGTACTCATGTCGACCGTTAGGTAAGTAACATACACTGTCACTATGGCTTGCTGTACTCATGTCGACCGTTAGGTAAGTAACATACACTGTCACTATGGCTTGCTGTACTCATGTCGACCGTTAGATAGGTAACATGCACTGTCACTATGGCTTGCTGTACTCATGTCGACCGTTAGGTAAGTAACAAACACTGTCACTATGGCTTGCTGTACTCATGTCGACCGTTAGATAAGTAACATACACTGTCACTATGGCTTGCTGTATTCATGTGGACCGTTTGGTAAGTAACATACACTGTCACTATGGATTGCTGTATTCATGTCGACCGTTAGGTAAGTAACATACACTGTCACTATGGATTGCTGTATTCATGTCGACCGTTAGGTAAGTAACATACACTGTCACCATTGCTTGCTGTATTCATGTCGACCGTTAGGTAAGTAGCATGCACTGTCACTATGGCTTGCTGTACTCATGTCGACCGTTAGATAAGTAACATACACTGTCACTATGGCTTGCTGTATTCATGTGGACCGTTAGGTAAGTAACATACACTGTCACTATGGCTTGCTGTATTCATGTGGACCGTTAGATAAGTAACATACACTGTCACTATGGCTTGCTGTATTTATGTCGACCGTTAGATTAGTAATATACTCTGTCACTATGAACATACAAATGTGGAAGCAAATTTGTTGGTTTAAGAATATCTTAGCAGGTTTATGCAGTGATTCCTATCAATTCTTTGTGGGAGAACATAGTTCTATATTTTTCATTAACAGTCACAGTTAAGAACCTGTTCACAAATCCACTTTCAATCTGAATAATGTATTGCCTTATTTAACTTAACTATATTCGGTACAGTTAGACAAAACGTGTGTAGCCGTTTAAACAAGTTCTGAACAGAAAAGACACCTATTTCAACTGATAAACCCTCATATTTTCCTTTTCTATCCTATATGGCACTGAAATTCGAACAAGTAGTAACATTTAGATTTTATCACTTTTTATGAAACAATCTTCTTGTTTGCAACACTTATAACCTTTTAAAATGAAGTTTTTGAATTAGTCTTTACCTACTTTCCTTCGCATACGCATAACTCATTTCCAGTATCATACAAGGTTTTGACATTTTCCTTCTCTTATTATTGTTACTTGACATATAATATACATTTTGTTTGGAATATTATCATCCATATGTGTTGTTATTTGATTACAAAGAGTATCGTATACATTTTCAATATCATGCTGCCTATGTATGCTCTGGTCTAGTTGAAAAACAGTATCAATTCAATGGAAATCAGCCGCACACTGAATCCAATTAGTTCCAATTAAGTTGACGCGTTTTAAATAATTAAGGACTTCGTTATTGCGCGCTTGAGCATACGATACATATTTTAAATATCCTACTAATGTAATACGACTTTGCATATGAATGTTTTTACCATAGCAGACTGATTGAAACTCCATGGGTTGCTTGTAGACCGACCTCTAGTCGCATTAAAGTCCAATCTCATACTATGGCTCATTACCTTTCAGTGACGTTCACCTCGGTAGATTGACACAACTCTTTGGGCGTCAGTCATTAGACAGGAACATTGTTTTCCCCTTTCGTTTTGCTCTAGATACGTAATTAAAAAAGGCTTCAAACTAGATACGTCAATAGGGCTTCAAAATATTTGTTTCTTAAACATCTATTTTGACGTAGCAATACCCACAACGCACATTATCATCAAGTTGCCCATTGTGTTTATATCTGCAAACGAATTCAAAACAGCATAAATTGGTGTATTGAAAATAGTTCCAATAATTAGAACCAAAAATATCAATACTTAACCAATTTATAAGAATCTTAAAAACATGAATTCCTTACTGCTACGAATATAATCTAAAATCAACCTGATTGTGCGTATAATACATGTTTCCGAGTTTGACAAGAATTTTGGCATCGCACCTTACGCATAGATGTCATGTGAAAGCAACAAACGACTCCCTACTAGGAGATTAGTTTAAATTTGATATTGATGCAAGACGGACATACGTTTATGATAATCATAGTAGTTTTAGTAGACGTAGGGTAACGTAATGTTCATAGCTAGAGTATTGCTCTTTTCTAAGCCAAGAAGTTTAACTCTGATCTGACTTATGATGATCTTCGCTTACCGTAGGATGATATGTAAGAGTTATGCTTCTTGACTAGCATGTTTTTACATTAATCCTTATTTAGTCCCTACTTGCAAGTCAGAATCTATAATGGACAAATGTTAGATATTGCAGAATATTATGGAAATTATAGTTGTTTGTACAGTATAAGCCTTTATAACTGGTTTTACACCTTTATAGGAGAGATCACCGAAAATCTTATGCAAAATGCCCACCGGAAACTATTGGATGAAAGCACAATTAAAACTTTGCCATTCACCAATAGCTAGCTGGTGGTATGAATACCTTTGTATACAGGCATGATCTCTCCTATAATGGACTTGACCGATGCGTCACTGGATTTGTACCCTGACTGGACTGTAGGCCATATTCAGAAAAGGTGCGCCCAGGGTAATATGATGTTTACAAACATTTATCGATTTGGTCAACTATTGCAAAATTGGTTTTACAAATGACAGTTAAGGTCCGTTTTGTACTAAAAACGTCACTGATAAATCGTGCACATCTGATTAATCCCCCTTTGTGGAATATACCAAATTGTCCCGCTTTCTCATTATCGTGGGTGCACTATATGCCTTTGTGTTTGCGATTGTTGATGAGTGACTGTGTTAAGACATAATAGTGTAGATAATCGCGGCTTATGTGTAATTAAGTTTCAATCAGTATAGCTATGATACATGGATGTTAATGTTTGATATCCTTTCAACACACAAGCAGACTTATAAATTAGCACTCGGTGTACTATAGATGAGATATAGTTGTCGCAAATCATTCTATGTCAGACCTGATCATTCCACAGACACATGGTGATCTATCACGTATAAGAAACATACGAGGGCCACTTAAAAAGTATTAATCAGTGGCCGATAATACGTTTAATATTCAATCAATTTGTATAAAAGTGGACATTTTCCGACAGATACAACCTTTGTCTAGCTAACCAATAAAATAAAAGTGCAATCGGTAAAATATCCATTCACCTGTGTGGCATTGAACCAATAGGGGTATGAAACACTGGAATTGCGAGAAAATAAGGTATATTAGTAGACGTAAGGGTTGATATTATTGGTCATAATTTATATATTAAGTTTTATCCGATTAATTTGAAATTTGCAGATTTTATGCACCGTATACTTGTTTAACTAGTGCTGGGTCAACATTATTGTTTAGACAGTCTAAATGGATTTAGTTGTACAAGGAATCTGCCATGTTCGAAATACTCCAAAAACTGCATTTTGCTGGGACGGTACCCTATGCGTTGTTGCTGCATGGTACTACCATACGTCTTAAGTGTAAAAGTCAAACATGTAGATTGTTTACACATGGAGATATGTTACTATCTTTCACATGGTAAATATGTCCTGAATTATTCATAATTTGTTCTTTACTACAGCCCAAAGAACATAATCACGTGACCAAAAAATACGTATTTTAGATTTATGACGTCATATCCCTAATACAATAATACAGAAAACAAAAATAAAAGTACATGATAGTGATTTTATATAAGACAAATTACATGAAATGAAGTTGGGCTCGATCATAAATTTTTGTTGTAAAAAATAAAATTGAGGTAAAAATGATTAAAATCGCCCGACGAATGAAACTACATATAATAATCTAGAAAAACTAACATATTAAGAATAAATAACTGTTTATTTACCTGATATATAACTAATATTAATCAGGGCGTAAGTGTGGTATTTTGGGTATCTGTGTGGCTTGTTTATATTGCTATAGTTTGATAATAATTTACTGTTTTCAAAATTATGCATTGCCATTTAAGAGTACAATGATTTATATTGCAAATCATATCAATGCAATTTCAGGAAATCTGCATGACATTTGATAACAACGCTCAGAAATAGTATGAGCCCATATAGCACAATTTTCTTACGCATTTTTGAGGTATTTTTTGTCCAGTGCTTTAAACCATGTCCTGTTTGAATATCAATAAAATGGAAATGCTTTCATATTATATGAGGAAAATACCACGAATGTCTAGCTGAGGGATTGTTCTTTAAGAAAATGTACACTTTTTATATAGTCAGAGGCAATGGTGTTGATTTATCATCCACTGATTAATACTTTTTAAGTGGCCCTCGTATGTTTTATAATATTAAGTCGTCTAAATGGTATATTGATGTTCGGAAATAGGTGTTCTGGTTACGTTTTCAGCTTTATATTTTTAGAATGGTTGTTAACAGAGCAAGGGGGGGTTCGGTCAAGGACGATGCTGTTGATAAACCAGGATGTTTCTGGTTTATCGACAATTATTTTTTACTATTTAGCGTTAAACAAAGATGTATTTAGATAAGGCATAATTTAGTCATTTAATAACTAAACGGATAATTTATACTTTATTTTGAGGAAATCACAGCTGAGAGTGTATCATAATTATGGTATGCCTTTGACAACGGTCGTCCAATGAAATTGATTTCACAATTATATTACGTATTTTGAATGATGTAAAATATATTTTATATGATTTTAGGTATTTCTTCATTCGATCGAGTGGAAGATGGAATCTGGATATAGCTCGGACACGCCTTGCTATTATAGGTATCTTCATTTGTACAGTTGTATTGACCGTTCCTTTGTATGCAGTGACGGACGTAGAACAAAAAGAGAAAAATAACGAGACAGTGTATTATATTCGCTCCGTTCAGGTGTATTATAATAAAACAAGCGTGATGGATGTTTTAAATGCTTGGTTACTCATTATACCAGGCAAGTTATTACCTTGCGGTTTGATATGTGTGTTTGGCTGTTTGCTACTCCAAACATTGCGTCAAAGTCAACAACTCACTGAGAACTTAAAGCTAACTTCCTGTTCAAGACGCATGCGCGCACACAAACGGACAACCAGGATGCTGTTAGCTATAATGACGATGTTTATAATATCAGCATTACCAGCGGCCATTTTGATTCTAGTATCAGTGTTCGTGAAGAACTTTTTCTTTGATTGTTACCTGCTTCTCGCGGATGTTCTAGATTTCCTGTCATTAACTAACAATGCGATCAATTTCATTATGTACTGTGTAATGAGTCGACAGTTCAGAGATTGTTTATGCGAGTCGATTCCAATGTGTGGTAGCAAGTTTGTCACAGCAAAGTATCAGCCGGCTACATCCGTGAATTCAGCCACCAGACCTTCAGTAAAAAACTGTAATATGTAAAACATATGTCTATAATAAAATGATATGTGTGGCTCATACAACACAACCTATCCTGGATTGTCAAGAGCGGTTTTAATTCTTTTTTTAAGTGTGACATTTGTTTCTGTTTCAATAAATTCCTTAACTGCTTTCAGTTTACTTGATATCAAAAATTATGTACTACATTAATTAATGATTATTAAATACAATTTTTATGCAACACTGTCATATTCGATTATGTCAGAGAAAAAAAAAATATTATTCGACCTACCGACGCTAACATTTGTCATTCTGTTACGTGAACCACACATGTTCTTTTATTTGGCCTAACATGCATCGCATCACCAGCAAATCGTATGGAGAGCATAATTCTTAAGTCATAAGGTTTTTTTCAAACATTATTTGCACAGTGTCTTAATGCACCATTTCATTAGCTCATCTTGTAACACGTGGCATTCATTGTTTAAATGTTGTATTTTACGTACTGACTGTAACACGCTGGCTTTTAATTCAGTTTAAACAACCCAATGTTCTGTGTTATATATTGCAAAGGGAACGAATCACACATATATAGTATTCTATTCACATACGAGTTGTCAGACATGTGCACGTTGTACATTATTGGTTCGGTAGTTAACGTAATAATATCTAGATTGTGAACTCGGACAATAGTTTAGGTTTTGAGCTGTCATTTAAAAGAACAACTTACGTGCTTTTAAAAAGACAACACTGATATAGCAAACGAGCTGTTTGAATCTTCTGACCACGTATGCATTGACCTTTATAGCCACCTTACAGAAATGATGAACAGGCAACACTATATCTGACAGTTCTAACCAACAGTTCTAGGCAAACTTAATGGCCTATGTCTTAAAAAGCGAGATAAATAAACGTTTTTTGTATGTTACCTATGATATGTTTGAGTGAAAACATTGTATGAACACTTTGTTGTTACAGCTTATAATTACAATCATGTATATCTGATACCACCCCCAATCTTACAGCTTATATTACTATCATGTATATCTGATACCACCCCAATCTTACAGCTTATATTACTATCATGTATACCATATACCACCCCCAATCTTACAGCTTATATTACTATCATGTATATCATATACCACCCCCAATCAGCATTTCATGTCTAGCTTTATACAATGAGGGTGAGCTATCCTCGCAGACGTCAAGAATGTAATGTCTTATTTATTGTAAGTTTTGTCAACTTCAACGAAATAAAATGATATGTTATCATCAGCAAAATGGCTACCTTTACCAAAATCGTTAGCCAATGATATTGACTTGTTCATTCTTTATCAAACCGTTAGCCAATCAGATTGGCTTGTTCTGACCTCATTACTTGTAAACCGTAGCTTCACATTTCACTTTATCAACCGTTAGCTTGTTCCTCTCTTAAGGTGGGTTCACACTATGAAATTTGTAACTTTACACCAGCGTTGATAAGCGTTTCAAAAGTTGTAAAAATGAGCAAAAGTGTTAGTGAAATTACGTTCGCGAGAAGGAATATTTTGGTTCACACTACGAGCGTTGGGCGCTCGTAAACTTATGCGAACATTTACTTTTGGCAGCGAGTACTAGCGCTTGACAACGTTTTATTGACAACGTGATATTTTATATTAACGCATTTGAACTTTTGCCTACGCAGATTAGCGTATATGCTGCGGTCCCCAACTTTGACCGACTGGCAATCGTCAAGATCCGTTGTACAAAGTTAACCTAAGTTATGGGAATGGTATGGATATTTCACCAGCGCAAACCCTTGCAGCGCAAATCAAATGTCAATACAGCCAATCTAGATAGGTCATTCTGCTAACACTCTTACAGTCATAACATCGGGACATCACTGGAACAACTATAACCAACAGACCACCTAACAAAAGGGATAACAATTGGACGGGGTGACCTAGAGGTATGGTGCGCGTTTAGCAGTTGGAGGTTCCAAGTTCGATTCCCGTATGCGCAATATAGTGTAAAATTTCTCCGAACAAGAATAACCCACACTTATCAACTTTACTCAAGTATATGAATAGGTACCTCAGAGGTTCAAAGGCAGATGTGATTTTACTGACATCAGCGCTGAGTGTAACAGTCGATTTGTGACCCAATATACAGAGAGAGGGGTAAATGTATGTACAGACGGTTGAACGCTGCATGTCTGAAAATTGTATTTAACTCGTCACTATGCTTTACCATTGTAACGGATATAATATGCTTCAGCTAGGTGTCAAACCCGCATCCTTTCACATTGGAGTGGCGGATGTACCCTCTCGGCTCATGTACCCTAACATACACCTGAAAACTGTAGACAATAAAAGGGATTCACACACACACAATAAATATAATAAATATTCTTAAAATGCTTAGTGCAAGTAGTCAGGAGCCAAATGGATCATGGATTTATGGTGGACTGCTTTGGTCTCCAATCAATATCACATTTTTTCTTTTAGATATAAAGAGTAGCAGAAACTGACCTGAGTTCGAACAGTATTTATTTAAGTCTGGTTAGACCATTGAATGCACCGTTGCCGACCCTAGGCTTTGTTATAATTTCCAGTTAATTTGACACGATCCTCCTTCTTTCTATTACCATAATTTAACAGCTGATATAGTCGGACAAACATAAATTGACCGGGCTAAATTGAGCACTAGTAAATGAACACAGCAATGACGTTCATATCTAATTAATCGAAAGCATTTATCGTAAAGCTCCAGTGGCTCAGTGGTAACGTATCCGCCAATTGATGACGTATCCGGCATTATTATTTTTACGCAGGTTCGATTCCTCGTAGTGTCTTTATTTTGTTATCATCATGGTTATTTCGTTTTCTTATCCTTTAAATTACAAACTAAAAAAAGATTTAAAAAAAGAAAATAATTAAATATATAGATTTTTAGAATTAATGCAAAAATATGTTTTCTAGCCGAAAAGTTATACACTAGGATCTAAACTAGCGCGTAATAAAAACATGCCTTTGCTGTGACTCGACCTTGCTCTGTACTGAATGAGCTATTTTCTCATCGGCTTCTGTAATGAACTAAACGCACCTTATTGCTTCACTTCAGGTGCAAAATGTAAATAAGACTGTTTTCGTTCTGGTACTAGCCCGGCCACTTTATCTTTGTCCGATTAGTACACCTTATCTACATTTATACAGCTGTCTCAGATTTATCGTCCTATTTCTTCACATACAATTTCATGTTGTAGAGCTAGTCAGCTGTGAGCGGCTCATAGATTACGTGCATCTACGACTTAAAAACCACCCGAAACTTTTCCAGCCACCTTCATTTCATTTACATATATTCTTAAGCTTACTTGTTAAGATATTATTATACAAACTATCATAAGATTGTATTGAATTATACTTAATTATCAGAAGATATTATTGTATTATACACAATACAAACTATTATCAGGTAACACACTTTATATCTTGTTGCGATAACCTTTATCATTCAGAACTTGTCGCTATAACATCATTTTTATACCAGCTTTACCTTTAGAATAATGGCACCAATGTACAAAATAATGAATCAGCAGCTGTTCTGAGACTTAACGTACCAACCTATGAGGCCATCCGAAGACTTCAGCAAGGAAAAGCGGGATTTTATGGTATTCTTGAATCCCATTGTGGCTATACCGAGAGTGATTTGGAGACTTTTGATCAGTTTGGCCAGTATTTCAAGCAGACAGAAACATATTCTTGGTTGTCGGGAGTCCGCATTGTTTTTAAGGACTTGCAACATACAAAATATTTTTTACAAATATGCGTTACGAAGTACTTACGGCGATTTTTCTTCGTTGACTCGATGGTTTGTTGATGATTGTTTCTACTCTAGACGCTATACCCAAATATGACGTAATAGACCACGTGATTGTGCACCATGGGAAGGGGAAATGAATTAAACACGTTGGGTGTCCCATAATAGCGTATAATTCTTGGTTTATTTAGTCCAGCATAATGGCACAGCTTTGAAATTTTGCATTTGCATTTCTTCAACTATTCCACATATATTTGAGTAATTTATTTTATATCAGCATACGTTGTATTTGATCAATATGATAATTTGTAACCCATGGTAACGATATGTGCGTCAGCGGAAAAAAAATATTTCAGAAATGAATTCAAATATTAAATGGCAATAACACTTAAAGTACTATTTGCCAAATCCAGACAAAAATTTATAAGCGTAATTGGCATGTTTTGGCTAGTTGCTATGTGACATTTCATGGTAATGACGTCGTGTATGGCGGGTTTATGACGTAATATAGCAACGTGGCAGGAATACAGTTCGTTTATCGAAAGTATGTGAATGTTCTAGCCGTTTTTCGTTTATTTCGTAGGAATCGGCCAGGGTACCCGTTTATTATTCAAATGTGTGAGGACGACGAAATCTACATAGACCATTTGCAGGGTGACGAATCAACGGGGTTTACGCACGGATACTGAAAGGAGCTAAGTCATCGGTAAGACCTGTTTTTTGCCAATATCTCTAATTGTTCGTACACGATTCTTAATATTTTGCAGTGCATAAAAGACAGATAAGCATTCTGCTTCTAACCATGTTCAAACTTAAAGGATTCTCTTCCTAATTTGGACGCAATCGTTGGCCAAAATTGACGAGTAAAGAAACTGATGTAAACAATCGTGCTGCATGCGACGTGAAATTGCATTTCCCATTTCAGTTTACCGTAAAATGTTGTATTTAGTAGGTTAACTGTGTATCAAACCATTGGAATACGTTCATGTATTATATGGCTATCTTTATTTATCATAAATTGACGTTTCTGCATGATTAAAGTGACATTTGGAGAAATGCTGTCGTAAACGTGAATTTAGAGATTGCTGTAGTAAACGTGATAATTTTTCTTTGGATACCTTTAAAACACAAAAGTTAACAGAACACAAGCTTTATACTAGTATGTAATCCATAGTATTGAATTTACTAACTAATAATATCAATTATTTTGCAGATAGTATGTCATGGAAAAGCGACGAAAATAATGGTTGTCTTTGTGTCGGATGTGGAGGATGTTTACAGTCACGTCCCCAATTCTAATTAAGAACGTATGGTTGACACCATGGATGAAGTCACGAGCCGGTTAAATGGAAGTAATAATCTACACCCGTTATGACGATTTTGAAATCATCAATAAAACCTACTTTAATATATCCACCAGTGTGTAGTTATTTCACTTAATTAAACTGCACAAAGTGTGAACACACAGAAACAGAAGGTGCTTATGAAAATATTCAATATGGAATTGAACAAATCTTAGACCACAACAATCAACATGACACTGTCGATAGCTGTTTCAGTCATCTCACTTAGTGTTCTGTGTTGGTTCTTCTCATGTATTGACAGGAACCATGAGAAATGTGTACAAGGAAGGAAAAGAAGGAAAGCACAATGAAGCTAGGAAAAAACTAGCAAAATCAAACATGACAAATGTGTCTATTGATATGATAGAGACTATACTTGAACCGATGCCAGTTCATGTAGCAATTGCACACTTCATTGAGACAGTTGAAAACCAGATGAGAGTTCATGGAGATGTACTCGTATGTGAGGCTAACTTTTGTAGATAGTGATAAGCGGATGACAATGATGTTATTACGTGCAAAAGAAAGGGTAATAATGAGATTGCCCCTTAGAAATCGGTTCACAGCCGGATTGCCGGGATACAAATCCAGCGCACTAACCATTGCAGCAGCTAATAGATTACAGACTGCTGTTTTATATATGCCAAGTGTCACAGTAAAACCTCACTAATAAGACCGCCATTGGTACTTTGAAAATGCACTTATTATAGATTTGGTCTTAATATTAGAAGTATACAACTGTGAAATCGTGGAAAGTAACATACACAATAATGGTTTAGGTTCTGAGATGGCCTTTAAGTGAAGATTAACTGTTCATCTTTGTTTATGAGATATATAAATATGATACTTGTTTATGTATTTGAATAAGCTTTTTAATGACAAACATATTATTTATACAGTAAAAGTTACATATACATAATCAGTATTTGCGATACATGTAATAAATAAAATTAATAGCAATACAGTTTTAATGTTTTTTCGCCATAGAGCTTTTAATTCACAAATGCCATTTGTGAGTGGTCTCCTTCAGTGGAGTATGCACATTGACTAGACTGTTAAAAGCTGTTGGAATACAACATAATGTAAAGGGTACATGTTGTAAACTTTCAAACATATTAATTCCAAGAAATTCCCTCTGAGCCATAATATTTCTGTTGATTGGATTTTACAACAGTTTTTATATTTCTTCAAATAAACGTTCATGCAGCACAAAGATGAATTAATCCTGTTAAATTTAACCTATCACGTAAGTCCAGTGCTTGTAATATTCAGTTGCAGCTTCATCAATTGATTAACATGTTACTGTCCAGCCAGCTAGAATAATAGTCAAATGGTAGCATCCATTTTCACTAACAGGTGCCTGCTAGGAATGCTCTTTACAACAGCATCTGTAATAATAATTAATATTATAAAATGTGCCTGTCCATATATCATGATTTAATGATCAAAATGTAACAACATGGTGAATGGATGATAGTTTTGGTTATCTGGGATTTACATTTATTGCTAATGAGTGATTATGTCCTGTGTCCTAGCCCTCAAATAATATCAAAACCGTCATTTTATTAATAAACAAGAGCCAAAATGTCATAAAATACGCCCGCCTGGGGAATAGTGAATGAAAATAAATTTCACAAAATAATCCAACTTGGCCTATTTCACATTGTTTTTGGTAATTAATAGGCTATCCTACAAGAAGGCCTTGGATGATTTGGACTATACTTGAACTTGGTCTAGATATTATGCTCATAAACAATGTCAACACGATTGAAGATGACCAGTTGAGAACTGTTTGAATGAGAGTACAGACAAGGGAATTTTCACATTTTGTGGTAATTAAAGGACCACAACCCAAGAAGGCATGGGCTGATTCGACCTTCAATTAAACTTGGCCTAGATATTATGCCCATATACATTGTCACGAACGTTGAATATAAGCAGATGAAAACTCTTTGAACTAGAGAACAATGTCAATTACTTTGGTAATTATTGGACCATAACCCACGAAGGCCTTAGCAATCGCCCTATAACTGCACTTAGCCTAGATAGTAGATACAATGCCCATAAATAATGTAAACAAGTTTGAAGACGATCCTATGAAAACTGTTTGAACTAGAGTACAGACAAGGCCAATTTCACATTTTTTTAGTTATTGAAAAACCATTACCCAAGAAGGACTGGGCTGATTTGGCCTGTACTTGACATTGACCTAGATATTATGCCCATAAACATTGTCACTAAGTTTGAAGACGATCGGGTGAAAAATGTTTTGTTAGGAGTACAGACAAATAACAGGAACTAAAAAATATCTCACTGAAATTTTATAATCATGAAACTGTTATATCTTGAAATTAATCAATACAATGTATATGAATTGGCTTGAACACACATAAAGGATATGTTACATTGACTTTATAACTGCAAACAGAATAATTAGTTGAACCGTAATGGTTTACACGTTGCAAGCAGCATCTTACTTTAATCACGTTTACGACAGCAAAACTTGAAATGTTCACAAAGTTTCCATTTTATAACATACATGCATTTAATGTTATTCAAACACTTTTGGCATACAAAATATACTTTGGACTTCACTATCTCCTTACAAAATCAACTCAATTACGATGAAATGTTTAAAAATCATAAATGCACGTTGCGTGCAGCATACAGTCTACGGCGAATTCTCAACATGTCATATTTTGGCCAAGGTAAGCGTGTTTATTAAGTAGAGTTTTGTGGAATATTTAATATTGGCATGACGAGCAGCGTAAGCTGTCTTTTATGCGCTACGAGAAAATGAAAAACAAGTTCATTTAGAACGTTTATTTGCAAAAAAACGTCACTTACCGAGCTTGTTGACATCTATGAATTTGCACCGGTAAACCCCAAAAAGTCACGTGATTCGTCACCCTGATTTGGGAGGTGTTTTTGGGGAAACTTTTCGTATTTATTTTGCTATTTGATCGATTTCCATGAAATAAAAAGTGTTTTCTGTTAGATTAATGCTTTCGTGAGGCGACTACAAAGAGATAATTGTGACCTGGTCGTTTCTTGCAGCAGTGTTATGTTAGTTCAGCATGATGTTTTGCTGTTCATTGTGTACCTTTTCTCTCTTATACATACTAATAGGCCTATATAGCCAAATTTGATTTTGTGTCTTGCACCTGTGGTTTGTTATTTATATTGATATCAAAAGTGTTTAGCTCACGAAGGGAAGTACTTTTGAGAACTGTGATAGCATGACGTCGTAGGCGAGTGTTGACGTTGATGTTCTGTGACGCGCTTAGCTTCACTTGGCGTTCGTAAAATGTACACAATTTGTAGGTTTTTTGACGATCTGTAATGAAATTTTGCCTGTTAGTCAAGAAATAAATTCTCTAAAGGTTTATTATAATTTCAACATACAATACTGGATAGTTTTCATGATATAACGTGATTATACGTTATTCTAAGACAACCCACGCATATGGTGAAGAAGTAACGAATGGACCGTATATACAAGGAACATAAACGTTAATTCATTACACTATTTTTAAATCAGGCTGATGCGAGTTGTTTAAAGTGTTTCACCGACTGCACATGAACTCATTATGTCAATAACCGTAGTGAACATGATACACAGTTATCTCCCGTTGACGTAAACTAGGCACGATCATTTTGTCTAGACTGGCGCACCATCATTAAATTTTAGTTTTTGTGACCACATATTTCGACGATGGTACGGACTTGATAAAATGTTAATGTAATTTACAAGATTAATCGTGTGATAAACAACAAAAACGGTAATAGTTACTGAACTTTAACGCGCCTGTCAGTACCATTATATGGGACCGCATTTATCACCATCTTGGCTAACAAATCGTTTTAAATCACTAAAATATGCGTTTTAAATATTAAGATTTTAAAACTATACAAAGCTGGCCTTGAGGTATAAATTGACACGAATGTCACGTACATAGTGAATAGATTGCAAATTACAGGTCGTTTGCGGTAAACTGTATTTATATACAATGAATATTTCTCACTATCTACTGTACGTTCAGATATAAACATTTTCACGGGTAAATGGAATACAGTCATATACCAACTTTACACAAATTCTCAGCAATATCGATGATTTCAAAGAAAGTTTTATTCATAAGTTTTACGTAACAGTCTTACATCAATACCACGTAACGTTTGGCTTCAGGTCCAAGTTGAAATTTGTCAACATTAAAAAACAGAAATAGCCATAATAATTTTTACTTTTTCATCGATTTTATGAAATGTACGCCACGCCAAGAAGGAAGTTGTTTGCTTTCTATGAAATATAATTTCGGCCAAATATACACTTGACTAATGTATGTTTTGATGAATACCGTGCATCAGGGATAAAAACTGGCCAATATGCAATAGTTAATGTAAAAACATTTTTCACTTATGTCACGAGCGCGAAGGTCGCACAAATTCTCTGATTAAAACTTTGGAAAATGCCGCATTGACTTCGGGACTATAAGTAGTCCCATTAGACATGTACTTCTATCGGTTTTAAATTCAAATAGAGAGCGGTGGCTTAGAGGTTGGGCGTGCGCTTTTTGGATCGAGATGTCACGGGTTTGATCCCCGTCTGCGCCACTGCTTAATTTCTCTGAGCAAGAGTAACACACAATGTACCACGCGACACAAACCAGGAGAGTAATATAAGTCTCCCCAGGGAGGCTCGAGCACATGTTTCATAAGGCAGCCCAATGACCAGGGGAGTTAAAATGCCAAATAATTTAAAATGGTCGATGTGTCATGGCAAAATAGTGTTGTGGGGGTACTTGAATCTTAGAATGTATGGATGTATGAAATGCATTTATCACTAAAAGTAGCGTATTTGTACCATTTTAATAATAATAATAAATACATTGTACTTGACGAAGTTTCATTTACCGACGAATTCTGTATTCCCTACAAAACATGAAAGTGTCCTGACTCTAATTCGATTTTCGATAGAGGCTCACAGGGAAGACTGCGCTTGCCTAACCATGTTGCCTCTTTAAATAAAGTCGTTATGATTATTATAAATTATATTATATTTATTATTCTAAGCTCGGTTCAATTAATCTATGTTTAATAGGTTTTTAATCACTCAACTTTATGCTGCGTAGCTGAACATAATCTTATTCTATGCACATTCTACAATGCCCAATCAAAATAATTATCCATCTTAATTCTGAATTAAAATAAAACAACAAATCGACGCAATTTTCTGGAGGTGGCAGTTATACATCAAACGATGGTTTTTAACTAAAATGCTTTATTTTGCTGAGTCGCGATTTAATATTGCATTGTCGTTAATATAATGTATGTTGGTATTAAATTTCATGGATTTTAATAAAAAGCCATTTTCATGGGATCGTAAATTCGTGGCTTACAAACATGAAAGGGCTAACTTATGTTTTGTATTTGGGAGTTTGAATCCTTGTTGGCATTATATTTCGTGGTCGAGTTTAACAACGAAATCCACGAACATTGAACTCCATAATGGTTTTACAGATGTAAACCAGGCTTGAAGCAACATACCTAGATATTGTAAGTGATACAACAGCTGCATATACTCACAAGAGGGTGGTGCAGTATAAATAGATAGCTGCTTATCCCATATTACCAACAACCATTGTAATTTGTGCCTATTTGTATTGAAACTCCAAACATGCATTGGTCAATGACTTGATAGCCACTTTCATGATGTGTTTCTCAAGATCATAAAACGTTTTCTGAGTAGAGGATATGACCCTTTAATTTTGCAACGGACTGCATGCTTAGCAGTGGGTCCATCTACAGCTCACCGCTATGCTTCTTATTTCATTGTGCGATGACCGGAAAATATACAGACTCTATGATATGCCTAACCTCAAGCCTTTGTGGACGGCTGGCATTGATGCCTGTCTGTTACATTGTCTTGTCGTACCCTTAAATGTTTTGCTCTCTTGTTGCTCTGACTTCTGATAGGTCATTGAGTACTTTCTGTGCTACTCGATGGTTGTATTTTATATAATGTTTCATGTTTTACATTCTTTCATTACCGGTCACTGTGGCCTTTTTGTTAGGGGGCATTACATGGCGGGAAACATTTATTTACACTGTCCTGTTCTATAAGGTTGTCTATTGGGTAAGTGTGAGGTTTGGTGCACTGTAAAACGTTTAAGCCCCCAGTGACAAGTGTTACTGTCCGTTCCAAGGCGGAAGCCCTTTAGTCAACCTTCCTCTGTGTATGTACTGTCCACTTTATAGTATAATTGGAAAAAATACAAAAATATTTGGCCACTGTGCCTTTTGTTAAACTTTATTAATTTTGTATGTGCCATTCTGCAATTGCGTTGTCCAGCACAAGGCTGCTTCGTATCTTTCAAAATTGCATATACTCAGTGTATGTTGTGGATTGTCCTTGTGGTGTATGTTTTGTCCGGTTGTTAATTTCTTACCAACTGGCTCTTGTTCCGTTTTGGTTTGACTGGCTTAAGCAGCAGACTTTCGGAATTGGATGCCCGGTTTTGTATTACATGTTCCTGTGCTAGTTTTTTATGTATGTTCCGCGCCTTTTCGAGTGAAGTTGTATATTTTCTGTGCCTTTTTGTTCTCGCGTGTCCCGCGGTTTCTGTTGGGGTCGGTGCTACTTCCGGTAGTTTCGTATTTTGTTTAATTATTATAATATGGGTTTGTATCTGGATTTAAACGCCAATTCCGTTTATAATCGAGTTTTTCATTTTTAAATAATCGATAATATGCCATAATTTCTCAGTATTTAATTTTTTGACCGGGGCCAAAAGGAGCTAGGAGTTAACTATTTTTTCGTATTTGCCGGTTGTCCTCTTACTATTTCGTCCCAGCGGTTCGCATCCTACCGGGTTCGTTCATGAGTCTATGTACAGCTGTGGAGTTATGGATGTAGTGTTCTGTCCCCTGAGGTCATTTATTGTAGTTTTAAGTCCCCTACCGGTTTTTGACCGGAGGGGACTATTGGTTTGTTGATATGGCAACATACATTTTGACAATGGCTTTACACCGGTGGGGGACTTCTGTATTGCTTGCAATTCAGTACGTCATATCTCGATTTGTTCAATTACGTCATTTTACTTAATGAAACTGGGTCACTCGTTTTAAGGTTTTCAGATTTTTTGTTGCTGAAATCGGGCCTTTCAACGTTTTAATACTGTTACTTAACTTTTAGACTGTAGGCTGCTAAAACTATGTAGTTCAGCAGTTTTACTGTTGTTACTAGGTCATTCAGCGTGGGCTTTCTGCCTTTTGTTTGCTGAATCTTTTTTATTCAGTTTTTAACAATGAGACTAGGGGCGTTTAATTTTCTTGGTCGGTAGTGTGTTGGGCCCTTCTTCGTTTTAAGATTTCTTACAGCTAAAGCGGGGCAATATAGTCCTTTTGCTGTGGAAACTGGGTCATTCAGCTTGTTAGTAGGTCATCCCACTATACGGGCCTTTCAACGTTTTAATACTGTTATTTAACTTTGAGACTAAAGGCTGCTATAACTATGTAGTTCAGCAGTTTTACTGTTGTTACTAGGTCATTCAGCGTAGGCATTCCGCCTTTTGGTTGCTGTATCTTTTCTACTGGGTCATTCAGCTAGTTATAATTTATTATACTTTTCGACAGCTTGGACTTGGGCGGATCTGCGCTTGTTTAGTTGGGCATTGTGCTTTGTGTGTTTTTAATGTTTTCTGTGCTCGGCTGGTTAAGTTGAGTGCTGCCTTCCCTGTCTGACTTAATATACTCTTTTTGATGTAACGCCGTCACAGTAGACATTCTGTACATCATACATGTAGTTGATACAGTACGACGGTAGGTATATCATATCTCTGGTAATCCATACACGGACTAGTCTTTTAAAAAGGGAAGGCATGCTTTCATTCTGGGTATCTATAACGACTGTAAAAATCAACGTTGTTATTTAGTATACCTTTTATCGGATTAGTCCCGAGTTTAAAGGCCAACAATATGCATAACCTTGAAATTTACTGATAGTTGTTTGACACTTCATTGAAACAGATATTATAAATTATGACCATATATTCATCATCTTGATTACTTCTATTATTGCAATGTCTTGTGTGAGAGATGGGACAAAACATTCCAAATGGTTAAAAACATTTATAGGGACACTTTATCACCTTACAAAACATAGGAATACAAAACATAATCATAGGACCCCGAACTTATTTATTAATTATCTGCCCCTGAAACTAGTTGATTTTTTCTGCCGCATGATATATAGACTGTGATTAACAACAAAGACAATCAAATAACCATGCTTCGATATCAAAACGCTTCCCTGGTTCCTGTTTGAAGATCTACTACAGGGTGTCCCAAAAAAAACGGGGACCTACCTAAATCCTTTATAACTTTTTGAAATTTTTAATGAATTTGACTGTTGTTTTGTGAAAGGGCATTAAAGTAATTTCTAATTTTAAAATTGGTATTCATACTAAATAATCACAATTATGATTATAGTTTTTTGAACTGTATTCATCCCTTAATGTTTTGTCATATTGACAATGTGTTATTAATAAAAGAGAAAAAATTACGAATGTTTAGCCTAGGTCCCCGGTTTTTCGGGACACCCTGTATATTTCAAAAACATTGATCTAAAACCGAAATACCTGAAATATAAATTATGACACATTCAATGACAGATAATTTGATTGTTTTATGTAGTAAAACACATCTAGACCAGATTGCAACCGTTTTCCGGCCCGATGATGCGTTAAATAGTAGATTCCTGTAGGGGCCAGAAAAAAGCGTTTCCAACCTGTCTCATATAGTATAGTAATCATGAGATGATGGGGAATGTCATAATTATGTATTTAGTGATATAACTCCTTAGGCCTGTGAATATGCTAAAGGATTGGGTATTTAATTTGCAAAGACAGAACTTATAAAAAGGCTTTCTCCTAAGAGAGATACAAAATAACGTTCTGTAAAAATTGCTTTCAGAAAAAGGAGAACGCAAAAGTCGCCACTAGAAGCCATCCAACGATCGATGGACCGCAGCATGCACGGATCATTGATGTGGAAACAATAAAATACTATATTTTTGCTCACTTAGGAAACTAAACGGTGCCTGTTTCAAAATATGTCGCTAACTTGTCACATTTGTCTCAAACATCGCAGTCAGTGACTGTACAAAATTAATGAAGACTAAATGGATTGATCAACTGAATTGCATGGTGTTAAATCCAACGTATGATGCATAGCTAGCAACGGAAACCCATAAGGACTTAATATCATAAACACAATTAACCCATTATTATTTTTTATCAGTATATATATCATATAAATGTCTTTTGTCCCTATTTATAGTTTCCATCCTTTTTCGTATTAAAATCTGTAAATGTCGTTGACACAGCACTTTTTTATTTTATACGAAGTTTTACAATGCATGAATGAGCATGATGGAAAAGTAATTGCTTGGTTAATTTGAATACTGTTACGGGCAACCACAAATTCCAGAGTCAATCGTCTATTAACCAGACGTTAAACGAGATTTAAACCTTATACACATATAGCAGTGTGTTCAATTTTGTGCTTTTATCAATATTTTTGTTAAGTTTTGAGTTTACATAATAACAAACACAAGCCCATGTCGGAAAACAACCCGCGGCGAATGCACCAAGCTGAAAAACTTCGTGTACCCTTTCTAAAGTAGTAGATCACGTATATATACAATAACTTCCTTTATTTAAACAATACATCGAAAATGGTCATGTTCCTTTTACCGATCCGTAGAAAGATTATATTAAGTCAGACAGGGAAGGCAGCACTCAACTTAACCAGCCGAGCACAGAAAACATTAAAAACACCCAAAGCACAATGCCCAACTAAACAAGCGCAGATCCGCCCAAGTCCAAGCTGTCGAAAAGTATAATAAATTATAACTAGCTGAATGACCCAGTAGAAAAGATACAGCAACCAAAAGGCGGAATGCCTACGCTGAATGACCTAGTTACAACAGTAAAACTGCTGAAGTTAAGTAACAGTATTAAAACGTTGAAAGGCCCGATTTCAGCAACAAAAAATCTGAAAACCTTAAAACGAGTGACCCAGTTTCAATAAGTAAAATGACGTAATTGAAGAAATCGAGATATGACGTAATGAACAAGTCATTAAGAATTGCAAGCAATACAGAAGTCCCCTACCGGTTTAAAGCTATTTTCAATGTGTCTGTTGCCACATCAACCACAATCTCCGTCAGAACCAAAACTGACGGACAGATGGCAAACCAATAGTCCCCTCCGGTCAAAAACCGGTAGAGGACTTAAAACTACATAAAATGACCTCAGAGGACAGAACACTACATCCATAACTCCACAGCTGTACATAGACTCATGAACGAACCAGGTAGGATGCGAATCGCGGGGACGAAATAGTAAGAGGACAACCGTCAAATACAAATAAATAACTCCTAGCTCCTTTTGGCCCCGGTCAAAAAATTAAATTATGAGAAAATATGGCATATTATCGATTATTTAAAAATGAAAAACTCGATTGTAAACGGAATTGGCGTTTAAATCCAGATACATAATTAAACAAAATACGAAACTACCGGAAGTAGCACCGACCCCAACAGAAACCGCGGGACACGCGAGAACAAAAAGGCACAGAAAATATACAACTTCACTCGAAAAGGCGCGGAACATGCCCAGCATAAACACATGTACGACGGGTATCCAGAAATAACAGGACTGTGTCGATCACTCTAATACTATCTGTAGCAAAGCATAAATAATTACAGCAACAACTAAAATGCCTGCTGGATGTTTCCTAAAAATGTTAAGTCATTTGCTCCAATAACAGCGACACTATACATACAACTGCAAAGCTAAGCGGGGGCTAGGTAAAATGGCGCCGTGTGACGTCGTTTCCAAATACTTCACAGTGTCTACTCTTTTAAAGAGTCATTTGATACCGATACATTTCAAGTACCTATAACTCATTCGACAATGAGGTAACAAACATGTCTTTGTACCAAATGTAAAGTACTAGTATTTCAGTCAATTTCGTAGGAGCAGTATCGCACTTCACAATTGGCAGGTTGCATGTTTCCCTGGTGTTTAATGCTTGTAGTCCACAGCATGTTCCACCGACTCGCTTAATGTTGAATCCGATGACGTGGTTCGGCATCGTCGTGTAGCCGCCTCCAGCGTCCCGGCACCTTCTTTATACCTTTGATTATACTCGCATGCGTATATGAGGCATAACAGACTCAGGTGACGCTTGTTGATACATTTCATACATTGTAGTTGTATTGGTGAATATCCGAGTTGGTAACAAAATTTAAATTTGTGAATATCCTAGTTGGTAACAAAATGTATATTAATGAATATCCGAGTTGGTAACAAATTTTATATTAATGAATATCCGAGTTGGTAACAAAATTTATATTGGTGAATACCCGAGTTGGTAACCAAATTTATATTGGTGATTATCCGAGTTGGTAACCAAATTTAATAAGTGTGCGAGTTTGTTTGTAAACCATGACCAATAGTGTTCTATCATTTGTTTCCAACTAAAGCAAGTGCGCATGTCGATGAAACGCTGCTTGTAAACGCAAAACATATCACTGAATAAACATGCAAAGTTGCGCATAAATCTAAAGTTGTATATTTATGACAATCATTTGCCATTGTATGTGTTATGGAAATAAATACGACTGGTCCCAATCATGCGTTAGTTGGTTGCTACAGTAACAAAAAATGAGTTGTAAACGTCATATACTTGGTATTTAGCCCATCAAAACATAACTTCTTTCGGAAATTCTGCATTTAACATTTTCAGTATACATTTTGTATTTTAATTGACAGGTCATAAATGTACTTTAAACATCGCGGTTATCCTAAATTTGGTTGAACGAGTTATCCTAGGCACAAAGTATCACAGAACCAATGGACATGACCATTATGGGCGTCGGCAATGAATCCCGCTTAGTATTGACTGTTGGTTATTTAGATATTATGCACACGTGATCTGGTAAACATGCTATGCTTTCTTGTCTCGCCGCTTTACCATTTTCTTCTCTTGTAGCTATTGTCAATGAAGTAGAATCTATTTTTGTTGATCTAATCCTTTATAAATTACGGCCGCGTTTTTCTAAAGTTATACGCAACATTTTTAAGGCCCCATATATAAGAAGAGCTGATATTAAACGACAATTACGCTAATAAAGGAATAGAGTTTGTGGATGTACAAAGCATATTTAGAGATCATAGTGGTATCGATTCTATTCCAAATATTTCTAAAACTCTGAATACTATGACGTGCAATATTCAACTACAATAGAATTATATCCGACCTTGATGTAGAAAGCAACACCTGTACTAGTTTTGATTGTGTATTTTCCAAATTTTGTTATGCTCCGACCAGACGACCTGTCACGTCATCACTTGGGACTTAAATATTTGAACAAAAACATCCGTAGTTTGGTTTTCTAGTTTAGATTTCCCTTACAGCGGATTACATCAAAGAGTTGTTTTTAAGTGGCGCCACAGAGGCACTTTTGAATACAATGAAAACATGCATTCAGTTCTACCAGTCTAATCCTACACTTTTACCCCCCGAGCATGGATCGTCTTTTCGCCCGTTAAAATCAAACATACAAACATTTCCATTATAATTTTACAACTTTTTCAGAATACTTTTGGGTTTTTTTGCGTGCTTATAATGTTTCTTATAATGCCAACATCGTTTGACGAACACATTTGGTATTACTTATCTAAAGAACTTTCCTCTACAAATGCTGTTACACCTACACTGTATTCTGAGAGCAACATTGTGGACCCTGCGAATCAATAACATATACGGAGGCCAACAAAATCTACCAACTATATCTTGAATTTCGAAACTACATAAAAACCCTGATAAAGCTCGTTATATGTCAAATTCTAGTGCTTGCACAACTACTAATATTTCAAAATAACTAGCTTCCTGTTAAACAGCTATAAAAGTTAATGTCAAACGAAATTGTGAAATAAATATGAAAATTGGGGTATTAATTTGTTTTTGTAATTCTTGCGTAAGTTTAGCTCTGTATACTACGCTGCCTGATGCTCGTATCAAAGACAAGTTAATAGCGCTGGTAGGAAAAACATTTAGTAAGGAACAACTACGCTTTTGGCATGTAACTATTCTAATGCCCTTTTTACTAATAACAGATTCATTTGAAAATACACTGTGGACCTGTAGTGAAGTTTGTGAATTCTTGTCAATATTTTTGTCAGGCTTGGCACTAACATTTATAGCAAAATCATCGGTATTCTTATGGGAACTAATTTAATAATACTTTCCGATACCTTGATGACGTTTTGAATAGTGATAATTCTTATTTTTCCAATAAGATCAAAAAAATTAATTCTCACGAATTAATACTAAATAAAGTTAATTCATTTGATGAAGTCACACACACATCGTTCCTAGATCTGGATCCTATATTAGAGGCAGGTCAAATTGTTAGTAAAATTTACGACAAAATAGACGATTTACTAATTATAAACTTTGATACTGAAAATTGTTCCTCTGGCAACTTCATAGGTATTTACGCTTCTCAATTAATCTGTTCTGTGCGCTTGTTCGCGGGTGGAAGACTTATGCATAACCTTTTCGGACGACAGGTATTGATGCTGCTAGATAGTTGTTGTTTATATGATGTTTCAAATGCTACATTAGTTTATTACCTGTCACCGTGGGCCTTTTTGTTAGGATACATTGCATGGTGGGAAACGTTTATTTACATTGTCCTGTTCTGAAAGGTTGTCCATTGGATAAGTGTTGGGTTTGGTGCACTGTAAAACGTTTATGCCTCCAGTGGTATTTGTCACTATCAGAACCAAGGTGGATGCACCTTAGTCAACCATCCTTTATGTATGAACAGGGGTCGTCCGTTCTAGGACAAGTATAATTTTTCCCGAAGGTTAGACAAATCTACTAGTGCTGTGAAAATTTCAATGCATCACGATCAGTGGCATTTATTGTAGGTCAACCTCGGCAAATTCCCAATCTCATAGTTTTAAAATTAAGAGAATAGTGGAGCGAACCATTACCTTGACACTCCTTAACGATTCACCTTTCTCGCATTGCTCCGTCGCATTCGATCTCAACGCTCGGAAATACGCTTAGACAGGGTTGTCTCAGGCCGTGAGCGTTGAAACTCAGTTGCGACGTGTTCTTTAAAATAAGTTTGTTATTTTTCAAGGGATTGTTTTTCAAACTTGGAAACAAATGTCACGAATGATATATGGCGAGTCATGGGAAAGCTTAGGTAAATGGTGCCATTTATAAAAGAGATACAGTGACTTTCAACAGCCGAACGAGCATTCAGCCGTACGAGCATTTTACGACAGCCGTGTGATGCCTGCGATCTTATATCTGGTTGTCCGCGATTTTGTCTGCGGCATGGTTGTTATTTGATTTTATCAACGTGTAAAAATGTGGTGTGACCAAATATCCGCACGGCTAATGTTACACACACTAAAGGTGTGTGTCTAAAAACACGACATATTACAATTAACAAGCTTCATGCTTTTCAGACACCATAATCATAAGACATATACATATGAGCCAGTCTCCAGGAAAACCTGCTTTTTGACATTGAGTAATTAGTGTGTGTAATAAGGTCTTGAAAAAGCAATGAAATAAGAAAAAATGACTATCGATTGATTCAGTTTTAAATAATTTACATATATGGTACTATATCTTAGCTTTATATTTTCTTATTTAAAGTCATATTGCAATAACTTGCTTGGTTACTATGGTGACCAAGCAAGCAAAGGCACTCTGACTGAGAAAAACAAGGAGTAAGTCGCTTTATTCAGTAGTAGTATTACGGGGAATGAAAACATTTACAGGTTTGATGCATATTTTGTAAATCAAAACATCATTCTAAAACGAGATACTGATTTGAACAGTTTATGTCAAGAATTGATTAAATACTGCATTTATGAAATACAAGTTGCAGTTACGTCGAGTAATTAAAGATATATACCACAGTAACGTTTTAATGAGGCAGTGTCACGCAAAAAGGCTCCGAACAGGGTCTCTACAAAAACAGCTGTAACTTCCTTAAAAATGAAGATATTAACGCAATCTCTTTTGCATTTTTCTTCATTATGATTGTGCTTTTGAATTTTGGAAAATCTCAAAATCAAATTGTTTGTAATAATGGCAGGTTTTCTGGAGACTGGCTCATATTCAACTAATGGGATCATATTAATGCAGACAATTTACGCCCTCAAATATACATACAGTAGCCATTTTTGAAAAATCAACAATCAATTTAAATAACACACCGCATATTTACGAGACATAAATTTTTATGAGAATGTTTAATCACACAATTAACGTTATACATTGTATAAATTACTGTTTTATATGACAGCGGATGATTAACTGCCAAAAATCTTGAAATAAAACTGCTTTGAACTGCGGTCCAGCATAATGTGTAGTATGTAATTCCATTTTATGCATACATATTCCTTAATTATTCAGAATGAGAAAATATATGTTAATTGCATTTCATATATATATATCAAAAGGATAATTTATGTCCTTCAAATCGCCATTCATCTCCATATAAACTTCTGGTATGTTATCTTTAGCAACAATTGCCGGCTGGAATATTTTAAACGGACACAGTCCAATGGCTGTGTGTACTATGAGGAACAGAGATGCAGCACATTGATAGCCACTGGTAAAACCATAGGGGCTATACACCATGGTACTGTCTTATCAAAGCACTTACGGAAGCCTAAAAGTTACTCTCAAAATCATTTTTTTATATTTCTTTAATAAATGCAAATTTGTGACGGATATGGCTTTGTAGGAGTTCATTAACTGAATCATTACTAGTATTGAAGCACCATATACCCAGACTTTATAATTGTAAAGAATTTAAATTTGATAGTAACTTTACAATTTTCGCAATTGCTTTGATAAAACAGTTGCTTATTACACAAGAGAAGAGAAATTACAAAGACGATATCTGACCAAAAACAAAGTTTTTAATTTTCTTATTTAACTACCTGTAACTATATAGTGGACAATACATAACATCAAAGAAGGTTGACGCTCGATGAAGTAGCGTTAGGCGTGAGTAAAACGCTTGGTCGTGCAGATAAAAGTACACAAATGTAAGTAGACATTATGCGTTTATTAGTGAGCATGTTGTTACTTAAGTTATATATAAACGAGTATTGTACTTTAGTGTAAAACTTGTGAATTACTTGCAATAAAAATGATTAAGTTCAACAATATGTTTACGCTGATATATGGTTTCCACTCAGTCATCATAATTAGATGTACAGTTATCCATAAAGTGAGATGTATTCCAGTCGGTCACGCTGCGTATTTAACTTGTTATTCAACATAGTCATTTAATTGCTTATAGTGATTTATTGCACTCATAGAAGATGTTGGTCACGTATTATGAATTTAAGTCCATCAATCTCAGACCAGCATCTTGTTGCCTATAAATACAAGGTAAGAACAAGCCAACGTTGTCACTAGGCTCTACAGCTTGCTTTCCGTCACAATGAAGTCACAGCATTTAGCTCTTCTTGTCATCGCCTGCCTCATCGGCGCGGCCCTCCTCCCAGAGGCCGAAGGTAAGTCGTTTAATATTATATTATATATTTTAGAGTTAAATTTCGTAAATATATTAGATCTAGATTAGATTAGTTGCAAAAGTTTTAATACTATTGTGCTCTGTACTTTAAAGTCACCTATGCCTCTATGTTTTAATTATATGTATAACTTAAGGATATTTGCTGTAAAATAGAAATATATAGAATAGTGTAAACATGTATTTGTACATTTGAATTGCTATGTGTTAGTAGTAAATGTTATCAGTCTTGTAGTAATAGGGCGTGGATGGAGTTTTATCAGGTAGAAAGCAATGGTGTTGCTTGTTTTGCAATGATTTTAAATGTGGGTTTGAGCATATGAGAAAATATGTTATTTAAATAAACTTACTTATACTTGACTTTCAAATGTTTAATAAAAATACTTGACTTTCAATCTTATGTACAATGAGAATGCTAGTGTTGTTTGTGTTAAAAAACTTCAAAGATTTTAGCCTATAAGCAACTTTAAAAATATGCAAACATCGTATGTCATTTAAAACATACTGTCACTTTATACTTTCAAATCCTTAGTGAAGTACTTGACTTTCAAAAGTATAACGAAACTTGTTTAATAGCACATTAGCTATAAAAGCAATCGAACATTGAAATTATGTACACGCGCATAATTAACCATGTACCAAGGTCTTAATTGGTAGGAGTGTTGTGTCAGTGTCACTGTATTTCAATGCATAATAACAGAATGAAACTTGAGTTTCTATCGCTCTAAAGTGTAGTAAAATTGTCCTTTCTGTTGATTGAAAACTAAATTCCACAGCCCACTATTACTGTCAAAAATCGAAATCAAAATTAGTACACATGCTTTATACACTGAATGTTTTAATATCAAAAGTATCGTAATGACGAAAACAAATTTAGAGTTAAGACTTTAATTAATCGATCTCAATATGATTGGAAGGATTATTTGCAAGAACGAGATTAACATTTCTAACATCATTGATGATTTGAACGAATGGTACCGCAATATTAGTACCGCATGTTAGATAGTTCTGTTTGTGTAATTCAATTTAGTGTAGTTATCATTTGCAATTATCTCCCCTTATGGTAATGTATGTCATTTTAAAAGTCATACAGTGTGTCATTCACTGTGGGAGTCGTTATGTAGGCTTACTTGAAAAATCCTCTTATTTGGGGATATGGATGGTACTTTCTGTATCTGTCTTTTGCATGGGTGGTTTGGGTGGCCGCCGCTTCGTGTATGGCATTGAAATGTCTGTGCATTACAGTATTCAATAAATTATATAAGTAATTATTGTTCTATTTTAGCCTATGGTCAATGGTGCCGATGTGCTAAATACAAGTGTTTCAAGTGGGAATATCCCAAAAAGGGATGTGGATGGAAAAAAATAAAATGCTGTCGCCGTAGAATGGGCAAATGGCGAGGTGGTGGATACGGAGGCGGTTATGGTGGCGGATACGGATACGGCGGCTATGGTGGCGGTTACGGCGGCTATGGTGGCGGTTACGGCGGCTATGGTGGCGGTTACGGCGGCTATGGTGGCGGTTATGGTGGATACGGTGGCGGCCATGGTCACGGCTGGCCCAAAAAGGGTTAAACTCTTTCAATAGTAAGTTGATTTACAACATACGTTTGTTTATTAGGAAAGTGTAAAGCAAAAGTTACCGTTCGTGTGTAATAAGGCAAATGTGGCGAACTCAATGGAACATGCAAAATGAGTGTTCAAAGTTGAATAACTTCATTAGTATTTGTACAGTTTTAATTCTGATTATGCCATTGAGCTTCACATGAACGCTGGCTTAAAACTAAATCAACTTGTTATTTGCATTTTCTTTCTCTTTAATTCAAACTATGTATCACAAGTAAACTAGGGTTATGCTGCACCTAACATTCCGCTGGTGTGCACACGTACACATTCCTGTTAACATAGCTTAACCAAACTAGTTGATACATGTAGTTTGAATTAACAATTGGACGCGTTTGATTTATCTTAAAATTTAACATCTATGACCTTCGGTGTTCTATCGTTTATACATGTATTTAGACCGATGATTGCGTTCAGTAAAACGCTGGTCCGTGTTTCCATGGAACACCGAATGTAAAATCATTGTTTATCGTGGGGGTTAAATTTTCGTTGATTTCGCGGTAGAAATCCACCTCGAAATCTGATCCCCACGATTAATAGACCATCGAGATAGGAAACAAGGGTTTCCTCTTCAACCTATTGCAGTCCACGAAATTATGACAACACGAAATTACATTTTACATAAATCCACGAAATTTGATACCAATGAAAATAAATGATTTTACAGTATAATGCCGCCATGGCAGTAATACCATCAAACGCCACAGTAAAGAGTGTATTTTATCGGTTGGAAAATGATAGGCCTACAGGTTATAAGCCTGCATATTATTTCTACTATCTTGCTTCCTGAACCGGGTAATACAGTGTACTTTATAGATATAATTTGTTTACTTTCAGATCACAGTTTCTCACTATTTGGATCGACTAAATAGACAATACCAACCGAGATGAACTGTTCGTTGCTCAATGTTCTTTACAACAAATCTTTATTGAAATAAAAATCATTCTACTGCCTTATACGAGCATTGTTTTATTATTTCTGATTGTATATACGATGTGTTAAACAATAAAAGGACCAAGAAAATCCGACAGGGGAGGCAATACTTAACTTATGATACCAAGCGCAGAAGAATTAAAATCATCACATAACACAATTACACGGCATAATATCCAACACATAACTGAACAAGAAAATGAACAACCCAACTTCTAGTCTGGAGTTCCTTCCCCTGACACAACTTTCAGAGTACGAACGGGAACCAGACTACCCAACTTCTAGTCTGGAGTTCCTTCCCCTAACACAACTTTCAGAGTACGAACGGGAACCAGACTACCCAACTTCTAGTCTGGAGTTCCTTCCCCTGACACAACTTTCTGAGTACGAACGGGAACCAGACTACCCAACTTCTAGTCTGGAGTTCCTTCCCTTGACACTACTTTCAGAGCACGAACGGGAATCAGACTACCCAACTTCTAGTCTGGAGGTCCTTCCCCTGACACAATTTTCAGAGTACGAACGGGAACCAGACTACCCAACAACTCCCAGCTGTCAAAAAGCCAACAATACGTTGTTAAACGAATCTCAACAACCACCTTTAGTCGGAACTAGCTCTAAATAGAAGGTAAAGGGGAAACAATTCAACTGTTACTAGACTCTACTATCTATCACAGCGGCATTCCAGAGCAACCATTTCAAAACTATTTTCAACCAAAATAAGACAATTGTACCTTTATGTCACTAGACACGCTATGTGCAAATACAACATCACTCTACGTACACATTTCACTGAATCATAAAATGTCCAAACTAGACATTTTATTGACATGAAATTTCAAAGATATCCAAATTAGACATTTTATTGATTACGAAACTGCATGTAACTTACTTGCGAGAATTTACCACACACCCATCAAAGACGCGTTACATTATCGTGAAATCCACAATAGGCTATCGTTTAATTAATATATAATTCAAATAACTATATCCAAACACATTAGTATTAAAACATAAACGGACATACATGAAAATAGTGTGAGTAGCATCCTTACACTAAGCTAATTATATCAAGCTGTTCGACAAATATACACAAATACTACTATGATGATATGTACGGTTATTTAGAATACGTATGTGATATGAATTGGTGTTTTAAAATACTTAACTCGCCGTGTATAAACGAGTCAACTTCCGGTTATCGCAATACGTCATACACATTGAATTGTATAGCCTACCAATAGGTCATACAGTGACCACAAACCACTGATGAATTTGCTCACAATAAGCCATACAAGCTGAATTGTATATACGTTTGTAGCCTCACAATAAGTCATGTAATAGTGATGAGGTTTATTCGCTAGTAACGACATGATACAAACTGCAAACTCTATTTGCCTTATTTGGCACAGTACGAATAAAGAGGTGGAAATTCAGCTAAGATATTGAGAACAGCATGCTGGTTATAGGTACAGTCAAACCTGTCTTTAGAGACCACTAGTGAAAAAAACAAAAGTGGTGGTATTTCTTAACAGGTTGGATTCCATGTAAAATAGTTTGATAAAGGATGCGTTTGGTAGACAGGTTACAGAAAGGTTTTGTTACAGTGATCTTTGTAAACAGGTGGTGTCTTTAACACAGGATAGACTGTACATTCGTTTATGTATTCAATGCCGAATACTGGGCTGTGAGCGCATACTGTACATTAATATACGTACATACTTTACATTAATACTTTTCACCAATAGTCAGATTACTGTAAATTTAGAACTTTTCACGAGATAAAAAAACTACTTTTTGTTGTTCTACTAAGTTACAAACATAAATTTTCTTGATTATAGCAAAAATTAATTCCTCGCATAAAAGAATTTTCCTTGCAAATATTTTGGATTTTATAGAATGTACTTACTGGATTTGAATTGACATGAGAAATATTTCCATATGTTAACTAATACAGTAGAGACGAACAGTATAACAGCTGAAAGACTGTTTGTAAAAGCATGATCAAACTGTGGACCGTTACAAAAGTTTGCGGTTTCATTCACAGATTCTGGTGCACATTTCGACAAGCACACTAAATGCTCACTGTCCCACGCGCAAGCAGTTTCATTATTGTCCTGTAATTCCAATAAGCGTTAAAAAGAAGAAGCATTTGACATAATCTCAGTAAAGTCGAACGTTTTGTCATCACTGCAAACCCGTATGCTGACCACGTCACCTGTAAGTAGAATAAGGTACAAACAAGGTCCTAAATGCTTCTTTAATCCAATAAAGTAGTAGTTGTTTATTTCAAAAAAATAAATGATTTGTCTAGTGCGTAATGTTTGAATGACCCTCGTATGACGTGTTATCACATGAATTTCCTTGTATCAGGGTTAGTATAACGAGTGCGTATATTCTTATGCTATTGTAGTTTATTTAATGCTAACTGATTAGATATGGAGTTCTATCAGTGAAATAAAACCTATATCAGTCACTGGTTATCACCTACAATGTGACTGATATAAGCTCCACCTCCTCACAGGGACTACTTTAATTTACCAAAATCTCAACACTAAAATGTCTGTAACTTTTTTATTACTGACCGGAAACATGTCATGTGGGGGTTTTTATTCTTAGTTAGACCATTTCCTACAAGTTGGTGTATGATTTAATGCAAAATTCTCAAAAAAGTCGTTTTCACCTATTCACCATAATCCAAGATGGCGGATTTTGAAGTGAAAAATATGAATGGAATAACATATTCATACGTAGCCTAACCACAGTGGTAATTTGGCATAAATAGTACCAGTTTTGACACCATAAAAGCATTAAATAAATAGAATATGTGTTTGTTTTGATTTAATATGGTTAATATCTCATCTTGCAGTGACAAAATTTTAATATTTTCACTCGCGCTACGCGCTCTTGAAAATATTGAATTTTATCACTACACGATGAGATATAAACCATATTCAATCAAAACAAACAAACATCCTCTATATAACGTTTAAATGGCGTCACTTGGCAAAAAGCCTGCTTAATACAATTTGCAGAACTCGTTTAGTATCAATTTATATCAATTGACAATATAATATAAGTGCCTTTAATTAGAATCATAGTGGTTTTAAGAAATGTAGAATTGGTTCTAAAACTTACCAAACTTCCGATCATTAAAACACAAGTATAGTATAACGTATTGTTAAAAACTTCAGTTATCCATAAATTGAGATGTATTCCAGTCGGTCACGCTGCGTATTTAACGTGTTATTTAACATAGTAATTTTCGTAATTGCTTATAGTGATTTATTGCACTCATAGAAGATGTTGGTCACGTATTATGAATTTAAGTCCATCAATCTCAGACCAGCATCTTATTGCCTATAAATACAAGGTAAGAACAAGCCAACGTTGTCACAAGGCTCTACAGCTTGCTTTCCGTCACAATGAAGTCACAGCATTTAGCTCTTCTTGTCATCGCCTGCCTCATCGGCGCGGCCCTCCTCCCAGAGGCCGAAGGTAAGTTGTTTAATATTATATTATATATTTTAGAGTTAAATTTCGTAAATATATTAGATCTAGATTAGATTAGTTGCAAATGTTTTAATACTATTGTGCTCTGTACTTTAAAGTCACCTTGCCTCTATGTTTTAATTATATGTATAACTTAAGGATATTTGCTGTAAAATAGTAATATATAGAATAGTGTAAACATGTATTTGTACATTTGAATTGCAATGTGTTAGTAGTAAATGTTATCAGTTTTGTAGTAATAGGGCGTGGATGGAGTTTTATCAGGTAGAAAGCAATGGTGTTGCTTGTTTTGCAATTATTTTAAATGTGGTTTTGAGCATATGAGAAACGTAAGGAGAAAATATGTTATTTAAATAAACTTACTTATACTTGACTTTCAAATGTTTAATAAAAATACTTGACTTTCAATCTTATGTACAATGAGAATGCTAGTGTTGTTTGTGTTAAAAAACTTCAAAGATTTTAGCCTATAAGCAACTTTAAAAATATGCAAACATCGTATGTCATTTAAAACATACTGTCACTTTATACTTTCAAATCCTTAGTGAAGTACTTGACTTTCAAAAGTATAACGAAACTTGTTTAATAGCACATTAGCTATAAAAGCAATCGAACATTGCAATTATGTACACGCGCATAATTAACAATGTACCAAGGTCTTAATTGGTAGGAGTGTTGTGTCAGTGTCACTGTATTTCAATGCATAATAACATAATGAAACTCGAGTTTCTATCGCTCTAAAGTGTAGTAAAATTGTCCTTTCTGTTGATTGAAAACTAAATTCCACAGCCCACTATTACTGTCAAAAATCGAAATCAAAATTAGTACACATGCTTTATACACTGAATGTTTCAATATCAAAAGTATCGTAATGACGAAAACGAATTTAGAATTAAGACTTTAATTAATCGATCTCAATATGATTGGAATGATTATTTGCAAGAACGAGATTAACATTTCTAACATCATTGATGATTTGTACGAATGGTACCGCAATATTAGTACCGCATGTTAGATAGTTCTGTTTGTGTAATTCAATTTAGTGTAGTTATCATTTGCAATTATCTCCCCTTATGGTAATGTATGTCATTTTAAAAGTCATACAGTGTGTCATTCACTGTGGGAGTCGTTATGTAGGCTTACTTGAAAAATCCTCTTATTTGGGGATATGGATGGTACTTTCTGTATCTGTCTTTTGCATGGGTGGTTTGGGTGGCCGCCGCTTCGTGTATGGCATTGAAATGTCTGTGCATTACAGTATTCAATAAATTATATAAGTAATTATTGTTCTATTTTAGCCTATGGTCAATGGTGCCGATGTGCTAAATACAAGTGTTTCAAGTGGGAATATCCCAAAAAGGGATGTGGATGGAAAAAAATAAAATGCTGTCGCCGTAGAATGGGCAAATGGCAAGGTGGTGGATACGGAGGCGGTTATGGTGGCGGATACGGACACGGCGGCTATGGTGGCGGTTACGGTGGCTATGGTGGCGGTTACGGCGGCTATGGTGGCGGTTACGGTGGTGGTCATGGTGGATACGGTGGTGGCCATGGTCACGGCTGGCCCAAGAAGGGTTAAACTCTTTCAATAGTAAGTTGATTTACAACATACGTTTGTTAATTAGGAAAGTGTAAAGCAAGAGTTACCGTTCGTGTGTAATAAGGCAAATGTGGCGAACTCAATGGAACATGCAAAATGAGTGTTCAAAGTTGAATAACTTCATTAGTATTTGTACAGTTTTAATTCTGATTATGCCATTGAGCTTCACATGAACGCTGGCTTAAAACTAAATCAAGATGTTATTTGCATTTTCTTTCGCTTTAATTCAAACTATGTATCACAAGTAAACTAGGGTTATGCTGCACCTAACAATCAGCTGGTGTGCACACGTCCACATTCCTGTTAACATAGCTTAACCAAACTAGTTGATACATGTAGTTTGAATTAACAATTGGACGCGTTTGATTTATCTGAAAATTTAACATCTATGACCTTCGGTGTTCTATCGTTTATACATGTATTTAGTCCGATGATTGCGTTCAGTAAAACGCTGGTCCGTGTTCCCATGTAAAATCATTGTTTATCGTGGGGTTAAATTTTCGTTGATTTCGCGGTAGAAATCCACCTCGACATCTAATCCCCACGATTAATAGACCATCGAGATGAGAAACAAGAGTTTCCTCTTCAACCTATTGCAGTCCACGAAATTATGACACCACGAAATTACATTTTACATAAATCCACGAAATTTGATACCAATGAAAATAAGTAATTTTACAGTATAATGCCGCCATGGCAGTAATACCATCAAACGCCACAGTAAAGAGTGTATTTTATCGATTGGAAAATGATAGGCCTACAGGTTATAAGCATGCATATAATTTCTACCATCTTGCTTCCTGAACCAGGTAATACAGTGTACTTTATAGATAGTATTTGTTTACTTTCAGATCACAGTTTCTCACTATTTGGATCGACTAAATAGACAATACCATCGGAGATGAACTGTTCGTTGCTCAATGTTCTTTACAACAAACCTTTATTGAAATAAAATCATTCTACTGCCTTATATGTACATTGTTGTATTATTTCTGATTGTATATACGATGTGTTAAACAAAAAAAGGACCAAGAAAATCCGACAGGGGATGCAGTACACAACTTATGATACCAAGCGCAGAAGAATTAAAATCATCACATAACACAATTACACGGCATAATACCCAACACATAACTGAACTTGAAAATGAACAACCCAACTTCTGTTCTGGAGTTCCTTCCACTGATACTTCTTTCAGAGTAGGAACGGGAACCAGACTACTCAACTCTCAGCTGTCAAAAAGCCCAAAATACGTTGTTAAACGAATGTCAACAATAAAAGTTACAAATTTTCTAGGGCTGCTTTCAGCAGTTCAGCCGTTCAGCCACCTTTTGACATTTAAACTTCCCCTGTTCACTAATCACATTTAGTCGGAATTAGTTCTAAATAGAAGGCAAAGGGGAAACAATTCAACAGTTACTAGACTCGACTATCTATCACAGCGGCATTTCAGAGCAACCATTTCAAAACTATTTTCAACCATAATAAGACAATTGTACCTTTATGTCACTAGACTCGTAATGTGCAAATACAACATCACTCTACGTACATATTTCACTGAATCACAAACGGTCCAAACTAGACATTTTATTGACATGAAATTTCAAAGATATCCAAATTAGACATTTTATTGATTACGAAACTGCATGTAACTTACTTGCTAGAATTTACCGTACACCCATCAAAGACGCGTTACATTATCGTGAAATCCACAATAGGCTATCGTTTTATTAATATATAATTCAAATAACTATATCCAAACACAATAGTATTAAAACATAAACGGACAAACATGAAAATAGTGTGAGTAGCATCCTTACACTAAGCTAATTATATCAAGCTGTTCGACAAATATACACAAATACTACTTTGATGATATATACAAATTATTTAGAATACGTATGTGATATGAATTGTTTTTTTAAAATACTTAACTCTTAACTCACAGTGTATAAACGAGTCAACTTCCGGGTATCGCATTACGTCATACACATCGAAGTGTATAACCTATACCAATAAGTCACACAGTGACCGCAAACCACTGATGATTTTGCTCGCAATAAGTCATACAAGCTGAATTGTATATACTTTTGAAACCTCACAATAAGTCATGTAACAGTGATGAGGTTTATTCGCTAGTAACGACATGATACAAACTACAAACTTCATGTGCCTAATTTGGCACAGTATTAATAAAGAGGTGAAAATTCAGCTAAGATATTGAGAACAGCATGCTGGTCATAGGTACAGTCAAACCTGTCTTTAAAGACCACAATTGAAAACAACAAAATTTGTGGTATTTTTGAACAGGTTTTAAATATCATTGAACAAATTCTGATGAAAGATGCAATTAGTGGACAGGTTACACACAGGTTTTGGTACAGTGATCTTAGTTCACAGGTGGTGTCTTCTACACAGGATTGACTGTACATTCGTTTATGTATTCAATGCTGACTATTGGGCTTCACATGCATACTGTACATTAATATAAGTACTACATGCTTTACATAAATACTTTTCATCAATAGTCCGATTACTGTTAATTCAGAAATTTTCACGAGATAAAAAAATAAGTTCACGAACACAAATTTTCGCAAATATAGCGATCATAAGTTCCTCGCGAAAATGTCTATTTTTTCAAAATAAATTAACTGGATTTTAATTGACATCAGAAATATTTCCATAGGCTAACAAAGACAGTAGAGACGAACAGAATAACAGCTGAAAAACTGTTTGTAAAAGCATGATCAAACTGTGGACCGTTACAAAAGTTTGCGGTTTCATTCACAGATTCTGGTGCACATTTCGACAAGCACACTAAATGCTCACTGTCCCACGCGCAGGCAGTTTCATTATTGTCCTTTAATTCCAATAAGCGTTTATAAGAAGAAGCATTTGACATAATCTCAGTAAAGTCGAACGTTTTGTCATCACTGCAATCCCGTATGCTGACCACGTCACCTGTAAATAAAATAAGGTACCATGCTCCATTAAACAAACAAAAATACGATTTATCTACGTTATGTTTAAATGACCCTCGTATGACGTATTATCACATGAATTTCTTTGTATACGGGTTAGTACAACGGGTACGTATATTCTTAATACTATATTAGTGTAGTATAACGAGTGCGTATATTCTTAATACTATATTAGTGTAGTATAACGAGTGCGTATATTCTTATACTATATTAGTGTATTATAACGAGTGCGTATATTCTTATACTATATTAGTGTATTATAACGAGTGCGTATATTCTTATACTATATTAGTGTATTATAACGAGTGCGTATATTCTTATACTATATTAGTGTAGTATAACGAGTGCGTATATTCTTATACTATATTAGTGTATTATAACGAGTGCGGATATTCTTATACTATATTAGTGTAGTATAACGAGTGCGGATATTCTTATACTATATTAGTGTAGTATAACGAGTGCGGATATTCTTATACTATATTAGTGTAGTATAACGAGTGCGGATATTCTTATACTAGTGTAGTATAATGTTACGTCACTTGGCCAAAGGCTCGCTTAATACAATTTCTGGAACATTGATATAAATTTATATCAATTGACAACTCGTGATAGATCATCTATATCTCATCGCGGTTAAAACCATATACTATAAGTGCCTTTAATTAGAATCATAGTGGTTTTAAGAAATGTAGAATTGGTTCTAAAAATTGCCGGACTTCCGATCATTAAAACACATTAACAATGTATAGTATAACGTATTGTTTAAAGCTTGAACATTGAACCTGGAATTATACACGACGTAAATTGAAGCATCATAATAATAGCTACTACATTAAATTTTGTATAACCACTAAGAAAACATTGGCTATTATTCAATTTGCGGGAAATACAGACAACTAATCAGTCTACCCTTTTTCATGAAATTATTTCACTTTACTCCCTCAAATAATATCTAGTGGGGTATAGCTAGACTCGGGAAAACATGTACTTTGTAAATCGCAAATATTTTGACTTAAGTTAAATAACGTGCACATATTACACACGAATCAAAGAAGAACACATGTTTTCATTGTCTTTATTGTAGCCCTTTACATAGTGCTCCTAAACTGTGTAAAAAATTGATAATCTTGATTTTCCTGTTAAGAATATTTTAAGATTTTAAGAAAAATCTAAGTGTTCCCTTAAAATGCCTAAATGTTGCCGTAGTGGTGTTTATATTTACATACCCACATTATTTTTGTACGACTCCATCATACATGACTTATTAAATGGGGCAGAGCAAGCTTTCAGTGTGACTGGTCCGTCAGTTTCCCCGTCTTCTCTCGCTTTACGATAGGGTTCAAACTGCTCGCATGCATTGTCTGGTCCTATCTGGTAACACGCATAGCAACTCAATCCTTCAGTAGCAGACGACTCTGTGTCTGAAATACAGTGCGGTGAGTATATAAATCGATGGCTTATAGGCATATTTTTAAGTGGGGTAATCCAAACCCGACTCGTCTTCTGAAAAGGGTCCAGCAACGATAGTGTGTTATTTACAAACATGTTTTTTAGCAAAAGATTATTCCAAATCAAAACTTAGGGTTCAATAAATAAATAAGACTCTACATCAACAACGTATTCTTCTGTGGTGGCTCAGTGGTAAGACATGCCGCATTAACTCATATTTGAATAGTTGTCCTTTGTGGGTTCGAATCCGAAACTGTCTGACTTAATATTGTAGGGTTAACGCATGCTTTTCCGTGCTATAACATCTGCAGAGTCCCGAGGGACGGTTGGTGCCCAAGCCCATTAGGGCGAGGGCACCAACGCTCCCGAGGGACTCTGCAGATGTTATAGCACAAAAAACATGCGTAAACGCTATTATAGCATACAAAACATCCATTTATGCGTTTGTATTTCGAAATAATTACATTTTGGCGGGAGATTTTGTGGCGACGTCGCGTAAACAAACGTAACGTCGCGAAAACAAACGTTACGTCATTACAGTTTTTGTTATGAGCGTCGACTTCCGGGATCGGCAAATACCAAGAAAACATGGATAATGCGGGTTTGTTTAAATTTATTATTGAAATATTATAGAAAATTAATTAGCAGTTACAAGTAAAATGGGAATTGCAGTTCATAAGACGTTGTAAAATCGTTTATTTTCGTCCGTGAGGCCCTGAAATGAGCATACGTAAAACTGGACGTTAACAGCGCGTTCTCGCGTGAATCTTTATGTTTACGCATGGTTGTCGTCCCGTTAACGTATGGGCAAAATCACCGTTTTTATGCTATAATATCTTTTAGCGTTTAGTTTTATTATCAAGTATGCCTAAATTACATGTATTATTATACAAGATAAGGCCAATCGTATTTTATTGTTAAATTGAATAATTATACTATTAAATGTGTGCATTATATGACTGAATATAAACATGAATGTACTGTTTACAACAAGCAGAATAAAGTATATTGAGATTCCGGATAATAAAATAAAACCCTACAAATAAAAGCACTAAATTATATTTATAGAATAATACATGGCAGAGCAGTGCCATTGAGTGATAATCGCCCCGGTAGGTTGATAATTGCCAGAGGCCGCTAGCCCTCTGGCAATTATAATCTACCGGGGCGATTATCACTCAATGGCACTGCTCTGTCATTCATTGTTCTGTATAATACTTATGTTGTTGTTTTTTCATTAAAACTACTCATTTAAGAAAACACTTACAAAACGTGACGTAGGCCCCTATTCCGTAATTGATAGAGAAAACCATCGTCGTTTTAGAAATATTGTCAAAGTTGGATCTATTCGCGTAGATCTATCACTTAAATTCTTCGTAACATTGTTATAATAAAACAGAAACATATCATATGGGTATTCATTTTTTGTTGTTGAAAATTTGCTACATTCTGGTGTATGTTTTGATGCAAAATTCTGAAAAAAAATGTTTTTCACATTTTGGAAAGGACATAAAATCTCCGTGTAGTCCTATCTTGTTTAGATCTAGTAAACACGGTTTTAATGTCTATATTTTAGAAAATAGGTGTTGATTTAGACTCATCTGACCAAGGATTGATACAATTTTGAAATGTGCTATCCTGCATGTCCAAATCTATCAATCTGATTTACAAATGATTCAAGAAGGTCTACTTTACGTTTAGCGCCGGCCACTTTTGAGATGCAAATGACGTAATTAACGTTGCGCGTGCAGCCCTTCCAAGGGCTATTATCACTGTGCGAGGCGGGCCAAAAGCTGATAATACTTTCAAAGGGCGCATAATACGTTTTTTTCAATGCAATTTTGTTACTATATATAGTAACATAAGTATTATAAACAAATATGTTGATATAGAGCACCTCCAACCGGATTATGTATAACCTTATAGACTTATAGAAAAAGAATGTCGTTTGTACAAACTTGATATTTGAAAACTTGATGTCTGAAAACTACTCATAACTTATGGAAAAACAAGTTCTCCAAACTTCAGTTTGGTCAACACGACCACTTCCGATATTGATGATAATAATGAGCCTTGTGGTGCAGATTTCGAATATGTATAAAAGTTCTTATAATGTCGTCTGTAGCACGACTAAGCTAACGACCTTATTTTTCTAAGCCAGACAAATATGACATGCCACACAGAGTGATGGAATGGGATATGCATCCCATAGGTACTTGGCATGTGGATATGACCCCCCCATGATCCCCTCTACAACGCAACACAAATTTTAAAGAAAAAATCAGATCTCTATTAGATCTGATTTTTTTTAATTTGATATTGGGTTGTAGAGGAGATCATAGGGGTCATATCTACATGCCAAGTACCTGTGTGATTCATCCTAGACAAGTGATACCAAGTAATTGATGAATTATGCATTTCATTATCCTCATATACAATACACGTTTAAGACTGTATTTGGTCAGAGAAAAGTGACATTGTCCCAAACATGTTAGCCGATTAGTGTACACGAGTAGACAGAGATAATTATTTGCCTATTGCCACAGCTAGGCTGAACAGATTAAAACATTCGATGTACCAATTGGTATTTTCGACTGGGCGGTGTCGTGTAGCAGGTTATAGTCTGGTTCCAGTCCCTATTGTTACAGTAGTAGTACTGTAGTGTACTGTAATATTTGGAAAGAGAACCAGACTATACCCTGCTCCACGACACCACCCAGTCGAAAAGGCCTATGTAAATCTTACAAGAGCATCATTTAAAATACAGTTCACTATTTCGTAACAATTATTGGTATAATAGAGATATAACCCCTCATGTATCTAGAATTAAACAATCGTCATATTACGGCTAATGGTCAAACAAACAAACGTAGCCTTACCTTGTTCATTTTGTCCAGTAACGAATAAAACATATGAAAAGAAGATGAAACACACTGGATATTGAATATACTTCCACATACTTGCGACTGTGTATCACTTTCAAACAATGATCAAATCACCATAACCGGAAGAAGAAAAAAACATTTGTATTGTATTAAACAATTAATATTCATATACATATCAAAACAATCCTTTGTCACATAATTATATTAAGTGGTATATACAGCTGATTAGTTTATGTTATCAGTTGATATGTTTGCATTGAACTTGTATATAAGATAATATAGCTTACATATCACATACGATAACTTACACATATGCTATCTTCTTCCCTTTGGGGTTTCCGGGTAGTTTGGTTATCTTTTCGACGTAAAGGGTTTTGTCGATGTAAATATTTTTGAACTGTAATCATTCTTCGTGCGAAGTTGTCTGTTACCCGGGAACATCATCGGGTTTTCCAGTCCCCATATATCGGATATACATAGTATGTGACGCCAGAACAGCGTGACACGTGGGTATCGTAAAAAGTGATCTCGTATTTTCGCATTTCTTTATTTCTCCATTTTATACCTTCCGTAATTATGTAACCGTTAATACTCTTACCATTTATTATTGCGCACTATATGAAGTAGCTGCCGTTACGCCCTTAAATATCAACAAATAAATAATTATGTTTTCTGCGGACGCAAACAATAATCACAATAAATATCAGAATAATCTGTTTTTAAATACTCGTACTGTGCATGTAATAGATTTACACGATACTGTTACTATTACTGTATGGTGATCAGTCGATCAATTCTCGTTCGGTTACGTGTTGGGTATTATGCCTTGTTTATTTTTATGTATTCCGTGCTCGGCTGGTTAAGTTGAGTATTGCCTTCTCTGTCCGACTTTATATTTTTGTTTTCGTATTAATTGGTAAGAATACACTACATTAATCGTATTGTCAGTTCAACTGTACGGACTTGTATATCCTCTTTAATCAACCAGTAATACGACAGTCATTGGTAGTTGATGGCTTAAATTATAGCGTCAGTCCCGGAACGGAAAGTTACCTGTTCGATCTAAGACTGAGACAAACAACTACTCGTTTGAACTGAGTCAGGACCATGTTCCTAGCAGTTTCCGTATGACCGGGATTTTGTCGATAGGACTTGAAACTAAATTTAAAACAAATAATAATGGTAGGAACCGTTTAAGGTATGTGCCGAGATTGGTACGGATTCGGAAATCAGTCATTATCTAGTGGGACTCTAATGGGGCTGGTATACAGAAGTTGGGAATATGGAGACAACGGTTGGTACATAAGTTAAAAGGTCAGTTCATAACAGTGCTGGATTGATCCCATAGGTTAACTTATCAAATTGTAAAAAGATACGACCACCTATGGTTGATAAGTATGGGAGTTGTAACAAAAATTATTTAAGTCATTGATAACGATGTACAGTATAGAAAGTTTTTTATTGGAGATAATTTTATTTTCCTCGTCTATAGGTCGAGTACATCCAACATACTACTATACAATCATAATTATCTGTACGTATAAAGTAGTAATAGTCATAATGATAAACAACACAAAATGTACTAACACCCCCACAATTCCACAATAGATCACCATTAGAACTTAGTATTAAATATGAACAAAAGAATTTCAGTGGAATTGACATTTAGTGAATTTTAGTTCCTGTTAGTTACGTGGATTTGCTATTGAGGTGGTATTCAATCAGGTTTTACTGTATATAGTATTTCTCATCCCATGGCCTTTAAATAAATTTTGATTTAGTAGAACCATACATTTTCTTAAACCAGTTCCCACACAACGTTAAATCAGTCATGATCAGTCTGGGCTAATTGAATGAGTTCCGCCACGTTAATGAGTTCTTATTATTAATCTACATTTTGTATTTAGTGGTTTGTTTGACAAATCAAAAATGAAGATATCTATCATATAACATTTCAACAGTCCTCTGTGTTTATGTTTGGCGACATCGCATTGATAATGGACCCCTACAGAAAGCTTGAGGCAAAGATCCTACTTCTTTGATACTACAGTCGTCAACCGTTTGATTGGCTGAATTACACTTGAATGTTTTATATTTTATGATTGATATTATTATAATTGACATTCGATCGTCTCCTGTGCGAACTGTTCTGACTGGAGACCAGTGAATTGGTTTCATTCATTCTAAACTATGTCGTCGGACAAGTTCATACTTGATACTCCGCTACACAGAAATGGTGACAAATCTCACAGCTATGAACCACAAGACAGCTACCTATACACCAAGAAATCAACAGATAGCAGCATAATAGGCATACTTCAGTTGGTAATTCATATCGTTGAGCAACTGAATTGAACCCGCCATCCTCTTCGTTGACTTCTATGTGTACATGTTTGTAAGTAGTATAAGTTATCTACATGTATTATTAAGTACATTTAATTTATATTTCTTCTGATTTGAGGGTCATTTATTTACATAAGATGGACATTTTCATATAAACGGTTTTGCATGACTTATTTCATGCTTGATGCACGGGCTGAGTGTTTCGTTAAAATCAGTCGATCTGTTTCATAGAATTCTTCATAAAATGTCATAAGTTAATCTATTTTTAAAAGTAAACTTTACTGACAGAGTATGCTATCTGTCGAGGTACGTTCTTATGACAACTTGGCAAGTGGCATGTTTTGTTTGTTGTTACTGGAACTTGACATGTGCCATTTGATGCAAGACTGGGTAGGGTAAAGTCCACAAATATCGACAGAATCGAGTTTATTCGTCAAGATTCGGAACATTGTCATTAAAAAAATCAACAAATTAAATAACTTTGAAAAAAAGTTCCTAAAAAATAGTCAAAAGGTTGTGTCAACGTCATGTCTGAACTCAAAAAAAGAAAGCTTGTACTAGTACAGTGATGACGCTTGTAATCAAAATGGTGGCACTTCTGGCATACACGATCATTGCGGAGTTCTTACCTGAAAACACAAAGCACTAAAAAAATACATTACCAAAATCGAAGTACATTCGTTTATATTTCACAAACATAAAACGTCTTAATAAGGCAATATCCAGTGAAATGTATGGAAATGTCCATACATTGCGCCTACTCGTAGGTTTTCCCATAAATGGGAGCAACACGTTTCTATGCAGTACTCTAGCCTTTTCCTGGCCATGCTCCCTCTTCACCTCATAAATGGGAACACCCGGAGTAGGTTGGCTAATAACCAAATACACATCCCTTTGCCACCTGTCGCCTAGTTCGGCTTTCCCCCCTGATTCCAACATTCCGCACCAAAAGCCTGTCTCCAACCTCTAATCTGGCTTCCCTAACCTTAAGATCATACCAGCGCATATTTCGTTTGCCCTGTTTCCTGGCTTCTCTACGGGCCACATTGTAAGCAAAACCTAATCGGCTGCGCAGACAGACACATAACAATTATGGTATTTTACAGGGGACTTGTCAGGTTCGATCCCGAGAAAGGCAACAATGGCCAGTCTATGATGACGGCCAAACATAAGGAAATGTGGAGAATACCCCGTAGCGGAATGATGGATCGAATTATAAGCATGGACCAATGTAGGAACATGTGTCCTCCAATTACACTTCTGATCTTCCTCCAAAGTACCTAACATGTTTAATAACGTGGAATTGAACCGCCCTGTCATATCATTACCCTGAGGGTGATAAGGAGTTGTCCTAGACTTTTCAACATTTGCAATTAGACAAAGCTCCCTGATCACCTCACTCTCGAAATTCCTACCTTGATCACTATGGAACCTACTGATTTTCAAATAAGAGTTTGGCAGTTGTATGAGCAGTTTGGTTCAGTTCCTTGAGAATACATAATTAAACTGAATACGTTTAGAATGCCATTGGAATTAAACGTATCATACAACAATTGTTTACCAGCAATTGGTAAAGCGGAAGTCTGTCACCCAGACGATCCGGATTCGATAATCGTCTGTGACATCAGTTACGTTCGTATCCTGCACATGTGGAGAATATGTGTTTAATAGTTAACGTGAGATCAAGTAGGTACAAATTGACAATTTCCGAAAATGTAGAAACAGGCTTATCTCAAATATTTGCGGCGACTAATCCCACAAGGAATAGTGTGTCAAGAATATTAGTTGAAGAGCTTTCCGATCGACCTAAAATAAATAAATATAACACAAAAATCCGGAACGAACTAGTCAGGTTACTAGGCTGTATTGTACGCCCCATCTATATGGTTCTTCTAGAATATATAAACTCCAAACCAAGCTACATGTGAAACTTTATCCATGGCGATTAAAAAAACATTCCTCTAAATGAAACAATGGCGTATTTAATAGAACATTTGTATTTCATAAAAGATTAAGGCCTGTAAAGGGGTCACCCACAAACGAATCCACCTATACAAACATCCACCTACTGAGCTATATGAAGTGTTATTCAACATACCGTCACATCGAAGCCATCTTCCTCCTGAGCCATTGGCTGGTACAGCCAAACCTGGTCCTGTCAGTCCTCGAGTCAGTCCAGTCCCATTTACTACGGTTGCAGATGTCGATACTGGAGTAATGGATGTGCTCGGTGTTGAACTTGCTGCTTCAAGATAAATAGGAAGATGTGCATTTTATACTACACATGTATGTATATAGTATTGTTGGCTTACTATTAGTCGTTTGTGGTAAAACAAATAAAATGAAGATTGTTCAGTATCTAGTGAATGTACAGGTATGAAATTTTGCACGAGTAAATGAAACACATCTACCTAATCTACAGACACATCTACTTAATCTACAGACACATCTACCTAATCTACAGACATATCTCTGCAGTATAGATGATTTTTTTAAAAGTTTTATTCGTGAGTTCTATATAAGATAGTTACATTGTAGTTCACAAGATATACAATAAAAGTCTCAAGGATAATACTATTTCAATCACTCTCGACACCTCATTTGTGATGGTATCAATCGTCAAGAGGGTATGACAGAGATAGAATCTATGTAACTCTATAGTGTTTTTGGTGTATACTTGTTTCGGCTTTGGTTTGTCACGGTTTTTGGATCGCACCCGGGGCCACCCGAACTCGAAACGGACGCTCTTCCATTCGGCAAACAAATTTTCCTAATCCCAGGGCTTTTAAATACTGAGTAAAACAATGAAAATGAACGTAATATTTTTATTCCAAAGGTCGGTAGGCAGCGGGAATAATGGAGAAAGTGTAATACAAATGTATACTATATATACGTGGGGTGTTCCAGAAATAATAGGACTTTTTTCATGGCAGCGCGGTAAATCTGCAATTTAGATAACTAATTTACTGTAAATAGAATTTTATCTATCACTGATTAATATACAAAATATCAAAACAATTGGTTGAACAATAAAAAATATATTACACATTAAAAATGCCATGTACCACGGAGGCGGGTCGCACCGTGACGTTATAATGACGTCGGCTTTCAAACATAGTATTTTAACCGAAAGACACCCTTAGTAAGTTTTATATAATAGTCTCCCTGACTTTAAAAACAGATCTGATGTTACTGTACCCATTGTTTAAATGTGTCTCTGTACGACTGTTCCCCAAATTGGGTTACAGTGATGTTAGAAATTTCTCTAACCTTGAAGCATCTCTCAGTGTACGAACGATGTCTATCAGCGACAAACCCCTTTTTCTGTGACCTGACCTGTGTTCACTTGTTAGTTCATACCTCTGCCACCTGTGAACAATATTTGCCAGCAGAAAACAAATGGATGCTGGATGCCATTACATTCTGCTTATTTAATTATTTTAAATGGTTTGCATTGTTGTTTTCTTCCAATTTGTAACATAATTTAACTATCGCCTGGTTGCTAGTTTCTGATGTTGACGTCGTTACGTTCATGACGAGTTTGGATACATACACTTGATTATTCAGTTGTGATAATAAACAAATAGCGATTGCTTCATAAGTTTGCATGCACACGTCAGTGACATCCAGGTAATGTCACATAATATGGAAATATTATTTATTCAGTGGTTCCTGAGATATGCACATGCTTAATATGGTTAATAATGAACATTTACAGTGTGGCCCGCCTGTGTGTTACATGGTTTCTATGACAACGCTTAGTATAAGCATCACCAACAATAACGAAAATATGTTGCTGCCAGTATATAGAGCATGCAATGCTACACATATGAGATAAATTTCATTAGTATGTAAGCGTTGAGTACAAAGTTATGAGAAAAATCCTATTATTTCTGGAACACCCCTCGTATAATACTATGTGTTCTGCGAATTTTAAGAATATTTACGGTGTAATACTAGAATCGCCATACGCAATTAGGGAATTCCGATATTGTCCAGTTGTCCACACCTTATACGAACGTACAACTAGGCTACACGATTTTAGAATCGCGCAGACAGAAACAATTGTATATATAAACAGAGAAACTCGTTTTATTTGACTAGTAGCATGCATAATTGAATGTACATTGAAGCATGTGGGTATATGCCTATACATTGTATAAGTATACTTTTTATCAGCAATAGATCTATATAAAACTTGTGATTAAATTACTTAGCATCCGAGCTCGTAATCATACTTGATAGTAGTATAAAGTACGAGGACATTAAATAATGTGTGTACAATAGTCGTATTGCTAACCTGAGAATACCGCTCCGACAAGCAAGCAAAGTACCACGTGACATATGATTGTAGGAGCCATTGTGTACAAGGTGAACTGTAATACATAATTTAACCATTTACCATTTATTAAAAGCAAATCGGCATATTATATACATACCTTTAGCCATTTACATAATTCATAAAAACTATGGCCTGGGTAAACATAGACATATACATATAGCAAAGTGACATAACAATCAACCAAAATCAAAATTGTGAATAACAGTACTGAGATATTTGAGAGATATTACAAAGCAGCAATCATTGACAGTCTTTCCTGTCTCAATTTCATAGACCGGAAAATAAAAGTCGCTGTATTAACAAGTACCTTCTTGTTTTTTGAAGAAAGAATACAAAAAAAATGTATTTGCAAACTTATTTAATGAGACCCATGATGTGTTTTTTAAATATTGAGATCTCAATTGTCTATATAAAGAACAACATATTAATAAAAAATGGTATTCTGACTCCACAACGTTTTGGTTACAAACTTTACATAATCTGTCAGCCCTATTTACTATAGGATTAAACGACCATTTGTTGACGTTAACTAATGTGTAAACACCCGATCTGAAGCAACACATTGAGTAAAGCCCTGTCAGTATGACTTGTTTTTTTCCGAGGGCTTCGATTTAGCTCTCAGGATAGCTAGGTAGATTTTCGAACTTAGGGTGGACGCTAAAAACGAAAAACCATTTTGTATGGCCTTAGTTCTGCAATGTACCCGGTGTATAATTGCCATTATCGCCTGGTTACAAATCCAGCGCACTATAACTACTGAACCACGGCCGTGGCTATATGTACTCGTACCCAATCCTTTGGTTAATTATTAGATGCAGTACAAAAACATGACACCAAGGACCCTAGCTTATTTACTCCGTTCTAGATTAAACTAAACATTACATTAGACAGTTCATTGCGGATTTTAGCAGAATGTCATGAAAGATGATACATGTATGTTAAATACGTACTAGATTTGTAAGAATTTTAAATTGTCGACTGCATACTCGCACAATTCTATATATCCGCATGTTGAGGCATCTATGGTGAACTACAGGGTGGCATGGTGGTCGAGTGGATTACGCACTTGACTACTGATAGAGAGGTCCCTGGTTCGAATCTCGGCCGGAACACTTGGTCATTTCTGAAACGCTTTTCAGTGTTTCCCATCCAACTAGAGATGAACTGGTTGGAAACCCAGAGGTAGTCTCGCGTGTATCGGTGCTATACACCGGGCACGTTAAAGAACCAGGGAGTCTATTCGGAACGAGCTAGGGTAACGCACCCGGATTCCTTGTATCACAACTCTTTCTTCTACTCGATGTCCCTTCAGCAAAAAAACAGGACCCCATTGGAAATAAGTGCTTGCACTTTCATGGGTTATCCTTGACCGAAAGGCCTAAATAATTACATACATATTTACAGGGTTTGAGGAGCCCATATTGTGTGTAAGTATTCATGAAGTAACATAATCTTTTTTCACTAGAATAAAATATTTTGAAAATCTTACCTGAGATAAAATATTGCATTAAAACATGGATATTTGAAAGATTTAATTAAGTCAGCCTTATGCCATTTTGTTCAGTTTTTGTGTGTATATTTTAAAGGGACTATTGACTGACTTTGTTTCCATTATACATTTAGGTCAATAAATGTCTATTTTTAACATCAGAAACGAAAATTCCGATATTTTACGAGTATTTACGATGTTTATGTCGACTAATCATATACGCGTAGTGCACATTTTCCGATACCGCTGATATCGGAAATTTCCGGAAGCGCGTTCGTATATCTTCGTAAAATCTGACTGTGACGTCACAATCGGTACTCGCAGTTTAATCTGTCGCTCAAACAGAATGTTTCTTTTGATTTCAATCACTATCGGGAAAATTTGACTACCTGTCTTGAGAGAAGCATCTTTTATTGTAAAAAATAATTGATTTTATGGGTTAATACATATCGCTTGCTTAGAATTAGAAGGTTGTAGTACAAAATCAATATTTTGAGAAAACAAGAAAAAACCCTTGTCTGAGACCAGTTCCGATTTTCATGAAAATAGGCTCATAAGAAGCGCCTCGTGGTGCAGATTTTAAATATGCATGAGTCTTATAAGGTCGTAAATAGTACTTACTATCTCCTATTGCTAAGCCTGCGATATATATTTTTTTATTTACATATATACACTGTGTAAAGAAATATTCCATAAACTAGCCTTTCATCGTTTGCACCCGTTCAGAATGTTAGTGTGCTAATTAATAATCAAATTCAAATGTGCATACTTTTTTTAAAATAATAGTATAGTAGACCAATCTCCTGATTTTCTACCTCGGGTTTTTATTGGTGTTTATCAAAGAATACGCAAGAATCTTTGGTGTTTTCCATGTGCTCTATCGCTTAGCAGTGACATACATTTTGTTGATTGCTGGCAACAGAGTGACAAGGTTGTATTTAATTGCAACTTCCGTAATTTGTATAATATGTGTACATGGTTTGCCATTGGCAGTTAACAAATAAACTAACTACCAATGTACAATCACGCGTTATCAATAAAAAACATAATCGTTTTCTAACATAACGTTATAAATGTCGGGTCAAGTACAATAATTTGAGCTACACATATTTTATATGCACCATTATACCAGAACTAAATATGTAAGTCCTAGATTATAAGTCAGTTAAAATTCCAATGTGTTATATTCTTTGATGATATCGCTTAGGTTGGTATCCCGCGGTAATCAGTCGGGGTTCTATGATCTACGACTGGTCGCGGTGTCTTGCTGATTAGTTTACTGTCAATTAACAATGTGTCACCAGTTACTTTGATTGCAGTTTTCGCAAGGTCAGATAGTGTTGCTATATACGATTTGTAGTAATGTATACATAATATTATATATGTGTGACAGTACTCTGGCCTATAGCACGGATATACACAGAATGTCTGTATTTCCGTGCCTATAGATACTTTCAAATAAACTTACATCGATCCGTCATGATTTTCAATTGTCTTAGACCTTACATATTATTTAAAATCTATATTTTTATAATTATGCTTTAGAGATTAAATGCAATTGAGTACAGCAATGATATCAACTAAAGAGCGCTTTTACTATTACATAGACCAAACCAACATAATTATGTTCGACATTATAAAACCAGCTTTTATGGAAAAATCCACACATTCTCGTTAATTGGGATTTATGAGTTCTTATTTTATAACAAACAATAACATACTTTCACGTGTCTAGGGCTTTAAATGACATATTTTAAAAGAGTCAAATTAAAGACGAAGCTTTTTGTTTCTCAATATGTGATTGTCAATTTTTTTGGAAAATATAAATGATATTGCTTCAAACTCAGACTATATTTGAGAAAATATACATAATTATGTATCTCTTACTTCCGAGGCCCTCAGGGTTTAATAAAATTTATTTAGTGTATAAATTACTTTCATGGCATCGCTACCAACCAATTTAAGTTGAAATTCTCTAGTTTCTAAACGTGCCAATGTATTAAGAATTTCTTCATTATTAATGAAATAATGCTTATTAAATATTGCACAATTTCCATTGATTTTAGTTTGTGTCCTACAAAAACCAATAAACCGTAGCCGAAATGCTGCAATATGATTGGCTTACGCCACTTGTCAATCAAAATCGACAGGAAGGTCAATTACCAGTCCGTGTAGCCAATGCGGTCAGCGATATTTACAGTGTGAATGTCTGGCAGATTTCTTCGTCGCCGTTATTATGATTTCCCTTATTAATAATAGGTTTGAATTGATACGGCAAAATATTTTCATTGCCATCATAATCTGTATCCGAAGAATTTATCGTTTCATTAGCTCAGGGACCGTGTATTATCTTCCCAGATTAGCTGAGTCGGAGAACTTCGCTGTCCGACATCTTGTTAATAGCACGATTGTGACGTCACACGCTTCGTTTCTAACATCGGACTTTTCCGGAGATATTTCCGTAAGTTTCCGTACAGGTATAACAATGGACGTGAAATATCGGTTGTACACAGGTTAATGTACGGGGAATTTCGGGGAAAATGTTGCGAATGCAATCACGATGCCGAATAGAACTATTACACAAAAGTTTAAGTCACCGGTAAATATTCCCTTTAATAAAAACATTCATAATCTTGAATGCATACACGGTGCTTTAATTATCGTCTAATTACGTTGTAACGTGCGCCATACCGCGCAGTTGTTTGAACGTCAATATAATGACGTCAACTTGTTTACGTCAAAACAGGCTTGGCACTGTCGACGTTATTTGGCATTTCGACGTCGGCAGCGAAAGGGTTAATCACATACATATCAATGAAAACATTGAATTTACTCCCGCGCTTTTTAAAAAAAATGGCCTTGTTTTAATGACGTCGTAAACGTGACGTCACCATAACGCGACGTTTGGTGAATTACGTTAGCTAAGCAAAATGTGTTTTTATTCCATACGTAAACACAAAATCAGGGGATTAACATACATGTAGGTAATATTCTATATCAAAATTAAGCTATAAGAGCTTGTACAGTTGTGATGGGCCTTTGCAGTTTGACTTATTCCGCACACATTCGTCTAGAACGTTTACGCCAGTAATGCCCGAGGGTCCCGATTAGTGAAAACGGAGGTTTACTGATTTGTAAACATCACGTCTTAGCCAATCAGAATGCAGGGATTTGCTGACTTTGGAATTATATTATTATAACAAATTATTAACAAAGTGCATGAACACATGTTTATGACGCTTATTAATAGATAAATGACATATAATCAGAATCAGTTTATTTAGACTTATACAAAAAAAGTACATCGTCATACAAAGCAAGTAATAATAACGTTGTTACCCGTGAATCTTGATGTGGCGGTTGCTTTCATTTGTATACAGGGTGTTAAAAAGTTTGTTCTCAAAATTGAATTTCATACTTATAATTGTTTCAGTGTATCTTACGCAGTGTTAGCTTTTAATTACTTACAAGCTAATGTCAGAAAGATAAGAACAACCATTATGGTAGAATCCATTGGAGTTTAACCTGCATATTTTACATTCTTCCGACGTCAGAAAAAAACTACTGAAACTGAAACATTGAGAATGAACTTTGTAACATCCTACATATGGTCTGAAGTATTCTGAAACAAAGGATACATCATATGTGGCTGTCTAAAGTGTATGGAAATATAAAAGGTCAAATACGACGACGAAATAAAAATGGTACAAGTAATGCCATTGTCGCTTATATGCTCAGTCTTACAGTGTAGTTGGCTTCTCTCTTTCATACCATTGTGGCGATGAATAAAACCAAGAATGCTTCACCGGGAGGGATTTGATATAAGGATCGATGGCAAATACGAATGAAGTGAGGAGAAATTGGCAGCCAAAATCAAAAGTGCGTGTCAATTTCTCCTCACTATGTTCATATTTCCTACCATACGGTCGCTCTCACTTTGCGTATAAAAACACTAAAACTTAAGCCAGGAAATGAAAAAAAAACATCTTAGTAAAAAAATATTATCGACGTACGCAAATTTTGCGAAAAACTTAAGAGATACGCTAGTGCAAGTGCTTTGATAAAACAGTTCCCAGACGTACACAACATGTAACGATGGTTGTCTGTAATTTTGTATAGTCATAAAAAATGACACAAAGTCTTGGTTAATAATGCTTTATATTACTCTTAATCGGTATACGTACATGTATACACAAGTAAATAATGCAAATAAATGATTCGCACATATAAATAATAACCAATAAATGTATCAGTCAAGAAATAACAACATGATATCAAATTAAATATCTTACCCTGTTTTATAGTAACGCAGTCAATGTATAAATGTATGACTTGAACTGGAATTTGACAATTAATGGATAAGAACATAAAATATGTGTATGTATAAGTCCATTACATGTCCCATATATTGCACCTTTTGTATTACCAAAAATTTGTCAAATCATGGAAATGTGTGTCTTTATATAAAAAGTGTGGACGGAAAAAATAGCAAAATATCATTTCGATTTTAGGTTGACTGTTTACTCTGATGGTACGTCACTCGACGAACAAGTCTGTCAGTTGAAGGGTCCTTTGTAAGGTCTACTTTGATAACGAATGTTCTGCTTGAGCTCAAATAACTGGGGAGTTGCATTATTGAGAGTGACACTTGGTCAACCGAAAAATTTGTAATATATATTCTTAAATATAATCGTACTTCTTCGGTCTGGAAAGTAAACATTTGAAAACAATATCGAAATACTCATTTAAAAATACCCAGCGACGATTAGGTAGCGATAGGGGAAGTAATCCAGGCTAGTATACGGAATTCCTAAACGGGTTTTAGCACATCCTACAAGCGTCGTAAACAACGAAATATTTTGGAACAGATTTTGTGAAATGAAATGACGAAAACTGCAAAGGGTGCACATAAAAGCGATGTGGATACTTGTTTATCTGAATGGGCTTCCCGAGAAATGCAACTCGTGCGATTGCACGAAGAAATGTAAGACGCCATGTTGACGTTTATTTTTATGTTGATTCGTCCCAACATATTTCGTACCTAACAGTAACCCACAATAATTATGGATTTGGCTTCAAAGTTTGTACTGAACGTTAATCAAATAACCAGATTATAATAGACTGATCTTGTATTGAAACTGAGTACATTTATTTTGCAGTTAATATGATTCTGTTGCACCTTTTTACTTTATATTTTAATTTTTGTCCAATTTAATTTACCAGCTATGATATTTCACTCATTTTTCATGGAAAGCATGTGTTTTTCCATTTCTCAATACTGTTTGCATTCAATCTGTATTAATATAAATCAACAACATTGTTGACGAGAATATTTACGTGATCGCAGTGGCTAGTCGTCCGGCACCGGACGACTAGACAGCGAAATTAGTCTAGCAGCGAAATTAGTCGTCCGTCAGTGGACTACTAGCAAACGCTACGTGCATTGGCTAGAGAACCGCCATTCTATTTCTACGCATTATGCATCTACCTTATAATAAAGGTTTTAATAAACTACTAATATAGGCAAGACATGTCAATGCCATATCTGCAACCATTTTGGGACCTCCCGTGTATCTCCGTATATTGTCCGCCGTAGTATAAACTGGCACGAACGAATGCGGAAATTGCTGTCGGCATGAGATCTATATATAGTGCAAAAATGTCCCAGTTGATTGAAATGGTAATGCTGTGTTATTTTAAAGTGACATACGGTAGCATTATGCTATGCTCATTATGATAAGTAGTAGGTAATAGAGATGTAGAAGAAATGGTGTCACAAACAAAGCTAATGTGGCAATTAATTATTTTTCATTCGCAGTTTTAATGACACATATATACAACACAATACAATTTACAATTGTAATTTTTATTTGTTTTCATTTTAAATAGAACAACAACAACAATATACAATAGGACCTACCATGATAACATTTATAAACGGCAACATTGTTTTCACACTATGATATAACCAGTGACATTCCAAACTGCCAATTACCTTACACAGCAATTTCATTTTTTCAACATGAAGTAAAATACTTTCACAATCCTCATAATACTGTAATTGAAACATTCTTTGCACCATTGCTATTTGTCGCGCTTTATAAAACCCGACAGCGATTTCCGCATTCATTCGGGAGTTCACAAAATGGTTGCAGATAAGGCATTGACATGTCTTGCCTACATTCGTAGTTTATCATAACCTTTATTATAAGGTAGATGCATAATGCGTAGAAATAGAATGACAGTTATCTAGCCAATGCACGTAGCGTTTGCTAGTAGTCCACTGACGGACGACTTATTTCGCTGTCTAGTCGTCCGGCGCCGGACGACTAGCCACTGCCTTTAGTTTATTATGAACATACTCAATGTCCCTTTTCGAGAGATGATCTTATATAGCAAGGCCTGCTTGATGTTATATATAATGCATTTACATCAGTCAGACATAACCGACATTATTAGTAAACAACTACGATACATATTATTAACCCTCATCCATAAGGCCGGAATAAAAGATCAATATTGTAATTTGAATTATTATTATCTAAGAGCTGACCTTTATTGATGGTAAACAATATTATGTAAAATCTATGACATAATAATTAAGGGTATACCAACTGATTTGGTAGGTTATCAATATTACATAACCCAATACTTTACTAGCAATGTTTACAATTTGAAGTTATAAATCTTTTTACCTTGTCAAAGTTGTTTAAAGACGCCATTTCGAATTTTGACTATTGTGGATAAAGGCTGGTCAGTCGGACCAGTTCCGAATTGAAAAACCACAGACCATAATTATCAACATCTGTCGGACCAGCCAATTTAGGGATGACACAGACTGCTGTTAGATAACACGAGAAACAGAACCAGCGTTTGACTCTATTTGGGATTTTTGAAATAGATTGAGTCTTTTCGGAAAACAAACGCATTTATTTTTCTCTCAACTTTTAGCACGAATCATATGGACTGGATGCCATAACCCAGCATAATTTTTTTTACTTTTGGAATGGGTCTGACATACTGGCCCAATTTGGAATTTCACACCATTAAATCAGGCTCATTGGGAATTTTCGCATTTTTAAAACAAGCAAAATGGAAACAATCCTTCAGACAAGAAGAGTTAGATTTTCATTAATAGATAAATACTAATTACAAGACTGGCATCCAAGGTATTACCAGACAGTAGAGCTGTCATCGATAGAAGCGTTATTGATGTATTGACTATATTTTTTAGCCAATCGATTATCAATTCACATTTGAAATATCGATAAATGAGAAAATGGTTGGAACCTCCTAAAATCCTCATTTTTCCTGCTCAAAACATTTTACTTTGTTAAATTGAAGTTTACAAATTGTCAAAATTTGTGAAGTCTAAATTCAAACTGAAGCTACTATTTTCAAGCGCTGAATCTACACTCATTATATACAATGTAGAACAGCTAAATAAGTGACCTATGACTGATGTGCCTGTTATGATCATCTATATGTGCAAGTCGATATGTCAATGTATCGTCGATACTTGTCATCTGATATATCGGAATCGTTGATACGTCTCGGATCAAATCAATGACAGCTCTACCCGACAGCAGGAATTGCTGGACAAACGTCCCTAGACGCTTTATTTTTTTAAGTAATGCATTGCGCTAAATTGTACCTAATCATTTCAAGGGAAACTTAATTTATATGCCATTTCTGTCTGGTAATATCTCACATGCCAGTATACATTCTGATTTTAGCTTAAGTTGGCCTGAGAGGTACATGTAGTTGTATAAGAATTCCCGTTTCCTCTGTCAGGATTGAATCTAGAAGCACTTCTGAATATAAAATCCTTTCAACCTCATGCATGGATCCAGGAGGGACGGCAGGTTGGCACCCTCTTAATTTTTGGCAACAATGAGTTAGAATCTGCTTCTGACTCCGACAAGAAAAAGGTGGTTGGACCCCTTGAGAAGAATTGCTGAATCTATAAACTAGTATGTCCCTCTGCTTTAAAGAAACATTTTGATGATTGTGTACATTGGCCTTTATATTTATGATATAGATTTATTGTTGGAATATAATCATTTGCATGTTTACTTTTTTCAGTTTGTCAAATAGAGAAGCTATACTGAACTGTTCCTTAGCATATAGCCATAGTCAGGTCAACAGAACATTGAGTGAACCACAGTCTCTAGAAAATGCACTGGTCCGAAATCATAAATTATTACAGGTAAGTTAATTAATTATTTCTTTCTGATAAATAATTCTAGAATTGTTAGGCTTAGGATCTTTGAACTTTATAAGAATGTTTGTATTTGGCATCAGTATTTGACCCCTATTGATTTTATGGTAAATAGGTTAGGTTGCCATTTCTGACTTTTAGGCTGCCGTGGGTGCAAATTAGTTAACTCTTGTTAAGTTACCAAATGCTTTCCAATGTGTGACTTACAACGTTTATAAATAGACCAAATTGTTTCTCATTAATAACTCAAGAAGGTTTGGAGGTCAGTTGGTCAAAGGTCAAGGTCTCTGTGACCTTTAACATACATTATGAATAGACCAAATGGTTTTCAATCAATAACTCAAGAAGGAGTTGGCACAGGGTCTTAAAACTTTGCATGGATCCATCGTGGTTGGTCATCAACAGTAGATGACGTCTATTGATTGTGTGGTCATTAGGTTGAAGGTCAAGGTTACTGTGACCTTTTAAATGAATATATAGACAAATAGTTTCCTATCAATAACTAAAGAAAGGTAAGGCCCAGAATCTATTTATTATGAGAATGGTAGGTCAAAAGTCAAGGTCGTTGTGACCTTTGATATTAATAAATAGACCAAATGGTTTCTGATCAATAACTCAAGGATGGTTGTGGCATGGATCGTCAAACTCAGCATGGAGGTTGGTCATCTACAGTAGATGACCCCTATTTATTTTGCAGTCAGTAGGTCCAGGGCATCATAACTTTTAACATTTCCGTCTATTGGGAAGCTATGGGAGGCATAAGTGTTAGACAAACATCTTTTGTTTCATTCTTATACTTTTGTGTTTCTAGTCAGTTATGACGTGCAAGGACAAGACACATAAAATTTGAATGTTATTCATGTCAAACACATAACAGATGAGTGAATGTTTAAAAGCACTATCTAGAATACTCTCTCCAAAATTTTGCTTTAAATTTTTAGATTATTAATCACAACTATGAAATAGAAAAAAAACAATAAAAGAAACATGGTTTTATAATTGCAGATAAGTGGAGAGTGTTAACAGGTTTTATCTAGCCTAAAATGAAGCTTCAGCAAAGTTGTGGGCTTTGATGAAACAAACTTCAAATTTGGTTGAATTTTAACTTTTTCATTTTGTCTTGTTTATGAATGTTCTTTTCATATACATTGCTTTTCTTGTTATTTGATAGGACATAAGGTATGCTAAAGAAGATGCTCAACTGTCATTGGACATGTCTCCAACTCCTAGATTTATGACTTTACAGGTATGTTGTAGGATTGTTCAATTATTAGATTATCACCCTGTTTGTGTTATAGTTTCATGTTGTCCTGTGTTGCACTGTATACATACATGTATACATGTGTACAAAAGTGACATTTTTCCATAACCACATTAAAGGGAGGGCTTAGGTATGTGGCTTAGGTACTATCGCATACAAAACTTAATGCCAAATGTCTAACACCTCGACTATTGCAATGTTAAAGCTCCATCAGTCAGTAATCCAATTACCTGCAATCCCATGATAAGCTAAAGTGTTCACTCCGTCTCAGGTCATGCAACGATAATTACTGTTTACAGTGGTGACATGCTTGAATAAGCTGGGCCATGGAGTAAAGATTTAAGTTAGCTCTCACCTATAGAAAAACCTCAGTATTTAAGTAGTATGTCTCCAACATACATGTATAGTGGAGGAGACTTATTGAATTTGTGCTGGATGTCTGTATGTAAGGAACTCCAGTGTTGTCTGTCACCAAGTTTGTCGAGGCTTGTTCTTAACCACTGGTCTGACTCCAATGAAACTTCACATGGATACTTGATAATGACTTAAATATGAAAGACGAGTGTAGTTGTGCATATTGTCAGGAATTTTAGATTGAAGATTTTTGCCATGTTATAGTCCTAAATTTTGTATCAAAAAACCTTTTATTTTAACCTCAATATTAAAAACAAATAGAAATAAGACTATTCTTTTCACATGTTTCAATGATGGTCTTTTTATTGAGATTCCAATTTAATTAATACCTGATAATAATAATAATGTGTATCCAATGAATGATATCAAACATGTGTTCTGTTGTAGAAAAACTACTGGTCGATGGTTAAAAGTCAGGTACCAATGTGGGAACAAGATGTAGGCATGACAAGGCCTAACACGGCTAGATCAACTCCTAGAGACTCTGGTGCAAGATCAAGGACTCCACGTACACCTAGAACTCCTCAAACCCCTGATGCGGATAACATTGCCTCACAGATTATCGGTACTAAGTCTCCGACTGGAATTCAACCGAAGAAATTACAGACAAAAAAACAACATGATGCAAGATTAAAAGCATCTTTACAAAATAAATAAGTTTATTGTTGATATAAGTAGTATATGCCCCTATTATGTAAATACAAATATTCAGTATTATCAAGGCATTTTTTAGTTTCAGATCTTAATATTGCAGTTTATGCACACTTAGTGTGCTACAATTAAAGGAATACACATTGTGTTAAGACATTAAGTATTATTTAGGGAGAATAATTACATTGTAGCTTCACTGTTTTACAAATAGTGTTATTACAGACAAGTAAATGGGGGAAATTACATCTGTATACTTATTTTTGGTGGGCACTGTACATTAAGTTTATTATACATTTTTAGTAAAATAAAAAGTTTCATGAAAACTTTTAACACTTAACTCAGTAATTGAAATTACACCAGAGCAGATATCGCTCTGCCAAATTGTCCATCGAAATTGTTTGGCGAAGGTATTTAATAGGGTTGGGCCGATGCATCGAAATATCGATGCATTGCGATCACGAGTGACCTGATAGTATGGATCGATAGTAAAAGTCTCGATTCAATAACTATCGCCGATAGTTAGCTCAACTATCGATAGTTACGACAGTTTACTTTTTCTTAATAAAGTTTATTATTAATTTAAAACAACTTCCGTTCTCGTTAAAAAAACTAATTTAAAAATTATTTTAGATAATCCCGTGCATCAAAACTGCCACAAAGGACCAATATCGCAATCGTGCACATGGTCTTTTTCTGTCCAATTTATTTAAAATTATTTCCACAAATAGTATGTTGTACAACTAAGTTATATATTACACAGTGCAAATGTGCATTTACAAGTTCATCTCTGGTTTTCAAATCTTGGCAATAACTATTGCAATAGTATCGCAATAGCTTCAAGCAATACAATAGTATCGCAATAGTACTTTCAGCAATAGCAATAGTATCGCAATAGTACTTTCAGCAATAGCAATAGTATCGCAATAGTCCAAAATGGACTCAATAGTCACCCATAGTATTTAAGCTAATCCATAGGACCATGTGATTATATACTCTTAATGTACCCTTAAAATGGGTTTATATGTAATTGATAGACAACCGGGATAATAACAATTTTATTTGATAACCATGTATGGTTCAGAAAATGGGCTCCTATAGGCTGGGAATGTTAAGTACAATAAAGCTGTTGGCAACTTGTTCAATTTATGTATGGTATTACATTTGTTTACAAATCTTAACTTTTAAATGTTTTCATTTTGTTAAACAACAGCATTTGTAAGTTTTATTACATTATCATACATTAGATGGTTGGTTTTGGAAACTGCCAGGACAAGATAAAGGCTAGTACATGTACTTGATTTTACATTGAATTGAAGATATCACCTCTGACCGACATTCATTCTGCCTTGGGTTGAAAACCTATCAGATCTGAAATTAATCTGTCAGACGGAAAACTTAGATTTATAACAAGACATTCAGTGTGCATCCGTATCTCAATGGTTAGCGCGCTTGCCTTCTAATCTGACGGCCCCGGTTCAAATTCGGGTGGAGGCACTCAAATGGCTGCCATATTTTAGCAGAAAGTTGACTAGTAATAAAGGCTATAATTGGCAGTCTGATTCTAGTTGAAAGTTTGTTTAAATCGCTAGGTTTTGCACATGTTTGTCGGATTGACATATTTCAGGAAATAGTTAGTACTAGTCTTTCTGGATTATTTCCATAAAATAACAATATTTCATAAATGTTTTATTACATGTATGTTTTTCTTCTCAGGTTTTTAACTTTAAAATATGTTAATGTTCAGTATTGTTGTTCAGAGAAATTGTTATGTAGGAGTAATACTAAATGTATATAGATTCATACACTCAAAATTCCCTAGTGTTCACTTAGAAATTGTAAGGAATAATAATAAAATAATAGGTGATAACGCCATCATTAATTAATTGCTTGAAATTTCATCATCCTATTGTTTCTTAACATTGGTGAGGATTTTATTTCAAAAATGTCATTTAAATGAATTGTTCATAACTTTGCTCTTATTCAATCAAATTGCTGTGCAATGATGTCTTTAGTTTTTGTACAGGTATGTTACTAGTTATTGTTCCAGTGTTAAAGGTATCCATAATCATATCTATGAGACTGTGTCTATTTTTGTTTTTATTAAAATGTCTAGTAAATTTTTCAAATAATGGACTGTGTATTAAGCATCAATTTGTTTGTTATATAAGATACTGCTTGCTTCGTTCACATGTTTATCATTACTGCTCTAAACTCACCGGATTGTGAACCATATACGAGTATTTGGCCCTTGTTTGTAAAATAACCCGTTTCTAAACCTATTCTTGCGATTTGATAAATTGTACTTGATTCGAAGGTAATTATATTGTATGGGCCTATATTGGGAGTCATTTTTTCAGTCTTTCACTCTGTACATCCATGTGTCCATCTATGGCCAAAATACTTTAGAAAATCGGACACAACTTAACCAGCCGAAAACATAAAAAACATCACCTACCACAAATACAGGGCACAATGTTCTACACATAACTGAACGAGATAATTAATGTAACTGTTGAAAGCCCAAGTTTCAGCTGTCAACACATCGAAAGCCCTAGTCACAGCTGCCAAAAAGCTGAATGACCTAATTTCTGCTTTAAAAATGCTGATTGCTGTTTAGTTCTCATTACTATTATTTAACCATTGATTAGATTTCATCAAAATTGCAAAGGACTCGTACATACAAACCCTAGTTATGCATATTGTTTGCACACTATGTTGGGATCCATTCAATTTTCACAGTGTTACTGCCCTTTAAATTCTATATTTTTATTTGTGAGCAGTTGAAGCTCACGTACCATTATCTAGTGTGTTTTTCATCTTGTGTGATTGCTTTTGTTAGACCAGGCTTCGCGAAAAATTTTGATTCAGACTGACAGAACATCCTGTATTTTTCTATTAGACAAAAAGTAACATTTACTTATTTTACCCATTCGGGCTGACAAGTATAAAAACATTTTTGCGGAGCCTGTAAACTGAGATAGGAAGCAACCAAAGAAAATGGGTTTTAGATTGATTTCCAAACTTATGAAACTTGTAATACTCTTAGATCATTTGTCTTCCATAGGACTGATTGAAGTATTTTCATTATCTAGAGATATTGCCCAGGATTCACCTTATACTTTTATTGAGTATGTATACTGTGTTCAAAATTCAACACTTGGTGTTCTTTAGTGTTCCCCATGTTCTCATACAGAGTTTTAAAACGTTTGAACTTTATGTTTAATGTATTTAAATGGATGCCACATTTGTTCAACTGATACATTTGTTTTGGTCTTGCCTGTTATACATTATGCTAAAGTTTGCATAGGTTTAGAAGTACTAGTACTGATTTTTATACATGCAATATTTATGGGTCAGACATGGCATAGCTATGTACTGTTTGTTATTGTGTCTATGGTCTAGTATGAAGCAGTGAGTGTTGTGTTATTGTTACTTTGTTGTCGAGATGTTTGTCTCTTCTTTATTCATGAGTTGTTGCTGTTTTATTGCATAATTATATATATGCAGACTTTAAGTTGATAGGGTTCAGGTTCTTTGCCCAGCTGAAGTTGAAGTCATCAGTGTCAAACTGTGTCAGGAAATAATTTGATTTTTCAAGTCTGCAATTAATATAATGTTTTTTTCTGAAATGATTATACTTTATTGAAATGTGTACATTCATAAAAATATTTGTATAAAAACATAAAAGGTTTTATCACACATTGGAAATTGCAAATTTTTGTGTCAAAATCCTACAAAAAGTAATCACTGAAATTCAATATAAATCACATTGCTATGTTCTCCAATCTATTATCCAGGTGCGCACCTATAGAATCATAGTATATCAATTATATTTATTCCATAACTCATTGAATATTAAAGCATGTAAAAATCTGTTTTGTATTTAACATAAATTTAAAAGAAGGCATTTGTGTAGACACTTTCTATTCATTGGATTAGTTGCAGACTTGAAAAATCTAATTATTTCCTGACTTGGTTTCATTCTGATAGCTTCAATTTTAGCTGGCAAATTACTGTAAATTGAGTTTGTTGGTAATTAATATATTATGTTCTATACTGTACATTTGTGATGCAATATTTTGTGGAACTGTTGAATATGACTGAATACAAAAATATGTGTTTTTGCATAGTAACAGTGGCCTATTTGTAACAATCATTATTATGTGTAGATGAAGGTGACAGATCAAACTTTAATCATAGGTAGACCTTGTCGTTCAATAGACGCTGCAAATGTATTAATTGCCAAGTTGGTCCGAACATGTGTCTCTTACAAATTCAGATCAAGTGCGAATAAAATCATCTGGGGTAAAATAACTAGTAAACTAGGCCAAATAATACGAACTTATGGTGTATGCATTTCCATGTATTTCCGTGAATCGTAGACTGATTACTGGGCGACATAGGGCCATGTTGGCCTTCTTGTTGTTATGATACTGTGAATGTTTCTATGCTCATTCTTCACAAATAACTCAAAATATGTTACTCATTTATCTACTGTGACATCGAAAAAATATTCTATAGAATGCTTGCCGAAATAAGAACTAGTTTTATAGCCCGAATACGTCTGTATTTGGATTTCGTTGGTTGAGGGCTTTAGTATTTGTTTCTTCATTTACTATTATGTGTTCTTCATAGCTTACTTATTTCCTTCTGTGATCTATTTCTACGTGCAATTTCTTCTGTTTTTCTACACCTTTATATAAGTAAAAAAACTATATTATATAATTATGTATATGTTGTAATAAATACAAAAAGTATGTTTTGGTTGTTTCTTTTCATTAGTATCATATAATTATGTCATTTATATCAGAAAACCTCGAACCTGTTTCGTTTAAACAAGCATGTATATATGACTGCTCTACCTGCAAGTAGACAAACACTAGAGAGGTTTCAATTGCAACGTGTACGACTACTTGTACGTGTAGCTATCCGTACATATATACGTACACGTTGCAATTGAAATTAGAGAGGTTGCGAAAGGCTTCGTGTAACGTGTACGTGAATACTACTTTTGGGTATTTCGTCATCCAGGTATGTGTAGTTTTTACAAATAGCCGACGTGTAACAGACAAAAATATAGTGTGTACTATGTCATACAGGTATGCGTAAGCACGGGAAACCCAAGATTTTATCACCGGTAGTCTCAGTGAGTTTATAGAATAAAATATACTCTTAGTTTATTTGCATATTTAGTCCTGAAAAGGACTTTTTACAAAGCAACAATAATACAATTAAATAAACAGCATGGTGATATCAAAGGGATTCGACCCGGTAAAAATATCTTTCACATCATTTATTCTATACTATGAATATCTAAGACAGGGATCTTAGTTTATGACTGGCCCTCATATACCCAACTCAACATTATGTCCATTATTTTAAACAAGCCGAATACAATCATTTAATTTGTACTGCACACTTCAAGACAATATAATATTATACATAAAACATACAACTTTTATCAATACATGTACACAATGTCGCCTGTGTCGGGCATAGAATGTTCACAAAATGTGTAAAACCCGGTTTGACGACACAACCCTGCACAGACAGAAACTAGAAAACGGCCTTCGATAAAGAAGAGAAATTATTTGCAACTTACCGCCACCTATATGTTTCTGTTCCGCTTAAATAGACGAAAGCAGCAATTCAACAACATTGAAAACAATTCGCCGACTTTTGCCATTGTGACAGCACGGCTTTTGTTACGAGTAATTTGAATGGCTGAAGAGTTGCATGGTATTACCTGAACACCAATCATTTTCTATATTGTCACATGATCCGTCACGTGATACTACAAATGGTCGAAATGAATGTACATATTATAAATTGAATATCAGTTCTCCCTGAACTCGGATTATCGTCTATTTAAGCGGAACAGAAACATATAGTTGGTGGTAAGTTGCAAAAAATATGTCCCGCTATCAAATCGTCGTACTAATATTCTGAGATCGTGCGTAAATAATGATTTCTCTTCTTTATCGAAGGCCGTTTTCTAGTTTCTGTCTGTGCAGGGTTGTGTCGTCAAACCGGGTTTTACGCATTTTGTGAACATTCTATGCTCGACACAGGCGACATTGTGTACGTGTATCGATAAAAGTTGTATTTTTATGTATAATATTATATTGTCTTGAAGTGTGCAGTACAAATTAAATTATTGTATTCGGCTTGTTTAAAATATTGGACATAATGTTGAGTTGGGTATATGAGGGCCAGTCATAAACTAAGATCCCTGTCTTAGATATTCATAGTATAGATGTGAAAGATATTTTTATCGGGTCGAATCCCTTTGGGTGATATATGGCGAGAAAGTATGCGATATGATATTATACCAAGTTAGAAAAATATTTTATATATGTAACAGATGTATATATGTGTGAGACGAATTTAGGCCCGGATTCGGGAGAGACAGTATTTTTAGAAAATTTACAGAAGCTGAAGCTTTTGTACTGATATTATATGTTAAGCACAACCTCTCTTATTATCTGAGAGATTGTGCATTACATACGATATTATTGTACAAAACAAACATGTTTTATGAATAACAATTGTATAGTGTTTCCATTATAAAGTTTACCTTGTCGAAACGAAATACAAGGCATACTTAATGGTGTAAGGTTACATTCATAAATGATTTAAATAACATATTTGAAATGAAACTGCAATACATGTAATAATGCACACGACAAAATAACAATAAAATAAATGATAATTGACAATAAACAAACATTTAAGATTCGGTATATGTACATGTTAAACGTGTGAATGACCAATCAGTACAATTACGATAAATTGGCATGAAGTTTTCCCTTTTCGATGAAAGCATGGTGAATAAAAGTGGCTAGGTTTCTAATATCAGATACATTTTCACTAGTAATTAACTGTATAAATTTGAACATATTTGGATTTCTCCAATAATAAGGTTTGAGTAATGTATTACTTTATTATTTATTTATTACTTAATTTATTATATAAACACTCATTATGGATTCACGAAGAAATCATGTTACAACTGCCATGTGATGTTACACGCACACGTTGTGTTTCGCAAGCCAATTTTTATTGCAACGCATACGTATTCATGTACGGGTAGCTACACGTAGTCGTAAACGTTCGATCGCAACCTCTCTATTGTCTTGCAAAAAAAATGTGTGGTGTAAAATCAGATGACAGTTCTAAAATGATTTATTTGTGAATTAATAAGTGTTTATATAAACACAATGAGACCACAGGCTAGAAATATTGCTTTTCCCATGCATACGCATACCTGTGTGACATAGTACACAGCATGTAGTATTCACGTACATGTAACACGTTGCCTTTCGCAACCTCTAATAACTTGTACATAACTTCATGAGGCCAATGATGTGGTGTATTTGGGACCAAACCTACCGGGAGTGAGACATTCCACATTGCGCCCCGAAGCGAATGCCTTGATACAATTTACATATCCAAATACAACATATTTATGTACAATATATAGCTTTCGAAAGTCTTCGCAACATAAAAACATACTCTGGACATTATTTTTAAACTAAGAACAAGCAAAAAAGCTCACACAATGCCTATACATGTGGTGAATAAAAGGAAATAGCCAAAACACAACAATTTCAATTTCAGTGTATCAACACTAGTTACCATATGTTCAAAACAATTATATAACATTTCTATGGTTGGGTATGAGGAATTGCGGGCATTCTACCTGCAAGCACCAACATCTGCAGTAAGTCTTTCTGTGGTATGTCTGACTCACCATCAAATGGCAGTCTATACTTCTCTGCATTTTGTCCCTTTTCATAATAGAGCTTTCCTTTTTGGTAATTCCTGAAGGCGGTCATATATGTATATCCCATTAAATACAGCGTGTTAGCATACTTTTCATGACATTTTGGAGCTATTGACAAATATTGTTCATACAGCTTCAGGGCTGAATTTGGATCATTCTCCCCGTACGTGTATGCAAGGGAATAAATGGCTTGCAGATTTGTGTTATCAATGTCATAAAATTTCCTGAAGCAGTCGAATGCTCTCTCTGTTTGCTCTGTAGACATATACCTTGATCCAAGCACGAAATAAGCATGGCCTAACAAACTCCTTTCGCTTTTGACGCTCTTATATTCTTCTAGCTTGTGAGCAAACTGCTCAAGAGCTCGTATGTAATCTTTAGACCCTTCATAATCCGACTTACCAATGCCACGCAATTGAACGATGATAGAAACCTGGAAGTATTCTACAAAAGTGTCATTTGGCCTCAATCGCATGTAGTCATCCGTCCAAGTACCAATGTTCGGCGGGAGCATGACCTTTGGGTACTGTTTCAGTAGATGGTCGGCAAGAATATAACCTTGAATGTAGTTATAGAACCCTGGTTGCAGAGCCTCACAATCCCTTAAAAGCAAACAAAACGACTGAAATAATTTGCGCAGACAATGTCAGACATAGCATTGCATAGCCGCACAGAATAGAGACTGGTCATACACTTGTGGATTACTTTAGTACAAATTATTAAGTTTATTCGGTAATTATATAACGAAAATACATAATTAAACATGAATAATTTGTTTAGATTCAACTTATAGCGAAGTAATTACATATGAATAGTGTAATATTAAACCACAAACAACAACTTACATAGAAGTCAAAACCCTATCCTTTTGGAAGCTATGAAGGGTCCAGAACCCGTATTCGATCATTTTGAGGGCTTTCATTGTATGTTGAGCCGTTGGGGAATTGGGATACTGCAGTAGAAGTTCTGGAGTCACCTTTCCTAAATGTGTAAATAAATAAAATACTTTGATAGTGGTGATGTATGTTTAATAATGTTTGAGATCATACGTCATGTGAATGTTAGAACCTAAATCTGAACAAACTTTAATACCTTTATTCAGTATTATCGAGGTTACTGATTTTAGGCAATGCTTACATCATCTGTAAAATTAAAGATACAAATGCAAACCAATGTATGGTACTAATTCAACATTTGAACTAATTAGTATGAAATCCTTCCACTGATTGGGTTATAGACATAATATACAATTAAAGCATTTCTCAGTCAATACTTTAAACAGGATTTCCGATTCAATTATCATAATAATGTAGTACAATTTTGTTTTTGCTTTTTCAGTTATAAAACAGCAGAACCACACAGAGAAGGAAAAATATATTCGTTAAAAAAATGCCCGTATTTGCAGGTTGGTGGTAATTTGGGATTCTATTGAAGACAGGTTGCCTTAAGACAGGTTGCCTTCATCGACACAGTGAGACAATAGGACAATTTTCATTGAGCTGTTAACAGGAAAATCCTTTTGAATTAATAGACTATAAGTTCCAATATGCTAACAACATACGAAGTAAATGCATATACATGTACTCACCTCTTTCGTTTTTGAGAAGATTGGCAGAACTTTGTTTATGACTCAATGCTTCTCTGTCCATCGACGTTAACTTTTCTTTGATAAAGTCTTCCATTCTCTTCAGTTCCTGAGAAGTTTTCTGATTTTCAAAGACTGGACGGCTCCTTTAATACATATAGTAAAAACTATTATTAGAATTAAATATGCCGCGTGAGCAGAATGATTGTATGTAATATTATAAATGGCATATCCACCTAACACTATGGATGGAACTTCTCCAAACTACAAGGGATATAATCTTTGGTAGTCCTCTATCAATATTATTATAGATCTACCAGTTCTAGGTCATTGCATAATTACTAATTAGCATCTTCGAATACCAGCCATCTCAAGAATGAGGAAAAGTAACGTAATGGATTTAACAGTTGTGTCCAATATTTGACCTAATCATAGCCCATGGAATGATCTATCAACCTATTCTAACCAGATCTTCCACATTGAAGCAAATGGCAGATACCCAGCAGGTAGAGGACATGGTCGTAGACAATATTAGGGAAGTACATAACCCATAAATAATGTTCTTTTTCTAGATCGATAGCGTTAGTAGATCTACTGTCCGCGAATAAGATTCATTAGAAAATAAAAGAAAGTTACGAAAATCATTTAGTCGTCCAGTATTACTCCGTTTTATTTCTTAATATTAACCATATCAGTTTTTGATACAAGTACCTGTTTCCAGCTTCCATGAATATTTTAATAGGTAAATATGATCGACTGCTTGATCCTGGCTCAGTAATATTTAATGACTGCGCAATATGGTCACCGACACATTAATAGGGTAGTATAGTCATTGTTAACCAGTTACTGACCATCTTCTCGCTAGCCTAGTGACTGAGCGTTCGCTTCGAGTGCCGGAGGTCTCTGTTTCGATCCCTGGCCGCGTCATACCAAAGACGAAATAAAAATGGTACCAGAAATTCCCTTGCTAGACGCTCAGCATAAAAGGAAATTGATAATCTACATTCTACCAAGTGCACCTTTATGACAACAAAACTAAATTATTGACATGCTGCTGAAGAGTACACACACCCTCAATTTTCTCATTGTAAATACGTTAGCCACCACATTCCCCATCCGCTGTCTACGTTAGTCAAACCATTTCGACGCAATCTATACAGGGATGCCCGTATAAGCGTCGAAACCATAAGTGCCCAAAATCCGGTGCATTTTAAATTTTCATGAAATTAGCATTTTAAGCCAAATTCTGTAATTTTTCGGCTCTGTACATGTTAAATACAATAAAAGAACACGAAACCCGTCGAATACCTAGTATAATTGGCCGTTATAATCAGAAAAACAATAAATAAACCAGCGCGCACCGTGTCCGTAAATCTCATGTAAACAGCGCAAGTTTAAAGACCGTTATCCGAACTGACCGGATTCGACCGGAACATTATTCGAATCGTTAAAACGAGCCTAAAAAGCTATCACTCATGGTGTTTTTTGTTTGTTTGTAGTTTTCTAACAAAATCATCTTAATTCCACTACAAATGTTCGTTAATTTTCTGTGTTTTAGCTTTAATCTAGCTCATTTTAAGGTTCGACTCGATTAATTTTTTTGCTGTGTCCGTTTGTTAGAAATCGAGCGCGCCAATTTCTGAGTATTCTGATTGGTCGATAAGCGAATGACGTTTGACGCAAACAATAACAATAAGAACGATGGCTGAAATTGAGGTCATAATTGCGATATAGTCGTGTTCAAGTTATCGGATGGACACGTTGCTGTGCATTTTTTAAAATGTTATCGGTGTCTATCGCGAGATAAAGGTTCATTCTTCGTATACATGCTATATATTTCATAGTGGTTTGACGTTTTCATATATTTTTTAAGAGCTGAAAGTGCGCTAAAAAAATGTGCGCAATCTCCGACCGTGTTTAGGTCGAGTTAGTGTCTGTCTGTAGTGGCTGGACCGTCAGAATTTAAAGCAGCCGCTTGCAGACAGCTTATCTGTCTACTGTCTACGTGAGCCGCCTATGTACATTCCACACCCCACCCACTCGTACAATTGAAACCGAAAGTAAGAAGGTTATAATGGAATTTATGTATTAACATTTTGATTGAAATGAAGTAAATTCGTTTTTTAAGCCTACATAAAGATTTACAATAATTATTATTGTGCTTTTAAGTTAGTATCTTACCTGGAATCTAAGTAGTACACGGCTTACATTTATTTTTAAAATAGCTCAATATTGGATAAAACCCGTCTATCTCCGTATCACGTGTATAGAGATGTAGAAATGCTCTACAGGGTGTCACACCGGTAAAACTTTGTACTATCATTTCTATGCAAAATAACTCAATTTCATGTCTCTCCCTGGATCACACTGATTTTCCAAATTATTTCTTGTGGCCGTTCCATAGAATACATACACTGTCCTCCAAACTTAGTCACAGAAAGTGGTAGGTTGATAATGTTGGTTTTCTGCTATTTCAAGTCTCCCGGGTAGACTATGCTATTTTCCAATACACAACAGCTGATTTCGGCCGAAGCACCCACACATTTCCAGCCCTCGGCCAGGGTATAGTTATCCTCAAAAAAATCAATTAAAGACTGTTAGCTGTTTACAGAAAGTCCATATTTGAATTATATACAGTAATTTTGGTCAACAATCCACAGTTTCCACAGTCAAACAGTACTTGAACAGAACAGAATTAAAGTTTTGATAGAAACTATTTTAGCATACTACGACCCGGAAGTACTTTCACCGGTGTGACACCACAGGCGTAATTTGGGTGAATCGGCTCCCCCGTTTTATCGTTGTTATTGAAGCCACGAGGTATGATGTGCGTTAAACAATAGTGGAAACGCATAACTGTGTATAAAACTTAATTTTTATTCCGAATGAATGTACATCTATAGATGTGGCATTTGTAACCTCCAGTGATGTATAAAATTGGCCACATGTTGACCTTTTCATTTTTTTAATTTACCTAGTAAGTTCGATTTTGAAGCAAATTCTACGACTTATGTTACAGGGGCCCATTCGGGCTCCGCAGGTAACGTGGTAACGCGCGCAACAATGATGGCGCTCCATGATGATCTACCGGAAGTAGGTGTGTAGGAGGAATATAAGACAACCTCACAATTCCGTTTTATATGCTATTTTAATGTATCGTTAATAATAAAAGTGTCCACAGAGTAACGTAATATAAGTAAAATTCACAAAGTTAGTATCTTTCACACAAAGTCAAGTTATATAGAAGTGTACACGAAATCACTGAGAATATTGTCAATAAAATATATACTTTTTAGTCACAAAGAAAATGTTATCACTTAGACGGTGTCACCAATACTGTCTTCCTTAATTCCTTCTTTCATTCCCCGAATCATTCGGGGTGACCACGTGATGGTCAATTTACCAATCAGATATCAAACCGGCATAACCATAATCATAAAGTAGAAGGCGGGGTTTTCCAGCAGGAGTCAAATAGATTTAATAATATTCATTTATAATCTTTTTACGATTGCTTAATACAAATCTATGATATCTTATCGATAATTAAAGCATCGGACCGGTCGTAAACATTATGTAAGGGAGATAAATGTTCCCTCCGTCGTCATCGTAATTGATTATATCATAGATAGCAAATGGTATTAAATCATTTAAGTGCCTTAACAGTCAATCTTGTATTAACATATATAAATGTCAGGTCGCTTTAACGCTAGTGTTGCCTAGTAACCGTTTAAGTCGATAAACTGTTTGTATATCATTTAAAATAACTAGGAAAAATAAAGAATTAGACAAAGACGGAAACAAAAAATCGTAATTTTGTCCCTATAATACTTATATGAATCACTCTCTATACCTCATTCCTACAGTCAACATTTCGCCACAAGGATAGGAGAGACAAATTATATGTTTCGTCATTTTAACAGGGTGTCAAGCAAGGAGAATATTGGTATCAGTTGTATGTTGTAGTCACTTGAATTGTATACATGTGTACGACTAATTTGCATGTCTAATGCCGAGAGTATTTTAGTTTTTTTAACGATTACTTCTACTATCACATGGCAATTATAACGTTGTCAGTGCACACTGACGACGTTCAAGGTTCGCCTTAGGCTTATTATAAAATTATGCGTGAGTGAGTAGGGAGTGCCTTACATTCCTTGCTATACTTTAATCTGTTCGTGATGCAGATAACGGCGTTAGAACAGTGGTAAGGCTTTCATTCATTCATTCACACGTTCATCCATTCATTCATTCTTTCATGCATTCTCTCACACTGTCATTCCTTCATGTAGATGGAAATCATGTTTGTGACATTTTCTGACCGTTTCAGTTCTTTCTTCAGCTTCCTTATACAGGTCAAAAATCCGATGATTGATTTGTGATTTGTCCACAGTTGGGGTGGGGCAAGAATGTTTTATGGTTATATGCACAAGTCTCAAAAATATTTTCAACAAAGCCTTGATGCTTATAATGGAGATAATCGTGTGAAGGATAGTGTACGTATTATAGCATACACTGTCTCCCTTGATCAGTGAATCATTTATCTATAACTATACAATGTACTTCATTTAAATTGTAGTCGATATCTAGACCGTTCATGTAGCTATTCGGTGTCCGTACATGTGTGTCTATGAATTATATGTACACTATCACGAATACTTTGTCTTTCATTGAAGTAAAACATCATTAATTCGATTACATGATTTCACCCGGCCTCATTCGGCAGTGGAATGACAAAATGCCACAGCCCACTAGGAGTGTCAAATACCGGTCTTTTATGAGATTTTTTGTAAACCCTACAGTATTATACGTGTCATTTCAAGGATACAACCGTGTTTCTTAATAACGTGGACATTTCACGATCATGCAAATATTCAGTTGTATCAATATCTTGCCCTCCAGTCAGGATTTGAGGACTTTTAAAAGTCTATTACGTAGTATTATACCATGTGACTGCCATGTGGTTCATACAATACACCAATGACATTCATGATGTTAATACATACGAGCATGAAAGTATTGATAATAAACAATAAGTACAAATCGCTGACTTAGAATTAGAAGGTCGTAAGTACAAAATCGCTATTTTGAGAATGAAAACTACTCTTTACTTATGGAAAGGAAAAACAAAAAAAGCTTTTTCAACTTCAGTTTGGTCAACATTACCTGTTTCGATTTTAATGAAAATAGGCTCATAAGAAGCGCCATGTGATGTACATTTCAAATATGTACGAGTCTTATAAGATCGTAAGTAGCACTTACGACCTTCTCATTCTAAGCCAGCGAAATGTCAAATGTAGATAATACAATTTTCTCGTATTCGATCCTCGGAAACAAAAATAGCAATGTAGTATACATAAGGCAATCTTAACTAAGGACGAGCGCTGATTCAGTTTAAAGTGGGGAATGTAATTTGGTTTCTACAAAATATAGTATTGCGTACGATCCTACAGATAACCTTTTAGATGACCCATCAATCAATTCTAACACCAATTTAACCATCAGCAAGGTCGACTCTTTTATCCGACTCGGATCCAGGAGATTAAGGATAAGGAAGGTCGACTCTTCAACACTACCAAACCAAATCGAATATTTAGATTTGTTCTCCTAGAGACATCGAAATAGCACACATATCTATAGCATACTGGGGTGCGGTATGCTTCTATAAAAATGGGTGAAAGCTTTGAAATCCGAAGAACTTGAACTCCTCAAAAGTCGACAGTAATATAGGGAAATTAAAGAATAAGAGGCTTTTTGGTATTTTCATTAACCTTAAGTTCAGGCATGCGCCTGAAAACTTTCGCCCATGTGTAAAACCGTACATATATGTATTCAAATGTTAGTATTCATATGTATAATTTTAAACATTAATGAAGGTTTACTGCATACGAGTATGAATCAAGCACTGCATTGGGGCATTTATTCATGTAGGAATCGTATTTAGTCACGAACATTTTGGTAGGGCCAGCCAGCCAGCCATTCAGCCAGCCAGCCAGCTAGCCAGCCAGCAAGCAAGCCAGTAAGCAAGCAATGAATTTTACAATAATGCAATCTTTCATATGGGTATCATCGTACAAATGATTACAATCAAGTTTGTTAGATGCATTTTTATTGAATGGTATGAACACAAAACTTCGGTTTTCAGCTGTATTATTAAAATACACGCAGACACTAGTGTCGCATTCTTTATCCTGGTGCATTCTTGATATCGTACGTGTGACTAGGTTCTCGGGATAAGCGGTGGGGAGTGTTAACATAGAAGTAAGGACGCCCGCTTCGGGATCGAGAGGTCGCAGGTTAATTCCATCCCCGTCTGCACCTCTCGTAAATTTCTCTGAGCAAGAACAACCCACATTGCTCAAATTAACTCCTGTGTGAATGGCTACCCGAGCGAGTCAAACGCCAGTGTGCTGTGGCTGCTAGCCACACATATTTTAACAAACGACTTGCGACACAATGGTCGGGTGTTAAGATATACAGTCGATTGAACGGATGCATGTCTGTAAAGATACTTTAACTATGTACTTTTTTACTATAATATATACTCATTTTATATCCACGAATTGTGCATACCGACGTATCGCAGTAGTTCTTGTGAATTCAGTGGAATATATTTTACCAGTACTGAATAAACTAGTGATGAACAATCAATTGTGTTAATCAAGAGCATATCAAATGCACTTCGACTATTGAGTTCGGGGCATGTCTGTTATTCTATTAATTATTCAACTTGCAAAGAAAGTGTTAATGTTATTATATAGTGTACCAAAAGCCCTGGTGGTATACAAAGTGCCAGATTATATCAACGGGGATGTTCAGACTCCATCAAACGTGCAACTAACACGAACTCATTCAATTAACAGCGTGTGTCATTTCACACGCAATTTAATAACATTAATTTAGTGACACGGATGTGAGAATAATGGTGGTTATTCTGTTTGACATGAGAGAATCCTTAAGGCGTTCACAAAACACAAAGCTGATAATGAAATGTCTGGTACACTCATTCGGCTTGCATTAACTAACATGTTAAATACATTGTCCACAATTAACATAATGCACAAGAATTAGTAAGTGTACGACAAGGATTGCTCTTCTTTAAGACTTCTCCACATGTAAAGGACCTGACCATAGCCATAACTAAACAAAACATTCCAACACTAGAATTGTACCCGCAGTGTTGGTGCATCACTCTGCGGACTAAAATACTCGGACTGACGAACCCCATTCTAAGAATAATGAACAAACTAGCATTTACGCATCATTGCTAACTCATCTTGAACACTGAACTTAACTCTAGTAATTCACTCTCCATGAAGAACATTAAGAACTGCTGCAGTACTAAATAAGTGTAGAAATTGATATAAACATTCTAAGCATGGAAAACACTTTGTAATGTTGATGTTCATGTTCAATACAGAAGCTTCCTGGCATCGTGTGAGGTTAGTATGATATCAATTTCTTTGACAATTGACCAATTTCACTAAGTGAGTAATACATGTTTGTTTCCTCCTGTTTCCATTCTGGCAAACATTAGACTCTGTCTGACTACATTATCAAAGCGTGACAGACAATTTATATTACGCCTTAACACCAAGCCAATGCAAACCGTGGGACAAAATGAGCCGTTATCAAGAAAATAAGAAAATACAAGATGATTGAATGGCACGATTGTTTATTTGTGGTTTAATGTATCACCAGCAGTAGTCTCAGCATTAGGACATTGTCCGCTGCCATTGTAATCGCACTCAGTCAACAAGTCAAGGAACTACCAATAAACTCTAAACACCAAGAAATGGTGAAATTATACGAGTACATTACTAATGACTTGGACAAGTGGCCTTACTCGAACGATCGAGTCTAGGAAAGTATCCGCATGTCGAAAGGGAAATCTGGTGAAAAGTGGCCATACAAAATTAAAGCACAAACAGAGTCAAAAACGATTGAGAACCCAGTAGACCGTTTGTAAACTTTAAGGTACTTTTTATTTACCATTCACACAAGTGAATTTTATTTGGTACATGTACTTTCTACATATATGAATGGCCACGACACATACATGTGCACTGATATATTATGCTCGATTAAGTTTGCATGTACAGGATAGTTTCTAAATATCTTATTTTTAATTGAAAAGTGGCTTGGAAACCCCATCGTAAAACATGCATTTATTCTCAACATAAATAAGCAGTAATGGTCATGATACATTTTGTTGTCCATGGTCAAATGGTTGTTGCTGAGACGATGATATATATCACGAGGTCACGCGGTAAAATCACAAAGTGTAAGACGAAACATGGTTGGTTTAAAGAATAACCGGTTCTATGCGCTTAGTCATACACATGTCAATAGGAATACAGAACTGTTGATTCTCAGCTTTGGAAATGCACTCCGGAAGTAGGTCCATATATCAATGGAAACTTGCGGCTAATTGATAACCTCTGATTGATCAATATTTGGGGTTAGAAATTGGTTTCTGTTATATATTCTATATCCGCCTCCTCGATAGCCTAGTGGTTGAGCGTTCGCTTCGAGTGCGGGAGGTCACGGGTTCGATCCCTGGCCGCGTCATACCAAAGACGAAATAATAAAAATGGTACCAAAAATTCCCTCGCTAGACGCTCAGCATAAAAGGGAAACTGGCTTCTCTTCTCTCATACCCTCGTGGCGATGGATATCATCAGGAATGAGGTGTCGAGAGTGATTAATATAAGTTTGAAAAACTTGTTTCACAATCGACCTTAAATAAATTAGTATAAACTATATGTTCTATATAAGCTTAAAAGCAACTGTATTACTTCCAGGACTTACACTAGCGCAACATTCCACGAGTGGTCTAACGCGTTAATATCTCGTATTGCTATGTGACAGTACGGTTTCGAATCCCAATTTAGGTGCAAACTATTCACTTAGACTATCATTCAAATGCCATTTTGTTTCAAAATATAATGAAACGAAATGCTGTTTAAAGCCAACCCGAGTGAATACGAGCACACTATATCCATGTACAATAAAGATTATTATTCATATATTAATACTTGAGATTAGTGATGAATTTTCCCCGTGTTAAGTAATTTTTCTACGCAACCCACTTAAAGCAAATAAGACCAGTTCATGTTTCCCAGAGGTCATGTAGTCTCCGTATATGCCGTCCGTAAATCATCAGTAAGAATAATTGATACCAGTTCGTAGATTTATTACCAATTATACTAGACCCAAATTTATCGAATAAATGCGGTTACGGACACAAGTAATCAATACAATCTTCCGAATTCGTGATATAGTTGCATATTAAAGTTTCTGACTTTCATAATGTAACCCGTGTATGCTGAGCTAAACCTGAATTCAGACAATTGGTTTTATTTCTATTGCTTTGTTTGAAATTACAAATCTGGATTACGATCTGACCCAATTTGGTTGTTGCCTAACTCCGCGACATTGACTTCGAATTTACAGTAATTTACAGTATAATAACTGCATGTGAATTCTCTAGTTGCGTGTCTAGATAACGTAGAAGAGACAGAAGCCGAAAGGATATGAATCGACCTATCAGTACAAGTTCTCAATTTCATATGCAATTATTGGTTGTAGAAAATGGAATGCAAATGTGCCAGAGGAAAACTAGCATGACGGATGCATTTCATTAATTCATTGCTAAATCTCTTAGGCTGATTTGCGAGTATACGCTTGTGTTGCATTGCGATGGTGGGGTTATAACTTTGAGCACGGACAAAAGTCATATTCGAAGTACAAAACATTAAATTCAATGTATATGTAGTTGATGGTTACAAAAGTGTTAACGATGTTCGTACAAGGCAAAAGCTATTTCAAATGTTTCCCGTTCTCATTTATTATATACTCACTAGTATTAAACATTTCACAAACATGTGCGTCTAATAGAAGTACACCATTACCTTATATAATCTCAATGTAAAGGCATACATCATCAGTAATGCGTGTTGACGTGTTAATGTGTCCCTCATGCACATTTACAAAAAGCGGTTCAAATTTGAAGCCGTATTATAAGTTTAATGGAACACTCTCTTCCCAGTGTTTTCAACCATGTACAACATGCTCCAATCAGTCTGCATATTTGTACACAAACAGTAAAACCGATGCTATTACTTTTATGATATATATCATTGTTACATAGCATTAGCTTATTTTGTTGTTTTTTTCTTAGCTCGTTTTGCGACAGATTTATAGGAAACTCAGAACAGAATTAGGATGTTGAAGACATAATTTAGATATTTTGTCTTACACTAATGCAGTCTTTGTCACATTCATGTATCAAAACTCTTAAAAGCTAATTCAATTTGATACACACAATGCTTTACACGCAACTATGATTTCAGAATTTAAGTTATATTTAACCGTCAATGAAAATGCACCACTGTCTCAAGATATAATAAAAAGTCATTATGAACTACAGACACAACCTACGTTTGTACAAAACGTTTACTACATCCAAAACAAAATTTTGTACACGTGTACATAAAATATTGTCTACACCAAGGGATCACTGAAATAATATGTAAACCAAGCTCCACGCGATGATAGCACAACAAGAGGTCTTCGAATAATATTCAGAAATAATCTCCCAATAATCTGATTAAGTACTGATATTCTTGATGCAATTACTGAATGCCCACTGGAACCATTTATTCTCCAACCAATAGTAGTCATACATGCGATTTTCTCTCTATATACTGATACCCTGTCGTCTAAGTTTCATTTATATTGTCCTATGGTCTTTGGCCATTAAGTATTGATAATAATGCCCATATCGCTGTTATAAGCACGAATAGAACTCAAATTGTTTACCGCTCTTGGTAGTTGCAAAAGGCGGGGTTTTTCTTTACGTTACAAGTACAAACGGACCATATGAAATAAAATAAAAAAGAGCGTGAGCCTGATCCGAAAAGCTCATTCTTTGTGAACATAGGGCATGTGTCACGGACATATCCTTATACAATGTACGGGTATATTTTGAATGACCTATGTTAAGTTATGAATGGAATGTGTACAATAGAATATAAGTTCAAGGTGGAGCTAAAGGATTAGCAACACGTTAACGCCCAAGGCCCAAACCTGTTCCAGAAATGATTTTTGAGAGCTTTACATTGTTCCTTGCAAGTTGAAGTTAATGTAAAGCCGAACTTCTATACAATAGTTTCACTTACCTTTAACGCACCCGGTGGATAACACCGATACACGCGAGACTACCTCCGAATTTCCAACAACAAGATAATAGAAAGTCGGACCGGTGAGGCAGCACTCAACTTAACCAGCCGAGCGTAGAAAACATAAAGATATAATAGGCTATACCACAAATACACGACACAATACCGTACACATAATTGAACGAGAAAATAAATTTTACCACTGAAAGTCCAAGTTTCAGCACGTTCATCTCTAGTTAGGTGGGAAACATTGAAAATCGTTTCTCAAATTTCAGGTCCCCGGCAGAGATCCGAACCAGGAATCTCCGGATTGGCAGTAGAGAGTGCTAACAACTCGGCCGTTCCATTCTATCCGATTTAAAATTTCAAACTTTAGGGGTCGATGTTGAGCGTATCTTATGTTTATCGCGGGGCTACTAAATGTTGACAGTATATTTACATTTCCAGAAGTATTATGTATACTTACATCCAAACAATCTCTGAACTGTATGTTGCTAGACGAATTAAAACAAACAATTCGCTGCCTTAGATTACTAAGTGATACTTACGACCTTATATGAATATAAGACCTATGCATGTTGTAAATCTGCATCACAAGGCGCATCTTATAAACCTACCTTAATGAAATTGAAAAAAGTTTGTGTTGACCAAAATGAAGTTGAAAATGCTTGTTTTTCCTTAAGTAAAGAGCAGTTTTCAAACAGTTTTTTCTTGTTTTCTCAAAACCGCATTTTTGAACATATGACCTTATTTTTCAAAGGCAGAGCAAAGTAGTTCAAGCACATACCTATAGGTACAGGTATATGTATTGATCTCTGGTTGCATAACGTATAAGTAATATGTAAAATGTGAACAGGAATTATGCATTGTATCCACACTCTTAAAAACAAACAATTCGCTGCCTTAGATTACTAAGTGATACTTACGACCTTATATGAATATAAGACCTATGCATGTTGTAAATCTGCATCACAAGGCGCATCTTATAAACCTACCTTAATGAAATTGAAAAAAGTTTGTGTTGACCAAAATGAAGTTGAAAATGCTTGTTTTTCCTTAAGTAAAGAGTAGTTTTCAAACAGGTTTTTCTTGTTTTCTCAAAACCGCATTTTTGAACATATGACCTTATTTTTCAAAGGCAGAGCAAAGTAGTTCAAGCACATACCTATAGGTACAGGTATATGTATTGATCTCTGGTTGCATAACGTATAAGTAATATGTAAAATGTGAACAGGAATTATGCATTGTATCAACACTCTTAATTATCAATGCAAACAATAACACAACAAGTCAAGATTCCACATTCTTACATAAGCGTTGACAAAGTGGCGTTTATGCGTTGCCATACATGTTTGATAGTCACACTGTAATATCAAAATGCGACGATATTTTATAACTAGATGTACTTGTTGTTATATTTCTATTTAGAATATAACCTACATTATGAGCCAATGAAAACGCCGCATTTTGGCGGTTAACTGAAAATTTAATCATTAAAATTTTCTCTTCACAGTCATGCGTTGGCGCTACTTTCTATCGGCCAATCAGAATGCAGAATGTTATATTCTAAGTTAGTTAGAACATATTAAGTAAATTTTAATGACTAAAAAGGACTCGATTCGCTTCGCTCGCTCCGCCCTTTTTAATCATTAAAATTTACTTAATATGTTCTAACTATAACATAGAAACATCCTCAACTCTACAACGCTTAGTAATACCTAGTCTGATTCAACAACAAACAAGTTCATCGTAAAGTTTGTATTTTTTTATTTTGTCACACAAGTATGTTACCTATATCAACCCAACTACATCAATCTCATAATTACTCTTTTAAATAATTGTTACACTAATAAAATATGCAGCGTGAAAGAATTACTGACGATGCAGAAATAATACTATTACGAAGTAAACGATTTCACTGATTTAAAGGGACGGACAGGGTAGCATATGCCTTTCGATGAGTTGCTAGCAAAATATGACGCCGTTCGTTTACAAAAATGTAAATGAATCATCGATGCAACATACATGTTACACAAGTGGGCATTTTTCTCTAGAAGTAGGCGGACTCAACGTCCGTTTTCATGCCTTCGAAGGAATGTCCACGTCGTAAGGATTTTCGAGGCGGTACAGGTGATCTCTCAAAGGATTTTACTCTGACTGGATGCGGTCTAGATTTCAATGCTTCAAGTGCTTTATTTACCGGTTTCTTGTCGTCGTCAGACTTTCCACTATTAGATCGACTTAAATGCGATGTTCTACCAGTGGAGTTAGGACTTACTGATTGTTTAAACGAATTTTCACCACAGAAATTTGATTCAAAATGCATTTTTAAATTTGTATCAGCCTCTTTTTCAGGCCATGGACTATTTCGTCCGGAACTATTTCGTCCTCGCGGAGTATTTTCCTGATGACTAGACGAATCACTTAAGTTGCCCCTTTCCAAACCAGATGTAAACCCCGAATCTCCAAATTCGGTTTCAGCTTCATCTGTTCTCGTTGTGGCAAGAATGTTTGTTTGTCTCACTTCCACTGCTCGAGTGTTATCTTTAGTCTGCAAGCGAATTGGACTACTTGAGAAAGGGTTATCACTAACACTAGCTGGGCTAGAAGTTCTTGAGTTATTTGAACTTCGAGATACAACAGCCTGAGTTCTAAATTCGTCTTCATTCGAAACACTATCGAGGAATGGATTGGATCCTGAACTAGTGAAATCTTCCGGTTCCTCTTGAATTGATTCAAAACATAAACCAACTCCACCATAAACGTTTGTACCTGGACCGATGTGCATTTCCAACGCTTCTTCAAAACCTCTGTCAGTCTCCTCATCAAATATTGATGAGACTGGTGTAGATAGTTCACTGTGTGACAATCCTTGGTTTCTAATATCATAATTCATTGCAAACCTAAGATCAACACTGTTATGTGAATCACGTAGAGTGTCCGTGTCAGAATCCTGAACTAGTGGTTCATTTATTTCAGAATTTTCGTCCGTCTGACATTCTATATCGTCCATCCACGGTCTGTGCCGTGGCTCACCTTTATAAGGACTTACTGTCACGCTACTATTACTACCAGAACTAGCATTTTCATCGTCAATACTCGTGTTTTGTTTCTGAATGATTCCGCTTGAATCCTGAATAATTACATCCGGATATATACTTGATACTGTAAATCCCGTAGAATGTTCTAGGTTAATTCCACAATCAGAACTAGTGTTATATCTAGACCTGTTTTCTATATGAAAATTACCATCATTAACACACATGACACTTGGCATTGGTGCCATTTGATAAGAACGTTTCGGAATGTGTTTATTAATGTCCATATGTGTTGCAAAAGGCTGAAACGTGCGATTAGAAGCATTGTTTTCTAGTGGCATTGTAGTGACTTTATTTGTTCCAAATGAGGTCATCGCCGTGTGAATGTCTTTATTTTCGAAAAATGGACTACGAACACGCGTATGTGAATCCATACGATTTAGTGTTTTCATGCCAGACTTTGATGACGATTCCGTTTGTTCAGGTTTAAAACTTGACAAGTGGGTTTTACGAGTGTCCATGTTAAAAGAAGGAACTTTATGAATACAAACTGTGTCATCGAAATCAGACGTTGCTCTCCCGTCTATATCTTCCAGTGGAATATCACTTACAGTAATTTCAATTTCAGATTCGTCTCTTAAGTAAAGTTTACTTAAATCATCAAATGTATTGTAAATTCCAGCGCTCGTATCAAAATCATGTACATCACTACTTTGGTTAATTGAACGGTCCACGTGTCCTATAGTTTCCTGATGATATGTATGAGCCGCTCTTGCTTTTGCATTTACTAACTGACGGTCTGTAATTGAATCAGTATCAAGCACTTCATCTATATCACAAGTTGTATACGGCTCCCCTTGTTCACTTTCCGTTGAAGGAACTTGTCTCAATCTAGGTAAACTATCAGTTAGGTAGTCTGGGTGAAAGTCACTCGACATATAATAATTAAGTGAAGTTGTACCTGTATTGGTTGGAATCTGTTTTGCAACAGTTGGGACTTCCTGAACATCTACTACGGGTGATTTATCACCGGCTTCGTACCCTTCATTAACGAATATAGGCGGTAAATGTTTCTTACGCATTTGTTCCTTCCAATCGCGTCGTGAACGTCCAGACGAAGAACGTGTTATATCAAGTCTGGGATTTTGCAGCGGAAGGCGATGAGAGTGCTGTGATGCATTACTTGATGCATTTGATGGATGTCTGACAATGGCGGAGCCAGCTGAGATAGTTTGTGCGCGTCTTTGATATTCCAGATCCTGGATATCAACAGGTCTTTCATCATACAGAGAAGGTGGTCGCTCAACGTGAACTTCTCCATGAATGACGCCATTAGGGCATACTTCGGGCTCAGGGGCTCTAGAATTGCGATGTTCATTAAATAAAGTGTGCACGTGTGCACGAGGTTGGCCGTTGGTTTGACGAAAGTCACGTGGTGTGGCTTCAGATTTTATAGATCGAAGTGTCCCGGAAGCGCTTATACCTCCGGACCTTCCTATAGTGGATGATGGTCGTGATGGTACCACAGACAAACGGTCCCTCTCTCTCTGAGAATATGACTGCAGTGTACAGGAATACGGTTCTGGAAAATAAGAAACAAACGATTACAGATTAACTTAATTCAGAAAGTATACTATATGTATAGTATACTGAATATTGAATGCCGGTAATGTATTCCAAACACCAGGGTACTGTTATATTGAAACATTTACGCTAGCGTCAATATTTGCGCATATGCATTTTACTAAGACATCTCGTTTTCTATTGTAAGTTCTGACGTATTTGATGCACAGAAAGGGCGACCCTTAGATAAAAAAACATGAACGCATTTAAGAGTAATCGAACGCACTGTTGATTTTGACTGTGACTATGTTCCCGATGGGTAAGGTGCATTATCGGGGCTATTGGGAATAGCTTTTATAGAGTAGGCTTATCAAGCAATGTGGAATATAATTTATGAGTGGTACAAATTATGCAACTAATAACCGAAAACAACGATATATATTTGAATCGTAAATATGCCGTAGTTGATGCGAAAGTTATATTTCATGTGCAGATATTTTTTCCAGTTTTTACAAACCGCAAAAATACATATCAATTATACCATATCGTGTTTTATTACATTTCTGGACAACTATTGACATTCCCACGCAATGTTACCCTTTAAGTAACCGCAAACAATACACATTTATCAGTATTACTGTAGTTCTTCTAGACAGAAATGGTCATTATCATATTGACCGACCGTTTTTGTATTTCTTGTGTTTGCTGAAATGTTCAGATCTTTTTCTTCAGCAAAGACATGCACTTTTGAGACTTCAAAGTACTATATTTATTTACTTTCATATTGTAATTGATAATCCCATAACTAAACATTACATTTAGTTATAATAAACTTAAAAAATACACATTAAACTACACAGTCGGATATAAATAGTACAACAAAACATTACCATAACTCATTGAATAAGGTTATCGTAACGCTTAAAGAACTTTAGCAGATGAGATTGATTCTGTTCTTTTTTGTCTCGATGTAAATAATATTTGTTATTCAAGCTGAATTTGATCACCAGTTTAATTACAATGCCTTTAACATGATGTTTTATCAGTGTATGTTAATATTTGTTAAGTTACAATAAGACACACTAACCGTCTTCCTCGTGCTCTTTGTTTCTGAGCGCATAGACTTGCCACTGATAGATGAGAGCATGTCGGTATCTTCTGCTAAGAATCCACAATGTATGTGGTAATAACAACGCCTCCACACCAACAAGATAAAGGGAGATAATCTCCAAAGATTCTCTATCCATCTTGGTAAAAAGTTGAATACACTGAATAATCTGAAAATAGATAAAATAAAGTCGGATAATAGCGATAGGTACATCTTCTTTCTATTATGAGTGTACAAGGTAACATTGTAATGAAATGTGATTCGTTGTAATAGCGTTCTGATATGTAATGAGTTTGCTTGAGCACGTAATTCTACATAATTCGTTTGTCTATATGTGTGTAATATTATGTAATTATGTGCCCTTAAAAACTTGTAATGTTATGTTGATAAAGGGTGTCCAAAAAGAAAGTTTAAAGTTTTAATGTCTATTTATCAAGCATCTTCAGTCTGATATCACAAAGAAAATGTGCATATGTGTAGACAAACAATGTAAGTTGTTAGTGGTATCAGTTTTAAAATTATAAATTTTAGACAAATGTCATTTTGCTAACATTACCTTAGAAGATCAGTTTATACACATGTGCAAAATAAATGTAATTGACAGTTTCAAAGAACAAGTGCAAGAAGAGAAACATCAGAAGAACAAACATTGTGAATATGTCCGAATATACTACAAAAAACATCATGGACAAATAAGGTAATTTTAGAAAATTTACATTTAAGTTATAATCTTAAAATTGGTCACAAACAGAAAACAAAATTCATATTACGTCTGTACTTGTGCACATTTTCTTTGCGACAGCACAATGTGAGAATTTAATAATCAGACACTGAAACTGTAAACGTTCTTTTGGACACTCTGTACATATCGTCATATGGCCTGGAGTGGCAATCAATGTGTTAATCAAGTGTATATCGAATGCACTACGACTATTACGTTCGGGACAAGTCTGCTATTCCATGAATTATTCAACTTTCAAAGAAAGTGTTAATGACATTATATAGTGTACCAAAAGCCCTGGTGGTATTAAAAGTGCCAGAGTATATCAACAGGGATGTTCAGACTCCATCAAACATGTCCCATACACGAAATCATTTACTTAACGTATAACAGTATATGTCATTTTACACGCGTGACAGATGGGCGAATGATGATGCTAATGCTGTTTGATAAGAGAGCACCCTTAAAGCGTTTATATAGCACAGAACTGTCAATGACTATGCCTGGTTGATAATAGACTCATCATGTTTGCATTAACGAGCGAGTGCCCATGTTAAAAGCGGCGATAGCTCAATGGTAACGCACTGCACTGTCAATCCATGAGGTCGTGGATTTAATAACCGACATGGGGCTTTCTCTCACTCTGTCTCTCTGGTCAGATCATGCTGTATCTGCACTGGTAGAGGATGTACCTGCATCACTGTTACTGCAACATTCTATGTAAAGCGCCTTTAAATTTGCGCGTCGCATGAAAAGAGCGCTATATAAATCTAGTACTAGTATAGTAATTAATTAATTTTAAAAAAAACAAATATTTGCACACAAACTAGTATGACACATGTACTCGTCTGGACTAACAATTACTCCATATGGTAGCGGGATGACCATATCGAATACCATGGTTCAAACCCATTCCACGTCATTCTGTGGACTGAGATACTGGGACTGACAAATCCCGTTCAAAGAAGAATGAGCCAAACCTACATCATTTTTCACACGATTGTCGAAACAAATGTTATTTAGATAATTACAAACTCTATTTAACACTGGTTATCATTTTCTTCACCACCACAATACTAAAGCAATACAATCTCGGCTGTTGCCTTACTAGATGTCTTTAGAAATTAAGACTAATATGTTAAACAAAGATGTTCATGCTCGTGATACTATATGTAGCTTTCCTAAATACAGAAGCTTCCCGACATCGTGTTTAGCTTCTATGGTATCAATTTCTATGACAATTGACCAATTTCACTAAGTGAATAATACGTGTTTGTTTCCTCTTGCTTCCATTCTGGCAAACATTATACTCTGTCTGACTACATTATCAAACATGACAGACAATTTATATTACGCATTTAGCTACAAGCCAATACAAACCGTAGGACAAAACGAAGCGTTATCAAGAAAATAAGAACATACACGATGATTGATTGGAACGATAGTTTATTTGTGATTGAACGTATCACCAACAGTATTTTATCCTTAAGGAGACTGTCTGATACCATTGCCATTCACCCGGCCAACAAGTCCAGGAACTACCAGTTAACTCTAAACACCAAGAAATAGAGAAACTATACATTGTCAAGTAATTTTTAACGACTTGGACAAGTATTCCTCGAAATATTGAGGCTAGAAAGTGAACATTAAACCCATCCTGAGTATATAGCGGATTTAGCTCAGTGGTAACGCACTGGGCTGTCAATCCAGAGGTCGTGGGTTCAATCCCTGGCATCGGAACTTAACATTTTGAAATATTTATAATATTTCCCGCTATATCTGGCCGTGTGGTCTGCAAAGTATCTGGAAGTGTCAGGAAGCTGTGTATCGGTGCTATACACCGGACACATTAAAGAACCAGGCTGTCTATTCGAAATAAGAGTTAGGCGCACCTCTGCAGCGCCGGACATGCCTGTATCTAATGTCTCTCTCTCCCTTCAGGGGCTTTCTCTCAGTCTGTCCCTCTGGTCAGATCATGCTGTATTTGCACTGGTAGAGGTTGCACCTGCGCCCTTGTTGCTGCAACATGAGTAAAGTGCCTCTGAACGTGCGTTCGCATGAAAAGGGCGCTACATAAATCTGGTATATATATATACTCATATAAATCAGTAGGGATAAAGAACGGTTCATTTCCCGCCTTAACTATGAATCCCGGGAGTGGGTTCATCAATTATTGGATGCCAGCGACTGAAAAATAACCTCGAATTGATTCAAAACTTGGGAGAGATATTGGTAGTAGTTACTATACAGATAATTGTGCATGTATTTTTATTACGCGGATTCACAATAGCGCGGCTTTCAACGAGTGTTCTAATATGTTCGTACTTCGTATTAATAGTACATTACGGTTTCAAACTCCACCAAAGGTGCAACATATTCACATAGATTTTCAATTAAATGTCATTTTGTCTATATCTATATACTGTATTAATATATCGCGAAACATTGACCCAAAAATCTGAAATAAAAGAAATTCTGTTCCACGCCGAGTGCATTCGAATTAAACAGGTCGCGGTCATTATGTACACCTCGGCCTATATACATTGCAATATACCTCTCACATAACAAGGCGCCATATTAAACTGTTTTCAGCCACTTGATAAGACAATGGCCACCCCCTGTCACCAGTACACTTATATGTCAATACATGTGTGAGAGAATCAAGTTGTATTATAATTATAATCATCGTATCAAATTACCAAGGGTTGCCTAGCCGGCACAAATGACGAATAAATTATTATCTAACTAATGATTGGCTTGAGCATGATTATTGAACGATATTTAAAATTTGCTACAATCGAAAGTTTAACTGTAATTTTGTAAACAAATCAGATTTCCCGGAAATAAGATATGGATAATGTTTGTTGATGTTTTCAACATGTGCATGGGACATTTAAATAATGGATAACATTTAAAGATATTCGGTATTTCTTTCATAATTTATGTTTTTTTATGATCGTAAAAATAAGAAAACTGATAGAAACATATAAAATTGCCATCTTATTGACGGATACGTAATATTTTGCTTTCACGCGAACGTAGCTGGACTTATAGAACAGCCGAAGAATGATAACATTGGTGTATCCTAAAGTTATACACGAGGTGTATTTACCGGAGACAAACGGCAATGACCGAGATTTCACGATTGTATCGCCGTACAATTATTTATATATTAATAATTGAAATGAGTGATGAATTTTCCCCGTGTTAAGTAATTATGCTACACAACCCACTTAAAGCAAATTAGACCAGTTCATGTTTCCCAGAGGTCATGTAGTCTCCGTATATGGCGTCCGTAAATCATCAGTAAGAATAATTGATACCAGTCCGTGGATTTATTACCAATTATACCAGACCCAAATTTATCAAATAATGCTGTTTCGGATACTAGTAATCGATACAGTGTTCCGGAATCGTGGTATATGGAGTTGTCTACTAAAGTTTCTGAATTTCATAATGTTAACGCAAATGTATTATATTTGTTTCGTTTGTGCATGAGCTCAACATGAAAAATAAATGACATACGATTACATTACTTTTTTCTATTCGTTGTTATTTAATCCAAATCTGAATATTACAACCTCACAAATTGGGGACTTGGTTCAACTCTGTGAACTTGTATGTCTTCGAATTTACATTATAATAATAACATGAGTATTCTCTAGTAGCGTTTCTAGATAGCGCCGAAGAGACAGAAGCCGAACAGAAATCAATCGACGTGTCAATAAAATATTTTAATTTTAAATGCAATTATTATTCCAGTATCAAGTTGTAGAAAAGAGAACAGAAATATGCCAAAGGAAAACTAGTATGACTGATGCGTTGTATTAATTGCTCGGTTGTTAAATTTCTAACGCTGTATTGTTAGTGTAAACGTCATGTGAACATGTTGCATGGCGATAGTTAGGTTAGTACTTTGAGTTAGAATTACGCAAATATAAAATTTAATTCATAGTTGACTGATTATTTCTGTTTTTTAATTAGAGTTTTCCAACTATTTCCTTACACGATACCAGCTAAATAAATGGTTAACTCATATATATACCTTCTGTAAGTACAACATTATCTTTATAATCTCAATGGTAAGGCAAACATCATCAGTAAATGCGTGTTGACGTGTTAATGTGTTCCTTATGCATATTGACAAAAACCGTTTCAAATTTGAAGCCGTATTATAATTTTAATGGAAAACTCTTTTCCCATTGTTTTTAATCATCTACAACATGTTACTATCTGTCTGCATATATTTGCACAAAAATAGTATAAATGATACTATTACTTGAATGATATATCATTGAAACATTTTTTTCTTGGTACATTACGACAGCTTTGTGTGGAAATTTAGAGAACATTATATAGAGGATGATGAGGACCGCACAACATAACTTAGATACTTAACATGATACTTATGCAGCCTTTGTTATACATGTAAGTCTAAGTTATATTTAGACATCTACGAAGATGCATCTCTTTATTAAGATGTTATAAAAGTCATTAGAAACTACCGACACAATCTACGTTGATATATTTACAAACTCACACCGCAAATATTTACTTGTGTATAAATACTGTTTTCGCTCAGCGATCATTGAAATCAATCTTGGCATTTGTAAAACCAACCCCATGCAATGATAGCATAACAAGATACTTTCACATGATTTTCTGAAATTATCTCCCGATATTCTAATTAAGTACTGATATAATTGGTGCAATTACTGAATGTCCACTGGGTACATTTATTCTCCACTCAACGGTAGTCTTACATGCAAGTTTCTCTATATATGATGTCACCGAGTCGTCATAGTTTCATGCATATCGCCGATATCGTCTCTTGACCATTGAGTATTGATAACAATATCAATCAGTAAGAACAACTGGCGAGTGCCTATGTACATCAGTCTGTAACATTCAGTTATATAGTCTTGTTTATACCCGGTAATGTAAACATTGATTTTAATAAAATTTGTTTTATTTCCACAACTTCTATTATTCACTCCTGGCATCCCACTTCTGATGGTATCCATCGCTTGACGTTATGAGAGAGAAACCACCCTGCATCTTAAATGTTGAATATCAAGCCAGGGAATAGTGACACCCTTTTTCATTTCGTGTTTGCTTATTTTGTATGATTGCATATAAATGTTCATGTAAAATGCCAAGGATTTATTCAAATATTAGTTTCTGTGAAAGAATGCTCGAAAAGACACAATTTAATATATTCGTTGTTTTCGCTTAACAGAAGATTGTCAGACGGAGTATGTATTGTCATATTGTATTATTTTTCTTACTTATGTTATCGAAGAGAGAGTCTTATGGGCTTAACGTTCCTCCCTTAATTCTTTCGTGTGTGTCTGACATAGCTGCAAAACTTGTCTGCTGTAGATTCAGTCCAATATCTTGTTTATTCATTGTTATTGAATGTATAAGTTTACCAGATTAAGTTCAGCTGTATGTATCATTCAGCTATAGGCTATGTGTGATTAAATATGACGATGTGAAACATCTGCACTCATCAATCAACTGACTACAGCGTATATATATGAGCCAATGGCCCATTCTAGCAATAATATGCATTATTCACAACTTGAGATGTCCCCCAAACACTTAAGTAGAACCCATCTCATTACAAACCACCTTACAAACAAAACTCAACAGACACCTGTACTAAGTAAAGACAAAAGAGCTTTCGTTCACTTAATGTAAATTAACGGTTATAGACAAGTAAGCATCTAATATTGATGAGGAGGAATCGATTTATTGTCGCAATGTTTCATCACTGTGTTCTGTTCTGGTTAGTTATTGTGAAGTAAACACTACAATACTACGTCAAGCCGACATATAACGCATAACATGGAAGCCTTATACAAAACGATACTAACAAAAAGGAAAGGGAAGTTATCACTCATCAGAAACACCAGTACAATTAGGGCAGACTAACCAAAACTACTGTTGGTCCAGATACAGTGTAATAACACATATTTTCTTACTTTTTACATCGAAACACATGCAACTAACATACGGAAAGATGTATCTTTAGGAAAGATAAGTTTGATGCTAAAATGTATACGTTAAAATACATGTACAATATTTGATGTGTACATTTCGTACTGTCATATGATAAATGTGTCATTATAAACACGGATAATTGTTAAAACAAATACTAAAAATTGGAGCTTAATTTTTCCTAGACTTTTAACCGGTAAATTTATGGTTCGATTTCCGGCATGTTTAGGGGATTCGTCTTCCGTTACATAGCTACACGCATGTCCTCTACACGTAAAGCAGTTGTAAATTACAAGGTTCACATAGGGTCAGACAACATTTCAAACGTCTATAAAACTAATAATTTGATGCAAACGCATCCAGTTTATACACCCACGTGAATAAAACTTTACTATTATATTGCAAAATACGAGGAAACTCCTATTTCTCCCAGAATTCCTCACTTAAGGCAGAATATAACGATTGATGCCATTGCAGTACCGCCAATGTTATGTTTTTGATTATTTTTGTTTTGAGAAATTTATTAAAGTGCGTACAAGTAAGTTCATCAAATTTTATTTGAGATTTTCATTGAAATTTATTTTCGTAATTTTAATTTAAGTTTCAATGTATGCTACCGTTCTCCTGATGTGGTACAATACCAATCATTGTTTCTCTCATTCTGACAATAAGAACGATGTCGTGAAATCGATGTTGTTTCTAAGCAACGGTGTAAAATAAAATTGTAAATATAAGATTCTATTAAAACAGATCGTATCTACATGCAATAATAATGACATACAACACGCCGAGTACACAACGAACAGAACGCTACATGATAACAAAGTGTTTCTTTACAGCATATTCCGAGAGACCCATTCATTAAATCCGCGTAAAACTAGGTCATTGCAGTAACTAGGACATTCAGCCTTTTTTATAGATGAAATTAGGTAATTCTCCTTTTAGACAGCTGGGACTTGGGCTTTCGATGTGTTGACAGCTGAATTTGGGCTTTCATCGGTTAAGTTCATTTTCGCGTTCATTTATGTGTTAGGCATTGTGTGGTGTAATTGTGGTATGTTATGTTTTTTATGTTTTACTGTGCTCTGCAGGTTAACATGGAATTGCCTACCCTGTCCGATTTTCCCGTATCTTTTTAACAAAGAATGACATTCAAAACCTCCTTAACATCGCCATCTTTGATATATTTTCAAAAGATAAGAAAGTTTACTGCAAACATTTACATGTGATTTTGTTATTACTAGATAAATCTATAAGCATGGTATAATAAATGTGACGCTTTTTGACATGGAACAAACATTAAAATATGAAATATGTTTGATGTATGTTTAGTGGCACTAAATGTCACTCGTATTTTGCAATCAAAATAAAACATTAGGATAACCCACTCTGATTTGTCAGACTTCAAGATCGTTGTCTATGAATTCTCTCTAGATACGTCGTTTTAATGTAACCGTTACTCGAAAGACAAAAACACATGTCGGTAAATATTGAGTGAAAGACAAAATCACATGCCCGTAAATATTGAATGATTTAAACGTCCCTACTTGAATGGCGCAAACGCTATAGATGTGGTGGATACCTAACACACATTATCTACCTTGTTAGACATAGTCCCATGTCAAGAAGTTAAAAGTAAGTTCTAATCATTTGGATGACTTAAGTGTTGGTTACTCATTCTAGAAACATCACAGAATATTGCCTTGACAGTTTTACTTCAATCCGTGAAATTAACTTATATAATATGGTCACAAAAAATTAACATAACGGTTGCAAATATCAAACACTACTTCCCACCATACAAAACAGCTAGGGATGCGTTCTGAAAAGGAATGAATACGCTTTCTTTTAAAGCGTATTTATTGGAAACAAATCATTCAAGTCTCTTATATTTCGATTGTTTTTGGAACTTGGACTCAGTTTAAAGTCGAGTACAGACAAAATGATGCCGCTTTATTCTTAGTATGAAACAAAGCAATCTAAAGATGATCATTTTCATTCTGAGTCATGACTTTAATTGTGAAGCACTGTTATTACAGACCTTAATTTCCGATAATATTGGAATACTAGGGATTACGGTTAATGGTGAAATAGCCTCGTCATTATAGATACTTGGTAGTATAATACTTCATAGACTAGTCAATAGCTCGTGAGACAAAACCATAAATCGTGAACAAATCTGTAGAACTTCCTTCCTATCATATGCGTTCTTTTATGTAATTGGACCTTTTAGGCCTTTTTTATTCTGCATTGGTATTCACTAGATACTAACGAGAGTATTACTGACAATGAAATGGCATTTAACGGAGATACTAAACAGATCTTTGTAAACGCCTCAACATACTCCTTCACCAACATTAAGGGATTTACAGCGTATTTTCAAAGAGTTTCACCAGTAACATAAACATTTTAAGACAATAACCGTCCACATCCACGCTATGATCGAATACATGACTTACATTATTTTAAATGAACTCATTTTATTCTTCTTCTGCACTTTGCTTCCTCTATAATTCAAATATATTGATGAGAATTACATAATAGCAGACCTTTAGTGTCAGCTGTATTAATTAACGTTTCTGCCATTGTAATTGTATATCTTTGTTTGAATATGACAGAACTTATGACATATAGGATGGACCAGTTACCCTACCAGTTTTTCGCCATGATCAAGAGGGTGTTCGAAAAGAAATGCAACTTACTGTATAACTTTGTATTGACAGAATTATTTACAATGAAACTCACAGAACATATTCAATGAACTCTCCTTTACACATTGGAGACTAATTTAACTTTTACATACAATATTAAAGTAATGTTTTGTCGTCTGTAAAAGGTACAACACTCATGTACTGTAATATGGGTGACAAGATAGGTTGCCAAGAAACGGAATGCGAGTCCAGCCTAAGACCTTAAAACTAGTCCTATACGACTAGGTCTACAAGATAGACTTGGTGATAAAGCATTCTCACGCGCTTTTCGTTTAAAAGCCACTTTACAATAGAAGCCCTGTGCGCAAAGGCATTTTCATAACAAAGGTACATACTTAAGATCTATTCCATTAACAATTCGAAGCTTTGTGAGATATTTCTGAAGTTTTTACTGCTGTATAATATCTATAGAACATATCTAGTAACATATTTGCACATCGGTTCTGTTTTTTTGAATTACAGCAACTTTGTGGATGAAGAAAATCAAATGAACTATTTTCATTACTGACTGCGTATGTTTCACAATTACAGGTTTCTTAGAATGTACATGTGGTACATATGATATTTCTGTTTCATTTTTTGGTGATGACGGTGAGCGTGTATTTCATCCTTTGTTATACGGCGTAAAAACTTGAAAGTACTGGAGGTATATTTGTTATAATTTTCTTGGTATTTAAAACAGACGTTTTGGTCATCACGTAATGAGCATAGTATCTGTTAATGAGGTGAACTTGGGATAAACTCGAGCTTGTACGAACTGCTAACAGTCCAACGGTGAATATTGAGACGAATATCCTATTTTTTACAATGTTCTGTTTGATTGTTGTTTCGGTTCAGCACTTTTTTGTTGTCTTTCAGATGCAATTGACCTACTTTGAACCATGCAATAAAAATGTACTACTTTGCTCTACCACAAACATCCACGTCTCCGCATATAGAGAACATGCCCGTATTTAATGCCATGGTTATTTCACCTCTTTCAGACAAAAAAAACAATATTATAGTGTTATGTGATATTAGCGAATTAGCGATAAACAGGATTATCTCTTGAACATAAGCATTATTGAGGTATAATATCAATTATATGAACAAAAGACACGGCGCCTAAGCAGGCAATTGTACGTCCCATTGGAGGATGTGCCATCTCTGTCGGAATATTGACAAGAGCGCTGTCAGATACGTGTATTAATTATTCACAGTATATGCTGACATGAAATGATCAAAGCCCCATGTTTTAGATCAGGGTATAATTCCACGTTTCCACATGTGAGCAGATAATGAAATAATAATTAAAATGACATATTGCAGCGACTTAGATTGGATTTAATTGCACCAATAGCTATGATCATTCGAATAATTGCGACAGTTTCAAATATAATGATGTCAGTTTCTAGCTATATTAACTTTTATTACAGAAACGTGAATAAAACGATATTATGAACTCATTTTGTACAATTGATGGGCAATATTCAACACAATGACTGCAGGTACATGTATAAACAGAGTGATGAAGGCATCAACTGTGGAAGCGAGTTTCAGGTAGGAGTCCGGTTTAATACGGCTCTTTTGGTAAGCCTCCAGTTAGCTATATGATAGTTACATGTGTCCTCATGCCTTATATCTCACAACAGATAATAAGTACCGGGAAATAAATGCACTCAGAAATTAGGTGCATCATAAAGTAGCAACGACTGCATACTTAATAATTAAGGTTGCGACATGATTCAACTATTTGTATTACATGCAAATTAAATTAATTGCATACTACATCTACACCATAATATATCCACCCACTGCACATACACATACAACCAGAAACCACCCAGAAACGGTGGCTTCGCCTAGCGACGTAACAAGAGACGACAGACACATAACGTACCATTCACATCCCTTAAATGGATATTTCTTGTACGCCTATATATTTCCTCTTACAATGAAGGTTTCTTAAACTTGAATATCAACGCAAAGGGGGCAATTGCATATGTAACTAAATTAAAACGAATGCACGGGGAAACATTTTACAGTCGCCACATGGCACAAACAACTGTTCTAGTAATATACAACGAATACTGTACATGGACAGTCAACCTACCAATACCATAACAGACTGAGAGAGTGTGTTGAATAACCTAGGTCACGCAGCTCATTTGGTTTCTTTACATTCTAATTTTCCTGTACAGGCGGATCTAGCATTCAACAAACTTTGCAAGTTGGCTCGCTAGTACATGTTCATGTAACATCACAGAAAGGGTGATCAGTACAGAACTTGTAACGTGTGAAATATCAATAAAGGACCAGACATATACAGCAGACATATACATGAAGGCCGTGTGATACCAGATACCTCACCAGATACAGATTTACACTTTCCAGCCATATGTATAACAGTTAATTGAATCCTACCAAAAGCACCCAGGCGCCGATACAAAGGACGCTGATCACTTTGACGTTGCAATGATCAATGAAAACTCTGATTTACGTGTGATATGTAATAATAACTCGGAAATGAATAGATAATTCTGATTCGTGTTGTTTGCTTTCTTTTTTTGAATTAATTAAGTAAACTACAGGCGGTCTATTGAATATGGTAATGCATAATTATAGTCAAGCCTTAGCTGTTGATAAGCAGAATTTAAGATAAAGCCGATGAAATGCATAGTTATGATTTCGATTAAAGATATACCATGTTCATCTGAACATTTATTGCTTAAATGTATGGAATCCTTCTTGTGTTCACATTGGCTAAAACATCCGTAATAAGAAATCATTGTGATGAAATTGCCGCTGGAAATATCTCTCTGAACAACACATATGAAAATAGGAATGCATGCAATTCATCACTATTCTGTTACGGCTATTTGATGTGCGTAAACATATTCAGCATTAAGCTATCTCGGTAATCAATCAAGATAATCAATGAAATGATCCAATATTTATACAAATATTATCAGTGAACAACACTCGCACGGTTGAACAACATCATAACGGCTACATATATATTATTAGTACCTTCGATTTGCTTGGACACCGTTCTCCTGCATGATTGCAGATACAATGCAAGGTGCAATGTACGTGTGGGGAGCGGTGGCTTAGATATACAATGTAGTGTGTTCGCTTTCGGTCATCCTGTTTTATGCCATTACTTTCAAAATGGCTGCCATGTATACAAGAAACTTGTATTTGAAAAACCCTGCTTGCTATTTTGAAAACAGTTATTGCCAAAACGTCAATATAAAAGAGCATAAACTTAATAAGTGGTGTTTATTCACAAGTCCCTATGGAATGAAGTTATGAGATGTTAAAACAGAACAGCCAAAGCTAATTTAAACTTCACTGACTTGTAATTAAAAGTGATCACTAACCATGCTGCCATTTTGTGTCTGCACCACAAAGCCAAACCCAAGTTAATTGCTTGTCTTAAACACGAAATCGTTTAACAACTGCACAATATTGATTAAAGTTAACAAATAGCAGAAACCTGAGTGAACAAACCAGATTTAAAGTATGAATTTTCATCAGTGGAAACGTCCATATATTGTTATTTAATTCTCTGTCTTGATGTATGTCAAGCATTGTGCCAACTATTGCAAACACTAACACTATGTGAATGCAAATTGAAATTTCCCTACTGAGTCGTTAAGAGCATTCAATGTAAATCAACTACCGTTATGGCAGAACCAGAAATGACGAGTTTGTAAATAATGATGTAAGATATGCGGTATACAAGACTTCTAGGCAACAGATTCCCTTATATAAATACTGATAAATTGTTGCTAAAATATAGCGTTAAATCAAACCATCGCAACAATGTCTGATTTACACTTATTTTATTGGATTTATTATAAAACGGAACATCAATCGATACACATTAAGATGCATGGTCAAGTGTATGTACATGTATTTCAAAAGGTCTACACGTTGGTCATATATATTTTATTCTTAAATACGCAAATCGCAGATCGCTAATTAAAAGCATGCAATAAATGTAATTGTTAACACTGAGTGAACATTTGTAAACACGCAATTAGTACCCACTAATGATCTAAGTTAATAAATAATGATCGTTTCAACACTGTGGTGTTGCTTTGAAAGATAAGCGAATTTATGGTCTGCTAAGTATGGCGAGTTGCTTGGAAACGTGACATAAACAGAAACAGATTGGGAAACAACTGATCACATCATGTATACGTGACTGGTGAGTGAAGCCAAGATGACACGTTGCTTAATCAATGAACAAGCTCTGAGGTTACGTGTTGGTATAGGTATATGGTTGTATCATTCCTAATTAAAACAACACATGGACTTCAATAGTACGTTTAAGATTAAATATTAATTGAACCGATACTGGTGAAACTCTTAGGTGAACTGCTTAACTTATATCACTGATAATCTATTGAAAAACTGCGTAAACTCAAATAAAACAAATGTAGCATCAAATAAAACAAATAAAACAAATGTAGCATCAAATAATATTAAGTTTTCAGGATCAGAATCAATCTCAAAATAATTTTATTTCATATGCCGAAAATATGTTAATAAAAAGATTAATTATTTTACGAAGAGGAAACCATATTAATCTCCGTAATTAAATGTAATTAAGTAAGTATGTTCGCATAGTTATCGAACAAGTGTGCTTAAATATGCCCACCTGAACACTTCTTAAAAGTATGTAACTCATTTCGTGATCATATTGGTTAAAACGTCCGTAATTTGAACCATTGTGATAAAAGTTCAGCTGAAACCCTCTGTTTATGTCGTCTCAAGTTCAAACTCCATCTCGTTTCAGAAAAATGATGTTTTGAAGGTTATATAGTAACCTGCTATCTAGAAGATGTTAAAGTATTTTGTACATGCTAAGGAAAATATAATTGCATAACTGGAGAAAAGAAATGCAACTTCACAATTAAGCTGAAGCCTAATCATGAAAACGGATTCTTCGTTGACAAAGGTGGCAATGAAAGCACAATGTCATCTCAACTCAGATTATTTTGTACACAGAACGAGAATATCAAATCTTTTTCAGTATACTCAGAATGACGTGCAATAAGTTCGTATCTCAGCTAAGACATAGTCTCATTCGCTTCTAGTTCATTCACCTTTTTGGGCAGCTGTTACTTGGGCAGTTCATTTTTTCGTTCGATTATGTGTTGGACATTGTGTCGTGTACATTTTGATATGTGCTATTTTTTAAGTTTTCTGTGTTCGGCTGGTTGTGTGTTGTCTTCCCTGTCCGACTTTATATTATCGTTTTGTCCGACTGTGTTGCCTCTTTAAAGAAAGCTGTTATTATCATTATGACATGTCTATGAGACGGAACCTTAGTTTAAACATATAATAAATAATTACAAACCTGCAATCATTGAAACAATTCGATTTTTATGCATAACTGCAGATAGTGTTTGCGTCATCCCGTGTTGATCTAATTTAATCAATACTTGCAAGGTCACTTTATTGTTTTCCACAATTATTTTCACCTAAGATAGCACAACTAATTGTTCAATAGAAGAGATTGTGAATTAATGAGCCATATAGACAGTAAACATCGAAAACAAGTGACGTATAATCAATAATCACATATTAAAACATTGGATGATACAAACTCTAGCGTTCTCTGTCTCACGCAAGTGACCAACTACATGTCTGCTAATAAATAAACAGTATCTGTCGCTTGGTAGAAACTGATAAATGAATTCGTTTTATAATTGTTTCTTTAACATTACTGGTGTTTTAAGTATCTTACACGCCACAGATTAATTTTCACTAAAATGCATTTTATGGTGATATTGGGTTCCCTGCCTGATCGAACATGACCTACAATTTCGAGAGAAGAGACATATGTGTGCTTCTCTATGTCTTACCAAATATAGTCGCCTGGGTTCTTTATCGTACCCGATGTATAACACTGAGACAATCGATACTAGAAGAGATGTGTTGGGTGTTCAAATTTAAATAATGTGCCTATTAATGGATTTTTTTCCTGCGGAATTGATGTTTTTTGTTCAAAGTCACTCATCATGTTAAAATGTATCAAAATGGGAAAATGCCATACAAATACTGAAAAAGAAAATTGTCTGTAAAAAATATTTTGTTATAATAGACTATTACATTTATCATATATTCTCCTTTTAGCAGAAATAGCAGAAAATCACGACTCAAAGTCGTTATTCTACTACAGCACGAATGTATTTACATACAAAAAACATAAAATCCGAAAAAAATATATCTTGTCTGAATAACAAATGGCGACTTTTAGAGGATTTTTATGTAGAATATAAATTTAAAGTATTCTCTGTTCAACAGCAGCGTCCTGATGTAGAATATGAGAGGATATGCCGACTTACATGAGAAATAAACTAGATATCACCAAAACATGTAACGTTAAAATGAGTTTAAATGGCTTAATATGAAGCATCACAAATTTCATTCTACGCTGATAGGTTTATTATAGTTTTTATTATAACCACATATTAGTTACTTGTATACATCTGTGCCATGTCAATTGAAAGCCGTTAACTTTATGGTGGCGGCTTTTAAACAAAATCCGTCATTTTCTCTCATGATTTGGAACTGAACGTACTTTCTTTAAATTTTCTTGACGTAATCTATGACACCTGACTAAAAAACATTGCTTTCAGACTATACCTATATCAACGAACTGTCACTCAAATTCAATTTATTTCATCGAACAAAACCGAAAATCACTTTCCTACTCTGCTACTACAATTAAAATACCACCTAAATAATAACACACCTCACCAATTCGATCGCCTGAAAATTAAGACATCATTTGTAAAGTTCATTTGCACAGCTGCGTTCTCTACACTCGTACACCAGTGTAACCAAACCCAGATCAATTAGAAGACCACTAATACTAGAAAGCATAACAATGCTTGTCTTGCTATTTAGAGTTTTCTGAGCAGTTCCTTAATGCATGTTTAGATTATTCGTATACAACATTGGCGACATTTCAGTCAGAACAACAGACAAACGTCCTTAACGCAGCATCACATGTCTCCGAACACGACCTATCATTTACATATTTACATATTTTACCACTTCACAATGCAAATTATTCTTCTACTATACGTTGAAAACATGCAACAATCTTTCTCTTTATATGACCTCCATTGCAATTCTCCTAGTTGTCGCACCGCGAGTATTAAGTGGTCTTATTAGCGAATCGGTCTTAATAGCGGGCCTTTTTTGTTCTAAATTTAATACTTTGGGACCACAACATTGCAAAAATCTGCATGATTTCGAAATAATTGAAGTGGTCCTATTAGCGGAACTTCACTGTAGTACAGAACATTTGATCCGGTCCTAATTAATCCTCGTTTGTTTTTGTTATTGCACCGGAAGAATGTTTTTATGAGTTGAAATAACAACTCTGATTGGACAATGGATAAGCTCGGATATTCAAGGATTCCATGTTAAATGTTCTGAGCTATACCGTTACCATTATATTACTGTAAGATGTGTACACTCTTCGTGCATTCCGTAGTCTGTTTCTATTTGATGCTGCCTTCCCTGTCTGGTTTGTTATTATCTTTAAATTTTATAAATGTTTTATCGTTGAACAGAAAATACCTCTTTCGTAAGGTTTGTGTTCGTAGTCATTTCATCCAAAACTATCATTGGCATTTAACACCCTACGTATATGTAGGAGTTAACAGAACCTAAGCTACTCAGCAAAACTGTGAAAATGGACCGACAGTCAACGGAAGAGTCAAAAATGAACATGAAACAAAATAGAATGGACAATCCTAAACCGAGGTACTAATTTGCACAGTTATTTGCAGAATCAAAGGTACGCGATAATGAGGTCGCTATACCAAAGTATAGATCTGATAATTGTACAAGTAGCTACGTAGACCGATTAATCATATTTCCACTGACGAATTAAACGTATGTGTTGCAAAATAAACAGAACAACATAAATTAAACTGTTGTTTTGAGGATGTTGTTTAACAAATGTGTAATTGGCAATAATATTGAAATGATACACGAATGTACTAAAAGATAATACCATCCGGATAGGGAAGGCAGCACTCAACGCAAGCAGCCAAACACAGAAAACATTATAAAAACACTTAGACCACAACTATACGGCACAATGCCCAACACATAACTACATGTAAATTATATAAATTCGCGTCAGCACGTTGCGCCACGTCTGTAAAAAGTAAAATTTCAATAATTAAATGTAGCAATTAACTGGCCGAGATCAGAGTTTCCATATGCTCAAAATGTAGGTTATATTTTAGAATATTTTATATTTTCGTTATTCTTAAACTCTCATTATTTCAACAAACTCAAAAACATATCAGTTTATTAAAGGGTCACAAGGGTGTCCATATTATTAAGGTTTTATTGTGTCTGTACATCAATGAACGAGCAACTATCTAATTCCCTGAACTATATTTCCAATAAAACCTACTACATCTGGCACAATGTTCAATCAACTACTGGTTGTACGTCATATTATTTTTACATAAACTTATTGGGGAGTTTAAGAATCTATCATATGTTAATTGTTCCATACGTCGTGTGTCAACAAACATGGTAACAGATGTATAGGCTATATTGACATAGAAGCAAGTTTTTGTTTTCTTAAAAGAATCAATGTGAAAAACTACGAAGGACAATAGCTCTACCCTCATAAAAAGAAGTCACAGGTTAGCTGTCTGCACAGATCCAGTTATGTACATCCTGGAGTTTCGGACAAAAAGTGGATATATGATAGATTTATACAAGTCTGTCAAAGCTTAGAGTCTGATCAGAACATTCATCTATAGAACAAGAATGGCTTGTTGGACCCCTTTACCATAATAGCAGAATTGTTGGTTGAACCCACTCACCAAATAGCTAGTCTACGAATAATTGCTGGTTAGACACCCTGACCAAAATAGCTAATCTACGAAAAATTGCTGGTTGGACCCCCTTTACCTTAACACAAATAGTTAGTCTAAGAAGAATTGTACGTTGGATCCCTTAACAAAAAACTGCTTTAAGAAGAATTGCTGGCCTAGACCCCTAAACCCAAATAGCTAGTCTTAGAAGAATTGCTGGTTGGACCCCTTAACCCGAATAGTAAGTCTAAGAAGAATTGCAGGTTGGATCCCTTAACAACAAAAATATCTATTGTACGAAGTTATTTGTATTAAGATCATGTACTGTAGTTATTGCACTCTCCTTTGTTCCAGCCAAGATCAAACGAAATATAATGTCACGGCACATAACCATCTACCTACAGCTACTGATTCAAGAGAATTTCGATTTATAATTTTATGAATTGCAATCAATTGGTTAAACACATCTTGTATAAGTCAATTTCATTGTTTGAATTGTGCTGGATCTCCGTTTTAAAATCAACATGTAAGTTTTGGAAATGTTAATTGTATGCACAATAGAAATGCCTTATATACCGTGTGATTAGACGACTATAATACAAGCCAGAGAGCAAGCCCACACTCGGGCTCGACAAATAAGACAACCTCGCACTTTCATTCTCTATCTATAACTTAACCTAAATAAGACAACCTCGCACTTTCATTCTCTATCTATAACTTAACCTAAATAAGACAACCTCGCACTTTCATTCTCTATCTATAACTTAACCTGAATGACATCGTACAAATTGACGTTCGACAAAATCATCGTCGGAGATTACTTAAATTACTCCAGATGACGAAGCGTTCATATGACCTTTGAGAATATTGTCTAAGAAATATAATTTAAGTATTGTATTATTCCATGTCTATTTCTGTAAACTAATTATCCTTTTATTTAAACATGCACATCGTTTCCCGATATATAATGTGAGCATTATTGTGTTTTAACTGCCAAATCTTCATACGAGTATTGTACTCATGTAGGGCAAATGTCAATTCTCTATTACTAGGAATATCAACAATATTTCTGAACCTAAAAAAGTGCGATGTGTTTTCTATAACTAATGTTTGTATTGTGATGACGTTTTGTATTCACATGTGTTCTGTGTTCTATTTTGCTTTTAACTGCGCTTAATCCACACCACAGACAGCGCTCCTAATATGGTCATAGTGATGCTGTTTACGTCTCACTATCATTCTTTTACAAATATAAGATATCTTAGATAACAAATAAGCACATCCAGTTAAACATCACTTATATACCCTTGCAATAGTTACATCTTCAGTTCCCAGACAACATGATTATGGTGAAGAATGCTATATGCGGAACGAGCATGAATGGTTTGGACAAGTTAAAACTACAGCTCAATTCTGAAGTCTGTGTTATACTTATTATATTAACTTTAGCGTCTTACATTTGATACGGGCCGCGGTAACTGTAAATGTACCTTATGGTACGTACCTTATGGTAAATTACGTCATAATCTATTAAATGACATCAGACTAATCTTGAATATAAAGAGCAATTTGATAATAAGCCAAATAATATGTGTCCCTATCGTCTTACTATTGAGGGTTTACTGAATACAGGAAACATAGCATGAAACAGTATAAAATTGAATGTACAATCAAAATATACTTACGCCATACAGCATGTGGTCCCCTGTAAATGATAGAACGACGAAGATGAGTACGAATCTGCTGAGGTCCCAGGCAAATTGTAATCTGTGATACCGCTCCGCAAGAGAACTATTTCCTTGGATGGGTAAATCCGCTCGTCTGTCCGGAATATGAAACCGTCCGGCTTGGTATTTGGTTTTAGCCACATATTTCATATGTTTAATTAATACCATGGCGTCTGATGCACATAACACAGAAACAAACATTGAAACCATGATAATGATTAGAAAAAATAATCCATATCCAGTTCCGATTCCGAAGGCAAGAAATTTACAGTTATTATTTTCGTAAAATTCGTCAGAAGCTACTCCTATTAATGGTAATAAGCCGAATATAGCCGAACATATCCAAATGAACACAATAGTGACTTTCAAAAATTTCGTTGAAAAATATTTCTTCTTTTGTGCCGACATTTTCAGCAGTGTTGACCAATGAATACTGATGACCATTAAACTCAAAAGTTGGGCCAATCGAAATGTTAAAACACACCATGAGTATCCAATGCATAAATTAGATGACCATTGCTGCTCTCGAATTTGAAGGTATGCCGGAATTGGCAAAACAAATATGGCGTTTCCCGCCATTGCAACAAAAATAGATATCAACGTAATATCGGTTCCATGGAAAAATGGAAAATAATGTGCAATTACGATAATAGCTAAAATATCTGTTACTAAGGCAACAGGTGAGAGAATCATCCATGATAATCCAATACCAAAACTATACATCTTGTTTCTCGCACCAAGTCTCATGTACACTGTTCGTTAGCACAACATTCGGGTAATTATTTTCGGATAATTTGGTATGTTTCCTTTCCTATTGAATGGATTTCGCGTATAACTTAATAGTTCCCGATACAATGAATGACGTATCAGCTTGAATTTCTCTTAAATCCATGCGGTATCCAATAGGTGATTTATTTTCCTTAGAAAAAACTGCTTAGTTGTGCTTCACATGTTGCTAGCATATTCTAAAACCATATTTGCACAATGCACTGGTTATTTATCAATAGGAATTACAGAGTGATACAGAGCACTTCACTTCTATATCCTCTCACTGCCTTACTCAAAATTTCCGATACAATGTTTCCGCAATTGTTCAACACTTCCTCAAGACTGCATTGGCAATGTATATACTATACGCGACCGTTGTTGTTGTTGTTGTTGTTGTTGTTTATATTGTCATGAAAGGCGATATTGAAAACGTGAAGGTATATATGTATATAGCCAACATAATGACGAAGCAAATATACATTAGGTTCAAATTCTAGGTAGGTAGGCAAACTGTGCGTCTAATTACCGCCTGGTTATATTGCTACATTTCTATTCAATTTTAAACAAACTGTTTCACTTAGTAGTTTAATAGTTCGACCACAAAGTGGTGTAATTGAACTTTGAAATACTGAATGCCCCCGGTACTTCTTGCGAGTGTTCAGCCTTATCCCAAACTTTAGTCCACTTTATGTCAGTCGAAATGATTAAGTACACAATGCTCTCAAAAGGAACATGTCCAATACATAGCCTCAATCTATGGAACTCATTACCAAACATTATGTAAAATCACAATGAACATTTGTTGCCTTTTGCCAGGCAATTCCAAGACGGAACACACAATATCAATATATAGTAGTCCCTTGACGGTCAACTAGAAGTGAATGCATTGAACGATACGGACAAGATATTGCTATATCAGAGTAGTCAAACATATTTAATGCATTCTGCTATTGCTGTTTCTATATACGTATACTATATTGGATACAAACAAGCGTCTCGCGTATATTGATTGATCACATCTCATAGACGCTTTATAATAACCATAGAAATAGTTCAAAGCTGGAGTATATGGCCTATAGAATATCAAAGACGATGTATTTATCACTTTCCTCCCTAGGCTATCGATCTGTTTCCAAAACCGTAGATGGTAATTTTCACTATTTGAATATTTGGTTCACGAACATATTCAGTTTCCGAGAAAAAGTGCTTTTTGATGTAACTGATAGATAAAAACTACTACAACATCTTCTGTACGAATTCTATATTATATACATGCCATTGAACTGTGACTCGCCTGCTTCGGGTTATTAACGGTTTAGCTGACGTTGTTCAATCATATTATATTATACCGTACACTAACTCGGGCTTCTGTCTAGTTCCATTTCTCCTAGCTTTCACTTCTGCTATCGGAATTAACCGCAAATAACGTATAAATATTTATTAGGCTTTAAGTATATTGTAGCAAATTAAGACAACCCGTCTACACTTATTTGATGTCTTATATTGATTCGACCTCGTTAAATTAGACAGCTGTTTCCAATAAAAGGTACTGAGAAACAGAGGCTAGATCGTCTTAACGTCAATATACGATGTAATTGGAAGCAATCCGATTGTCACCTTCCCATATCCAAGCATCATGCCGTTTCCCGCCAAATCCGCTTATTGCTTAAGTTGGTAATTACTAATCAATTGCTTACTAGATAGTTTCTCGACCATTTGAGAGGAGTACATTTTGCGAAATCATGAAATATGTCCGGCTACAGTCAAAGCCTCGTGTTGGTATTTATACTGCTCACAATATCCTCATAAAAATTGTGTCAATCGATGAATTATTCCCTACAGATCTGTTTAAACGTGTAAAGTGTCTCCTAAGACAGGATTCTGCTTCGTCAAAATATCGGATGAACGGATCTTGGTGAATATTCTACCTAACCTCAGAGTGTCCGTTGTAATCGCATGGAATATTATTTTTTGTCCGAATTATCCACGCGATCACTCAATATTTATCGTCCAGCACACAAATATATTAATCACAACAGCGATGAGTTTTTTCGACCTTTTCCATTATTTATTTTTTGCCCATGCTGTGGTGTATGATTGTATTGCTAATTAAGCGTACAGCATCATCAATCAATTTTATCAACAAACGTACATTTAATGGCATAACACGTGGTACGTCTTTCCACCGCCAGCCTTAATTAGCACGACAATTGAGTTATTATTGTTAATTATTTATACTTCACAAATTCTGATGGAGATAGGGCGATGTTTCATCAACAAGTCCCCTGTGGTACTCATGACTCCCTTCATACACGGCACGTGGTGTTTTATAAGTTCTCGTCAAAAACATCTGGTTTTACATTGAAAAGAATGTCATCACGCGTCATATCTAACAAAGAACATTCATAAATTAGAAATGTTGCCAATACTCTTAATTGACATTGAATGTTATTCTATTATATTTGAGGCACTCACTCGATTACACCAGAAAATAAATCAAATTGTTTTCGCACAATCGGCGTTCCATACTTCGGTACAACCATTTACAAGAATATGATGAGCGTCACAATGATCCAATAATTAAATATGATGTATTGTCATGCCAACCTGCTTCGTCTATTCAAAAAGGCCAAATGCGATTGTAACTAGTTCATGATGCTTTGTCTACACATTTGTATAGATCATTTCATATTCATATTGACTTCAAGTATTGCTTTAATGTGCCGATTATGGTGTCGATTGTAATTCCTGGTTTGTTGTTGCTGTTCTTACTTCACTTGGTGTGGCACGGCAGCACACGACTTATCATTGATGACCTTGAAAAGTAAATACTGTTACTTCATTACGGCATACTGAACATTTATATTTCAATTCAGAAATTCCGTTCCTTGTGTGTACTTGTACCATCTTGTCTTTATACTTTCGTTGTTTATTTTATGTCCACCATACTTTCTTTTTATACAGATGTATAATAAACACGATGCGTTGTAGTTAGGTCTCACATCACAGTCTGAAAAGATGAAGATAAAACTACAATTAAAATAGTATTAAAAGGGAGCTGAATTGAGCCACCACCTGTTCCGAACAATCAATATAATGACATCCAGAATTCATTATGTATTAACTGAGCCTATATTAATCAGTCTATTGAATTAAAGCAACTTTCTATCTATCTTTAGTACTTTTCAAGTATTATTGGCAGGTGTGTCTGTCAAGGGCAGACTTAAAATCAATGAAGAGAAAGAGGTGTGATTCAAGGAATCCGGGTGCGTTACCCTAGCTCGTTTGGAATATACTCATTCATTTGGTTCTTTAACGTGTCCGGTGAACAGCACCGATAGATACACACGAGACTTGATTTCTAGTTGGGTGGGAAACATTGAAAGCATTTCAGAAATGACCGAGTGCCCCGGCCGAGATTCGAACCAGGGACCTCTCGATCAGTAGTCAAGCACGTTACCACTAGACCACTGTGCCACCTTGCTTAAAGGTTAGATCGTCGTGAACTTGTGATCGATTCTAGGAAATTCTAAATTACTGATTGGAAGTCTGTAGACAAACGTATATCGATCAAAGTTATCCAGACATAGAGTATGATGAACAAGGTGACACTGAAGTTCTAGTAAATTATTCTGATCACATTGAATGTCGTATTCGCTCGTAAACCGTACCATAGTATCATACTAACTTAATCGCGAAACGTTGAGTTAAACTTGTCTCGTTATACTACAGTATAAAATAAAACAATGCTATATAGCTAATACAACATGTATCACTATCACCAAGCTAGTTTTCTTATTTTCATAAACAATCACAGTGTCAACCAGTTTTATAGACAATTAGTTATTTTTGATGCGCTTTGAAAATACAGCAACAAACAGCTGTTGCGCAATGACATGCCTGCAGGCACAAATCTTTCATTGATCTAACATGAGTTGTGTTCACAAAACCTTAGAAGTATAAACAGAACTTCTATTTTAAAGGAATAATTGAGATTGAAAAAAAACGTTCGGAACTGAAACAAAACATATTTAAGTACTACGTAGATTGCATAAGTCTCTCTTTAAAACAACAAACACAAACATAATAAGGTTTCGACTTCTTTTCTTGTCTTCTTCAGATCACAATAACCGATTTATTTTATAATTGCTGCGTAAGAGTTTGAGTAAAATCGTACACAAAATATGTGTATTAACTTAGCTAAATGATATTCTGGGCCGACTTTCACATTCTGATAATAATTATGTTTAATGTCTCCAGAGAGTATTAATGTGGTAACAACAATTTCGAATTGCCGCAGTAGATTCATATGTGGCTACAGCTGGCCCCAATTTCCCCAAGCATCTCTAGTAGAAATCTCAACTCAAATTGAGATTTTGCTAAAATCAGAGTCGGAATTAGAGATAAATCTGAAGCTCCAGCTCTTGAAATTTTACTGTAATAATCTCAGAATAACATTTCTGTTTAGTGATGCTAATTTTGAGTCAAGCCTCCTATGGATATTACCTCAAAGACACATGCCAATATTTGAGATGAAATCTTGCTCAGATTGCGATTCTTTGGGAGATGGGGACCTGGATGACAAAATGCTTAAACGCCACAATCATGTAGTCATACACGTCACACGTTTAGCTTCGCAACGTCCTTATTTCCTAATATACTATAACCTGGCCCCGATCCCCCGAAGCATCTCAGATAGAAATTACTCAAATTGAGATTTGGCTCAAATCAGAGTCTGAAATTGAGATAAATATGAAGTTTTGGAATGTTATTGTATGATAATTAATAATGTTTCTGTTTTGTGATGCCGATTTTGAATACAGCATCTCATAGAAATCAACAACTTACTTAAAGACACAGGACACTATTTGAGATAAGATCGTGCTCAAATTGAGATGCTTCATGAGATCGGGGCCTGAACAACAATGTTAGCGAGTAAAACAGAATGATTCAGCAAGAAATCAAACACCGCGAGAGAATATCAGTGATTTATGCCAATGTACGCCTCAGCATTATTAATTCATCGTTTTTTCGCACGAAACGTGAAAAAGATCTAATCAATATCGATTATGGTCATATAAACTAAATGTTCATTTGTAGTTTTTATTCACGATCCATAAATAAATAAATGATCGGTGATTCTATGGAGTGGGTTTATTTTTTTCTAAATCAATAGGACAGCTGTTTAAAGGTACTGCCTCACAGTTTTGGCTAAAATGTTTGTATGTCGTGATTTTCCAACCTAACCAAGTATTGATGTAATAGAAAGCCACTGACAGTTGCTTTATGAACAATTTGGTGCAGATAAGCAATTTTAACCACTCTCGATATCGCCCACTGAGTATGTTTTCCTTCCAACATGCTTTGTGAATTATGTAATTCACACATGATTGAACTGTAACATCAACAAATTACAGCGTATACACCAGAGTGAGGTATTAATGGTTTGTTTTTCGATACATTTTCATCAAATGCGAACAAATTTCAGGCACTATAAGTAATAGTAGTGTTAATTCTATAGGGTATTAATACCCTATAGAATTTTTGATGTAAAAATACTTAATAACTACAAAATGCCAAGTTTCTCAAGATGTTTTAGATGTCAGTGTGGTTGTTTATGGGATATACAGGCAACTATACCAAAATTACGCGAATATTTGACAATTTTATTTTAATTTTGAAACGTGAGGCAGTCCCTTTAAGGTCAAATTAGTACAAATGACAACAAAGTGTTTGATATACCGGTAAATATTTCAGTGCATACGCGTATGAAGTTTAGTTTTAATTTTTTTATTGCATTCAATATACAAAAAGGGACAGGTCTTTCAACATCATTGGAATAAGAATAAATAAATATACAATGCACCAGATTTATATAGCGCCTTTTTCTTGCGATCACACGTTCAAATGCACTTTACAAATAGTGTTGCAGCCACTAGGGGGGGGGTACATCCTCTATCAGTGCAGATACAGCATGATCTGACCAGAGGGACATACTGAGGGAAGGTCCCTGAAGGTAGAGAGAGACATTAGGTACAGGCATTTTTGGCGATGCAGAAGTGCTCCAAGCTCTTATTGGTGTATAGCACCGAAACGCAGCTTCGTTGCACATTGACCCAGATACTTTGCAGTACACACGGTCATATAGAAATTGAAGCTCTCTCCCAGCATATTAACAAAGTCATGGCAACTATATAAAATTACCTTAACGTGGATGTGGACAAGGGCCAGTAGGCCTATGTACTTAAGACATTTAAAACTGATTCACACTCATCAAATAGCGATACGCATTTTGAAATATGTTTTCATCAAGGGATAGTGATTCATTTCCTCTTAAAAGCAAATCAAGTAATAATTCCTACATTGATAAACTTCTCATAAGGCTGAACCTTGGCGTATGAAGCATTGGCATAGCCCGCGTAAATTATAACTAAACGAGCCTAATATGGTATGTCGGAGTTTCCAGATTTCAGTAAGTTCTCTAGCAAATGTAGTCTACATTAAGCATTTCTTCGTATACTAGTATATTTGGTTCAATGTTAGTCTGGCAAACCGTAGCAAATTGCAGTATTCGTATCCAAGTCAGAAAGTATTTCGTACAAGAAACTTCAAGCGAATAACCATAAAAGGCACGAGAGCGTACTTCAGACAGATGATGGCCAACAAGTATCCTTACAATAGCCACTCGTATATTAAAGGGACATATCAGATTTTGTCTCGTCTCTATTGTTGGAAAATGGTTACATTATTCTTATATCGATTGCGTTTGACTTTATTTGTATACCAAACAAAACATTTAAAATGTTCGTGACGTTACTATGACGTCACTGTGATATATGCAGTCACTACAAATTCAGTAGCCTGGCATCATGCATTATGTTGCGGGTTTTCTGTACATTTGTATGCTGTGTTTGTTATCACCGAAAGCAATTTTCTGTAACTTTGCTACTGTATCTTTAGAATATTTCGGTTTTATAGCAAGCAACATGTAGCAAAACACCTAATGAATAATGATATTTCTTGCGAACTCTAGAAATAGGCATATTGGCGAAATTAAAGTGATGCAAAACTAGTTTCTATACTCATTATGTAGGTTTAAATTCAGCGTATAAAACCAGCATAAATGTGTGCCGACTGCCTTTAATAATATTCATTGTCCACACTAAATAGTCGCCCCTCCATACGTTTCATCAAACCATTAACCGTTTTTACGATACACCGATAATAGAACTGTTAATTGACCATGACATGGTTATCCCTTGGTCCGCAGTGAGGCTTGTAACGATGCTGAAAAGATTAAGGTTGTTAAAGCGGCGGACTGCGATATATTTTTGAACATAAACAAATAAAAACGCTCGGTGAATATAATATAAAAAGGTTAATGTTTGAATTACGTCGAAGTTAGTCAAGCATTGTGATTTTTATCACTCTTCGTGAGTAACCGTTAGGTATAATTATTATCATAAAGTATTAATTACCTCTATATCCATATACGTTAAATATTTATTACTGATTGGTGTGACTCAGTACATAGTTTATGTAATAGTAAATATTTACTCAATTAATTTCAGAAAACATGCACTGGACGACTTTATTATATTTATATTTTTAAGATGTTTAGATGGTACAAAAGTTGGAACATGTCTAAATTTGTCTAATACATATATAGTCTTTGATACGTTTACTGTATATAGTAATACCGGTTTGTTGTTATTTAAGACCGGACACTGTGCTCCCATTGATGAGGATTGCGTGATTTGATGTAATCGATCACTAGAATACAATACTTCCTTGTTCAAACTCAAACCTATAACAGTATTAAAGGCACTGAACCCAAGATGACGATCAAAATATGAAATTTCTTCAAATTGAAGAATGTTTGAATAATAAATTTTGACTGAAATACCTTAAAATCACATTTTATCTCATGTATGTCAAAATATGTTACGTGAGGTTACTGTTATACCTAGTAGGAATTTTTTATGTATTTCATTGACTTTCTTCTTGAATTTCGTTCTATCTACTAGCAGTAAATAGTACAACCTCTCAAGAACAGCCATCTGTAGAGCAACATCACATCTATAACAACATTTTCAAAACATCTCCCTACGCGAATATTTACTATAAATTTAACTTCTGTAGAGCAAAACCTATAAACAACGGCAAATACTTTAGTCAACAAAAAAAAGAAACTTAACATAATTTTAGGTAAGATTCCCATTGACGCAACTTTTATTGACTCTGCATTCACCTAACGGTCCTGTGCATTGATAAAATTAGTGGTATGGTTTGCAGTGGAGTACAGCCAACACATTTCGTTCAAGAAATTAACAGTTTGCGCAATCAGTTGACCAAAACGCAACAGTAAATAAGCTCTTTTTTAATTCAAAGGGAGGTAATTTGAAACATATCAATGTTTGACTCAAACTGCATCAATCAGCGTAAGACTTGTTGAGTGTATGAATAATGTAAAGTTTCTTTTTTTGTTGAGTATATATAGAGTTTGTGCTGTATTGTACACCATTTATTGTTTACATTGTACCCTTTGTAAAGTTTCAACAATCATCAGCGTCAGCGTCTTTAAATGACTTCATACTCGTATCATCAGAAATATATCAGAACTTTGACCCGTGTCAATTGTTAATGGACCAAAAGTGGTTTCCTCCTGCTTGACGAAACCTCTCAAACTGTCAATAATAATCAGTCAACTTTGAGAGAGAAATATTGTCCATGTACAGAATATAATGTGAAACATTTCAGAGAATAATTAACTTACTAGTATGTTACTTCATTTTAAGCTCGACTTTTCGAAGAAAAAAAGTCGAGCTATTGTCGTGACGGGATCGTCTGCGTCTACGTTGGTTAGGTTTTTTTGTCAGGGTCATTTTCTCAAAGACTTTAAAAAATCGTCCATTTGAAACTCGACATAGTTATTTACCATCTCCCTGTGACACATATTTATGAGTTAGCTGCCCCTGCTACGCATGGAAATTTCACTCTCAGATGAGCAATGGTACTTTCAAGTACGAGAAAGTCGAGCGTCCAGCACTCGTAGGCGGTGTTCTTGCTTCATGTGCTGCGTGAACTGAGAGAATAAAATGATTTGGACAATGAGAGGTGATGCAACGGAACCTATCTTGAAGCATTTGCAGCATTTAAGACATTTCTAAAGCAGATAGGTCTTATCATTCGGTATTAGAATTGCTCTATTACTATCTCTATCGACTGCACCTATCGGACAGAACGTGGAACTGCTCTAATCGTTTGGTTTTGTTTTCGTAGTGACTTTAGAACTAAAAGTTAAAACTGTTTGATCCCATGTACAGAACTAGCAGATAAGTAAACACTCAATGATAATATGCTAGCCGGTCATCTACACACGTTTCTCTCCTGTTGGTAATTGAATCATATACACGCAACTACATACGCCCCGCCCTTCGAAGAATTCATCCTCCAATTCCCGAAGTTATCAGAACCTCTTTGGGACGTCCTAAGGGTGTAATTGGGTTATTTATGTTGGACGCCAAATGTAACAGCGTGAGAAAAATGTGCAACGGGACCGAGGGCTCAAACCGGGGAACTTTTCGCTTACAGGGCGAATGCTTTAGCAAACGAGCTAGCCGACCGCCTACACAAGTTTGTCCCCAATTAGTAATCGAACCCTATATACATACTTGTACTACACAAACATTGCAACGCTGCTATCATTTCAGCAACATATTGAAGGAAGCAATAAAGCTAAGATACTGACATTCTAGAAAACTTCCGGGTAGCTAATATTGCATGTTGTCGCTTAATATATGGTATCATAAATTTTGATCATATTCATTTGATTAATTGCCACATTGTCATAACATGGAGAAAATTTAGTAGAGTTTGTCATTATCATTGTACAGTATATCGGGTTCTTTTTATGGCTGCACAATTCGCGGATTCACTGAAAGGTAACGTTTTAATTTCAACGAATCTGTTATTAATTATCAAAGTCTTTATACGGGTTTGTTTACCAACGGCGATTCAAGTTTACATTGTTTTGAATTGCACAAATAAAATATGCCTGGGAAATTAGCGAAACTTAAACACGCGCGAAATAAACTGGCTATCTTGAATGACACAAATGTGAAACGTATGCTTATATCGTTCTAGAAAACACAACATGACGAAGCACTTATTCCACTGTGGGTGATAGAATCAATTTTTATACGGCGATTAGTCCATATATGGCAACATAACGCTTGTCACATGACACCTTGACACCATGCCACCGTACAGTAACTGGTTGGACGTTAATGGTGAGATACATTGCTGTTTAACAATGGAAGAAATCACAGCTATTATATTAATGGGTTCAAATAAAAACATCAAGGTTTTTAAGCAATAAGTATCAGAGAAATTCTGCCAATATCTATTATGGTACTATAGTACTTTATGCATTAATATATAACAAACTTGTTGCGTAGAATATATCAATGACTGCAATAGTTCGTGTTTGTATTACACCTTAAAAGCCTTCATGATACAGTCCGCTTTTAAAAACATCCAACGGGTGTTATAAATATAGAAAAGGTATTAGCTGTTAAATTATGCTAATAAAAAGTCGAGGATCACGTAATAGTCTCCGTACTCTACATAACCAATGTCCAAATTGTACTGCTATTTAAAACATTACACGATGAAAACCTTTTTCATCACCACATTGTCAATTTGATATACTACATATCTTAGTCCATGGGTTTATCACTTCGAAACTCAAGAAACATTAAAGTATATATAAAGCTATCTATCTATATCATGAGTAATTATTGTACTTTTTAGGACTTCTGTCAGCTAAAACTATGTATTTCAGCCATTTTACTGTTGGAACTAGGTCATTCACTTTTTTGATTGCTGAAACTGGTTCATTTAGAGTTTCGACAGATTGGACATGGGAGGATCATAACTTGTTTAGTTGGACATTGTGCCTTGTATATTTTATGTTTTCTGTGCTAGGCGGGTTCAGGTGGGTATTGTGCCTTGTGTATTTTTTATGTTTTCTGCGTTCGGCTGTTCAAGCTGAGTGCTGCCTTCCTATCTGACTTAATATTATCTTTTTATATTGATCCATATATCAATCTTAATCAGCCGGACAAATAATGGCTATTTGGAAGCATTAATCTAGTATATTTGAACGTACTTTTATGCTTTCAAAAGACAGTGCAGATGGTTTGCCCATGGTTTACTATTTTATCTATGCTTGGCTCCAATGTCTATACGAGATGAATATTCAGTAAACAAACATAATCGGTATACTAAAGCAGTCCAAATTAATGGTTTTATTTCAAAATCTAAACTTACATACTATTAGGTGAACGCATTAAAAAATGGCAATATAGGTTTTTAAAACTTCGGTCCTCCCTCAAAGCTAGAGGTCATTGGCCAATTAGGCAGAGATAAAACGAATGGCAAAGCACTAACGTTACGACTGTGGCTGTCCCAGTCGAACGCAAGAAACAACATTGGGAAAGCAGAGAAAATAAAATGTATGATAATTCTCTTTTTAATACGACTTCAGAAGAATTCAAAAGAAATTAGTAGAATTAATATCAGTAGATCTTTGAAGTTTTACTTCAATAAAGTCTTGTGATTTAGTTTATGTAACACAGAATAACGTTTTTTAAGGATCACAAGATTCGATCCGATGCTCAAAAGTGACTAGAACGAAATTTTAAAGACAACTGCAGATCAAATTAGTCCAGACATTTTGTGTTGAAAACTTGGTGGATGTAATTATATTTGTTTTCAATCAGCTACAGTGTCAGTATGTTACATGTGCAGTACGATACGTTGATTGTTTTAAGAATTGATTGAGAACTTTTATTGATTGCCACCGTTCACTTTTAACAGAAATGAATTATTTATACCAACACACACACGCAATGATTAAAGAACAGTTTTAACAGTTTTAAAAATATAAATACATCGTTTAGTCTGGTTCCCAACAATCTATAAAGTGATATTTGGTTCCCAGCAATATATGTGGTGATATTTGGATCCAGGCAATATATAGAGTGATATTTGGTTCCGGGCAATATATAGAGTGATATTTGGTTCCGGGCAATATATAGAGTGATATTTGGTTCCGGGCAATATATAAAGTGATATTTGGTTCCATGCAATTTATAGAGTGAAATTTGGTTCACAACAATATATAGGGTGATATTTGGTTCCCAGCAATATATCGAGTGATATTTGGTTCCAATCAATTTATAGAGTGACAGTTGGTTCCCGGCAATATTTTCTATTAATATTTTATTCCCACCAACCTATATAGTAATATTTGGTTCCCGTAAAATATCTAGGGTGATATTTTGTTCCAGACTCTATATTGGGCGATATTTATGGACTGGTATTATAACAAAAATTCTCTACATTCACCAAACACTAGTAGACACCGGTCTAGTACTGGTGTTGTATATACCTTTACGTAAATACCTGCATTGATTACCGTCATACTTGTTATGTTTGGTCCCATGCGTTTTACAGATCATGAGTTGATTCGCGGTGTTCTATGTTGTTTTCCATAAAATTACCCGAGTGACTCAAGCTTGACTGTTGACACCCCGCAATAGTTACACCTGGTATGTTCGATAAGTCCTCGAGTCAAAGTCGTGTCACTCGGGTAATGTTATCGAAAGCATCCTATGGTCCTTCGTGAACTCGGTGTCCCCGGTAACCCTATTTATCGCGTACAACTATTGAGACCCATATTTCCATTTGTTATAATAATTTATATATTGCGCGCTCAATGAGCCTAGCTGCCGATGCGCCTAAAACACCATCTCATAAATAAATAAATATGTGTTATTCAATTATACCTTAGAATTAGCACCAAATATTGAATACATAAATTTATGATAAATCATATTACCGCAAAAGCATCATAAAACAGACATAAACGACAGTACAGTAGACAATACTCTATAATCAGCACTCTATATTTAGCATATTACTTCGTAATAGAATACTTCGTAATAGAATACTCCGTAGTAGAATCGCATTTGCCTGATATATGTATAAAAATATATACATGCTTATTATTATTTATTTGTTACAATATGCTTAAATCAATATCTTGTTTGTGTGTTTACATCATGGTATTGTAAAAGTTTGTTCTCAATGTTTAAGTTTCAATAGTGATTTTTTCTGACGTTAGTCGAATGTAAAATTTTCCGTTCAATTTGCAGAGGGTTCTAACATTGTTCTAATCTTCGTGGAATTAAATGAAGCTATTTATTTACAGTAAGAAATTAAAAGTGTACAAGTGCGTACCAAGCGCGAATAATTACGAACGCCTTGGGCTTTTGGGAACAAACATTTTTAACACCCTGTATATTTGTTATAATGGGTTCATACGGTGGCATCACAGTAACCGGTAACAAGTACACATCAACCAAAATATATGTAAACAAATGTAACAATATCGTCAGCGAACAATACAATATCATTCTGAAATCTGATTGTTAAACAATACAATATGTTGACAATCAATGACTCATCGACAGATGTATACAAAATATGACGGCTGTTTTAAGACAAAGCACGTGTCGTTTATACACACATTACTATAATGTAACATACCACTAGCTCCAATTATCCACAAGCGTCACGTGACTGATATGCAAAATACGTCATGTTTTTTGTTCTACACGTGTAATGAAACCTCACTAATAAGACCACCCATGATTCTGAAGAAAATTTATCTTACAACGCTACATGTACAAATGTTTTTATGGAGGTTTCAGTCCCGTCGACAACATTTCGGTCAGATGGGGACCATACTATCATATTGTCCTGACACTGGACCAACCTGAACTTTCTTCGTACGCTGTTCGCTAATGATTGGGCTACAGACTACATCATTACCATTTTAACACCTGACAAAAGCAACACTGTTTAATATTTACTGAAGAGGCTGTTGTTATATCGAACACTATACTGCATAACATCACCCTTTTTGTATCAGACATATTCTTTAGGCGCATAATGATGAATCTACAGACTTGATCACGCGGCTTATATAAGGCGTTCAGACAATATAGAACAACCTCTCTTGAAGGGCAACACCCTTTTGGAACACCAAGTTTGGTTGTTGTACAGAGGTTGTTTTTTTGAGGAGTAAAATGTAAATATTTAAAGTAAATGATAACTGAAGGAACAAATACCTTGCTGCTTACGGGAGGATTTTGTTCTATGGAGGACCGCTCTTGAGAGGTTACACTACATTATTGCTGATCATCATCCAATACTGGACCGACAAGTATTCCTATTTCATACTTAAAATACTACGATGCATCCCTCTTAATTCAGATTAATGATATTAAATTTACGACAGTCCTGTAGAACAGTTGGTGTATCAACAGCTGTGATCGCCTACAGTCCCGTCATCTAGTGTGGTTGTATAGTACAGATATTTTGACTTGATTCTCGACCTTCTATTAGCATACTTTAACAGCGGATATCTTGTTTATACCTATAATCCCGATTGTATGCGTTCATAAGCGGGTGATACCACGAAAACGCCCAATGTCTAATACCAACACAAATCTGAGCCCGATATTGCACGATTTGCATGCGAAAATTTATATATTCAACAGCAAGAACATGATTGTAATATATTCATGCATAGAGGTCAGGTATATTACAAGGTTCTTACGTTGAATATATAAATGTCCGCGAGAAAATCTTGCAATATCGGTCCTTTAGATTTGTGTTGGTATAACACCCCGAGTGTCTTCTTGATACTTACCGAAAATGAAAACATACAATTTGGTTTTTAGGATTGACAATATGTCAACAGTTTTAAATTATGCTAATTGAAGGTCGAGAGTCTTGTCAAATTCTCTGGACTATACCTACGTTAATGCACGTGTAAGTATATACAATTATAACTTACATCGATTGACCGACTGTTGAGTACAAGTTATACTGTATTTACACTTATTGCATTACCTAACACTTTATTGAACCCAAAACTGAATAGATAACGTTAGAGTTATACGTTACACTGATTTCTCTGAGCAAACAGATATTTTATAACCAGTGACAAGATCCGCCCACACAACGGATGCAAGTATCGAACCGGAAACAATATCTAATGATAATCAATATGTTTTTCTCTACGTGAACACAGCATGATGATAAAGCTGTATTATGGTGATATATGCGTGACTGTGGTACATTTAATTAACTATAGATGCTGTATATAGTCACATATGCCAGGAGAATTTTATTAAATACCCTTCGTGTTGGTCATGGGTGTGGTTCTGTGAGACTTTGTGAAAATATTGTCAATAATATTAGTGTTGGTGCAATTTACCTAGTACATGCGTTGCCTTCAGCTGAAATTAAACTTGAATCGATCGTGAAAATTAACAGATTATTATCGGTCAACTTGAACAGCGAAAAAGAACTAAATATAGGTTTACTAGTGTGCAATTCTCAGTTGAGAACCAAGCAAATGTTTAGCGCCTCCCATTTTCTTACGTCGGTTAGTTGAACTAACGCGTTTTTTCGGGAATGAAATATCATTCAATACCAACTGGCTCCTCCGCATCCAACTGACAATGTTTCCCACATGCGGAGCACTTGCTCATACCAAATGACACTGAAGTCTGACCCAGTATCGAACTCTAATCATCCGGATAACGAGTCAGTGTTCTATCTCTTGAATTGTTATGATGTTATATAGTGTATCAGTGTATTAACGAGCTAACGTCCAGTTATTGCAATAAGGCATACATGTTGAATTGTATAGAATTCCAATAAGTCATACAGTGATCGGAAATCGCATATGCATTATCGCAATAAGGCATACATGTTGAATTGTATAGTATTCCAATAAGTCATACAGTGATCGGAAATCGCATATACTTTTGCTCTCAATAAGGCATACAAGTCAAGTTGATTTGTATAGTATCCCAATAAGTCATACAGTGATTTAGTTTATACGCTGTGAGTATTAGAGATGTTGAACCAGTCAAGTGGAGATTTTAGCACAGTCTCATTTGATCAAATATCAGGGACGCAAAATCCATATAAGCTATATCAAATAGCCATTACAATAAATAAATGCTATTATTTAATATAAATATGATATACTCGTATATTGAAACCGCAACGCGAAGCTTAGGGCTACTCCTTAAAGAGGAAGGCGAATAGACCAGACGACGATTGTGATGGTGATAAAGTATGGAGGTAAAGACTTTATTTTACGAGAAAACTCATTTGACAATATATAGATAAAGGTAAAGGCTTTGTTTATTATTGGGTCCCCCTATTGAAAGGGCCAGCCAATTTGACTTATGAGACACATATCATTCGTGCGCACGGTACCTCCCGAATTCATTCTCTTATATATATCAATCTTCCGTAAGATCCTCAACAATGAACAGTGAACTAGACAAATAACTAGGCATGAGGAATATTATAATATTTGATATTTTTTATAATAGACAATTCATAATTAATTGTTAATTCACACATGTATGTAGATCTATGGAGTGTACATATATACAGGCGTATGGTACAAGTGCCTGTATTTATACATTAACACATTGTCAGTAGTTGTTTATGTCATTACATCAGCTTCCAGACTATGTGAACGAGGGGTATATTGATCGTATTATTTCATTCAAGTCATCATACTGTATACGTTCAATGCTCGTCTGCATTGTGTTCACATTGTTGTAAAAATACACAAAATACACAAAATTCTGCACACGTAATTATATCAAGCGTTTTTAAAGTAAAATTCATATAGCAGACGACATAACAATGAGCTTACCTTTTTTGTGTTATAATATAAATCCTACAGGTAATCGTATCGTTTTTATACAGTCACTTCCCTGTTAAAACCAAACGACTTTTCTCGGCCACGTTGTGTTATTTACTACCTGTGATATTTACTCGTGTGTCCTTTTCCATTGATACCTAGTCTCGATCGATATGTCACATGTATAAAGGCGCGCGCCCTTAGTTCACTTGTTCCTAATAAGGCTAATTATGTCTCGACTTAAATAATTGAGCGAAACAGATGCGACTTACAACAACAACAAAAACGCGCGCTAATGCTAGGGTCACAAAGCTCGTACGATATCCGTACGAATTTATCAACTCGTACGAGTTCATAATTTTGAAATCCTAACGGTTTTTGTATGTTCGTAGCGTCTGGTCACAACTCGTACGGACCACGAACGATCTAAAGAGATGTACTGGAAAGATATCCGTACGATGCTCGTACGAGTTAAGAAAATCCGTACGATGCTCGTACGAGTCTTCGGTGTCCGTACGGGCTCCGTACGGACGCCGTGCGAGTTTACCAAAATCAACTCGTACGGAGCTCGTAAGGAGCTCGTAGGGCAAATGTGACCTTAGCATTAACGTCACTCGGCCTTCGAAAAATGTGTCTTTGTGTGAAACGAAAGTAATAGTTGAATGTATCCAATCAATACTTCCATTGTTACTATCAAATAAAATAAAACTCAGATACTAAGAAAACACAAAAAATACCAAAAAATCGATAAGTATTTAATTATTCATAAACACAGTTCGTATTGGGTGGAGTATCGGAATGAATTACCGTAGGTCTGTGTTTGAATGAAGCACATATTACTGATGATGAAACCAACAGATTCATTGATACACATGTATTTAGTTAAACCAATGGATATGCTATATGATATGGATAAGTACTCCGCTAAATAAATTGTCTCGGATTTTTAAACAAATAAAGTTCTGATGGAAGATGACTAGTGTTAAAGTATCTATTTATACTGCCTAACGCCTCTTTTCGAGTATTATTGGCAGGTGTGTCGTCAAGGGCAGACTTAAATCAATGAAGCGAAAGTTGACATTCAAATATGTGTCGTGTTCGTGGTTACCTGTATTTAGCAACGACCTGTCTTACTCAACCGATTTGTATTACAATTAAATCGAATTATTTATATCAAATACATCTTTATTAAACAACCTGCTGATTTAAGTAACTTCTGTTTGATACATTCGTTGAATGATTGCTTATAATATAATTTAAGTATAAACACAGTGCTGTAAATATATTGAACACTATAGGTACATTTTTAACTTTGGTAATCCAAATACGGACTCGTCTTCTGAAAAGGTGAGACATGGTTTCGTGATAGATATCTATGATGGGTATTTATTACAACTGTAAAAACCAATGTGTTTTTCTAGAATACCTCTTATCGGATTATTCCATAGATTAAAGTACAACAACATGCATAACCTAGAAATTTATTTATACGACAGCGTGCGTTGAAAAAAAAAGATGTAAAAGCTTTGTTAGACAACCTAAGTAACAGTATTGAAATAAGCTCAGTTCACACAGATTCGTTGCGATCATGAAATATACATTGAAAGCCACACATTGACATTCATTTTAAATAATATATTATAACTGAAAAAATAACTATTTTCTTAGCCGTTTCGTTCCTATCTTTTGGTGATACATTGATCATTTATTTTCATATCATAAACGACTATATTTGTTATTTAGGATACATAATACGTTTATAAATATATATGTTTAAAGACAACGAACATCAAAACATGTACAATTTTTATGCAACTAATGCATGAATGTACTTAATATAGCACGGAGAATTCGGCGTGATCATCGACCTATTACCATGATTTCACAGCTGATATATTGTTAATATCGATACCCCGGCTGTAAGTTCAGCGGATAGTATCAAGAAGAAACTTTGTGTAATTACAAGCACAAATCTAAATAAAAGGACGGATATTGTATGATTTGCCTGCAGTTTATATATTCAACGCAAGAACCTTGTAGTATATTCATACATAAAGGTCAGGATCACGTCAAATTCCCCGTAAATGCCCGTCGCTAATTGAGAAACAAGTTGGATGAATACTAACGTTATCAGTAACTGTTACCTGAGTGCTGTATTGTACTGACTGTAAACGTTTTGTCATTAATTGTAAATTGTAAATTGTCCGTTTATATACAGATTCACAATTTGTTCAACTTTGATATTTTCACACGACGTTTCCGACTGTGATAGTATTATCTGTAAGAAAATCAATTCTTCTTATTGTCAGCACGTTCGAAGCGTGTCCTCCAGTGTTTTGTTAACGTAAAAATTGATTAGGTAGCCTTTTAAAATTAAGATAACATTTATACGTTAAATGTCAACAGTTACTTTAATTTTAATGTCGTCGAATACGGCCTAACCTGTACGTTAAGCGGCCAGGCATGGCATATATGAAAAATGGATTTAAGTTTGACTCGCTTATTTAAGACACAGTGTGAAAAAAATTCTACTTGTTACATTATTAACTGTCGACATTCCTTGTTAGCGTTCGACTGAGACAGTCGTAGTGTGTGGCAATTTGGTATAGCCCTGCCTAATTGGCATATGACCTCCAGCTTCAAGGGAGACAACTCATACATTGATACTCATCGTCACGATGGCATAAAAGCTATATTTTCCAATTTTATGCTGAGCGTCAAGTAATGGTAACTCTTGTACCGTTGGTAGGACGCGGCCGAACGTCAACCTCTACTATTGACACGGTTAGGATTGAGGTTACTTAACATTATAGTCCATGGGCCAGTGGGGTAAACCCTCCCCCCCCCCTAGGGAATTTCGGACACTATATTTTTCTGAAAGCGTATGACCAGTAGAGTATTTTTCCAAAGTCTGCACTTTGGCCGTTGGGGCGTTAAGATTTTTTGGGGTAAAACGTTAAAAATATGAACGAAAGTGTGAATTTCTGGAATTGGTTAATTACTATCACATTTAGTAAGTTATTTTGTAATTAAACACTTTCATGGGTTGATATTAACTCATAGTTTAAGTCTGCAAAATTCTAGTCCCGTGTAATTATGCAAAATGGGATATTTTTGGGGTAAAACATTAAAAAATACATAAAAAAGTGCAAATTTTGAGAATCGGTACACTTTAATGGCAGAATACAATGTCATTGATCTTTTTTTTTGGTAATTATGTAAGGCTTTGACCTACCAATACTTTTCCCAAAGTCTGCACTTCAGACATTGGGGCGTTAAGATTTTTTGGGGTTAAACATTAAAAATATGAACGAAAGTGTTAATTTCTGGAATTGGTTTATTACTATCACATTTAGTAAGTTATTTTGTAATTTAACACTTTCATGGGTTGATATTAATTAATAGTTTAAGTCTGCAAAATTTTAGTCCCGTGTTATTATGCAAATGGGATATTTTTGGGGTAAAACATTAAAAAATACATGAAAAAGTGCAAATTTTGAGAATCGGTACACTTTAATGGCAGAATGCAGTGTCATTGATCTTTTTTTTTTTGGTAATTATGAAAGGCTTTGACCTACCAATACTTTTCCCAAAGTCTGCACTTCAGACATTGGGGGCGTTCAGCAGGAAAAGCAAAAATAAGATTATCTCCCCTGCTTTTAAATGGTGTACAAATTGTAACAATGTATTCACTTAACTGATAATGCTATAACACATTGTGCCTTACTGTATTTTAATTGCAATTGTGAATACCAATAAAGGCATATTCCCAAAATGTAGTTTAACATTTAAATGCACAAAAGGTGGGTCTATTATGGAAAATGGCCATCAAAATGGCCATCAAAATGGCCGCCAAAATGACTAAAGTATTGAAAACAGCCGTTCTACTTATTTACAAGTACTCACAATATGATTTTGAAATCTATTTCCATTTTTCACTTTGTTTGCAATGTATGTTATAGTTGGCATCAGTAACATTTGTATGGATTGTGTTAAATTATACTTACATGTATTTTACAAGAGTGGGTGGGGTAAATATACATTCATTTTTTTCAAATGTTATTGTACAGCTATTCCTTTTGACACAATGGCTGTGCATCATGGTTGTGTCAGGAATGGCTGTTCTGGGTGGTTGTGAGTATCCAAGAGGACCAGGAATCTCTCGACCTTTTAGTTGCCAGTACACATAGTGCAATAAATGAGATACCACATGATAGTGCACATCCTATAAGACCATGGATGTGTTTATCCAGTAGTACTGTCTGCTCATGGTGTGTGTCAGTACCCTAAAGCACCATAAATACCTGTACCTAGTGGTATTGGGTACCCTCTAATTGATGCACCTAGTGGTTATGAGTACCAAATACAACCAAGTATGCATGAACACGGTGGTTGTGGGTACCCATTAGGACTAGGATGGATGTGCCTAATGGTTATGAGTACCTAATACGACTAGGAGTTTATGTGCAAGGTGGTCGTGAATACATACATGGACTAGGACTCATTTACCCAGTGTTTATGATTGCCTAACAAGACCAGGAATGTTCTACTTAGGCACTAAGTCGTCAATAGGACGAGGAATGGGTGCTCCTAATGGTTGTCTGTACCCAACAAGACCAGTAATGTATGTACATAGCGGGATCCGGAATAGTGGCTATGCATACCAAATGATACCATGAATGTATGTACATGTACTAGTAAATGATGGTAGTGGGTACCCAATAGGACCTATAATTGTTGTGTATTGTAGCTGCAAGTACTTTATCACACTTCTTATGCATGTACATGGTGGTTATGGGTACCCACTTAGTCTAGGAATGTATGTATCCAGTGGTTATGAGTACCTAATTAAGTCAGGACTGTCTGTACATCGTGGTAATCATGACTCAATCAGACAAAAAATGACCACTCCTTGTGGTTGTTAGTACATAATCCGTCTGCAATCGTCTGTACATTGTGGTTTGGAGTATCCAATAGGACAAGGAATGCATGGGACATGATAGTTGTGGGTACCCACTAGGACTTGAAATGTATGTACCTAGTCGATATGAGTATCTAATTAGACCATGCTTCATTTACATGGGGTTAGTGATTACCCAATTTGATGAAAAAAATGGTCACAGCTGAGGGTTAGGCATGCTCACTGCTGAATTTTAAAGACCAGGAATGTCTCTACATGGTGTCAATAGGACAAGGAATGGGTGATCCCAATAGTTGTCTGTACTCAATAAGACCAATAATGTATGTAACTAGTGATTGCCAGATGTCTTAACATGATGATGTTCAGTATCTATCCTAAACAGGAATGTCTGTTAATCATGGTTATTGGCACCCTATACGACCAGGAATGTATGTATATGCATGGTAGTCAGTACCCACAGGGACCAATAATGGCTGAGTATAGTGGCTGTGAGGACTCGATTATACCACTTATGCATGAACATAGTGGTTTTGAGTACCGACTAGGACTATGAATGTATGCATCTAGTGGTTATGTATCCCTGATAGGGCCAGGACTGCCTGTAGATGGTGGTAGCAGTGACCAAATAGAACAACATATGACTGCACCTAGTGGTTGTTAGTGCCCAACCCAGTCACAAATGTCTGTACATTGTGGTTTTGTGTATTCAATAGGACCAGGCATGCATGTACATGGTAGTTGGGGTACCCACTATGACTAGGAATGTATGTATGAGTAATAAATAAGAACATCACAGTCTGTACACGGGGTAGTGATTACCCAATATGACAACAAATGGTCGCACCTAGTAGTTGGTAGTTCCCAATCGGACAACTGATTTTGTACATGAAGGTTTCGAGTAGTACATATGTTATGAGTGGTCAATAAGGCCAAGCATGTAGCCACATGGCGCGCCTGAGTTGTCAATTGATGATCGGCCGTATCCAACGAGAATGTCTGAACCTAATGGTTATGAGTATTCTTTACGACCAGCAATATATGTACATGGTGGAAATGAGTACCCAATTGCACCTATAATGCCTGTACATGGTGGTTTAGAGTACCAAATAGGACCAGGAATGTCTGTATATGGATATGTAAGTCACCACTCTGACTGGGCATGTATGTACTTCAATAAGCAGTTACGAGTACCCAATTAGAACATGGTAAGTGTGACTACCCATTGAGACGAGGAATGAATGTACCTACCAGTGGTTATGGGTCCCCAGCCTGACCAGCAATATCTGTATAAGTATGGTGGTTTTGAATATCAAATAGAACTAGGAATGGTATTGGCTATGCTATCAAATTAGACTAGGACTGTCTGTGCATGGTGGTAGTTAATACCCGATAGGACAACTGATGTCTGTATAGGGTTGTTTAGTGCTAAATAAAACCAACATTGCATGTAATGGTTATTAATAATAATAATTAATAATAATTTACCCAACAGTACCAGAACTGCCTATATATGGTTAGAATGTAATTTTGAATACCCATTAGGACTAGGAATGTCCGTACCCGATGGTCGTAAGTTACAACTAGAACACCAATTCCCAAAAATCACACTTTCCATTTATTATTTTTGTAATTTTCCCCCAAAGTATCTCATCTGGCAATATATATTTGAAATCTTAAACTGCATGTTACTACAAATTTATCACATTAATATTATTTAGTTACAAAAAAATTATCATAGGAATGGTTTTATTGTAATCTACAGATTCCTAATATTCACACTTTTCGGTTTATTTTTTTTGATGTTTTACCCCAAAAATATCACACTTTGCGTAATAACATCGCTTTAATTTTTTGCAGTATGAAACTGCACTATAATATCTTTCAATTAGAGTATTTTTTATAAAAAATATAAATAAATGCCAATGCAGTCCACAGATTCCAAAAATTCGCACTTTTCTCTTATAAGTTTTAGCGTTTTACCCCAAAAAAAGCCATTTTGCACAATAGCAGCACTCTGATTTTTTTAGTCTAGATAGGACAGGTTAATATCTACCTGTTACAGAGATTTATTTTAAAATAACATTATAAATAAGATTGTAGTTAACCGATTCCAAAAATTTGTACTTTTCGTTTATATTTTTTGACGTTTTACCCCAAAAAATCTTAACGCCCCAATGGCCAAAGTGCAGACTTCAGGAAAATACTCCAGGGACCATATGCTTTCAGAAAAATATAGTGACCAAAATTCCCTAGGGGGGGAGGGTCTTCTATTGGTGGCTCATGGACTATTAGCTTATATTGGCATATTTACCGGTTTAACTCGAGTGACGATAGACACAGGATTTACTGTAGTAGATTAAGCGTGGAATTACCATTGCACATAGTTCGCTGTCTTAGAATAAGAAGGTCGTAAGTGCTACTTCCAGGATTCATACATATCTAAAATCTGCATCACAGGGCGCTTCTTATTAGCCTTTTATTATGTAAATTGGAACTAAACTGAAGTTGAAAACGTTTGCTTTTTCCAAAAGTAAAGACTAGTTTTCAGACAGTTTCTTGTTATTGCAAAATAACATTCTTGTACTAACGACCTTCTCATTCCTTAGCCAGCAAATTATCTGTCCGTCAAATTGCTTTTCATGCTGTTATTTTTGTTGTTACATTTGTAGTTGTTTTACCATTCGATTATCGGTGAAATAAACCAGTACACACATTTACGTCTTCGAAGAAAAATTACACCCGTAAGAACTTAAGAGTGAAACGCTCAAACCTTCTCCACAAACTGGAGACTCATGTCATGAACAATAGGAGTTACTCAACTTAGATCCCTAGATTGAACATGACAAATTTCCTCCCTGGTGTTTTTCAAATAGTTTTCGACCAATTTTCGACGAGTTTCGACCAATTATGTCAACATTGAAATAGACCAACTGTCGTATTCGACGAAGTGTCTGTCCCGAACTGTTGTGGAAGCACCAAGTACGTGCACCATCACCGGGATCGAGTGGGTAAGGCACTTGTTGAGTTTTTTCCCATATGCCCGGTTCCCCAAACCTCATGAAGCACCTCAAGTAGTAATCGTAGCTCAAATTGAGTCCGAATTTGAAATGAATCTAAAGTTCAAGCTCTTGAAAAGATGTACTAGTGTTACTGTAATTCAAACTCAAAATAATGTTTCTGTTTTGTGATGCTAATTTTGAGTCCAAGCTCTCATGGAAATTAACATAAAGAATTCATTACCATATTTGAGATAAGATTGAGCTCAAATAGAGAGCTTTCAGGAGGTCGGGACCAGAACGTTAATTGATGGTTACCCAAGCCTATCGGTATGGGTACCTGACGCTGAGGTTTATGAACATAAAGGTACTGTGACCAGAACATTTTAAAAATGTGCCGCATAAGCCAACCTGGCTGACCCTTTCTGAAAGGGTGACACTTAAATAAAAACAAATTCAAGGCCGGTTACGTCAAACTATACGAGTACCGGTGGCTTTGTGGTTGTAATTAATTGATACAAACTTGGTTGGGGTGAATGTTAGGCTGTTAGCTCTTCCTCGATAAAATGCAAAGTCAAATAAAAAACAATCCAAAACCAGATACAATGACGGTTGATTTAATATAGAAAAGCATTGACAGTATGGTTGCACAGTAGTCTCCGGTAACCATCACGTGTATCACAACATCTCTGGATTCACTGTGGTGTAGATCCCGCATCGTGGTCGTCCTTACTCGCCACTTCTGTAAATTATAGAATATATTGAAACCATACTTATACCTGGTCGTCACAAATCACTCGGACACCCCACGATGCCCGTGTATCAGAGGTTTCCATGTCGTGTACACGCCGTATGTACAGGTGAACGGAACTTAATCATACATATATTATCCTTCAGGCGTCGGGCGGGCGTCGTGCGGGCATCGACCGGTCATCGGATGGTCGCCGAAAATTATTCATTCTTTTGTCGCTTATTATTAGACTTTTGTCGTACAATTTCCCGATGACCGACCGGTGTCCGTCTGGCTTCCAGTACGATTGGCCATAAAATACACTAAACGGATTTGTGACCAAGGTATCAGACAGACAACTCCAACAATACATGTAAACTTAACCCAATATTTAAAACACAATTATCAAATCCGCGTTCAGTATTAAAGCCAATTACATTTGTATCTGGGTGATAAATGCTATCCGCAATATTCATGATTTTATATGCGCGACAACACTTTACATTTCGTACATATTTACAGAAATGCATGGGCACTCTAAATGAAAATGACCAATGTAAAACTATAAATACGATTCTGAACATATTTTTACATTGCGCAAGTCCAGGTGAAATATGTCAGTTTTGTAAAATAGTCGACGTACTTTAGATTTTGATAACGTTTTGTATGAAATGAGCATTTCATATACATGTAATTTAGTCTCTAATACATTTGTATTACATTCAGTGGTCTAAAAAAGCGCCACCTGACACAACGTACAAGTCGTTTATTTGGACATGTTTACTTTATTTCCATCTAACATCTTGGTTAAATCTAGAGTACGTCGGGTTATTTACAAAACAAGTAACAGTCTATGGTACACATTAAATGACTTACCCTGTGGTTTCTGCTCATTGTTCTCCTTTGTTTGCTGTGCTTTTGGATGACTGTTGTGTTCGTGTCTCGATGGCGAATCTGTTTTATCGTGGGCATGGCCAGAATTATGTGATCCAGACGGGTGGTGTTGGTTTTTATTACCCTGTGACGTCCCTGGCTTGTTTGGCCTCGTGTGTGTTCTCCCATTGGTGTTTTTACCGTTATGCTGTCGGCCATTACGGAGACGTTGGAAAAAGGAGGGTAGATCAACGCTCGAACCTTTATGACCATGATGGTTACCCGGTGTACGGTGGTTGCCAGGTGCACGATGATTGCCAGGTACATTCTGCTTCCCTGGTGCATTGTGGTTGCCTAAAGCATGGTGGTTGCCTGATGCAAGCCGTTCGACATCGATGTTATTTTGCTGTAAAGCCTTGAGTATAAGAGATGTTTTGTGGCGATTTTGTCTCGCCATACGAGACGCGTGTGCCGTTCTTGACATCTCTTTCCGAACGAAACTTTCTAACTGGTCCAGACTACTCTTCTGCTCTTTTATGATATTCGCTTGTACGTGAGCAAGGTGTTCCAATCTAGCAACCTTTTTGTCAGCCAATCTGTAGAAATACACGTTAGCAATAGACATTGCAAAATCATTCAAAGCATCGGAATGAAAAAACGCATTGCTACGTAACAGGTAGGGTTTACCTTACAAGTGAAGAATTGCTCAGTAGCTTGAGGAATATCAAGTAAAGAAACTGGTTTTCAGTTCTAGGAAAACAGGTCAGTTAATTGTATAAGTAGTAACTAAGTTTTGGAATCGTTTGTTCGTTCGCTTGCGTTCGACTAAGACATTCGTAAGTGCATGGTCATTTTGAATTGTCCCTGACTAATACCTTATTCACCAATTCACGCGTGATTACTCTGGGTTATCAACCAGTTCATCTCCATAAGGGTAGGAAACACTGAAAGGCGTTCAGAAATGACGAATAATAAGTGTCCCGGTTCCAAACCAGATTCAAACCAGGGACCTTTTGAACGTGAACGTTCCCAACTCGACTACCGCGTCACTTACATTAAAAAAAATTATTTATAAAAAAAAACAAATTGTTTAAACACGGTCAATGGTAGAATTGAAGAAATGAAATGAAATAACAAGATTTAAATATCAAGACAACTCACCCTTGTTTTGTTTCAACATCTTGTAAACGCTGTAACAGATTACCACCTTGCTGATATGGATTCGTTCTGTTGGATGACACTGTGGTACAAATGCCTAAGAATATCAATATGATATTAATTGTTACGTTAGAAAACTCCATAACTATGTATGCAAGCTTTTATCTTCATGAATATAACTAAATGTAAATCGTCGGTATTTCTATTGTCTTATCTTATGTCTTATCTAACTCTTAACCTTCACTGTCATAGTAGTAGTAAATTAAAATATGTTGACAAGTATGTTGACAAATGATAAGTATGGAACGCCAATGTTGTCTTATCATGCTTATATGTTGCAAAATGGGTTTTACAAAATACTATAATAATAATATTAAAGACTTTATTTTACGAGGAAACTCATTTGACAATTAAATTAAATGACAATCTTCCATGAGATCCTCAACAATAAAACAGTTGAACACGAACACTAGTACATAAAATGAAAAAAGCATAATGGCAATTTGGCCCATATGACGTCCACACTATCATAATTTTGTATATAATTGGAGAATTCAGAATACTAAACGGTAGACATACATGTATATGGCCAGTGTTGTACTAAAACTAGCACTGATAAATCGTGCACATCTGATAAATCCATCTTTGTGGAATATACAAAATTGTCCGGCCTTTCTCATTATCATTTGCCCACTATATATGTGGTATTTGTACAGCGAAACCTCAATAATACGAGGGGTGATCAACAAATACGCGGGAAAATGCTCTGAAATATTTCATACGTGACCAATATTGAAGAAAATCGGTCAGATAATAGATTGGCATATTACGAATAAATAACTATAAAAAACATTAAACTCGAAGAAATATTTGGTTGCAAAAACATAGAAACCATAACGTCACTATGGCTACACCGGCCCAACGTCATCGCGACGTCGTTACATATTACAGTATTCATTCTTATTCATGGCACAATTCATACTGTATAACGAATTGAATGATTCTAAAAAAAATAGCTGTACAACCAAACACACTTCATAGACCTGTCAACCGAAAATCAATTTTTTCCTTACAGCTTGTATGTAAATTATAAGAATTAGCTGCTGGAGAACATTACTATTGATGACGTAATTTGACGTCATTGACGTTGTATAGCCCTTTCGCATGTCGGCATTGATTTCGTAAAACCACCATTGGGACCTTTGTAATCTGACATTGATATCGAGTTAGCTAATCCCAATTTATTTCAGGCCCCATGATTTTACAAGTCTTTTCTTCAACTCAATCCCGTACTCGAACTTAAAATGTTTCAAACTGCAAAATGTTTCGTGTTTTACTGAAACTTTCATATTAGATGGTTAGCCTGTAAAAGTAGTAGAATAGTTCCTGATAAAATATAGAAAGCATCATGTTCAAAAAGATAATATAAAGTCGGACAGGGAAGGCATCCATATTAACCAGCCGAGTACAGACAACACATCACATACTACAATTACAAGGCACAATGACCAACACATAACTGAACGAGAAAATGAACTGCCCAAGTCCCAGCTGTCAAAAAGTTTAATGAACTACATGTTGTTCCTGCAATCAAGTTGAGCATGAAACGGGCTTTATAATCACGGGGCCATGTTGATTGTGAAGCAAGTTCTTTCAACATAGATTTAATAGTGATATGCCTCAACATATGAATACCTGATGTTAACCATTGTCACGATGCTATGACAGACATAAGCCATCTTTCAGCAGGATAGTGACCGTATTGCAACGGAATTACTGGTATCTTTTTTATTTTGTCTTTTTTATGGTGTGATCACGCACCTGAAGCGAACGCTCTACCACTGTGCTACAGCTAGAAGCGGAACGAGTATATTTAATTATCTTTCTTTACATGGTTTATTTATCACCATGTTTTTTGCTATGAAAATATGTTGTTCTCATAGGTCTACGACCTTCTGGATTTTGAAATACAACTACTAACTGTTCTTACTACATTGAGGAGATAGAGAAAATGGACATGTAGGTTGTACTTGAATGAGATTTTATTGAATGTGAAGGTGTTGCTGAAATAACTTAAAGGTAAATATTGCATCCTGTACAGCACCAAAATGTCATTATCCATCAAACTTGTTTGTTTATAAATTGAACTGCTCTTCTCTGATAACGTACTTATATTAAGCAAAGAGTGGACACAAATATGTCGATGGCGCTCCAGATATGTGTAGAATACATACGAATACAATATGTGACGTCACAAAACCACTAGAAGAGTTGTTGGTAGAACAGCACACCGTAGAGTGGGTAGGGATCATGGTAGTCGAGGGTTAGACTGTTTGAAAACAAACACAATGTTGGCTAGCTTGAATCTCGGCATGAATCTGAAACTTCTAAGAAAAGGTTAATAACTCACAAAGCAAATCACTGTTCGATTCAAATCCCGGAGGGTTTTCTCTGTGCTAAATTTATGACGCGAAAGTTTAAAAAAGTTATATGTCTATACTTAACATGGGTAGAATAAATAAAGTGTCTATACGTTAGGCAAGAGCAATTAGCCAATTAAATCGATGTACTCGTTAACCACGGTACTTACAACCATGCTTTCTATGTGAATCGATTTGAATGCCATTATGGTAGCTGTATTAAAGTGTCGTAATAAAACACACGCATATATACACTAATAACATTTCATTAATATTCTACACAGTACATATATCATGCAAATTTATTAAAATAGTTATACGTCGAAGGTTGTCTCCCTTTTTTGAGTTCACAAAATTGTCCGAAACTGGCTCAATTGCCTGGATAGGGAGTTGAGCCAGTTTCGGACGAAAACTGTAAACTGTTACACAAAAATATCAAGTGACATGGATATATCTAGTACTCATTCTCGGCTTGAGCATAGAAGATGCTTCGTTAAAATTAGTCAAAGAATAAAATACTTACGGTTGTTTTTTAGTTTTGGTTGACAGATTTCTACTTGCGTTCTTAGGCAAACATTACGTCACATACCACGAGGAATGTCCATGCTGTAAAGGGTAAAATGGGAGACAAGCAGGTGCGACATCAAGTATTCATATACCATGCGTACAACACATACCTGTCACATATTCTAATTTCAAGACACACTGGTGTGATAATCAAAGGTGGAATTATACATCAGTTTTCGTTTGGTACAAAAACAACTACTCATAATAAAGTGATACACTTACCTTCACAATGAACTGGCGCGTATATACCTTGCACGATGGCGCGATGCAGACGATAGGGATTATGAAACAATAAATATGATTATTCAGCTACTAGTATTAGAAACTTTAAAGCATTTAAACATGAAATGAGGGAAGATCAAAAGGTTTTAAGACCATTTATTTTAGTTTAAGTAAATACATACATGTACTTATGTTATGAGGAAAGTTATGTCTACATGATCCTTCGCATGTTTTATACTGTCCGAGAACTTACCGACTCCACCCACCACCTCGTATACCTGTATTACAATATGCATTTGACCATTACATTGTTTTTACTTGTCTTGAAGCATTCTTTCGTTTAAGAAATGTAATACATGTATCATTTACTGCATGTACATTTTCTGCTGAAATTAATCATTAGAATCAGGATTGAAATTGTAGTAAATTCCTTAAACTGAAATCTTAATTGCAATCTTAATTCTACAATAAAGTTCCCTTATCTTAGACAAATTAATTCTTGAAACATGGCATGAGTTCATAATGACATTGTTCAAATCTCCCGAAGTATCAGCAATATCATTTTTAACTTACAAATAGTGGTAATTTTATAATTGAGGTGTACTTTCAATGAGACTTTAATGTAAATAATGTACGTACTGGTCATCCTGTCTGAAATCTGGACAATGACTGTAGTCTCCACACTGTGGTCAGCTCTACTTTCTTCTCTAGCTTTCACCTTACAACATATTGAAACTGGTGTTACACACAAGGGAGATAATCACACAAAGTATGCGTGTTGTAGACTGGGTGGAGTTATCATTCGGTACATGTTTTAAGATATACAAAATGTAGTAAATACATGTATAGTAAAACAATTTTACAGGGAAGGCAGCACTCAACTGAAACATCCGAGCGTAGAAAAATATACAAACAACACAGAGCACAATTACACTACCCGATGACCAACTCACAACTGAACGAGAAAATAAACTCAACCGCTGAAAGTCCAAGTTTCAGCTGTCAAAAAGTTGAAAGTTCAAGTCCCAGATGTCAAACAGTTATGGATACGGATAAGTAGAGCGAACACAGGTGGTATGGTATAAGACTGAAAGCTCACATCATTCGTTTCCATCATTAGATACATCAAACATATTTTAAAATTATATCATGTGATCAACAGAAGCATGCGCAGTATAGTTTCCGACATTGTTGTTGTTTGATGAACACTGTAATACATACGGGTGATTTAATACTTTTTTGGTAGCAGGGTGTAGGTTATAAACCACTAAATGCATACGCGGACCAAAATCGGATACACTCAAATAGTCTATAGAAACTTCTTTTTGCCTGGAAATGGTGATATGCCTTGACAAAATGGAACAAGAATCATCGCATTTAGTTTAAAGGTATTGTATACGAGTGAATGTGTTTCATCTTGAATATTTTGAGATGTTGGCCTATTTGACAAAGCGAAAGTAGGGTAGGGAAAAACCACTTTGGATCGATCCGCGCGTCTGTAAAAATTTGTCTACCGCCTTTGACGAACAAAAGTCTTTCTTATAAAATATTAAACATGACCTCCTGTTTTTTTTGGTCTTATTTTGTAGCTAAAGCATAGTGCTTTTCAATGATATAGGTCTGTCAACTGGCCATAGACTTTAACATGATATAATCTGGGGCTGACAAATGTCATTTTACATTGAGCTAAATAACCATTTTATTTAGTGGTTTGTGACCTGTATTTGTGCATTAAGTTCTTACTTAATAAGAAAGGTAACTCTGTGGTAACTTTGTCTTAAGATAATTGGATTACCTCCCTTGTGTCATTGATATTTTGTTGTATTCAAGCTTTGGTTTCCCGACTGGCATAATTATTATACTTTTAATCTCTTATAGCGCAGAGAATTTGACATGATCCTGACCTTTATGCATGAATATATTTCAAGGTACTCGCGTTGAATATATACATTTCCGCGAGCAAATCGTGCAATATCGGTTCTTTAGATTTGTTTTGGTATTACACCTCTAGCGTCTTCGTGATACTCTCCGCTTATGAAAACATACAGCCGGGTAATAAATATAGACAGTATATCAGCTGTTAAATTATGCTAATTTAAAGGTCGAGAGTCGTGTCAAATTCTCTGGACTATAATTGATCAGGTTACTTCTTTGTGCAAATAGTTTTCAGTGGACAACAAGATTTTGTATAGACGTGCTGTGGAGAGCACATACCTTTGTTTGAATTATGAAGGATTGAATGTGCGATGGGGGAATAGCATATAATTAGATCTAAACCATCACAGACAGTACATGAAGTGATTGAGTGAGAGCTTGTATAGCCAGGAGTTCAATCCACAGCACTATGGGTATTTAGTTCCGATTATTATTTGTCGTAACGAAGTAAATGACGTAGCCATTTAGCTGGCGTTTTGTTTTTACTATTGTGTCTTGAACTCAACTCTATACATAGTGGTGACACACACATATTACAGAGATCACTATATTACAATTTGATTAGTTGATTTGTCAATATGTTCTAGTACATTACCAGTACAGGATGTCCAAAAGAAATATTACAGTTTAGCGTTAGATCTATATTTATTAAACATATGCATTCCGCCTTAAGCAAAGAAAACTTACACATGTTTAGAAATAGATATAACGTTTTTCAGGTATCCGTTATAAGATTTTGATTTTTTTTTAAATGTAAATTTACTAAAAGTACCTATATTTTACCCGTGACGTATATTCAGTAATTTATGACGTCTTCACGATTTATGCCCTTCTGAAGATTCCCTTTTTGTGCTCGTTCTTTGAAACTATTTATTACATTTGCACATGTGTCCAAAACGATATACTTGTCTTACATTTTATTTATACAATATTCGAGTTATAATCTTAAACTGGTCACAAAAAACTAACTTACATCTCATGTCTAAAATGTGCGAATTTTCTTTACGATAGCAAAACATAGAGGTTTCAAGCACTGCAACTGTAGACTTTCTTTTTGGACACCCTGTATATATAGTACCAATCACAACACATCGACACTCTCAGTACATATTCAGGAATCCCAAGTGACCCGATTTGGCAAAATACTTACGATCAAAGGTACGGAGGAGCCGTACGTATCGTTCACTAATGCAGCGATCTTGTACAATATACCCGTAGATGAATCTATTCTAAAGAAGCCGTCACCTGTAATACAAGTACATGAAGGCCTATGATTTAAAACGTTACACTGCCAGCAAATAACATTGGAATTTAAGTGGACTCATAAATAAAACAATGTACATTTGTACATAATTACCGGTATATTGCTATCTGTCGCCACTATACGACCATATGGGCGACGCCCCTCAATTAAAGTCAAATGTCTTTGTTGTACCAAAGGGCATCCAGTTCATATACAAGAGTATTAACAAAACGTATACAACTATTAATTTTGATGGTCATTTACAAAATAACAAACATGAACTGTGGTAAGTATGTGGCAGTAATTGCATACAATGTAGTACACACTATAACAACAGTTTTCTTGGTTTTGACGTTCTGAGGGAGTGTATGGTGCTAGAATCCTTGCATCATGAGGTAAGTTCGGATACGTGGCAAGTTGGTGAGATAATGGTTGCTATGACTGTTCTCACAACCCTAGTGTGTGGTATTTAAATACTCGAATCATGTACACAAATAATATGAGTTGGGAAATCAGTAAGCTTTAAAATGCCTATTGAGTCAATTCAGTCAATTCGGTTTCGACTTTTGAAATAAAACAATACAATTGTCATATACCTGAAACCAGACTGTATATTATTGGCTCATTGATTGTATCTAGATCCCTGACCATCACTTGTACAGGATCAACTGTGAGAGGACCCTGAAAACAACAGGTTTATACCGACTTTGAAAACATTGTAATTACCCACCAGATACTAAGCAAATGCCACGGGTGATCATGGCCTGCTTTGAACCGGAATTCTACTTAGAGATTGCTCCTTCCGGTAACGATGTTATCTGCCCTTGGGAACTTTTCACCTGCACATGCGCAGTAACGAAGTCATCTCTTCCGGTGGCTATATGTAAACTTTTTTTAGAAAGCAATTAAACAAACCACAATATTACATCAATAAACTAATAGTAATTGTCCTGCTTAAGAACGTGGAGCTTTTCGTTCACTTATATAATATTTAATTGTTTAATGAAGGGTTCGATATGCCTACGTGGCTCAGTGGTTAGCGCGCTTGCCGTCTAATCTGGCGACCGGGTTGAGGCACTGATATGCCTGTCATATTTCAGCAGAAAACTGGCAAATAAAGGTTATACTGTCTACCGATGTATTTTCGGTTGTAAGTTGTAAACAATCATGTGTCGATTACATGTTCTACTTACAATATAAGACTCGTTTGTTAGCACTGTATAATTGGCATCCAAACATGGTGATACACAACCTGGATACACAAACTGGACACTCTGGTCGTTATCGTCAGTCACTGATACATTGATGGATGTTGCTGAAGTGAAACCACCGTCATCCTACAAACACACAATCTGTGTAATTATTGCGCAACACTGTTTGTCCAGTGCGAAATGATATTTAGACTAATTTATGGTTTTAAATAAACCATTTTTAGAAATTAGTGTTATATAATAATTAATATCAGTAGCGTGTTTATAATAATAGTATATTGTAATTAATTTAATAACGAATATTTCAATAAAAGGGACTCTTGTTATAGCTCGCACATTAATTCTACTTCGTGGTTATAGTAAGGCGTGATAGAAGAGATCAGCTCGGGGATGTTAAAACCAGATCCGAGTATGAAACGTGTTAGTCTGAAAGTATGTTGACATATGTATTACGTATAAGGCATACACAATGACAAAGTAAACAGGATTCATTTTGGTATTGCCGGGCTTTATGTGATATAGTGTACAATGTCTGGCGAAATAATTCCTGGCTCTATGGGGTACCTAACAATACCTGGTTGAGCAATATGACTATTTCTCGTTGTTACAATCCACGCAAGTTACTTACAGTTACGGTAACATTAACAAACATGAAGGTTCTTCCAGCTTTCAGAAATGTTTCGAAATCTAATGGATAAGCAAGTTGTATCACTCCATTCTCCTCTAGTGACATCGTCACATACCGGCTGCCGTCAAACTATAACATAGTACAAACATGTATAGTGCGAACAAAATGGTCCTCGAACCTTCTTTTAGCATAAGTCAAGGGGGTTTTTGTGTATACATTTGTATTTGAACTTTTCGGTCTTTGCTTTCATACGTTCAGAGTATCACACATATGTGCGAGGGGTATAATGTACTCTAATCTGAATCACTTACAAGACAAAAGTTTCTGTAGGGAATAGATATATTATGCACAAGAAGCTTGTACTAAATTCATGCATTAAGTTCAGGGACCATTGTTTGGACTATACACGTATGTTTTATAACGTAATAGTATTTGGAAGTACAAGCAAGTATCAGATAGCCTCGTTAGCCACATGGGGCCCCATGATAAGCTTTGTTCATGCTCAGATATATTTCGTGCTCAAACTTTAAATGTTTTAAACAGTAAAATATCTCATAATTTACTCAAACTTTTATAATTATACATGGATAGCCTTAAAGAAACAAAAGTAACATTGTCTGGTGCTGTAAACATTATTTGAATGTTGGACTTTCTAGGAGCTAATCAAGTTTCATACTCAAGTTGAGTTGAGCATGGAACAGTTTTAAAGTCATGGGGCCAGTGGCCCTTTCGTGTCTGACTGAGACAGTTGTAAATGACATATTTTATTAATCTTGTTAAATAGTTAATTAATTATAACATTCCGTTACCTGGGTAATAACGTACGGAGCTATTGCAAACGTCAGGTTTGTCAACCCAGCATCCTGGTCATCAGCACGTGATCCAATGTTAAATATGTCTGTCCCAACTGATATAGACTGTATAATAAAAAAATAATGTATCATAATCTACATGAAAACACACCATGTACAGTGAAAATAGCATAAGTGGTATCCGTAATAAGCAACCAGCTAGCTCAGTGTTCTTATCTACTGTAGGCAAACTATCAAGCCCTATTTTCTGGAATGTAACGTAATCCAGCTTCCTATGTCATCACTTTCAAACAGCGGTATAACTAAGGGGGTTAAATAAGGATTGCGGAAAGTATCGCCTGACACATGTGCCGATTGTTTTGTGATCCAATACCACCTTAGTTATGTTACGGAACTGTGCCATGGTAAATAACCATTTATACCGTTGTCTTTGACAAGTAAGTACATCTATTATAAGTTATGATAACTGGGCTGGCATCTTAACATCTTAACACAAAGCATATTATAAGGGAAAACTTAAATATTTTGACTAACGTTAAATTAAATTGAGCTGCACATATTTCACAAGAAACTTAGTATAACCCATATTTTCTTTGTGATTATTGTAGCCATTTCCATAATGCTTCTAAACAATGTAAACAATTGATATTTTTTATTTTCCTGTTAAGCCGATACACTTACATTAGATTTTATTATTTTTGGAAAAGTCCAAGTTTTCTCTTAAGATGCTTTGTGAATACCACCCTTATGTCATAGCTGGTTGTAGTTCGAGTTTATGAAAACAACGACCCAAATGGTTTAGTACTCAGATTTAGTCCTAAATTAAATCCAACGGAGCGCGATAGCCAAAGCGTTGAATTGTACGGTCACAGCACCCTTCTCTGGCACTCGGCACACTAGTAAATTGTACGGTCACAACACCCTTCTCTGGCACTCGGCACACTAGTAAATTGTACGGTCACAACACCCTTCACTGGCACTCGGCACACTAGTAAATTGTACGGTCACAACACCCTTCACTGGCACTCGGCACACTAGTAAATTGTACGGTCACAACACCCTTCACTGGCACTCGGCACACTAGTAAATTGTACGGTCACAACACCCTACTCTGGCACTCGGCACACTAGTAAATTGTACGGTCACAACACCCTTCTCTGGCACTCGGCACACTAGCAAATTGTACGGTCACAACACCCTTCTCTGGCACTCGGCACACTAGCAAATTGTACGGTCACAACACCCTACTCTGGCACTCGGCACACTAGTAAATTGTACGGTCACAACACCCTTCACTGGCACTCGGCACACTAGCAAATTGTACGGTCACAACACCCTTCACTGGCACTCGGCACACTAGTAAATTGTACGGTCACAACACCCTTCACTGGCACTCGGCACACTAGTAAATTGTACGGTCACAACACCATTCTCTGGCACTCGGCACACTAGTAAATTGTACGGTCACAACACCCTTCACTGGCACTCGGCACACTAGTAAAATATAGGTACAGGACCGGTTGGCCATATGTCACGGTGATGTAACTGGACAGTATCTGTATGATTGAAAAATTGTTGATGTGATTTAAAATCCAAGCCTAAAAATTTCATATTCAGTAATTGTATGTGCATATACATCCAAACAACACAATTTGATAAAATATGAAATAAACTACGTCACCTCTGACACTGCGACTTGAAATGGTGCACCCATAAACTGTGGAATAAATTCATTTTCTGGTTCTACTTTCACTTTGAATGTCCAAACCTGAAAAAATGTTCAAAATGAACATTTGGATAGTGTCTCTGTTTTGCATGCGTGGTCACAGAGGAGCGGATGGTCCGGGCACCTCCTGGTAATTTAGCAAATAACGGTTATGTTATAAACATGTTTATACTGGTTTGTCAGTAATATAGTCTGATCAAGACAATTCTCAAAGGAAAATATCTTGACCCCTTCTGACAAAAATAGCTTGTTGGACCCCCTCTGACAAAAATAGATTGTTGGACTCTCTCTGACAAAAATAGCTTGTTGGACTCCCTCTGACAAAAATAGCTCGTTGGACCCCTTCTGACAAAAATAGCTTGTTGGACCCCTTCTGACAAAAATAGCTCATTGGACTCCCTCTGACAAAAATAGCTTGTTGGACCCCTTCTGACAAAAATAGCTTGTTGGACCCCTTCTGACAAAAATAGCTCATTGGACTCCCTCTGATAAAAATAGCTTGTTGGACTCCCTCTGATAGAAATAGCTTGTTGGACCCCTTCTGACAAAAATAGCTTGTTGGACCCCTTCTGACAAAAATAGCTTGTTGGACTCCCTCTGACAAAAATAGCTCATTGGACTCCCTCTGACAAAAATATAAGGTATAAGGTGCAAACTACCTATAATTGATCATTCACACCTTACTGACCGCTGTCAATAGTTATTGCTCATTTAGCCTGAGTTCCCAACATAACCCCAGGAATATCAGTTTCAATTCACAAAAGTCAGGTGTAAAATACAGGAAATACTAGCATAACAATTTACAATAGCAATAGCTGTCACAGTGACACTGATTTAGAGCGCTCCTGATTTTATTAACAAATACATTAATTATGGATCGACCATAATTGTCTAGTGATCCAACTGACTTCCTCCTGAATTTTCAGGTTCGATCCGTTTCAAGTTCGATTCGAAGTGATGTGAGAAGTGCTGAAGTCGCTGCGGACAGGTTACTGGCATAGGCTATGGCTGTATCGTGATTTGGACTCCCTCTGACAAAAATAGCTCGTTGGACCCCTTCTGACAAAAATAGCTTGTTGGACCCCTTCTGACAAAAATAGCTCATTGGACTCCCTCTGACAAAAATAGCTTGTTGGACCCCTTCTGACAAAAATAGCTTGTTGGACCCCTTCTGACAAAAATAGCTCATTGGACTCCCTCTGATAAAAATAGCTTGTTGGACCCCCTCTGACAAAAATAGCTTGTTGGACCCCTTCTGACAAAAATAGCTTGTTGGACTCCCTCTGACAAAAATAGCTCGTTGGACCCCCTCTGACAAAAATAGCTCGTTGGACCCCTTCTGACAAAAAACGCTTAATGGACTTCCTCTGACAAAAATAGCTCGTTGGACTCCCTCTGACAAAAATAGCTCGTTGGACCCCCTCTGACAAAAAAAGCTCGTTGGACCCCTTCTAACAAAAATAGCTCGTTGGACCCCTTCTGACAAAAATAGCTTGTTGGACCCCTTCTGACAAAAATAGCTTGTTGGACCCCTTCTGACAAAAATAGCTTGTTGGACTCCCTCTGATAGAAATAGCTTGTTGGACCCCTTCTGACAAAAATAGCTTGTTGGACCCCTTCTGACAAAAATAGCTTGTTGGACTCCCTCTGACAAAAATAGCTCATTGGACTCCCTCTGACAAAAATAGCTTGTTGAACCCCTTCTGACAAAAATAGCTTGTTGGACTCTCTCTGACAAAAATAGCTTGTTGGACCCCCTCTGACAAAAGTAGCTTGTTGGACTTCCTCTGACAAAAATAGCTTGTTGGACCCCTTCTGGCAAAAATAGCTAGTTGGACCCCTTCTTTCAACAATAGCTTGTTAGACACCTTCTGAAGAAAATAGCTGGCTATATACCCCTCTAAAATAGCTGGTTAGATCGGTCTAACAAAATAGCTGGTTAGACCCCTTCTGACGGAAATTGATATTCATTAATTATTTCATACAAGTCAGGGAGTCTTGATATTTTTGGACCATAGAAAGAACCAGCGACATTCGTAAAACGCGAGGTTATGGCTTTGCTCCCGTCCGGTAAGCCGCGCCATACCTATATAGTTAAAGGGGTACTGGCGTAGCTCACATACTTGAGGCAAAATTATGTTATTGGGAATAAGGTTATTTTCTGTGTATGTTAACCCAGCGCCGAGATTATACCCTCGAATCATGTACATATTTAACGCCGGTGTCTATTGCAACTGGCTAATGGACTATATAATATACAATTTATGTTCATAACTTTACTTTGAATATAGATATAATGAAACAACCAACCTGTGTTCTTCCTGTTGAAGTCTTGCAGGTTGTATTCAGATCAATGATCAGTGCGTAGCCATTGATTGCTTCAAACAGCTGAAAGAAAACAATCGAACGTGAGCCAATGATTTTGTTTTAAAACAGAATAGTTAAATTTAAAACAACGGTTGGCCCTCTGGATATGTTCATGATATTGCATGCTTTATAAGTTTCCGTAATAAAATTCAAACACTGTGGATGATCATTTCAAATTGACTACTTAAAATCGTAAACACTAGTATTTGTGTCATGCTGTGACTTACCTCTGTTTTGGTTCGTGTAAGTTCGAGTTGTAAAAGCTCCAAATCGAGAATTTTGGCTAGAGCCAATCCATGTGTTTGTGAAGCGCCCTCTATTGAGTTGGATTTGAAAAACAAGGACAGATAATTTCTGTTTGTTCCTTGGATAGACACAGACCATATCAGATCAGAATCACTGTTATTGAACGTCACAAGTATCGTGTCTGAAAGATAATGCTAGACAACTGAACACCAAATAGCAATACAAAATGGAGCCACATAGATGTCAAGGGGAACTATATATACTTCTTTTAACAATTTGTTCTTTGCATTTTTATCATAAGAATTGAGAATTAATGGACATGTACAATTAAATCGATATCCGAGTATTAGTCCTGCATGTAATTTGTACTATAGTTTAACGGAGGTCGTGGTTGATGTGCCACACTTTGTGCAGTATTGCAATTAACACACGCTTTTCCAGTGCAGTATTACAGTTTTTACACCTTTTTATCCGCCGCCATAACTTTGATACAATAAACAGTTACTGCACTATTGACGTGGGCAATCGTTTGTTCAACTTATTACGTACCTATAGGATCAATTTCTGTAATAGTAATGAGGCGCTGTTCTTCCCCAGGTCTTCTATTACAATCTACAAAAATAATTATGACCAGAATAATATAGCACAGAGAATTTGACATGATCCTGACTTTTATGCATGAATATATAACAAGGTTCTTGCGTTGAATATATACATTTCCGCAAGCAAATCGTGCAATATCGGTCCTTTGGGTTTGTGTTGGTATAACACCTCGAGCGTCTTCGTGATGCTTCCCGCTTACGAAAACGTACAACCGGGTTTATACATATAGACAATATATCAGCCCTGCGTTCAAGGAAAAATCACGTGACGCACGTTTCGTACCTGGTACGCAAACGGTACGAAACGTTTCGTACCTGGTACGTACCAGGTGCGATACGTGTGTCACGTTATTTTCCCTGAACGCAGGGCAGCTGTAAAATTATGCTAATTGAAGGTCGAGAGTCGTGTCAAATTCGCTGGACTATACACAGTTTAAAGAGACCGTACATGTATAGTTTGGAGATATTGTACTTGTCCTAACCTTTTTGCGGCAATATATCACAAGGTTGTTGCGTTGAATATATCAATGTCCGCGAGCAAGTGATGCAAGATTTGTGATTGACTTACACCCCGAGCATCTTCATGCTACTATCTTTAAAAAACATTGCAACCGGTTTTATAAACACATACAAGATATCAGCTGTTAAATTATGCTAATAGAAGGTCGTTAATCACGTCAAAATATCAGTACTATACTCATTCTGTTCGTGTAAAATTAGAAGAAAATACTGTCATAGATACAGGTATTATTCAAACTCCTGTTAGTAGTCAGTGGTCACCTATACTAAGTAACCACACGTCTAAAACTGCCCATGAACACTGACTGCATGTATATCTGAAATAATATCGGAGCTTAATTATGATCTAAGCCTTAGATACAAAAAAAAACATTTTTAAATCACAAATATTAAGATGGCCGCTAAATATTCCTACCTAGAGTTATTGCAGCAGAAATCCCCGTAATAACATAACAATATGCTAACCACTTGATTTCCATTGTAAAACCGAAATTTCCAACTGTAACACAACCGCTTTTAAGGCAACTAAACTTAATCCGAGCTAAATGAATTTCAGTTTTGAGTTATGTACTGTTTTAGGGAGATTGTAGCTGACATATTGCGGTCCATAGCTCTGTAACGTTGCCAAATAGTTTGTTGATAAGAAAACCAGTGAATGGATGATAAACATGTATAGGTATCAAAGACTACATAAACATTGCTATTTGCATTCATTCAAAACGAAACGTACAACGTATTGACTTAGTCTGTCCCCGTAACTAACACTCGAATATTGCTCAACAAACAATCTGGACTTGGTCTATCTGCTTTATTTATGTTCCATTTATTTTATTTCTGTGCTGGATTCGGTTATCTCGGAGGATTTCATTTTGTTCATATAAAACAAGAGACGGTATAAGGTGCAAACTACCTATAATTGATCATTCACACCTTACTGACCGCTGTCAATAGTTATTGCTCATTTAGCCTGAGTTCCCAACATAACCCCAGGAATATCAGTTTCAATTCACAAAAGTCAGGTGTAAAATACAGGAAATACTAGCATAACAATTCACAATAGCAATAGCTGTCACAGTGACACTGATTTAGAACGCTCCTGATTTTATTAACAAATACATTAATTATGGATCAACCATAATTGTCTAGTGATCCAACTGACTTCCTCCTGAACGGAATTTTCAGGTTCGATCCGTTTCAAGTTCGATTCGAAGTGATGTGAGAAGTGCTGAAGTCGCTGCGGACAGGTTACTGGCATAGGCTATGGCTGTATCGTGATTTGGATCGTTACAAATCAATTGCACTGACCACAGGGTCACAGCTTTTACTAAATCATTGTAAATACAGATAACCACTTTCTTTTTAAAAAGAATTCCAAGGGATCCAGTCCCGGTCTCTCTCTCTCTCTCTCTTAAACTACGCATATGTCATAGAAATAGCAGGTATTCAGTAAAACCTGTTTTTCCCAGTATGCCTATTTATATTCCGGACTGGGTATTAATACTTTTATACCTATAATATATTCATGAATAAGGGTTAGGGTCCCTTCATTATCTCCGTACTATATATCAATAATTGCTGCGCGAGATCATTCAAGCGTTAAGGCCTCATGCTTTAACCGCCATAGTACAGACGGTAAATTGACTAGACCCGAGAAACCCGTGCGCTTCACTGTGTCATTACAGTACCTCGTGGCTAGATATTCACCGTGTTAACTGGTTTATTTAAGCGTGCTCAAATTCGAGATATTTCATTTGTGGATTTAAAGGTGACTTTATAAGTGCGAAAAAACATCAATGTGTGAAGACCTGCACGTTTTTAATGCTACGAAGGTCGGACAAGCGGCCACATTGCGTAGAAGTGTTGAAATTATATCCACTAAAACAGTAAATATGTATTAGGGATGGACAACTTTATGCAAATTCGATTTTGTTTCTCAAAAGAAAACTATCAGAGACAGTAAACATGACAACGATGTAAAATAAAAATAATGGGTCTTGGAAAAATCAACGCAAAAGGGGAATTATATTCAACGCAAACATATTCTATATCACGAAGGAGCTTATTCAAAACCAACGTGCCAATCACAGTCAACCGTATCCAAATTGAAGGTAAGTGTTGCATTTCCTTGAATGATGTATCATGATGATAATTGCGATGTATATATAATTTCATAATTCATTTACTATGTAGGACGTCATATTTATTACATAACCCGAGGTCCAGCAGTACCGTAAACACTGGTAAAGTCGTGCCGTAGATATCGTTTGGTACCACAGAGTGTGCAATAAATATTAAATTAGCCTGACGCGACGAAAGCCAATCCAAAGCTACTGGGTTCTCTATGAACTAAACTTCTTAAGTGTACATAGACTCCCCTGATTACAATGATCATCAAAATCTAGGCCAAGTTCGATATTGGGTCATCTGGGGTCAAAAACTAGGTCACTAGGTCAAATAATAGAAAAACCCTGTATAGTCAGTAGAGGTCAAAGTTCTGACTTAATCTTGATGAAACTTGGTCACAACGATCATCATAACAAAATATAGGACAAGTTCGATATTGGGTCATCCCGAGTCAAAAACTATGCCACAAGGTCAAATAATTAAAACACTTGTGTAGTCACTAGAGGTCACAAGTTTGGCCTAATGTTCATGAAACTCGGTCACAAAGATAATCACAGCAAAATCTGGGTCAAGTTCCACATTTGGTTACCTGGGGTCAAAAACTAGGTCGCAAGGTCAAATCATAGAAAAACTTGTGAAGTCACTAAAGGTCACAATCTTAACTTAATCTTTTTGAAACTTGGTAACAATAATAATCACAACAAAATCTAGGTCATGTTCGATATTGGGTCATCCGGGGTCAAAAACCAGGTCACAAGGTTAAATAATAGAAAAACCTTGTGTAGACACTAGAGGTCACACTTTGGCCTAATCTTTTTGAAAATCACAACAAAATCTAGGTCTGGTCTTAGTTTGGTCTGATTTTTTATGAAACTCAGTTTCAATGATCATCTCAACAAAATCTCGGTCATGTTCGATATTGGATCATATGGGGTCAAAAACAATGTCACAAGGTCAAACCATACAAAAAACCTTGTTCAGTCATTAAGAGGTCACAATGTTGGCATAAAATTTACGAAACTTGGTCACAATGATCATCTCAACATAATCTAGGTCCAGTCTGACAGATGAGCGACCTATGGTCCTTTGAGCCCTCTTGTTTATATATTGAAGCAGTAAGCGAACAAACACCCTTTAAAATCACTATCGTCTCTTAAAAACGATTTTATCAAACTATACAGCACCTATATTTTACGTATAGCACTAAACTAGAGCATCTCCGTTATTTTCGGCTGCACTTAGTCACTTAAGTTATAACGTATTCAGCAACTACCCGTACGTGCCTTTTCTAAGCCGATACACTGGCTATTCATTTAGTTTCGTAGGTTTGTGTTTCAGAAATTACAAAATGTCTTCTCGACCATCGTGCCAATCAACAAGTTGAATAATTATTTTAAAAATACCCATAAAAGGAACACTTAATATTTAAAACAGTGTATCCTTGTCGGATGGCAGAGTTGGGAAGTCGATAAGCACATATAGTCACAATTAGCTTTTCAGGACGGTGATTAAAAGGTCAATAATTATTATCCCTTTGAATTTGACACCGTTGTTTCTAATTATGTAAAATCTTCATTGAGATGACATGCATAAGCCCCATTTTCTTTCCGGTTGTTTCCGTTGTCAAAACATACCCGTGGAAATTTAGATACTGACGATCTACGAGCAGACCCGAAGTGTTGAAGGTCTGCATATGCAAAAATACGAAATCAAGTGACGTAAAGCTGACACTTCGGTCACTTTCAGCAGGTTCCATTAGCCCGGTGAAAACTTTGCATTCCGCTAATAATCCGAGTCAGGGTCTCACCCCTGTTGTCATTCAGCGAGACGCCACGAATTTTATGCCCCTGAAAGTGGAACAGTCCGGAATAGATCTGCGGATAAGAAACTTTGATATGGTGCTTTTAGTATCGGGGCTTAAACCCAGTTGAAAATGTAAGGTCAGGTTATTGAAATTGGAGCTTTCCGTAATAGAGTTGTGGCAACCATGACTATTTTCATTTTTACTGGGGAACCCTTTCTTGTCATTTTCTCCACACTACCACGTTGCCGAAATACATAAATAAGTCATGTTCTTAGGGTCATAGCTTTGCGTAACTTGCATGATATGTCTGTTTTGTCTAATTCGTGAGTAGTACAATGATGCAGAGGCTTCTTTTGTATCAGGGCTGCGTTCATTCTTCCTTCCGATCATGTTTATTCACCTCAAAACGAAAGTACACCAAATTCGCTTCTGTGATGTTTATTGTCTCAAATATGTCATCATTATATAGACAAATAATACTGTGGTCTAAATTACACAATCCTACACCGTTTAAAGTTCGTAAGTTATCCACTCCAAAACAAGCATCATTTCGGAACGCCGTTACATGATGTTCACTTGTGGCAAGACTCTGTAGCTTTACATGTTCGACAAGGGAGCTGTATTTGAACGGACACATGCTTGTGTTCAAATGCATCTCGCTGTAGCAATGAGTCGTACGAGGAGCGGTATCCGAAGGGTGGGGAGCTGTAATCTAGGTCAACATACACAGTAGACGCAGTAACTACAAACGCAGCTACAAACTCGATGCATGAAATGTAATGCTTGAGTCAATTGCAACCACGGATATTTTACTTTTGCTTTTTTCAAACCCCTGGTTAAATCCCCTACCATGTTCAATTTTAAACCAGTGAAATCCTACGTTAAATATAGGTATGTGTAAATCAACTTGATCTTTGGATGTGTCACAGAGCTACTTGAGTATGATAGACAACTAGCACTCGCTGTAGGTTCGTCGTAGCCTACGTTTAATATGGTGTAGTATAATAATCAGAAACAAAAAAGCCTAAAACAAAATACAAATGTAATAGAATAATTTAGCAATTTAGATAAATAAGTTTAACCAATACATAATTTCACATTAATCAAGATGTTCACGCGTTCTAATACATTAAATAATTACAAAGCAAATAAAATCTTACCACAGTAACATCTGATACCTCACTTATAATGTTATAATTTTATCAAAATGATTTGATTAATAAACTAAAGTAGGCCTTTCTCGTAAGAGATCTGACATAGGAGTGCCGAGATAAAACCATATCACAAACTAACATCTCATTCATCCAGTCTAATCAAACCTCTCATCCTTCTCTCATACAACATAAGACAAACAATACAATTGGACAACTGGACAAAACAACAAGTTTTAAAACAGGTTTCACATAACACGCACGGACACTCATACTAATTGCCCTACTCGGGAACTTCCGTCATTGTCCGTAATCCACGAACAATGACGAAGATCTCCGATTTAGTCAAACCAAGACGATACAAGACAGTTTTTACAAGAAACGACGCATGCGCGATTACGGTCAATTTTTTTTTCCGCATTAACCGAGCGGTGTTACCGCTAAAATGACACACCGTGACATTCTCTCCAGACATTTAACTACTATAACAACTATACAACTAAATGTTTACTACATTCTACTACCATACTACTGTTATACAGTACCCTTTAATAACCACTGCATAAATTCAACAATTTTCAACTGTCACCAATTGAAATAATATAATACACAACCAATGTATCAACATGTCAATCCCTCATCTAATACTTACTAAAAGAAGATCTTGTTCTGTACCACAACTGGAATCTAAGACATTTCTGCTGTAACTGTAATCTCCAATTTCACCATTCAATGAATACATTGTATATCCTGCAGTTAAAGACAGATAACAAATATGATCATGATTGGTATATATGTAATAATTACCTCCCTTTACATGAAATTCAAAAAACTGTACAATAAACCAGTCTGCACAATCCATGTTACTGAAATAAAGGTAGTATAATATAACACATAAAAGCATATATACATTCAAGGTACTGTTTCGCATAACCAGGGAACACTGCTATAATGGACAATAGCATTAAACCACATGATAAAAACCTATAACACATACTAACTCCACTTACTCTCATGTATGTGTAAAACATTCAATCTTTTAACTGTCTGTACTCCATTCATCCGAAGAAATGTGAATTCCACGAAACAATACATGTAGTTTGACGGAATAACAAGAGTTTACCGTACACGACCACAACGCACAGCACTAAAACAGTCACTGTATTTACTATACATGTCACACTGTTACAACCGTGACAATCTCCCCTGTCACATATAATAAATTTCCTGACTAAAAATTCCCTTGGGCTATGATTGGATTTACTGATCCTCCACAACAATCAGGTGCTTTCCTTACTCTTCTACAAAAACTCCTACTCACACGGCAGTGCGGGGGGCATCGGAAAGGTAAAACACGGGACAGTTAATTATCCCGCCCTTCCCCGGGGTGAGGCGTGGTTTCAATTGACTGGTGCATTAATCGGGCTCCCTAAACACGTTTAGTGGTGCATAACATTAAAGCACACGCGAAATCATTTCGTAACCAAGTTCCGGTTTAAATCACTTATATCGGATGCTGAAAAAATAAAAGATCTGGACTATTTAAGGACATGGAGTATGATTTATAGTGGGTGGGTGCATGCTTTTTTCAAATGCATTTTATTCTTCAATTTGATATTTGATGGGTACAGAAAGCATTGCATTATGATGCACTACATATACCCGTGAAGTTAAACAAAAAAAAATATGTACGTGGGGTGATCCAAAAGTAATGTCACTGATGCAATTAAATCGTCTACAATGTAAGAAAAACTACCAAATTTTTCACAAAGTTACATGAATCTATTTTAAATAAGATAGCCAAATTTCATGAAAATGCATTGAACAGTTATTGAGATATTAGCATATACATGATGCAAACTAACGGACATCGCCGCAAGCCAGACGCCAACGACGTCATAATGGCGTTACTTCCGTGGGACTAACTCATCCTGAAAATTTCATCTCAGGTATTCTTCTTAGACTCCTGAATTCATGAAGCTATTTATTTGTACTTTAAAAGTTTTCAACCCAGCCGACACTCGCTATCGGCATGTTAAAATTATTTCTAAGTGTCATCGGGATAGTTCCACAAGTAAAATCTAACTCTATACACAATGGTCGCTTTATTGAAACGTCGAACTGCATTTACGGCGTCCGAAACCAACTTGGTGTTCTTATCGGAGCTACCACATACCAGTCTTCCGGCCATCCGTTGACATTGATTCGATCAACGACATCCCTTAAAAGTTTATACTACATTTATACGAGCCTATGTCGTCACCGTGTGTATCATAAAGTTTCTAAGCTTACTTTAATAACTTGTAGAAAAATGCATTACTGCGCGCAACGTCTTTTTGTCACAAATCTGCATTGGTTTCGCCTAGTGATCAATTTGTTGATCCTATATTGTCAGTTTCATAATTGAGTGACGCCACTGAAATTTCAGCTGCAGACAGCAGACAGTTGTAAGGTTACGTCAGATAATTTTCGTCTGATTTAACATAATGTTTGAAAGAAAATTGAATGTTCGTGAAGTTGGCAGGCTAGCGGCCTAGCGGCCTAGCAGCGTGAAGTTGGCGGCCTAGCAGCCTAGCGGCCTAGCAGCGTGAAGTTGGCGGCCTAGCGGCCTAGCGGCCTAGCAGCGTGAAGTTGGCGGCCTAGCAGCCTAGCGGCATAGCAGCGTGAAGTTGGCGGCCTAGCAGCCTAGCGGCCTAGCAGCGTGAAGTTGGCGGCCTAGCAGCCTAGCGGCATAGCAGCGTGAAGTTGGCGGCCTAGCAGCCTAGCGGCCTAGCGGCCTAGCGGCCCAGCGGCCTAGCGGCCTAGCGGCCTAGCGATCCAGCGGCCCAACAAAGTTGGCAGTCCAAAAAAAAAAAAAAAAAAAAAAAAATTGTGAAGTTGGCGGCCTAGCGGCCTAGCAGCCTAGCGGCCTAGCGGCCCAGCGGCCTAGCGGCCTAGCGGCCTAGCGATCCAGCGGCCCAACAAAGTTGGCAGTCCAAAAAAAAAAAAAAAAAAAAAAAATTGTGAAGTTGGCGGCCTAGCGGCCTAGCAGCCTAGCGGCCTAGCGGCCCAGCGGCCTAGCGGCCTAGCGATCCAGCGGCCCAACAAAGTTGGCAGTCCAAAAAAAAAAAAAAAAAAAAAAAATTGTGAAGTTGGCGGCCTAGCGGCCTAGCAGCCTAGCGGCCCAGCGGCCTAGCGATCCAGCGGCCCAACAAAGTTGGAAGTCCAAAAAAAAAAAAAAAAAAAAAAAATTGTGAAGTTGGCGGCCTAGCGGCCTAGCAGCCTAGCGGCCTAGCAGCCTAGCGGCCTAGCGGCCTAGCGATCCAGCGGCCCAACAAAGTTGGCAGTCCAAAAAAAAAAAAAAAAAAAAAAATTGTGAAGTTGGCGGCCTAGCGGCCTAGCAGCCTAGCGGCCTAGCGGCCCAGCGGCCTAGCGGCCTAGCGATCCAGCGGCCCAACAAAGTTGGCAGTCCAAAAAAAAAAAAAAAAAAAAAAAAATTGTGAAGTTGGCGGCCTAGCGGCCTAGCAGCCTAGCGGCCTAGCGGCCTAGCGATCCAGCGGCCCAACAAAGTTGGCAGTCCAAAAAAAAAAAAAAAAAAAAAAAATTGTGAAGTTGGCGGCCTAGCGGCCTAGCAGCCTAGCGGCCTAGCGGCCCAGCGGCCTAGCGGCCTAGCGATCCAGCGGCCCAACAAAGTTGGCAGTCCAAAAAAAAAAAAAAAAAAAAAAAAATTGTGAAGTTGGCGGCCTAGCGGCCTAGCAGCCTAGCGGCCTAGCGGCCTAGCGATCCAGCGGCCCAACAAAGTTGGCAGTCCAAAAAAAAAAAAAAAAAAAAAAAATTGTGAAGTTGGCGGCCTAGCGGCCTAGCAGCCTAGCGGCCTAGCGGCCTAGCGGCCCAGCGGCCTAGCGGCCTAGCGATCCAGCGGCCCAACAAAGTTGGCAGTCCAAAAAAAAAAAAAAAAAAAAAAAAATTGTGAAGTTGGCGGCCTAGCGGCCTAGCAGCCTAGCGGCCTAGCGGCCTAGCGATCCAGCGGCCCAACAAAGTTGGCAGTCCAAAAAAAAAAAAAAAAAAAAAAATTGTGAAGTTGGCGGCCTAGCGGCCTAGCAGCCTAGCGGCCTAGCGGCCCAGCGGCATAGCGGCCTAGCGATCCAGCGGCCCAACAAAGTTGGCAGTCCAAAAAAAAAAAAAAAAAAAAAAAATTGTGAAGTTGGCGGCCTAGCGGCCTAGCAGCCTAGCGGCCTAGCGGCCCAGCGGCCTAGCGGCCTAGCGATCCAGCGGCCCAACAAAGTTGGCAGTCCAAAAAAAAAAAAAAAAAAAAAAAAATTGTGAAGTTGGCGGCCTAGCGGCCTAGCAGCCTAGCGGCCTAGCGGCCTAGCGATCCAGCGGCCCAACAAAGTTGGCAGTCCAAAAAAAAAAAAAAAAAAAAAAATTGTGAAGTTGGCGGCCTAGCGGCCTAGCAGCCTAGCGGCCTAGCGGCCCAGCGGCATAGCGGCCTAGCGATCCAGCGGCCCAACAAAGTTGGCAGTCCAAAAAAAAAAAAAAAAAAAAATTGTGAAGTTGGCGGCCTAGCGGCCTAGCAGTTAGTGTAGGTCGAGTGGAGATTTGGTATTCACATGGGTAACTCGTCCTCGACTTTCTTGAGTGTGTGACCGTTATAATAAATGGTAGGATATTACACTGTACATACAATCTGTGCTTTATTATTGAATTGGTCGGTATGATTATTGCAAAGATTATAGTGGATCAGTTAACATAAAACTTCGATGTAATTAACATTGAATGAACGTACAAATGTATATAATGATTTACATTGATATATTCCAACAAAACAATTATGCAAGGCAATGCCTACGCATTTAAAATAAATAAAGGATGCGCATATCGAAGAAGACAAATCGTACCGTATGCCTTATGTTTTCGCCGTGGACTCAATATTAAATATCATATCACGTCAATATGAATTCCACCGACCGTCAAGCAGGTAATGTCATGTTAATAATTTAGAAGTCGGAGGAAATGGACTCAGTTTACTTTTATAAGCAGCTTCACTGTCAGATGATGTTGTTAATTACAACACATACATCGTACATACCGTTCCGGGGAAGCCCGACAACTAGAAAGCTATAATTCCTGGAATGTCATTTAATGTGCGACATGTTTAAAAAGAATAGTACATAAGATAGCTGATGCATGAACTTCTTGGTTTTAGGTTGATTATGAAACAAGTTGGTACAACCTTGAACAAATATTAACCATTCTCGACACATCATGCCCGAATTTATCCATCGTCACAATATATAATACAATACGTAAGAGAAGAGAAGCCACCTTTCGCTTATTATGCTGGACATCTTGCAAGGGAAATACTGATACCATTTCGTTTTTAGCATGAAGTGACCCCGGATCGAACCTGGGCGTCCCGCACTCGAAGCGGACGCTCTAACAGTAGGCTATCGAGGCGGCACATTGACACATGAATGATTGCAATGCACATCATCAGTATTTGTTGCTAGTTTGCACGTTTTTATTCATTCAAATATTTTAGTCATCTTCATATCAACACTGGGTGGGATTAAAAATAATAATATGGCAAAGAATGAAAACAATAACGTTATAATTTCAATAGTTATGCTCCATATATAAATACCATGTATTTAATTAACATCGCAGTAATATGACTAAATTTTAATTCCAGATACTTCATACACTTATTACAGTAACTTTATTTGTCCAAATAATATACTTTTAGATAACAAATTATAATTAAGAAATAGTTCACATCACTGAGGGCCCTATGGCATTATATGGACTGGCTAGTCAGCCCAAGTTGTGTATATGGACCGAAGCGAAGCTGAGGTCCATATACACAACGCGGGCTGACTAGCCAGTCCATATAATGTCATTGGGCCGAAGTGATGTGAACTATTTCTTATATTATACCGAACATTTAATATCGATATTATAGGCCTACTTTTGTAACTAGATCTAGATACTAATAAGAAAACATTACATACATTTGGGTTTAAGTTGTTTATGTGCTACAGAACTACATATCATTATAGGGAGACCTTACATCTATTTTGGTCTGTTTGCATATCCACCGAAATAACGCAGAAATGTGAAAACCCGTGTTGCTATAATAAATCTATGGACAACTTTTAAGTTGTTTCAAGTATAATCTCCATCACTGGAATTTCGACTTTTTTTTCATTTTTATGCAAACTAATGCGTCTTTAGAGCTTATATTGAACTTTGTATCATAAACGCACATGAGTTGATCCATGCAATTACTGTCGGCAGGACATAAATCTAATTTAAACAAAAAAACGTTACAAAAAGAAAAGTTCGCGCAACGTCACGCTCTATGGTAGCGTCACAGTATCCATGACGTCATGCAATAAACAATACGTTTATTTCAGCTGCCGGTCAATATTATTTTGCCGGTCCATATTTTTATAATATTGACCGGCTGTTGTATTTGGAACATGCAAATCAGTCAGTCTATCTCTGGATATATGGACCGATTAGAATAACAAAGAAACAGTTGAATGAAATTTGGGTGAGGTATAATATATAAAATTATATTTATGGTTGTATATTTATCAACCCACACGATCATATGAATTTGTTGTGTAGTTTAATTTGAAACTACAATAACTTTTATTAGTCCAACATTCGTGCGCTAAATCGGTATGCACGTAACCACACATTTGAGTGTAGCTGGGGAACTTTGCCAAAAAATTCACATTATCCATGCTTTCTAAGGATTTTCTTCTATCCGGGACATTTCTAAAAGGTAAAATCATATCCTTAAATTCTTCTACCTCGAATGGATTGTCCATTTTAGTTAGTGACTAACTTTGGTATTCACTAACATTCCATTGAGTTTGGTTGGAGTCACGCTGAAGTCGACGTTTCGCTCCCTCGAAAATTCCTCACTCAGTCGAGTCAACTCCAGCTACACTTACCGTTGTGAATACCAATTTCAGGTTAGGTCGAGTTCACACTCAAACGCACGGACGAAAAAACAATTAAATTTGGATTAACTCAGTGAGTGAGAGTGGAGGAGAGGATGTGAATATGGCCCATAGTGTTTATCCCAATGTATTTATACTGTAACATTTATATATCACTGTACCCATGTTGCATAGATGCCTGTGATAAATAAAGTTCCGTTTTGTTCTGTGAAAATTCTAATACATATGCGTTGTTGAATTTCTCCGTATAGATTCGGAGGCAATAACTGTAAAATTAGACTGTATTTCAGTCTCATCCATGTCTAATTATTACAAAATAACACTTATTATATCACAAATAAAACATGCATATAACCATTCGATATAGAATTAATTATAAGAGACTCAACTTATGTACAATCACATATATTTACACATTGCAACCAATGAGCATCCAATGTAAAAGTCACAGTATTTTTAAAAAGGATGAATTATTTGAGGACACTACCGAACGACATAAAATATTTGAGGACACTCATGAATACGACCGTTTATAAGAAAGGGTTAATGAAAAACAATAGTTTCACAATTAAATGATCTTATTTTACTAACCATGAAATTTCCAAAATATGTATAACATATTAATAAAACAATAAACCTTTCTTTTTCGAAACACTTTCAATGTCTATGATCGTACGTTACTATGATTATACCGTTTGGTGTTAATCTTCGTCACAAATATTGACAAAAAAATCACGGCCGTGAAATACCACAATTTTCTAATCATTGTCATTTTATTAATATTTGCGTTATTGATAATTCTCAATATTGTTACATATTTAAAAACTAAAGAGCTTCATAACGATATAAAACAATAGAAATGGAGTGAATCATAAAAAAACTGGTACGGCCGTGGAATTCGAACACATTAAAAATATAATTTCACGCCGAGAAAATTGTGTATATATTCAATTAGCCGTTATTTTATTTCAATATGTTTGTATATTTTAAACAAGAGAGCTTCTTTTTATTTTGATATAATTTATATGAAAATATGTTAATAAATAAAAAAATAAACTACTACGGCCGTGGAATACGAACACAAAAATGTGTAGATTTTTTTCTCGAAAAATAGTCTGTGTTTGAACCATTATAATTCATATTTGCATGGGCATAATTTCAATTTTTTATATTTAGAAACTTCAGAGCGTAATCTTTAATTTCATATCAACATTTTAAAATTCGTCAATAAATTACAAAATTACCCCCCCCCCCTCCACGCCGTAGAATCAATCCTTTGTTCTTGGTTAAAATAGCATAGGGCCGAGAAATACACTATTCCGCTAACGTCACCTGTCAATCAAAATGTGGTGGTCATTTATAATGGGTCATTCGTATCAATTGACCAGACGCCGACTCCACCCACTTAATCTCGTTGATCCAACCAGAGCGTGTTATCGCTAGACCGCTACACGATGTAAACCTTGGTCGAGATATAGGTTATAGAGGAAACATTGGTTTTGAAATCACTGCTACGCCTATAACTCTTTAGTTTGTGTATATATCTAATCGACAGTGGTTTCACGCGAAAGGTCTATTTTTGCAGTATAAGAAGGCACCAAACAATTTGAAGATACAAGAGATATTAATATTTTATCACGTTTTAAATAAACCATTTTATTAGGCATTTTTGATCTACAAAACATGGTAACACATATAACTTTTTTGTCAGTGACTATGTTTGGATGACATCTGAATGAATTAACAGGTCTGTTTCTAAAGAATGAAACACACCAACTATGTTTGACAATCATTACATATTAACATTTATAGCGGTTTTAAAACCCGAGAAAATTCACAACAAGGTATATATATAGACAATTTTGCATCCGGGAAGTATATTTCGACTTTTATCATCTGAAAGTCATTTTAATGCATCGTCCACAAAAAGCCGAAGCATTTAATGTTTATTCTTCAAACGAACTTTTATTTTAGACTTTGGCAAAGTTAAAAAACAACAATTAAAATGTATTTATTGTGAAACAATCGACCTAAAATAAATTGGCATGAAATGAATAACTTTCACTTCGGCTAAATAAAACATATGTGTGGTTCAGGAAACATTGGTGAACAATAGGATAGGTAGGTAGGCATTTGTTTTTAGATGTAGGTGTTTGACATACATCAGTGGTCACGATTCACCGGGAAAATAGTTCTATAGCCATAGCACTTTGCATATGCATTCACTGTATAAATTGGTATCGTTGACGGTACTTAAAGTATGTACCTACAGTATCTCCGACTGACAATGAACATGTCTACATGTATTTGATAGAGAAAATAAATAAATATGTTTTTACAGAAAATAAAAACGTCAGTCTATTATAACATGATAGATGTACATTTCATACAGAATCGCCTACCATAATAAATTTAGCAATAAATACCAGAGACTGTAGTCGTAAATACACAGTTTCTGCCGGAAATAATTCTACAGCACACGATTATAATTATGGTCATAAAATAGATTTAAAAAAATAGCAGACTTAGTTGAGAAATTACTCGTAGACAAATTTTTGCATTTTTCTCCAACAAATTTTATTGGAAAGTTTGTTGTGAAAGGACTGGAATGTAAGCCAAAACACTCCTTAAGATTTTCTTAAGCGAGTTTGTTAGTTTGTTATGCTACGGTCACAAAGCTCGTACGATATCCGTACGAATTTACCAACTCGAACGAGTCCTGAATGTTTGAAATCCTAACGGTACTTTTTCAATCGTAGGGTCTGGTCACAGCTCGTACGAACCTCGTACGATTTATAGAGATGCAATCGTACGATATCCGAACGGACATCGTAATATCCATACGGACACCGTACGGGGCTCGCAAAGAGCCCGGCCGTACATCGCACGGTGCTCGTAGATCAATCAGAGCTCGTAGATAACTCGTACGGTGTCCGTACGGTGATCGCACGATGGCCGTACGGTGTTCGTGCGACAATAATGGATATATTCAGCGAATTTTAAATTATCTATTTTAAGACCCTGGTCACATTGATCGTACGAGCTCCGTGCGAGTCAAATTTTAGCAAGTTCGTACGGAGTCCGTACGGACATCGTAAACTCGTAAGGGCATCGTACGGATTTTTGTAACTCGTAGAGGACTCGGGAGCTCGGTGAAAATGTTTCACCGATCTCCGAGTTGTCTATGAGCTCGTAGAGATATTTGAAGTAGAAAGCTCGCAATGAAGCTGTCCTCACCCAGTTTATGTATTATTATATTATGTAAGATGATTTTGGATTAGTTGATATTTCATGTCATGTTTATATATGTAAGAAAAAATGCATAACTGTCCCTCGACAGACTCTGAAATTCAGCCTATTTCGCCATAACGTTTTGAATAGTACAAAGGGTATACACACGTATGTGTCTCATGTGTACCACACCAAATATATATTTTTACCAAAAGAATTAAGTGAATGCAGTAGAAATAGGATATACATATATGTAGATGCATAGACAATGGTTTGGTGTGTACTAATAAGTTCTGTGCACGAGAATCACGGAAATAACAACTATCATACACTGAGCGTGTGCGGATCCAGATGGGGTGGGCCTGGACCCTGGAATTGTGGTGAATTGTGGTCATGTAATACAATGAGAGGAGTACGTCTTGGGTGGGAGTCTACTGGGTACCAACTTGGATAAAATATTGCTGGTCGGACCCCTCTCTAGCAAAATAACACGAATCCATTCTCATACATGTATTGCCGGGTACCTGGCAGAGTTGGGCCTACCGGCGTCTTACCAAACGACTACATCAGTTATAACCTAACTTTCTCCGGGGTTTGAACTTTCGATCTCCCGCTTCCTATACGGACGCCAAAATCACCCAGCCACGGTCGCGGTAATATGTCATGGATCAAAGTCTGGTGCGTCCCTACTTGGAGAAAGGTTGTTGGTCGGATATATCGATGATGCTAATACGAGAACACGATGATGATAATACGATAATACGATAGTTTGATGATGATGATAGTAGAATACGATAATGATAATACAATAATAGGATGATGATAATACGAGAATACGATAGTATGATGACGATAATACGAGAATACGATAATGATAATACAATGATAAGATAATGATAATACGAAAATACGATAATGATAATACAATGATAAGATAATTATAATACGATAATACGATGATGATAATACAATAATAAGATAATTATAATACGAGAATACGATGATGATAGTACAATGATAAGATAATTATAATACGATAATACGATGATGATAATACAATAATAAGATAATTATAATACGAGAATACGATAATGATAATACAATGATAAGATAATGATAATACGAGAATACGATAATGATAATACAATGATAAGATAATTATAATGCGATAATACGATGATGATAATACAATAATAAGATAATTATAATACGAGAATACGATAATGATAATACAATGATAAGATAACGATAATACAAGAATACGATAATGATAATACAATGATATGATAATGATAATACAATGATAAGATAATGATAATACAAGAATACGATACTGATAATACAACGATAAAATAATGATAATACGAGAATACGATAATGATGATACAATGATAAGATAATTTATAATACGAGAATACGATGATGATTATACAATAATAAGATAATGATAATACCTGAACACGATGATGATAATGCGATAGAACGATGCTGATAATTACGAGAATACGATAATGATAATACGATAGCTCGATGATGATATTACGAGAATGCGATTATGATGACGATAATGATAATATGAGAATACCATAATAATGATATAAAAATACGACATTGTTTTCATGAATTAATCAGTGTTGTGTTTTTGCTGTTGGCAGAGTCTATCTACCGGACCTTCGATACATGATACAGTTGCAGTATCAACATAATAGCAGTGAATGTTATAGTGTGTACAACAATGGCATAGTGTGTACAACAATGTCATGCGTTATTACATGTACATTCGAAATAAAGATATTAAAAGTCTGTGTACAAATGTTGTTATACTCGCACAGTCTGTCTGTCTTCCAAAATTTTAATTTTTCAATATTTCAATATACACCATACTCATAACTATTCATTGTCATAAGTAAAGCAGTTGAGATAATGTTCATTATCTACATCTTAATGGCGTCCCATGCGATGCAAAACCTTGCAAATTTCCATATCCGTAAGGATATCGTACGATACTCGCACGAGTATTTCGTAGCTCGTGTGGTGTCCGCACGAGCCTCGTGCGAGAGTATACAGACTTGAAAAATATCAACGGGCTCGTAGACAGCTCGGGAGCTCGGTGAAACATTTTCACCGAGTCCTCTACGAGTCACGAAAATCCGTACGATGCTCGTACGATTTTCGATATCCGTACGGGCTCCGTACGGACGCCGTGCGAGTTCGCCAAAATCAACTCGTACGGAGCTCGTTAGGAGCTCGTAGTGCAAATGTGACCGTAGCATTACCTAGTAAAACCCTTTAAAGATGTTAAAAATTATATTTACGTAGTTTTTCATTTACATAGCACAGGTCACTCGGTCCAAATGAAATTGTTGCACAGTTTTTGGAAAATATTTATGTACACTAGTCAGATGCACCATTATGCAATTATGCATCCTGGTAAGCATACTTAATAATACAAAATTTGAGAAAACCGCTGTTAAATACAACCTGCAAACAAAAACCACTATATAACAATATATTCAAAAAAATAATCTTCTCATCAGACCATTTTCAATGATATTAACCTGTACCTCTTGAGAGGGACATACCTTTCATTAAATATCACTATTTGCAGTTTCCAAATGGATGGTCTTTATAGGCAAATACTAGTATTGGACTATATAATTATATTAAATCAAGATCTCGAAGGTTTTTGTTACAAAAAAAAACGATAGTCACAATTTAGTATGAATATATTGGCATACATTGTGTACCATGCATGTTTATGTAAAAGAATTATAAACAAGACAAGACATTTGATTAGGCTGGGATTAAAACAGTAGATGGAAACTTGTTTTTTCCTAATGCCGTGTGTGACTGTTGCATATATGGTGGATACATATCCAGATTTATTTATTTATTTTTATGGCGATTCCCGATCCTGATCACAACCACGGACATGGCACACCCCAAGCAGTCAATATAACAGTTAGGCCAATCCAAGTGACTCGGAAGTCTGAAGATACTCAGATTCACATTCTACACCGTCAACCTAAATCTTGATTTGGCAATATTTTTAGTTTCGTCAGAGAACTGTCTCTGTTTTCGGCTATTTCTGACTGGGTAATTGTTGAACTACATAATGGAAGATCATTTAGTTATTTTGCCAATATCTGTGGCAAAGTAAATCCCTTGTATGCCTTGCCATTATTGGCAGGCTGATTGTGTGAATTTGTACTCGAAGTTATCGCTTGATTGTGGGTTTACATATACTGTATAAAGTAGATCTATAAGTTTCTTGAAGTTAAAAACTCGAAAATTCATATACATGTAATGTGAACGTAAGTCAGTAGGTTTTGAATTAATATGAACTAAGGCACAGCCTATTTTAGCGAATTGTATCTTAACTATTAAAGAACAGCTTAGATATATCATTTACACTAGGCAAGTTGATTTAACCTAGAAGTTATTAAAATCCCAATTCAACTTATTATAAAGTCATTACTTTCTGGTCCGACTCCACATGTACTGTACGATAGTAAGTTGTTGAGGTTCAAAAACGCCAGAAAAAGTAACATGATCATCCAGGACAGAATGATTGCTGATCATACATGTATGATTCATAAATGTACAGTCAGTAGAAACTTTGTGACATTTTTGGGTACGAAGTAACGAAGGACGATACAGTACGAGTACGAATCTGCTTTCATTTTTAAGTTCATTGTTCTGTATAACTACGTTGATTATGTCTATAAAAATACGACTTTCCTCGTTTAAAACAAGTACTTTCATGGTGTAATCAGTTGAACTGGCAAGCTGTCACGTCCAGTGCTTTCTCTTCCAAGCGTTCCTATTCCAAGATGGCGGTCGATCAAAGTGCTATACTAAGCAACTGAGCATTTATCTCCCTTATTTTAAAATGTGTTCTAGATAGGCCTACTCGAGTTTTTGGAATATTTTTAAACATCATTAAAATATAAAAGAAAATTTATGAGCTACAGAATAACGCATTTTAGGGAACTTTTGTTATTCTATTGGCGGCCATTTTTCATTATCTTTCTGTAACTGCGAAACTATAACACAAATTTTCAGATCCATTAGTGAATTCAAACTCTGACCAAACCACGTGACCCGTTGACTTAATGCTTCGCGCCAGAAAATTCGCTTTTACACGCGGTATGCTGTCTAATAACCTGTCACTGCACGCAATGCATGATTTGAATATAGTTAAATGTAAATGTTTAACAGCATCCGATAAAGATGCGGAACAGAAAGAAATCTGCATCATTTTTGGAGAGATTGAAATAAAACACATCATATTAAATAATAAATTATTTTCAATATACTAAAGTGCGTTCAAATGAGAACAGTTATAAATATTAACTCGCCCGAAAGGTAAACTTTATAAGGGTTCGATATCAAATAGTGTGCAAATCTCATTCCATATACGAAAGGCGCGTTAGTGTAGTGGATAAACCCTCACGTCCTTCAAGTTTCTATTTTATTCTGAGTTGTAGGTTCGATCCCCACTTCGGTCAACCTTTTTATTGCATGCATCCATGTTATAAAGTCTTATATTATACTGCTGTTTTAATGAATCGATACTTCATAGTGATCAAAGTTTCACGTTGTAGTGAATATATTAAAAACGATTGTATGAGTGTTGTACTGTATATAAGAATAAAACAATTGAAATACGACTTGATAAAGAATGAAAATATAACACAAACATTAATCTACGTACTCCATACCTTACTCGTGTATGTTTTTGTTTTAGTTACAAATAAAAAATAAGGTACTTGTAAAAAAACACTTTAACATTTAAGTAACTTGGATGGGTGACGAACCAGTGGTAAGATTGAACAAAATAACTTGAATAATAGCGGCATACTTACCCACTCGACTAACGAGACGACGTGAAAACACGTTTTGAAGTATTATACTATTGGTTGAAGGTATCTAGTTTATTATATAAAACATAAGCCTCCCATATTCTTTTGAATGGGACAGTTCCCTCATTAGTATTACTTATTGAACCGACAGTAGTATTGTTATGACGTTTTTATTACAGACATGTTATATTTATTATGCAGAATCAATCGAGGATGAAGGATGATTTTCCCCGACTATTCCCCAGCACACGCTCCCTAGTATATTAATTAGCCGGTCGTTTCTACTCATCCGAATAACACACATTGATTAGTACATTTCAAAAATTAATGGCAGGAAAAAATATTGCGTAGTCCCAACACTACAGGTAAGTGTTTGACTAGAACAATAGAGTTTCATTATGGTTTTACTTCGGCTAGTAAGCTTGTGGTTATCGTAAAACATTTTAGCGAGATTGTGTCTTTCGTGCTCTGCTTACCTTTATGTCCGATTTGTTATTCCTTTTATATAAATTATAGCTTGCCGGAGATAATTCTAGCCTTATCAATAAACAAACATGCATAATACAAACTCTGCACGTTCGAATGACCGCTTGTTATCAGTGAAGATTGAAAGAGTACTAAAGAAGTGATTATACACAAGATAGAACAAAGAATAGACGTTGAAAATGCATTTAATTTTCATATTTATTTGTAAACAAATGCTAGTGCTATCATCGGCGTTCGATAGTGTGTGCCATTTAAGACCTGTATCAGTGTGAATCAATTGACGTGTTCCTCCACTTTAAGCATGAATATATTACAAGGTTACTGTGCGGAATATATCCGCTACCGTCATTATGTGAGTGTACATGTAGTGAATAAACTTTAAAATGTTGCCTTAACAGAATATATAAGTATACTCCCCTATTTATTTCTACAGTGTATTGTCTACGTGTACAATCACACAATGACATATCCTTGCATTGTCGGGAAATCTGAAGTTCCCTGTGCTATCGTGTGACACGGTAAACAAATAAATTGCGTCCGCCACATCTTTTTACCTGTAGAAAGTACACAAATAATCCAGGTATTCAAAAGTACAAAACTAATATTTACGAAGTCATACCTAAATCATTCCAATCATCCCTAATATTGCAGTAGCAATATGATTAATATAGTATTAAACTGAAATACATGTATGTATAATCAATAATAATAATGTTTAGGCTGTTTGTTTCGAGATATTTTGGATGTCCACATGTTATAAAATGAGAGAACAGTTAATTCCTAATTCAAATTATGGCTTTCTTCAAGATGTTGGAAATATTTATGAATTAAAAAACGTGTTTAGAGTCTTTAGATGTACTGGTATATTGTTACTAAGTATACATTTAATGTAACTAATTATATAATAAAAACATACACTGTTGATATTTTATAACCTGCTAAGTGATTAAAGTATGCTATTGATATGCATGTATGAGAACATTCGGGCAACTTTTAGATCTTAGTTTTAGCTGAATGCATTTGTGATAACTATGTACAATGCAACCTCTCCAGAGGCTCTGAGCAGCCCTCCACTGAGCAACAACCTCTCTTCAGCAACATAAACATGTTGTTCGAGGAGAGACAATCTCTACATACAACAACATAATGTTATGTTTCCCAATGTGTGTCGCTATAGAGAGCTTTTATTGTTTTCAAAGTGCACATTTTCTCTTAGAATATGATTTATCTAAGAATTGCACTATAGGGTATGCATTTTGAAAAAGTACATAATTTTTATATGTTTACGAGCGTCGTACGACGGTCGTGCGATTGTCGTACGAAGGTCGTGCGATTGTCTCACGGCAGTCGTAGGATAGGGGATGTTCACAAGACTGTCGTGCGACAATCGCACAATCATCGCACGTCCATCGTACGTCCATCGCACGATAGTGGTATGATTCTAAGTGCCTAGAGTGACCTTATAATCTCAAACAAATAGTGCGTCCATCGTGCGTCCATCGCACGTCCGTCGTGCGACGACGTAGGGCATCGTACGACGGGCCTACGACAGTCACCCGCCTTAGAATGTTTTAACATGTCCAAAACTCTACAACGAGGGTCTACGATTATGTTTTCCGTCGCACGACGGTCGCACGATGCAGAAATTTCTCAAGTCCGTCGTGCGACGGACGCACGATAGTCCTCAAATTTACACCGTAGACCCGTCGCAGGTCCGTCGCACGACAATCGTGAAAGGGGTTTTACAAAGTGCGATACGGGCATCGGATATTTATGTATAAGCATCCAAATAACTATGTACATTTCATGGAATGAGTCGGGTTTAATTACAGAAACCATATTTGGAACAGGTGGTCACCGTGGATGGGGAGCATTTTTAAAAGCTCACTGTGGAATCCTGCACATGAATAAAAAAGTGTGAAAACTAAAATACGAACTAACACACAGTAACATTGACATGTTTATCTTATTACTTGAGTAGATAAGTGACTTAATATTATTCATGTTTTAAATCAACGATACAAAAATGTTATATTGAGGACTTTGGTTAAACTGTTTGGAATAGACAAGTTAAATTCAGAAACTAGATCTATATGAGTAGTTTATTATTTTTTATTTATCTTCAAACTATTAGATATATTTATTTTTATTTGTATCTAGTTCTAGTGTGTACAAAATGTTATATCTATTAATTTATGTCAAATAACTCTTAAATAATAAAATCGCCAAATTCATTGACATATAGGGAAAATAGCTGTTATACACTCAAACTAGATAGAAACAAGAAATAAATTAATATATCTTAATATCTGCCAATTTACTAGGAACGCCGATTAACCAGCTTTATCAGCCAATCAAATCTTGATAGTGTTGGTGGAACTGACCAACCAGGCAATGTTCATTCTCATTCATCAGTGGTTAGTCAAGTTCCCAGACTCGAAGAATACTCTGGTGAACGAGAATGGACAATGTTATGTAACCCACAAGATAAAACCGACTGCAGCTGTTGACCCCTATCTGACCCATTCATGAAAATGTTCAGTGACGAGCACGTAGTAGTTGGTTATAGGAGGGATTCAGAAATAGAGAGTGTGCTAAAAATAGATTTACTGATAAGAACTGACCACAGCAACGGTTGACCGACCTAGTATCATTTGTATAGAATTTGTACTAAGGTGTGTAATATAGCATCAATTAAAACTCAAAGGAGTTAATTAACACTGTTGTGATATGATGTACATGTTTAGGTAACATATGTTTTTGGTTGGATCAAGTATAATGAAACATAATCATGCTTTTAAGTAAGCAATGTAAGGATTAATAGCTTAACTGGAAACAATGTTCAACATAATATGCATTTCGGACGTCATAATTCTGCTGTTGACCTAACAGAAAATAATAGTAAATAATTTTGAATACTTGGCACTGTTAATATAAATCAATTGTCCTCAACATGGTGAAGCTGTCGCTCGTCTTATCTCATTTTTGAATTGATATTATCATGATTATACATGTAAGGTTGACAAAATCCCTAGTGATATATTTTCATGGTAATACTAAATATGTAATAAAAGAAAAAAGTTATTAAAATACAGTATTGTACATGTATTGGGCGGCACGAAATACCCAAATACACCCAAATACACCCAAATATACCCAAATACACCCAAATACACACAAATATACCTTTATTAGTAAGAATCTTACCCAAATATTTGCAATTTTATAACAAACTAGCTTAAATAAACGATACTACGCAGTTTAAGGAATAAATAAATGTCAAATAGTAAGTTTTTTCGGTAAATAAACACTACTGAGTACAGTACGGAACCCGTATCCTGCCTACATGCGGCGTATATGCGTATCCGATAAATCTAACCCTATCTAGCTGGATATGTATGAATCTGGCCCATATCTTTGTCATTTTTATAATTTTCTACATCATTCCTTGAAATGGATTAAATACGATGTAAATAATAATTGTTTTAATTGATTGCTAAGGACGCTAATTAATCCGACCAGTATCCTGTCGAACGGCGTTTTCCATAATATTATCACGTCGTGAAGATCACTTTGTCTCCTTTGACGATCTTCATGTGCGGATCCAGAGGGGTTCGGGACGTCCTGTCATAAGACTTCGATTTGTCAGTGTTTAAGTGTGTGTACTTATTTCTACTTATCATGTTAATTCATGTTCAGGCGCGTAGCTAGCCCTATAATCATGTGGATTTACGATTGTTTTAGGTGATCGGGTGCATGCTCCCCGGAATTTTTTGAAAACAATGGTGTAATCTGGTGCATTTGAAGCGTTCTCAAGGTGCTTTATTTAGTTTTTAAGATCATTATTTGTAAATAAACGATCTTATGTAAATAGAGTAGGCCTACTTCCCTGTTCAAAATAAAGCTAAAACATAAACCAAACATATTTACGAGTCCCATTTTATTATGTTCACAAAACCCTCAGATATCATACAGAAAGAACGTTGCTGCCTTGAAAAGGGACAGGCAACTAGACTTCTATTAGCGGCTAATAGAAGTGTAGTTGCCTGTCCCTTTTCAAGGCAGCAACGTTCTTTCTGTATGATAACATTGTCAACCAATGTTCATATGTCTGTAGCTACTAGTAAGATCGCATATATTTTTTACCCTTCTTATAAAACTAAAACTACCTCTCATTTCAAGCTCTAGAGACCTACGTAGTAATTAGTACAAAAAAGGAACGGTTAGAACAGTGACCTTTTCTAGTTTTCCGAGATGCGATCGGTGCATGGGAACGTTGCCACAGTGTCGTTGGTGGCGAGCTGCTTTTTACTTTGATCGCTCCATATACTGGAATTCAGCCATAGTCACAGCTTTGTCCTCACCGCGGCACCAGTTACCATAAAACGCGGGAAACCTATCGTTCCGTAGCTATACAACTAAGTCGATGTATTGCTTATGTGAAAGTTTATTCGGTGGTCTAGCACCCTGAACCATGAACCAACCAGAAACTATGCAAAATGACGACAAATTAAAACCTCACGATGTTACACCTATATGTGGAATCGCCTTCTTGCTCTAGAAAGCACTTCAATGGAAGGTTATATATAAAGTTAAGTATGACACTTTAAAACATTAATGGCTCTTAATGAACTTAACAACCAGAGAATCCCTAGTTGCGGTTGTACTGAGACCAGTTTGTTAACGTCAAAGACTACTGTAACAACTACAGTATGGCAGGTTGGTAGTGTCACACAAACACAAACATTCTGGCGTAAATAACCGGCTCGATGTCTGAGTATATATCACAAGGCGAATTCTACAGAAATTTAGAATAAAGACACGATAAAGAATGAAGTAGTTTAAAGTGAATTAAGTTCGAACTTTGACAAAGATTTATGTAGCGCCCTTTTCATGCTAATGCACGTTCAAAGGCACTTTACATGATTGTGTTTCAGCCACAAGGGCGCAGGTGCATCCTCTACCAGTGCCGATACAGCATAATCTGACCAGAGGGACAGACTGAGAGAAAGCCCCTGAAGGGAGAGAGAGACATTAGATACAGACATGTCCGGCGCTGCAGAAGTGCGCATAGCTCTTATTTCGAATAGACAGCCTGGTTATAGCACCGATACACAGTTTCCTGGCACTTCCAGATACTTTGCAGACCACACGGCCAGATATAGCGGGAAATATTATAAATAGTTCAGAAAATGTCAAGTTCCGATGCCAGGGATTGAACCCACGACCTCTGGATTGACAGCCCAGTGCGTTACCACAAGGATATTTCATTTCTATAGACTGGTCATACTCGTCCATAAAAATTATACAAAATGTTATAATTTCTCAATGAGAGAAGAGCTTTCGGTGTAATAGTTAGCGGTTATTGGTTGAAATCTAGTTCTGGAAAGCTAATTTAACTTCAATAAATTGTCGTATATATGTTTATAACTTCTTTGTCTAAATCCCTACCGTGGGGCATAGTTTTTCATCCGGGTATTTAATAAAAACAAGAATATAAAGTATCACTGTTGTCTTTCGAGGTATCAAAATTCCCGAATGAAAGTCTATTCCCCGGGACTCGGAGTCAACAAGGCCGGGCGGGCATAATATTGACTGGTGCATAAGAGTAGCGACTAAAAAATAAAATACATACATAACAGTGTATGTTAAGGGCCGCTGGGCGTATGCGCTGGGGTGGGGGCAGGAAACAAACCCCCAATGTTAGGACTAGTGGGTAATGTTAGTTTGCTGGAGCTCCATAACTCTTGGTTGTATTTTGTACTTGATTTTTTTCAAGGAAGTGTCTTTTCTATAGACTGGTCATACTCGTCCTTGAAAATTATACAAAATGTTATAATTCCTCAATGAGAGAAGACCTTTCAGTGGAAGAGTTAGCTGTTATTGGTGAGGATATAGTTCTGTTCTGGGAAGCTAATTTAGCTTCAATAAAGTGTTGTAAATTTGTTTATATATATGTATGTTTAACTTGACTGTGTGCATAAAACAGGCAACCATGTTTGAACAGGGTTGATGGATTGAAACAAATAAATATTACTAGTAATTCAAGTACAAATGTTAATATAAATGATTTATTTTCTTTGTAAATCCCTACATACATTGTTCACCAAGCACAAGTTAATGGGCAATGTTCAAATCGATTGTCCGGGTCCGAGGGGTCAATTTTAGAGCAAATATGTGATAAATCCTCGTATTTTTGTCCGGTGTCCGGAGTGGAGGGGTTCCGGATCCGAGGGGTAAAAACGTATTAAAACATGAATAAGAATATTCGGGACCAACAGATCCGCCCGGATTAGAGGGAAATCCGGATTGGAGGGGTCCGTATTAGCGGGGTTCCACTGTACATAGATACTAACTACAGGTCAACACATCTTACATTTCGTGCACACTGCGATCAGGTGAGGTATAATACGATCAAATTGACCTGATCCTCAAACCTTTTGTTAGCATAATTTAACAGTTTTTGTGTGTAATTAAATTTCACATTAATATAAATCTCCGGCACTTGAATGATTCCTCTCAAGAAGCTAACACAAGTAATATATTCTAGCATTAAGGTCCAGTAACAGGTAAATTTGTTTGTACTATATATTGTAATCATTTAACAGACATTATAGCAGCAACAGACAGTATGAAGCAGACCGGGCATTATAACAGTAGCAGACATAATGAGGCAGACGTTATAGCATTAACAATAGAGACACTATGAGGCATACATTATAATAGTAATAGACACTATGAGGCATATATTATAACAGGTATAGACACTGTGAGGCATACATTATAATAGTAATAGCCACTATGAGGCAGACATTATAACAGTAATATACACTATGAGGCATACATTATAATAGTAATAGACACTACAAGGCAGACATTATAACAGTAATATACACTATGAGGCATACATTATAATAGTTATAGACACTATGAGGCATACATTATAATATTAATAGACACTATGAGGCAAACATTATAACAGTTATAGACACTATGAGGCATACATTATAATAGTAATAGACACTATGAGGCAGACATTATAACAGTAATAGACACTATATATATGAGGCATACATTATAATAGTAATAGACACTACGATACAGACATTATAACAGTAATATACACTTTGAGGCATACATTATAATAGTTATAGACACTACGATGCAGACATTATAGCAGCAACACAAATTATGAGGCAGTCATTATAGCAGTAGCAAACATTATGAGGCAGACATTCTAGCAGTAGCAGACATTATGAGGCAGACATTCTTGCACTATAATTCAAACGCGACACATAAAATATTGTTTGAAAATAACATGTAATAGCAAAGTTATAAGCATTTTCTCGTTATATATGGATCATCCCTGAAGTCCATTATGTGTAAATATCGCTGGTTTAGAATTAGGAGGTCGCAAGTACAGAATCAAACTTTTCACAAAAAAGGAAAACGTTGTCTGTAAACAAATCATTACTTCTGGAAAACCAAACCTTTTAAATTTTACTTTGGCCAACATGACACTTCCGATTTTCATGAAAATAGGCTCATAAGAAGCGCCTCGAGGTGCATATTTCAAATATGCATAAGTCTTATAAGGGCGTAAGAAGTACTTACGACCTTCTAATTCTAAGTCAGCGATATATACATTTATATATTGTACACACAAAAACAGTAATTAATCTATTGTTAATTAATTACGCGCTAGCTTATTTGGTAGTAAACAGTTTCATATTGAATTTGATCATTGTTTAAAGGATTGTCTACATACATTAATTTCTGCCATGAAGATAACAATCGTCTTTTTAATCTATACAAATTCCTCTTTATGATAAAAGCCAACTAAACAGAGTGCGATATGACGCCCAAGTGTGCTATACCGTATAACAGTTACCGATACATCGAAAGTGTATCTGATCTCTCAGCATGATGTCAGTGTGCGGTCCCTGGTGCTATACGATATAAGGTTAACAGTATCGAACAACGTAACTGTAATTTGTGAATTTATCATCCATTTGTCTAAGCATGTCGGTATGTGATCACTGATTTTATGACATGATAAGTTAGCAGTACCGCACACTATTATCTGATATATCACACGATGTCCGTATGTGACAGGAAGTTATAAGATTATGACCGAACTTGGAAAGGGGTAATATAAATGTATCTATCTAATACATGTGAATGTAAAGCAAATTAAAAACAGCTAATCATGTATTAACTAATTAAACAGTTAACATTACTGGGTTCTGGCGCGTTTAATTCGTTTGGTGCATTAAATCATATTTAAGAATTTATATATGACCGTGACCAGTAACCAATAGTTTGATAAAAAATCGCCCAGTTGTGCAAAAAAGCTCGCATATTTTAATGTATTCAACAATTCGGAAATCAGTTTTACCTACAATTTGCATTACCTCTATAGAACAACACCATTAATTTTGTGAACACACTAAGTATGGTTGATGTACAGAAAGTGTTTTACATAATGATATGAGTGGACCCGGTCTCCCTAAGCATCTCAAGTAGAAATCTCATCTCAATTAAGATTTTGCTCAAATCAGAGTCAGAATTTGAGATAAATTTAATATTCGAGATTTTTAAATTTTACAGCAATAAACTGTTTTGTGATGCGAATTTTGAGTCTAGCCTCCCATGGATGTTATATAAAAGATACATGACCATATTTGAAATGAGATTTGTCTCAGTTTGAGATGTAAAGGAGATCGGGACCTGATTGTTTCTATGTGGAAGGCCGCTCTGGGGCGCGCTTATGTGGATAGGTTGCACTAATCTATACTACCTACGTGTATGTAATCCTGTATTTACTCGTTTCCCGTTTTACGATATCCTTAAATTCATGAAAATGAAATACCCCAGGAATGAAAAGTAGCGTCAAATCCTGTAGTCTTGAGAAGAAACTTAACACGACCAGCCCCCAATCTCCCGCAGCATCTCAAGTAGAAAGCTCAGCACAAATTGAGATTTTGCTCAAATCAGAGTCTGAATTTTTGATAGATCTGAAGTTTGAGCTCTTGAAAGTTGACTGTAATAATTTAACTCAGAATGGTGTTTCTGTGCTGTGCTGAGCCCAGACTCTCATGGAAATTACCTCAAAGACACATGCCAATATTTTAGATGAGATTAAGCTCAAATTGAGATGCTTAGGGAGATCGGGGGCTGTAAACCCTCTTTCACAATTATGGAGCGGTCGCTATTGCCGTACTTCCGTCGTATGAACGGTTGGCTCGGATTTTTAATGACAATTGTGGATATTGTGAAATATTCTTACGGCGGACATGCGATAGCAATGTATACGATAATCAGTTATGAGTCAGTACTATTCGTGTACACATCAGCTGAAAATTATTATTTACAAGATGGTTGAGCAGGCGGCTAGGAGTTCGATCCACACGGTCTCTTATACGTTGAAAGAATGAGGCGTGTCATGAATACATATATATAGTAATGTTCTGTAATTTTAGCTGTAGTAGGGTATTTACGTAATGCGTAGAACGAATTATATAGATCTAAATATTAATTGCTGTTTGCCTTCATTGACTGCTGGTCATTGAACTATGCTAGAAATAGTATAATGTTAACACATCTGTAGATATGTAGATCTACAAGAATAATCTCTAATACGAAGATCAACACTGATATTTCCCGTCGCAAGATGTAGAATACCCGTATCATACCCGGCAACTTCAAGGCGTGTGTGCATAACACCAAACCAAGCCTTGCTACGCCCCTGGAACTAATTTAATTGGTCACTCCATGGATGTTTAGATTTATTTACCCTCGCCACTGGGATAACCCATATGGGCGAGCATAAATATCACACCTAGTTTATCATCATGTTCTTAACATGAATAGATTGATATGCTTAAACTTTGATAGATATGAGCCTCATAATGTTTTTCCTTGTACATGTATCTAAAATAACCATGTTTTTCTTTTATAGCTGTTTTTAATTTGTTATACTATTTACAATTGTTTGTCGGAAAAAACCTGTTAGCTTGTGTTACTATGTATATTGAATACGACGTAAAATAAATGTTCTTGTATCTTGTAATGATGTAGATCTTGTATGTATTATTCTTAACAGACCTATATGAAAGTTTAAAAAGCGCACCAGTGATTTTCACGTCAAGAATATATTATGGACACCGTCGATTCGCCAAACAGGATACCGTTTCGTAGCGAATTGTACGAAACGAGTCATAATTATACGGGAATAATATTTATTTTTGCATTTAAAGGCATAAAAAAGTTCATTTACGGTAAACATACAATAAAATGCAATAATGTGGGTGAAATTAGAACTAATAAAGGTATATTTGGGTATATTTGGGTGTATTTGGGTATATTTGGGTATTTCGTGCCGCCGGTATTCTTGTCCCCGTTACAGACGTGTCTTACTTACTATTTGACATTTTTTATTCCCTAAACTGCGTAATTTAGTTTATTTAGGCTTAATTGTTAATAAAATGCATGTATTTGGGTAAAACTTAGGTATATTTGGGTATATTTGGGTGTATTTGGGTATATTTGGGTATTTCGTGCCGCCGGTATTTATGCCATATTGTTAATTATATGAATCTAGTGGTAATTAATTAGTTTTAATTGATTTATATACAACTATAGTCCAGTCAGGATAAAAATCCAGTGATGCAGCGGTCGAGCCCATTATAACGGTGTAAAACCAATTATAAATGCTAATTCTGTACAAACAACTACATTTGTAAATATATACACTCTACCTGTTTAGACAATGGTTGTGAATTTTTGCGTACACATAAACTGGAACGTCACTGTCACAATATCCTAACAGGACTATACGCTTTTCATAAACGAAATGCTGTAATTGTTTGTATAATGACAGACAATTCCCGTTATAGTCCAGTCAGGATAAAAATCCAGTGACGCAGCGGTCGAGTCCACTATAACGGTGTAAAACCAATTATAGAGGCTTATACTGTGCAAACAACTATATTACTATAATTTCAATGTTAAACTAACATACTAAACTTCGCTCTACCTGTTTAGACAATGGTTGTAGACTATAGCAGACTATATTGATGACGTTGTTCTGAATCCCTCCTATAGTATTATTATCGTCGCAGGATTCTTTTTTGTAGCGATTTATGAATGATCTCGAGCGTTTTACACACTAATATTTACTCGTAAACGTCTGATCACGTGGTAATGTTTTGGTTGATGACGCCTTTGTGATATCTATGGATCAATTTTAATACGGAAATCATGCATTAGTTGACATTAGGCCTTTTCGACTGGGCTGTGTCGTGGAGCAGGTTACAGTCTGTTCCCGTTCTAATTTTACAGTTGCATTACTATAGTAGTGCTGTGATTGTGGGGATGGGAACCAGGCTAAAGCTTGTGTAATGCCGTAAACGAAGGGCGTTGATACAGTGTGTGAAATTGAACGAATTTTTCCAATGCGTCGATGAGCTCTGATTTCTCAACTCTCTGAGAACTTTAATCTCTAGTTCTTGTTGTTGGTGCTTGTTGTAATGTGAACATCCGGTTTGTTGTTTAAACAACAGTGTTATGTCTGTTGTTTTGGGAATTAGCTCGTATGTAACAACCCGTTGGTCCGTGCGTTGTGTGTGAGCTGTCAGTTTAGCTCTGCCAACGTAGTAAGTCCAGTGCGTTTTTTCAGTACAATTTCAAATATGATAACAAAGTCTCAACTAAATAAGTTATGAGAAATCCACCGTCAGTTTTTCTATTTTTATTTTCGTCGTTTCTCCAAATATTTTAACAATAACAAATATGTTTTATTTTCTTAACACACAGAGTTAGTAACTTAACTAAGCGTAGTGGAACTCCACTTTTCCTAACTTTTTAAAACCTACATCATGGCTGTTTTCGTCCTAATTCATCCCTTTTTTTTTAAAAAATCTTACTTAATATACATTACTTTTCAAATCATAGAAAATAAATCTTAAAAGCTTTTGACCAATCAAATTACACATTACAAAATACTTAAAACGTTTTTAGCCAATCAAATTGCATGTTATATACTTTGTTAGCCAATTAAAACGTGGCTACAACATTATTGCATAATTACTAAAAAACAAAGGGTTTACCAATATTGAACCTACTATATCATTACCTTGACTTTAATGTATGATAAAAATCTATTAAGATGCTATCGCGTGCATCCTGTCTCCAGTGGACATTTCAGTGACAATTATTTAGACTATCATAGTCGTTTTACAACCTAACAGCCCCTGGGTATTAAAATACTTTGAATGTTCTTTTCAGAAAAGCGTTGCTAAAATAGTTAGATTATGTTGACAATTTAAAACAAATGATGTGGTCAAATATTACCACATAAAACTTGCTTCACGAAACAGCCCAGTCGAAAAGGCCTTTTGTTACTATTATCTTCTGTTATTACTGTACATAATTTGTAAATGTGTTAATGAGGCTCACATGGAAGAATGGATTGCCTCTTTAAATAAAGTCTTTATTATTATTATTATTATTTTTATAGTTGAAATGATGCTAGATGAACAAGAATGTATTCTTAATCGCAGAGAATGAAAAGTTATTGTAACACGTCCAAGTTTGTTGATTTTCTGACGCAAAGTATCTTTCAAAGGACATTTGCAATGTATAATTTAAATATTTTTACCCCAAAAACCTCAGCATCATAGTGTAAAATAGGGCCTACTAGGTAATTATATACAAGTCAAATAGTTTCCTGTGGGTTATAATTTAGTTGTATCGTTTAGAATGTGGTTTTTGCAGTTTGGATGCAATTCGAATTTATTCCGGTGTAAGTTTAAATTAATGTTTCTGTCATAATTGTTCCAATACATGTAATATCGGACAATACCGATTAATCTAACAACAAATGCCATGATGAGATATAAATCGTATTCAGTTTAAATTTCGGAATAATGGTTTCTTTGGTAAATAAACTATTGTAATGCGATAAAGACCGATGTTATCCGCATGGAATAATGGAATTAGTCTGGTTCACGACATTCTTACAAAGTGCTTCTTTTTTGGATATTGTTTTTGAAATCGTAAACCATCGAGAACATGTCACGTGCCCCTCCATGGTCATTTTACTTTTGACAATCCAATATAACCTGTTTTTGTTAAATCTCATTTTAAGATCTTTGATAACATGTAAGGCTTTTTAAGGACTGATAATTACCAGTATCTCTGCCTGGAAATATATGTTGCTTATGTTTTAACAGTGTTTTATGTTTCACAAGTTTGGAGAATATTTTCTGTCATATAATTTAAACAATTGTTCAGTATACGTATATCATAATGCCAAAATCTCAGTATGGCTTTCATTGTAATAAAACTAATAATGCATTAGCCACTGAGATTGTATATACCAGATCCTGCAGTCTTATGTGATTTAGCAATAAAGGATAGCTGATAAGCTCAACCCATGTTCCCTAGCATAATGTTGAATATCTATATAGATACTCATTGAAACTTGATAGATTTGAATCATTTATAATATACAGTGATATTTTCCTACTTATGCTACGGTCACATTTGCCCTACGAGCTCCTTACGAGCTCAGTACGAGTTGATTTTGACGAACTCGTACGGCGTCCGTACGGAGCTCGTATGGATATCGAAACTCATACGAGCACCGCACGGATTTTTGTGACTCGTAGAGGACTCGGTGAAACCGATCTCCCGAGTTGTCTACGAGCTCGTAGATATTTTTCAAGTCTGTATTATCTCTCACGAGGCCCGTGAGGACACCGCACGAGCTACGAAATACTCGTGCGAGTACCGTACGATATCCGTACGGATATGGAAATCTGCAAGGTTTTGCATCGCATGGGACGCCATTAGGATGTAGATAGTGAACATTATCTTAACTGCTAAACTTATTACAACGAATTGTTATGAGTATGGTGTATATTGCATTATTGAAAACAATTTTTTTTGAAGATTGACAGACTGAGCGAGCATAACAACATTTGTACACAGAATTGTTATATCTTTATTTCGAATGTACATGTAATAACACATGACATTGTTGTATACACTATAACATTTACTGCTATTAAGTATCCAAGTTCCGGTAGACTGAAGACTCTGCCAACAGCAAAAATCAAAGCGCTGAAGGCACCAGATTTGTTTGGGTTTGAATAATGAAAAAGGAAAAAATCTTCAGTCCTCAATAACATGGCAATTCTCTTTTGTAACGTGCCGGACTGATAGACACTGGAAAAATCCCGTCAGTGAATAATAATAATAATGTCTAAAAACGAATCAGTTTTAAGTTTTGAATGGGACAATCTAAATTAAAGTTTTAAAATTGCCTATGTTTAGTGTTTTTGAGCATTTGGGACTAAATATCTTAATTCAGTTGTAATCCCAGCGCTTTCAGACAAAGTCGGAGGGAGTGTAGTGATTCTGGGATTCCGGTCTGTGTGCAGTACAGCTGGGTACAGGTTTTATCTAGTCTGAAATGCCATGTTATTCGGTGAGTTGAGTGGCGGCTCTCTTCTAGTTTGGCTGTTGGACAGTGCGGTTGTGTGTGAAAGCGCAGAATAGGCAATAGACAGTAATTAGAGACTGATAGACTAGTGTAGAGTATGTTTTCTTCACACGTGACACAATCGGTTCAGTGCAATATTCATGAATCTCTGACCATTAGAGGGTGTTATTGCAAACTTTAACAAGAGTCATGTTCACATGGCCAACCCAGCATAAATCGATTACATAAGGTGACCAAAGTAGTACAAATCTGATTCTAAAAGTGCACGAAATTACACGAGTTCATAGTGAGATGTATTCAAATTTAAGGGTAAGACAAATGAAAATTGAATGAAAAAATAAGTTATTTTTCAATATTTTTTTAATCCATGGTATTTTCTGATTATGATGCATTACAAATTTATTTCAGTTCAAAAGCTTAAACTGCAGGAAATTGCATGATTATTATAGTTGACTACTGACACTTGCATGAATTAAAAATGGAAGAAATATTGTCAGGGGTTTCGGTTTCGGGACCTAGTCGCTGCGGCAAGACATACTAGTACCATGTGCACCAGACTGACATAGCAATTTCGTTCAGGATTCTATTTACGATGCAACTTTTATCCGGTGACGGCTAAATTAACAATTCTTAAATCCAAAATTCGGGAAATCGTACTTATGCATCAGTTGATTTGAATGACAACCACCAACCCCTGTGAAGGGCGGTGGGTGGCGAGGGAAATTGTCGCATGTGTTAACATTTCCGACGCACCCGCACTGCCGTGCAAGTGCGGGACTTTTGTTTCGCGCAAAAATAGCGGGGAAATATAGCCGTGACTCTACCCGTGAGGCGGGGCAATTGCGGGGATTTTGCTATCTGTCAGACCCTGGGGGCACGGATTTTACCAGGGGTTTGAAAAGACAAACGTAAAAATATCCGTCCTTCCCCGGCGTTCGGGCTGTGGTTTCAATTGACTGTTGCATTACACCATACAGCTTGCTGCCAGTTAGCAACCACCAATTAGATCTTTGAAAAAACTGCATTAAAATACTATGGAGGTAGATCTACAACCTCTCAAATTTCATTGCATTAAAACCCTCTACAACCGGGTTACCCTACATACAATGTTGTTTTAATTCATATCATATCAAGTTGCTTTCAAAAACTAGAAGAGAAGTGTGTGATAAATTTCGTAGAGAAATATATCTATTGAAGTCTACATTACATTACATTACATGACGGGCACCTATGATAAATTGGGCTCTTGATTAGTCCTTACGAATTTTATGTTCAGTCTATTTAGATATTAGTGTCATGGTTTAAATCTAGCACAGTCAAATGAAAGCATAGTGCTAGTACATCTAAGCTACTTGTCTTCAGACTTTTAAGGAATTCTTTGCAAATAACAGTTCGACTTGACCAAACACTGAACCTCACATTAATGTACACTTGTCGTATTAAACAGTGTCTTGAATCCACATGTATTACAAGGTCACGATGGACTTCACAATTTTTTTTTTTCGACTGCCAACTTTGTTAGGCCGCTGGATCGCTAGGCCGCTAGGCCGCTAGGCCGCTGGGCCGCTAGACCGCTAGGCCGCTAGGCCGCCAACTTCACAATTTTTTTTTTTTTTTTTCGACTGCCAACTTTGTTAGGCCGCTGGATCGCTAGGCCGCTAGGCCGCTAGGCCGCTAGAACGCTAGGCCGCTAGGCCGCTAGGCCGCTAGGCCGCCAACTTCACAATTTTTTTTTTTTTTTTTTTTCCGACTGCCAACTTTGTTAGGCCGCTGGATCGCTAGGCCGCTAGGCCGCTGGGCCGCTAGAACGCTAGGCCGCTAGGCCGCCAACTTCACAATTTTTTTTTTTTTTTTTTTTTTTTTTTCGACTGCCAACTTTGTTAGGCCGCTGGATCGCTAGGCCGCTAGGCCGCTGGGCCGCTAGAACGCTAGGCCGCTAGGCCGCCAACTTCACAATTTTTTTTTTTTTCGACTGCCAACTTTGTTAGGCCGCTGGATCGCTAGGCCGCTAGGCCGCTGGGCCGCTAGAACGCTAGGCCGCTAGGCCGCTAGGCCGCCAACTTCACATTTTTTTTTTTCGACTGCCAACTTTGTTAGGCCGCTGGATCGCTAGGCCGCTGGGCCGCTAGAACGCTAGGCCGCTGGGCCGCTAGAACGCTAGGCCGCTAGGCCGCTAGGCCGCCAACTTCACATTTTTTTTTTTTTTTTTTTTCGACTGCCAACTTTGTTAGGCCGCTGGATCGCTAGGCCGCTAGGCCGCTGGGCCGCTAGACCGCTAGGCCGCTAGGCCGCTAGGCCGCTAGGCCGCCAACTTCACATTTTTTTTTTTTTTTTCGACTGCCAACTTTGGATCGCTAGGCCGCTAGGCCGCTGGGCCGCTAGAACGCTAGGCCGCTAGGCCGCTAGGCCGCTAGGCCGCCAACTTCACAATTTTTTTTTTTTTTTTTTTTTTTTCGACTGCCAACTTTGTTAGGCCGCTGGATCGCTAGGCCGCTAGGCCGCTGGGCCGCTAGACCGCTAGGCCGCTAGGCCGCTAGGCCGCTAGGCCGCTAGGCCGCTAGGCCGCTAGGCCGCTAGGCCGCCAACTTCACATTTTTTTTTTTTTTTTCGACTGCCAACTTTGGATCGCTAGGCCGCTAGGCCGCTGGGCCGCTAGAACGCTAGGCCGCTAGGCCGCTAGGCCGCTAGGCCGCTAGGCCGCCAACTTCACAATTTTTTTTTTTTTTTTTTTTTTTTCGACTGCCAACTTTGTTAGGCCGCTGGATCGCTAGGCCGCTAGGCCGCTGGGCCGCTAGAACGCTAGGCCGCTAGGCCGCTAGGCCGCTAGGCCGCCAACTTCCCATTTTTTTTTTTTTTTTTTTTTTTTTTCCGACTGCCAACTTTGTTAGGCCGCTGGATCGCTAGGCCGCTAGGCCGCTGGGCCGCTAGAACGCTAGGCCGCTAGGCCGCTAGGCCGCCAACTTCACAATTTTTTTTTTTTTTTTTCGACTGCCAACTTTGTTAGGCCGCTGGATCGCTAGGCCGCTAGGCCGCTGGGCCGCTAGAACGCTAGGCCGCTAGGCCGCTAGGCCGCCAACTTCACAATTTTTTTTTTTTTTTTTTTTTTTTTTCGACTGCCAACTTTGTTAGGCCGCTGGATCGCTAGGCCGCTAGGCCGCTGGGCCGCTAGAACGCTAGGCCGCTAGGCCGCTAGGCCGCTAGGCCGCCAACTTCACAATTTTTTTTTTTTTTTTTTCGACTGCCAACTTTGTTAGGCCGCTGGATCGCTAGGCCGCTAGGCCGCTGGGCCGCTAGAACGCTAGGCCGCTAGGCCGCTAGGCCGCTAGGCCGCCAACTTCACAATTTTTTTTTTTTTTTTTTTTTTTTTTCGACTGCCAACTTTGTTAGGCCGCTGGATCGCTAGGCCGCTAGGCCGCTGGGCCGCTAGAACGCTAGGCCGCTAGGCCGCTAGGCCGCCAACTTCACAATTTTTTTTTCGACTGCCAACTTCGCTAGGCCGCTAGGCCGCCAACTTCACGCTGCTAGGCCGCTAGGCTGCTAGGCCGCCAACTTCACGCTGCTAGGCTGCTAGGCTGCTAGGCCGCCAACTTCACGCTGCTAGGCTGCTAGGCCGCCAACTTCACGCTGCTAGGCCGCTAGGCTGCTAGGCCGCCAACTTCACGCTGCTAGGCCGCTAGGCTGCTAGGCCGCCAACTTCACGCTGCTAGGCCGCTAGGCTGCTAGGCCGCCAACTTCACGCTGTTAGGCCGCTAGGCCGCTAGCCTGCTAACTTCACGAACATGAAAATTGATACGATTATGAAAAACGTATCGTTATTTTCATGTGCGGCGACATAACGTCATTGATATATTTCGAATGTTTGTATAATTCAATCATGATAATCAAATACGGCAGCACGTTTCATGTTAATCAGAAATGAATTACTGCATATTTTTCATGAGCCTACGCCCATTGCCAAACACACAATGGGAGCAGTGACATTACTTTTGGATCTACCCACGTATAAAGTGAATTTATTGAAATATGACAGCATTTTCATTGTACATATAAAGTACTGAAATCAAAGATCGAATCCAACAAAACCTTACGGTATTATAAATGAATCAAAATACTTATTATTTCCGTGTACATGTGTATATTACAATATGCACAATTTTTTCTGCGTTTAGTGATATAATTTTCATTTTTCTAGGCCGAGTTATGCAAAAGTAATCGTAGAAAATCGTTTTCGAGTGTGCCTCACCTTTTGACGTTACGTCTTATCTATAGTATGTTTATTGCTGTATGTTTTTTTTAAAAGTGTATCTAAACTGTTAAGTCACACAGAGAAAATAATATATTATAAATATGCTATATAAACTTATAAGTCACTTAAAAATTAAGAACTTAGTTTAAGCTGAATTAAAGTTGAATCGTAAGTTGTAAAAACAACAATGACAACAACTATTTGAGACGAGGTGATGGGTGAATGGTCGCGGTACGAGGATGAACGTATCTTTCCGACAGCAATATCTGTAAATTATGTCATTGGTTTTGTTGTGGAACAACATGCCACATGTGGATAACACGCCCCCAACAATAACACGTGGATGACACGCCCCCAACAATAACACGTGGATGACACGCCCCCTACAATAAAGGTTGATATGTTATTCGTTTTTACTGTTTGTGAGAAGAAATGGGATATACAGAGCATGTGAAGAGTACCCCTTACTTAGATCCCTTCCCGGCTAAAGTATGAAAATTGATATGAAAGGGACTGACCGGATATGGAGGTCAGGATGGATGATATGCTGAATTTGGGCTCCCCCATACCACGCCAGAGCAGTCCGCTCTGGGTTAAGAATTGCGTCCCTTAGATCCTGACGGCGCATCCATAATGCTGATTGTCAATTCAACAGTGTCGTCCACCATCCAACAAACCCACCCGGCTTGATTATTATTGCTGTGGCAACTGTGCATAACCAGTTCAGTAGATTTACAAGAAATGCAACCCCTGCATGACATCAGGTGTATCTAGGCCAGATTTGTCTGCCTTTCCACATTCATTCCAGTTATTCCATGGCCTGTTCATAGAGTAAAGGTGTCGTAATTTGCTACACTGCTAAACAACATGTGACCTATTGTGCGTGGAAACTTACGTTTACCATCAAAAAGATTATATTAAGTCAGACAGGGAAGGAAACGCTCGACTTAACCAGTCGATCTCAGAAAGTATTGCAGATATAATACTACTTGCAGTAATATATTCTGGAATATGGAGCAATACTTCTCCTGCTCGAGCTTCTGCTGAGAATTTCGAGTCAAGTATAGCAGAAAATATACTTTTAAGAAAAATATGTCAAACGTATATGTTCGTGAAGTTGGCAGGCTAGCGGCCTAGCGGCCTAACAGCGTGAAGTTGGCGGCCTAGCGGCCTAGCGGCCTAGCAGCGTGAAGTTGGCGGCCTAGCAGCCTAGCGGCCTAGCAGCGTGAAGTTGGCGGCCTAGCAGCCTAGCGGCCTAGCAGCGTGAAGTTGGCGGCCTAGCAGCCTAGCGGCCTAGCAGCGTGAAGTTGGCGGCCTAGCGGCCTAACAGCGTGAAGTTGGCGGCCTAGCGGCCTAGCGGCCTAGCAGCGTGAAGTTGGCGGCCTAGCAGCCTAGCGGCCTAGCAGCGTGAAGTTGGCGGCCTAGCAGCCTAGCGGCCTAGCAGCGTGAAGTTGGCGGCCTAGCGGCCTAGCAGCGTGAAGTTGGCGGCCTAGCAGCCTAGCGGCCTAGCAGCGTGAAGTTGGCGGCCTAGCAGCCTAGCGGCCTAGCAGCGTGAAGTTGGCGGCCTAGCAGCCTAGCGGCCTAGCAGCGTGAAGTTGGCGGCCTAGCAGCCTAGCGGCCTACCGGCCTAGCGGCCTAGCGGCCCAGCGGCCTAGCGGCCTAGCGGCCTAGCGATCCAGCGGCCCAACAAAGTTGGCAGTCCAAAAAAAAAAAAAAAAAAAAAAATTGTGAAGTTGGCGGCCTAGCGGCCTAGCAGCCTAGCGGCCTAGCGGCCCAGCGGCCTAGCGGCCTAGCGGCCTAGCGATCCAGCGGCCCAACAAAGTTGGCAGTCCAAAAAAAAAAAAAAAAAAATTGTGAAGTTGGCGGCCTAGCGGCCTAGCAGCCTAGCGGCCCAGCGGCCTAGCGGCCTAGCGGCCTAGCGGCCTAGCGATCCAGCGGCCCAACAAAGTTGGCAGTCCAAAAAAAAAAAAAAAAAAAAAAAAAATTGTGAAGTTGGCGGCCTAGCGGCCTAGCAGCCTAGCGGCCCAGCGGCCTAGCGGCCTAGCGGCCTAGCGATCCAGCGGCCCAACAAAGTTGGCAGTCCAAAAAAAAAAAAAAAAAAAAAAAATTGTGAAGTTGGCGGCCTAGCGGCCTAGCAGCCTAGCGGCCCAGCGGCCTAGCGGCCTAGCGGCCTAGCGATCCAGCGGCCCAACAAAGTTGGCAGTCCAAAAAAAAAAAAAAAAAAAAATGTGAAGTTGGCGGCCTAGCGGCCTAGCAGCCTAGCGGCCTAGCGGCCCAGCGGCCTAGCGATCCAGCGGCCCAACAAAGTTGGCAGTCTAAAAAAAAAAAAAAAAAAAAAAAAAATTGTGAAGTTGGCGGCCTAGCGGCCTAGCGGCCTAGCGGCCTAGTGGCCTAGCGGCCCAGCGACCTAGCGGCCTAGCGATCCAGCGGCCCAAAAAAAAAAAAAAAAAAAATTGTGAAGTTGGCGGCCTAGCGGCCTAGCGGCCCAGCGGCCTAGCGGCCTAGCGGCCTAGCGATCCAGCGGCCCAACAAAGTTGGCAGTCCAAAAAAAAAAAAAAAAAAAAAAAAAAATTGTGAAGTTGGCGGCCTAGCGGCCTAGCATCCTAGCGGCCCAGCGGCCCAGCGGCCCAGCGGCCTAGCGGCCTAGCGATCCAGCGGCCCAACAAAGTTGGCAGTCCAAAAAAAAAAAAAAAAAAAATTGTGAAGTTGGCGGCCTAGCGGCCTAGCGGCCTAGCGTTCTAGCGGCCCAGCGGCCTAGCGGCCTAGCGATCCAGCCGCCTAACAAAGTTGGCAGTCGAAAAAAAAAATAAAAAAAAAAATTGTGAAGTTGGCGGCCTAGCGGCCTAGCGTTCTAGCGGCCCAGCGGCCTAGCGGCCTAGCGATCCAGCGGCCTAACAAAGTTGGCAGTCGAAAAAAAAAAAAAAAAAAAAAAAAAATTGTGAAGTTGGCGGCCTAGCGGCCTAGCGGTCTAGCGGCCCAGCGGCCTAGCGGCCTAGCGATCCAGCGGCCTAACAAAGTTGGCAGTCGAAAAAAAAAATAAAAAATTGTGAAGTTGGCGGCCTAGCGGCCAAGCGGCCTAGCGTTCTAGCGGCCCAGCGGCCTAGCGGCCTAGCGATCCAGCGGCCTAACAAAGTTGGCAGTCGAAAAAAACAAAAAAAAAACAAAAAACCTGGAAAACAAACAAGAATGTAGAATAAAAACTGCGATGATTTGAGGGAAGATGTCTCAGAAAGATCTTGAGAATACATCGGCTCCAAGTTATATCTAAAAAGGAAGTAACAGAAAGAACTGGAATTGGGGATATAAACACAGAGATAAGACGCAGACGATGGAGATGGATAGGACATGTCATGAGAATGGACAATACAAGGCATACTGAAACAGCTATCAGATGGACACCACACGGGCAGAGAAAAAGAGGGAGACCGAAAGGAACATGGAGAAGAACCGTAGAGTCAGAGATGAAAATAATGGGAACGACCTGGGAAAGCAGAGAGGAAAACAGAGAGGAAAGCCCAAAACAGATGTAGGTGGAGAGCAGCTGTGGAAGCCTTATGCACTCAAGAGTGCGAAGATGACTAAGTAAGTAGGTTTGAAACTGAAGTTATAATTTATGTGGAGCCAATTATAAGAGATCTAGGTTTACTTTCCTGTGATGATTATAGTCGGACTGTTATTTCATATAGAGATTGTAGATCCTCCTCGATTTTATTGGGACCTACATCATATATCGTACATCCTGCATTTTAATGCATTTTTTTCAAAGATTCCAGTTCTATTATCACTGTAGACTCGAATCAGCAACTGCGAACCGGCAACCAGCAGCCAATTTACATTTAATTTGAGGATCGAATTTGCAACTGCAAACCGACAGTAGACTAGTAGACTGCGAACAGGCAATCAGCTACCTCGAATCGGCAACTGCTAACCAGCAACCAGCAGTCAATTCAAATTTTATTAGAGGATCGAACTGGTAACTGCCAATCGGAAGCCAGCTTTCAATTATATTTTCACTGTAGATTCGCATCAACTGCTGCGAACTGGCAGCCAGCAGCAAATTCAAATTTCACTAGAGGATCGAATTGGCAAGTGCGAACCGGCCACCAGCAGCCAATTCAAATTTCACTAGAATTTTCTATATACTGTGTGAATTTCGGCTATTTATTTTCGTTATCTATAATTGATAAATAATAAAATTCATAATTTATTTATTTATCAGAGTCTCATCTATAGTTACAACATATATTGCACCCAACATAACACACAAATCATATATAGCCACTCTTATTAAGAGTTATAAGCGACAGTATCTACATTATAATAAAACATCTAATTATCACAAGGTACATGTACCGTATATAAAAATCCGATATTACACATTTTAACATAGTATAATTATGTTTAAAACTGAAATAACAGTTGTTAATCCTTATTAAAATAGAAATTGAAAAATAGAAATTATTAACATACTGAGAGTTATCGTGCACTATAGCGCATATTTAAGAAATGACTTACGAAATCTACTTGGTTCTAATTTGATTAACAACTGTTCTTCAGACGAACTAAAATATTATAATTTAACGTTCGCAATAGTATTGTTTTCACGCGAAAACATCTGCATCATTTGTAAACGAATAACCCTAGCGATCCGTTTAGCAGTTTGAAGAAAAATTAGACACCTCAACAAGACTACGGACGAAGGGATTAGCAATTATTATTAAATATAAATTATTGTTTTATTTTAATTACGAACATTATCCATATTTCCGGCTATCAATAAATGACATTTTCATTATCACGAGTGGTAGTCGGTGTTATGGATTTTTCGCGTACCGCTTATCGCCGAATAGTTAGATTGATTATGCAATAGAGCCATGTTCTCAATATGATTAGATATACTGGTTCAGTACTACGCTATTTGATTACGTAACAGTTTTTGCAGACGAAAAGGCAGTTCAAAGCACAGGTAATAGTTTTGTAAATACAAAAACTATACCTACATATGCGATTTTAAACACTAATGATAGTAACCTTCATATACAAAGTATACAGGTTACCATACAATGGCTTATCAGTCAATGTTTTGTCCACAGTAGAACGTGTGATCATGGCATGCATGTTTTAAGTAGTAATTATGAAATCGGTCTATTAATTGACCAAGAAGTACCCGTATGCAACAGAGACATGTTGATGTTAATTCAGCAAGGCAGTTAACAGAAGTGGAAATTGCTTTGTAAATACATGTACTACAAAACACTAGAAATAGGTTTACATTATTTATTGGGATATCTAACTGTCCTGTAGATTGAGAAATAGGAAGTAGCTCTGTAGTTTATATGCTGCAATTGATGAGAACTATTTTGCATGACCGGTCGGTGGTTACGCAATATAACTGACTGACCGATTTACTATTGCAAATGTGGCACCGCCTAGCGGCGGCGTAGGAGAAGTACTTTCATCAACTTAAATTGCTTAGTTCATGCGAATAACATCGGTCTTTGTCCCAGTGCAATAGTTTATTTACCGTAGAAGACAGAAACATCCGAAAGCTTACGCAATCTGTCGTTCGAGACCATGTTTCTGTACCTCGAGAGCCACGGGTGTTTGTTGCATAAGCAAAGCCCTTCAGTTGTTACGGTCCTGTCAATGCTAAATATTACATAACATAGCATAACATTAAGTGTATTAACATCCCGTAGATAACATATTGGTATATAACAGATATATAGCAGATAAAGATTGCTCACATTAATTTGACTTTGTCCAATTGTTCGGCACATCCAAATAAATAGAGCATATTTCTTTGTTTAAATTGAATCTAATATACATGTATATCTCATCATGACATTTGTAACATGTTAAATTCATTTTTTTTCATTTTCACGAGCGCGTTGTTTTTGACATATTTTGAAATTATATTTCGTCGTTGTCGTATAATGATAATATAATAATAATAATGAACGTCGTTAAAAAATATATATATATATACGGTGGCCGATTCACGATGAGCCCGTTGCCTAACCAAGCCGCTTCCAAAATGCACTACAGAGCGCTTTCCTACGTCTATCCGAGAGCGCTAGCCGGTAGCTAAATGATATAATTTTTCCGCTTTGTTCGCTGCGTAGCTTTTTTTAAGCAAGCCGTTTTATAGCAGGGCGCTCGGTAGCGGTTTGGTTAGGTAACGGGCTCCTGTTATATAGAGCAGTGCAGACACGTCTCAGTTTCCGTACATTACAGATTACTACTGAAAAATCTATACAAGTCTATACAAATCTACAAATCGAGACATTCAAACATGTACCATTTATGCAAACATGTACCACAATCACACGAGGATCGGAATGGACCAAAATGCCGTACTAATGTAAATTCAAGTTACATTCTTTTATGTTCGAAATGCATTCGGTCTTCATTCCGGGTGCATTTCATGTATACGTATAGTGGTCATTGAGAATGTGTTCCAAATGCTCTAAACCTAAAACGTGTATTCACTAATATGCTCCAGATCGCACGACGTCGATATCCTAGTAAATGTCGACTAAAATGTCTAATAAGAGGTGTATTCCTGTGTAATAGAAGTTCATTTTTAAAAGAGTCCGTCTTATTGCGTTTGTATTCGTAGTACATTCAATATATTCCGGCCAATTCTTGCGACCACTTCGAAAGTATATTCTACTTTTATTTGAATTGCATTCCAAGTATTCGAAGTATTCTAACGGCATTTTGACAAGGCTGCAATAATTTTGGTCAATTCGATTTATCATTCGGAATAAGCGCTTTGATTAAACCACACCCATTACTCACTATACCGATGGTTGGCATCGTATCATTGGGTAGTTGGCAGTTTGGAGAAGATTTGTATTTGTAATATATATGCACGATATAGTGAAAATGTATCTGATATTAGAAACCTTGCCACTTGTATTCACCATGCTTTCATCGAAAGAAGACAACTTCATGCCATGTTATTGTAATTGTATTGATAGATCATTCACACGTTTAACAAGTACATATACCGTATCTTAAATTTTTATGTTTGTTTATTGTCATTTGTCGATTAGCATTTATTTTATTGTTATTTTGTCATGTGCATTAATACAATCATGTAACGTAAAGGAACCTTAACTCGGCAGGAACAGTGACTCGTCACTTTTTGTTTTTGTAATCTCACCTTTTATGACGTCATCAGAAAGTTTGGAGGCGGACATTTTTTAAAAGTTAAATATGTCTTAATGATATCTGTGCATACCAACGTGTTTTACAACTGTGTAGTATTTGAATATAAACCCATACAAAAATTCACATAAAACACACTTATTTGTGAACACGGGCGACGACAAGTTGCGAATTTAGGCGTCTCGGGCGAAAGGTCATAGTGCAATGTAGATACGTTTATTTCTTATTTCCCACAGGGTTTTGTGTCCTGGAATAATTTGTCTTTACGAATTTGTCTCTCGTTTGATAAGAAAAGTACCTTAAAAGTACGTTGATAAGGGTGAAATATAATTGACGAGTCTGAGACCTCATTGACGACTTACGGACCCCATGGTTTGTTACAAAAAATTTAACATTACCCTTCTACCAATTTGCAACATTACTAAGTAAACTCTATGCTTTTGCGTTTAATCGTCTCAATAAATCAATGCACTTTGTAAACGCTATTCTCGAGACGTCTAGTAAGATTTTTTATTCTAAAAATGAACATATTTTGAAACTCAAATATCTTTAAAATCTACTAGCACTCATTAGTAAATAACTATACTTAACGAAATAGTATCCTCCTGTTGTCCATTTCATTACGCTATACTATAGCATAATAGTATAATTTATGTCTATGGTTTGTTCTGGAACGAAACACGCTTGTTTTTTACTCTATTTTTGTTCTAATTGATTAATATGAACACCATACTTGGTCCGAAAGGTTGCCATTTGCAACATGTGCATACAAATGTATTCCGTGTTTATAAAACATACTAGTACTACAAATGTAGTATTAGGCTTATAACTGTCGCCCATTATTGGTTGAAATAAAAGGATAAACAATCAACCAAGAAAACTTAACGGACATCAGAAAACTTAAAGGCATCATAAGTACGACCAATCTTAAGAAAGCTCTCTACTTTATGTACAGCGAGTTCAAAGCTGTTCAGGTTAAACGTTGTGTCCAAAGCTATCGCGACTGGCGCACGACACGTTAGCCAATGATTTATATGCTGCTACTGTATATATGTGATAGATGATAGTCTCAAATATGATATATTATTGTATAAAAGTATATAAAATTACACATAAAATAATGTCTATGGTTGCAAAACTGTGATTTTTGATAAGGTTATTCGTATGACGAGTTAAGGTTACTAGTAGTGACGAGTTATGGTTCCACTGGTCCGTAAGTCGGCAGGCTCTACCTTACCGTATTCCGAGACCTATTGTAACCGATTTATAGGTGCTAGATACACGGAGAATGGTTTAAAAGGCGCCTAAAGGGTTCAGGTATATTTTGGGACACAGAAAGTATCCACAGAAGTATGTAAAAACCCACCGGAACCTCATTTATAGCGAAAAGTGACGAGTCAAGGTTCCTTTACGTTATTGCATTTTTATTTCAAATATGTTATTTAAATCATTTATAAATGTAACCTTACACCATTAAGTATGCCTTGTATTTCGTTTCGACAAGGTAAACTTTATAATGGAAACACATTTGTATTTCATAAACTATGTTTCTTTGTACAATTATATTGTATGTAATGTACAATCTCTCGGATAATAACAGCGGTTGTGCTTAACATATAATATCAGTACATAAACTATAAATTTTCTAAAAAAAAAATACCGTCTCTCCCGAATCCGGGCCTAAATTCGTCTCATACATATATACCTCGGTTACATATATAAAAGATTTTTTCTAATTTGGTATAATATCATATCGCATACTTTCCCGTCATATATAACCATGCTATTTATGTAATTGTATTAATGTTGCTTTGTAAAAAGTCCTTTTCAGGACTGAATATGCAAATAAATTATATTCTATTCTATTCTATATTTGTCGTCCATCGTGACCTTGTAATACATGTGGAATCAAGACACCGTTTAATACGACAAGTGTACATTTATGTGAGGTTCAGTGTTAAATGTTTGGTTATAGTCAATCTGTTATTTGCAAAGAATTCCTTAAAAGTCTGAAGACAAGTAGCTTAGATGTACTAGCACTATGCTTTCATTTGACTGTGCTAGATTTAAACCATGACACTAATATCTAAATAGACTGAACATAAAGTTCGTCAGGACTAATCAAGAGCCCAATTTACCATAGGTGCCCGTCATGTAATGACTCCATGTAGACTTCAATAGATATATTTCTCTACGAAATTTATCACACACTTCTCTTCTAGTTTTTGAAAGCAACTTGATATGATATGAACTAAAACAACATTGTATGTAGGGTAACCCGGTTGTAGAGGGTTTTAATGCAATGAAATTTGAGAGGTTGTAGATCTACCTCCATAGTATTGGTATCTTCATATATATACATCCTGTATTTTAATGCAGTTTTTTCAAAGATCTAATTGGTGGTTGCTAACTGGCAGCAAGCTGTATGGTGTAATGCAACAGTCAATTGAAACCACAGCCCGAACGCCGGGGAAGGACGGATATTTTTACGTTTGTCTTTTCAAACCCCTGGTAAAATCCGTGCCCCCAGGGTCTGACAGATAGCAAAATCCCCGCAATTGCCCCGCCTCACGGGTAGAGTCACGGCTATATTTCCCCGCTATTTTTGCGCGAAACAAAAGTCCCGCACTTGCACGGCAGTGCGGGTGCGTCGGAAATGTTAACACATGCGACAATTTCCCCCGCCATCCCCCGCCCTTCACAGGGGTTGGTGGTTGTCATTCAAATCAACTGATGCATAAGTACGATTTCCCGATTTTGGATTTAAGAATTGTTAATTTAGCCGTCACCGGATAAAAGTTGCATCGTAAATAGAATCCTGAACGAAATTGCTATGTCAGTCTAGTGCACATGGTACTAGTATGTCTTGCCGCAGCGACTAAGTCCCGATACAGAAACCCCTGCCAATATTTCTTCCATTTTTAAATCATGCAAGTGTCAGTAGTCAACTATAATAAGCATGCAATTTCCTGCAGTTTAAGCTTTTGAACTGAAATAAATTTGTAATGCATCATAATCCGAAAATACCATGGATTACAAAAATATTGAAAAATAATTTATTTTTTCATTCAATTTTCATTTGTCTTACCCTTAAATTTGAATATATCTCACTATGAACTCGTGTAATTTCGTGCACTTTTAGAATCAGATTTGTACTACTTTGGTCACCTTATGTAATCGATTTATGCTGGGTTGGCCATGTGAACATGGATCTTGTTAAAGTTTGCAATAACACCCTCTAATGGTCAGAGATTCATGAATATTGCATTGAACCGATTGTGTCACGTGTGAAGAAAACATACTCTACACTAGTCTATCAGTCTCTAATTACTGTCTATTGCCTATTCTGCGCTTTCACACACAACCGCACTGTCCAACAGCCAAACTAGAAGAGAGCCACCACTCAACTCACCGAATAACATGGCATTTCAGACTTGATAAAACCTGTACCCAGCTGTACTGTACACAGACCGGAATCCCAGAATCACTACACTCCCTCCGACTTTGTCTGAAAGCGCTGGGATTACAACTGAATTAAGATATTTAGTCCCAAATGCTCAAAAAACACTAAACATAGGCAATTTTAAAACTTTAATTTAGATTGCCCCATTCAAAACTTAAAACTGATTCGTTTTTAGACATTATTATTATTATTCACTGACGGGATTTTTCCAGTGTCTATCAGTCCGGCACGTTACAAAAGAGAATTGCCATGTTATTGAGGACTGAAGATTTTTTACATTTTCATTATTCAAACCCAAACAAATTCAATGCCTTCAGCGCTTTGATTTTTGCTGTTGGCAGAGTCTTCAGTCTACCGGAACTTGGATACTTAATAGCAGTAAATGTTATAGTGTATACAACAATGTCATGTGTTATTACATGTACATTCGACATAAAGATATAACAATTCTGTGTACAAATGTTGTTATGCTCGCTCAGTCTGTCAATCTTCAAAAAAAAATTGTTTTCAATAATGCAATATACACCATACTCATAACAATTCGTTGTAATAAGTTTAGCAGTTAAGATAATGTTCACTATCTACATCCTAATGGCGTCCTATGCGATGCAAAACCTTGCAGATTTCCATATCCGTACGGATATCGTACGGTACTCGCACGAGTAGTTTGTAGCTCGTGCGGTGTCCTCACGGGCCTCGTGAGAGATAATACAGACTTGAAAAATATCTACGAGCTCGTAGACAACTCGGGAGATCGGTTTCACCGAGTCCTCTATGAGTCACAAAAACCGTGCGGTGCTCGTATGAGTTTCGATATCCATACGAGCTCCGTACGGACGCCGTACGAGTTCGCCAAAATCAACTCGTACTGAGCTCGTAAGGAGCTCGTAGGGCAAATGTGACCGTAGCATAAGTAGGAAAATATCACTGTATATTATAAATGATTCAAATCTATCAAGTTTCAATGAGTATCTATATAGATATTCAACATTATGCTAGGGAACATGGGTTGAGCTTATCAGCTGTCCTTTATTGCTAAATCACATAAGACTGCAGGATCTGGTATATACAATCTCAGTGGCTAATGCATTATTAGTTTTATTACAATGAAAGCCATACTGAGATTTTGGCATTATGATATACGTATACTGAACAATTGTTTAAATTATATGACAGAAAATATTCTCCAAACTTGTGAAACATAAAACACTGTTAAAACATAAGCAACATATGTTTCCAGGCAGAGATACTGGTAATTATCAGTCCTTAAAAAGCCTTACATGTTATCAAAGATCTTAAAATGAGATTTAACAAAAACAGGTTATATTGGATTGTCAAAAGTAAAATGACCATGGAGGGGCACGTGACATGTTCTCGATGGTTTACGATTTTAAAAACAATATCCAAAAAAGAAGCACTTTGTAAGAATGTCGTGAACCAGACTAATTCCATTATTCCATGCGGATAGCACCGGTCTTTATCGCATTACAATAGTTTATTTACCAAAGAAACCATTATTCCGAAATTTAAACTGAATACGATTTATATCTCATCATGGCATTTGTTGTTAGATTAATCGGTATTGTCCGATATTACATGTATTGGAACAATTATGACAGAAACATTAATTTAAACTTACACCGGAATAAATTCGAATTACATCCAAACTGCAAAAACCACATTCTAAACGATACAACTAAATTATAACCCACAGGAAACTATTTGACTTGTATATAATTACCTAGTAGGCCCTATTTTACACTATGATGCTGAGGTTTTTGGGGTAAAAATATTTAAATTATACATTGCAAATGTCCTTTGAAAGATACTTTGCGTCAGAAAATCAAAAAACTTGGACGTGTTACAATAACTTGTCATTCTCTGCGATTAAGAATACATTCTTGTTTATCTAGCATCATTTCAACTATAAAAATAATAATAATAATAAAGACTTTATTTAAAGAGGCAATCCATTCTTCCCTGTGAGCCTCATTAACACATTTACAAATTATGTACAGTAATAACAGAAGATAATAGTAACAAAAGGCCTTTTCGACTGGGCTGTTTCGTGAAGCAAGTTTTATGCGGTAATATTTGACCACATCATTTGTTTTAAATTGTCAACATAATCTAACTATTTTAGCAACGCTTTTCTAAAAAGAACATTCAAAGTATTTTAATACCCAGGGGCTGTTAGGTTGTAAAACGACTATGATAGTCTAAATGATTGTCACTGAAATGTCCACTGGAGACAGGATGCACGCGATAGCATCTTAATAGAATTTTATCATACATTAAAGTCAAGGTAATGATATAATAGGTTCAATATTGGTAAACCCTTTGTTTTTTTAGTAATTATGCAATAATGTTGTAGCCACGTTTTAATTGGCTAACAAAGTATATAACATGCAATTTGATTGGCTAAGAACGTTTTAAGTATTTTGTAATGTGTAATTTGATTGGTCAAAAGCTTTTAAGATTTATTTTCTATTATTTGAAAATAATGTATATTAAGTAAGATTTTTTAATAAAAAAGGGATGAATTAGGACGAAAACAGTCATGATGTAGGTTTTAAAAAGTTAGGAAAAGTGGAGTTCCACTACGCTTAGTTAAGTTACTAACTCTGTGTGTTAAGAAAATAAAACATATTTGTTATTGTTAAAATATTTGGAGAAACGACGAAAATAAAAATAGAAAAACTGACGGTGGATTTCTCATAACTTATTTAGTTGAGACTTTGTTATCATATTTGAAATAGTACTGGAAAAACGCACTGGACACACTACGTTGGCAGAGCTAAACTGACAGCTCACACACAACGCACGGACCAACGGGTTGTTACATACGAGCTAATTCCCAAAACAACAGACATAACACTGTTGTTTAAACAACAAACCGGATGTTCACATTACAACAAGCACCAACAACAAGAACTAGAGATTAAAGTTCTCAGAGAGTTGAGTAATCAGAGCTCATCAACGCATTGGAAAAATGAGTTCAATTTCACACACTGTATCAACGCCCTTCGTTTACGGCATTACACAAGCTTTAGTCTGGTTCCCATCCCCACAATCACAACACTACTATAGTAATGCAACTGTAAAATTAGAACGGGAACAGACTGTAACCTGCTCCACGACACAGCCCAGTCGAAAAGGCTTAATGTCAACTAATGCATGATTTCCGTATTAAAATTGATCCATAGATATCACAAAGGCGTCACCAACCAAAACATTACCACGTGATCAGACGTTTACGAGTAAATATTAGTGTGTAAAACGCTCGAGATCATTCATAAATCACTACAAAAAAGAATCCTGCGACGATAATAATACTATAACCAACTACCACGTGCTCGTCACTGAACATTTTCATGAATGGGTCATATAGGGGTCAACAGCTGCAGTCGGTTTTATTTTGTGGGTTACATAACATAGTCCATTCTCGTTCACCAGAGTATTCTTCGAGTCTGGGAACTTGACTAACCACTGATGAATGAGGATGAACATTGCCTGGTTGGTCAGTTCCACCAACACTATCAAGATTTGATTGGCTGATAAAGCTGGTTAATCGGCGTTCCTAGTAGATTGGCAGATCTGAGGCACGATGACCTATAATGGTCCTTCTATATTTCTGGCTATCAGCAGGAGATCATTATCAGTGTTTATCTAGGGTCATTAAACACAGAAACTGGTCCCGGCTACTGAAAACCAATAGGGTGCTAAGTACTGTATGTACACTAGACAATATGTGTCATATTATCATTTATGTTTGTTTTAAATTGGAATATTAAGATATACATGTATTAATTTATTTCTTGTTTCTATCTAGTTTGAGTGTATAACAGCTATTTTCCCTATATGTCAATAAATTTGGCGATTTTATTATTTAATAGTTATTTGACATAAATTAATAGATATAACATTTTGTACACACTAGTACTAGATACAAATAAAAATAAATATATCTAATAGTTTGAAGATAAATAAAAAATAATAAACTACTCATATAGATCTAGTATATGAATTTAACTTCTCTATTCCAAACAGTTTAACCAAAGTCCTCAATATAACATTTTTGTATCGTTGATTTAAAACATGAATAATATTAAGTCACTTATCTACTCAAGTAATAAGATAAACATGTCAATGTTACTGTGTGTTATAAGTTCGTATTTTAGTTTTCACACTTTTTTTATTCATGTGCAGGATTCCACAGTGAGCTTTTAAAAATGCTCCCCATCCACGGTGACCACCTGTTCCAAATATGGTTTCTGTAATTAAACCCGACTCATTCCATGAAATGTACATAGTTATTTGGATGCTTATACATAAATATCCGATGCCCGTATCGCATTTTGTAAAACCCCTTTCACGATTGTCGTGCGACGGACCTGCGACGGGTCTACGGTGTAAATTTGAGGACTATCGTGCGTCCGTCGCACGACGGACTTGAGAAATTTCTGCATCGTGCGACCGTCGTGCGACGGAAAACATAATCGTAGACCCTCGTTGTAGAGTTTTGGACATGTTAAAAAATTCTAAGGACGGTGACTGTCGTAGGCCCGTCGGACGATGCCCTATGTCGTCGCACGACGGGCGTGCGATGGACGCACGATGGACGCACGATTTGTTTGAGATTATAAGGTCACTCTAGGCACTTAGAATCATACCACTATCGTGCGATGGACGTACGATGGACGTGCGATGATTGTGCGATTGTCGCACGACAGTCTTGTGAACATCCCCTATCCTACGACTGCCGTGAGACAATCGCACGACCTTCGTACGACAATCGCACGACCGTCGTACGACGCTCGTAAACATATAAAAATTATGTACTTTTTCAAAATGCATACCCTATAGTGCAATTCTTAGATAAATCATATTCTAAGAGAAAATGTGCACTTTGAAAACAATAAAAGCTCTCTATAGCGACACACATTGGGAAACATAACATTATGTTGTTGTATGTAGAGGTTGTCTCTTCTCGAACAACATGTTTATGTTGCTGAAGAGAGGTTGTTGCTCAGTGGAGGGCTGCTCAGAGCCTCTGGAGAGTTTGCATTGTACATAGTTATCACAAATGCATTCAGCTTAAACTAAGATCTAAAAGTTGCCCGAATGTTCTCATACATGCATATCAATAGCATACTTTAATCACTTAGCAGGTTATAAAATATCAACAGTGTATGTTTTTATTATATAATTAGTTACATTAAATGTATACTTAGTAACAATATATCAGTACATCTAAAGACTCTAAACACGTTTTTTAATTCACAAATATTTCCAACATCTTGAAGAAAGCCATAATTTGAATTAGGAATTAACTGTTCTCTCATTTTATAACATGTGGACATCCAAAATATCTCGAAACAAACAGCCTAAACATTATTATTATTGATTATACATACATGTATTTCAGTTTAATACTATATTAAGATTGGAATGATTTAGGTATGACTTCGTAAATATTAGTTTTGTGCTTTTGAATACCCATTATTTGTGTACTTTCTACAGGTAAAAAGATGTGGCGGACGCAATTTATTTGTTTACCGTGTCACACGATAGCACAGGGAACTCCAGATTTCCCGACAATGCAAGGATATGTCATTGTGTGATTGTACACGTAGACAATACACTGTAGAAATAAATAGGGTAGTATACTTATATATTCTGTTAAGGCAACATTTTAAAGTTTATTCACTACATGTACACTCACATAATGACGGTAGCGGATATATTCCGCACAGTAACCTTGTAATATATTCATGCTTAAAGTGGAGGAACACGTCAATTGATTCACACTGATACAGGTCTTAAATGGCACACACCATCGAACGCCGATGATAGCACTAGCATTTGTTTACAAATAAATTTGAACATTAAATGCATTTTCAATGTCTATTCTTTGTTCTATCTTGTGTATAATCACTTCTTTAGTACACTTTCAATCTTCACTGATAACAAGCGGAAGCCGAAGTAAAACCATACTGAAACTCTATTGTTCTAGTCAAACACTTACCTGTAGTGTTGGGACTACGCAATATTTTTTCCTGCCATTAATTTTTGAAATGTACTAATCAATGTGTGTTATTGGGATGAGTAGAAACGACCGGCTAATTAATATACTAGGGAGCGTGTGCTGGGGAATAGTCGGGGAAAATCATCCTTCATCCTCGATTGATTCTGCATAATAAATATAACATGTCTGTAATAAAAACGTCATAACAATACTACTGTCGGTTCAATAAGTAATACTAATGAGGGAACTGTCCTATTCAAAAGAATATGGGAGGCTTATGTTTTATATAATAAACTAGATACCTTCAACCAATAGTATAATACTTCAAAACGTGTTTTCACGTCGTCTCGTTAGTCGAGTGGGTAAGTATGCCCCTATTATTCAAGTTATTTTGTTCAATCTTACCACTGGTTCGTCACCCATCCAAGTTACTTAAATTTTAAAGTGTTTTGTTATCTTTTTACAAGTACCTTATTTTTTATTTGTAACTAAAACAAAAACATACACGAGTAAGGTATGCAGTACGTAGATTAATGTTTGTGTTATATTTTCATTCTTTATCAAGTCGTATTTCAATTGTTTTATTCTTATATACAGTACAACACTCATACAATCGTTTTTAATATATTCACTACAACGTGAAACTTTGATCACTTTAAAGTATCGATTCATTAAAACAGCAGTATAATATAAGACTTTATAACAAGGATACATGCAATAAAAAGGTTGACCGAAGTGGGGATCGAACCTACAACTCAGAATAAAATAGAAACTTGAAGGACGTGAGGGTTTATCCACTACACTAACGCGCCTTTCGTATAAATTATGGAATGAGATTTGCACACTATTTGATATCGAACCCTTACAAAGTTTACCTTTCGGGCGAGTTTATATTTATAACTGTTCTCATTTGAACGCACTTTAGTATATTGAAAATAATTTATTATTTAGTATGATGTGTTTTATTTCAATCTCTCCAAAATGATGCAGATTTCTTTCTGTTCCGCATCTTAACATTTAACTATATTCAAATCATGCATTGCGTGCAGTGACAGGTTATTAGACAGCATAACGCGTGTAAAAGCGAATTTTCTGGCGCGAAGCATTAAGTCAACGGGTCACGTGGTTTGGTCAGAGTTTGAATTCACTAATGGATCTGAAAATTTAGTTTCGCAGTTACAGAAAGATAATGAAAAATGGCCGCCAATAGAATAACAAAAGTTCCCTAAAATGCGTTATTCTGTAGCTCATAAATTTTCTTTTATATTTTAATGATGTTTAAAAATATTCCAAAAACTCGAGTAGGCCTATCTAGAACACATTTTAAAATAACGTCGGTGCCAATCATAAACCCCGTAACTACATTTTTTCAAAATGTATTTTTTTCAGCATTTCCTACTGGTAATACTTTCCCGCGTTAACTGTCGAAGTTTCATGGCAGTCGTCCAATCAGATCTCTCGGAATCGCAAAATGAACACGTGAGGAAACCTGTAACTACGATGTTTTTATATAAATGTACATGTTTTTCTGCACTTACGGGCTTTCCTCCAGAAGTTACGGATTTTCCTCCTTTTTTTTGTCGCACACATTGGGGGAAATCCCGTAAAAACGAGATTTCGTTGTCCTGTGCTCGGTTTATTGCATTCACTGTCCAACTTTTGATGGTTGTTTTCTTACCCTTTTTTATCGTTATGGGCAAATCAACAGCATTTTTCATCGTTTATGTTTATCGTAAAGCAGTTTTTACCTTCTCCTGAAATGTTGTGATTTTGTAGTTACGGGGTTTAGGTTTGGCACCGACGATAAGGGAGATAAATGCTCAGTTGCTTAGTATAGCACTTTGATCGACCGCCATCTTGGAATAGGAACGCTTGGAAGAGAAAGCACTGGACGTGACAGCTTGCCAGTTACTGATCAACTGATTACACCATGAAAGTACTTGTTTTAAACAAGGAAAGTCGTATTTTTATAGACATAATCAACGTAGTTATACAGAACAATGAACTTAAAAATGAAAGCAGGTTCATACTCGTACTGTATCGTCCTTCGTTACTTCGTACCCAAAAATGTCACAAATTTTCTACTGACTGTACATTTATGAATCATACATGTATGATAGCAATCATTCTGTCCTGGATGATCATGTTACTTTTTCTGGCGTTTTTGAACCTCAACAAATTGCTATCGTACAGTACATGTGGAATCAACTTGCCTAGTGTAAATGATATAGCTAAGCTGTTCTTTAATAGTTAAGATATAATTCGCTAAAATAGGCTGTGCCTTAGTTCATATTAATTCAACACCTACTGACTTACGTTCACATTACATGTATATGAATTTTCGAGTTTTTAACTTCAAGAAACTTATAGATCTACTTTATACAGTATATGTAAACCCGCAATCAAGCGATAACTTCGAGTACAAATTCACACAATCAGCCTGCCAATCATGGCAAGGCATACAAGGGATTTACTTTGCCACATATATTGGCAAAATAACTAAATGATCTTCCATTATGTAGTTCAACAATTACCCAGTCAGAAATAGCCGAAAACAGAGACAGTTCTCTGACGAAACTAAAAATATTGCCAAATCAAGATTTAGGTTGACGGTGTAGAATGTGAATCTGAGTATCTTCAGACTTCCGAGTCACTTGGATTGGCCTAACTGTTATATTGACTGCTTGGGGTGTGCCATGTCCGTGGTTGTGATCAGGATCGGGAATCGCCATAAAAATAAATAAATAAATCTGGATATGTATCCACCATATATGCAACAGTCACACACGGCATTATGAAAAAACAAGTTTCCATCTACTGTTTTAATCCCAGCCTAATCAAATGTCTTGTCTTGTTTATTATTCTTTTACATAAACATGCATGGTACAAATTGTATGCCAATATCTTCATACTAAATTGTAACAAAAACCTTCGAGATCTTGATTAAATATAATTATATAGTCCAATACTAGTACAGTCAGGACTCGTTAAAACGACACCCGATATACCGACAATTTCGTTATAACGACACAAATTGGTGGGGACGAATTCTATACAACGTTAATAGTATCCGTTATAACGACATATTCACTTACCGACACCGACAGCAAAAAGATGGGAACGAATCGATTGTTTACACAGTAATTAATACTCGTTAGACTATAGATCTCAGTAGCTAGCCAATCAGCATGGAGAAAAAGTGTTGAATAAATCCCGTATACAACACTTTGCTGTGGTATATATAACAATAGATTGCTATATACTATAGTAGGCCAAGCAAAATAATTGAGCATAGCTATAATAACGTATACATGCATTTAGCACAGAAAATATGGATGCCAAGCATTTTTGATACCAAGCTTAGTTTAGTCTATATTATAACAATACTATATTTTAAACAAGTAACTAATTGGACTTATTAGAATACATGTACATGTATATCCAACCTTTCTACATTTGTTCATAATTACTGTCATAATCTGAGACAACAATTTTGATAGATAATTAACCAATTAAGGTATTTCCAACATCTCTGCTGAGTGCTGACAACATTATCAGTAGAGGGTGAATGCCGTGGTAGCTTCTATGACTACAGTACGACCTCTCTAGGGGACATATGTAGTGCAACAACCTCTGTATAACACAACCTTCAAAGTTACTTGAAGTTATCACATGTATATAATTTTGTAAATTCTGTAGGGCAACAACTTCTAAACACTGACCAATATTTGCAGCCCACAAAGGCTCTCACTCTACAGAGGTTGTTCTGTACTATTGTGTCTTCAATAATTACGTGCAGATTACCCCTCTCTTCTAAGACATCATTTTCACAGAGTAGAACTTAAAACCAACTGAACGATTAAAACAAATTGTAGGGGATCCAATGGTGTCTGCTGGTGATTGAAGTAAATGACTTTAATACTAACACAACCCATAATTTACAAATTAAGACCTCACCTCCAAGACCACCTCAAAATAAAGACCACTATTTTCTGTCCACTGACTTGCAATTATTCAACCTCAAATTTACAGTGAAATTGCACCTATATAAAGACCACCTCTTTAACAAGATTGACTCAGAATTAACCATTTTTCGTTCCGTTTTCATCTGTTTGCTCTTTGATAGAATGATGCAATCACTCAACATTATTGAGATAAGTTTTTTGCAGTCCAAAGAAGGAATTTCATTATTGAGGTTTTACTGTAAATAGCTTAATTTTGCCACTTAGATCTTTATATGCATCATGCAACACTTAACATATTACACCAGCACTTAAATGGTTTACCATACCCTATGTACCGGGTACTGGTCGATTTATAGGCAAAGTGTACCTGATAAACAAAGATTATTTATCTATAGTCTAAGTCAGATAGAACGGCTCGTAGGTGTTGATATGGGATTATAATCCTCGTTTCACTCGGATTAAAATCCCATATACAACACCTACTCATGTTCTATCCTATACATATACTGACACTATCAATGGACTACTTTTCACACCTGCACTATTTATCGGCTTCACAAGTCACCGTCTGAGCAAGGAGCCTAATTATGTAATTACACTTGTGAAAATCATCTTAATTGCTTTCTTTATAATAGAGGAACCTTTCACAGTCGAAATCACAGTTTTTGTGCTACGTCTCGCGCTTTCGTAATCAAGGGAGATAAGCGAAGTCATCGCATATTCGTATTTTAGAAATCGTACGGTTCACGAAATAAACGATGTTAATCGAGATTTTTCGACTTGATTTATTAATTCATCAATTCTTTAAGACGATAGGGTAAACTTTGTAACAAAATGAATTACCAAATTATTCTCTAGAGCGTTAGATTTTATAGTTTACTGTAGTAGTACCGGATATCTTTAAATTCGGACGCCGTTTATTTTGGAGCACTCTCAAAACATTTTAAATATTATTTTATGTAATTATGATAATTTCATACTGCTGATTTTGCTGATTATGTCAATTTTATGGCATAATAAATTATATGTTAATCATTAATTGATTTATATGAAACAATGCAATCTCCAAATCAAATTTCTCGTCACTAGTGAAATTCAGTATAATGACAAATTCGTTATAACGACATTTTGATCGGGAACAAACAGTGTCGTTGTATCGAGATCTGACTGTATTTGCCTATAAAGACCATCCATTTGGAAACTGCAAATAGTGATATTTAATGAAAGGTATGTCCCTCTCAAGAGGTACAGGTTAATATCATTGAAAATGGTCTGATGAGAAGATGACATTATTTTTTTGAATATATTGTTATATAGTGGTTTTTGTTTGCAGGTTGTATTTAACAGCGGTTTTCTCAAATTTTGTATTATTAAGTATGCTTACCAGGATGCATAATTGCATAATGGTGCATCTGACTAGTGTACATAAATATTTTCCAAAAACTGTGCAACAATTTCATTTGGACCGAATGACCTGTGCTATGTAAATGAAAAACTACGTGAATATAATTTTTAACATCTTTAAAGGGTTTTACTAGGTAATGCTACGGTCACATTTGCACTACGAGCTCCTAACGAGCTCCGTACGAGTTGATTTTGGCGAACTCGCACGGCGTCCGTACGGAGCCCGTACGGATATCGAAAATCGTACGAGCATCGTACGGATTTTCGTGACTCGTAGAGGACTCGGTGAAAATGTTTCACCGAGCTCCCGAGCTGTCTACGAGCCCGTTGATATTTTTCAAGTCTGTATACTCTCGCACGAGGCTCGTGCGGACACCTCACGAGCTACGAAATACTCGTGCGAGTATCGTACGATATCCTTACGGATATGGAAATTTGCAAGGTTTTGCATCGCATGGGACGCCATTAAGATGTAGATAATGAACATTATCTCAACTGCTTTACTTATGACAATGAATAGTTATGAGTATGGTGTATATTGAAATATTGAAAAATTAAAATTTTGGAAGACAGACAGACTGTGCGAGTATAACAACATTTGTACACAGACTTTTAATATCTTTATTTCGAATGTACATGTAATGACATTGTTGTACACACTATGACATTGTTGTACACACTATAACATTCACTGCTATTATGTTGATACTGCAACTGTATCATGTATCCAAGTTCCGGTAGATAGACTCTGCCAACAGCAAAAACACAACACTGATTAATTCATGAAAACAATGTCGTATTTTTATATCATTATTATGGTATTCTCATATTATCATTATCGTCATCATAATCGCATTCTCGTAATATCATCATCGAGCTATCGTATTATCATTATCGTATTCTCGTAATTATCAGCATCGTTCTATCGCATTATCATCATCGTGTTCAGGTATTATCATTATCTTATTATTGTATAATCATCATCGTATTCTCGTATTATAAATTATCTTATCATTGTATCATCATTATCGTATTCTCGTATTATCATTATTTTATCATTGTATTATCAGTATCGTATTCTCGTATTATCATTATCTTATCATTGTATTATCATTATCATATCATTGTATTATCATTATCGTATTCTTGTATTATCGTTATCTTATCATTGTATTATCATTATCGTATTCTCGTATTATAATTATCTTATTATTGTATTATCATCATCGTATTATCGCATTATAATTATCTTATCATTGTATTATCATTATCGTATTCTCGTATTATCATTATCTTATCATTGTATTATCATTATCGTATTCTCGTATTATAATTATCTTATTATTGTATTATCATCATCGTATTATCGTATTATAATTATCTTATCATTGTACTATCATCATCGTATTCTCGTATTATAATTATCTTATTATTGTATTATCATCATCGTATTATCGTATTATAATTATCTTATCATTGTATTATCATTATCGTATTTTCGTATTATCATTATCTTATCATTGTATTATCATTATCGTATTCTCGTATTATCGTCATCATACTATCGTATTCTCGTATTATCATCATCCTATTATTGTATTATCATTATCGTATTCTACTATCATCATCATCAAACTATCGTATTCTCGTATTATCATCATCGTGTTCTCGTATTAGCATCATCGATATATCCGACCAACAACCTTTCTCCAAGTAGGGACGCACCAGACTTTGATCCATGACATATTACCGCGACCGTGGCTGGGTGATTTTGGCGTCCGTATAGGAAGCGGGAGATCGAAAGTTCAAACCCCGGAGAAAGTTAGGTTATAACTGATGTAGTCGTTTGGTAAGACGCCGGTAGGCCCAACTCTGCCAGGTACCCGGCAATACATGTATGAGAATGGATTCGTGTTATTTTGCTAGAGAGGGGTCCGACCAGCAATATTTTATCCAAGTTGGTATCCAGTAGACTCCCACCCAAGACGTACTCCTCTCATTGTATTACATGACCACAATTCCAGGGTCCAGGCCCACCCCATCTGGATCCGCACACGCTCAGTGTATGATAGTTGTTATTTCCGTGATTCTCGTGCACAGAACTTATTAGTACACATCAAACCATTGTCTATGCATCTACACATATGTATATCCTATTTCTACTGCATTCACTTAATTCTTTTGGTAAAAATATATATTTGGTGTGGTACACATGAGACACATACGTGTATATACCCTTTGTACTATTCAAAACTTTATGGCGAAATAGGCTGAATTTCAGAGTCTGTCGAGGGACAGTTATGCATTTTTTCTTACATATATAAACATGACATGAAATATCAACTAATCCAAAATCATCTTACATAATATAATAATACATAAACTGGGTGAGGACAGCTTCATTGCGAGCTTTCTACTTCAAATATCTCTACGAGCTCATAGACAACTCGGAGATCGGTGAAACATTTTCACCGAGCTCCCGAGTCCTCTACGAGTTACAAAAATCCGTACGATGCCCTTACGAGTTTACGATGTCCGTACGGACTCCGTACGAACTTGCTTAAATTTGACTCGCACGGAGCTCGTACGATCAATGTGACCAGGGTCTTAAAATAGATAATTTAAAATTCGCTGAATATATCCATTATTGTCGCACGAACACCGTACGGCCATCGTGCGATCACCGTACGGACACCGTACGAGTTATCTACGAGCTCTGATTGATCTACGAGCACCGTGCGATGTACGGCCGGGCTCTTTGCGAGCCCCGTACGGTGTCCGTATGGATATTACGATGTCCGTTCGGATATCGTACGATTGCATCTCTATAAATCGTACGAGGTTCGTACGAGCTGTGACCAGACCCTACGAATGAAAAAGTACCGTTAGGATTTCAAACATTCAGGACTCGTTCGAGTTGGTAAATTCGTACGGATATCGTACGAGCTTTGTGACCGTAGCATAACAAACTAACAAACTCGCTTAAGAAAATCTTAAGGAGTGTTTTGGCTTACATTCCAGTCCTTTCACAACAAACTTTCCAATAAAATTTGTTGGAGAAAAATGCAAAAATTTGTCTACGAGTAATTTCTCAACTAAGTCTGCTATTTTTTTAAATCTATTTTATGACCATAATTATAATCGTGTGCTGTAGAATTATTTCCGGCAGAAACTGTGTATTTATGACTACAGTCTCTGGTATTTATTGCTAAATTTATTATGGTAGGCGATTCTGTATGAAATGTACATCTATCATGTTATAATAGACTGACGTTTTTATTTTCTGTAAAAACATATTTATTTATTTTCTCTATCAAATACATGTAGACATGTTCATTGTCAGTCGGAGATACTGTAGGTACATACTTTAAGTACCGTCAACGATACCAATTTATACAGTGAATGCATATGCAAATTGCTATGGCTATAGAACTATTTTCCCGGTGAATCGTGACCACTGATGTATGTCAAACACCTACATCTAAAAACAAATGCCTACCTACCTATCCTATTGTTCACCAATGTTTCCTGAACCACACATATGTTTTATTTAGCCGAAGTGAAAGTTATTCATTTCATGCCAATTTATTTTAGGTCGATTGTTTCACAATAAATACATTTTAATTGTTGTTTTTTAACTTTGCCAAAGTCTAAAATAAAAGTTCGTTTGAAGAATAAACATTAAATGCTTCGGCTTTTTGTGGACGATGCATTAAAATGACTTTCAGATGATAAAAGTCGAAATATACTTCCCGGATGCAAAATTGTCTATATATATACCTTGTTGTGAATTTTCTCGGGTTTTAAAACCGCTATAAATGTTAATATGTAATGATTGTCAAACATAGTTGGTGTGTTTCATTCTTTAGAAACAGACCTGTTAATTCATTCAGATGTCATCCAAACATAGTCACTGACAAAAAAGTTATATGTGTTACCATGTTTTGTAGATCAAAAATGACTAATAAAATGGTTTATTTAAAACGTGATAAAATATTAATATCTCTTGTATCTTCAAATTGTTTGGTGCCTTCTTATACTGCAAAAATAGACCTTTCGCGTGAAACCACTGTCGATTAGATATATACACAAACTAAAGAGTTATAGGCGTAGCAGTGATTTCAAAACCAATGTTTCCTCTATAACCTATATCTCGACCAAGGTTTACATCGTGTAGCGGTCTAGCGATAACACGCTCTGGTTGGATCAACGAGATTAAGTGGGTGGAGTCGGCGTCTGGTCAATTGATGCGAATGACCCATTATAAATGACCACCACATTTTGATTGACAGGTGACGTTAGCGGAATAGTGTATTTCTCGGCCCTATGCTATTTTAACCAAGAACAAAGGATTGATTCTACGGCGTGGAGGGGGGTTAATTTTGTAATTTATTGACGAATTTTAAAATGTTGATATGAAATTAAAGATTACGCTCTGAAGTTTCTAAATATAAAAAATTGAAATTATGCCCATGCAAATATGAATTATAATGGTTCAAACACAGACTATTTTTCGAGAAAAAAATCTACACATTTTTGTGTTCGTATTCCACGGCCGTAGTAGTTTATTTTTTTATTTATTAACATATTTTCATATAAATTATATCAAAATAAAAAAGAAGCTCTCTTGTTTTAAAATATACAAACATATTGAAATAAAATAACGGCTAATTGAATATATACACAATTTTCTCGGCGTGAAATTATATTTTTAATGTGTTCGAATTCCACGGCCGTACCAGTTTTTTTATGATTCACTCCATTTCTATTGTTTTATATCGTTATGAAGCTCTTTAGTTTTTAAATATGTAACAATATTGAGAATTATCAATAATGCTAGGGTCACAAAGCTCGTACGATATCCGTACGAATTTAACAACTCGTACGAGTTCACATTTTTTAAATCCTAACGGTTTTTGTATGTTTGTAGCGTCTGGTCACATCTCCTACTGACCACGAACGACCTATAGAGATTCACTCGTACGATATCCGTACGATGCTCGTACGAGTTAAGAACATCCGTACGATGCTTGTACGAGTCTTCGGTGCCCGTACGGGCTTCGTACGGACGCCGTGCGAGTTTGCCAAAATCAACTCGTACGGAGCTCGTAGGGCAAATGTGACCTTAGCATAACGCAAATATTAATAAAATGACAATGATTAGAAAATTGTGGTATTTCACGGCCGTGATTTTTTTGTCAATATTTGTGACGAAGATTAACACCAAACCGTATAATCATAGTAACGTACGATCATAGACATTGAAAGTGTTTCGAAAAAGAAAGGTTTATTGTTTTATTAATATGTTATACATATTTTGGAAATTTCATGGTTATTAAAATAAGATCATTTAATTGTGAAACTATTGTTTTTCATTAACCCTTTCTTATAAACGGTCGTATTCATGAGTGTCCTCAAATATTTTATGTCGTTCGGTAGTGTCCTCAAATAATTCATCCTTTTTAAAAATACTGTGACTTTTACATTGGATGCTCATTGGTTGCAATGTGTAAATATATGTGATTGTACATAAGTTGAGTCTCTTATAATTAATTCTATATCGAATGGTTATATGCATGTTTTATTTGTGATATAATAAGTGTTATTTTGTAATAATTAGACATGGATGAGACTGAAATACAGTCTAATTTTACAGTTATTGCCTCCGAATCTATACGGAGAAATTCAACAACGCATATGTATTAGAATTTTCACAGAACAAAACGGAACTTTATTTATCACAGGCATCTATGCAACATGGGTACAGTGATATATAAATGTTACAGTATAAATTTATTGGGATAAACACTATGGGCCATATTCACATCCTCTCCTCCACTCTCACTCACTGAGTTAATCCAAATTTAATTGTTTTTTCGTCCGTGCGTTTGAGCTAACCTGAAATTGGTATTCACAACGGTAAGTGTAGCTGGAGTTGACTCGACTGAGTGAGGAATTTTCGAGGGAGCGAAACGTCGACTTCAGCGTGACTCCAACCAAACTCAATGGAATGTTAGTGAATACCAAAGTTAGTCACTAACTAAAATGGACAATCCATTCGAGGTAGAAGAATTTAAGGATATGATTTTACCTTTTAGAAATGTCCCGGATAGAAGAAAATCCTTAGAAAGCATGGATAATGTGAATTTTTTGGCAAAGTTCCCCAGCTACACTCAAATGTGTGGTTACGTGCATACCGATTTAGCGCACGAATGTTGGACTAATAAAAGTTATTGTAGTTTCAAATTAAACTACACAACAAATTCATATGATCGTGTGGGTTGATAAATATACAACCATAAATATAATTTTATATATTATACCTCACCCAAATTTCATTCAACTGTTTCTTTGTTATTCTAATCGGTCCATATATCCAGAGATAGACTGACTGATTTGCATGTTCCAAATACAACAGCCGGTCAATATTATAAAAATATGGACCGGCAAAATAATATTGACCGGCAGCTGAAATAAACGTATTGTTTATTGCATGACGTCATGGATACTGTGACGCTACCATAGAGCGTGACGTTGCGCGAACTTTTCTTTTTGTAACGTTTTTTTGTTTAAATTAGATTTATGTCCTGCCGACAGTAATTGCATGGATCAACTCATGTGCGTTTATGATACAAAGTTCAATATAAGCTCTAAAGACGCATTAGTTTGCATAAAAATGAAAAAAAAGTCGAAATTCCAGTGATGGAGATTATACTTGAAACAACTTAAAAGTTGTCTATAGATTTATTATAGCAACACGGGTTTTCACATTTCTGCGTTATTTCGGTGGATATGCAAACAGACCAAAATAGATGTAAGGTCTCCCTATAATGATATGTAGTTCTGTAGCACATAAACAACTTAAACCCAAATGTATGTAATGTTTTCTTATTAGTATCTAGATCTAGTTAGTTACAAAAGTAGGCCTATAATATCGATATTAAATGTTCGGTATAATATAAGAAATAGTGCACATCACTTCGGGCCCAATGACATTATATGGACTGGCTAGTCAGCCCAAGTTGTGTATATGGACCTAATGCCATAGGGCCCTCAGTGATGTGAACTATTTCTTAATTATAATTTGTTATCTAAAAGTATATTATTTGGACAAATAAAGTTACTGTAATAAGTGTATGAAGTATCTGGAATTAAAATTTAGTCATATTACTGCGATGTTAATTAAATACATGGTATTTATATATGGAGCATAACTATTGAAATTATAACGTTATTGTTTTCATTCATTGCCATATTATTATTTTTAATCCCACCCAGTGTTGATATGAAGATGACTAAAATATTTGAATGAATAAAAACGTGCAAACTAGCAACAAATACTGATGATGTGCATTGCAATCATTCATGTGTCAATGTGCCGCCTCGATAGCCTACTGTTAGAGCGTCCGCTTCGAGTGCGGGACGCCCAGGTTCGATCCGGGGTCACTTCATGCTAAAAACGAAATGGTATCAGTATTTCCCTTGCAAGATGTCCAGCATAATAAGCGAAAGGTGGCTTCTCTTCTCTTACGTATTGTATTATATATTGTGACGATGGATAAATTCGGGCATGATGTGTCGAGAATGGTTAATATTTGTTCAAGGTTGTACCAACTTGTTTCATAATCAACCTAAAACCAAGAAGTTCATGCATCAGCTATCTTATGTACTATTATTTTTAAACATGTCGCACATTAAATGACATTCCAGGAATTATAGCTTTCTAGTTGTCGGGCTTCCCCGGAACGGTATGTACGATGTATGTGTTGTAATTAACAACATCATCTGACAGTGAAGCTGCTTATAAAAGTAAACTGAGTCCATTTCCTCCGACTTCTAAATTATTAACATGACATTACCTGCTTGACGGTCGGTGGAATTCATATTGACGTGATATGATATTTAATATTGAGTCCACGGCGAAAACATAAGGCATACGGTACGATTTGTCTTCTTCGATATGCGCATCCTTTATTTATTTTAAATGCGTAGGCATTGCCTTGCATAATTGTTTTGTTGGAATATATCAATGTAAATCATTATATACAATTGTACGTTCATTCAATGTTAATTACATCGAAGTTTTATGTTAACTGATCCACTATAATCTTTGCAATTATCATACCGACCAATTCAATAATAAAGCACAGATTGTATGTACAGTGTAATATCCTACCATTTATTATAACAGTCACACACTCAGGAAAGTCGAGGACGAGTTACCCATGTGAATACCAAATCTCCACTCGACCTACACTAACTCGACCGTCACTCTAGCTACACTTGAGGCTACCTTAGGTTAGTGTAAGTCGAGTTGGAGTGGAGGACCGACTATTTTTTTTAGGCTGCCAAATATTTAGTTTTTCGGCTGCCAACTTTGTTAGGCCGCTGGATCGCTAGGGCGCTAGGCCGCCAACTTCACATTTTTTTTTTTTTTTTTTTTTTTTGACTGCCAACTTTGTTAGGCCGCTGGATCGCTAGGCCGCTAGGCCGCTAGGCGGCTAGGCCGCTAAGCCGCTAGGCCGCCAACTTCCCATTTTTTTTTTTTTTTTTGGACTGCCAACTTTGTTGGGCCGCTTGATCGCTAGGCCGCTAGGCCGCCAACTTCACATTTTTTTTTTTTTGCTAGGCCGCCAACTTCACATTTTTTTTCCGACTGCCAACTTTGTTAGGCCGCTGGATCGCTAGGCCGCTAGGCCGCTGGGCCGCTAGGCCGCCAACTTCACAATTTGTTTTTTTCGACTGCCAACTTTGTTAGGCCGCTGGATAATAATTTTTTTTTTTTTTTTTTTTTTGGACTGCCAACTTTGTTGGGCCGCTGGATCGCTAGGCCGCTAGGCCGCTGGGCCGCTAGGCCGCTAGGCCGCCAACTTCACAATTTTTTTTTTTTTTTTTTTTTTTTTGGACTGCCAACTTTGTTGGGCCGCTGGATCGCTAGGCCGCTGGGCCGCTAGGCCGCTAGGCTGCTAGGCCGCTAGGCCGCCAACTTCACATTTTTTTTTTTTTTTTTGGACTGCCAACTTTGTTGGGCCGCTGGATCGCTAGGCCGCTAGGCCGCTGGGCCGCTAGGCCGCTAGGCTGCTAGGCCGCTAGGCCGCCAACTTCACAATTTTTTTTTTTTTTTTTTTTGGACTGCCAACTTTGTTGGGCCGCTGGATCGCTAGGCCGCTAGGCCGCTAGGCCGCTGGGCCGCTAGGCCGCTAGGCTGCTAGGCCGCTAGGCCGCCAACTTCACATTTTTTTTTTTTTTTTTTTTGGACTGCCAACTTTGTTGGGCCGCTGGATCGCTAGGCCGCTGGGCCGCTAGGCCGCTAGGCTGCTAGGCCGCTAGGCCGCCAACTTCACATTTTTTTTTTTTTTGGACTGCCAACTTTGTTGGGCCGCTGGATCGCTAGGCCGCTAGGCCGCTGGGCCGCTAGGCCGCTAGGCTGCTAGGCCGCTAGGCCGCCAACTTCACAATTTTTTTTTTTTTTTTTTTTGGACTGCCAACTTTGTTGGGCCGCTGGATCGCTAGGCCGCTAGGCCGCTGGGCCGCTAGGCCGCTAGGCTGCTAGGCCGCTAGGCCGCCAACTTCACAATTTTTTTTTTTTTTTTTTTTTTTTTGGACTGCCAACTTTGTTGGGCCGCTGGATCGCTAGGCCGCTAGGCCGCTAGGCCGCTGGGCCGCTAGGCCGCTAGGCCGCTAGGCCGCCAACTTCACATTTTTTTTTTTTTTTTTTTTTTGGACTGCCAACTTTGTTGGGCCGCTGGATCGCTAGGCCGCTAGGCCGCTGGGCCGCTAGGCCGCTAGGCCGCTAGGCTGCTAGGCTGCTAGGCCGCTAGGCCGCCAACTTCACAATTTTTTTTATTTTTTTTTGGACTGCCAACTTTGTTGGGCCGCTGGATCGCTAGGCCGCTAGGCCGCTGGGCCGCTAGGCCGCTAGGCTGCTAGGCCGCTAGGCCGCCAACTTCACAATTTTTTTTTTTTTTTTTTTTTTTTTTGGACTGCCAACTTTGTTGGGCCGCTGGATCGCTAGGCCGCTGGGCCGCTAGGCCGCTAGGCTGCTAGGCCGCTAGGCCGCCAACTTCACATTTTTTTTTTTTTTTTTTTTTGGACTGCCAACTTTGTTGGGCCGCTGGATCGCTAGGCCGCTAGGCCGCTGGGCCGCTAGGCCGCTAGGCTGCTAGGCCGCTAGGCCGCCAACTTCACAATTTTTTTTTTTTTTTTTTTTTTTGGACTGCCAACTTTGTTGGGCCGCTGGATCGCTAGGCCGCTAGGCCGCTAGGCCGCTGGGCCGCTAGGCCGCTAGGCTGCTAGGCCGATAGGCTGCCAACTTCACAATTTTTTTTTTTTTTTTTTTTTTTTTTTTGGACCGCCAACTTTGTTGGGCCGCTGGATCGCTAGGCCGCTAGGCCGCTAGGCCGCTGGGCCGCTAGGCCGCTAGGCTGCTAGGCCGCTAGGCCGCCAACTTCACAATTTTTTTTTTTTTTTTTTTTTTTTTGACTGCCAACTTTGTTGGGCCGCTGGATCGCTAGGCCGCTAGGCCGCTAGGCCGCTAGGCCGCTGGGCCGCTAGGCCGCTAGGCTGCTAGGCCGCTAGGCCGCCAACTTCACAATTTTTTTTTTTTGGACTGCCAACTTTGTTGGGCCGCTGGATCGCTAGGCCGCTAGGCCGCTAGGCCGCTGGGCCGCTAGGCCGCTAGGCTGCTAGGCCGCCAACTTCACGCTGCTAGGCCGCTAGGCTGCTAGGCCGCCAACTTCACGCTGCTAGGCCGCTAGGCTGCTAGGCCGCCAACTTCACGCTGCTAGGCCGCTAGGCTGCTAGGCCGCCAACTTCACGCTGCTAGGCCGCTAGGCTGCTAGGCCGCCAACTTCACGCTGCTAGGCCGCTAGGCTGCTAGGCCGCCAACTTCACGCTGCTAGGCCGCTAGGCTGCTAGGCCGATAGGCTGCCAACTTCACAATTTTTTTTTTTTTTTTTTTTTTTTTTTTGGACCGCCAACTTTGTTGGGCCGCTGGATCGCTAGGCCGCTAGGCCGCTAGGCCGCTGGGCCGCTAGGCCGCTAGGCTGCTAGGCCGCTAGGCCGCCAACTTCACAATTTTTTTTTTTTTTTTTTTTTTTTTGACTGCCAACTTTGTTGGGCCGCTGGATCGCTAGGCCGCTAGGCCGCTAGGCCGCTAGGCCGCTGGGCCGCTAGGCCGCTAGGCTGCTAGGCCGCTAGGCCGCCAACTTCACAATTTTTTTTTTTTGGACTGCCAACTTTGTTGGGCCGCTGGATCGCTAGGCCGCTAGGCCGCTAGGCCGCTGGGCCGCTAGGCCGCTAGGCTGCTAGGCCGCCAACTTCACGCTGCTAGGCCGCTAGGCTGCTAGGCCGCCAACTTCACGCTGCTAGGCCGCTAGGCTGCTAGGCCGCCAACTTCACGCTGCTAGGCCGCTAGGCTGCTAGGCCGCCAACTTCACGCTGCTAGGCCGCTAGGCTGCTAGGCCGCCAACTTCACGCTGCTAGGCCGCTAGGCTGCTAGGCCGCCAACTTCACGCTGCTAGGCCGCTAGGCTGCTAGGCCGCCAACTTCACGCTGTTAGGCCGCTAGGCCGCTAGCCTGCCAACTTCACGAACATCAAACATGTTGAGTCATAATATTTTATTTTTGATCGGAAAAGCGTTGGATGTCGGTCCTATGGCATTAAGGTATGCCGGTCCGACATCGATTTGATGCTGGTTTTAAGTCGGTGAAATAATGTCGGTCCAACATCAATATGATGTCGGATTGATGTCGCTGTGCGATGTCGGGCCGATGTAGAAACGGGTTGCAAAATCAAGGCGGACCGATGACAAAACGATCTTTTATCCGACGTCGGGCCGATATATTCATGTTTGGTGGGATATCCCTTGCTCTGCCCCCCCCCCCCCCCCCCCTTGGGCAAAATATATGTTCTCGATGGTTGTTGTTAAAACCAGTCAAATAATAACATAATAACGGTTTTTAGCTCATCTGATTTTTTAAAAACAAATGAGTTATTGTAATCACTTGATTGCGTCGGCGTCGGCGTCGGCGTCGGCGACAGCGTCGGTGTTGCAAGGATAAGTTGTATGTTTAGGTAAACTTTTTTCATAAACTATCAAATCTTTTGCTTTGAAACTTGCAACACTTGTTCACCATCAATACCTGAGCCTGTGGAGCAAGTCCCATAACTCTGATCTGCAATTTGCAAGAATCATTGCCCCTTTTTTGACTTAAATAGAAAATACAATTCCCTGGTCAAGTTTTATGTTTTAACTTGCAACAATTGTTCGTCATCAATGCCTGACCATGTCAAGCGAGACCCATAACACCGATCTTCATTTTGCAAGAGTTATTGCCCCTTTTTGGACTTAGAAAATGCCTTGGTTAAGTTTTATGTTTAAGTCCACTTTTCACATACACTATTTGGGTTTAAATGCTTTGAAACTTTCAACACTTGTTCATCATCAATACCTGACAATGTAAAGGAAGACCCATAACTCTGATCCTAATTTTGCAAGAATTATTGCACCTTTTGGACTAAGAAAATGCCTGGGTTAAGTTTTTAGTTTAGGTCCACTTTTCACATACCATATGACGGCCAATGCTTTGCAACTTTTATCACTTGTTCATCATCAATATGTAGCGTAATGGTATGGTCGTAGTGAACACTCAACAGTATAGCAGTTTCAATGTTTATTTCGTACCTACGCTCCTCTCTGACTGACAAATAGTCAATACATAGCATTTATATAAGCAATTTAGGCGACAACAATACATAACATTATATTTATGTAAACTTAATAAAACGGTGTGTTCCGGGTAATTATAACCCCCTTTCCCTAACGCTTGTCAAAATTATCAACCTTAAAGTTTAGCAGCTGTCAACCCGGGGTTAACTCATGAACTGTCAACATTGGTACAATGTTATACCTATTGTTCTTACTAAAAAAAATAATTTAAAAAAACTACTCAACTTGTAATTACTTAATACTCAATTTAATTTGCCCAATTTTAATTTTCCCCGGTATATACTTATAATTAATTACTCCAGAACTCCGATTATTATTGTTTGCACCTTATATTTGAGATGACAATTGACACGGAGTATTTCTCCATATAATTATCACCTCTGACAACCTTGATCACATTTAATTAATACACCTAAAATGAAAAAAAATACATACAAGTCACATGGTGATCAAGGTACAACAATATATTTCAATTTCAATTTCTTATTATATTTATGACTGTCAATTCTTATCTTTTTAAATTTATCACATATAATTACAAAATTGTCTATATCGTTGTAAAAACACATTTTAATTCGCGGCATTTTATAATTTCACACGGAACGTCTTTGAACAATGGAAGATATTAGCTGTACTCCTGTGTTTTAGGTATATCCTCCAGCTCATTGAGGCGATAATGGAAATATTGTTTCAGGGAGAACCATACAAGCTGGCAATATTGATGAAACTGGTAGCGGGCGTGGCAAGACGTGTGCAGAGGAATGGCAGAAATTTTTCAGCTGAAAATATACACCAGGTATGCTCGCCGATGAGGTTGGAGAGATATTTAAACTGCCAACATACCACAGTGTCCTTCATCCGACGGGCAGTAGAAAAGATGAAGACAGAAGCAGAAGAACCAGAAATCAATTTGTACGCCGCGGAAGAAAATCAAGCAGTCAATTTCGATGATGTGGATTAAGTATCTTTTGCATGTTTATTGGGGTTTTTGGATTACCATAACTAACAAGGCAATGGTTTAAATAAGGAATGTTTTAAATAATTAATTGTAGTTTAGGAATAAACAATTCTAACTTTTAATTTTTTGTTTTAGTATTGTAACTTTGACTTATCATATATACCGTAAATAAGTTATATTGTCGAGTACAATAAATATTTTATGCGTAGTTTAGGAATAAACAATTTTAACTTTTAATTATTGTTTTGGTATTGTTACTTTGACTTATCGTATAATTATGCAGTAAATAAGATATATTGTCAAGTACAATAAAAATTTATATGAGCCAGTCTCCAGGAAAACCTGCTATAATGACATGATGTATTTACTGCATTTAACAAGGTTTTAAAAAAACTTTAAAATAAGAAAAACTGACTTATCTATAGATTCAATTTTAAGTAATTCATCCATATACATGTATAACTATATCTTAGCTTTAGAATTTCTTATGATTTATGTCGAAATCACTTACTGCGTTGCTATGGTGACCAACTTAAGAAAAGTACCCTGATTGAGAAAAACGAGGAGTTAGTTGTTTAAAACAGCAGTAGCCTTTCTTTAAGTATGAACATTTACAATTAGGATATATATTTAAAAACTGAAAACATCATTCTAAAACGTGATACCATTTCACGAATTGATCGAATGCTGTATTTATAAAATACTTATTACAACGACGTCGAATAACGTTTAAAAGACGTTCGCGACGTCACACAAAAAGGCTCTGAATGGAGCCTCTACAAAACAGCTGTAACTCTCTTAAAATCAAGATACTAACAACATTTCTTTTGCATTTTGCTTCGTTCTTCCAAATAATAAAAAATCTCAAAATCAATTTTTTGTCAAAATAGCAGGTTTTCCTGGAGACTTATTGATATTATAAATAATAACAAGTATTATTAAGTGTTATTTGAACGTATATGAACATTAATAATTATAAGTTTTACGCATATTGCATCTATCATACTGTAAATCAATTGTGTAGGTGAAGTTATTGTAAATTTTTAAATTGTTAGGCTTATATCAATATAATATGATAAGTACCTAAGATTGTTAAAATATATAGAGATAATAGGTTAATGGTGTAGGTGTTGTTCGTTGTATATAGGCTCCATGTAGGAACATATTTTTATTTAAAACAAATATAAATAACTTCCTCACATGAAGCAGGGCAAACATAATATTTCAATAGTCGGTTTATATCAAAATAAAACGCAAGTTATCGAGAAAGATAGATATTGATAGTTAGAGACCGAGCATATTGAAATAAGATTGGAGGAATTGTGCACGCGACCTTGCCCTTGGTTGAGTGTCCATAGTGTATATTACTATATTATTATTATATTGTGATATAAGTGTATATTATCATCATAATGGTTCCATTTACCATTGCTATGTTTATCACATTTATGGAACTACAAATTCCAGATAGGTATAAAGAACATTTATTACAGATATTTCAATATCTAGAGGAAGGATCGTGGGTAGAACGTCTGACTCCGTTAGAAATGTATCAACTGTTGAGCCGGTATCATAGCTATTTTTCAGTAGCTTGGCCGGTGATAGAAAATCAGCTACCTTTAGAAACCATTATGTATTTAGATCAATTTTACATAGAACTTGAGAGGGAATTGTTCTACACCACGTTCATTGAAAATATTTTGGACGATGTCCCCAAGGACACTCTTTTTGGCAAATGTTTTTGGCGTTTAATAAATTCAGAAGACTCACAAAATTTAGATCAATTACCAAACGAATGGAAATCCAAAATTCATATCACCAAAGATTATATTCACTGCCTAAAAAGGAAGTATAAATACTCGGATGCAGTTCCATTATATGATATCCTATTTTACCATGTTGTTATAAAGTTACATATATATACGGTTAGGGGGAATTTGGTAGAGTCCTAAGAGACAAATAGATATTTTTTTTATGATAGTTACTTAACTTGTTGTTATTGTTGAGAATTGGTGTTGGGACGCATGCGCAGAGGTTAACGTAATGGCGGACATTTTTTCTCTGTCTAAATTTATGGTTAAAATCAAAGATATTATCAAAAATAACTGTAATAAATAACAATCAAGCATATAAAACAACAGAGTGAATGTATCTCTTTTCGAATAATGACGAGAAACAAGCCAAAAACGGGAGATAAATGTGCCAAAAGTGATGGAAAAAATCCAAGTGTCGACAACAAAGGAAACAAAGGAAATAACATAAACATGAATAACGAAAGTAGTGTCAACCACAGTGCTCAAGGAATAAATAGTGTGAATGTAATGAACGGATCAAACGGAGTAAATTAAGGAGGTAATAGTGCTACCAACATGAATGTTCATCCAAATACTCAATTTATAGACCCAAATTTTTACTTACCGCCAATGATGAACCCGAATACTCCGCAACAAATGCACTATCAAATGTCAAACTCTCAATCGTTCGACAATAGAGGATTCACCCCAGCCGGACCACAGATAAGTATTGCTCAGCCCAGTATTGCACATCCCGGTATTGCACAGCCCAAGATTGCACAGCCCAACAATGGTCAATCAAATATGGCGAGTCCCGCAAACAATGACTATCAAACAAATGTATTGGTCAATATGATAAACAAACTTGATGCTCGTCTCCAGAATATTGAAACTAACGTAAATAATCTGAACAAAATCCAAAAAGAGATATCTGTTATCCACTGTGATGTTACTGAATTGAAACACGATAATTCCAGTCTGAAACACAAAATGGCGGAGGTCGAAACGTTCTGTCAAACAGTCAGCGATATCACGGATGACTTTTGTGATCATAAACAAAATTGTTCAGCATCAATGTGTGAAATCCAGAATGAAAATAAACATCTTAGAGATAGTCTCTGCACTGGAAACACAAAACAATGAAATAAGAGACAAAATGTTGGATCTGCAATGTAGGTCAATGAGAGAAAATCTACTGTTTACAGGTATAAATGAAAGCAATGACTCAAAACCCGAAGACTGTGAATCAGTCTTACGCTCGTTTCTCAACGAACACGTGCAAAACGATCCAAGTGTAAATACGGATGGGAACATACACATCGGTGACATTGAATTTGACCGTGTACACAGGCTTGGAAGCCCGTACAGTAGGAAGCCTAGACCGATTGTAGCAAAATTTACGGATTACAAACAACGAGAAGTCATTAGAAATGCGGGAGTAAATTTAAACAAGCAAAAGAAGACGCACTATATAAACGAACAATATCCGCCAGAAATTGAAGAGCGACGCAAAATTCTCTTCCCAATTCTACGGAAACTAAAAGCCAATAAAACAAACAGATGCAACCTCGTCCGTGACAAATTGTATTTAAATGGTATGGTGTACAATCCCCACACTGATATGTTCGTAAATCCGAGACGTCAGCCTCAATCAAGAGTACCAGACATGCGTCAAAATTTCCCAAGTAAAAGGCCGGCGTACACAGACAATATGCAACAAGTGCCAACATTCTCAATTCCACGACGACACGTTCATAACCAAGGTCAACGATTAGATTTTACTACACCAAATAAATACAATGCATTAAACAGTGAAAACTCGGGACCAGTTAACAGAAACAAACAAAAAGCGAGGTCCCCACTAGATGACACGCAAGTAAAGAGACCTCATGTAGACTTAACCAATACAGAGTGTCAACCTGCAGAAAGTGTTGTCTTATTTCTGCTGCCTCAAACCCACCTCAACTAGATTCGTCACCCAAACTGGTATCCCCCCAGTCTGGGCCTCAGTCAGAGTCACCATTACATACCAAGGATACCAGCATGGACTATTCTGTCAACGAAAGTACACACTCGACTACATAGGACGTATCGGGAGAGTCACGTGATAACAATTCACCGGATAACCGTGCTAACAATTTACATTTAAATGACCCTAGCAAAACAATCAATATTTTGTCTTTAAATGTATGTGGTCTTGTGTCCAAACAAATTGCACCAGAATTTTTAGAATGTATCCAAAATACGATTTAATTGGTTTTCAAGAAACGAAGACAGATTGTTTAGATAGTGTATTTTTTGAAAATTATACGTTATACTTTAAGCACCGAAAGGAAATAACTAAAAGGAAATCTGGTGGAATTTGTTTGGCAATCAAGTCCGCCCTTAAACCATATATCACATTGTTAGATACTGATAATCCTATAATGTGTTGTGGTTTGTCTTATCGGGTCAACTGAGTGGAACGGAAGATACTTTATACGGTGTAGTGTACTTGCCACCGGAATATTCCGAGTATGCAACTGACGAACCATTTTCTCTTATACAGCAGGATATTGACTCAATTCCCGAAAAGTACAATAATATGTGTTTATTCGGCGATTGGAACTCTCGAACTAAGAACTTACCTGACTATATTGCTGTTGATTTTGATGTTTTTCATGAAAATGATCTCGACGAGTTGTATCTTGAAATGCACTCTAGCATAAACGATATTTTATCAAATACCAATGTATGTATAAACAGAAACAACAAGGATTCTGGTGTAAATAATTATGGTTATAGATTTGTAGATTTTCTTCAGTGTAATGAACTGTTTATATTGAATGGACGTACGAATGGTGATTATGAAGGTTGTGTTACATGTAAAGGTGTCAGCACAGTAGACTATTTTGTATGTTCTTCAAATTTATTATCATCAGTTGAAAGCTTGAAAGTCCTAGATTTTTGCCCAATGTTATCTGATGTTCATAGCCCTGTTAGTATGTCTATGCGTTACAAAAATATTTCTGTAGTTACGAACAAACAATCGCATTGCACCAGTGAAAGCGTTAAAATGTGGAATAGAGATCTGGTTGATGATTTTGTTAAAAATTTAGAACAATGTAAAGTTGATGAAATATTTAACGAATTAGGTCACATTGAAACCCTGAATGAAATTCCGATGGATATGCTTAATAATACAGTGTCAAAAATAGGAACGCTATTCAAAGATAATGCAAAAACTTGTTTTGGTACTAGTAAAAAACGTCCAGAATCAGTTCCACAAGCGGATAAACGCACGTGGTTCAACAAAACTTGTAATGTAGCCAGGCGCTATTTTAATAGAGCTAAGTATCTTTATAAGCTAAGAAAGAATAACGCAAACAAAACCAATTTGAAAACTAAAAGTAAAGAATACAAGAAAACTTTAAGGAAGCATTTTATGAGTTTCAAAAGAAATAATGTAAACAAAATAAGATATATTAAGAAAAGTAATCCGAAAGCATATTGGATAGTACTTTGCGGAAAAACTAAAACTAATGTGTCAGCTGAATTGTCAGAACTCTATCAGTTTTTCAAAAATGTGAATTCCGGCGAGTCAATAAATTTACAAGATACCAATGAAGATCCTACTTTCATAAATGAAGAGCTGAATACTGATATCACATTAAAGGAAATAGAAAACGCAGTAAAACTGTTAAAAACAGGTAAAGCCTGTGGTGTCGATGAAATATTAAATGAACATATTAAAAATACATTTCCTTTAATGAAGCATGTTTATGTAAAACTTTTCAATATAGTACTTAACCATGGTATTATACCGGATAACTGGACCATTGGCGTCATCAACCCGATATTTAAAAATAAAGGAAACTCTCTTGACCCCTCAAACTACCGACCTATTACCTTACTAAGCTGCCTCGGAAAACTATTTACGGCTGTTCTAAACAACCGTTTACAAAATTACGCCTCCAAACATGAACTAATAAACGAACACCAAGCAGGTTTTCGTGCAGGCTATTCTACAACAGACAATATGTTTATTTTGCAAACTCTGATAAATATTCTAAAAAATAGTAAAAAGAAACTTTTCTGTTCTTTCATTGATCTAAAACAAGCCCTCGATACGGTTTGGAGATCAGGTTTATGGTCAAAACTCATAAATTATAATGTAACTAAGAAGTAGACTAGTAAACGGTATAAATTGTGCTAAACATGTTTCAGATGACTGTTTAACAAAGTATCTTAAATTATTTATGCTGCTGTATGCCGATGATACCGTGATAGTTTCTGAAACTGAGCAAGATTTACAACAAGCGTTGAATTTGTATGAACAGTATTGTGATTTATGGAAATTGTCCTTAAACACGTCTAAAACAAAAATACTGGTGTTTTCGAAAGGTCGACAGAAACAGTATAATTTCTTTTTTAAAACCGATCGTCTGGAAGTTGTAAACGAATACAAATATTTAGGAATTCTATTTAGCCGATCTGGTTCTTTTAATAATGCCAAAAAACATATTGCAAAACAAGGCACCAAAGCTATGTATTGTCTCATTAAAAAGGCTAAAGAGCTATGTTTACTTATCGACATGCAATTGGAACTATTTTCAAAAACCGTCAAACCTATTCTTTTATATGGCTGTGAAATTTGGGTATACGGAAATATAGATGTTATTGAAAGGGTACAATTGAAATTCATTAAGCACATATTACATCTTAAAAGTTGTACCTCAAATTGTATGGTCTACGGAGAAACTGGAACAAAACCACTATCAATCGATATTGAAGCAAGAATTGTATCATTTTGGGCAAAACTTGTCAATCCTATGAATGTGAAACTTTCCAGTAAAATATATGCTATTCTGTTAAGCCAATTTAACCACACACGATCGATAAATTTCCCATGGATTGCTAATGTCAAGCACATACTTACCTCTTGTGGACTGATAAATGTCTGGGAAATGCATGAATTTCCAAACATTAAGTGGTTAACCGCAACTATAAAACAAAAACTATCGGATTTATTTATCAACCAATGGTATTCATTATTAGAAAACTCTAGTAATTGTGTGAACTATAAGCTTTTTAAACGCACATTTGGGTTTGAGCAATACCTCGTTAAAACCCCACCTGTATTACTACGATACATGATTAAATTTAGAAACAGAAATCATAAATTACCTGTTGAAACTGGAAATTGGAATAAGATACCACTAAACCTTAGAATTTGTACAATATGTAATTTAAACATTGGCGACGAATTCCATTATTTATTTGAATGCCCGGCCATTGCAAATGAAAGAAAAAGATACATTAGACCAAAGTTTTTTAAATTTCCAAATATTTTGCTTTTTGACTCTATAATGAACATAAATACCAATACCGTAGAATACAGAAAATTGTGTATATTTGTTAAACATATCATTACAAAATTTACATAGCTATTGTACATGACATTGTATGTGCCGAACTGTGTCTTTATTTATTCGAAGGTAATTACATGTACTTTATATGAATAACTGTAACTCTCCCTCTTAAATGAGGTCTTCTTTCTTTTTTTGTTCTACTATACTATCTTCTCCTATTTATCTATATTCTGTCATTGTGTTAACCTGTTATATTATGTATATATATATGATTGTTCCTCATTATGTCATGTTATTCATGAAATGAGTGTAAATAAATTTGAATTGAAATTGAATTGGAAATAACGTTTTAAATAATTATATAAAGTTATGTTGCAGTTGTTCATGTTTTCAATTACAATGTACGTACGTTAATTAGAGTAAAAACATATATATATATATCCTTTTAAAGTAAAGTAAGAATTAATTAAATTCATATTTAAACCGATAAATATATTTTAGATGTAAACATATGTTGTGTATGATTATGTGTAAGTTATTAAATAGGTATATTTGTTAGTTAACATGTTATCCTTAAATATGTACGAATATTAATTATTTAAAAATTATAAATTTCAGGCAATTAGGAAACTACGGTTGATAGACACGGACTCAGATTGTAATGAGCTGGAGGATATACCTAAAACACAGGAGTACAGCTAATATCTTCCAGTGTTCAAAGACGTTCCGTGTGAAATTATAAAATGCCGCGAATTAAAATGTGTTTTTACAACGATATAGACAATTTTGTGATTATATGTGATAAATTTAAAAAGATAAGAATTGACAGTCATAAATATAATAAGAAATTGAAATTGAAATATATTGTTGTACCTTGATCACCATGTGACTTGTATGTATTTTTTTGATTTTTTTTTGCAGTTTCAACGTTTATTTCGTACCTACGCTCCTCTCTGACTGACAAATAGTCAAAACATAGCATTTATATAAGCAATTTAGGCGACAACAATACATAACATTATATTTATGTTAACTTAATAAAACGGTGTGTTCCGGGTAATTATAACCCCCTTTCCCTAACGCTTGTCAAAATTATCAACCTTAAAGTTTAGCAGCTGTCAACCCGGGGTTAACTCATGAACTGTCAACATTGGTACAATGTTATAAATACCTGGCCATGTCAAGCAAGACCCGTAACTATGATCTGCATTCATTTTATTCGAGTTATTGTCCCTTTTTGGTGATGATTTATGTTTAGGTTAACTTTTCCATAAATTATTGAGCTATTGATTTGAAACTTGCTACACTTTCACAATCAATACCTCGCTTTTTAAGCAAGACCCATAACTCTGCCCTACCTTATGCAGAGGTAATGGGCCTTTTTACAGTTACAATGATCAGATGAGCGTCTGCACCCGCAAGGCGGTGCTCTTGTTTTAACTCCGTGTTGCCAGATGTTTTCTTCCGTTCTTAGTCAACCGTTACGTCACATACCACGATGTATATCTACGCTGCTTGCTTAAAATTCAATAATTCACTATGAAAATCGCACTGACCTATATTTAATTTAGACTGAACATACATTACCCTTTCGTGACATTAATTATCAATAACTTAACTACTTGTACGTGCATGTTCTTTAACTACTGTTACTTTGTTGTTACGCATAACTATATGACTGTTTTTGTTCTTTTACTTTGTATAACTGTTTTTACAAATGAAATCTGACAAAATGAAGATTATTGCATTGTTGACAAAAATAGCACCAGTGACGACATGCTGCTAAGAAGTATAGCAAATTCTGGAAAATGCTTTCAACTTTAACCTAAATTTCGTGTTGGAATTGTAGCCATAATTCAACACTGAAGCGAAATGTCATATTAAAGCTATACATTGCTACAAAATGTATTTTGTTTGGTCGGAAATAGCCTCCGGTGTTCCTGGCTGGTGTAACTTTTCAATCATGCGTAAAGTAAATAATGCAAGGACATCCATACGGCTTGGCACAGTAGTCCGCTATCACGCAAATCTTATTCCAGTTTGGAAACACGGTCCAGCTACGGATTGAGATAGTATATATCATGGAAACTGATGAACAACATCTTATTACCTGCGAGCCTTGAGCGAGCAGGTATATTGGATAGCATAAAGTAAAAAGTCCATGGAGGAGCACGTGACCTGTTCTCGATGGTTTACGATTTCAAAAATAAAAATCCCAAAAAAGATGCATTTTGTAAGAATGTCGTGAACCAGACTAATTCCATTATTCCATGCGGATAACATCAGTCGTTGTCGCATTGCAATAGTTTATTTACCGAAGAAATCAGAACTGTCCGAAATTTCAGTGAGCGCTAGGCAATATTGAGACCATGGATCTAAACAACAGGTGACTGCAGCTGCATAAGCACAACGCTTCCCAGCCAATTGTCATGGACTTATCGGAATTGGTTTATGATCTTTGATATTGTTGAACACAGAAAACATGTCTTATGATAATACCTTTTAATGAACTGATACGAGGTTTTATTTATAAGCATATAAATATTATATGGAACAAGGGAGTCATAATATGCAATTAAGTGTCTTGAAAATTGGTTTGTTATACATTGAATTATTTAACAATTTGTTGATAAATTTCGTATGTCAAATTATCGTGCATATAGTTTTCCCAATTTGAAAGCTACCGGCCTATCGCGCTTATTTTTTTGTTCTCACAATTTTGAGAGTTTCATGTTTTTTTTATACACATCAGCTGTTGAATTATGCAGATAGAAGGTCGAGGATCCTGTCAATTCTCTGTCAAATGAAGTCGGTACATCATTTGCTCGCAGGAACTATTTGACTTGTGTGTCATGGGAAGCAAATAACTTTCCCTTAGCATGGCGTATATTTCATAAAAAAGTTTTTAAAAAACAACGTAAATTATAATATAAAAATACGGAACACGTGTTGTTGTCGAGTTATTTCCAACTATAAAAAAGTTTGACAAATTTCTACTTAAACTGTAGCCAAAAGTCACGATTAATATGATAACTATGATTGATAATGTTATTTACTGATAGAATTATATATCTCACCAGTTTGCATTAAATAAAAGTGTATAAATTGACAACTTGTGATATACCCTCTATATAATAAGAGAATGTATGCCCGAGACCTCCCGCACTAGAAGCGAACGCTCAACTACTAGGCTATCGAGGAGGCGGCAGCTATGACTACAGAAACACTGAAATAATAGACTGTCTACTGAATTTTTGCATAAATTTTATATGTTCAGATGTTTTCCTTAATTTATGTCTTATCATGATCATTTGTGTGTATGAAAATGAAGATAGATTTAAGGATTAAAGTCATTGTTCTTAAACAATAGAAAACTAATTATTAATATTTCATAATTGACTTTAATTTAGCTTAACAGTTTACTGTGATGATGTAGTTGTATCCAATACTATACCCTGTGTCTAGGCATCAATTAAAACAAAATTTTAAAACATTTCAATTTGAATTCTTTCTTTTAATTAATATGACATTTTCTTCTTTGTGTAATATAGCAAGCTGCCTTGGCTTCAACGCCATCTTATGTTATGAAATGGAATCTCCATACAGGGCATTTGAAAGGTTTTGGCCACAGAGTCTTTGCCATAAAGGTAAGCTTTCAGGATTGATACTATAAAATACTTCACTCCAACACCAAAGTATCATATCCTTTTTTATATCACTCTTCATCCGTCTTCCGTCGTCCGTCCACAATTTGTTTGTGTAGACACTAGAGGTCACAATTTTGGCCTAATCTTTATGAAACTTGGTCACAATGATCACCTCAACAAAATCTGGTCAAGTTCGATATTGGGTCATTCGGGGTGAAAAACTAGGTCACAAGGTCAAATCATAGAACAATCTTGTGTAGTCACTAGAGGTTACAATTTTGACCTAATCTTTATGAAACTTGGTCACAATGATCATCTCAACAACATCTAGGTAAAAAACTAGGTCACAAGGTTAAATCATAGAAAAACCTTGTGTAGTCAATAGAGGTCACAATTTTGGCCTAATCTTTATGAAACTTTGTCACAATAATTACCTCAACAAAATCTAGGTCAAGTTCGTCCGTCCGCCCGTCCGTCCCGTGTGTAGTCACTAGAGGTCATAATTTTCATTTGATCTTTATGAACCTTAGTCACAATGATCATCTCAACAACATCTAGGTAAAAAACTAGGTCACAAGGTTAAATCATAGAAAAACCTTGTGTAGTCAATAGAGGTCACAATTTTGGCCTAATCTTTATGAAACTTTGTCACAATAATTACCTCAACAAAATCTAGGTCAAGTTCGTCCGTCCGCCCGTCCGTCCCGTGTGTAGTCACTAGAGGTCATAATTTTCATTTGATCTTTATGAACCTTAGTCACAATGATCATCTCAACAAAATCTAGGTCAAGTTCGATATTGGGTCATCCGGGGTCAAAAACAAGGTCATAAGTTCAAATCATAGAAAAACCTTGTGTAATCACTAGAGGTCACAATTTTGACCTAATATTTATGAAACTTGGTCATATAAATGATCATCTCAACAAAATATATGTTAAATTCGATATTGGGTCATCTGGGGTCAAAAACTAGGTCACAAGGTCAACACTGAGGTTCCAGTTCAACCAATATAATCTGGTTAAAGATCAAGTCCAATTGTGGATCAGACTCCTAGAGCAATTGTTGACTCTCCCACCTCATCCCACTCTCTCTCTCTCAGTGATGGTTACTATTCATCCATCAATCATTTATAAATCATACAAATGTATGTGCTCTCAACAGCACATCTTGTCAATCCAAAATCTTGGTGTCCACTGAAACTATTTGCACAAAGAAGTCATCTGACCAATTAAGAGATTAAAAGTATGAGCAAGGCGAGGAAACCAATGCTTGACTGAATACACCAAAATACCAATGGCCAAAGGGAGGTAATCCAATTATCTTTTCACAAAGTTACCACAGAGTTACCTTTCTTATTAAGTCAGAACTTAATGCACGAATTCACCTGTTACATATGGACAAATAAAAACTTTATTGAGGGTTCCGTGGGTAACGTTGAGTTCCGATTAGTGTAAATTATGAGTGAAAATGGTGACATTTCATGGCTATATTGTAACAATATATAATTTTATACATTCTAATAATATATTCTTTATATATTTATAAAGGGGATATGGTAATCTTTAATATTATACTAAAATAATTAAAATATATGTATAAATAAAAAAAAGTTATTTAGGGTTCCGTGAGTTCCGTAAATTTTACTTCGAGATAACGGGTGTTCCGGGTTTTACAACTGTTCATTTTCTAACGATGTGTAGTTTTCACGCAACACCACAAACATGGCCGGCGAAGTTGTTGTTGACGCTTTACCATATTTTGATCAGGGGTATGACGAAACTGGAATTCGTGATGCGGTAATTACTTTCATTAATTTATTTTAATTGTATTACTTTAAGGCTTACGCTGGCATCTGGTTCAAAATAGTGGCTCAAAATAGTGTAGTCGCTCATAACTTCACCGTGTCGCGAAATCATGTTACAATTGCATTTTCCGTAATAATGTTATATTCAGGTAATTTCTAAAAACATGTTGTTTTTATATGTGTATCCATCTAAAATGAAAATAAACTAAATGAAATGGTAATCTTATTTTGTCAAAGAGTTGAAGAATGAAGCTGGAGCCTTGCGGGTTGCCTAGGCTAGGCAAGCTAATTATCGTGGTGGTATGGGTTGTGGCGCGGTATCAGAAATGGCGCACCTGAGATTAGTGGTCTTTTCTTGAGTTTAAGACCCAAAATGACATACATTTCCAGTAAATTTTTGGAAGGATGTATGGTTTTGGTCTGTAATGCAAATAAACAATGTTCAAAGTAAAATTTGGTGCTTTTAGAACTCGAAAGGTATGCTGTACCCATATTTGTTGTTATTTTCTTATGTCACTTTATTTCTCAAATATCGTAATCCCACAAATTTGTAAAATGAAATTTTAACTTCAAATTTTTTTTGTAAAGAGCACTGGCATCCATGTTAACACCATGTAACATGATTAAAATGTCCTACACACTGTCAAACACAGGAAATGGTGTCCAGAAGGATGTAACTTTCTTATTAAGAAAAACTGAAAAAACTAGTCAAAATCTGAAATAATATGTTTTGAAAATTTTGTTAATATTAACTGTCATTGATATTTTCGGCATTCCCAAGTCAAGTTGGTGACAGATCAGACTATGCAGATGCCATGAATGATTCTTACATGACAGTAATAGATGATTTAACACTTGTTTGGACATCTTCAAGTTGTCTTGGTGACTCAAAAAGTATAATGGCGATTAGTAACCAGTGCAATTCTGTCTCGATACTAATTATTGATTTATTATCTAAGAAGAAGTATACAAAGTAAGCTAACTATTATATAAAAATGGACTATATAGCCATAAAATAAAATTGGAAACAACTACATCATGAATCCTTTTATTTTTTTACCACTAGGGACCTACAGGATAGGTGCGCCATTTCATATCACGCGGACCTGACATAATAAGCTGAGCGTGTCTTTCATTGTAATGGTCATACAACATGCTATGATGGAATTGACTATTGATATTTAGTGTCAACATGTTCACATTGAATTGCCCTATCATTGCTCAATCACTTTAATTATGAACGTTTTATATTTGTAACAAAATAACGACGTGAACTGTTAAGTGCGCCATTTCCAATACCACGGGGATACTATTCACCATATCGACATTACAGGTTAAAATCCGTTTTCCGGGATAACGGAATTTTTTGAGGGACAATGTGTGAGATATTCCGAATGTACGTCAGGGGGAGAAATGCATATAGCGTATAGAGCAACCAGGTACAAAAATCGCGATTATTTAAGCCAAATGATAAGAATTTGTAAAAGTCTAACTAGTAAACAATGACAACACAATTTTACGACCTCGCTGACAATATTTTCGCCAAAATAATATATTTAACTTGAAAAATGCGTATATTTTCTCGCCATCGGTATCGAGCTACGGAAGCGGCAGTGTAGAATAAAATGTAATTTTTCAAAATATCAAAGCATTTTTTAGGATAATTCTTGCTAAAGTTTAAAACAAAGATGTTTAATGATAATGTGTAATAATTGTTTTATATGTTTTTCATGTTTTAACATTGAAAAAAGAATAATTTTATACACTCCCGCTATACCGCTTATTACTCGCTAACCCCCTGACCGTGAAATTTCGGTTCCAGAAAAACGGGTTTTATTGAGTAATGTCGATATCGAGAATAAGTCTAACCATTTCGACGCAATCTATACAGGGATGCCTGTAAAATCGTCGAAACCATAAGTGCCCAAAATCCAGTGCATTTAAATTTTTATGAAATTTGCATTTAACGCCAAGTTCTGGCATTTCTTGGCTCTGTACATGTTCAATACAATAAAAAAAACACAAAACCCGTCGAATACCTGGTAATATTGGCCGTTATAACCAGAAAAACAATAAATAAACCAGCGCGCACTGTATTCATAAATCTCACGTAAACAGTGCAAGTTTAAAGACCGTTATCTGTACTGACCGGATTCGACCGGAACATTATTCCAATCGTTAAAACGAGCCTTAAAAGCTATTACTCATCGTGGTTTTTGTATGTTTGTCCTTTTCTAGCAAAATCATCTTAATTCCACTACATATTTTTATCTCCACTATTCGTAGAATAAGGGGGAGCTATTGCAGTCACCTGAGCGTCGGCGGCGGCGTTACACTTTTGTTAAAGTTTAGGTACAGGTTTTTAACCTCTTACAGGGCTTTTTTCTCTATATAACTGCCGCCGTTTAACAGTGGCTTCCCCAAGCAAATTCATTTCCCCAAGCAAATTTATTTCCCCAAGCCAACGATTTTTCCCCCTAGCCTAACAATTTTTTAACAGAAAAACATTTTTAATTATGAGAAACGGGAAATATCGGCAAGAAATCCCGTTTTCTGTTCCGTACTCGTCTAACGCAAACCAACAATTAATGTCGTAAATTTGCTAGGATGTGCTAAAAGTCTGGTAATCAGTACGGATTATACCGTAATTGATGGTATAAGATAGATTTTATACACACTCCACCATTTGCGACATGCCGTAAATCGACAAAGTACCTTTTTCCGGCCGTGGTTGGTTTTTAAACGCACCGGTTTGCAACAATCCATAAAACGGCAGTTGTTTACAAAAATGTTGTACATGTATGCAAAAAACTACTGAGGGGACGAATTAGTATTTTAAATACTGTAAGAATAAGATTTTGAACAGTATGATCCCTGATTGTATCCAGGAATTCTGAATTATTTTCCTATGAATAAAACTGTTGTACAAAAGAACTGTTACTAGTTTACTATGCTGTAGATATATAACAATATATGCATATATTGATTTAATTGTTGTATTTTAATGTTGCTGAGAGCTTTAGTAAGTAGGCCTTTATTGTTGGAAAATTTCCCCCAAAATGCCGTTTTACGCGCAATTTTTTCCCCTCTCAAAAGGCCAGGCCCCTTCCCCAAATTATGCCCCCTTTTTCAACTTAGTGCAAATGTTAATGTTTAGGTACAGGTTTTTTCACCTCTAATAGAGGACCTACACATGAGTACTGCAGGTAACGGTCCTGCATAATTTGTCCAAATTATCCCCCTTTTCGACTTAGATTCCCAAACCTCTACACAGCAGAGGGTAATGCTGCTGTTATTAAGCATTTTGTTTTGAATATATATATGATTGTACTATCCTAGCATGGCGCTGCGAATAGTGGAGCGTGCTGTTCGTGGACAGCTCTTGTTAGCTTTAAGCCAGCTCATTTTAAGGTTCCACTCGATTAATTTTTTTACTGTGTCCGTTTGTTAGAAATTGAGCGCGCCAATGCCTGTGTAGTCTGATTGGTCGATAAGCCAATGACATTTGACGCAAACAATAACAACAAGAACGATGGCTGAAATTGAGGTCATAATTGCGATATAGCCATGTTTATGTTGTCGGATTGACACGTTGCTGTGCATTTTTAGCTCCACTATTCGTAGAATAAGGGGAGCTATTGCAGTCACCCGAGCGTCAGCGTCGGCGTAACACTTTTGTTAAAGTTTAGGTACAGGTTTTTTAACCTCTCAGGGGTGTGGAAATTCCCAAATTTTTCACTTGCCCATGGGCAAGTTGGACTGAAAAATATGCTTGCCCAAAATCTAAATTTACTTGCCCAGAAAAACTCAAAAGAGCAACAAAATTTCAGTATCATTCAATTATTTATCATGTGAAAGATTAGAGTACTAGATTTAATTCAAAGTTTGTTAAGTAAATCATTTTTGGTCAGTAATTTAGGGATTCATCATTGTTAAGGTAAAATAAGGCACTTGATATTATTTTTCTTGTGATAATTTTGCACTTGCCCAAGGGCAAGCTGGATGGAAAAATCTACTTGCCCGCAGACAAAAAAGCCCAAGTCGGGCAAGTCGGACATAGGAATTCCACACCCCTGCCTCTTATATTCTCTAAGTCCTTTAAGATATTACTTTCATACTTTGTATACTTGTTCACCATCATGACCCCAACCCATATGCAGGAGTAGGTAACTCTATCAGGCATTTTGTTGAAATTATGCCTTTTTTTCTACTTAGTGCAAATAGTGCAAATGTTAAAGTTTAGGTACAGGTTTTTTAACCTCTAATATCTTCATAGTGCATTGACATATTGCTTTAATACTTTGCATACTTGTTCACCATCATGACCCCAACCCATACACAGGGGTAGGTAACTCTATCAAACATTTTGGTGAAATTATGCCCCCTTTTTTCAGCGCGAAAACGGACTCGAGAACACCCCATTTTTTATTTCACTAAATCAAAGAAGATACCTTAAATAATATCATACGAAGACTAAAAAAACTTTGACCGTCCCGTTTTCTTGCTATGTGCGTATAAATGAAAGAAATGTCGCGAATTTGACGCCTTCACTACTCAGCGTGCGACGCAGTAATTTAAGCGTTACGCCCATCATCTTCAACATTTCCTTATATAAATTGCTCCATATGATGCAGCATTCATTTCCCTACACGAATATATTTTTCTCTTTTTAATTACGTAAATATTGACCACAAAATAAGAGCAGAAACGTCGAAAATCTCGCAAAAAATATGACCCGCTAGGTGGCGCTATTTTTCACCTGGAATGTGCAATTGCTCCCTAAAACCATCCAAAACACAAGGCCAACACTTGATACTATATGTATACAAAATATGATAAAAATCCGCGTGATAGACGATTTTTATCGAAAAGGGTCTATTTCACCTTAACTTCAATGACCAAGAGGACCTACACATGAGTAGGTAACGGTCCTGCATAATTTTTCGACTTAGAAGCCCCAACCTCTACACAACAGAGGGTAATGCTGCTGTTATGAAGTATTTTGTTTTGAATGTATAATGATTGTACTATCCTAGCATGGCGGCGCGAATAGTGGAGCGCGCTGTTCGTGGACAGCTCTTGTTTAAAATATTATCGGTGTCTATCGTGAGATAAAGGTTCATTCTTCGTGGAAAGGCTATATTTCATGGTGGTTAGACGTTTTCATATATTTTTTAAGAGCTGAAAGTGCGTGTAATATCTGTGCGCAAACTCCGACCTCGTTTTGGTCTACTTGGTGTCTGTCTGTAGTGGCTGGACCATCAGAATTTAAAACAGCAAATTGCAGACAGCTTATCTGTCTAGGCAAGCTTTGGGCGTTAGGTGCTACATTATTGACAGTGCCTCAGGACCCTCACTACACTTTTGGGACTTGAGCCAGAGCCCCTCAGGTAGGGGAATTTTGCGTCGTTTAGAAGAAAAAGGGGAATTTTGTCTTATATCAATACTACTCATGTGTCTGACTAAGGCCTAATTCCCAATCCTGAAAACAAGTCGCAAGTTGGTACACCTAAGTACACGTCCCTATGCCAAATTGCAGTTCAAACTTTGTGCTATTGCTAATATTCCGCATAAATTATGAAATTTCAAATGACAATAACTTTGTCCAAACTTTGTATTTTTTCGTCAAATAACGTTTTTTTTGCAGAAAAAATAATTCTTTCAAATGCAGGCGTTATTAAAGAATTGTAGACCCCCTGACTATTATAAAAAGCAATACATATTTTACTGTACAAAAAGCCAATTTCAAGCAATAACAGCAGCTACAACAACTGCTGAACAGCATTTACAAGGGCTCTTCATTTACCAAAAATAGTGAAATGAGGGCCCTGACTGTCTACAGATACGGGCCCAGACGACTAGCCAACTCTACCCGTGCCCTTTAGTCCTATAGCATGTTTTTCGATGTGCCTAAATACGGCATTAAATTATGGAATGATACATATGTAACGTTGTTTGGTGCATAATGGGAGGTATTTTGATAATTATGCACTAATTGTAAACCATGTAGTTTGTCATTAGAGTAGAATGGCATATATAAAAATAACAAATCACCCTTAGTGGTGAGCTAGCTTTTCACTGATGGGATTTGTTGGTGACTGTCCGTCCGGCATCTTACAAATGGAGGCAGCGGTGGGATAAAGTCAACTGCCAGACTGGAGTTGCCTTACCCACATGTTTCCTAGGGCCCCCGCTACCGCTCGCCAAATTAGATTGGCGAATTTGGCTACAACTTTTGCTAATTGGCGAAAATGTTGGCGAAGGCATATTTTTTCCAATTAAATTTCAATGATATAAGTGGTACAGACCAGTTCTTAATTTGTGTACACGCGCGCCACGCTAAAGTCGTGAAAATCGATATCCAGTCTAGAATAAAGCAAGGTCACGGCCGTTCGTGTCAGCTGTCAAAACAAATCAATTGGGAAGTTAATTGGGCGATTAAGGGGGAATAGACTAGAAGTAATGTAACAGTTGTTTGGTGCATAATGGGAGGTAATTCATTATTGGATAATTATGCACTAATCGTAAACTGTGTAGTTCGTCATTAGCAGAGCTACAGATAAGCTGAATTGGGGTAATTACCCAAAGTAGAAAAGTATGTTATAGTGAAAAATAGTACATAAAAGCTTATTTACCCTTTAAGTTTTATCAAATACCCGATTAAAATTTGTCAAAACCCAATCAAAATTGAAACTCGGGGGAAAAATACCCAATCGACTCAAACCTTATCTGTAGCTCTGCATTAGAGTAGAATGGCATATAACATACATGTAGTTTATTCAAGAAAAAGGCAAATATGCCTATCATTCTACAAGTATATACAATTTCACATATTTTACAATGATTAATGGTGACATTATTAGCATATTCAGTTCTAATGGTATCAAATGATTATGTTCATATAATAATAAACAATATAATCAATTTGTAAATTTTAACTTTAGCATACAAAATAATCGGTTTAAATGTATGGTACATACACTCCTACTGTAATTGTAGTTATTCAATGTTATTCACTGAACACATATATACATTATATATACAAAGTGAGAGAGAGTTATTAAGTGAAATATACTACAGTACTAATTAAAAGCATACATGATTGTCTTGCGTCTTATTTCGAAACTTTTCTGTAAGAACATAGATAGGTTTTTCTGGATATTCTTATTTTTAGATTTTAAAAGTTCAGCAAATTTTGGCACATTTGGAATGAATCCAGAAATATCATTTAATATGACATTTTCTTATTTCGTGATAAAGGGGACATTCTAACAAAAAGTGAAATTCGTCTTCTAGGGTATTACATGTATGACATTTTCTCTCATCGTATGGGGTTTTATGTGGCTTGTGCCATCTTCGGGCCTCTACCTCTAACCTGTGTGCTGAGACACGGAATCTAGTGAGCGCAAACCTGTTTTTATCAAAATTAATGTTATCCAAGCAAGACTGAAAGTTAAAACTACAGAATAATTTATAAGTTCTTGCCCTTGTCAAATTTTCTACTTCGTTATTCCAAAATTGTAAATAATTATCTTTTACTCTTTGTTTAAAAATAGACAGAAACAGTTTACTGTTAGCGACAGTCTTTAATCATCATATTATAGGCAGCCTTAATATATTTTGTATCTGAGCACTGTACAACTTTTAACCAATATCTAATAACATTAACTAAACATGTAATTTTAAGTGGGTATCGCCCTAATTCTCCATATATAAAATTATTCTGTGTTTGGGATCTAACGCCCATAATTTCCTGTAAAAATTGTAATTGGATGCGTTTGATTTGTATTACGTCATTGATACCCCATATCTCACTCCCAAAACAAAGTACAGGTATAATTAATTTATCAAATAAGTCTAACTTATGGCTCACACTCCTTGAAGGAAATTTTTAAAAAATAAGATTTTAGCATGTACAAAGATTTTAAGATATATAAGACCAACAAATCACCCTTAGTGGTGAGCTAGCTTTTCACTGACGGGATTTGTTGGTGTCTGTCCGTCCGGCACGTTACACATATATATTTATGCTTGTTTTTCAATGAAATAAATTATCAGGGCTGGTGCTGGCCATTACGTGCTTCTGATTTTTCCTGATTTCATGTACAAAGGGGGCATAATTAATAAGGGACATCACCAGTCCTCCTAAACATGCATAAAAAAGAAAAGAAATAATAAGATAAAACAGAATCTATTTAGTTTCTTTTATTTAGTAAACAATTCAACATATTGAACACTCATTTGAATCACAACTGTAATACTCAGGAGATGCTGTTCAAGTCTGTTTGTCATTTAAAACAAATCAAATGATTTGTGTTGAAAATCCCAGGAAAGGGAACATACATCTACAGTTCTGTCCACATTCACTTCTTGGGATGTCACAGATAATACTTCTTAAACCAGGATTGTCAGTCAGTTACACAAGCACTATCATGGCTCCGAACACTGTGAATCAAGTATTAGTTGTGGCCTAGGTGATACAGTCCTTTATGTTGCTGAAAAGTTGTTTTTTGTTGATCTGCGGCAGCACTCTCTCTGATAGACACACAACTGAAAAGAGATAAAAGAGCAATGATTAAGTAATGTAACCATGCATTTGTAAATCAATGTTTGATATGTGGATGCTTCTGCATTCGTAGAGAGCGATCTTTTAGGATTTTTTAGCATAACTTGCGATCAAGAAAAACTGCATTGCCTATCTGAACAGCATCTCACAGGCTAGTTCTAAACTGGAAGATATTGAGTAATTGAGTTAAAAGGTTTATTTTGCGAGCGAAGCTAGCTTGAAAAAAATGCAACATTTATAAATTACACCCATGAGATGCATTGTTGATCTGAAGAAAACAAAGTCTTCAGCCTAGCAACACAAGGGAGATACCTGTACATTTTCTCAGATTAGTTACTGGGCGAGCGAAGCAAGCTAGAAAAAATGCATTTGTTTATCTGAAAAACATGCCCTAGACCTGTTCTAAGGTAGAAAAAGTAATTTTGTTAGCGAAGTGAGCTTGAAAAAATCCAAAGTTTATAAATTTCACCCACGAAAAAAGGCTACTTGGCAAAAAAAGGGGGGGGGGGGGTGCGTTTGCACCCGACGCACCCCTCCTAGTCACGGCCATGCTTTCTCATTTAAATTTAAATAGTCTATATACCGGTAGCCCTATTTCACTATTGGTAACATATTGTTTCCTAGCTATAAAGTGCTCAGTTTTCCTTCTAAGGCATCAGACCTCTTGACCCGTTAACTATCATCTTGACCCGTTAACCATCATCTTCTTCTTCAGAGTGATAGAGTCATGTATGGTTATACATTGGCTCTTAGTCTTAATTTCCCCCATCTGGTTCTCTTATGGGTTCCCATCATAAAAAATAGTTTCAGGAACTGGCACAATTTAATTTCAATTTATAAATTATGTACAGAAAATTTGTTAATAGAATTTCTTTTATTAATCACATGACTTTCCTTGTATGTGGGTTAGTATAATGAGACAGAGTTTATATACATATATCCTGATATAATGTGCACATGACATCATTATAATATAATTATGCTGTAAATGACGTCATTTTTGGCGTCATTTATATAACAGAGTTTTTCAGCGGAAGGGTATGTATTTTTGTGTGATAGGTATCATATGATATAAAGAATCTAAATCTTATTGTCAATTGATACAAACTTATATTAAACTCGGTCAGGAATATACTATTAAGCAATTATAGGCCCTCTTAATAAAATGTCCAGAAGTCATTTAATGTAAGTTTTTATCAATTGACCACTCATGAATGATAGATCTTATATTTACTCAGATGAAGCAATATTCATATCTCCTTAAATGGTAAACTATCTTTTTCAGGCTTTAGCTTTGGTTGAAGAAGAAACAAGAAGATACAGGCCGACCAAAAACTATTTAGACTACTTACCTTCTGCACTATATAACCAGTTTGAGGTATTTCTACTCTGTCTATTCACATTTTGAAAAACCATTTTATTATGTAGGCTAAATTCTCCTTCACTTGTATCCGAAATTTGTACTATGTTTAGCCTGATAAAAGATATAGTCCAAAGAGTTTGACACAACTCTCGACCTTCAATAAGCATAATTTAACAGCTGATATATTGTCTATATTTATACCCGGTCGTATGTTTTCATAAGCGTAGAGTATCACGAAGATGCTCAAGGTATAATACTAACACATACCTTAAGAACCAATATTGCATGATTTGCTCGTGGAAATATATATATTCAACGCAAGAACCTTGTCATATATTCATGGGTCAGGATCATGTAAAAAAAACCCTCAAATTCTCTGTGCTATATATCTATCGGACCAAAGAAGAATAGGAAAAGTGAATTTAATAACATACAAAAAGACATTTGAATAGATTGTGATTGAAAATTTATCAGGTTTTGGGAATTCTAATGTACATTGCTCCAAATTTGTAAGATAGTTCTATGCTCTTTTAACCATATTTTTGTCATGTGGCAGGGGTTAAATTGACTTGTCTTGGGAATAGGGGTTTTGACCCTTTAAATTTCCAAAAAGCCACATTTTGACCCTCAAGATTTTGGTTGGAAGGGTCATTTCTCTTCAAAAAACAAGGGTATTTTGCCTATAGAATGGTAACATTTAGTAAAAAGTAACAAAATGATCCTTTAGATTCAGAAGCTAATGGACGTACACCTGTTCTATGCTTATGAATAATTTCATATAATTTAGAACCCTGTTGAAATCCACAAATACGACCTTCATATGATTCCTGGCAGCTATTCGTTGTGCAAGTGTTTTTCATATAGAATTATTGATGTTTTGTTTATCTTCACTCCAGACTGAGATAATGAAGACAGAGTTTGAGAGAATGCAGTCGCGCCTACCTATGGATATGATGAACATGAAACGTTACGAACTGCCACAACCACCTGCGGGTAAAATGACAGATTTCTCTGCATGGAATGAATGTGTAGAAAATTCTCAAGCACAACTTGAGCATCAAGCGTTGAGGTACTTGTTAAATAATTATATATTTGTACTTTTATGGGTTTTTTTCTAGGAAAAATGAATGGGGATAAAGAGTTCCATTTGACTCGGGAGTAGGGGTTTTGACCCTAGGAATTTCCATAAACCCGCATTTTGACCCTCACGATTTTGGTTTGAAGGATCATTTTCTCTTAAAATCTGGGGGACTCACATTAAGCTAATGGGAACCACCACCATGTTTTGAATTATCCCCAACCACATGGTTCGATATCTTTATAAATAAAATAAAATTGAATCCCCTCACTCATTATTCATTGAAAAGCCTTTAAGGGAATAGACAACTTAATGTGTACCTAGCTTACATGCTATAAATTTTAATGTTTAAGTATGATGGGACCATTTTTACGGTATGCACAAAATGTTTAAGGTGATTGCAAGCTCTTCAGTTTAGCGGAAGATTACAAATTGGTGTAAATAAGATGTATTAAAAGCGTCTTACTACCATGATGAAATAGTACAAACAACTTAAAATAGATGTGTTAGCATGTCTTAAAATCACGAATTTACTTTATAGTTATTACTTTATTATATTATGATAAACTTGCAGAAAAAGCTATAGCTGAAATCTCATGTGTCATTTATTCCAAATGTTTGAAACATCAACACTCAACGTATGTGAAACGTATTATAATGCCCCCAAACAATATTTTATCCAAGTTTTAATATTTGTTAACAAACATCTCGACCACTTAAGAGGAAGGTTATTTTGCATTTATTTCATAAGAATATAGACTAGCCAATGTAGAAGAGCCTATAGCTAAAACGGTGCTCAACTTTAATTATACTCGCTTTTCAAAACAAATTATCGCGAAAACTGGATACAATGTATTCAAACTTTGATTTTTGTTACCTCTCCTGGTTTTCAAGATTTCCGAAATTACTAAAGTGTTCATTAAAAATATCTAGCCGAGCAACTGCCATGAAACTTTGGATAACACTTACTGTTGCTCTGCTTGTTGCATGTAAGAAAACTCTATGCTGTTCAACTATTTTTTTCATTTTTGGTCAAAAATGAAAAATCACATATTTTAAAATATCATTTAAAAATCGAATAACATGAATATTCTTAAATAAACGTTACAGTGTGATTTAGTATATACAAAATTTCGTACATGCCAAGTTTCATGGAATTAAATGTTGAACTTTTTGGCCAAACTCTATGAATATCTTAAAAACTAGCTGAGCAAAACTGGTAGGAATTTCCCAAATCATTGCCATAAATGTATTCTTGATAAATATCACAGGTTTGATATACATTGTACAGACATATCAAAGTGTTGCCAATTACCTTAAGATCATGCTGTAATTAATAAATAATTTTATTGTTTTATTTTTCAGAATTCTAAACTTAGATTTACTTCAAGAGTATGGTGGTAATTCATGGAAATGTTTCAACGAGACTTTGGTTAAGATGTTAGAACAAGCACAGAAACAACTGGCTGAGTTAAAGTAAGTCTGATACTTGCACCTAACTTGGTTCTTGCACGTGTTCCAGATATTACTCAATATGAGAATAGCCAAACTCTCCATATTTAATGTTAATGGTTTTCAATTTATAATGTTGATCAAATGCATAGACCTTTTTTGAGAAACCTATATGGGTCTGTATTCCTAGAAGCCAATTCCTGCAATTTCCCTCATTTTTGTGTCGCCTGAAAAGGCGACATAGGTGTTACTTTGGCGGCTGCGGCGGCGTCACAAATTGCTTGTCCGGAGCATAACTTTGTCACCTTAAGTTCAAATGACTCAAGAATTGGTATGCATGTTTCTTGCAATAAGCCGGAGTGCAGTGCGCAAGAACCATAACTCTACCTGTCATAGTTTTTGAATTATTTCCCTTTGATTTTATTAGAGCATTTCTTGTCCGGAGCATAACTTTGTCACCTTAAGTTCAAATGACTCTAGATTTGGTATGCATGTTTCTTGCAATAAGCCGAAGTGCAGTGCGCAAGAACCATAACTCTACCTGTCATAGTTTTTGAATTATTTCCCTTTGATTGATTTTATTAGAGCAGTTCTTGTCCGGAGCATAACTTTGTCACCTTACGTTCAAATGACTCAAGAATTGATAGGCATGTTTCTTGCAATAAGCCGGAGTGCAGTGCACAAGAACCATAACTCTACCTGTCATAGTTTCTGAATTATTTCCCTTTGATTGATTTTATTAGAGCATTTCTTGTCCGACGCATAACTTTGTCACCTTAAGTTCAAATGACTCAAGATTTTGTATGTATGTTTCTTGCAATAAGCCGAAATGCAGTGCGCAAGAACCATAACTCTGCCTTGCATAGTTTTTTAATTATTTCCCTTAGATTGATTCAATTTGAGCATTTCTTGTCCGGAGGATAACTTTGTCACCATGAGGTTGAATGACTTGAAACTTGGTATGCATGTTTCTTACCAAAAGTCCAAGTGCAGAACACAAGAACCGTCACTCTACCTTGTGCCATTTTTCAATTTTTTCCCTTTGATTGATTTTATAAGCATTTCTTGTCCGTGGCATAACTTTGTCATCATAACTATTAATGACTCAAAAATAGGAATGCATGTTTCTTTGCTGTGACATGAAGTGCAGTGCGCAAGAATCATAACTCTAGCTTGTGTAGTGTTTGAATGATTCCCTTCAGATTGATTTTATCAGGACATTTTTTTGTCCAGAGCATCGCTTTGTCGTTTTTAGTTCAGATGACTAGAGAACTCTTGTGAGTCTGATATGTAGCCCAATACTGGATAGTTTTCCATGACAAATGTGCATTTCATCAGGCGACACATGCGACTCGCGGAGCTTTTATGTAAACTTTGCTTGGAAGAGCTTTATTTATCATGAAGATGCTTTGCTGTCATGTCCATTACAAAAATCGATAAATACTTATCCCCCACAAATATTAATTATTTTACAGTTTTGGACACTGACACCATGAAAATATTTCAATATTTTATTTTGCAGAAAAAAGATTCAGGAGATAAACTGGCAAAGAAAAAGTGAACAGTCAGAAGCTGGTGCTAAATTGAAAGACCTTGAAAACAGGTACATTATCAGGCTTGTCAAAATATGTTGATTTCCCATAGAAACCACCTGTTAAGTTACTTCATGACCAAGTAACTTCTTTATTGTTAACTTTCCTGTCTGTTGCTGACAAGGATGAATCATTGAATCAATCTACAGTTACCTTGATAGTCAACCTGTCAGTTTTCCTCAAAAACTGCATAGGCCTGCATCTAAACACTGTGATATTTGTGCATTATCAGGTAAACTGGTTTGGTGAATCAGCCGTCATAAACATGATTGTATACATAACTGAAAATTGGGTTAAAATGACGTTACATCTGAAATAAACAAACAGACATACTGTATTCCTAGATACTTTCGCGGATACAATATTTCGCGTTTTTCATACCGTCGGCATATTCGTGGCTACAAATTTTCACGGAATCATAAGGCCCGCGAATTCCGCGAAACTAAAGTCGCTACGGCATAAAGGTATGTTTGACACATCTCGCAATTTTAATTGGACTGTTTGTCATCACCATCCGTGTATACACGATCAAATTCAATTGATTGTGACCTTAACTGACCTGATAACAATTACGATGATCAATTAATCTCTTCATAACAAAGGATTTCATAAAGTGTTTTCACTAGGTGTTATCAACATAAACCAGTAAATAGTTATTATTATAAATTAACCACCAAACATATGTTAAACAAATAAATGTGAAATGATTATTGTAAATACCTGTACATAACATAACATATCTTTATTACAGGAATACTTTGACTTTAATCATGACAAAAACAAACTTTCGTATGTCGAGGCAAACTGAATGTACCACCGTGCATGTTTACATTGAGCACATTACACGCTACGTCATCAGTGTTTATGTCTAGACAGCCTAAAATATGCACGATTCTTACAGGATCGAAAATGATGTTTAAATTGAGATAATTAACGCAATTTATCTTAGATTTTATAAAGATGGATTTATTGACAGAAGTCCCCATGTCATGTATGCGCAAGTACAATTATCCTTCGTCGAATTATATTGCGATTTTAGTATGAAGAAGCTAGAAACGTTCGCGGATTCGTTGGAGGTAACATTTTCGCGGCTATTAAACTTCGCGAAACGATACCTCCCGCGAAAGTCCCTAACTTAAAATGCGCGAAACCATTTCTAGGAATACAGTAGTCGGTATAGGTAACAAACCCCCAAATTATTAATAAATTTGTTCTTTAACTCAATGTAAAGTGACAAATTGTTGACCCAAAAAATGTTAAACTTTTGTCCATGGGGACCTCTCAAAATCCACCAATCATTAGAAATAGTATATAGCCTCAAGAAAATGGAAAAAAATCAGGGGGTTGCGTATCATATAAGAAAGATTTGGTTTGTCAAACGTGGTGAACATATTTTCTCACATGCGCGGACTGATTCGAAGTCTATAGGCATTTGGTGGTTTATTACGGTACCTGTACTGTTACTTCTTGGGATATGGGTTTCAATTCTTGTAGAGCAGATTATGTTCTTGCGTGACTTTAGTCACGGTTGGGCACATGACTGTGAAGAACTTCAGGCAAATTTTCAGGTCCAACTGGCCGTTGCATAGACTTAACTAGTATTTTGATAAGTTTCAAATTGAGTGAATATTAACTTGTGCCGAATGCTAACTAGATAATGTTATATAACTTACAGTTGGGTCGGACTGGTCAGTAAGAATTATGAGATAGAGAGAGCCTGTGTGGAGATGGAAAAAGAATTAGCCGAAATGGAAAAACAGAAAAAGGTAAATCCTGTTCTATGTTGCTTGTTTTTGTTTCAGTCATTTCACACGGTATAACACAACGAATGCACAACAGAGATAAATACTGATGACAGGCAGAAAATTTTCTGAGTGTCTTGTATAAGTTTAATTTTATTTGATAAAACGCCTATTTTTATACATAAATATATATTCAATGGTGTTGTACAATAAAAGGTAACATTTCTTAAACAATTACATAAATAAGGATATAAAATACTAAAGTGCTAAGACGATTTATAATAAAATTAAAATGAAGCATGATCATAAAATACAATACACTTGCCAGAACTAATTAAGAAAAATATAAAAGTTTCTTCTTAACAATGTCAATAGAATCAGAGTTTCTGATGTCAATAGGTAATGTGTTCTACAACTTTCGACCAATAATTCCAAAACTACTATCATTAAAGGTCTTATATTTATTAAAAGGAACAACATAACAACAGTTGGACACAACAGACGATCTCAAACCCTGCCTTCTCGGAACTTGTTGATTCAAATGTTCTATCAGATACGGGGGTGCATTTCCTACATGAAGCATGATAATTTAAATTTGATCCTAGCTTTTACCGGCAACCAACGCAACTCAAACAGTGCCTGTTTTGAGCTGTCATATTATTCCAAAATAGAACCAGGCCCTGCATTAAGGCTCAATTTCAGGAAGTCCTGACTTCCTGACCTTTGATTTGGGAAGTCCCAGTATGATTTTACGGAAGTCCCAAATTTCGAACATCAACTCTGCGTGTACAGTCAGTAATGTAGTGCCATCCAACAGTATGTAGGAATGTCCAACCATTGTTACTAAGTTCAGATTACATTCATGAAATGTTTTATCTGTACTTAGAGCCCATTTAACCCTTTACTTAATATGTGTTACTGTGTATTGTTTCGATATATGATCAATCCAGCTACATGTATGATTGCTCAATGATATGGTCAGTTCAGTGTACTGGTTCAAGCATATTTACAATTCATTTTAACCCTTTGCTACATCGGCATATACTAGTAGCCTGTTTATAAACATTTTAATTGGTCATCCTTATTATCAGCAAGATGTATATACACTATCATGAGGTAAACAATGAAAATTTATTTCTGAACATGATACATATTTTATTGAAAATTGAGGTATGTCTATGGAGTATAGGGTTAAGAATAAGATGTTCAAAAACTGTTACTTGATTTAAGTACTAATAACACACTTGAATTCTTACAATAATAGAAGCCAAAACTGTATGACTGATTAAAATAAAACACGAGTTTATCCGAAGATATGTACATATCCGAAATAGTGCAACTTGTATGTCATATAAGTCGTTCTTTTCCCGGTCATTTGCAGTAATTTATGCACCTAAACTCATATCTTAATTGCTATTGTTTAAATGCCACAAAATATGTTAAAACTCGAATTATACCAGCACCATTTAATGCTTCCGAACACCACGTCATTTACACGATTTTAATGTTCGCGCTCTGCAAATTCAGAAAAAAATTCGCTGCGTCAATCAATAAATTCCTCAAATTTAACACACGTGTATCGCATACAGTTTACGGGATAAATTTGCATGCCGCACGATCAAAGACCGCTGAGGCACTACCCGCACCTTTGAAGGGAAGCGCGTCGGTCACATCAAACGTCCTTAACGTAGACATTGATGCCGCACGCTCTGAAGTTTACACAACAGGACGTCCTGCGTATTGATTATCGGCGTATAACATATTTTATTGACGTACGCTGTACGAACGAGAGTTTGATTTCCGGCGTACATGGCCGATTTCCTGGCGTAATATACGCCCGTACGCACGCTAACGCAACTGCTGATAGAACAAGTTTGGCGCACATATTTTGAATACGCTGCATCTTTTGAATTTCACTTTCTGTTATTCCATACAGAATCACATTGCAAAAATCACGATGAGATATGACAAGGTAAAATCAGAATCTCAGTTGCAGAGTTATCTACCCTTGTTTGGACTTAGTACATAGAAATAGTTGCAAATTTTACACATAACCCGAATTTTCTCTAACACTATCAAAGCTTTCAACTTGAAAGTCAGTACACTTGTGGAATGTGATGACCTACATCTACTGACAAGAGGAAACAACTCTATACAGCATTTTATAAGTTATTCCCCTTTTAATATTTACACAAAAATGTCAATTACTCAAAGAATTTCAAAGGTATCCACTTGAAACTCAACATAGTTATTCACTATCACAAGGGGGGTTCATATAGACAAGGATGGTAACTTATTCACTATCACAAGGGGAGTTCATACAGACAAGGATGGTAACTCTGTGACCTTTATTTATGAGTTATCTGCCCTTGATATTCTTTGAATTTTGACTTGCAGATGAGCAAGGTTACTACATGTATCAAGTACTAGAAAGTCGAGCATCCAACACTCGTAGGCGGTGCTCTTAAGTCCAACAAGACCTTAAATCCAGACACCATGTTGTAACGTTTTTTATTAGCTCACCTGTCCCAAAGTGACAGAGTGAGCTTTTGTGATCACTCTTCGTTCGTCATCCGTCCGTCCGTCAACAATTTGCTTGTGTAGACACTAGAGGTCACAACTTTGGCCTAATCTTTATAAAACTTTATCACAATGATCATCTCAATAAAATCTAGGTTGTATATAAATAAATAGATAAATACAGTAGAACCTGCATGAGCGACCATCTCTATTAAGCGACTTATCTATTAAACGACCACTTAAAATCCCGCCCATTGATTTTCACTATATAAAGTGATTCTATTAAGCGACTTTTGAGTTATCCGACCAGCAACCGCCTTAAACTGGTCCCGAGAGTTAAAATTTAATCCATTCAACGACCATATACACTTAATCTCGTCAAAAATTCACACCTATGAAAACAGTTGGTCGTTTAACCAACCCATTACGAGGTCGTGTGTAAAGATAATTGGTGTAGATTAGTGATTATCAACTAAAAAGGTGAGAAAAAATAAATTTATAGTGAGCGATATAAAGCAAATAAAAACAAAAATAATGGTCAATTAACATTAAAATGTTCAACATCGTAATAAAAAAGTCCATATCAGTGCATATAATGTTGCCTCTGTACTGTATTTCATAATTATAATTTTAGTAGATAGTAACAGAACTGAATAAAGATATGAAAACTCGACATTGTACTTATAATTTTGGCCTGATCTATTAAGAGACCACTTTCTTATGCGACCGTTTTTTCTCGGTCCCGAAGGTGGTCGCTTAATACAAGTTCTACTGTATACCAGATTTACATAGTGCCTTTTTCATGCGAACACATGTTTAAAGGCACTTTACATTATAGTAGTGCAGCCACATGGGCGCAGATGCATCCTCTACCAGTGCAGATACAGCATGATCTGAGCAGAGGGAAAGACTGACAGAAAGCCCCTGAAGGGAGAGAGAGAGATACATTAGATACAGGCATGTCCGACGCTGCAGAAGTGCGCCTAGCTATTACTTAGAATAGACAGCTTGGATCTTTAATGTGTATAGCACCGATTCACAGCTTCCTGGCACCTTTACCCAGAAACTTTGCAGACCACACGGTCAGATATAGCGGGAAATATTATAAATATTTCAGAAATGTCAAGTTCCGATGCCAGGGATTGAACCCATGACCTCTGGATTGACAGTCCAGTGCATTACCACTGAGCTAAATCTGCTTATATATTGGGTTATCCGGGGTCAAAAACTAGGTTACAAGGTCAAATCATAGAAAAACCTTGTGTAGTCACTAGAGGTCATAATGTCGACCTTATCTATATGAAACTGGTCACAATGATCATATCGATAAAATCTAGGTCAAGTTCGATCTTGGGTCATCAGGTGCTTATGACCCCCTTGTTATGAAAATAGCGTTAAATATTGAATGAAACAGTAATCAGCCAAGGGAAAGCACCCATGAACTGTCTGCAAAAATTTGTAGGATTTATCTCCCTTGAATATTGGGGAAATAATCAATATAAAGTTTGTGCTAAGATTTTAAACATTCACTTTAAATTGCGGGCATTTTGATACAAAATGATGTTGTACGATGTTTTGAAACTCTGCACGTATTTATTGAAGCTGTTTAAACTGTTTACAAAACACCTCATCAGCTAACCTCATATTTAGCATAAGGACCGTAGTTTATATTACAGGGCTGTGCAGAAGTAATGGGTATGCACAGTTGATTTTCGACTTCCCTGTAATGTCAACAAGCATCGCGAGTGCAGACGAAAATAAAAGCACCTTTTCTTGTAATTTTTTTTTAACTTTTATCGTTGCTACTTCGTAGTCACTAGTGTAGTCAAAAATCAAGTGTCTAATTGATTGACAACAGATGATCAAAATTAATGGCCGTGATAAAGCGTTTTTAGACTGTCTTGATTAGTTGTCGTCTGGATTTAGTGGTCACCAGCCAGTATACTGCAGGGGATGGCCATGTGAATATGGCTCTTGTTGTACTTAAAACTAACTTTGCCTGAAACTTGCATAGTGAGGGCTCGGTGTAAAACTATTGTAACTACATCAATTTATATAGGCATGTACAATAGTTTTGCACTGAGCCCTCGATATGATGATAGTGGTATCTCAAATCCACAGCTCAAGATATCAATGTAACCCCAAGGCATACTCTGAATCTGCCGCTGTAGATTTCAAGACATCTGTGTAACGTTACCTACATCATACATGTAGCAAGGTTTAAAAGACAAATGCTAGACAAAATCTACCTATCTGTAAATGCATAAGTGAGAAAAGTACCTATACATCACTATAATAATAAAATACTTAAATCCTCCTGCTAATTTTTCACAAAGTTGTTCCTGGAAAAGCAAAGCGAGTTTCCTCTTTGGCAGAACAATGGCTACTGATAAATCCGCACAGGGGAATCTGTAATGCGGGGAATTTGTCTCAAAGTTAAACTAATATTAAAGAGTTGAGGGTGCGGCTCTCATAATTTTAACTGCGTTAAATTGCCTTTTAAAACACCTACCTACCTAGCCAACAGTAATTGGCTAGGGTCAGAAAGGGGAAACCAACAATATTGTATTTTTGGCCTGGGTCTCATGTTTAAAATTGCAGATGTTATATAATACATGTATAGATGAACCACAGTTTTGAGCCATAACAGGAGATAACACTATTTAGTCATGGTGTGTGAATATACCTGGTTTGGATGCCTTTTAAATGCGTTGATAAATATTTTTGTATGACCAGATATCGTCAGTATCGCTGGCTCAATCGGCAGACAGCTTGATTTTCAAGCTGGGACATGCGGGTTCAAGCCCTGATAACTGCTCATTTTTTCTCCTTCACCTTTTATTTCTTTGTCGTCAAGAATATGAAGAAATTGTTTAAAAGCAGTTTTAATTTTTTACTAATTATTTTGACTTTTCATTCTACATGTAATGGTTTTACATGTTTCGTTGTTTTTTATTTGATTTCTTTCCTCGGGCCCAGTATTACTTTATCTTTTACTTAATTCAATACTTAAACTTGTGTCCGACTTTCGACTTCTCTTGATGTGTTGGTTAAAAAATCGTCAGTTTTGTCTGTCTCCGAATATTTCATAGCGGGTGCTTGAAGACTGTTTATGGCATAATATAACGCCAGTTTTAACTAGGAGAAACAATTACATGTATATAATTACACGCTGTTACTATGAGTAACGAAACTTAATTTTGAGTAATAAAATACATTCCAGGAAATGCATAACTGTCTTGTGCAATATTACTTAATGAGCAATTTGAAAAAAAGACAAATATAAAAAGTGACGATGCCAAGGATCGAACCTAGAAAAGTAAGTCTCGTATCCATTGGGCCACCTATTCAGTTACTTAACGAAATACTTATTTAACTTATGTTGGTATTGCTTATATATACCTACCCTTCTAGGATGAATCAACTTTGCTGCATAAATTAGTCACGGCTCAAAAAACATGGTTGATCTATACATAAGTACATAAATCAAAGATTATAAATACAACTTTATATGAAATTGGCCCAGTAACTTACCCACCTGTGAAATCAGTCAATTGTTGGTGATGTAGCATTTACTTAATACATAATTTTATGAATCTAAATGATGTGAAAACACTCCTTTAGCTGCAACCATTGATCCATAGATAAGAGATATTCTAAGGCCAAAAATAAAGTATTGTTTGTTTCCCCTTCTGGCCAATTAGGGTTGGGCAGTAATTTGGTAGTTAAACATATTTTTTTGAATTTTTAAAAAAAAATTGGTCTATAAATTTTGTTTTCATACTCTTGTTACCCTACTTTTTTCATGAAATAAAAAAAATCAGAGGGCCAAACAAATACTTTTAGCTTGGGTAGGCAGGGAAGGGGAAAGAAACAATATTTTATTGTTTGCCTAATAGATGGCTGGTTGAGTTTTTGGTGCAACTATCCCAGTGAGTTTAAGGATACATGATCACACATATAAAGCAATATTGTGACATTTCACACAATCTTGTTCATAGTGTGTTCAATTGTTTAGGGAGAAACATAGCATCAGTAAAATGGCATTTAATTTAGCTGGGAGGAAGTATCTTGTTACCGGTGCTGGACGTGGTATAGGTCGAGCTCTTTCTAAAACTTTAAGTGAACATGGATGTAAGGTGTACGCGCTGAGCAGGTCCATAGAACCCTTGGAAAGTCTGGCTAATGAATGCACCAACATCCATCCTATACAAGCCGATGTTGGAAACTGGAATGAACTTCGAGCTAAACTGAAAGATGTTGAAGTTCTAGATGGACTTATCAATAACGCAGCTGTCACGGAACAGTTGTCTGGCCCTGCTCTGAATGTCACTAAAGAGAACTTAGACATGTGTATCAATGTGCATCTTCTTGGAGCAATTAATGTCATCCAAGGTGTTTGCCAGAAAATGGTGGATTCAAAGAGACCAGGCTCTATTGTTAACATATCAAGTATCGCGTCCTTGCAAGCCTTTCCTCAGACTATGGCATACAACATAACAAAGGCAGGTCTTGATATGGTAACCAAACAGTTTGCATTGGAGCTGGGACCTTACAATATTCGTGTCAACTCTGTTAACCCAACACTGGTGTTAACTGAAACGGTCAAAGGTTACATTGCCAGTGGAATACCATTTGACCAATTGTTCCTTGGAAAGACACCGATGAAGCGTGTACCAGAGTTAAATGAAGTTGTTTCACCAATACTCTACCTCCTGAGTGATTATTCGTCAATGGTTTCAGGAACTATAAACATTGTGGATGGTGCAATGATGTCTTCTTTTACAACTGAACTATAAAGTGGAAATATCATTTAGCTTTATAATGTATGAATAGCTAATGGGGCAATGATGTCTTCTTGTGTAACCAAACTATAACGTGGACATATCATTTAGTTTTATAATGTATGAATTGCTACCGGTAATGGGGCAATGATGTCTTCTTGTGTAACGGAACTATAATGTGGACTTATCATTTAGTTTTATAATGTATGAACAGCTAATGGGGCAATGATGCCTTCTTTTGTAACGGAACTATAACGTGGACTTTTCATTTAGTTTTATAATGTATGAACAGCTAATGGGGCAATGATGCCTTCTTGTGTAACCAAACTATAACGTGGACATATCATTTAGTTTTAAAATGTATGAATAGCTAATTTGACAATGATATCTTCTTGTGTAAACAATTACATCAATATCTCAAGGTCAAGGTCACACTTGAAGTTCAAAAGTCAATACTTGTCATAATTGAGCTCGTCCAGAGCATAACTAAGTCATTTATTATGGGATTTGAAAATAACGCTGCACAAAATATTCACTGACTACCAGACAGTGTGTCATGCGTAACAATTACGTCAATATCTCAAAGGTCAATGTCACACGTGGAGTTCAAAGGTCAGAAATAACCATAATTTATGTTGTCTGTACCATAACTTTGCAATATATGTTGAATTTAAATATAAATATTCAAGTGTTATCCTCCATGCGACAGTCTTGTTCTTATTGATGTGGTTTGCCATACGTCTATGACAAAGTATCATTGGTCACCCCTGTGACAGTTCCAGTTTTCAATGTCATACACTGTCCATCGCATTCTGTTGCACAAAGTGTGCAAATATTTTAATATCAGAATACTCAGTTTGACCCACAGCACCTTGCCGGCTACTATTTCTCTGTAATACCTCTATAGTTTATACTAATTTATTAGACCCCCAGATACATAGTATATGGGGGCTATATTGGAGACATGCTTGAGGATGGTTGGTTGGTCCGTACAAATTTGTCTGCGCTATTTCTCTGTAACCATTAGTCGTATTTGATTGAAACTTTGCATGACTGCTCAGTACCAAGTCTAGTTGTGCATATCGTCGACAGACTACCGTCGGAATAATTTTAAGGGAGATATGGCCCTTTATTGTTTACACTTATAAATTTTGTCCGGGTTATTTTTCTGTAACGATTTGTCGTAATTCTTCTAAACTTTGTAAGACTGATCAATACCAAGTCTAGTGTGCAAATCATCAGAAAATTTCTGTCGTATTGATTTTAAGGGAGTTATGGCCCTTTATTTTTTACACTTGTAAATTTTGTCCGGGCTATTTCTCGTAACCATTGGTCATAATTATACCCCCAGGTACATAGTAAATGGGGGCTATCTTGGAGTCATGTTTGTGGTTGGTTGGTCTGTTGGTTGGTTGGTTTGTCTGTATAATTTTGTCCGCGCTATTTCTCTGTAACCATTGGTCGGATTTTAACAAAACTTTGCATGAAGGATCAGTACCAAGTCTAGTTGTGCATACCGTCGGCACACGTTGGTTGGCTCAATTTTAAGGTAGTTATGGCCCTTTGTTTTTTTACACTTATAAATTTTGTCCGCGCTATTTCTCTGTAACCATTGGGTGGATTTCAAAGAAATTTTGCATGAATGATCAGTAACAAGTCTAGTTGTGCATATCAAAGGGACACATTGGTCAGATCAATTTGTGCATATCTGACTGTGTCAAGCATTTGCTGGGGGTATTCATCACATTCAGTGATATTTCTTGTTTAAGTTTGATTGTGCAACAAAGTGGCAAGGTGAGCTTTTGTGATTGTTTTTTGTCGGTCGTCTGTTGTTTTGTTTTTTTGTTGGTCGTCCGTCCTGTTTTTGTCCGTCATACATCCGTGCGTATGTGTGCCCGTTAGACAATTCACCGTTATTACTCTAGCACTTTCAGTTTTGCTTTGATCTTTACCAAACTTGGTCAGAAGTTGATCTCAGTGAAATCTAGGTCAAGTTCGAAGTCTAAAGAGGTAAAAAACTAGGTCAAATAATAGGAAAACCTGGTTCACACTCTGGAGGTCACATTTTTGCTTCAATCAGCACCAAGTGTGGTCAAAATGTTTATCTTGATCCTTAAGGTCAAGCTCAAAGTTGGGTCATGTGGGACCAAAAACTAGGTCAAAAGGTCAAATAACAGGAAAACCTTGTTAACACTCTGTAGGTCACATTTATGCTTGAATCTTCACCAAGTTTGGTCAAAATGTTTATCTGGATGACTTTAAGGTCAAGTTCAAAGTTGGGTGTCATGTTGGGTCAAAAACCATGTCAATAGGTCAAATAATAGAAACACTTAATTAACACTCTAGAGGCCATATTTTTGCTTTAATCTTCATGAAGATTGGTCAAAATGTTTATCTGGATGACCTTAAGGTCAAATTCGAAGTTAGGTCATGTGGGGTCAAAAAGTAGGTCAATAGGTAAATTTTGTCCGGGCTATTTCTCGTAACCATTGGTCATAATTATACCCCCAGGTACATAGTAAATGGGGGCTATCTTGGAGTCATGTTTGTGGTTGGTTGGTCTGTTGGTTGGTTGGTTTGTCTGTATAATTTTGTCCGCGCTATTTCTCTGTAACCATTGGTCGGATTTTAACAAAACTTTGCATGAAGGATCAGTACCAAGTCTAGTTGTGCATACCGTCGGCACACGTTGGTTGGCTCAATTTTAAGGTAGTTATGGCCCTTTGTTTTTTTACACTTATAAATTTTGTCCGCGCTATTTCTCTGTAACCATTGGGTGGATTTCAAAGAAATTTTGCATGAATGATCAGTAACAAGTCTAGTTGTGCATATCAAAGGGACACATTGGTCAGATCAATTTGTGCATATCTGACTGTGTCAAGCATTTGCTGGGGGTATTCATCACATTCAGTGATATTTCTTGTTTAAGTTTGATTGTGCAACAAAGTGGCAAGGTGAGCTTTTGTGATTGTTTTTTGTCGGTCGTCTGTTGTTTTGTTTTTTTGTTGGTCGTCCGTCCTGTTTTTGTCCGTCATACATCCGTGCGTATGTGTGCCCGTTAGACAATTCACCGTTATTACTCTAGCACTTTCAGTTTTGCTTTGATCTTTACCAAACTTGGTCAGAAGTTGATCTCAGTGAAATCTAGGTCAAGTTCGAAGTCTAAAGAGGTAAAAAACTAGGTCAAATAATAGGAAAACCTGGTTCACACTCTGGAGGTCACATTTTTGCTTCAATCAGCACCAAGTGTGGTCAAAATGTTTATCTTGATCCTTAAGGTCAAGCTCAAAGTTGGGTCATGTGGGACCAAAAACTAGGTCAAAAGGTCAAATAACAGGAAAACCTTGTTAACACTCTGTAGGTCACATTTATGCTTGAATCTTCACCAAGTTTGGTCAAAATGTTTATCTGGATGACTTTAAGGTCAAGTTCAAAGTTGGGTGTCATGTTGGGTCAAAAACCATGTCAATAGGTCAAATAATAGAAACACTTAATTAACACTCTAGAGGCCATATTTTTGCTTTAATCTTCATGAAGATTGGTCAAAATGTTTATCTGGATGACCTTAAGGTCAAATTCGAAGTTAGGTCATGTGGGGTCAAAAAGTAGGTCAATAGGTCAAATAATAGTAAAACCTTGTAACATTTTAAATGTCACATGTTTCTCACAATCTTTATCAAGTTTGGTCAAAATGATTACCTTGATGACCTTAAGGTCAAGATCAAAGTTGGGGCATACGGGGTCAAACATTAGGTAACTATGACAAATAATAAACACAATCTATATAACACCATAAAAGCCACAATTCTGCTTCAAATATGATCAAAATGATTATCTTGATGACCTTAAGGTAAAGTTTAAAGTTGGGTCATGTTTGGTCAAATACAAGGTCACTAGGTCCAATTATCTCGTTAATGCTTTAGAGGCCACATGTTTGCTTCAATTTTCTTGAAGTTGGGTCAAAATGTTTATTTTGATTTTCTTCAGGCCAGATACGAAGTTGGTTCGGACGTGTGAACCACTCGACCACACTGCCATCACATCGCCTTGATTCTTATAGCGATCCCCCTGTCACATAAGTGTGAAAACTTTCAATTGTCTATTTAAAACAAGTAGGCAATCAAGACATAGAAGTATATTGTGAACCATATTGAAAATTGGTCTAGAACCAAATAATGAAATACGTCATCCCCTATAAATAAAGTCGTTACCGGTAATAATTTATGATTTCAAAGTTTGGTTATGCTCTGCAGGTGAGCGCCACAAGATCTATGACCCTCTTGTTTCAAAAATTTTCATTTACCATAATTATCCTAGACATGAGTATAGCAAGGAGAATTTGACACGATCCTGACCTTTATGCATGAATATATTACAAGGTTCTTGCGTTGAATATATAACTTTCCGCAAGCAAATCATGCAAAATCGGTCCTTTGATTTGTGTTGGTCTTACACCTCGAGCGCCTTCGTGATACTTCCCGCTTATGAAAATACTCAACCGGGTATATAAATATAGACAATAAATCAGCTGTGAAATTATGCTAATAGAAGTTCGAGAGTCGTGTCAAATTCTCCGGACTATATGTTGTGGCAATTTTGCACTCAATTTGAAAAGTTATAGGTCCTGGACTGGTTTTGCAATTGACCTTAATTAAATTACAGCATTATGAAAAATGTGTGCACGTTTCTGAGTTGAAGTACTTGTAGCTTATAATTTGTAGGGTTACATAATATTAATGTTATAAAAATAATTTAAAAAAAAATGTGATCAAGTGCAGTGAAGTTTAATCACCTTGTTGAATAAAAAGAATTTCTAACTTGCCTGACTGCTCCATTCATGTAATTTAATTTAACCTATATAAGAGTCTTTTTATATGTAAAAATGACTATCTGGCTTGTACATAGGATGAATATAAAATATTAAATCAGGGTATAAAGTATCTGGTATAATAAAACTGTATGTTTCTGTTTGTTTAGTATGCAGTATATATATGAATAATAGTTTAAACTTAAGGCTCTGCTGAGCATTTTATCAATTCTATTGAACAAGTGTGGAAAGTCGCAAATGGAATATTCTTTTTTAACTCGCCTGAACATGCTCATGGTGAGTTATTGTGATCAGTCTGTGTCCGTCATCCGTCCTTCCGTCCGTCTTAAACAATTCATTCCAACGACTTCTCCTCCTAAACTGCCTTTTCAATATAATAAGCTTTGATAGAAAAGACAAATTGCTCACTGGGAGATAGTTTGAAAGTGCTATCGGCTTTATTCTGCAAAGATAGCTCATGAGTCTGTTTGAATAGTACATTTCTATCTTTGTGGTCATTCACAAATCGTTAGATCCAAAAGAAATTTCGAAATGGAGATTTGCTTGTAAGAAATATGACACCACTACTCACCAGTCATCAGAATTTACCTCTGCTGGGTACTCAGTGTAGCATTCATCGGCTTATATAGGGGTTCCACTAGCTTTTCAATCTGAAGGGTCATTTTGATACTTTTGACTAAATTTTACCAATTGATAGGCAAAATATCCATGATTTTAAGAGAAAATGACCCTTCTAACCAATATGTTGAGGGAATTGGAAATTTCAAAGGTCAAAGTCCCTACTCCTGAGTGCATTGGAACCCCTGTTATACCGTGTACATTTCATCATTGCTTTTGAGCCATTCTCATTAAAATTCTTTTTTTTTTATTTTTATGTTTCACCAAACATTGTCTTAATGTTTATTTTGGCTAATCAATATGCCATTAGATTGAACACTACTTAAATAGTTTATTGCAACTTAAAATATTTCATTCAAGTATACTCTGTCCGTTGTCTTCATGACTTTGACTGTTGACACCCCAAAATTTGGTCACAATCTTTGTCATTGTAAAATTATTTCAATTATAATAACGTCTGAATTGCAATTTACTGTGTCGGCACTTCAGGGCCATTGACCCTCTTATTTAATAACACTTTAATGAGATCATGTCATTTCTGAAATGCTTTCCAGTGTATCCAACCCAAGTACAGTTTAACACGTAGATACCCTGATGTTGTTTGGTTTGTCTTGATGCTGTACACTAGGCAAATTATCTTAGAACCAGTAAGTCTATAGGGTCTATCCAGATTCCTTGTATCAAACTGCTGTCACTCGCCAATCTGGTAGGGGTGGAATGACAACACCTTTACGACTGTAACATTGTTTTCAGTCAATCCCTCACAAACTACAATAGACTTGTTTAGAACGAGTTTCTTCTTGGAGTTTCCATGTTTCTTGACATACTTGTCAATATTTCTCTAACTGTATATTGTATGTTTCGTTACAGAGCAAAAGATGATGGACCTGTACTTACTGTCAGAGGAGATTCATATATTGGCAGCTGACAAATTACGTGACTGAAATATTGGGGTGTATTAACTATTACCTGTACGAGAGGCAGGTTTCTCATCATCTGCAAGACAGTGGTTATGTGAATATTGACACTTACGGAACCGGAACATTTAATTCTATAGAAATATGGACTGGATTCCATGGACTGTGTGAACATATGACCTCTTGTTCCATTTATGATGTAAACTGTGACTTAGCAGTGGAAAGGTGGTAGACAATGTACTGGTCATAACTGGTTTGACCAGGTGTGTTGCTAATCATTGCTGCAGTACTAGAGTGCACCCAGGATAATATGATATTTACAAACATTAATCGTTTTGGTCAACTGTTTAAAATTTGATTTTACAAATCACTAAAGTAAACAGATCAGGTCAGTATTGTACTCCAAACATCACTGATAAATCATGCACATCTCATTAATCCATCTTTATGGAATTTTATTTTCCCGCATTTCTCATTATCATGGGCGCACTATAGTATATCAAATATGACAAGTTTGAAGTCAAGTTTCTGTATAATGTATATATCTGAACTCATGAATTTAGCAAAGTAATAAGCATTTTCCAAACATAACTCATCAATAAGTCAATTTACATTTCTAGCGTAACAGAGTATCATTGGTTAAGTATATAGTATACCCTTTAAAATGTTGCACACAATCAGTAATTCTGTAAAAACATAAAGACCACCTCAATAATAAAACCCCTTCAATGCTTCAAATATTAAAATTAAGACCACATTTGTCAGGTCCTATTTGAATATTTCACTTTATTTAATCTCAATATTAAGACCATAAAGAGCAACACATTGTCAATAATAAGATCAGTGTTTGAGGGTCCCAAGGACACAGAAACATACTACTAAAGATTGGTGAGGTCAGGATAATTTTGTGTGTATTTGTGTAGACCGTGTACACAGTACAGGGGTCTTACTGAGGCACAATGCCTAATCCTGGAAATAAGATGAAAGTATGTTTCAGGTGCTATCATCCACATCCATTTACCTAAAAACTGATACAATGTACAAACATTGTTCAATTGTTAATATTCAGCTAATGAAATTTCAAATGACCATAACTTGGTTATTTCTTCGAATAATTTCATCAAATATCGTTTATATTCTGCAGAAAATCTCATTCTTTCTTGAGCAGCCAATTCAAATTATTCCTGAGTTGTAGGACCCCTGACAGTAACAGATCAATGGATATATTTGTAATACAGAAGAACGACAAGCAACGTTATACTTGTATGTATGTCATCTTCTACCATCTGTTAACGATACATCAAATAATTCATCTTGTAAATAAATCATTTCTAAGCACTCTATATTTATAATTTTTTCTCCTGACCAAGGTTTGCACAGGAGTTGAAAAGCACTTGAATTGACACTGCCAAAAAGAACTTGAAAAGTACTTGATTTTGGAAATCATAATGTTTGGTAAATTGGTTTAGAATTATAGTTTGATAATGATAGAAACAAGAAGCAATCACAGACAGCCATATCCCCCGCCGAAAGGAAAATATTTGTGCCAAAGATTATTGAGTACAAACAACATTTTAGCTCCATTATTCGTAGAATAAGGGGAGCTATTGCAGTCACCCGAGGGTCAGGGTTGGCGTAATGCTTATGTTAAAGTTTAGGTACAGGTTTTTAACCTCGTATATTTTCAAAATCCTTCGAGATATTGCTTTCATACTGTGCATACTTGTTCACCATCAAGACCCCATTGGACAGAAGTTGTATCTAAATAACATATAGGCCAAGTTTGAATTCATGTCACATAGGGTCAAAAACTATGTCAAATTATAGGCAAAACTTGTTAACACTCTATAAGGCCACATTTTTGCTTTAATCTTCATCAAGTTTCGTCAGACTGTTTATCTTGATGCAGGGATCAGTACAGATCCAAACTTAAGGGAGAAGTGACTTCTCTTTCCAGTGGAAATAGGGAGAAGTTTTCAAACACAGGGAGAAGTGAGGAGACATTCATTCGCATAGGTCTCGAAACAAACTGTTTTAGTTAAATAACACTATATATACACTCACAAGTGTTTGCTAATCTGGAATTGTTTTTGTACAATATTATAAGTTTGAGCAATAATTAAACTAAAATTTTGTATTATTACTCAAACAGTTTGTTTCGAAACCTCTATTAGCTGTCATAATCATGAAACACGTCAAAGTTCATAATTTTATTTTATAGTCAAGCGTAACAACATATGCAACCAAATTTTCATGAATCAATTTTGATAATATTAAACAACAATGTTGCCTAATGCTGAGAAAAAACTATTCAATGCATAATGAACAAACCACAAAATGTCAATACATGTGATGCATGATCAGCATTCAAAGATACACTCATACAGTCATTGTGTACACCATCTCAAATTGACAATAAATGTATGCTGAAAACACAACATCATTCGTGATTAGCAAACAACACTGTGTACATGTCATAAACACATTACTTTACTCCATAGTTCATCTGTCCATAGTTATCTGGAGTTCACCATGTCAATACACAACTCATTTACTATAGATTTTTCTGTTTTTCATTAATTTCCACTTTTTCAGAGCACTAGAAAAGTCAAATTGTTCAATTTCGGGGCAGTCTTCTGAAATTCTCATTAAACTGCCTAACAACTTATTACTAAGTCTCGTTCTGAAATTGTATGGTCATCAATAGTTCTAACATTGAGCTTGTTTTATATGAACCCAACACAAGTTGCTTAAAATACTGGGATGCACACATCTTTGTTTAACCCAAATTCTTCCTTGTAGTGTTCAATCAATTTACTCATTTCTTCCAACCCATGTTTTCCTACTTTCTCACTTCAAGCGATGTTTGAAGGGATCATTACTTTGAAGTTCTCCAATATATCTGTGTCATTCAAAAGTGCTGATAAGTTTTCACATACGTTCTCTATGTAGGTGCTACTCACTTTATCTAAGACATGTTTCTGTTGTGTGAAGTATTTTAAGGATGGTGTGTAAGATATATCCTCATCACTATCAACGTCACTATCACCATCGTCACTATCATCAAATCCTTGGAAGGCGTAATTCTCAGCAATCCCTTCCTTCACCGATTTACTGGAACTCTCGGACATGGGGCGTGTGTAAACTATCCTATCTTCCTTGAGGAAACTGGAGAGCTTGGTGACGAAGACCCCTTCCACTTCTAACAAATCTTTCAGGGACAGGATAGTTGCATGGACCTCGGGTTTTATTGTTGAAAAGCGACTTGAGACTAATTAAGGCGCCATCTTCACCAGGATCGCCCTCTGTGCCATTGGCTGTGATCACCTTAAGGTCAAGTTCAAAGTTGGGTCATGTGGGGTCAAAAACTATGTCAATAGGTCAAATAGTAGGAAAAACCTTGTTAAAACTCTATAGAGGCCACATTTTTGCTTAAATCTTCATGAAGTTGGGTCAAAATGTTTATCTTGATGACCTTCAGGTCAATTTCGAAGTTGGTCATGTGGGGTCAAAAACTAGGTAATTACGTCGAATACTGTATAGCGGGTATATTTCACGGGGTCCATAATTCGCGTTATCTGGATCCTTTTGAATTCACGGTGTCTTGATTTCGCGCAAACAACCTCGACCGCGAATTTAAAACCTTGTTGGTAAACATGAAATGGGAGGTCAATCTTACGTAAGTTACACCTTGGAAAAAAACCAAACAAACAGAAATTGATTGCTGAACACGGCAATTTATAAAGCTTAAAACGTACATGCAATATTGTAAGAAAACCGGGCGTAATGACAATTTAAGTGTTCATTAATGAGTGTTGATTTATTGCGAACATACGTACGTTTTCACAAGTCCCATATTGCTATCATAGTCCATAATTAATCAAACAAGTCTGAAAATTTAAAACTGCCGATACGCTATGTTATTACGCATGCAAAATCAAACCAACGCTTCCGATATGCCGGAATATATTACGTCATTTTCTCAACACAGTGTGTACACATGCTGCGTCTGAGTTATTTAAAGCGTTTGATCTTGTTGGGGCACATAGGGAAACTTTTTTGTATACAGAGAAGTCAGCCGTATTTATAAGACTATATAACCCCCTGTCTATGATTTATTTATGCTCCCCCCCCCCCCCAGTATAACATATAAGGGCGTGTGCTTCTGTCCTTCCAAATGTGTTGATTTATAAACGATTTTCGGGATTTACAAATTACACAGTAAGCTTATTTATTTTGTTCATAAATCGCTCGTTGCGTTTCGACTGTTACTTTAAACGGTTTGTTATAATACAGTACAGGTGTTCGATGGCCGAGTTGAGAAAATGTACACAAACTTATACTTTTTCGGCAAAAAAAACGTTTTGCAAACAAAATCGTTGAATTAACACATTTGATGCACCTGCTTATAATTAACACCTTTTAACGTTGTGAAAACATGATGCACGTATGATATTTGATACACATGCATATATTTTACACACGTTTTACAAAGATCTAATTTCGAATTATATTTTGTAATTTATTATAAGTCTTATTGTCGTATTTTACTTAACCGACGTACTCCTTGCAAAGTCATTGGGTCAACGTTGGTTTTTAATCATGAATTGTCTCCCTTTGTAAAATTTGTATATTTACGAGGTGAATATTTCGCTGGGTTTAGATTTTGCGCTATCGATGTTGACCGCGAATATAGCGAAAATTAGACCTCCGTGAAATATACCCGCTATACAGTAATAGGAAAAACCTGTTAACACTCAGAAGGCCACGTTTTTGCTTTAATCTTCATCAAGTTTGGTCAAAATGTTTATCTTGATGATCTTAATGTCAAGTTCAAAGTTGGGTCATGTGGGGTCAACTTCGTATTTGACCTATATTTCATTGAGATATAACTACTGACCAAGTTTGGTGAAGATCAGAGCAAAACTGAAAGTGCTAGAGTGTTAACGGTGAATTGTCTAACAGACAGACATACTGTCGTACAGACGGACATTCTTACAGAAGGGTTTTATGTGGCTACTTTACGCAATGAAGGTAGTCATGTGTTTAATTTTAGCCACATTAACCTAAATTTTAGCCACGTAAAACAAAATTCTACTTTCGGTTTTACTAGTTTCAATGGGTTTGTCCATAAAAAGTAGCCACCTAAGCATTACTTTGTGGGCGCGGACAGACGGCTTACAACAAACAAAAAACAATCACAAAAGCTCACCTTGCCACGTTGTCACAGGTGAGCTAAAAAGTACAATGCCGATTAGAATAAAAATTTGTATATCTTCATAATAAACCTTATCTCATAAATCAAAACAGAATGTTTTATCAACAGAAGGACTGGTGTACATTGCATTTACTTCCAATTTAAAATTGTAAATCTAAAACAGAAGAAATACATAAGGGTGGTTCAACTGTGTAGAACAGCAAAAGTTAGCTATCGGTCCAATATAACTACATTTAGTAACACACCACGGCAATGACTATTGCAAATATATAATGAGGCCCAGACATCAATGTTTATGGGATTAATATTTAAGCTGACCTTGGGTTGCTGAAATATCTAGAGAAACTGTGTAGAAACCTTGTAAGAAAAACATCTATATACAAAACATGTTTGTACAAATGACTAATGAAATCAGAAGAAGGGCCAAAGCTCTATAAGTCTTGTTGATCAATCAACTTTTATTTAAGGTTATGAGGGTCCAGTCTGATCGCTAATGGACTATACTGTATTTGTGAATTTCTTCTATCAATGTTTATTAAATTTGAGCTTTTACAGCTTCAAACATTGATATTGAAAGTCCCCTTCTTTACACTACAGGCACATCAAATTTCTTAACATAGTTTATTATCTGCACAATGATGTAGTCTATTATCTGCACAATGGCATAGTCTATTATCTGCACAATGATGCAGTCTATTATCTTCACAATGGCGTAGTCTTTTATCTGCACAATGACGCTAAACCAGCATTGCACCTTCAAGTAAATGAGGACTGTCCTCACAGTGAGTAAAACCCCTTGTGTTCCTATTTTAGAACTGTTCATAATTATATAACAAGGCATCTTGCGGAAATTACACTCATGTCATTTCCTCATATGAGTACATCAAGTATTGTTGCCTTTTCCACTACTTTCTTCCACATAAAGTTGCATCTAAAATGAAACAAAAACATCACACATCAACTAATTCACAAATCAATTTATATGTCTTCCATGTTTATTTTGTTGATTTATTGTCAGAAGGTGGATCGTTAAACAAGTTTTACAATTTTTAATCACTCTCGACACCTCATTTCTGAAGGTATCCATTGCCACAAATATATCTGATTAAACAGTTCTTTATTCTAGCCCATTGACTGCTACCTGACCAGAACAACTGACCAAAATCTGGCTTTGAAGGCCAGCAGTCAACCACTTAGTTGGTTACAATACTGAAGTTTAAATTCAGATAGACACATATAACTGGGATTTTTCAGTTACAATTCTGAAGTTTACAGTCATGTTAACTTATATAACTGGGATTTTTGTCATTTTCTAGCTATGGTAACATTCCTAAATAGCGCCAGGCTAGCTTAGTCGACTGCTGGACTTTTCCAGCATATCCTGGTTGCATTTCCTAAGTTGAGCAAGTTATTTTTCCATGATGTTAGCTAGTCATGTTCCCAACATGTGTAGTTGTGAGTTGCTAGCATAACAGCAAGAGAATGGCGGGTTTCCAAGTGCTGGCGGAATGATATGCCGGAACTTGATATTAAATTCCAGGCAAACTAGAAAATGGCTAAGCATAATAATTGAAAAATGGTATAGAACCCTTGCTATTTAGAATCGGCCAAGAGTTATCTTTGACAATTAACATTTCTTGAACAAGGCAAGAAGACGTGTCTTCAAGGAATCTTTACAGACAATGAGTGTCAGATTATTTTCATCACATTGCAAAATGTCGGATATGAAAAATTCAAGCAGACAACATTACTTTTCACGCTAAAAATGCTGCTGACGTTATCAATTGTTCTTACACAGTCACTTCGGATAACAAATGATTTGGTCTTACATTGAAGATAACGTGTGAAGTCAGGTTGCTAGACCTAACGTGTTCTGATGCCTCTCATTCATTAATAAACAACAATGTTGTATTAATACTGCAGCACACAGACAACACAAAGCCACACAGAAACGATGGAAGTGCCTATAGCTTCCTAGGTAAGAGTCAGATATAGAACAAACCATCCATATCCACAAAAATGGATATTTCAAGGAAGTCTGCAATGAATTACATACTGCAGACTTTGAATATTGTGCATAATTAACCATCAAGGGAGGTAACTATGAACACATGATAACACATACATACCTTGAGCATATGATTATCTGATGTTTTCAATGGCACTAAAACTGGATCTTCTAAAACTGTCTGTTTTCTATCAGCAGGAACCCAGGTGAAGTCCTGAAATTTTTCATTCCATGTTTACTAATACTTGTTGGGGAATTAATTCTGTGGATGTAGCCAGACTCAACTATGAAATCAAATACCCAACAAACGAATGTATCAGTTAATATGCAAAATGGCAAGTGAAAATTAAAGAGGCCACCAATCTTTTTAAGCTCAGATATTTAGGTTAGCATAAGCCTCATGAGACTACGTGTTGGAAAGTTAACTTGCAGAATAAAGGTTATCACTACCATCCAATTTTTGAAGGTTATCAACTAACTACAAAGCTTCAGGGTGTCAATTTTCCTGATTTATCCGGAATTCCAAATTTATCATTCCTGAAAGAACAAAGGCTTCTGACCAAAATTAAAGTTATTTGAGGAAAATATCTCAAGAAACGGCAAAGTTATTGTCAATTCAATTTGCTCCGAAGAAATTTCTTTATTACAAACTGAGTTAATTATGGAAACAGTGTCATTGAAGGCCTCTTGTTTGGCAAAAATGGTTGGCTGCATACAATTTTCCTGATTTTTAATTTGGTCCTGTTGATACCCCTGTTAAGGTCAGACTACTAGATTTAAAAAATTATTTGAATTACATCATGTTTTTGAAAAGTGCATTTTGTCTAACCTACACTTATACATAAAGGATATAGATCAAAACCTGACATTAAGTTTAGTAACAAATAAGTACTCGGATTACCCGGTATATAAAGATTCACAGTAGGTCTAAGACAGAACGTAATAGATGAACAGTATTAGCCTTTAATTGCCAAACCAATTAAATTTTTAGTAACATTTAGAAAATAAAATGTGAACTAAGTCACAGAGGTAAGTGTATGCACAGGAAACACCAGATTTCATCCCTTGTGAACTCATTCTGTCTATATAAACACTCATTATCGATTCATGAAGAAATCATGCTCCAACTGTCGCATGATTTTACTGGCACATGTTTTATTTCGCAAGCAAATTTATTTTGCACACTGTACGTAAACATGTACGGTTAGCTACACATACAGGTACAAATTGTTTTTGCAACCTCTATTACCGGATATAGGGATACTTCAACAGCTTGGTTAAAAAGACAACACAAAAACAAACCTGAAATGAATGTGTTTGTATAAATTCATCGGCAGTTGATTCTTTAGTATGAACGTGGACTGCCCATGTACAATCTGAAAATATAACCAACAAACTATAACACTAATCTAACATGAACTATGATTTTACCTACTGTAAATCGCGAGGATGTTGACACGCGAAATCATTATTCTTGCAAAGAGTTCGCAATACAAAGTCAAGATTTGGACATTGCCAATGATGCAAATTTAAAATTCTAGCGACCAAAATAATCAGGTGTCCACTTACAAAAGTTTGACTGTATATAAGACAGGCGATTGCTCAATTCAGATGACCACTAACACAGGTGTATACTTACTTTGTTGTAAAGGTTTGAGCAATGATTCGGCTATATTAAGCTTCAGTAAGAATCCTCTGAGAGCATCCTCCAATCTGAACAAGTATTTATCATCACTGAAACAAATATAATACAAAAAATTGTATTTTTAAATACAGAAAAAAAACAGAGACCAAAGATCATCCTATGACATTGTCTTTGCTATATGAAATTAAGAAGATCTGTATTTAAAACCTAGACCACTAAGGCTTCACCAAAAATCATCAAATGCCTTTGTTATATAATTATGAAGACCTGTACTACCTGACTGAACCACTGTAGACTTGCCAACCAGTTTCATAGATAATGTCATCATTCTGAATTTCAGCACCATACCACAGGTGCAAGACACAAAATAAAATTTGGCTATATAGACCAACATCGATTTTGTGTCTGACACCTGTGAACCATACCCTCTCATTGTGAAATATTCAACAGAAAACAACCAATTAGGAAAAAATGATGTTTTGTGATAAGGAAAGGTAAATGGTACTGGTAAAGTAACAATAAACTCATCTGTACAAAAACTAGTAATCAAACAAACTGCCTTGAGATAGCTTAGTCATAGTGCTACTACCACTTTGAGTGTGTGAGGTAACAGATTCAATCTCAGACTGCATAATACCGAGGGCAATATAAAAACGGTACTGGTCAGTACTTCTCTATGCTAGATGCACAGTGTTTAAGAGAAAGCAGCTGTCTCCCTCATATTCTCATGGTGATAGATACCATCCAGAATGAGGTGTCAAAAGTGATAAATACAAGTGGTAAAAACTTGTTTTAATATCACCTTATAATAAATCTTAATAAACAAACCTCTGTTCGGATGGTGTATGCCCAATTTCAAATACAAATCTTTCTACAGGATTTCCAGTATTGTCGAGTATAACACAGGTAACCATGGAGATACCGCCTCTCATCATCACGACCTTCACACTATCAATGACCTTGCTAATATATCCAGTCACATCAGGATGTAAACACATCTAGAAATAAATTTCATCATTTGTTCAGTGCAAGGTGCAACAACAGGCTGGGTTATTTAGCATGCATCAACAAAGTTATTGGTAAGATGAGTGTCAGTAGTTACAAGGTTAAAATTTACAAATGAGAAATGATCCAGAAATAAACCTTGTGCAACTACATAAATATATGCATTAAAAGTTGTAACTTTAAATACAATCTGCACTAAAATACCTTTAGAGATAAGTCTGTCTGTAAGGATCACCTGTGGTAAAAGTGTTCTGTCAGGTGGTCTCCACAATAATCATTAGAATGGTATGACGGGAGATAAAATTGGTGGTCTTGGCAGACAAATTTTGTCAGAGTTCCCATGAATATTCTGACACAAAATTTCCTGACTTTCCCCTGATTTTTCCCTGACCAAAGAGCAGTTTTCCCTGACTTTTTAGTGCAATTGGGCACCAAAGCATCTTTTTGTTTGGGTAAAATATATGACAATAAAGATAGCGAAAAGGAAGCTATATTAGCTTTATATGGAACAAAAAAGTTTAAGTCAACAGTTTTAGGACTGATGATTGAATTCAGTTATTATAATCTAGAATTATCCTGGGCCAGCATACTCTAGCAAGGATTATTTTTAGTTTTTCATAGGAACTGGCACTTATTGACAGCTAAAATGGAGAATTCCTTGACTTTTGCTCAATTTTCAGATTTCCCTGACTAATTTTAAAATTCGCTGACTTTTCCCTGACCGTGGGAACCCAGTTTGTAACAGTGATCTTTGTTTGCGGATAGTCTTCAACACAGGGTTGAATGTACCTGCATTATTCTAACTGCATTCATTATCACATCAATCAAAACAGTAAACAAGATAATATATACATCTAAAGACATAATTAAGCCATTCATGTGAATGCCTAGTGAATATTACTGTCTATATATATGGTCGGTCATCAAATTATAATCTTGAAGTAATTTTAGTAAGTACAAATTTACCTGTACTGGTACATTATACTTTTTTCTACGTTCAAACACACCAGACGGGTACAATCCACGGTTATATAAGATTAAATGTATGCTGACTTCAAGGAATTCGGCAAAGATATTTGAGGATACTGAAAAATCAAAACATTTTGTAATTATTGTAAAACATAGCACTTTAAATGGAGGAAGTCAGCTATTCAGAAACAAGCGCTTAAGAAGAAATACTAAAATATTTAATGGCCAATTCACTGTACTTGGTTCACATACGAGGATACTGAAAACATGTCAGTTATGGTCCAACATTCTTCTCTTGGTGGCAACTCTACCTCCTAATGTTGTCCAAATTCCTAAAATATGACACCATCTGACAATAGCTCACTCAAAGGCTTCATCTGGTTTTGTTAACAGTTCAAACGGTGCAGTTGACTTGTTGTTTGATATTTTCGTATTTTGCTTTAAAATATACAGTGCTTTAGTTTTAATCAGGATTGATATCTATGTTATATGTTGTATCCTGTTGTCTTGTATATCCGTGCTTCTTTTAACAGTTTCATCAACGCATGCGCTCGCACATCTTAGGTCATTTTTTGGTCATACTTTAGGGTAATTATACTAAAATAACAGTGCAGCTCATATACATTTAGTCAGAGATCCATATCTAGCAGGGGCATAGCCAGGCTTGATTTGAGATTATGCACACAAGCCTTGAAATTGCCTTAGTTGGTGGTCCTCATGATTTTGGAAATTTTGGACTTCTAATGCTGTTTTGGCCATAGTTATATTTTTACTTTTCAAATTAATCATACGCCCATGCGTACGTCCATATTGCTAGGCTACACCCCTGTCTATAGTACCATCAAGTAACCTGAAATTGTGATACCCTAGTAATCGTTATAGTGGAACTACTTTCAATATCTTTATTGATAGTTAAGTTATGATGTCATTAGCGAGAAAACCGAATGTAGGAATGTCAAAGTTGACCTTCTAATCCATAAATGAATCAAATAGTATTTCATGAACCTAAGAACTAAGATAATTACAGATCCATCGCAAAATATGTCAAATTTTGTAATGCCAAATAGTTCCAATCGATTTACATTAAAACAAAGATCATACACCCATGGATAGGCATGTCTAAAAATAGCCATATTATGACTTGAATACCAATAATGCATTGCACCCGCTTCGGTAATTATCGACCATGTGTTAAAACCCCAAAACAAAGTGATTTCATCATTTACAACAGATAAAGAACATCCCAAAGATTACAAAAAATAACAATTTATAAGAATAAAAGCCGTAAATAAGATTCCTTAGGGATCAGAAAATTAAATCTTGGAAGCAATCCAAAACCCGCCGATTGAAAAATCATCGACCCAGAAAGGTCACAGAAAAATTGGTTTATTTCAGAATTGACAGATGAATCGTCAGATTTATTTATACAACAACATTCCTAACAAATAATGGATGCAATCAAAACCCACTTTCGCTAAATTTGACCAAGGGTTGCTTTAAATTAATCCAAATATTTCGCAGGTTAAAAGCTTTACATATCCAAGATGGTAGCGACTAGCCGTAAAAATAGCGTAATCGTGAAAATCACTTACAAGTTTGTCGATCGCCCAATTTCTTTTCAATATGGCGGCCTATATAGGCGATATAATGAGGGTCCAATGAAGTTACTTTTCCATCTATCGTATTCTTTGATTAAAATTATGCCGCATGATCGATTTCATATCAATTTACTTAAGCCATCGTCTGTTTATTTACACTTTTCCACTAAAGGTCATGGTCAAAATGGACTGGTTTCTCAATTTATGAATAAAATCAAGGGAGACAAATTATGTTTTTTATGCACACTCCAGTGACGTCATTAAATGGTCGGCATTTGTGATAATTGTCCAAGAATTTTGTTGACATAGAGGATATTTGTGTTTTTCGGTGTAAGATCGAATGTTATTTCACCAAGTGAGCAGCTGACGCAATATTTTCACGAGTGGCGTAGCCACGAGTGAAAATTTAAGTCAGGTGCTCACGAGGTGAAATGACTTTCAATCTTACACCGAAAAACACAAAATTTTAATATTCTATTTATTTAATGCGTTATTTCAATATTTCTGAACCAATTAGCTACTAATTGAATTTTATTGCCCCGTATGGTGCCTCTTAATGCTGACGTGACGTCATTTTCAAAGCGCGTGCTGACGTACGATCAAATAGATCACCATAGAACAGTCGATTTCCGACGTAGTTTCCGTTTATATGGTTCACTTCTTTGTAGTTTAAGTAAATATGTTGACTTTTATTATAAAGTGTAGTTCTGATGGAAGAAAACGACTTTTTCATTTTGTATACATACGCTATCTAGATAATGTAATACAGCAGCCACTGTAAGCAAGCTAACCGTTAATCATTTGAGTAATAAACTATTCCGAGTTCATGTTTGATTATGACCATGTATTTTAAAAGTTTTATTCAAAATACATATTTAAATTACTACTGATACAATACATTATTATTATTCGGCTGCATAGCCTCAAAAATTTGGGCGCCCCACAGGGATTTCAAAAGTACAAAATGTAGTCTGTTTGAGTGAAATTATCGCCAGTGAAATCGGATTATAATTCACTGATATTCCGCGGTAAACCACTTGTTAGCATTAAATAAACTGCTTGTATCTGTTTTCTTAATAATTTTTCTACATTTTTTTACGTTATAATCACAAGATGATGTGCATTCGATCATTTATTGCCCGTTATATCCTTACCCTAACGAAAACCGGTGACTTGACGGTACAGTATAGTGTTGAGGAATTTTAATTCGGGGAACTAAGATAGGCTGAGAAGTAAAAAAACAGCTTGAAGAGCCTCCCAATTATAGTCGATTTCGATTGTTTGTGAGTATTTTGTTATCATAAATAAGATCTAGGTATATTTGAGGTTAATATGCAGAGCAAAGCACGAATTTCCTGAGAACAGAGAAGTCACGAAAATACGAGACAATCTAGTTGTCAGACTGTACCATTACAACGGCACAAAGAATAAGTAAATAAAAAACAGAAATTCAACCTTGTGTGACGTTCACATTCGTTTCCATTTTTAACGAGGCAACAATGATGCTGACAATCTTCAATTCATCTCCCTCTAAGCGTCCATTACAACACAAATGGTAAATTTATATAAAAGGGAAGTTACTCTGCAATTCTTGGTTGAACTAAATTCCTGTAATCCGTTCATGGCCCGTATAAATGAACGAAATACTGAGGTCCGTATGCAGACGATGCTTTATCGTTCTTATTGTTACTCATACATGTCTAAACATGTTTATATAATTTGTTGTATTCATTGTCATGAATCAGCGTTTAGTCAGATATATTTTAATGTAGATCTACTCATATACATAAAGAAAATTTAAGTAGATTTTACCTGTATATAGTATCATGACACAGGATAAAAACAAGTTAACAGCAAACAAAACACTTCATCTTCCTCAAACGATACATCAAAACAAAACATAAAATTCCTCGCTTACAAAACTTTAGGTCAACATTAACAAGCTGGAAATGATACAAAGACAAACTACTAGATTGTTCGAAAAGGATTACTCCCTTTAAAAGTCCTACATACCAAAATATCAGCCCTCCAGAATACACTAGGATGGACCTCCCTCGAGTACAGACAAGCTAGTTTCCTACTACAAGATTATTAATTATATTGTATGTACATCTCTCCTGGCCTATTTAGAAGTCTGAGCCAGGTCAACAAGTCATAAGCACGCCAATAGTCTCTGCCAACTGGGACTTCTTCAAGTTTTCCTTCTCCCCCATACCACCATCCTGTTTCCTCCATTTTACTTCGCTGCGCTGTGCACGACCCCAGGTGTATTTCATCTCGGTTAGCTCTGATGTGACTGTTCTTTGCCAGGTGTTTTGCCAGGAATTCCTGGTTTCCTCTTATGAGACATAATGCTGTTTTTACAATGGGTTGTTGTAGCATTCTTAGAACATGTCCGAGTAGCCATCAAAATCTTCTTTGTCTGATTTCTGTTGTTATATTCTTTGAGTTGCTCATTTTGAGAAAACTGCTGTTACTTGTTGGGCCAAACTATTTTATTGATTTTTCTTAAACAGCTGTTGTGAAATACCTCTATTTTCCTTACACCGGATTCCAGGACTGACCTGCTTCTAAACCCAACCCATAGAGCAGTAGACCCTAGTTGTATGTTCATGTACTGTCGAGTTAGCAAATTATACAGTATGTGAGTAGATTATAGAAAGGGGCGTAACAACATGTGAACATTGAAGAGGTCATGATTGGATTGTCTCTCATTAGTTGCATCATTTTATAGCTATATCAACCGATGAAGTCGGTATGATAACAGTTACTTGCTCATCCTTTGTGGGGGGTAAGTGCCAAATGCACAGCAAAATTTGGCACCAATATAAAACAGAGAGAAAATATAAACAAAATAAAGCATGTTTTAAAGCTTGATTGAATGCTTACACCAAGTCTTCCATCGACCAAGCAAACATTTATAATATACTAGTAATTAAACTATCCTCGGAACATTATGTATGTTGAGTAAGCAAAGTATATATGAACCCTTATACAACATTTATAAAACAATTAATGTCACATGATAAAATGATCTCCTTTTTCGTACTTCGAGAACGTAAAAGTGTACCACTCTGTTATTTTTCATACCCTGATGAAGGCTATGTGTCCATAGCCGAAACGTTGGTTTATTAAAGAAGATTAACCCATCTGCTTGTTGGTTGTTTGTTCCACATATTCCTTTATTGTTTACAACATTTATAAAAGATTAATTGCTTGGTTCATTGTGCGATGTAGTAAGGTAAGGACATGTACGATATATGTGAACTGGGTGAGGACATACATACACAAGGCAACACAGACAACAGACCAACAGACTGATGCCACACAAAATGTGATCACAATACTGCAACAGGACCAAGATGCTTCCCCGAGTACCATACCACGACATAAATGTCTGCAACTGATAATTTGAGCATGCCGCACATAATGGCAATGATTCCAAGACAAATGTTGATGTGGTTCCTATCTTTGGTCACATGGGAATCGGATGCCTGTTAATGAGTAATCTAATCTGGTGTCAGAATTTCTTAGAATTGCTGATTGTACATAATATATGTCAGATATTCTGATTTTTTCTTGGTCAATATTAATGATCGTGTGTTTCCTCCTTTGTCAATATTCCATGTAAAAATTCTTTAGAAAGTACTGGAGGTATGACTTTAATAGTTTCTTGGCATTTAAAATAAGATCACGTTTTGGTCACCATGTAATGAGTATGGTATGCAGTGGATACAAATGGTGTTAACTTCAAGCAATTTCTTCGAAATGAAGTGAACTTGGGATAAACTCCAGCATGAACAAGCCGCTAACAGTCCAACAGTCAATATCGTTGCTTTCAGATGAATTTCCTACTTTTTATCCATGTTCTGTCTGATTGTTTTTGTTTTAAGTTGACCACTTTTGTTGTTGTCTTTCAGATGTTATTGGCCTACTTTGAAACATGTAATAAAAGTGGCACAATGCTAAAAGACACCTTACTATTCATCATGTATGAATTTATCACATAAATTAAGTTTAGACCTTTCTTTGATAGGAAGGCATAGTTTCAGTCAGTTTGGCGATACGCTTTTTTAGGTTTGTACAAATTAGCAAGTGCTTATCAAACATACACTATGACTAAACTAATGAATGGATTTCAACCGAATTTTAACAAAGAGACGACAATAGTCTAATGATACACATGTCAAGTTTGAAGCACGATAACCCCAAAAATACAAAGGTATGCATGGAATTGCATTTTTTTCCGAACACCCCTCGTAGATAATAAACTGAGTATATAAAGAAACTTTTCTCCATAGGGTTACATGTTATTCTATAGCTTTCTTCAATGGTCACACAGAAAAATGATTTTAGTGTTTTGATTGTTAGCATATTAAAGTTGTTTTTGTAGTCTGTTTTAAAACTTTACATTATATTATTAAGCCAAGAGTTCTGGGAAGAAATTGCTGATTGCGTCATTTCCTGAGTGACATGTGAATACAGAATAAGAATGAAAGCAGAGATACTTAGGAACAAGTAGGCTCAAAAATGGCTGGTATACATAGCACAGGAAGAAAATGGCAGGCTGACCAAAACTATCGGTTTAACATGTATCTTTATAGAGCAAATGTAACATGTACATTGCTTTTTGTTTATATTCTGCCAATGATCTAAATATACAAAGATCGGAATGATGTACCAAAATCTCACAATTAGAGAATTGCAAGGGCGGCTTTAATGTGGACCTGAAATTTGTCTTTTATTTAAGGTGAAAAGCTAGAAATACTGGTTTGCATTTTGGAGCTTCTTTCACTCGCAAAAAAACTTTTGATACATGTTGTTCAAATAAACACTCCATTTTTTCTAGGTTGCTACTTTTGCTCAATTTTCCTAAAAAGGAGAGACAATTTAAACCCCCCCCCCCCCCCCCCCCTTACACCGAAAATCCTGAATCTGCCCTGAATTGGCTGCCGTAAATAACAGAAAAATTGTTGAGAAACAGTGTTACACTTAAATAAACAATAGGAAACAATACAGTAACAACAAAATGTATACTATCATTTATTTTGTAGAAATATTCCATTCATAAACAAACATATACATGTAGACAAAAAAACATAGACAAAAATATCACAGTATAAATATATTATTTTAGCAGTATGATATGAAATGCATGGTATCCAAGACTGCAGTTTCTTAACAATATTGTCACTTATATTTTTAGGCTTACCATTATCTTTCATTTTGATATCCTCAACTTATTTTGAATTAAAAGTAGTCTTGCAATACAATATGATAAATAAAGCGAGAAAAATGTAACATAACCTGTACAAATAAAATTATGTCAAAAAGTGACATAATTTCAATACAAATCTCAAAAATAATTGAATCCATACACTTTTCTTTCAATGTTTGAATGGTCTTATTAACAAAGCCCAATCTACTATTTTGGTCAAACTATGCTTTAAAATTCTCACAACATGTCGATCTTGTAGTTTTTGAAAGAAGAATGACTTTGGCGAGAATTATAACTTTTTCGCTGGCTTAGAATTAGAAGGTCATAAGTACAAAATCATTATTTTGAGAAAACAAGAAAAAGTGTCAATACCTACTCTTTAAGCTTTTAAAATTCAATTTGGTCAACATGACCACATCAGATTTTCATGAAAATAGGATCATAAGAAGCGCCTTGAGATGCAGATTTCAAATATGCATGAGTCTTACAAGGTAGTACTTACAACCTTCTAACTTGATGGGTAGAGAACATGTGTAAAGTCAGTGATTGTGTTATTTGAAGAAGAAGTGACACAGTATTTTATAAGATAGAAACATTAATCAGCCTCCTCATCCTCCTCTTCATTATCTGATCCTTTCTTGCTCTGTAATAGAAATAGTCTATATGGTAAACATTTGTCATACTTGGTACGCTACTTGGTACGCCTTCGTTAGGGCGTTTGCACAAAGAATACGTGTTTTGCAGCAAGTTGCTTGTGAGATGGGGAAAAACTCCAAATAATAGAATTTGTTCAAACTTAGTATATTGATAATGCATCATAAAATTATACACAATGTATTAAAAACAGAAGAATGCAAAAATAATCACAGGTATAAGAGTTATAGAGGTCTAGAATCATTTGAGTAACCCCTACCCCTCCCAACCACTGTATGTGTCTAAACATACAAAGGTGCATTTTTATAACAATAAGCACACAATAGTCTGCAATACAAATTTCTATTCATCCAAGCTCGTATATTTCTAATATAATTTTTACAACACATGTTAAGTTGTTGATTCTTCTATAAACACAATATTTACATTAAACTGCTTTTTTTTATTTATTCATTCAAAACTTTAATAGATAAAATAAAGATATAAAGCTATAAAATAATTCACAAATGTTGATATTCCAGAAACATATGAATTCATGGAATGGTCACTCAATATGGTAGCACACAACATTTTTAGAATATAGCTAGAACCATTCCCAGTACAAAGTGCGGTTGACAGATCAAACCCAAGACATCAAAGTGGACCATGACGCTCTACCACTAGGTTATTGAGGCGGTAATGTGTACAGTTAATTCTACATGCTTAAATAACATGCATTGCATTTTGAAACATCAGTAGATAACACAGTACATGAAATTGCTTATACCATTACAATATTCCCATACCACCGCACACGATGTTCCAAAACATTTTGAATCTGAAAATCTCTCAGAGATTCAGAGACTAATAAAGGGTGGAAAACCTGTCAGGCTGAAAGTAGACCCATCCGACAAAAAAGTCAATAGATATATAGACATAAAGGATGTGAAACATTCAGACTTGCTACAGTTGAAAGGTTTGTGTTGAAAGGTTTATAATTACAAGTTTCTTGCACTGAATATATCAATTTCTGCAAGAAAGTCTTGCCTAATTGGTCATGCAGATTAGTGTGTACTTTTATTTAGAGAAATATTGAATAAAGGCTACAGAAATCTAGTGATCGACACAATACTATCGTTCTGACAGTTTTATGTTTCAAAACAACTGACATGTTAAAACTGGTTTCCAAACACCTTACTTGTTAAAACTGGTTTCCAAACACCTGACATGTTAAAACAGGTTTCCCAACACCGGACATGTTAAAACTGGTTTCTGAACACCTGACATGTTAAAACTGGTTTCTGAACACCTTACTAATGTTCCTGCAAAGTTTCACCACCTTAGCTTTGGGAGATGATAATGTATGCAGCCAGAATTAATATTCTAATTTAAGGCTTAACTTTTTGTTTGCAGCGATACATGTGAGACTACCTCTGGGTTACCCAGTTCATCTCTAGTTGGGTGGGAAACACAGAAAAGCATTTCAGACCTTGATTTTTTATCGTAGTAAAGAGCTATATCAACTCAACCACCGTGCACCACAGGGCTTTAGAAATACAAACAAGTTTTCCATAACCATGGTAGTCACTGTGTGACACATACACTGTTAGATACATTATTACACCATTTATCACACTTAGATCATTACAAAGCACTAAATGTTAGTTAAGATTGTGCAGAATGAATCATTTTAGTCAACTGACACCTGAAAGATGTTATTAAAGCTGAATCTATCAATTCTACAATGTTAGGACAAAATCACTAAACACTAATCTCAATCCACCTATTTATATCTTACATGTAGATCATGTGACAGTCATGTGATCAAACAAGAAATTTAATCCTCAGCAGCTTGCTGTTCTTCAGCTTCAGCCTGGTATACAAAAAAAGCATTGATGACAACATCCAATGATGCCTTGTAGAAAGTAAAAACTGACAAACAGATTAAAATTTTATAATGAAAGCTAAAATGTTCTACTCATTAGCCCATATTTTGCCGCATTCAAACACTTACATAGTCAATTATAAAGAACACATGCAATGCTTATATTGAACAGGAATGTACAGATTTTAACATCACTCTAAAAAGACTGAGGTTATTCTGAAATTTTTTTATTAATAAGACCAAAATAAAAACAACCCATATACATGTAGATGCCAGGATGTACAGCCATTAACATTGCTCCCAATCATCATTACTTATAGTCTATAATATTATATACTATATATATATACACCACAACCCAAGTGTTTATGCCGAAAAAGTTAGTAGTTGAGATTTTATTTCTAAGTGAAATATTTTCGTGGTAGAAGAATCTTTGTAAACACGGGCCCCAGGTCTAGTTACATTATCTGTGTTAGTTTAGGTCTTTGATTGTACAACCAGGGATTTTTCTTGAACAAAATGAAACAAGCCTGTGTCCATAAAATTAGGAATTTTACTGCAACAATTCGCAAAATTGGGAATTTTGAAAATGAGTGTTTTGGTTATTAATAATTATTGTTCATAATTATGTTGCTTTTTTCTACTGATAATACTCACGTTGTCATATGTAGTTTTGCGAGTTTGAAAATCTATTGTTCTGACTTTAAAACAGCCATATCCTTAGTTGCTTTTAAACAAGCTAGAACGAAAGGGGGAAAATTATAAGGCTTTCTTTTTTGGAAAACAATTATGACTTTTTGGGAAAGATGGAGGGTATTTTGCTAGGGAAATTTTAGTGCCAGTATATTCAGCCCTAAAAATAGTCCAAAAAATCACTGACACCAAATGGCTGCAAGAAAAGAAAGATTATTCATGCATAAAAGTAGTTACTATTTTACCATGTTAATTAACTAGTTTGTTTGATCATTGAATCAAAATGTCATTTAATAAGTTTGTGGTATTCAATAGCTGTTACACAGGAATGACAGTATCCCGATATGTCACAATTGCAATTAATATCAAATTCGCAGTCTTAGATCATTGATACATTATTATTATTAATTACATACCTAACTTAAAATTTTAACATTAAAGGCCAACAAAAATTTAGTAGTTAAAAATAATATAAGAACAGTTACAGTTAAATTCACAATAACATGACATACGAATAAGGAATGTCCATTAGTAACAACAGTACCTGAGTACATGTATATATTCATACATTGAAGACATACATGTATAAGATTCTAAGAATGGGAAGAATTATTAATGTTGTAAAATAAAAGAATGTTAAAATGCTAGAATATAATGGCATGGTATAATTTTATAGAACAAAGGGAGACAATTATTAATAATAATTTAGGAAATGAAGAGTTGTTCCCCTTACTTCCATTTCTTGAAGTTTGGCTGATTTAGCCGCTTCTTCTGCCTATAGGAAATAATTGAATAATACAAAAAAGTGTATTATACTTAACATCAAACTAATGTACCAAATAAATGAGTATAGACGTATTTATTTATTTTTATTCAGGAGAATAGCATTTTAATATTGGTCAAACATGAACTTAAAATATTTCCTAAAATACAAAATTGAAGTATTTCCTGCATTGAAGGTGAACTTATTCAAAATTGAATTTAATTTATTGTCTTTCAAAAAATCTTTTTCTGATATATATTATATACTATAACATTCTAATTACAAAATTGATTTATTAAGGGAGATTACTACATAACATTAAGAGATTGTAACAGACTACCTTGATTACCTTGAATATTTCAAAGATTTTTTAACTAGATGCAACATAACGTGAACAGTTACATAAAGTGTATGATGACTCAGCCTTCGACAGAAGATGTTCAAAGTTCATCTGATAATTTTAAAATCAATACAGATTTTATACATAGTAATAACCAAAGAAATCACGTTGAATTAGAAGGGTTTTTGACACAAAATGTATGTCTCTCACAAAGGGCCATAACTGTGGCAAGAATCATATGATCGGACCTTATATTTCTCATAAAACGACAGCTAGGCTAATGGTACAAAGAATGCATGTGACGTTTCATTGAAATCTGATCAATGATTAGGGAGTCCAAGCGGGGACCAACTTTGTGGTATCTGTCAGACAGATAGTCGTCCAGCACAAAATGAATATGTCCTAGGAGATATAATCATTTTTCATGTGACATAAACCCCTAAACCCACACAGGTTTAAAGCAACATACAGAGAGCATGGTAAAATACATGAATGAATAGTCATAAAAATATGGGACCAACACCTGTGGAATAAAACACTGACAAGCTGCAAGGGAAACATTCTCGGCAAGGGAGACATTCTTAGCAAGGGAGACATTCTCGGCAAGGGAGACATTCTCGGCAAGGGAGGGAGACATTCTCGGCAAGGGAGGGAGACATTCTCGGCAAGGGAGGGAGACATTCTCTGCAAGGGAGGGAGACATTCTCGGCAAGGGAGGGAGACATTCTCGGCAAGGGAGGAGACATTCTTGGCAAGGGAGGGAGACATTCTTGGCAAGGGAGACATTCTCGGCAAGGGAGACATTCTTAGCAAGGGCGACATTTTCGGCAAAGGAAACAACCAGGCATAATGATTAAAATCATCGGTGGCCGTATCGTATTTGTTTACATTTTATATTATACTATCATTCTATATTATAATAAAAGGGCCATGGTCACGATATGGTCACCTGTAGGTAAAATCAGCTTCATGTTCGACCTAATGAAGTCAGTATTAAATGTATAAATATCGGTAAATAAAACTAAAATAAATTTTATGACTATTATAAAACTCTTTGATGCCTTTTCTCCTTCTATAAACTAGCCACACTCTGTCCTATACTCTGTTTGTCTCTGGTATGTATCTTTTAAAAGCTGTAACCGAAAATTATTATATGCCACACACATGCACTATATACATGTATAAATATATTCTACAGTTATGTGACCAGTTACTGGGAATACTATAATATGAGGGCTGCCATGACATAGCTGGGCATGGTATCTCATGGTTCAAAGTATATAACTACCCTGTTCAGTTTAATATCGAGATACGACAAAGATGAAAGTTTTGAATGTGTAATATTTCGTAAAATACCAGGCATGAATATTCTACATGTTGATTTCCACAAACAAAACCCTAATATCAGTCAAATTTTGACGTATTGATGTATTGAAGTATTCCAATCCAAAATTCGAAGTTCAAAAAACAGACAGAAAAGAACATATTTTTATACATGTATCTCTGTAAGAACGTTAAAATGATAGTAAAACACTAAATATCAACTTCAAGATGCCACAATTTGCATGGTAGGTAGAATTGGAACATTTTGATATAATAATATTAAATAAGAATATCAGTGAAAAGGAATAGAAATGTGCCCTGTGATGAAAGTTTTAGTACAAAGTTTTTTATTTTTAGGTTTATGGAAATTTTTTGAAAACTGCTTTCTGGTGGAGGGAATGGAAGAATAACAAGAGGGCTGAAAGGGCCCTTAAGAGGTCACTCACATGCCAATGTGTGGGCAAACTAGGGCAACCAAAGGGCCACTTGCAAATATGTGGGCGACCTAGGGCCCCAAATGGGCTGCTTGCCATTTTTCCCTTCCCACCTCACAAATTCCCGTGCACCAAAAATTAAATTGTTTTGCCTAGTATGAAGTACTTATGTCCGCAATTAAAGAAGTCTGCATGTACAGTTGTATAACTTCAATATTTCAATATGTTCCTAGTTGGAACAACATGCCATGTGATTAACCATACCAAATTTACATACATTGTTACTGAACCATGAGCATATCAACCAGGCTTTGGTAATCATTGCAGCCCTAATATCAGTTGTCATGCATTTAAGGCTGGCAATTTTAAAACGGAAGAAAAGTTATATATATACATATAAATCTCAAAACCATGTAATTACCATAACACTGTACAATTTTTAGGAAGATCTTATTTGGAAATCTAGGACTTTGTTATACATGTAAATCATTTTTTAAAGTGTAAATTATACTAGAATATGGTATTCCAACTTCATAAAATAAATAACACATACCCCACCCACTAAAAATGTACAGCATTACCTTAATAACATGAAAAGACTGATTCAAGAATGAATTGCCATACATGTTGCATGCAAACTGGTAATATACGATATGTACGAGAATAACCAATTTTAATATTAAGGTATATTGATTCACATTAATGTAAATGATTATGTATTATCAATTGATGAAAATATATGTATACAATTATACATTACAGTGCCAACGAGCAGAGAATTCAACCCTTACTCCATATAGTTAATATTATCACATTTTCATACACAATAAGAATACAGGTGTCAGACATAAATATTTTCCAACATGGAAAACACTATGAAGATGGTATACAAAATCCATCTTACCCTGTTTTAGAGCTGTCATTGATTCGACCCGGGGCTTATTGACGATTCCAATATATCGGAAGACAAGTATGGACGATATATCAACCTACACATATAGATGAATCATGATTCACATATTTAGCCATTCCTTAGGACTGTGTATGTTGGTTATAGATTCAGCTTTTGAAAATAGCACCTTTGGTTTGGCTTTAGACTTGACCCATTTTGACAACATGTGAACTTCCATTTTAACAAAGATAATATTTTGTGGAGGAAAATTGATGATTTAGGGTGTTTCCAATCATTTACCCATGTATCGATATTTCAAAAGGTGAATCGATAATCGATTGGCTAAAAATTATCGACGACACATCAATATCGCTTCTTTCAATGACAGCTCTACCATATTTCTCAGAACAGATTAAGGCTCTATGGAGTAAAGGGTTACAGAAGGATGTGAAATGTTTTCAAACATATGTATGACAGTTTATAAGGAATTTAATCATATTATACCAGTACATACTTATAAACTTACATAATTATATTACTGAGCAATACTATCAATGGAAATATGAATACATTTAAGGTAAAAAGAAAGCAAATGTGAGGTAAGGGCCATTATTCACAAGCACTTTTGAGGCTAAAACTCAGACTTGGGACTTTGGTTTAACATTTGCAAGATAAAATGGACTAGTATTTTTTTTCTGATGAATTTAAACAAAACTGAATGAAATTTTGTCTGTTTGATTGTCGTTACCTACTAAAGCTTCTTGGCATGAATGTGTCAATTTATATTCTCTTAAAAGCAATACATTTATAACATCATGAGAATGAAAAGAATATAAAACATTATAAGTATAAGTCTGAGTTTCAGCCTGTAATTGTTTGTGGATAAGGACCCAGTTCTCAGCCCAGTGTATTGCTGAGAAAATAATAATAAAAAAGTTTCATTTATTTTATATAATACTATTGGTTAACGATTTTGATTACTTTTCCATCCACAAACACTCACAGACCTTTTTAACCCCTTCTAAAGGGTTCCCCCTACTATATGTGGGAGACATTCTAAATTAAATGGTATACAAAACTAACGTTTTTTAAATTTTCAAAAGAAGGCAACAATACACTGAGCTGGAGAACATTATAAGCGATGATAGCGATGATATGCAAATATCTGATCACAAACAAAAAAGCAATGTTTACATGGCAGGGTAGTTGTCGTAAGTCTCACCGTGGTGACTACTCGTCATCAAGTTCTCCAGAATCATGGAAACTAATATGATAACGAGTAGGTCCTTGAAGATGATAGTCTTTAACTGTCAATTCGTCCTATAAAATCAGTTTAAGTATGGACCATGATTCATTATCATAAACCTGATAAATATGGTACAATAAATATGGTACAACATACTATATATCATAGTTATGTCTGAAAAGAGTGCAATAATTGCAAAACTGCACTGGAAAATAGCGTAATATTGCAAAACTGCACTGGAAAATAGTGTAATATCTATAATACTGCACTGTGTGTGTCTTTTATACCACCACAGTCTCAGCTGAACTATTATACAAAACAAATAGAGAACAAACACTCAGATATCTTATTTAATCTCGGATATCACCCTCGTCTTTGTAAGAAAAACCTTGTGTTCCAGTGCTCTATCTATACCATGTACTACACTATCTAAACTTATAACTTCAGAATTAAGAGTTAAATTATATGTTGCAAAATTCTGGTATTATGCAGCTTATGTCAAAATAAACTTAGACTGCACTCAGTAAATACTAATGCCCCAGTGGAAGCCTTGTCCTTAATGACTAGCTAAGTCAATCAGGAGCCATAATTCTGTACCAATATTGGATAGTTATTTACATGGCATTAACAATGTAAGGTTTTCTGATGGTTAACAAGTATGCCAAGTTTGAAAGCAATACCTTGATGGATTTTGAAAATATTTGAGTTTCTAGAAGTTTTGGTTAACATTTGCAATGGAAGGGACCGACAGGACAATCACTATTGGCTCCCACATCAGTAGATGCCGGGCATAAAAAATTCAATGATAATCATCCTACCCACTCACCCCATATTTTACATGCAGTCACTCCCCCTTTTTTCAAGAAAGATTTTGATCTTTCAACTAATTTATAATGACCAAATAAATTAAATCATAGAATCAACTAATAAGTAAACCCATACCTGACCCATACATGTGCATTTTCAAGAATTTAAAAACAGAGAAATGCGTACGTAGGACATGGATGTCCCCACTTGCCAATAACAAGAATTATAACTCAGCTAACATTAGTTGTATCAAAATACCTGCATTGCTCAACTACAAATGCTTGATAATATTTCTATGAAGTTTGTTGACAGTAGCTCAAAACTTAACACTTTTAAAAGTTATGAGCGACATATTCTTAAGAATGGCGGAACCCATCGAGAGTACATCAGTTCCTTAGGCCTTATAATAATATTTTTTTTTATATTTAAATTATTTGTGATATCATCATGATTCTTTAGATAATAAGGGAAAGGTTTGCTTTCATCTAAAAATGAGCATACTGGAAATTGTTGGGGCTGCATAAAACAGAGGCCATGCAAGGGTGACCTATTAATATGCAAGTTCATGAATGTAGATATGAGACAATTATAAAATCTCAATTTATATGTATATAACTACCATATACCCCCTACAAAATGCCCAGGGGAACGGGGGCATTATACATTTACTCCAGCCAGACCCATGGAGCTGTTTAGTCTCTACGATTTTTTGTCTCAAAAAATGGGGGGGGGGTGATTTAATTTAATTTTATTTCTAATGAAATAGGATTGGGCAACAGGCAATGGGGGAGGGGTTAATTCGGGGGTATACAGAAAATGATTCCCCCGGACATTTAAACGGAGGTAAGGGTAGTTATATACAGGATTATCTGAACTGTTATTGCAGGTTTCAGTGTCGTGGGACCATTCCCTATATGAAATTATTCATGTTTGCATATGGAAAGAGCATATTTTCTGAGCATTTTATCAATTCTATAATGATATTATGTAACTATTTTTATTGATGATATAAATGCATACAGCAAGCATTCTATCTAACACAAACTTTGGGCAGCAACAAGCCAACATATTAGTTTCATACAGTCAAGTTAATTAATACGATATATAATATTGGCACTAAAAAAACACAAAAACCACAAACACACACAACAAGAAAACGGGGGAAAATAAATCAACATGATCAATGATTCAGTCTGAACGTAACACGGCAGCATTAGCACGGTGATCATCATTGATCAAATAAGACACATCTAGAAAATATCAGATTTATCTCTTGTGACACGTAACATGCTTCAATGTACTCTTTTTTGTAGTATATATACCATGGTATGAATCCCAATACACCGATTCCTAGTTCCATATACATGAAATCTGAGTTACATCTGACCGTTATATCAGGTTCATTTCCGTCAGAGCCATATGAAAACAGAACAATTCTCTGATGGAACTGAGAAGCGGTGTATTGGGATGCATACAGTGTATACACAGATAGTGTCCTGAATTTTAACCAAAACCCCCTATTTCTCATGCTGCCCCTGATTACCCCTTTTTCAAAATTTTTGATGATCAAGCAATATCTTATTCCTCATTCCTGCATGAACTTGTACAGCTTAACTAATTTAGTTTCATCCCAAAATTCTGAAAAACAAGCCATACAAATGCATAATGCAAATATCAGCATTTACTGATCGAACATCAAACTTCAGAGAACTTTAAAATTCATTCAGAAAGTATGAAGATGCACTGATCATATCTGAATACTTTATTCAAGGAACAGAAAATACAGAATCATTTGCCCGTTTGGCACAACAAGGTTGTATCTCTCTATATATTACATAGTGAGATACAATCCTATAGCGCCAGATGGATTCGTTGTCATGGTAATACAATAATTACCTCTTGGTTAGCCTCCTCAGCCTTCCTGGCCTCAGCCATCTCCTCAGCATCATTACGTTCATCTTCAGTGTACTCGTCTTTATCTAAACGTTCTAACTTTCTCAATGCAATCAACACTTCCACTCTGTAATCATCCTCCTCAGCAGTAGGATTTTCTGTAAGAGTAAAGTCTTTATTTTACGAGACTAACATATTTACAATAATGCAATCTTACATATGGATCTTAGAGTATCTTGTAACACTGTTTGTTTTGCGTTCAACTGAGACAGTCGCAAGTGCATGACCAGCTGCTTTCCCACTGCGCCTAATTGGCCAATGCATTACCTCCGACCTCGAGGGAAGAGACAGTTTTTGTTGTGTGATATAAGGAATCTGGTATGCTATCCTGTAACAAGCCTGCTGTATAACAATGATACACACTGGACTAACCTCAGGGTTATCAACCAGTTCATCTCTAGTTTGGTGGGAAACACTTGAAAAGTGTTTCTGAAATGACCTAGTGCCTGGATTATCTTGAAGACAATCTAGAAATCTACCAAGTGTGCTGTAGCGTGCTAGCTGGGCGTGCTAGTTGGGCGTTTTAAAGCAGAGCTCCTCACAAGCACCATCAGTCAGGGATTAAATGGCTGACTAATAATTATAAATATAATTGACTGAGGGATTATCCACTTGTTATGTTTCTCAAACTGAACCAGTTTAAACAAATTCAATGTTTAAAATAATAAGAAATTATAAGTCAAATTGCATGAAAACACACAAACTGAATATTATGCACATAAGTACTGCAGATTACCTTGTCACAATCTTTGGACTACATTAAAATTTATGGTGAAGAAATAAAATCTAGCTGCTTACTCTGTAAATAAACATTTATTACAAAACTGTTTTGTAGAAAAATTGGATAGTACAGTGTAATGTACTGAAGAATTCAAGCAATGGTGTAATAAATTCTGTGTATGAATATTCATGACTTACCTGACAAAACAAAAGCTCTCAACATGGGGACAACTGCGAGTTTCTTTATCTCCTTTACATCCGACACATTATTTCCCCTGGAATAGATAAACACATAAATATCAGAATACACACAAACGAGGGTGTTCATTACGTTGTTGGACTCACAGCGTATAAACCTAATCACTGTATGACTTATTGGGATACTATACAATTCAACATGTATGACTTGTTGTGAGGAAAAGCATCTGTCAATTCGAGCACTGTATGACATATTGGAAGACTATACAATTCAACCTGTATGCCTTATTGCGATAACAGGAAATTAACTTGTTTATGCTGTGGGACTGATATGCTTCCATCTAGGAAATACACAATCATGTTCAGCACTGGAAAGTTGGAGATTTCTATTTCTCAACAATTCATGTATATTGTGCGAATTTTTTTTATTAATTCTATTCATTATAACAATTGCTATGGTCATTTGAACACAGGTCACAGGTGCTAAATATTTGCTATATTCAAGAAAAGTCGCATTTAATCTTCATATAGACAATAAATGGACATTGATAGATCATCCATTAAACTTGTGGTGTATACATTGTTATGAATAAAGCTTTGTTTTAGACAAACAAAACTGGTTTTATTACATTACTAGCCAATCGCTGGCCTCAAAACCATTGTTTTGCACTGAGTGTCCTGTACCAGCACAGAGAGTGGTCCATTTTCTTATTTTGCACAGACATGGGTCTGATATGCATATGCACTGTGAAAAGTGTTCAAATAAATAATTATAAGGTTATTTTCATGCAGTGTTAGTTTCATTTATTCCCTGGGTTTATAAATAATATGGCGTCATATTTATATTGAAGGACACTTTAGAATTTTCACAATATATTACTGCACTAGACCTAAAGACTCAGCAAAAATGTCTAAAAAACTTCATATTTTGCACAAACATCTGAAGTACTTTAAAACAACTATTTCCTTTCTTGAGAAATATACATTTTATGAAATAAGCCAGTTAATGATTTCCTGCCCACTTGACATAACAAACCCTGTCTCTTTACCAAGATACATTTAGTATAAAAGTAGAATTTTTCCTAAAACAGACTGTGGCTTTTAACATTACATAAATTATTATAGACAGGATTCATACTTTTTCCATGACAAATTTCAGCTTTCCATGACATGATTTTACATTTGGTTTCGTACAAAAACATTCCATACATTTTTTGAGACCGATTTTGTCATGAATTTCAGACTTTTATTTGATGTATTTTACTGTTTTCAACCTTGAAATTTTAGGCAATTATTTAAAAATCTGGGAGGTTTCTATGACAAGTGGAGCATTGTGGGTTATTCTTGCTCAGAGAAATTAAGCAGTGGCGCAGACGGGGAATGAACCTGGGACCTCTCAATCCCAAAGCGCTAGCCCTAACTTCAAGGCCACCGCTAAACACAATCTCCATACTGGTTATTTGAACATAATTTATGTCAAGTAAATGACACATACATGTATATAGCATGTACAGGGTGATAAAAAAGTTTGTTCTCAATGTTTAAGTCAATAGTTTATTTTTCTGACATCAGAAGAATATATAATTTACAGGTTAAATTCAAGAAGGTTCTACCATTGTTTTGATCTTTTGAGTATTAAATGAAGCTATTTGTGTAAGAAATTAACATGGTTCACTGCGTACATAGCTCAGATAAATCTAAAATGAATTTAAATTTTGAGTACAAACTTTTTAACACCCTGTACATGGAATGCGAGAAATGCACCTATATGCATCTATATGAAGATAGGGTTGATATGTTAAAATGTGTCTTCATGGAGAAGTGGGTTAAGGATAAATCTGTAAACTAGCAATGTCTCATTTATAAACGTTCTTACAAAGTTGATATACCAACCAAAATATATTAGAAATACTTCAAACTTGCATGTTGTCATAAAACACTTATCTACCCTAAGTGGTACTTTCACATTCTACGTTTAAGAATGAAATTTAAGGCACCATAAATAAGGAAAAATGAACAATTTCTTTATAAATACAAATGTACATATATTCATGTTGAAGACAATAGATGACACATTTTTTTTTTAAATCAAGTCAGAAATATGTATGGGGAAGTTTAAAAGGGAATACGGTTTTACTGTAAAATAGAAAATCCTCACAATGTTCACATTTCTTTTATACATATTTGTATGGCTTCTTGTAATAAATGACATTATAACACTTTCATGATTTTAATATTTTTTACTTTTCCTTACTTTCTGTTGCCATAGCAACCATTTCTTCCAATTATTCAAATATGCAACACTCAAACTTTACTATCAATTCTAAGGAAACTGCTGGCAATAAAAGAACCATTTTAATTACTTGTATGCTCCAAACAATTTTATGCAGACACATTTTGTTGCCATGGCAACTGTTTCGACTGATTTACTCAAACATGCAAAATTCTGTGCTATTTATCAGATTTTTATGAAACCACTGTCAATGAGAGACATAAACTACCTGTGAGAGATACAATTGTTTCTATTTTCCTTCTTTTATGCTGTCTTTGCCATAGCAACCAATTATTCAAACTACTTAAATATGCAAAAATCTGTGCACTTTACATTTGATTTTCAAGAAACCACTGTGAAAGGAAGACATAAAGTGTGTTTGATTCAATAGTTTTGATTTCAATTGTATTCTGTTTTCATTGCCATAGCAACCATTTATTCAAAATACTCAAGTCTGCAAAAACTTCTATTTGCGTAGAAGTCATCAACATGTATTTTATGAGCAAGAAACATGTGACATTGAATATTCAATTGAATGAAAGTCATCAAAATAGGTTAAGCACGGGGTAAATAGCGTAAACATCCATGTCGAATGTGTATCAATCACTAATGATCACAACGTAACAACATGGAGACTTGTCCTGTGGCTGTTACAGCTCAAGCACTATACAGTACAACAACAGTTAACTTAACATAATATAACATAATAATCAAGTTTAAATTCCAGGCTTTCTTTTTATTTTTGGGGAAAAGGAGTCCAGGCCCAAAGAGGGAGAAATTAACAAGCAGACAAGCTGAACTTTAGGGGAATTTTTATTATTTATTGGTTATTTGTTAAGCATGAGAGGTGAAAACAAATTATTCCGCATTTGTTTATCGACACAATTTTCCTTTATCTAAGTAGAAAAACAAGAAAACAAAAAACAAGACTCAAAGGGGAAAACTTGAGGGAAAAATATATACTCTGCAGAGAAGGGAAAGGGGTCGATTATATCTCCATATATTTCAGCGACAAAAAGACTTCCTACCTCATGTTGATGTATTGAAGGAGTTTATTTTCTTCTGAGAAACCATCTAACTGTGTAAGTTGATTCTCACGTAAGTGTACAGTTGTAACATTCACCAAGTGTTCCAGACCTTCCAACTGTTTAATCATATTAGCTCCCTACAAATAATTATAGCGCAAACAAATTAACGTAGTCCTTGACCTTCATGTATGAATATATTTATTACAAGCGTCTTGTGTGGATTTCGGGCTAATAAAGGCCTAATGGTAGGATAAAATCTTTTCTGATGATGCTAACTACTTATTGGGTTCGATTCCCACCCACTGGGTCAAATAAGTAGATAAAATTATCAGAGATAATTCAATATTTTCCGCCTTATACCTCATGTACTGTAGTGACAACAACCATATCAGTGTCATTTCAGCAACTTTTTTTTAGTTGATTTGGTGGCACAGTCGGTATGGTCGTGGTCACTTCAGTGTCGCCATCGGGGTCATTAGTTCGAATCCCACCCACCTGGTGAGGGTTATATACAATTTTGGAATAGAATAATTTCATGAGAAAGTCTTACTGGTCATTTATAGCATACCTCAAACTTTTTTGTAATAAAATCTACTAATGAAAACAAAAACTGAAATTAAATTATATGCAATACATCAACTGTCAATATTTATGCTAGTAGACTGAAGGTTTCAGGACCAGGTTGATTTATTCGCTCTATATTCATTATTAGATTATCATTCAATTATTCATAACAATTAAGAGAAAAGATGTTTGTATCAGTTGTATAAATTTAAAAAAAAAAAGAATTATCTGGACGCATTTGCTGCTTTTTAAGAGAATCATTTGAAATTACACTTATTTTGACAAGAGACTGCATATAATATAAAATGTGTTATTCATAATTATTTCATTTACTAGTAAAATTGAATAAACAAGAGCTGTCACTGTAAGGGACACATGCCTCCGAAGTGCAATGTTGGTAGTATACACAAGTACTTTAAGTAACCAAAATGTCAAAGTTAAAAAGGGGCCATAACTCCTTACAAAACAATCCTATAGTTATATGACTTGTCGAGTAATGTGGACAAGTGATAGTAAGTATGACTACAAAGTAACATAACAAAAACATATGGACAAACGGAATGACTGACAGACTAAAGATAAAACACAGCACAATACGTACCAAGAAGAGATTTTTCAAATTGGGCAGACAAATGCCATCAGTGGTAGTGAGTTTGTTGCCACGTAATTCTAACGTGTGTAACCGTGACAACTTGCTAGCTTCAATTCCAGTGACCTTTGTGATTTCATTATCTAGAAATATATAAATATGACTAAAAAAATAGAAGGATGTGTGATACAAAAACATTTTGTCTCCCACAAAGGGCATTAACTCTGGCAATAATCCCAAAATGTATTATTTTTTTCTGAAATACTTAATTTACAATGTTCATATATTCTGAGAAAGGGGCCACATGACAGCCTCTAAGTTATATTTAAGGGAAGAAGATCTGATATGTTATATCTATAATGAAGCAATTTGGTATGGTGCTGAGAAATGCAAAATATGGGCCTCAAGAATGTCTAAATCAATGACAAAGAATTTATTTCTGCTTTAATAATCACATTACGAGGGGTGATCAAAATTCAACATTTATTTTTTTGCTTGATAGGGAAAAGTACCAGTACCGGACAACTTGGGAAAATTCATGGTGTTTTGACCCTAATTAGGAATTCTTTTAAATTAATTGGGAATTTGTTAAAACAAAATTTTTTTTTTTAATACATTACCTATTTAATTGTTCTCTTTACTGAACGCACAATTGTAATTGCATTAGGAAGAATACATGAAATCTTCAGACAGTAAAAAACCCAGTTTTCTTTACGAAAAAAGAATCAGCACCAGATACAGAATTTCTTTCCTTGCACATCGGAAAATTGGATCAGTTTTCCCAATTGGGAAGGTAACGTTTTGGGGTACCGAACAAAGAAGGAAAAAAATGTTGAATATATTTGAAAACTTTCCATGAAGCAATTTCAAAGTTCTTGAATATATTGATCAGCCCTCATACTTACTGTTCATAGATAAATGTTCCAACATCGGGTGATTGACTCCTTCTGTTGATGTTATTCTGTTGTTATTAAATGTGGCTATCTGTAAAAATGGCATCTCCTCCAGCTTTGCACTTGTAAGCATATTTTCATTGGCATTTAGAGTTAACATATGAGTAAGTGAACTTAGAGGTGATATGTCTTTCAGATTATTTTTACAAACATCCACATATCTCAAATGAATGAATGACTTTAACAGAGAAATGTTGGTCAGCTCCCTGAAACGAGAAGATAAAATCATTATTTTTCTTGGGTAAAAGTTTAATTTTTTGCTTAATTCAATGAGAAACAATACTAGAAGAACATAAAGAAAAAGACTAGATTTCAGTCTTATCAATATCAAAATGCCATGATAAAATACAACTTTTTATATAAATGTAATATTTACCATAGTATTTATTAACCTTACAGATGGCAATAATTTACATAACTGGTCACATTAAACCAGCTGCATTGGTCTAGTGGTTAGAGGATCCACCGCGGCAATGGCCTCAAGTTCAGGCCCAAACCTACCATACGGTCTGAAAATAATTGTTTGTTTCTGATACCCCAAAATATTTGCCGTGATCCTAAATGTTTTACGGCATCAAAAGGATCATAAATGAATAGATCAAAACTGTTGCTACTTTTTATGCTTCATCATTGTAAAAAAGATTTTCCAACCAAACTTCCCTATTTTTCGGAGCATTTTGCTGGAAACATTCCATTTTTAGTACTGGTATAGATCCTTTTCATGCAATATAGGTAGACCACACTAGTTAACTTAGCCCAGTGACTGGGCAGCTTCAATATATGACCGAATTACTGTTATTCTTATTTATGTATTATATTAGGATACTAAACCCAACTATGTATACCTTTCTTTGATATCAAGCTTAACATATGCATGTGCGAGTCCATCACCATTTTTACATAACAATGACAAACATTCCGGCATCATCTCATCAGTAAGCAATACCTCGGGAACTTTCTGCAATATATGTATCAAAATAATACAAAATAGTCAACCAAATAATATCAAATTTATACATCATTAATAAAAAACATACAAATTTGTGCAACTTGTTAATGTGAGATAAGCTGTGACTATTTGTTGTATATGCAGCCACACTGTTTGGGAGGTAAATAGGTCCTGCTGTCTGTTAACACCTTGCATACCATCTTGCATCATAGTTAGACACAGTTGCTGTCTCCTAGTGGCTGCTTTTTAATTTCTGGCTGAGCATCCCCGGTGTGTTACCATACGCTTCAGTTGGTTAGACTAGCATCATAGCGTGTGTATATCTAAAGTTTAAACCCAGTAACCCTTGCTTATAAAGACTGACACAGAATGATTGTTTCATCAACTTTAAGCAAATCGGTTGCAGCTAATCCAGGGCTCAAAACCTGATATCTCGCACTAATAGAATGATTGCTAGAGATACTGACTCTGCTAGCCTTACAGGGCGCAATATGTCATACTTGTTGTATTGAGTGAATTCCAGGTTTTAGCGTCAATAACGGCGGTCCTGGGGTACTGCCTTAGACAGCCTTTTTTACCCAGAAGGCCAGAGGATAATATCAAGGCGTGAGCGGAAGCTTGATGACAAACTATTACCATTATTGTGATAGTCTATATATTCAACTGGTTGTCCTGCCAGATTTGAACCGCTTCAAACTGGCAGTCAGTTCCCTGTCCCATACAATGCTATAAATGTTTGCGTCATGTTTTTATCCTTTCACTAAGTCTTTGACTTTTTTAACATTTTAACAATATTCTTACTTCACTCACTTGCTTTTATATAGCCTGTACACCTACAAGTTCGTGCATCTTATATTTGAAATGGGCGCATCTGCACAAAAACAAACACACTGGCATCAACCATGTGATAAACTATATCAATTATCTGTCTATTAACAAATTCGAACAAAAAGTTGAATGTCAAACTGCAAAATCTTGCAAAATCGGCCTCAATGTTACATGCAGTCTGCAGTTTTAATATAAACATTTTTGACCTATAAGTTCGTGCACATAAACTGATGACGTCATTAGGATCGCACAGGGAGGATATTGCCATTAAAAAGTTTTGTAAAATCAAGTTTGATCAATTGTCTGTAAGTAAGCGCCATTTTCCAACCGTAGATTTATCGTATCTAATGCAAATTTTGAGGAAAACAAATGTCACCCTAATTCGCGACCGGAAGCGGTGAATATGTAAACAGTAAAATTGGTGCTCGGACAAAACCCACCCGTGAACGTAATAAACCCGTTTTTGTGGCATCTTTTTGCATTATCTAGCTGGATAAATGTCTTTTTAATAACTTAAAATGAATTTGGACACAAAAATGAGACTTTTAGCAAAGAAATGAACGTTTTACTAAAATGCACGAACTTGTAGGAATGCACGAAGTTATAGGAATAGAGGCTACTTTTTACTCTTTTATCAACTCACACTGTGCTGACGCGCACCGGCACATAATACCCGCAAGGGGGTGATGCAGTATAAATAGATAGATAGATAGAATCGACACGTAACAAAACATTGTAAAATACCCACTGACATTAAAGACAACAATCTAAGATGTCACAAGGCTCAGCAAATTAAGTTTTAAACTGTAATTCTCCTCATTTCAACATATATATGTATCTTGTAAACATTGACATGGTAAAATAAACTGGTATTATCTCCAAATTTCGCAGTAAAAATAAACAAAAACACTACTTTTAGTGTTTGTTTACAATACCCCACCCACCTCTTCCTCCTCTTCGGGTTCTTGTTCTTCCTCTTGCTGTTCTTCTTCGCCTTCTTCTTCTCCTAACTCCTCACCTTCACCTGTTGGCTGATCTTCAGCCTCCTCGGTCTCCTCAAAAGTTTCTTCAGCTTCTTGGTCAGACATTTTTCCTGTTATTATCGAACACTCAAACTAACGTGCACACTTTGATTACAAAAGATGGCGGACAAGTTGCTAGGGCGACGCTTTGATTCGATGTTCCAATATCGGTTTAATCAATCGTGTATCGATAAATCATGAATTAAAAATAGTGTCTAATTATTAATTTATGTACTTGGCAAGACTTTTATTTCATTGCAATGCGAGTTACACGCGAAATTAAGCACTTTATTAACTCTGCTCAACTCTCGTTTTATACCGTCCAATCTCGGGAACCTGCAGGATTCGTTCTAAAAAGTTGGAAGTGTCCGGAAAGCGGACGTCTATTTTTCGGTGATAAAAATATATTTTAGGTAAGAATATTCATCTTGATAATTAGTTGTGATTTTAAAAATGTGTTGTTTGTGTTGTCAACAACTGTCAATCGATTTGAAGCGAAAATTCGTCTGCTAAAGTGGGCGTATGGAAAACCCGAAAATCACTAAAATTTGGGGACGGTTGAAACTTGCAGAAGCATGTTTCATGGTAACCAAAATAAATATCAAACATTTATTTGTTGCGATTTGTTACAATATATGTCAGAACGTGTGGTGATTTTATTTGTAATTCAATTGTAAGAATTAGATTTTTAGTCTACTTAATATAGTGAATGATAAATTCATAAATTGATAAACCTAATTCTATGAAACTTTGAAAGTGGATTTTTTTGTCATTTGCTAATTTTTTGCATATTTTGGAGAAAGCTAAATAAAGGTATGACTTTGTTTTGTTATTTCTTGTAGATTAAGTTGATGTCAATAATGACTGCTGTCATGTGCAGCACATGTATGCTTAATTCTGTGTAATAAATTCTTGATCCACTTTTAAGATCTGCATTATTTTATTATTTATAAAAAAATATTGGTTTAAGTTGTATTTTATTTTTTTAAGGACCCAATTGGGTATTTTTAGATATTTGCCTGTATATAAAATTTCTAAATGATCTCAGCTTTTTGAAATAAGAATACAATTTGACATTGAGAATATGTTTACTGTATTTCAAAATTCAAAGGGCTGCATAAAATTATGCTGGGGTGGGCATAGGATTCAGAAGGCAGCATATATATGCAGGGACAGCCATAGGGTATGATGTTAGAGGGTGTGTGAATGTGTACATCGTTTATCTGCTCAATGATAAAATTATTTTTCAAGCGAAGCGATAGAAAAAAAATGCATACAAAAAACGTTGCTACATGTAATTTTTTCTTGTCATGAATTTAATTGAATGTAATTGCTCAGACATAAAACAAAATCAAACTGCAAATTTTAGCAACATTTATTTTAATAGCTCATTAACTTTTTTTGTGTGAGACAAATATTCTGTGTAACCTGTATATATAATTATACATGGTTCAATGTTCCATCTTACAAACAAGTGTACATGTATAATGGTCTTTCCCGGACCAGCCTGATGGCTCCTGGATGCCAATTCACTGAACAGAATGTTGGGGATGAATCAGTGGAAACTCTGACCTGCCTAAGTTCATTTCTTAAATCATTCCTGAAGTGCCGTCAATCAAATTCCCTTCAGGTGGGAAACATTTCTCACATTTGACCCCCTGAACCCCTTCCTAGGGCCCATACTGGGGTTTTCTCACATCTGACCCCTGAACCCCTTCCTGGGGCCCATACTGGGGTGATACATTGATAAGTGCATGGTGAGACTCGAATCCACTGCATTTCAATCAGGAGTTGTCTTCCAGGTCTGCACAATTTCAGTTGATGCATTTATTATCAATTGTAACATTAATTGCAAAGTTATATTGTTTTTGACTGGGCATGTGCATCAGTGAACAATAATATATTTGTATACTGTCAGTATGACATGAAAGTATTCCATTTACCGGTAGCTGATTTTGAAGGAAGTTCCAAAATCCTAAAATCTAAATCCATAATAAATGCAGGGTTGTCATTAAGAAACTTCTTTTAATTGATGAAACAACTGTTCTGACTGCCTTCAATATAAAACAAGCCTGCTCAGCATAATCTATATTGAAAACTCTGTATATATTTTCAATTACAAATGAAATTCAGGGGTTCTACAATTCCGGATTAATCCGGAATACCGGATTTGATGCTTTCAAAGAAGAAACTTTTCTACAGAAAATAAAAGTTATTTGATGAACAAATTCCAAGAATTTCAAGACTAAGTTATGGTCATTTGAAGTTGCATAAGCTGAATTTTAACAATAGAACAATGTTTGAAGCAGAGTTTGGTTAAGGGAGGTGTCCTAATGGCACACAAAGCAGACTGGCATCTTATTTTCAGGATTGGGCATTATGGCTCAATAGAACCCTTGGAAATTATAGTACCATTTATCAGTTTTTTGACTGCATTTAAGTTGATTGTATTTATCATGCATTTTCAGTCTTTGATTTAAAGTTTTTAATTTTAGGACTTTGTAATCATTGTAAACTCACTAAGTGTTAATTAGCCTGAATATTATTATTTCAAAGGTGCTCAACCCTGAGCTTTGGACCTAGGTAAGCATGAATACCTAAATAGGGTTTTAATGTTCTCCATTTATGTAAATATAGGGTTTAAATTGTTTGATATCCATGCATAGTCTGCATGTTGCTCGAAATATAAATTATAAAAAAGAGCAAACAATAATTTGGTAATTTAATAACTATTATACACATGTAGGTTTTTAAAATGATATTATAAAGTTAAAATTTGACCAGCTTTTTGACCCAACCTGTAACTTAATAAGTTTGATAAAAAGTTGTAACTCAGCAATAAAACCCACTTATATCGATATATCCTCTTATCGTATCAAATCTCTTATATAGTATACAATTGTTTAATGTTAAAGTAAATGTGCATAAGATCACAAATTTAATCCTTATCGATGATTGTGCTAAATCTAAAATTTGTATGAAGTTTATAATATATAATGAATATATATTCATTTTTCTTGTCATGTAGCTATAGCCTAGCTATACATTACTTCTTTCTGTGTTTTTAAAAATCATAATGACACCAAAATCTATGCGATTTATGGCGATCAGTTTTTGTAAGTTTGTCAATAATTTGAGTACAATATAACTTTGGTCCTAATATAATCCATCGATAAGTATATTTTTACAGGTAGATCCGTAATAAAAGATTTATTCAAGTTTATTGATTTAGTGTTCAGGACGGGTTGAAGTTGTGAAGTTGTCTAGGCAACGCTCAATAACCTGCAACGTGCTACAACATGATTTAGCGCAAAATTTGCATTTAATTTTCCAGTTTTCTAAATTAACGTAGCAACTGAAAAACTTTTCAAGGTAGATTAGAGTAGGAAAAAAGTTTTTGAATTTATGAGTTTACTTTAGCCTGACTTGTTTTAGTACCCTGGTTACTTGATATAGCTGTAGATTTTTCATGTATTAATCTATGTGGCTTTTATTTACAAGTTTGGATTAGGTCCAGATATTTTAAACTCCATTTATTTGTAGAATATCTAGTTTTTAGATTTGCACGTTACTAAGTAAATTTGTTATTAAGGGTTAAAATTAGTCGATATCAGCGTTATTTTATCTACATATCTTATATACGGACAAAGAGTTAAATCTCAGAAAATATACATAAATGTTTGAATACGTCAATAGGGCAAAGTTTGAATTGAAGGTGAAATTTACTGTTTATATATGTGGCAAGATTTGATATCTTGCATATTTTATCGTATTTGTGTGATTTAAATATTATCTATAGTATATTAAAGGTTGCCGAAATTGGGATGAACGGCGTAAAAGTTATTGGCGACGTTTCGGGAAATTTTGTTGTGAAGACTAAATTTCATTGTTGGACCTGAATCAAGTACTTCTGTAATTTAAAGTGTTTAAAAAGTGAAAAAGATGAACTTTATATTATCAGTTTAAGGTAATTGATAACATTTGTTGATGATTAATTAACTGTAAAAGTATCAATTTTTGTAAGCATCAGTTTAGTAGAATTGAGATTGTTAATGATTTCATGGATAATTTCAATCTTAAAAGTTGTATCTTATAAGTTACATTTCCTGAAGGTTGATTGGGCCAAAAGAAATTAATTTTGTGGTTCTGGTTATACACTTTCAAAAAACATAGTAGGTTTAATACTGGTACGCTAGGTAAGAAAAACTTGATTTTTAAAACTTCAACCTTTGGATGATTTTAAGTGTGCGATTATTCATTAAAACAACTTATAACCAAGTAAATTTCATCTGTCTATATTGACAGTTCTCAACAGAAACATACAATTACTTTGTTTTTGAAAAAATTAATTAAAAAAGGGTAAACAGTTTCCTCTGTTTGAAACAGTTGGACCATGAGTTTCAATCATTTAGTTTATCAGTGCCTTATATTTTAGTTTTTCGTCTGTTCCATTACAGGGCTTTTTTCATTCTATAGCAGTGGCCTTTTACAGGCATCTTCCCCTCAGGAAAAGTCTTTAAAATCATGCAGACTTTTCCCTAAAATCAAATTTCATAAAAAAATGTCACCCCACATTCAAAGAAAAGGTCCCTTCCCCTACTTTTGAAAAAAAGGCCTGCATTATATTTTGTATTTCTTGTACATTTTATAGACATCTCTTTCTCTTTACACGTTTTTTACTTTCACCGTTTTACGTTTTTTTACTTTCACCATTTTATCTTGAGCCATTTAATTGAACAAATGAATTAATCAATTAATTGTTTATCAGATTATTTCTGTGTTCTATTTATGAGAGGAAAGTGTTGTCTAATAGATAGTACACAAGATGAAATTAGTTTGCCCGGCTCATTTTATGGTAAACCAATCAGCATTGTCTAATATTTCAAGTGTATTTACTGTAGCTTGACAAATTTACTAAAACCTGATAAATCAAGCTTGCAGGAAATCACCTATTATGCCGGGACATTATCCACTACGTTTGGTTTCCATAGCTACCCATACAGACAATTGTTATCTAGTTGCCGTAGTAACAATTATTACAGGTTTATCATCAATATTTGAATAAATAATTAAACGTCCCAGGTTAGGACAGGATTTTATTGATACCCGCAATTGATTTCCTTTACCTGGGAAAGAATCAGCTAGCTGGAGGCTGTTTCTAAAGAATTTCTGTTTTGCAGGAAACTTGGATATCGAACAGTTATGACTGTTTTATGAAAAACTGTTATTACTAAGTTGTATATATGTTTAATACTTTTATTAGCCATTCAACCTTCCAACCAAGAGTGTAAGGGTGACTGTATGAAGTATAGGTAAATTTCCAACTTGGGTAGCTAAAGGGGGGGGGAATTAACTGTACAAACTCTATGGTTTAAGTACATAAACATGCATAACCTAGAAATACACCTATATAGTTCAATTTTGAACTCTGAGCCATGACCTATCGGACTAGTCCATTTCGGCGGGTAGACTATAGTTTGTTACGTTCGAATGTCATTATTTAATGATGTGATTCTTACAAATATCTGTTATCGAATTACAGTTTAGTGCAGTCGGCAACGTACAGGATTTCTAACCCGAAGTTTGGTTGTTCAAATTCCCAATTCGCTCATATTTTTAATTCATTATTTTATTTCATTTAAAAAGTATAGATTCTTTTTTTAATTAATCCATGAAAATGTGTTGATTCAATTTATTTTTCATTTTCACTTATAGCAATTGTTTCCATATTCCGAGTTTACTGACAACCTGTATTACGTTGATTAGCCGTCATAACATTCTACAATACACATGCAAGATCTAAAAATATTTTGAAGCTTGTAACAAATATGGCTTGTCACATACTGTTATAACACGGATATTGCAAGTTATGTGCATTTATAAATTAAAAAATGTGTAAATATAAATTAAAAAAAGAAAAATACATTTTTTTGGTGAGATTCGAACTTGCCCTGGTCAGACAAAAGTTATTTTACAATGTATCAAGCGCTATACCGTCACGACCATTCAGACACATCGGATAGCTGGCCTTAATTCTATTACTTATACTTTCGATTAAACCTATACCAACCTATATCGATTAATGGTTAAAACGTTAAAAGTGCAGTCACTGCTCAATGCTCGAAATCGAACTATAGTAATTGACTTTCTTTATTGATGATCAATATAACGTTTTATTTGCTGTATGTGTTAAATGATATCCCATTGTATACTTCATACTAGTGTATTTGTGAGAATATTTGTCCGTTAATCACAAAATGGGATTCAATCCCTTTCTATAAACTCTTTCAAAAATGGTTCCCAGAGTGAGGTCTCCATCACTTTCCTTTCTAGGAATTCCTGATAAATTTCAGAGAGGAGATTGACTCACAAGTTCATTTAGATGTTATAAGTTGCAAAAATAGATACAAATTTCATTGAAATGTACATCGAGTTTTTTATAATTTAAAAATATGTATTATATAATGATATTTAAATCTGAAGACTAAAACAATCAGTAGAAGCCTGTTTGAAGATTGTCAAATAATCCCATAGAAGCCTGTTAGAAAAGTTTATGAAAGAAAAAAAAAGGTTTTTTTTACTCTTAATCAATGATACAGTTACCTGTGGTTTGAACATTGTAAAATAATCAATAGAAGCCTGTTTTAGTGTTCCACGGATGCATTGAAGCAAACCAGCTACCAGAAACTCAGAAACAGTAAGTTCTGACTGATCAAAAATATATACAGCTAGCTAACTAGTCACAGGGAAACAGGTGTATTTCCCCTTAAACACAACTTTTCAGTTCATTTTCTATATTTTCATTATTTTTTGAATGTTTTGTTTGTTTCCTTTGATTGGCTGATCTGTTAGTTTCAATGTTGTACAAATCTCCTTTAATCATTGATTACGAACTCAAAACTATTTTAAGTACCAACTAACTTATACAGTCATGTAAAGTGAAGACTGTTTAAATACTGGAACTTACACTTTAGTTTATTTGTTTAATAGACTGTTTAACTTCAACTGTATTCTTAAACATAATATGATTACTATAATTTTTAACTAGCTGGCAGTCAAGAGTCTATGCTAGACTTCCTACAAAGATCAGTCCAGGGCCATACCAGAGACAATAAAGCACTCTGAGGCCATTCTTTTCTATGTAATTTTTTTTTCGTGAAAAGGCATGCTATTTTAGTCGATTTTTGAATTTTCAGTGAGGCAATTGTCTCCATGAGCCTCTGTGTGGCTATGGGCCAGTTAGTCTATTCCCCTGCAAAGATGATAACAGTGACATATTATTCCATGTTACAAGTTATCATTAATAATTACCTCCCTTTATGGTTAATTATGCACGAATTTCAAAGAACACAATGTCATTCATAGCAAGGTGGTATACAGGCTTGCTTGAAATATCCAATTTAGGGGATATGGATCTGACTCTTGTGTGGGTGGGGATATGGATCTGATTCTTGTGTGGGTGGTTAGGGGCTGTCGTCATTTCTGTGTGGCTTTAATTGAATAGTCTGTGCTACAGTACTTGATCAATCCTTATTGTTCTTCTTGAACATCATGATTAGTACAATTTTTAACGACAGTCCATTTGACTAGCAAAGATGGTAGAGTGACTCAGAATCAGAGCCTCCTGGCACATCTAGGTTTGATTTCTTACTTGCCGGTGTTACATTCTTCTGCGAGCTTGGCTATATTAATTTGTTCTCCGCATGTGGAGAAGATTTTTGCTGTTAGTTACTAACGTTAGAGCAAATCAATCAGTTCTTACTTAGGTTGATGATAAAGTTTCAGGAAAACTAGTTTTAAAGGTCAAATAACTATATTATGTTTATAATGTAATATGTCTGAAAATTTGTTAAAAATAGCCATTGTAAAACCAAATAAAAAAAAATCTAAGACAACATTTGATTGATACAAAAAGTAACAATTGAAACAATTAATACAGCTAGACCATCTAGATAAATAAATCATATTTTCGTTCGAAATAAAATAGTTTTATTCAAATTAAAATGTCTAATTAATGCATTTATTGATCTTTATCCATTGATTGGATTGGTTAATTAACAATGAAATGCATTCAGCATTTTGTCTGTCCTAATTAATATGTAAAATGTGTTAAAATCAAATTAAAATTCATTTCCTTAAACCTTTATAGTTTTGTTATATTAATCATAAATTTGATGGGTACTAATGCATACATCTTCGAACGTAATGACATATTCTGTATCAAAAAAGAATAAATTTACTGGTAAAAATGGTAAAACTATTTTACGAAGACTGTTCATCATTCAAATTTCGTCATAAATTGACAGATTTATTTCATTAGTTCTAACCCAAAGTCGTGTGATGAATTGCATTTTTGAATTCGTATGACAATGATATGCTTATTACAGAAATACATTTTTATGAACAATGAACTTTAAAATATAACAAAGTGTTTTTTTAATTGAAATAATTTATTCTATTAAAGTGTTAGAAGAGATCTGTAACGATTATTAGATAAGGTTGTTAATGTGGGGCTAATAAAAGATACTTAAATAAAGTATCAACAAGTGCTCACCATGGTCAACCTCAAGTTTATAGTAATAATTTACTGATGAAGCATCTCTGAATCAAGCATGCTGCATCACTTTATGAGTCAAGCTATCAACATTTCTAGATAAAACAGTTTACATCTCTAGATCAAACATACTGCATCTCTAGATCATGCAGTCTGCATCTCTAGATCAAGCAGTCTGCATCTCTAGATCAAGTGGTCTGTATCTCTGAATCAAGCAGTCTGCATCTCTTGATCAAGCAGTCTGCATAGATCTCTAGATCAAGCAGTCTGCATCTCTAAATCAAGTGGTCTGTATCTCTGAATCAAGCAGTCTGCATCTCTTGATCAAGCAGTCTGCCTAGATCTCTAGATCAAGCAGTCTGCATCTCTAGATAAAGCGGTCTGCATCTCTAGATCAAATAGTCTGCATCTCTATATCAAGCGGTCTGCATCTCTTGATCAAGCGGTCTGCATCTCTAGATCAAGCAGTCTGCATCTCTAGATCGAGTGGCCTACATCTCTAGATCAAGCGGTCTGCAGATCTAGATAAAGCAGTCTGCATCTCTAGATCAAACAGTCTGCATCTCATATATAAAACAGTCTGCATCTCTAGATCAAACAGTCTGCATCTCATATATAAAACAGTCTGCATCTCTAGATCTAACAGTCTGCATCTCTAGATCAAGCGGTCTGCATCTCTTGATCAAGCATTCTGCATCTCTTGATCAAGCAGTCTGCATCTCCAGATAAAGCTGTCTGCATCTCTAGATCAAATAGTCTGCATCTCATATATAAAACAGTCTGCATCTCTAGATCTAACAGTCTGCATCTCTAGATCAAGCGGTCTGCATCTCTTGATCAAGCATTCTGCATCTCTTGATCAAGCAGTCTGCATCTCTAGATAAAGCGGTCTGCATCTCTAGATCAAATAGTCTGCATCTCATATATAAAACAGTCTGCATCTCTAGATCAAGCAGTCTGCATCTCTAGATCGAGTGGCCTACATCTCTAGATCAAGCGACTGCAGATCTAGATAAAGCAGTCTGCATCTCTAGATCAAACAGTCTGCATCTCATATATAAAACAGTCTGCATCTCTAGATCTAACAGTCTGCATCTCTAGATCAAGCGGTCTGCATCTCTTGATCAAGCATTCTGCATCTCTTGATCAAGCAGTCTGCATCTCTAGATCAAGCAGTCTGCATCTCTAGATAAAGCGGTCTGCACCTCTAGATCAAATAGTCTGCATCTCATATATAAAACAGTCTGCATCTCTAGATCGAGTGGCCTACATCTCTAGATCAAGCGGTCTGCAGATCTACATAAAGCAGTCTGCATCTCTAGATCAAACAGTCTGCATCTCATATATAAAACAGTCTGCATCTCTAGATCAAGCAGTCTGCATCTCTAGATAAAGCGGTCTGCATCTCTAGATCAAATAGTCTGCATCTCATATATAAAACAGTCTGCATCTCTAGATCTAACAGTCTGCATCTCTAGATCAAGAGGTCTGCATCTCTTGATCAAGCGGTCTGCATCTCTAGATCAAGCAGTCTGCATCTCTAGATCAAGTGGCCTGCATCTCTAGATCAAGCGGTCTGCATCTCTAGATAAAGCAGTCTGCATCTCTAGATCAAACAGTCTGCATCTCTAGATCAAGCGGTCTGCATCTCTAGATCAAGCGGTCTGCAGATCTAGATAAAGCAGTCCCCATCTCTAGATCAAACAGTCTGCATCTCATATATAAAACAGTCTGCATCTCTAGATCTAACAGTCTGCATCTCTAGACCAAGCGGTCTGCATCTCTTGATCAAGCATTCTGCATCTCTAGATCAAACGGTCTGCATCACAAGATCAAGTGGTCTGTATATCTAGATCAAACAGTCTGCATCTCTAGATCAAGCGGTCTGCATCTTTAGATCAAGCTGTCTGCATCTCTAGATCAAATGGTCTGCATCTCTAGATCAAGCAGTCTGTATCTCTTGATCAAACAGTTTACATATCTGGATCAAGCAGTCTGCATCTGTAGATCAAGTAGTCTGCATCTGTAGATCCAGCAGTCTGCATCTCTAGATCAAGCAGTCTGCATCTCTAGATCAAGCAGTCCATGTATCTCTAGATCAAGCAGTCCATGCATCTCTAGATCAAGCAGTCCATGCATCTCTAGATCAAGCAGTCCATGCATCTCTAGATCAAGCAGTCCATGTATCTCTAGATCAAGCAGTCCATGCATCTCTAGATCAAGCAATCTGCATCTCTAGATCAAGCAGTCCATGCATCTCTAGATCAAGCAGTCTGCATCTCTAGATCAAGCAGTCTGCATCTCTAGATCAAGCAGTCCTTGCATCTCTAGGTTAAGCAGTCCATGCATCTCTAAATCAGGCAGTTTACATCTTTAGATCAAGCAGTCTGCATAGATCTCTAGATACAATACAATCTGCATTTCTAGATTAAGATTTGCGAACTTCATCTCTAGATTAAACAGCCTGTGTCTGTCAAATAAAACTATCTGCACCTCTAAATAAAACACTTTAATCTCTAGAAAGAGTCTGCATCTCTGCATCATATTGGTTTTCATCACTTGAGATCAAGCAGCTTGCGTGTTGGAGACTTTAGATCAAGCATTTGTGTGAACTGGATCATCTAGTTTTTTACATGTTTGTGATGTCTTGTTTATGTCACTGAATCTTAGGATTTATATTTCTAAATCTTATCAACCAAACCACCACTTTTAAGGTGTAACTGTGCACTTTTGTATGACCTTTGAAGTCAGTAATAATTCACAAGTTTTAACAGAATATTCATTCATGGTTTAAGAAATACTTGAGTTCCTGAGTACGGAGTAATTGTACTGTTGATTTTTTTACATCTTTTAACAAGCATACATATTAAAACTTGTAAATGTCAAAATCTTGACTGAAGTATATACCCTGTTACTACAAGTGATGATTTAGCAATGCTACATATCTAGGTACAAACACTAATTATGGGGCTTGTCTAAGGTTGTTGAAAACGCTAAAATTCTTCGTTGTGCTGTTACATTAAACTGGTAATATAAATATGATGTAAAAATTCTTTAATTACCAGTGATAACAAGTATGCGTTCTATTAACGGTTTAAACACAAATATTTCTTAAGTTTCAACTTAATTAAAGTCAAAAAGGACAAATACTGGTAAGATTTGTTGTATTAAGTTTAAACAACCATTAGGGTTATGCTTATATAAAAATAATCTTATCGTAATATCTTAAAATCCCACAAAAAAGATCATTTTCAGTAAATAATCATAATGAACACTTAAAATCTACCTATTCTTTTGTTAATCACCGTTCTGGAGGTAATCGTACAATTTTGAATATTTAAATTGATTTCAATAATCTATTTTGAAGATTAACATTTCTATATATTTTATTAAGCACAAAGATTACTGTATTTAATCAAGTGATTTCGTTGCCAAATTTATATTTATGTGTATGATTTTTGTTGAATTAAATTGTGACGTTTATCGTAAACGTAGGGTCACTGAATGTTTTAAATTAGAGAATCAGTGCTACTTGGTCAGTCAGATTACAGAATTATTAAAAATAGAAGGTTTTGATGCATAACTTTATGATGAAATTTTAATAAACTGTTTGTTAACAGGACAAAGGAATGGCTGTAATAACAGGGCAAAGGAATTGCTGTATTTCGTGGCACTACTTTCTTCCTTTTGACTTACTATAAATACCTTTTCATTCCTTGCAAGATATACTATTAAAGGTCCCCGCCATCAACGCCTGCGCTGTCTACCGCACGCTCTCTATTGATCACATAAAAAAGTAAAATTGTATGCCCATGGCTTCTTTCTTCTTTCAACTCTTCTTATAGTATACTAAAGACACTTATGTACATTTGTACCCTATTTAAGACATTGATATAAGAGCTGTCACGAGTGTTCGCCTAGTGTTTAGCCTGAGTTTATCCGAGTGCCGATCTTGTGGTGACCAGAGTGCCTCTGGACCAGGTTGCAGCTTGATCCTTAAGGCCGTAATTTATATAATCATTGTACAAAATGGTACCCAGAACAGAAAATCCCTTCTAGTGTTCAGCATAAGAGGGTACTTTTAATAGGGAACTCCAGTTAAAATCAAGGGATTCAAACTCTGCACCCGATTAAGACAACCCTGCTAGAACTTAAAAATGCCTTTGGTTTGTGCTATCTATTGAAATATGCCCGTTGTTTGTTAAATAAAGGTTTTATCTTTTGTTGACTTCCTTCTCTATTGTGTTTATACACTTATATTCCATAAATGTCTTTCCATTTAAATTATTACTCGAATCTCTTAAATGTTTAAATCAAAATTTGATAAGATAAATAAATTCAAGTATTAAACATATAGATGGAAATACTGCATATTTTGTCCCATATCTACAAAAACTCAATATTTCTGTTTAAAGTTTAAAACCCCTTTAGAAAATCTACGACTATGATTTATAAAGTATACGTATATATAAATATCTATACAATCAAAAAATTATTACGTACTATCACCTATAGCAACTTAAGTATAGAAAACTTCAAGTTTAACGCATATTAAGAAGTCTATTTAATTTCGTACATGTAATGCCAAAGCTAAGTTTTAAATCATGTTGATAATATGAATTTGGTTAATTCCTGTGTATGCATGTCTGAATTGTTAAGACGACATACTTATATAGTTTGTGACTTGGTAGAAATTTTGGTATTTAAACGAAATTGAGGTAGTTTTGTTGTTAGGCAAGAAATGTGGATTTTTAATACTCTTTATGACTTAAAATCTTCTCAAGTCTCGGACATTGTTGATTTGGTCGTGAAACAGAGATTATGTGAGTTTAAATTTCCTTTTTAATTCTTTGTTTGATTCTTTTATTTTTTTCTTTGTTATACGGTTATGACTAAGTTTTAAATCTTTTATTCCTTGTATTAGCTGTTAAGTTTTTATTTATGACGGGTTTGAAGTTACGGGGTGTATGGTAAATATATATCTATGTCTTTTACTTAAAATTCAATTGGACATTGTGTAGATTCACATTATTAAGTTGTAAATACTGGTAATAACTTTTCTATTTTAATGCTTTTTATATTAATATATATATACATGTACTTGCAAGTTTTTTTTGTTCATTATTGATTTTAAAGGAGATAATGAATTAAGAACATAATTCAGAAAAAAATAGAAAAAAGGTAGACCAAGTTATACTTACTTTATTTATCAATTGTTGAAAATTATTGGATTTTTTTATCAATTTATGTTCAATAATAATTGGGTATTTAAATAAGCAAGTTAGGAAAACAAAAGTATTTGGATATTTTGAAGATTTTCGTGCTAATTAAGATACAATTAAACATTTGCAAAAATCAATTAGACTCTTATTTTTGTTGCAGCATCATTACTGCTGATGTAGCATATTTTTTTATTACAAATATTAGTATAGTCTTCTGTAACCGCCTTGATAGCATACATGCCAGCAGGTCTTCTGCATCATGCGTGAGTAGTGTCTCACGAATTTGAGACTCTACTCACGCATGATCGGAGGCAAATTGATAAAATCTCATGCATTTCTTGGACATACTGGAACCTGACACTTTTTTTTACATTATGAAAATGATCACAAATATAAGTTAAAAGTGCTTCATGAAGCATGTATGGTATTGTAATACTAGTAAATTAAGTGAAAACTGCACAATTATAACCTCCAATAATTGAAGGTTAAAGTTTCAGCAAGGAAAATCTCCTGCATTTTAATGAAATTTCCTGCATTTCGATAACCAATCTCCTGGAAAGGGGTCTGGGAAACATGACATGTATGTGATAGACTTATAATAGTTGTAGAGTGTCTAAGCTTTGAATGAGGACTGCCATGTACATGTAGCGTTCCCTCTGCGATAAATTTAATGGTACCTAAGTGTTTCCAATGCTCATCCTCTCTCACACCCTCATTGCAATGGCCGGGTATCATCCGGGGGGAAAGAGGTGTCAAGAATAATTGATATTAGTTGTAGACTTTTTTCTCAGATAAGTATTATTTGACTAAAATATATCTTCAATTCATGCTTATGTATTATTCCTAATTAGCAACTACTGTGTGATATTTGGTCCATGTGCATGCAGGTTGTTGAGTTACTAATTGGACACTGCACCATTGCTCCAGAATCTGAATCCACTTGGCGTAGCTCTGTGGGTTTAAATCCTAATGTGTAGAGAACACTGTCGTTCAGCTAAATTATAGATGGTTGATGGGGTCTTTATGATCTATGCTGTGTGGATGGGACTGAAACTATGCAGTGTGGATGGGACTGAAAACCTAATTACAAAAATATGTTTGACTCGGAAAATAATGATAATTTATTATTATATTGTTCAGTGATATAATTACAAGCTACTTTACCCAGTATACAATAGTATTGTGTTAAATTTGTCATAATTATTATTAAATATACAAATGTACACAAATATAGATGTATAATAATTGTATATTAAGTTATAAAATGTCAAACAGCCTCTTAGTAGGTTAGTAATTTTGTCGCAGGAGCTGATGCAGCAAGGGGTTGCAGCTCAGGTCTGATCCCTGGTTTCAGCTCAGGTCTGATCCCTGGTTGTAGCTCAGGTCTGATCCCTGGTTTCAGCCCAGGTCTGATCCCTGGTTTCAGCCCAGGTCTGATCCCTGGTTTCAGCTCAGGTCTGATCCCTGGTTTCAGCTCAGGTCTGATCCCTGGTTGTAGCTCAGGTCTGATCCCTGGTTTCAGCCCAGGTCTGATCCCTGGTTTCAGCCCAGGTCTGATCCCTGGTTTCAGCCCAGGTCTGATCCCTGGTTTCAGCCCAGGTCTGATCCCTGGTTTCAGCTCAGGTCTGATCCCTGGTTGTAGCTCAGGTCTGATCCCTGGTTGTAGCTCAGGTCTGATCCCTGGTTGTAGCTCAGGTCTGATCCCTGGTTGTAGCTAAGGTTTTTGACCCCTGCTGGACAAACATCAAGGCACTCGGGTATTATTAAAACTTCCTTATTGCATGACACAGGGATTACAGTTAATTCCTTTGGACCGGTAAATATCAGTCAATTCCTTATGACTGTCAAATCAGCGGGACTGATGCTCCTGCCAGCAGGACCGACGCCCGCATCCCCTCCCCCTGCCAGCGAGACTGATACCCCATCCCCTCCCTCGTGCCAGCAGGACTGATGCCCCATCCCTCCCCCTGCCAGTAGGACCGATTCCCCCATCCCCTCCCTGCCAGCCTGACTGATGCCCCCATCTCATCCATAATCCAACTTCTCCAAAAATTTGTAAATTAAAACTATAGATGTCAAATGGTGTTCAATATGAAGTAACCAAATTCTTGCGCAATTTTTCCACATACCTATTAGAGAAAGAATGATATAATTGTTTGGAATAGTTCAGATTCTTCTTGTGAAAGTTATTATCTCTATAGTTGTGAACTTTAAATGCTTTGCAGATAGGCAATTTATTTAAAGATATATTTATATTCATGAAATATTTTTGTCTATAAATGCTATGCTGACATTTACATTTCTTCATAAGAATTTTCATCCAGGGTTGTTTTTTTTGTGTGAATTCAGTAAAATTATACTTACTGAAAGCTGCAGCTGCATAGTTTGGATGCAATTATAGTATGTGTCATTTAGTAAATTTGGGTGATTTTAGTGTAAAAAAAATTGTATATAAATTTATGTATATAAATGGAATTTTATAAGGTCTGTGTAAATTATATTTTTCTTCTACAATTTAAATATAATTGAGTTGTTTTTAGAAGTTATGTGTTAAATTAAATGTATGAAGTCTTCTTTATAATGTTCTTCTGGATGAATTTTACTTAAACAGCAATGTTTGAGCTGAGATTTTACTCAGACTGAGATGTTTTGGGGGGATTGGGGATTTGAACATTTTGTACAGAATTTTGATGCACTAAGCTGGAATGTTGTCCAATACCTTCTTGCAGGATTATGTTTACAGGTGGATTGCAAGGTTATTGAAAATAATACTGATTAACACCACTGGCTCTCGTAGCGATTTTGTTGTCGGGCGAAAAATTATACTCTAAATACTAGACCCTAACATTGCACCGAGAGTTTTGTGATTGACCCTAGGCTTAAGTGTGAAGAAAGTGTGACTTGGTATACATGTGCTCCCATATGGTTAATGTACGGGCCATCTGTGGGACTGTGAGTTAATTAAACCCTGAAATGACAATTAGTGAACTGTGGCTTGTTTGACCACAATATTGTCTATTATAATTAATTGCATTTCACATTAATAAGCTATTTAAAATATATCAACTTTTCTATTTCACATGAATTTAATGTTCTCTGAGTGTTTTACAGAATCATTTCGAGACAATTATCTTGTTGCTTTGTTGTTCCTTCGCTTGATTGGAAGTCAATTATACACTTTATAAACTGGCATTTTTCATGAAAAAAGAGAATATTGATGTATTTAACAAGTATTGATGTCTTTGCTGTGTAAATTCAGTCCTATAAAAAGCTGTTCTCGCAGTTTTAAATTCAATTTCACATTGTTCTTTATCGAGTTATTTGCTTATACACCGTGGTGAAATTGTAAAATTGATACTCCCCGGTTAGCTGGTATGGAAATAAATTGGAAAAAGTTCCGAGTTCTTTCATTTGTTAAAAAAACGAGATTTCCCAATATTGTACGAGTATACGTAATTTCGATCATCCTGTTACTGGCCAGGTATCACCGAGGTATCGTCGATTTCAGCACGCATAAATAATGAGGTTGTCCCTTCACTCAATTGAGACCTAAAGATTGATTTCTAGTAATATCATTGTTCATGCTTGCTTTACTGGGACGTATTGTTATAGCAACCAGGTATTTATTATGCATGGTTTTCATGGAACCTGATCTACGTTTCTATAGCGATGCCAAATTTACACAGGTGTAGATGATGAAAATATCCATATAAACTTCTGAAATCAGCTTCTTCTGTCCTTAGCTGTCATGAAATAAATAATGCTGGAACTTTAAAACTGTGTAGTGTTGTTCATTTTTAAGTGTTTGTCACGACAGTAAAAAGTATGTTTTAAAGAAAAAGTGGCAATTTCCTTTTATAGTTGAAATCTATGTTAGGAACTTGTGTTCAGTCTAAATTGCTACTTAAACAGAAAATAATGACATGTTATAAAAGTTAAGTTTATAGAGGATTTCGGACCTTAGATGGAATATGTCTTAATGTGGATGATATCTATACAGTAAATATATTTTATTTTAATAAATTAAAACCAACTATTTTTATTTCTTCAATTGATAAATCGGAATTTATTATAAACTTTAATTACATAAAATTTATTCATCAATTGATTGTCAGTTATAAGTTTCTGATTTTTTTATCTTAATGATTTGCATTAAATAATCATCAATATTTTATTCACAAAATTTTGAAACGTAATAAAATCCGTCAAACTTGAGGTCACAGAAAAGAATATATTCTGAAAATTATTTAACATTCAAAAACAAAGACTTTATTCAAAGTGACGATTTCTTGTTCCTCCTAGCATTGTTTTAACGTTAATTTCCTAATTATAATTCAAAGTGAAATTATAGATCCAGAAGATTGATTGATCACCTTGGAGGCTATAAATACTTGCATGCTTCACGAGACTGAACGCGGCGGCCATTTTCTGCACATTTTCCTTAAGCCATAAAAGTTCTCCTTTTATTTTGATGAAGTTTTAATGACTTAATTACTTTGAAAATAAATGCATGCTTATCAATACCATTTTTTCCAAATTAAACTTCTAGATTAATCATTAAAAATTGCTAGGCGATGGCGCCATGCATTACAGGTTTGAATCCCATATAGGTGCAAAACATATATTATAAATATTGTTATTTGTAACGTTTGTATGATCTATAAATATTGTTATTTGTAACGTTTGTTTGATCAAATTATCATCATTTAAGTTTTTACTTGTGTCGAAGGTTGCAAATTTGCTTATTCTTTACATTTTTTTTTCAACCTTCTTATCCAATATTTGTGTATGTCACTGCAGGAATGAAACCTAATTTTTAGGCCTCATCCTCTGAAATTTTTGATAGAGATTTCAAAGAGAAAATTGAAAATCCACTTAGTTTATTTAATTATTACCCCAAAATATTGTTGTTGTTGTTTTTAATAATCGATGAAATTCGAGTGTCATTTGTTTTGCTATAGAACAGCAATAAGAACAACCCCTATTATGACATAAAAGTTTTCCTATTGTCGTATTTTTTACGTGTCAATTTTGAAATAAGCAGTTTTTGTGTAAGTTTGTTGAACGTCTGGGTGAATTAGTTTAATCTGACAGATCCGTTAATCTCCAATGTGACTCAATTTTTGTGTATATATATATCCGAATAAATCTAAAGTAGTCTTATATACAATATATTTATTATATCATACTTTTCTTCTAAGATCGGGCCACAGATTTTGTTTATACACCATCAAGAAATATGTAAAGTTGTTTTGACATGTAGAGAAATTAGGTTATAGATACAGAACTGAATGTCGAGGTTATGGTTTTTAGTCGTGGGCAAAGCCCAAAATTAAATTGACATCTGGGTGTTAGTTCTGTATGTAATATGTATCATGGCCAATGATAACTCTGAGACTGTGGATTCTCATTTTGTGTTGCTTTCACGCAGGACCTCTGTAAGTGTCTTCCATCACCTCACATAGCTCAGGTTCCTGTAATATTGGCTTGTATATTATAATCAATTATGGTGTTAGCCTAGTGCAGACAGATGTCTTTTCTGATGCACCCTCGTTTGTCCATATTTATTGTTACACTGTAAGTATACGATCAATATCAATCACAAAATAAAGTAACCATTTTTCTATAGAACAATATCGCATTAACCATACTGACCATAAAATCAATTAGTATTCATGGGGATTGTTTTAAGTTGTTTATAAATGTATTGTGAAAAAAACCCCTACAGTTAATAATTTAACAATATTTTAGTAATGTAATACAATAAGTCAAAGCTATCCTTTAAAAAATTAAGATCTGCACAAAACTGCTTTTATTAATGAATTTCCAATATTCCACTAAATCTACTTTTCACAAAAAAAGCTGATTTTACTTTATTTTTGTAAAAATGTTGAAGACGAATGTTGCCTGGACGAATATTGCCTGTCTGGCAGATCATTGATCTTAAGTTTATTTGTACAATTATCTAGTCTTGTTTAATTTTCTAATTATTGCTCTTTAATTTTATCACACTGTAGCTATGGTTACTAATATATAGAGATTGGACGTCCCAGTTAACAACAATTATTGCATTATATGTAAGGTCAAGCAATGAATGCTACAACTCGAAAAGTCCACTTATTACATAATTACATGTTTGTTTGAAATTATTTACATTTTTAAAAAAAAATGTTTTCGCAATCTGTTACTGGACCATCATGCTGCATTATGTTTGTCATTAATTTGACCCTTAAATTCTTCTGAAAAGTGATTTTCAGTAGATGATGAAGAGACAATGCAAAGGTACTTATAAAGTAGGTTGACTTTGTTTAAGAGACAAACAGAAGTTTTGTTAATTTCCGGCTCCATCATAAGTTTTTAAACTTGTCAGTCTGAATTGGTAAAATCAGTCAATGTTGCTTTTCGTCTAATAGAAAAATACATGATTTTCTGTCGGTCCGAGTCAGGACTGAGAGGACTGACAGTTTTCATGAAGAAGTAGTTGTATATATATTGTATTGTAAATAACTGTCTCGTATAAACAAACATTCAATACGCTTGGCCTACAGTTATCTGAAGTGCTCTGATTATATTAACAGATGATTAGGACCCTTTACTTCATTTGTTTAGGCCAATTTATTATCTGAATAGGTTTTGAAGTAGTTGGACAAGATTTTAATTGATTTAATCTGTTGAAATATCACTTTGTAACATTCAGGCCAATTTCTTGTGCTAGTTTTACTGAGCTGGTAATTATGATACCTGCTGGCATTTTGAGCTCACCTGTCACAAAGTGACAGAGTGAGCTTTTTTGATCACTCTTCGTCCGTCGTCCGTCCGTCGTCCGTCCGTCAACAATTTGCTTGTGTAGACACTAGAGGTCACAATTTTGACCTAATCTTTATGAAACTTGGTCACAATGATCATCTCAACAACATCTAGGTTAAGTTCGATATTGGGTCATCCGGGGTCAAAAACTAGGTCACAAGGTCAAATCATAGAAAAACCTTGTACAGTCACTAGAGGTCTTTATTTAGGTACAAAATCTAGGTCAAGTGCGATATTGCGTCATATGGGGCCACAAACTAGGTCACTAGGTCAAATCACAGGTCTTGCATGTACTGCTACAACAGGTGAGCAACCTAAGGGCCGTTTGGGCCCTCTTGTATAATTCAATAATCTACATAATTATACTATTTACTAGATTCTATATAATCCGGCCCAGTGATTATACTGCGATTTTCATGCTTAACTCAACTTGAGCATGTGCATGAAACTTGCTCCTATACTGTGCAACAATTGAATTAACTTTACTTGATCAGGAAATTCTTACAGGTTATCAATCTAATATAACAGTTTCACTAAAACACCAGGGTACTGTTTTATCAAAGCATTTACGCTAGCGTAACTCTAAGTTTTCCGTAAATATTGCGTACGTCGATAATATTTGCGCAAATGCGTTTTACTAAGATATTTTTTCTCATGTTTTGTCGTAAGTATTGGCGTAATTCTACGCAAGGTCCGAGTGACCGTAAATAGCAAATATGAACGTAGTGTGGAGTTTTTGCCACGCACTGTTGATTTTTGACCGTCACTAGTTGTTATAGACGGTGATTAGTAATATAAACATGTTTAATCATCAAAACTTATCGAGCTTTTCTGTATATTTATTCACTCTGGTTCCCGTTATATTGGTAATATTGTGGGCCGGTCTACGTTCAATATTCAATATGTTTACGTAAATTTATGCAACAACTTGCGATCGATTAGTAAAACACACTTAAGGATTTGCGTAAGTGACAAATATATCCGTAAACTTACGCGACATTTACGCATTGTTAGTAAAACAGTACCCAGGGTACTGTTTTATCATAGCAAATACGGAAATTGTAAACTTACGTTCAAATTTAAATTCTTTATGATTCTTTAACAACTGTAAAATCAAGACAGATACGGTCTGTAGGAGTTGATTGACTGAATCATTATTATTATCACTACTCTATGTATCCCACATTGTAGCTGTAAAAGAATTATAAAGACTTTAAATTTGAGCGTATCTTTAATATTTCCGTAAGTGCTTTGATAAAACAGTACCCAGGCATTTTACTGTTGAAGCATTTGAAGTTCGAGCACAGAACTGAGTTGAGCAAGAAAAAAGTTTATAATCACGGGGCTTAGTTGGTGTCACTTGTATAAGGTTATTGTAACTTAAAGGTGTCTTTAAGTCTTCTCTATGGCATCAGGTCAAATAAACTTGATGACTGCAGTTTCCTTCTCAGTAATGATGGTGTAATAAATATGTTTTATAATTTATATATTGAGGAAACACAGAGTTAGGCAATTGGCCAATTTTCCCTGTGGGAGCTTCAGTCAAGAAAAGTATCACAAAATGTGTGGTAAAGTCATATAATATTAAGTATTGTGAACTTTGGATAATTCCACTTAATTTGTCAAGTGTACTGTTTGTAAAAACTTGTGTAAAGAACAGTTTTTCACTCATTATTATAGAGTAAAAATGTAGACTTTGTCCTTAAACGTTGTCTGTACACATGATTACCATAATAAAGCCTGGTTTATAATTTGTATTCAATGAATCATACAAAAAATGATAATTATTGCATGATTTAGATCGTTAGAGTTATATTTCCTTATCTATTGAATTAATTAATGAACCTGATACGGAATTTTGATGATAAAATGTTCAAACCTTAGTTAGCATAACTTGTAACAGCTTGATGACAGTTATACTATGCTTTGGTTTAAAAACGAAGTCGCCCAAATTGATCGCAAATTCGCGATCCTGAAAAACAACGTCTGTCATTCTATTTCACCTTATTTGACCAAATTAGGAAATTATAATTTTATGTGACAGAGAAGACATTCTCTCGTAACTTGATGATTTACGAGGGGAATTTCAAAGGGAACATGTCGTTTCGACAATAATATCAACATATTCATGTCCATTAAACTGTCCTTTCAACTAATTCTACATTTTACCAAGCGTTCGTGCTTTCTTGAAAGAATCACAATATTTAATGTTACGAAAATGTCTTAAAAATTGTTTATACGTAATTAAATGCTTTATAAAAACATTGGTTTAATTGCTACACAGTCCTTTAAACTGGTTACAAGTTTTCTATATAATGTTATCATGCAGTGATTTTAACTTTCATTATACAAGTTTGCTCCATGATTTAATGATGCTGCTTGGAGCTCAGATTGATTTTAAACCAAATATTTTTTCTATTTTATAAAGGTTGGACATTTTAATGGGCTGCTATTGTGGTGATTTGAAAATCAGTTAATAACTTGTACATTTTGTATTTATATCAACTGGTTTTATAACTGCTATTAATTGGTAAGTTTACTAACTGTATGTATAACTAACAACCATTTAGAGTTTTCAAGTGGTTTGAAATCAACTCGTTCAATCTAGAATTTTGTTTCTAGGGTTATTTTGTTCTAGCCCTATAGATTTAATCAATTCAATGATTCTTAATAATTGTATATTTTATTTGTAATTTTGTATATTTGCAGGATGGCTGTGAAGTGTGCAGGAAGTAGGTGGAGATAGGATGGGCCTCCACGTCTGACAGTATAGAAGATATTTCGTACCTTCTTACCAATTCACAGCTCTGAGTTTCCAGAAAAATTCACAGCTCTGAGTTTCCAGAAATTGCAATAGAGTATTTTACATGCTAGTTTTGCAATTTCTTCTCACCCAGAATATTCCAACTTGACATTGAAGTCTCGCAATTTCTTACTCAGAAATAATCGACATGGCGCTAACAAATGGAAGAAAGCTTTGTAAACTAGACGCAATATGCGCAAAATTGAAACAAATCAACAATAAAGATGGTAAAAGTCCTGGTGACATTGAAGAGAAGTCCGGTGAAAATGGACATGTTGAACCAATGATAGAATCACCTCTTAACTTTTCCAATAAATGTTTTAATAATAACATCATAGGTAAAGCCGATCTGAACACTGTGGACTCTGATGTTAAACAAAATGGTCTCGATTTGTCCATGAAGGTAACAGAAGCCACACCTGCTGGTGATAAGGAACCGTCTAATGAAACAACCAGACTCAGTAAAGACAATTCTGATGGAGTGGAAAATGGAAACAATGAAGGTCACAGAGTTCCAGATGAAAGCATTGTTCCTAAACCTGTTGTTGGCTCAGGACGTAGAAAACGTGCGATTCCACGAAGTATACCTCAAAATAATGATATGTATGAAAACTCGGATCAACATTATTCCAATCATTATGCTGAAAATCAGACGAAAGACCATGAGACTGGTGAGAACGGTGTGAAGAGAACATCAGGTGGTTACGTACCTGGTTCTCATGATGCCGCTATAAATGAGGACAGTAACTCCTCCATACTTAACCACTCCAGATCGTCCGCTCAGTCCAAAGATTCACAAAGGTCTCGACTATCATCAGATGTGGACATGAGCTTCAGTGCACCGCTAGATCTCAGTATGAGTAGAAGTAGAGAGGATGACGATTCTATAAATAGTTACCTGTCTACAGATGATGAGGACGATCACGTTGAAGACAACATAGATGAAAATAGTGATGACAACGATGATGATGATGATTTCTTTCATCCTGATAGGAATCTAGCTGGTGACGCTGATAACAGAGGAAAGTCGGTCAGTTCTGAACCAGCCACTCCCTCCAGTAGTGGACGACTCATTGGTACTGACCAGGCTGACCACTTGAAGGACTATGCTGAAAGTACGATGAATGAATTGATCTCAATGTATGGGTTTGGTGGTGCTGGAAGCCACCAGGGTGATCTCGTGAAACATGTGCCAATTAGAAACTTTAAAACTATACTTCAACAAGCACACAAGGAACCAATGTCACCGTCTGGACCGAGCAGTATAACCAGTATGAATAGTCAGATGAGCAGTGGAGACGAGGAGTCCCATGATGGCTCGGCCATGTCATTTAAAGGAATCTATGCAAACTATCCGAGCCATTCAAACAAAGGTCAAGGTAAGGCTCTATGATTTATTCTGTATATTTATTCATTAAAAATAAAATTGAATATTGTGTATTTTGGGTACGAAGTTTGTGTTTCAGTCGTATGAAGAAACATTGTCCAGACACCTGGAAGAACAAATATGCCTTTTAATATATGTTGAGCATCATGCGGGTAAGCTATACCATGGGTTACACTTTTAAATAATTCGTAATGACATGGCTTGGGATCGAACCCGTAAATGTTTGTTCTCGAGATGGATTGAAACTTTAATTTGTCTTTCAATGGGATAAAGTACTTAAAAGTTTGATCTACATATGATTTAAATTTTCTTTTTTTTGATGTGAAGTGTATATAAACTATGTATATAGCTAATTTGAATGTCTTGTTTCCATGTGGCCAAAATATCTACGCAAATATTTGCCTAGCTTTTGAAATTTTTAGCTCTTCCGAGTTTGGGGAAAATTCGAAATTCTTTTTTATGGAGGTGCTGTTTGTTTTTTCTCACGAACAATAATTGTTGAATTTTTATTTTATTTCTAAATCTGCCAATAAAAAAACAGTTTTTATGGTTTTCTTTCTCGATTCACATTTTTGCATACAAGCAACTCTTGGTTTTGTTGACAGCAAGGATTAGCCACCTTGGAAGTGGTATAAAACAGGACAAAAATGTTCTTAAAATTATTATAGGTTCCTCTCTGTTTTTTTTTGTAAAATAAGAGTTTGTCATGATTTTTGAGTGGAATGTTGTATGTAGGAAGTAATTATTATTTAGGTTTATAATGTTATATGTAAACTGTGTTCCAAGCTGTGTTCAAAATGAGGAAAGGATCCATACATCACTGTTTCTACTGCTCCCTTACATCTCACATAGCGTTAAATTGTTTTCTAACATAAATTGGAAAATCATTAATTAGCCAGCATCTAACACAATTGGCATGAAAACAGCACTCAACAGAACATGCTCTGTATAAAGGAAAATGTTGATCTTTATTGCGTGCAGCCCTTAATTTGTTTGGATCGTACTGGTTAAATGTTGTAATTGTCTTAAACTGCGTGCGATACATGAGTATAGTTACAGTCATTTACCAATAGCTATATAACTTTAAGTGTTTTGTACCTCGGAAAACTAGAATATTGGATTTTGCGAATGGATCATTTTTCTAAATATATCGGTATTTTTCAGTTAGGTTAAGTGTGTCCCATTTGTTCAACTGATCGAAAATTTCTAACAGATCTATTGAGCTGTGAAGTAACAGTCTATACAAAGTTGCTATGGCAATCAGTAAACAAACTTGTAGGTTTTGTGTATATTTCTTGTTTAATCTTCAGACAAATCCATACCGTATTTATTACAAATTCAAAGGATTAAAGATTGAGTTTGGCTGCATGTACCAACAATTTTACTAGATCGAATGATTTTTATTTTTCAAAACTGAGCTAAAGTTTTCTTGCATTTGTCAATAAAATGGATTAAAAATGAAAAGATTATTGACATATTTATTGTCCCAATTGATAAGTAAAACTTGCAGATTGATTCATAGCAAATTATATATTAGTAAATTTTAAGTTAGCCAATTACTAATATCTGCATGGTAAGCAAAAGCTCCGTGAAAAATATTGCTTTGATTATAATTATTAAAGTGGAAAATTATCCAGTGTTCCTTGTTGTCAAATGTGTTAATAATAATTACTGATGATTTTGTCATTTAATTCAGTTCATTGAAATTGTGTCAGTTTTGAATAAAATTAATGTAACGCTGACTTTGAATACTGATATAATTATATATTTATATATGACTTTACAATTATGTCTCAGTTTATGATGGGTAAAATGGTGTTAAATAAATACATATAATATTCTGTGCATCTTTTGGCCATATAAATGTACATGTCATACTATATATAAGACAGAGGATTTGACATGACCCTGACCTTTATGCATGAATATATTAAAAGGTTTTTGCGTTGAATATATAACTTTCCGCAAGCACATCGTGCAATATCTGTCCATTAGATTTGAGTTGGTATTACACCACGAGCGTCTTTGTGATACTTCCCGCTTATGAAATATACAACCAGGATTATAAATATAGACAATATAATTATAAAATTATCAGCTGTTAAATTATGCTAATAGAAGGTTGAGAATCGTGTCAAATTCTCCGTACTATACTATGTACAATATATTTATCTGGCTCAGGATTTACATCTTAAAAGAAAACAAAAAACTTAATTTACATATACACGAATCTTCGTGGACTGAATTCACCAATGTCAATATTTTGACCAAATTGTACAGAGATAAGTAAAATATTACTTAGTCAGTTGCATGTCCAAGAATAAATTATGACAATTGTTTGGGATGAGAAATGCCTGTTTTTGCGAAAAAGCACACTTAAGTCGTTCGAGTATTCATAGAAGTGAAATGATGTGATGTCCACCTAAATAATCTTGTGTCTGAATTAATTTGTCTCTCAATTTATATGTTACGTGCTGAAACTTGCTTCTGGTCTGTCCTCGTCACTTGTTCTTCTTTATACCCTCAATAATTCGTGTTTTTTTGTATTGTTTGAAGGTTGGTTTTCGTGTCCGATATAAACCTAGTTTTCACCTTTACTTCATGTCAAGCCATGTTCGATATAGTGAGACTTCAATAATAAGACCACCCTTGAAAGCTGGTCTTACTGTGCAAGTTTTCATGATAATTGAAGTAAATTCCTGGATATTATACTTGTAGAAGACCCACTGCAGTTAAAGCTGTAAAATTTGACAGTTATATTTTAGGTGGATCAGTTCTTTATATAGTTGTGGAACTTTAACTTCAGAACATTTATTCTGACTAGTACTTTTAATACCTAGTGATTTATCCATAAGGTTGACCTTTATGCTGTACACCTACCTTCTAATAAAGGCCACTTCAATTATACAAATTTAAATAATACCCCCTTCTTTGTGTAAATACATTGCTGTGGTGAGGTTTCATATTTTATTAACAATTAAAGCACGGCTGTCAGAAGTATTGCACATTCTTTACCTGCTGAAAGTGAGAATATTCGCAAATTTCTAATTGCCAATAATTGATTTATTGAAAATTAAGAGAAATTGGGATTGGAGACAGAGTATGGCTATATAGTGAGACAGCTATTTCACCATTGATCTTTGTATTGACGCCATTCAAGTTTGATAAATTATTAAAAGTGTTTTGAAAAGAATCCTTGCATCGGTTGGTTCGATACTATGGCAACCGAGCGAATTGACATAAAACTATTGATGTTTACCTGCGTCTGTATTTTTGGAATTGATTAAGAATACAATAGCTATAGACTATATAGAACGTTAGAACGTTAGTCAGCCATGTGATATCCTGGGATGGTTCTAGCGTATTTAATGGTATTGCACGATAATTTACTAGCTTGTCACTCTGATAGCTGCTGGCAGGAATGGTGCTGATTTGTTCCCTCATTAAATAATATTCAATTAAAGATAGATATATACTGTACATATAAAGTATGATGTTGATCTATTTGGAAAGGTGTATATATAAAGTGACCTGTAGCTATTAAGAATGCTGTAGATAGGAAGAATGTAGGAAGAATGTAGGAAGAATGCTGTAGATAGGAAGAATGCTGTAAATAGGAAGAATGCTGTAGATAGGAAGAATGTAGGAAGAATGCTGTAGATAGGAAGAATGTAGGAAGAATGCTGTAAATAGGAAGAATGCTGTAGAAAGGAAGAATGTAGGAAGAATGCTGTAGATAGGAAGAATGTAGGAAGAATGCTGTAGATAGGAAGAATGTAGGAAGAATGTTGTAGATTATTAGGAGGAATGTGGGAAGAATGCTCTAGATAGGAAGAATGTTGTAGATAGGAAGAATGTAGGAAGAACGCTGTGGATGGGAAGAATGTAGAAAGAATACTGTAGACAGGAAGAATGTAGGAAGAATACTGTAGATAGGAAGAATGTAGGAAGATTTTAAAATAGATTTGTAGATTTGAATATTGTATTTTAAGAACATGCTTGAGTTAAGAATGATGCAGATGGTTGGTCAAAGTTGACGTACTGTATTGTAAAAAGTGTTTGTATTTTAATGACTCGCCAAACTACAATTAAAGGGGGTAACCTAATAATTATAAACTTGCAGTCTCCGCTAAGTCACTGTTAAAAATATATGCTTCCAAATAAATTTATGGTAGGCCTACCATTATATATTGAGGTCCTGCAGAACATACAGACTGTTATGTACAAAAAGTGAGAATTCGTAACTTGGTATTTGGTTTTCTTGGAAAAATAATTCCAGTCAAAGAACTTCCTACTACAGTACCTTTCATCAGCATTTATAGGATAAATCACTTCATCTGAAGAAACAAGGTATTTAGGGGTTTACGTGAATATCTGTTAGCCTGTTGCCATAGTAACTGTCAATCAGAATTACCGTGCATCGAAGAAAATTGTTGATAAATTGGTGAAAGCGTATCAATAAAACAGTGAGACAACTGATCAATTAAAAACGATTCATCACTTTCTGAGCGTCCCGCTGTATGATGGAGGATATCAAAGAAGTCTAGCTGTTCTATCTTCCTCTGTTATTTGTATGCACTTAAAACAGTTTAGCTTTCATACTTGTTAATAGCATGAGAATATTATGTGACAATCATTTACAGTTGATTGAAGAAATTGTTACAAAACTTATGTCTGATATTGGCTGTTTGGTTAAAAAACATTAAATTAAATAATTTGGTTACTATGACTACCATTTTGTTGACTGAGAATATTGCAAAAACACTTCTTTTCATCTTCATCTCTTTATAAAAATGATAAAATGATAAAAAATGTTACTATGGCAACCATTTTGTAAAACTATAATAATGTACAAAAATCTGGGATCCATTTATTACACAAATCTCTACCCTGTTTTGTCATAATGTTATCTGGGCTTTAATGAAAAAACTTGCAGTGTTTCAAAAGATGAAAACTTTGGTATAATTTACCATAGAAATACATAAATAATATACCGGTAGTTAGATGGTTATTTGATTTTATTGTGTGCAGAAATTTATACAATATTCAGATTAATATCAAAAGTTTTACTATAATATAATATTTATATTTCTTAAGTAATATCAAGCCCTAAGAAAGGAACTAAATGTTTGTTATTTGATGGCCATGCATGCACTGGGTCGTTGTTTAAAACAATTAACACCGAAAGTTGCGGCTTTGTTGAAAAGACAATGGTATGTTCAAAGTTAAGTTTTAATTTAATCATATTTGTTTTATGATGAAATTCTAGGGGTTGAAACAAAATAAACTCATGAAAATGTAGGCGAAACCTGTCATATTTTCTTTGTAGTTTACAGAACACCGAGTATTATCGTAAAATGACAAACGTCAATTGTCCACGATTTGTTTGACACACTGGAGGAATAAATAAATCATGAATTTGACAAGAAAACACTTCACTGACTCCTTTTATCTTCTAAAACATGAGTCAAAAGTATAATTTTTGCCATAAAATTATAATTTATATTGTCTCCAACAGGTTATGTTTTATTGTATATATACTGGTACATAAGCTTTGACTGGAAAGGAACATTTCCTGTATAGCTAGTATAATGATGTTCTACGTGTAATAGATAATTTAATACTATGAAATATTGCAAGAACGAAAATCACGTATGTTTGAATGTAACATAGCCAAACTTTGTTCTGTCTGAATTGATGATACGGAGATTTCATGTCAATTTAGCTAATTTACAAATCATCATGATATTTATTCTTTTTGAAGCAAATTACCTCCATTTTTTGTATTTAATTAAAGCGGGGATAATGTATGTGCCTGCGTAATAAATGACTGAATGCACTTTATGATAAATTTTCTTGGTGTTTCAGTATTAAGGGTCCTATCTAACCTTTTACCTTACACTAGGGGTGTGACCCTAAACCACACGCTCTGTAGTCCGAATGTTAACCACACACTCTGTAGTCCGAATGTTAACCACACACTCTGTAGTCCAAATGTTAACCACACACTTGGGAGTCTGACCCTTAACCACACACTTGGGAGTCTGACCCTTAACCACACACTCGGGAGTCTGACCCTTAACCACACACTCGGGAGTCTGACCCTTAACCACACACTTGGGAGTCTGACCCTTAACAACATACTTGGAATATGAACCATTACCACACACTCGGGAGTATGAACCATAACCACACACTTGGGATATGAACCATAACCACACACTTGGGAGTATGAACCATAACCACACACTTGGGATATGAACCATAACCACACACTTGGGATATGAACCATAACCACACACTTGGGATATGAACCATAACCATACACTTGGGATATGAACCATTACCACACACTCGGGAGTATGAACCATTACCACACACTTGGGAATATGAACAATAACCACACACTTGGGATATGAACCATAACCACACACTTGGGATATGAACCATAACCACACACTTGGGATATGAACCATAACCACACACTTGGGATATGAACCATAAGCAACACACTTGGGATATGAACCATTACCACACACTTGGGATATGAACCATTACCACACACTTGGGATATGAACCATTACCACACACTTGGGATATGAACCATAACCACACACTTGGGATATGAACCATAAGCAACACACTTGGGATATGAACCATTACCACACACTTGGGATATGAACCATAACCACACACTTGGGATATGAACCATAACCACACTTGGGATATGAACCATTACCACACACTTGGGATATGAACCATTACCACACACTTGGGATATGAACCATTACCACACACTTGGGATATGAACCATAACCACACACTTGGGATATGAACCATAAGCAACACACTTGGGATATGAACCATTACCACACACTTGGGATATGAACCATAACCACACACTTGGGATATGAACCATAACCACACTTGGGATATGAACCATTACCACACACTTGGGATATGAACCATTACCACACACTTGGGATATGAACCATTACCACACACTTGGGATATGAACCATTACCACACACTTGGGATATGAACCATAACCACACACTTGGGATATGAACCATAACCACACACTTGGGATATGAACCATAACCACACACTTGGGATATGAACCATAAGCAACACACTTAAGACTCTGAACCATAAGCAACACACTTTCGAGTCTGAATGTTAACCACACACTCGGGAGTCTGAAGTGTAACCACTTGGTCATCTGTGAAGCGTCTGTGACATGCAGGCTCAGTATAGTCCACAAGATGATATACAAATATAAGAAAATGCATGCTAAGTGCATGACTGATCTGGTGCTGGGGATTCTTAATTTATGAGATTTTCCAACTTTAGTCTGATGTATGATATAGATAGACTTAAAACCACTCCAAGTGAATTATTAGAAACAATGATGGAGATTGAGCTATATTTCATAATTTCTCAAAATTTTCAACGTTGTTTTTTAATCATTTATCTTTCTTCATTACAAATTATTAGTATACACAATGAATCAAAGTTGTTCATGAATAAAACACTTAATTTCTTAAGAAATAGATAAATTGGGGTGTATAATTTATAATTGGTGTATTTAATGAGTGACGTTTAATTTTTTTAATATTCAATCAGTATGTTGTCATCACTCATATTTTATAATTATTTATTTGACATAATTTATCATCCGTATGCGTGAAATTTATTAAATATTTAATTTCTGTCGTTTTATATCTAAGGAGACAACAAAAAAAAGGTAAAATGATATAAAAGTCATAATTTAGATATTATTAATCACTTAGTTGCTGGTATAAATATGTCAAAAGGAAGAAATATTGAGAAAACAATTAGAAATGAAAATTTTTGTAAAAAATATACTAAAATGAAAAATAGTTTCTGATTTTTTTTATAAATTGAGTATTTTGTGTGATTTTGAATGTTAGTTAGCAACAGAGGTACAGAGGTACTCTAGAAAGATGGCCTCTAAGTTGTATACTCTAGAAAGATGGCCTCTAAGTTGTAAGGGAGTCTTAATATTAGGGTGGCTATACATATAATTACTGTCATTAGCTGCAGTCATAACATACAACTTAATAAACAGATAATCAATTAACTCAACATTCTAAGTCATAATTATACCCATTCATCGTATAGTACATAGTTTTATACTAATTCATTTTAGGCTAATTGTTAAAACAAGTTCTTACAACTTTATGTTAATCGCTCTAAATTGACACCTCATTCCTGATGGTATCCAATGCCGCGAGGGTTTAATGAGAGAAGAGAAGCCTGCTGGGCTACTGTACTGAGCATTATAAGCTAGGGAATGTCTGGTACTTATTTTATTGCTACATGCAGTACTTTGGTATGACATGTCCTGGGTTTGAACCCCGGACCTCCCAACTCAGGAAGCGCATGTTCTACCGCTTGGCGGTGAAAAAATCATCACATGGTTTAAATACTTACATAATTATGCAGTATAGTACCACTTAAATTTAAGGCCTATATCAAATAAGGGGGCTAATATAAAAGAACTGGTAGTTGTTTAATACATGGTTTAGAAATGGCTAATTATTAGGATTTTACAATAATGGCTGCAGACCCTGCAGTATGTGAGGTGGCTGGTTTATTCAAGGGGCACAAGTAATGTTATCAAAGCTCTTACGGAAATCATTAATTTACAATCTAAGTTAAATTCAATATATCATAACAGGGCTCTCGCTACACTTTTGGGACTGGGGCAAGGGGCCCTCAGGTAGGGGAATTTCGCGTCGTTTTGAAGAAAAGGGGGAATTTTGTCTTTTATAAATATCAATACTATTATAAATGTTATACATATTAAATGAACAAAAAGCCAATTTCAAGCTATAACAACAGGTATAGCAATGGTTGAACAGCATTTACAAAGACTTCATTGATTTTTTTTGGAGGGGATTTTTTTCAGAAAATAGGGGAAAAATGTATATTCATTTAGGGGGGGAATGGGGCCAATATTCGACCCCAAAAACGGTCAAATGAGAGCCCTGTATAATTATTTTACAAGTATTATAGTAAATGGAGCTGCAATATTTATAATGATTAAGTTTACAAATCATATCCATCGAAAATTTGCAGTTGTTAAAGAATTATAAAGAATTTAAATTTGAGTGTAACTTCAAGATTTTTGTAAGTGCTTTGATAAAACAGTACCAAGCCGAGTAGTTGAGGTTTGGCTGTTACCATACTATCATAAACGTTACTGGATATACGGCAGTATAATTGTCAATCAAAAATATGCATTGTCATATTGGCTGAATTAATTTTCTTGAATATAATTAGTCCAAAACAGAATAATAATTATTCAGTGTATATGAATTTGGTCGTAAAAATCCACATTTTATGATTATACTAGTCGTTAAAAATCATCTCATATTTTTGATCATTTTTATTTTGCATTTATGTTAAAATTAAGTGATAGGCGTTATTATATTTAATTATTGACCTTTTTCAAACTATCGTACGGTCGGAATCATTCTGGTCCTTCAAGTCATCGTTCCCATTTACATTCTTTAAAACATACGATAAACCATCAAAATTATCAAAGGAAAGCAAGTCTGTCCATTATGACCAAGAAGCACTTTTTCAAACTTTTTAAGATAGAAATAAAGCCTCGCCCTTAAACCGATATTTTATGAAGAATTTTGGATGATGATGTAGCAATGAATTTGTCTTGGCGGGCCTATTTAGTTTTACGACAAAAAACGTTAACTTATAGGGTGGTACTTAGGCGGAAATTGAAAATTCTCTGTTTTGAATTAATTAGCCACGTATAGCTGTCACTCAGTTTGATATGATATACAAAATCTGACAGAACCTATATATTTGTTTTTAAATATGAGTTAAAATTTCCCTTTTTATTTAGTATTCAATGTGTCATGTTTGAATGAGCAACCTTTAAGCAAATTATTCAAATTATAATTATGACAATGAATTTGATTGTTTTATTCGTTCGGTTGTTTCGCTGGGTTGGACAATTTTGAAGAATGATTGAGAAATCGTGAAATAATTTTGTCACTGAGTTGATTGGCTGCAGGTGCAATTTATTACGGTATATATTGTCGATAGGTTGTCAAAATCATGTGATACATTTTCTTCCCTGTCTCGTATCTGCCATTTTAGGTTTTAATTGATGGAGCTATTTGACTTGCCATTTTGATCTAGTTGCTATGTAGCGGAACCTGCGAAATTCCTGATTTGTTTCGTATTCAGATAATTATGTTATATAAGAATATAATTAAGAAATAACACGCTAAAGAGGTGGACACAATCTACGATTTAGCATCAGTTAGAATCTTTTCGACAAACCACATCTATGATTCAATTTTCTCATTTTGTATGAACTATCTGTCATGACGCTAATTTTCCCGGCCCCAATCTCCCGAAACATCTCAATCTGAGCTAAATCTCATCTCAAATATTGTCATGTCAGTCAGTCAGTCAGTCAGTCAGTCAGTCAGTCAGTCAGTCAGTCAGTCAGTCAGTCAGTCAGTCAGTCAGTCAGTCAGTCAGTCAGTCAGTCAGTCAGTCAGTCAGTCAGTCAGTCAAAAAATCTGGATCCTGACATAACTCAAAGAGTTTCCAAGCTAGGTTTATGAAACTTGATATGTGGATAGATGGCAATAAGGGGATTATGCACGTCTAAAAATAATTTGATTCTGACAAAAATTGTGGTTGCTATGGCAACAGAAACATTGAAAATGGCTTCAAACCGGTAGGGGACTTCTGTATTGCTTGAAATTCTTAATTACTTGTTGTAGATAATTTCCATGAGAGATTTAGACTCAAAATTCACATCGCAAAACAGAAAAACATTATTCTTAGTTTATTACATTAAAATTTAAAGAGCTTGAACTTCAAATTAAGCTTACATTTTGACTCTGATTAAAGCAAAATCTCAATGTAAGATGAGATTTGTACTTGAGATACTTCGTGAGATCGGGGCCTGGTCTCTGAATCCTTCAATGGTAAAAACTATCCCACCTATAGTATACATGCAGCATATTGGGTCAGCACAGTCACAATAATGAAGGATGTTGATCACTTTATTCTTTTTGTAAATTCACATTTTATTGTTGTATTAAAAGCCTGTTTCACATTTTATTATTCTTATATATATAAGTATACAATTTTTCATTTTAAAATCAATATTTTTTGTATAAATTCCTGTTTAAGTTCAATACCATGTAGTGTAAATTTTGAATGTTCTCAAATATCAATAAAATTTATATGTACGAAGTTAACATTTCCAGTTTTGGAGAAATTCCAAAATTTGTTCGTAATCTTTGAAAAAATATATTGACTGATTCGTTGCGACTTGTTTAAAACTGTTGTAAATTTGGAAATAAATCTTTTCGTAAATACCTACGTTTTATAATCACATGTTTTTCATGAGAGATTTCTGTGGGTTATTAATTCACCCAAGTTTAAAGATTATTGATTTTAAACCTTTATTGATCATAAAATAATAACTTGATACAGAAAAGCGTGTTTTAACTGAAATCCAAGTCAAAAATTATAACCAACCTAGTGTTTACTTACATGTAAAGGCTTATAAAAATAAATCAATATCGAAATTAATGAAAAAAGAAAGTTTCATGTTGTTTTAAAATTGATTTGAAATCAAAGATTTGTGAACATTTCACCGTATACATGCGCGTGTCATTCATTTCAAGAAGTTAAAGCAAACATAAAATTTTGCCGCATCATGCTTTAGACTACGAAATATTGATGTACTTGTCCGTACTAAATCAGTTGATTTTGAAATTAAACTACAATTCTTGAAATTCTATGTGACCCTTAAATTCCTCTTGCAAACGTTTTGATTTTAAATACTAGATATGATATGACAAAGTTGAACAATTATCCAATATACAAGGGAGATAAGCCCATGGCTTATTGGGTGATTCATCTTAAAATAAAGTTCTTCTTCTTATTATTATTACAAATCATTGTTGTTAGATGATTATTTATGTTGATTATATTATCTGAATTATTTTAAACTCATTTATAATGGTCTAACTCTCAGTGCTAACCGACAGTGTCGTAAATATAGGTCGATTAATGCTATCCAATTAGAGTTCATCTTAAAGACAATCTCAACATGGTACATAATCAGGGCGACTAAATTACACATTATAACAAGTGTTTTATTTGTGTTTATGTCTATGTACATGATATACGATAATATTTGAATTCCTGATCTTTGTACCCATGTACTGGGTCTGGTTTAGGCATATAACAAATTACTAATCAGTAACTTGATTTGTGAACTTTAAACACTCTTTATCAAAAACATTATCGGCAACATGGTATACAACATTGTTTATTTATTGAGACTGAATCTGGTGGAAATTTACTATTCTTTGGGATTTTTTTTTCGTTTTTTTATTGACACCGTCCCTCGAGTGGTAGTTGTACGAAATTTGCTAATCCTTGTTTATTGATTTAGACCGATCCTGGTGGTAATTAATTGGTAGTAAGTAAAAGTCTGAAAGTATGCAACAGTACAAAGATCAAGTATAAACCAGTTTATTCCATTGAAATGACTGGAAAGGTAGTTCCTGGCCATATCTTAGCAAGGTCATTTACTGGTATAGCTGACTTACCTGGTGCTCAACATGTAAGGGCTGTATGAAGACTGGCTGGCCCTTAGACAGGGTAATATGACTAGGTATTCTTATTTCAAATGTGATGTTACACAAATGTTAAGTGTGATAAGAAGGGGCATGTATGTGTCTCTTTTATACCATTGACATTCTTGTCGGCATCCCCAGGATTAGAGTAACATGGAATGGCGATGTGACTGCTGGGACCATTGGTCAGTGACCATTGGTCATTTACCGGTGACAAGGTGGGACCATTGGTTATTTACTGGCAACTGTATATTGATATTTGTATACTTGTATATATTTCAGGTGGTAGTAAGACACAGAATGATAGATTTACATCCAGTTCATCATTCATCAATGCTGTATATAACACAAACCTGGCTCCTAATTCTGGGGGACATATCTCACCTGGTCTACCCAACTATTCCAAGTACCTCAAAAGGTTTGTATCTTATAAATCAATGTACAGTGGGTCACCACAAACCCTTCCATGAAAATTTGACGACAATGTCCTGTTATCCTCCACATGTGGCTTCACAAAATAATAAATTATTCAATTTATCATCAACATCATCATCACTGGGTCCCAGCTCTGTCTCGCGAGAATTTGTTACCTGTTGAGTCTCTTTTGGAGTCACCAGAAAAATTTGATGCTTTGTTGAACCAAACGTTTGATCATTCATTCATTCATTCATTCATTCATTCATTCATTCATTCATTCATTCAATCAATCAATCAATCAATCAATCATCACACTCTTAATTGTATCGATAATTAATAATATCTTAATAATTTTGTAAAATTTTAAAATTCTCATTTCCACCTCCATCATTTGCCCAATCAATCAATCAATCAATCAATCAATCAATCAATCAATCAATCAATCAATCAATCATCACACTCTTAATTGTATCGATTATTAATAATATCTTAATAATTTTGTAAAATTTTAAACTTCTCATTTCCACCTTCATCATTTGCCTAGTCAGCATCAATAGTGTGAACTGTATTTACCTGTATTGTACTGTAATATAATATTTGACTATATTTTCAGATATAACACAGGTACAGAATGTGGTGGTCAGCACTGTAAGGATATGGGCTATAGGGAACACTATCATTGTATCGATTGTAGTTTTCAAGTGTTCGTTAAGAAGGAGGAGATGGTCCGACATTATAAATGGCACCGAAAGCGTGAAGAGTCCCTACAACATGGCTTCCTCAGGTTTAGTCCACTCGATAATTGTTCCAAGAGATTCGGACATCATTGTACTCATAATGGAAAACAGACACATTACCACTGTCTTCAGGTATATATAATACAAATTGTATACTATGATATTCAAATGGGGTGATGCAGTGGCTGGGTGGATAATTAATACTATCGACCACCAATCTGGAGGTTTTAATTTAATCTCCCACAAATGGTACTGATTTTACCATTATGTCCTTTGGTGATCTGTGTGCAGTACAGTAGTGAGTATTGAATAAAGGGAGACCACTTGTGAAAAATTTCAACATTTCAATTACTAGTTACAATCACATTTAAACAATGACTGGAGAGTTTATATTATGATATAATCAACGTAGAAAACTCTATTATACATTTTTCAGAATGGTTGTGATAAAGTTTACATAAGCACATCAGATGTTCAGATGCACGCTAACTATCATCGTAAAGATTCAGCCATAATGTCTGAAGGTTTCCAAAGATTTCGTGCCACAGAGGATTGCGGTACATTAGCTTGTAGCTTTTACGGACAGAGGACGACACATTTCCATTGTTTGAGACCCGAATGTAAATTCACCTTCAAGAATAAAGCTGATATGGGTAAGATTTCTCTATATTAATATTCAATAATATATATTATGATGTCATGCAGGTAAACAAGTAAAGTAAACAACATACTGTCGCAAAGTAACACTGGCTTAAAATATAATTGTGCCTAGCCTCTTAAAGTGTGGTAAAATCAAACTATGTTTCTATCTTATAATGTTTGTGAATATTGAAGGTCCCAGAATCTAGGATGTGGTTGTTGTAAAGACTTGTGAACGTGTATTTGAGTTTGGAGACCATGTTTATAATCTAGCTTTGCCATTGGTCAATTTCCAAAACTGGCTCAGAACTAACCAATCGGATGCTATAGTTTGTAAACTGGTTCCTGAACTCACTTACTTAATTATGATTACCATGATGTCAAATGTTTTTATCTATTTCAGAAAAACATAAAAGTTATCACCAAAAAGATGAAGTTTTAGGAAGAGATGGTTTTAAGAAATTTATGAAGTATGAACACTGCATGTACCATGGTTGTCGATACTCTAAAGTCAGCAATCATATACACTGCATCAGAACTGGTAAGTGACCTCACAGAACATAATTTGGCTTGTACACATTTATCAGAAAACTGAGATTTCTAACTAGTGTGCATCAGTCAGAATCAGCTGTTTTAAACTTTTTCATATTTTGATGGTTGTAAAAATTTCAGCATATTTGAGCAACAACCCATTGTTAACTGCTGGTGTAACTTTTTACCTTTACTACAAATTTTACCAACATGTATAAAAAAATTGAAACAGTAAATATGTGAGTAGAACATACAACTGACAAGAGTCCTTTTTACAAGTTTGATATCATTCTGTTGCAGGCTGTGACTATGTCTTACACTCAACTGCCCAATTATACTCACACAAGCGTAAACATGAGAGAAGGGACTTTGAGAGTGCCTACAAGAAGTATCGCGATAAAACTACCGTAAACAAACCCATTCTACCAAGATCATCAGACTTTGGCCACATTCAACAAGTTGCTTCATTAACTGGTTCCCCTATTATAACAACATTACCAGGTTTATTGAACCTACAAGCCGGTCTCAAGCGCCAGATAGAACTGGATCATGCTGAGCCCCTGGAACTTAAGAAGCCGAAGCTAGAGCCCGGCTCTGATGTTGAATCTTTGACCGCCTCAAACCAGAGTGCCCGGTCCACACCGAGTGATAGACTGAACATTAAACCGGATCCAGATGCTATGGATGTGGATGTTTCCAGTGATCTGGACGACTCAATGGATGAAAAACGCGAAGAACTTAAAAATCTGCGACCAACATTTGGCGATGGCGATAACCTTAAACTGAGTGGCTCCCTAACTTTGCCGATACCTTTGTTTATGAGTCATGGTAAGAAAGCGGAAAATAGTGTTATTACCTCGCCTGTTACATCTCCGATACTCGGCCAGCAACAACAACAACAAATGCCAATGAGTCCTCTAGAACGACTACAAAATGCAGGACCAGTGTTCACTGCCATGCCAAGTATAAACTCATCAATGCCAAGTACGTTAGTAGCAATGAACCCTGGAGCTCTACTTAACGTGTCGAGTACATTTCCTGGTCCTACTACAGCTCTACAACCACCTAAATCTGTATATACAGAACGTAGGGAGAAAGATGATTCCTGGAAAACCTATCTTGTCAGGTAAACACATCTTCTACTTTATTGCTATCATTTCTGTACTGTTTACTTCCAACAACAGAAGGGCGCCCGGTGTCATAGGTACTGTTATATCAAAGCACTTACGAAATTCTTAAACCTATGTTCAAATTTAACATGTAATAAGTTTTAAAGAATAATTAAGAATTTAAAGTTGAGACAGGTCTCTGAATTTGACTTTGTCATTGGTCAGTTTTAAACTGAATTAGCCAATCAGAGGCTGGATTTGAGTCTGATCTAATGCAAGTCTTGTCATTGGTCAGTTTTTAATCTGTATTCTGCATCAGCCAATCAGAGACTTTATACGTTTTTTATTTCTAATGCAAGTGTTGTCATTGGTCAGTTTTAAATATGTCCTCAGCCAATCTAATCTGAGCCTTGTTTTGGACTAGGATTACTAACATTTATTGTTTAATATTGTAGATATACAGCTAATGATCCATGTAACCCACGATGTCAGTATTTATACAAGGATCATTATCATTGTAAGATGGATGGTTGTCTTGTATTGTTTAAATCTAAAGATGGAGTCCGAGAACATGCTAGGTAAATATGACCTGTTGATGATACTGTTATACTGCATTCTGCGTAATTAAAAAAAATTGTAATCTCCAGTTGTAGTGTGTACCGGTAATAGTTGATAGTTTTAACTTTTACACAACAAGTGTTTTTAATGCTTTTACAAAAAACACGGGGCTAATGTTAAGAAGTAAACATAGAAAATGGCATATGTCTGGATCTTGCCATAACTAAACAGTTTCAAGTAAGTTTATGAAACTTGGTATGTAACAGTTTCTAAGTTAGGTTTATGAAACTTGTTATTTTGGAAGGGCTGGTAGAGGACTTGCTTGCAATATTATTTTCTTCAGTGACTTGTTTATTATTTTCTACCTAACAGGTAATATTTTATACTGTAGATTCCACGAGTTACAAGACCGTATTACACCAATAGCTTACACGACATACGAGGAAAATGATTCATGTAACGAAGATTGTCAGTATAATGAAAAACAGAAACATTACCATTGTATCTGGGTAAGTTTTTGTTATCAACGTGATTTTATCTGTAAACATCCGCATCAGCCTAGAGGTAGGGTGTGCACTTCAAGTTTGAGAGGTCTCAGGTACCATCCCAGGCCGGTTTATACAATAATAGACAATGGTTCTAGTTAATCTCCCTAGCTTGCTGCTCAGCATGGTTTGTTCCAGGTAACTGCTTATTCTGGCTTCAGTATAATGTGTCTGGGTAGTCTCTGAAATACTGTTGACCAGTGGGATTTTAAACAGTACTTTTGATACAATAACGAAAATCATCGTCAATAATTTTCTTTAAATTAATATACATTTTATTTGGAATGATCATAGAATTTATATAAATTTATGCTAATCAATAGACTTGTATGATATTATAATTGTAAGTTTTTGTTGTTTATCTACTTGATACTGATTGTTATAACTGGTTCTATGTTACAGACTGGATGTACTCATGTTGTACCTTATATTGGACCCACATTCGGCAGATTAGAACACTATCGTATACACGAGTATGCCCGTGCCGCTGCCGGTAAATCGTATGGACGTTCTGGTAAACCTATGGGAAATCTGGAGGAGACGAGTATGCGCCGACGTGGCCGACCGCCCAAATATCCTAAAATAGAATTACCCAAGATACCAAAAGTGGAACTATCTGATGAAGAAATACGAATGTCACAAATGCCTCTGAAGGAGACCGACATGACTGATAATATGAAAGTGATTAATGGATTTAGAGTATTCTCCCCTGATGATCCGTGCCCGGACGATCGGTGTAGTTTTGTAGGAAAGCTTCACTACCACTGTGCCAGACCGCGATGTTTCACCATCACTGATAGAATCGATGTACTCAATCTTCATGCCAAAGATTTCCACAGTTTTGTGAAGATTTTAGAAGGTTATGAATTCTTTGACCGTAATGTTAGTTGCCGTAGAATGCACTGTCCTAACAACCAGACTAACAGGCACTTCCACTGTACACGTCCAAGATGTGATTACTCATTCATTCGACACAGTACAATGAGTCAACATGAGAAGAAGCATCTGTCATCATCGAGCGGTTCGTCTGGGAGTGAGCTACCGATATCGCCGAGATCTCTCCGCCGGGACGTACCATTGTTACCTGCCGGCAGTATCAGCTCTCCTACTAGCATACACTCGCCCACTCAAATCAGTCCTACAGCATCAGTGATCACATCTAGTGCAGCTTTCCTTCCGGTGAAACAGACCCAGAGTGGTGGTATACCAATCTTCATGCCACAGTTGGCTACCAGTCTGTCTCAGGGACAAGTTATCATCTCACCTCAACCCATCAACCTATCTTCCCTTCCTCATTCTGCTGTCAGTGTAACATCGGTTCCTATCCCCATCAGTACGGTACAAGCTTTACCAGCATCGGTCACAGCTGGTACCCTCGTACCTGGATTACCACCATCGTTAGTTACACTTGATGGAAACCAGTCGATAGCCACATCAGTGGATAGCTCCAATGTGAATGGTCCTAGCGTACCATTGGCTGTTCTACTTCAGAGAGGTGTAAACCCACTACCACAGCCAAGCTGGAATGACATGAGACAAAAAATGCATTATGCAATTTCTCAGAACTGTGGTCGTCCATTCTGTAAACTGAAGAAGAAAGATCACTACCATTGTCTGGATTGTAACCAGGCATTCTCGGACCCGGCTCGCCTACGGTCTCACATTGGTAAACATGGTATTAAACTAAAGAGAGCGGAACCAGGTAATTCAGTCATTAAACATGTAAGCCAGTTGACACAGTCCAGTGTCCAGTCTGCTGATGTAAACCTTACAGATAAGGCTGGGCACCATGAATTAGATCCTGATGAGGCTCAATGTCTTGCTGAAACTGCCGATATGTCTCACGATGATAGCGATGTCGAGGATACGAAATCATCGTCGCTGAATCTAAATCCTTCGACTTTTTCCGAAATGATCTCAAAAGCTCAAGAACAGAACAAGATGTCGTCTGACGTTGACAGCGATGACGAAGACGAACATTGTCTGCATATTGATACCAGTGGTGATGCAGATGTTAGTGGAAATATGTTGGATAATGACGAACAAACAATTGATATTTCTAGCCGATCTGGTCGTAAAATATTCAAGACTAAGAAAGGAGACTTTATGAACAGTGGTGATATAAACTTGAACAAGCAAAGACAAAGTGTCGCAGCAAAAACCAACTTTAAACAAAGTCTGATAAAACCGTCAATTGGAAATTCTAATAAATTTCTTGTCAGCGGTACTCGTGGTTTGCGGGATGATTCGATACCAGAGGGTTATTCTCGCTGGCGTTATAATGAAGAATGTAAGTATACGAAGTGTGCATATAAACACAGTGTGACACACTTTCATTGTGTACGTGATGATTGTGGCTATGGATTCAGTGATCGGTCACGATTAGTACAGCACACGTTGAGGCACGAGAGAATTGATAGTATCACGGGCGGTGAACTACAACAGTATCGTATCAATCAAGATTGTGAGAAGTCGGATTGTGAATATAACAAGAAGATGTCACACTTTCATTGTAAACGTTGTACCTATAGTTGTACCGATTCTAGTAAAGTTTTAACCCACAGGAAACATCACGCTAAGATGGACAATATCTCTAACCAGGGCTTCGAGAAATACTTTGCTGCTGATGATTGTGCTGTGAATTTATGTCCCTATGCTAGGAAACAAAGTCATTTTCATTGTTTAGTGTTATCGTGTAGGGCCGCAGTATTAGGGCCTGTACAGATGGCGTCACACAAGTCTAAGCATACGTCTATTTAGAATCTAGTAGAACAGACAATAGTCTATAGTGTCAGTATTGTTTTGATAGTAATAATATTTGTAAATGTATTGAGACAAAAATAGTACAATTCTTGTTTTGAAGGCGGTAAAATCAGAAATTATCAGAGTTTGTTTTTTCTTTTTTCACAAGTTGGATAAATTTGCAAAAATTTATGCTTTTGAACTTTTTTTTTCTAAAATTTGAAATTAGAGAAATTTAATCTTCCAATTTACTTCAGAGTAACAAATTTTGCAAAATTATTTGCAAAAGTATCGGTCCCCGTAAAAAACCTGATTGTACTGTAATATTGCATCTTTATGAATCTGACTTTGTTTAGAAGCTGCTATATCCTTTATGTATACAGTACATGTAGTTGGAACAATACTCAGTACAGTACTTATAATACTGGGAAAATAATAAATGTAATTTATTGTATGATTTGGTGCACATTGGAATATTCACGAAAAATTTATATTGTAATTTTCTAAGTTATCTTATATAGTTTATAATGTCTATACATGTATTTTATAGCTGCAATCTAAATGGTCTGAAAAATATGTTGGTGTTAAAAATATCACAAAATGTACAACTCCAGGAAAATCTGTCCATGCGCCTACAGTATCCAGTAAATAGTCAATCAGTAGTGAGAATATGATTTAATGGTCTAGTTCATCCGAAAATTTAATTCCCACGTATATTTTTATGGAAACATTATTTTTGTAACATTCACCCCCACCCATTATATTGTGATAATTATGTGCTTCAACTGCTGCACCATCTATATGTTCAAACATGTTCAAACATTCCACAATATTTTTGTTATAACTTGTATACAATGTATGTCTTTATTACAAACTGCTGAATATTTTCTCTATACACCTTTGATAATTATTTCATTCCACGAGTTTATTAACACATCTATATTCATATACAATGTATCACCAAATGTTGCGTGTGATTTACCTGTAGTGACTTTTACTATTCATGTACATTCCAAAGTATGATTGCCTTACTGTTAGGGCCTCATGATGTTGAATATTCAATCAATAGTCATGTTTGTACTGAAGCGCGAACAAATTAACCTGGTCCTAGTCCTTTATGTATGAATTTAATACAACGTTCTTGTGCGGTTGTGGGAAAAGTATCAATTTTTGCAAGAAAGTCGTGCCTTGCTGGAGAGTTGATTGGTGTTTATAGTACATATTGTACTCACTCGCGATACTCTGGGCTTCAGGGATTCCATTGGTTCCAGGAGTAGGAGTTTTGCCCCTTGAAATTTTCAAAAGCCACATTCTGACCCAGACTCAAGATTTTGGTTTGAAGGTTATTTTATCTTAAAATCAAGGGTATTTTGTCTATAAAATGGTAAATTTAGTCAAAAGTATCAATATGACCCTTCAGATTCAGAAGCTAGTGGAAACACTGAGGCTTATGAATACAAATGCCTAAATTGAATTATAGAGAGGAATAATCAACGGTTAAATCATGCTGATAAAAGGTTTGAGGTCCAAGTTAATTTGTTTGCACGTTAGTAACGTAAAATATGCAACAGTAGAAGTATGTGTACCTGTTTTTACATTAAACTGTTGATTGCTTCATTTTTAAACTTTTTTCGAAATGTGCTTCATTTCTTTTGTTATTGTTCCAAATAGTATTTAAGTTTTTGTTTGCTTTTGAAAGATCTACTGAAAATAAAAAAAATATAAGTTTTAGAAAAAAATATTGAACAACACTTAAACCTTTTTGTCCATGAATTAAAAAACAACATGTGTCATAGATCTACAATCTGCATGTCAACGAAACAAAAACTTTATATTTTTGGCATTTCAGAATTATGCTTTGTTAATGTTCCCACAATGATGGATGTATAGTTTATAGATTGTCTATTGTTAGCCGAGATAAATTGTAGATTATTCTGTTCCCAAGTAGGGACATAATGAATTATTACGAGATATTGTTACTGAACATTTTCATGGTTGTTTATTGATACATTATTGAATTGTTCTATATTTCTTGTATATACTAGTACATGTGTATATATTTTATTCCACGTAAATCTATGCATATATTATACATGTATATTTGCTGTTTTCTCATACTTTACATTCCAACGTGTGATTGTGTATACATACCAAATTTATGACCCCAGATTTCAATGAGTTTTCCAAATTCCTGTTTCTTGTTGTGTTACCTCCCTTTATAGTTAATTATGCACAAAGTTCAAGGTCCACAGTGTGTAATTCACTGCTGGTTGAGTATATAGGCTTGCTTGAAATATCTGTTTGTTTGGGATATGAATGGTTAGTTCTATGTGTGACTCTTGCGTGGGTGGCTAGGCGCTGCCGTCGTTTCTGTGTGGTTTAGGATTGTCTGTGCGCTATAGTATTCACACTGCTCTGGTGTCTCACAGACTGTGTTGTATCTTCCACATGGATTGTAGTCAGATTATCACTTTGATGAAAAATGTGAGAGTTCAAAGATCCCCTTAGTCAGTCTGAAACTGAATATTCTTGATTCCATTGTTATATGTTCTTGCAACAATATTGCTGAATTGAAATGTCATGGTTTCAATATATTTTGACAGTAATTTTCACCCTGCTTTCATCTTGAAATCTTTTATAGAAGAGTTACTGGTATGAAATGCATAAACTGAAATATTGGTATGTTTTAAAATGATAGTTTTCTAGGCATACGATAGTTTTCTAGGCATTTTTTCGTTTTAAAATGTGCTGCATAATGAATTTGAAGTTTAGCACTATTACAAAAGTTTTCTTACTCAATTCAATATTTATCTATTTATTCATTTCGGAATATTTATGAACAGTTTTACGATCATAACAGTTGAAAATGATTTGCGTAAAATTTCTAAATACTGTAAAATCATTATTTTTGAGGGAGTTAAATTTTCGTTGATTTTGTTGTTGAACTCGACCATGAAATTTAATTCCAACGATTAACCGACCTCTCAAATTCAGACACGTGTACCTTTTCATGTTCTGTATTCAACGAATTTACAACCAAATGAAAATGTATTTTTATCAAAAACCGACAAAATTTAATACCCACGAAAAATATGTGATTTTACAGTATAGTAGTATAGGTACAGGTAGAGTTTGTAATTCTGTATGTTTGTATGTTCCTTATATATGTATTTCATGAATAATGTTCAGAAAACATGCGCTTACATGTGATAGAAGACAGTAATTGTCTCACCCCACCCCACTAGTCATAATACAGTATATATGTAGTAAACCACTTACTCAGGCATATATTTAAACGAGTGTCACTCATCATATACAGTTTATATTTATTTTTACTACATGGATACTAGTAATGTGTGTTTGTTGAATATAATTTCAATTTATTATTTATAAATCTTTATTTACTCGTGATTTTATCAATTATTTGATATGTGTTTGTTTTTGCGTTTTGCAAGTGAAAAACCTAATAATGTGCTTATTGATTTGATTTTATGTTTTCATTGTATGAAACTGTTCATGGAATGGTTTAATGTCATTGCTTGTTTTGGTTTTAAATACATTATACCGGTAAATTATAAGCGCATGGTCCGATGAATTTGTTCGAAAGCCTTCAACAAACAATAAAGCGGAGCAATCTTTGCTTTCGCGTAATGTCAAATATAACAGAATTGTGGATTAAGACCTGTATACTGATTGGGCATAAAATGGTGGTACCTAATTAAGTAAAGAGCTTTAACTTTTGTGAATTTTTTTGTTTAAGTTAGTCTAGAATGGAAATATTGACTTGCTTTTCTATTTAGTTGACTGATAATGCTTGCATATTGCTGCAATATTGTAAAGTTACGAAATTTGAAATAATATTTTCATCGATATAAATTATTGTTCATTTATTTAGTTATTTTTTAGACTAAAGGAAGTTTGAATAGTCAATAATTTATAAAACCAGTATTTAATTATTAATTTATTTATTTATATGTTTTTTTGTTTATTTGTTTTCGTTGCTATATTTTTAGTCGCTATATTGCTTGGTGAGATGGCCGGCCGAATAGTGCCTGTAACCTCTCATATAGAATGCTTGTAATATTAACACATTGTGATATTGGCTCGCCTAGTCAAATTGCCGATTTTTATGCATTATTTGTGTATAATACTGCACTGCATGTACCAGTATGTATGTTTATGTGATGGTTTATGAAGTTTCGAGGGCCTTTTGTCTTCATTAACTATTTATTTTCATATTTTCTCAGGCTATAAATCTTACGTGGAAACTATATACATTGATTACGATGTTCAATTATGCATTGGATGTTGTAAGTATATTGTTATATTTACTTCTTAGTGCATCCCGTACATTACATACATATAAAGATTTATTCATGTGTAGCAGTTAATGAGTATAAATAAGGAATTTTGTATGATGAACAAAATATAATCCAAAATGTACCATGCACTATACTCGGTCACAGAATATCAAGAATAAGACTTTCTACTTTCTTTTTAGCAGTCTGATCGCTGTTTTGAAGTAATTCCAGGTGTCATAGGTTTGCTTTTTGGTATTAACATTCCAACTGATGGAACTGGTTCTCGGTCAGACTGATTAAAACTGGTTAAAACATTCAGACTGATTAAAACTGGTTTGAATATTCCGATTGAAGTAACTGGTTTAGACATTCCGATTGATGTAACTGGTTAAGACATTCCGATTGATAAAATTGGTTTGAACATTCACTTTCGACTGATAAAACTGGTTTGAACATTTCAACGGATTAAAACTGGTTTGATCTGATTTAAACATTCCCACAGATGAAATTGGTTTAAACATTCCGATTCATGGCCATTAATAAAAATGGTTTAAACATTTTGACTGGATACGTCCAGTTTCATAGATTATCACTTATAAAGTATATCGTTCACTTTCTCAATGCATTACTTAGTCAGATAGACTACCATTATTTTTTGTTACAAGTATTCTGTCTCGATGTATAATGCTGTATGCTTGTATATTGTAAGAATTGTGTTATATCTTATAGTTGTAAGAGTATGTTGACAGATATTATATTGTATATATGCAGAATAATACCGTCCTATATCTTCAACGAAGTCAGTGATCAGTGCCCATAGTCATATTGTACGTTTTTAGTCACAGATTTGTTGTATTTTGAAGTGATATAGTCACACATGTTTTAGAGATAATATTTTATATGTTAACATAACAGTGTGTGATAACATGTTTGTCATTTTTTGGTGTGATTTTTTTTGTGTGAATACATGCATTCTTGCTGTACAAGTTTATATTTACTCTCAATGGGTAATTCATGCATTATATGTGATAAACAAGTCTGCGTTCAATAAGCACTTACGCCCCGATGGAAGCCTTGTCCATAAAATCTAGCTATATCAACCAGGGGCCATAATTCTGTTACATGGTTTTAACAATGTAATGTGGTTATGATGGTAAACAAGTATGCCAAGTTTGAAAGTATTTAAGTTTCAATAACTCCTGCGTTTTTCTGTTCATTTCTAATTTGACTTTCCTGGAAGGAATCAAAATTACTTGTTATTATTTATTAAGGTGAAATTTGTTTTAGTTTCGTACTGAAGAGTGGAGATATTTCATACACCGAGTATTAATGTGAAGAATTGTAATCTTGGCAAAAATGACCTGTAAATGTTACAAAATTTGAATAAAAGTCATCAGTATACCTTGGTGGAAAATCTTTCGAACAGTGAAAATATTTAAATAAATTTTCACTTGTTTATTTTCAATTTTTGAAGATTTCTTCAATTAACAGAAGAAACTTTGTAATCTCTTGTTTTATCTAGGTTATGTAAATATGACTTGTTGCAGGATGTTCCAAATGTATGAGTCCCACACACTAATTGTAACTACTTGTGTCTATGACTACAAAATGTAAAAAAATGATTTTGAAATAAACAGATTTCATTTTGAAGAACATGATTTTATTGTTTTATATTTAGTCCAAACTGGATATATCATTGGGATAGTGTGATGTATATATAGAACACTGGTTCCCTGTCTGTTTCAGGCCTTGATCTCCCGAAGCACCTCAAGTAGAAATATCTGTCTGAATTTGAGACCAATCTGAAGTTCGAGCTATTGCAATTTTTCTGTATTAAACTCGGAATAATAATTCAAATTTGTGATGCCATTTTGGAGTCCAACCTCCCGTGAAAATTGACTGAAAGACACAGGCAAATATTTGAGATGAGATTATGCTTAAAGTGAGATGCTTCAGGAGATCGGGGCCAGGTTTGATCCAGTATTGTGTCGACAGGAAAAGTACCGAGTTTCAAAAACCAAGCTTTGAAACTGATTTTGGTCAGACATGCTGACATTCTAACGAGACAGCTATGTGTCTTATTGTAGCCACATAGAAATTTTTTTAGCCACATAAAAGAAAAAAGTCTACTTTCGTTTTTACTATTTTCGACTGGTCTGTCCATATAAATTAGTCACCTAAGTATAACTTGGTGTGTACAGACAGATGGACAAAGGGCAGACCTATAGTCCCCTCCGGTTGAAAACCAGTATGGGACTAATAAGTATCAACTAACATTTAAATAACAAAGATTATATAAGAATAACAAAGAGTATAACTGTAGGTAACTGATTTTTAATGGGATAAATCATACACGATCTACATACTGCATGATAACACCAATCAAACCTTTACAAACTCACTGTACATAAAACATTATCTCTACATAGCAACAGAAAACAAAATACTCAAGGTGAAATATCAAGATTATCACATCAAATACCCCACCCACCCCTTACAGGAAGACCTCAATTAAATACCCCACCCACCCGTTCAAGGTAAACCTCACTTAAATACCCTAACCACCCCTTACAGAAAATTCTCGCTTCAATACCTTCTCAATAATAAGAGAACCTCAAATCTTAGAAAACAGTTTTATCTTTGAAGTTGCTCGTTCTCTAAACTTGCGATGAAGATCAGGACCAGTTTTAAGCGTCCCAAAGGTGGTTTTATCATAGAGATTTTACTGTAAATAGCACTTTATGGGTAAACGTTCAAGCCAAAACAAAGATGTCCAAGCTATACAATCTGTACATGGTCTGATTTAATTAACAACTCGCAATCCTTTTGATACTGAGATTTAAATTGTCCATTTTACAATAGCCATTTCAAACTTGTATAGTAACCGGTTTTCTTAGAACATTAATTTACTTCTTAATTCTTATTCTTAAATGCCAGATATCAGCAGGTATTAACACTATAACCATTCAAAAAACATTGTGGATCACCAACCAGCTACATAAAGTAAATAGAGGAGGAAAAAGTGCACCAATATGGAACTCGAACCCATGATCCTAGGTATACTAATCTGTAGCTCTGCCAACTGAGCTAGTCGGGCACCAGTCATGTGCCTGTCTCCACAGTCATTACATACATTAACATGAACAACCACTGGGGGATTCAAACCTTCAACCACTTGTTCCCATAGTACAAAAAATGTATATGTGAGTCTCACTTAGCGTTTTTTAATCCCACATTACCAACTCGTTATTCGACTCAAGGAAAAGCAGATGTGGTCAAAGAAGGGGCTGTCTCTCCTCTATACTCACGTCTAAGTGGTCCCTTCCTGGAGTGAGGGGTTGCACAGACAACGAGTAATGAAGGGGGGTGTTAAATTCTTGGACATCCCAGGCCCTAGTATATTGAGATAACCAGTTGAGAGACTATAGGTAGAGATTACATTACATTAATTACACAGTAACCAATGAAACTATTACATATATTTATCAGAACACACACCTATCAATATCAATAGCATTGTAAGTTGCAAAGTAAAACAAACTTTGTTACTTTCTGATTTATGGACGAATATAAATATGGCCAGATAGCGTGTTGTTCAAACATAGTAAAAATTCATAATAAATATCTTATTTACAATCTATTAAATCAGTAAAAAGAACACAATAATGTTAATGTTTCTATATATTATGGCAGTTACAATATAAACTCTACGATCTGATACATAACTCCCACATCTACTTGAATATTTACCTCCCTTGTTTTCGAATGTCGGCCATCTTTGAAGGCAAATCTGATAAGTTCTAATAGTAACAAGAGATGTTTGTAAAGCATGTATGCTCCCATGGCAGCCCAATAGTCAGAAATGACCTTAGGCCTCAAAATCAATAGATCCTAGGGCAAAGTGTTGAGTTATTGAACAGAAACCAATTGAATAGTCAGAAATGGTAAAGGTCACATTAATTTTGACCTACTGACCTCAAAATCAATAAGGCCATCTACTGTTGACCAACCTCCAAGTAAAGTTTTAAGATCCTAGGGCAAAGCGTTCCTGAGTTATTGAACGGAAACCACTCGGTCTACTGACAGACCAACATTTGCAAAGCAATAGACCCCTCATCAAAGAGGGTGGAGGGGGGGATAAATATATTTTAATATATTTCTGACAATTCTGGATATAGCCAGGCAAATCAAATGTGACAACTGCAATTTCTTAAACCTGCTTTGCTACTGGTCTTTATGACTTTATGATTAGATTATATTTATATAAATTAAACTGTTTAATAACCATTTATCTGATTTTTTTCCAATAAAAAAATTAATAAATTGCCAACAAAGATGACCGCAAATTCAAGATAAAGTAGGTAAGTATTGTAGGTCTATTTGTGGGAACTATGTATTGGTTAAATGCAAATGTTGCAATACATTTAATAGGCTAAATGGGAACATTACAAAATTTATGAAATTCCTGTCGACCAATTGTTTTATTTAACATGAAACTAAGGCTACACTTCATCCTGAAAAAATGCATTGGGTGCACTAACATACTATAGATATAAATACATAAAGATAATATCACAGATAATTCTATCAACAAAAGCACACACTTTGTACACAGCAACTTGTATTATTTCAATGCACAATTACAAAACTATACAAATTACTAACAAGATTTTCATACGAAACACAGGTTCAGGGGTCATCAATCTTAAGTTTGTAGACCAGTCACAAACTTCTAACCCATGATTGGTTGATTCTAGGCATCAGTTTAAAACTGACCAATGACACGGCAGCATTCTTAGACTGGTCTGCAAAATTATGTATATAAACATCAGAATTTATAAACAAATTTATAAACAAATAAGGTATGAACTCAATCCAAAGTTTCTACAAAACAAAATATTTCTGTAAAAGGTTAAAAAGCATGATGGATAACAATTACATCATACCAAAGTGGCGATTAGCTCATAAAACGGACAGTATTAGAAATAAGCAACCACTTGTCATAAGCGGTCCCTTAAATTAATCCCCCACCAGTCCATGTAATACTGAATACCCCTGTTATGAACTGAAGACCCCCTCTGCCCTTAACTCAACAAACCCTACAATATTCTAATAAAGGAGGAGCTAGAATGAGAACATAACTCATTTCCACTTTTGTTTTGGCATACAGACCTAGAGTAATTTCCCTTTGTAATGTGTCCATTTCTGTCATTGGATTGTCTCCCTTTCATACTCTGAGTCATTATTGACAATAACATTTGGATGGACCAGGGATAGGGGCATGATTTGACATATCAATGGTGTGACCAGTTAAAGGGTCGTGTTTTATACATCCCTTGATGTATATGACAGTATCAGTTTGACTATACAAATATAACACATGCACAGGGATCTTCTCATATGCAATTTGAACAGTACAAAAATCCAACCATAATATGAGACAAACAACTAAGACAAAATGACATACAAAGGGTTAACATTCTTAATCCTTAAACTATGAGGAGTGCCACACAGTGAATACTAAACCCAATGAAGGGATATAACTCTACTTGTGTAAGTTTTGTTAACATAAACAAATGTTAACACAGTTCCTTAAGCCACAAAAGTGAACATAGAAAAAATCATCATAAAAACTAGCGACGGAAACAGATAAACAGCAGTCTTACCTAATTATGCCTGCCATTAAATAAAGTAGTTTTATAGCAAAACAAGAAATACGAAAAAAACTCCATTAGAAAATCCAAGTTTCCAATCAAGGGCGCTAACTCCGCTGAAACTTGTTTTTGGCAAAAATCCATGTACACATTCTTCACATACTCAAAATTATGCGTGTACTTGCAGAATGTGATTTATAACATATACTATATCATCATCTAATAAATAACTGACCATACACAAAGAATTCCAATTATATTGACATAATTGAATCATTAATTAAACAAAACAAGAGATGTTTGTAAAACATGTATGCCCCATGGCAGCCCAATAAGAAACGGTAAAGGTCACAGTGACCTTAACCTTTGACCTCAACTGTTGATAACCAACCTCCAGGTAAAGTTTTAAGATTCAAGGATTCCTGAATTATTAACAGACCGACCGACATGTGCAAAACAATATACCCCCTCATCAAAGATGGGGGGGGGGGGGCATAATAAGTTTGCAAAACATGTATGTCCCATAGCAGATAAGTCTAATGTTATTGATTTGAAACCATCTGATCAACCGACCAAACAACATGTGCAAAAATACATAACCTCCACTTCTTTGAACTGGGCATAAATATAGTTTGGATTTATAAGAAAATAACACATTTCTACACACCCTCTAATATTAAAATGAAAACTGAACACAGCAATAAGGCAAAAATACAGACCAATCATACCAGAGAAAACTTGTTAGAACACAATATTGTCACCATACTATAATAAATACACTCATTCTATACTTCCTCAACCTTAACACTATCAAAGCCAACATTATTTTCACGGCAATGATGATCAGTGACGATTTCTTGTGGTGAAGACAAAATGAAAACCTTAATATAACAGCATGAATGGGAAACCAGTCTACTTTAAGCATGAATGAGATTTTTTCAAACCAGTGTACAAATGTATACAGTAGAACTTCGATGCCTCGAACTATCTTCGCACCGGGAAAATAGTTCGAGGCATCTAGGGTGTTCGAGGCATCTATGGTACCCAAGAATATGCATGGGTATAAGTTCGAACGGATGTCGGTACGTGTAAATTTACAAATTTTGTGTGTATATTGCATAATTTAAGTGTATAACTAATATAGGTCTACATTTTTTTTGTAATTTTATTCATAACAATAATGAAACAATATAGTTTGACCAAATTGACATGGAATCTGACTTATCTCCTACAAGCTCTTCGAGTGTTCACGCATGTAAGGTTTCTCGTTAAACATCATATTTATATACGAGTATAAAAATTAAGGTGCAAGCCACATAATATCATCATGTCCTGGGTCAGGTTCGACTACAAATCAATAAATGGAAATGTAACAGATTCTTTTGACAAATGTTGAAAAATGATTATTTTAGTCCGATTTATTTAAAAATAAATAAGTTACAATTTCCTGGACGGCCTTCATTAACCATTTAATGGATGTATAAATGTTTAAAAACGTGTTAAACAATGAAGTCGAACACAAACAATTGTTTGGTACAGTAATTATCACAACTTGTCGCCGACTACCCGCGGTCGAACAATGGATTTCAACAGTCAATGAAAGGTGCGAAAACTTGTATTGTTCGACTCATCTACGGGTTAATCATAGCAAGGGACCAACCAATCAGTTCGAGTGTTCGACCTAGATACTGTTCGAGTCATCTACTGTTTACCATATGAATAAAGAAGGAATTTTGACGGGACCGAAGAACTAGTTCGAGGCATCTAGGGTGTTCGAGGCAAGTACTGTTCGAGGCATCGAAGTTCTACTGTAATTATACCTGAAATTTGTCACAATATATAAGAAATTCCCCAAATCATACAAAATTCTATGAGACGATATGTGTTTATTACTTGGTACTCATGTTCATGGTATATCTAGCACAGGTATTTCGGTGAAAACATTATTCCACATTACTCTACAAAGTATGTCCATAAATCATGATTGTTGAGGGTACTACAGTACAGTAAACGTCTATTTTCCTTACAAGAGGTTCTTGTCTGGTAAACAGACCTATTCCCAATAATAAATACATGTAGTATGTTTTTTCACACAAGTAATTTATTGATCAGAAATAGGGGTTAAGACTAGTATAGGCCAAGTTTGATTGTAACTAGCAGAAACTTTGTCTGTCAGATCAATATGAGGGGTGTTCGAAAAGAAATGCAATTTACTCTGTAACTTTTTTTTGACTGAACCATTTACAATGAAACTCACAGGAAACCTTCAATGAACTCTCCTTTACATATAGCACACAAATTTAACCATTAAATTCTAGATTGAAGGTATGTTTTGGCATCTGCAAAAGGTACAATACTCATGCACTGTAATATGGCAGACCACATAGGTTTCCTGGAACCGTACTTGTGGTCTTCTGCATGTAATTTTAGTTTAGGAACTGAAAATTATTCGCATAGGAATAGGTCTACAGAATAGACCTATTAGTGATGAAGTATTCTCATGCGTTTTTAGTTCAAAAACTACTTTACAGTAGAAGCCCTGTTCAAAGAGGCATTTTCATGAGAAATGTGCATATGGTCTATTACATTAACAATTTGACGCTATATGAAATATTTCTGAAGGTTTTCATGCACACAATGTATATTGAACCTTTTTGGAACATATTTGTCCATTGGGTGTTGTTTTTAAATCGCAAGACCTTTGTGGATGAAGAAAATCAAATTAATCATTTCCATCAGTCACTGTGTTTGTTTTTACAATTACGGATTTCTTAGAATTATTGGTGGCACTTTAATGATATGTCTGCTTCATGCTTGGTTAATGATAGTGAGCGTATGTTACACGCTGTGTTATACTACGTAAAAACTTCTCTTGAAAGTACTGGAGGTATAACTTTGATATTTTCATGGCATTTAAAATAAGATGACGTTTTTGGCACCACATAATGAACAAGGTATCCAGTGGATACAAATGTTGTTAACTTCAGTAATTTTATTCCAAATGAAGCGAACTTGGGATAAACTCAGGCTTGTACGAGCAGCTAACAGTCCAACTTGTAATATTGCAGCTTTGGGACGAATACCCTCCTTTTTATCAATGTTCTGTTTGATTGTTGTTGTTTTCAGTTGGCCACTATTGTTGTTGACTTTTAGATGCTATTGGCCTACTTTGAAACATGTAAAAAAGTGTTACAATGCTAAAAGACACCTTACGATGTCTCAAAAAGTTCATCATGTATAAATTTATCACTTAAATTAAGTTTAGACCTTTCTTTGATATAAGGCATAATTTCAGTCACTTTGACAATACGTATTTCGAACGTTTTTTTAGCTTAGTATAAATTAGTAAGTGTTTATTAAACATACATTATGACCAAACTAATGCATGGATTTCAACCAAATTTTACCCAAGTGCAGACAATGGTCTAATTGGTACACATGCCAAGTTTGAAGCATGAAACCCCTATCAATACCAAGATATGCATGGAATTGCATTTCTTTTGGAACACCCTTCGTAAAACAGTAACATAATGTTGGTTCCATGTATTTCATATTCAGGACTGATAAAAACTTGTTCATATGTGGCAGAGAGACCCCTACAAGATCTCTGTACAAGAATAACTTAATACAATGGCAAAACTGTAAAACTACAGTAGAACCTGCACGAGCGACCATCTCTATTAAGCGACTTATCTATTAAACGACCACTTAAAATCCCGCCCAGTGGATTTTCACTATATAAAGTGATTCTATTAAGCGACTTTTCAGTTATCCGACCAGCGACCGCCTTAAACTGGTCCGCAGAGTATAAATTTAATCCATTCAGCGACCATATACACTTAATCTCGTCAAGCATTCGCACCTATGAAAACAGTTGGTCGTTTAACAAACCCATTACGAGGTCGTATGTAGAGATAATTGGTGTAGATTAGTGATTATCAACTAAAAAGGTGAGAAAAATAAATTTATCGTGAGCGATATGAAGTAAATAAAAACAAAAATAATGGTCAATTAACATAAAAATGTTCAACATCGTAATAAAAAAGTCCATATCAGTGCATGTAATGTTTCCTTTGTACTGTAATTCATATAATTTTAGTAGATAGAAACAGTACTGAATAAAGATATGAGAACTCGAAATTGTACTTATAACTTATAATTTTGGCCTGATCTATTAAGAGACCACTTTCTTAAGCGACATTTTTTTCTCGGTCCCGAAGGTGGTCGCTTAATACAAGTTCTACTGTATATACCAGTTGTCACTAAAGTACAGTCAACATTGGTCATAACAAGATTGGTTATAACAGACTTATAACAGTTAACCCATACATCCATAATCTATGTAACTACAGTATAATGAGACTGTATACACCATATATATATAGGTTCTAGGAAAATATTTGGTAATTGACACATGTTACACAATTACATAGGAAATTCAACAGATGCCTCTGCATGCAGTAAGGTAAATATGTCAAAATGTCTTTGCATCCAGTAAGGTAAATACGTCAAAATGTCTTTGCATGCAGTATCGTAAATGCGTCAAAATGTCTTTGCATGCAGTAAGGTAAATACGTCAAAATGTCTTTGCATGTAGTATCGTAAATGCGTCAAAATGTCTTAATCACATTGAGTAATATTAGATACATCTATATGGAATAAAGGACAAATAAACCTAATCTGTCAGAAGCAAACTTTGTTGTTATTACGAGTGTTGACTGTACGCAGTGAAAACAGTTTCCTGACACTAAAACATGTCATTAATTATACATAGAGATACTATATAAACATTTTCTATACATTTGTTAGACACACACATGATGGTAGTTAAGAATACAAATTGATTTTTTTAGTTATGGGTTTTCTACACATATGACAGATTCTGAGTTCCTCGCCGCATGTACTGCACACAGTATGTCCACACAGAAACGCCATATCACGTTTCCTCTCCATACATATAGAGCACATCATATTCTCTTCCATTTCATTAAGTCGATGTTGTAATGTTGAATTCTTGGGATCCTTAATGGAAGTTTCCGAGGACGAGGATAAAAATACATGGTTCCCATCTGTAAGATAAAATAAATACTGTATAATAAAATAAATACTGTATAATAAAATGAATACTGTATTTCTTCTACGTGTTGCCCCCACAGTTTTATCAACCCAGAATCTTAACAAAAATTCCTTTCTCAGACCCTCCGGTCTGATTTTTTGTCCTCTTCAAAATAGAAATTGAAAAACTAAAATAATGTATCATTAAAAAAAAGATTATGCTTTAAACAAAATGTAAAAAAATTCTGTACACTTGTCTTTTACTTTCTTTATCAATGATACAGTTACCTGTGTAGTGTGCAAGTCTTAAAATAAATTGGTTGTTGTCTTGACAACTAACACAGTTGTGGATCACTTTAAATCGGACCATCATTGACTGGTCAACAACCAACAGCGTGGTAGCTATATTTTTAGTAGTTTTTATTTTTTCCTTCTCCTACAGACATTTCGCTCACTTAAGTCTGAGTAACAAAGAGTTTTTTAAAAACTCTGGCCTAAAGTAGATTTAAACTACATTTACCTTCATCTATTTTTGCGCTGATAAGTACTTTACACTCAATACATTTTTTCATCTTAATACAGCAGTCCTTACAGGCCACCTTATGTTTACACGGTCGAAACGTAATACACGCTCTCTGTTCACAACATACATCACACAATTTATCATCATGTCCACTAGATACAGGCTCCGTTCTACGACTGAAAAACAAACAGCATATATGTCAAACTGTATCCATCATTTATATAACTAGAAATGTATGTATTTAACATGTATGCCCCAATGGCAGTCGAATATGTTTGAAGACTTACCTATCACCCTAAAAATCTACTGGTCATGACCAAGAGGCATTCCAAGTATGAGGATCCTAGGTCTATTCTATTCTTTAGTTACTGATTAGGGTAGTATTTTATCAAAGCACTTATGGAAATATAAAACTCAGTTCAAATTTCAATTTTTACAATCCTTCAACAGCTTCGAATTGTGGTTTAGGGTTGTTTAATATTGATTATTATTCAGTAAAGGAACCTCTACAAACCATATCTGTCCCCAGAGAGTAGAATTTAAGGAGTAATTAAGGATTTAACATTACATGTAAATTAAATATTTCTTAAGTGCTTTGATAAAACAGTACCCAAGTCTACAGAACTATGTTCTGACATGCCAACGTGCAAAGCATTAGTGCCCCCACCTTGCCAAGTGGGCATAAATATTTGCTACATAAAAGTGTCACAATTTAATGTTGAATTGTCGAGTTTCATGTAATTGTTGTGTTTCGCATATTATTACAGCCTATTTATTACATTCATACTTTATTGAACAGTGGTCAGTTGTAATTCAAGAATAATAATGGGATTATACTGTAATAATAAATATAATAGCACATGCTAGCATAATCAGATAAATTCTTTGAAAACCTTCAACACACAACATTCACTAAATAATGAGATGAAGCAATCCCTGCACTGGCAACCAGTCCATAATATAAATATTAAATCAGAAAAGGTCTTACTTGGCTGTAGCAAATTGTTTAAGGTATTCCTCTAACTTTGGATCGCTGATGACATCTAGAGGTGTTTTTCCACCATGATTTTTATGGTTAAGGTTGGCTCCTTGTTGAGCCAGGTAACACGCTATAGCCACACCAACCGTGTCCTCTTCCTCAGATAAACCTAGCTGCATTCGTATCTGAAGCACAAGGTGATATATTTTATGTTTTTGTTTATTCAGGTTCAGTGCCATTTCTTTACAATTTTTCAGTGCCCAGTTCACCTAACCAGTCTTTCTGGACTGAATCTAAAAGCAGTACTAACTCGACCTTACACATTGAACCAACAACTTAGAAGCTCTCCATATGAGGAGGAAAAATGTCAATTTTTCATAGAAGGGCATCACCTGCTGTAATCAGGAATCGAGCCCAGTCCCCATGATTATAAAGTCTTCTTCATGAAACTTGATTTGCTCCTTAACATTGCTTTAAACCATCTTGACTTTATTAGGGAACAGCACTTTCTATTAGGCTATCCATCAAGCATAAAAGTTTCAGTAAAACATGAAAATTTTACTTATCGAAACATTTTAAGTTTGAGCATGAAATTGAGGTGAGTATGAACAAAGTTTTATAATCATGGGGCAAGACTGCTGGGTTACAAATCCAGTGCACTAACCACTGGACCACAGCTATATATGTGTGATACACAATATATTGTACAGACTCCTTTCAATCAAACCTCAATAATAGCCTAGAGCCACCTTTGGGACCAATAAGACAAAATTTTGTTGAATTGGTCAGAGTAAAACAGTCAACATGGTTTTGAAAATTAAATTGTCAACTTCAGTTGTCTTATAATTGATTGTTTTTTTAACCGATAGAGGTGATTTTTAAAGAGGTCTTACTATTGAGGTGGTCTTATTTTGTAGGCGTGTTATAGAAATTCTTGCATACCAGGCATGAATTGGTTAATACAACACAAACTCCAGCTCACCAGACTAGGAGTAAACTGGCGTTGGAAATCACATTGATAAAACATGGAATTTTCATTTAATATATAAATACAACTCGTTTCAAGAATTATCACACTGATTTCCTAATCTTTAATGAATTATACAAAACAATAAGGAAACACTACATTAATCATGTATGAGTAATGTTTCCTGGATTAGTTAACACTAATTTATGTCATGGTCAATTGTTTCCTGGATTAGTTAACACTAAATTATGTCAGGGTCGATTGTTAAACAAGTTCTACAACTGGATAATAAAACACTATCAACACCTCATTCATGATGTTATCCATAACGGTACTTACCACAACGATTAATTAAGAAAGAAGAGAAGCCAATAAAGGTACTGTTTGATTTATGACAATGAAAGATATCTCTGACTACCCTAACTATCCAGGTTCGTTGAACTACAATGCTATCAAGATAAATTGATATTATACTTGTTCCATGATAGACTTGTAACTTGTTGTTTTTTCGTTCGACTGATACAGTCCTAGTACAGAGACAGTCGTAGTGTGTGGCCATTTGGTTTTATTCCTGCCTAATTACCAAATGACATCCGACTTCAATGGAAAAAGCTTGAAAAACGAATTGACATTTAAATTGACTTTCTGCTGGATAGTACTTTTATCCCATCACCAACTTATCGCATATTATATCATAATAATTGTGGCAACATTGACAGGAACTCGTGAATATTCTGTGTGTTTTTGTCATTCTATCAGGTTTATCGTTCTTGCCTAACTATTCATACATATCAGTTCAATTGTGCCACATTATTTCAATTCACAATTCCCAGAATAATTAACAACAAAAAGAAAGACAAACATACCGATTCTAACATTGGACTATCATCTCGTTCAGTGGACACGGTCTGTCTCATCAGACCAAGATGTAGGCATGTATCTCCATCCTCGTCCTCAACATTAACATCTGCTCCCTTTGATACAAGCAGCTCTATCAGTCCAGTATGACCTTGACTTACAGCTAATAATAACGGTGTCTGTTGGCGATTGTTACGTATTTCAATGTTTGCTTGGCCCTGATATAAAGGAAGAACCAAACAATAAAATACAAGTATTATACAACACAAAGTTATAACAGACCAAATATATGGAGCTCAAATCCAACAATTCATTTCACAACTGCAGAAAAGTTTGTTCTTACCAGTGCTGATTTAACCCTTGCACAGTCTTAGATTTAACGCCTATCCTAGATCGGTCTATGCTAGAAATGATACTTGAAGGCTAGCTTATAAACAAATATATGTAAGCAAGATTAACAAATACAACCAATGTATACAAATAGATAGCATGGATATGTAACCGAAGTTTACAAATAGATAGCATGTAAACATACCGTAACAAGGAGCGTGTTGCTAACATCTTTATGACCATTTAGAGCAGCTAAATGTAGCGCTGCAAACCCGTCATCTTTCTTCATATCTACGATCTGTCGACATTTCTGTAGAATCTTCTCTGTTGCACTATAAAGCAAGTTGTACAAGTTAACTATACTGCCTAGTATCAATAATTCATTCAGACCTCAAAGATTTATTGTGAGAAATATCAAGCTCAGCCAAGTTTTGAGCGTTACATTGATTTAATCATTGATATTAACTATTCGCTGTTTAACCTGTGTCAACGGTCACCTGAATTAAGCAACCACCTGTTTTCTGCAGCCAATATTAAATGACAACAGCATCTCTTTTATGAAAAATTCTAACACAACTAGAAGTTTCTCCAATACAGGGCCTACTAGAAGAAACCAAGATGTGCAGCTACGGTAAATAACTTAATAGCATTCCAAAGAAGAAAATAATGCAGTGGTTACTATGTCTTGATGTGTTGTCAAATGCATAATATTGGCTCAGTTAGAATTGAAATATGAACCAGTGTTTTAACTTGAATAAAGCATGTCACTTGAATGAATGCTGTGCACTCATGGTTTAATTACTATGCATCCAAACTCGTGTCTGTGCTTTATTATAGATAAAACACGGGTACATATTCATTATTTCTTAATTAAATGTACCAGAACCACATGCACACAGCAATACCCCTTCACAGTCATGTTCAAGTGAGTATAATAAATCAATCACACTGGCCTTAAATAATTCTTTGTTGGAAGCAAACCAACCTAGTTTAGGTGGGTAGATAGGTAGGAGTTTTAAAAAATTATTTTTCACATATTACATTCAAAGTAAAATATAAATATCTCCTATAAAGTCAATAAATTTATAAAGGTCAGCTAGACACAACACAATAATGCATTATTTGTTCACTTCAATCAAGAAATTTGCCGCATGAACAAATTAAGAAGAACAGAGCATGGGACATGAACCTATTGATTATCTATAACACTTACTAATTATTTCCCTTCAATGCCGCATGATGTAACACATTAAATCCTCGTTTGTTTCTCAATGTAAAATCAATACCGTGATAATTCACCAGTAGATCGAGAATGTCTAAATTATCTTTTCCTATCGCATCGTGTAGTGCTGTGTCTCCATATGCATCCTGAAACAACACAGAAATGTGGTTATACATAAAATCCTTCCAACACTTGACACAGTTTACGGCTTTCCTTCAATTCACATGGTCCCCAGATTATGTCCCCTAGAAATTATTGATTTGTGGCACTGAGATTAACTTGATATATCCAGGCACTACACACCATATAAAAGTGGAAATAGTCAGTGACTCTTGCGTGAGTAATGTGAACATTGCACTTGAAGGTCACCAAAGTGACGACATGATAGTGACCCTTGTGTGTGTAACTCTTTTTACATAAGCAGGCCTATTTTTGGGCCTATCTAGGTCATTGCCACAACCCCTTTGTGTAGCTTTACAATCCTTTGGAAAAATAAAACCTTTTGGTGCTAAATTTAAACACTATTCCAAAGGCACTGATAAATCTATACAGGTGGTATAACAGGGTTCCCACAAATATTCTGACACAAAATTCCCTGACTTTTCCCTTACCAAAGAGAAGTTTTCCCTGACTTTTTAGAGCAAACGGACACCAAAGCGTCTTTTTGTTTGGGCAAAATATGGCAATAAAAATAGAGAAAAGGAAACTATATTTGCTAATGGGACAAATGATTTGTAAGGCAACAGTTTTAGGACTAATTAACAATTGAAGTTTCAATAAATTAGCATTGTCCCATTTCCTTCAAAGAAATTGACACCTTTCAACAGCTATAATAAAGAATTCCCTGAATGTTCCCTGACTTTTACTCTATTTTTAGATTTCCCTGACTAATTCAAAAATTCCCTGACTTTTCCCAGACCTTGAATTGTTTTGTTTTTCCCTGACCGTGGGTACCCTGTATAATAATCAGTACTTTCTGTTTTGGTGAACCTATATTCAAAGTCTTTTTTAAAAGAGGACAGGGAGCCCAAAAACTTTTGCAAGACCTTGATAATACTATATCCCTTATTGTTGGATGTGTGAATACATGGTAGTGGCATATCTGCATGAAGGCAGTAAACTACATTATTCTGAAGTGCCATTCCTCCAATGTACCGCCCAAAATATAGACTTTGTACCTACCAGTATATTAACATTTGCTTGATGTTTCAGTCATATACAGACACAGTCCAGAATATGGTCACATTAGACTGTGTACCTACCTGTATATTAACATTTGCTTGATGTTTCAGTCATATACAGACACAGTCCAGAATATGGTCACATTAGACTGTGTACCTACCAGTATATTAACACTTGCTTGATGTTTCAGTCATATACAGACACAGTCCAGAATATAGTCACATTAGACTGTGTACCTACCAGTATATTAACATTTGCTTGATGTTTCAGTCATATACAGACACAGTCCAGAATATGGTCACATTAGACTGTGTACCTACCAGTATATTAACACTTGCTTGATGTTTCAGTCATATACAGACACAGTCCAGAATATGGTCACATTAGACTGTGTATCTACCTGTATATTAACATTTGCTTGATGTTTCAGTCATATACAGACACAGTCCAGAATATAGTCACATTAGACTGTGTACCTACCTGTATATTAACATTTGCTTGATGTTTCAGTCATATACAGACACAGTCCAGAATATGGTCACATTAGACTGTGTACCTACCAGTATATTAACACTTGCTTGATGTTTCAGTCATATACAGACACAGTCCAGAATATGGTCACATTAGACTGTGTACCTACCAGTATATTAACACTTGCTTGATGTTTCAGTCATATACAGACACAGTCCAGAATATGGTCACATTAGACTGTGTACCTACCAGTATATTAACACTTGCTTGATGTTTCAGTCATATACAGACACAGTCCAGAATATGGTCACATTAGACCGTGTACCTACCAGTATATTAACATTTGCTTGATGTTTCAGTCATATACAGACACAGTCCAGAATATGGTCACATTAGACTGTGTACCTACCTGTATATTAACATTTGCTTGATGTTTCAGTCATATACAGACACAGTCCAGAAAATGGTCACATTAGACCGTGTACCTACCAGTATATTAACATTTGCTCGATGTTTTTAGTAATACACAGACACAGTCCAGAATATTACAACATTTAGACTGGGTACCTACCTGTATATTAACATTAGCTCGATGTTTCAGTAATACACGAACACAGTCTAGATGTTGTTTATTCACAGCTACATGCAGTGTACTACATTCACCGTTGTTCAATGCATTGATATTGGCTCCTTTCTGTAGTAACAGTTCCATTACTTCAGCCTGATTGCTGTCAACAAAAAACATCACATATATGTCAATCAATAGTTTTATATAATTACACAAGAAGCCTGGATAGAGCACTTGTATGCCACCCTGACCCAAATGATCGGGGTTTGAAATACTTGGGTCAGGCAGGCTACCTTCTTCCATAATATACATGTAGGCTACAGTTGTGAGCTGTTTGTGGAAGAGCAAGTACTGGTTAGATTATCGGTCCACCTTGTATTTACTAAATAATAGTTTAAACAAGACTGCATTCAATAAACGCTTATGCCCCCTGTGGAAGCCTTGTCCATAAATAAGTCTAAGTCCAAAATTAGGTCAAGGTGAAGGTCAAAATGGGGTTAGGTGATACTGGCGTGTGGAGAGTGTTCATACACAACATCCATGCAAGTATGAATGCTTTGTAGCAAGCCATTAATGCTAGAAGAAACGGTCAATTTGGGTTAACCAGGACGGACGGACGAACGAACGAACGAACGAACGGACGGACGAACGAACGAATGGACGGACAGGTGAATCACTATATGCCTCCCGATCTATCGATACGGGGGCATAAAAACATGACCTTGCACCAATTATATATAGGCTTCAATGCCTTGTGGTTACAGAAAGGAAGACACTTCAAGGTTTTCCTATAGTAACCTTAGTACAATATTATTTAACTCTTGAATGCACACACACAGAACAGGCTAATGTTCACCCTGGGACAGTACTTCAACAGTCTCGAAAGGGAACCACCAGATCATGCCCCATGCCAAATATCAACACACAAGACAGTCAAGTGATGATAAGGGCATGCTTTGTCAAAGCACTTGCGGAAATCTTAAAACATTAGTTCAATTTTAAAATCATTAACAACTTGAAAATACAACCCAAAGGAGGAATAATGTAAGAAAACATAAACCCAAAGGAGGAATAATGTAAGAAAATACAAACCCAAAGGATGAATAATGTAAGAAAATACAAACCCAAAGGAGGAATAATGTAAGAAAATACAAACCCAAAGGAAGAATAATGTAAGAAAATACAAACCCAAAGGAAGAATAATGTAAGGCAGAATCTCCATCTTCATCATTGAGTTCTAGATTAGCTCCAGCAGTTAACAATAACTGTACAATATCTTTATGTCCCTGGTGACTGGCTACCTGTAATGCTGTCTTACCAGAGCTCTTCTGGTCAACCTACAATATTCATATTATCTTAACCTTAGTTTATCATTTAATATTACATAAACATTCAGGGTCCTACCAGGTATTATGCTCAATCCAGAAAATAGGTCCAGTTGTATATATTTGGAACTTATAAATCTTTGTGTTTTATTTATTGTACCATAAGAATGTGTTGAAGAACAAAAGAAAAACAGGCAAGCGTAGAATATTCATGGGTTCCAGGCAAAATTTTTCTCACAATTCGGTAAAATCCAATTTTTTTGAGGGAGTTAAACTTTTTCACTGATTTGTTGTTGAACACTGCCACGAAATAAAATCTCAATGATTAATCGACTTCCCAAATATGGAACATAGAATTCCCCTTCCATGTTTGTAATCCACGAAAATGCATTTTTATCTTAATCCAACAAATTTAATACCCACGAAAATATGTGATTATACAGTACCAGCAAACAAATATACTAGAAGCGTATCTAGAGTACCTTGTCTGGATGTTTGCTGATAATGTCCTTGACAACATCCATGTGACCTTGTGCAGCTTCTCGAACCAATCTCTCCGGACCCGTCTCTGATTGATGTAACTCTACCAACTGATCTAACAGGGCTGTTAGTGGTGCTGTAATATAGCAGTAGATTCCATCATCGTAGTGCTGGTATATCTCTATATATCTCTATTACTGTATTGCTGATATATCTCTATGGTCCATGATGTCAAAGTCAGTAACTCCACAATAAACAATACCCTTCAGCACTCTCACTTGAGAATATGCAGATTTGGCACAATTTGCAATATTTTTACAGCTTTACCTAGTTTTCGACTAGTTTTTATTTGGCCTAGTTTTAATTTATCCCAGATGATGCAGTTGCGATCTTGGCCTAGATTCTACAGAGGCAATCATTGTGACCAAATTTCATCAAGTTTATGTAAAGACTTTTGATGAGCCAAACTGTTGATGACGTACAACAGACAGGGACATAACAAAATGTTCAGGTATCAATAGTTGATAATCCTAGGCCAAACATTTCGTCAGGTATTGATCAGAAACCATTGGGACAACCAACCTACCTACCGACTGACAACCATCTGCCAAAAGACAGATACGTCCTTAACACAGCTTTTGACTTTTTCCATGTCTGCGAGGGGCAAATCGTGAATGGACACTTTTGTCGTATTTTCATGATTTTTTTACATCTTTTACCTTTCGAAGAATCTTTTCCCTATTTTTCAATACACAGCTATATGCAATACTGGGATGAATTATTATGATTTATTATCATTATACCATATTTATATAGCACTTTTCAGACAAATACGGTACTTACTGTGTATATCTTCTCGTTCGTTATGTCCCATGGTATTGTTTAGATCAGTTATAACATTAGCCGAAACTTGTGCTACACACGCTGGATTAAACGTCCATGTCTGATTACCAACCGCAACACGTAGATCACCGTCCGTGTAGACCTTCAACACACGTCCTTGTTTACCCAATGTCTGTAATACAATTCATGGCTCATACACAACTCTCACACCCAAATTCAAGGACTTTTCAAGGTAGAATTTGTATTTTCAAGGCATTTTATTGAATATTTACTAAAGTAAAATTGTAAGAATTTGACCTTTTGTGCTGTATAAACATGAACATTTTTGTCATCATAACTACTGCTAACTCTCACCGATACATTTATATGCTTCTAATTGGCAATAAGATTGTTTTCTATCTCATTTTTATGCAGATAATGTGTCATATCAACAACATCCATACACTTCTACATGACTGTATATTCAAAGCTGTTTGCCTAAATTCAAGGATTTTCAGTTAAATTCAATTAACATTTTGGCATTTTTTCAAGACAACACCTCATTCAAGTACTTTTAAATGTTGAAACCAAATTCAAGGATTTTTCATGGCCTGTGCGAACCTTGTCCATGTATTAGTATACAGACTCAACAGTGACAGGCCTGACAGATACAGGGACGGTATTTAACTATACTATGGGGAGGGGCACGGTGCCCTGTAATTTAGCGGAACATACCAGTATTCTGGTAAATAAATAATATGTGTAACATATCTTATAGAAGTAGTCTTCATTTTGGGGAAAACAATTTTCAAGAGCATTTCCTGGAAAAGTATACTTCAGATGTATGACTTATAAAAGCCCCTATTATAAAGGAAAATAAGCCCTGGTATACAGTGGCATTCAATGGAGCTTCAATAAAGAATAAACAAGAAAGCCAGGGCTTTCACTAGGTTTCGAAACCCCAAATTTCCAAGTGTCAAAATGACTTGTGACCCCAAAATTCGCATTCTTATTTATTCTTCATTGAAGCTCTATTGAATGCTACTGTATATCAGGGCTTCAAACACACATCATCAAGGTTTCAATACCGGAGTGTCAGCATATATGCCCGAGGCAACAATAAAGCATTTGCTATATGAAATTCTGACTTTTGTACTTCTGGGCGAGTCGTGACGCACAGGGCAATTTTATGGAGGGTCAAGATGACGCACGCTGTAGAATTTCTGAGTGTCAAAATTGGGTCGTTTGCAAAATTCAAGCATCAAATTTGAAAGTCCTGCCTATATCATTCATGTTAGGACACACAAATTGTTTTATCCCTAAAGCGTAAGCAAGGTTTGTCAAAATATATAAACAATTTTTTGTTTTTGCTGTAGACTTAAGATATATGTATATACTTACTGCTTTCATAGACTCGTTCCATTCACCATGACTTTTCTGTAATTCCTTCACTGTGTGTATATTATCCGATACTTTCACTATATCACCCACTGACAATGTTTGAACCTGGATAACAATATAAATATATACAATTCATTCCTGCAACAAAAACACGGACTGAATTATTTCTAGGAAACAGGGGAAATAACACTTTTTGGAAGGGGGAATGGGGCTGAATTTAGGCCCCAAAAATGTAAGATAGAGAGCCATGTCGGTTTTCAAGCAAGGAAAGCAGAAAAACACTCAAATGAACTTTGAGCACCCAGAATAAGCAGTGATTGTTTTTGAGGTTTTGTTTAAATTAGAATGTCTTAAAATATTCCTTGAGAATAATCTCATTTAAATTTTCTTATTTGTTGGTGACTGGTTTCAAGTTCATTCTTAGATGAGCAAAATCTCATCTACAGTATAATCTATTGAGAGCGGCCCTCTGTAGCAACAACCTCTACAAAACAACACCTTCAAAATTTTCCCAAACTGATATTTACTATAAATGTAACCTCTATAGAGCAACATCCTCTGTACAACACCCAATATAATATTTGTAGGTTCCAAAGGGTGTTGCTCTACAGAGGTTGTACTGTATTTGAAAATTGAATTGATTAAAGTACTTTGTGAGATTATGGCAGGATTTAGATAGCAATGTGAATGGTAAGTAAGTTTGTACCTTCTTGAGTGCTCCAGGATGAAACGTCCATCTGTTAGCACAACCTTCATATTGTACACGGACATCCCCACGTTCTGTGATACGATGTACTGTTCCCACCTTCCCTATATACTGCAAATATAATCATATTGAACAGTTTATAATGTAGCCGAATATATTATATATGAGCCTCAGTATGAGATTTTTGTTACACCATAAAATCACCCACAGGAAGATGTAATAATAGGGAGCAGTAGCCTAGAGGCAGGCCAAGCGCTTTACGATTTTGATCCACCTCTGTGTCCCTGCTAAATTTCTCTGAGCAAGAATAACCCACAATCCTCCACTTTACCCATGTGTATGAATGGGTACTTGAGACAGTCAACCGCCACTGTGTGTAAAAGCCAACTTTCGACTCAATGATCTGTGGGTAGATGTACAGTTGGTTGAATGTATACATATGTCCACAGACATACATGAACAGACTGACAGACCGAAAGTATGACTCTGATATAGCCTTCATATACTTTGTATAAACATGGTGGTATACTAGTCATCAACTATTACAGCAGATACTACATACCTCTCCCATCCTAGGGTTCCAGCCCCCATGTCCTTCCTGCATCATTTTGAGTATATCCTGCTCTAGGTCAACCCTAACCTTGTCCCCGACCTTGAACTGATGAGTTATACCTGGATTCGCATGCAGTTCTGGAAATTCTCCTAATGAATGGAAATAAAAAATTAATATAAAACAAGATATGTTTGTAAATCATGTATGCCCCATTGCAGCCAAATAGTCATTAATGTTAAAGGTTACTTTGACCTTGCCCTTTAAAATCAATAGGGGTCATCTAGTTTTGCTGGCCAACCTCAATGTAAATTTTGAAGATCCTAGTGCTAAGCATTCTTGAACCATTGAACGGAAACCATTTTGTCAACAGACATGTGCAAAGCAATATACCCCTCATCAAAGATGGGGGACATAACTAGAATCGTTTTTAGCTCTGTTTCAAATATTGTTCTATTGTTAAAAGGCAGCATATGAAATTTCAAATGACCATAACTCAGTCAATAATTGGTATTTTTTATCAATTTATAACTTTGAAATCATATTCTGCAGAAAAGTGTCTTCTTTTTAGTTCAGCAAATCCGGATTATTCCGGAATAGTAGTCCAGAATAGTAGTAACCCTGAAATAACCAATGTGAACATACCTAACACAGGAAGGTGATCCCTGTAGTAATATCCTCCGGTCGCTGCTTGTATATACTTCAGATCTACTTTCCCTTTATGACCTACTCTGTATACATTGGTAGATCCAGATGACCAGGTTACCGCGGCAACACTTCGTCCAGATTCAGAATCCCAGCCTCGTACATCTGTCACTTTACCAATCTTACCCTCACCACCTGCAGAAATACAATAATAAACATTTTATTAATATTATATTAACATTTTATTAACATTTACAAATTAGGCAATTATAATTCAATTACTTATTTATCGTTCAAATTTGTCTTAAGAAGGTGAGGGGCAAATGTTTTTGGTATGTACAGTACAACCTCTCAAGAGGGTCCCTCTGTAGAGCAACAACCTCTCCATAACAACACCTTCAAACTTTCTCTGAGCTGATATCTAATTAACTATAAATTTAATCTCTGTAGAACAACAACCTCTATACAATAGCCATTATTTGAAGCGCCCAGAGGGTGTTGCTCTACAGAGGCTGTACTGTACACATTGTTAATACAGTTTGATCACAAATATTTAATTTATATGAAATGTTATCTAACTTAACTAGAATGGGCACATGATGTGCCTGAATAATACCCCAACAATACTGCCTTGCCACAGAATCAAGGTTCTTATTTCAGCCAAACAATCTGGCAGACTGGGCATAATCCGGGTACCAGCAAAGTCACTTACCATCTTGGTTCCCCCAGTCCCAATCAGGTCCTCTGACAACCCGGGCACCAGCAAAGTTACCCCATGACTGTATCTTACTGCTGTCTCTACGCTTTGGTATCTTTACCCTAGAACAACAACAATATAACTATATATTTCCATACCATAGATAGAAATCATATAAATGTATGTATGTGCTTGAAAATATCTTGATTTGTTTTAATTCTGCTTGAAACTAATTGTTTTACTTGTATATGTAACACTTTAAATCTAGTGAGCTAACAAACATAACTTGGCCCCAATCTTCTGAAGCATCTCAAACTGAGACTAAAGACAACTAGATTATTGTGCTGTAATAAACAGCTGACATTTAATGACTAATATAAAAGACAAAATACAAAGACACGCAACAATATTTGACCTAGGAGTTAGCACAGACAGTGATACAGCTCTGGTCTACCAGCATACTGACTGACATAGGAATAGCAATATAGCAACTTTTCTCCAAAGGAGGGAGCAAAGCATAATAGACTGTCCAGTTATGATAATGTGAGTTACACTTTATTTTATGTGTTCTAGTATACAAAAGATTACAACTTTTATCTGAACAGGTAGAGTATTTTAGTTAAGCATTGCAATTATAGATGTCTGGATAAGCCTTTATATTAATTGGTTTTCAACTATAATAGTGGACTTGACCACTGCGTAATAGTGGACTTGACAATAGTGGACTTGACACTTGTGTAATAGTGGACTTGACACTCATGTAATAGTGGACTTGACAACTGCGTAATAGTAGACTTGACAATTGCGTAATAGTAGACTTGATAACTGCGCAATAAACTGCGTAATAGTAGACTTGAAAACTGCTTAATAGTGGACTTGACAACTGCGTAATAGTGGACTTGACAACTGCGTAATAGTGGACTTGACAACTGCGTAATAGTGGACTTGACAACTGCATAATAGTGGACTTGACAACTGCGTAATAGTGGACTTGACAACTGCGTAATAGTGGACTTGACAACTGCGTAATAGTGGACTTGACAACTGCGTAATAGTGGACTTGACACTTGTGTCACTGTCTTGGTATCCTAACTGGACAGTCATAAACAAATACTAGCCATGTACTCACCCTTTGGAAGCCGCTACATCAAACCTCTGAAAGGAGTGAGCTAGATCGTGTTTATCTTCATTATAACACAGTGTACAGAGATCAAAGTCGTGACATTTGGTACATTTCCATCTCATACCTTGTATACCCTGTGTCTTACATCCATCACATATAATGTTCTGATGCTTGATACCTGAAATACAATCATGCACACTTTATAATCCTGCCATCATACATTCCTAATTGACTTTTCCAGGACAAATATCAGCTTTCCATGACATAGCTTATAATTGATCATTTTCAAGGGTTCTACTGAGGTATTATACCCAATCCTGAGTACGAGTCACAAGTTAGTTTTGAGTGTTATTAGCACCAGGACTTTTTTTCACTTTATATGAGGGGCCTATATTAGGCCCCTTCACAATTTGTTATAGGCCCCTTTCACAAACCTAAAAAGCCCCTTAATTCACAATTAGAATTTGCATCATGGTTTTTGTAAAATCAACTTCACCACAAAGCACCAAACAAACAAATCACAGATAACAGTCATATATAAATAAATAAATAATATATTCCTGTACATGACTTGATATCAAGTATTATATCATAGATACATGCATGTTTGGGAAAAGTTGACAAAAAATGAACTAACGTCTCAAAAATACTGTATCATAATATGATGATTTATCGCATTAAGTTTTTCACAATTCAAAAAGTTTCCGCGTCTACTTTTTCACAATTTTGAGAATTATCACGCTTAATTTTCACAAAACAAAATGGCTTGGGCCTCTTCACAATTCAGCAAACAAGACTGCGTTCAATAAACGCTTATGCCCCCATGGAAGCCTTGCCCATAAAAAGCTAAGTCAATCAGGGGCCATAATTCTGTAATAATGTTGGATAGTGTTACATGGCTTTGATAATGTAAGGGGCTTATGATGGTAAACCAGTATGCAAAGTTTTAAGGCAACGCCATGATGGACATGATGTAAAACGAAACTGTCAATTTGGTTTAACCAAGAATTAGACGCTTAATAAGTCTAAGTCCAAAATTACGTCAATGTGACGGTCAAAATGAGGTTAGGTGATATAGGTGTGTGGAGAATGTTCAAATACAACAACCATGCAAGTATGAAAGCTTCGTAGCAAGCCATATTAATGCTAGAAGAAACGTTCAATTTGGGTTAACCAAGAATTTGGCCCTCCAATAAGTCTAAGTCCAAATTAGGTCAAGGTGAATATCGAAATGGTGTCAAATGATACAGGTGTGTGGAGAGTGTTCATATACAACATCCATGCAAGTATGGAAGCTTTGTAGCAAGCCATTAAAATGCTAGAAGAAACGGTCAATTTGGGTTAACCAGGACGGATGGACGAACGAACGAACGGACGAACGAACGAACGGACAGGTGAATCACTATATGCCTCCCCATCTATCGATAGGGGGGCATAAAAAAGCCCTGAGCACACACTCCCACACCAAAACAGTTGTTAACGTGGTTTATTGTTAAAATTTCAAAACTTTGTCAATTTTTTTTACTAAATGACTTCCATTTTCGGCAGAATAATTATAATTATTATAGTTAATTCCGGTTTAACTTTAATGCTGTTCCTCAACAATTTTTAAGTTATGTACGACGTCTGATTCACCTAACCAATTTTCCTGACTAACCAGTACTATATAACTTTACCCTTTTGTTGGTGTTGTTTTTCAAATGCTATATAAAAACATTAAAGCATTGCAACAAAGGGTGTGTACTGGAAACATACAATTTGCATTATGCCTTAAATACTTCAGTAGATACATGTACGTGGCTGCTTACAACAGGCAGTTGCTTAAATGTAGTTGAACACTATTAGCAAAGTCAATGAATTGACCCAATTTTAATACTGGTAAGCATCAGTGACATAGTTTCCTTCAACAACACTTTATTGTAACACAATAAAAATATATACTGTAAAATCACATATTTTCAATGAGGCCAAAATTTTAATTATTTAAAAATGTAATTTTGAATTAGTGAATTAGTTTAAATGTTCATGAATTTCAAATTTCACTTTCATGCAGGCAAAATTAATAACGAGTTCCGAATTTCATTTTTACAAATTCATCAAACTTGCAAATATAGCAAAAATAACTCCCTTGTAAAAATAAATAATTTCATAGTAACGGATCTTCAAGTTGACAAACTCTTATTGGGAACACTTAGCATTGATAACATTGTTTGCTCTAGAGGCTGTATTATAATGACATACTTTTATTAACATTAGTAAGCCTGATCACTATTCAAATGATCAAAAGGAAAATTCACATTATCAAGAGACATTTGTAAAACATGTATGCCCCCATTGCAGCCCAATAGTCAGAAATGGTAAAGACCTTGACCTTTGACATACTGACCTCAAAATCATTACGGGTCATCTACTGTTGATGCCCAACCTCCATGTAAAGTTTGAGGATCCTAGGGCAAAGCGTTCTCGAGTTATTGAACGGAAACCATTTGGTATCCCGACCGACTGACCAACAGACATGTGCAAAGCAATATACCCCCTCATCAAAGAAGGGGCAATATACCCCCTCATCAAAGAAGGGGGTATAATTAGTATACTTGCTATTTTTAAAGTTCTCATACATGTATGCAAATGCCCAATATCCATAGAATTTGTCTGTAACATATTGATTTGTTATTTCGTGGTCACAAACTTACAGACATGTTAAACAATATCTCAAACAATTTTATTACAGAGATATTTCCTTTACAAAACATGTAAAATGAGTACAGACATTGCCTACACAAAGTAGGCTTAATTCAATCAAAACAAATCAATCATTCCCAAGAGAAAGGTTTATTTCTAGCATAGCGATCATCAATATTACCTTAGCAACAAAACTGAGTCTGCTTCATTTTATTAGACTTTTAAAATACATATATTGCAATAAGACAGAAGCACCCTAGCAGAATACTGTCAAATTTCGCGTATTTCAGTAAAATGGTAACTTTGGTGGTTTCTTTAATTTGTGGATTTGATATGTTGACAGAAAACCCTCTTGTTACGTATTTTTGAGGTTAATTACTCGAGGAAATTAAATTTTGCGATATACTTCATTAGTCTGCAAAATTAACGAAAAATTAATTTACCCCAAATATCAATAATACAGTACACATAAAAGCATTTGTGTCATCACAGTGTCTTGAACCCATTCCAAGGTTCAATAGTTATTGAGTGGACACAATGTAGGTCATACGAACTTTGCCTCTTCTCCAGAAATGACCTTGACAGGGTTCCCACAAATATTCTGACAAAATTACCTGACTTTTCTCAGATTTTTCCCTGACCAAAGCATCTCTTAGTTTGGGTAAAATATTACACTAAAAATTGAGAAAAGGACTCTATAGTAGCTTTGTATGAAACTAAAAATGTCGAAGTTAACAGTTCTAGGGCTGTTGATTGACAAAAAGATATTTTAATTTAGAATTGCTCTGAGCGAGCATAGCGAGCGAGGATTTTTTCAGTTTTTTTTTTCACAAGAATTGGCACTTGTTGACAGTTAAAATAAAGCATTCCCTGACTTTTTCCTGACCTTGAAAAAATATGTTTTTCCCTGACCCTTCTTGAACAAAACAGTCCCAAGCAAGCTAGTGTAAATGGACAAAGAAGAGAGAAGAACATTGGCATGTCAGATGGTTTCTAACCGAGCAAGCAGAAATGGAAATTATTTTTCAAAGTACCTCAAGTTGTTAAGTAACTGTAGTTGTAACTGTATTTTCGTAATCAATGTATAGTAAGTATGTTCAAATTATAACTCTTCTGTGGTGTCTAAGCTTGTTGTTTGAAATAGTAACATGTGAAAAGTTTGTCGATAGTTGTAGATGCTGGTTAGGAAACTCCAATAATGTCAGGCAAGTTTCCAATCAGATAAAGGGGAACTATTTTTGATGATCATGAAACATTTATGACTGCTAGACATGTCTCTGCAAGATTTCTAACAGTCGGAATTTGAAGATTTGAAACTGAAGGTCATGAAAGACACTGACCGACCAGTATCAGGAGTGTCAACGGAGCCAAATTAAAAATCCTGAAGATCATAAGCGGCTGACCATATTAGCCAAACAAGAGGCCTTCAACTACATTGTTTCCATATATTTAAATCAATTTGAATTGAATAAAATCCTTCAGAGCAGATTAAATTGACCATTATAACTTTGCCATTTCTTGAGATATTTTCATCAAATAACATTTGTTTTGGTCAGAAAGAATAGCTCTTCCAGGATGGATACATCCTGAATTCCGGATAAATCAGGAATATTGACACCCCTGCAGTATACATGTGATGAATATATCGGTTCAAGTTTGACAGAATGTACAGGGTTCAAATTCTATCAAACAAAATGTCACTACAGAAATATTAATAACCTGACTGGCACACATTTCCATCAGGTTTTCTCCTTTGACAAGCAAGACTTTAGTACCCATATCCTCTAAGCTTACCTGAAAGGCTGGATTTAAATTAAGCTATTTTGAGTAAAATAAGACCTGATGTCTAACTAAGGATCAATCCTGCCACTACCAATTCCTGGGGCAGACAGAATAAACAACAGACCGACCAACCAACATGGTGACTCTAGTATACCCCTTCAAACTTTGTTTGCAGGGGTATAAACATAGTGAACCTTACCAATGGCAGCATTGTCAAATATTCTGAGATCATACGCTCCTTGATATCCCACACGGTAGTTTGTCCTTGACCCCGAGTCCCACTGAATCACCACCGTCTTATCTGGGGACGTAGAACTACCAGGTTTACCAATCTCAACCACTGTCCCTACGTGACCTTCACCATCGTCCTGATTACCCCACTTCCAGTCGGGGCCACGTACAACCCTTAAACCAATCTCCATAGGTGAATATTAGGTCATCTCAATTCCTGAAATGTAATGAAAGGTTTTATTAATGCAATATATAAATATATACATCATGTACAGTTAAACCTGTAGTATGTGAATATCAGGGGAATAACTTCATGACTTAATAAGTCAAAAACTTCAGTTAAAAACACTTGATAAAACTTTACAGACGCGAACTCGGAGAAAGGCGGGGTACAAGATTGTTAGACAACTTTTCATGATCATAGCTGATCTATCAATGATTTTCTATGATTCTTTCATTTTTTTTTAAAAATTGTGTGACTTGGAATACGTTGGACTATGAGCATGATCTAGGGCTTCATTGTGTGCGACACTCATTATATGCCAGTATGAACCAATAGGTTTTGAGCTTAAATTATTTTTTTCACATTTCTGACACTTTCAATGAATTGTAACTTTTGAAAAAAGGTCAAACTCTCAAGGTCATAAACCATCGGTACAAAATACAAGAATCAAACGTAACACTCATAACCAAGTGTATAACAGTGTAAATTACTATGACTAGATTTGACACAAAGATCCCAGTTTTACGCAATTATTTTCTTGTAACAAAGTTGAAAGACTGCAAAAAATTAGACAAGACAAGATAATACATGTACATTTTTGTATATTGATTCCATGGGAAAGTCATAACTTTGTTAATATTTGGAATTTTGACGAAAAATCTTTCTTTATTTGAGTACAGGAAAGAAAGTTTCGATAGAAAATAACAAAATTCCAAATATTTTCATTTTAATAAGGGCTCTTCTCAGATCCTGGCTCATATCATTTTGAGTCGTAGATATTGAAACAAGCTTCTTCTCTTCGAAAAGTAAATGAGAATATAAGTGTTGAACGAGTGTGTGACGCACAATCATGATAGGTCGAAATAAATAGAAGAGATTAGTGTATTTAATAGCAACTGTGAACACAAAAGCAAAGAATCAATACACAAAGTAACAATAATCAGTCAATGGCCGATATACAATGGGGTTAAGAAGTACACTTATATATAGATAGAATCTAACCTCAGAGCCGTAACCTGTGGGTATCCACTGTATAAATTCAGTCACAGCTCAATACTCTTTTGCTTGAAAAAATGTTAGCTGAGCAACCTTCTGGTATTTAAGAAGGTACCTGTACTCGGAATTTCTTTTTCATACTAGTATAAGGTTTTTTAAATTGACGACACTGTGTGCCTGTGACCTTTATTGGTGTTTGGGGTCATGGGTTTGAATCCCAACCCACCCGGTCTCTGCGTTTATCTATACGGCTAGTAAATGCAGATTTGAATGTACTGACAAAATTCAATGTGATACAGCATAGCTAGTAATAATCAAAGTCAATGTAAATCACTGTAGAATGCAGAATTTAATCAGGGAAACCTGACATTTCACTCACAAACCATATTTACAAACAGCAGAACAAAATGACTGCTAAATCATTAAATCAACAAATGATAATCAAGTTAAAGCATAAAACAACACCGATAGGGAGGTTTATGAGTTCTGGTTACATCAGATGAAGCAGCATTTAGCTTGCCAACCATATGCTCGAGTACGTAGAAATTGACTTGGTCCTAACCTTTATGCATGAATACATTACAAGGTTCTTACATTGAAAATATTAACTTCCGCAAGCAAATCAGACCTTCAGATTTTGTTTGTATTACACCTTGAGTGTCTTCATGATACAATGAAAACATACAACCGGGTTACAAATATAGACAAGATATCAGCTGTTAAATTATGAAAATAGAAGGTCGAGGATCACGTTAAAATCTCTATACTTTACATCAATAGTATAGGCAAATTGCAAGCTATACAAATTTATGATATGCATTCTTTAAGTTCAACTTCTGTTAATTTTAAGCCGCAGCCATGGTCCAGTGGCTTGTGTGCTGTATTTGTAACTAGTAATCCAGGCTTGATATCATTCCATGAAAACTTGACAAAAACCTAGATTTTCTTCCGAATGTGGAGCAGTTCAGGGTTCCTTCTGGAAGGGCAAGTTAGTACAGTCAAACTTGTTACAGTAAAATCATCATTTTTCAAGGGAGTTAATTTTTTGTGATTTCGTTGTTGGACTTGACAACGAAATCTAATCCCCATAATAAATCGACCTCCTGAATGTAGAACATAGGATTACTCTTCCGTGTTTTGTAATCCACGAATTTACAACCCCTCAAATAGGCTTTTTTAAATCAAATCCACAAAATTTGATACCCATGAAAATATGTGATCGTACAGTATGTGAATCAGATGCAATATGGGAAACGATAATAAACTGCAATTTTTATGAGGAACTGCTTAAACCTGAATAAACCGAACAAACTCATTAAACAGTTCCTAACCAACCTCAAATCTTTGAGCTTACATGATTTTTGCATTCCATATATTGTAAATAATTCCATACATCCTGATTTCTCAATTAGAAACAATTAAATCTAATTACCCAAGTAATAAAACAGCTGTTGTTGGATGAACATGTTATTTCATCACAGCATCTAACAATACAGATCAGAACCCTATCCGAGTATCTTCTGTATCTACGGTATAATCTACATGTCTGTGTAGATATATTCCACCATGTAATATACTTTTAAGATTAAAGAGGCATTCCCCACAATTTCCATCCTTTAAATTTATTCAAATAAGACCGTGTTCAGTGAAAGCCTTGTCCATAATAACTATCTAACTCAATCAGTGGGTCATAATTTTGTAGAAAGATTGGATAGTGATACATGGCTTTAACAATGTTAGGCATTTATGATGGTAAACAAGTATGTCAAGTGTGAAAGCAATTACCATGATGGACTTTGAAAACACTTGAGTTTCAAGAACTTGAAAGGTTTGGGTAACATTTTCAATGGACTGAACAGACGGACAGAACAATCACTATATGCCTCCTGCATCAGTAAATGCCAGGACATAAAAATATCAGACGTTAAATGAGAATTAGTATTGCTAAAACCCCTAAAAATTTCAGCAAAAACTCCTAACACTTTCTGAGAAATTGTATATTTCTATAACTAGCCAATATGGTTTAGTGTCAATATATTAGGGTTTGGCGAACAAGCTTGTATGAGTTGTTTCCCTTTAACATACAACATGTTATGATAAATCACTGGCAGCAATAAACTGTAAATATTCGTTACTGGAATATATTTTTTGTAATCGTAAGAGTCACAAGATGTTTGTAAAACATGAATGCCCCCATTGCAGTCAAATAGTCATTAATGTTAAAGGTCACAGTGTCCTTGACCTTTGATCTACTGAAATCAAAAACAACACAGTCATCTGCTGTTGCTGGCCAAACTCCAGGTTCAGTTTAAAGATCCTAGGGCAAAGCATTCAAGTGTTATTGAATGAAAACCATTTGGTCTACTGACAGACCAACCAACCAACCTACCGACCAACCAACAGACCAACTGACATGTGCAAAGCAATATAACCCCTCATCAAAGATGGGGGGGGGGCATATGGTGGGATTATAATCATTTTCACACCTTTTCTTCTTCAATATCAAGAAAAAATATGCATGTATATGTGCTGGTGGAGATTTATTTTATACAGGAAAATAATATGCTGGGAGAATAATACGCTAGCCGTGTAATTTTATAGAGAATGCCTCTTTATGTCTGAAACATGTTGAATGAGATTAAATTCACCCATGGTAATTCCAGATATTTATAAAAACCTAGAATTACTGTGTTCAGATAGGGTTTTATTACAATATTCTCCCAGACACAAGGTCATTGAGATAAATATTAACTACAACCGAATATATAGATCAACAAAAAAACTTTGTAAGACATTCTAGGCAGAAGCTTAAATATTATCGACTGAAGATTTCTTCTGGAAACACATTTTTGTAACATAAGATTCAGTTTGTTTCAAAAGGTTTCCTTTTAATATAGTTCAGAAAGTCATTTTACATATCTTGCAATTAAGTCCACTGATAGAGGCCAAAAAATCATACTTTCTTTTCATCATTTCAACATAATTTACATTCATATATATGGTGTTTTGCTGATCGAACTTAGTTTGCTGGAACTCATAATCAACCAAAAAACAGACATGATCTTTCACAAACAATAGACAACTTCTCCACACGTGGAACACATGACCGTAGCCAAGTCTCGGAACAACATAACCTGTACAACACAAACAATAGACAACTTCTCCACACGTGGAAAACATTACCTTAGCCTAGTCTTTAAACAACATAACCTGTACAACACAAACAATAGACAACTTCTCCACACGTGGAACACATGACCGTAGCCAAGTCCCGGAAACAACATAACCTGTACAACACAAACAATAGACAACTTCTCAACACGTGGAACACATGACCGTAGCCAAGACCCGGAACAATATAACCTGTACAACACAAACAATAGACAACTTTTCCAAATGTGGAAGAGACGACTGTAACTATTGTCATTTTTTTTAATATTGTCATAACTTCCCTTTTCTGCAGAAAATTTCATTCTTTCTAGTGCCTCAAATTCTGATTTCCGGATTATTCCTGAATTGTAGGACCCCTGTCTAAGATAGGAAAAATCACAACCCCCTTTCGACAGCAACAACTTCTCAATAACAACCAAACTTTGTGCAACCTTTAGAGTACAGAACTAAAAGTTATACTTTAGATAAGTTTCAGTAATCTGCAAAACTTATACTAAATTGAGAATGCCGTTTAACAATTTAAATCATGTGCAAATGCAAAACTTGCATAAAAACACATTGATAAAATTCACTAAATGTATCCCGGTATTGCAATTAAGGTATGATTTTGTAAATAAGGAAAATTTTCACAAAAAAATATTGGAAATTCTACATTTACTTTCCTGTCCTAGTTACCCAAGTTCTTCACAACATTAAACATACATGCTTCATTATAGAGACCATTCTGTGTGGATACAAAACTGCTATTTTCTACAAGTTGATTATTGAATATCCAAATGCCAGCAAAGATCAATAGTACAAAATTATTCTAAACTTTGTGCTCAGTATTTGAGATCATAATACCAGTAGAGTACAAAATCACCAGAAAAAAAACCCTGTTAGTCTTGGTATGCAACAAATGCATCATAAAGGCATCTTTATACATTCAGACCCAATTTATTAATGGGATGGTGCATTGCCGGGAATATGGTCAGTCTGTCCTCCGCACCAGCGGCAAGCCAAGGAAATTATACCAGTACTAAGTTTTAACGACTTTGGTACATTGCAGCCTGGGATCAAACCCAAGACCTCTAGCATGAGACGGACCCTCTACCACAGGGCTCGACACTAATACTGGTCCGCTGGTCCGAGACCAGATAAAAACCAGAAGGACCAGTGGAAATTCTGGAGGACCAGTAACTGTCCTATTTACAAATTGGGCGCTTTTGCCCTGTCGGACCAGTGGCCAAAATAGTTAGTGTCTAGGCCTGCTCTACCACTAAGGCTATCATGGTGGATTTTAACATTGTTAAAGTAAGATAATTGTTGATAAGTTCAACCAGAATTCTATATCTTTTTAAATTAACTCCCCAATACAGACCCCTTTTAAGAACAAGTTCAATGATAAACTAGGGATTAATTTATTCCCATCTCACTCATAAAATCCAGCTGGCATTTCCAAGTACCCTAGTATATATTCCAGCACATACCATACTGTACATTAAAATATCTCCACATGCATGCTGAGATCTATTCACAAAATGTTCCAGTATCTCAGGCACACTGCTATGTGAATTATATACAGGCAGATCAAAGCACTCCAATTTACGTATGGTTTAATCCTAGAAAGCACTGAATCTATTCTTACATATCCAGATATTCCAAGTACAATATTAATTCCAGTTAAAGCAAATTTCTTCTACAGGTATAAACTAAAACCAATATAAATCTGAAGACTGAAATACAGTATTAAGATTTAGAAATTTGTCGTTTGTTTGTGTTTGTTTGTTTGTTAGTTTGTTAGCTTGTTTACTTGCTAACTCGTTTGTTTCTTCGTGTTTATCAAGGTTTATAGATACTTTCTAACAATGAACCACAATGTGTTTCAGTCACAGATAGATGCCACCAGTAGAATCAGTTAAATGTTGATCATTTCCAAATTACTGGACCAATTGAGTTTCTGACAGTCTGACATATATTGTGTCAAATGCGTTAAAGGTCACAATGTTTAATTCATAGATCTATCAGACAGCTTGCAATACAATACATGCATGTATGTCTCAATTCAATATGCAGAAAGGATGAAAACAAGTTAGGATAAATTCCAATTTATCTTGGCTATTGAACCATAGGAGTCTGTAACTGTACATGTTGATAAGCCATCCTAGGTGATAATTGTTACACATCCCTATGGAATGAAACATATTAAGTCAGCATCTTTCATTCAACTCTACTATAGTATAGAGAATTTGACCTAATCCTCGACCTCTATCTTGTCTATATTTATAACCCCTGTCTTGGAAATTTATATATTCAACCCAAGAACCTTGTAATATTTTAATGCATAAAGGTCAGGATCAAGTCAAATTCTCCGTACTGTACTACAGTTGTATCACAGTATACGAAAACAATGAATAAGGTCAGAGTTAATTGATTTTTCGTTTTTCAAAAAAAACCGAAAAACTGACATTGCATATAATGTTTCATGGTAATGTGCCTGCCTTGTTTTATTATTTTATTATTTTGTTAATGATAAGTTGGTATTAAATAATATACTAGTTAGTCTTAAGGTAAATTGGATGTTTTCTTGAAAACGGAAACAGTTGTTGATTGCTTTAAATTGGACCATCAAGGACTAGTCGACATTTCACACACCCAAGTCTGGGGAAAAAAATTAAAAACTCTGGCCTAAGTAGTTAAATAAAAGTGAGAATTATATATATTGAAAACCCCTCATAAAAAAAATCCAATCTCTATAAGAACATATGTTCTTATAGAGATTTGATTTTTTTTTTGATGTTGGGTTGTAGAGGGGACCATGGGGGTCATCCACATGCCAAACACCTGTGGTAATTATGAGCATAAATTATTAGAGGATATTTGTTGATTTTGGTGCAAGATCAAATTTTATTTCACCAAGTGATCACAGAAAATCAATATATTCAAGAGTGGCGTAGCCACAAGTGAAAATGTAATTTTCTGTGATCACAAGTGAAATAAAATTGATCTTACACCAAAAACAAATTTTCTGTTTATTATATGCCTCAATTTGTCTTTAAAATGTGCCATAATTGGCTTAATTTGAAAAATCACGTCGAAATTGGAAGTCACGACGTGAGAATTACGACGTCATGATGACTTCACACATATTTTAAAGCCCGGCGACATTGACGTTACGTTTCTGTTTCTGCATGATACTGGAACCAGCTTCTATAACAGTGAAAATAACAAAATGGTAATTGCACTGTTATTTTCACTGAAAAATCTCCCTAATCCATTGGTAGCAAATAATAAATATATCTATTTTCTTTTTAAAAATCCCTGGCTACGTTCCCTCCTAAAATAATTTTTTAAGGTCAACCCAATAACTTTTAGATCAATACATACAGTAGTGAAACTCTGCACTTCTAAGATCAGTCTGGATGTAATTTGTCGCAGGAGGATATAAAGATAAGAAACTATAGTTTCCACTTACTATAGATGCCAAGTAACGAGCAAGCTTATATTAATATTGGCCATTACTTGGTTGCTTCATGAAACATCTTACGTGATAATGGACATGACCAAGTACAAATGTAGAGACAATGACCAAAATCAATACTAATTCTTCATATTTCTACCAGATATATATCCTAACAATGAGCCATGTGATGTGAACTATTAGGCCAAAACAGAATTGTTTGGTTTTCCCTTCCCAACCCTAGCCAATTAGGGTAGGTAAAAAAATAATTTGAAACTGGAAATATTGAAATGTTTGTGTTTTCCACAAAGGAATCACCTAGGCGAAAATTAGAATATTTTTTGTTTTCTCTTCCTGTCCTTGGCTAATCAGGGTTGATTAGGTAGGTAGGTAAAATATTTATTTTTTGAAAAATATTTAATTTTAAAAAATTTATAATCAATAAATTTTGTACTCTTGTATCCGACTTTTTCTTATAAAATAAAATACTTTTTTCAGAGGGTCAACAAATATTTTGGGTAGTGGACTTTTTGCTCAGGTAGGTAGGGAAGGGGAAACAAACAATATTTTATTTTTGGTCCTTTTTTGAAACATTTCGAATACTCGCTCTTCATCCTTTCAAACTATATACCTAACTTTTTTTATAATTTTTTTTTTTCAGAGGTCAAAAAAACATTTGGAGTAGGGGATTTTTTGCTTGGGTAGATAGGGAAGGGGATAATGCTCCCGGCAATGGATTTATAGGACACTGGGATTTCAACAAACAATAATTTATTTTTGTCCTTATGGCAGAATAAATCCTTAATGGTTGGCACTGCTGACCTTGTAACATAGTCATACACAGTGCAAACATGAAATTTGGAAACAATTTTACTTTGCTAAACACTTTTACTACTATAGCCCATTTAAAGAAGACTTCTACTGAATAATACATAAACAGAAATATCAAAGACAAAGACATCGTTAACACGTCCCATCTCATCTACACTAATCTAATTTTCTTTAATTATGTCATCTAAAGTGTTAACGAGGTCGCATAACTCGTCACCAGTAATAATATTAGTGTATAAATTAACATAAACAAGCAATCTTCCACCAAATGAAATGGAATAACTGGTTTAAAACTACGAGTCTGCTATATACTAATCAAACATGAATAAAAAATGACTGGTGAGTATTGTAAACTTGAGTCGGTAAACGGGAGAAATGTTTAATGAATAAACCTCAAGATCTATATGATTTTTTAATAAATCTCAAGCAAAAGAAAGTAAAGCGACTCCCTGATTGAATAAAAAAGCACAGTAATACCTTGAATGACAGGATGACAACAGCATTTCATCATTTTAACGTAAGTAAGATGTGGAAGACAACCAAGATGTCGACGACCTATGGAATGACAGACTGATACCAATGTAGTGTTAAGTGAGTTAAAGACCAAGATGACATGGTTAAAGGGACAATGGTTCACAAGGACAAGGTCATTCGACCCTAATCACAAACTTCGGCCTGTTCCTGCAAGAGATTTTTATCTGATGACCAACCTTCGTGTGAAGTTTGAGGATCCTAAACTTGAGCTTTTGAATGGAACCCATTTGGTCTAACTAGTCCGACGGACAGACATGTGCAGAGCAATATACCCCTCATTAAAGATGGGGGATGCCTAAAGTATGCAATGAGGAAATGCAATATTCTAGCATTAAATATGTCTATTTCCATACTATTTGCTAAATATACTCACATTTTGCCATTTTTAAATGTGTTTCGCCGAGTTACCCTGCAGTACATACTTTAGGTATTCTGGGGTTGGGGGCAGGGGCATAATAATAGCAATTGTTTGGGAGACCAGTCCTGTTGGGTAGAGTTTAAACATGTAAACTTGGTGTCGTGTTCATGATACTGATTACGTGCGACATGTGTTTATGAACAAAGTTTGAACCCAATTTATTGACAATCATCATTCATACAAGAAACTGCAACAAGAGTCTTAAATAATGATGGTTTGAAAGGACAATAATCAGGGGCGTAGCCAGGTTTGAATGAATGTTACCCATAAAAGCCTTGAAGTTGGTGGTAGGGATGGTGTCAGTGCCTCATGTTCCAAGATATTATGGATAACATGGAAAATTGAATGATTTAAAGGCTATAACAGGTTGGCTACATATATTCTATCGTAGTCTATCTATCTGCCATTAATGTCAAACCCCTTACGGGGACGTAGACATATCGCACGTCAAAACTGCCAAGACGAGTAAAAGAACAGTAAATAAATATAGGACAGTATAATACAGAGATAAAAGTAGAAAGATAGGTTTAAAAAGTAGTAAAAACAGATTTCAGAGGACTGCGCTATGACTTATGGTGAAACATGCTCAATGCGACTGACAGCCGCATTGAACGATGCTATAGTGGGAAGACTGACTACTTGGTATGGTAGGCTATTCCAGTGGTGAATGGTCCTGGGGAAGAATGCAAACTTATAGTAGTCAGTCGTAGCGCAGATTAACCTATATGCTAGGGGGTGTGTTGATCTTGAGGGGCGAGAAAGGGGCACTAGATAACCTTCGATGGGGATAGCTACAAGTTTGTAGGTGATTTTATACATTCATGAGGGATAGCCGACTGTCATTTCTTCTAAGGTCAAGAAGCCTCAAGTTAAGGGAGCTCAGCATATCAGATACACTAGCAGTTCTTTGGTAATTTGCCTTGATCCATCTGGCTGCCCGCCTTTGGACAGCCTCGATTTGATCCATCTGGCTTTGGGTATGTGGGGACCAAACCTCGGAGGCATATTCTAGCTAGGGTCTGACTAGAGTCTGGTAAGCGAGAGACTTAATGGATTCAGACTTGACCTTTAGTGGGGTGGATTTGGGTGAGCGGTGGTTAATTGATGTTGTGCATGTAAGTGCGTATGGCTGGCTTGCCCCTGATAACAATCGAACATCATAAACTGCAGACACTGTATAGGTATGGGGGTAGCCAGCGGCCCGGTAAGCTCAGTCGGTAATGTTTAGGTGGTAATGGCACTGGTTTGAGCCCGCAATGAGTGGGTGCAATGTTTCTCTTTCATCTTTATCTTGTTCAGCAGTGTTCAACAATCAATTCTGAATTCTAGTCCTTCAAGAAAGAGGTGCGGATTTGAACATGTCAAAAGTAGCTACAATTCTACTATTATGTGGACCATGTACAAACATAGTTACAAATGTACAATAAATTCCTGCTGTAATTTATGTTAACACTAGAACCAGATACATAAATAACTCAATTAAGGCATTAATTGCTTCCTGTTAAGAATTATTACCTAAACAACTAGTACATCTTCTTTACCCGTTGTTGGGGGAACAGTGTTACCCTAACCAATCACTGCACCATGCTGATGATCTACAAAATATTTTGACAGTTGACCCCGAATACACTGGACCCTTGAAAGGATGAACTTTGTAATCAGTGAACTTCCGCTAATTACACCATATCTGCGTCCCAGACTGAAGTTTAAGTAACACTACATAAAAATTTATTGATGATGTCATCAACCTAGAAAGGAAGAGTCGATAATAGAGAATTATTTACCTGCGATAAAGTGGATATTTTTTACCAAGCTTCGTTTGGTTCTAAACTTTTTAGTTCAATTGTATTATTTAAGCCACGCCTTAATTTTGACAACGAGGCGATTCGTACTATCTAGGTTACAGACCACTAAATGTTTGTACACGAATTAAATGTTGACAAAGAAAGAACATTGGACTACTCAGATCTATAAATTCGGTGCAAGCCACCATTTGATCCAAAACACACAATTGTAGCAATTAGATTTTGCCATGTACACAATTGGACACACGCATGCACGCACAAAATCAACTAGTTTTTCGGTAAAATACTGTATGCTTTGAACAGTTTCAAAGTGCTATTTGAAATACACATCATTACGGAATTTAAATTGGCTTTAAGTGGAAAAGTCGCGTGTCAATTATCGCTCTCACGTCATCATGATGACGTCATTATGATACCCCCCCCCTCTTTTTAACACTGCTTCGTTATCGTTAGATCTTACGCAATCACATAAATTTTATTCTTACATATCCATCATACACTATTTATCTTTGAAACATAGACTCAATCATTCAAAACAACCTTTCTTATCATTGCGACAGATCTTCTGTTTCCGTTGCTAAGCAACTGCGCACATGAGGCACCCACCGAGCGAAAAAAACTTGTTTTACCTATTGCGCAAAATTGAATGAACAATGAACAAAGCCAAAAATAAGCTATCTTTTCGCATGTAAATCTTCTCTGTTTTTCAAACCTATTCTCTCAATTTTAGGTGGCGTTGCACAGATAGGTCTAGAATCTAGCAGGCACAGGAGTGTGTCTATTTTTTCCAACACACATCCGCTGAAAGATCTACTAGTCGTTAAATTAATATAGATCCATAAAAGTATTATGCCCATCTCAACAAGTTACAACAAAAAATGTTAAATCCTTTTTGGGATCACCACCGACGGATAAAACATATGATGATCCATGATCCGCAATTATGCACCTATCAATGTTTTCCCCCAGGGGGGGGGGGCGGCGGGCTGACCCAGGGGAATTTGACATTTTTACTTTTTCAAAGTCTAAATTCCCGCCTAGAGCAAGGGCAATTTGTCAAAATCCCCTCACTGTGAGATGCTTTACGTACCCCCCGGGATCAAAATTTCGGCCAAAGTCAAAATTTCCCGGGACTCGGCACCATTCTGTCTGTCAAATTCCCATCTATCGGGAACAGCCTTCTGTCAAAAGTCCCGTGTATGCCCGACCCCCCCCCCGCACCTGGGGGCAAACATTGATAGGTGCATTAGCACCAGTGTGATCAAATGCAGCTTAGAATATGAATATCTAGAAATCTAGATCTATGTCGTATTTTTATAACGTGACAAAACTAGCAAAATACTCTCCGCCTTTTTATTATAAATGGAAGGCTTTTGTAAATTTATTGAAGTTTTGACACGTAATTTAATGCGAAATTTATTATTTAGAGATACCTCCATGTTCAGCTCAGGAAACGAATTAATTCATGAACTGGCTGCGGTCCATATGCATAAACAGAAATCACATTTTGAAGAAACAGATCTACTGGTTGTATGTTGCTTGGTTGCATCCTTTTAAAAAAAAGAGCGACAGCTTGCGGGTGCAAAAGCCACTGTAAAAAGGGTCAGTAACCCTAGCCTAAATTTAAGTAGGACAGAGTTATGTGTCTTGCTTAACAGAGTAAGGTATTGATGAACAGTGTTGTATCCAGAGTCCAAATATATTCTAGGGCGTCTATAAACTGGCTATAAACGGTGTTGTCCACGTGTCCTGGTATAACTATTGTGGAAATAGGTGTCCGCTGTGATGTCAACCGGCCCATTCTGAATTGTGTGAATCATGCACCGTCTGTTTTGTCTAGGACGACTCTCAAGGGACCCGATCGTTCAGCATATTGCATACGCATCCTGACGTCGGTGTTGAGTAGTCGTTGTGAACAAAACGGGCCGTTCTAACTTCTTGGTGATAATAGCTTGAATGGGATTCAAGACTGTAGCAGAATTCTCAATGCAGCACGGCCTTGCATGAGGCTTCCTTTACTGGTGGCGTGTAGTCCTAGATTTTTCGTCACTCCAAGACACTTTCTGACATCAACAGTTTCAATGGTGTGACCATGCAATACGTAATGGATGTTGATCGCAGCACGTCCTCTCGATACGTATACGGATGATGGAGCATATATAATTAGGAAGCGTTGAAGCTCATAGATCTGCAACTGAATTTCCAACTCTTCTAGTGCCGTGTGGTCTTTATGGTGGCTCCAAAAAAAATTTAGAGAGGGGAGGGGGGCACAGCCAGTTTTTGGTATATTATTGTCGGGTGTGTGCGGGAGGGTTGTCCCCTCCAGGCGAAGATTTTTTTCACTTTTCGAATTAAAATCATGCACTTTCCGACACTTTAAGCTTTTATAATTAAAAGAAAAGGTATTAAAATTGTATTGCTACACCATCAGAAAATACGATGAGTTTAACAATTATTTAAAAATAATTTCTCTCAATTCCCTAAAATTTACAAATCAGACGTCAAATTATAAAAATTCTCTGTTCGCCACATTATCAGACAACGTAAATTTTTTATGCAATTAATTAAACAAATGTTTACCGTGTTGAATATTTTTTTTAAACAAGAACTTTAAATTTTAGAGTTCGATCATGACGTTGAATAATTTAAATTAATACTAGGCCTATTGCTTCAAATCAGAATATGTAGCCCATGAAATGAATAAATTATATCTAAACGTTTTCACAGGTTCAGTTGGATTTTTTCAGTTTAAATTTTAAATAAAAAGCATGAAATTTCCTGCACCCTAACGTTTTGAAAAATATTAAAATTCAATGCTGGACACGTGAACTTTAAAAAAAATGTGCCCCTTTGCAAAAATTAGTTTTGTCAATTTTGAATTAATTTTTTTTCAGCTTTTAAGTTTTAAATCTCAAGTGAAATTATTAAATATGCATTGTAAGATTATCAGTAATAAATTTATCAACAAGGAAATTTCGAAATCTAATTTCTGTTCTATCGTACGCGTGTCACTATTTTTCAATCGATTAGTTCACACGTTATAGTGACAGAGATCAATGGATCAAACACCAGTGAACACCTAAATCATGATCATTCAGGCGCTTTAAATCATTTATGAAAGCGACAGACTGATCCAGATCGGTTGTAATTAGGGCCTGTATACACAACAGGGGGCACATTTTATTGCACTCGCTTCCGCTATGTGCAATATACAGAGACTGGTATTACTTATCGATCCATAGCCACATTAATTGGTATTATTTTAAAGATTTTAACGTTTTTGGGGTGCATAAAATGGTCACTCCGAGGCCAACTGGCCTTACTGGGGTCACGGGCCCCCTGTGCCCCTCCCCTCGGTGGATCCGCTTGTTGTGTCATTGCATTTTGTACAACCCTGAATATCATGCTGTCGTCAGCAAATAGCTAAATGAGAAGGACGTGATCATGTTAGGCAAGTTATTGTTGCATGATAGAAAAGGCAAGATACCAAGGACAGTACTCTGTGGAACTCCGGATAGTACGTACGTCGGCTGTTTCTGCCTTCATTGGTACCATCCAGAACTACCTGCTGGGTACTGTTGGATAGAAATGACTGTATCCACGTTTTGCTATTTCCTCTGACTCTGTAGAAGTCTAGCTTGTAGTAGGCGTGAGTGAGGTTATTTGTCAAATGCCTTCGCAAAGTCTAGTAGTGTAACACCAACCTGTTGTTTCTTCGCCAAATCGGAAGCAATTTCGCAGATTGCTATGAGTAATTGGGTGTCGCATGATCTTCTTTTGCGTTATCCGTGCTGTTTGTATACAATATCAAAAACATGTATGTATTAATGTAGTTCATGCTATCCAAACTCACCAAGTTAGATTGCTTGTGTATGTGTGACTGTCGATCAACACATTCTGGCATGAAATGCATGCGGTAACATACAATTTATTGACATTGTAGCATGTGTATTGTTTTAGAATGATAAGCGGTTTTGCAAAAATGAAACCGATTTCACATCGTAATCGAATCGTAACCGATTAACCGAGTAATCGACCCGGTCCTACTATGAATCGACCAGGAGTGTCAATTTTCCTGATTTATCCGGAATTCCGGATTTATCATTATTGATAAAGCAATGGCTTCTGACCAAAAAAAAGTTATTTGGCGAAAATATCTCATGAAATGGCAAAGTTATGGTAATTTTAATCTGCTCGGAAGGATTTTACTTAATACAAACTGAGTTAATATGGAAACAATGTCATCAAAGGCCTCTTGTTTGGCAAACATAGTTGGCCGCATATGATTTTCCTGATTTTTAATTTGGCCCTGTTGACATCCATGTATGATGTTACAGTACAATTATTTTCTTGTGATTTGCAAGATAGGGGTGTTAAGGAAACGAGCGATAGTAGGCAGGACCTGGTTGGTGGCGGTTTCCTTTCTTAAAGATTGCTTTACACAGATCCTGGGGGGGAGGGTTTCCCCGGAGTCTAGAGATTGTTGAAAGATCTTGACAAGTGCAGGGGATGTTTCGTTCGCAGCTGTCTTAAGTATGAAGGATGGAACTTGATCTGGATATGTAACTTTATGGGTGTTGAGGCTCATGATTAGCTAGCTTGTAAACACTTGTCCGATTTACTGTTATGTTGCTCATTGATGGTGTGTTGCTGGTAGGTCCCTTGTCGGGTAAGTTTGAAGTATATTCCTTTGTGAAGACACATTGGTCGTTCAAGATGTTGGCCTTCGCAGTGTGGCTACTTTGCAATAAACCATCCTTGATCTTCAGTGGTACAACGCCGGAAGATGGTTGGCCTTTGCTTTTCACGTAACTCCAGAATTTCTTAGAGTTCTCCGTGGTCGCATATGTATGGAACTGACTGTGGTTTACTCTTTTCGCTCTTCTAACCAGGAATTTGACTTCGACATGTAATTTCTTATATCTGTCTCGGAATTATATAACAATTCCGTTTATCAGTCTGTCAAGGTCTTTCTTTTCGTAAGCTCGTTGTTTTCGTCTAATTGATCTTTTGATGCCCGTATTCATTCAAAGGCTGGGATAACCACAGGCTTAAGTAATTATATCACAAAATACAGAGTTGTGAAATTTCCCATCATCCCGTCATTATTACATACAAAGAGAATTTCAAAACTCTGTATTTTGTGATATAATTTCTTAGGCCTGTGGTGTAACTTGATGTGTGACTTTTTTTCTATGGAGCACTTAAGTTGAGTGCTGCCTTCCCTGTCTGACTTAATATAATCTGGGTTTTTTTTAAGAATAAATAATTAACTTGAATGATATGTAGTGATTTTACAATGACATGAAAGTCCGTTCCAAAATCCTTTCTCCGGTTAATCACGGAAATACATTACATTCTGTGTACATCCGTGGGTTAATGTTCACGTCTTCAACAGATCTAAACTTTTAGCTGAGTCTTACCTAGTGGGCGTGGTTTGTAATCACTGCCCTTGTTCATCGGGTTGGACTTTAGCGCATTTATCTCCCGGAAGTATATCATTTTGCATTCGATGTGAATGAAACAATGCACTCTAAATGGACATAAAAGATGTAAACACTGACTCCCGTCGAATGAATAACATCAATATATTTTATGCAGGGAAATTTTCTTGAAAAACAAAATAAAAGGACATTCTTATTGAATATAAACCAAGTTTTTCAAATACTTGAACAAAAACGTAAATAACAACAGGACAGCAGAAATCAGAATCCGCTCTTCCAATCACCTCCCCATCCCTCGTTTCTACCTTCCACGTCCGATTTGCAAATTCATAGATTGAATATTTTTGCTCAAATGATTTAAATAAAAAGTATTAGACCCTCCTCGTAGTAGCTAGTATAAGATTAAGCAGAAGTGTTGTCTTTAACACCTTCGACTGTACTTTTCTAATAGATTTCTGACTGTTGATCTTGTGGATTTTGAAATTTCATTTCCGACAATATAAATATGTTTTTACATCATTTTGAAAAGACAAACCTATTTTCCTAGATATTTTACATTATTTACTAATATCCCGATAAATGGTGTTTCTTGATATGATGTGTATTAAAATGACACAATTGCTTCTTTGTATATATCAATCGAAAATAGTCCCCAGGTATCCTTACGATCAACCAATATTGTATATTGAAAAGTAAATTCGGTCGCCATTTTTAGTGAATCTTATTCTCTAATTGGGATTTTGACAATTCTTGTGCCTCCGTTATGGAGGAAATCAAAGAGACCAAAATTATATACCACATCGATGACGAAGATACTCCTTACTTAATTAAACTCACCATCCCGGCCGATCGTGTTACTCTAGGCGACTTTAAAAATGCCCTTAATCGGCCAAATTACAAGTTTTTCTTCAAGTCTATGGACGATGATTTTGGGTAAGATTTGCATTTTATCATTAACTACAACGCTTGGCATTCGTATTATATATTTTTCATTTACTGGTTTGCCTTTGTACGTGAGTATTATTATATGAAAATGATGGATGGAGTTTTGACAAGCATGACTCACCAGCAGTCCAGTCAGCATCAATGCAATGATTCTGGATTTGTGGTTATTTCTGCTATATTTTCATACAAAGTTGTAACAACATAATTTGTTCAACTATGCATTTGAAAATTCATGTTGTCTAACTGTTTTCAAATGCAATTTTCTTTAAAATTGTGTCACTGGGAAATTTCTGTGGAACAGGCAGCATAAAGGAACAGAACAGACCACACTTGAGCACGGAAATACATTAGACGGAATGGCAACTCATATTCAACTCCCACTATTTTCCTATATAGGCCGCCATATTGGAATGAAATATTGCGATCGGCTTACTTGTACGAGACTTATCGAGACTTGACGAGATTCTCAAGTTGGCGCTATTTTTCCTGCTAGCCGCCGCCATCTTGGATTATTTCACCAATTCAGCCTGATTTGTCAATGAGATATTTGTTTTCATTTAAAGCAACTCTTCGTCTAAATAAGCAAAGATGTGTGTTTATTTGTTCCGTTGTGTGTTTGGAACGTTTTTAAATAGATAGCCTGGACGATTCATCTGTCAATTGTGACATAGACCACATTTTCTGTGACCTATCCTGATCGATATATTTTCAATCGACGGGTTTTGGATAGCTTCCGATATTTACTTTTTTAAATCCCTAAGGAAACTTATTTGCGACTGTTTTTCTTATAAATCAATATTTTTTGTGATCTTTGGGGTGTCCTCTATTTGTTGAAAATGATCAAACCACTTAGTTTTGTGGTTTTGACACGAAAAAAAGATTTCTTTTGGATAAGCCATGTTCACAATTATCGTGCTTACCGAAGCGCGCAATGCATTATGGGTAGTCAGGTCATAATTAGGCTATTTTTAGACCTGCTTATCCGTTCTGTGTATATCCGTGACTTGAGGTGTACCTAATTTCCTAAATGGCCCACTTTCAAAAATCAGAGTTTACAGACAACAATGACGCTCAAATAATAGAGTACTTACCTATTTCTACGTTAATTGTCAATAATAAAGGTGTTAAACTGTTACGGTACTAAGGTGGACCTGATATATCATGTTACTCATGATTCGACATTTCTCAATTGTTGTCAAGTTGTGCATAGTTCTACTCCTGGTACTCTTGTGCACCATGTAGTGTTGTTAATAATCGACAGTGTTATTGATCTGGAACTAGTAGTAAAATGGGTGATCATGTTATTCAAATTTATTGTAATTAGAGGAGAAGAAGTATCTACCCAGTGCATGACTCGAACCCACAACCCCTGCTTGCAAGTCAGGTGCTCTACCAACTGGGCTATCCGGGCTACTGGCTCATAAATCACTACAATATCATTGACAAACAAGTCCAATTTTCCATGTCACTGACGATAGAACTTCAATTATTAATTGTCAATTGATCAGGCCACCAAGTTACCTTGACTTATAACAGCAGCAGTCAAGAGTTCAATTGAACCATTACACTACACGGTTTTATATCAATCTTGCCGCCATAGTGCAAAAACTATAATAGCGGAAAACTAAGTGTTTGGGAATGGATAGTCTTAAAACTCTTTGCCGGTATGGAATGTTCGATAATCTGACCACTCTTGTGCAACCCTTGTAAACAAAAGGTGAAATTCCAATTTGAAATAAAAATAGTAGATCTATCAGCACCTAGTCAGTAGCCACCCTCACTAGAGACAGACATAAGAATAAAGGGAGGTAATTGCTAATAATTTAACTATAGACCAACAGTGACTAAACTTGTCAAGATGTTCGCATTCTTGATAATCGTGTATGCATGTTTTAAAATCTACAGTGTATGGTTGTTGTTGTTTTTTAGGGTGGTCAAAGAAGAAATTATTGATGAAGAACAAAGATTACCATGTTTTAATGGACGCGTTGTATCATGGGTAGGTCTCTTCATTCTGTCCTTTATGAACTTTTTAAAAGGTGCAACAAAGTTTCTCCTTATAAATGTGGTCTGTAGCTTCATCTATGTGTAATAACAATTTGATGTGTTATCTGATCTCATTATTGTGTTGAGAGTGTTCCCTCTATAACAAATTTTAATGATACATGAATGTCATATATTGAAAGTGGATGCATTTAATGGACATGTATCCAGTGCTTTGATTTCATGTTTTTTAATGAATGACACCGTAGCTATTTAAAATAAAGACTCCTGTATATTGCAGTGTCCGATAAATTTTTAATTTTGCTGGTAACCCACTGGGCTCCGGGCAATGGATTTATCGACACTGATATTGTTATTTTTGAATTGAAGGCATGTTGAAGACATACTGATTTTGAGTGTGTTTGATAATATTAATTGATTATAATTGTACATGTACCCATGTCGAAAATGGGGCCATATATATTATATCATGTGAACACTCGTGGCTTACGGGCAGTTGGTGGGTGGAGTCTTCTGAACTGACTGAGTCTGTTATTTAATTTATATAGGAATAAATATATGATAATATTTATAAAATTTTATTGAAATGAAGATCTAGTGGAGTGAATAGATATCATGTGTCAGAGCTACAGATAAGCTGCGTATTATAGTAATTACCCAATTAATTTCTTAAAAACCCAATAGATTTCGAGAGAAGGGAGTAAGAAAAAGCAAAGACAATTTGAAATACCCAAATAGAAAATGATGTTATAGTGAATAATAGCACATAAAAGCTTATTTACCTTTTGAGTTTTATTAAATACCCAATTAAAATTTGTCAAAACCCAATCAAAATTGAAACTCGGGGGTGAAATACCCAATTGACTAAAACCTTATCTGTAGCTCTGATCAATGTGTTTATTATATATTTCAGCTGGTAGCAGCAGAAAGTAGTAATGCGTCGGACACACAATCACAGTGTACTGATTCACAAGCTGGGGATATACCTCACTTACCCACTGAGAGAGTTGGGGGAATCGGAGACAGTAGACCACCATCCTTCCAGTATGTTGATTTGTTTTTTACCAAGTTTTATGTCACTTAGTCAGTCAGTGTCAGTTTCATGCTTCTATGTTAACTTATAAGAACAGTCTGTGAAGTTAGGATTTGAAACTACTTGTCCAAATCATCAAACGTGTAAAATTTCCTTTATAACCTATGTTAAATTTCTGTAAAATTTACCTGTCTGAAACAATAACCACTTGTCCCGGACAAGTGCTAATTTCGCAGACTGAAAGAAGTTATGTTGCTTTGCACTTGTCAGTTGGTCCAAATAATGTAATAGACAGAGAATGCAGCACTCAGCTGAGCATTAAAGAACACACCATACAGGTAATAACTGAAACAGAAAGGCACAATATGCACAAAGTAAGAACTACAACAATCACAAGTACTCGCAGTCAACCTTACTCCAAAATCCAAATGCAAAAGTGTAATCCATGCCGGCAACAGGAGCAAGATGAATTTAGAATATAACCTACATTATGAGCCAATGAAAACGCCGAAATTTTAATCATTAAAATTTTCTCTTCACAACCTTGACGTCATGCGTTGGCGCTACTTTCTATCGGCCAATCAGAATGCAGAATGTTATATTCTAAGTTAGTTAGAACATATTAAGTAAATTTTAATGACTAAAAAGGCCTCGCTTCGCTCGCTCCGCCCTTTTTAATCATTAAAATTTACTTAATATGTTCTAACTATAACATAAAAACATGTGCATGAATACCTGTCATTTTCAAATATACAAAGCAGCGTTCTACTGACCTTTGAAGTTGCAAAAAACACCCATACAACAGCAAATCAAAGCTTTCAATCAAATTTAATGTCAGCTGCTCAAGGTCACCAATTCTTGGACAGATCATACTTCAAATGAGCATCCATTTGGGTGCCAGGAGGAGAGGGGGTATTTAAAAGCCATACATGCTTTACAAGACCTTGTTCCAACAATCATTCAGTGATATATGGTGCCTATTTGACCTAACCTGGAATTAATTATCAATCAGTACTAATTTGGTCTTCTACATCATGAGTACATGCAACCAATGTCTTCTCTGACATTAGATATGGTTGACTTGACCACCAGCAAAGTGACAGAACATAAGTCATAAACAGCTCATTGAGTTCTGATCTTCTGCACTCTTTAACTTGAAAGCTTGAGGAACAAGTCTAAAATTAGGTGATTAAAGACATTTTTATGGTCTTATAAACTTATTAATGATTTGTGATTCTAACCAGTATCAATCAGTATGTAATTTCTATTTCAAGTTGTTCTTTATCATCATATTTTATATGGAACCAATTTAACACCTTATGATATGCATTACAGTGCGAATGCCCCGTTAGGAGGAAGAGACGATCACTGTGACACTTGTACAGAGACAGATTCTGTTATCAGCTCACGTAGAGGTACGTTATCATTATACTGGCATGTATACACTACTCGATATTGTGATCGCAATGTTTTGTGTTGTAACTTGTAACTTTTAATTAACCTACAACAGTTTCCGTTCATGTTGACCATGATCATACCAAACATTCTTATTCCCCGTATTCCTCCAAGCTTTGCACATAGCTGTGTTTTGTGGTTGGTAAGAAAAATCCAGGAAATTTATTGTTACTTAAAAACTGATAGCTGAAGTTTGTATGCAACGTTTTAGAGTATTAACCAAATGTTCACGTCTGTCATTGAAAACTGATTTTGTCATGGAAGTCACTTAATTGAGTTTGATTAAAGGAGCCTGTGAACCCTGTTGGTTGTTTTGAAATCTGAGGCCTGGTCCACAAAGACTGTTACTTGAATTTTTCCTCTTGGAACATTTCACACAAAAAAAGTGTTTGGTTACCATGGCAACAAGTTATAATCTTGTGTGTTGTAGATTCGTATGCTAGTACTAGTCTTTTAATGTCTGTTATTGAATGTTCATGTTAGTGTTAGAACAGAATGTTGCAAACATACAAACATGATGACAGGGCTTTTACTTGATTCCTGAAACCGTATTTTGACTCTGGAATTAGACAAAAGTGCCAGTTTTGACACTTGAAACTATAAGGCTAGCTGAAGAGTCAAATACACCTCACTAATAAATACTACAAATCTTGATGACTCAAGATTGAAAATTTGGAAGTATATTTGTAATGATATTTGAATTTAAGCCATTTTGGCTCTTTACTTTTGGAGACGAGTGAAAACACTGGATGTGTGAAGAATTTTCTTGGAACTCAAGAAAAATCTATTGTAGAGTTACTGATTTGTTCAGCTAATTTCAAATTTGGCATTGTTTTGATAGTTTATACATGTATATTTATATACATGTATATTCAGTGCATTAAATAAAATATGGCTGCTTAAATCAGGCCCCGATCTCCCGAAACATCTCAATCTGAGCTCAATCTCAACTCAAATTTCGTCACCTATCATTTGAGATAGTTTCCATGTGAAATGGTACTCTAAATTGATATAACAAAACAGAAATATTATTCTCAAGTTCATTAGAGTTAAATTTGGAGAGCTCGAGTCTCATATTTATCTCAAATTCAGTCAGTTCTCAATTTGGGTTGAGACTCAGATGCTTCGGGAGATCAGGGCCAGGCATACATTTGTGCCAGTTTGATACAGGTGTTTTTTATATAAAATGGTGTGTGCTGTATTCTGTTGACCCACTAACACATGCTCGGCTGAACACTTATTTATTTACATTATTGATCATTAGCTAATTAGCTTAGTATACCAGTTCTGTAATAGAATTATTAGTAATGTTTGGTTACCTATTTGACCTTCATTATTATTGATATTCAGTTATTGTTAATTTGACGTATTCATGTACATACAACAACTCTCCACATTTCTGTAAAGAAACCCATGGTGACTTACTATTGTTCAGAATGCTATCTAGGAAGGATATTGTATTTATTGTCTACTCACTGTGTGGATTAATATTATAACTTTAGATATTTAGGGGTGTCAATTTTCCTGATTTATCCAGAATTCCAGAATTATCATTCCTGAAAGAGCAACGGCTTCTGACCAAAATAAAAATTATTTGATGAAAATATCTCAAGAAATAGCAATGTTATTGGTAAATATAATCTGCCCTGAAGGATTTTCTTTAATACAAATTGAGTTAATTATGGAAACAATGCCATTGAAAGCCTCTTGTTTGGCAAAAATGTTCAGCCGCATACAATTTTCAGGATTTTTAATTTGGTCCTGTTTACACCCCTGAATACTAAATGTCACACTTCATTTGCATTGATTTTGTAAATATATCTGCTTAATTTAATTGTTAGTATAACAATTATTATGGAGGTCATGTCATTTTTTATTTGTCAGCTGATGTCAGTTTTGTAGCCCACAACATATAAGAAAAAAACATTGTTCTCTGACTTGTTTATAGTGACTTGTAAATTTTGTTCAATTTGTTTTTGAGAAACTGGATAAACTTAAATTGAATTAATTGAGGTTAGACTCAGCTTCATACAGAACGAAAAGTGACCCATGCCCGGCCGATCCAGGACTGTCACATGGCTGTTTTAGGGAGTCGATATTGGGCCACAATCCTCCTCAAAATTATATAATACTGGTCAGTATTTTCCCCAATTTTGGCAAAACATTTCCCTTTTGGTAGGGTGACAATCTCAAGAAAAAAAAGTTGGGGTAGGACCTCTCTGTTAACAAGACATGGCATATACCAAAATGTTCCGGTAAGTCCATAGTATGTGAGACTGCCGGCATAAATTGCCAAAAGTGGTGGCGTTCCGAGTAATCCAAGATGGCGTCCAAGATAGCCGCCTTTTTGACAGTATTAGCTTGATGTTAATGTTATGAAAATATCAGGAATATGATGCAACTTTTTGAAATAACTTTGCTTATTTGTTATAGACACAGCGTAACTCTTTTTAACTAAAATATGTTTAGAATCTTCAAAGGTCAATGTCAAGGTCATTTACGGGTAAAACCAATGTAAAAATGACTCAAAACGCGTTTTCACCTGGTATCTTCTTTGTTTGTATAGCATTTATTTACAAAAACTATCCACATTGATCATTTAAATGAACGTTTACATTCAACAGTTTAAATAAAACTACTTTGGAACACATTGGCATTCAAATAATGGAGATATACAGTATATCTTGTACTATGTGCTTTTCTTACCCCACCCACCATTTTTATACAAGAAATATGCACTCATGTATTCTGAAATGTTTACAACAGGTATCTGTGATAAAAATGTTTATTATTATGATATATCTATATTGGCATTCAAAAATTATTATTCATGTCTAAATTCACCAGATAAATCCAAGATGGCGTCCAAGATGGCCGCCGTAATATATAATGTCCCTTGTATAGCATTAAGCAGGATTTAAACAGTTGTTTTTCAGGTGAGGTGGCCACAAAAGTAGACCAAAAACTGATTCATACCAAAATGTCCTTATGTGACGATAAATTAGTGTATAGACCTGCTGTCGTACATTGTAAAAGGGTGGTGAGGACCAGGAAACCAAGATGGCCGCCATAAATGGTCAATCCATATAAAGTATGTTTAAATTATTATGAGACAGTATCATACATGGTTGTAAAGATACATGTTAGCATGCAAAAAACTCATTTGTTACTGTGCATTAAATAAGCATACTACATTGACCACTTTGAAAAAAAGTTCAAGATCATGTCAAGGTCAAAGTATGAAAAATAAATGAAAAATACGATTCCTGGTGGTAATTTGTACCACATACCAGTAGATCATTGAATGGGTGTACGCGTATTTGGTGGTGGTGAATACAAATGTATATGCATTAGGCATTGAATAGGTGGATTTGGTACAGTTCCGTATATGACATTGAATTGGTGTATTTGGTAGTGGGGGTACCAATTAAGGCTTGAACTTGGCATATTAGATGGTGGTGTGTACCAGTGCCCCAGCTAGACCTTAATAGCAGGGCGCAACGCCCTGCTGCCCTTTTCCTGCGCCCTGCTGTGCCCTTTTGTTGTTAAATCCGCCCTGCCCTTTTTAAATTCTTATGTGTGTAAAAAACTGGGTCAATCGAGTAATAAACAACGTGACAAGTTGTATATTAATCAGATACGTCAATCATCCATAAAACACTCTTAAATTGATAACATTGGAGGCGGGGCTTGTCATCTGCAACGGCTATCAATCAATGAGATCGTGTCTCACGTTCACGCAAAATCAACGTGTGAATAGCTAATTGGCATTTATCCGAGTGAATTAGATCACAGATTGTCCGTGAATTTGACCAAGTCAAGTAAAAAAACTTAGAGGGCACTTGTCAATTTCAACAGAAATGTTTAACATAAGTTACAGTAATGATGAATTCATTCTTAAATTTCGAAGTTTTAATAACGCACATTTTTTCTCAGGATCTTGCGGGAAATAAACGCGCGCCATTAAATCACTCTAACTAACCTTTATTTACCAATGTAACCCGTTGACTAGCATGTTTAATCCTCAATAAAAAATATGTCGTGAATCCAAAAAGAATTTTAAATCACAGAGCACTATTAAAGTCCTCGACGCATCGCCATATAAGGCGTTAATTCACCAGAGAAACGTGTAAACTCAGTGAGTTACATACAGTAGTGACGTCATACGGTGTGTAAAACTCACGCGTGTAGAGACTTGGGCGTAGGCCTACTGTAAAGCATCACAGTGTACACGTTATATTTTTTGATGATGTTAAAATTAATCTTAATGAATTAAACTTTGACCAATGGAAAGTTATTGACGTGGATTTTCACGAGATTCACTCATATAATGAAGATCCGACAGGGTTGACAATTCTCGCGTAAGTTCTAAAGTTGGACAATTTCCAATGTCGTTCTTTATGTTAGATTATAATTTTTTTACGCGAAAAGTCTTATTTCCGCAAGTCTATACTACCTTGATATCAAATACAGATCGGTGTAGAAAGTAGATAGAAATCTATGAAGATTCACGGGCCGGGATTTAAAATTTCGTATTACCCACGTCGATTAATTGCCGTACGCGCTAGTTGGCCGAATTTCGATCTCATTGAGTACGATCTAAAAACTTTTTTGGTATACTTATTCTTTTCCCTTCTTTAAATCGGTGATTCCGTGATATGATACTAATATCGCACCGAAATTACTTTCGTTTTCGGTTAGTGATAAAACTCGCGCACCGTCCGTACCGTTGTGAAAGAGAAATTTGATGAGAAAATCGTATTTTGTATGTTTTACATCGTACAATTAAACAGTTAATGAATGCTGTCAAAAGAATAAACATTAACTACTATGATGTTTGTGAATTGAAAGAACAATCAGAGTTGATTATATAAGTGTTGATTGTACATACAAGTAGATCAATACTTTGGCATAGGGCATTTGTCTGTTTAAATGTTTTGTGATCATTTAGAAATCGATGCTTCATTTTTTTTACAAAATATTTTTTTCCTTTTAATGAAAAGGTATATTTGCTTACTGGAGAAACACCACAATTTCTGTCCGGAAACACAGGAGATGCCATAAGCAGACACTAAAACTTCAAAATTTTCTTGGGGGAGGACCCCCAATCCCCCCTCGGCCGGGCGGGGGACACCCCCTCCCGAACCCTCCCCCAATGTGCCCTTTTTACAAAGTTGCACCCTGCCCTTTTCAAATCCTAGCTGGAGCACTGTGTGTACCATATTGGTCACTGGGATTATTAGATGGTAAAGAATACTTCATAATATTATGACACTGAATCTGTGTATTGTTTGGTGGTTGTGTCCCATATAGCCTAAAATGGAATGTATCAGGAGGTGGTGCATACCACATAGGACACTTTATATGTATTTTTGGTGGTGGTGGTGGGTACCCGTATTCGATGGTGGTGAGTATGACATAAGGCATTGAATGGGTGTATTGGGTCACGTGATGAATACCCCATACTTCACTGAATTAGTATATTTTTGGTAGATAGTGCTCCATGTGGCCTGTGAGGCCGTGTAAGGTGGTGGTGCATACCACCTAGGACTTTGAATCGGTGTGTCTGGTGGTGGTGAGTACCCGATGGGACATGTGTGGGTGTACTTTGTGGTTTGGAGTAACCCAAATGACATTGAATGAGTGAGTTTCTCAAGGACCTTGAGTGGGTTTATCAACTTTACTTAGTGATGATGATTACCCCATAGGACATTGGATGTATGTATTTTGGTGTTGGTGGGTACCCCAAATGGCCTTAAATTGTGTATTAGGTGGTGGTGAGTATCACTATAGTATAGGGCATTGAATGAGTGTATTTCAAATTATGGTGCAGGTTATTTCCCCATAGAGCATTGAATTGGTGTATTAGGTGGAGGTTAATACCCCATAGGGCATTGAAGGGTGTATTTGGTTGTGGTGAGTGCTCAATACGGTATTTGTTTGGTGTTTGTTGTAACCCTACATTGTCTGACATGGGTGTACTAGATGGTGGCGAGTACCACATAGAGCATTGAATTGGTGTATTGGTTGGTAATAAATACCCTTTATGGCACTGAAATGGGGGGATTCTTGGAGGTTAAAGTCCTATGTGGCGTGAATTGGGTGTATTATATGGTCGTTCGTACACCAAAAGACTTTGAACGGGTGTATTTGGTGGTGGTGAGTACCCAATATGTCTTCACACTGTGTTACATGCGGTGTACTTGGTGGTTTAGAGTACAACACAAGAAATTAAGTAGGTGTATTTTTTGGTGGTGCGTACTCAATATGGCATTGAATTGGTGTTTTTGGTGGTGGTGAGTATCCCAAAGGGAACTGTTGGGTGTATATTGTTGTATTTGTTGTTGGTGGGTAGCCAAAATGGCTTGAAATGGGTGTATTAGGTGGTGGAAATTTCACTATAGTACCTTGATTGGGTACATTGGTTTAAATTATTACCATGGCAAGTGCCCCATAGGACATTACATGAGTGTATAAGGTGGTGGCGAGTACCCAATAGGACATTGAATGAGTTTATTAGGTGGTGGCAAGTACCCCATAGTACATTGAATGAGTCTATAAGGTGGCGGCGAGTTACCCATAGGGCATTGAATGAGTGTATTAGGTGGTGGCGAGTACCCCATAGGGCATTGAATGAGTGTATAAGGTGGTGGGGAGTACCCCATAGGGCATTGAATGAGTGTATTATGTGGTGGGGAGTACCCCATAGGGCATTGAATGAGTGTATTAGGTGGTGGCAAGTACCTAATAGGACATTGAATGAGTATATTGGGTGGTGGCAAGTACCCCATAGGGCATTGAATGAGTGTATTATGTGGTGGGGGTACCCCATAGGGCATTGAATGGGTATACCAGGTGGTGGCAAGTACCCCATAGTACATTAAATGAGTGTATTAGGTGCTGGCGAGTACCCCATAGGGCATTGAATGAGTGTATTTGGTGGTGGCGAGTACCCCATAGGGCATTAAATGAGTGTATTAGGTGGTGACAAGTACCCCATAGGACATTGAATGAGTATATTAGGTGGTGGCAAGTACCCCATAGGGCATTGAATGAGTGTATTATGTGGTGGGGAGTACCCCATAGGGAATTTAATGAGTGTATTAGGTGGTGGCGAGTATCCCATAGGGCATTGAATGAGTGTATTATGTGGTGGGGGTACCCCATAGGGCATTGAATGAGTGTATTAGGTGGTGGTGAGTATCCCATAGGGCATTGGATTGGTGTATAAGGTGGATGTAGGTACCCAATAGAACATTGAATGGGAGTAGCAGGTGCTTATGAGTACCCAATAGGGCATTGATTGGGTTTATTTTGTGGTAGTGAGAATCCGTTAGGGCATTGGATTGGTGTATTTGGTGTTGGTGGGTACACCAAATGGCCTGAAATGGGAGTATTATTAAGTGGTTAGTTCACTATAGGGACGTGTGTGACTTAATGGGTTATGAGAATGTCATATGGGTGTATTTGGGGATGATACATACCCAAATGGCCCGAACTGAATACCACAAATACAATTGATTGGGTGTATTTATTGGTAAAGAAAACCCAATATGATATTGAATGTGTAAATTTGGTTGTGTCGAGTACTAGTATCCCATTGTAGGTATTAAATGTGTTTATTTGGTGGTAGTGATTATGCGAAAGGTCTTGATTTGGTTAATTTAATCACGGTGAATACTAGTATCCCATATGTCACTGAATAGGTGTATTTCTTAGAGGTTGGTACCCCAAAAGGCCTGAAATGGGCGTTTTAGGTGGTGGTGCCTATCCTACAGGGCATTGAATGAGTGTACAATGTATTTGGCATGGATGGGTATCTCAGTACCACCAAATACACCCATTCAGATCCCCAAGAGATCTACCTCTTCTCCGATTACACTGGTTTAAGGCCATATGACATGATACTCACAACCCAAATATATACCCATTTAAGACAATATAGAGTCTTAACCACCATATAATACACCAATTCAATGCCCTATGGGATTACAACCTGCACCAAATGCACCCAATCACTAAGTTACCCATACACGTACATTATGCCACATTAAGTACTGATCACCACCACAGAATAAGTTATACCCTTTAAAGAAGTTTATCACATGTTTGACGTCGCGGTAGCGTAATAAAGCCATTATTTATTTTTGATAATACACTAGTGTAATAAAGCTATCACGCGACGTCATTCAAGGGATAGGCGACGTCGTCAAAGTAGCGCGTTTATATATAGTGAAAAATAAGTAGCTATTTTATGTTTCAGCCGGAAAAGGCTAACATGTGATAAAAAGAAAATTACATTTGTGACTTTCCACATTTAATTGATTAAACTCGTTGAAAAAATCGATAAAATGCTCGGCAGAGCCTCGCATTTTATTATTTTATTCAACTCGTTTAATAAATTCAATATGGAAAGGCACTCATGTAATATCCTCTATATTTGGCACCCATTCAAATTGCTATGGAATATACTCATCCACATTATACACTCATTTCAGGCTGTATGGGGCACCAAGCACCAAACAATACACGAATTCAATGTCCTATGGGGTATTCATCATCACCCAATAAACCCACTGCCCTATGTCATTACCGTACTCACCTCCATTTCATACACCCATTTCAGGAGTAGTGGGGTACCCACATCCAACAATTACACTAGTTCAATGCCATTATGGTGTTCTAAACAACCTCCAAGTACATCTATACAAGACAAAAAGAGGTATTCAACACCACCAATTTATACGTGTACACCTTATCATTGACCTACTGGTATGTGGTACTAATCACCACCAGGAATAGTATTTTTCATTTATTTTTCATACTTTGACCTTGACATGACCTTGAACTTTGCTTCAAAGTGGTCAATGTAGTATGCTTATTTGATGCACAGTAGCAAATGAGTTTTTTGCATACTAACATGTATCTTTACACCCATGTATGATACTGTCTCATAGTAATTTGAACATACTTTATATGGATTGACCATTAATGGCGGCCATCTTGGATTTCCTGGTCCTCATCACCCTTTTACAATGTATGACAGCAGGTCTTTACACTAATTTATCGTCACATAAGGACATTTTGGTATGAATCAGTTCTTGATCTACTTTTGTGGCCACCTCACCTGAAAAACAACTGTTTAAATCCTGCTTAATGCTATACAAGGGACATTATATATTATGGCGGCCATCTTGGACACCATCTTGGATTTTGCTGGTGAATTTTAGTCACAAATGATATTTTTGGAATGCCACTATAGATATATCATAATAATAAATATTTTTATCACAGACATCTTGTGTAAAACTTTCAGAATACATGAGTACATCTTTCTTGTATAAAAATGGTGGGTGGGGTAAGAAAAGCACATAGTACAAGATATACTGTGTATCTCCATTATTTGAATGCCAATGTGTTCCAAAGTAGTTTTATTTAAACTGTTGAATGTAAACGTTCATTTAAATGATCAATGTGGATAGTTTTTGTAAATAAATGCAATACAAACAAAGAAGATACCAGGTGAAAAAGCGTTTTAGGCCATTTTTACATTGGTTTTACCCGTAAATGACCTTGACATTGACCTTTGAAGATTCTAAAAATATTTTAGTTAAATAGAGTTTTGCTGTGTCTATAACAATTAAGCAAAATTATTTCAAAAAGTTGCATCATATTCCTGATATTTTCATAACATTAATATTAAGCTAATACTGTCAAAAAGGCGGCCATCTTGGACGCCATCTTGGATTTCTCGGAACGCCACCACTTTTGGCAATTTATGCCGGCAGTCTCAGATACTATGGACTTATCCGAACATTTTGGTATATGACATGTCTTGTTAACAGAGAGGTCCTACCTACTCCTAAAATAGAGGACTTTTTTGGCAATAGTCACCCTACCATTTGTTACAAGTCCTGGTTCTGTAAAAAACACTACATAACTTATTTTCCCACTCATGAGGGTCTAGGTCCTTCTCCAGAAAAGCCAGTGACAGCCCTGTGATCTATATAATAATACAGATAATGATTTGATACAGTAGACTAACATTCTATGAAAAATACAAAGAAGATTAATGATTATATCTTTATGTATCCATACATTTTCTGTAAATGCACTTCTGTAACATTAGATAGACTATAACAAACGTGTATCTGTTCCTCTTAGATGGTCGACATCGAAGTTCACGGCATTCCACACATAAATTATGTAATCACAGTTGTTGCAGAAGTAGTTCTAGTCTTGGTAAGCAATCTATTCCTGATCCTTTTTATACATGGTACAGGTTTCTACAGAGTGATGTTTTGTTGGTTTCACTCCTCCATGTTTCAACACAGTGCTATTGTCTCACATCACCGGGTACTAACACAAACTCTCATTTAACATTAATTAACCTTCTGTTTCTTAAAATAATTGATGTTGGGGCGATGGTTGTTAATAATCTTTTTATGCCCGGCTTCAAAGAAGTTGGATATACTGCTTGACCGGCACATGTCTGTCCTGCATCTGCTAGTTTACAAAATGGTTCCCATCATAACTGAAAAACCGAATGGTTTCACAACTTTACTAAACAGTCCAAGAGCCTGCAGTTCATTGGCATTGATCATCCACCTTAGGTCTATTTATGTGTAGATCATGATCTGAAGATGTTCAGTACCTTAGGTCAAAGGTCAAGGTTACAGTGACTCATTACTTAAGGTCAAAGGTGATGGTTACAGTGACTCATTACTTAAGGTCAAATGTGAAGATTACAGTGACTCATTACTTGAGGTCAAAGGTGAAGGTTACAGTGATTCATTACTTAAGGTCAAAGGTGAAGGTTACAGTGACTCATTACTTGAGGTCAAAGGTGAAGGTTACAGTGACTCATCACTTAAGGTTAAAGGTGAAGGTTGCAGTGACTGTCATTACTATAGGTCAAAGGTCAAGGTTGCAGTTATTTTCATTACTTAAGGTCAAGGTCAAAGTGACTTTCAGTGTGAATGAAGTGTCACAGTTACTTACTCAAGAATAGAATGACAGGCCTACTAGTTTTAAACTCTTTATGCAGTGTTGATCATGATCAGTAGAAGACCCTTATTTAAAATGAGCTTACTAGGTGAAAGGTCATGATGAATGTTCGTTGTAATAGGGTTCACCGTTGTATATATTATATAATTGTGACAGTTATTGAACTGTGAAATTATTACATACAAGGAACATTGAAGTAGCAGCAATGGTATTATTTTAGCCTGTTCTAATCCATGTCACTTCCATATATTTCCTGCACTTTGTGTTTGATAACTCCTTAAAACTCAAGAAAAGGTAAAGCTTACGCTTAATTTGGAAATTTTCAGAAATTTTAATATACAAATTACAATATGATTATAGTACAATAAGTAAATTATGATAATTGTAAAAATACTTTTTCTTTGCCATGTCGTCTTGTTGTATCTAAAAAAATCAGTTTATATGCTGTTTCTCAAAAGCATTTCTTGCTATGTTATGCATTCCTACTTTAATCATGCTTAAGGTTTGTGCATTCTTACATCTCATTAAACATTTATAAATAATCTCAGTTGGATGCAATTTTTTCCATTCTTCATAACAGTACATTGAATTAAACTATATATGTATGCTTCAAGTGCAAGTCTATGTGTTGATTTCTTTATATGCTTTCTATGGTCCTGGGTTACCCTAGGGGCTGAATCCTGAAAAGGTCATTTTGATAATATTGTACTGTCTTAGAACTTCTTTTTCATACTGATAGTCAAATACCTATAATTTAAAGACAGATTGACCCTTAACCAGAATACTGTGATCATATTAATGTGACTTAGGTTAATTCAACAGTTTAAGGGTCAATAGAAACCCTTGATGGTGTAATAAGCCATGTGTCTCATGATGGTAGGCCAAACCATGTCTAATAATATCACGGTAGATAAATTGTTAAAATGCAGCATAAAATCTGAAAAAAAAATTCGTAAAGAATTTGCAGACAACTTGAGCAAGTTGTTCTTCTCTAGAAGCCTGTCTGTACGGGTACTGGGATGTGGATTAAACAAAAATGTTAACCAATTTAAACATCATACTTACAAGTGGTCATTAGAACATATGCAGACTTTGGGATTGTTCTCAAAAACCATTCATTTAAATTTAAAAACAAATCAAATGTTCGTTTCTAATGGTCACTATGATTGTATATAAAAACATTGGTCAATGCCATGGTTATCATTGGAAATTCAAAAGCTCACATGATGGAAAAAGTGCATAGACGAAGAATATTTTGAAAAAGGATAGAAATAATTTTTGAACGTTTTTGAATAGTTTTCGAGAACAATCCGAAAGTCAGGATATTTTCCAACTGCCTAAAATACTTGCTTGAGTAATGACTTGAAAAAATGATTTTGGTGAAAGTATTTTTCTGGTTGCCATGGTTTTTCAATCACTAATTATCTATCTGAGATGAATATTTTATATTTATAAATTATGTTATAGTTTTAAGTACTGAAAAAAACAAATAGAAATATTTTGGTTTACAGTTTCGTATAATCTTTTGATAACATTGCTTGAAACATGCTTGATACATGCTTTGATTTGGTTTGATTTGATGTTGTAGTTTGATCACTGGACTCATTATGCTTTTAATTATATTGCTTCTTTTTGTATTTATTTAGCTTAGCATGCATCAACTTCAGTGAATGAATGCAACTATGTTCATAAAAAATATTAAACATTAAATTTACTAGGATATAATGCTTTTTCGCTCATCTGTCATGTAGTGACAACGTGAGCTTTTATGATCACTCTTCGTCTGTCTGTTATCCGTTTGTCATCAGTCTGTCATGCATGATCCAATACTGCTTGTGTGACTAGAGTTAGTACTAGTAGGTCACAATTTTGGCCTGAATCTTCATGAAGCTTGGTCATAATGATCTTCTCTATCAAATCTTGGTAAAGTTTGATATTGGGTCATCTGAAGTCAAAAATTTCTAGGTCACAAGGTCAAATAATAGGAAAACCTCATGGGGCTACATTTTGCAGTGGGCATTCATAAATCCCGGTTTGAATCTTCGTTTTGACGAAACTTGGTCAAGTTTAAATGCATGTATGTGTCTACCAGATCATCGTACTTGGGTGAGCGATACATGACCATCTTGTGATTGCTTGTCAATAGTTTGACAATGTTTAACAAATAAAATACTGACTATTTAAATATTTTAACTACCGGGTTTTAAATAAAACTTACTATACAATTCTTTTGTAAAAAACATGGGTTGTTCATACTTGTCATGGACGCGTTATAAATATTTCTATTTCTGTTTGCTTATTATTGACAGGTAGCGTCTGACACCAGTATTTATGGCCATACATTGTATTCTGTTGTAATAGAAGTGTTTGATTGCGTTTTTATGTCTGACTTGACAATAAAAATCAATGCACAGGATCAGTACATATTGAGCCGTATTTTACACTGAATACAATATTCCATTTAAAGTAATCTGTCTGATAGCTGATTGTGATATTGAAAGTTTTAGCACCATGCTGTTTGTGTTCTTTTGTTGGTAAATGGACATTTATAGCTTGCAACAACTACTTTTGTTTGAACTTTGTGAATTGTATATGGTATGCCCACAGTTACCATATTCCTCAATATGGGAGAGTGTTGCAACAGTGCCGTCTGTATTTAAAGCCGGAGCTCAATGATGTAATTGACTAGTTGTTAATATGTTTCATTTTCACTCTATTGTCCAAAATTATTTTAAACAAAGCATGATTCAATCTAATAAATATTGGTTTTGATATACATTGATTTTGTCACCCAATATACCTATAAAAACATGACCCCTAGTAGTAGGCCACTACCTAGTAGTAGGCTCTACAATTAATATTACCGAAAATTGAAAAAGTGTGATTTTCAAAAACCAAAATATATTACAAAAAATTTGATGGAGAGGGAGGGGATGGAGTTACTCAACTGTATGACCCACCTAACAATTGTACCTACACTTTCATTGTGTGGTATAGAGCTTAGTAACGCCTCTGCTGGGTACAGCAGGTACAATAAGTGTAACTTACAACCTACCAGTGTATAGTATATATAGTACATGTATGATTTTAGTTTTTCACCTGTTACCACTTGACATGATTAATATAATAAAAACCTACACTATAGGTGTACAAGGAAAACCCTCCGCCATACACTCAGAATCAGCATGAGATCCGTGTTTGGTTCTATACTAATCAGTTAACTAGCGTTGTAACACAATTATTGTACCATTTACTTGGTGCTTTTGATCTTTTAAGTAGCTTGTTGCAAAAGCTTTTTTAGTGGTTATCAACCTGAATTATATACTTTCCCACTCTCTTCTACACTGATTATCTTGCAATAGTATGGTATCGAGCTAAAAAGCACAAAATTTATACATCAGGACTCGACACTAACACTGGTCCGCTGGTCCGAGACCAGTGAAAATCAAGAAGGACCAGTGAAAATTCTGGAGGACCAGTTACTGTCCTATTTACAAATTAGGCACATTTGCCCAGTCGGACCAGTGGCCAAAATAGTTAGTGTCTAGGCCTGTAGATTATCAAGGTTTGATTTGAGCCAGAAGTAGGGGTTTGGTGCTTATAAGTTACATCTTGAGGTTTAGTTGAAGGGCCAGTTTTTCCAGAAATCATGAGTATTTTTACCATCAAATGGAAACATTCATCAGATGATTAAAAGCCAGGTATTCTGGTTAGGTCAACCTCCTGTCATTAATATACAACTGAGGTCAACCTCCTGTCATTAATATACAACTGGGGTCAACCTCCTGTCATTAATATACAACTGAGGTCAACCTCCTGTCATTAATATACAACTGAGGTCAACTTCCTGTCATTAATATACAACTGAGGTCAACTTCCTGTCATTAATGTACAACTGAGGTCAACCTCCTGTCATTAATGTACAACTGAGGTCAACTTCCTGTCATTAATATACAACTGAGGTCAACTTCCTGTCATTAATATACAACTGAGGTCAACTTCCTGTCATTAATATACAACTGAGGTCAACTTCCTGTCATTAATATACAACTGAGGTCAACTTCCTGTCATTTATATACAACTGAGGTCAACTTCCTGTCATTTATATACAACTGAGGTCAACTTCCTGTCATTAATATACAACTGAGGTCAACTTCCTGTCATTAATATACAACTGAGGTCAACTTCCTGTCATTTATATACAACTGAGGTCAACTTCCTGTCATTAATATACAACTGAGGTCAACTTCCTGTCATTAATATACAACTGAGGTCAACTTCCTGTCATTTATATACAACTGAAATTTTGTCACAATAGAAATGACCAAACAAAGCTATTGCTCAATCAGATACATAATGGTAAACTGCACCCCACCCACCAGTATACGATACCTCAACCACTGCAATCAGGTATTATATCATTTTGTCTGAGTTACACCGACTGTGGTGGTCCATTATATTTACAAAAGAAATTAAGCATACTGGTAGTCTACTATTTTATTGCTAGACTGAATTATAAACATATTACACATATTAGTGTCATTTACAACTAATGGTTATTTGATCAGAGTAGAAACTTAGGTACATTAACTGTATAGCCTTGCTGTGATGTGATATGTAAGAAAGTATTTACTGTGAAATCAGTTAATTTCAGTGGAACAAAATTTTGTGGTTTTGGTAAAAAATGAGCATTTTGTGGGGACGTAATTTTAAGGATTTCAGGTTTCAGGAAAAATGGCAAGGTCATGATTCACTCAACTTATCTGTCATCATTAAAAAAAGTTATGAAGTTTTCCATTTCTATTTCAGTTCACCCCCCTAGATTAAATGGTCACACAAAACTTGACCTTCGGCATAGAGATCGTAGAGGTCATGGTCACTCATATGAATCATCAACGATGCTTAGTAGTGACCTTGAAACAACAAGTTTCTTTGATTCAGAAGATGACACAATGAGCAGGTATGTGTTAGTGGTCTAGTCCTGGCCCCAATCAACCGAAGCGTCTCAATCTGAGCAAGATCTCATTTCAAATACTGTCATGTGACTTGATGTTAATTTCCATAGGAGGCGGGACTTAAAATTGGTATCACGACTTAGAAACATTATTCAGACACTTGATTTGAGTAAAATCTCAATTTGAGTTGAGATTTCTACTTGAGATGCTATGAGTGATCGGGGCCTGGTAGTTAGAGCTTGCTTGCCACACCTTTGATAGTAAAAAAGACTGACTACTTACTATATATGTGCTTGTTCTCAGTAACCATTGGTCAGATTTTGAAATGAAACTTTATAAGATATATACAAATATACATATAAAATGATAAAAATATAAAATATGCATAAATGATAAAACCACTCAATTTGAGTTAGTATAAAAAAGTTGTTATATAAATTATAATTCGAAAATTTGAACCAACAGTTGTTTTCTATTGTAATGTTCATATGAATAGTTGGTACCAAGCCTTGTGGTGCATATTGTCAGGAATTTTGTTAAGGCCCTTTAATGGTCCAAAAATTGAAGTGAATAAATGTTAAAATGACACTGGATAAGTTTTGTGGGAGACAAGTTTTGTGGGAGACATACATTTTGTTGATAAAAACCCATTCAGTTATGGCCCTTGGATGGCCAAAAATAGAAATTAACGAATGTTAAAATGATATGGATAAGTTTGTTGGAGAAATATACATTTTGTTGATAAAGACCCACTATATAGTTAATGTATTTATAAAGTCTCTGTTTTAACAGAGGTAACATCAGGAGTGGTGTTAATCATTGTTGTTCAACTGTTAAGTGTTAATAACCCAACCAATATCTTACATCTATACCCTCTCTGTGTGCTGTGATGAAATTTCTTTCTGAGAAAATAATAGTTTTCTGCTGTCATGAAATATAACACTGTTGATAGTAGTATTCTCTTAGTTTAAGCACAAAGGAGTAAGTTCGACACATAGAGCAGATGCATGTTTGCTCTCTCGGAATCTTATATTTAACTCAGACTCAGAGCAACGAATTCCCTCATATTTTATTCATTGTATTATGTTTATTAATATGGTGCACTTTATAACATTCTTTCATTGCTTGGCAATTCATCCATATTTAGCCTTAAGCCTATACACTTCATGCAGCATTTAACTGGCCAATTTGTGGCAGTCATACAGCATTTAACCGGCCAATTTGTGCCAGTCATACAGCATTTAACCGGCCAATTTGTGTGCTGTCATCGGCATTTAACCGGCCAATTTGTGTGCTGTCATACAGCATTTAACCGGCCAATTTGTGCCAGTCATACAGCATTTAACCGGCCAATTTGTGGCAGTCATACAGCATTTAACCGGCCAATTTGTGCCAGTCATGCAGCAATTAACCGGCCAATTTGTGCCAGTCATCGGCATTTAACCGGCCAATTTGTGTGCTGTCATGCAGCAATTAACCGGCCAATTTGTGCACAGTCATGAAACAATTAACCGGCCAATTTTTGCCAGTCATACAGCATTTAACCGGCCAATTTGTGTGCTGTCATGCAGCAATTAACCGGCCACTTTGTGCACAGTCATACAGCATTTAACCGGCCAATTTGTGCGCAGTCGTGCAGCATTTAACCGGCCAATTTGTGCCAGTCATACAGCATTTAACCGGCCAATTTATGCGCAGTCATACAGCATTTAACCAGCCAATTTGTGTGCTGTCATGCAACAATTAACTGGCCAATTTGTGCGCAAGTCATGCAGCAATTAACCGGCCAATTTGTGCGCAAGTCGTGCAGCATTAACTGGCCAATTAGTGCGTAGTTGTGCAGCATTTAACTGGCCAATTTATGCTCAGTCGTGCAGCATTAACTGGCCAATTTGTGCGCAGTTGTGCAGCATTTAACTGGCCAATTTATGCTCAGTTGTGCAGCATTAACCGGCCAATTTGTGCGCAGTTGTGCAGCATTTAACTGGCCAATTTATGCTCAGTCGTGCAGCATTAACTGGCCAATTTATGCTCAGTCGTGCAGCATTAACCGGCCAATTTATGGGCAGTTGTGCAGCATTTAACTTGCCAATTTATGCTCAGTTGTGCAGCATTAACTGGCCAATTTATGCTCAGTCGTGCAGCATTAACCGGCCAATTTGTGCGCAGTTGTGCAGCATTTAACTGGCCAATTTGTGTGCATGTGCAGCGTTTAACTGGCTAAGTCTGATGCTGATGATATCACTGACATGCAAAACATACAATCAGCTGTTCATGGAAATAAAATCATGAAATGTTGTTTGGTAAACACCTAGTAATACCTTATTACTTAATTACTGAACTATAAAGGTATAGCTTAATTAGTTTACTTTGTAATCCTTTCTGACATGATAACAGTATGGATGAATTAAACCATGTTAACAGCCTGATGTTAGATCATCTTCTTACACTGTTACGGGTATTTACTCCATATTGTTATGCAGTATTTCTGGAACTGTTCATATAATTGGTTAAATGAAAGGTTTTTCAGGCAAGTGCTGATAAGCCAATTATTGAGCTTTTTCTTTGACTCTGTGATAGACTTGCTTCCTGAGTCTGTTCTTTCCTCATTACTTAGAACTAATATTAGATAACTGTAAAACTGAACAGTTCATTTATGAATAATTTATAGTCTTGCCACCTATTTAATTTTAAAGGGCCGTCCTAGATGGCATATGAGACCCTGTAATTTTCTCTGTACACATTGTCTGACTTATACCTTTGATATCAATTAATTTGTAATTGTTTATACTGATTTATAAAGTTAATTTTACTATTTGAAAAAAACTGCCCTTTCCTCGGTATAATGCTGAAAAGCATCATATTTTCTGGACCAAATTTCATGAAAATTGATAAAAAAGCAATTTTGTTGGATCGTAAATTTATGGACTTTATATTTCAAAAGAAATAAATAGATAAAAATATTGATAATCATGGTGGATTAGATTTTGTGGCCATGTTTGTTGGTCAAATGTATAAAGTTTCCTCTTCAAACAAATAAAAATGATGTTTACAGTTTAATGTACTATTTGGCCTATTAATGGGATACGTTGCTTTATACAGTCAGACCTCGATATAAAGACACCCTATATACTGACAAATTCATTATACTGACATCAAATTTGAGGACAAAAGTATTAAAATGCTCTTTGTATCAATTCAGTATACCGACATATTCGTTACAACGACATTTTTCTTGGAAACAAACAGCATCGTTGTATCGAGATCTTACTGTACTGTAATTTATGTGTGTTAATGATTTATTCTCTTCTCAAGTGTCCATGTTCTTGTCTGGTCTAAATAAGTCGCTAGAGCTGTGGCTGAGTCCCTAGAGCCATGACAAAGTCCCTAGAGCCATGACAGAGTCCCTAGAGCCATGACTGAGTCCCTAGAGCCATGACTGAGTTCCTAGAGCCATGACTGAGTTCCTGGAGCCATGACTGTGGTCCAGTGGTTGATATGCGGGCAATCTGGGTTTGACTCCCCTCATGGCAGGTTATATAATATCCTCTCATAAAAATTTGAGGACAGTGTATATTTTCCTCCACATGTGGAGAAGTTATTCATTCCTTGTGGAAATGTAAGTTAGAACTGGTTAGGGCTGAGAAACAGTGTTAAAATAGAATATACAAACAAATAATTCCCTAATTCCTTATTCACATATTTCCAAAACCTGCATGCAGGGCTTTTTTTTCACTGAATTGTGAAGAGGCCCAAGCCCTATTGTTTGTGAAAATTTAGCGCGAAAATTCTCAAAATTGTGAAAAACTAAGCGTGATAAATCATCAGATTGTGAAATAATTTTTTTCATATGTTAAGTAACTTTTTGTCCACTTGTCCCAAACATGCATCTATGATACAATACTTTTCATATCAAGTCCAGTACAGGAATATATCATTGTTATTTATGTTTGGTGCTTTGTGGTGAAGTTGATTTTACAAAAACCAAGACGCCAATTCTAATTGTAAAGGGGCCTTTAGGGGCCTATAGGAAATTGTGAAGGGGCCTTATATAGGCCCCTCGTATAAAGCGAAAAAAAGCCCTGGCATGCAATGTTGTATTACTATATTATCTGGTGTACAGTGACCAGTCCTAGATACATTGTTTACGAGTTACATGCACTGGTTAAGAACACTTTAAAACCCTCTTTTATTAATAACGTGAAATGATTCATAATAGCAGTGCCATACCCTCGTAATAAATATCTTCTATGGCATCATTACATGTATTAGGCCGGAAATAATCAATTCCTTGGTAATCATATCATCCTCCACTCTGACGATCCACTTTCTTAACTTTTTCATTTACTTTTAAAATAGTCGCTAGCCTTTTATAAATACTAGCATCCTATATCAAGCTAGTATTTCTTCTCAAGTTTCAAAACATGGAAGAGGATTAATTAGGGGCCAAACCTCAAAACTCATTTTGATAATTCTGTTCAGGATTTTACTATTTTTTGCCAAAATGTTTTAAGTTTAAAATTTAAAAAAAGTGGTCAAACTATTACTTTAAATGAAGAAAAGTGGTCAAAATCTTAATTAAAAAAATCTTAATTAAAAGAAGAAGTGGTGAAAAACTGAATTCAAAAATAGAATTAAGTTCAAAAGGAACACGGTCAATATCATAATCAGATTGTCTTGTTTTTGAAAATTTAAATAGATAACAGTAACCGTGCTTCTAGTGTTTTTAAGGAAGAATTTTGATGATAATCCTAACCCATTAGTTTACTATGGCCTTACCCATAATGCAGTATTTACATGTTTGTATGATACAAATAACTTCTCGTAAATACATTCACACAAAACACATATGAAACAAATTAAGTGTCTGACATGGAAATCCAGGAATAAAACGTTTTTAGCTCCTACATCATGTAGCACTGTACTCTACTACATGGATTTCATAATTGTTTTTGCATAACATAGTAACTTGTATACTTTAACAATTGGACTCATTTTAATGTTTTAAAAGTTGTATGGATGTACACTACTTGTATCATATCTATGCTTCCTGTTTGGAAATGGTTTCACTGACTTGAACCAGCCATATTTCCACTTTTTACCTGTTAAAAATGCTGATGATCTCTGACTTAGTAGATTTCTTGACATGTAATATCCATGTAGAATGACCAACTTTTAATATTTTTATGGTCTTTTTGAATGGAGATGTGTATTTTTTGTTATTTGTTTTGGGTTGGTAAGGATTAAAAAAGTTGCTATTTCTGTGTTAAAAATGTATTTTAAAAACATTTTCCAAATCTTCCTCTACCCAATTTATTGTGGGGTGTGTTACAAGAAACAAACAATTGTTTGAGGCCTTAAAAGATTATTAATTAATTTTTAATTGATTGTTAATTGGTTATTAATTGGTTTACTTGCAGGTTCTCAACGGTCACCGACACTACAGCTAGATCTTCAACTAAATATGGTCGCCATAGAAAACGACGACGGAAACATAGATTACCACCAATTAGCCGTGTATGTATTTTCACTGTGTTACCAGTGTACTGTTTTATCAAGGCACTTACGGACATCATAATGTTACACCTAACTTTTAATTCTTTAGGCCACCCTTATAATAATTTAACTTCCCCTCGTCATTTGACTACCTGGGGAGACCATTTCTCTCCTGGTTTGTGTGGAGCCAACATCGAGATACGGCACCCAGGAATATCGGACATGTACAGACTCTGCCCTCACAAGTATCAATTCCTACCTTGGTCGAGGAGAGCGTTGTGTAATATTCTTGCTCAGGGAAATTAAGCAGTGGAGCAGACAGGGTTTCTTGATCCCAAAGCGCGCAGCCTACCTGTGGAAAACTTTGTTAATGTTTCAAACACTTGAACAGTCTCTAACTCACTAAATTTAAGTAGGTGCAACTCACATTAAGATGACCTTGTTTGCGATCTGGATATATTTTGTTGTACATTTTGTATATATCGTTAGCATTGAAGCATTGTTCTCAAAGTTTGGGGATAGAACCCTAGCCATGTTGTTTTAGGGGAAATAATGATGTTATTTGTTGGAACATGTTGATATTTTATATTTTCAGGCATCATCATTTTCCAGTATAACCGACTCTACCATGTCTCTCAATATAATCACAGTCACATTAAACATGGGTAAGTTTTCAATGCATACGCAGTATTAGAAAGAAGAAGCTTTTCTGTAGAAAATAAGGTACTTGATGAAAAACTTCAAAGAAGTGATTAAGTTATGGTCTTTCGGAGTTTCGTAAGCTGAATTTTGACAATAAAACAATGTTTGAAACTGAGCTTTAGTGTAGGGGTGTGTGTCCCTTGAAACAGACTTATGTCAAATTTTCAGGATTGGTCATTATGCTTCAATAACCCCTGTTATGTTTGGTCAACTGTTGGGAGTATCAATGTTTTACCCAGATGTTTTGTATATTTCAGATACGGTGAATTTTCTTGGTATCAGTATTGTAGGACAAAGTAACAAAGGTGGGGATGGTGGTATCTATGTAGGGTCCATAATGAAAGGGTAAGTATGCATGGGTGAAAGTTTTCAGGAGCATGCCTGAACTTCAGGTTTTTGAGAGTACCAAAAAGCCTGTTTTTCCCTATATAAATTGTCGATTTTTGAGGGTTTCAGGTTTTTCAGAATTTCCAACTTTCAGTCATGAGTATGATGCGGCAAATATGAACGGCAAATAACATGCAGTAATTTACTAAATTTAATAAACAATCTTCATTTTCCCTGGACAAAATACTTTTTTTGGCTAAGTGAAAGTGGGTCAAGTCTTAAGCTCAAACCAAAGCTGCCTGTTTTCCAGTTTCTTGGTATGGTCCCCTGTTAGATGTCGAGGCACATTGGAGTTGTCTTTCTTTGTATTTTCAGAAGCTGAATGTACACCTAATATGAACTTTGAAGAATAGCTAAATAAGTGAATCATAACTGATTGGCCTGATACAGGTCATCTATTAGTATATGTGCAAATTGATGTATCATCGGTATTTGTCTTCTAATATATAGGAATCGTCAATATGCGTCAGACCAAACCAATGACAGCTCTAATTGTAGCCCTTATTAGAATTTCCAATGATAGGGGTAAATTTACTAGGTAAATAATGATCAATGTATTGAAGCCCTTATTAGATTTTCCAATGATAGGTGTGAATTAAACAGGTAACTGATGATGTTATTATTACAGTGGTGCTGTAGCACAAGACGGTCGTGTTGAACCTGGTGATATGATTCTTGAAGTAAATGGTGTCAGTTTTGAGAATATGAGTAACGACGATGCTGTTAGGACTTTAAGAGAAGCTGTCCAAAAACCAGGGTGAGTGATCTTTCTTCTACAGTTATGTCTCAATACTAGGCAGTGGTCCTACTATTCCGGAATAATCCGGATTTTCTGCACTACAAAGAAGGAAATTTTCTGCATGAAATAAAAGTTATTTGATGAAAAATACCAATTATTGACTTGAGTTATTGTCATTTGAATTGTTTTTATGTTGAATTTGTTTAAGAACAATATTTAAAACAGACTTTTGGTGTAGGGATGTTTGCTAATGGCACTCTAAACAGACTTTCATCATATTTTCAGAATTGAGCATTATGCCTCAGTAGAACCCCTGACAAGGGCACTGTTTGTTCCCAAGCCAATTGTTGTTGTTACGAATATGTCAGTATACTGAATTGATACAAAGAGTGCTTTACAACAGTAAAATTAACCCGAAATTGTGGTTTCATTTTGAGGTGATCTGTATGTGATGTTAAACTGTACTTATGAAATGTACATAAATCCTCTATCTATTTCAGACCTATCACACTTGTAGTTGCCAAATGTTGGGACCCTAATCCTAAGGGATATTTTACTGTTCCTCGTCAGGAACCGGTACGACCTATCGACCCCTCAGCATGGGTAGCACACACAACGGCATTGAAACAGGAGTATTTGAATCGTGGGGTTCCTAGTCCATCTTTAAGTAACATGACATCCACGAGTTCTTCTATATCCAGCTCAATACCTGAATCAGAACGTAAGTAACAATGCAGGGGTCCTACTATTACAGACAAATCTGGAAATCCAGATTTGCTGTACCAAAAGAATGAACTTTTCTGCAGAACATAAAAGTTATTTGAAGAAAAAATAACAAATATTGGCTGAATTATGGTCATTTGAAATTTCACATGCTGAATTTTGAAAGTATAGTCTAAAAGAGCAATGTTTAAATTGAAGTTTTGGATTGACTAATTGCAGTATAGTGTTAAATGTGGAAGCCAATGATTCGTTCAGATTCACTTGAATCCAAGGGTGACTACTTGTGTAGAAATACTGTAAGATGTACTTGGAGTTACTTCCCTTTTCTGGTTAAATATTCAACTCTATAAAGTTGTAGTTCTTCCCTGATACTGGCTTGAGTCGCCTACTCCACATGTGGAGAAGTTGTCAGTTGCTTGTGAAAAGAAGAACTGGTTGATAATTCATTTCTCAGGGGTGTCAATGTTCCTGATTAATCTGGATTTATGATTCCTGAAAGAGCAATGGCGTCAGACCAAAATAAAAGTTATTTGATGAAAATATTTTAAGAAATGACAAAGTTATGGTCAATTTAATCTGCTCTGAATGATTTTCTTTAGTTCAAACTGAGTTATATATCGAAACAATGTCATTGAAGGCCTCTTGCAGGGCTCACGCTGTCAATCGACATTATCGCCATTTGCGATAATTTTATCAAAGTGGCGATTATTATTTCAATTTGGCGATGAAAAATGGCGATAATTTTATCAAACTGCAAAAAAAATATCTCCATAACTTCTTATTTTATCTATCTGCTACGTATCGAGTGTCACACATTTTCAAGTTCACACTTCAAACTGGACCCATATAATCTTCATTGTTAATTACCATTAGCCCCAGGAGGTCTAATTACTGATAAATTGTTGTGATAACATCTTTTAATCCCCATTTAATTGGTGTAATCAACTGTCAACAACGTTCGTGGAACAGGTCTAAAATACTGACGAACATGTCTAAAATACTGACGAATCCGGGACGTGGGATGCAGACTAGATTAATTGCAATTTAGGGTTAATTATAGTTAATAATAGGTGATTTGATTTATAATCTATCGACTAATGACTGCTTTGACCAAAAAATGAACATACTATTCTATAAAACTTATTTTTACCAGCTGTTTGAAAAACGTAAGTTGACAAGTATTCGGACATGCAAAATTCGGATATTTGTAATTTGTAACATATAAGTGCTTATTTTTTTAAAAAATTAAAATAAAATTATCCATTTAAAAATGTTGAAATCCTGCATTCAAGCATTCATGAGGCTTCAGCTTGTTTCTTGAGCTATAAGTCTTGGTCAAAAGAAAGGTTCTATCATATAACATATTTTAACAATCAATTCATATCTTTTTCTTATATTTATAAAATCATTGCAACTGCTTTATATGGATATCTTGCTGCTATATTGGCCATCTTCTAGCTTTTATCTAGATAACGGTTATCAAGAAATGACAATTTGATTGACCAAGCTGTTTGACTGTCCCTTTTGTAATGGCATCAATTTCCTCAGCTGTCAGTGTCATGTAAATGGACAGTGTACTTATCAGAGTAATAAAGCAAAGTAAACTAATTAAGTGCAAGGTAATATTATTATAAATTGCACATGGTGTATTTTTAAGAGCAGGTGCATAGCTTTCTATAGACATATGCCTAGACAATTACTGATTTACCCCAGGTATGAAAAAATACAAAACAAAATGATTGTCTCAATGCTGCCCTTAACTCACAGTCACATGCGACACTGTGGAATTCAAAAGCATTGAACTTGGGGGAGCATACCTCTGGACCCACCCTAGTACAATGGTGCCTATTTGTATGAAGACAATTCTTAATTAAGTTAAATGATGATCAATTTGTCTTTGACCTGTCACTAGACTGAGTCATAATTAGTCAGGATTTCTAGATTGAAAACTGCCCAGAAGGCACCTGAAGCCCTATCAAATTAAAAATTTTGCCAGTGGAGTATGTGCCAAACTTCCTAGCATAAGCTGCCACACTTATTCATTTTGATCAAGCTATGTACCGTGCGTTAAGTTCGAGTCACCATGCATAGATTATAAATTTGCGTCAATTTTGGCTATAATTTTTGTTGGGCAAAAATAAATGGCTATTATTTTAAAATGGCCAGTGTGAGCCCTGCTCTTGTTTGCCAAAAATGTTTGACTGGATAAGAGTTTCCTGATTTTTAATTTGGCCCTGTTGACTCCTGATTCCAGGAAAGCTGGTTAGCGTTAGGACTTCTGTCTCATGTATATAGTTGTTTTCTGTCTCATTTATGTAGTTGTTTTAAAAAACTTAATGAAAATAAAACTAATATTGTTTCTTTACAACTTTTGTTTGTTTCAGGATTTGATGACCTCAATCTGACTATCAACACTGATATGGCAACGGTTGTCAAGGCGATGGCTTCACCCGATTCTGGTTTGGAGATACGAGATCGGATGTGGCTCAAAATTACAATACCAAATGCATTCATAGGTAACTAGAATTGTACTCTGTATGGTTTCTTTCACACATATGGCATAGTTTGTTCCTTAACTAATGAAGTTATATGTTGTTAACTACAAATCATTATACCAATTTTGAATTCATAATATTTGAGATTTCAATGGGATTCAAACCTATACTGAACAATGCCATTGTCTAGCAATGCTAAGTACGAATGCATTAGCCTCTCAGCTACTCCAACAAACCCAAAAAAGGTTGTGCAAATACCCAACTTGTCACTGGGTCTACATCACACAAAACCAGTGATCAGTTGATTGGTCAGCGAAATTTGGTAATTGGTCAGGGTAATTTGGAAATTGGTTAGGGAAGTCAGGAATTTTTTTTTTGCGATTTGTTGTAGGAACCCTGTACATGACTGTTGATTCAGGGGTCCTACAATTCCAGGATAATTCAGAAATCTGGATTTGTTGCAGGAGAAGAATGAACTTTTCTGCAGAAAATAAAAAATATTAAATGAACAAATTCAAAGAATTGACAAAGTTATGGTCATTTGATGTTCCGTAAGCTGAATTGTAACAACAGAACAATGTTTGATACAGAGTTCTGCTGTGGGGATGTGTGCAAAATTGTACCCAAAACAGACTTGTGCCTCATTTTCAGGATTGGTCATAATGCCTTATTAGGACCCATGTGATTGTAAAATGCCAATTTATATATTTGCAGGATCTGATCTGGTCGAGTGGTTATTTACTCATGTAGAGGGGTTTGCAGATCGAAGAGACGCTAGAAAATATGCTTGTAATTTATTAAAAGCTGGTTTTATACGTCATACCGTGAACAAAATTACTTTCTCTGAACAGTGCTATTATGTATTTGGAGATCTGAGCGGTGGTGAGTATATTCATTATATTTGTGCACTTCATAACATAAAAATTGATACATTTATTGGCAGTGAAGTTTTCATTTAATATTAAGAAACTTTTAATGGCGTAATCATCCATGTTAACTTAAAATGTTTCTATGTTTTTTTTCTAGTTCACACATTTAATGCTGAATCGGTAAATTGTCTGGAGTTAGTTGGAGAAAACCATTCATTATATCTTTTTCGATTGGGAATTGATCATTTTTGTTAATTGGCCCTTTTTGTGGATGATTCCTTTCTCTACACCCAACGAAGTGCAAGGATAATAAAGGAAGACTTCCTGTTATAATTTGATCATGCTATTGAATTATTACATCTGCCTAATTTACATTATTAATGACATGTTAAAAGTTCAAACTGTGGGTGTCTGATTATAAATTAACTAATAGATTTGCATTGTCAAGGTTTACATGCTCCGTAGATCAGGTTGTAGACTTACTGTATCAACCCAAATATTGCACACAGCAGTGTATAAGATGCAGGTAAATCAAATGGGGGAACACTCAATGGAAAAGTCTGATTCAAAATTCAAAATATGTTGAAAATACGTCCAAAGAATATGACAGTTCAAGATTTGGCCATTAGAATCATGGAAGATGTTTTAAGCTATATAAAGAATGCATCCAATTTATGTTATAATTCTGGGTTTGTAGAAATGTGGGCAAAACTTGAATAAATATGGTAATGTCTTAAAGAGTTTTGGTTAGCTAGAACATAAGGAGATCTTGTATATTATGGCCTTTTTCAGTCAGTTATATCATTTTTATGAAATCATCCATGTCAGATATAATAGATAGTTAAAGCTTTAAGTTGATCGGAGCCAACCTGTTTTAGCCTGATGATAATTTATTGACAAAGTTTGACTTAGTAATTGACGTTATTGTTCATGTTCTAGATGGAATATAAATCAAATTTATCAATATATTAATGCATTAGGTTAACTAGATACAGAGCTGAATGATTTAATCACTTGTAAGAGTAATGTTATTCTAATTAAAGAATATTTTTTTCTAACGTATGAACTGAAAACTTAAAAATTATTGAGGGCGTTAGGTCAAATCTCAAACTAGAATTTACGGTAATCATTTAGTAGGAGTAATTTAATTCTAATTAAGGAAAAAAATTCTAACACGATCTGTAATATATGTCCAATTATGAAATCTTCATTGTTCTCCCCTGTCAGCCCCTGTACATAGCTGTGTCAGTGTCTGTGAGTGTAATTGACAAGTAATTGATGTTTAATTTTTTAACGTACCTCTAAATTGAATACGTACGTGAATTTTTTGACAGCCAGTATATGACAGGTGACACAAAAGAATGGTGACTATGAGGATATGTATATTGACATTCAGACCTAAAACGAGGCCTAAGAAGCACCTAACATCTTTTGTTTGATAATAATTTCAAACTTGGTTGTCATGCTCAACTACAGTAATAATTATGTTCCCAACATCTTTGATGATGGGGTATATTGCTTTGCTCATGTTGGTTGATCTGTGTGTCTGTCGGTAAATCATATGGTTTCCATTTAATAACTCAGAACGCTTGACCCTAGAGTCCTCAACTTTACCTGGAGGTTGGTCATCAACAAACTACTGTCTCATTATAAATACATTGTATTTTATTGTAAAATAACAACTTTTGAAAGTTAGTGTGCTTCAGCATTTATATCTGGGTTTTATCATAAATAGCAATTATAGTGGTAGTAGATAAAGATCTATTCCTCCACTGGTTTTATAGTGCTGACACCAGATAGAAACATTTCATTGGTCATTGCTTTATATCTGTACAGTGTGTTTATTCATACTTTGTTTTTGGGCCAGAAATAAAATATTGTTTGTTTCCCCTTCCCTACCTACCCAAGCAAACTGTCCCCTACCCAAAATATTTTTTGACCTCTGAAAAAAATAATTTTATTTCATAAAAAAGCCCAGTAAGAGAGTACAAAAAAAAATATTGACAATAAAAAAGTATCCAACCTACCTAACTCTAACTGTCCAGGGTTGGGAAGGAGAAACAAGCAATATTTTATTTTTGGCCTTATGTGTGTAACATTTTTAAAAACAACAACATTATTTGTCTTCAGCGTACTACATGTTTGTCATAATGTTTTAGTTGTACACATTTTTAAAATTTCAACTGTTGACAGTATCATAATGTCATGATTTTACTATGTGTGGACTGGTAGACAATAGAGATGATCCTTTCACATGTGGTAAAATCATGACAATACATTACTTTCATGCCCATTTTTATCAAGGACATAGATTAAATGGAACAGAAATCAATATTAAAATGGTATACTAGTAACATAATCATTTAGTGCAAAAATGTTGAAGGTTTGAATCACAGTACTAGGCCATGTAAGTTTGTCTGCACTTGTACACCTAAACTATTGGTTGGATTTCAATGAATTTCCAGTGGTACCAAGCTTAGTTGTACATTTTATCAGAATTTTTATTTCGTAGTTATGGCCCTTTTCAAAAACCTTTTAGTTGTTTTCATGGTTGTTTTCTAATCTATGTCCATGATAAGACGTCATCAGTTAATCATTATACTCATTATAATTGCTATGATTTCATATTTTCCATGTTTCAGGTGGCATGGTCTATCCAGGTACGTCGTCTCATCCTCTATCTATATCATATATATCAATCGCGCACAAATACTCTCAAATCAGAAATTTTCCCAAGGCGTTAATTTTCACTGTTTTCAGGAGTTTGTGGATGAACATAAAACTTTTTAGATTTTTGTCTGAATTTCAGGTTTTTGAATATACCAAAAAGTCTGTTTTTCTTCGTTGTTTCTTTTATAAATTGTCAATTTTTGAGGATTTCTTCAAGTTATTCTGAATTTCTGACTTTCACCCATGTTTAATAATTTAACAAAAACTTGAACTACTGCACTAAAGTGTAGAGAGCAGTATTTTTGTTGTTAAGTTTTAAAAAATTTAACATTTAACCTTGTGAACTACGTCAGAATAACAAGTTTGTGAATTTTTTGCCTCATGAAATTTTCTGATTATACATTATCTACAGGGGAATCATTGAGGGTCATTGAGTCTATTTGATATCATGAGTGCATTATTATAATACAAAGTTGATATGATATTGTGGTCAGTCCAAAATTATTGGTCAATATAGCCCACCCGATTAATGCACATTGTCAGCCGAGGGATCCGTGTTTGAAACCTGTTGCACAAGATTTGCTGCACTTAGTTATAATCCTCTAAAATTAAATTAGCTGAATTTGAACAACAGAACAATGTTTGAAACAAGAGTTTTGATGTATGGATGTGTGCTTATATGTCCACGTTTCAGCTGTCAAAAAGCCGGAAGACCTAGTTTTGGCTATAAAAAGCTGAATGACCTAATTTCAGTTGTAAAATGGCTGAAATATCTAGTTTTAGCTGTCAAAAAGACTTGAAGAGTTAAAGAATAGCAATTTGATATCAGGAAAGGATACATGATCAGTGTGGACTCAGTGTGCCAATACAGACTCCCCCCCTCCCCATCAATGACACCCATCTATATCTATGTATACATGTTTCACCTTTATATATCAACTATTATATTTTCTATGGAAATCATTTCCGATGTGTTGGTAAATTGGCATACGCATTCTGAGAATATGTTTAGAATATGCCCAATGAGTCTGACTGACAGACATATTATACAGGGATCCTACAGTTCCACAATAATCAGGAAGTCTGGATTTGCTGCAGAAAGTAAAAGTTATTTGATGAAAAAATACCAAGTATTGACTGCTTTTCGGTCATTTGAAATTTCATACCCTGAATTTTGACAATAGAGCAATGTTTTGGTGTATGGGTGTGTGCTAATGGCACTCGAAAGGGAAATTTATTTCAGGATTAGTCATTATGCCTCAGTAGAACCCCTGATTATAGCAAAGTTGTTTAGTTTTGTAAAAAATTATACAATAAACAATATCATGTTTTCGTGGTGATAAAGATTTGGGTACCTGTTTTGGGCAACAAAACAACAAAAACTCTCTTGATTGTCAAAGTTTTGACACAATATTTCTTGCTTTAATATATTATAAATGAACACATTGAGAGGTATGCTTTCATAGAAATGTAATATTTTGATTCCAAGTTATAATGCTAACAATATCTCATGTTTTCCCGTTGTTTGCTAACATAGATCACTGCGATGTTTTCATGTTCATTATAAAAGCACGTGGCGGCATTGACCATGCAAGTCGCAATGGTGTCGAAATATTTAATTTACTGTTGTATACATGTACCATGGAGTTTATGGTAAATCATTTATTGTAAAATCTGTCATATTTGTGGACAGAAAAAGGAAAGATCTCAATCAAGTTTTTTGGTATAAAACTGTTTTCGGGATCATACAGACATTGACCTTATCGTGTTGACTATTGTATTCACTTACCATGTTATGGCAGACATAGCAATAGTTGGTAAAAACAGGGATGTCAATTTTCCTGATTTATCTGAAATTCCAGATTTATCATTCTTGAAAGAACAATGAATTCTGACCAAAATAAAAGTTATTTGATGAAAATGTCTCAACAAATGGCGAAGTTTTGGTAAATTTAATCTGCTCTGGATGGTTTTCTTTAATACAAACTGAGTTAATTATGGAAACAATGTCATTGAAGGCCTCCTGATTGGCCACAATTTTCCTGATTTTTAATTTGGCCCTGTTGACACCCCTGCAAAAATCGTTAAACATTCGGTCCAGTAAGATCTTACAAACTGCCGGACTAAAAGCAAAACAGTCAGACCAAAAATATGATACAAAAATTCTGTATCAGAATCGACTTGTCCGTCGGACCGGCGACTTTCAGGATGACTGTATTGGCACCATTATTTAAGAAAGGCAAAAAAGATTATTTATGAAAGCAAAACACAGACTAGTGTTGTCTCCTGCAAGCTATACATATCATGGGGAAACACATTAGTGTACCTTATGAACATCCATATAGGATTACCTCCCTTTGTCATCACTGATGAAATACTGCAGTAACCTCCCTTAGACTTGAATTGTTGAAGTACATGTATGAAGAAAATGAGGATTTATTTAACTACTTGATGCCATCTGTTTTTCTCTGCATACTAATGTAATAATAATAATGATAATATGGCCAATTATACGTGACAGGTTGTCAGTATGTTACACATTGCTTACAATAGTTCAGATGTAACGCTCTAAATCACTGTGTTTCATTGTTCTCGGATCATTATTGTATGCCCTCTGATATATTTATTATCTGTTTACTGCTACATTATGATCCTGATTGCTATAAACCTATCAGCATACTGTACCAAATGCTTCCCTCTTACACCAGGAAACACCTAGTAACTAGTTCTCTGTCTAAACTATAACTAGATTTAGATTTTTATGATCGGACTGATTAAATCTGTCCAATGTTGTCCTTCCTTGTTAGTCAGTACTTTATCTTGTTAAAATAAAACACTAATGGTTATTTACTGTTGATTGGTTACATAACTTAACACACATGATTATTACAGTGATTTCTTATCTATTCTGTTCAAAGTTCCATGTACAAACCAAACAGCCACACACTTTGTGACCTATAACATTGCTGGAGTCATGCACACTCATGTTGTGACCTATAACATTGCTGGAGTCATGCACACTCATGTTGTGACCTCTAACATTGCTGGAGTCATGCACACTCATGTTGTGACCTCTAACATTGCTGGAGTCATGCACACTCATGTTGTGACCTATAACATTGCTGGAGTCATGCACACTCATGTTGTGACCTATAACATTGCTGGAGTCATGCACACTCATGTTGTGACCTATAACATTGCTGGAGTCATGCATACTCATGTTGTGACCTATAACATTGCTGGAGTCATGCATACTCATGTTGCTGTTTGTGGTTTAGTTCTTACAGGGGTCCTACATAAGATTCCAAAATAATCTTAAAATCCGCTGCACTGGAAAGAATGAATTTTGCTGCAGAAAATGAAAGTAATTTTGTGAAAAAAATCAAAGTATTGACAGAGTTATGGTCATTTAAAATTTCATTTTCTGACTTTAAACGCTAGAACAATGTTTGAACTGAGTTACGGTGTTGGGGCGTCTGCTCAGACTTGCGACTCGTTTTCAGGATTGGGAATTATGCCTCAGTAGAACCCCTGTTATTATTGTATGATTCTTTATAATTCATACTCAGTTGTGCTTAGAATATTGTTGTTTAATGGAGAGTGCCAGAGCCTGTTTAGTTGAAATTAAAATACATATTTGATTCAGTTATTGTTGTTAAATGGTGAAAACAGGACACTACCCAGGTTTGTTCTCCTGAATTTTGTGTTAGATTTCAATGAAACTTCACATAGGTGAGTGGTACCAAGCTTAGTTGTGTCTACTCGGTATTTTGTTACAATAATTTTGTCAAAGTTAAGTGACTGAAATTTTATGGAACTAACTTCTAAGTGTTATTGTTTATATTGTCGGCAGTAGGTTTTAGTTATTTCCCTTTAATCATGAAATGGGTGGGAAAGCTTTCATCTGTATTTTCAGGCCTTATGATCAAGTAGTTGTAATTGAAATTATGCTCATCCAGGGGTTCCATTTGACTCAGGAGTAGGGGTTTTGACCCTTGAAATTTCCAAAAAGCCACGTTTGACCCGCAAGATTTTGGTTTGAAGGGTTATTTTTACTTTAAAATGGATATTATGCCTATAAAAAAGTTTCAAAATGACCCTTAAGATTCAGATGCTAGTGAAACCCCTGTCATCTGTCAAAAAGTATCAAGATGAGCTTTTATGAATTCTCTTTGTCTGATGTCTGTGCATGCATAATTTGTAATCAATTTTATTGTCTGCAGGATAAGGGTTAACTTAACTTACACAACTTAGGTCACAAGAAGAGCTTTAATTGCTTCCTGTCTTCAAACATTTGTGTCCGACTATTGGTTACAGAGTTACTGCCCCTGATAGGTTACTACATTTTGATAATTGGCTATTTTGATCTTGATTGTACAGTAGCTATTTCATTTTCCTATTTAAATTTAAGCTATTCTGGTCTTGTCTGCACAATTTTGGTATCATTTAATTTTCTATTTTAATTAAACTTTCCCATCACTTTTATAATCACAATGGCTATTTTGATCTGTGGGGATCATTCATGAAACTCACTTATTCCAATATGGGACTGGTAAGGGGTTCCATTTGACTTGGGAGTAGGGGTTTTGACCCTTGAAATTTCCACAAAGCCAACTTTTGACCCTCAAAAGATTTTGGTGTGAATTTTCATTTTCTATAAAAAAATAGCATGGGTATTATCCCTATAAAATGGTAAAATGTTATCAAAAGTATCAAACTGACCCTTCAAGTTCAGAAGCTAGTGAAGCTTCTGCTGGTGAGCAATCTGGGGCCCTTTATACCCTTTTGTTTAAAAGCTGCCATGTCTGCATAATTGGTGCAGAGTAAATGTTTTCTGAAAACGTTGTCATTTATTCAGGCTATGTCATTACGTAACTTACAGGAATAAATTACTCCTAACATTGTATATTATTATAAATTTTGTCAGTTGTTTATGGCTTCCACTGTTTCCACATTATAAACAACATGTTCTTGACATCACAGTTACAGCGTATATTTGACCTGTTTTTATCATATTCTGTAAACGTGTTGTCATGTTCATTATGAAAACACACGTCTATTATTCTCTTTTTGGTATAATAATTGACTCTAGTAAGTTCATTGGAACCAGGAAGGTTTTTTGCTGATAACAAATACCATTATGCCAGTATTTGACACAAAGGTTCCTGATTTATCCAGAATTCTGGATTTATTTATTCTCAAAAAGCTATGATTTCTGACCAAAATAAAAGTGATTTGATGAAAACATCTTGAGGAATGGCAAATTTATGGTCAATTGAATCTGTTCTGAAGGATTTTCTTAATATAAACTGAGGTAAATATGGAAACGATGTGATTGAAGGCCTGTTGTTCAGCGAAAATGGTGGGACGCATATGAGTATCAGGATTTTGAATTTGACTCTGTTGACAGCCCTGTTGACTCTGATTTACCTATTTAATCCTATACTCCATGATCTGGCCTTAATTACGCTGCCCAGTCCATCAATACGGCTGGGTACATGTTGCTTAGCCAATGTTGGTCTGCCTGTCTGTCCATTAGACCAAAGGCTCCCATTATTCAAACAAGAACATTTCAGCCTAGCAACATCAGACTTTGTATGGAAGATACTCACGACCAACAGATGATTCCCAATGATTTTTGGGTTATTAGGTCAAAGGTTGTGATCATCATGGAGACATTGGTCATCAAGGGATACCATTATAGTTCTACAAGCTGATCATTTTAAAAACAAGGGGTGTCAATTTTCCGGATTTATCCGGAATTCCGGATTTGTCTATCCTTGAAGAGCTATGATTTCGGACTAAAATAAAAGTTATTTGATGAAAATATCTCAAGAAATGGCAAAGTTATGGTCAATTATATCTGCTCTGAAGGATTTTATTAAATAAAAAGTTTGAAAAACTGAGTTATAATTATATGGTTGACGGCCTCTAGTTTGTCAAAAATGGTCAGCCGCATATGATTTTCAGGATTTTTAATTTGGCTCTGTTGACACCCCTGAAGAACATACATCACTTAAAATCCTTATATTAAACTAAATGTTCTATAGCTAAATTAAAATAGTGTGATGATAACATTATGTGCCTTATGATAAGTTATCCAGTCATTTTGTCAAAGGTTATCAAAGGTATCCTCTTGAAACTCAATGTAGTTATTCACCATCACAAGGGGAGTCCATACTGCCAGTGACCTGTATTTATGAGTTATCTACCTTTGTTACTCTTAGAATTTTCACTCACATATGAGCAAGGGTACTATCAAGTACGAGAAAGTTGCTTGTCCAGCGCTCGTTGGCGGTGCTCTTGTTAAACAGACATTAGGAATAAACTATACTCAGAGAAAGTTGGTGTCCAATAAGTCATATTAACTGAGGTGACATGTTAGTACCCACATGTACTCACTTCCATCACTGTGAGCTCCATCAGAGGCTTTAATATAGACATTATTAGGTCAGTAGTTAGTATTTTATTATATATCATAGTGTGTTAATTGACCTTCTTATTTGACACATTAGACAATTACACGACGTTTTATAGTGACTTTGAGAGAAGTATCACGACAGTGTTCGTACAGCATTCTATCAGTCTATCAGTACGGTAAAGCTATGTTCATACAATCAGTATTCTATAATTCAACATATTACAATACCTTCTTGTATAATTCTGCTTAGATTGTCGGTAGCTAAATCATGTCAGTATAAAATACATGTAGAAAGCTTCAAGAAATGCTGTAAGGCTCCTCAGTTCTCAACACTATCTGACAGTACCGGTGACATCGTATAATTGTGTAATAAATCCTAGTTTTTATTGCTCTACCTGGCTGAAATATGAGGAAAAATTGAAGATTTTAGTCTTGACATTTTGAGAAATGTGAAGTTTTTACCTACACTTGTATAGAGAAGATCACCTTTTCATATGCCAAGTGCCTACCGGCTGTCTTTTGGTTGAATGAACAATAAAAAACTGCCTTTCACCAATAGCTGGCTGTAGGGTACATTTCCATATGAATATCCCTGTCTACAAACATGATATCTCCTGTTATCTGCTTAGAATATGAGTACTTCAGTCCCTGACATCACGAGAAACAACTTAGTTTCATATCATTCTTAAGCTCTATATGAATTATTTTCACAAAAGTTCACTAAGCTACGACTTGTTATTGTCCATCACTAGGCAAATTATTTGATAAGTACTTCCTTGAAATCAGATAAATGAGAGGAAATGTCTATTTCAATGTAGATACAGAGTATATGGTTAAGGTCCCAAAATTTGGTGTCCGGAGTCTGTGAGAAGCTAAACCCATTCAGCCACATACATTTATCTCCCCTGGAATGACTTAGTGTACGTTTAAAACCTGGTCAAGTGTCATAAATCACATACACATTATGTATTACTTTGTATTGTCCTTATAATTGCGATATTTATTTCTGTGTGTATCATAATTTTATCTGGTACTTTCTTCCCTCAGGTAACAACCGTAGCATTATATACATCATTGTATTGTGTTATATGTAACATATGGTGTGAAAATACAATAACTCTGTCACTGTCATGTTATAGTACAGTGTTACATTGTATATTTGCATAGTTGCATAGTGTTTTGGGATATTACAATAGCTCCTGAACTAAATACAAGTACATATATACAGTAAAACCTCCAAATGCCTCGTTAGCCTAGTAGGTGAGCATCTGCTTTGAGTGCAAGAGGTTTTGGGTTCGATCCAAGGCAGTGACATACCGAATACGTTAAAAATAGTTCTTGTATACCCCTCTTGCTTGATGGTCAGCATAATTTAGTTCCATGCAAGTAACTCAATAGTTTCTGTATGTCTTAAATACTGGTCACCAGTAGGACTTATAACAATATTTAAATTATGAAACCCCTAAAACCTGTATAAAAAAATAAGAACCCACACAAGTGATGGATTTGTAGGGTGACGGCATATAGATTGGTTTCTTATTGAGGTCAAGTTAAATTTGAGATTTCTTAGTATTGACGTACATGTCGCCTTTACATGGGGCATGAGGTCGTCTTAATATTGAGGTAGTCTTAACTCTTTACTTGAGTTTTAAGGTCGTCTTAGTTAATGTAAGTATCGAGGTTGGATTTACACAAGGTTTTAGTGTACTAACTTTTGTATATAATTACTATTTCCCTTAAAATATCTTGTGTTATGTAAGAAGTTCATCGTAAACCTTATTCTACTGTATTCTGTAACATTGTTGGCGTTATGAATCTGGTTTAAAATACAGTAATTACATGGTTATTACTGTTCATCTATTCACATCATGTATACTAAATGTCTAAGTTACGAATTCACCATTTTACAGTCACTTTTTTCTGGTGATATTATTAATATTTTTGACACTCTAAGTTGATGTATTCAAATTTTTTCCTCACAACTGTCATAGTGTAACACTGATGCTGTGTTATCTGAGGCCGCCTCTTCTTGGAGTGATGGATGTTGACATCGTTAAAACTGATGGTACTTCATTAATTACCACTACAAATTATTCAAAATTCAGTTAAAAGTTTTAGCTTTTTGTTATGTATGTGGTTTTTCGGTAGATTTGAGGATTAATCTAAATATATTTTAGTAAATCTCGTGGCAGGCCTTGGCGACATTGAGCTGGTGGTTAACCATAATAATGAACAAACAAGGTTGGGCATTATACAGTGCCCACCAAAAATAAGTATACAGTTGCAAAATGAAACTTCTAGTTGGTTAAATTATTCAATATCTGTTCTGACAATCACAATTATACTGGTTTCTGGAACAACTGTTACTAAATGAGTAAAAAAAAGATAGAAGTAAAGACGAAGATATTTTGAATTAAAAGAACCATGTGATCAAATAGGGTGAATTTTTCCATCTTTTTATGACAAAGTTACATTTTAAGCCGGACAGAGAAACTTTATACTTTGCACCTAGGGTGCCAATCAATGTATGGTCTTTACACTTAAAAAATAAAAATATTCCTTGTCTTCCAAAATATTGTTGCTTCACCTCACTGAAATAACATGTGTATACTTATTTTTGGTTGGCAGTGTATACCTGGCAGACTGCCAGTTTATGAGTTATTCATATCAAGCTGTCTCTGTAATGTTGTCTATGTGAGATATTGTTCTCTATTTTCAGATTTCTCGACGCTGAGCCTGGAGGATGTTGACTCGGTATCGGAGGCTGACAGAGACACACTGGCGCCACTACCACCCCCACAATGGAACAACCAATATCCATATAGCAGTTCAAACTATCTACCACAAAACCTTAGTTATGTGCCGCCTTACAGTTACACCAGCACAGACTCGCAAAGTTTTGTCGGCAGTTTTGTCGACGGCGCTGATAGTAGGATCGGCGGTTTTGGCGGTGGAAGTGTTGGCGGGGGTAACAATAGTACGGGGTCCGTGCACAGTGGTTCAGGAGGTTAGTAGTACTGATTGTGTTAATGCTGTAATGTTGTAACGTCTTCACAGCTTTGCATGTTACAGTGTAGCAGCTACGCACTACTATATAGTACTCAACAGTTTCACAGGATCCTTGCAGGAATCCAGGGGAGGGGGGCCAGGGATTTGGATCCCCCTGGAATTTTGGCTAACTTAATTGTGGTTATCAGGGCTAATGGTCTTGTTGGGACCCTCCTTTAAGAAAAACGGCTTTCAACAAAGACACCGATGTGTAAATGTAGCGACACGATCAACGCAGGTTAAGGTTATCATAATTTGTGACCGATGTTTCGGCTTTCACAAAGCCTTCATCAGCTTTGAAAAAAATGGCTGATTCGATCCCATCCTGAGAAAAAAGCAGGTTACTCTGGACCCCTTGGGAAAAAAAGCTGGTTACTCTGAACCCCTTGAGAAAAAAGCTGGTTACTATGGACCCCTTAAGAAAAAAGCTGGTTACTATGGACCCCCTTGAGAAAAATTGTTGGATCTGCGCATGGCTTCCTTGCATACATTGTATCCCAGAGCTAGTCTGACCAGAATAACTATATTCATACCAGATTATCATTATCCTGCCCTCTTCTCTTCTACATGCATCCCCAACATTTTGTATTAAATCATACCTGAAACAATGTCTTCTACAAAGTAGTTGATGTTGATTCTATTATAATCTAACCGTATTGCAAGTACAATTAACAGTGATTTTATATGTTACTTGACACATTTCTAGTATACACAGTCAAATACTTTGTTTCATGTTAGCATAAAAACTTTAAATTAGAAAGTTCAAAAGGGTTCCAAAAGAAGTGGGGTATCTCTTGTTTACTTACCAGAAATGCTTATATCGTTTTAAGACTACATTGTTGGGCATAATTTTGTGAACTTTTATTCTCAAAATGACGTGACGCGACAATGTCATTCCAAGGATCAAAGTCATGCATTGTTGTCGGTACATTGTTTCTAGTCTCGTTTCTGCATATCTTCATATAAATGTATTTCTAAAATAAGTTTGTACAACACGGAGTAACAAAATTGATCTCATAATTTGTCATTTGTGGGCATTTGGTGAAGTTTATGATGACATATTTACTTATTCCACACAACGTGTGTAAGAATAATAAATTATGAAAGTTACTTTTGTTTTAAGATTTATGTAATACGTTTGTTAAATTATAAATGACATATCATGCATGCACGCATGCTATATGAAACAATAACATCCTATTAACATATACTTTATGTGCTAATTTATGCGTATCGTCCCGATTTCTATTTCGCCGAAAAACTGAGTTCATAGAATCGGACAAATGTTACGCTTTGAACATAGTTGACATGTCTTCATGCACTTGAATATGATACCCTGTTGATGTTGTATTGTTGATTTATTGTTTAAACTAATTATATTATATACCAGTTTTTCCAACAAATTTTGAGAGAAATACTAGTTATTATTAGGTTTGCAAATTTGGTTAGCGTTTGTTGCTAGGGCTGTAGAGGCAGGTATCACCATGATATCGTATCGTGCATATGTCTCAAAAGTACATTGCATATGTCAGGGGTGTCAATATTCCTGAATTATCCGGAATTACGGAGTTATCTATCCTGAAAGAGCTATGATTTTAGACCAAATTAAAAGTTATTTGATGAAAATATCTTGAGAAATGGCAAAGTTCTGGCCAATTTAATTTGCTCTGAAGGATTTTATTTAATACAGACTGAGTTATATATGGAAACAATGTGATTGAAGGCCTCTTGTTTGGCAAAAATGGTTGGCCGCATTTGATTTTCAGGATTTTTATTTAGCTCTGTTGACACCCCTGATATATATTTGTATTATAATTGTGGTCATGAAACTTCACAGAAATATTTATTAGCTTGTAATGTTGAGCACCTGTGGTTAATTACCGGTCTACTGGCCTAGTTGGAAAACCTGGTTTTCGTGGTATATGCCACATCCTGTTTTGTTCAGTTCTGTTAATTTCGTATTCAGTTTTACGCCTGCGTTCTGTAAAAGAAACTTTCTGTTGTATTAATTCGTAAATTTTGAGTTTATTAATGATTTATGCCTGCATTCCGTTAATATTTTGTTTCTGTTCATTTCGTTATGAGTTGATTTTCTTACAATTGTTTTTCATTTTCAGCGACATCTAAAAATGATTGTGCATGCTTGGTCACAACGTATAACAAATTAACTAGACTCTGGGACAATAAGGAAAAACAGGAGTTTAATGAAAAACACCAACAGACTAATCAAAACAAACAACATAACTCTACCGATACTTCACAGTCTTTCAATCCACATTTTATGAATAACTTTTATAATCCTCATAACATATCAAACAACACCTACGCCCAGCTTGGAATGAACTCGTACCCCACCCACCCTCCTATGCTTCAGACACAGGATAATGCATCGAGCTGCTCGGGTTTGTAATCTACACAATGCTTATTTCTTACATTCATTTATATTATTATATCTCACCTCTAATGCACTTAGTGGAAGTAAGAGTCAATAAACAGGGGTCATACAAATCCGGAATAATCCTTGAGTCTGGAAAAAATGAACTTTTCTGCTGAAAATAAAAGTGATATTATGATGAAACCATTGAAAGAATTGACAAAGTTTTGGTCATTTGAAGTTTCATACGCTGAATTTTAACAATAGAGCAATGTTTGAAACGGAGCTTTAATGTAGGGATGGGTATCAATGGCATCCGAAACGGACTTGCGACTCATTTTCAGAATTGGGTATTATACCTACCTCAGTAGGACCCCTGATTTATTAAAACTCTTACATTACGCCAGTTTGTCAATCAAGGACTTTTAAGTCAATTTTAACTGTAAACTACAATCTACATAGATTAGCTTGAAACCCTTCGACGAACAATAAGGCGGAGCTTTTTCCTGGTCTCGCCCTGATTTCGGGTTTGTCCTTCTTTGTTAATATTGAAAACTAGTGTTTCAGGCTTTGTAACTGTGATTTTCAGGCCTGGGAATGACTGTAAATTACCAGCCCTAAAATTTAGAAATTATTATTACCCGGTATAATTAATTCTTTGCTCTGACGTAATGTCAATTTGGAGAAATTGTGCCTTATTCTCAAATCAAACAGATGAAAACTGTTATTTAGATTTAACCCCTTACTCCATAAACCTCTATTCTATTTACAAACGCTGCAGTATTCTGGCTATGGAGACTAGTTTTAGCTTGTCGTGATATACCGAAGTCGTTACAAATAGTACTGGTATGTCCGCCTTGCTAGACACTTGCCTTAGTTAGTTCCAGGAAACTTCTAGTTGATTCCTTGTCAGGATAATGTGACTAGCTAGTCTACATACAGCATCTCAGTCTGAGAAATTAATTTTAACCTTATAATGGCCAACCAATCCTAAATTTTTTTTGAGTGGATGGTATGCAATTGTTAAATCAGGGCTCTCGCTAGTATCAAAATTAAGGGAAAGGGCACTTCTCCTTCAGTTGATTTTAGGGAGAAGTGGGGAGATTTAGGGAGAAGTGAGGAGATTTAGGGAGAAGTGGGGAGATTTAGGGAGAAGTGGGGAGATTTAGGGAGAGGTCTATCAAATTTTAGCTTCATTTGTTTTGGTTGTTCGGAAATGTGTGTTACATTCACATTACTAGATACTAAACAACAGGGAAAGTCTCCATAGAATGACGTTTGTGTCACCAAATTTTCTGTGAAAAATACCATTTAAAAGAATGTTACTGAGTGTGCAGGTTCTAACTAGCCCCTTTTCAAGATACTGGTAGACAAATCAAGGTACTGTGGAGTGAGGGGTTGAATGTTGTGTGAATAAAGCACTGAAACTTCTTATGTAGCTCTGTAAACTCTTACTTTACATTTAAAGACTTGCAGTGCTCACAGCAATCTTTTTCTGGACTTTCTATTTCATATATCTTCCTGTGACCGCTTGTATGGCTTAAAAATAATTGTGTGGCTAAAATATCATAGAAGTTTGTTTTTTGTTGGCGATATAGCCAGTTTAGTTCTATTTATAGATCTTGGTGATGTCAATAATAATTCAATTGGTTGCAATAGAATTTAAAAAAGGCCATCATGAATTCATTGCTAGATTATTTGCTCAATTTTTACAAAGGGAGGATTTTGATTTGGATAATAATTTTAATTATGCATTTCTGTCAGTTTTACAGATAAATTTAGCTAAGTTTAAAATGACAATTAGGTTATAGTAAGGTTTTTTGAGTGTTCTGTTACTGAAATATTTTTACTGTCCTAAAATTCGTCTACACATTACTTTGCCTGATATGGAGAATCGATTAATATGTGCTTCAAACAACTTCATGTCAAGACTTTTCCATGAAAAAATGAGTGTGGGGGAACTCAATTTTATTTATACTTGATGGATGGGAGAACCAAGATGTCAAACTTTTGTGGTTTGGAGCATATAACTAATCAAAATTATGGTGGTATGGTACCCCTCAGTAAAAAGTGAGTTCCCAATCAACCCACCTCTCAGTTTATTTTCTTGAAAAGCCCTTAACCCCTGAGTATGTTTATACATTTATATATGACTCAGTAGCTATGTCATGATATGCCTGATATCAATGATCATGTTTGTGTTAGTGTGGTTACTGTTATATAACTGTTTCTGTGTTCATGTTGCTAAACATATGGTGCATGACTAATTTCTTAGACTAGTTCCCCGTATTGCTAGCATTGTTGTGTTATATATGTTTGGTAGGGTAATGTATGAAATATTTCACTGATTACAGGTAGCAGCGCGTCTGGTAGTAGCCGGAGAGAAAAAGACAAGAAAAAGTCATCTAGTCCCGCTGGTAGCGGAGGTAGTGATACTGACACTGTAGCAAGCTCTCGTCTCGATCCAGCAGATAACGGTCAACGTCCTGGTCCGACGTTGGGCGTACCACAAGATGTCAGTGCGAGTAGACAGTCATTCAGAATGGCGATGGGAAACCCATGTGAGTTCTTTGTGGATGTTATGTGATCTGTATTGTGGCCCCTTTACAGCCAATGAGAAACTTCGTTACTTGTGAGCAACCAATGAAAAGCTTTGTTACATATTTTCGTATAACAATCATATTTATACATATGAAGTTACGAGATGTTGTTTTTTTGAACATTTAAATGAAGAATGGAAGGTTTTCATTGGTTGGAAATGTGGATAAAAAAGAATTATATTGCATGATTATCGTACACTCAAGACATAACTAAAACACCAGAGAGCTTATATATATATACATGTATGTAGTGAATGTCTCGAGATACAATCAGACCCTTGTAATGTAACAGACGAACAGCTTTACATGTATAGTGTCATTTAAATACAAACTACTATATAGGTTTGTATATCATCATATCAAAATCTGCCATGTACATGTTGCTAGAAAATTTCAAATTTTTCACATGACCCCTTGTTTCCAAATTCTGGTTTACATGACCCCTTGTTCCGAAAATTTGGTTTTCATGACCCCTTGTTTCAAAATTCTGGTTTACATGACCCCTTTATTTCAAAAATCTGGTTTTCATGACCCCTTGTTTTTCTGAATCTCAGTATTTGCATAATGGCATATTTTTGAAATTTAACATTATCAGCATTTTGAGAATCTTATATTCTTTTGGTGATTACCGGTAGGTGTAATATATATGAAATGCAGCATGGTTGTAGGAGAATCATTGCTTTCTATGACGAATCTTGGCCCGTGTGTGTTTTATATAGTCCTGCATGTTTTTCATGTTTGGGTCTTGCTTGCCTGTATTTTGGTACTGTTATTCTGTGGCTCAAGGTTATAAAACTTGGATTTATAATGTGTCTACAAATGCAGCCTTGCCATAGGTCAATATCAGGACAGAGCTCTGAAACAACGAATCAGATGGCTCAGTTTTGAGATGCATCTAAGTTTTATAATTTATAATACAAGATTTGTATGGAGTTATATATATATGAAAGCATTAAAGTCATCCTATTTTCATTAATTTTGTCATTCTTTCGGTCATTTTGAGGTGGCAAGGTAACATGCACTTGAATTTGTTAAAAACATTACTTTGTAGGCAATGTTAAACAGTATGTAACAGAAAGCTGGCATGGGTGATTTGAATTATCCGATTATTTGATTAATTACCAAATGCATCAAGTGCTCCGATGGTGACTTGGACAACTATGTTTTCTTATATATGCCAGGAGATGCAGCTAGTTTCTGGTATAGAGCAGTGTACATTTTGGAGCCCTATTATTGCAATATGTCTATACTTGAGGGATTCTTTTATCTTATGTCTATACTTGGGGGATCCTTTTATCTGTGTATTTTTGTTGAGTATTTCGCCACCTAAAACAACCACATTATTAAATTGACCAATCATATCTATTCTGTGGTCAAACCTTTCTATTTCTCTCTAAGGCTTCGGACCGTTACAAAGAAATTTAGATTAAGGTCACACACTACTAAATTCTGATGTGAGTTCTCATAGTAATAAGTAAACTTTGAAATAGAAAACAAATTACTCCTTCATTTGCGATTGAAAGATTTCTGTTCATTTCTGACAAGTTTCCGCATGTAGGCTTCTTTTTATTCTGGGCTATAACGTTTAAATTAATCAATAAATTTTTAATAATAAACGTTAATAGCTACCCCTTTCTTTACATGTTTTGGTGTTGTGCTCACTTATTTCAACATCAGATCTTGCGTCTGTTTTAATTGAATGTAAAATAATGGAAGTGTAAAATATCTTATAGATGTTGTGGTGTTTTTGCTTTGTTGGTTTGTGCATCTTTTATTCTACAATGCATGAATTTTTGTCTGTATATTTTATGTTTGCAATTTTATCACCATTCTCGTAGACTTGGCATTGTACAGATTACGCTAGATACAATAATTGTCGTACTCGCAGTATTATTAGTTAGAAAACAAAATGTTTGCCAAAAAATTATGTTTCCCATATATTTGTTACCATGGTTTTAATTACTGTAAAAATATTAATATTTTGTGAAAGTTGTTAATATTCGTAAGGGATGTATTATCAATCTTGTGGATGAACTAGACCTCGAAATTAAATCCCCATGATTTATCAAACAAGGAAAGAAATTGTTAACATACCAATGGCTTACATCCACATAAACAAAACCAACAAAATTACCATTTTGTCAAAATTTTAAAAAATCATAGCAGTAACTGCAAAATGAATTTATTTTCAGTATTATTAAGAAAATGTTCCATATGTTTTGATATATGGTTTAAAGTTGCTCAAATCTTGACCAAAACAAAATCAGATGAAAATTTGCATCTTGTAGAACATAATTATTATAAATAATATTTTTTGTACAAAAATTTGTCTGTTGTTGTTGTTATTTACCAAATATGGAGTAATACAATATTGGCTCTCCATATTCTTAACAGGTGACTCAGTCATGGATTTGTGACCTTGAACTTGTGATCCTAGCAACTGTAGTACCTAGTTGACCTTTGAACACTTCCTTGTGACCTTGACACTATATATAGATTGTGACCATGGCAACTGGTGTGTCCATGAGAAGAACATCTTGATTTCTCCGGCAGATTACAAAAACATTATAACCAAACCAAACAAAATGATGACAGTGTTAGTGGGTTGCTGAATTTGTTGCTGATACTAACAAACTATAAGTGCAATGTGTGTATTTGACTAAACCGATTAGGACTGTAAGATTATTTCTGTTCTTATATCATTGTGTGTACTGTAAGATTTGCAGTGTATCATTTTGTCCCCGTCTGATACAGTATATTCATACAGTATATTCATACAGTATGTGATTTTGCTGAAGTTACATATCATGTCTGAGATTCTATTCAAATTATGACTTTAGATCAAATGAAAACTAATCAGCACTTTATATTGAAATGGTGGATAATATAAATGCTTGACTCCCTGCATCACTGTATAATGTCTTAATATATGTAGCATGTTTACTACTACTAGCAATGATTTGGTATGTTTATGCTTCCCGAACATTCTTGTGAGGAAGCATATAGTTGCCGCTTTTTCTCCATCTTTGACCGTGTTTTAAGTAGTCCTGTGACTCATAATTTTCATTAATGAAATAATTTAGCCAATATGTGATTAGGCACTTAATACAGCAAAAAATGCTCAAATTTAATTTTTGCAAAATATAGTAAGGATTTCCTGATACCTTCCTGACTACAATGATAGCTTTTATATTGAAATATCTGGTCAGATATCATTATTTTCTGACAATGTTGTATCAAGTGATATTGCCAGAATCACACTAGTATACCATCATTCAATTTTTATCGAAAGGTATAAAATGTTGCCCTGACTTAAGGTTGCTTCCATATTACATAAAAGGTTGCCCTGGCTTAAGGTTGCTTCCGTTTTACATAGCTGTGAAAGTGTGATTCAATGTTTATATGAGACTGCCATCGGTTTCAGTTCTTTTAGAATTATAAAACCTTTTGGAATATTATCCATTGTACTGAAAAAATAATGTTATTTCAAATAAATGAGCGTTACATTTACCCTAATAAATGAGCTGGGTTAATGAATTTTGATTCACCTAGTGCATTAAGTAGGGCAACTACGGTATTGAATATTACTGTAAGACGGGGATATATCTCATTACAGTTCTCTCCTTTTTACAAGAGTATATAGTCAGTTTTATTGACGTTTTATTGCTTGAGAATGGATTTTTTAAACAATTTTGTACAAATTATTTATTTATTTCTTATTTCATATACTACTTAATGAAACAAGTGTTCATATTATATCATTGATGAATTTTCACATATTTTTAAACTTGTGTTAAATACTACTCCAAGGAACAAACGTTCAAAATTATAAGATTTTTTGATAGAATCGAAAACTTTTTCAAGTACGCATTTCTGTATTTTATTGCCATTTTGAGGACTGTCCGTTACCCTGTTGTTAGGGGCTTGCTTACCTCAATCTCGCGAAAAATCTCAATCTTAATTTAATCTCCGTTTATATATTGTCACATTATCTTAAATTTTGAGATTATTTCTGTATGAGACCATGTTCAAAATTGATACCATAAAAAAACATTGTGTATTTATACAGGGAATTCAAAAAGCTCCAACTTAAGATTTATCTTCAAACTCAGACTCTGATTTTAGCAAAATCTTGATTTTGAGTTGATGTTTTCATTCGAGATGTTTCCTGGAGTGTGGATGCTTTAAGGTGTCTCCAGGTTTGTGTCGCGCTCAAGATAAATAATATATAAAATGAAACATTCTGCATTATTGATAAAACAATTGAGTCTTAATTGGTTATACAATGAAATACCATTCATTTAGTTTTAAGATATTTTATTTCACATGAATTAACTATATAAAATTATTAGATACAAACAATATAATACAGAAATAAAGTTTGATCAAAAGTTTTCAGAAGCTTATTGAGCTAATTTCTCGAATTCATTGAAAATTACAATTTCAACTTTTCTATTTAGAGTCTATAAAGTAAAGGGTTAATGATATGCTTTCATTGTGCTTGTATGTGGCTTGTGTCTGATAATATACATGCATCCAAATTTTTGAACAAAACTTTTATTTTGCATTTCTGAGCTTTTAATAGATTTCTGCTGTGAAGATCTTTCATATGACTTATATCTATTCAATCTGCCCATACATCACTCCTGTTCATTTGTCCATCATGTGTTGTGCCATATTTTGAAGATTCCATACTATGGTGGCCCGCAGTGGTACAATTGCTTTCTTTGGCAAATTTACTGCAAAATTTAGTTGTGTGTTGCCTGCTGTCTGACCGCATTGTGTTCTTCCAAAACTTAAAATTAAATGTAACATGTGATCTATTGTATAATTTTTAATATCTTCTGGTATTGATAAATGTTCATGTGATATATTTACGTGCTGTGAATTCAAGCGTTTGTACGATTTATATTATAGTAAACAAAAACTTGGTCTTTTCTAACATACTTACGAAGTGATTTTACAATGTTTTGTCGTAATACATTGTATATAAATGGATGCTTTTGAAATAGGGTCAATCATTTTAGACCTCAAGGAAAGTTTCTGGAAACACAAAATTGTATGGAGAAGATTACACTATTTAACTTGTCTCTGAATAATGTATGTCAATGAATTAAAGGTGTAAATTGTTATAAGGCTATCAGAATTTCAGAAGTTTCAAATTCGCTATTTTCAAGAACATTACAAATAGCTTTTGTGTCTCTTACATTTCAGCCTCATATTCATTTAATTGTTGTTCTCTTTTGTCCATGTTATGCCCAGCTTTTTAAACCAATTAAATTTTTGTGAACCAATTTAATACTGCTTAATTTTTTTTAGTAAATTAAATTTTCATTAGTCAATTAAATACCAATTAAATTGTCTTGAATCAATTGAAAATCAATTAAATATTCATTATTTATAGTTGTTAAGTAAGTTTTCTAATACTGATATCTCATACACGGTGACTAAATGTATAACGTAGGACCATGTTATGTCTCCTGTAACTTTAAATGGATATTGCACGCACAGGAAATCAGATTTCTGGCTTAAATAATTTTCCTCCGTTTTCGATTTAAGAATGATTTTCATTGTGGTGTATACCGAAGGTGATCATGTGATCATATTGTAAAAACTGAATTTTTTCTTTTTCAAAATTTCACCTGTTGTATTTAAGTACTTTCAACATCTATGATTGTATAGCACAGTAATAGTTATGTTTTCATAGAAATCAGAGTAAATATCTTATATAATATGTGTTATCTTTTAAAGCAAAGTCAAATATTTTCATTCTAGTATACGCTGTTTGTATCACCAACTTAGTTACATATTCAGTACTCTTGCCAAGAACAGGAAATGAAACATCGCATAATTGTTTTCACCAAGTTTGAATCAAAATCATTTCTGATCATTTTATTCTGTTTGAATTGTGTTAATAAATAAACTATTAAAGGTTAATTATAATAATGGTTACTCACGGAATATGATAGATGTATGATTAATATGTTGTGATGTTTCATTAATTGTCAATATCAGATCAAATCACTTTTACATACATTTCGTCAAACATTGTTTCTGGTCGATGGTGGTATATATTATAAACCAGTACTGCATCAGTTTGTGTTCTTGTTTGATGTTTTTTTACCAAAATTTCTCAGTTTAATATAATACACTCCATTTTCTGTTTTCTGGAATTCTCAGTTTAATATGATAAACTCCATGTTCTGTTTACTGGAATTCTCAGTTTGATATAATACACTCATGTTCTGTTTACTGGAATTCCGTCTGTCGTATCAAGCCACTGTTATTCTCTATCCTTTATGTCTTAGATTCATCATCTTCACATATTAAAAAGCTCTGATGTGTTTGCATATTTTCTGAATTGTCAGTTTTAGTGGTTTGTGACCTGAATTGTCAGTTTTAGTGATCTGTGTTACCTGAATAGTCAGCTTTAGTGGCCTATGACCTAATTTGTTCAGCTTAGTTTCTAAAGTAGAAAAATGATTCCATTGTCAAAATATGGTATACCTTCGGTGCCACATTACGAGATTTTATTGTTCATTTCTTGTAACAACATTACTTTCCATTCATTATTTCTTCCCAGTTATAAATTCAAAACATCCATAATCAGACCGATGATGTTAACATATTGTTTAATGTCATGTATACATTTATACATCATTATGTTTTAATATAAGCTATTATAAATGTTAGGAAATGACTCTGCCAAGTTTTACTATGTTTTTGTATATGTTCCGATTGTGATTTGTATTTAAAGTCGACATTGATACTACTGCATCAATTGTACCTTGAATGTGTTAGAAGACTATAGAAATAAAATCTTTTTAAGTGCATACTGTGTGCATGTTGTTATTCTGACACCAAGTTAACACATTCTTACAGAATCCTATAACTACATGTTTAGTGTGGAGATATTGACTTGATCCTAACCTTTATGCATGAAATATATTACAAGGTTCTTGCATTGAATACTAGTATATCAAATTGTGCAATATTCAGTCTTTTAGATTCGTGTTGGTATTTGTACACTAACCCATAGAGCATCTGTGTGATACTCCTTGCTTATGAAAATAAACAACCAGGGTTATAAATATAGACAATATATCAGCTGTTAAATAATGTTAATAGAAGGTTGAGGATCATGTTAAAATCTCCATACTATACTTCAACTACATAACAATGTCGCACTGAATTGTGCAATATGGCAATACGTAGTGTTGGTAGGGATTCTTGTACAGTGGTGTCTCATTCTAAATACTGCATTGTACTGCTACATACATATGTATATGATGTGTTATAATATTAATATGAAGCATGCTTTGTGCATTAATAAACTATAAATGCCCTTAACCATCCAGCCCAGCTGACAGTGTGCTTAGTCTGTCACTCAAAAAATCTTGGCTGGTATTCAGAAAGCATCTTCAGGGAAAACTTAAATATTTGACTTCAGTTAAAAAACTATGTAAAAATGGATAATCTTGATTTTCCTGTTTACCTGAAATATTTAAGGAAATTTTAAGAACATTCTAAGTTTTCCCTTTAGAAGCTTTCTGAAAACCACCCCTGGGTAAGATTCCCAGGTTACTTGGAATGTTTTTTTCCTCCTAGCAGATTCCAGCAATTTAGACGTACAAAGTACATGGTCTCAATCAGACTTGAGTTGTTCCCACCTGAGTTCTGCTAAGTAGGGGGATAATTGCTGGTATAATAACACCCACACTCTCATGCTTTTCTGTCATGTCATGTCCTCTACACAGGTGACAGAATTGTGATGTAGGTGCTTTTAAGTATATAAACTGACAGTATCTGATCAACTTGATCCATCAGATGCAGACTGACTATTTACTCACTACTGGAAAATAGGAGGTGTACATAGAGAAACTAGGGTCACTGTCTGGTGAGAACAATGTTATCAGGCGAGGTGATATCGTCCGGGTGGCGAGCCTTTGGAGAGTGACTTATTAATAGAATAGTTAATAGAATAGTTAATAGAATAGAATAGTTAATAGTCTTATTAATAGAAGACTCGCCAAAGGCTCGCCACCCGGACGATATCACCTCGCCTGATAAACTTGTTCTCACCAGACAGTGACCCTAGTTTCTCTATATATCACATGACTGTATTGATCAATGTGAAAGCGTGCAACATTATAACACATGCCAGTATTGCTCAATGTGAACATGGACAACATTATAACACATGCCAGTATTGCTCAATGTGAACATGGACAACATTATAACACATGCCTGTATTGATCAATGTGAACACATGAAACATTATAACACATGTCAGTATTGGTCAATGTGAAAACGTGCAACATTATAACACATGGCTGTATTGATCAATGTGAACGTGGACAACATTATAACACAAGCCTGTATTGATCAATGTGAACACATGCAACATTATAACACATGCCTGTATTGATCAATCTGAACATGGACAACATTATAACACATGCCTGTATTGATCAATGTGAACACATGAAACATTATAACACATGTCAGTATTGGTCAATGTGAAAACGTGCAACATTATAACACATGGCTGTATTGATCAATGTGAACATGGACAACATTATAACACAAGCCTGTATTGATCAATGTGAACTTATGCAACATTATAACACATGCCAGTATTGCTTAATGTGAACACGTGCGACATTAAAGCACATGCCAGTATTGATCAATGTGAACACATGCAACATTATAACACATGCCTGTATTGATCAATGTGAACTCATGCAACATTATAACACATGCCAGTATTAATCAATGTGAACATGGTCAACATTATAACACATGCCTGTATTGATCAATGTGAACACATGCAACATTATAACACATGCCAGTATTGATCAATGTGAACTCATGCAACATTATAACACATGCTAATATTGATCAATGTGAACCCATGCAACATTATAACACATGCCAGTATTGATCAATGTGAACATGGACAACATTATAACACATGCCTGTATTGATCAATGAGAAGGCTTGCAACATTATAACACATGCCTGTATTGATCAATGTGAAAACGTGCAACATTATAACACATGCCTGTATTGATAAATGTGAATATGGACAACATTATAACACATGCCTGTATTGATAAATTTGAATATGGACAACATTATAACACATGCCAGTATTGATCATTGTGAACACATGCAACATTATAACACATGCCAGTATTGATCAATGTGAACATGGACAACATTATAACACATGCCAGTATTGATCAATGTGAACACGTGCAACATTATAACACATGCCTGTATTGATAAATTTGAATATGGACAACATTATAACACATGCCAGTATTGATCATTGTGAACACATGCAACATTATAACACATGTCTGTATTGATTAATGTGAACATGGACAACATTATAACACATGCCAGTATTGATCAATGTGAACATGGACAACATTATAACACATGCCAGTATTGATCAATGTGAACATGTGCAACATCATAAAACATGTCAGTATTGATCAATGTGAACACGTGCAACATTATAAAACATGTCAGTATTGATCAATATGAACTTGGACAACATTATAACATATGTCAGTATTGATCAATGTGAACATGTGCAACATTATAACACATGCCTGTATTGATCAATGTGAACACATGCAACATTATAACACATGCCAGTATTGATCAATGTGAACATGGACAACATTATAACACATGCCAGTATTGATCAATGTGAACATGTGCAACATTATAAAACATGTCAGTATTGATCAATGTGAACACGTGCAACATTATAAAACATGTCAGTATTGATCAATATGAACTTGGACAACATTATAACATATGTCAGTATTGATCAATGTGAACATGTGCAACATTATAACACATGCCTGTATTGATCAATGTGAACACTTGCAACATTATAACACATGCCTGTATTGATCAATGTGAACACGTGCAATATTTTAACACATGCCAGTATTGATCAATGTGAAAACGTGCAACATTATAACACATGGCTGTATTGGTCAATGTGAAAACATGCAACATTATAACACATGCCTGCTTTGATTAATGTGAACTAGTGCAACACTATAACACATGGCTGTATTGATCAATGTGAATGCATGCAACATTATAACACATGGCTGTATTGATCAATGTGAACAAGTGCAGCATTATAACACATGCCTGTATTGATCAATGTGAACATGGACAACATTATAACACATGCCTGTATTGATCAATGTGAACACATGCAACACTATAACACATGTCAGTATTGATCAATGTGAACATGGACAACATTATAACACATGTCAGTATTGATCAATGTGAACATGGACAACATTATAACACATGCCTGTATTGATCAATGTGAACATGGAAAACATTATAAAACATGCCAGTATTGCTCAATGTAAACACTTGCAACATTATAACACATGCCTGTATTGATCAAAGTGAACACATGCAACATTTGAACACATGCCAGTTTTGATCAATGTGAACACATGCAATATTTTAACACATGTCAGTATTGATCAATGTGAAAACGTGCAACATTATAACATATGGCTGTATTGATCAATGTGAATGTATTCAACATTTTAACACATGCCAGTATTGATTAATGTGAACATGTGCAATATTTTAACACATGCCAGTATTGATCAATGTGAAAACGTGCAACATTATAACACATGGCTGTATTGGTCAATGTGAAAACATGCAACATTATAACACATACCTGTTTTGATTAATGTGAACTAGTGCAACACTATAACACATGGCTGTATTGATCAATGTGAACGCATGCAACATTATAACACATGCCTGTATTGATCAATGTGAACAAGTGCAACATTATAACACATGCCTGTATTGATCAATGTGAACATGGACAACATTATAACACATGCCTGTATTGATCAATGTGAACACATGCGGCACTATAACACATGTCAGTATTGATCAATGTGAACATGGACAACATTATAACACATGTCAGTATTGATCAATGTGAACATGTACAACATTATAACACATGTCAGTATTGATCAATATGAACATGGACAACATTATAACACATGCCTGTATTGATCAATGTGAACACATGCAACATTATAGCACATGCCAGTATTGATCAATGTGAACATGGACAACATTATAACACATGCCTGTATTGGTCAATGTGAACATGGACAACATTATAAAACATGCCAGTATTGCTCAATGTGAAGAAGTGCAACATTATAACACATGCCAGTATCGATCATTGTGAACATGGACAGCATTATAACATATGCCTGTATTGATCAATATGAACACATGCAACATTATATTACATGCCTGTATTGATCAATGTGAAGAAATGCAACATTATAAAACATGCCAGTATTGATCAATGTGAACATGGGCAACATTATAACACATGCCAGTATTGATCAATGTGAACATAGACAACATTATAAAACAAGCCAGTATTGATCAATATGAACACATGCAACATTATAACCTATGCCTGTATTGATCAATGTGAACAAGTGCAACATTATAACACATGGCTGTATTGATCAATGTGAACGCATGCAACATTATAACACATGCTAATATTGATCAATGTGAACACATGCAACATTATAACAGATGTCAGTTTTGATCATGGTGAACACATGCAACATTATAACACATGGCTGTATTGATCAATGTGAACACAATCTATCTGCGTTATCAAGCTTTATATTAAAACACGAGGACTGGTATTCACAAAAATCTTAAGTCAAAACTTGAATTTATTGCTTGACTCAAGTCAAAAATTTGTGCAGCTCATAATGTTATATATATATACTGCAATTTGAAGCATAATCCACGTTTTCTTAGTGATTTTAGCAGCTTTTACATAATTGTGTAAGGCTGTGTAAAATACTTATCAAACCTTTTTCAAGATTTTAAAAAATGTCTTAGTTTTCTGCTAAGATGCTTTGTGAATACCACAACTAGAGCTTTGTAATAGATCTAAATTACGCTATATGCCCAGTGCTGATACGATGTGCAATCACATGACCATTGAAAGGCGTGCACTGGACACACACATTCTGATCACCTCGGCCTTTATGCATTGCAATAGTATATTTACCGGAGACAAACGCAAATGGCCGAGATGTCACGATTGTGATCACACATTCAAGATATCGTGACCATTGAAAGGCGTACACAGTCACGAACTTGTGAGGTAAGTTAATAGGTTCGTCTTTGTCATCAATAGTGCTGTACAATAAACTCACAGTACACAATTATGTCGCTCTGACAACATTGGACTAGATCAAGCAGATATTTCAAGACAACGGATTTCATGGAAAAATGGGCTTTTCAGCTCAAGGTGAGCATCCGTCGAAAAAACTAGGTCGCCAGGCAAATCAAAGAAAGAGATTACAATGTTTTCCTAGTCTGTATGGAACCATGTCACAATGTGCGTCCCATGTTCGCAGCTGTGTTTTCTGTGGTAAGGAAACAAGTTGACGTTACCAAATCAAAGTAGTCAAGAGGTCGCGTTTTTGACACGATTTTGATGCAACGTGATCAATGTGCATAGATGTGAATGTTAGGTCATGTTTACAAACTGGGTCATCTTGGGCAAACTAAGGACACCAGGCCGAACCATTATCAGGGAAAAACCTTGTGAGCACTCGTTTAACTTAATCTTAACGAGGCTTTCGCAAACTTAGTCATCTTGGGTCAAAAACTAGTGGTCATGTCGTGCATTTTGACTTGCGTATGTAGTGAAATCATGCTTTATAACCTTATTTCGTTGCATCGATAGAGTGAATTAAGCTATGTCCCCTGGACTTCTTTATAACCGAGATTTACCGAGCATGTCGCATTCATGAATGTACACTTGGATTTGCATGTACAAGCGAAGCATTATTTTCTCCTCCCATTCATGCATGTAGCTAGCATTGTGTGCATATATTAATTATATACTCATTGTCAATGAGCTTTTAAAAGTACTTATTGTCAATGAGCTTTTAAAAGTACTAATTGCAAGATTTTTTGTGAATGAAATAGCAATAACACAGTCCACTATTACATGTCACATTATCCAACTCACAAATTTATAGTTTCAATATTGACGTAGGTGGTAGTTGATCTATGATGGCATTAACAGTGCGTTGACCAGTAGTACAAGTCAAGGAACGAAATCACGTGTCTTTATGACCGCATTTAACTGTAATTGAAACAATGCTCGATTTATATCCAATTAAACTTACCTTAGCATGTCGGTCGTTCATCGCCGTCCACAGATACTGGACAGTCACACCAAATCAAAGCTGTTCACTAAATCGTATGTAAGTAATGATATCTGGTGTCCGCCGGAACAACACTCACAATGCTGATCTAGAACACCACTGCAAGAAACGACCAGGGGTAGTATTCAATATTCACCTTATTTGACTTAAAGATAAGGACAATCAATCAGATCACACCGTATTAAACTATTGGTCAGCAACAGGCGATATGATTGGCTATCCCTATTCTCCAATTAAATAAGATCAATATTGAATACCACCCCTGAGAATGATTATACATTGTAATTATAATTATCTCTTTGTGGTCGCCACTGATAAGCATTAAGCGTTAGTGTATTTCTTTATTTCATTAATATACACCAAAAAGCAAAGAAATGAAGAAAATATTTACAAAATCTGTCATTTTGCATAACAGGGGCACCTATCATATTTATATATTAAAACGTACTTGTGGGTTATTACTGTTTAGGACCGGTGGGCATAAGTTGCCATTGGCCTAGGTTAGTTGAACAGCGAGAAGGCCACTCCCGGTGTTCGGTATAGTGTGCCAATATCTACTTGATTCTCGATTGACCGGCCCTGTTGTTTTTAGCTCACCTGTCACAAAGTGAACTTTTGTGATCACTCTTCGTCCGTCCGTCCGTCAACAATTGGGTTGTGTCCTCTCTAGAGGTCACAATTTTGGCTTAATCTTTATGAAACTTGGTCACAATGATCATCTCAACAAAATCTAGGTCAAGTTTGATATTGGGTCATCTGAGGTAAAAAACTAGGTCACCATGTCAAATTATAGAAAAACCTTGTGTCCTCTCTAGAGGTCACAATTTTGGCTTAATCTTTATGACACTTGGTCACAATGATTATCTCAACACAATCTAGGTCTAGTTCGATATTGGGTCATCTGAGGTCAAAACTATGTCACTAGGTAAAATTATAGAAAAACCTTGTGTAGTCACTAGAGGTCACAATTTTGATCTAATCTTTATAAAACTTGGTCACAATGATCACGTCAAAAAAAGCTAGGTCAAGTTTGATATTGGGTCATCCGGGGTCAAAAACCAGGTCACAAGGTCAAATCATAGAAAACCCTTGTGTAGTCACTAGATGTCGCAATTTTGACCTAATCTTTATGAAACTTGGTCACAATGATCATCTCAAGAAATTCTAGGTCAAGTTCGATATTGGGTCATCCGGGGTCAAAAACTAGGTCAGAAGGTCAAATAATAGAAAACCCCTTTGTAGTCACTAGAGGTAATAATTTTGACCTAATCTTTATGAAATTTGGTCACAATGATCATCTCAGCAAGATCAAGGTCAAGATTTATATTAGGTCATCCATGGTCAAAAACTAGGTCACTTGGTCAAATCATAGAACAACCTTGTGTAGTCACTAGAGGTCACCATTTTAGCCTCATCCTTATGAAACTTTGTCACAATGATTATTTAAACGCAATCTAGGTCAAGTTTTATATGTGTCATCCTGGGTAAAAAACTAGGTCACTAGATCAAATCATAGGAAATCCTTGTGTAGTCACAAGAGGTCACAATTTTAGCCTCATCTTTATGAAAATTGGTCACAATAATCATCTCAACAAAATGTAGGTCAAGTGTGAGGTCACTAGGTCAAATCACTTGCATGCACTACGACAGGTGAGCGACCTAGGGCCCTTTGGGCCCTCTTGTCTTATTAATTTTATTATTGAGTTAGTCTTTCAGTGAGGTTTAAGTCAATCTTGATATCCATAACAATCGATTGTAGTGTGATGTATGTCGTCACATTGATACTTGTTATTTGCATATCCCGTTGGGGGGGGGGGGGGGGGGGGGGAGGGGGTGTTGTTGCTATAGTCCTGTGATCTCGTTCGTTCATACTTCACATTGCTTAGCGATGACAACATATGTAACGTTAGGTTTGAATCCCACTGGGTTCGACCCCTCCTCCAGACGGTCAAAAATAGAAATGCGTTTCAGTATTTCCCACCCAACATAACTAAAATTACTAACAGTCGGACGAGACGTTAAGCGAGGTCCCGTGTATGATGCTTTACATCGGCACGTAAAAGAACCAGGGATGCTTCTGGAACTGGGGCATATTCCAGGGGCGGATCCAGGATTTGGCGTTAGGGGGGCGTACATTCATGTATTGATACCCCCCCAAGAAAATGCGCGAGCGTAGCGAGCAAGAAAAAAATGTATCTCTGAGAAGCATTCCACACAATTTCGTTCTTTATCTTAAAATATTCATTGATAAAGTTAATGTGAGAGCAAGGCGAGCAAGAATATATGAATTATTTATTTGAGCAGCATATCCCTCATACTCATTGCCTACTTGACAACATTAACTGATAGTGGTTGTGCGAGCGCAGCGAGCAAGAAAAAATGCAATTATCTATTTCAGCAGCAAACACCACATCCTTATTACTTGGTTATATTCACTGATGTAGTAATTGTAAGAATTAGAAAAAAACATCAGTGTTTATCTGAGCAGCATACCCAACCAACTCATTGGTAAATCAAAGCTTGGCGGCTTTCATTGAATTTACGTAGTTCTACAGCGAGCGAAGCGAGCAAGAACATTCGTTGTTTATATGAGCAGCATAGCCAGGACTAACGATTATCGACTGGATAATATTCACTGATATATATATATAGCTTCTGTAAATTCGTCACGAAGAAAAAATGCAATGTCTATCTGAGCAGCATACTCTGCGAACTCCAGGGCTTCAGTTTTGTTTAAGGGGAAATGTGAAATACTTCGGATCCAGCGACTAGGGAGACCAGTGGCTTTCTGCTTCGTGACTTTTTAAATATAACCACGGAATTCGTCAGATGCATTTTGAGATATCTTATTTTTAGCTCACCTGATCACGAAGTGCTCACTGGTGAGCTTTTAGGATAGGTGGCTGTCCGGCGTCCGTCGTCGTCCGTCGTTGTCCGTCGTCGTCCGTCGTCCGTCAACAATTCCTTTAAATGACTTCTTCTCCTAAACCAATTGATGGAATTTAACCAAATTTCACAGGAATGATCCTTGGGTGGTCCTCTTTCAAAGTTGTTCAAATGGTTCTGGTTAATTTATTAATTAGGTCACAGGAGCTAAAAATAGATTTTAAAAGTGAAAACTTAAAAAATCTTCTTCTCTGAAACCACAGGGCCTACAGCTTTGATATTTTGCATGAAGCTTCATCATGAGATCCTCTACAAAGATTGTTAAAATTTTGCCCCTGGGGTCAAAACTGCACCCGTCCCGGGGGTCACTTGTTTTGCAATAGAGTTATAGAGAGAAATCTTTGAAAATCTTTTCCTCTGAAACCACAAGACCTACAACTTTGATATTTTGCATGTAACATCATAATTATTGGGGTCCTCTAACAAGATTGTACATATTTTACCCCCATGGGGTTAAAATAGCCCCCTACCCCAGTCACTATGTTATTGTAGAAAACTTTGAAAATCTTCTCTTATACCACAACGCAGACTCCCACTGACCTCACCTTTAGATAAGAAATAATGTTGGATATTTCTTTCTTGCTGACATTAATGACTTTTCAATGAGATATACTAAACCCTGACTCTGGTATCTGAATTCAAACATGTGTAGACCATCTGGTCATTTGTTCAGTCAGTAGGAGAAGTTTATTGTGTGTTCAGCTAGTTAATGGTCAGTTATGTCACCTTACAGTTATGCTAGCATATCAGGTTACATGAGCCTGCCAGGTATTACAAGACTAGATAATCAGGCCCAAAATAAAATGTAGCTATACATGAAAGCAAATTGCTTTATATTTAGATCATCTAACAAATCATTAATGAAAATTATACAATTGTAGTCAATTAAGAAAATTGTATGTTTTACAGTATCAAGCTTGTACCATGTTTGTTAAGCAACCGTTGTCTTATAATTATAATCAATTTGATTATTTCAATCCATTATTTCACAAAATATTATGCCCATAAAGTGTATATATTTGCATACAAGTTAGTTGTGTTTTATATTCTTCCACCAAATATATCCCTCAATCTAAGGCTAACCTTAATAAATTCTTAGGTCGGAGTTACTCTATCTACTCACGAAAATCCCAGCAACATATTTGGCCTTCAGGAGACATTTTTTACTTTAATGAGATTATTAAGTGTTCGTAAAAAATAATTAAAAACATTCCCTACTTACCTACCCGCCTAAACATTTCTGTGTAACTCCAAACAAAGAATTTTTTAAGGTCAGCCTGAGATATTTGGGGTAAATTGCTTTCTACATGTCAGCTGTCTGGTACACTAAATGGTTTCAGATCAATAACTCGAGAACAGTTTGGCCTAAGATCATCAAACTTTGCTTTGAGGTTGGTTATCATCAATAGATGACCCCTATAATGTTTTTTGAGGTCATTAAATAAACAGATAAGGTCATTAACCTTAAACATAATTATCATAGAGGCATATCCTACTATTCCGGAATAATCCGAGAATCAGGATTAGCTGCACTAAAAAAATGAACTTCTATGTAGAAAAAGTTCATTTCTCGACTTAACATCACTCGAATATTACTCAGGTGAGCGATCCAGGGCCTTCTGGGCCCTCTTGTTTAATGAAAATGGCAGGTTTATAAGAAAATCAAGTATTACTGACTTGTCAAACATTTTTAATGTGCAAGAATCTCGGCAATTCTGTAGCCGATGTTTGGCATTATGCTACCAATCAGTCCCATATTTTGTATTTTGCATAGAGCATTAAGTTCACTTAAAAATCCGTTAATTTATTATTGTGTTATTGACGCGAGCGAAAACAAATTGCATATCAATATTGTTCTTACATCCAATCTATGATTAAATTACCTAGGCTCCGGCGATTTTAAGGGGGGGGGGGCGTACGCCGGGTCCGCCCCCCCCCTTGGATCCGCCTATGTATTCTGTATCATGCACTATCCCCCAAGAACTAAAGTGACTAATCTCGCCCATATGGATTTCCGGAGGCGAGGATAAATAAAAGCAAATAAACAAACTACGTATCTATGTGCAATCTATTTAATACTCTACGTGTATTATTTTTTTTATTTCAGGTAATTATCTTATAGCAGACATTTGAAGCTGACGGCATCTGATAAGTACAGCAACTATTGCAGGATGATTGATACAAGAATTCTAGATGTCCCTCACTGTGTGTTGTATTACGTATCAGGTTGTGATATTATCGATAGATGTATACATACTGGAACCTTGGCATGCTCATTCGAATGTTCCGGGTTCGAAATCGATATCATAAATTATTCTAGCTAAACCCACAGGTAACTGTATCATTGATTAAAAAAAAAAAAAAATTTATTAATCATATTGAATTTTAATTTGTTTTTAATCTTAATTAATGATACAGTTACCTGTGGCTAAAACAGATCCCATGATTAATAAACGATATTCATGCTCAACTCAAGGTCGTACTTCAAATGTTTCAAAACAGTATAATATCGTTTGATTTACTGAAATTTTAATGATAGTTGGATAACCTTAAATGCAGCATTCAGATTGTAATATTTTAGAAATAGTAAATATGTTTATGTACCTGTATTATATCATAGAATAAAGTATGGTGGCGAGATCGGGATGCGTAGTCATGATAAATTAAACCGCGAAATTAATCTTGCTTATCACGAGTGATTTAATTAACGCACCCGAACAAGTCACGATTCTTTATTATAGATATAATTAAAGAGTACTTCTTATTTCTATTCTAACAAAGCCAATGTAGGCCTACTGCATTTGCCAGCACAGCAAGACACGAAAGACGTTGCATTATTTTCTTTTTTCGGAACCTTTTCCAGGAAATTAAGTGTCAAATGTTGCACGGTATCGTAAGTTGAGTGTTCTTCAAGTTAAACAGAGCATTCAACAAGTTTATAATCACGTGACTAGGTGTTCGTCTGATTCTTCACCGTCGGAATCCAATTTTCGCTATTGTATTTCACTATGATGTTACTATAAATAGTAACATGTTACTATAAATGGTAACAAATTTGGGATCCGATTTATTTTGGATGATGTCGGATGTTCGGATAGAAGATTTCAAAGTAACGAGGTCTTACTTATACGGTGTTAAATGATGAAAATGCATGTATAAGTGTATTTTTAGTATGGTTGTTCACGATCATTAGCTATTATGTGGTACATAGAAACAATATATGAGTGAACTGGTTAGGAATACTTTTATAATACTAGTACCTAAAATGAACTTCTAAACACAATGTTTCCATTTAAATAATTTTATTCAGTTTTGAACCAAACAATGTTGAAGTAATAAGGTGCTATCACACAAGTTAGACATTTATAATTGAATGTCAATTGATAAAACAGGGTGTCCAAAAAGGAAGTATACAGTTTCAGTGCCTATTTATCAAATCTCCACATGCTGTTTATTGCAAAGAAATCTTGCACATGTGTAGACAAAAAATGTTAGCCTTTTCAGGTACCAGTTTTAAGATAATAACTTGAACACTTTTTAGATTAAAATAAAAATGTCGGAGTAATAATCTTAAAACTCGTTCCAGAAAAACTTGGCGATGGCTGAATGCAGAGGATTGATAAATAGTCACTGAAACTGTAAACTTTCTTTTTGAACACCCTGTAATTTAACATGCAGTACTGTTTGTGCTATATACGTATATGTGTGTAGAATTATACATGTATTTAATATTCGTAATCAATGCAATGTTTGTTAGAACATAATATGTTACCTTATCTGTCTACAGCAGACAGTCTATGGATGCATTATACGTATGCATGTTTAGAACAGACGGCTATTTGAAAATAATGCATTTATTAATGTAATTATATAAATACCACATTGGGATTTAAAATATTATTGATCAGGTGGTTGTTGTATTCAGGTATTCTATAATACAGTTTTTACTGTATGTGTATACTGTTCAAGTGTTTATTTTTAGAAACACTGTGCATGCAGCAAGTATGTCCGCCGTATCGTATTAATGTGAGATATCCATGGGTAGTAAGTACAAAAACTGCAAAAACGCTATTTTGAGAAAACAAGAACACTGTATGAAAACTAACATTACTTTTACTTATGGAAAAACAAGCTTTTTCAATCTCATTTAGGTCAACATGACCTGATCCGATTTTTATGTGACTTTCTATTTATTCTACACATCATTGAAGGGGGTGAGACATCATCAGTTTTTGGTGGTCAAACTTTCTCCTTTCTGATAAGTTAATTCAGTGGACGGGCGTAAATCCTGATCCACTTCATTTTCCTAAGAATATGCCATAGGGATTAAGTGTAATCAGTGATTTCAAGTATTCCCTGAATACATGTACACTTCTTCACTGTAAGGTATACAGATACATTTTCTTAAACAAATGCACTTCTCGTAATGAAAGGGTTGGTGGAAATGTCTTTATTTCGACAAAATTTAATGGTTTATGAACTGTGTCGTATTAATGATATTAATTGGTACACAGTACCAACATTATATCTGCCGGGCCCTGATGTATATTGTAATTTGTAATGCATATTTAAAAATAAAACATGGCGTAGAATATATACATGCAATCTCATTTAAAACTATTTTAAGTAGATCTAGAAGTTTTTGTTTTGTATTGATATGGTTGATTGGTAAAACAAACATTATCTGATGCATTTATTAGTGTCTTGACAACCGATAATTGTTTCGAATTTCGAGGTTGAAGATACTGGTTTCAACGCAGTTCTAGATAATGAGTGTTAGCTTCTTTAAAATACCCGATGGCTTATGTTTTTGACTTTTTTCCAAGGTTCAAAAATAGACCAAGAAAAAACGATTTACAAAAGTATACTTCGAACAGTTTTGCCTCTAATACCATAGAAACCTCGAACAGGTGCATCGGTCCCGACAAAATCACAGCGTATAAACCTGATCACTGTATGACTTATTGGGAGACTTTACAATTTAACTTGTATGACTTTTTGCGAGCGATAGCATCTGTAATTTCTGGTCACTGTATGACTTAATGGAGACAAATACAATTTATCGTTTGCGATAACCGGACGTTGACCCGTTTATACGAAAATAATTATGTACTTGTATGCAGCAGATGGCTTTAACTGTTATCCCAGTCCGAAGGTAGTTCGAGAAATCTTTGGATTATATATGTTGAGATTGAAAATCAGTTTGCTGTCTGATTAGGTTTAACAAAATTGATTTCCACAAACAATATACATGTTGCATATGTAATTATTAAATTGTGTTTATTCATGGCCCGTGTGGGAACATATAGATGAAAGCAGTTATAAGAATTAATTATAGAGTAACCTTTATTTGGAATAAAGGTATGTAACGAAGTGTTTAAAGACTTGTATTATATACAGTATAACATTATGAAATAATTGCTATCTGATTTATGTCGGTTCTCTATGTGAACATTGATATTTCCATTGTCAACATTTGTAACCATATTTCGTTTTTACAAAATAATATTTCGTTATGACTAAAACGATTGAATTGTTTATAAAATAAAAATATAAATTTGAAAATGTCACTTTCTGCACTCCGTATAATTGAGATCATGCAGGCTGTGTGTGTAAGCATTGGTTATACATATACGTATATAACTATTGTACATTGTATATGCATTGATCGTTATTCTGCCAACTATTTAAAATGAAATATCTTGTATTGTGTTATATGTTGCTATAGAATGAATTTGTCACTTTGTCACAATGCTAATTTATTATGTTTTATATATTATGCTTTTATTCGCCCCCATGGTTGTAGTCTGGAACAAACTCATTGTTCTCATATACCATTACCGTACAGGGGGTTATTTCTGCGGGTCAAACTTCTGCGGACAAATATTTTGCGGACAAAATATCTGCGGTTTGCGTCTAAAATATGTCTACATTATTTCTGCTTTTTTTAATGTGAATGTTTTTAACTATGAAATCGTGCGTGGAAATAATCTGCTGATTCTAGTAATTAAACATTTGGAATTCCTTCGGCGGCGACACAGACTTGACCCACAGAAAACACAGACATTGAAATCAGCAGAAATAGAAATCCGCCGAATCAATCCGCTACACGGTGTATTGGACATGATGGATTTATGTACTTAACGTTGCAATAATGGTGGTTTTACTTGACCAATAACTTGTACATAACTTACTCCCACAGGGTATTGACGCATATTATTTTATGCGTGTGCGACCGCCTTATATCTCATATAACCATAGATATGCCATTGGACTAACATTTCACGAAAGAAATAGTAAACACAAGTTGAAATTAGAGGAAAAACGGCGAGGGAGTGTCGTGCTTTATTTGACGGTGCCGGCCAAATTGACATCGGCGAAAAATGGCGTGATGCTGTGACAGTTTTGTTAATTTCTCGCTTAATGTAGACCTGACGATCATTTTGTTTGGTGTTGCTTGCAGATAAATCATATTTCTATCGAATAGCAAGAGGATTTTCTCCATATCTTTGTTTATGTGTGTTTATTACGTTGAAATCAAAGACCACTACAATGTAGCGTTATTTCCCTTTATTCGTATATGAGATATAAGGCGGTTGCGCACGCATAAAATAATATGCGTCAATACCTTGTGCTTACTCCTAGAGGTTTTAGCTACTGTAGAGATCGATGTTGTTGATTTTTTTATTTTTTTTATTTTACATTTTTTGTCCCACATTTGTACACATTTTGTGATAATGAATAAACGAGTAGTCTGAACGTATCAATGTTTTGTTATTATTATGATCAGTCGTAATTTGATGATTCTAGTTCGTGTTTAACAGGTGAGAAAAATGTGTAAACTGACTAAAAAAGATTATATTAGGTCAGACAGGGAAGGTAGCACTCAAGACTCGAAGCAGTACCTCTGCATACGCTTAAAGGGCGAGTTCTTTACCGACTGAACTACCCGACCACACACACAAGTTGCTCCCCGTTAGTAATCAAAAAGATAATTGAAAATCGGAAAGGGAAGGCAGCACTCAACTTAAACAGCCGAGCACAGAAAACATAAAATACATCACTCACCACACTAACACGGCACAATGGCCAACATACAACTGAACAAGAAAATGAACTTAACCGCTGAAAGTCCAAGTTTTAGCTATCAAAAAGTCGAACGTCCAAGTCCCAGCTGTCGGAAAGCTGAATGACCTAGTTCCAGCTATACAAACAGCTGAATGACCTAGTTCCAGCTATACAAAAAGCTGAATGACATAGTTCCAGCTATACAAAAAGCTGAATGACATAGTTCCAGCTATACAAACAGCTGAATGACCTAGTTCCAGCTATACAAACAGCTGAATGACCTAGTTCCAGCTATACAAACAGCTGAATGACCTAGTTCCAGCTATACAAAAAGCTGAATGACCTAGTTCCAGCTATACAAAAAGCTGAATGACCTAGTTCCAGCTATACAAACAGCTGAATGACCTAGTTCCAGCTATACAAACAGCTGAATGACCTAGTTCCAGCTATACAAAAAGCTGAATGACCTAGTTCCAGCTATACAAACAGCTGAATGACCTAGTTCCAGCTATACAAAAAGCTGAATGACCTAGTTCCAGCTATACAAAAAGCTGAATGACCTAGTTCCAGCTATACAAAAAGCTGAATGACCTAGTTCCAGCTATACAAAAAGCTGAATGACCTAGTTCCAGCTATACAAACAGCTGAATGACCTAGTTCCAGCTATACAAAAAGCTGAATGACCTAGTTCCAGCTATACAAAAAGCTGAATGACCTAGTTTCAGCTATAAAAAGCTACATGACATAGCTTAGTCTAAAAACCCGACTTTTAGCTGTCAAAAAGTGTAAGAAATTGAAGAATAACAGAATGGGTATATACACACTACTACATACACCACCTCTTCGAATGATTCACAGGTGCATTCCCTGGAGTGCACATAACCCCCGTGATGGAATCGTTGTCCTTTCTTGTCACATGTCCTAACCATTTCCATCTTCTTTTTACTGGGGGAACCCCAGTATTCGTATAACATGCCATCTCAGAAATCACTACGATTTTAACGATGTAATTTCTCCACAACCAATCCATCCGAGCAAGAAACTAGTTCCAGCAAATATAAACAAATGTCGTCATTTTCAACCATTTTAAAGAAAATTTGTTTATATTAATTGTATTAATTTTCATTTGTTTGTATTGTGTGAACTTTTTGAAAGTTTTTGTCGATGACTTAATGTATTCGTGCGAAAAAAATTCCTACGCGCTGTAAAATGACTAAGGATTATACAGGGGTGATAAAAATGTCACTGTTAAAAGTAACTCGTTGAGCAGACGAAGTTTACATAGTTCATGGTTTTAACATTCATATTACAGTTGAGCTAGAAACTCCTAACCTAACGTGTGCTTAATTAGTTGTCACTATTTACAATAGTTTGCATTTTAGTCGGGAGTCCATACGGAGAAAATGTGACGGGCCATGGCATCGGAGAGTAGAATGTGGCATCCATGCTATATGTTATCTTTAATATGTGTGTAATCTGAAACGGCCGGATGCCATCCGTGATTTTGCCTCGTTTTCTCAGAATTAGGTCAAAGGTCAAATGAGTGCATTGTTTATATAACTCACTCAAAATTTCATTATATCTCAGTCAGTTTTCGGTCAAAATTTATAAAAATGGTATCAAAATGAAGCTAATGCACTGGCCTATCAATAAAAATTACTTTTTACAAATCTTTGCATCTGTGTACTCATGAATATTGATGAGAACACCTAAAATTAGCAATATTTTTTATAAAAAATCGTCATGTATGAACAATATATTAGTTATAATGTCGTCATTTTTGCTATTTGGAAGCCTAAATGATTTTTATTTAAAGGTGATATACTAAGCTATTGATATGTTAACTGGTTACTTACCTTCTCATTCATTTAAGGGCACACGTTTGCTTAAAGTGGGTGGGGGTAAAATGACACATGAACCCAAACTAACACATTAGTATCAAAAGTAATACAGATAAGTGATATATGTTTGCATTGATTTAAATGGGATTACAAGTAACAACTATTATATTGGTTTTGGAATGTACCAATTTATTTATAATAGGTCAACATTCATTAAAGGAGGAATGAGCTACCTACACGTAGGCCTACACGTGAGCTGCAACTCATAATTTCGAGTTTAGTGTGATAAAAGAACAAACATAAAATTACACATGTATGTATAAAAAGATGATGATAAACATAATGATATTGCAAGTTGTTCATATACTCTACATATTCCTTTGTAAAAGCATAAAAATGGGTGGGAACGGTTCTTTTTAAAGCACGAAAACTGGTATATATTATTATAATTCCATACAACAACAGATTGATATTTTCATTCATGTCGTGTTTAAATTAGAATGAATATAGAGTTAACGCATGCTTTTCATGTTATAACATCTACAGACTACCGTAAAACGGCGGATACCATCCGTGGGAGCTTTGATCATTAAATACAAGGTGCATATACCCCCTTAAGTGCTAAAGACAATAACGTTCTTGGCAGTTTTAAACTATGAATCTAAATAGCAAACGCCACAACTCATTCATAAAAATAGTGTATATATGTACAAAGGACTAGGGAAGTTAAAATGTCAAAGGGTGTCTGAACAGCTGAACTACTGAAAGCAGCCCTCGAATATTAGTACCTTAACTTTTTTTTAACTTCTTGGCGGAAGCATTTCAAGCCTTGTTTTATAGAGCATCATCAACAAGCTTGTACAACTGTCTGTCTGTCTCATCTGAATGTACGTCTCTTCTAATATCCAACAGAAGGTCATATCTTTTCCAGCAGAAGAATAGTTTCACATCCCGTCAAAGAGTGGAACCCCACACTGATACGGTGGTCGTTTGGGGACATGTTCTGAGAATTATATGTGCAGTATACAGTTTGGTTTTCTTTGATGGCACGGCTATCATACAGGCTTAAATATTTGAACGTCCCAGATGGTGATTCTATATACAAAAATGTACATCTATATCATGACATCCGATAATTAATTTAATACCCTTCATACTCTTCTTTAGCAAGTATACAAACTAGGTTTGACTACAAATCAACACCAAAGAGACACAAGTCATACTTCAGACCATTTGCTGAAGACTTAGACATTGATCAGGTTGCAACATTATACACTTAACCGACAAATATAGCGAACCTTCTTTGATCAGCATTATATAGATTTCGTCAAATTTGGAAAAACTCAACAGTACAACCGAAAAACTAAGTTGCTAATCTGCGAATCTATCAAGCAAATTTAAGCTAACATGAAGATACTCATGAACTGTCAAGTTTCCACAATGGCTGCCTGCGACAAATCTGATAAATAGTTTGGCCAAAATATTTTTAACATAATATATCTTGACAAATTCACCTGTATCATTCAACAACTACATGTATTATCAGACGTAGGCTTCCGGTGGCTTGGACAATTCCCCAGAATGGATGTCGGGGCTATGCCAAGGTACACAATGCAAACTTATCAGCGATGACACATTTGTTTATGTCTCTTGATACTCCCAATTTTCTTGCAGAACCTGATCCCAACACCTCCCGAAGCCTTTAATTTCCGTCGGGAGTAAACCATCGAGACAGTAGGGCAGACGCATAACGTCAGGACCACACCGGGAGTCATCCGATGTCTCCCGATACACCGAAGGACTTCCCTGAGACACATGGGATCCTAGACGCCTTCTAAGGTCTTAAATCAATCGGGAGTACATCCTCGATGAAGAGGAACTGACGCATAACGTCTGGAACACATAGAGAGTTTTTGCAATGCATACCGATACTCCTTGATTTATCATGATTCCTCCTTATGTCACAACTTGTCTGATGAACTCCCCGATACTTCCCCTAGACCACGAGGAACCTTTTTACAATGCCTCCTGAATCTCCATCGGGAGTTTATCCCCTAGACAAAGACATGCCCAGTGGGCCATAGGCTTCAAGCGTCTCAATTGATACCTCGTGGCATTAGAGACCAAGAACAAGACTGAAACGCGCAAGGCGAAGACCAATAGAGTTAGAACCTGAGGAAAAACGGAATCAATGTAGAGAACGGAATGATGAGTAAGTAAGGCATCCTTGCTTGAAGCATCCAAAGCATGAAAATGACCCTCATATCTTTTGATGACTTTTGGTATACTTCGCGTCTTTTCGTTGTCTTCAGTACATTCTGTACATTCTGGTAGCTTTCTCTTACAGCAAGCTCGTACTCTCTTAGAAACGTATCTGACCTTGTTTGCAAACTAAAGGAAAGTAACTTAGCAATATCGACTTTGGTTTTACTCATTAGCAAGATGTAATCGTTTGATTGTGGCGGGTATACTAGTATCATGACCAGATATAATTCGACGCATCATACGACTTTTTCTACCTCGTTTGCTTCCAAGTTGTGCTGTCTTTATTGATGAGCTTATGATTTGTAAAGTCATAATAGAACGTTCAAAAAGGGTAGTTACTCATATGTGCATTCAATACCGTCGTATGCATCATTACTTACTACACACTGCTACTGATTAAAACAGCAACAAACTGTATTAACTAAGGCTTTATAAACATTATGAAAGTAAGGACAAGTCAGGGTACGAAAGAAATGAACTGCAATATACATGCAACTAAAAGAACATACGCATACCCGAAAGTTTGTAAACAAATACCAACTTATTAATTGAGAGGTTAATAAACCAGGCGACATCTTACGTTGACGGCACTATATATTGTCTTTGATTGGAATTGGTGTAATTTGTAATAACGGTAGTAACTACTGTGGTTTGCCGATGATTATAAGAATAAATAATACTGTTCTAAACGTCATGCAAAACAAATATTGTGTAATGAGACGTATGTATTGCATTTTGTATAAAAATTAGAAGACACTGCTTGTTTATCACTCAGAAATAGATCCTTATATCTACGCTATTTGTCACACATGTTCAATAGATTATCAATATTAATATATATGCAAATGAGTAAATTAGCATAATATTTAAGTAAATCAAAATCAAACTCCACAAATATATCATATTTGGATATAAGGAATATGTTTAATGAGTGTTTAATGTTGATTTTGACTGTATTGAGATTTTTACGTTCTGGTTTCAATTTACCCCACCCACCTTTGGCGGCTATTCCCGGTGGAATTAAATTATATTTATCTATAAAATATACATTTCACGAAAGCTCTATGTCTTCTTATGATTTTGGTACAATTTGGATAATTAAATAATAGAAATAGGGAAGATATGGTAAACATTTGTCAACTATACACGTAGATTTTGAACGAAAATTTACCAATTTTTGACATCCTCATTAATATTCATGATTATGCAAATGCGATAATTTGCATAAAATCATTGCAAATGAAAGACCAATTCGTTGGCTTCATTTGGATACCACTGTGACCATTCTACCTGTAGAATTGACCAAGATATGGTGCAATTTCAAGTTGATGTATGCTATATGCACTTAATTGACCTTTGACCTCTTTTAGGACCTTCACAGAGGTTTTTGCGCGTGGCATCCACCCAAACCATAGACAACTGGTATTGGGCAATTCAAATACGGTATTGAAACACTTCTACTAAAAAATGCCATGGACCATGAAAAATAAGCGACTTTTGTCCTGATGGACTCCCAACTATTTGCTGATAGTATTGATCCACGTTTCATCCATTTACTTACCAGAGATCTTCAGCTAAATATTTTGAGTCTACCGCTAGAACAACCCTTTTCCCAGCGTTGTTACATAAATAGTTCCCCGCCGAAAACCGAGGCCATATCAGTAAGTTGTGTTTCGTCCCAATCTTTTTCGTTCGCGCTATTCGTACTCTATCAAGTTCGTATGCAGGTAGAGTTATGGAAAAAAGTTACTAGTTTTTTATCATTTTCTTGCGCCCATGTAAATAGTATTGATCGACGTTTGAACCATTAAGTTCCCTCAGATCATCTGCAAAAAAACCAGCATCTGTCGTTATTTACTCTTGTCCGAGCGCCGAGCTGTGTATACAATTTTCCCACCGAAAGTCTAGACCATAACGCGTATTTACGTTTCGACCCCTGTTTTATTAGTTCTCACTAATCATACCCTGTCCGGTCGTTTTATAATTTATATTTGCAATTGAAGAGTTGTGGAATTATGACTTTGTGTAGTTATTAGACACTGGATTTTTATTTTATTATCCTCGGCCTCTATTATCCTCGGCCGAGGGTATATTGGAATGCCAAAATAAAATTGACTATGGAGGAGCACGTGACCACATGTCAATGCCTGATTGGCTAATGTGTCAGTCTGACTTAAGGTGGGTCTAGACAGTACATTTTGGTTTAAAAATGTACTGTGTAGTTACATGTAGTATACATTTGTTGTACTTCTACCACACAGTTTCTGGAGATGTACCGTCTAGACACATCTTCACGAATTCGGCAATCCTCTGCTGTAAATGGTCTCAATGTTTGAATCACGACAGGGGGTCTGCTTTGTTATGTTTGAAAATTGTTAGGCCAAAATAATTTATCGAGTGTTTCCACGTTGATTAGGTAGTATTACCAGTATTCTAACCAACAAGCGGTTTCAGCCATATACACATAGAGGAAATCATGGTGTGCACGAATTATCGATAAAATACAGCAACGACTGACAACTGCAAATAAGCCGTTCGATGAAGAACGTAGTGCTATTGTTATAACGTCTTTTTGTAATATCCAATGCGGAATATTGGCTATATTAGAATCGAATTAATAAACATGTACCTGTGTTTTATCTATAATTAAGCTTGTTCAGGTGCGCATCCAAACTAGTGACTGCGCTTTATTCTACGATAAAACACATGTACACATTCATTATTTCTTAAGTAAAGTTACTTTTGTAAAAACTGGTCTCGCCGAGGAAAACTATTTGACTTGTATTCTTTTGGTTTACTACCATCAGAATAATTCGCGCGGAAACGTTTTAGCAAAATTTAATGTTTCTAACTTTTTATTCTATTCATTACGCGAGTCTGACCTGCAATAAGGTAAGTGTTGATGTCCACGGGCACATTCGATGTTTGATAATTCATTTAACGAGCATCTTATAATGTGAGTAAAACACGGAAATCACGGTGAATAGAACACACACTGTGATATACATGTATTACTCTGAACTAGGGTATTGCCTTCATGAGTTATAGTATTGTGACGGATCCGTTGTGGTGTGATTTAAATGAGTCAGTTGCTATTGCGTCTCAGAAACCTTGTCACAATAATTATTCATATCTTTTTTGAAATTCATTATCATTAAAGGTGAAAATATTACCAAGAATTGCGATTTCGCCCAGCATCAGTACTTCAGTACTTTAATTAAGAGTATCCTTCCCATATCGTATTGTCTGCATCGGCTTAAGAGTTCTTCATTGGAGATTGTTCTTGGCCACTGCAAAGAAGACCAACCTATCCTCGCATTCCTCAGGAGAAACCTGATTATTTAAATTTGTAAATTTAAAGCTTTATATATCAGGTATAAGTGTTGTGCTTGAGACTCGTTTTTGTGAATGTGATCAAAGGACATTAACACATATATAACATTTATGGAACGCTTTAACGAGATGTGGAGTTGAAATTTGTACGCATTAAAATGTTATTATTTTATTGTTAGCATACAGGTATGCAATACATATCTACAGTAAAACCCCTTTTTGACCACAGGTTTTATAAAATTTATGTTATCTTAAAAAAGTTCATTTGACGGGAAATTAACCAGACAGTCACTGAGTGCATTACGTTTCAATAAACATTTCATTAATACTGGTGTTATTTTGAATATACATTTATTTACATAATAAGAAACTAGCTAGCTTCAATATTTTAAAAATCTGTCCATAAATAAGAAAATCAACCCCTGAAATCACTTCTCTTATCTTGTTTAAAATAGGATTGTCGTTTTTATTGAATTCACCTTAGTTTTCGACTGTACACCGTGATAGTTTCATTAGTACCAATGCACCTTTCTAAGATTACATAAATTTTATAAAAACAAGAGATGTTTGTAAAGCATGTATATCCACATGGCAGCGCAACAGTCTGAAATGGTAAAGGTGACAGTGACCTTGACCATTAACCAACTGACCTCAAAATCAATTTGGGTCATCTATTGTTGCAGGTCAACCTCAATGTAAAGTGTTAAGATCTTGGGGCACTTTAGCGTTCTTGAGTCTACCGACCAACCGATGTACTGACGGACCGACCGACAGACTTGTGCAAAGCAATATACGCCCTCATCAAAGATGGGGGCATAAAATATATATATTTTTTACCCTTTATCAATTACACAGTTACCTGTAATTTTGACCACATTGAAAGACCATTTCAGTTATTCGATTTGGCTTTCCGGTAAAATAGTGCGCACGCACTGTGACTTTAGACAGATGATTCAGGGGACCATTAACATAGGTTTGATTATGTGTACATCATATTAAATTATGACACATCGCTGAATATTCATTAGATCATTAAACGTATGACATTATATATTATAATGCATATAATGATTACAGAAAGCATAAATCATGCACTAGCAACTTGTTATTTTCGATAAGTAGGGACGCATTAAAGTAGTAGCATTGTTCGCAAGAATTCATTATGTCATGAAAAAGTAGTTTATTTAACGAAACGTCGAAAACATAGACAATGTGAAATTTATTTAAATCCTTGCTAGTATATTGAAACCATTTGGTGGACGTGTGTTTATGTGCATATTTTCCGCTAGGTAATCACAATTATAAACGCTATTTATTTTGTTTGTATTTCGCCGACCTTTAGAAAACATTTGTGTCTTACGGCGTGTTGATCACATGCTCAGGAAGGCACATCAACGTCCGTCTGTTACAATTGGTTGCACAATTTTGCAGTTTAATTTGTTTAAAATATTCAGAATAAAAAAGTGAAAGTGTGGCCGCTACCCGTTTGCAAATTTTGGAGACACCTTTTCCAGAAAGTCGTATGTCTGTTGATCATAAATGAGTTGTTTGTCATTGGCTAGGGGCACATTGGGGGCGTTTGTAAATAACAGACTAGGCCTACCCATTAGTATGTGTTATCTGGTTGTTCTTTTACTTTACTTATACGTATACTGATAACACGAATGAAAGCATCTTCGGAACGAGTTTTGATAAGCCTGCTCTTCAATTAGGCAATTATTCGAATGTCGTTTGTTACTCGCCTGTATGTTACTTAAAGTCACATGATTACACTTACAAGTAGGTACATTTTGTATGTAGTCGAAAAAACGCGAACACTTCATTACTAAGCTGTGTGAAAAGGGATTATATTAAGTCAGACAGGGAAGGCAGCACTCAACTTAACCAGCCGAGCACAGAAAACACTGAAACCACACAAAGCACTGAAAACACGGCAACCCGTCCCGAAAGTCTGCCGCCTAAGCCAGTCAAACTAAAACGGAACGAGAGCCATGTGGCGGGAAAACAACAACCGGACACCACACACCACAAGGACAATCTACAACACATATATAGTGTACATGCGATTTTGAATGGCACATACAATATGAACAAAAGGCACAAAGGCGAAATATTTTTGTATTTTTGTATTTTACTATAAAGTGGACAATACTTACATAGAGGAAGGTTGACCAAAGGGCTTCCGCCTTGGTACGGACAGCGACAAATGTCACTGGGGGCTTAAACGTTTTACAGTGCACCAAACCTCACACTTACCCAATAGACAACATTATAGCACATTACAGTGTAAATAAAAGTTTCCCGCCATGTAATGCCCTCTAACAAAAAGGGCCACATTGACAGGTAATAAAAGAATGTAAAACATGAAACATTATATAAATAACGTCCATCGAGTAGCACAGAAAGTACTCAATAACCTATCAGAAGTCAGAGCAACAAGAGAGCAAAACATTTAAGGGTACGACAAGACAATGTAACAGACATGCATCAATGCCAGCCGTCCAAAAAGGCTTGAGGTTAGGCATTTCATAGAGTCTGTATATTGTCCGGTCATCGCACCATGAACTAGGAAGCATAATGGCGAGCTGTAAATGGACCCACTACTAAGCATGCAGTCCTTTGCAAAATTAAAGGGTCATATCCTCTACTCAGAAAACGTTTTATAATCTTGATAAACACATAATGAAAGTGACTATGACCCAAAACCTTTCGAAATTTGTAAAGCACATCACCATAAAATTCAGGCTGAGACAGACCTTGTCGCAGAAGTGTCTTTAAATTAATACCATATTTAGAAATTAGATCTGAATTACGCCTATAAAATTTTGCAAAAGTTTTACGAAGTTTATGGAAGCGATAGCCTTGTTGCAGTAACGTATTAGTAGTACAAAGATTTCGAGTATTAAAGTATTCCACTCGAGAACAAGCTCTGGCAAAACGGATTAATTGAGAAGCGTAAACACCATATGAAGTTGACCGTGGAACATCTCCATCCAAGTCTGGGTAATTTACAGTATCGAAATTAAAATCACCTCTCTTGTCGTAAATTTTACTAACAATTTGACCTGCTTCTATTGCAAGATCGCGGTCTAGGAATGATGCGTGTGTATCGGATGAATTAGCTTTGTTTAGTGTTAACTCGTCAGGGTAATTTCTATGATATTATTCGAAAAGTAAGGATTATCAATATTTAAAATGTCATCAAGGTATCGGGAAGTATTATTAAAAGCTGTAATTTCATCAGATTGGTGTTCGGGAGACAATTTTAACATGAAATCGCGTTCGTAACAGTATAAAAACCGATCTGCGACAAGAGGTGCGCAATTTGTTCCCATTGGAATACCGATAATGTGTCTATAAATGGTAGTGCCCAGCCTAACAAAAATGTTATTAAGAAGAAATATAAGGGCTTCACAAACATCGCTGCAGGTCCACATAGTATATTTATCCAATATAGTGTTAGTAAAAAATGCTTTAGAATAGTTACACGCTAGAAAAGTAGTCTTTTCTCTACCAAATGTCTTCTCTACCAGCGATATTAATTTGTCTTAGATACGAGCATGTGGCAGCATAGTATATAATGTAGAAAAATCATACGTACTAAGAGAAGAAACATCTTGTTTCTTTTGAATTTTGTCAAGAATAACTCCAGAATTTTTAACAGACCAAAATAAATTAATAACCGAATTTTCAAAAGTCTTTTCACTTTGGACATGAACTTTTATACCAGTTAAACATGAAGTTAGTAACTTAGAAATATTTGTATTTGTGCAAGAACTAGAATTAGAAATAAAACGAGCTTTGTAAGGGGTCTTATGTAGTTTAGGAATCCAATACATAGTTGGTAGTTTGTGTTGGTCTTCGCTAATACTAGTTTTAAGTGCTTCGCAGCTAGTTGTATAAAGATCCACTATGTCGCTCTTAGAAAACAGTGTTGGCGTAAAAGCATTGGTAGAGGAAAGTTCATTAGATAAAACGTTAACATAATGTATTCGTCAAATGATAATGATATTATCAGAAGCTTTATCAGCAGGAACCAATACGAAATTATTATGAAAAGTTTGTATGTCTGATTTCAACTGGCGAAAAGACGATCTTGACTTAGGGGGTAAAAGTGTAGGATTAGACTGGTAGAACTGAATGCGTTTTTCCATTATATTTAAAAATGCTCGTTTCTAAAATGATAATGAGCTACGGTCCGCTTTCTCCCTGTGGCTCCACTTTTTTAAACAAAAATCTTCAATATAATTAGCTATTTCTGTCCTACATCGATTAAAATCAATTTTTGAGGGAAATCTATATTTCGTCCCTTTTGAAAACAACCTACCAATGTTTTTATTCAAAATATTGAAGTCCCCAGTGATTATATGACTGGCTGGAGCATAACAGATTTTCGAAGATACACAATCACAACTAGTAGGGCTGTTACCTACTATATCAAGGTCTGATACAATTTTATTATACTTCTGATAGGTTTTTTGTATTTGTAACAAATAATAATATTAATAAAGTTGACTCGACATACGACATTCAAAAAATCAAATATCGTGCAGCTCGACATACGACATTGGACGACATTAAAAAATCGAATGTCGTGCAGCTCGACATACGACATTGGACGACATTAAAAAAATCAACAGAAATCGAATGTCGTCCAGCTCGACATACGACATTGGACGACATTAAAAAAATCATCAAAAATCGAATGCCGTCCAGCTCGACATACGACACTGGACGACATTATAAAAATCATCAAAAATCGAATGTCGTCCAGCTCGACATACGACATTGGACGACATTCAAAAAATCATCAAAAATCGAATGTCGTCCAGCTCGACATACGACATTGCACGTACTTGTAGAAATTACACATACCTGGATGACGAAATACTCAAAAGTAGTATTGACGTACACGTTACACGTTGAATTTCGCAACCTCTCTCTGTTCTTCTGCTTAATTTGTAAACATGTTAAACTTTATAAATATACACAAATGCTAAATGTTACCATAATAATACATTTATACTGTAAAATACGTTACCACATGCATACGTTACAAGGATTTGAAATGTAACTAATCTGATATTCCGTCATTATGACACAATGTCCATGTTATGCCTGGTTTTGATAAAACTAGAATTTTCCTATTTATCATGTCATGTTGTATCCTGTCGACTAAAGATACTAAAATATTAATTTTCTAATTATGGCTTATCATATCTTTATGGTATTTTATTATTATTATTACATAGAGGATATTACACGTTTCGTGTGAAATTTATTAAACGAGATGAATAAATAATAAATTATGAGGCACAGCCGCATATACAGGGTGTTGAAAAAGTTCGTTCTCAATGTTGAAGTTTCAATAGTTTATTTATCTGACGTCAGAAGAATGTAAATTGTTCAGGTTAAATTTCAGATGGTTCTACCATTGTTCTAATCTCACTGGTATTAAATGAAGCTATTAGAGTAAGAAATTGAAATAACTACAATGTACTCTGGACATAAAGCACAAATAAAATTAAGAATGAATTTAAATTTATGTCAAAATGACAAATAATGAGATTTGATGAAAATTGGTTTGCGAATTATGTTATCCACAGAAAATAAAGACGTTATGGTACATTTGTTTTATCATTATGACTTTTAATTGATTGGTGTTGTGATGGTTTAGAGCTTAAGAGCTAGCACCATTTGTTTAGACGTGTCCCTGTCTTAGAATTACGAATATGAATATAAATTCCATGCATAGTTGAAATCTACATCAAGAGACGCTTCTTATGAGCATATTTCATGAAAATCGGAACTGGTCATGTTGATCGAACCGAAGTTTAAAAAAGCTTGTTTTTTCCATAAGTAAAGGGTAGTTTAGAAACAGTGTTTCTTTTTTCTCAAAATATTGATTTTGTACTTACGACCTTCTAATTCTAAGCTTAGAATTTATGTTGAAATCGGATACTAGGGTATTAGAAAGGAATAACACACTCAGCAGAAATTATAGCAGTATAAATGTACACTAAAGGCACATGAAAGAACGCACGAAAAATAAAAAAAGCTTATACTTAGTTCCACAAGCATAAGTCACAAGAAGAAATACGAGAAAATGAACAAGAAAAAATGAAACTGGACGCCTGCAAGAGCATGACAACTTACTACGACAGTCTGTCGCCTCAGTCAGACAAACAAATCCGGAACACGAGTCAGCAGACAAGAACGAATCACCAGGTCGACCTCACATCACAAGAACAAACCACAAAAACCACATACAAAATGAGCAGTCCAACAAAATGGGGACAGTGCCCGAAATCCTCCAAAAAGCTGTCATTTCTGCGACATATGGTATGTTCATTAACTTAATAGGTTCCAACAGCCCAGCGAATTGGTATCGGGGCAGAACGGCCAACTTTCGAGAACGGCCAAGTATAAATGTATGTCGACGTCACGTTACAGCCACTTTGCGTTAGAGCACTAACCTTTGTCCAATCCATTTAAAATATGCTATTATGTTCACAAATCGAAGCTTTACACATGGCATGATCACGAAATTATTACTCAATATCGTGCAAAATTTTTTTATTACTTGTTTTCTTTAAAACTAAGTATTTTATTGATAATATTTTGTCGTCCATCATTTTTGCTATCACGGAACGATAACACGTGCGCGACGTAACGAATGACAACACAACCGGTGTATGACGTCGCCATCATTAAGGCGAGTCGTAGGTGACCCCAGGTACCAATTTTCATCACATTGCTATTGCTTACTTGAAAACTGCGAGGGTTTAAATTTGGGTTTGAAAATCCGCAAAGTGCCCCACCTAAGCGTATTGAGGGTTACCTTAGCAACCATATATTTTAGCATGATGTCGCTGTGATTATGAATATTCAGAGAAACATTGCTAATGTATGTTATAACTTCCAGCATAAGTTTGAGTAAAATCGAACGAACTATAACAAACTTATAAGCATTTTCTCGTTATATATGGATCATCCCTCGTATGTCTATCTGTTTTGGTTTATCTCTTAGAAAATGTTTTGGAAAGACATCTCGGCTTCAGTAATTGTTCTTATAATCTGATTTTTTGTAAAATCTATGTATTTTTAGCCTATACCGTGACCATCAAATGCAACAGATTCCTTGATACTTATTAAGGTTAACTTAGGTCATATTTACCACTGAGACAAAACTTAAAAGTCTAGTTAGTATTCAGTTTTTTTCTTCTTCTCAGCATTACGAAAGGGTATTTGTATGCATATTGAATTATGGTTATCATTTCTGGCCTCTATAGAATATAATAATTATATAAAAAAATATTTTCCTTTTTACATGCATACTTTTTATGGGAAAAGTGATTAAAAGTTATTACCTCTCAAGCCTTTGCTAATTGTGTTTATGTCAATCAGAATTAAGCTTTACTGAGTTACTTTAAAACCACTTAGTTTCTGTATTTATATATTTTATCATAATGTATTACCTTGATTATACATGTCATATATATCTATCTTATCTAAATGTTAATTAATGACAATAAACATAATAAAGTGCACAAAATTGATATCTTTGAACTTTTTTTTGCATGTATAAAAAGTGGGAGGGGAACGGCAAACTTGTAAAGTATATGGGTGTACAATAAGTCACTACAATTGTTAAAATGTTTCTGCTTATATAAAATATGCATTGTATGATTTAGTTATGTGAAGAAGTTAAACTTTGAAATCTTTTTCGTAAAATTTTATTTCGTTCCAATATGCAAATTAAGTTAATTTATGCATATTTATTCAAATTAAGTGATTTATGGTGAATAGCTCCCGAAAAAAGCTGATGACCCCTAATACTGACTTGACTAAACTGGTGTTCTCAACTTATTTTAATTCATTCTCGATCTTTAGATATTTGTTGACGTTCATTTAAAAATCACACTTTTTTGCAAGTGGATTGGGTAAAATTATTTATCATGTACAAATACTGAATTTGTTCACCAGACAGCCGGACTTGTTGCTAATGTCAATAGGAATGACCATTGAACACACAAACTAACACTCATTGTTTAAAAGTGGTTCGATATAATAATAATAATCTTAAAATGAATATGTTGGTATCAAATATGCAAGAAATAGATGGAATGAACAAATGACAATGGTGGGTCATTTGAAAACAGTGTATCTCTAGAACGAGCCTGGTGATATATCATTCTTTACATTATATTATAATTTTAATGTCGTTGTACATATGATTATTCCGTCATTTAAGGTAAAAAACAATACCATGTACGGGACATGTACGTGTTTTAAAAACAGATATAAACGGCTTTTAAAACATCAAACGAAATATAACAATAACAATATAACCAAGGAGAACAGACATTTTAAAAGGATGAGACGTATTTCCTTATTCGTTTTAATTTAAAATTTGTTGTATTTTGCATTTTCAACGATCGGTATACGCACACATTTCCTATTTGCTAGGACAAGTTATGTTTGCCAATATTATTTTTTTATAGGTGACAAGTTAGACGCATAATAAAACTTTTGCTACCAAAATTTCTTAAATATCTTTGTTCAGTTTGTCAAATAATTTACATACACGTCATTCTGTAGATATGTCGTGCCAACTGCTTTAAAGGTACTGCTCCTAAGATGGTGAAAAAATCTTATTTATAAAAGTGGATAAGCACTTCAGTCGGTTTCGGGGCAAACCGGGACCATTTGCACAAAGCTATTAAGTTGTGGGGATAGCACTCATTCTCGACTTGGCCGTCGAGGATATCTCGTTAAAATCTGCGAGAGAATAAAATACTTACGGTTGTATTAAACTTTGAGTTGACAGATTTTGGTAAAAAATTACGTCACAGACCACGTGATGTATCCGCATGATAATGGACGTCGTCCTGTAATGACTTCGAATCAGCGTAAATAAGCAATTGGGCTTATAACGACTGGAATGAATGCGAAATACATTGCACTTCACTTTAATGTTAATGAATCGACAATGAGACACATAAAGAGAGGCCACGTTCGAGTAGGCCCCGGAAAACGGTGATGTTTAGAATCACAATGTCGTGACGCCATCACAACCTAACTTGGGGCCGGTTTATGGGCCGTTAAAAAAGCTTATTTCCATTATACGGTAACTATGTACATGTATTGCAATTTTTAAATGTATGGTGACCGTACTAGATTTGTAATAAATGTTCGGTCTTATTTGGATACCAATCTTTAAACAACTAGACTGCAATATTTTGTGATTCGTTTTGAACATGATATTTTGTAAAATAACCTGCAATAGAGTATTTATAATTTAAGCAACCTTTAAATTGATTTTCTAAAAAAAGTCATGAGAAATTAGCCAGGGTCGGCATTTATAAAGCAACTGAGTAGAAGACTAAGATTTTTATTTTTTAAATCTTAAATTTACCTTACGTGCATCAGCTACATAATGCAATCAATGTTGTTAATTGCTAACACTCATGGTATTTATGTATTAAGTAGAGAGCTACTATTTTCACTAAGGAAACATCCATCCATCCTTATTATTCAATTTGTGGAAAATATGAAAATCACAGATTATTTACTTAAGTGAAAATATTTAAAAAGTTTTCTACTAAGATGCTTTATTAATACCAGTCCAGTATTTATAAACTGGCTAAACTTCAGTATATGTAACATGTATTGTGGTTTTAAAAATATGAATCGAATATACAATAAAGTTCCGCTACTAAGGCCAAAAAGATGACCTTCATTTTTGAATCTGTCTTAAAAACGGACCTTTTTGTTCAAAAATTAAAACGTTGCGACCATAAACTCGCAAAAGTCATTATTATGATTTCAGAATAATTGAATTTTACTTGGAGTTTGATGACCATGGTAGTTCACTACCTTTAAGCTAGTTACCATGATTTCGAGGCAATCGTGTCTATCTTTTGTACGTTTCAATGTGGGAATTAGATTCAAGTAGCCCTAAAATCGTGTGATCCGCTAATCTCTTTTATATCATAAAATAGTAATATTGTGTTACTTAACATAATGAATAATAGGTACACTGTCCTAAGTTGGCATCTCATTTAAATAGAACAATGACAAGTGACGTGGCTTGCCGATGCATGACGTTGCGATGTCAGACAAAGCGAGCGTTAATGCCGTTCCTAAACTAGTCACTTTTTGTTGCTTGAACATATCGCACGGTATTTTGTTACTCGCGTACAGAAGGCCTGCTGATTGTTGAATTTCAAATCTTTTTGAAATACACGTTCGAAGAAAAGGGCTCTTAGTGACTCAGTTTTAGTTTGTATTCATTGTTTTGGACGAGTATTATATACGAATTAGAATGAAGGCTGTGTTTGGATTGATCATCGTAGTATGTGCGGTAGTGTTCGTATCAGGACAGAGTACATCCACCACAAGCACAAGTGGTAATGAAGCAGGCGGAATGGCTTCCTATATTAGAGGAGTGCGAGGAATGAGCGGTATGGGCGGTATGGGCGGTATGGGCAGTATGAGCGGTATGAGTGGAATGAGTGGAATGGGCGGTATGGGCGCAATGAGCGCATTGGCCGGAATGGGCGGAATGGGCGGAATGGGCGGAATGGGCGGAATGGGCGGAATGGGTGGAATGGGAGCAGGAATGATGCGTGGTGGTGCCGCTGCCGCTATGAACCCCATGCATTTTTTACTCGGCGCAGGCAGTAAGTATTTAATCTCTATTTTGTTGTTAAGTTTTGGTATGTTTTGCATCTATGTTTTTTTTGAACATCCCACATTGATTAAACTCATTTTTATCGCTCAATGTTTTGACCAAATTAAATGATATTATACCCCGAAAAATAAATTCAAATTAAACAATAAACAATATATATATCAAACCATTATAGTTTCATTATTTCAACATCAGAAAACTTGAACGTAATAGGTTATTCCTTGCTTCTTTAGCAGTCCATATTAGTTTTCCAACAATATCGATCGTCCGGATATTAAATGAACGACCCCCGTAGATGCTCATCACCATGAATAGTAATCAGAATCGTGAAAAAACGCTTATTCGCATATTAACTAGTACCTAATAAAACAAGACAAAGGCGAATATACTCACAATCACCTAAATATCTCATTTCATGATAGACGTTCAGCCCAGTTAGGATAGTGTAAGAGTGACTTTGTCGTCTATTTGTACACAAAAGATTACAACCATTGTCTGAACAGGTAGAACGAATATACATGTAGTACGTTCACTAAGTTTAGCATTGAAATTATAGCTGTCTGTATAAGCTTTTTAATTGTTTTTACACTGTAATAGTGGCCTCGATCGCTGCGTTACTCTGTTCTTACCCTGACTGGACAGAATAAAGGTTATATCTTATTGTACTGGCAACATGAATACTCGCTTTAAAATAAAATATGTATACGTCAACTGACTATTCTTTATCCATTAAACCACAGCAAAAATACAGATGCATTAGTATATATATATGTATTAGTTATGTCCACGCGTAGCATAATTTAAGATTGGTAGGGGGGACAACTGCGGTTAAGATTGTTATTATTTTACGGGGAAAAGGAGACGGGTCAGTGTTTTTATCCAGTCCCAAAATGATGATCGGTGTTTGACGGATGTTGAGTTAACTTTCGGGGAAATCGTGTTAAGGGTAAATAATGGATCGTAGAGATTTCAGTACATTTTTCAAGTAATAAAACAACCTCATGAATACAACAGCATTTAAATAATTGAGTGGATATATACATTTGTACTGGGCGTCACTGAACAGTTACCACTTATATATAGCTCTGTATTTTGTATACAATATGACCTATCGGTACAAAAGTTTATATTAAATATTTTTAAATAGGATAGCTGTGACTACAAAGTAAGATCAAAACATAGTCGTGTTCGGCTTTTAACACAGTGTAACGTGAATTTTAAAAAATAAAGAGTCAAGAGGGTGGTAACTTTTTATTGACGCCCACTATACTAGTGTATTTGTCTTGGTTAATATAACATTGATGATCAATGTGGGATGTTCAGAAAAAGTTATCTGGGTTGAAACTAATTTGCGCATTTGAACTAGAGAGTAATTGCTCGTTATCGACATGTATAGTGCGAACAAATGAACTTGATCAGTCCTCGAACTTTCTGTTAACATAGTTTAACAGGTGATTCTATTAACATAGTTTAATAGGTGATTCTATGTCTACCATTTATCTAATTTAGGTCTAAGAATATCGTAAGCTAATAACATTACGAATATATACAGTCCATTTAGGATATTGTGAGAGTGACGTAGCAATTTATGTGTACACTAAAGATTACAACCAATCTCTGAATATAAGCCTTTATGATTGGTTTTACACCGTGATAGTTAACTCAATCGCTGCGTCACTCTATTCTTACCCTGACTGAACTATGTAGTCCGTTCATTCGGGTCTGTCACTTGTATACAAACATCGCAATATCATAACATTGTATTTTTTTTATCGTTTTAAACAAATTTAATTGGAGAAAAGGGCAGTAAAAATAGTAATTGCACTGTTTATATACACAATGGTATGTAAATAGGTGACTGACCTGAATACTCGACTTATACGAGGTGTATTGTGAAGTTTTATTGACCTTTCAAATATGAAACAATGACACGGTGTGTGTACATTATAGATAAGACATCTCCAGAAATGTGAGAATTAGCGATCCATACTGTATAACGACCATGTAATTACGTTTAATGTGACAGGTATACATCAATTAATCAGGTCAGTCACTTGTTTACATAACATTGTGTACATAAGCATTGCATTTTCTCTTATTAATGTCTTATTTTAATAGATATGATGAGTGTTAGTGTGTAGCTTAGTGAATAAGATTTTGGTTTTTACTGCCTTTTTCTCCATTGTTTTTAAAACAATAACAATACAATGTTATGATATCGCAATGTTTGTATACAAGTGTCAGACCTGATTAAACGGACTATAAAAACTGCACAATATTATAAACTCTAATTATAATCATCGGAAAAGTAATACTTCCTCGCGTAAATTGATTCATACCGCTTAAAAAGCGTGTAGTATATTCATGTATAAAGGTCGAGGACAATGTTAATTTGTTCGCACCATACATTTGTACCAGACTGGTTTTAGGAGATCACGAAATGTTTTGGAACTGCTTATTGGATAATTGTTAATTTGTTATTCGATGTCAACTTTCGAGTATTTCGCTAAATTCGTTGCCATGTGTCTATATTTGGTGGTGTTCGTATGAATGGTATGGATGCGGCTGTGAATGTTTGCGTCCGTTGCCATTAGTTTTGTTCACTCAGAATTTGTTAGACACCACAACACTACTCGTCGTTAATATTCGCCAGGCTTCGTGAAAAGATTCGTTATAAGTGACAGGGCATTTAAGTCTCAAACGGGAAGGATTTCCTGGTGACAACTGTCATGTATATATAAGCCAATGAATTTTCTTGATACTCATGAATACAGTGCCCACCAAAAATAAGTATACAGTAATTGTTTTTTGCAAAATTAAACTTGGTGAAATTATTTAATATCTGTTTATCATACGATCACAATTATACCAGTTTCTGAATCTACAGTTACTCAATGAGTCAAAATAGAGATAGAACTAAACATGAAGATGTTTTTAACTAAAATAACCATGTGATCAAAAAGGCTGAATTTTCCATCTTTTTGTGACAAAGTTACCATTCAAGAGGAACAAAGAAACTTTAGATTTTGCACCTAGGGTACCAATTAATGTATGGCCTTTCCATTTAATAAACAAAAATATACATTTTCTTCACATATATATTGTTTATTCACTGTTCTGCAAATAGTATATTACAGGCAAGTAAGTGGGCAAACCACATCTGTATACTTATTTTTGGTGGGCAATGTTTAACCGCCGTCCTATCAGGTGTGGCAATTCAAAACATGCATATAGTACAATTACGAAAGCACACAAAGATGAATGCCTTCCAGTTTAATGATTTTGTTTAATACATGGCACAACACAATTCAGACGGGCCATGGTTTGCGTATTCGTCATTATACGTAGTGGTTAGGTTTTGGTGCCAACCGTGGTCACCATAGTCGACTAGAGTGTGCAAAAACTTTCAACGATTGAACCTTGGTCGAATCTATGCTATGTAATTTTAATCTTATTAAGTGTGCGCCATTTTGAAACTTCACGTCGCAAAATTTGGTTTAGGCCCAACATGCGCAGATAACATCCACACTAAACCATTAGTCAACGCTAACACCGCTCAGCCAGTATTGTAGAAAACAATTAATCAGGAACTTTTTTTTTGTTTTCGTTATTGTACTGTAAGAAATGTTTTGTTGGTTAAAAATAATAAATCTGATAGACCGAGGGACAAGCACGAACATTCATGAGCACTAGGCAAATATTTTAAAATTTTAAAAAAACAATTCAAGAATATTGAAAATTTTATTGACCAGTCAAAATGAGCATGGTCATACGCTCGCTGTACACATAGGCACATGGTTTCAAATTATATGAGTGTACCCTTTATAGAGAGAAGGTTGTACAGCGGCCATGTTCACCCGTAACGGATATGACGTTACGAAAGCTGGTACCCAGTTTTTCTACAGTTGTCACAGTAAACACGGATACCAGTTCCTGTAATGTCATATCCGTTTTTGTCATTTTGACTTAGATTATTTGAAACCATTTGGCTATGGTTGCACTATGAAAATTATTATTCTCCAGAGAGCTGAGGATAACTAATCTATGGTGGGCAGCTGTCGTGTAATTATGTTTATTTTGACAGGTCCAAGAAACTCCCTTCACAATAACGACTTCTCAAACGAAACAAAAAACAGGAAACAAACTATAAGTTAGCCGATGATAACACTAGCCTTTGTTTAAAAATAAACATTAAATGCATTTTCGATGTTAATTGTTGTTCAATCTTGTGCATATTCACTTTTAATGTTATACATTTTAAATCTACACTGATGACAAGCGGTCAGTCGACCGTTCAGTGTTTATATTATGCATGTTAACTTACTGATAAGTCTCAAGTTATCTCCGGCGAGCTATAAGAGTTGACTGTTTATGTGTTTACTGAAATTCGCTTTCACCGCCCTTTTGTCGTCGTGTGACTTTATGCATGCTGTGGTTTGTACATGCTCTTTGTTTGCTGATCAGTCTAATGCACTAATGCTTTTTCTTTCTTTACAGTGGATATGAATAACATATTACCGTACACAATGTGTGCTAGAGTTATGGGTCCAATGATGTGTATGATGCAGTATTTGAATTGAAAAAAAAACCAGTAAAACTGACAAAACACGACCTGAAAGTGTGGACAATATTTCTCTTTATCCTTCATTGATGTGTTTATTTGTAAGAAACTTTTTTTAAAAACGACACTCATTTGAACGAATGTTTCAAAATATTAGATATAATAAGACATTCAAACACTCGAGGAAAGAACGTTTATGATAAGTCATTTAAACACTCGAGGAAAGAACGTTTATGATAAGACATTCAAACACCCGAGGAAAGAACGTATATGATAAGACATTCAAACATTCGAGGAAAGAACGTTTCAAAACATTAGATATAATAATGAAGACATTCAAACACTCGAGGAAAGAACGTTTATGATAAGACATTCAAACACTCGAGGAAAGAACGTATATGATAAGACATTCAAACACTCGAGGAAAGAACGTATATGATAAGACATTCTAACACTCGAGAAAAGAACGTTTCAAAACATTAAATAAAATAAGACATTCTAATACTCGAGGAAAGAACGTTTCAAAACATTAAATAAAATAAGACATTCTAACACTCGAGGAAAGAACGTTTCAAAACATTAAATAAAATAAGACATTCTAACACTCGAGGAAAGAACGTTTTAAAACATAAGATATAATAAGACATTCTTATACTCGAAGAAAGAGCTAAAGGCAATTGAAATGCTTGTAGATGTATGTGGTTTGTGGTGTACATTTCGTGGCAAATACAAGAAGGCTCGGCCTGTGTGCATGTGGTGTTTTATGTGTTGATTTTTACTGTATTTTCACCTCTGTAAAATTCATAAATTTTCTTTCGATTTGATTTGTACTAATCTAATGAACGCAAATGCAGAATTGATAGGTGATTACGTGATTCTTCATTTATTCTGTGATGGGACATTATACTTCTAGACGCAAAATGGTACTAGTGTTTGTTAAGCAATAAATACTAGTAGGGTCGGATAACGTACGGCAACGTACGATACTGCATTGTTCTAACGAAATCATTAAATGTTGATTTCGTGCAACTAGATGAAGGTACGTTGCACTTACTGACATATGTTTTCTGTTGACCACCAGAAACACCCATTGACCAAATGCGATGTACTCGTTTTTTGCGTACAACTAGACGCATTTGCTTCAGATCGATGCTATATCCGGACCGACTGAAACACTCATTCACCAAATTCGATTTACTTGTTTTTACAGTGCAGGATTTACCACAATTGATGATGTGCCAACAAGCGCCACCGATGTACCGGATGATGTGCATTATGAACGTAATAAACTAGACATTGACACGTTACAATGTACCGTCGTTTTATACATTATAAACGAATTCACTCTATGTGATATTATGCTTTGGGTCAACAGCACAACGTAAAAGGCGCTTTCTATGATTTAAAAAGAATATTTTTGTACAATTGTGTTTTTTTTTTAAATTTTAATTTAGAAGTTATTTTAGTTAAGTTTTGTACATTTAATTATTTTTACACATATACTTCTTATACAAAGATTACAGTATATATTAAGAGTTATTGCTTTTTAAAAGTTTTTTTAATTAAATTTTTATTAAAGTATATGAGAAGTTTGTCATTATCATTAAAACATGCTGATATGGGGATATTATGCCATATATGGCACTATTTCTCGTACATGTATTTTTGTCAGATAATATTTGATATATACTAAGGTTAATTGTTCTAAGAATAATGTAAATGTTAAGGGCACACGCGCTGCAAGAAGTCTTTCAAAATTCGTGACATGAAAATTAGCACATTAGTAACATTCCCTCTAGTGCCAACTAGAACACAAGCGAGGCGGATAACAACAATACCCGTCTGAAACCAGGTGCGGTAAAAGCAGGAACAACTGTTAAAAGGTCGGCCGAAAATGGAAACAAGAGAAGACTAAAACAGATATGATAAACCACGAATATTCTGACAGAAATTAATTATGGACGAACCGAACTGTTCTAACTGACAAATTATTGCGACACTTGTGTATAATTCGTGACGTCTTCAACAGGAAGTCTACTGGGTGTTTTTTTAAATGAAGACAAACGGCGACCTGACCAAGTGATGACATTCAAGGACATGTTTTAATGAACTAACGATCATATTACGTATACCGAAACCACGTTTAAGTGTGTTTTTATTTCAGATTCAAATCCGTTATGTTAATGTTTTTTTGTGAAAGGGTTTATATGAAGAAAATTAAATTAAGTGTCAGTCAGATTTGTTATGACTTGAATACTTACATTATATGCAATGGAATTTGCTTGCGGGGCTTCGACAAAAAGATCACTGAAGCCGTTTTCATTAAACTGTTTTTGTGTTAACGAATTTCTTCTTCTAACACGCATTTATGACGCATACAAAAACCGTTTATTTAAATTTCTTGTCATGAAAGCAAAATTGTGTATGTCATGTCACATAATTTATATTACACGGCTATCTGTATATGGTATGTATTTTAGAAAGAGTAATTCGCAGCCAGCGGCCATAACACGTGGTTTGTGTCGCCATACCAAACTATCAAACACAAATGACTAGTACAAGTTACCACTTAAGATTGAGCTATTTGCGTTCAAATTGACAAACAAGAAACATGTACCATCTGGATCGATATATGAAACAAACACACACTTACTCACACTCATAACGCAACAACTACCAAGAATAGTTTTTCATATTTCTCAACAATTCATCAATGGATTAAACTTTGGAATCTGAATGAAATAATATCATTTGCATGTATCCTAGAATTTATATGCAAATCAGTTCATTGACAGATAAACATAAAACCAAATACTAGTAATGAACATCCCTGTAAACTTGACGAAAAGTGACAAAAAGACGCCATGAAAAAATATTGCAGGGCGGAGTTTCGGCTCATATAGCACATGCAACACAAGCAATTCTGCATAACCATAACATACAACAGTTTCCACCATCATTCAAGTCCTTAAATTTCAAGATTATTTAGAATTTGTGGGAACGAGCTGGCAGGCGACATATGAGACTGAAACCCAACCCCGCAAAAACGCCAGAAACAGGCCCTTTTTCGGGAAAGGGGAACCGTTCCCAGATATTGATAAGAACAACGTGCTTAAACATATCATAAAAGACATGGAAGGACATTCAAGATTCTAATTAACTAGAAACATAATTTCATTCTTTTATTATTCCATTGTTATAAACTGTTTAGTAAAATTTACACCAACCTTGGTAATATTTTTCATGGGGTCTTTCAGTGACTTTTCAACAGTGATGTTATTATTATTTGAAATTATTTTCATCCTATGCTTATAATCAATTGGTCTTGATAAAACAATCATACAGAACATCAGTTGAATATATTTTTTTATCTATTAATATGCCAAATCGCATTATAGATACAGTAAAACTTCGTTATTACGAGCAACCGGCCTATGTCGAGCAATTTTGCCCTATACTGTACATTGATTAACACCTTTATGACAAGCATCATTATTACGATTACCCGGTTTATGTCGAGCATTTTACCTGTCCCGATCACTGCTCGAGATCACGAAGTAGTACTGTAGTTGATAGACAAAGAAACATATGTGTTCGTGTAAGAAACGATACGACTAAAGGTATAGACAGCCGATGATTACACTATTCGTCGGCTTAGAATTATTTTCAGCTATCTACTAAAAATCATGTTTTGAGATAATTACAACCCCGGATTCCTTATGTGGTGAGCTATCTTATGCGCCCACTGTTTTCTTAATGGAAGCACCCGTTATGCTGCGTTTACAGTCAGCCACGGTGCCCACGATGTCCGCGATTTGACAATATCGTGGAGCTCCACGATTTATTGCGTCAAATTTAATTTTACTACGCTGTCCTACGCTTTGTTACGTTGTGTTACTACTGGTTGCGCTTTCTTACGATACCAACACGATTCATGTCAAGATCTGCATCTGATTTACATCGCGTTCTATTACGTTCTCTTACGACAACCACGATATGCTATCACGTTTTATTACGTCTTATAACGGTCTGTTAAGATCTCTTACGCTCTTCAGGTTATGTTGAGCTCTCCTACGATTAATGCCCACGACTTAACAAGATGGTCACGTTTTGAGTACGATTGAATGCATAAATAGGATGGGCGATGGACCCAAGAAGTAGGAGAAGAAGAAATAGATTGCTTCTAGGACCTACTGTGTATACCTTGGTTTGGTGTAGATAGAAATAACATAGTGGTTCAATATTTCCAACAAAGAATTCAGGCTTGATGATGTTAGCACCTTCGTCAACTTATAGGATGATACGTATATTTGATGATATTCTAAAAATAATAGCAACCGACATAGAGAGAAAATGTACCCCTATCACATGGACTGGAGCTGATACTCGTCCTCAAACATCTTATCACTTATGATACATAACTTTTACTATACTATGCCTTCATATATAGTCGTTTCATCTATATTGATCAAAGAATTCGAGTTGTTAAAACGAATACAGGTGATATATTCTCTTGTCTTGTCTTGAAGAATGAAAACTAATTGCAGACAAATTCAATAAACGATGTAAGGGGTTTCTGAATGGCCAACAAAATAACTTCCCAAAAGCCACCACACACAGGTAGCTCGAGGGGTTGTACATATCCCACTTCGGTGGTATTGGTAGATGCTTGAATGTCCATGTTTGTTGTCGAATCTGTGCTTTTCGTAGAAGGAGAGGTTGGCTTTCAGGGACTCAGTGATATTATCTGCTTGGATGTTACTGACGGAGTTTACGACTTCTTTCCGAGTGGTAGTCTGATATGGAAGTTCCTCTTGTGGAGGTGGGGTAGATAGTCTTTCTTTTGGCTGCGTGAACTTGCGGTTTTGGTGTTGGTAGGACGGTTAGATAATCTGATAATTCCTAGCAGATTATTTCCTTCGTTTGTTGGCCGCGACAACGCGACGAATCGTCACACCGCGGCCACACAATGCTTTTAACGTATCGGAACTTACCCAGACTTAGGAGAACGCCACAAAGCGTGGGAGCAAATCGGGATGATTAAATTACTGCTAGTACATACTCTATATATATTGACGAAACTTAGCAGATAGCGATAGAGCTCGGTGGAATCGTAATGCAACTTAACGCGTCGTGTTTCAAAGTCCACCAAGATCCCATACGATGAAGCATCAAGATCTGACACGCTACGTTAAGGCCTGATAAGTTTTAATGCGCTCCGCTACGATTAGCACGTTCCATCACGCTCTCTCAAGATCAAAGTTGAATCGGGACAATCGTGTTCAAATATTTGACTGTCAAAACGTTTGTAACGATGCTCACGATGCTCGCGATCCCACCAAGTTCCCCCACGATCATTACGATCCTCCGACGGTCCTCTACGCTCACCACGATACTTTCCATTCGTGGTCATCGTCGCTATCGTGGCTGACTGTAAACGCAGCATAATGCTGCATTAACAGTCAGCCACGATGTCCACGATGTGAAAAATCGTGGAGCCCCACGATGAATTGCATCAATTTTCTTTTACGTACGCTGTTTTACGCTTCTTACGTTGTGTTACGACTTGTTGCGCTTTCTTACGATACCAGAACAATTCTGGTTAAGATCTGCCACGAATTCCATCACGTTCTGATTCGTTCCCATTAGTTCTCTTACAATAATCACGACGTGATATCACGTTTTACCACGTTTTATCACGTTCTGCTAAGATCTTCCACGTTATTCAAGTTCAGTTAAGGTCTCCTACGATTGATAAAAACAATTGAGTACGATTGTCGCGATTTGAGCAAGTTTAGGGCATAAATAGGAGGCAAAGGCCATCCCCTCATTCTCTACAAATATTCCAAACATTCCATAGAGGAACCAAACATACATCCAAGAGATGAAGAAGATGTTAAATTTGTATTTGTTGTGTGTGCTTATTTCTTAAATCATATCAGCATCAAATGGTGTAGATCGGGGCAGACAGAAAGACAGGGAAAGGACGAGAAGAAATAGAAGACATGCGGATTGAGACCATGGTTGATTGTTAATAGAAGGAACCAATTGAGGCAGTATTCAGAACTTGAAGATGTTGGCTCCTTCGTCAATTATTTAAGGATACCTCAACTATTTGATCAGATACTGACAAGAAAACTTGTAGCACAAATTATACAAAGGGAAGGTATCAGAAGACATGTGGTAGAAAATTATTTCGACCAAGAGAATAAGGTGCCTCCTTATGACAATGGTACAGAAGACAGAGACAGCGAGGGACATTGTTTAGGCTGCAGTTGTACGAGAGGTGCCCCACTTATATTTGAACACCGCTGAATATCCGATATTTTCATTTTAACCCAATATGAATGAAAAAATTCTTTTGAACCGCGTAAAATAATGTGTTAGGTAACATGTGCACTCACTGTTTGGTGTGTTTGCAATATGATTCGAGCCGAAATCAACAATTTTGTTGAGGGTGTGGTGTTTAGCTTTTTTTAGGCCGAATGCTCCTTAAGAAGCACCAAGAAGGTGTTAATAGATCATGGATATACCATTTCTTTGAAGACTTTCAGTAATTTTCGTTCCTAGAAGGGTGCTTTTCGTTCTGTTGCTCTAATATGTGAAATGACAGAAAATATTTAAAAAATGCCAAAAAGTGACTATTCCTTCAAAAATCGTACCCATTGGTTATATGATAACTAGTCTAGGATAAATCCAATAACCAAAATAGTGATTGCAATGAAGGTAGGAGTATATCAAGTATTTTCAAAAATATAACTCATATTTGTTCTACAAAAGGAAAAATAAGCGCACAGGACTATGCTCCTAACGTTTAAAATAGTTTTTGGACAAAATGTTTGCCACATCCCGTTCATGACGACAATGCCTGGAACATGGTGTTTTGGTCAAGACTCAGCTTCATACCCCACCACAATCACGCAATTCGATACCTTAAGAGCACGAATTCCAAGTATATTACACCAGAATAGTAAATGCCGAAGTCTTATAATCCTGTATTCATAAACTTTGGAAACTTAACGATAAAGCATCATTGATTACACTCGTTCAATGTTTACACCATCTATTAGGGCTTTCTGTCTAAAAAAAGCTCACATCGATGCCCCTACAAAATTGTTGATTTGGTGTCTAACTAAACTGCAAAATTAAAAAACAGTGAGTGGATATGTTAGTCGACACATTAATATACATGGCTGTATAGAAACATTTCAATTACAGCGTGTCAGCATGAAAATATCGGATGTTCAACGGTGTTCAAATATAAGTGGGGCGCCTCTCGTATTGCACAATTTGATGAGGACACGGTATGTAATTTTTTTATGTATGTTAGTGTTGTTTAGTGACCTAAACGATTTTTTTATAATATGTGTCTTACATCCATTAGACCTCTATAAGCCGCAAATAGCCAATCACAGCGCATTATTGCCATCGTCTAAATCCCGTATCCAACACTGTTGAGCTGAATAACCTGCGATTTTGATCCTTTGTTGTTGTGAGCAAATTAAGATAATCCCACAGGTCTGAAATACAATGTACAACTTCTTTAATGTGCATGAATAACAGTACATGTACAAATTAGTCAGTCTCGTGGTCTAAGTCAGATAGACATCTTGTATCACTGGTTATAAGACTAGACGCTCGCTGAAGCTCGGTCTAAATCTCATAACCAGCGATACTCAGTATCTATCCTATACTTAGAGTGATCCAGTTGTTAGTGTACTTGATTTGTAACCCGACGATCTGTGTTCGATTTTTGTTCGCGGCAGGTCGTACTGGTACTCCTCAATGAAAATTTTACAGAAATGTCAGTTTTGCTCAACACGTGGATAAATTTATGGTTCCTTGTCAAAGGTTAAGTTATTACTGGTTAGGATTCAGTTGAATTGTGAATTTGTCGTCGTATGTAATTGGACCAGCTTCACTGGCCTCGTAGATTAAAGGGTTTGCCTTGAGGAATTCAATGATACCATTCTTTTGCTTGTCACTGAATGAAGTTGCGACTTTCACTAATCTAGCTAGCTGATATGGCAGTTCCTGTAAAGGTGGAGTAGGTGATCTTTTCTCCATATCGACTTCTTCTTGAATTTCGTCGGGTGCTGACATTGGTGGTGTAGGTGCAACGACAACCTTGTCATTCCTAGATGTCCGCCCACTTTTGTCGAGTTTAAAAAGCTCAACGGCACCAACATCCACAAAACGCAAGGGAACGTATCAAGACGTATGAGAGCGCCAAACAATGTTGGGACAAATCGGGATTATCGTACCAGAACGTATCGGATCGTGATTGAATTACTGAAACATCGTGAAGAAATGTTGGATGTCGAGGCAGAACGTAATAGAATCGTAGTGGATCCCAACGAATGTTATTTCATAGTCCAACAAGACCCCTCAAGTTGCAATGTGATCTACTACGATAAGCACGTTCTGTCACGCTCTCTCAAGATCAATTTCAAATCGGGACAATCGTGGCCAAATGTTTGACCGTCAAAAGTTCTAACACGATGTCTACGATGCCCACGATTCCACGAAGTTCCCCCACGATCGCTTCGATTCGATCTCACGACCCCGACGACCCACCACGCTCAATGCGATACTTTCCAATCGTGGCCATCGTGGCTGACTTAAACGCAGTATTACGAAGTTTGCGTGTCACACCTTGCGCTAACTCAACACTTCACACTCAAAAGTAAGCGTCATTTTGAGATATGTACGTGAGGTAACGCACTATAATTGTAACAAATGCTAAACAACCGATCAAAAAGAAGCATTTCGTCACGTGATTTGACACAAAAATGGCGTCATTCCTTGGAGATAGCTCAAAATAGAAATGACAATGATCAATAATAAATAAAACAGTTTCGCTTAAAACGGAACTTTTGGAGTTGGTAGACTACACAGTAATTTATCATTTTATTTCAACGTATATCCATGCGACGCACATATTAGCATGTAGAGTTTAAGATATCAAATCAATGTGCAATGTTATTGAGAAAAATGTGATACGTTGGGGGTAAAATGTTATAAAATATAAAAGAAAAGTGTGAATTTTGGAAACAGTAGACATCATTGTCATTAGTCACTTTATGTCATAGTAGATCACTCTGACATATAGACATTAACTTAAATGTGGTATTATCAAAACCAACAAATGCTGTGAATACCAATAGAGCCTGGAATGACCTATACCTAGTGCTGAGTACACCATAAACGTGGAAAAAGTACGTAATTAAATCAATATCAGTACCGGGCAGTAGTTGGTATCCTATACAGCTAGGAATGGCTACTGGCATACCAGGCATTGTTTTGTTACCCTCATAGACGGACGAATATCTGTTCACAGCCGTGTTAGGTACCATAGAGAGTATATTATGGCTTTTCCATGAAGTGTTTGATACCTTATACAGTCGGGAACGACAGTGCAATACATCACAAAACTATGGATGTTTTGCCAGGTAGAGTCAGAACTTCCAAGTAAATCCAGGAATATCTGTTCCCAGCAGTATAAGGTAACCCATACGGTCATACCATTGGCACTCGACCAGATAAACAAATCTATAAATAGCCATGTCTTGTAAACTATATACATGTGTACATTGTATATTATAGGCTACAGTTAATTATATAATGTTCGGTATAACTGGTCGAGTGCCAATGGGTCATACATAGCAATGACAGTCAGTGTTTGGTACCCCACAGTTATGAATTTTAGGCATGTGTTATGTACCCCCACCAAACAACCACCGACACTTGTTAACAGTGTTGGGTACCCCATGAAGCCAGGAATGGCTGTTTCATACCATGTTTGTGACCTAAAAGAGCGTGCAATAGTTACGTCCTACATTGTTTGATACCCTATTGACTTACGGATAGCTAATAGTATAATGTATCAAATGAAGACAGTAATGACCTTATTTAACAAGGGATGGCTTGACAGGTAATTAAGAATCCTCATGGATCCAGAAATAACCGTTTCCGGCAGTAATAGGTAACTAATCGTAATAAGCTATATAGCAGTCAGTGTTTGCTACCGTAAGTTAAGGATGTGTTTCATATCCCATAGAGCAATAAAGGGCAGTCTCAGGCTGTGTTGGGTACAATATAAACACCAGAAATGACTAAGTCTGGCAGTATTAGCTATCTAATAGAGCAAAACAAATGACTGTGTCAAGCACCACCTACTAGTATAGCCAAGAATGCATGTGCCAGAAAGTGTCAGGTCCCCCATGAGTTCCAGGAGTAGTTTACATATGTAGTTTTATTTTAGGTCTAACTAGTTCTTTCAACTTATATTAATTAATCACGCTCGGTGCCTACTTCTCGGAGTTAACTTTTGCTATGAGGGTATGAGATAGAAACCAGTTTTCCTTTTATGCCGAGTGTCTAGCTAGAGAATAACTGGTAGCAGTTTATTTCTTCTTTTGTATGACGTGGTCTGGGGTCGAACCCGTGACATCCCACACTGGAAGCGGACACTATTTCACTGGGCTGTTAAGAAATGACTGTTAGCAGTATACAGTATATATAGCGCTGGGACGCAGGGTTAGGCATTCATATAGAGCCAGGAATTGTTGTGAATTAAGGTACCACAAATGGTATGGAAATGCAGTGAAAGATATCCTATACCATTAGAAAAGCAGAAGTGACGTGTACAAAGAATGGTTGGTGGTGGTGAGTACTTTATATGGTCAATTGGTCATGTATACTAGTATGTTTATATTTTGTGTCGGGAATAACTTCATTAGATGGTGGTCAGTGCTCAGATGGTTTTGAAATGGTTTTACTTGGTAATCGGGGACCCTACATGGCATGCAAGCTTGTACTCAGTGGTGTTGAGTACTCCATAGAGCATTTTATCTATGCCGTTATGTCCTGTTTCTTTTGCTGAATTGCGTGGAAAATGTCATCATTTGACATTGTTGTCTGAGCGTTCATTTTGAGAAACAATGTTTTAAAGTCACAGAAGTGATGAAAATCTTGTTAAAATCGAAGAACTCTGCAGTGAAATAATGAAAGCGGGGAGAAAGTTGTGAGTTTACTAAATAAAAAGGAAGCAGGCAACCTTCAAAATATTCATTAACAATCACCAAAGAAGCAAAAAAATATCAATTTATTATATTTGAGAACAATCAACAAGGAAGCTTAGTAAGAATCAAAAGGTAACATGGAGAACTGTTTTTCAAAATCAACAGTTCGTAGATATATATTAGTCTTTTAGCGTGTCAGCATTTATAAGAAAGCAGAAACTACTCATTACAACAAATCAGCAGCAAAAACACTATACCCAAGAAAGTCATAAATTGACCTCATACGTAAGGGCAAGTGCCCTAGATATAGCTCGGACATGATCCTTATAGTGAATCTGTATGCCATACATGATGAACATTAGTGTATGCAGATCCATTATCCTTGACTATGGGGCACCTGTGATGTCATTCGGGATTGGCATGTAAATCTATGAACACGCTGACATTCCTTGTTCACTGTATGTTAATACGAACCTAGGTCCCCGGTTTTTGTGACACCCTGTATATAAGTATATAGTGCATACACTCAAATGATTTCAAAACGCACCACTTATGAAATATTTTATGAATGAAAACATAAATCTATGGTTTTAAGTAAGTAAGTAACGACTTTATTTATAGTGGATAACATATTTGGCAGAGCCAATTTACAATATGGTCCACTTGATTATTTAACTTTGGATGAATGCATTTCAGTCTACACGCAACGAGTAATGCCAAGTTTATGTAATGTTCGCGAGTTTAAAATAAATTATGATATGGTAACCAGAGGGACATATGAAAATGAAAGTCGCAATTTCACTAGACAGTAAGTGAGTGTATGAAGCTGATGCATTGATTCATGCACGTGACCGCTCCTCCTCCAGACTAACATATATAACATAATAGGATAGAAATTATGTTCTGTGTGATGTTTGCCCACTCTTTAAGCAGCACTTTAAAACTTAAATTATAATGATATGTGGCTGCGGCTGCCTGGCTCAACCCGTATGACCGAGTTCAGATTCTAGATGTGCTCAGTGTGTGAACTTGGGATTGTTTCATGTCAAAGGACAAGGTTCACTAATGGCTTAATTTGGCCCTGTGATTTTCCAAAAAATAAAAATGCATGTTCCTACAAGTTTGTCCTATAATTCTAATAACGTAACATTTCCTGTGAAAAAAATAGCATACATATCCCAATTTTCTTGGTAATTTTTGACAAAACTGCCAAGAATATGAGGTATATGTCATGTTTAGACCACAATGTCATTTTTTGCCATTTTCACGACTATTAATAACGTAAAACCTTCCACAAAACCATGATGGCATGCTTGCGACACTTTTATATTTTTACATGTTAACCAGTGTCCTGCAAGTCTTTAAACATGTATAAAATATCAAAGTGTCGCAAGAATGCCATCATGGTTAAATCATTTTAGGAACAAAAGAATTCCGTTAAGTATATGTACACTGTACAATGCGTAACATTGAAGACAAACATAATGCATTCTGTGCTTTTTTCCCATCACTTTGCCCAATCTGCAAAAACCGTAGAATTTTTCTAGAGTTTACTATGCAATGTTTAACGAGAAAGACAAACAAAATTAAGACCGCATATTCAGTAAGTATATTTCCTAGAAGTTAAAAATAATATTAATAATTTTTTCGTCAGTTTTTGTGAATATTGGTTTGTCTCCCTTTGACCACGACTGTGTAAGTGCAGTTATTCATTAGCAGGATCAAGTGTAAAAAATGACCAAAAATACACAAAACATTGAAATCCAAAACAATAACAAGAGGGCCATCATGGCCCTAGATCGCTCACCTGAGTATCATGGTTCTACTGTATGTAAACAAATATATTTTACGAACTAATAACAGAAAGTTTGGAGAGGGTACCTAAGACTTTTCTGTGAAATTAATATACAATTGGCTCGGTTTTTAGAATTTTTCTATACAGTCACATGTTGTGGAATTGCAATTTCAAGTATGGCCTTTGACTCGACGACGTATATATATCGTTCTATATGTGGCCCAGTAGAATCGTGTAATGCTTGATGGTATTTTTGTAATGAATAAATAAATATATTGTAGCAGCTATTTTAGCTAATATTTGGCTTTTGAAACAAAACATATAAAATATAATCAATAACATATTGGGAATTATTTAGAAATCTGACCAGTGGTTGATTTTATATGATTTAAAAATAACCAGAATTCTGAATGGATTAATTATAGCTTTTTTCAGAAAGGATTACCTAGGGAACATTGTAACAAATTCATTATTTGTAGAGAAGGTCACTTTGAAAAAAAATTAGTTTCGATATATAGGAAAAATGGCCCCATGCACCCACTGGCGGCCATGTTTTTTTACGAATCACGATTGGTTAGCAAATCTGTTTAGGATGACACATGATTGGAATTGAGATGACAACATTAATTGATGTTCGTGAAGTTGACAAGCTAGCGGCCTAACATGCAGTAAAATAGAATCGCAATCAATTTCAAACTTATGTGTATGTTGTGTTCTATGATTCCGGTCCCAAGCCTGGATGTGAAAGGAAGAGGGTTGTGCAGCACCCCTGTATAACCCGCTACAGAAACCAGAACCACAGCAACAATTCATCAGGATGTACGGTATCGACACGGGGGAGAGCGAATGAAGCGGGGATTTCTGCGGACAAATCCACTCTCCTCCAAGAACGTCTCACGGATAGGATTTTGGAACGTGCTAACTTTATATGAAACTGGACGAGCAGCTCAACTGGCCAGGGAAATGGAAAAGTTCAGTCTAGACGACATGGGCCTGAGTGAAGTCTATTGGAAAACTTCAGGAAGGGTTACGCTAGCCTCTGGCCACACTCTACTTCATTCTCTGGTCAACCAAATAAGGAAGACCACCATCATAATGGAGTCGGACTGCTTCTGACCAAGGAAGCATAGAAAAGTCTTTTCGAATGGGAGCCAATCAACGATCGGATCATGAGGGCAAAATTCCACTCAAAGTTCCAGAAAGTCACAATCATCCAATGTTATGCCCCCACCAACCAAGCAGATGTTGTCATCCGAGAAGAATTATATGCCCAACTCCAGAGTGTCCTAGACAATGTACCAAAGCGTGACATGACTTTAGTGATGAGCGCCAAGGTAGGGCACAGTAATACAGGGAAAGAGCTTATCATGGGGAAGGAAGGATTGGGAGACACCAATGAGAATGAAGAGTTATTCGCTGACTTTCGTGGGTTAAATGACCTTGTCATAGGCGGCACCATATTTGCCCACAACGACATTGACAAGACCACATTGACATCGCCAGGCAAGTCAGTGAAAAATCAGATAGACCATATTGCGATTTCCCACAGATGGAGAAGAACCCTCAGTGACGTCAGAGCCCACCGTGGAGCGGAGATAGGATCAGACCATGAGCTTCTCGTAGCAAAGATTCAGGTCCGAATAGCAAAAGTCAGAAAGCAAGGGAACACCAAGAGTCCACGCTTCGACGCCACCATACTGAAGACTCCTCAAGACAAGCAAGAGTTATCCATCTGTTTGTGAAAGAGACTAGTAACTCTGACAGACACAGATAATGACTCCTTAGAGAAGAAATTGGACCACGTGAAGAACACCTTTACAACAGTCTGCAGAGACATGCTTGGCTTCCGATCTCGAACATACAATACCTGGATTTCAGACAACATCATTCAGAAGATAGAGACCAAAAATACAGCTAGACAGAAGCTCCTACAAGTAAATACCAGAGAATAGACATAGAGAAGTCAGGGAGCGTACATTACCCTACAGAAGAAGGTTAAGAAGAGCTACCGGCGAGACAAACGAGACATGCTCAATCGGATGGCTGAAAAAGCAGAATCATCTGCACAACATAATGACATGACAACGCTGTATCAGATTACACGATGACTAACAGGGCGTCAACACAATTCCAACAAGCCAGGACAATACCGCAAGGGCACTATCCTGTCCAAGTCAGAACAGCTGAATAGGTGGAAGGTGCACTTTGACGAACTCCTGAATGGTACCCCAGTCCTCCAACCACCAATCATAGAAGATGGACCAGACCTGGCGATAAATACAGGATCAATTACCAAACATGTGGTAAAGCAGGCCATCAACAAGATAAAGAACGGGAAAGCTCCAGTGTACTGTTTTATCAAAGCACTTACGGTAATCGTAAACTTACGATCTAGTTTAAATTCTTTATAATGTGTTTACAGTTATAAAGTGTGTACCTACAACACTAATAATGATTCAGTTAATGAACTCCTACAACCATATCCGTCAACAATTGGCAGTTGTTAACGGACTTATAAAGAATTTAAATTTGACTGTAACTTTAATATTTTCGTAAATGCTTTGATAAAACAGTACCCAGTACCTGACAAAATCCAACCAGAAGCCTTGAAGGCAACAGCAGACGTCTCTGCAGACATCATGCTAGACCTTATTCAACACACCTGGGACAGAGAAGATGTTCATGTAGAGTGGCAGACGGGTACCTTGTGAAATTACCGAAGAAAGGCAACTTCAGTGATTGCAACAACTGGTAACATACAGCTATTATCCATACCCAGCAAGGTGCTCACAAGAATCATACTGGAGCGGATGAAAACTGAAGTAATCAGACTCCTCAGAGATGAACAAGCAGGATTCAGAGCAGGAAGATCATGCGCAGACCAGATTGCAACTCTTAGAATTATCATCGAGCAATCCATCGAATGGAACCCTCCACTTTATGTCAATTTCATATACTTCAAGAAGGCATTCAACCCAGTGGACAGGTACACAATATGAAAGATACTCAGACACTATGGTTTCCCCAGCAAGATGGTAAACATAATTCGAAGTTTGTACAGCAACAACCTCTGCCAGGCCATCGACTACATGGACCTCTCTGAACCTTTCCAAGTGCACACCGTCGTCATACAAGGCTGCCTTCTCTCTCCAATGATTTTCTCGATAGTCATTGACTGGGTAATGAAGAAGACATTGGATAGACCAAGAGGGCTACAGCGGACCCTAACAATACAGCTGGGAGACATTGACTATGCAGATGACATTGGTCTCCTATCACATACTTGCGCTAATATACAGTCGAAATCCGAAAAACTACAAGAAGTAGCCAGATCAACAGGGCTTGAAGTCAATATCAACAAAACGAAGGATCAACCCAGACAGCAGACAGGACATCCACTTAGAAAGACAAGCCATTGGTGATGTTGAAGCTTTCACATATTTGGGCAGCATAGTCGTCAGTAAGTCAGGAGGTACCAAGGAAGAAATCGAGGCCAGAGTAGGAATAGCGCGCCTTGCTTTTGCAACACTGGGGCCAGTGTGGAACAACACTAACATGTACCTGAAAACCAAAAATAGACTCTTCGACACCAACGCGAAGACAGTCCTCCTGCATGGAGCTGAGACCTGTAGAAGGTCCAAACGCCTTGACAATATTCTACAAGTTTTCATTAACAACTGCTTAAGACAAACATATACGATGGCCAGAGAAGATTTCCAACCAGGAACTTTGGGCAAGAACAAAACAGCAACCGATCACAGACTCGATGGTACAAAAGAAATTGGGACGAATCGGACATACGCTGCGAAGAGCCCAGCCTAACAGTGCAAGACAAGCCCTGGACTGTGATCCTCAAGGTACAAGCAGAAGAGGGAGGTCCACCAATTCTTGGCGAAGAAACATGAATATCGAGCTCATAAAGACGAGGATGTCATGGGGATAGGCCAAAGCCCGGGCTATTGACCGTACAAAATGGGGAGCTGTGGTTAAGGTCCTATGCTCCGACCGGAGTGAAGAGGAATAAGTTAAAGTGATTCTAGTAACATGCTGAAAAAGAATAGGGTAGGTGGACTTGTATTTGAACAAATGCATGTCATGTTTTGAATACAGTTCCCTTTCAACAGGGGAGTGCTAACCGTTTGGATAGAGCTACCTGGAAAGCAGTATTGTAAAATAGTCATAATCGGTGTGACAGCGCGGCTTCAGTACAATGGCTGTGACAAACAAAATACACTCGGCAACTTTTCTAAATATACACGATTGCAAGTGATCTTAATTATTGACCTTTTAATCCCCGACCTGAAAGCCAATTGTGACTATATGAGCATCCCCTCTGCTATCCAGCAATGAATACACCGTTTTAGTTGTTAGTGTTTCTTTCATGGGGACATTGTATTTTTTTTATAATTATTCAACTTGATGGGTGCACGATGGTCTAGAAGTCACTTGGTCATTTCTGAAACGCAAATCTACAAAACTAACCATCATATACTGAAAATAAACGCTATTGTCTATTTAAAAAATGCATGTACGAGTAGTTGTTGAATACCACAATACGTTATAAGCGACTTAGTGTTTCCGAAAATAACGGAAGAGAAGATAATGATTTTAAAGGATGGTTCCTTTTTTTTACTGTTTCAATAGATAAAACATTAAATAGATAGGTTAAAACTCCCAAGTAAGTAAGTAAGTAAGTGAGTGAGTGGGTGAGTGAGTGAGTGAGTGAGTGAGTGAGTGAGTGAGTGAGTGAATTGTTCATTATAGTGACTTGTGCATACATATTTACAACAAACATATTTACAATACACAAGTAAAGAGGCACCCGGCCCAATGGGCCTATAAGTCACCTTAACAATAGTAGGCAATTTAAATCCGCTAAGTAAATTAAACAATAATGGTTAGGTACGAGAGGTGGCCCACTTATATTTGAACACCGTTGAATGTCCGATATTTCCATGTTAACCCAATATAAATGAAATAACTCTTTTGAATCGCGTAAAATGATGTGTCAGGTAACATGAGCACTCACTGTTTGGTTTGTTTGCAATACGATTCGAGCCGAAATCAGCAATTTTGTAGAGGGTGTGGCGTTTGGCTTTTTGAAGGTCGAATGCTCCTTAAGAAGCACCAAGAAGGTGTTAATTGATCATGGATATACCGTTTCTGTGAAATATTTTAGTAAGTTTCGTCCTTAGAAGGATGCTTTACGTTCTGTTGCTCTAATATGTGAAATGAAACAAAATATTAAAAAATACCAAAAAGTGACGATTCCTTCAAAAATCGCACCCATTGACTATATGATAACTAGGATAAATCCAATCACAAAAATGGGGATTGCAATGAAGGGAGGAGTATCCTTCTTAACTATTAATCAAGTAATTTCAAAAATGGTAAATGTCAAGCTCTGAAATCCAAGGGAGACAATCGTCTTGAACCCCCGCACATGCTACAACGGAAAGGTACTTTCGATAACTTTGTCCCCTCTGTTGAAACAATGCTTTATCATTGAGGTATTTACGGTAACACAACAGATTGCTATTTGAGAAATGTCTAATATACTATCAAAAAGTTAACATTCGTTAAGCAACGTAAGTTCCCACCCGGTTGCATGACTTGTGCTGTTGTTTGTAAAAACTAATGAAATAGAACTCATAGATATTCTACAAGGGGGGGGGGGGGGGGAGAGCGCACAGTAGTATGCTCCTAACATATAAACTAGTTTTTGGACAAAATGTTTGCCACATCTCGTTCCTGACGACAATGCCTAGAACATGGTGTTTTGCTCAACACTCAGCTTCATACCCCACCATAATCACGCTATTCGATACCTTAAGAACACGAATTCCAAGTATATTACACACCAGAATAGTGAATGCCGAAGTCTTACAACCCTATATTCATAAACTTTGGATTTTTAACGATAAAGCAGCATTGTTTACATTCATTCAATGTTTACACTATCAATTGGTGTTTTCTGTCTTAAAAAAGCTCAATTCGATGCCCCTTCAAAATTGTTGATTTTGGGTCTAACTAAACTGCAAAAATAAAAAACAGTAAGTGCATATGTTAGTCGACACATTAATATACATGGCTGTATAGAAACATTTGGATTAAAGCGTGTTAGCATGAAAATATCGGATGTTCAACGGTGTTCAAATATAAGTGGGGCACCTCTCGTATAACGTAATTTCGTGTGATATATGTAATGCATGATAATAATAAATATAAGGTTTCAAGAAGTTTAACGGTTTAAGCAACGTAGAATTATAGATACAGGTAATATTCGGTAGAAGGTATGGTGTTGATACAAATAGTTATAAGGAACAAATAAATGTATATAATCAAGTACAAATTTGCATGATATTCAACAGTATATAGTAGGCCTATTGCGAATAATTTAACGACTTTTTAACAGTTTATCACATAAATGATTACATTTTTTTATATATATACTTATAAATGTGACATATACACTCGGCAAAACTTATAAGTACACACTTGTTTATTTGCCCATAGCTCCGTCAATGCGTGCATGATCGTGCTGAAAATTTCAACATATGTAAATTGGATATGTAGAGTTACAATACAATCGATGTTTTTAACATCTGATTTAAACTGTCACAAACAGAATAAACTAATGATGCCAACAGCAGAATCTAAAAAAACACAATAATGCTGTGTGTTCATCGGGCGATTGTCAGGTAGCTAATGCACATATGGCCCCGCTGCGCTGATACAGTACGGTTTCAAGTCTATGTTTCTATCACGGACACAGTAATAAAGAAAACAATGATAGGAACAAGCACACTTTAGGTTTAAAAATATCAACTTCTGATAAAAAATGAAATTTGGAACATGGTTAACTCCCCTTGACCATAACAATAAAAAATATTTTTAAAAGTAAAAAAACACCATGTTGTTGTTTGAAAAATCGAATTATTTTGTGTTTTTTTAATTTGACAATAAATCTAAATTTCAAATTTACCTTACATAAAAATAATTTGCAAATACGCGTCAATTTCACGGCCATTTTACGGTTTTTGACGTTTCATGGTTCAATGAACCGCTGTATTTAATTTTGTAGAAAAACTTTTTTTATCCAGTCCTTTTACAGTCAATACCATGTACACACAATTTCATGCAAAAATAATAAAAAATAAAAAAGTTATAACGATAAAACGACGTGTGTACTTATAAGTTTTGCCGAGTGTAGTACAATTCATACACGTACATAATTACACATAAACAGTTGCCAGCATCAAGTATATGGGTGGTACATGATATGCTATTATTTTAGGACCAAGCATTTCAATAGTTATGACACATATATATTATACATAACACACAGCATGAAGAATGGTCACAATATTGTATATTGATTTCCTAGCATAAAACTACATGTATACTAAAAACATCACAAGTTTTAGAAATAATTGAAGTAAACGATTTACATTTCCCGATATGGTAAAGCAGTACATAATATGCGGAAACTGTTGAAGCTTTTCATTATGTTGTCATGCAGATGGAAGCTTGAATGTTACTTATGTTCCGTGGTAAAATTAATAAAATCATCTTACGTCTCTGAATGAGAACTTTTTGAATATTTCGTGACCTCCTCCATGTGTATTGTTTCGCTTTTTTGTACGAAAAGTTCGTTGCTTATACCAAAAAGTGAAGGCAACGCCAGTTTTGTACCAACAATGTAGGTTTGATCATACACCGTGTATAGGCTTGCTTGAAATATCGAATTTTGGGGATATGGATGGATCGTTCTATGTCTTACTCCTGTGTGGGTGACTACAGGCGCGGCCGCCGTTTCTGTATAACTTTGTATTGTCTGTCTATCTCACTGACACTGTACTTTATGTTTCTACATAGTGAGGTAAATAAAATGTCTAATTCCGCATAAAATACACATTTAACTTCAAACTGTCACTCAAATCTTTCTTATGTCAGTTTATTCATGAGCGGATCTTATACAAAAACTAACTTGTCGTATTTCCATGTTTGTTACATAAAACATCTGAGACTATTTATAGTAAACAAGATACACCTTGGCTTCACGACAAATAACATAGGCCAACCATTCTGAATTCGGTTGTTTAAGCATTTTAATATGTAAATAAAATGTTTTTTTAGTATTATTACATTCAGTAAACCCCTCCAGAATCTGCCTCGATTGCCTGGTGGTAGAGCGTCAGCTTCGATTGTAAGAGGTATTGGGTTCGACACCTAACCGGCCGTAAACCACCACAGTCGTTCACAATGGTACTGTAATTATCTCCCTTGCTTGAAACTCAGCAATTTCAGATACTTGCCGGTTCGCCCACTGTCAGAATAGTGTGACTTAATAGCCCCCACATGACTGAACATTTGTTAACCAGTGGGACTTAAACAACATTTACAAAATACCCTCTATGTTAGCTCTGTCGGTTGACCGCTTGGGTCCCATTCATACAATACTGTAGCGCAGGGTCAATCCAGAGCCACACATAAACGACGGCAGCGCCTACACCCACCCACACGCGAGTCGGACATAGAACGATCCTTCCATACCCCACCTGGGTTCGATACCCGGATTGAACAGGTTATGTTCTACCGTGGTAAGACTTGTTTTAGCGTGTTTAGAGACGTGTGTTTCTAACAATACAGCGGACGTTTTCCTTATGTTAACTACATACATTACCAGGACACAACCGTAGCCAATGTTACAGATGAACAGAACCGGTCCGACCCAGTATTCGTACCGGATCGCTATGATGCCAGAGGCAAGTTATAACCACGGTGTTTACCGAACCAGTTTGCTATTCGATAATTGCGATCATGAAAAAAACAAAGTCGGATATGTTCATATCAGCACGAAGCAGCATGAAGTGCGATCGTTGACCGACAAAAAAATCAAACTTGATCATGTGCCAGTTTTAGATTTTAGTACTCAACAGCTCAATCTACCGATCGCGGCTATAATCTGATTATTATTGCTTGTTTATTCATGTACATTTAAGGTTTATTCTAAGGAGCAAAAATGTGTATTTTTCTTCAGTGAATTAAATACACTTTTTGCATAAAAACACATTTAATTTAGTCTCATACATCATTTTGTAGCTTAAAGTTCAAATAATATAAATATTATATCAACGAGTGTTTGTGTTATATTCACTTGTTATTAAAATGTATTTATAAAAAGTTAATTACATAATAGGTATACATTTTTCAAAATGTCAGTCTCATTTATTTGGTAACAAAATGTTAAAAATTTTAGAAATTGTGGTTGTCAAATATTTGATCAAGGTCATGCCTGCCCATTTATTTGAATAAAAGCAGTAAAAATGCATTGATTTTGAACAATAAAATACATCAACATGAATTAAAATCTATCACATGTGTATGTGTGAAAGCCTACTTTTAATAAATCCTAAATAGTTTAGGGTACGATGGGCCTGATGGACCAGATAGTTGTTGGTTTGTCCATAACCGATTTTATCTGGTCTATAAGACTTAAAACTTGATAATTTGGACAAGTTTTAAGTTACCACAAAGAACTGAAACAGGTTTATGGAAAATTAGTTAAAGCTTTAGTATTTCTTTCAATTATAAACATATTTTGGTAAGATATTCCTTTCCACTGTATTTTATTTGTTTATATACCAAATAAATTGCTTATTTATCTTTAGTCGTATTGGTCCCTGTTAATTTTTGTTCCGTCCGTTAGTCCGTTTCTTTTAACGTTGCAAATATGCTGTATTTGGTCAGTTTGTGAGTTAAAATGGTTAAAAATTACTAAAAATACTAATTGCAGACGATAATATAGCTTGCAAAAACCTCACACCATACGTAAACTTACCGAGCACGTTGTAACATTTGCACGGACTATCCGTGTGATTTGAAATATTTTTGACAGCTGGGTAATGACCGATTTTACACAAACTGTATCAGTGTAGCAATACCATGTGGCTTTTGACTACAGTTACAAGAAGAAATTTGTAAACATTGGAAAATTAAAAAGCCATAAGTATTTTATTTCTTCATCGATTTCTATGAAATATACGCCACGCTAAGGGGACAATTATTTGCTTTCCGTGAAATATAAAATATTTTTCGGCCGCTGTGCCGTTTTGTCCATTACCCTGTGAAACCGTGGAACGTGTAGGTTTCACAGGGTAAAGGAAAAATCAGTAAAACTGCTGAAAAATATCTAATATTTCACGGAAAGCAAATACTTTTCCCCTTAGCGTGGCGTATATTTTATAGAAATCGATGAAGAAATAAAATACTTATGGCTATATTTTTGTACCGATGTTTACAAATTTCTACTTGTAACTGTAGCCAAAAGCCACGTGGTATTGCTACCCTGTGTATGTGATCAAGAAACGATCCAGACAATCGAATTACTAAACAGTGTTTGCAATGATTATCCCAGCATAATTAACATAAGGGTTATTTAAAAACGCATATTAACGCTAAAATAAAGTTTGACAGAAAGCCTGGTAACACATATCAGATTATCAATTCGCTAACATGTGCAGCATGTGTTAAGAGAGGAAAATGCTGATATTGATGTTTCATTAGGACTTCAATTAAACCGTAAGTAATATATTGTATTCGATGTCACCATTCGTTATGAACGACACATTATAAACACCGCATCATAATGGTTTCGTCGATAAAATGTCGCACTACTTTAATTCATCTTTGGCGCATGAATATATATTTGCTACACAGCGCGAAATTCGTAACAAACGAGATGACAACTGAAATAAATACTTGGGATTTCTATGTAATTATCGTAGGATCGTTTGTAAAGTTGATATATTTGAATGCAATAAAGTTCATTATTCGATCTGGCAATCGATTACTAGTATGTTGATTACTATGTTTGAAAAACATGTTGCTGTACGTTTACTGCGGTGACAGGAGGGAGCAAACATGGCGACTTCCTTATCGAAATAACACATCGACATGAAGGTGTTTTTCTCGTAAACAAAACACCAGCATCTAATTTCAAATCTGGCATGCCCTTGCGACGATTGATTATAAAGTACATTCAATGAGTTCGTATTATAAAATGCAATATTAGAGAGGTTGCGATTCGAACGTGTACGACTACGTGTACGTGTAGCTACCCGTACATGTATACGTACACGTTGCAATTAAAATTGGCTTGCGAAACACAACCTCTGCGTGTAACATGACATGGCAGTTGTAACATGATTTTTTCGTGAAACGATAATGAGTATTTGTATTAACTCACTGAGACTACCGGCGATAATATCTTGGGTTTCCCGTGCATATGCATACCTATGTGACGTAGTACACAATATATTTTCGTCTGTCACACGTCCGTTACATGTAGAAACTACACATACCTGGATGACGAAATACCCAAAAATAGCATTCACGTACACACGTACACATGTACACGTTGCCTTTCGCAACCTCTCTAATGATAACGTTGGACATTTTCAAAAATCGCCTTTATTTTAGTGTTAGCATTTGAATTAGGCGACTATATGGCACATTTCACATCACACGCAAGTGCTACAATGGTTTTCTATTATATATGATAAAATCAGATGGCAAACGCTGTTTGAAATAGTTTTTTTCAAGTATGTGTTTTTCAAGCATTTTCAAGGGGTAGGGTGAACGTTAACCGATTTAAAACCGCAACAGTTGGATTTTCATAAATTTAATCCAGTCTATTGAAATGTTGCATGTGATGAAATCAATACATGAAGGCAAAGACGTGCAAGTTTCATTGTAATCAAGGTTTAGATGGTCACAAAACCAAACCACAAAAAATATTGATCGACAATGTCAAATTCACAAAATTAATAATGTATTTGTAAGCTGCAACCTGCTATTCAAATCAGGCGTCTGTGCCTCATTGGCGGGAAAATAAGGGGTTGTAGAATGTTGTTCCACACGTCTATTGTATCAATACAAACTCTCAGCAGTTGCTGCTTGATGATGCACTTCTTGGCGACCGCTTGTGTTTGCCTTCAAAGTCAGTTTCACGAGTAAAAATACAATGACCTCCACAGTCTCAACATGAGCTGTCAGCAAGTTTTTGCCCATCTAGCATACGCTGCATTGTGTCCTACGGTTAAGAAAATACATTGCTTATGTCTATGGCATCTCAAACCCGTAACAGGAAGTCGATAATGGAATATGTCAGGAAAAATAGGAAGACAGAAAAAATGAAGCAATTTTCAACATGGGTCTACTCTAAATGAACTTAATCAAAATGTTAAGGAATGTCATTTTTAGCGAACTATCTAAATCGTACGCATCATTGCCTACAAATTGTAGGTAGAACAGAAAATATTTTTGACCGGAAGTGGCGTCTTTAAAAAAAATTCGTTTGGTGCCATCATGTTTACTGCTTGTGTCGTCGGCATACCTGACGAAGACAAACGTAGGTGTTAACTGCCTCTTGAAAACACTGTGCAAGTCTAAATCTCGTCGACAGACGACAGTTAAACTACGTTGCCATGATAAAACGTCACATATCTGCTTAAAGCAAGAAGATGCCACCAGGATGTTCTGTATCATAAAGGCGTGGCACCGTATACAACACACTTTAAAATTTAATTTTATGTTTTCTTATTTGGGTATCGTTGCCCTATTAATTGGCGATCAAATCGTCACGCCCAGTGGTTTTGCTCGCGCGTCACGTGAAAATAACAAAAATGACACCAAAATGACGTAATGGGCTAAATTGAAATACTTTATCGTGGAAAGTTATACCTGGCATAAGACTAGCGTCCTATTTATTGGTTTATACTCCAATAAAATTTAAATCATAATTTATACAAAAAATACCAACCCCCTAAATTGTTGCATTTCTAAATCGGTTGCTCGTATAGTATTGAGGACGCGTGGTGCCATAAATACACGTAGTAACCCCTTATAATGGGATTCGAACCCATACTGTACGATACCATCGCCTCATAAGGCGAAGTATAAAAGCAGCTATCGCAACAACTCCAACAAAGGTTACGCAAATAACCAATATCAGTGTAACTACATCACACTACATCTGATTCCAGGATGATTCTTAGAGTTGAGTATGATTCTAAGAGTTGAATGTGATTCTTAGAGTTGAGTGTGATTCTTAGAGTTGAGTGTGATTCTTAGAGTTGAATCTGATTCTTAGAGTTGAGTGTGATTCCTAGAGTTGAGTGTGATTCCTAGAGTTGAGTATGATTCTTAGAGTTAAATCTGATTCTTAGAGTTGAGTGTGATTCTTAGAGTTGAGTGTGAATCTAAGAATTGAGTGTGAATGTTAGAGTTGAGTGTGATACTTAGAGTTGAGTGTGAATCTTTAAGTTGGGTGTAAATCTTAGAGTTGAGTGTGAATCGTAGAGTTGAGTGTGGATCTTAGAGTTGAGTGTGAAACTTAGAGTTGAGTGTGGAGCATAGAAATGAGTGTGGATCTTAAAGTTGAGTGTGAATATTATAATTGAGGGTGGATCTTAGAGATTAGTGTGAATCTTAGAGTTGAGTGTGGATCTAAGAGTCAAGTATGGATCTTAGAGTTGAGTGTGAATCTAAGAGTTGAGTGTGGATCTAAGAGTTAAGTGTGGATCTTAGAGTTGAGTGTGAATATTATAGTTGAGTGTGAATATAACAGTTGAGGGTGAATCCTCGATCTGAAAACTAGTCTGCCCATAAGGAGGTTGCGACTCTGAATGTTTACGACTACATGAATACTACTGTTGGGCATTACGCCATCCTGTATGTGTGTGTGTGTATTGTATTTCCTATAAATAATGGACAGACTAACCTAATTTGTATTTCATGTACATGTATATCATTCACGGGATGTTCCTGATTTATCATCAAAGAACTCATTGGTGCGATTATATAAACACTCGTTTCGCATCATGAAGAAATGCATGAAACGTGTACATATCGCAAGCACATTTAAACTTTAACCATGTACGTACACATGTACGGGAAGCTGGTACACGTACACAACACGTACAGGTGCTGGTACACGTACACAACACGTACAGGTGCTCGTACACTTACACAACACGTACAGGTGCTCGTACACTTACACAACACGTACAGGTGCTCGTACACGTACACAACACGTACAGGTGCTCGTACACGTACACAACAAGTACAGGTGCTCGTACACGTACACAAAACGTACAGGTGCTCGTACACGCACACAACAGGTACAGGTGCTCATACACGTACACAACACGTACAGGTGCTCGTACACGTACACAACACGTACAGGTGCTCGTACACGTACACCATACGTACAGGTGCTGGTACACGTACACCATACGTACAGGTGCTGGTACACGTACACAACACGTACAGGTGCTGGTACACGTACACAACACGTACAGGTGCTCGTACACTTACACAACACGTACAGGTGCTCATACACGTACATAACACGTACAGGTGCTCGTACACTTACACAACACGTACAGGTGCTCGTACACGTACACAACACGTACAGGTGCTCGTACACGTACACAAAACGTACAGGTGCTCGTACACGCACACAACAGGTACAGGTGCTCATACACGTACACAACACGTACAGGTGCTCATACACGTACACAACACGTACAGGTGCTCGTACACGTACACGTACACAACACGTACAGGTGCTCGTACACGTACACCATACGTACAGATGCTCGTACACATACACAACACGTACAGGTGATCGTACACATACACAACACGTACAGGTGTTCGTACACGTACACTACAAGTACACAACACGTACAGGTGCTCGTACACGTACACAACACGTACAGGTGTTCGTACACGTACACAACACGTACAGGTGTTCGTACACGTACACAACACGTACAGGTGTTCGTACACGTACACAACACGTACAGGTGTTCGTACACGTACACAACACGTACAAGTGTTCGTACAAGCACACAACACGTACAGGTGCTCGTTCACATACACAACACGTACAGGTGCTCGTACACGTACACAACACGTACAGGTGCTCGTACACGTACACAACACGTACAGGTGCCCATACACAACACGTACATGTGCTCGTACACGCACACAACACGTACATGTGCTCATACACGCACACAACACGTACAGGTGCTCATACATGTACACTACACGTACAGGTGCTCATACATGTACACTACACGTACAGGTACTAGTACACGTACACAACACGTACAGCTGCTCGTACACGTACACTACACGTACAGGTGCTCATACACGTACACTACACGTACAGGTGCTCGTACACGTACACTACACGTACAGGTGCTCGTACACGTACACTACACGTACAGGTGCTCGTACACGTACACTACACGTACAGGTGCTCGTACACGTACACTACACGTACAGGTGCTCGTACACGTACACTACACGTACAGGTGCTCGTACACGTACACAACACGTACAGGTGCTCGTACACGTACACTACACGTACAGCTGCTCGTACACGTACACAACACGTACAGGTGCTCGTACACGTACACAACACGTACAGGTGCTCGTACACGTACACTACACGTACAGGTGCTCGTACACGTACACTACACGTACAGGTGCTCGTACACGTACACTACACGTACAGGTGCTCGTACACAACACGTACAGCTGCTCGTACACGTACACTACACGTACAGGTGCTCATACATGTACACAACACGTACAGCTGCTCGTACACGTACACTACACGTACAGTTGCCCATACACGTACACTACACGTACAGGTGCTCATACATGTACACAACACGTACAGGTGCTCATACATGTACACTACACGTACAGGTGCTCATACATGTACACTACACGTACAGGTGCTCATACATGTACACTACACATACAGGTGCCCATACACGTACACTACACGTACAGGTGCTCATACATGTACACAACACGTACAGGTGCTCGTACACGTACAAAACACGTACAGGTGCTCATACATGTACACTACACGCAGAGGTGGTCGTACACGTACACTCAGTAACCTCTGTAATGTTGACTGTATATACATGTACATTCTTCAGTGTTTTATGCTATGTGTATTGTCTATCGTTTTCAAAATTATAAATATAATAGTTTACTAATTTTATTTACGTCAAATACGGATTGACTTGTAAGAGTTCGGACATAGGAATGTATTAGTGAGGTTGTGGAACGAACGTGTACGGCTAGTAGTGCATGCATGGGAACAAGATGTAATTCAAATTTGCTTGTGAGCTACTAGCTAATAGTTATTGAATTCATTTTGTACAGCTGAACAGCTTTGACCTGCGACATACGAGCTTCGACTTGCAACCTAACTTGCTTCGACTTACGAGCTGCCAGCTACAACTATTGCATGTAAAATCACTTGGCTGTTGAAACATGATTTTCTCCTGAATCGATGAGGGTTCAATTGTATATAAATCCCAGTTCGTGCAGGTCCCTGTGGTACACAACCTGTATTCGTGTTTCACACCTTATTTACATGTAGAAACTACGTGTACACACACGAATGACGAAATGCTCTGAACGTATTTTTTATGTTATAATATGTTTTCATTCACGTACATATTGTGTTTCTCAACCTCTCTATTAGTCAAACGTTTCCGAACTACTGACGACGTATATGATCGATATTTTCTGAATTGACCGTTTGCCGAACTACAGACGCATTCAACCGATATTTTCCGAACTGTTGACGTATACCGTCGATGTTTTGTGAACTACAGACATATTTGACCGATATTTTCCGAACTACAGACGTATTCGATCGATGATTTCCGAACTGCAGACGTACTTGACCGATGTTTTCCGAACCACACACGTGTTTGGCCGATATTTTCCGAACTAACGACGTATACAATCGATGTTTTCTGAACTACAGACATAGTTGACCGATATTTACCGAACTGCAGACAAATTCGATCGATAATTTCCAAACTGCAGATGTATTTGACCGATATTTTCCGAACTACAGACGTATTCGACCGATGTTTTCCGAACATAGACGTATTTGACAGATATTTTCCGAACCACATATGTGTTTGACCGATATTTTTCGAATTGCAGACGTATTCGAACGATGTTTTTCGGACTGCAGACGTATTTGACCGAGTTTTTTCTTAACGGCAGACGTAATTGACTGATGTTTTGCGAACTACAGACGAATATCACAGAGGTTCCAGCCACATACGAGATAAGATAAAAGCACATGTATGCAGGTTTTGTAATTTTATTATTTTTTTTGTCACATGGTTATTTTATAAAGAGGTATGAATGTGAGTAAAACAATACAAAATAAATACCAAGTGCTAAAACGCACAACTCTCTGCAACAAAATACAACAAATACTGCAATGTACTACATTGTAGTAATCTACTATGATACGACTGTGCTGTGTGATAAATGCATTTGATAAATGTATAATAGTCATTTTGTGTTATTATTTTACGTTGAGTATCGATGCCACCAGGTGTAATTTCAACAATACAATGTACTCGCACGTGGTGATTATGATATTCGTACCAAGTCTTTTCGTACCAAACGTTTCACGTGTATTTCGAACTGGGTTGCCAAGGATCACTAATGTTTTGACACAATCTTGACACACTGATTTGTTGTATTGACGCCCAATCCATTGAGTTACATATTGTTTTGCATCATCATCATGCACATGGGGAGAGACATGCGGGCTGCTCCACAAGCATAGAACTCCATCATGTTGCTCATTTCAGCTCCTGAAACGAAATGATAAAACTTGCCGTTAGAACTCAATAATGAATATGTTCCGTGCATGTCTCGTGCGCAGATAGCTAGGCGCTGCTGCAACCGCTACCACCGCCGCTACCGCCACCGTTCCTGTAAGGCTTCACATTTTCAAAGTATGCATGTATAGTATAATTATAATATTACAAATAAAGTCGTTGCATTGTACACTTTTTGTGCAACCTCTCCTCTGCTTCTCTACAGCGGCGCCTTTGACGGCGTAGTATATCGCTCATTTTAAAGAAGATGTAAACTATGCCAATTTGAACATTTATTTTTGTTTAATGTGTTACAGTCCTTTTTGTGACCGTTTTGGTGTATTGTTACGTAAAACATCAATAAACGAAAACATGTTTTAACAAATGCAGCATTTAGCTAGTTTTGTCAGGTTATGAGATGTATTATTTCAGCTGTATTTTCATCACAATGTTTCTAATTACGCATATTTTATCCACTGTTATCACGAAATGTGATCAAATGAATTTAAAGAAAGGTTCAGATTGGCATACTAGACCTTTTATATAATCTTTATGTATGATTTATTAATCAGTCGTATATAAACGTTGCACAGAAACTATGATAAATTCGTTTTAATTAAATGCGTAACGGACAGATATTCTCACAAGTGAGCATTTTATCTCAGCATAATTCTCCATAAAAGGAAATAATGTGAGACATGCAGACATACGGCTTACGTATTAAGTTTATATATAGCAAACTGTGCTCATCTCGAGAAAACACGAAACCCAATAACAATATTAACTGTATGGTTATATTATTACGACGTTGTTAATGTTGAGAAACTGTCTTGTTTACAATAAACTGTTCTGTTCTGTTCTGTTCATACGTTTATGTACAGCCTTGTGGAGACAAACAATAAAGAATTAAGGTACTTGTTTTACAGACATGTTTGCATTGAAGGTAACTAATGATAAAGCGTACCAATGTACCATTCACAAATAATGATATATAATAATAATGTAGGACTAAGATACTATAGCCATGTTACAAGTCTCGCTACAAGTTGTCAAACAAATCTAACACAAGTTGAAAGAAATAATTATAAAAAATATATAAAACAATATTGGTACATACCCATCATCATGGGGACACCCATACGTCCCATACCACCCAGCATACTGCTCATGGCACCCATACCACCCATGCCTCCCATACCACTAGCTCCTAGTCCTGTCAAACCGGCTAACGCTGATGCACCTGAACCGGAGGATGCTGATGATGATGATGAACCACCTGACATTAAACTCGCCAATGGGTTGGCACTTCCGGAGCTTCCACTACCTCGGCCAGAATTACCCATCATGCTGGATAGCATCATCATATCCATAGCGCTTTGTGCATTAATGGATGACACAAAAAGTGCACACACAACAGCAGCAATTAAATACTTCTGCATATTGAAATGATTTTCAATAACGATAGTGACTAATGTTACTGTAGTGTCTTAGCGTCTTCAAACACAAATGAAACTTTCGTATCTGAACGGAAAGTTTTAAAATGTATGTGACGTCAGCGTGGTATGCAGTCAACTGTTTAAAGTAAGTAAATGTGTACTGCCATCATTTGTGGCCCGTCATGGTGTATACTTATCGGCGCGTGCGCAGTGAAGATTTGTAGGTATACCGAAACCGCTAACGCCACATAATGACAGGAATCTAAGTTAACGCGACAAGTTTCAGGTTTCAGTTTAGTTGATCGACATAAGAACATTTTCTGTGCGTCGGCTTAAACACTAGAAGGCGGTTAAAAAACTTAAGAGCATGTGCATTGTGATAAACGACAGTCGAATTGAAATATACCAAACACCAAAAAGTAAAATTCTTCGAACATATAGAAGGTTGCCCCATTAAATGAGGCTGACAATTCCCGTCTAATATAAACATGTAGCCCTTGTTTCCTCCTCACCTATTACTGTTTAAAGTTATTCTTGGTAAATAGGGTACTTTTTAATTACCAGTAAACATAATTGAACCTATAATGCAGTCATTGATTTCTAAAAATTGGCAAAAAAGCTTTACCATATAGTAGACATTCATACCTGGTATACATTTTCCAATTAATTGTATGGGGGTGGGATACGTATTATAAGAATTCAGTTATTTCCAATAGTTAATACTGTAAATTAGTAAGGGTTCATATGAAGTAAACGGTTAAAACATGTTATATTCAGCAGCCAATAATGATTCGATTCTTAAACAGTAAAACCTCTCAAGGCGACCCTCTGTGGAGCAACAACCACTCTTTAACAACACAATCTCATATTCCCTATACTTACTATACACTTAACCCATGTAGAGCAACCCACTATGTACAACGGCCAATATGTGCACATATACAGTACACCCTCACAAAAGATGTACAGAGGTTGTACTGTATATCATTTGTTACAATGATGGTCCAAGGTAATGTGTAAGTGTCGATATGCTAATAAATCGTGTAGTAATACACACATGTAGCATCAAGTTTCCTTCGGCAGTTATGTACGCCCCCCTGCACAGCATACGGGCCTCATATTTGAATTACTCCCAGTTATCAAGAATCAGTCATAAAAATTAGACAACATAATAAATGATGACAGCCTAAGCAAGGCGGAATACAGGTATAGGGATGTCATTGTTATAATGGTATTTCTGTCACGTGATTATTATACTAGAATCCCGGTAACAAATGACATCCTTAACCGCCTGAGAGAAACAAACATGTCTATTCGCCTGTCAGAAGACGCTGGTAAATGTCAGTAATCTCTATTGTAGCCATAAATCATTCAGAAAGCGGTAGTATAAGCATAATAACGATATCAATAAAGGTATACGGGGTAGATGATTGAGTGATGGGGGTCAACAAATGAACACGTGGTTAGCCACCTCACTCTTTGGTTGTCATTTCTGACACTTATTATAACAACAACTGTCAAAATTCGAAACATTTTATTGATGTTTACATACAAACACTTCTGATGTCAGAAAATACAAATTATGTCACGTATCAGAATCATTTAACATTATGTACACAGGATATGTATTATATAATACAGCTTAAAAACCCATAAGTATAGTACTTAAAACTGTAATCGAAGTCAAATTATTTCAATACTATGGTAGCTGATTTATGCCATGTCTTATTTTCGCTTTTTCGCCACAACAAAGCGAAAATGTAACAATGCGACAAATTCGACTTTGCATTGTTACATTTACGCTTCTTTGTGGCGAAAAAGCGAAAATACTACAGATGCAGGGCGACAATACGACACCTAAAATGTGTCGTGTTTTCGCCTTTCATATGTCGTATCTTTGCTTCTTCGTGGCGAAAATGTTACAAAGCGAAATTGTAACTATGCGATAACACGACAAAGTCGACTTTTTCACATTGTTGCATTTTCGGTTTCTTGTGGCGAAAATACGACATGGCATAAAACAGCCACCATGCAATACTGACATGATTATAGTTTATTTAACAATCTCATAATTTAATCAAAGTCATTTAGAGTTTCTATTTATCATACTTTATATTACATGTATAACTTATAAACATCCACGTTAAAGTGACAAGACGGTCACCACAGCCTGTTTTCTAAAGCGCTTGCAAGTGCTCGACAATGAACGGGTACTGACAATTTAAAAACGCACGCGTGGTTTAGAGGTGTGAGCGACGGAACGACTGATTGAGGTTGCTGTTGCTATCACAGGATGCGATGTATCAACGTTTTTAAATCGTAACTGTTGTGATGCCTTAACACGCTTAAAGCCACATTATCTCTCCCAAGACCTTTTTTCTGATCATCCAGTAAATAGATTAATTACAAGGAATTGGGATATTTTTCACAAATAACCAATAATTGACGACAAAAATTAATGTTAAATTAATCTGTTAAAATAGCATGCCAAAAATCACATTTAAGGTGATTGACAACTCTTAAATTTTCTGTACAAGATTATCAAACACCTGATTTTTATGAAGAACACACTCAGGATAGTAATTGTGCAAACCCATAACAGTTTTGCTCGGCTAGTTTTTAAGATATTTTAAGATTTTGGGGACCCCCCTAAAAACTGATATTTGCATTTTACCGAAAAATGTTGACATTTAATCACATGAAACTTGGCATGCACGAAATTTCGTATATACGGAATCACACGATAACGTTTGTTTTTTGAATATGCATGTTATATGTATTTTTAAATGATATTTTAAACTATGTGATTTTTCATTTTTAAGTTATACAAAAAAAGGCTTTCGTACATGCAACCAGTAGAGTAACTTTTATAGAAGTTTTGTCCCAAATTTCATGGTAGTTGCTCGGCTAGATTTTTTTAATTGACGAGTGATATCGGAAATGTCGAAAACGTGGAGAGTTTACAAAATACATCAACGTTTTGAATACGTTGTATCCAGTTATCGCGATAATTTGTTTTTGAAAATGTGTATATATAAGGATGAGCCTAGTTTTAGCTATACGCTCTTTTGCATTAGCTAGTCTATATTCTTACGAAATAAATGCAAAAGAACCTTCATCTAAAGTGGTCGGGATGCTTGCTAAACAAATAATGTAGGCGCATTATATTACGTTTCACATACGTTGTAACTAGTATTCGCTCGTGTTGGTGTTTCAAACATTTGGAATAAATGACACATAAAATTTCATGTCCATAAGTATTTTATTTCTTCATCGATTTCTATGAAATATATGCCACGCTTAGGGAACAATTATTTGCTTTCAATGAAATATATAATCTTTTACAGCGGCTGTGCCGTTTTGTCGATTACCTTGTGGGTAATGGAAAAATCGGTAAAAATGCTGAAAAAGATATTATATTTTACGGAAAGCAAATACTTTTCCCCTTAGCGTGGCGTATATTTGATAGAAATCGATGAAGAAATAAAATACTTATTGATATATTTGTGTTCCAATGTTTACAAATTGCTACTTGTAACTGTAGCCAAAAGCCACGTGGTAATGCTACCCTGTTATAGTATTAATACAGTAAATTCGTGATTTTAAGACATGAGAACATGCTGACACATCAATTTTAAGTTTTTCTTAATATTTCATTATGGTAGCCAGACGCTTTCAAAACGTCTTATTTACACCGATTTCTAAACTTCCGCTCGACTGAAGTGTTTGCAATAACCTTAAGTAAAGGGACTATTGACTGACTTTGTTTCCATTATACATTTAGGTCAATAAATGTCTATTTTTAACATCAGAAACGAAAATTCCGATATTTTACGAGTATTTACGATGTTTATGTCGACTAATCATATACGCGTAGTGCACATTTTCCGATACCACTGATATCGGAAATTTCCGGCAGCGCGTTCGTATATCTTCGTAAAATCTGACTGTGACGTCACAATCGGTACTCGCAGTTTAATTTTTCGCTAAAACAGAATGTTTCTTTTGATTTCAATCACTATAGTTTTGTGCAAATCGGGAAAATTTAACTACCTGTCTTGAGAGAAGCATCTTTTATTGTAAAAAATAATTGATTTTATGGGTTAATACATATCGCTGGCTTAGAATTAGAAGGTTGTAAGTACAAAATCAATATTTTGAGAAAACAAGAAAAAACCCGTGTCTGAGACCAGTTCCGATTTTCATGAAAATAGGCTCATAAGAAGCGCCTCGTGGTGCAGATTTTAAATATGCATGAGTCTTATAAGGTCGTAAATAGTACTTACTATCTTCTATTGCTAAGCAAGCGATATATTTATTTTTTTATTTACATATATACACCGTGTAAAGAAATATTCCATAAACTAGCCTTTCATCGTTTGCACCCGGTCAGTATGTTAGTGTGCTAATTAATAATCCAATTCAAATGCGCATAACTTTTTTAAAATAATAGTATAGTAGACCAATCTCCTGATTTTCTACGGGTGTCTTATCAAAGAATACGCAAGAATCTTTGGTGTTTTCCATGTGCTCTATCGCTTAGCAGTGACATACATTTTGTTGATTGCTGGCAACAGAGTGACAATGTTGTATTAATTGCAACTTCCGTAATATGTGTAATATGTGTGCGATATGTGTACATGGTTTGCCATTGGCAGTTAACAAATAAACTAATTACCAAGGTACAATCACGCGTTATCAATAAAAACACACATAACGTTATACATGTCAAGTACAATAATTTGAGCTACACATATTTTATATGCACCATGATACCAGAACTAAATATGTAAGTCCTAGATTATAAGTCAGTTAAAATTCCAAAGTGTTATATTCTTTGATGATATCGCTTAGGTTGGTATCCCGCGGTAATCAGTCGGGGTTCTATGATCTACGACTGGTCGCGGTGTCTTGCTGATTAGTTTACTGTCAATTAACAATGTGTCACCAGTTACTTTGATTGCAGTTTTCGCAAGGTCAGATAGTGTTGCTATATACGATTTGTAGTAATGTATACATAATAGTATATATATATGTCTGACAGTACTCTGGCCTATAGCACGGATATACACAGAATGTCTGTATTTCCGTGCCTATAGATACTTTCAAATAAACTTACATCGATCCGTCATGATTTTCAATTGTCTTAGACCTTACATATAATTTAAAATCTATATTTTTATAATTATGCTTTAGAGATTGAATGCAATTGAGTACAGCAATGATATCAACTAATGAGAGTATGTATGTATTGAATGTCTTTGTGCTGTTTTGTGTTATATTACCAAAGGCACGTATGTGCCGAGTTTGTAAATAAAGATATATATACTAAAGAGCGCTTTAACTATTACATAGACCAAACCAACATAATTATGTTCAACATTATAAAACCAGCTTTTATGGAAAAATCCACACATTCTCGTTAATTGGGATTTATGTGTTCTTATTCTATAACAAACAATAACATACTTTCACGTGTCTAGGGCTTTAAATGACATATTTTAAAAGAGTCAAATTAAAGACGAAGCTTTTTGTTACTCAACATGTGATTGTCAATTTTTTTGGAAAATATAAACGATATTGCTTCAAACTCAGACTATATTTGAGAAAATATACATAATTATGTATCTCTTACTTCCGAGGCCCTCAGGGTTTATAAATTTATTTAGTGTATAAATTACTTCATGGCATCGCTACCAACCAATTTAAGTTGAAATTCTCTAGTTTCTAAACGTGCCAATGTATTAAGAATTTCTTCATTATTAATGAGATAATGCTTATTAAATATTGCACAATTTCCATTGATTTTAGTTTTTGTCCTACAAAAACCAATAAACCGTAGCCGAAATGCTGCAATATGATTGGCTAACGCCACCTGTCAATCAAAATCGACAGGAAGGTCAATTACCAGTCCGTGTAGCCAATGCGGTCAGCGATATTTACAGTGTGAATGTCTGGCAGATTTCTTCGTCGCCGTTATTATGATTTCCCTTATTAATAATAGGCTTGAATTGATACGGCAAAATATTTTCATTGCCATCATAATCTGTATCCGAAGAATTTATCGTTTCATTAGCACAGGGACCGTATACTATCTTCCCAGATTAGCTGAGTCAGAGAACTTCGCTGTCCGACATCTTGTAAATAGCACGATTGTGACGTCACACGCTTCGTTTCTTACATCGGACTTTTCCGGAGATATTTCCGTAAGTTTCCGTACAGGTATAACAATGGACGTGAAATATCGGTTGAACACAGGTAAATGTACGGGGAATTTCGGGGAAAATGTTGCGAATGCAATCACGATGCCGAAAAGAACTATTACACAAAAGTTTAAGTCACCGGTAAATATTCCCTTTAAGTAAAATGTATGGATGAGAAAATACTAATTTTGCAAGAGTTGCTTCCCTTAGATTATCAATTGTGCATTTTTTTTGTTTACAATTTATTATTTTGTAAACAAACTAACTGGATGTTGTATTTCTTTTTCTTCCATCTTATGGTGTTGTCCACCTTTGGGACTTAACTAAAGTTCTCAAAATGCACGGCTCTTCAAATAGGTTACCAATCTTTTGCCTTTTGAAAATAGCCGTTTAAGGCATACTGTGGCTTTAAGGGAAGTCCAGAAATGGTTGTTTCAGTGGTAGAATATTGGCACTGTGTAGTCCGCATCTGTTTCAAATACCGTTTTAGTTTTAACTGTAGACCACAATAATAATAGTATACAGAAAATAAAGACTCTAATTAAATATTCTGTTAATTTTAGGGATTGGTTCACCTGTCCTGTGTAATAACAACGTTAAAACTGACATGACAGGATTGTTCATTTTTACCTCGCAAAATAAATGCATTCTGCTTATTTATACGACAAAAACAAGGAACGAGAAATACTTTAATATTCTTAACTGCAATACATAACTTGTCTTCTCCTTACATCAACACAGGAAGTGGTTGATATGCCTCATAAAACGCGCATATGATGAGCACAATCTCTGTAAATAACATTGTAAGTACAGGAGCACCCCTTTTAATTCGACACCTTCCGTCCGAATTCCCGGCATTAACCGAAATTAACCAGATCCCGATTTGTTACTACATTTTGTATGTAAAGTAATATGTGTAGATTCCACAAACCTTAATCCGAATACCCGGCATCATCCGAAATAAATCAGATTCCGATTGTTACTATTTATAGTAACATGTATTCATTCCACAACCTTCTATCCGAATACCCGGTTTCATACGAACTCTATACAATTTCCCGATTCGTTTTAAAGTACGGGTAATTCGAGACACACTTTTCCAACATCAATTTAATTCGAATAAAAGTTCGCACTTGGCTTACTCGAAATGATGAGGTCCGACTAGCTTGTTTGTTTGCTCATATTGAATTTTACATGGTTTAGTAACAGCGGTTTATAGTAGAACTGTACTCAAATCCGGACAGTTGATAAATCCTGATTCTCTGGAATTAATAGTAAATCAGTGGCTTTGTAATAAAAAGATAAACACGAAGATAATTTTACCATAACACACTTAATGACGCCATAAACGTTTCGCAAAGTATGTTATAATTTTACATACATGTATTTAAAAAAGATAATATACTTAAGAAATTTAGAAATGAAATTATACACTGATTTAATTTAAAAACGCATATCACGATACGCGCCTCCTTAAATTTCGCAAACTTGTATGTTAGGGTTTAATTATACTAAGTATACAAGTCATATTATTACATAACATTATTCGTGCACAAAATAAATAACCAAGTGTCCAGGAATAAGATTTACAACCATGCTCTGCATTTTATAAACACGACTCCAAACATCGAATATTTGACCCCTTTTAAAACGATTTCACGGAAATACGCAGGCTGGGTTTAGAACGTTTTATTATCAACTTAAATTAAACACGCTTTATGATTAAATAATTTAATATTCAACATCAAACGCTCTTGATTGTTAAACAAACAATATGTTGTCATGATCTGTCAGTTTATCCTTCAACTTGGGCTTGCAGGTCATCTCCTCCATATACAACAGACAATTTGTGGAGTTACACAATACCTTAATTATACACAATTAATGCCGTACTCAGGTTTAAGTAAACCTTTAAATGATAATTTTCAGCACAAACGGTTGTTTACAGAACGGTCAGGATATTTGGCGTCTTTGTAAATGTTTTCTTTGAATTGCATCTTTGTTGTTTTCCTTATGATGCTGTCACATTAATGCTTGTTATTTGCACACTCTTTTCTGATGGTTGTTGAGATAGCCGAGTTGTCTAATGCGTTTATGCTTGGCGCCGTTCAGTATATAGGTTCGATATAGGGGCAAACTATTTCTGAATGTGTTTTAGGTCTAAATAGGCTACATACCGACCGCCTTTGCCTAACACGGTGCGACTGAGTTATTGACAGCATGAATCGTAGAAAAAATGGAACCTGGCTTACAGCATTGTTTGGTTCGTTTGTATAGTACGGAGAATTTGGCATAATCCTTGACGACCTTGTACTAGCATAATTGAACAGCTGGTATAGTGCGCTCAGGATAATGAGAAAGGCGGGAAATTTTGGTTTATTCCACAAAGGTGGGGTAATCAGATGTGCACAATTATCAGTGATGTTTTTAGTACAAATCTGACCCTATCTGTATTACTTAAGTTATTTGTTAAATGAATTTTGCAACAGTTGACCACCGATTCATGTTTGTAAATATCACATTATCCTGGGCACACTATATATAGGTGTTATTTAGGTTATGCATGTTTATATAACTTAATCATCGGATTTGTACAGTACATCCCCCCGTTCAGCTACCCGAGTTGAAAATTTACCTACTGTCTATATTAAAAAACACCGGTTGTATATTTTCATAAGCGGGTAGTATCACGAAGACGCTCGATTTTAAATACAAATTCTAAATCTAAAGGATCGATATTGAACGATTTACTGGCGAAAATTTGTATATGCGACACAAGAACCTTGTAACAAAGGCCAGGCATAAAGTATCACGTCAAATTCTCCGTACGATACAATCCAAAATAATGTTTCTCTTAAATTATATAATATTTAACATAAAGTATAAAACAATAGAACAGAATAATACCAGGACAATAATGATCAATTACTTAAACTATATGTATATGGTGTTTAAAGCTTAGGTCCCATTGAGCATTTTTTGCCTCGGCGATGTACTCCCGATTTAAATTAATGTGCTATCAGGACATCGGGAACAGGTTCCTCGTGGTCTAGGGGATGCTTCGGGATATCATGCGACAGTTTGTGATATCGGAAGAAATTGTGATAAATCAGGTGGTATCGGAAGAAATTGGGAGAACATCGCCGATGTGGAATTACTCAGTGGGACCTAGGCATTAATTAATATTACACATGTTAAGTAGCTCGAGTTGTCTTCCGTGCCTAAAACTGTTTTTTTTTAGAAAGAAATGTATAATTATTTTAACGTTAATTAATGTGCTAATGAAGGTGACAGCATCCAACGTAAAAACTGCACGCTTGTTTTTGTATCGTCACGTTCACATAGTCACGATGTCCACGTAAGTCACAAATCATGAACACACCGCAAATTAATAAACACGAACTAGACAAACTAACAAATGATGAACCCGAAGTACGTGTTTGATAAACGAGGACCATTCAACGTAAAGAAACCTCGTGAGCAGCCATCATCACGGCTTCATGACCGGACAGATTAATAGATATAACATACCTGTTGTCGTACAGGTATGGAAAGCCTGAACGATCATTTTAAAATTGTACACAATACACTCGTATACCAGTAATTTATAATTTATACATGTGCTAATATTTTATAAATGTAAAGATTAAATTGTTTAATTCAATAATTATAATTAATAACAACGAGATGTGTGTAGAATCATAAAAAAATGCATTCATAACAAATAACATACCGATTTTCTCTATTTATGGAGAAGTTGCTGGTTCCTTGTGGAAGGGTAATTAAAGTACACGAGTTGAGCAAGGCACAGAATGCAAATGATATTTAATTATATTTACATATCATTTGCTCACAAAAACTTGCACATGCAAAATGAATATTATCATTAAGAGACATCTGCGGCGCTCCATAGTTAGATTTATTGATTTACCTGTATACGCAAACAAAAAATGCTGACTGTTTATGAGTTTGTCATGAAATAGGTTTGTATTGTGGTCCAGTCCTAAGGACAAGTTCGTGTAGGAACGTTTCATGGAGAATGCGTATAGCCTTCAGGTATAAGTATTCATGATGAACATAAATATCTCTAATCATAGACGTAAATATTTATTGTATTATACTTGACCTAACGTCATACTGTACGTACATTGCTCTGGGTACCAGGAGTTGACGGTGGCTGGTTGGTCAATATCGGTGATTTTCGTGGTTGGTGACCAGTGTAAGTCTATGCGGATGTTGATGACGGTATAGAAATGTCCAATCCTAGTGGTCGAGGACTTGGTACAACGTCACTGTGTATTCACACCATTGTTTTGTTGTTTTTGTACCTGGTGGTTGATGCAACGAATACCAATTTGTAAAAAGTCATTTCCAACATTTTTCAGTCACGTACGTATTTATTTTTTTGCCTTGGTGATATCGCTGGCTTAGAATGAGAAAGTTGTAAGTGCGACTTACGACCTTTTCAGACTCATGCATGTTTGAAATCTGCGGCTCAGGGCGCTTCTTATGAGCCTATTCTCACGAAAATCGGAAATGGTCATGTTCACCTAACTGAAGTTGAAAAGGAGTGTTTTTTCATAAGTAAAGAGTAGTTTTCAGACAGTTTTTCTTGTTTTCTCAAAATATAGATTTTACGACCTTCGTATTCTAAGCCAGCCATATGTTCTCCGATGGCATGTGCTAGGACCATGTCCTCTGTATATATTGGTCATTGTTTGTAGATTGTGGAAAAGCTTCGATCGTAATGATTGTTAATTCAATCCAGGAAAACTGGTTAGGTAAAGTGTCCAAAAAAGTCAAGTACAAATGTAAGTCTTAACTGTTGAGAAACAGCGTAAAAGCGATTAATACAACACAAATAAACACTGATTGTTTTTCAGGAGCCATGAAAAAATACTACGTTTAGTTCAGACAGTACATGTAATTAACGTCATAATTGAGCTTCCTGGATTCATGACGAGCCACTCGTCATGTCTGCCCATTCCTAATGTTTGGTTTTAATGACAGATAAAATTCACATTAACGTATAAAACCAGGCTTTGACTAGTTCCTTTCAGCATTCGTTTTCACTGATATCATGCGGTCGAATGGTAATCACTAATTACGTATCACGTGTTATTGTCGCTATTATATTGATTGCACGTGTTATTGCATTACTGAAAAAGTTGTCATTATTGATGTAAGCACATCTGTATAATTATGCCAATATTATTACCAGTGTTTTTCTCTCGATAGCTTAGTGGTAGAGCTTCCTCTTCGAGTGCGGGGGTCCCAAATTCGATCCCAGACCGCGTCATACCAAGACGAAATAAAAATGGTACCAGAAATTCCCTTGCTAGACGCTCAGCATAGAAGTGGAACCAACTTTTCTTTTCTTTTACCCTCGTGGCGACAGACAACATCAGGAATGAGGTGTCGTAGGAAAAACTTGTTTCATAAATGACTTTAATTAAATTAGTACGAGCGTATAAAATAAAAGTAGATAGTAAAGCTGATGCTAGGTGTTGTTATTATTGTGTTGTGGCTGTTGTTCCTTGTCCTGTCTCTGTCACTATTCCTGCCGATGCGACAGTTTGTTGCTCTGCTGTTAAGTTTTTTACCATATAATTTGTTACAGTATTCAAAGTGTTTATACTTTTTTATAGATAAAATTGTATTATATTTTATTTCCTGTTGTAAAACATTTTATTACAGTAGCGATTTTCCAATTCCCTGCAATGACAAACGAGCAAACACCACATGACAGGTGTAGACTAAGTGCCCATTGTGAAAAGTATGCACCAGTGGTTAAATTTAGAACATCGCTATATTTTGCACAATGTTTAGAAGGGTCTAATTCATCTTGCCTCGTTTTAACACCAGCTGCAATAGAGCAAATATTTTATTATTCGGTCATTTTATCTTGATTAAATATAACAAACACTCACTTGTTGAGACATAATTTACTTCAAAAAGAAACTATCAATGTTAATTACAATAAAAAAGAACATAAACCGGAATATTTCTGTCAACTTTAAGTCGCCGTATTTTTGAGTTATTACATATAAACATATCATAAAGACTGACATCACCTAACATATTAAACAGATGCATTTCTGTTAAGTCATAATATGTTATTTTGCTTATGACAATAACATACACTGTACTGTGACTATTGCGTGTTTCGTTAGATGATGCTGCATAATGTCCCCAACAAGCTACGATTTAAATATTCGTATAACAAATATATTGATTGATCATGAAACAGTAATACACACTCAGATAGTTACATTTATTTGCCGGAACCATTCGGCGAAAACTTCGGAAACTGTTCATCAGTACACCTTACACAACTCTGCCACCAATCAGATCACCTGTTATGATTCTGCGACCAATCAGAACACTTTGTACAGTTTTAGACCAATCAGAACACGTTGTAATCAGAACACTTTGTACAATTCAACGACCAATCAGAACACTTTGTACAGCCCCACGACCAATCAGAAAACTTTCTATAATTCTGCGACCAATCGGAAGAGCACTTTTAACGACCCCACGACCAATCAAAACACTTTGTACATTACTGCGACCATTTAGAACACTTTGTACCATTCTGCGACCAATCAGAACACTTGTTACAACTTTTTGACCAATCAGAACGCCTTGTACTATTCTGCGACCAAAGAGAACACTTTTTAAAATTATTCGACCAATCAGAAAATTTTGTACGATTCTACTACCAATCACACCACTTTGTACGATTCCACGACCAAACGACCAATCAGAAAACTTTGTACAATTCTGTGAGGACCAATCAGAACGCCTGGTACATTTCCGCGACCAAACATCTCGAATATTGCTACGAATTAAACAGAAACTATTGAGAAAGCATGATCGGCTGGATCAAGCAACCAGTGTTACTCATACCGTAATTATAAAATTGTTGCAATGATTTTATTTTATGAGAGGCTATTGAATATTTTTGAGACTATAAAATTGTCTTAAGCGTACGAACTATGGGACTAGACAAATGCTTATATGGTTATAATTATACTTATAAAGGCGTACACAACACTTAACGATTTTAAAAGGAGCGAGGACCAAGTCGAAACCCGGCATCTGCCTTGACCATCTTTCAGTACTTAACAATGTTTCCTGGACTGTGTCCTACGCCGTTACTACCATTAGGGAATACAGCTGGCTCGTTCTATGTCAGTCTCTAGGCTCTGCCACCATTCCTGTATGGATTTGAATTGCCTGTGGATGTACAGTATTAAGATTATTACATTGCCACGCCTAATTTTATATTCATACATCGTACTCAGGATACAAGGCAACAAATTAAAGTAATTAAATATTAAAATTAACAAAATTTCGTGCCGTTAAGGCATAATTACAGATAGTTATATCATAATTAAACCATAATGGCACATATGTAAATACACAAGCAGACATTTTAAGTTGGAGTTATGACATGTTATGTTTCAATTTCAAAAATTTGAATATAAAATAAATTAACCTATATCTTGTCACAAAATGTTGTCATTACCTAAGAAACCAAACAAAGGCGAAAACTTTATGATGACTGCGTAAGTAAGCCAGCAGGATTCGAACAATAAAATGGTTTAACACTTTAAAGGGACTGCCTCACGTATTGGTGTATTGAAAAAATAAAATAAAATTTTCAAATATTCATGTTATTTTGGTATAGTTTTCTGTATATGCCATAAACAACCACATTGACATAAAAAATAACTTTGGAAACATCGGCATTTTGTCGTTATTTAGCATTTTTACACTCAAATTCTATAGGGTATTAATACCCTATAGAATTAGCACTACTATTACTTAAATCGCCTGAAATTTGTTTTCATTCGATGAAAATGAATTGCGAAACGAACCAAACACCTCACAGATGTTTCGGCTTTAGTTTGTTGAAGTTACAGTTGGATCATGTGTGAATTACATAATTCACAGAACATTTTGGAAGGAAACTATGTGATATTTTCAAACAGAAAAATACCGAGTGCCAATTATCAAGAGTGATTTAAATTGCTTATATGCCATAAATCTTTAATAAAGTAACCACTAGTGACTTTCTTTTATATAAATACTTGGTTAGGTAGGAAATTTACGTCATACAAAAAATTTAGCCTGATCTGTGAGGCAGCACCTTTAATTTCAATTTCCCGAAGCATTCTTCATTTTTGGCAAAATGTTTTTCTTTGTATCGTTTGATTCATCTTGAAATTCTCTACACTTACTTATATGTTATGTATGTAGTTGTTACACGAAGCTGGAAAATGACTGTACCACAAACATTTAATTTATATGCGTTTTTCTAAAAACTGAAAAAATGAAGTTATAAGCTACTGGAAATAAAGTGACTGACTTCTATCTAAAAACTGAACACAAACATTTAGGTCAATATGTCTCAATAATTGCGACATTAGATGATACTCTCTGTCTAAGTGTACTAAAGACCGATTCACCTCACACCAGAGAGTGATAATCTATATCTGAGTGTACTAGATCGATTTCCTGCATACAAAAGACACATACTCTAAGCCTGAGTGTACTAGATTGATTCACCGCACACCAAAGAGACATAATCTCTATCTGAGTATACAAGACCGATTCGTCGCACACCAGAGAGTCATAATCTATATCTGAGTATACTAGATCGATTTCCTGCACACCAAAGAGACATACTCTCTGTCTAAGTGTACTAGACCGATTCACCGCACACCAGAGAGACATACTCTTTGTCTGAGTGTACTAGTCCGATTCCCCGCGCACCAAAGAGACATACTCTGTGTCTAAGTGTACTAGACCGATTCACCGCACACCAAAGAGACATACTCTCTGTCTAAGTGTACTAGACCGATTCACCGCACACCAAAGAGACATACTCTCTGTCTAAGTCTACTAGACCGATTCACCACACACCAAAGAGACATACTCTCTGTCTAAGTGTACTAGACCGATTCACCGCACACCAAACAGACATAGTCTCTGTCTAAGTGTACTAGACCGATTCACCACACACCAAAGAGACATACTCTCTGTCTGAGTGTATTATAGACAAATTCCCCGCCCACCAAAGAGACATAATCTATATTTGAGTGTACTATAGACACAATCCCCGCACACCAAAGACACATACTCTCTGTCAGAGTGTACTAGTCCGATTCCCCTCACACCAAAGAGACATACGTTCTGCCTGGGTGTACTAGTCCGATTCCCCGCGCACCAAAGAGACATACTCTCTGTCTGAGTGTACTAGTCCGATTCCCCGCGCACCAAAGAGACATACTCTCTGTCTGAGTGTACTAGACCGATTCCCCGCGCACCAAAGAGACATACTCTATGTATGTGTGTACTAGTCCGATTCCCCGCGCACCAAAGAGACATACTCTCTGTCTGAGTGTACTAGTCCGATTCCCCGCGCACCAAAGAGACATACTCTATGTCTGAGTGTACTAGTCCGATTCCCCGCGCACCAAAGAGACATACTATATGTCTGTGTGTACTAGTCCGATTCCCCGCGCACCAAAGATACATACTCTATATCTGTTTGTACAATAGTCCAATTCCCCGCAGACCAAAGAGACATACTCTCTGTCTGAGTGTACTAGACAAATTTCCCGCACACCAGAGAGTCATAACCTATATCTGAGTATACTAGTCCGATTCCCCGCGCATCAAAGAGACATACTCTCTGTTTGAGTGTACTATAGACATATTCCCCGCAGACCAAAGAGACATAGTCTCTGTCTGAGTGTACTAGACCAATTTCCCGCACACCAGAGAGTCATAATCTATATCTGAGTTTACTAGACCAATTTCCCGCACACCAGAGAGTCATTATCTATATCTGAGGGTACTAGACCAATTTCCCGCACACCAGAGAGTCATTATCTATATATGAGTATACTAGACCAATTTCCCGCACACCAAAGTGACATACTCTCTGTCTGAGTGTACTAGACCGATTCTCCGCGCACCAAAGAGACATACTCTATATCTGAGTGTACTATAGACATATTCCCCGCACACCAAAGAGACATAATATATACCTGAGTGTACTATAGACATATTCCCCGCACACCAAAGAGACATAATCAATATCTGAGTGTACTATAGACCGATTCACCGCACATCAAAGAGACATACTCTCTGTCTGAGTATACTAGACCAATTTCCCGCACACCAAAGAGTCATACTCTATGTCTGTGTGTACTATAGTCCGATTCCCCGCACACCAAAGAGACATACTCTCTGTCTGAGTGTACTAGACCAATGTCCCGCACACACAAGAGACATACTCTTCGTCTGAAAAAACTAGATCGATTCCCCGCAAACCAAAGAGACATACTCTCTGTCTGAGTGTACTAGACCGATTCCCCGCACACCAAAGAGACATACTCTCTGTCTGAGTGTACTAGAACGATTCCCCGCACACCAAAGAGACATACTCTCTGTCTGAGTGTACTAGAACGATTCCCCGCACACCAAAGAGACATACTCTCTGTCTGAGTGTACTAGACCGATTCCCCGCACACCAAAGAGACATACTCTCTGTCTTAGTATACTAGACCAATTTCCCGCACACCAAAGAGACATACTCTCTGTCTGAAAAAACTAGATCGATTCTCCGCACACCAAAGAGACATACTCTCTGTCTGAGTATACTAGACCAATTTCCCGCACACCAAAGAGTCATAATCTCTATCTGAGTGTACTAGAACGATTTACCGCACACGAAAGAGTCATACTCTCTGTCTGAGTGTACTAGACCGATTCACCGCACACCAAAGAGACATACTCTCTGTCTGAGTGTACTAGAACGATTTACCGCACATCAAAGAGTCATAATCTCTATCTGAGTGTACTAGACCAATTTCCTGCACACCAAAGAGACATACTCTCTGTCTGAGTGTACTAGACTGATTCACCGCACACCAAAGAGTCATAATCTCTGTCTGAGTGTACTAGACCGATTCCCCTCACACCAAAGAGACATACTCTCTGTCTGAGTGTACTATAGATCGATTTCTTGCACACCAAAGAGTCATAATCTCTGTCTGAGTGTACTAGATCGATTTCCTGCACACCAAAGAGACATACTCTCTGTCTGAGTGTACAAGACCGATTCCCCTCACACCAAAGAGACATACTCTCTGTCTGAGTGTACTATAGACAAATTTCCCGCACACCAAAGAGACATACTCTCTGTCTGAGTGTACTAGAACGATTCCCCGCACACCAAAGAGACATACTCTCTGTCTGAGTGTACTAGAACGATTCCCCGCACACCAAAGAGTCATAATCTCTATCTGAGTGTACTATAGACAAATTTCCCGCACACCAAAGAACATACTCTCTGTCTGAGTGTACTATAGACAAATTTCCCGCACACCAAAGAGACATACTCTCTGTCTGAGTGTACTATAGACAAATTTCCCGCACACCAAAGAGTCATAATCTCTATCTGAGTGTACTAGACCGATTCCCCTCACACCAAAGAGACATACTCTCTGTCTGAGTGTACTATAGACATATTTCCCGCACACCAAAGAGACATACTCTCTATCTGACTGTACTAGATCGATTTCCTGCACACCAAAGAGACATACTCTCTGTCTGAGTGTACTAGACCGATTCCCCTCACACCAAAGAGACATACTTTTTGTCTGAGTGTACTATAGACAAATTTCCCGCACATTAAAGAGTCATAATCTCTGTCTGAGTGTACTAGATCGATTCACCTCACACTAAAGAGACATACTCTTTGCGTGAGTGTACTAGACCGACTCACTGCACACCAAAGAGTCATAATCTCTATCCGAGGCTAAGTGTACTAGACAGATTCCCCTCACACAAAAGAGATATACTCTTTGTCTGAGTGTACTATAGACAAATGTCCCGCACACCAAAGAGACATACTCTCTATCTGAGTGTACTATAGACAGATTTCCCGCACACCAAAGAGACATACTCTCTGTCTGAGTGTACTATAGACATATTTCCCGCACACCAAAGAGACATACTATCTATCTGACTGTACTAGATCGATTTCCTGCACACCAAAGAGACATACTCTCTGTCTGAGTGTACTAGACCGATTCCCCTCACACCAAAGAGACATACTCTCTGTCTGAGTGTACTATAGACATATTTCCCGCACACCAAAGAGTCATAATCTCTGTCTGAGTGTACTAGATCGATTTCCTGCACACAAAAGATACATACTCTCTGTCTGAGTGTCTTTTAGACAAATGTCCCGCACACCAAAGAGTCATAATCTCTATCTGAGTGTACTAGACCGATTCCCCTCACACCAAAGAGACATACTTTTTGTCTGAGTGTACTATAGACAAATTTCCCGCACATTAAAGAGTCATAATCTCTGTCTGAGTGTACTAGATCGATTCACCTCACACTAAAGAGACATACTCTTTGCGTGAGTGTACTAGACCGATTCACTGCACACCAAAGAGTCATAATCTCTATCCGAGGCTAAGTGTACTAGACCGATTCCCCACACAAAAGAGACATACTCTTTGTCTGAGTGTACTATAGACAAATGTCCCGCACACCAAAGAGACATACTCTCTATCTGAGTGTACTATAGACAGATTTCCCGCACACCAAAGAGACATACTCTCTGTCTGAGTGTACTGTAGACAAATTTCCCGCACACCAAAGAGACATACTCTCTATCTGACTGTACTAGATCGATTCCCCTCACACCAAAGAGACATACTCTCTGTCTGAGTGTACTAGACCGATTTCCTGCACACCAAAGAGTCATAATCTCTGTCTGAGTGTACTAGATCGATTTCCCGCGAAACAAATAGTTCTAATCTATGTCAGTGTGTACTATAGACCGATTCACCGCACACCAAAGAGTCATAATCAACAAAAAGAGAGACTCTCGATCTGAGTGTACTAGACCGATTTCCAGCACACAGTATTATTACAGGTATAATTTATTCATAATTTTATCAAAATCAATATCTTTCATATTTTAGTTATTTCATTTGGCTCTTGGTTAGTATTCACAAAATATCTTAAGGGAAAACTTAAATTTTTGACTTAAATTAAAAAATTGAGCTGCACATAATTCCCAAGAAACGATAATGATAATCTTGATTTTCCTGTTTAACTGATTTTAAAGGGGCTGCCTCACAGATCGGGCTAAACTTTTTGTATTATGTAATTTTCCTAACTAACAAAGTATTTATGTAATAGAAAACCACTGACGGTTGCTTTATGAAAGATTTGGTGCAAATAAGCAATTTTAACCACTCTCGATATCGCCCACTGAGTATTTATTCTTGAAAAGAGGTTTCCTTCCAACATGCTTTGTGAATAATGTAATTCACACGTGATCCAACTGTAACATCAACAAACTACAGTATAAACATCAGTGAGTTAATTGGTTCATTTTTCGATTCGTTTTTATGAAATGCGGACAAGTTTCAGGCAATTTTAGTAATACATGTAGTTGTTTTAATTCTATAGTGTATTACTACCCTATAAAATTTTGATGTAATAATACTAAATAACTACAAAATGCCGAAGTTTCTCCAGTTATTTTAGATGTCAGTGTGGTTGTTTATGGGATATACATGCAACTATACCAAAATTACGCGAATATTTGACAATATTATTTTATATTTGCTATACACCAATATGTAAGTAAGATATTTATGAATACAACCCCAGATGTATTATAGTGCTCCCATGATAATGAGAAAGGCGGGAAAGTTTGTAAACACCACACTATCATAGGAGCATGATAAAACATGTTATTCGAAAATGCCTATACACGATTGGAATTTTTTAATAACATTGTTTGCAGATAATGTCTCTTACTCAAATTGTCAGGCAAAAGATAGACAAATGTGACGTCATAGTGCAAAAAGTAGTACTTGGTCGTTTATATCTTTACGTGCCATGTTTTTGCCTTTCCGAAATGTAAATATCGATTTCTGATGAAACAATGAATGTATTGTGACAAAGATATGTTATCAATAGTCTCTAATTGTGATGATAGATCCTAATTTTATTACATATTATATAGTCCGGAAAATTTGACACGACTCTCGACCTTCTATTGGCATAATTTAACAGCTTAAATGTTGTCTATATTTATAACCCCGGTGGTATGTTTTCATAAGCGGGAAGTATTACAAAGACGCTCGAGGTGTAATGCCAACACAACTCTAATGGGCCGATAATGCATGCTCTGCAGGCTGAAATTTATGTAATACATTCATGCATAAAGGTCAGGATCAGGTCAAATTATCCGTGCTATACTAAACTATGCGCGTGTAGTTTTTTGACATCATCATGGCTTAGAATGTATCGTCCGATATTTGTTTTGATAAAATTGTTGATAAAAGTGTTCTTAATCAAAATTGTAATAAGTCGGAGTACTACTTTTTGCATGATCACGTCATTATTGTCCTCCTTTATCATAAAAATAAGGTGAAAGTTCGTAAAAGGACACTTAAAGCCACATTAGGCCTTAAACGGCTATTTTCAAAAAGCAATAACTTAATAACCCATTTAAAGAGCCATGAATTTTTAGCACTTTAGTTGAGTCCCGAAAGTTGAAAACACCATAAGATGGAAGAAAACAAAATACAACCAGCAGTTGGTTTGTTTACAAAATAATGAATTGTAAACAAAAATACACAATTTATAATCTAAAGGAAACAATTAGTATTTTGACATACATATATTTTACTTAAATGAGATTTTTTGGCATACTGTTTCGACAGATTCATTTTACATTTGTCGTAAATTTTTGGTCATTTCTGAAAAATATCCCAATTCCTTGTAGTAAGTCTATATTGGATGATCGGATGTCTTGGGGAGATAATGTGGCTTTAATCTGCCTCTACAAAACAGCATTCTAACGCTAAAATAAGCTATAGCATAAAAAAAATTATGGTACTACATCAAAGCGAATACTTTTTTATATCAGTGAATATAGGTAAAGAAGAAAATGGCATATTACAATGCTACATTTTGTGCAATTACCATATAAGTGTCTCCCCTTTTAATGAAAATTCCGGTAAATGGAGCCACAAAAACAAAATTGGTGCACTAAATTAATTAATATTTTCCCTAATATTTCAAATATAGTCTTTATTTGATTTTAATTTTTATTTTGATAAGAATGTTGATTAAAGTTTTAAAATTACATTTTTAGTATAAAAAATGTTTCCAAGCTCGTCGTGCTTATTAATATGACTGAATTACTTCCCTTTTATGAATTTTGCAGAAAAGTGGCATTCTGTATAACAAAAGGTATCCAGAGGGTTCCCAGAGGAGCCCTGTATTGCTGAACATGAATAATATTCACGAGTCGGGTAAATAGTTTATTAATGAATTCCCTGTTATTATTCTAAAACAACCAGCAACTAGCTTCACCTATATACACATAGATAAAACGAAGGTGCGCATGAATTAACATTGAAGCACAGCTAAACCAAATAACGTCGTAACGTTCCAAGGAAAAAAGTAGTGCAACGTTTTTAGGATACTTTGTGTTGTGTCATTTAACTGCATCGGAAATAAGTTACATACAGAGAGTTGAAACACGGGGTTATCTTATTGAGTCATGGACTGGGTCGGACTATTCAATACGACATCCGATTGTTTGTTCTGCATCTGCTATGTAACATAGTTCAACTGCGTGCTTGGGTGGGTGTTGTGGTGAAATGCACATTCTATGCAGTATTGCAGTTATAGCACATTTATCCAGTGAAGTATCGCAGCTATTGCACCTTTTCCCGGTGCAGTGTTGCAGTTATGGCAATTTTTACAGTGCAGTATTGCAGTCATTGCACATTTTTCCAGTGCAATTTTACAGTTATTGCACCTTTTTCTGGTGCAGTATTGCAGTTATTGCACCTTTTTTCATTGCAGTTATTACACTGTGTTCGGCGTACCTTTGATACAATGCGTGTATAAGTTGGTCGTACTCGTAAGTTCTTTGATAAAACAATACCCTTGTGTGGTCACTGCGTTCGAACTTCGATGCTAGGCGATGGCACCATACAGTACAGGTTTGAATCCCACTACAGGTGCAAATATTGTTTTCACAACGGCGCTTTTTCTGTCGTGTGGCAGCCGTACCAACTGTCCTGTATCGTAAATACAGTATTACTAAGTGTTGTTATCCACATGTATAGTAATTACAGTATTACTAAGTGTTGTTATCCACATGTATAGTAAATACAGTAAATGTTGTTATCCACATGAACTAAGTACTGGTATGGTGTGATGTATTCACATAAATACTGGTTAATTGCGCAATATTGGGGGGGGGGGGGGGGGTTGCTATAGCCCAGTGGTCTTAATGCAGTTACCTGTTACTAGTATCGGTGTATCCCGTGTAAATGTTTTTAGAACATGACCATTTTGGTTCTGAAGTACACTCGTAATTCTAGTATACGGTAACATCTGTGAGACCACTCTTGGAAACAGAATTACAGAATTAAGATTTGTTGACGTAAGATATCTCTTAACAGGTTACTGTAAAATCACATATTTTCGTGGGTATTAAAATTCGTGGATTACAAAACATGGAAGGGTTAAACCATGTTATGTTTTTAGGAGTTTGATAAATCATGGACATCGGATTTCATGCTCGAGTTTAACACCGAAATCAACAAAATTCAACTCCCTCGAAAACTAATGATTTTACATTATAAACCATTGCAACTTGTTTGATTGAAAATAAAAGTTGTTCTTCCGTAAACAGGTTGTATGATTGTGATCTTTGTTCGCAGGTAGCCTTTAACACAGTTTGACTGTACAAATGTGTGGTATTGTCTATTGAAAGCAAGAAATAACTACCAGCCTTCTTATTTCATACACTGATAAACCTTTCTGGCTGTCACTAGAGGATGCTATATAATACCTCTCTAGAGCAACACCCTCTGGGAAAGACACATTTGGTTGTTGTATAGAGGTTGTTGCTCTGGAGAAGTTAAAATCATAGTTAATTGTTACTTTTGCAACAAAATAATTATGTTGCTGAAGAGAGGTTGTTGTTGTATGGAGGGGCGCTCTGGAGAGGTTGTTGTTGTATGGAGGGGCGCTCTGGAGAGGTTGTTGTTGTATTTATATAAAACAAACAGTAGTGTTTTGTTATTTATGTTTTTTTTTTCATTGTATATTTCTTAAATAATAATATCAATAATATATAAGTGAAAAATCGACACAAACACCACAACCTCATGATCGAGTCACTGTCATAACGTAACACCACGTGGTTGTAGTCAAGGAGACGGCCAGTCAGACAGCGTGATGATACACCTAAGTTAATGGAACGAAATGTGTCACATGCATCACTGTCAAATGACGTCACAATGTCATGTGATGTAAAATGTCTGACGAAATATTGGTGCAATGAAAGTTCTTTACGAAAAGAACCATTTTAATGAATTTTGTACAAAATGTGGTGGATATTAGTTAGAACGTCAGTTTGTAAGAAATATCGAATACATTTTGGATTGATAGAAAAGCTAGGGAGGTGAAACAGCACGACCCGGAGACGCGTCCTAACACGAATGTGTCAAGAATATCACGGTGGTAATTCTGTTAATTCAAAGTTTAAGTTGGTTTCAAGCTGAGTTCAAGCTGGTTCTAAGCCGGGATTCATCAATTATTGCATGGCACGTGCGTAACAGAGTCCTCTCATGGCTCGTGGCATCACGTTGCACATCATCATTTCAGCAGCACGGTCTGAAAATACAGAAATCAAATACATTTAAAAATAGCTTTACAAGAATATCAACTACCGTGAAATCAGATTTTTTTTCGCAAGTGGTTAATTTACGTTAGATATACGTAATCGATAACTTCGCGAAAATATATTATAGTGACCTGAACAGCCGAATTAAACCATGGAAAGTAGTCCTTTCGGAAGTTCAAAATTCGTGAACATTTCATTTAGCGAACTATTAAGGAATAACAAATTAGCGAAAGTATCCTCCCGAAATTATATACATTTACAGTACAAACAAAACGTTAAAATAAGTCAGTAATAATTAAATAACATAATAAATTTAAAAAAAATGAACACAGTATAATATGTGTATCATTATATTAAGCCAGAATTCACCGATAAGTTCATTTTAAAGCACACTATGTAGTACCTATTAGATGTATTAAAAGCTTTAGTTGTACCAGATAAGCAACGTGATAAAAACATGTGGTTACAATGATAACAAAATCACGACCTATATTATAAAATTCTGTAATATTAGGTTTACATCCCGATTGCAGCGTGTTTTTTGTCAGTTATATACAATCATTGCGTTCAATAACCAGTGTTACTGGGTGGACAACCAGTCCTTCAACGCCAAACAAATACTTAGAAATTTATGATTAAATTAAGACCTAAATTGTACTAAAATCGCCGTATTCAAGGTTCAAACCCGTTATCTAGAGTTTCAATAAAAGGCACAATTTTATTTAAAATCAATAAAAGTGTCTTATTTATCTGCATCTTGTCGGTCGAATTTTATTTATGATTACTTTTAACCAGTTGTTAATTTTAATTCGAACGCATCTGCTAGAACCGTATAAACTCTACTCTATTGCACACTTTAATTGATTTCTTGACAATATTATATTTAAAAGCGGGAATTTAGTTCTTTGAGCAAGTTCGGACCTCTCACCGAAATTTGGATATCCGGCGCAAGAATCTTGCATGTATGCATAAAGGTCACGACCAGGTTAATATTGTCCGACAATACGACCAGCTGACATTTGTTAATGGCCAAGTTGCTATTTTAAGAAACAATAAAACCCCACGAACCAGTAATCAGTCATGTTAGGTAACCACGCCCCTTACCAACACACGTTACTTCGCACGCAACGTAACGTAACGTAACGTATTATTTAATATGACATTGGGAAGAGAAATGACAGCAAATGCAGCAATTTACATGTGTATGTAATACAATTAAGTATTCTGCAGTTTTCTATTAAAAAGGCATCTCTAGAATACCGAATGAAAACTATATATAGTCAAGGTCAAAGCACAACCTTGGAACTAATTTTGGCCTACCAAACAGCCTGATAACATAATCTTTACAAGCATACAAATGGTACGTTATTTACTTGATGAAAAGCTATATAATTCTGTAAACTCGGTACATAAAAACTATATACAGACAAGGTCAAATTTACACCCTTGAAAATGTCTACTCGGCAAAAACAAAATCTTGACAAAATACACATGGTACGAATTTACTTGATAAATAACACAATAAGTCAGGGAAGCCTAGCGCTCAACTTAACCATCCGAGCCCAGAAAACATAAAAAACATACTAGGCACAATGCCCAACTGAACAAGTAAATAATCCGCCCAAGTTCAAGTTAAATATAGAGAACAATTATAGATACGTACCGGTACCGCCCAACAGCATAAGTGGGTTCATACCTCTACCGAACATACCAGCGGCCCCTGCTGCTCCCTGTGATGTTCCTGTTCTACCAGGAGTTGATGCAGATTGGCTACTTGGGTTCATCATCCTCATCATCATCATCATTCTCATCATGTCGGTCATCTGTGCAGTAGCTGTGGCCAATAAAACAGCACTCAAAACTAGAATAACGAATACCTTCATGATTAACTGATAGTCCTTTACACAACCAAACTTTGACAGTATTAACTCCGAGAACGTTCACGTCTGGCTGAGAAGATAGGCTATGGCAGTCATGCCCAGTCCAGGCCTATTATAGCTACCTACTGACGTCGCAGTTGACACATGCCGTCACGTGACTAGATGTTAATGTCTTATTTGAAGTCTGGTGACAACGTTTCGTCAACTATCGCCATTTTAAGTAACAATCATTTCAGATGGACAATTATGTATCTATGAGGCCCGCCATGGGTACAATATGTTTTGGGGAAGGTTATACATCAACATACATTGGGAGAATGCAACATCCTTTTGTTCATAATTTCTACAATTAAATATCTTATTGTAATTCTAATATAATAACATAACGCCTAGTAGATGACATACGCCTGCATGTGTTTAAATCATCCTTTATAGTAGGGTAAACATTAAAATTTTGATGAAAATATAACATTTTCTTTTGAATTGAAAACTTGTTTTCAATTGGGTTTGGAGTGTTTTTTTACGAGACATATGCTACTATATACATTCTTGAATATATCTGACAATTCCAAATAGTGAAGCTAACGTGTCGTGTTTTCCTAGTGAATGTTAGATGATACACAGTGGTGTTTTTATTTGTCATCAATCAAATGATGGTCGGTTCTGTGGCAAAGTATATACATGTACATTGTGAAGTAGCACAAAACGGCCCCTGGCCCCAATTGTAAAACATTGTTCATGCTTAACCCAATTTCATGCTCATATTTAATGTTTTCTAACAGAAGAGTATCATGTTGTACTGAACATTTTATACTTAAACAGATTGCCAAAACTAAAGCAGCAACATATTTCATCACAAACCTAATTGTTGCACTTTTAGTATAAGTTGCTCAATAACATGCTCAAGTGTTTTATGTTCCTGTGCTCTGTTAGTTCAGTTGGGCATTGTGCTTTGTGTGTTTTTAATGTTTTCTGTGCTCGGCTGGTTAAGTTGAGTGCTGCCTTCCTTGTCTGACTTAATATAATCTTTTTGAATTGAGCATGAAAATAAACTGAATAATCACTGAGCCTGTCTGAGCCTGAGCCATACACATTCACATAAACGCATATTCAAACCCTTGCTCGTATCTGAATGCTCTTGTGTAACTGAAAAATGTAATATGAATTATGCGTAATATAATATTATGCTTCAATAGAATTTCGAGTCCTTTGGGTCAGACAAATTTTGTACAGGTACAGGGTGGTGATTTCATGTACAGGATCGGGCTTTGTCTTCTTAGGAATTGATCCCTGCTGCTTTTGTGCAGCTTTAGGCATATTGTTGATTGTGTAGAGAGAACTGGAGATTTCTGTCAATGATGTTGCATGAAGTCCTTGAAACAGACTATTATAATGGTAAAATATATCGTCTCTAAGCACGATTATCTGTTTATCGTAATAACCTCGATACAATCGTCGGTTTAAATTCAGAACATCCCACAGCAGCCCCTCTTGTCAATATTAGGGCCCATCGTGTCAAACGGGTCATGGACAGGTGATAGAATAAATTATGGTACAAGTCGATTTTGAAATCAGTCAAATTGTCTGTGCTTGATGTTGAGGTGTAAACATTGACACATGGAGTAAACAAACAGACAGGTAGACACATAAATCTGTCCCCACGTCATGTTCTATTGTTGTTTGTATATATATTGTACATCATCATTAGTGCACGGTGTGTCACATGACAATTTGTTATGACGTAATGCAATAGATGCGACCATCTCGCTTTTCATGCCAATGCACTATACAAAAGTTTAGTTTATTCGGGCATAAAATAGCATTTCACATATTTGTAGCCAACATAATATTATATACAATGAACTACGTTAATTATGTTATAACATGTATATTCCACGTGAACCCGTTAAACTATTAATAATATTAATAGCATATTTATTAGTAACTAACTCAATGTTTTTGTGTATTTGTATTTTCATGAGTGTAAAACTATAGTTATGAGCCTCGACAATGTCGTTACATTTCGTAAACCTCATTTTTTCATGGTAACATGAAATGATAGAATAAAAGATATTTGCAATTTAGATGAAAAACTATAATTTTAAAGCTTTGGCGAAAGTTTTTAAACGTCGGTACAAGGTAAACAGTATTAAGTGTTGTTAGCTTTTCCAAAATTCAAGGGAAATGATCCATAAAATATACACAATCTGGAATAACATACGAATTTATATACGCTCAGCTGAAACTCTTGCAAAATTCAAACAATCATCTTCAATGGCACTTTTCTCAACCAAAAACTTCTGTCTCAAAATGCAGACCATATCCTTTGAAGTTCCTACATATGCAGACCTTAAGTAAGTGTATGACACTACTTGTATAATTATGTATCTCATTTATTGTATTTTGTTTTTATTTCAAATGGCTTTTGTTGTATCATAACCTAACTTTTGTTGTATCATAACCTCACTTTTGTTGTATCATAACCTAACTTTTGTTGTATCATAACCTAACTTTGTTGTAGGTACTGTAAATCCTTTGCTTTATTATTGTTTATTGTATATACATGTATTTATCTAGTGAACCATATTGTAATTAGGCTCTACCCGAATATGATATCCACAATAAATAAAGTCGTTGCTTGCTTACTTACTTACTTATTCTATATTCTGAAAAAAACACACACAAATATGAGGATCTGAGCATTTTCTTTAAACAGTAACACAAATTAATAAAGCAGCCGTAATTAGAACGATTGTGATAAAATGACAGCTGAAACAACGAATTTCCAATGTCGTATTAAAGTGGAATATACACCTCGATAAAATCCCTCTTTGACTCAATCTCATTAAAATCAGACCCTTTTTCTGAACCTAGCTGCTTGTAATACATTTTGATAATGTATTTGATACGACAGATGTGCAAATGATTCAACTTCTTCCAAGGGTGTTCGATTTAATGTTGTTAGTACGTTGCTGTTGCTGTTCATCCTGCGGATTTTGTTTTTCCAGCATGCACTCGGGGCCAACCGGTAATGAGGTACCTACAATGACTTTCGTTTTCTCCTGCATCTGTTGGTGAGTATGAGATAGGAGTGCCGAGTCATCAAGTCACCAAGCTGGTTCCATAAGCTCCACTGGTGCCATTTCTTCTTTCGATTGAGGTTGTCTTCACACGAGGACAACAAACGCCCTTGTCTTACGCCTGTCTTTACCTGCAAGCTGTTGTTGAGTTGTCGATCATGGATGACTCTAAATGACATTCCTTCGTATGAGTTTCTTACACGGACTAGTTTGTTGGTGGTGCCGCAGTGTTTTAGAAGCTTCCAATGGGTATCTCTGTCCACACTGACAAATGCCTTTGCCTAATTTATTTATCAATGCACAGTGATGATTTCCACTCTTGGTACTGATTAAAATAAATATACCAGATTTATATAGCGCCCCTTTCATGCGAACGCACGTTCAAAGGCACTTTACCCATGTTGCAACCACAAGGGCGCAGGTACATCCTCTGCCAGTGCAGATACAACATGATCTGACCAGAGGGACAGACTGAGAGAAAGCCCCTGAAGGGAGGGAGAGACATTAGATACAGGTATGTCCGGCGCTGCAGAGGTGCGGCTAGCTCTTATTTCGAATAGACAGCCTGGTTCTTTAATGTGCTCGGTGTATAGCACCGATACACAGCTTCCTGGCACTTCCAGATACTTTGCAGACCACACGGCCAGATATAGCGGGAAATATTATAAATATTTCAGAAATGTCAAGTTCCAATGCCAGGGATTGAACCCACGACCTCTGGATTGACAGCCCAGTGCGTTACCATTGAGCTAAATCCGCTTATACAATTGATTAACGCAGATGAAAATAGTTTCTATTTGGTCTGTGCAGGAGCGGTTCTGTCGGAATCCTGACTGCTCTTCCCTGAGTCGCTGGTCAACTGTCACTTTCATTCGTTCAATGAGAACTCGATTGAAGACCTTGTCTGGTATCGAAAGGAGAGTGATGCCTCTGTAGTTCTTGCAGATGCTAATGTCTCATTTATTTGGGATCTCTCTACCCTCCAAGATCCTGTCGAAAAGTGGCAATAGCATTTCTACTGATGTTGCTAGGTGTGCGTTCAGTGCTTCAACTGAAATGTCATCAGGTCCTTTCATTTTGTTTATACACATGTGCAAATTGAATCAATAGTTTCAAATAACGAGTGCAAGAATGGAAAACGACAGGAAGACAGACATCGTGAAAACGTCTAAAATTACTGCAAAAGGGCGTCAAAGACAAAACAAGTTTTGTTAGTATAACATTAATGTGGACATACCATGTGGTATATGCGGCTTAATGTTTGGCTAAGATGCAAGTAAAATATGTAAACACAAAGTTAAAAACAACCGTAGTTAGTATTTTATTCTTTAACCGATTTTAACGAAACAACACCGATGCTCAAACCGAGAATTAGTACTATCCATGCAACTTAATATTTTGCAACACAATGTCACAGTTTTTGCCTAAAAACCACTCACCTGCCTGGTTAGCCGTTGAGTCGGTTTTGGACAAAATTGTGACGTATTGCTGAGAAATATTAAGTGGCATGGATCGTACACACGTTCTTGGTCTGAGCATCGAAGATGTCTCGTTACATATGACCAAAGAATAAAATACTTACGGTCGTTTATAAATCATTTTTTGTTGACCGATTTTTACGTGCGTTCTAAAACCACGTGGTATTTTCACACTGTAAGATAAACGAGTGAGAAATCTGACGGGCCTCATAGACTGTGAGCATTGATGCACTAAGCTGTTTGTCAGTCTAAACGTCAGCGTGTGTACGTATATATGACAATAACTAGTAAATTACCTTCCCTGCTACATCTACGTGAAATGCACGTTTTGTGTAACTATGTAATATATGATATGGTTTACGGATATACAGTAACTACTTAGAATAGTGTAGGTCTCAACTGAATCATACACTAGTCATCTACATCTAATTTATCACGCACAATATATCACACTATAATACACAATCATATTTTATTACAAAATACAAAATGTAATAGTATTACTTAAGTTAAAGGGAGTGAAGCAGCATTTTAATGAACGTTTTTCTTTCTTTGCCATTAGTCGATTTATTTCCCCCGTCATAGGTTGGAGAGGTTGGGTATGGTTAAGCCTAAGTCCCACTGAGCATTTTTTGCCTCGGCGATGTACTCATGATGGAAATTAATAAGCTATCAAGACATCGGGAACAGGTTTCTTGTGGTCTATGGAAAGTTACGGGGAAGTCACGACACACTTTGTGATATCGGAAGGAATCGGCTAGTATCGGAAGAAATCGGGAGAACATCGCCGATGTAGAAACCCTCAGTGGGACCTAGGCTTGACATAGACAAAAACACGGATTTATAAGACCACGGATATACACAAATGTATTTCCGTGATAAGACTGAATAAAATATAAAAATATAAATTTCGATAGGATTGTATATATCCATTACTAGTACACACGTGTAACTAATGACCACATTGCTAGAATGTACGAATTTTGATATTTCTTTATAACTAGATTGAATGTGTGACCCAAGTAGAAGTGTGATACTCATTGTTACATAATTACAATTGTATATTATACGTGTAAAGTTTACACATAGTCAACAAGCTGTCATACATTGTGCGGCTGTCATAAAATTAGGACAGACCATCATTGAGGTGTTTATTATGATACTGTTACATCTATTTATATGTGTTTATTTCCAATACATAATACTATAAAGTCTATGAGTAGTATATAATATTTAAAATCTAAATTTAAACACAGTATGGTTAATGGCAAAAGTAATAATGCATGTATATGTATGATCACTGGGTCACATCAAAATGATTGAAAATACAATATAAATTGAACACGTACACTTACAACGTTAATAATGAGTATAATTGTGTATGAAAACACGAAACAAAATAAACTTCCAAAGTTATATTAAATACAATTCGATACCTATTAATCAATTGTAGTGTAATGATTCCACACAAAAATGTTAAACGTGTAGTGGAAGTTACATAAGAGTGTATTAATTTGTATAAAATGTTTTGTTTCGCAATTCAAAGGTTTTGTCAGTTTACATAGCAAGATTTCTGATTACAGTTTTATTTCCGGAATTTATCAAATCTATAAACTTGATAATATTTGCTCGCTTCCAGGGCTGGTATTCACAAAGCATCTTAGTAGAAAACTTAGATTTTTCTTAAAAACACGAAAATTTCTAAATTATGTCAGCTTAAAATGACAATCAAGATTATTGATGTTTTGTATAGGTTTAAATCATTATGTAAAGAGCTACTATAATCACTAAGAAAACATGGGTTAATCTTCAATTTGTGCACGATATAAACAATACTAATTTTTAACTTAAGTCAAAATATTTAAGTTTTCAACTAAGATGCTTTGTGAATACCAGCCCAGTAATATTTCTTTATATGTAGTTTTCTAATTTCATTATACAAAGGACATTCAAACAAAAAATGAAACTCTTCCTCAAGTACATTACATATCCTATATTTACGTTCATTATAATTATGTTGTTTTACTGGTTTGTGCCACCTTCATTAACTATCTCTAACTCTATACTATTAAAGGTGAATGATAAATTTCTTTATTTTTCCCGCCCTTTTTCATAATCATAATTTTAGATTTTTCGACATTTACACTTAATTTCTACTTTTGACAATATTCATGCAACAGATCCAATCCTAATTGTGTAAGCCTGTTTCACTCTCTGACATAATAACAATATCATCAGCATATATACATAAAAACTGAGGACATTTGCACCACTACCCATCTTAGTCTTAAGACACAAGATCGTTTTCAATAATTATTTTCAATGTAACTTGCTAAGAATGGGGTAAAGTTTAAACTTATTAAATTTTTGACATCGATTGTTGAATTTTTAAAAATCGTATATGAACCCACACTCGGCGTGAGTGGGATTCGAATCCAACTCGATGCCCACTCACGCCGAGTGTGGGTTCATATACGATTTAAAAAAAAAAATGGATAGCTACTGTCCCAGGTATTCATAAAAGCCAAATGACGTGTCTGTCTGTCAGGCAAATAAGTAGTTAAAAGTATCAGAGATTGTTGAATTATTCAGAACTACTTATATCTAAATACCGTTGCTGACTGTTCAATGTTACCTATTTTACAGATTCTGAAGATTAAGTTTTAACCTCGCCCATGACGGGATTCGAATCCACAACTTAGGGATGAAGACTCAAATATTCTTTCCAATTGAATCACACACAGGAAACATGCATTCCAGGTCTACAAGGAGACTATGATCGGGCCGGCCACTGTATACTGAAAACGTGCATTACTGGCGATACCGGAGACTATGAACGGTCGGGTGTCTGTACACGGAAAGTGTCCATAGAAAAAGTCTCAGTAAATGATGCATTACTGATCAATCTGGGGTCATGAAATAGCCAGGCCTCTGTCATTGGAAAGGTTTTATCAGACACAGACATACACACGCGCACATCCCGTTTGGAGTCATGAAAGATCAAAACCCCGGTACACTAAAACGTACATGTCTGATCGACATGAAGCCAACAAAGTTCATTCATTTAAGTTCGTTTCGGCATACAGGCCTTTTGAAAATTATGAAAATTATTAAAAAATATATAAAATGCCATACTTTACAATCTATATAATTAAACTTGGGAAGCAAATTCAATTTGCACGTCAATTTGACATTTATCGAAAACATGACTTTTTCCAAGAGTCTAAATTCCTGGGTTGCATTGATAGTAACATGGTCATGTTATATATTGAATAAAACTCCCAAGTGTTAGCTTTCCATTGGTATATGAAAACATCAAAAGAGATTAAGCATTTATATCAGTAACTCATACATAGCAATTCAAGTCGAATACGACAAGGTGTTACCGGTAATACTATTATGCACAGAGTCACGAAAGTAGGTTGGGCTATCTCTATGACTTTATACAAGGAAATAATTTGGACTCAATTTAAATGTATGTCTAATCTGACATATGACCCATTAATTAACTGTTTGATTGTAATATTATAAAATATGAAATTCTGTAAATTGATAGACAAGAAAACATTAAACGTCATAATACTCTAGAAAAATAGATGTACGTAACTAAATTATCCTGCAATTTGACTAACTGTCAAATTTAAATATGAAAATGAGCGGTTAATGACTCGGAATATTACATTGTGAGGTGTGGTATGATAATTACACTGTCTTATAATGAAGTCAGGGTGAACACGGATACACTGGTTCTTTGTGTAAGTGTTAGTAAGTACTTGTTCGGATAAAGTCCAGGAACTGACCGGTCAAATGTGACGCCGCAAGGAGCTCGTACGACAGTCGTCAGTTCGTATGCCATTCGTAGGACACTCGTACTGACAACGTGACCGCATGGTGTCCTTGCGAGTTCCCTGTGATAGGCATGTGAGTATCGACAAGTTTTCTAGTTTTAAACATCCACACGGACATCTTACGATGCTCAAAGAACTTCCCGAGCTCATGAGATGTCTGTTATTGCCAGTACAAACTGCTCTCGACTTCAAAATTCCCTACAAGCTTTGGTGCATTTTGTTAAAACTAGAAAAGATAAATGGCAAAGTCCTTAAACCAATATGCATGTTGTACTGTATTGTTGAGCGCTGAGATACTCAGATACGATCCCGTATAGTTTTAATGTACATTGAGCGGCTTTGAAAACGCAACACTTACACTTACACTTACATAGCGTATATGTATGCATGTATGTATTTACCCATAACTCGGCCAATATGCATTAGATTTTGCTGAAATGTTCAGCATTTATAGCTAAGATATATGGCATAGCAATCAATTTCATTCCATGACAATCTGATAAGACCCTTTACAGCCACAATAAAACAATGATGTCATAAACAAAATCAAATGTTATGCCCTATGTCATTCTGCGTTTTTCAGATTATTAATGCCGATGTGTACCTAATTTTCGTATAAAGTTCGGGAACAAGTGTCCGTGCACATCATGGAGACAGAAATAAAGTAAAACACAGATAAATATCAAATTCAATTTAGATTCAGAAAAAAATGAATTTTATTCACTCTATCTCTATCCAGAATTACTTCCCCTTGACTGTAAAATTGGTAGTATTTTTCGGTAAATCTGAAACATTGTTATGAAGCGTTTTTGAAATTTCACGACCACTATGTTGCGGAGTGGTAAATCGTCTGATTTTGTCTTTTTCGAATTTGTCGATTGATTGACTATTCAAATTGACCTTACATAAAATAGTAATTATTGCATCGTACATTTTTGTACAATCAATTCCTCTAACGTGTTTCGTTTTATCCATTTCATGGTTCAATGCACCATTGTAGCGAATTTAGATGGAACGAACATCGAGTTATAATCCATGGGTAGCCAATATCACGCACACAAAATGTTGTTGAGAAATATTAATAACCAAAAAAGTTATCTTGATTTTCAGTAGTGTTGCGTTTTCAAAGCCGCTCAATATAATTATGTAGGTATAATTATTATTATTAACTATGTAAGTTAAGCTAGGCGGATTCAACGAACTTTTGGTTAAATTTCTATTTATTTAATTTCAATGTCGTATTAATTATGTAGTATATTATACATGTAAATACCAGTGCAATTTAAGTACAGGAAACACTTTGTTTATTTTGCTTTTATTTATCCTCGCTACCGGATAATCCATATGGGCGAGGCCCCCAGAAGAGGCTAGTCACTTTAGTGTTTGGGGGATAGTGCATGATACAGAAGATGCTCCAGTTCCAGAAGCATCCCTGGTTCTTTTACGTGCCGATGTAAAGCATCATACACGGGACCTCGCTTAACGTCTCGTCCGAAAGACTGTTAGTAAGTTTAGTTATGTTAGGTGGGAAACACTGAAAAGCATTTCACTTTTTGACCGTCTGGAGTAGGGATCGAACCCACACCCTTCAGATCAGCAGTCAGTAGCCCTTACCACTAGACCACTAGTCCACACTTTGTAGTATCATGCCTATATTTATACCATGCTGTAGACAGGGTGGCAAACGGTAACCATTGTTTAAGCGACTATAATAAAAAATTACCCCTACTGGGATTTGAACCTTCCACGCCTGCTTCCGAAGTTGATGTCTTAACTACTCGGCCACGCAGAGAGTGTGATATGATTTTTTGTCTTTTGATTGTTGATTGTTCTATTTTATTATTAATGATAATTTTAATTGCGTGATGATACACGCTAAAGTACTACATATAATAATAATAATAATAATAATAATAATAATAATAATAATAATAATAACAATAATAATAAAAAATAATAATAATAGTAATAGTAATCATGTTGATAATAATGATAATCATAATAATGATAATAATACTATCAGTCTTAAAATAGTTTAGTTCGGCGGAAAGATAAGATGATATGTCATGTGTCCCACGCCAATTTTGGATTATGATATATAACACTTGAAATACCAAATGCCACATAGGTCCTATGTCACATGATCATAAATTTGGAAAGGAAACTTGTTTGGTTATAATTCATTTAATTAATTGATTAATTGTCAGGAGTCAGGTCATATAGCCAATTAACTATCCTGACACTGCAATATATAACCCAGATGTTTAAATACTAGTATAGTGCGAAGAAATTAACTGGATCCTCGAGCTTTTCATTAGCATAATTAATTAGTTGACCTCTCGTCTATAATTTAACATCGGCCTTTATCGCGTACGAATTATGCGTTATGACGTAACGTCAAAAGTTGCGACCCATGCTAAAATTCGTTGGTGTGATAATTAAAAATGTGAAGTATTTAATTACTATTCGTCCTATTTTCTTCACAAACGTATCAGAATACACAGAAATTATAGGGCTTTAATAAATTATTAAAAGTGTAATAGTTTAATAACGTTAATACGTAAAACACACAAATTGTGTGTAAAAAATGCCGAAAAAGCGTGCGTCATATGTAACATTTTTTTAAAGACGCAGTACCTTATATTAAATTATTCTATTGAGCGGAACTGAAAATTCGGCAAATTTTGCATGCGTTGTCTTGGAACGTGAATACGTTAGTGGTGTAATTTTGACTGTTGTGCATATGTAAATAAACGAGATGGGTGTGTTTTTCGGAGATAGTGTGTTGCGTCATTTTCCCTTAAAATAGCTAAAAAATAAGACATGTTGAGCTTTAAAATGATGACAAAAATTTAAGTTTCGTTTGCTTTCTTCACAGAATCTGTATAAGTAGTAATAAACGAAATACACGTATAAGCATTTGCTTTGTTTGTAGTGACCGGAATACGAGTACTTAAAATTGTCCCACTTTAACAAAAATAACTAAACAATACTCCAAGTATTTCAATATACAAAAATAAACACTTTTCCATATTTGCTTTTTGTATTTTAATTTGTTTTATCAATTTCGCTTAGTTTCCTGTGTAAAATAAGCTTGTAAAATAAGGGTCTTGTCTTCGAAATACCTGCAATAATGACATTTCTATATACAGATGAGCGATTCTTAAAATTGTCCCACCTTAAAAAAATGACGCCATTTGAAAGAAAAAACACACACTTATATTGAGGTGTTATTTAAGCGAATAATATGCACTTTTATAGTGTTCGTATAACATTTGAAATATGAATTAATGTTAATATGTTATGTATTAAAAATATAACATGAAATAAAAATATGCCTGATGTAAAATTATGTCATTTAGGTGATCTCTTTTACTGTGTACAAACTATAGAATTTCGCAAAATTTTGACGTTACGCGTATTGTTGTTTAAGCTGATGGGTCGCAACTTTTGACGTTACGTCTATGTACTATACACGATAATCTTAATCAACGGCAAGGCCCGACTTTCTCGCGGATGTGTTCCACACTAGATGCTTGTCGAATATATATTCATGCGTAAATAAAGGTCGATGACCACATAAATTTGTTCGCACTATAATACAAGTTGTAAATATCGCTGTAGACTTCCTTGTACTTTTAAACTAGACATGCTGCATGATATAATGTTGTGAATAGCTATAAAAATGGTAACGAAAAATGATAAGTTAACAAGCATTATGACACCATTATTTTGTATTGGAAAACTTACAGTGTATTATTAGTGCCGTCGTTATCTAGATTTCATGGATTTGACGACATTTTCAATATCACGCATAGTATGATACGAATATCTCTCCCCATCGTGTCTTCGCGAGCAAGTCGTGAGGAACTTGCAAGAAGCTACGGTAGGTTCGAGCGAAAATCGCCGGGAGTTCAAACAGTGACAGTCGTGCGAGGATCGACAAGCATTGTGAATGGTGGCTGATTTATGCCATGTAATTTTACGGTTTTTCGCCACATCAAGGCAAAAATGTAACAATGCGAAAAAAGTGGACTTTGTCGTATCTTTGCATTGTTACTTGAAAAAGCAAAGATACGACAGATATATAAGGCGAAAACACAACACATTTTTGGTGTCGTATTGTCGTCCTTTTGCTGTCGTATTTTCGTTTTTTTCGCCTTAATAATGCGAAAATGCAACAATGTAAATATATGTTTTGGATTTTTTTAAAAAAGCTACGTACGACATTGCATAAATCAGCCACCATAAGTGTGTCTTTTAACTTGTATGTGAAATGTGACCGGGTCCAAAGGAGCGCGGACAAGCTGAAAGGGTATTTTTTTACTAAATGTGTTATTCTCCTTTATTTTCTAGTAAGATAGTTTAATAGTAGCATTTGAAGCAGGGGCGGTGAAAACAAACTATGCTGTTCCTTTCTGCTTTCTATGGAGCCATATAATTGCCACCACTTAACTTTAAGATTTCATGAAAACTTTCGTTAAAATCATGGGATATTTCATGAAAAAATATAATTATCATGAAGACAGATAAATTATCTGAACACGAAATTCTGCTTGTTAGTGCTCTAAACTGACACCACATAAAGATGATGCTTTCACGAAACTTAATAAGTTTTTCATGAAAGCATAAAAATGTTTCGCTAAAGGTAAAGAGGTTTTGGTGAAAATTATCGACTTTCGTGAAAAGTTTCGCGAAACGTAAAAACGTCTTCGTGAAAAATAATACACTTTCGTAAAAAGTAAGTTAGTTTCTTAAAACAAATAACAGGAATGTTGTGGCAGATCAAAGCAGTAACTGGCAATTTTTCACGTTAAGATATTTATCTTGCATTCATAATATTTTTCTGTTTTCATGAAATCCCTCGTTAATTTCACGAAATATTTCATGAAAATTAATATTTATGTGGTGGCAGTTATATGGCTCCATAGCTTCCGTTTATCATTACAATTTTCATTTATTAATGTGGCAAAAATGGAGCGGGAGTACTGTTATATCCGAAATCACTTTTCAGTTTAGTTTAACTAACATGTGCGCACGTGATACTTACACGTATGTGTGTGTGTGTTTAATAAAATATGTTCCTATGTCACTTTTATCCCACCATATGTGAAGAACAGTAACACGTCGTTTTGTTAATTCAAAAGGTTGTGTCGTTGAAATAGGTATGGCGATTTGTAAGTGTCATAGTAAAACAATACATTGACACTATCTTGTATCAAGTATTGTATAAATTACCCTCCAACCAGGAAGCGTGGGTAAATTGTACATGACGTGTATTTAGACAGTAAGTGTTATAATTGTCATTTAGAAATGCTTTACTATTGTCATGTTATGTATTATGCTAATATATCACATAGAAAGAACACCGGGAAAGATATGATTTATTGGACGGAATGTCGATTGTAAAGATAACGATAGATGGTCGGTCAAATTATAGTGATTAGTCTACGTTACGAGGTGTGATCGATTAGTATTTATGACCGTGTTTTTCAGGATTAAATGTATGCCTGCTTGCTCGACTTTACGAACACCCGATGCATGTTCGTTTACACGAACGACTCTCACATACCTCTCCGTACAAACGCTAACCCGCTAACTCGTCTGAATACAATTCCGCTATAACAAGACCACCCGACACAGCCAGCCAGCCAACCTGCTTGTCCGCGACATGCTCGTCCGCATATACCACCCCTAGTCAAAAGGCCTATTATACGTGCCTTTAATTCGAATTACGTCTAGTCGAGCCAGTGACAATGACACACTGCCCTTCCGCCTACTTCCCACTTGCCAAAGCGACTGGACGAAATCCCACCAACAAGATTCCACATCCTGAGATGCTAACCTTGGCACACAACGTTATTTGCATGTATATTAACTGTTGTTGTATATGGAGCCATATAACTGCCACCACATAAATATTAATGTTCATGAAATATTTCGTGAAATTAACGAGGGATTTCATGAAAACACAAAAATATTATGAATGCAAGATAAATATCTTAACGTGAAAAATTGCCAGTTACTGCTTTCATCTGCCATAACATTCCTGTTAGTTTTTAAGAAACAAACTAACTTTTCATGAAATTGTATTATTTTTCACGAAGTCATTTTTATGTTTCGCGAAACTTTTCACGAAAGTCGATTATTTTCACCAAAACATCTTTACGTTTTGCGAAACTTTTTTATGCTTTCATGAAAAACTTATTTAGTTTCGTGAAAGCATCATCTTCATGTGGTGTCAGTTCAGAGCACTAACAAGCAGAAATTCGTGTTAAGAAAATTTATCTTTCTTTAAGATAATTGTATTTTTTCATGAAATATTCCATAATATCTCAGAATGAAGTCCAATTTAGGGACAAATATTTCATAAATAACACTGTTTAATATTTCACTCTTCCTTTAATATTTCGCCATAAAGGCTTTATCAAAAATTATAAAGATACCTTCTTTCCTACATGTTCAGCTTAATTGTTCAAAAGCATAAATAAAATGGCGCAATTTTGATAAACAGGATATGACGTCATGACGTCATTATTGACGTCAAACATTGTCATACAATATTGCGCCAAATTTGACTTAACAGATAAAAGTGCATTACAGAAAAATTCAACAAGGAACAATAGAAGCCAGCAATTGGGTTACAGAAAAATATGTAGTAATAACATTTTAAGGCCAAAACAAATAAATTTAGTGATTCTACATAGTTTTTACATCAAATGTTGTCATGGAAAAATGCGCCAAATTAGATTCATAGATAAATTAAAGTGTATCACAGCAAAATTCAATGAGGATTAAAAGAAAAAAGCCACTAAGTTATAGGAAAGATGTGTAGCAATAATCTTTGAAGCCTAACAAATTAATAGACTGGTTCTGCATAGTACTATCATCATATTGCGCCATAATTGACTTTACCAATAAACTGCATCATAATGAAATTCAATGAGGAACAACAACAACAAGCAACTAAATTATAGAGAATACATTATGCAGCAGCAATCACTCAATGGCTAAAAACAAAGCAATATGGTGGTCCTATATGGTGGAATGTCCAGAAAAATATATAAATATAAAGGGTAAAAACCTTTTATTCCATAATATTTACGAAAGTTTTCATGAAATCTTAAAGATATGTGGTGGCAGTTATATGGCTCCATAGTTGTACCATAAAACGTACCATTATTTTATTCAGCAACAATGTTTTAATTGACAGCGTGGAAGTTGATGGTCCATTTAGTTAGGAATGTAACAATGGCAGATGAACGGGGCATCTGTTGATCAAAACCACAATGCGTGCTGCAATGTGACGCGTTTAATTAAGACGTGCTGAAGATCAACAAACAAATAAATAAACTATATAAATGTTGCTATTTTTGGACACATTATAAACGTCTTGTTTGTTTTTGTCCGAATTAATTAAAGTTATGGTCATGCTTTTTCTGCCACAACAATTTTCATCTTTGTTTGGGGAGCCAAATGTGACATGTGATTTATGCTAAGCTTCAGGACTAATTAAACGAACTCACGGTGATGTAAAGCATACCTCAAAAATGCATATTTCATTTTAACCGCACCCTTTCCCTTTGTTTTATTTAACGCGAATCTAGTTAAAGTTTATCGCAACATTTTTTAATAAATCAGAGGCCTGTCAAAGCAACCATAATCCTCACTTTAAAACTCTAAAGTTGACTTATTTGAGATTTACATATCCGCCTTGAACATGTACACACCAACTTTATCTGTTGCTGATGCCAGGGTAGAACTTTTAACTTTGTCGATTTGTCAGATGTAACATTTCAAACTTGTGGTGTTGACGGGGCGAGTTAAAGACAATCAAGGATAAATATATGTACTCAGTAATATACTAGTTACATTTTCAGCCATGTCAATTTTTTTGCGGAAATAAAAATAAAAATGTATTAAAACTATTTGCATTTTCTTTTTTTTCGGGTTACAGGTTTAAATAAATCATAGGCTAGTCGAAGGAACAGTTCTCTTCACTTTAAAGCTTTAATGTTGACTTGTTTGGTTTGGACAACACTCTTAGTAATGTTCCGCGAATAAAACTAGACAATTATTTTATTTTTTTGGGTCTGTATTATACGCACAAAACAGAGAACTACATTTTATGGCATAATTCATGAACTAGTTGACCAATTTTGATGGTATTTTGCATGAAAGTAGTTATTATAACGGTTGCCTTAAATAGTATCACATTTTTGAAAAAATATTTTCAAATTCGTGGTTTTGATCCTTTGAAAATATGACCATTTTTGTGGATATATACCTTCTAAAGCATCTATCAATTTATGTGAAAATGAAATTCGTAACCAATGATACATTTACCTGTGTAATTATCCGGATAAAAATATTCAAAAGAATGAAAAAGGTCTGATTAATTTGCGGAATTTTACAGGGCAAGTTAGGATGTCAAGAGTGACAACATAAATTAATGTTCTAGCTACAAAATAGTACTTAATTGTTTGTAGTTTTAAGTATTTTTCTTCAAGTTAACTTGCCTAGAGCATTTGCCTGTCAACAGTATATTCTTAAAGTAACATTTATATGGTAAAATGTCTATAGTCAGCATCTATATAGTAATTTTTTATAATAAGTCACAACAGTGTTGAATTTTAAATCGATAAATGAACTTATACTTGGAATTATTTTACTCTTATCAATCAAAACATACAACTTATGGTTGATTATCGGTTAACTACCAGTAATGTAGAACCCCTTTGACAAGGAACTAATTAATTATACACGTATATTCTAGAAATAGTCAGACTGACAATCGAATATTGACAGGTATAAATCGATTTATCAGGTTAGTCACTTGTATAAAAACATTGCAATACCATAGCACTGTGTTTTAAATACAACAATAAGAGAAATTACAATATTATTGTCAACAAGTGACTGACCGGAATAATCGATTATTTACACAATAACGGCGGTATACACAAATACTACCGACACAATCAGGGTTCACTAATCACTGTGGGGAACCCACGTGACCAGATGCTATTGTTCGGAGCCAATTTTGTAAACAAATAGCCTCGATTCAGGTAACCTTTTTGCTTGTAACTTTCTTAATAATCAGTGACCGATGTGTATGAAATATAGACGAGGGCCGTCGCCTTTCAAAAGCAAATCATCGACGCTCTTACCTTGGTGACAACATTGTGTACTTTTTGTTATTTGGGCAACGGCGCATTTCGTAAACCGCAACATGCTATGCTACGGTTCGGAACAATTCACTTAAATCTGTCCTTAATAAATTATAGCTTCATATAATGTTACAATTTAATATTGATAATGTGAATCGCAAAATTCTAGACCGACACACAAAATATTTCTTATTAATAAGAGCAACAGGTAAAATCAGACGACGAAAACAAAAATGCTACAGTTCGGAGCTTTTTTCAGAAAATGTTAAAAGTTCGGAGCTAACAGTAAAGGTTATATGCATATTTATATATCAATACTATTAAAATCATCGAATAAGTATGAAATAATATTATCGCGAATCACACGAATAATAACATACGCATTTAAATGCTGGTCACACCCTATAAAATGTATTCCTCAAGGCGTCTTCCGCGTCATTTTTTCATGTGCTACTCGGTGATTAGTAATTACACATATAGTATTCCCGATGGCCCCCCGTTGCTCCCGATGTTTTTACAGAACGTATCCCCGAAGCTCCTAATGGTCATCGGGAGTTCATCCCCGAGGCAGTGGGACCGACGTATAACGTCGAACACACATCGGTAGTTCTCCTGATGTCTCCTGGTACCACCCGAATCATCCCCGATAAAAAAGACTATTCGGGGATTAAATCCCAAGACCGCGAATGGGTCAACGAAATATCGCCGAATGCTCGCCAAATATTTCAATATCCCAGAAGGTTCCTGACACTTCAGGGAAACATCGTCGATGTGTTGGAGACTCCTCTTGAATGTCTCGCGGAATATGTTCTTATCGCGTACTCATCCCCGATCATACCACGAGGATCTGGGTGCTTCGGTGATGCCTTCCCGAGATATTCCTGAGCTTCGGGATGCCTTCTATTCCCGACTTGAAAATATTTAATCGCGAGTAAATCGGGCTCTATTCAATACAAGCGTTGAAATTTCCGGATGTACTCGCGATATTACTAATTGTCTCATGACATCGGGGAGCTTCTCTCAGACATCGGGAAACTTCCTGATTTCATTTGGCAGTACTTACATCCCCGAAACAGTTGAACAGACGCATGAAGTCAGGAAAACATAGGCAGTTTTCTCGATCCCCCCGATTTATCACGATTACTCCTGAATTTACAAAGTATCTCATGACTTCCCCGAAGGTCCCCTTAGACCACGAGGACCCTTTTACCGATGCCTACCAAAGCTCATACATTTATATCGGGAGTACATCGCCGAGGCAGAAACTGCTCAGGGGGCCTAGGCTTTTCAAATGTAGAGACACGCAAACCACGCGGTTTTTTTGGGGGGGGGGGAGGGGGTGAACCATTTCAGAATCACATTCCACTTCCGACGCAGTAGTATTATTGTCATCTGTCGATCTTTGCTGTTTCAAATATGTATCGAGCTGTTCTAAATGTCGAACACTAGCATCCGGTCACGTTGGTTCCCCACAGTGCTAATGAGGACGGGTCAAACTCACCAGAAGCGCACTTAAAGGAGAGGCACTAGTAAATACCAACTCCGAGTCACATCCAAGGTCAGCAGCTCAATACATGCTCGCAATCACAGGGGATGTCCCTATCACATCACATCACATCAGACCACATCACAGCATCCTCAACGAAGACACTGCAATACTTAACGTATCAAGCAATATTAACATAATTTACGTTGCATTATTCAACATCTTGATGTCCGAATCAGCCATTACGACTATAAGACTGCAAAGCTTTTGACATAACATGCGTGACTGTTAGTTTGCATTAAAATTAGACGTTTGACAAAATAGACAGTCATGTTTTATTCACAACACGAGGTTTTTTTTATTAAAAAAACACAAGGATCGTGTTTTGTCTACATCCAGTTTATATATTTTTTGCATCGTTAAACGCTATCCGGCGTGTGTGGGAGTTAAGTTTTAAATACCTAGACGTAAATCAATCAAACTATGATAGTTTAAAAGGTATTACAAATATGTGTCAAATCTCCTTAATTAGTGATTCGAGTTTCCCTTAACTGTGCATCCGTAGCTCAATGGTTAGCGCGCTTTTCGTCTAATCTGACTGGCAAATAAAGGCTATGCTCGGCATTGATGTAAGCAAATACAACCAGGGACAAAATAAACGCACACTTTATATTATAGTTAAAGTTTTAATGTAGTTATTTTTTAAATTCGTTGAAATTGTACATACTAATGCATGAATTATTACTGAGGGTAAACTAAAATTTTCATTGATATTTGTTCAGGAATAACATTTTTACAAAGATTTTAATCAAAAAGTCGAGCATGACACAATTCACACATTTGTCACATTTAATGTCTCGTGTTGCACCTTTAACACGAATGCACTACGCCCCATTGATGCTATGATGGTTGTCATGCGTTGTTGTTGGACCATTCTCCACTCTTAAATGAGGTCCTAGTGAGGTTGATCAATGTTCCTCGGAAGTGGTGCACGTGCGCGGATCCGACGTCCGAGTTCGCCCAGACAGGCAAGTTTATGAATTCGCTTGGGGACAGGCGCACATTTTTGCATGAAACCGACTCAACTGCTATATAGGCAACAAGTGCCACTTACAAATAAAAATATGCATCTATTCATTGTTTGTGATACTGCTGGTAAAGGTGCGTATGAGTTTCGACATTTATCAGCTAAACCTGAAACGACTATGCAATGTATCGTTATCGCCTACAATCAGGGGGTTAACCCGTGAATCATGAATATTTTTATTAAATATATACATGTATCATACTTATTTAGAAAATGAGGACCCCCGAAAAACTTGTGTGCGTTTATTTTGTCCTTGAGTGTACAACATCGATTTGTGCGCTCGACCTAATTAAATCCGTCCGACCGCACCAAAGCAGTCCGTCTTATGCAATTCAGTGTATTTTATGTGCACAGTAGTATTTAATATCGACATAAACCATTCCACGCTTCAGAGGAACACTTTAAGTATTTGTAAACATATCATTGAACTACCCCACAATTTGCATAAATGTCCCTGGAGTTAATTATATATTTGGGGACACTGCACGACACAAAAGGTGCCCCCAGCTCCAGAAGAAGCATCCCTGATTTTATTTATTGCCAATGTAAAGCATAATTATATAAGTTTTTTAATATTGTCTAAACGACTCATTTGATTTGATCCGTATTTTTATATAGATGAAATAGAAAGGGGCCTAGCTGATGGCACGACATTTTGACAGATAGTTGTATATGTAACATTGTATACTATTAATATCGGTCATTATTTATGCATGTACGATATAGAGTTTGTAGATGACACTATGACGTTTGATGAGATACACATTAATGTGTTCGGACATATACGGATACAAAACAATGACTGTGACATCATCGCATGTGTATAGTACGGAGATAGTGACCTGATCTTAATCTTTATGCATGGATATATCACATGAAGATATCAATATCCGCGAGCAAGTATCGTACGTGTGTGTATTACAACTCGAGCGTATTCTTTATATAAAGCTTCCTTAGAATTAGATGATCGTAAGTACTACTAACGACCTTATAAGACTCATGCATATTTGAAATCGGCATTTCGAGGCGATTCTTATGAGCCTATTTTCATTAAAATTGGAAGTGGTCATGTTGACCAAACTAAAGTTTAAAAGCTTGTTTTTCCATAAGTAAAGAGTAGTTTTCAAAGTGTTTTTCTTGTTTTCTCAAAATATTGATTTTGTACTTACGACCTTCTAATTCTAAGCCAGCGATATATGTAACGGAATAATCTGCAATGGCAATATAAACAGAAATCATTGACCATTACATCGATTTAGGTAGAGCAGAGAATTGGCATTTCTATTTAAACACTTTACCAATGACTTTTAGGTTGTCAATAAGAACACGCTTTTTTATTTGATGCAAAACTGATTAAATGACGATTATTATATATTACACAAACGAATTGTTGCTCCAAATTCAATTTTCAATCTAAACATGAACATTTCATAAATTTGTACATACGTTAGGCTCGGACTTGTTAGTCCGGCAGAACTTGCACTGGACCGTGCAATGTCTTCTATACAAAATGTTTTTACATTTTCTTGTTCTCCTGACAATACCATAACATAATCCGGATGATGCCACCTTGTCATCATTGAGCAATTCTCACAATGAGGCCCCGAAGGGGTACATGGATTTTCATGAATTAGGTAGTATAAGTACATTATCGTTTAGTCAAATGTGAAGCAATATACCTTAAATGTTATTTATATTGTATTGAATAATGCGTTGCATCATTATATACAACCTTTGTAATAGTTACATGTGGAAATGAGGCCCTGCTGGCTGTTTACGTCTTATATGAGGCCCGTTTTTAGACAAAGGTATGAATTAAACCAGTCAATGATACATGGTACCATATTTTTCATTATATTGATACTTACTATTGAATTCAGTATTACTGGCAACTATCAACAACCTACATTGCATGACTTAATATTTTATTTCATTAAATTGAGGCCCTATCAAGGGTAAATCCAAATGTAGAAAAATGAGTGAAATTTTATAAAATCGACGTCAAGAAATTTTTATTCTGTTATACTTTAATGAATGCAATTGTAACCGTAACTTATATTGTTATGACCGTGTGATCTAAATATTCGTGTGCCACATTTTGAAAAAGTAAAATTTAGCAATGAGGCCCTGCATGAGTGTTAAACTAGAAATAAGACAAAAATGGTAAATTTTCAATGTTCAATTATCCATTTCAACATATCAAACAATATATCTTAATGTTTAATTAAATTATAGTATTGTTAAGAATACATAACTTAATGATATATAGAAATAAAATCATCAACTGAGGCCCGGAATGGATCGATATAATACGGGGTTCTGTCTTATCAATGCACTTACGGATATCTGAAACTTACTCTCAAATTAAAATACCTTATAATGATTTTACTACAAACTACAAATAGGGGATAGATTTTGTTTGTAGGAGTTCATCAACGAAAAATCGTTAAAATTGCACCACACTGTGTAGAAGTAATAATTATAATGAATTTAAATTTGGACGTAAGTTTAAGAATTCCATTAGTGCTTTGATGAAACAGTACAAGATAATTTTCATTTTGCATACTAGTATCAACCAAATGGTAGCAAAGCTTGATTAATCTAAAAAATATTTTAAGAAGGATCGGGACATTTTCACTTCTGAAGTTATCATCAATTTGGATATTCAATCTGCATTTTCCTTTCACACAAGATGCTGCCATGCTATTACTACTGGCAACAAGGCCCTATAAGGCACTCACCACCATCATCAAGGTCAGTGATTATATGCCCTACCCAGATGTAATCCTTACCATAGCAGAGTACAACCGTTTTATGCCTAATGCCTCGCGGCTATTAACTACAGACATTTCCAGCCATATTGGGTTCTCACAACAATGGTGTACATCTCTTTGATGTACTCGTCATCATCAAGTACAACCATTTCAACATCAGGATGTACAAGATCCTTTTGGGATGCCAATCACAATTAAGTTAAATAATTTCAAGCTGTTGTGGGTAAAAATTAAAATGACCAATATTGAGCCCACAAAGGGTGTCACTCTACAGAGGTTGTTCTGTACTATTGTGTCTTCAATCATTACGTGCAGATTACCCGTCTCTTCTAAGACATCATTTTCACAGAGTAGAACTTAAAACCAACTAAACGATTAAAACAAATTGTAGGGGTTCCAATGGTGTCTGGTGATTGAAGTAAATGACTTTCATACTATCACAACCCATAATTTACAAATGAAGAACTCACCTTCAAGACCACCTTAAAATAAAGACCACTACTTTCTGTCCACTGACTTGCACATTATTCTACCTCAAATTCACAGTGAAATTGCACCTATATGAAGACCACCCCTTTAACAAGATAGGCTCAGAATTAACCATTTTTCGTTCTGTTTTCATCTGTTTGCTCTTTGATAGAATGATGGAATCACTCAACATTATTGAGATAAGTTTTTTAAAGTCCCAAGAAGGAGTTTCATTATTGAGGTTTTACTGTAAATAGCTTAATTTTGCCACTTAGATCTATGTATGCATCATGCAACACTTAACATATTACACCAGCACTTAAATGGTTTATCATACCCTATGTACTGGTCGATTTATAGGCAACGTGTACCTGATAAACAAAGATTATTTATCTATAGTCTAAGTCAGATAGAACGGCTCGTAGGTGTTGATATGGGATTATAATCCTCGTTTCACTCGGAGTTATAAATCCAATATACAACATCTACTCATGTTCTATCCTATACCACTCCCTTATGTGTACATATGATCACGAAGCGAAGTACAGTCACTGAAAACCATGTCGGACTCATTATCTCAGAGTGCAACCACCCAATGCCCCATTGAGTACTCTCTAGTCACTACCATCGTTTACTGCAAGTGAATATGAATACCAGATTTATGTTGCGCCATTTCCATGCGTTCAAAGGCGCCATACATAGTGTTGCAGCCACTGGGGCGCAGGTGCATCCTCTATGAGCACAGATACAGCATAATCTGACCAGAGGGACAGAGGGAGAGAAAGCCCCACGGAATTAGATACAGGCATGTCCGATGCTGCAGGAGTGCGTCTTACTTTTTCTAATAGACAGCCTGGTTCTATAATGTACCCGGTGTAAAGCACCGATACACAGCTTCCGGCACCTTTATATTACATCCCATACCGTCATACATAGTGGGAAATACCACAAATAGAAGTTTTGAAATGTCCAGTTCCCATGCCGCGAATTGATCCCGCGACCTCTGTGTTGACAGCCCAGTACATTACCAGGAAACGATCGCCTATATATACCTCGAAGCTCTAATAATGGCGAACTCACCAACTTACCAAGTAAATTTATTCAAATCCCATAGGATAAATCACATGCATATTCCATCCTCAATTGAATCCAAGCACAACTGAGTGCAATATTGTATTGTAAACTGCCACACAACTAACGTTGATTAATGGGTTATGTCACTGTTGAGTACTGCCTTCCCTGACAAATATGTTGTCTTTTGAGGTCCCAACATAACCTTGGATGGGTATGTCGGTCAATGTTTAGTACTTCAAGTTCAATGCATCTGTAGCTTGCAGTGGTATGTACATGTAGAGCCAGGAATGTTCGTAACCGACAGTGGCAATTCCCGTTAAATATACGGTTTGACTGAACTAATGGTAGGTGCCTTACAGAACTGAATACTAGTATACTGTATAGCTTTACACTGTGTTGTATATCCCAACTATTCATAAATGGCTGCACTAGACATTGGGAAAAGTCGTACTTGGTGGTGGCGTTGAGATTGAAATGGTGATCGGAATGACAGTACGTAGTCACTAGGCCGTCATTTGAACCTGATATAGCTTGGAATTAATTAATTGGGGGGTGTTTTGTAGCTGTATTGTTAAATATATCATGCTTTGGTGTTTCTGATGAGTGCAGTCTACCCTGTCCGACTAGTATTATCCTTTTTAAATTCCATAAAGGTATTCACGTGACAGTAGTTGGTGATGGTGAGGATCACTTTCAGTACATAGTGAGTGTACTGGTAAGAATATACCAGCCACATGCATTGATATCTCACATAACGTTTATTCATCAAGCCGTAATTGAATTTACCGTTATTCAGGCTTCAATGTCATGCCATGCAATTCAAGTTGTTTATACTTATCTAAGCCACTTGCTTATAGGCTTGATAAGACACATAATTATATACTTCATTTTTGATTGTCAATACACGTGTAATGAAATGATTACAATTTATTCTGATAAAAGTCTCATTTTTATAGTTCAACACACAAGCAGGGCCTCACTTCCCTATTTTACTTATTCAGAACGTGGTACTTATATAACTTAAATATACCAAGTCTTATATAACTTCCAGTTATGATTATTATAAAGATTCTTTCTTAAAATATAAGAGAAATAAAAACATATTTGAAAGATTACATCCTTTTTCATGCATTAACCCTTACCAGGGCCTCGATTTTCATTAAAACATGTTAAGCAATGCATTGCAGGTTTCTTATACTTATCAATGCCCTCGAATATACTATTTATTAGCAATACAAATGTATAAAGACATATTTACTTTACATTTATTTATTTAATTAATATTTTTGTGTAATACCGGGCCTCATGTTAGGCTTAAACCACACATGGGGCCTCATTTCCACATTTTATTATTACAAAGTTTGTATATATCGATGTAACGCATTATCAAACACAATAAAGTTGCATTTAATGTGTTTTGATTCACATTTGATTGAATAGTTATGTATATATAGTGATTAATTCGAGAAAAAACATGTACCCCTTTGGGGCCTCATTGTGAGAATTGCTCAATGATGACAAGGTGGCATCATTCGGATTCTGTTAAAGTATAGTCCAGAGAACAAGAAAATGCAAAAACATTTTGTATAGAAGACATTGCACGGTTACCCCAAAAATTGCCGTTTATCTGCCGGACTATTACTTTGTGATTCAACTACGGGCTTCTAAGAAAAGGAGTGTTTGGTGTCAGTAAAATATATACACGTGTCGTAGAATGGATACAATGTACGTAACTATAACTTAGAAGTCTGCACGTATATGGTTGACTCTACAAGCGGAACTATGTCATACATTTGTACATGTTTAGATTGCTAATTATTTTGATAAGATACTAGTCAATATTTTGTGCAAAGTATCTTTATTTGAAAATGGTGTAGATTGACATTTGTAATGTGTCTGAATTGAAATAGGCAAATGCTTTGAGCGGCGATCACAAATCTCCGTTCATGCAAATATGTGGTTTCTACGTGCAAAAACGTGTTTGCATTTGGCTCATAAATACATTTCCCCATCGTTAAACCACTGAGCTATTTCATCAGATGAGATTGATCGTCATTTTTATTCACCAAGCCAATTCAAATTACGGTGTTCATTGTTATATAATCCTGTTCCAATATCCCAATATTTTATACCTGATCAACCTGACGTGTTTACATTTAGTAGCACAGGACCCATTATAACGTTAGAGTAATACTAGACGCTTATGAAAACATTCAACCTGGGTTATAAAAACAGACAAAATATCATGTGCGTGAAGTTAGCAGCCAGTTGCCAGTTGCCAGTAGCCGATTCAAATTTTTGAATCGGGAATTGGCAAATGGCAGCTAACTTCACAACCTAGCTGACAATTCGAAATTTTCTATCGAATCGTCAAATGCGAACTGGCAGCCAGCAGCCAATTCAAATTTTAACCCTTATCGTGCTAATCGCGACTCAGAGTCGCGCTACATGATACTAGCCAATAAGTTATCTGAGTTAAAATATTTTTTTGAGAAAAACTTGAATCGGCTGCTGGCTGCCAGTTGCCAGTTACCAGTTACCAGTTGCCAATTCGATTTATCTGAGTTAAAATATTTTTTTGAGAAAAATTTGAATCGGCTGCTGGCTGCCAGTTGCCAATTCGATTTTTCTGAGTTAAAATATTTTTTGAGAAAATTTTGAATCGGCTGCTGGCTGCCAATTCGAATTTTCTGAGAAAAATTTGAATCGGCTGCTGGCTGCCAGTTGCCAGTTGCCAATTCGATTTATCTGAGTTAAAATATTTTTTTGAGAAAAATTTGAATCGCCTGCTGGCTGCCAGTTGCCAGTTGCCAATTCGATTTGTCTGAGTTAAAATATTTTTTGAGAAATTTTTTTGAATCGGCTGCTGGCTGCCAGTTGCCAATTCGAATTTTCTGAGAAAAATTTGAATCGGCTGCTGGCTGCCAGTTGCCAATTCGGTTTTTCTGAGAAAAAATTGAATCGGCTGCTGGCTGCCAGTTGCCAGTTGCCAATTCGATTTTTCTGAGTTAAAATATTTTTTGAGAAAAATTTGAATCGGCTGCTAGCTGCCAGTTGCCAGTTGCCAATTCGTGTCCACTAGGAACATCGAATTGGCAGCTGGCTTCCAGTTCGCAGTTGCCAATTCGATCCTATATTAAAATTTGAATTGGCTGCTGGCTGCCAGGTCGCAGTTGCCGATTCGATAGAAAAAATCGAATTGCCAGCTAGGTTGTGAAGTTAGCTGCCATTTGCCAATTCCCGATTCAAAACTTTGAATCGGCTACTGGCAACTGGCAACTGGCTGCTAACTTCACGCACATCAAATATCAGCTATCAATTTAAATTATGCTAATAGAAGGTGGAAGATCCCGTTAAAATCTCCGCACTATACACATATGTAGTAACATAGCGGCTCAACCACGATCAATGTAATGTATAATTTTGATCAATGTACGTAGTTTGGCTGCGAGACAATCATTTTGATCAATATTATGAAAATATGACATTCCATCTTTACCCAAGTAGAAATGAACAAGTTCAATGTATATGATTTCAGCAAACGCTCAATGGTATACATTGTAGGCAAAAAGAACGTACATTATTGGACTAGGCTGGGTATATCTGCAACCAAATCACAGCAATAAAACGGCGAAAACATCAGAACAGAACGGCACAAGGACATGATAAATATAATTATATAGGTAATAGTATTGCTCGCGGTCAGTAGCTATTGGTATACATTTTATACACGGAACTGATCTTTTACCCTGCAATACAACTGACACAGCGAAATTTGGTGAGAAAGAAAAAAAATACAATAAGATTTATGAGTACACCGCTACATTAAATGTCAACCAACGAGTTGTTATGTTACTATTTATAGATATAATAATTGTCTATGTTTCTAACCTTGGGACAGAGGTGGACCCCATAAAATATGTTCTCATTAGTCTTCATGTGTACAGGTCTATAACGCTTGTGCTAGTGGGCATAAATTATAGAATTGTCTATATTATGATATATGTTGTGATCATAGAATTCATCACCATAAATGACAAACATGATTATATTTGGGTGAGAGTACACACTTTTATTGATACTTTTAGTGCGAGTACTGCATGTACTAGTTTGAGCCAAAATGGTCACAAGTCGGATAAAAGTATGGCGGTAATTACATTATAAGGTGTTACAAAGTTACAATAAATATGTTAGACCGATTTACATAATGTACAACATAATAAAGAACATGTTCTGTTCTGTTCTGTTCAATGATAATAATACTAAATAATATTAAATAATACTATTAACTAATAATAATACTAAATAATAATAATATTAAATAATAATAATAATAACAACAACAACAGCAACAACAGCATTAACCACATCAACAGCATCAACAGCAACAACAGCAACAACAGCAACAACAGCAACAGCAACAGCCACATCAACAGCAACAGCAACATCAACAACCACATCAACAGCAACATCCACATCAACATCAAAAGCAACAGCAACAACAACAGCAACAGCAACAACAACAACAACCACATCAACAGCAACAGCAGCAGCAATATCCACATCAACAGCAACAACAGCAACATCCACATCAACAGCAACAACCACATCAACAGCAACAGCAACAGCAACATCCACATCAACAGCAACAACAACAACAACCACATCAACATCAACAGCAACAGCAACAGCAACAGCAACAACATCAACATCAACATCAACAGCAACAGCAACATCAACAGCAACATCAACAACCACATCAACAGCAACAGCCACATCCACATCAACAGCAACAGCAACATCAACAGCAACAACCACATCAACAGCAACATCCACATCAATGGCAACAGCAACATCCACATCAACAGCAACAACCACATCAACAGCAACAGCCACATCAACAGCAACATCAACATCAACAGCAACAGCAACATCCACATCAATGGCAACAGCAACAACCACATCAACAGCAACAGCCACATCAACAGCAACAACCACATCAACAGCAACAACCACATCAACAGCAACAGCAACAGCAACAACATTTAATGCTAATTTGCTCCTCTGGCTTATCTACCTTACGGTCATCTGATCACAATAAAACATTTCTTTTAGCTTTTACAAAAGCTGGAAAGCGAGTGTGTTTGTTCTTTTTTATCAGAGGAGTAGAGTAAAAAATGAATGCCGCGAGTTGAAACGTAAGAATTCCGAGTAAAAACACGATTCTGTACCACCGGTATGCATTGATACATGCTCATATGTAGCTTACATATGGGCAAAGGCAATCAAATTGATCCCATTACAATCTGAACTACAGTGAACAAATGATGACATAAACAAAGTAAATTTTGTGTCACGTGCCCTTCTGCGTTTGTAGATTTATTCTTTTTTTTCTGATAAAGTTCGTGTACTATACTTAACGGATTTAAAAACGCGACACTGGGGTATGTTGTTTTATAACAGACAATTCAAGTTTATGCCGGTATTGGAACAGTGCAGATTAAAGGTAAATGTATTTGCGTCATTTTGGTACTAAGATGATAAAAATGAGATGAGTATTAACAAATATATAGTACAATTAATATGTCGATCCAGAAAAAAAAATCGCATTCTGACCAAAATTCCTTACAGGCTTACCTCCCCTTGACCATAAAACATTATGCAAGTCTATATATACAAATACATCTAAATAACTTGTTTGGTCTGTTCTGTTCTATCCAGAATTACTTCCCCTTGACTGTCAAATTAGTAGTATCTTTAGGCCTGAAACATTAACCCTAAGCATTTTTAAAACTTTTAAAGACCACAACGTTGCTGAGTGGTAAACTGCCTTATTTTGTGTTGTTTGAATTTGTCAATAGATCGAATATTCTAATTGACCTTACATAAAAATAATTAGCACCAACCAATCAATTGCTCGTACATTTTTCGTTGTTTTCCGTTTCATGGTTCAATGCACCACTGAGGTGAATTTAGATGGAAGGACATCGAGTTACAATCCATGGGTAGCCAATAGCACGCACACAAAATTTCGTTTATTATATAAAATATTTATCTTGATTTTCATTAGTGTTGCGTTTTCAATGCCGCTAAGTGTACATCAGTTCGAATTAGTATTTAGTAATAAATAAGGTCAAATAATTCACTGGCTTAGAAATAGAAGGTCGTAAGTACTATAAGACTCATGCATATTTGCAATCTGCATCTCAATGCGCTTCTTATGAGCCTCTTTTCGTGAAAATCGAAAGTAGTCATGTTGACCAAACTGAAGTTTGAAAAGCTTGTTTTTCCATAAGCAAGGAGTAGTTTTCAGACAGTTTTTCCTTTTTCTCTCAAAATATTGATTTTGTACTTACGAGCTTCTAATTCTAAGCCATCGAATTGTCAAATATACCACAACAACAAAAAGGGAGACAACTCAAATAGTGAGAGAATAAAAACCTCAAAATGCTGACGTCACTTATTTTGAATTTTTGGATTAATCATAGATTTTATATATCAAGATAGCATCCTACATGTATATTGTTAAGCACATGTTTTGTTTAAAGGACGAAAAATAAAAACAAATGTATCATGTATTTGTTGTTTATTTAAATCATTTAACAAAAACTATTTTGTTTCATTTGGGCCCTGAAACATATTTATAAAGAGTCATCAAAAAGTTATAATTTTAAAGTACTTGCCCTGAATTTGAGGTTGGCTTTGCAATTAAGGGGAGGTTATCCAAATAGACTGAGTTCCAAAAGTTTTGCATCTTTGTTCAATTCTGTATATTTTCAAAATGTGACATATAGCCAATCCTTAACTACACATAACGGTACAACAGCCGTTGCTATAACTTCTGCCGCGCAGACAATGACCACTGTTACGCTTGATTGAACACACACAGTAAAACAGACAAAACTGCTTTTCTTGCGCATGGAAACCATTTTTACAATTTTTCTCGATGTTTTCGGTCTAAATGTGTTCCAAGCATGCTAACACATAGGAAAACCATTTTATTTTGTCAGTTTTGCTTAGAATTTGTTGTTGGCATAATGTTCAGGCTGACCTTAGACCAACGGAATATAGCGGTTGGCATGTTAGTTGCTGGGACGCCGGTAAATCGGGTAGCTGCTGCCTTGAATAGTCACGTGACGACGATACGGATGCTTCGTAACAAATTTCAACAGACGGAAAGGGGTTTGGACCAACCCCGAAGCGGCCGACCCAGAGTTACAACCCTTGCACGCGACAGGTACTTACACTATTCTTATTTATTTCCAAATGATGATTCGTCAGAAATATGGAGGTATGGTACCAGCAATTGTAAGCCATGAAGATAGCTAAATGACATACATATCTTATTGTTTCAGACGGATGCGGCTTCTTCATCTTCGAAATCGTTTCCTGACTGCAGCTGAAACAGCCAGGACAACACCTGTCCGAAACGTTCAGACAATAACCAAGCAGACAGTTGAGAGGCGATTACGTAAATACCATTTGCAAGCGAGGAGGCGGTATATTTGGTCCTTTACTGACCCGTCACCCTAAGACAGCTCGTCTACACTGCTCGCATCACACAACAGTTCTTGCAGTCAAATGGCACCATTACTCTACCATTGTTTTGTCAGAGGATTCGACGTCTTCCGGTTCAACCCTAACTATAGCCCAACTGGAAGCGACACGTGTACATAAGTGTGCTATTATTCCACAACGTGATATTCAAACAGTAATACGGTAAATGAAATCACGATGTCTCAGTTCTATGGCGGCCAACGGAGGTCAAACCAGGTACTAAAATAAACAATATGAACCTTGAGTGAAATTCGAACATATAATATAAGGCGCCATCGCCTTGTAAAAGATAGAGAAGAATTCGACAGTTGTCACATACTTTTGGGCCCCGTTAGGGCACTGATCCTGACCCCTTTGTATAGCCTTATATTCTTTCTGTAGAAAAATAAAAACTATTTGGCGCTAAATGTTAATGCAATTCCACAGGTAATCGTACCGCAATGGCGGGTAAAACCAGTAAATTCAGTTGTATGAAATCTGCGTTCAAAGCCCTCTTTAAAGGGGACAAGTGGGCCAAATGTGCACGACATTGGGCCCGTAATATCCTTTAGTCTGGGGTACATGTGTACCCATGTGTACCCATGACAGCAAATTCCCGAATTTTGGCATTTAGGTCGTAAACTACGGAAAGCCGAAATGGCCATCCCGGCGAGTCTGCATTAGTACGCTATGGTAGCGGAAAGGGTATAGCATTTTTTGAAAAATGAATTGTATTCGAATTGACTATTTATTCGAATACAGGTTCCAATAGCAAGGAGCAATAATCATGCGAATACTGCTAGTACAGACCCCGAGGTGTGTGAGCTCAGAAAGCACACCCGATGCACACTCTTAAGTGTTCTTCACTAAAGTATAACTAGTTTAGATTCTGTCGGTTCAACATTCATTTTCAGTGGAAAATAAATATTTTGGTCAAAGTTTGTGCAATGTTATATCTCATTTTATGGTCGAAACAGTGTTGTGTTATTATCGCGTATGCAGTAATACTCTTCCATGTGTAAATCATATACATGTACTTATACATACGAAACATGTTAAATAGATCTACGTGCATGTATTTAAAAGCGCAAAGCCTGTTTGTAAAGTAGTAAAACACGTTTTAATGATAAATTGCGTCACTAATGCTGTACCATGATCAACATTTGCAAAGTTATCCTATACGTAAATAACTGTCCTAGTCGGAGAACTTATCATAGGATTAAAAGTCCGAGACAATTTAACTGCAAGTACGAATGTTTTAAATGCTAGTCCCGCGAGATTAGAGTTTTGTGGTATAACCGGTTTACCAGTTACCGTGGTATCATATTCCGCGGTACGATACCGCGATACCCGAAATACCGGTACTTGATTATCATTATACCCTGCTTCTGGTTATATTGAAAGCACCTGCTATAACAGCCAGGTTTCATCGTCTACGAAGTCGTGCAAGGCCCTACTAATTCCACACGACGTGTCTGCGATAACCTCACGGAGATCATACGATATCATCCCCTGAATATCGTAATAGCTGCAATCGGGCGCTACGTTGATATGGCTCGAACACGAAACCTAGTAACATACAATTCAATATTTATTTGTAGTTATATTATTAGATAAAAAACTTAGTTTCTCATTCAACAATATTTGCAATGGCAAGTGGCAGAATGCATAATTTATGTTTGTTCAGAAGATACATTTTAGATGTAAACATGACGAAACGTCATAGTATTTGGATGTCGACTAGGACCAGCCCACGTTACATGTACGTTTTAAAATGTCATTATTATGTATACCCTTCGTCGCAGCACGTTCATATGCTATATACGAACCAAGGGATGGTGGCAATTTGTTGCTACCCGTTTTTCTTTCTGTAAATTAGTTTTTCATCAACACTGATTGTCCGAGCATTAACTTATCATTCCTAGTAACGTAGGCAATATAATAATGACGTCATTCCTAAAGAACATACCAGCGAACTTCAAAAACGCATTAATTGAGTTTCACGAGGTCAGTTTTTTTAAAATTTTGATATGTTGTTACAGGTATGCAAAAATTAAACAAAATAAAATTTAAACATTTTTTGACGGGCGGAATTTTTGCAATTAGTCGAAACGTCAGATTTTTTTGAAAACACTAAAATGCCAGGCACGACGTTTTTCCCACTTTGTTAGCACGTTATTAGATTAAGTGTAAATATATTAACATGACTAGATTCACAATTACCTAATGCGTCGAATGATACCAACTAATTACCTGTCGTGTAATTATGAAGCCCTGTGTGTGCTATTTCTTGTCTCCTGTGCCTTCCAAGGAACGACGTCAAAACGCGTTTTCCATGGTAACTTCACGACGTCATAGTAACGTCATGGGAACGCGCGCGGAGATACAAGACGCGACATTGAATTAGGAATAAATCAAAGTTTACTATGTCATCGAAAAAAAATGCAAAACTTTTGGAACTCAGTAGTAAATTCCAATTTTGAAATCATTTGCAATCTCCTGATAGTTAAATTCAGTTTTATATGATGCTAACTTAAAACGTAGGATCTATTTTATCTATAATTTATCCACAAATAGTGGATGTTGCTATATGTATTTTACTTCTAGAACAGACCAAATCTAATAATTACCTCTCATAAAGACGCTAACAGAATCTTGAACTTGCTTCCTATAACAGTTATTTCCGTTTCTGTATGATACGGTTGTTTTATTAATAGACTATAGAGTTAAGGAACTTTTAAAATACTTTATTACGCGTGCCACGTTGAAATACGACGAAAAACTCTTCCGACCTGTTAATTTCCTGTGTATCCGGTGTTCAATACTAGTATATGTTTTCAGTTCCATCAGAGCCATATGAAAATAATACAATTCTCTGGCGGAACAGAGAAACGGTGTGGTATATATCTTTTGACGTTGTATAAAAATAGTTTTGGAATGAAATCGTAGACTGATGTGCGAATTTTAAATCCAGTGTTTGCTCATATTGTTTTAGTGACTAAGGCCCCTGGCCCCTATATGGGGAGCGGTGGCCAAAAGGTAGGGCGCGCGCTTCAGGATCGAGAGGTCCCGGGTTCAACCCCCGTCAGTGCCATTGCTTAATTTCTCTGAGCAAGAATTACGCATATGCTCCACTCGACCAGGGTGTGAATTGGTACATGTGAGGATGGTGTCTGTACATGTTCGATATTCCTGGGCGCCCCAGATAGATGTTGGCTGCACACCCACCAGGAGAGAAATAGTCTCCATAGGGAGACTCGATACGTAGAACAATAACCAGGGGAAGTTAAAATGTCAAATTTTGACTGAACGGCTGAAAGCAACCCCCGGAAATTTGTAAGATAACTTATCATATAAATGAAAACCATAGAGACCTCAACACGTCCAATGATGATGATGCTGAACATGATGATCGTGGTATTTATGATGGTGACGATAGAGATGGTGGTGATGCAGAGCATGATGATAATGGTCGTGTTGAGCATGATGGTGATGGTCGTGGTGATTATGATGGTGATTATGATGGTAACGCTTGTGGTGATTATGATGGTGACGGTCGTAGTGATTATGATGGTGACGGTCGTGGTGATTATGATGGTGACGGTCGTAGTGATTATGATGGTGACGGTCGTGGTGATTATGATGGTGACGGTCGTAGTGATTATGATGGTGACGGTCTTAGTGATTATGATGGTGACGATCGTAGTGATTATGATGGTGACGGTCGTAGTGATTATGATGGTGACGGTCGTGGTGATTATGATGGTGACACGGTCGTAGTGATTATGATGATGACGGTCGTAGTGATTATGATGGTGACGGTCGTGGTGATTATGATGGTGACGGTCGTAGTGATTATGATGATGACGGTCGTAGTGATTATGATGGTGACGATCGTGGTGATTATGATGGTGACGGTCGTAGTGATTATGATGGTGACGGTCTTAGTGATTATGATGGTGAGTATGATGGTGACGGTCATGGTGATTATGATGGCGACGGTCGTAGTGATTATGATGGTGACGGTCGTAGTGATTAGGATGGTGAGTATGATGGTGACGGTCATGGTGATTATGATGGTGACGGTCGTAGTGATTATGATGGTGACGGTCGTAGTGATTATGATGGTGACGGTCGTCGTGAGTATGACGGTGACGGTCTTAGTGATTATGATGGTGATTATGATGGTGATTATGATGGTGACGGTCGTAGTGATTATGATGATGACGGTCGTAGTGATTATGATGGTGACGGTCGTGGTGAGTATGATGGTGACGGTCATGGTGATTATGATTGTGACGGTCGTAGTGGTTATGCTGGTGACGGTCGTGTTGATTATGATGGTGACGGTCGTAGTAATTATGATGGTGAGTATGATGTTGACGGTCGTGGTGAGTATGATGGTGACGGTCGTGGTGATTATATGGTGATAGTCGTGGTGATTATGATGGTGACTGTCGTGGTGATTATGATGGTGACGGTCTTAGTGATTATGATGGTGAGTATGATGGTGATGGTCGTGGTGAGTATGATGGTGACGGTCGTGGTGATTATAATGGTGATAGTCGTGGTGATTATGATGGTGATAGTCGTGGTGATTATGATGGTGACTGTCGTGGTGATTATGATGGTGACAGTCGTGGTGATTATGATGGTGACGGTAAAGATGGTGATGCTGAACTTGATGATAATGTCGTGGTGAGTATGATAGTGGCGATTCTAGAGATGGTGGTGAATTGTAATTACTTCATTGTTGGTGATGGTGACCATGACGATGATGTTGGCACAATTTTCAAATACAGTCTCGAATATACTATGAATGCATTCTGTCTGTTACAAGTCGTACCTTTGTAATGTTATATTTATGTACTAATATCTATCAATGTACAAATGTACCATACTTGTGACGACCAATTAAGACGTCATGTGTGTTTTAACAATTTATGTAAATAACAAAGTGTTACCATGACAAATGATAGGACAAGCTTAACAGCGCGAGGAGCATAAGATAATAGATGTGAAATATGTCCTTAGTGAAGATGACCTAAATATAGTGTTTGCTCAATTCTGTCAAGACCTGTCAGTAAAACGTTAACGCCCGTTTCCGTGACTATGACATCTGACTTTGAATTTAATGGCCATGACGTACCAAGCTCTCTAGCAAAGCATGTGCCGCATCTTCCCCTCGATTTACGGTTGTACGATTTATTACCCCCGAAAAGAATATTAAAATTACAGCTGGGCGACAGTCGAATGATACATTTAATACTAGTATAAGGGATGCAAAGTACACGAATTACTTGAACACCAATCGTAGACAGATCGCAATCATCATAAAGATGTTGTACGATTCCATACAGTATGTATAGACTCTAATAATAATAATAATAATAATAATAAAGACTTTATTTTTGGAGGAAACCCATTTGACAGTTATATTAAATAGCAATCTTCCGTGAGATCCTCAACAATAAACAGTTGAACAATAACACAAGTACATAAAAGAAAAGAGCATAATGGCAATTTGGCCCATATGACGTCCACAATATCATAATTTCATATATAATTGCCTTTTTTTAATTTGGGAATTTCATAAAAGAGTTTCGGTGAAAGGATGTGCGAAATCGATATGTATAGGATGAACAATAAAAGGTAGGTATAAATAAAAATACTTAATCAATTAAATTTATATTTAACCTCTATAAAGCTTAATTAGATATAGGGACATCATAAGAGCCAGCATATCATATAACAACATGTAAATTATAACAATGACATTTTTAAAAGCATGACACGGATTTGAAACATAAAATACACTGCATGCCATTCTGCAGACATATATATATATGTACATGTATATTGAAGTAATGATTATGACTAGCCAGTCATTAAATATCTTAAGTAGCACAAACATGTGGTGTTTCAAAATAAGACGGCGTCACCCAGCGTAGATATAAAGTTTTAAACTGTTGAACAGAAGACGCATTTTTGATATTATGAGGAAGAGAATTTCATATTGAGGTACCAGAGAAAGCAAAAGTGTTGCGAAATAACTCGGAATTGGGTTTTGGACTATTTAATTGGTATGTAAAAAATGAAGGTAACAGTCGTGAATGAATATCTGCAGTAAATTTAAATGCAGATTTAAGATAGTCTGGTGCATCACCTCTGAGAGTTTTGTACATTTGAATAGCTTTCTGATCAATAACGCGTTCATGAAATGTCATCCATTTGAGTTTTGTAAATAGAATAGTTGAAGGAGTTGAATAATCACAATCAAGAATTACTCTAGCTGCTCTTTTCTGAAATTTTATCAGTTTATCTTCAAGACTGCTAGTACAATTTCCCCATACAACACAGCAAAAGTCAAAATGTGGAAGAATATATGCGTTATAAAAGCGCTTCCGAGTTTCAATGGAAAGAAAGAAAGTATTTAATTCTAGATAAGAGGTACAAATAGGAATTACATTTCTTTATCACATTATTGATATGGTCTGCCCATGATAGGCTATCATTAATTGTGATACCTAATAGCGTTGCTGTTGAAGTGACTTCAATTGAATTATCATGAAAGGAATGTTGTGATTGGGTCCAACAATATGATGTTTATTACGTTTACTTGTTATAAATAAATACTTTGATTTTTCAGAATTAATGGCCATTTGATTAAGTTTACATCATTGATCAGCATGCAATAAATCTCTAGTAAGTGAAAAAACAACACCATCTAATGTCTTGCTGTGGGTTGATAATGTGGTATCATCAGCAAACATGTCAGCGATAGAATGTGAAAGAGAAAGAGGCAAGTCATTGATAAATATTAAAAATTTATAATGGACCGAGAACTGAGCCCTGTGGAACACCTGCTAGAACTTTGCCAGGACAAGAATATTTGCCAGATATAAATGTTTTTTGAGTTCTTGAATTGAGATAGGACTTAAACCAATTTAATGTTGAAAAATGCATACCATATAGTGATAGCTTTTGTAATAAAATATCATGGTTTACCAAGTCAAATGCTTTACTTAAATCAATGTACAATGTTCCAACTAGTTCATTATTATCTACAGCTGATATCCAGTCTTCAAGTATTTTAATTAAAGCTGTTTGACAAGAGTGATTTTTACGGAAACCTGATTGTCTGTCATACAGAAGCTTGTTGTCAGAAAGATAAGACTTTGAGAACTTGCTAACGTGTCTTTCAAGTATTAATGGAATAACTGGTAAAATGGAAATAGGTCTATAGTTATTTTTATCATGTCTATCACCTACTTGAAGATTGGAATGACTTTTGCTGTTTTAAAAGCGAATGGGAATTTGTTTGATGTTATACTACAATTAAATACAGATGTTAAAGCTGGTTCTATCACTGAAGCTGGTAATTTGAGATATTTGGCATTGATATTATCAGTACCTGTCTATTTAGTGGGATCAAGGGATTTTAATTGGGTTTCAACAAAGTCACTAGTCAATAGTGGAATGGTAAATTTATCAGAATTAACTTAGATTTATTCAAGGTTTTTAATAAATCAGGAGGTTTGTAAACACTAGATTTATCATCAGGAACAGTTTTATGAGTGTAACAAAAATGGTCATTAAATAAATGTGCAACTGAAATTTCCCTCATCATTATGAAGACATGGAGTTTGAGTTTTGGTACTTTCGAAACCAGACAACCCTCGGAGACCTTTCCATAACAGTTTTGGATTGTGTTTATTTGAGTTTATTTGGTCATTATAACGGTTATATTTTGCCCTGTGGACAAGTGATTTTACTTTTGATCTGAACACTTTGTAATTACATATGTCTTGTTTTTGTGTGGCGTAACGCCACACAATGATATTACCACTTTTCAGCTTACGACCAATTGAACGCATTAGGCCTCGGCAAATAAATAGTTCTATGATTTGAACAATATTACAAGCATGCAACACAGGTTACACGTATCATTGGACCTGATTTGTTACATTACCAACTTTAGCTATATTAAGACCAACAATTATAACAGACTTTTATTTTTAGAGGATATTTATAGCAAATCATTCCGCAACGGACTATATTTTTACTACCAAAGAATGTTCTCACTGGTGGCGGGAATCTAAAATAGTTCCCACGGTTTTCAATCGTATACTGTAACGTATGTAAATCACTCCGCCGCTGCACATTGCAGACGATGACCTAATTATGTTGTATACAAACATTGATGCTATATATAGCTGGTGGGGGGAACTGAAATAGTTCTACGTACATATCGATCGGCCGATTAACAATGTTACCGCGGTAAGCGTTAAACGCACTAGTCAATTTCTACCCTGCTTTATATAAGACCTCATAATTTTCGTATCTATTATCCGATTTTGAATATTTAAAGCTTGTAATGAAGCAGAGATATATATGTCTCTTTTAGACAACATTCAACACGATACCCTAATTATTAAATCCACGGCGACGAGTAAGAATCCGTTCCGCGTAAAGGTAAGTTTAAAATATCCCGTTTTATACCAAATAAAAATTCAATCAACGGTCGAAAATCATCAATTATTAATTTAATATTCGATCGATTTTGTTCATTAAAGCTTGTTTTAAAAGCTAATACTTTAAGGTTTTATAAAATGTAAAACTTGTTTTAAAAGCATTAATCGGCCGATCGATATTTGTGAGCGACAAATGTTTACCCCTTTTACATACGTTACTATAGAGTGTTATATACATTTAATTAACATGCGTGGTTATACGGAGAATAAACAGTCACTTATCTTGACACTGGTCGAATTCTCCAAGTCGTTAAAAATGGTATTTGTAAATATCCCTTCATTGACGCTCAGCATAGTTACTTAAGTAAGTTCCAGGTAACTGCTGGTTCTCATGGTGTCTTTAGCAGCACAAATGTTTGAGTAAGGGTGGGCTTATCAGAACTGTGACATAAAATTATGATACAACCTGGATTCGATATTGGATTTAATGGCATCAGTACGCCACACATCTGTACTTTCAGTGCTTTGATTTATGATAGTAATTTCTTTGTATAATAGCAAGAAGTATATCAGAGTTGAACCAGTCGGGTTGTGTTAATTTCTTTACCCTTTTATGTCTGAGAGGAGCATGCTGTTGTAAAACTGACCCAAACAGTTCTATAAATAAATCAGCATATTCATCAGGATCATCAACATTATTTAATGTACACCATGGTTGTGTGGTAAGATCATTGAGAAAATCTGTTTCATTGAAGTTTTTGACAGATTTGTATAAAATATAATCATGGCAAGATTTTGTAGCTATGTTGTGATTACATTTCCTTGTTATAGCAACTGGAAAGTGATCACTTAATGCATATTGAACATTTATTTCAACAATGTTACTAGGAATGTTACTGAAAACATGGTCTATTAAAGTTGCCGAACTATTTGTCCTTCTAGTAGGAGATTTTACAAGCTGAGTGAAATTCATATTCTCCATTGTTTGCATCCAAGATTTCGAAGTTGATACTTGTTTAAGTAAGTCATAGATTAAATCTCCAATGATGATAGTTTCCTTGGTTTCATTGAATGATTTATCTAGGCTGTCAGTGAAATGATTTAGCCATTCCACTCTAGATAAGGGTGGTCTATAAACATAACATAGAAGGAATGTCTTAGAATTAGTGAATTTAAACTCTAACCAGAGGGATTCAACTGAATGAGACTCAAGATCAGTTCTATGAAAACAACAAATATGCTCCTTAACATAAATAAGGAGTTCCCCACCATTTGGTGGCCTATCTTTACGAAATATAGTATAACCAGGAATTGACTTAGTAGAAATATTGCTGTATCGGTAACTCACCCACAGAACACAGGAATATCGTCTGATCGAGACTTTGGTTTGCGACGTTGGATTGTGACGTTGGCTTGTGACGTTGGTTTGCGATGTTGGTTTGTGACGTGTTGGTTTGCGACGTGTTGGTTTGTGACGTCGGTATGTGACGTTGGTATGTAACGCGTAGGTTTGTGACGTTGGATTGCAACGTTGGTTTGTGACGTTGGATTGCGATGTGTTAGTTTGTGACGTTGCGTTCACCTTGCAGCGTTAATATTTCGTAGAGAAGGTCTTTCGGCAGTCGTACGAAACACCAGCGATATTTCTAAAGGTGCACAAGAAGTGATTGTAGACTAGTGTACAGCTATCGCAAGGCTGACGTGGGTTTTGGTTTGAGGATGGCAATTCTTAGGTGGCCTTACTACCAGAACATTGCTGTAACATGTGTGGTGTATAAATCGACATCGAGACGTTAAATTACATTTATAACTTGAGACAGAATTTTATGTATGTGCTCTTGTTTCTAAGAACTTGACGTTTTCGACAATGAGAATGCCTATTTGACACATTTTGGGGAGGGGGGAATTGGAAGGTATTAGGCAATCAGCTTAACCTCCGATTCAACAAAATCGTAAATTAAGGCCAACGATAATTTTAATTTTCCAGTCGATGCCTCAGATCTGAAGGTGTAGAAACAGCAACATTAAGTTAAGAATTTGACTAAAACGTAAGATAAATAATTAACACTGAGTGTTGCAATATGAGAAAAGAAGACAATTTCATGACGCGTTATTAAATTACAATAAAAGTCGTATGTGAACCCAATATATTGAACCACGACAACAGTGAACATTACGTCATTACTGACGTAATGGCGACCATACCGACGGTACCACTGTACATGATATGTCGGTATGATTGCTCTCGGCACAGTTGTCGGTGGGTCATGCGCTAGAATCTTACCAACGAGGTCAAGTTTCACATACCATTTTAAAAACTATTTAATGGATAGCCGCTGTCCGAGGCATACACATAACACAGTTGAATCTTAGTCTGTGAGACACCTGCAATCACGGCTACTTGCAATCATCGCTTCTAGACGCTTACAAATATATTCAAATCAGGATTACTAAACGCTTGCAAATAAGTCAAGCATCAAATTCAGAAGAGGTTTTGAACTTTTGAAACCTTATGCCAATTATACATTAACCCAATGGCTGTATCCGTAAAATAGACTATGGCTAGGAAGACACAAACATGTTAGCTAAATAAATTATGTGTAGTTACCAACTATTAGTGGAGCAAAACTGTGCACACCCTACATCCACACCGCCTCAATAGCCAAGTGGTAGAGCTTCCACTTCGAGTGCGGGAGGTCCCGGGCTTGATCACAGACCGCGTCATACCAAAGACGAACTACAAATGGTACCAGTATTTCCCTTGCTAGACGCTCAGCATAAAAGGGAATCTGGCTACTATTCTCCCATACCACTTCGAGGCGATGAATAACATTAGGAATGGGGTGTCGAGAGTGATGAATATAAGTGGGAAAACTTTTTTCATCATCGACTTTAAATACATTATCATTTACTAATCCTTCTTGTCGAACAGAAATATATTTTTGTACAAGGGTTGATCACGAAGCTCGTATAGATATACTACTAAAGATACCCCTGTACGAGGGTTGATCACGAAGCTCGTATAAATATACTACTAAAGATACCCCTGTACGAGGGTTGATCATGAAGCTCGTATAGATAGACTACTAAAGATACCCCTGTACGAGGGTTGATCACGAAGCTCGTATAAATATACTACTAAAGATACCCCTGTACGAGGGTTGATCATGAAGCTCGTATAAATATACTACTAAAGATACCCCTGTACGAGGGTTGATCACGGCGCTCGTATAGATAGACTACTAAAGATACCCCTGTACGAGGGTTGATCATGAAGCTCGTATAGATAGACTACTAAAGATACCCCTGTACGAGGATTGATCATGAAGCTCGTATAAATATACTGCTAAAGATACCCCTGTACGGGGGTTGATCACGAAGCTCGTATAAATATACTACTAAAGCTACACGTGTACGAGGGTTGATCACGAAGTTCGTATAAATATACTACTAAAGATACCCCTGTACGAGGGTTGATCATGAAGCTCGTATAAATATACTGCTAAAGATACCCCTGTACGAGGGTTGATCATGAAGCTCGTATAAATATACTACTAAAGATACACTTGTACGAGGGTTGATCACGAAGTTCGTATAAATATACTACTAAAGATACCCCTGTACGAGGGTTGATCATGAAGCTCGTATAGATATACTACTAAAGATACCCCTGTACGAGGGTTGATCATGAAGCTCGTATAAATATACTACTAAAGATACCCCTGTACGGGGGTTGATCACGAAGTTCGTATAAATATATACTGCTAACAGTGTTATATAATAGTAAGAAGTTAGAACATATTAAGTAAATTTTTAATGATAAAAAGGGCGGAGCGAGCAAAACTGAGCATATACAATCCTGCATTTCGATTGACCGACAGAAATTCGCGCCAACACATGACGTCACGTCTGCTCAAAGCAAAATTTTAATGATAAAAGTTTCATTTAACCGCCAATTATCGTCGTTTTCATTGGCTCAAAATGAAGGTTATTTTCTAAATTGCTAATAGACAACGATACTTGTTTCGGAAATGACGTCATGAAGATAACGTATTATTATAAAGTGTTAGATTTGATTGGATTTTCACAGCATAAAACACTTCTAAAACTGACACTGTTTAAGGTGAATGAATGTTAAAGACTTCAACAATTATGTCGTGCGTCGACCATGGGTTTTAGCGTTGCCAAGAATGTTGTTTAATTCTTGAATATTATGTAATGCAGTTGATGTTTTGATTTTGATAATGAAGTTTCACGTGTATTTCACAAAAACAACATTATAAGCAATGTATACGAACTTCGCGGTAAACGAAATAATAACAAATCGGACAGAAATGGCAGCACTCAACAGAAACAGCAGAGCACGAAATCTCACGTATATCTATTATATTTTATTGAAAATAATAAATGCTGAGCATGGCCTTTATTTGCCAGTCAGTTGTCTTCTGAACCATGACAGGCATATGTGTGCTTCCATCCGGATTTGAACACAGGTCGCCAGATTAGACGACAAGTACGCTAACCACTGAGCTGCGGAGGCAAAAGCATCGTATAAGATGTATTTTTTATAATTTGTTTTGCTTACTGTAATACAATATATTATACCTCACCCAAATTTCATTCAACTGTTTCTTTGTTATTCTAATCGGTCCATTTATCCAGCGATAGACTGACTGACTTGCATGTTCCAAATACAACAGCCGGTCAATATTATAAAACATATGGACCGGCAAAATAATATTGACCAGCAGCTGAAATAAATGTCTTGTTTATTGCATGACGTCATGGATACTGTGACGCTACCATAGAGCGTGACGTTGCGCGAACTTTTCTTTCGTAACATTTTTTGTTTAAATTAGATTTATGTCCTGCCGACAGTAATTGCATGGATCAACTCATGTGCGTTTATGATACAAAGTTCAATATAAGCTCTAAAGACGCATTAGTTTGCATAAAAATGAACAAAAAGTCGAAATTCCAGGGATGGAGATTTATACTTGAAACAACTTAAAAGTTGTCTATAGATTTATTATAGCAACACGGGTTTTCACATTTATGGGTTATTTCGGTGGATATACAAACAGACCAAAATAGATGTAAGGTCTCCCTATAATGATATGTAGTTCTTTAGCACATAAACAACTTAAACCCAACTGTATCTAATGTTTTCTTATTAGTATCTAGATCTAGTTACAAAAGTAGGCCTATAATATCGATATTAAATGTTCGGTATAATATAAGAAATAGTTCACATCGCTTCGGGCCCAATGACATTCGCTTCGGTCCATATACACAACTTGGGCTGACTAGCCAGTCCATATAATGCCACAGGGCCCTCAGTGATGCGAACTATTTCTTAAAGATGGTCACTAATAATAGAAACTGAACATACATGTACTACTTTAACAGTAATCTGTGTCCTAGACCATAATTATGCTCATCGTGGTTCCCAATTAGTAGTTTGGAGTACAAACGTTTACCCTTAGTGTCACAGGACCAGTATTTGACTATGTACTGTCGCCAGCCCGGGAAGATCAATTGCTAGAGATCCTGACTTGCCAAAGAACGTACCTACATTTATTTTTTTAACTATCATATATAATAAATAATCTTTGACATAATTGTTTCAGTGTTGACCAATGACACCAGCTGCTCTGAACACACGAATACCTTACACGGTTGTACTTAGCTGTACACGGTTGTACTCCAACCACTGAGCTGCCTCTGTGACATAACATTTAATGTTACAACGGTCCATTGAAATGAATACCGATTATCATTGTAGCAATTACACCTGACTTTGACATCACTAAAGCCTACAATTCCAAGACACTTCGAAAACAAAAATAGCAAGTTTTTAATTTCCTCATCGATTTCTACGAAACATATGTCAGTCTAAGGGAAAAATTATATACTTTCCACGAAGTATTGGATCTTTTTCAACAGCTAGGCCGTTTTGTTTGCAATGTTGACAATTTTCGTCTTGGATTTGTAGCCTTTAGTGACGCCAAAGTCACGTGGTATTGCTACAGTGAATTGTTCAATGTTTTTGTTTATTATTTGCTTTCAATGGATTACGGCGATTTTTCAGTGAAAATAACAGTGAAAATAACAGTGAAATTACCACTTTGTTATTTTCACTGTTTTAGAAGCTGGTTCCAGTATCGTTCAGAAAAAGAAACGTAACGTCAACGACACCGGGCTTTAAAATGTACGTTACGTCATCATGACGTCACAATTGGCACGTGATTTTTCCAATTAGGCCAATTACGGTACCCTTTTAAGAGAAATTGAAGCATATAATAAACAGAAAATTTGTTCATTTTTGGTGAAAGATCAATTTTATTTCACTCGTGATCACATAAAATTATATTTTCACTCGTGGCTACGCCACTCTTGAAAATATTGATTTTCTGTGATCACTCGGTGAAATAAAATACGATCTTACACCAAAATCAACAAATATCCTCTATTTATCATATTGGAATAACATAATGGAAGAGACAGAAAGAACTCATAACATGTAACACATATTTTTCATTACAGGTTTAAACATATTAAGATTTCATAGTATAACATAATCAGGTAGTAAGAATACGTAATGTTCACTACACACAATCACAACACATGTCCAATCACGACTCTCAAGTAAAAATGTTGCTATAACAACGGAATGACGTCACCACCAACCACCATTTGTAGAGATGTGTTCATGTATATGTATATATGGCTAAATATAAGTTATTTTATGATGAATGTCCGCCGTACTGCTTCCGCCCAGGTTCTATACATTTTTTTTTCGAATTTACGTAAGCGGTCGTTACTTCCGGTTCTTGTCTGCTTAGTTGTAAGGAGATCACATGATGTTACCATTGAGCGCGGCCATACACATGAAGTTCATGCCATTACCACAGAACATAAGCATTCTCATTATGTTGTCGTTGCCGCCTCCTACAAGATAAAATGTAATAAAGTTAACTTTGTATTTTTCACATCTTAAAGGGAGTATATTCGTCTTTAACAATAGTACTCACTAGTTTTTATAAGGCGAAACTGGCAGAACAACGTTTAGCTACAATTTTACAGAGCATTTATCCCAATGCATGAACATACAAAAAACGCACGAATACTGGTTAAAACGAATGCAAAACATACTATTATGCGCCCACTCCAAAATTAACCAATGTATTATTAATGCAAATTTATTATTTTTGGCAAATCACAGAATATTGTTCACCAACTAAATGTGTGTGATAACAAATCGTCGCCAGCGATTATGATAAAAATAAAGAATAATCCGTCACTCGTTGTCTTTGGAGCTAACAAAATACCGTATTTGCTAAAGTAACTGGACGTGTTTTTATTTCGTCATTTGTGTCACGTGATAATGCCGCCAAAAGAGATATTTTCAGTTAAATGTCTTAAAAATTCGATCTCGATGTTAATACAGTTAGATCTAAAAATTATACATCCCCTTACGAAAAAATGCCGCGGACAAACCTATTGCAATAGTAGTACGGATCTTTAATTGTATAAATGCATTTAAAACAATTCCAAATAGATCTAGTTGCAGGTACTGTTTGCAATGTATCAAAACTTAAAACTTATAATTTACTGACGCTTACTGCAGTGTATCAAAACTGAAAATTTAATCTCAAAAATACACATATTTTTTAATAATATCATTTATAATATTTTTACATTTTTATAAGGGTATACAAAAGTTATAAATGGCCTACACAATCAAATCACAATTTAATGAAAGTTACGTAAAATTGTAATAAAGATGCCGTCACATTCTCTTTAACAAATAGGTAAATAAGATTGGGGTGATTTGAACACCAGAAAACAAAAGAAAATTTTGCTGATAATATGGGAAACTAGTGATACTGATATTAAATAAATATAACAATACACATATACTTCAAGGACTAACACATGTTGTCTTCACTTTAGAAGTATTAATGGAGTGATTGTCATACGGAATTGCGCATTTTGTGTAAATAAATTCCGCCCCTCATAAATATCATAACATGCCACACTGCCAGAGATGAATGTTGTCCTTATAGTAAGTGTATAACGCTGACTGACAGCAGAAGGGAAGTTTGAATAAATTAGCTTCATAGTTACTGCAATGTAACCACTCTTGACATTAATATCTTTGTTTATTTTCATACACAAACTGATTAGCTGCCTTCTACTGTAAAATAGGTATTTATAGCCGGTTTTCAATTTTCATTGAATTTGTGGTAGAACTTGACCGCGAAATCAAATCCCCGAAAAGATTCCACCACCGAAATACGGAAGATGGTTTCCCAATCCAGATTTTGCTATCCACGAATTTAAAACCACTCGAAATTTCCTTTTTGTCAGTATCCACTAGACTTTATAACTACGAAATAAGTGATTTTACACTGTTGCTATTCAGAGTCTTAAGTTCTTCACAATTTTGATTCGATGGACCAGTCTTTGATTTTTTTCTACGAAAAACAAAGTTGCCGAAATAATTTAATAAATTACCACTCAGTTTTAAAAATATTATCTTTATAATGGTTATGATCAGTTTGTAAATTACATGTAGTTAGAAATATAAATTTGAATTCAAATTCAGAGACAGACTGTAACCAGATATCTGCCAGGGACGGTAGCATTCAACAGTAGGAGCAGACAACGAAATGCACGAACAGAACGCAAGTTCTAGTCACAAGGACGTTCATAAAAAGGAACATGATAATATATAAACCTACAGCTTTTTTTAAAATTCCGAGCATTGCCTTTATTTGCCTGTGAGCTTTCTGCTGAAATATGACAGGCGTATGATCGCCTCTTTTAAAGCTTGTGTAAGCAAAAAGATGATAACGAATCGGACTGCGAGAGACACAAAAAGAACTGGATACGAACAATGTTTTAAGCTCTGCATTAATGTGGTCTCGGTCAATCTGACGAATATTGAGATATAACAAATTGGTTGACTATTGACTATTGAATTGGAAAAATTATTTTGAAAAAAGTAATTGAAGTAAATTATTGAAATATTGACTAAACGTTTTAGGGAAAACCTTGATTTTGCAACAGTAAAATGCGAAAAGGAAACTAAAGTATTACTATAGGTAAAACATATAAAGAATGATATAAAGAAAGGGCCTTTTCAATTTCACTACATGTTTGTATATTTTCCAAATATGTTTATAAACGTTCCCGATTTATTCTTCACATTCAGCGAACATAATGCAAATAAAAAAATCCTGATAAAGTTATCAAAATAAATCTTAACTAAGTCTGCAGATATTGCCAACATAAGTCGTATTCTCACGAAGAACGAAGACTATTTAATATGTCAAATAAATAAAAAAATAAAAATTCGGAAAGCGAAGGCAGCACCCAGCAATCTGAAACAGCCGAGCACAGAACACAGAAATAACACAGCCAACAACCACACGGCACCCAATGGTCAACTCATAACTGAACCCGAAAATGGAACTAAATCTTCTCCTTACCAAGTGCGATAAGTGGAAACAATCTGGACATCATGTTGCCGCCTCCCCGTGGATATCCCCGTGAAGATCCCCGTGAAGATGCTCGTGAAGATGCCAATAGACTAGCAAGTGCAGGATTTCCAGTCGAAGATTGCGTCATCCCAGCCGCAATAAGACTGGCGATTAAGAAACAAACAATAACCATCCGTTGCATTTTGCTTTCTGAAATAGGATTAAATCCAGACTATTAAATAAATTAGATCAACTTTGGATTCTCCTTTTTGGAATATAACAGTTTGAAATTGCTCTGATCGTATCGGACAGCTCAGCTATATATGGAGAGAACAGATTGAGCCGTGCTCTTTAAATAATGCCGTCATGACCCACTGGAGGGTCCCATTCAAACTGGGTTTGTCAACGATAATAAATGGCACACGCTTCACTGCACAGCTAGACAGACACAATAAAAGCTTTTATATGTACTCCTCTTCACATTTATATACACCACATCTTGTTGACAGAATGATAAGTATGTAAAGTACAAGTGATGTAAACAACAGAGAATTCTCACACCATGTATCATAGCGACAACAGTCAGATACTGGGATAACAATGAAACATTTCTTATGTCATTTCTCAGGCACCATGTTGAAATATGTTTTTGGTCCAGGTTTTACGCATAGGTTAGTTCTGCAGCATTGATAAAAAATAACAAATAATGATTACAGCAATGTATCTATTTTATAAATAATAATAATATAGATCAGAAATGTATTAGATAAGATAATACATCGCTGGTTTAGAAGAAGATTGTCAGTACAAAAAAGCTTTTTGTGAAAAAAAAGAAAAAAACTGTCTGAAAACTACTAAAATACTCATTTACTTCAGTTTGGTCAACATGACCTGTTCCGATTTTCATTGAATATGTTCAAAAGATGCGACTTATGATGCAAGTTTCCAATATGTATGAGTCGTATAAGGTCGTTACAAAGAGGAACATACGATCTTACTCTTCTAAGTCAGCATACTCCTTATCAATGATACAGTAATCTTTGAAAAAGTGGGAGTAAATGCATGTGATAAACATTCTACGATAGTATTTAAAGGTACAGAAGCACACTTTCATTTTGATTCTGTACTTTTCATCCTTTTATTCCGATGCTGTTTCCTGATTTGTCAAATGAATGTGTGAGGGAAGTTAAAGATTATGGGTATAAAAACAGACAGAACATTCCGACAGTTTCAGCTCGTTAGCATGGTGAATGCAATCATCTACAGTAAGGAAAGTTTGGTGTCAAGTTAATAACCCTATTATGTAAAAATACACAAAGTTACAGAAACTGTAATGAAATTAAACCGCATGGACCCAACAACAGACCTCCGTAGCTCAATGGTTAGCGCGCTTGTCCTCCAATCTGGCGACCCGGGTTCAAATCCGGGTGGAGGCATACATATATGCCTGCCATATTTCAGCTGATAGCTGACTGGCAAATAAAGGCTAATAAAGGCTATGCTCGGCATGCTCGGCTCGGCAACTAACTGACTGTATGAATACTCCTGACCAAAGTTGTGATACAGGAGTCAGGGGTAGGACAGAGAGTCTCCATGGACCCAATACTAACATCTGCATTAGAACATGGAATGTACGAACCATGTTTGAACATTCCGCAGTTGCACAAGTCACTTGAAAAATGAGGACGATTACTACAAGATGTTAGAGTCTAATGTGGAGCTGATGTTAACACTGATCACTATCTTGTTGTGGCATCAGTCACACTTAGAATACAGAGAGACATAACTAATCTGCGTAAAACAACTAGACATTTCGAAGCTCCAATCTCCAGAGACTAGCAAAATTGTCAGCCTGGACTGAGTGTCATATCTACATGTACTTCTGACAATAACCAAGAAATGGCACTCAATGTACTGACATAAAGAACATCTGCCTAGAAACAGAAAAAACTGTGATCGACTATAAACAGAAAAGAAACACAGAATAGTTCACGACTAACACTTGATAACACATTAATAAAAGGAAACAAATATAAATTATTGTCCAAAAGAAAACAAGAAAAGATTCACAAAGACTACAGAAACATTGATAAAAAGATATCGAAATGCGCTAACAGGAACTTATTCATAGAACAACAAGCTAGTGAAGCAGAGTCAGCAGTCAGAAGAGAAAAGAATGTTGTTTACAAGATCATCAAACGTCTTTGTGCTCATACAACCATCTCTACCAACATATTACCTCCTAATGCTCATACAACCATCTCTACCAACATATTACCTCCTAATGCTCATACAAGCATCTCTACCAACATATTACCTCCTAATGCTCATACAAGCATCTCTACCAACATATTACCTCCTAATGCTCATACAAGCATCTCTACCAACATATTACCTCCTAATGCTCATACAAGCATCTCTACCAACATATTACCTCCTAATGCTCATACAACCATCTCTACCATCATAATAATTATCACCTCCTAATATTGGAGACAAGCAAGGAAACATAGTAGCCATAGAACAAGAGTAATCAAACACAAGGATGGTTCGAATCTTCATGAAAAGGTCTACAAGGATACTAGTACAACTCACATTAATGTTTAGACATTTACAAGACAAAAACAAACCACGTTATTATGAAAATTCAATTTTCCAAATAATGATGCATCCATCTCAGAACAGTTCATAGCATATGATCAGTACTTGTTCCATTGTGTTCGCACTGGCTTTAACGAGCTGATATAACTTTGATGCAGATTTACTAGTTAAAGCAATTGTTCTGAAACAGAATCACACTATCGCAGTCAGGTAATTGTAAGCAGTGCCGTTTTGTATAATGCACCATCACCCGTTCAAATTATAAAATGAAATATTTGAAGTTATTTATTGAAGGCGGACAAAGAGTGACCAATGTGTACAGCTACAAAGCTCCAAATATACTAACAAACTAGATGACTGATTAAGATAAATTTAATGTTAAGTTTGGCAATGTTTGGCCACGGCTTACAAATTCGGGCTGCCGACAATACAACGGGCTAGCCCTAACAACAACAACATCAATAAATCAAGATGTTCACAATGAACAGATAGAATTAGTATTTGAGCCAACTCTGGGTAACAGGTGTTGGGCTCACCTTATTTTATTATTATATATATAATAAATGGATTAAGCTGTCTGCCATATGGACCCTACACAACGGTCCAGGTACGCCATGGACCGGTGTGCAGGGACCACCGCCACGAATGGTGGGGCCAGCGAAATCCGCCGTGCAACAAAACCAAAAATTGCCGAGTGCCGTGAGCAAAATATCAACGGCTTATTGCTGTACAATAGTTCAATTCAATATTCAATTCAATCCAATCCAATCCAGTTCAACTTAACTCAATTCCATTCAATTTAACACAGTTCAATACACTCAAATCCAATCAATTCAACTCAACTCAATTCAGTTCAACTTAACTCAATTCCATTTAATTAAACTCATTTCAATACACTCAAATCCAATCAATTCAATCAAATTCATTAGCATATAATCAGTCATCTTTGTACTTAAACATGGGTAGCCGAGAGCAAAACAACAACGGCTTGATTGTTAAATTATTAATGCATTCTATATAGCAACAGTCCAGTTTGTAATTCGTTTGACTTTCTATGGCTTAGTAGCTGTACACTATACCACCCTCAAGGTTGCACCAAAAATTCATTGCTGCTTAATGCAAAACAGCAGCCGCTTAAATGCTGTAAAATATAGTCATATTCATAGTTTTACTTAATATTTGCTTGGCAAAGTAAATTAACAAACAAGTGGTTTTACAATACCACAAGACAGGACCGGGTACAAAACTTAACCACTTGCGTCTTGTATTTGTTCTGATAAATCGTTAAATGTATGCTATTACTGCGAAACAACCTTTTGTCAAGAGAGCGCAGATCAACATATATAATATTCAACAAATTTTCGTACCAGCACATGATTATAAGTTAAACGAAACTTTGAAAAAAAAAAAAAAAAAAAAAAAAAACTATATACTTTCCCTCGCAACGAATCACACACTGGATAGCCAATTACCTTAAAGGGAGATAATATCAGCACAATGATATCCAAACAATATCCAAGCATTTTGCCAGTATGGAAGATCTTTTTGGTAGCCACTTAATATAATAATTAACAGGACACAGCAACCTTGATCTTTGCAAGCCTACAGCAAATGCATCTGACAAAGGATGGATATGAAAGCATAGTAGATGATACATTACAGCACAAGTTGAAGTTCTATAAAAACTAACCCTTGTAGATATACCACAAAAATGTGTACGAAACTAATCCAGTTGATCTACTTTATCAAACTGTAAAGGCAAGCGCAAGCCCAAAATGAATCTACCAGCAAACCATAACTAACCAGAAATAGATGCCAACTTGTCACTTCCTATTAATTAGTCAATGGAGTCCTAAATGATGGAACTTGCAAGCAATATGATAGTAGCAGCAATGGTAACAGAACATGGTTCATACAAAATTCTCACAACAAAATTCAAGGACTATTCAAGGACTTTTCAAGGTAGAATATGCATTTTCAAGGTGTTTTCCCAAACATTCACCATGGTTAAAAAGTACGGAAATGCAATAATTCACTGCCACTTTATACTCTATTTCTAGTCTTACCCGAACAAGCTCAATTCATCAAATAACAGTGACATTCACAGTCATACATTTTAATATATACTTCAAGCGCTTTTCAATTTCCTTTTTTACGCAGATACTAAATGTGCCATCTTGACAACATCAATAAGCTTTTTTGGATATTCAAGGCTGTTTGCCTGAATTCAAGAATGTTCAGTTAAATTCAAGTACAATTTTGGCATTTTTTCAAGGTGGCACTAAATTCAAGTACTTTTCAAGGTTAAAACCAAATTCAAGGACTTTTCAAGGCCTGTATGAACCTTGCAGAAAAGCACTCTTAACAGTTTATAATATTAATATAACGTATAATTATGTACATATGCACAGGTGGTTTAACTAACAAGATGAATTTAAAGAAGATATTTTATTTAGACAACAATAAACGAAGAACAACAAAATGTCTCATGACATGTGGTAACAAGCCATTACTTGGCAACTGCTATGAACTAACAAATTGTTCTAGATGCATAATTTGGTAAAATGTAAGGGACATTGATAATGAAGTAAATACATATAACTCCGCCATGACTACTGGATTGCACGAGACAATCCCCAATTTGGTCTATACAATTCTTCTATTGATCCTGGCAATTATCATATAACCCCAAACTAACAAATGTCTCCTACCTGGATCATTTACTACCTCAAGTCTGGCAAATGTCCCTACCAGATTAATATCACCTTACTCACCACTTTTGCTTAGCATGTCCATAATAATAGCTTAATGGACATCACATGGGCTTTAGACCAGATACATTCCCTATTCTAATAACCTAACTATTTACAAGTTGAAGATATTGCGTAATCACACCAATGCCGAAATAAAAATGGTATCAGTAACTTAGTGACTAACTCTTTTTCACTCAGCAATAGGAAAACTGGTTTGTCTCTCATACCCTTGTGGTGATAGCTATGTCAGGAAAAAAGATGCTGAGTTGCAAGAACTTGTTTTACACTCAACCTAAAATTATTAGCATTACACACCCATACCACAAACAGTTTTAAGTACACACTACCCAGATACACGGGGGACTAAAGAATGTATTTATAACTAGAAATTACACTAAATAATCTAAAGCTTTAACAAACCCTCTTTTTATAAAAATTACCACTACAATATCCATAGCTATGCAACTTCAAATATGCTGAAAGATTGCAACTTGACCCATTACCACAGTCAGACAAAGCACACTAATTAATTTCAAATTCCAGTATGTGAACTTTGCTTGAACTAACTATATTTGTGATGGAGTTGCTGTATGTTATAATCACTGCCTAATATTAAGCACTGAAAATACACCTGTCCCATACCAACACGAGTATGGGTGATTTCACCACAAAAACATCTTCAATTGATTTAATAAAAGCAATCTTTAATTTCATTCGATCCCAGTGCTGGTAATTATACTGACTACAAAAAAGCATGTCCACAAAATTTTCTCTATACAAACTCTGATTGTACATTCTGAGTAAAACTTACATTTAATGTACTTATGTGACACTCATATCACAATTCCTTATTAAAAATTAAATATACCACCTTGTTAACGATACTGTTAATTCTACCCGATTGTCTCCTGACTGACTCGAGACACCCACACTTCTTGACATAAAAGCCATCAAACAGTCCACACAATTCCTGCTGACTTACACATGATACATCACACAAACCATTTCCTTTGCATTGTGATTAGTACACATTCATGACATTCCTAGAAAAAAGATTAGTAGTTGATATTCACAGTACTCGACTTATAAAGACTGAATTACAGTTTCTACCATTAACACATTCGGTAACACTGCCGAAATTGTTGATATATCCAATCAGACAAGTCCCCTGGTAACTACATGTGCAAGCTTAACAGTAACTAAATGGTTAGAAACTGATTCACTTAATGCAATGAAATTTATAACAAAATTGATGGCATTAACTTTTTGAATACCATCATAAACATCACAATATAAATATAACTAACTTGAATGCAGGAAAATGTGCGGTTAAAATCCGTGCTGTCTATGCACGATTCATAAAATGTTGCAACAGCCCTTCAATGCGATACGTGCATATATTTATCAAATTTATCAATCTTAAATTAAGGTGACAAGGTATCAATATGAAATTGAATAGTTATTTTCTTAATCCAAAACCATGTTACAAGGATGCATTCCACTAACTCAAAATCACACACATATTTTTTGTTCCGCAAGTGGAACCATTCTGTAATTGGCAAACTGGCTCTTTGTATGTCATTTAACTAGCCATATGATACCATATATTGATATAACTTAAGCATCACTTATACACATGCAAATGTGTAGATACAGCCCGAGTTAACGTGCACAAGCCCAGGGCTCAATTTCAGTCAACAATTCAGGATAGACAATATCATTATATACAAACTGTCTCCAATGGGAAAAAGAAATAAAAATTATACGCCATATCCTTCAATTTAATAGATTCTATCGTCCATGATCATTGATGCCATATCTCTGCAATCCGTGTTTCCATCACAATCCACAATAAAGCCTCCGTTCAGTATGCACCATAAAATTTAATTTCTTCCATTTATACCAGCTCTAATTTCAGCAGGATATTGTTAATTACGAAATTTGTCAACGGATATCAGTTGAGTAACCCTTTTTAAGATCTTATCCATAAGTCTGAAATACTTTGAGTTGATTTTTAATCGTTTTAATCGACTTTTGATTGGTATGTTATGTACGGTATATTACGGTATCTGACCTACCACAGAACGCCACCTGGCGGGAAAACATGGCGCGTCACGAGTTGTTATTACGAAAATCGTGACATATTTTCGCATAAATAGGAAGTACGAACCCTGTTTAAATCATTTCCTATAATAAGTTTCCAAATTTTAAGTTAAAAATGGTTGAAACCGACTGTCCGGTAATACCTGCTGAACGTCGTTGAAAAAAGCGTAAAAAGTGCCCCTGTTTGGGCCCCTAAATTTGGATGTTATGGTGACGTCATTTTTCAGGAATTCTATTTTTAGGAAGGCCTTGAACACAGGTATGTGTCAGCACCAAAAATTCTGGGTAAAAATCGATTTTTAACTTGACATGAAGCTTTTTATGCCATTTCTGTCCGGTAATACCTCGCATGCCAGTAATCTAAAGTCTTGGCCAAATTGTGAAAGAAGAAAAATATAAAGATAGCTATAAAAGTAAAATTATCTGAACAATAATGAATACATAGATCTATTTAATAAGTTAGTTTCTCTTAATGCATAATAAAACTTTACACACATTAGCCTGATTAGGTTGGCTGCACGAAGGTAATGATATGATTATACTCAATATTGCCACTAGTGAACTTTTGGAAAAGTTGGCGATATATCAACGAGGCTGTGTTAGATATATTATTATCTATAATAGATAATAATATATCTAACACAGCCTCGTTGATATATCGCCAACTTTTCCAAAAGTTCACTAGTGGCAATATTGAGTAAAAACACTCTGACTGAATAACTCGAACCTACACCTGGCTGCAGGCACTACATCCACCAGGCACACTTCGATTGTTCATTGCAGAATTTATTAAATATATATAAATCCCCAAGTAGGCTACGCCTTAGTTCATATTATCCAAACATCATTCACTTGATTTGAATCAGTATAGCATTCGAAGACCTAGAGACATTTACCTTAAAGTTCAAGCCTGGACGGTCTGTTAATACCAAGTCGGAATCAAATAGCACTTGGGCCTACTCTGGTCAGCAATCTGCAGTGATGTATAATCTGCCACCAGGTTAACCAATAACCCTACATAGAACAACTCTGTACTGTATGGAATAACTAAATAGTTTATGACGGAATAATTCACCAAACATCAAGCTACGTAGTGACGTCATAAATCAGAAAATGACGTCATCCAATATCAATGTAATTTCAGGGGCGTAGTTAGTGGTTGTGTTTCGGGTCCTCAACATTGTAAAATTGTGCGACTTTAATGTCATTTTGGCCAAATTTATCATTTCGCTTTCCAAATAAATTAATGTACGCACGCGTGTACGTCCGCATCGCTGGCTACTCCACTGAACTATGTAATAAAATGACAAGTCAGCGTGTCATATTCTTTAGAATGTTCAGATCTACCGTAGATCTACTAAACAATAGCTATCTGCGTATAAACATGCCCACAACTACATGTCAACCATAATCTAAACAAACAGACAAAAACCTTGACCATGAATGATGCAATCGAATTCGTCTGTTCCATCTCAATGTTGAAATCATCTAAAATCAGATATAAAATAATACCATCCAGACCTCAACCTGACACATCAGTTGTCACCAAACCTTCATCTAGCAGCATCCACAATTAATACCACAATTTACAGTAACAAGCAGGATTCAGATCATATTAAAGAAATGAAAGACCAGTCTCTCATTTTTATTTTAAGAAAGGAAAGCGGTGCGCATGCAACTTACACAATGTGAAAATCACTAAAGGTTAAAACCCTTAAATGTTTAGGTTCAAGACAATACATGTTTGGCCGCCTCAAAATAAAATCACCTATCCTGAAGTGATAGCTGCCATTATTGGACGCACGATAAACATGACAGAGGACTCTTTCTGGAACTTATGAAACGCCTCTCATTCAAATTATGCACATATTTGAAGTTATTTCACGTACGATACACATGATAAAGGGCTCTTTCTGTGTCTGGAACCCATACATACCATGCACATTCTCTAGCTAGTTCAGTGGATACATACCTCGGTTGTCGCACTAGTGATTCGGATTCGACTACGGGGTCGGGTAGATAATGTTCTTCTGTGATATTGTCTACAGTCATGTCTTCCACATGTGGAGTGGTTGTCACGTGCTTGCGGAAGAGCAATATTACACTGGTTGATCGTTATTTCCAGGCATGTTAGGTACACTGTCTGATACTAGTAGATGACAGTCAAATGGTGCTATTAAACACAATAAAAATTAAAGGAGATTTATCTAAAAAAGTTTTTACCTCATGGGTGTATTTTCGTGATATGTGGATATCGTATTTCCTCTAGAAATAGAGAATGAAATATTGAGTGTAGTTGATCAATTAAGGTCACATTCATTATTTTAGTTTAGAATGTTGAATTGTTATGAACAACTCGTACATGACACATCAACGTTATATGATACATTACTTTGTGATTCAACTACGGGCTTCTAAGAAAAGGAGTGTTTGGTGTCAGTAAAATATATACACGTGTCGTAGAATGGATACAATGTACGTAACTATAACTTAAAAGTTTGCACGTATATGGTTGACTCTACAAGCGGAACTATGTCATACATTTGTACATGTTTAGATTGCTAATTATTTTGATAAGATACTAGTCAATATTTTGTGCAAAGTATCTTTATTTGAAAATAGTGTAGATTGACATATGTAATGTGTCTGAATTGAAATAGGCAAATGCTTTGAGCGGCGATCACAAATCTCCGTTCATGCAAATATGTGGTTTCTACGTGCAAAAACGTGGGCAAAACATTTTGGAATCCATACGTGGTGAATACCGCACCATACGGATTTTGAAGCATGCAGACAGGACGCTGTACTTTTATTGTATGAGGCACTTCGCTCGAGCTGCGTTCGGACTACGAATTTACCATCGTACGTGTAACGTGCGTTCCTCCTACCGGCCAGTGCCAACTTACAACATGCGAGTTAGTAAGGCAGCATGTGTTAGTACGGTCCTTGTACGATAGCGTTTTTATTTAAGAAATAAAAATATGTTCTTTTAATTTGTCGGTAAATAAAACACAGGCAGGAGTTGTGCGTAGCACTCGCGATTTAATTTTTCCGCATCCGTACTCCTGCCTGTGTTTTATTCACTGACAAAATACAAGAACAGAGTTTTTATTTCGATTCTAAACACGATAATATCCCGTACTATTTAACTACGCGCATTCCATTTTCACCCATTTTACATTGATCATAATTCCACGCTGAAATTGAGTGGCTTGTTAGCTGGTACCATTACCTCCCACGATAATGAAACCGACCTTCGTTATTTTCTGAAGGAAAGAACACATTTTAAACATTGAAACAATTTTAATAACACCAGTATAAGGTATCTATTGCATGAAATGAAAAATATAAATTAATTGATTACTAAGTATCAGACGTTTTTATGAAACTTAGTGTCGAGATTATATTGGAGTTTCTAAAAATAGACGCGTCTTCGCTGTAACACTGGATACTCGTGCAACTTGCCTTATTCGCAACTCGTTGTAGGTTTTACTACTAAGTTTACGTCGATTCATTCATAAATATGTCACGTGATATTTATTGTCCCTGAACTACTTTATATCGAACATGCTGATGTTCGATGTTTTGTGAAGGAACGAAACATATGTTTGGAGTTTTATTAAGAAACATCTATAACAGTATATTATTCAATAATTGATTATTATGTATTTTACTGAGTGGTTTTGTCATTTTTGAGCGAAAAAAAAACATATGACCAATTTACTGTTTTCGGGGCGTAAATAGTACCAGTCAATTTGCCAGGTATATTTAATTGCGTTGAAAATACACAGCTTGGATTCCTCAATGCGTATATGGATTAATCCGCAGATCGTGTTTGAATTGTTTTTACCTCGATGGTTGCCATATCGTAAAAGGTATTGTACAAATGTTGTTCTAAAACAAGCAATGCAATAGTAGCTACAGTTCCGTTTATGAAGTGAAATGTCAAGCTAGCCGGTATTGAGTTTAATTATACGTCTTATATTAGTTTAGGTTGATTGGAAACAAGTTCTACAACTTATGATAATCATCCTCGACACCTCATTCCTAATAGTATTCATCGTCGCGAGGGTATGACCTCCCGAACTCAAAGCGGACGCTCTACCAGTAAGCTATCGAGACAATCTGTTTGAAATGAAGGAAGATAATTTTACTCACTGTTTACGTTAAGGACTTTCGACTGTTATTCAAGGACAGATCGTGTTATACTCTTCACGTGATGTAACAAATGAAGAATGCAAGCTATTGTGTGGTCATGATTCTGTTTACAAGTTTGATATTTATTTCCTTTCGTGATTTCACTGTCATTCATGATACATACCGTATACACATACACTGTATAATAAATGCCTCGTTTGATTGTGAACTAACAAACAGATGGTGACTGTTATGTTGCAATTTTAAGGATACGTTATAATAGTTCCATTGACTGTTACAGTGCTCGGCTTTGTTTGTAATCATTGAACGGAAACCCGGCCGACCAGTGCAGTAGTTATCATATAACGTTATATTGTAGCCCGTTACATCCGGGTTCCATAGTTGACATTTATACTTACTTACTGGATTTACATAGGGTATTGAGTACACATAGTGCTATAGAACCACGAATTTCTGTCAAAAGCTTTCTTCTTTGCTACATTTCAAGGTATTCTGTTCTTGATCATGTATTTTTCAATCGTTAGTCTGTTCATATTTCTTTTCCCACCAGGTACATCGTAATGCAACAACATATGAGCAGGCAGTGTCTCATAGCAAAAAGATAATACATAGTCAGACAGGGAAGGCAGAACTCAACTTAGACAACCGAGCGCAGAAATAAAACACATACGACACAATTACACATCACAATGTCCAACACACAACTCAACGACAAATTGAGGTTTCAGGTGTCAAAATGTCGACGTTCATTCCATTTCGATAGGTCTTACTTCTTTATTAAATCAGAGATATACAGATTGCGGACATTGTAAGGCTGTCGAACAATTTCGAACGTATATCTTGAAACGTGCCAAGGTTATGCGAAATAAAGCATTCTGACAGAACATGGTTATGTAGGAGTTACGATGGTGATGAAGACAGGTGTCCTGGTAACACATATCTTACATAGACAGTATCATACCAATTCCGTTCAATTTTAAGACACTGATGTATCCTTAGTGTCTTAATACATACTATAATACTATTATGTATTTCATTCTTCCGTCCAACTCACATCTTTACGTTGTCAAGCCCATCAAATCTTGGTATAATAGATTTATTGTTGAACAGTACGTAAGTATGTCAGTAATGTGAGTCAACTTAGTAATAAGGAAATCTATCAGTTAACCTCAACATGTTTGAAACCATCGTGTCTACATTCTTATAGATATGTGAAATTTATAGTGAAAAATATGGATTAAATGTCATCTTTTGGTTGGTGATAGGATAAATGTACTTTTCCGCCTTATTAATGGGTGATACTCGTTCCCATTATGCACTTCACGCTGGCATATCGCTGGCTTATAATGACAAGGGTGTAAGTGCTCCTAACGACCTTATTTGACCCATACATATTTAAAATCTGCATCACAAGGCGCTTCTTATGAGCTCTTTTTCTTGAAAATCGGAAAGGTCGACGATCATGTAGACCAAACTAAAGTTGAAACAGCCTTTTTTCAATAAGTAAAGAGTAGTTTCCAGTTTTTTCTTGTTTTCTCAAAATATCGTTTTTTGTACTTACTCCGTTCTCATTCTAAGCCATCGACATGTAGCTGTCTTTAATGGTTAAATCATGTAAGGTCAAGGGTACAACTTGGAAGCAATTAAATCACGAATTAAATATAATGTTAGATAACACATACACATGTAGTCTGCCAGGCTAACAATGGCTACAACGTATGTAAAACGTAATAACAATAATAAAAGAGAGGTTGCGAAAGGCAACGTGTACGTGGATACTAGTTTGGGGGTATTTCGTCATCCAGATATGTGTAGTTTCTACAAGTAACGGACGTGTGTGTGTACTACGTCACACAGGTATGCGTATGCATGGGAAATCATGTTACAACTGCCATGTGATGTTACACGCACACGTTGTGTTTCGAAAGCCAATTTTAATTGCAACGCATACGTATACATGTACGGGTAGCTACACGGTGGGGATATAGACAGTAAGCATTGTCTCCAGGGTGGGAATTTAGACATCATAATTTGAAAATGTCTAATTCCCCCTGTGTCGCCCGCCACTCCCCCGGGTGGGCAAAATATTGACTGGTGCATTACCGGTGTACACACCTGTGTGAAGTAGCGGTATTCTAGCTCATAGAAATTAAGCCTTGAACCAGACTGGGATAGAACCTTGGACCTTTCGAGCCCAATACGCTCGTCTCACCTTTAGACTACTACCTGCCTCCATAAAGAAACGTACGGGTTTTATTTGGAACCTAATTCATAACCACAAAATGTGTATAAAAGCGAAAAACGTATACTAAATACGAATGTTTAATTACCACAGAAAGTTAATTAATGTCAAGGAATGCTTTCAATGTCCCAGCCTCCCATTTCTGTTGTTATTATAACATCCAAAAATGGTAGAAGCGTGACGTTTGTTGTTCTTTGATGGACTTTCTATGATATTCAGCGTCATCATAAATTGCCAATATGTTTGACGCAGCCACAATAAAAACATTATTTAGTGATGATTAATGTATACTTAGTTTACGAAAATAGTAGATTTGTTAACAAGACAATCATGTTTAGTTCGCCCCGGCTTAGATAGCATAGTGCGCTTTTAAGCTACATCTGTTAGCGCACATTTGTTAGCGCACATTTGTTAGCGCACATCTGTTAGCGCACATTTGTTAGCGCACATTTGTTAGCGCACATTTGTTAGTGTACCTCTGTTAGCGCACATTTGTTAGTGTACATCTGTTAGCGCACATATGTTAGTGTACATCTGTTAGCGCACATTTGTTAGTGTACATCTGTTAGCGCACATTTGTTAGTGTACATCTGTTAGCGCACATTTGTTAGTGCACATCTGTTTGGCACACATGTTAGCAATTTGTGTTCAGTTGACAGGTTGATTCGTTCTGGGCTCAGATAGCATAGTACGCTTTTAAGCTATATCTGTAAGCATTCATCTGTTAGCGCACATCTGTTAGCGCACAATGACAATGCGTGGTCAGTTTCTGAGTATGTTTACTTGCCGTCTTCTATCCGTTAAGACTAGACACACTATATCCATCAGTTCACTAGCTGTTTGTTTCATCAGAAGCATCCCTTTCAGGACGCGAAACGTTGACGTTCATATACCCGGAAGCGGCTGTCCGATGTACTCGGCTAAGGGTGCCGATTGTATACAATTGTGGCTAAATCTAAGAAATAGTAAATATGTATATAGTGCTTGTGTTTTATCGTAAAACACGGTCACGCGTTCGGATGCGTAGTCATTACATCAAGAACGTGTAGCAGATTGATTTAATGTACGCATCCGAACAAGTGACTGTGCTTTATAATTGATAAAACACATGTACATATTCATTATTTCAATTCTAACAGTATTCAGCAATTGACAACACATTAATACATGATATAGTACGGAGAGTTTGATACGATGCTCGACCTTCTATTAGAATAACTTATCAGCTGATATATTGATGTGAGAATCCCGGTTGTATGTCTTCCTACGCGGAAAGTATCACGAAGAAGCTTGAGCAAAAATACAAATATAAATCTAAAGAACCGATATTGCACGATTTACTCGCGGAAATTTGAACCTTTTTATAATATTCATGCATAACGGTCAAGATCACGTCAAATTCTCCAAGATATAACCACTGCACTATTATCATCCTCGGGTCGCTTTTAGAGTTTTTACCGTAACTCAGGCGTAACAGTGTTTTAACGGTAATTCATGCACACATTTCGGTGTCCTCTATGTTTATATAGGTGAAACTGCTGACTGTGTTAGAATAGTATATGAATATAAACTTAAACTTAAGATGAAGAAATACAGTGATATTTAATCACGCTATCTATCTCTTAAGCCTATGTCCCACTGAGGAATTCCGCATAGGCGATGTTCTCCCGATTTCTTCCGATACCACCCGATTCATCACAATTCTTTCCGATATCACAAACTGTCTCATGACTTCACCGAAGCTTCCCCTATACCACGAGGAACCTGTTCCCGATGTCCCGAATGCTCATTAATTTCAATCGGGAGTACATCGCCGAGGCAAAACATGCTCAGTGGGACCTAGGCTTTAACTATATACGCAAACCATACGTGTATTTTATTATAATGTACCTAATAAATAATAAGAATTACCTTAATTATGTGGTTCTCAGTTGGGGCAAAATGGCTTCTCTTTTATCATACCCTCGTGACCATGTATAACATCGGACATGAGGTGTCGAGAGTGATTTATATAAGTTGTAGAACGTATTTCATAATTTACCTCTTAAATAAATTAGTATAACCTACAAACGAATGTATAAAAACTAAACTGTAGAATACTAACATTTATTCAGACTGTTCACATTGTTGTATACAATACCAAACACCATGTTATAAATGTCCCGTCATTATCTTACGCAATCTCACAGTAGATACAGTATCTACGTTGGCCTATTACGGACACAGGATAAAGTTTATTTATTATTTATCATAACGTACGTCAGTGTTAGTTAAAGCGTGCACACGTGATTATTTAAGCATTCCCTGTGTCCCTAATAAGTATGCTTATTATTCCGTGGCGCAGAGGGACAAAGGGAATATTTAATGCATACAGACAATATTAAGTCAGACAGGGAAGGCAGCTACCAGGTTAACCAGCCGAGCTCAGAAAACATAAAAAGACTCAACGGTACATGGCCCACCTGAACCAGCCGAGCACAGAAAACATAAAAAGACTCAACGGTACATGGCCCACCTGAACCAGCCGAGCACAGAAAACATAAAAAGACTCAACGGTACATGGCCCACCTGAACCAGCCGAGCTCAGAAAACATAAAAAGACTCAACGGTAATGGCCCACCTGAACCAGCCGAGCACAGAAAACATAAAAGGCACAATGTCCAACTTAACAAGTTATAATCCTCCAATGTCCAAGCTATCGAAATTCTAAATGAACCAATTTCAGCAATCAAAAAGGTGTTGCTATCACGTGTGCGACAACGAATACGTACGCACGTGATAATTAGCACGTGTCCCTTCTGTGCCACCGTAAGTATCTATGTGTATGGCATCTAATTAATTAGGAAAGAAGACTGAGCAATAATTAATACTACCTTTGTGACCCTTATTGTGTGACATTTATCACCTCGTTTTCACGTTTATTGTTACATCAAGGGAGTCGGTAGTGTATCATTTATTATTATCCTCGGACGTTAACTAAACCACGTTTACATATATATAATGGATGACTGGATGATAATTAAACATTTCTGTCAAACTAAATGTGATGTGTTATGAGTGCATGGGTCATTATAGTCGAACCTAAGAGTTATATTTGTTAGTAAGCTTAATTTAGAAACAAATACTGGGTCAACAGTGCAAGCAGTAATAATAATAATAATAATAAAGACTTTATTTTACGAGGAAACTCATTTGACAATTAAATTAAATGGCAATCTTCCATGAGATCCTCAACAATAAACAGTTGAACAAGAACACTAGTACATAAAATGAAAAAAGCATAATGGCAATTTGGCCCATATGACGTCCACAATATCTATATATGTAATTGGGGAATTTCATAAAAGAGTTTCAGTGAAAGGATGTGCGAAACCGATATGTTTGGAATCTTCAATAAAAGGAAGGTGTAAATCAAAATGCTCATCAATTAAATTTATAATTAATCACTATAAAGCTTAATTAGATATAGGGACATCATAAGAGCCAGCATATCATATAACAACATGTAAATTAAAACAATGGTATTTATAAAAGCATGATACGGAATTGAAACATAAAACACACTGCATGCCATTCTACAGACATATATATATATATGGCTATACATGTGTATTGAAGTAATGATTATGACTAGCCATTAGATATTTAAGTAGCAGAAACATGGGGTGTTTCAAAATATGACGGCTTCACCCAGCGTAGATATGATGTTTTAAACTGTTGAATAGATGAAGAATTTGATATTATGAGGAATAGAATTCCACATTGAGGTACCAGAGAAAGCAAATGTGTGGCGAAATAACTCGGAATTGGGTCTAGGACTATATAATTGGTATGTAGAAGATGAGCGTAACAGTCGTGAATGAATATCTGCAATAAATTTAAATGCAGATTTAAGATAGTCTGGTGCATCACCTCTGAGAGTTTTGTACATTTGAATAGCTTTCTGATCAATAACGCGTTCATGAAATGTCATCCATTTGAGTTTTGTAAATAGAATAGTTGAAGGAGTTGAATAATCACAATCAAGAATTACTCTAGCTGCTCTTTTCTGAAATTGTATAAGTTTATCTTCAAGACTGCTAGTACAATTTCCCCATACAACACAGCAAAAGTCAAAATGTGGAAGAATATATGCGTTATAAAAGCGCTTCCTAGTTTCAATGGAAAGAAAGTATTTAATTCTAGATAAGAGGTACAAATAGGAATTACATTTCTTTATCACATTATTGATATGGTCTGCCCATGATATGCTATCATTAATTGTGATACCTAATAACTTTGCTGTTGAAGTAACTTCAATAGAATTATCATGAAAAGGAATGTTGAGATTGGATCTAACAATATGATGTTTATTAGGTTTACTTGTTATAAATAAAGACTTGGATTTGTAAGAGCTCATTAACAGGCACCTGGGTACAATATTATAAAAGTACTTACCGAAATACTCAATTTACGTCCAAATTTGAATTCTTTATAATTATTTAACTGCTCCAAATTGTGGTAAAGGGATATACTAGCAATAGTGATAAAATAACAATAACGACGTTATTTATTGTGGATTACATATTTGACAGTACATGTAATACACAAATACATATTTGATATGTTTTAATGGAAAAGAAAAACAGACAAAATAAACAAACGTAATGATAAACAACAACAATGAAACATACCTGCATGTATATGACAATGTACATGATAAACAACAACAATGAAACATACCTGCATGTATATGACAATGTACATGATAAACAACAACAATGAAACATACCTGCATGTATATGACAATGTACATGATAAACAACAACAATGAAACATACCTGCATGTATATGACAATGTACATGATAAACAACATACTTACAGTGAACTACAATTATTGGTGTCATTGGTGATAAACAGTAGACTGACTATTACAGAAATAATGCAAGTGGAATTTGCAAGACAGGCTTAGGCCCTATACAATAGCGTCTGATATAGGATATAGATTAACTAAAGCCAGAGTTCTTTGGTTTTGAGGCTTTCCGTTTGGGTGATCGTCATTGAGTTGTTCTTATTACATTATTTTACGTTTCCACAGACAAACGTTGAAGAACACACACAAATGTTTTGTATACAATGTCAATGGGCAATAAAGCTTTGTAAAACATGAAATTAATTTGCTTGAGAGCATTATGACAATTTAGTAAAGTAACGTATCCATAATTATGTATGGGAACATGCAACTGTGATAAACCCAGGCTTGAGCCCGATTGCACATAACATCACAAAATATTGAACCAGTATGTCGAGGTTGACTTGGTGACAATCTAGTGATATTCTATGTTGTTCTAGCCGGGAGCGATCATTTAAAATGATAATATCATACGAGTCCAATGCGACACTTCATTTTATATTCCTAAGAAATGCCATTGAAAAGTATACGGGTTTTATATTTTATTGTTAAATTCTGATTGTTAACGAATGTACCAGGTACGTTTCACTCTAAATTAAACATTTTTATGTTACTATAGTTGTCCATGGTAACAAACAGTTTGCATAATTGTCGATGGAAGCATAATGACAAAGGTCTCTCATTGACATGTTCCTTCTTCACCACCACTCCTATCTTTGTACCGTCAAATCTATACTGCACTATCTTGTGTGAATTCCTACCGGCTAAAAATACGTTCCCACTCCCATCTACACAAACGCCTTCTGCTCCCTCAATATCTGAATCTTTCACAGTGGTAATATGGTTTCCTGTCCTATCAAGGTACACCAACACATCAAAACCACCAACACACAAATAATATTCACTGTCACACAGAGCGATTTGTCCAGAGTACTGACATAGTTTATTACCACTGCTGTCTGTTGACGTGGTGTGTAACAATATTCCTACCTTCGGTTTTGAAAAAACATCTCCGAGACGTCTGAGTTTGGCTTTTTTCCTAAATCAGCAGCCTATAAATGTCGTAGAGGCCGTACCGATTGTCTTCCCGGCAATCGTAATTACTCGGGTCTTTCCGTCATCGGCCGAAGTTTCGCCCCACTAATAGCTGAAAAGGTATGGATTTCTGGTTTTTGGGTTGGTTCCCATACCCTTCTATAGAACGCTATAGTACGACGGGACTCAAGACAGTCTTTCGGTCTCATCGAAGAGCCGCAGTGACGTACGAGAGTAGTTATGATTGGTACGAGGATTCAACCATTATTGTAATCGCAAATTAGTTGAAAACTGACAATTCGTATCTGTACTTCTATATTTTTTTAGGTTTTCTGAACATCTGCAGATTTCAAATTACGCTATACAAAATAAATAAATAATCCCGGGTCCGGGGCGATAGCCAGGTAACAGGGGGAGTAACTCAACATTCTACGTGATTGCATTCGTCTGAGAAGCCGACCATCGATTTCACGATGTAAGTACTTGTTAAGCAAGGAAAATCGTCTTTAATACTCGCAATTAGCATACTTATACAATAAAATCAACATCCGATGACGTATGTTGTTATTAAAGGTTTGGTAAGTACAACTTTCTACAAATTCCTGTCGTACCCGTTCCTATTCGTACCTAGGACCGAAATTATTCGTCCAAGTTTCATTAGTTTGTACCAAAACAAAATGTAAAATGACTCTTTGACAATGTTCCGTCTGAATCATGTGTATTGTGCTTTGGCTAGCAATGTTTATGAGATAATTGTAGTATTGTGTACAGGATTAAATTACTGATAGGGGGAGAAATGTATTTGGCCAGCTTGACCAGTTTTCAATTTTTCAACTGAGCCGCTACAGTGTATACTGTAGGCGTCCAATAAGTTTGACTAATGCCTGGATAGCTCAGTTGGTAAAGTGTTCGCTCTGTTAGCATCTTGCCTATAGTCTAACCAACATGATGTGTGTACATGTATGCCTTCACAATAACATTGTTAAAACCACAATTGTTTTGTGCGTGGTTTTCAGAAGTGGAGGTTGGTCAGTCGGGCTTCGTCATCAGTGCCGATTGAGGCCTCTTTAGTTTGGTAGGAATTTCCCACTACTTAAAGTGTTTTTGAAGTTCCCGTGCCCCGGCAGAGATTCAAACAAGGGACCTCTGGATCGGTACTAAGTTGAGAGCGCTTATCACTCGACAACTGTTCCACCAAAATGTCTGCCATGAAAAGTGAAATTTGAAGACTGCATCGGCAAAGTTATGATCTACTTATTCCAATTCATATTCACCTTATCGACATTACCGGATAAACATGCGTAATTTCAAAATATATAGGAGCCATGACTAAAACCCCTTTCACAATTATCGTAGGAATGTTTTCGTCGCACAAGGCTTATGGATCTACATGGAAATGTACCAATTTGCGCCTGGAAAGGGTGCGACAGCTCAACGATGCATTTTTGGGAACTATCGTGCGTCCGCCACACGACAGACAGACGTATGATGGTCATGCGATGGTCGCAGGTCATACAAATTGATGCGCGAAAGCCTTAAGATGAACAGTTATAAAACGTCCGTCGTACGATAAAAGCATTGTCAAACTATTAGCTGGTTTAAAAAATTCAGCAGCTGGGTATAATGAATCAAAACATCCAACCAAACTCTTTATTTTCAAATAATAATAAATATTTGCAAATAGGAACTTGCTAAATGCTAGTATTAAACTGAAATACATGTATGCATGATCAATTTATTTATAAAAATGCATTTTGTGGTCCGATGGTGTCAAACGCGACAAACTTTCTTAAGTTTGTTGTACGACGGACACAGGATATTCCTCAAATTTACATCTAAGAATCGTCGTACGACAATTGTGAAAGGGGTTTAACTTTGATTTTAAAATGTTTGGAAAAATTTATTTGTTACAAGCTTCATTTAAATGAGAGTTAATGAAAAATATGCTAAAAGTGTCTGTCTGTAGGATGCCTGGAGCTAGTATAGGATTTAATTACTGATAAGGAAGAGAACTTTGTAGGTATCCACTTAGCTCACTCAGTAGAGCATTGAACCTTCTTAATATATAGCAAATGGTTCCAGGTTTGAGCCCTGGTCCGGCTACATACTTTTTTAACCTTGTTTCATTATTAACGTTCACGTAGATGATACCATGTACTATTCTGTATAAACTGTTATATATAGTCGGTTATGTTAGATTAATCAGTCAGGTGTGTAGCCAGCGATACTGATGTACGCACGTGCGTAACATTAAATATAAGTCTCAAATTTTCACGAATCGTGAGGACCCCAACCATAACCACCAACTTCAAGGCTTATGAGTCAATTCAAGTCTGGCTACGCCCCTGTCGTAGTATTCGATATTACACATTTCTGATTATTTGGCTTATTATTCTGACTAATAAATTTAAACATACACCGGAATGGTCATGTAGCGTTGTTGCTCATTTTGGCATACTAATTGGTTACATTGGGTTGTTTATATTGGGTCATTCAGATGGGCTGTTCAGCTTATTGGAGCTAGGTCATTCTTGGTGACACTCGACTAAGGCTTGTTGCTTGTTGAAACTAAGTCATCCGGCCGGGGCTTTCGGTGTTTATTTATTATTGTATCTTTCTGCCGTTTTACATTTGAAACTAGGTCGTTCTGAGTGGGCATTCAGCCTTTTGATTGCTGAAACTGTTTCATTCAGATTTTTGACAGCTGGGATTTGGGCGGATCATTTTTCTCGCTCGGCTGGGTGTTGGGCATTGTGCCTTGTATACTTTTATGATTTCTGTGCTCGACTGGTTAAGTAGAGTGTAGCCATCCCTGTCCGACTTAATGCTATCGTTTTGCTCAGCATCCTAACTGCAAAAATACACATCCTAAGCAATACCTGTAAATTTTCTGGCTGCAGAAAACTATTCAACTTCAATTCAACTTCAATATTTTATTTGACGTAAACATATAAAATGTTTATTGCCAATGCAATAATAATAATGTGGCATAATTTGATTTGTTCTTTCCCTGCATGCATTAATTCTAATCGTGAAAGTACGGCCATCTCAGTTTCTCTACTAAATATTGCAATGCATAAAGCCGGGGTGATCAGAATGACATACATTAGAACAACCTCAGGTCTTTCAGCTCTTTGATTCCTGTTTACCCTTAAGTACATGACTGTAGTTAAAATGTACACATGTTTCTTTATGTAAACTGTACATACATAGATACATACAATCTACATTAATTTATTAATGAAGATGTATACATGTTTCGTTATGTAAACTGTACATACATAGATACATACAATCTACATTAATTTATTAATTAAGAAAGAAAATATCTCCGTTAAAGGCCATGCCTTAGTTCACATAATATTATACGGGCAATATAGCAATAGTCCTGTTTATGTTTGAACGCCCCTCGTAGTCCCTCCAAAGGTTGCAGCTATGTGGATATACAGAACACTTGACACACGTTCATGCCACAATTCTAGTATGTGTTTATAAATGTAAGGTCTAGTGTTACATAGTATTTAAATGTTTAAAAGAGAATACCTCTATACGCAATAGGCGTCTGATTTCGATTCTAATCATTTTCCATTAACGTTTGTATATTATATATAAATATGTGTATATAATTTCGTTATTGTTTGTAATGAAATGTGGTTTAAGTACTAGTACTGTTGTTTTGATTCTTCACACTGTCTCTAAAATGTAGCACCGAGCATCAAGCACATGGTTTCTCAACTTCAATTATGTTATTGTTAATTTCCGATTGCTAACGAATGTGCCAGGTGCGTGTCACTCTAACTCAAACATTTTTATGTTGCCATAGCTGTCCATGGTAACAAACAGTTTGCATAATTGTCGGTGGAAGCATAAAGACAACGGTGTATTGATGCCATATTCCTTCTTCACCACCACACCTATCTTTGTACCATCACATCTATACTGCACTATCTTGTGTGAATTCCTACCGGCTACAAATACGTTCCCACTCCCATCAATACACACGCCTTCTGCTCCCTCAATATCTGGATCGTTCACAGTGGTAATATGGTTTCCTGTCCTATCAAGGTACACCAACCCATCAAAACCACCAACACACATATAATCTTCACTGTCAGACAGAGCGATTTGTCCAGAGTACTTACATAGTGTATTACCACTGCTGTCTGTGGACGTTGTGTGTAACAATGTTCCCACCATATCGTATATATATACAGAACCACCACCATCATCAGATACATACAGTTTGTTATCCATGTAAGCCACATAGAAACATTTACGGTTCAGCTTTAACTGACGTGATGGTTTCATAGTTTGTCCTACTGAAACAAACTGAATCATTTTATCCCTATGACACGCTACAGCAACCTCGTTATTCTTCACACAACAAACACCACGTATGTCATAAGGCAGATCAATGTAATCTACAACAGATACATTTGCAATGTCTACTCGCTTCAGTTTTCTGTTAGCACTATCTGTAATGATCAGCTCATTCTCACCTGACAGACAACAACCCTTTATACGACAATCCTTAGTATCACTAGGTAACTTAACAACAATATCTTCACTTTGTCTTATTTTATAAAGTGTACTTGCATCTTTTACTCTCAAATGACCGAACTTTTCAAGTTGTTGGAGAAATTCAATTAAAGATTTATCAGCAACAAAATACAACATAGTATTGTGTCCTTTAAAGGGTGCAAGTTCCTTTTTTATGTTATCAACATCCCGTTGGTCATCGGCAAGAGTTGAATTAACCAATTTTGTGCAGACAAATTTCTGCGACTTATTTCCGTCAGCTGGTCGATTTCTTTCAGCGAGGTCGTTACATTTATTGAGACACGACTCCATTCGTCCATTCAAGCTCACTAGTTGGGTCATTAACATACCATACGTTGTTTCAACGTCTGCCTTAGCTTTTTCCTCTAGACGGTCCAGCATGGCGTCTATCTCTCTTCTGTGTTCAGAAATTGCCAGCAATGAAGTTTGTTTTGCGTCTTCCAGTTTCTTAAGCAAAATGTCATTAGAATTTCGTAGCATTGACTGTACCCTTTCAATCAAAGTCTGCAAGTCTTGGGACGTTTTGTCAAATTCTCCCTCTTTGGTAATCTTATCAACGTCTTCAGGGATTGAATGAATGTCTTTACAGTTCCTGAAAGTAAACGTCGTCAATAACATTCCTCATACAGATGATTGTGAATGATGTGAGCCATAAACTAATGTTTTTGAAATCGGTTTGTAGGATCACCAACTATCTCATAGTCAACTACGCTCTAAAGACGCCGGGATGTAGATAATGTTTGTATAAAAGGGGCATGTCCAGGAACTGGGGTGTCTTGGTTTGCATACAACAAAATTGTATTTATCACTTGTAAAACCAACTATTACAGAAAAATTCAAAGAATAATTTGACTTAAAAATTTACTCTATAACGCGCCTTTCGATATTTTGTATATCGATTTGAATAAAAGGCTGTCAGTCTTTTATTGACGACACCGATATTAAGTTATTCTTGAAATAATTTTTTTAAAAAAACTAGCGGGATATTTCTTAACTTTTTAATGGGTTTTCATTATTTGACTTAGGTATTAAAATGATACCAATTTGATTGCTGTTCGAGGCACTTCAGTTTCAGGGCATGCCCCTTTAATAACCTGCTCGTTATCAATTTATGTCATAACATGTATTTGATAATCCGCGTAAAATGTGTACTTTAAACCTTAACGTAACTTAAAATGTTCTGTTTACATGCAGATACACACGTTAATATGAATATCACATTGGACAATATCCTCATGACCTTGAAAATGGTTTCGTAGTTTTGATCGATACAAACAAATTTTTTCAATTGTCGTATATGTGTCTGCTCAAATAGCAGTGTACTGGTATAGTAATACCCGTCGGTGTTGATAGTATTTACCCAAGCACATTTCATCGAATGTGTTATAAAGATAATAATAGATAATATATATAGTACGGAGATAATGACTGGATCCTGACATTTATGTATGATTATATTACAAGGTTTAAGCATTCCATAATACCTGTCTCAGAACAATCTGTAAGGTATTATGGCCAAAAAGATTACAAACAAAGAATTATGAAAGAAAACATCCCGAAAAGACATTGATACCGAAATCAAGCAGAGAAGATGGAGATGTGAGAATGGAAAAGACCATTCCAACAAATGTCGCTCTTAGATGGACTCCAGACTGCAGACGAAATAAAGAAATAACAAATGAAACTTGGAGGAGAATGGTAGATGGGGAGTCGAAAGAGATGGATATAACATGGACAGAAGCAGAGAAGACAGTCAGGGACAGAAAAAAATGGAGACAGCTGACACCAGCCTTATGTGTCGAAGTACACGAAGAGGACTAAGTAAGTAAATAATATTACAAAGTTCTTGCGTTGAATATATAACTTCACACGAGCAAGTCCTATGGATATGTGTTTGTGTTACATGTCGAGCGTTTTCGTGAGAGTTCCCGCTTATGAAAACATACAACCGGTTTATAAATTTAGACAATATATCAGCTGTAAAATTGTCCTAATGGAAGGTCGAGAATCAAGTGTAATTATCTGTCCTGTATAATAGATTAAATCAAAATAGTGAAGGACATAATGTCATAGAAATTGAACAAGTAAAGACTTACAAGTGATTGGTGGCAATGCAGGCATAGCAACCAACAGTATTATGGTTACCACAATACATATCTATAATCTTCCCTTGGTGAATATTGCATCTTTCTGTAGGAAACGATGGTAACTTTGATGTCTGGTCGGCTTGTTGAGAACTCGATATGTCCAGTAAACTATGTTGTTTTAATGGTAAATATGTCCCGTGTAGAGAGACACAATCTTTACAACAATATCCTTTACATTCAATACAATATTTTATTCCTTCTTTTATGACATCAGCATCAGCACAAGAAGTACATATATAATCGAATGTCTCCTCGGACATATTTCCGTCACTCTTTTTACCCGACGCCATATTGGCTTTCTGTAGTTAGTTGTTACTTGAGTTTCATAACTTACGTACACAATAATAATTCAAACCCTATATACATCGCAAATTCTTCAATGGTCTATTTTTAAATTGCACTACATTTTGTCGACTGATATAATGTCTGTAAACGTGTATTGATTGAAACCTAATCTCAACACGGGTATCAGATAACAAGGTTGTTGTGCAATGTTAAACTTTGTACAGTAAAACCTCAATAATAACACAACCCTCGTGATTTGTGATAACAGGCCCCGATCTCCCGAAAGATCTCAATTTGAGTTGAGTCTCGTCTGAAATACGGACATGTGTCCTTACGTTAATTTACAGTAACTGGGCTCAAGATTGGCACCTCAAACAGAAAAATTATTTTGAGTTTATAACAGTTAAACATTCAACAGCGAGGACTTAAGATTTATATCAAATTCAGGCTTTGATTTGAGCAAAATCTCAATTGAGCTGACATTTTTACTTGAGATGCTTTGGGAGATGGGGACCAGGTCTCGATATTGAGGTTGAATAAAGTACAATGGATAGTGTGAATGGACTAGGATATTTGAGGTGGTCTTATTATTGAGGTGGAATATTAGTTACATTTTAGATAATTTTACAGCACAGTACAATACAACCAGATTATAATAAATGAGAATTAGTTATAAATATACTAGTAAGTAGGTTTTTTTGACTAGCAGTTCTTGTGCATCAGAATATAGTTTGATAACAGTTTTATGCTCTACGAAATTAGCCAGTTGAAAAGCTCTTTTGTTTTAGGTATCTCTCCGAGTGCGTCGTTTGTGAACAAAAGTGTAAAAGTGCAAGATCTTCCGAAATTTATAATTTGTACGATAGCACCCTTGTACGATGTGCATAGTACATGTACCTAGTCTGAGTGACAATCTACCGGCATGGTCACAATGAGGGACACTATTGTAAATGTTATACACATAATCATCATGGTTAATGCTGTGTTTACTTGTTTGCCTCGTAAGTGCGTGGTCTTCCGTGTGTTTTCCTGCCAAATTGACCGATTACCTCCAGCTTCTAGGAAAGTGAAAGAAACGGATGCCATTCCCTAGCTGTTTCCAAATAGACTTCTTGGTTCTGTAACGTACCTGGTGTTTAGCACCGATACACACGAGTCTACCTCTGAGTTACCTACCAGTTCCTCTCTAATTTGGAGGGAAACACACTGAAAAGCGTTTTCATGGTAAGCGAATCGAAAGCTGTGCCGTGGTGTCTAAGATGTGTATTTCTATAGAGATTCGTACTAATACAACCGTTTGACTAGCCACCAGCTAGTTGAATCAGGAAGCAAACGTTTCATGATTCATAAACAGTTATAGTAGGGGTGTCACAATAGCCATTAAAATAATTCTTCGGTTTCTGAATGAATATATTTCCTGTCGATGTTAAATATAACAATCTAGATATAGAGTTATATAAATCGTAATTCAGTGGTATCATGCTAGAAGGTTAATATGTAATACAAGCTTAGGTTTAACGGCACCGGGTAAGGGAGGTTGGAGGTCCTAGTCAAGTCTTATCAATGATACTCGTATAGTCACCTTAGTTGCTTGGCTATCATGGCAGTTACAGGACAGGAAGGTCTAGCCTCATGGTAATCTCCGAGTGTGTATAAACGAGTCTTTCGCTCGCAATTAATCATATTAGTTCATTTATATAAAGTCGCAAGAAATGATACAGTGATTAGGTTTATACGCTGCGTATAAACCTAATCATTGAACATAATAACTGTACTAATCATGAAATATTGTCGGTGGTACTTAAAATCCAGAATGAATATATGCTTGTCAAAATATCGGTCAAAATCAAGGTCGTACTTGATCGTTTCCAGTCTTTATATATCACCTCGCCACAAGCTCTCAACATGACCCCGATATACAGTATGTCAATTGTCTATCATATGACTATCTAGGTTAAATCAATTATCAGTTAAGAAACAAAATAGAGCAATAAAACCATGTAGTTCAGCACGTCCGAATTTTAATTAGTGACTGAGTTAAACTTTACATAATTTATACGTAAATCATACACCATGAAGTGTTTATTATCATTATATTTAACTAATTAGTGTACTTATAAGCACTACTGTGATAGTGCAAATTGTCTATGACACTTTGAGTATGTCGTTAATCATATTGTACAATAACAGGACGCTTTAAACACATGTTTTAATTTCTCATTTTGAAATTAAAACCGAACAGTGTTGACAAGTTTATGTCAACGTGTGTTGTCAACCGATTTCATTATTGTCTGTGCGACGAATCACGTGACTAAAACATGTCGGTAAGAGACATACTTTTTGTGTGAATAACTCGTTTTAATATTCAATACTTCGCTGTTTCTGTCAATGTTAAATATTATACAACACACTATTTAATAAACGCGATATATTTGACCAAAATCTTCAGCGTTTTTATAGATGTCCTTTCGGTTTATTTACGTGTCAATATTTGGCTGGCGATTACTTCGATATATTAATCAGCATGCGAATTTGTCTTCTATTCACTTAAGATAACTAAGAAACGTTCGCTATAAATATTTTGTCCTTGCCTGGTGTGATTTAATGACCGTATTTCGGCCACACAGTAGCTTAGCAACACTTCAGTTAGCCACAAATTAAGGCGGAACTTGTTCTACTTGTCAGTATATGGAAGTATTTATAATACTGTATTTGACATCTCTACATAATATCAACATTAACCTGTATAGCTTGAAACGTTACAGCTGTGCTTGGGTCTCTTAGCAAGGTCACCCAAACGGTATAATTATTTTTAGGAAATAATTATAAATACAGAAGTAGCCGCTAGATATGAACTTGGCAAAATAACGTCATCACTTATATTAATGAGACCATGATAATTATACTAACGGACACACTAATTGACATCGGGACATTTTTTCATAGAAATGTTTCAAATTGATAATTATTTTAATACATACTCAGTTAAATACACGCATAGTCAGTTTCAATGAAATGAAGTTTTGGTACTACGAAATGATGTTTTGTTGATATTGACACGTACGTGATAGGTTATACTATCCGACCAGGGATACCTGACAGTGACGTCACATTGTGTTTACAATCCAATGTTTACTTTATATATTGTTCTACAAAAATGTGAATTATCATTATATGTCTTTACCTATATTCTACGTCACATCGTAGCCGAGAGGATAACGGGCTGTGTTAGTAGATGAAAGGTACCGAGTTCGAGCCCCGTCAGCGTAATTTTTTGCCCCACTCGTTACTACCCGTATTTTGCTATTGAATACGAAGTATGTGTAAAAAATTAATTTAGCACAAAATCTTTGTCATTTTACTAAACATAAAATTGCTAAATTGAATGGCTCGGAACACGTTTAAAATTATGTTAGTGTTTCTTTGAAGAATAATGAGAAAGCAACATCAGTTCTGTTCTAAACGTGTTTTAGAGATTACGTGAATGTTAAGAGCTTTTATTAATCATAAGAAAAAAGAATATTGACCAATGCATTATTGTATTATTTATTTTGCTTCCCGTATATTATTAAAAAAATACATTTTAATATAATGTCTACAACCAGCTTTGAACTTGGATCGCCTGTGTGAGAAGCAGCCAACATATCCACAGGACCAATCCTTGCTTCCATTTTACAATTGATGAGGACTTACTTCTATCTAATATAATCATAAATCCGTTTGGGATATACCCTGCTTATTTATAGATTGTTGACAAAGTGACGTCACTGTCAAAAACTGTTGGTCGGATAGTAGGTGCATTTCTAGGTTATGCATGTTTATGTACTTTAACCATAGAGTTTATACAGTTAATCCCCCCGTTTAGCTACCCAAGTTGGAAATTTACCTATAGTACATTTACATCGAAAACGAAATTATGGGTGCCATGTCAGGGTTCCGTAATACTAGTATTGTGTAACCAACTGGATTTGGGTAAAGTTTCAGTAGAATCGAAAAGATCATAACAAAGTTACAATATACGTATTGTCACGTGATATATTGACTATCAATCGTAATGTATCAATATCTCATTCTATAAGATATATAATTGGTGTTGTAAATTCATCAAAAACATTTTTTTTATATCGTACAAGTACCTGATCTCGAACCGCACCAATGCTCGAACCTTTTGTTAATTCGCGTGTTGTTTTGTTCTAAACACTTGAATGACGTCATCACTTTGTGAGTTCCGGTGATCTGTCAATACACAAGAAACTCGCATTCGTCGAAGAAGAAAATGCGTTAAAAAACGGTCGAACGATGCATTTTTATTCAGATAATGGAAAAATATATTGAAATTGCTATTACTATTACTCCCCTACCAATCTGGTCGTTCTTTTACCAAGGAATATGTCTTTTTTAAAAAATAACATCGGTTTACCGACAGCCGATTTGACAGGTGTCAAAAAGTCACGCGACAGTCATGTGACGTTTATTTATAACAAAGTAGCATATCTACAGTCCAGCTCATGTCCTACGTTCTACCAAATACGTTACGTGCATTTCGTGTTTACTTATAGTTTTCACAAAATTCTTGCCTACGAAGTTTTTAAATATTTTTTTTCAGCCTGACCTAACAACAAGGGTCTTGAAGAACGGTAGCTACTCACCTACTGACTGGTGAAGCTTATTTTTTTTAAATTTTGTTTTGCCTAGATCATGGTATCAGACTTGGAGAAGAATTTGTATGTCCATGTCATGATAATAATTCACTTACTGGAGAATTGAAAATTAGCTGTTAGTCTTATTTGTTTTTGTTCATAATTCACTTTGTTAAAGAGCTTGGCATTTATTTTTAATGCTGAAGAAAGATTTTGCATATACTGTATGAACTGAACTGTAAATTTGCAAGCGGTTCGAGATTATGTCATACAAAAAAAGATGGCGGGCATTGTTTGTGTATTGTGTTGTCTTTTATTTTGACGATTTGTGTGAATAGTTATTGATGTTATGTAGTGAAACCTTTCAGAGGTGAGCAAAATTTACTTCTGAACAATCAGCACTTCATTTTATATTCCATAGTTTCGTCAACACATATAACAAACTCAAAACTAAAGCCGAGTGCTTAGAGGTTCGAATACCGGTACGTCGACACTAATAGTAGCGCGCCCATTTTAAACATGCGCAGAACCTTTGTATAGTACGGATCTAACACAATGCTAAATCCAAAGACCTAAATATATATTTAGGTCTTTGGCTAAATCCGAAAAAACGAAAACTGGAAGTTACGAATACACAGGATTCGCCTGTAGTTGATGTACTATATTTGTATGTTTGAAGGAACCATTTACCTTACAAGTACGAGGTGTGTTATACAGTACAGATTGACCTTCATCTAACTCATTCATAGTGCATGTGAGTGTGCATTGTATTGTTTCGAGATCTTTCGCAATTTTCTAATAGTTTGCATCAGGGGCGTATCCAGAGGAGGTCCAACTGGGGGGGGGGGGGGGGGGGGGGGCGGTAAGATGGGGTGGGAACGGGAGCGGTGTTACAAAATAAAAAAAATATGCTGGTAGTGTTACAATTATCCATCGACTGCCTGCGTAAGACAGTTTAAGATGTATATACAACTGTGCTGACATAGCAACAAAAAAGAGCAACACTATTCAGGAAAACATAACAAGTTTTATTTACTTTTATGAAAATGTATAAAACTAAATAAATAAATATGTAAATTGCATTATGAACATTTCAATGACAACACTTATGTAGATGTAACGGTAATGTACGTATGTTAAGTTTTACGCCACATGCTCGAACTTGAGAACTGTCGATGTCATTCAAACTGTTTATACAGCAATAAACTGATAAGCCTACAATCACGAGATCCAGTCGTTTACATGCCCATAGAAAGACAGAAGATTGGGTTCATGCGCATCATACTACACATACTGGCTGACTGGAACATATCTCCTGAAAAAGAAATTGTAAAACATTCGTGAGTTTGATTAAAACAAAACACCCAGTTTGCATGTGCATGTGTATATTCCAGACAGGGTAAGAATTGAGTGACGCAGTCATGTGTATATTCCAGACAGGGTAAGAATTGAGTGACGCAGTCATGTGTATATTCCAGACAGGGTAAGAATTGAGTGACGCAGTCATGTGTATATTCCAGACAGGGTAAGAATTGAGTGACGCAGTCATGTGTATATTCCAGACAGGGTAAGAATTGAGTGACGCAGTCATGTGTATATTCCAGACAGGGTAAGAATTGAGTGACGCAGTTATGTGTATATTCCAGACAGGGTAAGAATTGAGTGACGCAGTCATGTGTATATTCCAGACAGGGTAAGAATTGAGTGACGCAGTCATGTGTATATTCCAGACAGGGTAAGAATTGAGTGACGCAGTCGTCGTGTCCACTATTACTGTGTAAAACCAAGTATAAAGGCATTTCCAGACATATACAATGTTAAATTAAATACTTTATTCGCTCTAACTAATTAGACTAAGGTTGTAATATTGTGTGTACACATAAACGATTACATCACTCTTACAATATTCTAACTGGACTGTAGCACTAAATTGACAGTGCATCACCACTTCTCGTACATAGACAAACGAAAATTACCAATCAGATTCCTGACAATTCTCATTATCACGAATTGTTCAACAAAAGACCTCTGCTTTGTGGTGATTCAATATTCTTTAAGGGGTACTTGTAGGAAGGATAAAGTGATATATTATTACTTGCAACCATTTATTAAAATATAAAATAGCAAACTATTTGTTTAGAGTATATTGTTATACTAAGTATTTTAGAAAATTGAATACTTGGATACTTAGGATTGCTAGAACCTATTTTATTCACGTTTGAAGACTGGTTCATGTGCTAGTAATCAGTATTCAATATACAGACATTCAGAAGGGTAAGAATGAACCTCGACCAATGCAGTTTTGAAACATATGTTCTTCTGATCAGGTGCTCTAACGTTCAACCAGTGTGCCTACAATTGGTTATTTTTCTAATATATACAACACATTCGTCACAGTATTAAACATAAAAATGTACTTACCGAGTTGACCAGACATAGCTGCCATGTTCATGATGGGGCTACCACCGAACAAAGATTGTCTACCAGCACTGGCCTGGGCGGCTCCAGCGGCTCCTCCTGCAGCAGCTGCTGCCTGGGCTAAGACTTGGGCGGCTGTAGCCTGAGCAGCTGCGTTATTTGTAGGGGTTTGAACCTGAGCCAATGCTGTAGCTACTAGGCAAGCAACCAAAAGTGCGATGTACATCTGAAAAAAGTAAACAAAATGTTATAAATGTGCTTAAAGGTATACATCGATAATAAAGGTCAGTCACTTGTTTACATAAACTTTTGAACATGTATACACATTGCAATTGCTTTGATTAATGTAATGATTTAATAGATATTATTTGAATTGTTATGTACCTCAGTGAATAAGGTAATGATTTTCACTGGCTTTTTCTCAAAATAAAATGTTTAAAACTTTATTATTATATTCCTTATTTTCTCCAGTATTGAAGTGCATTGGGAAGAATTGCAAATTCGGTATACAAAATAATTAAAGAAAATGTTTCTTTTCGATTGCTAGATTCCTGTATTGCTATTAGTGCAAATCTAAATTAAAAGGGAACATTTGCTACGTTAAAGCATGATCGATGGACCAAACAAACTAGTATATCGTTTCAGTGTTTGAATTAGATAAAATATAATCATATTGTTTAGGAAATGTCGAGTGTTTACCAAATATTCGAAACTAAAAAATGAGGTGCACCAATGTTTAACACAAATGGTACAATTACGACGAGATCTCATGTTTGCAATTGTCCAAATATAAGTTGCATATTAATTAGTTATATTCATATGCTGCTAGTTTGAAAGTTTCGTTATTGAATGAATAACTAAAATAGTAAAAGCTGTTGCAGAGACTTATCCCTAGGTTACAAAGCTGGTATGATATCCGTACGATTTTAACAACTTGTACGAGTTCAAACAGTAAAGAATCGGTGAAATCGTAGCTCCTGGTATCAGCCCTTACGGGCCCCGAAAGAATTTCAGTGGATGAAGGCGTATGGTATCCTTAAGGACACCGCAGATAAGTTCCGACCAAGTCGTAATTGAAACATACAACATGAGTTACAAAGTTTGATATTTATAAGCACATATCAGAATTGTATAAGAAAAAAAAGTAATATTACTAGGAAAAAAAACTATTTATCGATCTTGAATGAAATATGAACTTGAAAGCTAAGAAAACAAGACAACAACATACCTTCATAATGAGCAGTTTATCCGGGAAGGCGTCTATAACGGAAGCACGTAACGTTCTTAGATTTCTAGATAATGGTGCTTGGGTACTTTGGCTTTTATAGGGCCAGCAAGAGGCGCACTTAAGCAGACGACTATTAATTTTATTAAGACAATAATGTCATTTTCGTGTATTGGATAATTAGGACAAGACATTTTCGACACAATCTACCCCGGGGCGACAGGACAATGTACGTGCATCTATTGATAAAAATGTTAGTGATTTCTGAAATTAACACCATCTTCAGTGACCCCGTCTAGTGACCTAGCTTTTGACCACATTATCACGGCACTGTTCATTAAGGTGTCACGATTCGTCGGTTTTATTTACTAATAAGGGAACACGCGCACACATGACGTTTGTCCCAATTATTATCGTGAGTGCGATAGTAAATAAAACCGCCAGGAATTGCAATATTAGACAGGCTTATGTAATAGTATGATATGTGATTCACGGTTCGTTTCTACGATTTATATCATTCATATGGCATGTAAACAAGTCAAGCAATATGATAATTACGTTCTTTTCAAGATTTAGTATTTTGAATATTTCATACGTTGACTTGACAACACTTTTTTGTAGTTTTTTTTCCTTTTTAAAAAATGGGAGCTTGTGCCGAGAAAAACAGGCAGATTGTTACATCTACTATTTAAGTTTTTGTAGAAAACATACCGTAATATGGTAAAAAAGTTGATAATTGTCGGTGTAAACCCATAAAAGTTTTGTTTTAAACGAAAATTGTTGATCCTTAAATGATTTTTTTGAATGTCGTCCGATTGCGTATGTCGTGCTAAACGACATTCGATTTATGACAATTTTTTGAATGCCACCCAATGTCGTATGTCGTGCTGTACGACATTTGATTTATGACGACTTCGGACACCTAGTGACAGAACGTGCTATCGAGTGCGGGAGGTAGCGGGTTCGCTCGGACGTCCGTGCCCGCGACACACACAAACAATGCTAAATACACATGACACCAGCAATTCCGTGGTTTATGCATCATCGAAAAAGAAACAGTTTCAACAGGAATGGGGTGTCTAGAGTGATTGATATAAGTTGAACGAACTTGTTTCGACCTAGAAATAATCAGTTACTGTGTAACTGGACTAAAATTGACTGTGGTTCCTATGTTGTGTTGTGTTGCGTTGTGTTGCGTTGTGTTGCGTTGTGTTGTATTCAGTTAAACGTTGGCCCACTCCATTACACTCTATCATTGTTTAATTACACACCATGCCAAGCGATTGTGCGTACATTGCAACCTCTCCCTAGTGAACCCCTGTGAGCAACACACCCTCTTTTAGCATCACTGTCATTGTGTTCTGGAAGTAACCATATTATATTAATTATACCCATTCTTAGCATCAGCCCCTGTATCTCTGTGTTTACCCAACATGCTGTAGAGAGGTTGTACTGTGTATGCAGCTAATTATTACGCTAATTGTAAATACTCAGATAACGAGGGTTCGACGTGTTTGACAGGCAATCATGTGTGATTGTTTTATTTGCTGTCAAATCTAATCATAGGTGTAACAAACAACATGTTGACGACTGTCTGTAACCTCAGGCTTTATAATCGTCCTTAGTGCACACGTGCATAGTTAGCATGTTCTGTTCTCCTGATATCTTTACGCATTTTTCAGCGTTAGCTGTCTAACTTGGATGTTGACCTACTTTAACAACCAATGAAATCTTTATAAATTTCTCAGGAGGTGAATGAAATTCCACACTTTGATTCAGAACTTTCAGAATGTCCCTCGTATAATTACTTACTAAATAATCTCCTGGGTCCGTGCCGGATCGTAAAGTCGCCACAAGATTTCTCCATCCAGCTCTGTTCTTAGCTTTGGCTTCTGTCTCTTCCCAGGTTATGAGTCCCAATTCTCTCAGTTCTGCTTCTACTGTTCGGCGCCAGGTTGTCTTTGGTCTTTTCTTTATACGCTATTCGTGAATTATAATCATCCCACTGTTCACATATCTATTACACAATTCATTCATACGTTACATTTATAATGGCCAAGTCGTTGAAACATTTTTCATGTAATTGAAATAAAAATATATGCAATTGAAAATACTACATAAAAGACAGAAAACAAAGACAAAATAATAAAAGAACATATGAAAAATAGTTTTAAACATAAGCCCCTTGATTTACGGATAGAAGGTTGAAGTAAAAATACTAATGACAAAGGTAACAGTAAGTTTCGAACAAACGTTTCCACTGCGCTACTATTCATGCTTGATTTTTCGTTTGATTTTGTTACAAATGCAGATATTACTGCACATGTAGTAAATAAACAAACGAATCGAAAACAGCCGGTTACAGCAGGGCGCTTACGGACTTTGATCAGAGTCTTAGTTTAATCTAGTCAGATACTCAGTTTCTACTTAATTAAGGTGGTTTTATGTAAATATATACTGTATGTAATAATTTAACAAATTGCTCAATTTTTAATTCCGCATTTTACTTGAAGTTTTTTATGGCCGTGTTTAATTTATACCTTAGCAAGGTATGTTGTGGATTTTATGTAAGCAACTTGGTATAATTTAATACAAGAAGCTATTCCGGTCTATTCTTGCGACCATTTCGAATGTTTTACTCGTGTCCCACGATATGAATGGATCCCATTCTGCTCATACTGTGACTGTGGTGTAATCTTTTTAAGTATTCGAATGGCACTCAAAATAACTGTAAGACCTTTGGAAATTTCCACTTTCCCATCACGATTGCGTATTTTATTTTGATTAGTTCCGATTTGGGATAAGTGTCAGTATAGTAGGATTTCACAATAAAAACCTGAAGTTGATCTGACTGTACAATGTACTTGCCTATCATAATGAATTGAATGTCTGTAAGTCGGTCATTTTCACGAATACGTGAGTATCAGTCACGAATCAGATGACAACAGTGACGGACAGAAGTTTGTCATTGTGCTAGATGATATTTATGAAATCGTACTGTAGATACATAAAACCTCTTTTTCTCATTAAAAAGTGGATATTAACGTGAAATAATATTATTCTATTTTTATCAGCTTGTTGTCATGGCTGCACTTAAAAGACCTGTCATTTTTGACGAAATAAACAAAAACAGTATATTATTTATAGCATGGCCGAAGTACATCTTCTTACTATAAGATATAACAGCCATCAATAACACGTCACTTTTACATATCACTTATTTCGGTAACATAACATGACATGCTGAAAAAGCTTGTGGTAAAAAAGCGAAAACAGTGACAACATGTACCGCAAAACCCCTTATTCAAGATCTCTCGGATATCGTAAAACTCTTTGTTCAAGACCGTCTCAGGTACCGTAAAACCCTCTATTCAAGATCGTCCCAGGTACAATATAACTCTCTATTCAAGATATCCCAGGTACCGTGAACCCTCTATTCAAGATCGTCTCAGGTAGCGTAAAGCCCTCTATTCAAGAACGTCTCAGGTACCGTGAACCCTCTATACAAGATTGTCTCAGGTACCGTGAACCCTCTATATAAGATTGTCTCAGGTACCGTTAAGCCCTCTATTCAAGATCGTCTCAGGTACCGTGAACCCTCTTTTCAAGATTGTCTCAGGTATCGTAAGCCCTCTATTCAAGATCGTCTTGGGTACCGTGAACCCTCTTTACTAGATTGTCTCAGGTACCGTAAAACCCTCTATTCACGACCGTCTCAGGTACCGTGAATCCTATATTCAAGATTGTCTCAGGTACCGTGAATCCTATATTCAAGATTGTCTCAGGTACTGTAAAACTCTCTATTCAAGATTGTCTCAGGTATAACCCTCTATTCAAGATCGTCCCCGTGTACCGTAAAACCCTCTATTCAAGATCATCCCCGTGTACCGTAAAACCCTCTATTCAAGATCGTCCCCGTGTACCGTAAAACTATCTATTCAAGATCGTCCCCGTGTACCGTAAAACCCTCTATTCAAGATCGTCCCCGTGTACCGTATAACCCTCTATTCAAGATCGTCCCCGTGTACCGTAAACCTTAATAATAAGATTCACATTAGAATAAAGAACCCTCTTTTAACGATCGTCTCAGATACCGTACAGTCTCTTACGAAGATCGCCTGTGGTACCACAAAGCCACATTTAAAGGTCAGCGCAGGTACCGTAAACGCTCTGTAAAAAAAGTCTCAATGATATGAATAAAAAATATTCTACCAAGCGCCTTTATTCAGTCACCTCCCGTTCAAATAAATATAGAAGGCATGTATTACCTCCCGTTGAAAGCGCTACGTAATGCTGGCGCAGCAGTTGATATGAATGCAAATCGTAATAGTACTTATTATTGTTGTAATCGCTGGCTTATAATAAGAAGGCCGATGTGCTACTTACGACCTTATAAGACCGATGCATATTTGAAATCTGCATCACAAGGCGCTCTTTATGAACCATTTTTTTGTGAAAATCGGAACAGGTCATGTTGACCAAACTGATGTTGAGAAAGCTTGTTTTTCCACAAGTAAAGAGAAGTTTTCAGACAGATTTTTTCTTGTTTTCTCAAAATAACGTTTTTGTACTTAGTAATACGGCCTTCTCATTCTATGTTTACGATATGTTGTGCTAGATTTATTAAATTAAACCAAGAAGAGTCAGATTTGTAGAGGAATTAAATTTGATCTAGATGTAAAGCTAAATACAACATACATGTAGTGTGTTGTGAACCTCTATTATTGTTATCATTTATATAACATATTAACAATGCGGACCGTAAAGTTGTGCTGTCAAAACTGTCATTTCTAACAGCTAGTCTCTGGAAATGTTGTAATAAATCAACAACATGGAAGACACGGTATGAAATAATTGCGTACAGGTCATAGCGGTGATAATATATTACGATAAATGTGTATTTATTTTGGTTCGCGAAACACGGTTACCGCATTTACCGCACCAACTTTAGCACGGTTTTGCCGCAACTCAGCCGATTGAATAAGTCATTCCAATGTAGTGCTCAGTCGAAAATGCTCGAATACCATTAACGTTCAACGGCCTCAATGCCGTTTATTTTCAAGTAATAGGGATGTTGCGAAAACAGCGCGTACGAAACCATGTAACTTTAGTTGTTGCTACACATAGACGTACAAGTTGTATTATTATGCCTTAGGTTGCAACACGTGTGACTTACAACACAAACCTCTACAAGCATTATTTCGTCTACCATACATTCTGTACTTGTAGACACAACAAACACCGGGATGACCCGAATGTGCTTTTCACACACACATACTTGTACACGTTCCGTGTCGAAACCTCTCTAAGATGCGGCCATCCATTGACCAATGCACATTTCATGTAGTTTGTAACCAGTAGTCACGTATTTTTTCGCGCGCAATTGTTGACATAAACTTGCCAATATGATGGGATAATACTTCAACATTTCGACTTTTGACCGTCACAGCTACCCATTCAAACACAAGTGGACCCCTCTGTGTAGGTCTTGCTCAGACAAATCAAACAGTGTCACAGACAGGGTTCAAACCCGGGACCTCTTGACTACTGCTTCCCCCACATATTAGAGCTTTATCAACGGAGCTATGAGGACAGTGTACACTTAAAACAAACGTTGGATGATTTTTGTACACATGCCAAATACACTACGTTTTGTTGCGCCAAAATAGTTTTTGAACGACTCATTCGACGATAAATTATTTATGTCGCAATGTTTACAAATCCATGTCCCTCGTATAATTTAAAATTAAGTCATTCTGAAAAAAGACATAAACTAAAGTCAATACAAAGATAGCTGTTTCCTCTAAAATGTACGTTTATGACAGATGTTGAGGTACGCCTAACGTAGAATTTCGACGTCTGCTACGTGTTCTTTTTAATTTAAAAATGAAATCTGACATAATGTGACGTTATAAATAATTACGCTATCGTCTTTAACTGTCGTTTTTAACGTTACTGTATAATAAATTAAGTCATGCTATACGAACCAAGACCATTTTATTAAAGTTCTTTGAACAAACCCAGGTCGTCTTTCACGATATGTCATTCTTACCGTCATTTTGCTACTAACCTGTTGCATTAATCTCAAATCTCGATCCAGGTCATTGGAATAATAATTTAAGGTTCAGAAAGTTAAGTTTCCAGTTTTTGAGGGCCGCTTTTCAGCAATTGTGCCGTTCAGCCTCCCTTTGACAATTAACTTTCCCTGACCATTGGGCTACCTAAGAAAACCTGCGTGCGTCCATTTCTCTTCTGGTTTGTGTGCACAGATAAAATAAGCACCGGTGCAGACGAGGATCGATCCAAAAGTATGTGTTCATAAATGTCCGTATATTTGCCCGGAAAACTCCACATGTTCCCACGTGATAATCATATAATACATTTTCATATGATTTTTGTTGGCTTATCAAAATAGCTCTTTCCTTATGTAGGATAATGTTTCAATTCAATCTCCGAGAATGTCTGCTGTCCTGTCATGAAGGTAATAAATAATGCAACATATCTGCCAACTACCACTAGGTTCGTGAACAGCGTATGAACCTAATCACTGTATGACTTATTGAGAGACTATACAATTCAACTTGTATGACTTATTGTGAGAAAAAGCATCTGTGATTTCCGGTCATTGTATGACTTATTGTGAGACTATACAAGTCAACTTGTATGATTTATTGTGAGAAAAAGCATCCGTGATTTCCGGTCACTGTATGACTTATTGGGATACTATACAATTCAACTTGTATGGCATATTGCGAGAAAAAGCATCTGTGATTTCTGGTCACTATGACTTATTGAGAGACTACACAATTCAACGTGTATGACTTATTGCGATAACTCAAAGGTGACTTGTTTAGACACTGATAGCACTACACGGTACATTTTGACTTATAGGTCAAGATGTATACACCAAGACTTACCGTGTAGACGCACCTTTACGGACATTACGCCGGTGTTAGTGCAAGTAGGTTTCTACGAGTATAGTCCAGATAAATTGACCTTTTAGCATGGATATACTCGTGACAAGCTTATTGTGCGGAATACATCAATTTCCACGAGAATAGCATGCATTGTCCTGTCATTTTGATTAGTGTTTACAGTTGACCTCGTACGTATTCGTAATTATCTCAACGAATGAAAATTAAATTAAACTAGACTGAAACTAAACTAAATAATAGGTAAGAAATCAACTGATAAATGAATGAAATTGTACAAAACTATGTATTCGTAATTATCTCAACGAATGAAAATTAAATTAAACTAGACTGAAACTAAACTAAATAATAGGTAAGAAATCAACTGATGAATGAATGAAATTGTACAAAACTATGTATTATAATCTCATTAATCCTAGTATGTTATCAAACTGTCCAGCAGTAGGAAAATGTCTGATTTCTTGAATATAACGATTAGTTTGAAACAAGGTGAACCTTTATCACCATTGCTTTTTATTCTATTTCTGAATGGCTTTGTTGATAATATGAATTTCAATGGATTGGCAGATAATGATCATGACCTTCTCTACCAGACGATGTATATCAATATTGTTCGTTTTTTACGCTGACCTTGTCACTATTTGGAACAAGTAGTGAACTTTCTAGGAACGTGCTATATTTTGATAGACCATATTAGTGACAAGGTCAGTGCAAAAAACCCGAACATTATTGGTAAACATGGTCTGGTACATTTATATACCATGTAATAATATTATACAAGCACTCAATAAATCATCTCTGAGTGTTCACATATAAAGTACATGTAGGACGGAGGCGTAAATATGTAGGACAGAATCGTAAAATCGATCTAAGATTTACTATGTACGTAAAAAAGGTTATAAATGTCGAAGACGACACAGCATGCGCTAGATATCACATTGATGTGTATCGAACTCAGCTTCAAATTGATGTTTAAATGTAGTCATAATCGGGAGTCGTACTAGATTACTTTTATTAATCTCCGTTAACGCAATTTGCAAAAATGAGTGTCATACATGTACTACAAACATAAATAAAATCAAACAAGACGATTAAACTCCAAGATGTATCGACGTTCCGACTTTAATCACAAGTCTTCATCAGGAATATAAACAAATAGATACATACATAGTGATTATATATTACATTATAACGAACTCAGCTTTAAACATTGCTGAAATCGTAATCGGGAATCGTATTACGGTTATTAAATTCCGTTGAATTTGCAAATACGAAAGTCATGATATATGATATATATATCCCAAAGCGATCGCAGTCTATCAGAAATGCATAAATAAATAAATTATAACAAACCGTGCACGTCTTGCACTTTGAATGTCAAGGTTATTATACGATTTTAAATTCAAAAAATACTTAGAAACAAATCCACCTACATATTAGGCCTCATTATTATTCAATATATCAAGTTTGTTTTGTAACAGATGTGACTACAACTCACTCCAATGTGACCGATATGTACTTAGTAATGCATCTACTATGCAGTTCGTGCCGCGCATTTTGACACTAATAACAGTTATAATTATTATTATACCAGATTTAAATAGCACTTTTACCATGTAATTACACGTTCACAAGTGCTGTACAATCACATTTAAGACATGGTTAAAACAGTTTGACATAGATATATGCATGCAAACATAACAACAAATATATATATATATATGAGCCAGTCTCCAGGAAAACCTTCTATTTTGACAAAAAAATAGATTATTATTTAAAAGAGTAATCTTGAAGAAGCAAAATGCAAAATAAATTTTGTGAGTATCTTGATTTTTAAGGAAGTTACAGCTGTTTTGTAGAGGCCATATTCAGAGCTTTTTTGCGTGACGTCGCGAACGTCATTCAAACGTTATTCAACGTCGTTGTTAAAACACTTTATAAACACAGCATTTGATCAATTCTTGACATAAACTGTTCAAAATGGTTTCATGCTTTAGAACGATGTTTGAAGATTTAAAATATATAGCATACTTGTAAATGTTTACATTTAGAGAACGGCTATTACTATTTTAAACAACTACCTCTTCGTTTTTCTCAATCAGAGTACTTTTCTAAAATTGGTCACCATAGCAACGGAGTAAGTGATTTCGACATAATTCATAAGAAATTTTAAAGCTAAGATATTTTAATATATGGATAAATTACTTAAATTGAATCTATAGATATGTCATTTTTTCTTATTTTAAAGCTTTTTAAAGCCTTGTTACATGTAGTAATTACATAATGTCACTATAGCAGGTTTTCCTGGAGACTGGCTCATATAATAATAATTTTATATTAAAGTTTAAGGATAAAATATGAATTTTCAGCAGACAACTTGTAATTAAAACATAATAAAACTGTTATTATTTCATATAAATATAAATGGGCAACAATATAAACAGAGAAAGTATATAAACATGTAAACATATAATACAAATAACACAGAGAAACCCCCCCTCAATTACCACCCAAAATGGGTGTTTTGTTCTGCCGTGATTCACGTTTGTTCTGCTGTGAACTTGCGTTTTCTGTGTGAACTTAAGAGTGCTCTGTGTACCGTGAATTCTCACGTTCTGTACACTGGGGAATTGTTTTTCTGTATCTAAAAGTATAATAAGATGTATGTAGTTTTCCCTCCTTTTATTTTTAACAAGTTTTAAGTTCAAGAGTCAGATGAATTGTGACTCTTAGGAGTGAAACCTACATCAAGGAAACTTCTGGTTAGCCATACGAACTAATGGAAAAGTCGAATAGAATTTAAGACATTTTGTCTCAGCCAATGAAAAAAGACTTTGAAAGTTGTTTCGATAATTTACTCAATTTGACATGACCCTTTCGGGACACAGACATGTAAATGGCTTCCTGATTGCCTATCACAAGGATCCGGCTTAATTGGTGACAAACCGGCTACTTTGCATATTTCTTACGAACGGCTTATCGCACCTTTTATTGTGACATAACTTTTTAATCAAACACATCTGTAGACAGTCGAAGTGTCAGCCATGTTGCTAGGATACCAACTTATATAATGTGATTAGAAAAATACCCTAAATCTGTAGTACATACATACATAGTAATCTATTAATTGAAATTTCAAATCAACCCCGATTAACATTTAAAGTTGATTATACTATAATTTCGGTAAAAACAGCCGACAGTCAATTTCACTAAATTTTAATGCACAATAGTTTCAAGAGCAGCGTCACATACCACTGCCACGAGAAACTGACTCCAAAGGAATAGTGATACCTCCTTTAAGGAGACAGGAGACCCCCGACCTATATAACACTATTTACTACTGTACTTGTGTTAAGAACAGCATCACATACCTCTGCTACGAGAAACCGTCTCCAAAGGTATAAATGTAAGTTACCTTTTAGGAGACCCTTAAAAAGTAGAACTAATATGAAGCCAGAATATGCTTTTGTAAAACACTGCGTTTTAGCGCTTTCTTGAATGACGGTAGTGTTTTACTGTCTCTGAGTGCTGTTGGCAGTGTATTCCAGAGCTTCGGTGTTGGAGCCATGAAACATCGATCACCGTATGAGACAGTCCTCATCCTCGGCACAACTAGAAGAATAGAGTCATTTTGTGACCTAAGCTGTCTATGTGGAGTATATATTTCCAACATACTTGTGATGTAGCCTGGGGACTTTCCATGTAGTGCTTTGTAAACACGAGTCAAGACCTTGTACTTCACTCTGTATTGTACAGGTAACCAGTGAAGATCCTTCAGCACAGGAGTGATGTGATTGTATCGCGGTATCCGTTCGATGAGGCGGGCAGCTGTATTTTGAATATTTTGTAGTTTGTTCAGAATGTTTTTGGGGAGCCGCACAGTAATGAGTTGCAATAATCTAGTCTTGGTGTTACTAAAGAATTGATGAGGAATTTTGTTGCATTAAAAGTAAACATTGCCTTATTTGACCTATTTGTCGGATCTGCATGAAACAACCCCTGGAGACAGAATTTACATGTTTATCCATGTTCAGGTGTGAATCCAACATGGTACCAAGGTTTCTCACCACCGATGATGGTCTGATCATCACTGGTATTCCAACTGTCACCGTGATGTTCTCGGCATCACTGGTATTCCGTTTCGGTTCAAACAGGATTACCTGTTTTTTGTCTGCATTAAGTTTCAACAAACTGTTCTTCACCCAGAGCAAGATATCCTTCAGACATGCTTCAAGTCGTTGCAGTGTACCATCGCGTGAAACGCAATCCTTTAGTTTAGTTTGAATGCCATAAACGACTGGGAGTCATCAGCGTAGAAATGATGTTGCAGTTGATGCTTTCTGCAGATTGCGCCCACTGGTTTTGTATACATGACATATTTTGGGACCAAGCACAGAATCCTGAAGTACACTATAATTCATCAGTATTGGTTTCGAAAGTTCACCATCAATATAAACAGTCTGGTAACGGTCACAAAGACAGGATTTAAACCACTCCAATGGTTTGCCTGCTATACCAAAAATTTATTAAGTCGTCGTAAGAGGGTGGTGTGATCGATGGTGTCAAATGCTGCTGATAAATCAAGCATGACGAGGACAGTAGCTTTATTCTGGTCTAGAGAACAAAGGATGTCATTTTGCACACGAACTTTCAATAGAATGGAATTTTCTATATGCTGACTGGCGTTCTTCATGGAGATTATACAGTGTTAAGTGATCATCTAGTTGAGCATCGACTACCTTCTCAAGAACTTAGAAAATTAAAGGTAAGTTTGACACAGGTTTGTAATTTTTCATCACATTTTGATCAAGGCCTGGCTTCTTTATCAGTGGTCTTATTCTGGAGCTTTTAAAAGCCGTGGGTACATAAGCATTTTCAAGTGATGCATTGGATAGTCGTGTTAATATTGGCAGTAGTTCATTTAAACAATCCTTCAACAACCATGGTGGGATTGGATCAAGCTCATCACATGATTTACTAGCTGATTTATTTATCAGTTTCCGAAATTCTTCTTCTGAAGTCGAAGAAAACTCAGATAGTTGCTCTTCTTGAAAAGGTGTGTCACATTCAGCAGTGTCGTCATGTTGATTTGACTGAGTAGTGGAGGCTATTTCAGTTTGTATTCCTTCAAATTTGTGGATGAAGAAGTCACTGAAGTCCTGTGCAAGCATCTTGGCCGATTTGTTAAATGGTAACACCACTTCCTTAGCATCGCCCATCAGATGTTTTGTTATCTTAAACATCTCTTTCTGATCACGACCACATGCCTCTACCTTATCTGCGTAATAAGTTACTTTAGATTGTTTTAGCAGTTTGTTGACTGCAGAACATTGATTTCTATATATTTCATGATCTATTGTTAATTTAGTGGTTTGCCATTTTCGCTCAAGTTTACGCCTCAGATGTTTGGCGTCATGAAGATTTCCAGTGTACCAAGTACAGGTAGGTCTTAAAACTATTGTTTAGATTTGAGGGGAATATGTCTGTCAATGAGTGATGACAGTCCATGGGTATACACTTCAACAAGTTCATCAACATCGGAAATGTGCTGCCCGCTTTTCAAAATATCTGATGATTTGATGTCTTTTTGTAATTCATTGACATCAATCGATTTTAGCTTTCTGAAATTCACGTTTTTTCTCATAGGAGCAGGTTTAGCAGCGCATGCTTTAAATACTCCTGCAAATTGGTCACGTGACGTATTTCCACTGTTATCAGGGAGTCCCGGGTAGGATATTTAAACTTGTGAGACAGAAATGTCAGTGTCTCTGGTGATAACCACGTCCAATGTGTGTCCAGCCACATGAGTTGCCCCAGTAACATGCTGCTGCATGCCGCAAGATTTAAGTACACTGGTGAACTTGGCAGACTCTGGGTTTGAAAGGGTATCAAGGTGGATGTTTATATCCACAACAATAATTATGTTTTTTTTTTTTGTAGTTAAAGTTTAGCCAGAAATGATGGCCACTCATGTTCTAAGGAAAGTACATGTCTTAAGATCGTTTTTACGATTAGGGTGTGGACTTATATACACCACAGCCAGACGCAGAGAAGATTTATTAATGGTTACAAAGCATTCCATTTGTTCAAAAGTGGTAAAAACTTTATCATTGGTAGAAGTAAGAAGTTGACGGTCAAGAGTGGTTTTGTACACAACTGCTACTCCAACACCGCGTCCACAACGAGGAACATGCTTGATTTTGTAGCCATTTGGAACAAGCTCCGCAATGCATGATTTGTCGGAAGGACTCACGAGCCATGTTTTAGTCACAGCAACAATATCATAATCATTAGATGATATATAATCTGGAAGGGAAAGACTCTTGTTTTTGACTGACCTTGGGTTTATACAACGCACATTACTATAAGTTTGACCTTTGCATACAGTGATAGATTCAAGTTTGATCTTCTTCAGATCATGATGTGGTGGTTCATTTTCGGTTTTAGAATCTGTTTTAAGAGATGAAATTGGCATTACAGTAGTTATTTCTTGGGGGAGTGTTTGAATGTTTTGTAAATTTACACCTTCAATCAGGTCCCATGTTCGTTTATATTGACCCCCTCAGGTACCCCTGGACTTCAATATTCCTAACTGTTTTATTGTTGTAAATACACGAGGATCAGGTTTTGCAGGTGATAATTTCCTAATCTCACACAGGCTATACCTATTATATTGTATAATCCCTGGTATACAATGACCCATTTTATGCCTGAGGCCAATAAACTTTATGATTTCAAGTAAATATTCAAAAATATTATTATAAAACTCAAAATATCACAAAATCCACAAATATATACAACACAAAAAAATCATAAATACAAACAGAATACTTCCATAAACATTCAAAGCAAATTCCACAGCAATCACTGCAGTAACTATGTTGAATTTAATCCAAAATCACAGAGCACAAACATTTGCAGCCTACACCTGGCGCACAAAACTTAATCAACTTCAAGAACGGTTGAAACTGGTTTGCGTATTAAAATTAATTTAAATTAATGTGTATGTTTCAAATTCTTTAAAAAAGAGGACATTATTCAAATAACAAAATAGCACGATTTCAGTCATACCGAAATTACACAGTCTCGGGGCAGCAAAAGTGCTATAACTTTTTAAGACCTTGGGTATGACGCGTGCAGGAATCGAAACCGCAACCACCGGTTCCAATCTCACCACGATACCACTGCTTCAGTGCAAGGTACTTGCTATGACATTTCTTGCCTTCTCGATGAAAGTACGATTATTTCGGTTGGATTTGTTAAGGATTCCTCCTTTCCTCATCAAACAGGCAAATAGAATATGTACGATGTACGTTTCAGATGAAAAGTGCGCTATATGAAACCCGGTGGACACATATTTGGCTGTCATAGGAGGAATTCCGACGATAGATAGCCTGCTGGATGAAAATGGTACGGTCGAAAGAAGAAACGCTTACACATGATAGTGACTTCTATATAAATAAGGCACGATGTTGCCAGGCATCGGCGAGCCCTAGTAGAGACGTTTGATGTAGGGGGGGGGGGGGGGGGGTCGACATTGATCAACGATTATAGGACTTGCAATAAGATAAAATCAAAGCACTAAGAGTGCTGGTGGGAGGCGATCTGGGTGATGCTATTAAAATTCAAACCGACTTAAAACGTTTGATGTTCGTTTTCGCCCTGTGATAAATTTAACTTCAACAACGGCGTTATAAACTCCGAATAAACAAATGAATACACAAAACCATGTGTTTAATTTACATTATCATATTAAGGGATGTAAGTATGTAAGTGATTTTGTCAGTTTAACCTGGAGTTGTCTCCCTTTATATGATAACTCCACATGTTGGGGAAATGTTCTATTTAGAAGAACGTAGCTTTCCCAAGCCCAGAAAGTCCGGATAACAGATAGTTTAGGTGTCAGGGGTCCGTTTAATAGATATATCTTATATAGCTAAGATCAGACTTTTCCATAAGTATGTTATTGAGGACATACTAAGTGAACCCATATAATTTCGTCAAGTTTACATATCATTGCTTGAATGTACAATGTACTAGCTTTCTTACTTTGCTTAAGATATCATACCAAAATGTCGAATCTAAAGCTGGGTTCACACTCTTGTGTTTGGGCCGAGTTTACCGACGTTTGGGCAAACGTTCAGTTCCGCTTGTAAAAATTACTAAACGTTTTGAAAAGTTGATGATCGCTGGTGAACGCTGAAGAACGTTGTGTTCGTTGAAAAATTTTAACATGCAAAAACTTTGTCGACGTTTGGAAATAAACGCTGATGTAAGTTATGCTCCGTTTGTAAACGTTCCTGAGCGCTGAATTAAGTTGATTAAAGTTTGCTTAAGTTAAACTCCGTTGGAAAATGTTTGCCGAAACGCTGGCGATGTTGATGAGTTTAGGCTAACGTTTCTCTAGCGGAGATCAAGGGGTCGTCAGCACTATGAACGTCATAGTAACACAAGGGCTGGCGTAAGCGAACTTTCCCCAGCGCAAATGGACGTTTGTCCAACGTAGGCCAGCGGGTATCAGGCGCAATGAACGCTATAGGAACGCAGGTGGTTTGTGCAACGGATCCTGGCGTTCGGCAACTCGTTCGTCTAAGTCAGACTAAGTTAGGGACCGCTGTACATAAGCTAACCTGAGTTGGTGAAAGTTCACATACGCTGATAAAATATAAGCACGACGCAGACAAACGTTGCTAAGCGCTAGTAACCGTTATCAAACGCCGTGAAGCGCTATAGGAAGTGTTCCCAAAAGTTAGTGTGCGTTAGATGCACAACGTTCGCAGTGTGAACCAAAATATTCCTCCTCGCGATCGTAATTTCACCGACGTGTGGGCTCCTTTTATCGACTTTTGAAACGCTGAACAACGCTGGTACAAACGTACATAGTGTGAACCCAGCTTAAGATAAGATACACGTATGTCTAAAAATGGGCCTTGATATTCTAAAAGAGGATATTCTAGGAGAGAAGATGAACCATATTGCCCTTTTAAATACTGCGCATATTTTCTGATAAACACATGTAGAAACTCAATATCTAAAAGTATTTATAAAACTGGACGAACAGTATGATTATTTGATAAGTTTACTTCGTAAGGTGGAGACGAACAACTGAATTTCTAACATGCCAGCAATATTGTGTGGAAAGTGGAAATATGCTAGTGTTATAAGGAGGTATATTTAAGTTGTAAGCGAACTTCTATTTTCCACAAATTGAAGTTTTGCCTATGTTTTCTTGGTGAAAATAGAAGCTTTTAATACCCCTATCACACGCATCTCGAATCAGCCGAATGTTTCGAATGCTGCCAGAATGCTGTAAGAATATTTATAATATAATGAGAATGTGGTAAGAATACACTTCAAATGCTGATCGATATTTCATCCGATTTCGAATGCAACTGGATTTCTGAACATTTGAAGTTGTCATAAGAATGGGCCGGAATAATTTTGGCTATCTCCGACGTCGTGTGATGTTTTAGTAGCTGAGTGAACACACAACAGTTTAGAGCATTTGAAAATCACTCAATATGGCCAGTGTATATGCGTTGCACTCAGAATGCAGACATACTATATTTTCGAACATACAAGAACGTTTTTCGATTTGCTTTTCCTTATGCAATCCGGCTCATTTCGACGTATGGGGGTATGTTAAATAATGTTTTAAACATATGCAAACATCAATAATGTTGATTGGCAGGTTTAGCTGAGGATTTAATGAAAATTCGATGTTTTCTACTAAGATTCTTTGTAAATATCAGTCATGGCCAAATGTTTCCTTCAACAATCACTGATCCTTTGGACATTTGTTGTCTGTGTACAGTGCATTTCATGGATTGCCGATACGGAATTACTTAATACATAAGTGGCCCAAGTGGTGATACGCCCAAAGAGTCATGCATGAAACATTAAATTGACTGGAAATGGTAGTATGGATTGACATTTCTGCTTTGAAATCATGAAATTGAGTTTAAAGTGACATGTATGTGATTTAGTAAAACTGTTTAATCTTGAATTTCGATACATTTTGATCTAATTATGAAAATGAAAGTAGAGTAAGGGTTAACCGGTCTGGGATCAATCAGCGCGATAGCGAAACTATGTTTTCCATCTTTGATGAGCAAAATCTTTCTTAGAAGATACATGACCCCCTTTGTTATTGTATTATTTTGAAGCTTAAATATGCTTCTTTAAGATGGTATATGTGTACCAGGTGGCCATAGACTAAAACCTGTTGAAATTTGTGGCCGGTCATTGTCACTTTACATTGAGCTAAAGAACAAATTTATTTGATAGTTCCAAACCTACAGCCACCACGCACCTAAAATCGAATACTGATTATCACATAAATTAACATAATTATATAAGTATTTACCATTAATGACAGGAAACAAACGGTGCATCAGATGCGTGATTTATGCAAATTTATGTAATTATAACAAGTAGTCGTATTTTGTCTGACATGCCGTCTGCCATGGGGATTGATTAATAAGCCCACCGGTGATATAACCGTAAACTATGACAGTTATAGATGCATGAGTAATGCACATTTCTCATTAGCTCTGTATTATCATATCTAGGTCACGTAGGTGGGTAGACGGTAGACACACTCACCAGAAATACAGTCAAATTAGTATATTTTTAATATTTCTGGCACAAAACTGACGAGCACTCAACTTGCAAAACAACCACAACATATTGGGCCTTACCTGGCTCAGTGATTATAAAGCAATGTTCCATGCTCACCTCAACTTGTGCATGCAACTTAATTAACTCCTATAATGAGTAACGATTGGATTATCTTTACCTTATCAGTAATTAGCAGTGTTTTCTTTTAGGTTATCCTTCTAATATAACAGTATTACTAAAGCACCAGACATTTTGCTCTTAGAAGCATTTGAAGTTTGAGCACAAAATTGCGCTGAGCATGTAAAAGTTTTATAATCACAGAGCCTGAGCATCAGTCAGATTATGTTTTTGAGAAAGTACACCTTCGTAAGAAATTCGCACGAGTCATTGTATACTATTTACGACCGACCGGGGAGAAAACAAAACAGATGCAATATTTGAGTTGACATGGTCACCCATGTTGTGTGGCCAACATGAATGACCTATTTAATATTAAAATAAACATAAGCATAAAATGTAATACTACCAAATGGCATAAAGACATGTATGAAACATTAATCAACATAATTATGTACATTACTAACAAAATGTGGGGTTTCCGCGGGAAATTGGCCAAAAGATAGGTTTACTGATAAGGGAATTCCTAATAAGGGTTTGGGACTGGATAAAACACTGACCCGTCCTCTCTTTCCCGTATTATGGTAACAATGTTAACCGCAGTTATCTCCCCTACCAGTCTTAAATTACGCTATGCCTGGACATAGCTAGTATATACGTTATGCGTAAATCGATTACGTTTTGTCAACAATCACCGAGTATGCAAATGCCAAATTTCTATTCAGATGAGTAGACGGCAAATTATGTTTGATTAAAAGATAGATGTTCCAAAAATTTCATTACCAGTTATAGCTATTAGCCTTACGACTTAAGACGGTAGTATCTTGGCCCTTTTAACACATCTATATCCAACACATTGGTTAATAGTCAACGGTTTTTACCTATATTTTCGTAGCATAATTTTACGTTCAACTAAATAATCTTTCGTCGGTTATATTGCTGAAACATATAGGAAACATATAGTTAAGCAAACATCTATCTTAAAAGACCCTTGCAAATAGTTAATATTTTGCTTTTTTGATTATTTGTGTACTTTATAATACCCAATGTGTTCTAATTGTTTCCTTTTGGATTTAAATGGATATATCCATCTTGTAATTGTTCTACATGAAATGTCATTGTGTCCATACACATAACCCATTTGATTGCTTACACCGTTTTCGCATGTATGTCAATAGTATGACAAGGTTGAATACAATATCTACGTAATGTTCCTCAATCATTATATGTTATGCTGATGCACGGATTTACCTATTAGTACATGATGGTGTATGTGAAACTAATCAATATATCCCTGGCTTAGAATGAGAAGGTCGTAAAAGACACATATCTATTTAAAATCTGCATCACAAGGCAATTCTTATGAGCATATTTTCATGAACATCGGAACAGGTCATTCTGACCAAACTGAAGTTGAAAAAGCTTGTTTTTCCATAGGTAAATAGTAGTTTTCAGACAGTTTTTCTACTTCTAAGCCAGCGATACAGTAATCACAATTTAGGAAAGACAAGTTCAATGATTACTCATGCCAGACAACCAGTTTTACTTGTAATGCTAGGCATGAAGTTCGAGAAAATATAACAATTGCATATCAGCTATCTATGAAACATACATGCATTTGAAACAAAATCGGATGTGATAAAACATTTTTGTACATTTAAGTAATTAGAACAACTGGTTTCTGTGACAGCATGCAAAATTTGAAAAACTCATATGATAAACATGGAGGTCATGTCACTCATTTTCTTAAGTTACATAAAAATCGGTTGCAAAACATAAATTGTATGTACAAATGTAAGTACGTGTACTTAGAAAACTCGCATGCTAATATTTAACATGAAAAAGTAAATGAACAAAAATTCCAATTACGCATGGAGCTATGAATTTTGTTCGGAGTAGTTTCATAAAAAGTCGAAAGTGGGACTACAACAGTACAGCTTGACAGTGTATGATGTCGGTATCGCTCGTGTCCAAACACATATTTATAAGGAAATGTTATTACAACACTGTCCTCGTACATTAATTATTTACACAACTGACCGTTTCGGGTATTTATTATTGCCATGGCCTCGTAACCTCGTGACCTATCTGCTAGTGTAACAATACAGTAGGTGTAAGGTACTTGATTTACAATCTTGTTCACGTATGCGTTGTAATATTATGCAATATACAGGACACGTGTGATACAATTTAATACTACATGCATGTCACGTATGTTATTATGATACATTTACAAATCCATCATGAATGAAGGACAGTTAGTTTTAAAGTTAACACACTTTTGGCATGGTACTGAGTATAACAACATGCGAAAACACCACCAATAAATAAGTATTCATGCACGTACCCTTGCCGAGTTTTTAGACATCGACCTTGGTAGCGGAGAGTCGAATATTCGAATTTCGAATGATTGTAACTCATTTTCGAGCATTATATTGTATTTGTATATGTAGACTTGTTCAGTTTTCGATTTTCAACTTATGAGTTCTTCATCTACAGAATGCTATACCAAAACCTTCGATATTTATACTGCTTAATAATAACTTGACAAAAGCTGAAACTATTCTGATTTTGCAACCTTACACTTGATAGTTACTTACAAAATTGTAAGTGAATTATCTCAAGCTTAGTATATCGTTAACCCCTCAGATTACATTACCATTACAAAGTATAGGGACAATACGTTTATCAAATAAATTAGACTTATACAGACCCTGTCATACAGTGGCGAGTTTGGTCTTCGAGTTATGTTCGAGTTCTGATGAGTTATAACTCGCCGAATAGTGCACGACTCGGCAGTCGATTTTTTAAGGCGACATTCGTTCGACATTTCTTCGACATTGACACGACATTGGTACGAGTATTTAAAATTTAACACGAGTTAAGTCGGTATATATGAGTACGACATCTCTTCGACATTTGAAGACATGTCTTCGAGAATTGTACGAGAGTGGACGAGTTTGTTCGATCTATGACGATAAACTACGAGAAACGGGCGACAATTGCGATTTATCTATAAATACAGTAGCCTTGCCATTGGGCCAGTTTTTATTCATTTTTCATGCAGAGCTATTGCACACAAATATTGCTCTTTTGGAGCATGGAAACAATGGCATTGCCTAGTTGCATCAGTACCAGGCGAAACAAGTTTACAAGTACAAACAAATATGTTCTAAATTCTTATTGGTTCATGTAAAGCATATGACAGCACGATCATTGACAGGTTTTAAATGTACTGTAATATAAACAAAGTTATGTTGATTTTAGACCAAACGAATACCTTGGTAACATGTCACCCTATGACAGAAGAATGATATGGTGTTGCAAAGCAGTCTAGAACTCGATGACATTTCAACCATGTTGCTTTTAACAGCCAACAACTCGCGGCAATGTCGTCACAAGTCGCACAAAACAATCGTATAGATGTCACAGTAATGTCGTGCGAACTCGCCGTAAGACGAGCAGATATCACACACAAGTCTACCAAACTCGTGCTTTGTCTTTTTTATTTTAAAATAATTTTTATTTGGCGACTTGCCACGACATAGGCAATCTCATTTAAATCAGACCCTTATTACGCTTCACTAATTTACGCTGATATTAGGATCTGATGGCACTATGTGTGGGGTCATGTCAGTGTGAACTTTACGTCAACCAGTCAAATCGCTGCTTTCACAATTTTAAAAGTGCAGTGAAACACAGCTGAGGCTACGTAACGTCATCGTCGCCTCCACTGAAGTGGAGGCTACTACTGTAATGCTTTTTTTTTTGTAAGCTAGAGAGGTCATTTGGAATGTAGTCAGATCTCTAACAGCGTAAAGAAAGGGAGCAAATGTTAGGGTCTGATTTTAATTAGATTGCGACATAGGAAGACATGTCTACGACACGTGTTCGAGAATGTGCGAGATTCCTTCAACATGTCCTTATCACGTGTACGAGACAAAACGTTCGGTGAGAATTTTAAACGGTTTAAAGTTCTCACCGCGTCTAGGAGAGTTATGGCGACAAAAGAACACATCACTGTGATATACTTAGGACGACATATGTACACGTTCTACATGACACCAGCTACAACTCGGCACAAATCGTAGCTCAAACTCGGCACTTTGTGACAGGGGCTTTCTAACATACTTATTTGGAACTTTTTAGTAAATATGGTTTTAATTAAAAAAACGACTTCTGTTTAGACCAGTGCTAATGTATTATAATATAAAAAGTGTTTTTGAACATGTTTTGACACATTGTTTTCAATGTGGAACGTTTTTGTAATTCCACCTTCTCGTCATTACGTGATCACGTGATATATGCGAAGAGATAAACGTACTGATAAGTAGATAAGCGTTAGGAGCAGTTCTTTGTTTTTAGATATTAAAACTTAAAACAATAATTATAATGTTTGTGACTTTAATTAGACATTTAGACAAATGAGTTAGAATTGTTTATACGCATGCAATGGGAACAGGTGTCGTTATGCATATACCAAAATAAATACCGACACATATACATGTATCTGTAAATACTAACCACGTGAACGGCAATACAACGAAGTTGTCTTTGTTGACAAGTTACCAGTACTATAACAATTGAAATAGGCCAGTCGAGAGAAAAGTGAGATAACCTATGTTTTATCGACCAAAGTACAACTCATTAGAATGATGGCCTTTGTAGACAGGTCGTGTAATAGTGGTAAATGTTCGCAGGTGGTGTTGAACACATGTATCACTGGATATAGTCTGATAAAGGTGTCATTTAGAGACTGTTATATAATAAACAGTGTTAATTTGACGACCTCCTGAACGTATCCGTATACACGGCATTATCCGACTGAATAATTCAGATCCCGATTTTTAGTAACAGCTGTTGATTCCACAACCTTCTATCCGCAAAGCCGGCATCATCCGAAATAAATCTGATCCCGATTCCGTTACTATCTATAGTAACGTGTGTTGATTCTACTACCACCTAACGGAATGCCCAATATCTACTGACATAAATGTCAATCTCCATATACCAAGTGGGGTTCGTACCCAGCACTCTATCAAGCACCTCGTGTAATTCGAATGGAAATGTTATCCTGGCGACTTCAAATATATACAAGATATCTTCGTATTTGATAAGACATGCATAGCGAAATGCGAATAAACATTAATTTCGTATATTTTGTGGTATCCGATTATCCATTCATTAACGCATACCATACTAGTATCATGTTCGGTAACTCTATTTTCTAAAATTTAACAAGACAGCAAGGGTTACCCTCCTTTGTGATAAAACATGGTTTCTTTTTTGACCAATACAGATTTTCTGTGGTTTTACGTACTAGTATGGCTATTGACCAGGTAGTTTACGTTGTTAATTAATTATCATAGCTTTATTTTCAATTTTACTAGATTTTATCCTGCGCTTTATTATCTATGTTGGAGGGTGCAAAGCGAAATTAATTTCATGAAAATATAGAAGGTGGACGAGTTGTCGATCTGCTTTAAACATATCTGTGTATTGACAGACTATTCCTTTTCATAAGTATTGATAAGTCTGCAGTATTGTTGAAAAAGAGTTGAACATATGGATGATTGTGTCCCTTTATTATATCATGTCCGAGTGTTTTACATGTAATGCTATAGATAGAAAACTGAAACACCCTGTCATGTTATTTGGTCGTGGACGCAGTCTGAGCATAAATCTTTTTTGTAGCATAGTTCAAGTAAGGGCGTGGTTTGTATGTGTGAAAGTGTGTTTTAGTTATTTGTTTCTTTCGCAGTGTGGTTTTACACTCTTTTCCATTTTAATTATGATACAAACACTGATTATAGAACAATGGCTCTTACAAAAAAGCCAGTCACAGTGATAATAAAATTAAATATAGTGTTCTTTTTCAATATACAAAACTGCCGTGTATACGTAATGTATATACTAAACAATGTGTATTTATCCCATACATCTTCGTAACAATTCTAAATATATTGTGTACACTATTTAAGCACCGTTTTATTAAGGTACTTGTTATATTAACGATCTTCAAGCGATGAGTACAGATAAAATAGTGGCCGTGTACTAAGAATTTCATGCCGAATTTGACAGACTAGCTCGTAAGTTTCTCATAAAAGGACTGCACGATAAAACAACACAGAAGCATCATATTAAACAGATACATTATCCCACTGACAGTCGATTCATCATAAAACAGGATGACCGTTTTTCATCGACTACTTTGTCCCCTGCATTAGTTTTACTAATAAAAACCAGCGCGTGAAGTGTCACCGGACGCCACTGATTGGCGGAGCCTGTAATCGGACCGAACGTACAATACCCACACTGTTGTGATATTTCGTAATATACCAGGTCCACCGTTGACGTGTGCTATTCACCATAACTAGACAACTGATAGGGACGTACGGTTGTGCATTTTCCATTGACATTTGCTTGATTTTAACTAGTTTTAAAGGACTTAAAGAACAAAGATACTCAAGTATGAAGATTGCAATTCTATTTTGTTTGGCTTGTGTAGTTGTGGGATGCTACTCCCAAGGAGCGAGTGGAATGGCTGGTATGTCTAGAGGACGTACAGGAGCCAGCGGAGGATCAGATGCCGCTAGAGCTATGCTGATGAGTAGAATGATGCAACGAGGAGGTATGCGTGGTAATAACCCACTCATGTCTATGCTCTTCATGAGAGGTATGTTCCACTTTCTGATTTTGAGTATTTAGCTTTTTCAAGTCTGTTCTTTGATTTAACGTGAATATACATAGGCCGACTGTATAACTTCAACCCAATGGGTTTCGAAAAAATCCTTTAGCAATATGTTACGCTTTTGTCTACACATTCGGACCTGACAAGGACTACGAATTAATATATTCGAATGGTGTATTGGAATTACATAAAAAAGGGTTTAAGTTTTGTCAAAAAAATCGGCAAAATATGGCCAATTTACAACACATAAGAAATGCCAACTGATTATAAGTTTACAACATACAAATACAGGCAATGACCACAGAACGTCTTAATAGGTTAACATTGTAAATAGACAAGTTTAGCTCCATTTTCATGTTATTAGTGTTGTTCTATTACTTAATACATGCAGTTTTATCTGATTGACGTATTCTACGGTCTAGTAATATTAAACTTAAATACGTAAGGCAAAATTATAAGGACGGCAACACATCATGGCGTGATATTCAGATTCTATCAAGGTAGCATTGCATAGCTTACATTTACAGAAATGAGAAATATCATAATATTATAGAGGCAAGAGACCTGGAGCGGGACAAGTTGTTTTATTTAGAATAAAAACGTTTATTTGTGTTAAAATTTGTTGATTTCATCACGACTTATTATAAGTATTTCATGTGCAATTACAGCTTTTAACTACATTTTAACGTTCGTCAAATATGACAAATATATCAGAATAACAACGACGTGAAATTGGATGAAAAAATAAACATTTTGTGACGTCCAAAATCTTTTATTTTCCCCGTTTTATGTTCATCCGTATTCTCAAATTCATGTTTATTGTCTTAGCCCAGTTATTTAGCTGTTTTTTTTCTGAAATCTTCAATACAACAGTTGACCTACTGAAGGAATTCATTATCAAAATATACAATTTATCTTTTCGCAGGTAGCTGTAAGCATCTTTATTTTCTTTCGGAAGAACACGCGCAGTTCAGCACAAGATATTTTGAGCGCTGCACCAACTGTGAGAGCCGGTCGGCATTAATTTCATCTATGAAATGGCCGACGTGGTATAACTATTTTAAAAACGCGTTTGTTACTTAACTAAGTGTTCTGTTTTTATTTTTTCAGAGAGTGGTATGGAACCAATGGAAATGCTCATGTGCTCAAGAATACCAGGCTTGTGCTCAATGATGATGTTCCAATAAATCGTCACATCACCGGAAGTGATGTCATTGAAACAGAATCGGACAGGTCGCGGCGGATGCACTATTCAACCGATATTGCCATATTATATGATGTACTTAACTCGAGCAGATAATGTCATAATTAAAGAAATCACAGTTCATCGGAGTTCAACAAAATATCTCGTGTAAAATTTCAAAAAAAAACTTTCGTTAGAAGGGATTGAGGGTCGCGAAAATAGGTGAAATTACAAAATGACTAAAAATTTATTCTGCTAGTAACAGAGTGGACATTGATGATGAGTCTGTGGATTTTTGCTGCTTTAAAAAAATTCTTCTCGGGGATATGTGTGTGAGTCTTGTTATGTTTTGTGAATTTTGTTCCTTTATGTTTTGTATACGGTTAGACACGTTTGTTATATAAAAACCCAGCCACATTGAATCCTGCAATTGCATAGAACTTGTTACACGTCTTACGCATACTTATATTTAGTCCTTGTCTATCTTAGTATTCATACTTAGATTTTTATCACTTTGATGCAAATTTTCTGTTGACTTATATGCGCATATATCTAAAATATTCGAATACCGGCGTAGTCGTAGCTGGTAAAATAAGAATCTTCAAACAAACAATTACGAGGAAAGAATAACTACGTCGATAACTGTTGTACATGTATAGTATTGTAAATTTGTAATTGTTACAAAATAAAATCCACAAAAATATGTGATAGTTGTATTTAATGCATTTGTTCATCTCATATTGAAAGGCGAAAGAAACGCATCTTTTACATTTTGTTGTTTTTGCATTGACATGAGGGCGTACAGTTTCTTGCATGGTATTTGCCACCGTATAATTTATAATGTATTGTCAAGTCAGGATAAGAATCCAGTGACGAAACGGTCGAGTCCACTATAACGGTGTAAAACCAATTATAAAGACTTATACTGTACAAACAACTATAATTTCAATGCTAAACTAACATACTTAACCTCGCTCTACCTGTTAAGATAATGGTTGTGATTTTTTGCGTACACATAAACTGCAACGTCACTGTCACAATATCCTAACTGGACTATAGTATAATACAGTTTTATTGACCTGTCACAAATACATAATTACACAGTTTGTGCATACTACAAGCCATCTCAAGACAGGTAAGGATTGCCTGTATGTATAGTGCGCAGCTACCTGTATGTATAGTGCGCAGCTCTCATGCTTAGTGTGACAGGTAAAACATGCACTATACTCGAAAGTGAAAGAAATGCTTATTGTCAAATGTTGATGTTTGGTATCGTTATTTGAACGCCTGGCTTAATGCATGGTATTTGTTCCCGCAATTGTTAATGTGGTATGTAGTCAGTGAAAACGAAATACGATTTTTTCATAACTTTAATTACACCAGAGGTTTTGTAAATGTACTATTCTTTTAAAGCGGACAAAAACGTTTCCACTTTACATTTTGAAGCAGAGTTTTTGTATGCGTCTCTTTTGCTAATTAGCTTACACGCTGTTGCGACAATGGTACACCTGTATACGAGCGTATAAATTCATACATAGGGAATAAACGTAGACTATATCCACATGTAAACTACGACACTATCCCCGTGTTGCTAGTTAGTCCTTTACTACATACATGTATATACTAAAACATATTTACAGACAATATATTATCTATCAGAGACTGGTCGAGTTGTGCATACCATCTCTATAGTTGTTGATGAAGTCCATCTATATAAACTGACGATATATGGAAAGGTGTCAACATGGAGTAAAGGGTTGATTGACCTTTTTGTATGCAGTTCTAGCTCTTCACCATACTCTGTTACATATACTCAATGCTGACGAGGCAGTTCGTTCCAGATATAACAGTAACATTAAATTATGTTGACATGAACAAAACATTTGTTACCGAACCTCCGAATCGGACAATTTAAACTTCGGGCTGGTATTCACAAAACATAAAGGTTGAAAACTTGAATATGTTGACGTAGGTTAAATGATTTTGGACTGCGCATATTACCAACAAATTGAAAACATGACCATTTTTTCTAAGTGATTTTAAAAGCTCGTAACATAATGCTCGTAAACGGCGTAAAATACTGATAATATTGATTGCCTTGTTTAGTTGATACACTTAAGAAACTGTTAAGGTGTTAAGAACATTTTTATTTAGTTTTTTTTTTACTTTTAAAATGCTTTGTGAATACCACTACATAGCTTATATCAGTTACTTTTTCTTCATTTTTTCATTAAAGTCAGACCACGACGCTTATCTTGGATCACAATTATTCCGGCGACTTATAACTTGCCCAGTTGTGGTGATTTCTCATAAAACTGAACCTGGCTAAGATAAAGGTATAAACGTATACACTGACAACTCTGGTCATAAGCACAAACAATAAACTGTCAAGACTGGACAGTCATTTATATCATGTTTTGACAGAACTGACATTATCCCAAAATGTGCACAATTGAGCATTTGTGGTGGTCAGTACGATTTATACGTCCGTCGAGATTTATCATAAATATGTGACCCGTTCAGCGGAACCTTGAGGAATACGTGAAATAACATATTATGACAGGGACTCTTGTATAGAAACCTAGTCGGCCACAAATAGGCCAAAGCTATGATTGGTACTACTCTATAAAACCTACATAAGGGACAAAACAATTTACTAAGCACAATATGCTGGTATTATCATATTGTATACATGTACATGTATTTTATTATCATATAAAATAACGAATTGTGACCAATGGTCGGTTAGAAATTGAGTAATACTAGTACATGTATACACATTAATTAAGGGCACGCCAGATGGTTTCTTGCCTGTTTTCGTTCATTGTCCCCTTTTCATCGGTTTACAGTTCATATTGCCCGTACTAAAACTAACTTGTTCATTAGCTAGCCACCGACAACTTCTTATGTTGGTAGAAGACAGTACTTACTTTCAAAATCTCGTGGCTCCTAGTCGGATCGTAAGATCGCCACAAGATGCATCCATCCAGCTCTGTTTTTGGGTTTGGCGTCTGGGGCCGGGATTACAACGAATACTTGCACTCAACACTCATGGTAAAAACAACATCCAACGAACCAATAACATAAATGTTTACTATAGTCCAGTCAGGGAAAGAATAGAGTGACGCAACGGGCGGGTCCACTATTACGTTGTAAAACCAATATTAAGGCTTTAACAGACAGCCATAATTTCTTCAGAAGAAGAAATCCGGAAACTGATAAATAGATCACCTAGTAAATCATGTGAGCTTGACCCAATCCCAACATGGTTGTTGAAGGATTGTTTAAATGAACTACTGCCAATATTAACACGTCTATTCAATGCATCACTTGAAAATGCTTATGTACCCACGGCTTTTAATAGCTCCAGAATAAGACCACTGATAAAGAAGCCAGGCCTTGATAAAAATGTAATGAAAAATTACAGACCGGTGTCAAACTTACCTTGGCTTATTTCCAAAGTTCTTGAGAAGGTAGTCGATGCTCAACTAGACGAGCACTTAACACTGTATAATCTCCACGAAGAACGCCAGTCAGCATATAGAAAATTCCATTCTACCGAAACTGCTTTACTTCGTGTGCAAAATGACATCCTTTGTTCTCTAGACCAGAATAAAGCTACTGTCCTCGTCATTCTGGACTTATCCGCAGCATTTGACACCATTGATCACACCACCCCCCTACGCCGACTTGAAGATCATTTTGGTATAGCAGGCAAACCATTGGAGTGGATGAAATCCTATCTGTGTGACTGTTACCAGACTGTTTGTATTGATGGCGAACTTTCGAAACCAGTACTGATGAATTATAGCGTACCTCAGGGTTCTGTGCTTGGTCCGAAAAACTACATTATGTATACAAAACCAGTGGGTGCAATCTGGAGAAAGCATCAACTGCAACATCATTTATACGCTGATGATTCCCAGTTGTATATGGCATTCAAACCGAAGGATTGCGTTACACGCGATGAGACACTGCAACGAATTGAAGCATGTCTAAAGGATATCTTGCTCTGGAAGAAGGACAATTTGTTGAAACTTAATGCAGACAAAACAGAGGTAATCCATTTTGTACCAAAACGGAATACCAGTGCTTCCGAGAATATCACGGTGAAAGTTGGTGAAGCTGTGATCAGAACATCATCTGTGGTGAGAAACCTCGGTGCCATGTTGGATTCACACCTGAACATGGATAAACATGTAAACTCTGTCTCCAGTTCTTGTTTCATGCAGATCCGACAAATAGGTCAAATCAGAAAATATTTGACCGTTGATGCAACAAAATCCCTCATAAATTCTTTAGTAACATCAAGACTGGATTATTGCAACTCATTACTGTGCGGCTCCCCAAAAAACATTCTGAACAAACTACAAAATATCCAAAATACAGCTGCCCGCCTCATCGCACGGATACCGCGATACAATCACATCACTCCTGTGCTGAAGGATCTTCACTGGTTACCTGTACAATACAGAGTAGAGTACAAGGTCTTGACTCATGTCTACAAAGCACTACATGGAAAGTCCCCAGGCTACATCAGAAGTATGTTGGAAATATATACTCCACAAAGACAGCTTAGGTCACAAAATGACTCTATTCTTTTCGTTGTGCCGAGGATGAGGACTGTCTCGTATGGTGATCGATGTTTCATGGCAGCAGCACCCAAGCTCTGGAATGCACTGCCAACAGCACTCAGAGATAGTAAAACACTACCGTCATCCAAGAAAGCGCTAAAAACGCACTGTTTTACAAAAGCGTACTCTGGCTGATTATTAGTTTGACTTCTTAAGTCTCTTCTAAAATGTAGTACATTTATACCTTTGGAGACGGTTTCTCGTAGCAATGGTATGTGACGCTGTTCTTGAAAAATAAGTACAGTAGTAAACAGTCTCTTAAGTTGTATATGTGGTGCATAATCTCGTCGTAAAAGAGAGATTGTTCAGTGAGATGTGTTGACTCATTGGACTAACTTTAATGCATAACATATCCGGGAGTGGCCATACGATGGACCCGGCGCACTGCGCACCGGAAATAAGTCATACAAATGTCTTGAATTGTGATCAAACACCAGCGGTGTCATTGTCAGTAATTTGAGGAATTTCCTTTTCATCAGGAAATCTCCTTTTTCATTGGGGGTCGCCTGTCTCCTTAAAGGAAGTATCACTATTCCTTTGGAGTCAGTTTCTCGTGGCAGTGGTATGTGACGCTGCTCTTGAAACACCCATTTTTAGGGGGTAATTGAGGGGGGGGGGGTTCTTTGTGTCATTTGTATAATATTTTCATGTATATACACTTTCTCTGCATATATTGTTGCAGATTTACGAAATAGAAGTATTATTATGTTTTAATTACAAGTTGTCCGCTGAAAATTCATATTTTTTATCCTTCAACTTTAATATACTGTATATATATGTGTATGCGTGTGTATGTATATGTATATGAGTGTGTGTGTGTGTGTGTGTATATATACATATATATGTATGTGTGTATATATATGTATGTGTGTGTGTATGTATATATGGGTGTATGTGTGTGTATGTGTATGTATGTGTATATATATGTAATTGTACAGCACTTGTAATTACATGATAAAAGTGCTATATAAATATGGTATAATAATAATAATAATAATAATAATAATTTCAATGCTAAACTAACAAACTATATTCGCACTACCTATTCAGACAATGGTTGTAATCTTCTGTGTACACATAAACGGCTACGTCACTGTCACTAGATCCTAACTGGATTATAATTGTGTTAGTAGGTGTTGCGTAGTGGTACGCTTAGAACAATGGGGTAGGGTCTCTGATCACATGACATTACGACGAAATCCACAATAATACCAGAAGATCATGTATATTTCTTACACGAGGTTCAATATTAGACCGGAGATGGTTAGGCCTTTCGCTTGTCAATGGATAACAATACAATATTTATTTTAAGTCGGATACATGTACAACAAGGAAACATTAGCTATGTATAGCTATTGTCCGATAGCACCAGCAGCCATTCACGAAGAGCATTAAATATATGTGTAACTATTTTTTCTTTCGTCTGAGACACTTGGAAGTGCATTTTCATTCAGTTTTTCCTCCCAGAATGGCCAATTATCTCCGACTTCAAGGGAAGAGACATGTTACAATGTGCAAAAACATAGAACTTTCTTTCAGAATATGATCACTGGTTCTTAACTTACACAGTCACACCAGCGTTGATGATCACTTTGCCTCCGTAGCTCAGTGGTTAGCGCGCTTGACGTCTACTCTGGCGATCCGACTGACAAATGAAGGCTATGCTCGGCCCTGCTTAAACACGAACTACGCAGATTACAAAATCTCTCTCCACGGACCATCATTGTTAACTCCAATCAATGGTATTTGACCTGTTCAAAGAGACAAAAAGCAAAATACTGATCAATAAATGAATAAGTATAATCTAAATGCAAAAATACAATCACGATTTTGAAGTCAGCAAAAAACTCAATATAGCAAAATAACGATTAAAAATCAATGAGTATAATCTGAAAGCAAAAGCGGAAATAAAATCACGATTTCGAAGAAGATTACAATGTCTATGATTATATTTCAATTTTAGAAAGGTAACGCTATCATAGAGAGGTGACCTAATTTCAATGTGTAGTGATAAGTATGGAATCATGTGTCACAGACCTCCTTTGACCGAAGGCCACGTTTACATGATCAAAATATTTGGAAATACATGTACTACAAGATGGAATTTGTTGGCCAAGTGCTCAAACGTAGGTTAATATTTTATTTGTTATACAAACATATATTACAAGGGTACGTATCAGTAAGTCTGACAACTAGGGTTGTTTACCAACAGTCTATTTAAGAATTGGACTAGTATTACATAACTTAAGTTGTGCGTCACAAACTTGTCTAGACTTACATTTGGTTAATGTGTCTTAGGTTTGGATTGGAAAAATTGTTTCTGTAAGTTAATAGTTTTTTCGTAGATAATGCCTTACTTATACGTATATTATACTTGTATGCTAACTTTAAATGGCAATGCTCACATATATGGTTTTGAAATGGACATGTTCCCGACAGATTCTATATAAAAATAACGTGACCGCCATTCTTCTTCTTTTTTTGGAGGGGGGGGGGGGTGACAAAGTCGCTCACACACAGGAATTTTGGTCGACCATTGTTACACCTTACTGTTAGTGTAATATTCAGATGTTTTGATACTGCTTGTTTGTTTATTTGCGTTTCAATGAGACAGTCCGTGTATTCCTGTAGGATTAGGCAATGACCACCGACTTCGTGGAAAGCTATATTTGTGTGATACAAGTACAAGGAATCCAAGTGCGCTACTCTAGCTCTTTGTGACTATACTGCTTTAACGTTTATGGTGTCTGGTGGTAAGCACCAGTATTCACGTGACTTCATCTGGTGCTACCAACTAGATGTAGTGATTTTTTAATTGTGTACATCAAACATTGAAAGTGTTTCAGAAATGACCGAGTGTTCCGTCATGATCCACAGTCAACTCAGTCTTTAAAACTGCTTAAATCATGTGTTGCTACGTTCATTGGTTACTACATTGCAGTTTGTGTTTGGATGCTCTTGGCAGATGTTGTAACAAGTTCTGAGGGCTCTTGTCAGGATGTGGATCATATGGGATGTATCGCTATGTCAAAACAAAACCCACTTATGTGTCAGGATGACACACTTGCTCATGCTGTATGTCCTAAGTTATGCCACAACTGCCGTATGTATATTAAATCTGCATCCGAAATACGTTAGAGACTATGTGTTAAATTACAGTAATTATAAACTTCCCTTTGTGTGTGTTTCAATGGTATTGGGACACACCCCCTGTCGTTGACTGACTCTGTTGTCTTTAGTTTTAAAAAGTTCCTGTACATAGGTGTATGCTTGCTTGTTTTGGGTCTGTCATTTCGCTTGCATTGTATAAATTGTCGTCTAGTACCGAGAATTAAGTACTAGTTACTAATACTTTCGGACCAAGATGCCATTGTCTAAAAGGTTGTTCATATAAAATACGATGTGAGCACAAAACGTTCGAAGACGTGTTTCCAATTGATAAGCTATCCGATCACACAACTAAATGGTTTTACTGTATATAATATTGCAAAATACATTATATGCAACTCTGCCTAAGCCGGTCCAACGCTCGATTGTAAAAAGATGAGAGTTGGTAGTGAGGCTAGCAACTCCACCCGGTGAAACAAACCAACGCTACAAAAACGCCAACATGGAATCTAGACTCTTACGTCTTGGAAGAGGAAGGATCTTCGACTTCTCGAAGTGCAATACTCCCCATTATACGCCTTACTTAGGGATTTTATACCATTCTCTGACCATGTTTGATTTCCTTGAGTTTAATTTCCTTGTTCACATGGTGTTCATTGTAACAGCTTAATCATGTTATAGTACCTTTTTATTGAAGATAGTACATAAATCTGTCTAATGTTGCAATGAACGATATACTAGTATAAGTAAATGTATGGACAGTTTGAGAACACACGGAAATATGTGTTTGCATTTCCGTTTATCGCTCATTACTATATTGTCTGCATGAACTTACGTGTATATACGGTTCCTAAAGTTAATATCTCATATTATTCTGTAAACCTTCAAACTCCATTCAGTACCATAGTATTATCTCCCCTTTGGAGTACATTATTTACCTCCTTTACTTACGTCACGTGATCCAAACGGCCATTGCAGCGTTACTTACTTAGTCATCTTTGCCTCAAGGGTGACTTGGGACATCTACTACTCTCCGTCATCCGGGTCTGTCTTGTACTGTCGTATTTGCTTTGTACTCAATGACATGGAGATGGTATAAGTATTCAGTTCTTTATCCATTGTTCTACTCCGTGTCAGGACATGCATTCCTTTCTTCCTAGCCCATTAAGGGTTCCCGTCAAGAGAATGTTGGACACTGCAAGGGTTGCCGCTGTTTTTGGCCTATAATTGTATCGTCATTTCCACTTTAAAGGCAAATAGTCCAGGCATGTATTGACTGTGGTCCAGTGCGACCCAATGTTCGGGTATATAGCTATGGCATGTACTGTCGTACTGTGAATATAGCTGTGGCTTGTACTGTTGTACTGTGAATATAGCTGTGACATGTACTGTTGTATTGTGAATATAGCTATGACATGTACTGTTGTATTGTGAATATAGCTGTGGCTTGTACTGTTGTACTGTGAATATAGCTGTGGCTTGTACTTTTGTATTGTGAATTTAGCTGTGACATGTACTGTTGTATTATGAGTATAGCTGTGACATGTACTGTTGTATTGTGAGTATAGCTGTGGCATGTACTGTTGTATTGTGAATATAGCTATGGCATGTACTGTTGTATTGTGAATATAGCTGTGACATGTACTGCTGTATTGTGAATATAGCTGTGACATGTACTGCTGTATTGTGAATATAGCTGTGACATGTACTGTTGTACTGCGAATATAGCTGTGACATGTACTGTTGTATTGTGAATATAGCTGTGGCTTGTACTGTTGTACTGTGAATATAGCTGTGGCTTGTACTTTTGTATTGTGAATATAGCTGTGACATGTACTGTTGTATTGTGAGTATAGCTGTGATATGTACTGTTGTATTGTGAATATAGCTGTGACTTGTACTGTTGTACTGTGAATATAGCTGTGGCTTGTACTTTTGTATTGTGAATATAGCTGTGACATGTACTGTTGTATTGTGAGTATAGCTGTGATATGTACTGTTGTATTGTGAATATAGCTGTGACATGTACTGTTGTATTGTGAATATAGCTGTGACATGTACTGTTGTATTGTGAATATAGCTGTGACATGTACTGTTGTACTGTGAATATAGCTGTGACATGTACTGTTGTATTGTGAATATAGCTTTGACATGTACTGTTGTATTGTGAATATAGCTGTGGCATGCACTGTTGTATAGTGAATATAGCTGTGACATGTACTGTTGTATTGTGAATATAGCTGTGGCATGTATTGTTGTATTGTGAATATAGCTGTGGCTTGTATTGTTGTATTGTGAATATAGCTGTGACATGTACTGTTGTATTGTGAATATAGCTGTGGCTTGTATTGTTGTATTGTGAATATAGCTGTGGCTTGTACTGTTGTATTGTGAATATAGCTGTGGCTTGTACTGTTGTATTGTGAATATAGCTGTGGCTTGTACTGTTGTATTGTGAATATAGCTGTGACTTGTACTGTTGTATTGTGAATATAGCTGTGACATTTACTGTTGTATTGTGAATATAGCTGTGGCTTGTACTGTTGTATAGTGAATATAGCTGTGACATGTACTGTTGTATTGTGAATATAGCTGTGACATTTACTGTTGTATTGTGAATATTGCTGGTTATATGATATTATAATCTTACATTATTTCAGCATTAACCTGCTACAGTTGTAAGACAAATACTATTGACGTCACATCTTGTAATACAATAACATGCAGCAAGAATCAGGTAAGACAATACATGATTATTATAATTAAGTTGCAAGACGATAATGTCAACATTATTGTTGTTTAAAATTCATATGCGTTTCCGGTTCGGTACATTCAGTTAAATATATCGATTGCAGTATATGTTCTGATAAGAGCGGCATATGTGTGTGGAAATTACGATGTACAAAATCAATATTTTGAGAAAAGAAGAAAAAACTGTCTAAAAACCACTTTTTACTTATGGAAAAACAAGCTTTTCAACTTCGGTTTGGTCAACATGAAAATAGGCTGATCAGAAGCGCCTTGAGATGCAGATTGCAATATGTATGAGACTTAAAAGGTCGTAAGTTCTAATTCTAAGCATGCGATATGTAGAATTGAATATTAAAGTTTTTGCAGTAAAGAAGTAGAAAATGTTGTTAAGTTGTAGATGATGTTGAAAGTTAAACTTGACAAAAGGTTCGTGTTTGTTATATGTACTGGTGGGATATTATGTACGTTTTGCTTGTATGTCATCTGTTTGCCGTATCTGTCAGCAACATAATTATTTTGCAAAAAGCAAAAATTGAAAGCATTTAACTCTAAAGCACATGATGTTATAAACAAACTAACAAAACAAACATAAATTATATTAGAAATGCATCCGTATGTATTGTATTGTAGAAATGCATGACAAAATCAGAAGGTGTAACTGGACCATTTAATTTAGGATGTGCCGACGACACGGTAAGACGAAATGCAATTAATTGTATAAACTTTCAACAATTCTACAATAGGGCGTGTAACAAAGCCTTGGTCGACATTCCGGGACCTGTCAGTTCGACAGACTGTTACTGACAGGTTTTGTTGGATGAAACACATTTTAAATAAAATAGCACTCGATCGCCTCTGTTTTAGTAGCCGACTAAAATGGCCACATTGTTTCATAATTGCACTACTAGTATCTATGCCAATATACAAGCATAAGATATGAGCCAGTCTCCAGGAAAACCTGCTATATTGACATTATGTAATTACTGCATGTAACAAGCTTTCAAAAAAGCTTTCAAATAAGAAAAAATGACATATCAATAGATTCAATTTTAAGTCATTTATCCATATATTACCACAGACACTTGGGTCTGGACCACGCCCCCCTCCCGCTACGCGCCTGAAAATATTTTTAATAATTATTATAAAAGAAGAAGTTTATTTCAAATTCAATATTTATTATATATCCAGACCCACTTAGTAATCACACAAACATTTGTTGGATGTATTTGATATTAATACAAAAATCTACGTAATTCCTCTACTGCTTAAATAACATGAGTTATTTAGTTAGAGATCGAGGCATTTACGAATATTTTTTATTTGTCCCGGATAGGTTTAATAATGTTTGTGTGATTAATGTATGGGTCTGGGTATACAATGTTGATGATAAAAATATATCCAGGTGCGTAGCTGGGAGGGGGCGGGGTCCAGACCCCAAGTGTCTGTGTATATTACTATATCTTAGCTTGAAAATGTCTTATGAATAATGTCGAAATCATTTACTTCGTTGTTATGGTGACCAATTTCAGAAAAGTACTCTGATTGAGAAAAACGAGGAGTTAGTTGTTTAAAACAGTAGAGTATTTCTCTAAATGTGAATATTTAGAATTTGGATGTACATGTATATTTTAAAACTTAAAAAATCATTTTACCATCGTATAAGCACACTGAGTATTCAAGATGTGTGCATTTCGCAGTCATGTCACATGCGATGCTGTTTTGTCTGTTTAAGTCCTGTTTAATGTTGGTAGCAGATTGAAAACTGTCAATGTCACCAGACTTACACAGATTTTGAAGTCATAGAGCATCCCGCCGAAGAGTGCTTAGATATCCGTACTTGTCAATTCATCCATGTCATTGAATACGGTCCTATACACAATATTCGGAGAAGTTGTCAGTTTAGTTTAAACTGATTTATTAAAGTCGATTGTGAAATTAGTTTTTCTAACTTATATTGATCATTCTACACATCTCATTCCTGATGTTATCCATAGGCATGTGGGTATGAGATAAGAGAAGCTAGTTTTCCATTTATGCTGAGCGTCTAGCAAGGGAATTTCTGGTACCATTTTTATCTCGTCTTTGGTGTGACACGGCCTGGGGTAAGTATTTGATGGTCATACACAATTTCCAGGAAAAGTGATTTCGTTGTATATGACCGGTAAACTTGGAAACACTGAGGCTTGGTTTTTTTATACAGATATTCGGATATCCGTTCGGATAGCGACCGGATATCCGGATACCAATTTTGGTAACCGTTACCATTATTACTTCGAACCAATTGTATTGTATTTCAGACGTGTCACTCTGGTAGCCATGTGTCATCTGGTTCAGGTAGCACTAAATGTTGTAATAATGACTTGTGTAACATTCCAACAATACCGACCACGACAATGGCAACAACTCAAGCAATGCCCATAGGTATGTTTCATACTTCTTATTTCAAAATCTCAGCAAAAATGAAAACTTGCAATCTGCTTCATTTTGTGGTTCCACTACTAGTATATCATTATAAGAACCCAGTAAAATGTGAACTAAACATCCGAGTTGTGCGTTACGAAGAATGATGCTATAATGGATGTTAATGTGTAGATTTACTTATGGATGATTAATTATAATCGAAGCTTCTACTTTCGCCAGCTTGGACTTGGGCAGATCTTTACTTCTTTAGTTGGGCAGTGTGCCTTGTATGTGTTTTATGTTTTCTGTGATCGGTTGGTTCATTTGGACATTGTGCTCGGCTGGTTAAGTCGAGTGCTACCTTCCCTGTCTGAAATAATATGATACTTTTAACAACACAGGGGCGAAGCCATTATGTTGCAGCATACCGTTTAAAGTTAAATGTCATGTATTTACCAATCCGTGTATCATACACATGTAATCAAACATGAAGGATGTAAAAAAGTAGGGCTGAACTACTGTAATAATAGAAAGGTTATAAGTTTCCACAAATGGATTGATCAAAAGTGTTCAGATCTCCATATTCGTATTTTGACCGGGGCCACTTTTTTTTGCAGAACTACACGTAACAAATCTTTAAAGTATGAATGCCTTTCGTGCTCATCATTTTCTCCATTTTCTCTCAATGTTCGATTTCTTATTATTGATTGGCATGCCAAGTGTATCAAAAGTCAAACTTTTGCACGTTAACATTAGTGACATTCGTAACATAAATGATACAATATTATACGACATGAATATGGAAATATTTAACTTTAAATTTGACATTCCATTACATAGTAAACAAGAGGCGAACAAGTTTTCATTTTTGTTGAGTATGGATATAGCAATGATGGTAATACATGTAGTTGAAAACAATGTCATGATTATGATATAGTATCCGTTGAACTTTTTGTCTCTGGATAGTCATCCACGTATCTTAGGGTTCTCAAACCTTTAAAGAGGGTCAAAACACTGTTTTGTTTTTGATTTTAATTGTTATGGCTAACTTACTTCCGTAAAGCGGGTTATTCTGCGAAGTTTTGGTCTTGTCGTTTTAGCGGTTTGAGACTGTCCCGCAAAATATCCGCTGTACGGTATTACCCTTGACAGATATGTTTTAAAGCTTTTCAACCATATTTTTGTCACATCTGTGTGTTTGCCTATTTCCAGGTTAACACTTTGTCAAAAATAATAACGTTTTGTATCTTCGCGTCAAAGGTTGAAATAAGACATTTGAGAACTTTCTAGACTAATTCTTGCCAAAGAATCATTTCTAGCTAGGATAGAACATTTGGTTACCAAAACATAACCAGTAACGTGGTATTGGATGTGTCGTGCGGCGTAGATCAAAGACAATGATTGGTGCAGAGTTACAATAGTTTGACTTAAAGTGCGAAACGTTCGGATATTTTCCAGAATCTTTTTTGAACGAAACCTAAGATATTAGGTTTTGACTATCCAGAGAAGATTTTCTAACTTGGTATACGTTCCGTATCCATTGCTATGCCACCAAACAATTACGCAGTTTTACAAACTAATATAATATTCCACTGGAGATTGTCATGATTTCTCTCCCTTTGATTATACATAGAATACGTAGTACGAGTTATTTCCCTTTTTGTATATATATTCATTGTACATACTCACGATTTATCTCCCTTTGTCGAAACTTATCATTCTGTAATCATGATTAAACGTCATTGTCTATTCAAGAAGTATATCGTTCTCTACCTTTGTATAGCACTTCTAAAATACCTAATTAACTATATCTTGTCTTTAACCCCTTTGTTCATACATCGAGGTACTGTTAGATCATAGCACTCATGGAAATAGTACAATTACGTTCAAATTTAAATTCTTCATTATTATTTTACTACTACGGATTGTGATAAGGTGATCAGCAGTTGAATATTTTATCAAAGCACTCACGAAATATTGACCTTACGTTCCCAATTTGTAGATGTAACATCATTATAAAATATCTTATTATGAACGTAAGGTGAATATTCCGTAAGTGCTTTGATAAAACAGTAACCAACAGTACACTCGTACATACCGAGTTATCTCCCTTGTGGTATACACACGGACACATGACACTCTCCAGTGGTTTTTTCTACATAAAAGTCGTGAGTTCAGGATAGGTTATTATGAGGAAATCTGACATTACGTTTCGATACAGTCATTCCTTATCATCATAGTTGCGAATAAATTTACAAAGTCAGAGTGGACAGGATGCGCGAAGCTAACATGACTGAAAGGTTAAGATCGCAAACCAAATATAAATTTCTTGAATCTGTACATTTTTCAGACGAATGATGGATAGAGCAAGGTTTTACATGTCATTGTTCAAAATGTTCGTTCACTGTATGAATCGCGTTTGTTTAACGTTAATTGTTGATAACCTCCCCTGAACGTCCGACTTTTATAATTTATAATGTGTATATAGTAACGGTTCTCTCCAACTAGAGCACTATAGGGCTGTTTCATTGAGCAGATTGTGGTCTGGTTCCAGTCCCCAATTCTACAGTACTATTACTGTGCTACTACTGTAACATTGAGTCGAAAACCAGACTATAACATGGTCCATAAAACAGCCCAGTCGAAAAGACCAACGCTAACTGCTGTTTGTATATTGGATGGAGAATTTGACGTGATCCTCACCTTTATGCATGAATATATTGCCAGGTTTTTTTGTAAATCGTGCAATATCGGTCCTTTTGATTTTTGATTCCTTGTGTTTGCATTACACATCTAGTGCTTCGTGATACTGCCCGCTTGTGAAAGCATACGAGCGGGGTTATTGACATAGAAATATATCAGTTGTTAAATTATTATTATATAAGGTTGAGGATCAGGTCAAATTTCCCGTACTATACGTGTGAAGTGGAGATGTTTGCACAGTCAATATAAAAATAATCTGGCGATAGCTGCATACTATAGATTAGCCTTCTTCAAAAAGCTGAGGATTACTTAAAAAATAATGAATATGTACATGTGTTTTATCGTATAATAAAGCACATTCATGAGTTCGGATGCGTATTTATTATATCACGAATGTGTAGCACGAGTGATGTAATGTACCCATCCGAACAAGTGACTGTGCTTTATCAGGTACATATTCATTATTCCGATTCTAACATATTTGACATATCAATACATATAACCGCTGCACTATTTTCTTTCTCAGAACGCTATGAAGTTATTTATTCGTAGCTGTGTTTTATCGGTAATTCATGCACATCTCGGTATCCTCTATGTTTGTATAGGTGAAAGCATTGGCTGCGTTGAAATCATCTATATTGTGCAGCTACCGTGTAATTATGTTTTAATTTTGACAAGCAAAAAACTTCTTCACACCATCCCGACGCATATATGAAATGTTATAGTACTATTTTAAGAAGTAGACCAACTACACAGCCTGTATGAAGATATACGTACTACTGTCCTGTCAGGATAAAAATAGAGTGACGCAGCGGTCGAGTTAACTATCACGGTGTAAAACCAATTATAAAGGTTGATACAGACAGCTATAATTTTAATGCTAAACTAACATACTTTATTCACTCTACATGTTCAGACAATGATTGTAATCTTTTGCGTATATATAAACAACTACGTCACTCTTACACTATCCTAATTGGACTGTAGTGTATCAAACTCGCCATAATATACGTCGTTTTGCGCACCTACGCTGCCTAGCGATGCATTTTTCGGAAACTCGAGGTAATTTGCCGTGTTACAGACCCTACTCCTGGACGGGGTTAATGGTGATACCGGCGATCAACGCGTGTTATTCGCGTCCTGAACAACGTCGAAAAGCCTTACAATCTAGCTCCCACATCTATGGAAAGCGACGGTTGAGCAATACAGTCCCAACATACAGCAATCGAGTTCCGACAATCATCGAGACTACGTGGTAAATGTATTACATGCTATTTTCAAGAAGTCGAAAGAATGAGGAATTCTTCATCAAACGGAAAAAAGGTCGGAATTTTCGGCGATTTAGGACAAAATCAACTGCCGATGTACCTTCCTTTAAACAGGATTATAATTAATCAAAACAGCCGTTGATAGCTTACCGTTCTCTTCCGTGATTATATCATGTAAAATGTAGGTGAGTATGCACATGTATATGCCTCTGATGAATGAACACTATTGTAAACATTACATACACATTACATTTTCAGTTTGAATATGTTTGTACATTATTTTGTACACATTATTTCTTTGTTTATGGGGGAGGGGGGGGGGGGTGATACGCCGGATTAGACGGCAAGTGAGCTACTGACTACTGAGGCCACAAATTGGTTTCCGGTTGTACACCTTTTGTATGTGTTTATGCTAAGTCGATCGAAACAAGTTCTCACAACTGCATTTAGTATCAATCACTCTCGACACCTCATGTCTGATGGTATCCATCGCTTCGAAAGTATGAGTGAAGAGAAGTAAGATTTCTCTTTTTTATGCGAAGTATCAAGCAACTGAAACATTCGCACCATAATTATTTCGTCCTGAGTACGACCCTGCCTCTGAGCGAACCTCTCACCCTCTGCTTTTACGTAATAATTTATTGGTTGTTATCAGGGCATTAATTATTCTTACTTGTACAATTATACGAGTAATCCTACCGTCTTTGAATCATACCCGACGTTTATAATGGCCATGTTTACACAGGTTGAATATGACGTCGATTTTGACGGACAACTTTGCAGTACTGCACTTCATGTGACATAAATACATGTATATTCTTAGAATAGCCTGACTAGGATCTGGATACACACGATAGCAGTTTGAAGTACAGTAGTTGATATGATAGAGGAGCTGTATCTTGGTGATCTGGATACCCTAGGAAGCAGCCATGCCATGATCCATTGTTTATAACTGATGTTTGTGCGGTTCTTCAGCAGCTGGTTATGGGTATGTATGATTGTATCACTAATACACTCGGTATATTTAAATCGCACACTACCTACTTTCTATAGGTTTATTGTCTCACATAAGAATACTTCAGTTGCATTTAATAACTTACCACTAGTTCACATCTGAGCGACACATTTGCTGTATTTTATCAAAATGTAAAGGTATTTACATTAACTTTGTGTCAGAATACAATAAAACAATACTGTGCGAACATTGTTGAATGTACAAAGTGTGCGTTTTTTAAAAACAATAACTTGGTAACCTGTCTGCAGAATGATGCATTTTGAACACTTTTGTTAAGTCATAAAGGTGGAAAACACAATACGATGGAAGAAAACGAAATACAGCCTGCATATGGTTTGTAGACAAAAACACCGAATTGTTAACAAGAAACGCATGATTCATAGTCTAAGGGAAGCAACTCTTGCAAAATTAGTATTTTATCGTCTATATTTACGTTAATGTGATTTTGGCATACAGCTATCTTGACAGATATAGTTAACATTATGTCATCAATAACTGGCCATTACCGTGTAGTGTTTCGTTTCTGTTTCAGCTAAGCACATTATTAATATTCCCGGTATAAGTTACATGTGTTTGAATATTTATTGACCCTAAATACGTTTCAGGTTGAGTCGTGGCTGATGGTTTCTAAATATATAGTGCCGACATAACGTTGTCATAGTAACATTACGACTATATGAGCTAGCATAATTTCCGTTTGTCATGGAGTTACATATAACAACATTACAGTCGTTGGTGTACTGTCTCAAATTACCATTCTCATCATGTAATTTCTCGTCAAGTGCTTTGTAACTTATCAAATAAATGATATCTAAACTTATTGCCTGTCACTTTTAACTTGTCACCCATGAATATCCATGCTTATTCGTTATCCAATCAAACTCATCAAAACATTCTTACTGTACAAAAACGAAAACACACGGGAATTAATTAGCGACAGGTCAAAAGTGTTTGATAATACTTGTTGACTTCCATCCAAAATAATTTGTGCGGCTGTATGGTTTTCCCATTTACAGTGATTCTGAAACTGTTTACGGGACTTCTTGACAGCTGAAACGAGGACTTTCAGCTTTTTACAGCCGAAACTTGGATTTTGTTAGCGGTTTAGTTTCATTGTCTCGTTCAGTCGTGTTTTGGACACTGTGCCGTGTAACTGTGGTCTGTATTCATTTGGTTTTCTTTGATCGGCTGCGTCAGTTGAGTGCTGCATTCACAGTCCGATTTTTCATTATCTTTTCGAACACTTGTAGTTTATCCTATATTGTGATGCCACCCTATTTTGTGATGCCACCCTATTTTGTGATGCCACCCTATTTTGTGATGCCACCCCTATTTTGTGATGCCACCCTATTTTGTGATGCCACCCCTATTTTGTGATACCACCCCTATTTTGTGATGCCACCCCTATTTTGTGATGCCACCCTATTTTGTGATGCCACCCTATTTTGTGATGCCACCCCTATATTGTGATACCACCCCTATTTTGTGATGCCACCGTATATTGTGATGCCACCCCTATTTTGTGATGCCACCCCACTTTCGTCCCTTTTAGTATCGATAGTTGAATGGGCAACCATATTTCCCTTTCGTGCGATAGACATCTGTTCTTCCACCCACGTTACTATACTCGTGTTTTATGCCGTGTGTCTTTCCTCTTCTTCTGCTTTCCATCTTTTACGCCCGTTTATATCCTGAGTTTGTATGTGGTGATGAACTGCATCGTCTTCTGTAGGTTGCTAATATCTCCCCACAGCTTGATCTCGAAGAACACATATGTGGGTCAAACCTCAGGGTTCATGTTGTGCTGGCTTTTACTGCACCTTACTATACGAAATATAGTATAAACATAAACATAAGTATAATTAAACGAAACCCTACTTTTCAATCTGATAACAGAGAGTAAAAATGTGGCTGTTTTGGAAAATTCAATGGTTAAAGAGTTAATGCAAGGGTCAAACAAGAGGTCGGACAAATGTTGGCGCTCATGGCAAATGTTTACGAAATTCAAAATTCGTTTATTATGTTTTTTTTTTTTGATTATAGTACATGTACAAGAAGGTAAATGTCATTGTTTAAACTGTCACATCATTGAACAACGCGTGATGTTGGGATATAAATTAAAGTTAAGTTACCAAGTTTCGAGGACTGCTTTTCAGCAGTTCAGTCGTTCAGCCACCCTTTGGCATTTCAACTTCCCCTGACCATTGGGCTACGTATGGAAACCTGCGTTTACGTCTCCCTGGTGAGACTATTTTTCTCCTGGTGGGTGTGCAGCCAACATCGATCTGCGGAGGACCATCGAATTTGTTCAGACAAAGCCCTCACAGGTGTTGAACCTGGGACCTCTCGATCCCGGAGCGTGCGCCCTTCCTCTAGGCCACCGCTCCCCTTATGTGATAAGCGATATGATTACGAACCACAGTATTTATTTGAGTGAACTAATCAATCAAAAAGTGCTTTATTACATCTATGTACAAAAAAATGTAAATGTTTTATCATACAAAATATATCATGTAGACATTACTGTAAAATTGTTAATATTCGCGGAGGAAGTTCTTTCGTTAATTTCTTGAATGAACTCAATCGCGATATTAAATCTCTTCAAATAATTGACCTCAAAATACGCAGCAAAAGACTTTTCTTTCAATTACCTTTTAGTAACCGAAATCCGCGAAATTTAATGCCCGCGAAAATTGATAATTTACAGTATAATACAGCATACAAGAATATTTGCTTGATGGAAAGAGTAGAAACAACCGACTAGAGTTAGTTTCAAAATACACCGAGCGTCAAAAACTACGTAACAAAATTGAAAATTGCAAAAGTTTGAATTGTTTGATTAAGTTTACGTGTCCATGAGGGTCCTGTTAGTATTTATTTTAACATAGTATTTGTTTTACTCCTTATCAATGATACAGTTACCTGTAGTCAAAAGCAAACACAAAATAATTCAGAAATAACTGTTATTAATGAATAAAAACGTTTTGAAATCCGCTCAGTGTATTCTCACCATTCAGATATTTTCAATAATGCAATGGTTGATTCTCAATAATTTCTGGGAATACTGTATGTGTATTTGTAGTTCACCTTAGGTTGTAATATTTGCCTTGAATGCAAGTAATTAGACAGTGATATGCTTTTTGAAGTGCATGTACATTATATTGGTACCTAACACTCTTGAGACAGTTTAATACAATCTTACGTGTCCATGTATAAATGGCCTAACTTAATTAAGCAACCACCCGTGTAAACAGCTCAGTCAATTAATTTCAAATTAATCATTAAAATTTTATATATTTTTGTTATTAAATATCACTATTGTAAGCGACCACAATAGATGTATCCATTGGAATGTTGCCCAAGACAGGGTGAGCTGTAATTGGAATTTTGTCTCTAGTGAAGTGGTAAAATGATCGCAATCCTCCTCGTGACGTGAAACTGTTCGGAAGATGATCACTGAAAGAGTTACACCATAGCAATACACCTTTCTCGAAGACAGAATGATGTTCCGGTGATACAAGGTGATGTACCTCTTTGTTTGCAGCATGGTATTGTGTTTCCACTACTGTCTTTTCTAACATCGACGAGTGCTGCGAAGAGTCTTAGTAGTAGTCGCCAAACACCTAATAATAAAAAGAAAATAGAACGAATCGTATACCACTATAAAGCCTAGGTCACACAGAAGAATTCCACATAGGCGATGTTCTTCCGATTTCTTCTTATACCACCGAATCATCACAATTCCTTCAAATATCACAAACTGTCTCATGACTTCCCCGAAGCTTCACATAGACCACCAGGAATTTGTTCCCGATGTCCTATTAGCTCATTAATTTTAATCGGGAGTACATTGCCGAGGCAAAAAAATGCTCAGTGGGACCTAGGCTTTAATAAAACAATCCGCTATAAGAGCTTATTTTTATATAGTGGATTAAATTATTATAATGATAAACAACATTTCTTAAGACAATGTGTCTGAATCTCTCCCAATGGACTTTTAACTCTATTCGTGATCACATAAAACGCACCCTTAGCATTAGGTTTGATCGTATATTACTGCATTAACAGTAGTCCAGCACCGTTGGCAACTTCGTATCACAATTATAGCGCTGTTTGCACAAACAGACGGAGCCATTTATGTGAAAAATGAAAGTGGACTGATACTTAATCATTGATGAATTGTTTTACGGTAGAGACAATTTGTTTGTTATTACACATTGTTGAAACTCTCTAAATTGTCTGCTGTACAAAATAACAACATGGCATGTATTTGAAAGATAATTGATAGAAACCTTTCAATATCACGGTCAATTTGTTTTCATTTTCTGCAAATGATACTCAGGCAAATTGCATGTTTAAAGCAATTACAAACATCTGTTTCTTTAATTTGGGCATCGCGTTCAACTAATATACGAGCATGGAAATGTAATCGTTCCATATTAAATTAACTTACATCAGTTCAGTATCGATGTAGTCCTTGTCGAAGTTATGGAAGTTGACATGAGTTGATTTTCGCTGGTAGAGTACGTCCCCCTTCTAGCGGCGGGTGTCGGTGTACGTCTATGAAACACAAAGAAAACGATCGGATTCGCAATGGCATTCCAATAGTAAGTTGTCACAAACGGCATTACGTAAGGGTTGTTGAAGTCTCCAAACACGTTTAGAAACATCATCACAAAGAACGGTGCCCAAGCTCCAATAAAACCTGAAAAGGATGTCAGAGGTAATATTGAGTATTATTCAGCTTGTAAATTATGTAACGCTTAACAAACAATACTATTTAAAGCCTAGGTCGCACCGAGGAATTCCACATCGGCGATGTTCTCCCGATTTCTTCAGATACCACCCGATTCATCACAATTTCTTCTGATATCATAAACTGTATCATGACTTCCCTGAAGCATCCCATAAACCACGAGGAACCTGTTCCCGTTGTCCTGATAGCTCATCGATTTCAATCGGGAGTACATCGCCGAGGCAAAACAAATATTCAGTGGGACATAGGCTTTAGAGGCACACCGCGAATATACGAATCTATATTCGTATACCAATATATAAGTGGCATCTGCACCGACGACATTCTATTGAAATATGTATACATTATTTGTACAATTGACCAGCCTGTTGGAATTTGTTTAGCGCTTTCCAGCATTGCCGATCCAACTCGTGGCGAATTTGATGGTTACCCGGAGAAGACCTCGCCAGTATCGGTGCTTTTCACCGGGCACGTAAAAGAACCATTGAGTCTTTTCTGAATGAGCTAGTGTATCACACCGGACGCCTTGTACCACAACACTCCTTCCCCTCTAGGTAGAGATCATAGGCCGATTAGGCAAGGCAAACACCTGGAGGCCACACACATATGAATGTCTAAATCAAACGCAATCAACTAAAAGTATCTAGTAATTGCCATGTTCAAATGTTTTGTCTTCGAGGGACAAGTCCGGCGCAACGGACCATTTCAACATTCAAATCGATGTGGTGCAGTATATCAGTGGGTTTTGTTTACAACTCATAGAGAGTGCGAACAACTCAACTGTGAATAAAGTTTCCATACAATGTGGTAATGGATGGTGTGCCCTTTTAAAACATAGTCAAAATATAACAACAACGTTACGTACTTAGAACGATTCCCAGGGTAAGTTTAACGCTTCTAACCTTAGTGCTCGGTAAGCCTTTATTGAATACCAATGACACTCTTAGATTGTCTCGCCCTTTGATCCCTGAAATAGGATTAGAAAACATACAAGAAACGTCGACTTTCTATGAAAACAAAGGAAAACTTGGTCCCAGCATCTCTTTCCATACTTACGTGGGAGGCAAGCCGTAACTGTTCCATTTTAACGCAGACTTGGTCTTAGGTAGGCATCTGTTTTGAATTACGGTCATTCTACACGCCAGCTAATAAGCTTGCTCCAAACAAATTACACGTCACAAGAAGGATTCGGAAACACATTTTCAAGGAGCTATGTAGTTATAAATACATGTATATTAAAGTCGGGGAGAACCTCACCAAGCGGCCTCGTAAGAACTCTTTATTTCTATAACATGCAGTGACAGTGTTCCTTGAAATGTTTAGGATTTCCGACCTTAATATACTGGTTTGCATTATGCCTGTGCCTGAGTGGGCTGATGTTATTTGTTTTGACGCGACAACTTACCGTTTGGTGGAGTCCTTGCTCGCTTGTAAATGGCATGTACGAGAATGACGTAACTTGTTATGATGATGATTAGAGGTATCAATGCTGCTGCCACAAAGAATAAAACTATATACGCCTGCAAAATAAATAACATATATCTTTTAGTATGCTTTCAAACATTAGAAGCCCAACGGCATTAATTAGACTCGTTGAGCGATAGTTCTCAGTCGCCAGAGCGCTAACGGACGAAAGGGATCCACAGAACAGACAACAAGTACAAAAGCCAATGACAAATGCAAAAGACAACATGGACAAATGAAACTTAAAAGTGCTGAATCACGTATTGGCGTATTGCAAAATTAAAACAAAGCCAAATATTCACGTAAAGTTGCTTTTTCTCGTATAGCCCTTAAAGGTACTGCCTCACGTATTAGTGTACTGCAATAAATAAAATAAAATTGTCAAGTTTTCGTGTAATTTTGGTACAATTGTCTGTATATATCATACACATCCGCACTGACATATACAATATCCAAATTATATAGGGTATCACTTAGATTGTCTGAAATGTGTTTGCATTCGATGAAAATGAATTGCAAAACGAACCGAACATCTCACTGATGTTTACGCTGTAGCTGTAGATGTTACAGTTCGATCACATGTGAATTACATAATTCACAAAGCGCTTTGGAAGGAAACTCTGTGCTACTTTTAAAAGGAAAAATACAGAGTGCGCAATATCAAGATTGGTTCAAAATGTCCCAAAATCTTTCATAAAACAACCACCAGTGGCTCTCTATTACATTAATACTTAGCTCGGTAGGAAAATTACATCACACAAACAAGTTAGCCAGATCTGCTTCAGCGTTTTGTTATGTTTTAACAGCCTACACAGCTAGGGTATTGATACCCTACATAAATAAAACTACTATCATTTAAATTGCTTGACATTTGTTCCATTCGATTAAAAATAATTATAAAACAAACTGACTACCTCAGTGGTGTTTACGCTGTAGATTGGTCACTTGGTAACTACATGCACAGTAAAGCATGCTGGATGAAACTCTGTGCTATTTTCAAACCAAAAATACCAAGAGCGCGATGTTGAAAGCGGTTTAAATTGCTGAATAATAATAAAAATTCATAAAGCAACCGTCAGCGGATTTCTATTATATACAATTTTTGCAAGGTAGTAAACATACTTCATGCAAATATCTGTGCTTTAGCAACTTTAACAGCTGCAAAGTTTTCTTTTTGTGTCTTGGTCCTTGATCTTCCGAAACATCTCAATCCGAGCTAAATCTCATCTCAAATATTGCCATGTGTCTTTTAGATGATTTTCATCGGGGACTGGACTCACAGTTCGCATCACACAACAGAAAACATAGTTTCAGTTTATTACAATACAGTAAAATTTAAAGAGCTCGAACTTCAAGTTTGTCTAACAATCTGACTCTGATTTGAGCCAAATCTCAAATTTGAGATGAGATTTGTCCGTGAGATGCTTCGGGGGGAGGGGGGGTTCGGGACCTGACCTACCTGCCACTCATTAGCTTTAATTCCTAGATCACAAAGTGGAAATTCAGTATCGTTAGATATATGCGGTGCGTATTGCATCACTTTATGCGCTTTGACCAAAAACGGACTGGACAAAAGTAGACTCAGAATCCAACAGAATGCGATTAAGGACTTTTGTAATACAAAACCTGAAATAGAAAACGTATTAATTCTAATACAAACACACGTCAGAATAACTCATCTTTGAAAATGATCTGTTTTGTTTTGGAAAAGCATCGTTTATAATTCTTCCTTTAGTTCGTCCGGCTATTTGTTAAACATTTTTCTATCACACTAATGACTTTTATCTGTCATTGGGTTGATGCGTTTTAAAGTTTAGAGTTATGACTGATAATATTTCTTAGTGACAATAGCCCCTGCCATTTCTGCCAATGTCTATATTCATAAAGACTGGTAACTCTACAACACTCTAAAATTATGTTAAACACCATATAATATTTGAAGGACGCAAAACAAAGCGCATACAAGTTGTTATAGCGCATAAAAACAATGCTAATTTTAACTTCTTAAACTAAATGGTTTAATACCTTGTTTTCAAGGCGTATTATATAATTATATCAATAAACTGCTCAGGGGGGGAATCTTTACTAGGATTTAGAAAATGAGCTTTTACTTTAGATTGGTACTGGGTGAGCATTTTATTCCCGTAAGTTGAAAGTTAAAGGATAGTTTCACATACCTCGTTTGAAATTTACCAAAGGTTTAGCAACAACCATGGCTCTGTCAAAACTTGTCGCAGCCAGGATGAAATTGGAGGCTAACATTGAAGCTTGGCCAACGGTTTTATATATTCTGCACGTATAATCGTCCGCAAACCAATAATAATCCAAATACTCAATACCTAGACTTCTTTCAATGGCATTCACAAGTGCATTTAAAACTCCTGTTACAAGGTCTGGAAATGAAAAGTATAAGAATGTTGACAGAGATAGTTGATTCAGCTTAGTAATATGGGCCCCGCTAATCTTTTTGCGGTGCCCTGTAGTAATCACCTTGTCTGTCAGTCTGCCCGTCCGTCTGTTTGTCTATGCGTCCATTTGCTTCATGTTTTTTTGTTACTAACTTGAAAACCATATTAGGTATCCACTTTAAACACATCCTCACAGTAACAGTACACTATGTTATGGCAAGTTACATAACTCTAGCTCAAATATTGTAATATAATAGCCCTTTGTAAATTTCTATTTTCGTCATTTTCATCCTTTTTCTTTAATAACTTGCACACCATTGACGGTATCTACATCAAACTTTACACATTAGCTCACAACTATAGTACACAGTTGTATGACAATTTACGTAACTCTACCTTAATATTGGAAGAATTATGACCCATTGTAAAATTCAAATGTTCATCATTATTCATCTGTGTTTCTTCATAACTTCAAAACCATAACAGATACTTAAATGAAATTCGCCAGACTTATTGTACTTATTGACAGTGACAAGACATTGTAGTTGTAATACATTTGCCTTATTTCCCCTTTTTGGCTTCAAAAACTCTAAAATTGGCCATAGTTCAAAATCGTTCCAAGATAATTATTCAAACGTAAGCACATTTGTAGCATTTTACAACAATACGAACATTAGTAGCAATGTGCTCTAGCTTTAATAATTTTTGACTTATTCACCTGAACCGTTACACACAAAACAAACATAATACAGTATTGAACAATGACACTATAACTCCAACGCGATAAATTGCAGTACAAAAACAAACACAATATTGCCTATATTTTTGTTATGGATTAAAATCAAGGACCGTAACACTTACCAATGAAAGCATTCAAACATTAAGCACAACATGTAAGGTTTTCATGCTCCTAAATATTCAGAAACGATAAATATAGCGGATTTTGTGTTTGTTTTTGTATTGCAATTTATCGCGTTGGAGTTATACCGTCAACGCGATAAAGCGGACAGTTTGCGTTTGCTATCCACCGGAAGTGAGCGTGTATATCCACCGGAAGTGAGCGTGTATATCCACCGGAAGTGAGCGTGTATATCCACCGGAAGTGAGCGTGTAACTTCGGGGTGAAGACTGACAAAGCGGGTAACACATCAAGAGATGTAACAACGCTAATGAATCAGAACAATGAATTGATGTAAACATACCTGCAATAGCCATGTTCATGAGGAGAAAGTAAAGTCGTGATTTCTTCTTATATCGCATAATAGTCACAATAACAACAATGTTAAGTGATATCATAAGAACTGCATTCAACCATTGTAAGACTAATGCTGCATACGCACATTCCTGAAATTATAAATATTTCATTTTTCATTTTCTCTTGATTGACTAATTTGGCACAATATTACTAGTACCTTTGATAATTTACTAAGAGCAACATATCATGACTATAACACTACGTTAAATGTGTCAACAAGCAACATAAACTGTTACAAAAGTTCTAAACATTCAAATTGTTTTGTGTCAAATCTTCTTACAAAGGATTATGCAAAGTTAGCATTTTTCACCTAAGCAGTGCTATTCTAGGAATTAACAATCAACATGTACTACTAAGTTGCTCTTCCGCAACCAACCATAAACTCCATCAAAGGGTGACAAGACCAAAACCAATGTCGTTAAATGTCATACGTGTATACATAAAAGATATACGGGTACTACTAACCAATAACCATTGAGTAAACATTCATAACACAAGTACAGTCTGCAGGATCAAGCGAGTTCAAAGGATTCTAAAATGTTTAGTGGGTTTAAGGTGATTCCCAACTCTTAAATCTTTTTGTACAAGAGGTATTAAACACCTGATTTTTATGAAGAACACACTCATGAAAGTGATTGTGCAAACCCATAACAGTTTTGCTCGGCTAGTTTTCAAGATATTTTTAGATTTTGGGGAACCCCGCTAAAATCTGATATTTGCATTTCACCGAAAAAGTTTTGACATTTAATTACATGAAATTTGGCATGCACGAAATTTCGTATATACGGAAATCACACGATAACGTTTGTTTTAGACTATGCATGTTATATGTATTTTAAATGATATTTTAAAATATGTGATTTTTCATTTTTAAGATATACGAAAGAAATAGTTGAACAACATACTGTTTTCGTAAATGCAACCAGTAGAGTAAGTTTTATCCCAATTTTCATGACAGTTGCTCATGGCTAGAATTTTGTAATTGACACTTTAGTCATTTGGAAATGTCGAAACCAGGAGAGTTTACAAAATACATTTTTGAATAATTTATGTTGTATCCAGTTTTCACGATAATTTGTTCATGAAAAGTGTGTATATTTAAAGATGAGCCCATGCTCTTTTGCATTAGCTAGCCTATAAAAGAACCTTCCTCTAAAGTAGTCGGGATGCTTGCTAAACAAATATCAAAACTTGGATAAAATTTTGTGCGGGCGCATTATATTACGTTTCACATACGTTGTAGCTAGTATTCGCGAGTGTTGGTGTTTCAACGTTTGGAATAAATGGCACATAAAATTTCAGCTATAGCTTTATTTTGCAAGCTTATTATAGCATAATATAGTAATAACTATACAGTAAATTCGCGATTTTAAGACATGAGAACATGCTGACATATCAATTTTAAGTTTTTCATACTATTTCATCATGGCAGTCAGACGCTTTCAATACGTCTTATTTACACCGATTTCTAAACTTCCGCTCAACTGAAGAGTTTGGAATCACTTTAAACCAACACATTATTGCTATTACTGGACATACGTCTCGGAAACACACCAATCATGTTGGCAAATTGCTCTCAATACTTATACGAGTACAATGATAAAGCCCGTGTCATGTCAACTTATTCTTCGGTAGAATGTACGTCCCGTGCTTGCTTTTTGTTCAGTTACAGAAGAGATCGACTGTGAATAATCGCTGGTTTAGAATGAGTAGGTCGTAACGACCTTATTGGACTCATGCATATTTGAACTTTGCATCACGGGGCTCTCATTATGGGCATATTTTCATGAGCATCAGAACTGGTCATGTTGACCAAAACGAAGTTTAAAAAGCTTGTTTTCCCGGAAGTAAAGAGTAATGTTCAGACATTTTTTTCTTGTTTTCATTGCATTGTTGCAATGGTAATGATCACATAAATTTATCAGCATAACTGAGCAATGTCATTATGGTGTCGAACTTAAAGGTGCTGCCTCACAGATCGGGCAAATATTTTGTATGACATAATTTTCAAACCTAACCAAGTATTTATATAATAGAAAGTCACTGATGGTTGCTTTATGAAATATTTATGGCATATAAGCAATTTAAATCACTCTTGATATTTGGCACTCAGTATTTTTCTGTTTGAAAACATCGCAAAGTTTCCTTCCAAAATGTTCTGTGAATTATGTAATTCATACATGATCAAACTGAAACTTCAACAAACTAAAGCCGAAACATCTGTGAGGTATTCGGTTCGTTTCACAATACGTTTTCATCGAATGGAAACAAATTTCAGGCAATTTAAGTGATGGTAGTGCTAATTCTATAGGGTATTAATAGTTTAATACCCTATAGAATTTTGAGTGTAAAAAGGCTAAATTACTACAAAATGCCGATGTTTCCCAAGTTATTTTTTATGTCAATGTTGTTGTTTATGGCATATACAGGAAACTATACCAAAATTACATGAATATTTGACAATTTAATTTTATTTTTGCAATACACCAATATGTGAGGCAATCCCTTTAAGCAGAATGATTTATTTAAAACACAGATTTACGTTGAATTAAGTGTTTACATTAATGTCACAGCACGTTTAACAATGTTTTTTGATCGTTCCCACTATGAAACTACTCACTATGAACACACGCACACACATCATTGTGTGATCATGATTCTTCATGAATATAAAAATATTTGTTTAGTAGAAAATTTGATTAAATGTTTACAGCATGCAGTTACGGAACAATTAATCTAACAAATACACATGTGGCCTTTCGGAAAAACAACAGCTAATTTTACATCGACATGATCAATTATTTGTAGTAATATTATGGCAATTTGGAACAAATTGACCTTTTTATTGACGCGTGTCGATTGGTCTTTTTCTCTTAATTTTTCTCGAATATTTCATTAATACGGTAATCACATCTGTATACATTTTAGATTGATAATGACTTCAGCAGTATTCAGCGTCATCATCTGAACTGCAATACGAAGGGTGATTCAAAATTTTGTCCACGACACCATTTATAATCGTCGATGCAACACAAAATGGCAATAAAAACGGAATGATTTACAAAATATCGAAATACAATACAATACTAGCGGCTTTGTCGTATTAATGTTCTTATTCAAGCAATGAAGACTGACAGCCACTTTCTATTTAAACAACACACTACTATCGATAAAGACACATTGGCAATACCATTATTAATGAGTATGTCTGCATGATAGTCAGACAGACAATTAAGGTCTAGTGGAGGCACTGACACAGACGAATTACCAACACAATAAGATTATAGCATTTAAAACCACTGACTTGGAATCGACACATCCTATCACCACAGACAAATATAATGATGTTGTCAGGTCAGTATTCATTTCCGACACACTTATCAAAGAGCGACAATCACACAAACCATGTATATTATAGTGCTTCTACGTAGATCAGACAGATGTTTGGTTGGCGTGCATGTAATGTGGAAACACTACAAACTCCCCTAGACATACATCTTATCTTGTCAATAAGTACTTCTTGGAGAATGCATCATTGACTTTAGAGAATCGGAATCTGAACTACTTGTCCAGGGATTGAAGACACACAGCACATGGCGTCGATGTTAACATGGTTACATCAGACCTTGATCGGCCTGGTTCTATAACGCAACCTTCTCCGCCTTTCAACATTTGACGATAACGAAAACCAGTCGCCCGCGCAATGTTATAATCCACGAATAAAAAAAGTCAATTAAAAATTAAAAAAAAAAGTACTTGAAAAACCAAGCTTAACCCAACTCAACTTTTAATGAAGATCCATGTTGCAATCAGCGGATTGATAATAAAAGGCAATGTATATGAGTGACCTATGTCCAAATGACCATAGCCATTGATTAAAATTTGATAAAAAAATTACACAATGTTCATGAATAGTTCATCAATGTAAATCTCTAACCTTCTCCTGCAAAACATGTGTATTTTCCACGGAGGCCTATTGGTCCCACACTATAATGAACATCCCTCGTATAGTACTTTGCATCAAATAGCGCAACACATTTTGTAACAACTCTCGTAATAAAGTCGTTTTCATTCTTTGTATCGTTGACCAATACAGGTTTCTGGATAAATAATCACCCTTTAATACTTTGTTCTTCGCAACCAACTATCAACCAACTACCAACTATCAACTCCTACAAAGGTCACAAAGACCGAAGCAACTGAAATACGTGAACACTAAACAATATATCAGGATAACCAATTAACCATTTCGTAAATAGTTAAACATTGTCTTATTGATCAAGCAATTTCAAAGATTTTTAGGAAATTAATACCAATGAATCCCTTTATATTAATATTACTGGACATTCATCTCGGAAACCCCAATCATGTTGACAAATTCATCTAACTTTTATACAAGAGCAATTATCATACCAGTGTTATGTTTAGTCTGGCTGAGCAGCTATGCACCATTGATACTCATTTTGGTGTAGTTTAAGCAAAATTATTGTCATTCTTTCAAACACTGATTTTCGTTGAATGCAGCGTTTAAATTAATTACACAGCACGTTTTATAATGAATTTATTATAGTTCTCTCTATTGAATTACTCAATTCTTCACTATGAACACTCACACATCATTGTGAGATCATATTTCTCTATGAATAATAAAACACTTGTTTTGTAAAAAAATGATTAAATGTTTATAACATGCAATAAATAAACAATTAATTTGTGCATTTGGCAGTTGGTATTATAGGTAATCTTATAGCGACATAATCAATTAATTGTAGTACAATAATGGAAACTTTATTGACGTGTGTCGATTCGTTATTTTCCAAGAATTTTAAAATTACACGTACCCAGTTCACTGTTTCCACGAATATTTCCTGAAAACAGTAATCACATCTGTATGCATTTTAGATTGATAATGCTTCCAGCAGTATTCAGCTTCATCATTTGAACTGCAACACTTTACTCACAGTGTAACAATCACACTACCCAGCTAGATAATATTTTGTCAATCAATTATCAGAATTCAATTTCAGTTAGATTTTTAGGCTTGATTATCCGTTTGAGGTTACAAAGGGAAATAATGTCTTGAAAAAAGAGTAGACTGATGAGTTGCTCCTTTAACTAAACATAAGGCCTGTATAGACTGACTATAACCACACATACACATGCAATAAAAACCAGAGCTTTGATCGAGTCTTAATAGGATGGAAGGAGGCCATCATGGTACTGCAGTTGATAGAGCGCACACTTGTCACGGGTGCCATCCAGGATTTGATACTTGGTTTGTGTTTTCCAATGGTATTGTCAGCGGTCATGTCTTGTATATATAGAGAATTCGATAGGTGCTTAATATCAATTCAGAATCTAACCTTGCCAACCCGATAATCGAAACCAAATAGTCCAGTTGATGGTTTCGTTTAGCCATACCGCGGGTATGATTCTAAACTAAAAGTTTGCGTAACAAGAAGAATCCGATAATATCACTGGCTTAGGGTGAGAAGATCGTAAGTACCTACCTTATAAGAATCATGCATGTTTGAAATTTGCATCACATTATGAGCCTATTGTAATGAAAATCGGGACAGATCATGTTGAACAAACTGAAGTTAAAAAAGCTGGGTTTTCAATAAGTAAAGAGCTTTTTTTCTTGTTTTCTCAAAATACCTCATTCCAAGCCAGCGATTGGTCGCTTTGCTATACTTGTTAATTGCGATGAAATACTTGATCTACTTTTAGAAGGATTTATGAAGCTTCTGAAGATATCAAAACAGCATACTTCGTTTTATCAAGTGTTTGCAAGAACTCACCTTCATACTTACCCATTTACTGGCTTTGCAGTTATCATAATGTACAAAAACAGTTCGCATTATCATTAGGATCCAATTAAATGCTTATTGGCTTAAGTGCAACATTCTATATATCGTTTGAACAGTTTGTGTATGACTACACGTACAACGTTGTTGAACGAGCTGAGTGTAAAAAATATAAATAAGATTAAGTATTCTAACATAGCACGTGAGATTTGCCTTCATTGCGTATATTGAGCTTACCATATTTTATTACCGCGATAAAATATAGCTGATTGGTGACGTCACGTTTGACGTCATATACTATGACAAGTGGCGTAACGGTGACGGTAACGTTCCTAGGAAAGAAAGTAGTTTGACGTCAACCTGTCTTGTTGTGCTATAAATGGCAGAGCATTGGCGATGTTAGAATCGAAATAATAAATAGGAGCTGTGCTTTGTTGTGTTATAAAATATAGGCACTCGTTTGAATGCGTACATTAAATCACTCGTGCTACGCACTCGTGATTTAATTACTACGCATCCAAACACGTGCAGCCTATATTTTATTACGCAACAAAACATAGCTACGTATTCATTATTTTTTAAATAAAATCCAATGGCTCTTACTTAATATGCTTTGTTACAACCCGTTTTGTAATGAAGTTGCAAAATGTAATAAATCTTCAAAATCACTTCAAATGTGGTATAACTATTAAAAAAGTGATTGGTATGTGTCAGAACAATTTGAATTAACTATGCAACCAGTTTTGTTATAAGTTTTCAGAATGTAATATGTTTTTTTTAAATCACTCTAAAAGTAAACTATTTATTACAAAACGGGTTGGGAATGTTATTACACATTGAAAATAACCTTGCAACCCGTTTTGTAATAAAGTTGCAAAATGTAATAATTTTTTCAAAGTGTAATAACACTCCCAACCCGTTTTGTAATAAATACCTCACTTTTGAGGTGATTTCATAAATTAATTACATTTTGCAACTTTATTACAAAACGGGTTGCAGGGTTTTTTCAAAGTGTAATAACACTTCTCAACACGTTTTGTAATAAATACCTCACTTTTGAGGTGATTTCAAAAATGTATTACATTTTGCAACTTTATTACAAAACGGGTTGCAAGGTTATTGTCAAACTGTAATAACACTCCCAACCCGTTTTGTAATAAATACCTCACTTTTGAGATGATTTCAAAACTTTATTATATTTTGCAACTTTATTACAAAACGGGTTGGAAGGTTATTTTCAATGTGTAATAACACTTCTCAACCCGTTTTGTAATAAATACCTGAATTTTGAGGTGATTGCAAAAAATTATTACATTTTGCAACTTTATTACAAAACGGGTTGCAAGGTTATTTTCAAAGTGAAACATCACTCCCAACCCGTTTTGTTATAAATACCTCACTGTTAAGGTGATTTCAAAAAATTATTACAGTTTGCAACTTTATTACAAAACGGGTTGCAAGGTTTTTTTCAAAGTGTTATAACACTCCAGAACCCGTTTTGTTATGAATACCTGACTTTTGAGGTGATTTTGAAAATTTATTACATTTTGAAAATTTATTACAAAACGGGTTGCAAGGTTATTTTCAATTTTTTTTCAAGCAAATTTCAAGTTTTATTAGCAAAATCGGCAAATGATATGCCTTTGGCCAATTTACAACAAACATGTACAAGTGCATATAAGTAATATACAAACACATGACATAGTATCCAACAGAGATAAATAACAAATTACGAAGCAACTGCATCAATTGCTACAGAGCGTCTTAACATAGCATTATGGGTAAATTTAGCTATATTTTTAATGGTAGTAGTATTATTCGATGACATTAAAAATACAAATTTGTTCAATGTATTCCATGATCTGGGAATATTATATAGTGCGGCCAAGATATGATGGCACAATAACATTTACACATGCTAATTAGCCAATGGGTTCATTTTCAACAGAAAGGGGTGCTTATTTACAGTCAGGGTCAATAAACGCTTGTCTCGTATTACGTTTTCGCAATATGAGCAAATATAAGAGTCGCTTTTACATGTGCCTCGCTAGCTCAGTCGGTAAAGCGTTGGAAATACAACAATATTATGGAAGGAGGTTACTGGTTCGAGTCTCACTCTTGTGCATTTTTGGTAATGAATTGTATTCTTCAGTTCTAGTAAACTTTTTTCTTAGTATATACCGTTACACGTTGATTATCTTGTTACATTTTTTTTCATTCGTATACTTCCTCTATTCTGTATAATATTATATAATATGTTATTATATTAATTAGAACAATCGATTGAAAATTAATATTCTGTATGTATACATGTGTATATAAATTATATGAATTAACATTGTTCATCAGCAGTGTTTGTGACAGAATCATTTTAGAAATCTGCAAACTTATCATCACTATCACCATCCGCCTCGTCATAATCAATGTCATTATCATCAAAAGAATCCAGTGAAATTTTGTTTCTTCTTGATTTTCTTACACTGTTGTGCAATTTCGTCGCCTATATGCGTGAAACCGTCCTTTTTGATACCCCTGTCATCGGGGTAGTTTGTTTCCTTGGACAGGACAACGGAATCACTGGCAGTTCTATTGATGCCTCTCGTGAAGTCTAATACATTCGACACAATGCATTGTCCTTGCTGCGTTAAAACGATACATTTAGCCATAATTCAATTTAATGATGTGCAGCGTACACAGTTTATCTTGTTGTAAATAATACACCCACAAATACAGTTTTGTGAAAAGTGTGCGGAAAGGAAATTCGCGAAACAAAATAAAAATAAAAAAAGATTCGGATGGGATTCGAACCCAGACCGTCTGCGTTGAGATTAGAAACGTTACCACTAGACTATATAGTAAGCACAACGATCTTCATCCTTTATTAAATAAGTTAAAATAACTGAACAAGCGCTTAGATGATCGTGATTTATATACTTACCCGCGTTTTGATATGGGCTAATCCAACCAGTGACGTTTACACAATGTTATTGTGCCATCATATCTTGGCCGCACTATACATAATACGTAAGTCAGAATAAAATGGACAGCATAGCATGAAATGATATTCAGTTTCTATCATATTAGTATTGCATAGTTTACATTTACGGTCAGAGTGGGCAAAATTTGTATATCTACTTCATTTCGAGAGAGTGTGAGCATAGACGAAACTTTGATAAAGCAAGTTTGTACTTGTCGTTCATCTTGATATCTAGATATTTTTCAGACTTATATTGACATTTAAATTGTTTGTAAAAATCCAACTTAGATTGTGAATTAATAGTATCAGCCCAATGCTGATATACGTTGTCGCATATGATAATAACACATTTGATCGATAGTATCCAAGTTCCATACATAGTTAAAACCAAGTGAATCAATCATATGTTTAATAGCCTTAGACCAACTATCTTTAACATTCAAAATGTGAAAACGAGCATCATTAACTTGTTCGTAATGTGTTCTTTGTATCAGCGAGGCATGTGAGTTCTTAATCTTGCACCAACTTGCACATAATAGGTAGTGGAAACCGTCCTAACTCTCCAAGGACTCCCGCACTGGAGGTTTGAGTAGGAAGTACGAAGTACGAGTTTCAAATTGTTCTGACACATACCAATCACTTTTTTAATAGTTACACCACATTTGAAGTGATTTTGAAGATTTATTACCTTTTGCAACTTTATTACAAAACGGGTTGTAACAATGCTTTAGTCTATGCTTTGTATAAGACAGTCTTCTATGTGAAATACATTTGCGGAAGTGTTTGACGTCAGATAAAGCAATAGAAGGGAAACTGTATATGACATTATTGGTTAAAGTTACTGCATACATAGTATTTAATGGAGCGTACATTCATTTATGTATAACAGGATCTAGGATGGCGCCAGTAAGATACCATTTACCACTTAAGAGTAATTTGTTAGGAGTTTCGATGTTGGGAGAGATAAAAGATGAGTAAAGTGTGCGTGTGCTTATTATTAATCAGTTTTCTATTCTCGTGCATGCATAAAATATTTAATCTTTTATAAATTATGCTTGAGATTATAAATGATTAATGTATTACTTCCCGCCAGTTCTAGGTCAAGTACATGCTACGTGTTTCTGTCTATTATATGTGTTAAGTGTATATATATGTTTATGACAATGGTAACTACTTAGTATTCACTTTAGCCATTAATTCCAGAATCTCCAAGTAAAAATCGGCTTTATAAAATGGGCATACATGTAGAGGTCGTAGATGTATGTGATTGTGTACAAGCGTCTTGAAATATCAAACATGTCTTATTGTATCGTTTATATAGAGCTATACCACGCACTGTATTAGTCAAACACAAACACACAACCGCAACAGTAAAGATCTATGAATCCGTTATTTCTCTAAATTTATAAGATGTATTTTACTACAAATGTAGCGGCAATTAATTTATCGCTTGTCGGATAGTGTGAAAACGAAGCAAAATACATAAACAATTATAATGTTTATGAACATTTATTTGAGTGAAAACAGTCATCACACGTAGCTGTATCATTGACATAGAGTAAAAAGAAAAAGTTACAAATTTTACAAAAATGATTATTTTCTTCTTTTTACTCCTTATCAACACTGTTACATGTGACTGTAATCCGAACTATTGTAAAAGATCAAAGGTCGTAGAGGAATAATTTAACCGATATGTAGATAACCCAATGTCATTAATACATTTATGGTTTTGTTTTTACAATGTTATATACCTAACATAAATTTACGACACAATGATTAGCCATTGTACGACATACGACACTCCACACATTCTGATTACAACAATATTGGCATACTCGTAGCTCGTGCTGCAACGAACGAACTGGCAACATGATAGATATGTTACGTAGAATGTGATTGGTTTCTTAATTGTAATGTCTTTGTTCGTCTGCAGCCGAAAATGTCACTTTGTAAGAACATTCACTATGCAATATTGACCACAGACGACAGAATGATCACTAAAACTTGTTGATTCAACAAAACAATGGCGATAAATCATAATATATAGTAACGTACTATAACTGAGGCTATTATTTGGAGAAAATCGAGTTAAATTTTCTGGATGCAGCGACTACGTCATATGAATGTGCCTACTTGTACCGTATGGATCATTCAATCAGTGACAACCGAAATGATGTGTATAAATGACCACATTTATTTGAACATACCGAGGCCACTGATACAGACAACATGGCAATATTGACAAAACGATACATACCATTAAAACATGCTTATGTCTCAATGATAGTCAGTGAGACAATTTTATAATGTCTTGTGGAGGGGACTAGCAACCCTATAACAAAGACAAAACTATTGCTTGTGGTGTAATATCGTTTAAAACACTGACTATGATTAGAGACTTCCCATCTTCACACGCAACTACTATGTTGTCCGGTCAGTATTCATTTCCGACGCACTTATCAAAGAGAGCCAAAACACAAACATGTAGAATTAAAGAGCTACTAAATGGAATAGACAGATGTTTGGCTGGCGTGCATGTGATGCCGTAACAGTACAAACTACCCCTGACATACAATTTGTCTTGTCAATACGGACTTCTCTAAGAATGTATCACTTAGCAAAGAGAGACAAAAACACAAACCATGTAGTATTACAGTGCTTCTAAGTGGGAGAGACAGATGTTTGTTTTGCGGGTATGAAATATACCAGGGGCAATGCCATTTGAATATTTCCATTATTAATGAGTATGTCTGCATGATAGTCAGACAAACAATGAAGGTCTAGTGGAGGCACTGACACAGACGAATTACCAACAAAATAAGATTATAGCATTTAAAACCACTGACTTGGAATCGACACATCCTATCACCACAAGCAAATATAATGATGTTGTCTGGTCAGTATTCATTTCCGACACACTTATCAAAGAGCGACAATCACACAAACCATGCATATTATAGGGCTTCTACGTAGATCAGACAGATGTTTGGTTGGCGTGCATGTAATGTGGAAACACTACAAACTCCCCTAGACATACATCTTATCTTGTCAATAAGTACTTCTTGGAGAATGCATCATTGACTTTAGAGAATCGGAATCTGAACTACTTGTCCAGGGATTGAAGACACACAGCACATGGCGTCGATGTTAACATGGTTACATCAGACCTTGATCGGCCTGGTTCTATAACGCAACCTTCTCCGCCTTTCAACATTTGACGATAACGAAAACCAGTCGCCCGCGCAATGTTATAATCCACGAATAAAAAAAGTCAATTAAAAATTAAAAAAAAAAGTACTTGAAAAACCAAGCTTAACCCAACTCAACTTTTAATGAAGATCCATGTTGCAATCAGCGGATTGATAATAAAAGGCAATGTATATGAGTGACCTATGTCCAAATGACCATAGCCATTGATTAAAATTTGATAAAAAAATTACACAATGTTCATGAATAGTTCATCAATGTAAATCTCTAACCTTCTCCTGCAAAACATGTGTATTTTCTACGGAGGCCTATTGGTCCCACACTATAATGAACATCCCTCGTATAGTACTTTGCATCAAATAGCGCAACACATTTTGTAACAACTCTCGTAATAAAGTCGTTTTCATTCTTTGTATCGTTGACCAATACAGGTTTCTGGATAAATAATCACCCTTTAATACTTTGTTCTTCGCAACCAACTATCAACCAACTACCAACTATCAACTCCTACAAAGGTCACAAAGACCGAAGCAACTGAAATACGTGAACACTAAACAATATATCAGGATAACCAATTAACCATTTCGTAAATAGTTAAACATTGTCTTATTGATCAAGCAATTTCAAAGATTTTTAGGAAATTAATACCAATGAATCCCTTTATATTAATATTACTGGACATTCATCTCGGAAACCCCAATCATGTTGACAAATTCATCTAACTTTTATACAAGAGCAATTATCATACCAGTGTTATGTTTAGTCTGGCTGAGCAGCTATGCACCATTGATACTCATTTTGGTGTAGTTTAAGCAAAATTATTGGCATTCTTTCAAACACTGATTTTCGTTGAATGCAGCGTTTAAATTAATTACACAGCACGTTTTATAATGAATTTATTATAGTTCTCTCTATTGAATTACTCAATTCTTCACTATGAACACTCACACATCATTGTGAGATCATATTTCTCTATGAATAATAAAACACTTGTTTTGTAAAAAAATGATTAAATGTTTATAACATGCAATAAATAAACAATTAATTTGTGCATTTGGCAGTTGGTATTATAGGTAATCTTATAGCGACATAATCAATTAATTGTAGTACAATAATGGAAACTTTATTGACGTGTGTCGATTCGTTATTTTCCAAGAATTTTAAAAATACACGTACCCAGTTCACTGTTTCCACGAATATTTCCTGAAAACAGTAATCACATTTGTATGCATTTTAGATTGATAATGCTTCCAGCAGTATTCAGCTTCATCATTTGAACTGCAACACTTTACTCACAGTGTAACAATCACACTACCCAGCTAGATAATATTTTGTCAATCAATTATCAGATTTCAATTAGATTTTTTAGGCTTGATTATCCATTTGAGGTTACCAAGGAAAATACTGTTTTGATAAAAGAGTAGACTGATGGGTTGCTCCTTTAACTAAACATAAGGCCTGTATAGACTGACTATAACCACACATACACATGCAATAATAACCAGAGATTTGATCGACTCTTAATAGGATAGAAGGAGGCCATCATGCTACTGCAGTTGATAGAGCGCACACTTGTCACGGGTGCCATCCAGGATTTGATACTTGGTTTGTGTTTTCCTATGGTATTGTCAGCGGTCATGTCTTGTATATATAGAGAATTTGATAGGTGCTTAATATCAATTCAGAACCTAACCTTGCCAACCCGATAATCGAAACCAAATAGTCCAGTTGATGGTTTCGTTTAGCCATACCGCGGGTATGATTCTAAAATAAAAGTTTGCGTTACAAGAAACATCCGATAGTATCACTGGCTTAGGGTGAGAAGATCGTAAGTACCTACCTTATAAGAATCATGCATGTTTGAAATTTGCATCACATTATGAGCCTATTGTAATGAAAATCGGGACAGATCATGTTGAACAATCTGAAGTTAAAAAAGCTGGGTTTTCAATAAGTAAACAGCTTTTTTTCTTGTTTTCTCAAAATATCTCATTCCAAGCCAGCGATTGATCGCTTTGCTATACTTGTTAATTGCGATGAAATACTTGATCTACTTTTAGAGGGATTTATGAAGCTTCTGAAGATATCAAAACAGCATTATTCGTTTTATCAAGTGTTTACAAGAACCCACCTTCATATTTACCTATTTACTGGTTGTGCAGTTATCATAATTAACAAAAATAGTTCGCATTATCATTAGGATCCAATTAAACGCTCAATGGCTGGAGTGCAACATTTTATTTACCGTTTGAACAGTTTGTGTATGGCTACACGTACAACGTTGTTGAACTGGAAAACTTGGAGCTGAGTGTATTTAATATGAACAAGATTAAGTTATAAAATTTCAATAGCTCTTACTTAGTACGCCTTAGTGTATGCTTGGATAACACCTTCTTCTATATGATGCATTTGGTGTTCAAAGTGTTTGACGTTAGATAAAGCGATATAAAAAGAAACTGTAAATGACATTATTGGTCAAAGCTACTTCATACATAGTACTACGTTATGGAGCTTATATTCATTTGTATATAACATGATCTTAAATATGACGTAATGAAGTCAGTAAGATACCAATCACCACTCAAGAGTAATTTGTTAGGAGTTTCGATGTTGGGAGAGATAAAAGATGAGTAAAGTGTGCGTGTGCTTATTATTAGTCAGTTTTCTATTCTCGTGCATGCATAAATATTTAATCTTTTATAAATTATGCTTGAGATTCTAAATGATTAACCTATTACTTCCCGCCAGTTCTAGGTCAAGTACATGCTATGTATTTCTGTCTATTATATGTGTTGAGTGTATATATATATGTTTATGACAATGGTAACTACTTAGTATTTACTTTAGCCATTAATTTCAGAATCTCCAAGTAAAAGTAGACTTTATAAAATGGGCATACATGTAGAGGTCGTAGAGGTATGTGATTGTGTACAAGCGTCTTGAAATATCAAACATGTCTTATTGTATCGTTTATATAGAGCTATACCACGCACTGTATTAGTCAAACACAAACACACAACCGCAACAATAAAGATCTATGAACCCATTATTTCTGTAAATTCATATGACGTATTTTACTACAAATGTAGCGGCAATTGATTTATCGATTGTCGGATAGTGTGAAAACGAAGCGAAATACATAAACAATTATAATGTTTATGAACAGTTATTTGAGTGAAAACAGTCATCACACGTAGCTGTATCAAAAGCTGTAGAAAAAGTTACAAATTTTACAAAAATGATTATTTTCTTCTTTTTACTCCTTATCAATAACACTGTTACCTGTGACTGTAATCCGGACTATTGTAAAAGATCAAAGGTCGTAGAGGAATAATTTAACCGATATGTAGATAACCCAATGTCATTAATACATTTATGGTTTTGTTTTTACAATGTTATATACCTAACATGAATTTACGACACAATCATTTGCCATTGTACGATATACGACAGTCCACACATTCTGATTACAACATGATTGGCATACTCGTAGCTCGTGCTGCAACGAACGAACTGGCAACATGATAGATATGTTACGTAGAATGTGATTGGTTTCTTAATTGTAATGTCTTTGTTCGTCTGCAGCCGAAAATGTCACTTTTGTAAGAACATTGACTATGCAATATTGACTACAGACGACGAAATGATCACTAAAACTTGTTGATGCAACATAACAATGGCGATAAAACATAATATATACGTACTATAACTGAGGCTATCATTTGGAGAATATAGAGTTAAATTTTCTGGATGCATCGACTACGTCATATGAATGTGCCTACTTGTACCGTATGGATCATTCAATCAGTAACAACTGAAATAATGTGTATAAATGACCACATTTATTTGAACATAACGAGACCACCGATACAGACAACATGGCAATATTGACAAAACGATACATACCATTAAAATATGCTTATGTCTCAATGATAGTCAGTGAGACAATTTTATAATGTCTAGTGAAGGGGACTAGTAACCCTATAACAAAGACAAAACTATTGATTGTGGTGTAATACCGTTTAAAACACTGACTATGATTAGAGACTTCCCATCCTCACACGCAACTACTATGTTGTCCGGTCAGTATTCATTTCCGACACACTTATCAAAGAGAGCCAAAACAAAATCATGTAGAATTAAAGAGCTACTAAATGGAATAGACAGATGTTTGGCTGGCGTGCATGTGATGCCGTAACAGTACAAACTACCTCAGACATACAGTTTGTCTTGTCAATACGGACTTCTCTGAGAATGCATCACTTAGCAAAGAGAGACAAAAACACAAACCATGTAGTATTACAGTGCCTGTAAGTGGGAGAGACAGATGTTTGTTTTGCGGGTATGAAATTTACCAGGGGCAGTGCCATTTGAATATTTCCATTCATGATACTTCGAATGTTTTCGGAAATAAGACTTAGTGAGGACATTATGTTGAAACTAGTTCATTTAGATTTTTGACAGATGGGACTAGGGCGGATCATTTCTTCGTTCAGTTTTGTGTTGTGCATTGTGCCTTTTATGTTTTCTGTGCTCGGCTGGTTAATTTGAGTACGGGCTTCTCTGTCCGACGTAATATTATATTTTCCTAGTCGTAGGCGTGCACCATCTATAGTCTAGACAATTCTTTTATACACAGACTTTTCAAAGTGAAAATATATTTGATTACATGCGGTTGTCATATTGTTTGTTTGATTGTGTATGGGCCGGAGGTCTATTTCATCCCAACTTTCGTTCCTTTTAGAATAATGTACTTTATTTAGCTCTCTCGTATAATACACTTTAAATTATCTTAGTGAGCAAAGTCATATATACATGTACTTGTTTGGTGGGACGTTGTCTATGTAAATAATATTAATGTATTGATGTTTCATCACTATCAGTCTCACTCTAAGGAATAACTCAACTCGTAAACCCATTAAACCTGCATTAATTATATTCAGCAAAAAGTAAGATTCCAATTGCCGCGACTTTAATAGATTTTGTATTCAACTAAAGGTTTCGTGCATTGATATGTTTTAATTTATTTGTTGATATGGTCTGCAGTTAATTACAACCAACACACTTCGTTGAAGAAATTAAAAATCTATTATCGTACGTCGATAATAATTGCACATATGCGTTATACTAAGAATTTCTCTCTCATGTTTTGTCGTAATTTTTAGCTTAAATGTACGCAAAGTAACGGCGACCGTAAGATAGCAGGGATGAACGTAGTGAGGAGAAAGTGAGACGCACAGCAGCCCGATGAAAAAAAGCAATTTATCAATTTGGCAATTCGAAATATTACTGCTATAAAATGCATTCCAAAAAGAAATATGATAAGTTCGTTCCACTAAATTTATCATTCTGATGTTTTAAATGCAACCACCTATTGGTTCAATCATGGTTTGTATTTGACATTTGAATACTGTGGTTCAATTAATACTAATAACAGTGGTAGGGTGCCATTATTTAAACCTATAATCCTGTAAACATTTTCACATTTGTATTTGGAACTGACTGTTTTATGACGTATTTATGCAAACATTAAGTTGATATAAAACCTGCACAATTCACAAACTTACAAACGTTTCAAATGCCACATTTAAAGATACATATAATATCAAAACTGACTGAAATGGCCAGCTGAAGAAACAGCAAAGCTGTTTGGTACATGTATTTGAGAAATGTCTCTCTCAACAGATGAAGTATAATTCTACATCCGTACATACATTCTCTTTATCGAAACAGTTTGTACTCCGCAATACTGGACGAACATACAACAAAGCTATTTTTGCAAAAAAGACTCTCCTTTTTTTATCGAGATAAAAAGTGTCACAAACAATATTAAATTAGGGACAACAATTGAAATGTTTTAAACTACCGTCTTAGCTCAAGTGATATGCCCAAGTGATATGGCTTTGAACCACCCAATCAGAAAGGGAACATACATTATAGGTGAATGTGCGCTCAACTACAGCACCAAAAACTCATCGGAAGTATCTATTACGTTAAACAAGAGTATAAGGCTGTCCTCTGTTGCAAACAAATATGGGCATTGACCATTGGGGGAAATTAGGAGAAATGACCACGGCTTTTTCATCATTAACACAATTAGCCTGGATTACCTGCCCCTTACACTATGTACGTCGGGAACCAGACTATAACACAATGTACGGGTATTTATTATACGCAGTTTTGCCTATAACGATGTAAAGGCGTTTTGTATAATACTAGTAAATATGCCCTGAAAACATGGTGCAAAATATACACATGACATGTCGATCTAGATTTGAATAACGTTACCAAGCACACAATCTGGACATACTCTGATTGTTACACGAGCAGATATTAGATACACAGACTAAATTTATTACCATTGGGTGAGCATAATATATTTATCAGAGTAATAATTTCGTATCTGGTAATTCACTAAGTGCTGAAGAAACATCAAATAGGGAAAACATAAAATATGAGAATAGATGTATCCTACAATTATTTCCATTATTGATGAATGAAATGAAAAAAGACGTCGATCATATCTCGTTTATATCGTTGATGTAAAGTTTCAAACATGTCATAACAATAATGGGTGAAATGCCTTAGATTTGTTCCCACAATTTAGTGACATTCGATTTATTGCATCCACAGTAAGGCATGTTTGAAATATGCAGCCCAATCAAGGGAAAGATCAAATGCTGAAATAACTACCCACATGGTCGTTCGTTCCGTAGCATTACGGAGATATCCGTAATCGCATCAACACTGAAGCGGTACATATGTATATTACGGATAAATATGGATTGTCCGTACCGTTCTTATAATCAAAGCACTGAGAGTACTGATGGGAGGCGATCTGGTTGCTGCTACTAAAGCTTAAACCGACTTTACACGTTTAATGTTCGTTTTCTTACTGCCGATCTTGTCTTGAATGTCAAAATAGGCATATGTGACTATATAGGCATGTTGGGTATCTAAATAATTGTTAAAAGGTGCATATTAATTTATATGTAATACGTGTAATGAATGCGTATTTCAAAAGTGGCTTTAAATAATACTACGCGCCTATTTATCAGATTCTACAGTACCGTCTTGTAATCACTTCCCTCACAGCGGGAGACAGTCAATAGAAAGCGGCTAGCTAGTACAGCGACACCATATGATTGCATAACAGTACTTTGCAGACCGTATACGATTCATTGATAAAACCATCACTTGACCGTAGTCTGAAGTTTCTAAAAATAGCTCTACAACCGGGACATTTGATGAACACGTCATTTTCGTACTATGGAACAAGTTCGGTATCAGCCGGTGTAGTGATTTTTTTGCTAAAAATATCGATTTAACGAACAGTTTCACAATAATTTTTTATCTTAGAATAAACAAATGTTGCTGATTGGCTTAAATCAGTTAAAAAATTTGGAGAAACATATGTAGCAGTATCGGGAATGTTGACAGTTTCTGGAACTACTTGAATGCGGATTCACATTGCAGCCTAAAGGCGGTTAATTTTGTATTAAGAAATGGGCAATGGTAGTAATGAGAGGCTTAATCGCCTCCCAAAAACAGTTAGTTTTTGAGGCATTCCACCTACGGATAATCAAGGACGTTTCTCGGATTACTAGGGCATTTCATGGACTTTTACAGACACTCTCGGTCGTATTCATTGCAATCCAGGATGACGACCGTTGCTTAATACGAAAAACAAGCAATTTTAAAGATGCCATAGTCTAGATCATTATTTTGCATACACGTTATTATCGTGCCCGGGAAGCATGTGACACATCGTTGGACTATCAGATAATGCTACAGGACCAATGAGAATATTCCTGTGACGTACAATCAAAACCAATATCTCCTTAACCATGACTTTATGAGACATTTGATTTATATAATGGATGCAAATCGAACATATTATCTTTACTGTTAACCGACATCAATACCTGATAAAATGGTGTGAATGTTCCTAACCGTCCGTAAAGAATACAAGTATTAGGGTTGACGCATAGTTACAGTACGAGGGGTGAACCAATTTGCGGAAAGTGCTCTGAAATCTTTGTTACGTGACCAATAATGAAGAAAATTGTGCAGATAATAGATCCTGTTAAAGGGATTATATTTCCATATTTTACTTATGGAGGGATCGTATTGTAGATGTTATACTCTGTGTTTCCGTTTTCATGCATATACTTGTTGTTATATGTAAATATAAATAACATATTGTGTTGGTAAATAATTCTATAGGTAGGCAATACCTTCTTGTAATATACATGACGTGTATATTGTCTTTATACTTATATAAATTATTGAAATCATCAGAGCGCATGAGCACGTGGTTTAGTTCATGTGACACAATACGGTTCTCCGAGTAAAAGTTCATTATAAAAGTGCGCCAGTGATAATCGATCTTGATAAAATTAAAAGTATAGCAAATAATGTGCTTATAACTAATCGAATATATAATCATAAACATTCCAGATAAACTTGGATTCAACAGTTTAGCCAACAAGCAATAATGACGTTCAAGTATATAATTGTAAATATTTAGTCTTCTTTCAAAAGAAAACTATTAAAAGTGTCCTTATCAGAAAAAATCCAATTAGTGCAATCAAAAAAACTTATTCCAACAGACTTCACAGGAATATTAAAACACATTATAAGTTGCTACCAGGTAATTTCGATTATCAAAGAGACAGAAAGAATAAGCATTGTAAAAATACTCAAACAGATAAAACTACTTATTGTATACGATAAATAAAAAACATTATAGAGACAAAGTGGTTCGATTTGAGAAAAAAGGTTTGAAAAAAAATGTTGGATCTATTTGGATAAATACACACTTTAGAAACAAACTGTCCCTTATGGCTTTCAATATCTCATTTTGAAAATGCATTAAACACACCCTGTTCTTTTCAGAATTGAGGCGTTATGTAACTAATACATTTCAATTCTGTACCATGCATGTAAGGATAAGCTAAATCAAATGTAATACAGGATCAAGTATATCTTAGATCCGCAGGGGTAACATTGTGCTTTATCTAGCACAGTTTTGTATTTTCCCATTTACATCTACGCATTTTGTCTTATACGTTTTTGTCTGTCGTGACTTTCAGCATTTCGTCATTCCAACTGTAGTTTAGACTTATTATTTCAACCTTTATACATGCTTTCAGTGTAGATTGCACATATTCTATATTACTACCATACTAGAAAATAGTGTCTCTGTGATAGCTATGTTTATTAGTAGCATGCAAGCATGAGCCTGCCAACGTTTCGTCATGTATAGCCATTATCATTCAACAGCGGCGTCGAGACTGGTCATGAGGGTCGCTTTACACTGTTAATGAATCATTTGTCGCGGGTCTAACTGCAAGGGACATTATATTTTCACATTATTTGTTATCATTATTTAATAAATGCTATTACTGACCTATTAGACAATTATATATTCATCAAATTTAATATGTGTCATATTTTGACATGAGTTAAATACACCGCCTGCAAATAACCGGTCTTGGCCAATTGTATGAGATAGTTAGCGATGTTCATGCAATGTGATGGATTGGGGTACCAGAATAATGTTGTTTTGCAATCTCCATATGGATGATCTATCGTAGGTAGGCATTAAACATGGAGTGACGATAGTAATTCAAACCTCAAGCAAATAGAAAGCGTTAATTACCGAAAGCACATATCATGATGCGTTGCCATTTAGAAATTCTTTGCATGAATTGAGCAGTCAGGAAATGTGATTTAATTAGTAACACATACATACATGTAAGTGAACTTTAATGATTTAGGTTCACAAATTGAAACATACAGTACTTCTTCTCTGGGTTTTGTTTTCAAATAAAGTTAACTAATGTGATACAACATGCCATTGACTAATATATCTATATTTGAAATTGAAGCACATGACAACACAACAACCAACAGATGTATCTATCAAGAACATTTACGCAACACAGTTTTAATAAAAGGAACGCCCAACGAAAGATGCTTCTCGCATTAGAACATAAATTCACTTTCGATTTCTAATTGACGTCATGTCAGACCTTACATTTTTTAAACGATGGTGTTAATCATTCGGTAAAGCTTTTATCGCCGTTATCTTGTTTATGTCTATAATAAGATACGCGAAATCCTGATGTAACAGGTGCTTAACATGAGGTGAAAACGGCCTTTATCTAAACAAGTCTTAGACTTTGCCCTCGTGTAATGAGTCACGAACTGTCGATTTGATCTTTTAAAACATACGCAATGACGATTTCATCGAACTCTAAAGATTCGTTTTAGGCCTAGAAATAATTGTTGTGATTAGCATACTTTATAGTTGATTTGTATCAATTATTATGTTATTTTGTAACAGCTGTTGTTTCAGTTCTTACCTATAGATGTATATTCCGAACACTATACGCTTAATGCTCTTTACAGACAAAATATGAAGCTTTTTCAAGAGTTTTATATGTATAATAACCAATCATTTCATCCTTATCGAAATATCGAAAAATATGTGCCTGTTTACATTGTATTCGATATTTAATTCGATATAATCGTAACATTACAAAACACAATTTTAAAGGTAAACGTATTCATAGTGTCGTTATGCATTTTTGACGGGTCAATACAACAGAACAATACCCGACAGCGACTGGTTTCAATTTATATGTTCTCGAACAGTGTCTAAGATTTGAAGATATAGAAATAGATATTTTGGAGTACAGTAACGTTTTTGCGAGCGGTCATATAATATCACTGCAAACATGTTATATGTACGAACAACACATTCATGAAACTGTTTATTCAAGTTCATTACAATTTGTGCAGCTAGTTATTTAGTAGATCTCTAAAATTCGAGATTTGAAATTTTAAGAACGCGCAAATTGGTATACAAGTAACTTAACATGTAGTTAAACATACAATGAAGCGTGTTTAAGACAGAGCGAAGTATTAGTATTTTTCAGTATTTTGTATACACTACCATCATGTAGTTATTGCTATTTATTTAAGGCGCCATTTGAAGACATGAAAAGATGCCAACGCATCCTATTAGGCCTGATATAGTACTAGTTCATTGCGGTTGTCAAACGCGTGCGATACGTCTTAGATACCTCGATCTTTGAACATCCGCCAAGCGGAAAACCAGGGAATCGCCTAAAGGATAGACAAAGTTTGTAACAATGCTGATACATCCTAAACTAGTGATTGTACAAAAATCGTTGTAAACAATAAAAAAAATAACTACATGTGTTAGAGTGCCAATTTGCATGTTTACAAATGAGTTTTTTTAAATGCATATTATAGTAGATATATCCCTTGATAAAGTTCGAGAACGATAGACTGATCTTCTAAAATATCATTGTTCATATCCATTTCAGATTATTTTATATTAAGAAGCGTTAAATATTATAATGAATGTATTGTATTAATACTATTAATTTGTTTAAACGCGTTCAAGATTGCAAGTTAACTGATGACAATCTATAAGCTAAACATATACATGTACATAAAGTGGCGGTTTCTAATTTAATCAACATAGAGCTTTTATGTTCTCACAATCTATACATTTCTTGCATTGGTGATATCAAAGAGGGATTTCACATAATCCTTAACTTGAACCTGATTACCAAACGTTTATAACTATCTCAGTTTGAATCATTAGTTATGTATTTTCGAGAATAATTTATCGCTATATTGAAGGAAATAGTAAACACTAGTTCCAGTTCATTGATGATAAATGTAAAGAGGTTCTTGAGACACACCCGACAAATAATCCCTCATGCTGCATAATGAGACAAATCAGTGACAAGTCGTTGAACGAGTATTCCCTTATGTTATAGTACGGAACATTTAACTTGGTCCTCGTCCTTTATGTGTGAATATATTACAAGCTTTTGTGCAGTATACATCAATATCCGCTTGTCAGTTGTGCCGTGCTGGAGATTTAGATTATCGTACATATTCGAAATACTCTCCATCGAAGTAAAATTACAACAATACATCAGCTTTTAAATAATACTAAATAAAAGGTTCGAGGACAAGTTTAATAAGATCGGACTATAACAAATATCTTGACAACATTAATCATTCACTTCGGACCAATTGTTTCTTACCGAAAATGGCGTAAGCGTTGTACAGGAAGAAAATAAACGACAAATCGGAATCTCAAAGGATAGAGGTGAAAGCATTCCATCATAGATAATGCAACGGTCAAAGGATTATATGACAAACTTGGAAAGACTGTTCAGAACGGATATACAACAATATCATAAACAAACATCGCACATGTATATATTAACAATAGATGCAAGTTTGTTTTCTGTGACTAATTATAAGATTATAAGTCTGATAATGTTTAGAAAATGTCAATTTTCTAAATTTACCTTATTTTCTCCATGACTTCATTTCGTATTAATTAACGACGTTTTCACGATGTCTGCCGCCTTATAACGTTTCCGTTCTTGCACTTATTCTTTGAAACTATCGATTACATTTACACATATGCCTTAACTGATCTTCTGACCTTCTATTTTGATGTTCATCAGGAGCATAGATGTGTCCGTTGGCTATAGATTGTACACTAGCGATTCAGATAGCACAATAGAAAGAAATAAACTCAAACCCGTTACTTGCCTTTGTTAAACAAGCTCATTCCTAAACTTCGGAATGAGATTTATTGTTTTGAATGGTGCATAATTCATTCTAGATGTGTCAGGGCCACACATTGTACATAAGGGGTTGCATGAATTATTTGTTGGTATCAAATTAATTTCGAGGAAATACCACTGTGGTGTGACATGGGCCACACTCACTCCGGATCTAAGTCATTGTGACTTCTTCTTGTGGGGCTAAGTGAAATCTCAAGCGTATAGAACATATCCAACAGACACGTCTATGCTCACGAGGAACATCAAAAGAGAAGGCAAGAAGATAAGTTTAGACGCATGTGCAAATCTTATCAATAGTTTAAAGGAACGAGTGCAAGAAGGGAAACGTTAAAAGGGTGGACATCTTGAAAACGTAAACAATTACTGAATAGACGTCATGGGCAAAATAAGATAATTTTAGTAGATCTACATTTTTCTTTTAATGATCCAGTTACAAAATTAAAACTGGTCCAAAAATAAACTTACATCTTTTTCCTACTCATGTGCAAATTTTCTTTGCGATAGCAGAATGAAGAGGTTTGATGAGTAGACACTGAAACTGTATACTTTCTTTTTGGACACACTGTACATACATTCGGTGATACATTTCAACCGTTCTTGGTAAATATATTTTAGTATATCCTTCTTAACTTTCTCTGTTACAGCTTTTTCTGTATATGATACACAAAAGAATAATAGCATCGTTAATCTACTGACATGATTTACTTGCGATCAAGTCAAACAAAGGAAACAGTCTGTGGAATGATGGATCAACGCTACCACTTTCAATTATACGTAATGGAACGTAGACCTTAAACAGGATATGACATTATGGGGCGTAGAACTTAAACAGGATATGACGTAATGGAATGTAGATACCAATAACCACTTTAGAGTAATTAAACATCATCAAAGATTATTAAAAAAGATAAATGTAGTACGTGCGCTTATAAATAAGCGTTGTGCTTATAAATAAGCATTGTTCTCGTGTATACCTATTTAACATTCCTAGACTATTAGTTCAGCTCATACTAGCATTCATTAATTTCCAATCTAGATAGTAGATATACCATGTCATATACATCGCGGATTTCATTCGTAATTTGCTCTTACTAGTACTTTGTATTACTAGTGTTGTTTTTAAATGGATCAGGTCACAGTTTAAAAACCAAATTATGTATGTGTTACGTACTCTCTCAGGTGATGTGATGCCAGATAACATAAAACCTTACCATATGATAATGAATAACTAATATAGGAATCGTAAGTGATTTCCATGGAATTCAACCCATTGAAAGTAAAAGATTCTAAGATGTTATCAAGACGACAATAAATCGATCTTCGCACTTCATGGCGTACAAATCTAACATTAGTTGAGTCCGTTATAAAACAAGTCCAATAATTTGATCGCATTCAACTGTGGAGGTTAATTTGAAGTATCTGAACATATTCAATATCGTGTATAGTCTACCTGAATACAACATACCGATGCAACCTTTGTTGCCATTCGGTTTTATCCCTGCTTATTAGTGAATGACCTCCGGCTTGGAGGGAAGAGACAGAACGTTTGCGTGATACGCGGAATCAGGGCGCTCTACCCTAGCACTTTCTGAATATACTGCTTAATTATTTAAATTTGTTTGATAACTTAAGAATGTTTTACTGAATACAAATGCGTTCAAACAATTGAAACGTATATATAAGGCACACTTAAAGTCTAATGACCTAAACAAACGGCATGTAAAAATTGCTTGAATAAATAAACACACAAAAACAGTCGACATTATTATTAGAATGAAAGGGAAATCATACCAATAATTCAATCTCTTTTTCAAGAATGCACGTCACGTTTATCTGCCTGACAATTTGCAATAATACATTAACCTCATTGGTGAAGAACGTGATCATAGTTTGGCGTCTCAACAGTTGACCAGGTACAATAGGATAATATGTTTGATCTTTATGAACAAAAATTTGGTTGGTGGCATACAAGTCATATACGTGTATAAATTGAATTCCAAAGAAAAATAATTATGATCAGTTCAATTTGATAAAATCATCACTGACGCTTTTAAATGTAACCACCTGTTTGTTCACCAACTAGTTGTTTTTGAGATTTAAAACCAGTTCTATCAATAACAGGTGTGAAGCCAATATGTTAAGAATAGTGGAATTTTATTTTTGAAGCAAATTTTTATATAACGTAAGAAGATAAACTTTAAGATTAAACCGTACATTGTTTCTTACAAATAAATATGATTTGCCACATTTAAAGATAGTCAATCATGTCTATTAAGTCCAACTAGGGAAACAGAAAACAGTAACCTTTGTCGGCGTGGATACATTTATTGCTTGTTAAATATACCTGAAAAGGTTTTATATCCAGAGCGACATTGTACCCTTCTTACATGTTTATAAGTATGTTCATCCATGTTTGCAAGACATGCTAATTATATCTAACGCATTAGGCTTATTGTAGGCATGGATGTGTATATAAAATACAGACTGTCAACATACACAATAATGATTTGTCTAGGATTGAAATATATATGACTAACTGGGCCAAAACATTCAAGCTTGAATAGTTATGCCAACAACTAAGAATACAAACTACGTTTTTATAACATCAACGAGTCCATCTATACGTCGAACATGTTACAATATGAATTTTCGAATAAGTGCATCGATGATATAGAGTAAAATTTGTAAAACGCCAACATAGACAAATGGTCGAGTGCGGTTTGTTTCCATCTTTTCTATTATGTGGAATATGACCTTTACATGATATGTGTAGTAACGTGTATATATCTGACATGCAAATAGATACTTTGAAATAAATTTACTCCAACATTCATACCGGTTTCATGTTTCGTATACATCTATAAAGGACACTAATTTCATTGGTAGTCAATACCTTCTTATAATAGGTAGTTTCTGTATTATTTACTGAAAACGTTAGTACATACGTGCATTTAGTCATAGACACAAATAGGATACACAGGATATAATAATATTTGTCTCAGTGAAGTAGTATAAATGTGCGTCAGTGGGAATTGATCTTGATAAAATTCCAAGTGTAGCAAATAACGCGCTAATAGCTAATGAAATTGATATCATTAAGATATCAGATAAACTTTGATTCTTCCGTTTAGCTCATGATCAATAATGACATTTATAGATTGATACGTGTATATAAGTCCAAACGTTTAGTCTTCATTCATTAGCTAAACAATTAAAAGTATATTTTATGACAAAAAATCAAATAAGAGCAAACTCATCCAACAGACTTCACAAGAATGTCTTAATAACTTGGAAATTGCTACCCTATCATTTCTGATATCAAACGTGTGGAAAAAATAATCATCATAAAAATATTCGAAGAGATAAAAATACTAATTCTATACGATAAATAAATTACATTACTAGTATAAAGATAGTGTGGGTCGGCTTGAGAAAATAATCTAGACAAGAAAAGATTGGATCAATTTATTACAAGGAACTAACTTAAACATCTTTTACGTTCAATATCTCATTTTGTTTGCCCCGAAATATGTATTATTACGAGGGTCGTTCAAATCAGAATGAATGTAGGGCTATATTTTCCTTGTAATAATGTTCTTTAAAATAGTGAAATATAGCAAACTTAAGATGCTTGCATAATAACCTTAAAGTGATACGTCGCATAATAAAATACGTTTGATAACCACTGTCTACTCATGTACACTGACGCTAATATATCTGGGCAACTTCAAATATTGGTCAACATGACATGTTCCGATTTTCATGCAAATGGGCTTACCAGAAGCGCATTGTGATGCAGATTTCAAACATGTAATAGTCTTATAAGATCGTAAGTAGCGAATGATTCTCGGCACGTAATTTAGAACAATATATATGACAGAAGAATCCTTATTCATGCTATATATATAAATCGCCAATAGTAACACACGTACTGGTTCCTGTGTTATTTCGTCGCATTTAGAATATATTTAAAATCTCAAATTAGTCGCGACTGTAATAAAAAACCGACTATTTGATTGCAGGTAACTAAAGAGCTACTTGAATACATAAATCGGTTCTTTCTCACTGATAACTGATATATTTTGCAAAGTAACAGTTGCAAATATTAGTAAATGCTTTGTTAGTCTTTGTTCTGTCACATTCTGTTTCCAAGTGTTAGTGGTGCATTTGATGCGTGTATGTAAATGGTTATGATAATTATGAAATTATATAATAAAAGTATCTCTAAGTGCCACAACTAAGCTTCGCCATAAAAACATTAGGTAAGCATTTAATGTAATCATAATTGCTCGAAATAAACAAAAAAACATTAACATGCCGACAGGAGATCAGGAAAAGTAACTTAGAATTGCATAAACGTATCTGTTATTAGAAGTACTATTCTACTAGACTCTAAAAGAACAATAACAAGTGCATATGTAACATACAAGTTCCTAATATAATTATCATAATTAAAGTAGTCTGTCATACCTTGTTATATTATAAAACAGTTTCAATCGACAAGAATGTAAGGCTTAGTTACAGAGTTATTGTGCAGACACACAAACACACACACTTAGAACATAAATTATGTCATGATACACTATAAAAGTGTTATGCACGGTTTTCCGGCATTTACTGTTGTTGGAATAAAGTAGAACTAACGACTGTTCGGATTTCCAAACTTTGTATTTTGCGCGTGAGAATTCTCACAAGTCCACAATCAACAATAATATAAGAACAAGATATAGTCAGTGTTGGTAAAATCCAAACAAATATAATTTTAACTGCGTAATTGAATTCTAATGGAAAACCATTGATACGTTCAGCTTGGAAAACCAAGTTCGAATACCTCCAAAATCTCTACAGAACGTCGACTACAGTGTGTGTGTGTTCTGTTTTAGCCAATCAAATAATTTCATACAGTTTATGCAAGTTATCATCAACCAATCATAAATGTGGGCGTAAACTTTCGGACATCTGCTTTACCTAAACAGACCGCGTTCCTATGTGACGTAAGATCTGTACTTAATCGATTAGTTAATTCGGAATATACAATAATCGTGTCATTTGTCATATCTGTATTACATATAATGCTCTAATAAAATTGCCAGATACAACTTAGTACCCTGATAATCTAATCGTTAAGCCTGCAGAAGTGAAATTTGCATAATTGTAAAGTCTGTAAAAGGAGATAAAAATCTTTCAAGTAGAATTATCAGAGGTTGTCAGCGTGATAGCTTATCTGTTTCTATCCTTCTTTGTTTCATACATTTCTGTTCATTTCCTGTTTTCTTTCTCTTTCTAATAATTATGTACAAAATATCAATTTAAAAAATACCATACAAAAAATCTATTTACAAATGTCCTCAAAAACTTACACACAAAAATGGCCTGAAAATGCCGCATTACAAAAGCATGGAACAAATTAGCGATGGGGCCATTGTGAAATACAATAATAACCAAAGCATGCGTAACTGGTTACAAAATGCTTTCAAAATCGTTATTTAGAATATGACAACATGCGTGCGTACAATATAAGGCACATTTAAACGATGATAGCCTAAAATCAACTACATACAAGAAACACAGCAACAGTAGATTGTGTAACATTGTAACATAACGAAACGCTTAATAATAATTCAAATTTGGTTTATTCCGGCTGATACAAGAATAGTAATGCATTGCCGACATGGATAAAGGCTGTGATGCTATTTTGACATTTCAAAAGTTGAGCAGATAAAGTAGGTAAATATGTTTGAGCATCCATGAATAAAAAGGTGGTTGGAGAGAAACGTCAATAAAAGCTTGACAAGTTTAGATAATTATTGTATCAAATACGTTTTTGAAAAGAAATATAATCGGTGTAATATAATAAAACGATCATTTTGACGCTTTCAAATGAACATGTAATCACTTGTTGGTACGCACATGGTTTGTATTTAAGATTTGAATTATATAATTCTATTAATAAAAGTTGTGGAGCATGTCTGTTAGGAATGTTCGAATTTCTTTTTGCCATTGTGGATGTCAGAATAATAATGACGTCATTTTTCGTAACCATGACATCTTATCACACTATTTTAACAATGAAGAACATTTATTATCGAAAGCATTTTATTTAAGACCACCTTAATTTTGTTAATATTGTTTTATCTTTGACAAAGTTATCAACATTTGTTAGGTGGACATGTTTTTGGTACATCCTGTTTATTGCGCATACTTCCTTCCCGTGACTGTTTAGCAATTGACAAACCGAAGAACTATTAGATAAAGTTACAGAGCCATTATAATATTCCTGTGATATATAATCAAAACTAATATATCAATAAATCATTATTTTATGAGACAGTTAATTCATGGAGTGGATGTAAATCGAACATATTATCTCGCGATGAACCGACATCAATAAACTATTAAATAATGATGAAAGTTTCTAACCGATTGAAGAGAGAATATCACAGAAAAAGTCATTAGGGTTACAGTGTAGCAATACCACGTGACTTTTAGAAAAATGAAAGTTTAAGGCAGGCGAAACGCTGGTCATATAAGACAATTTAACCATGTGGATATAAATTTGGCTCGTTTGGCTTAACGACCCTTTAAAATGGGATAGCCATCATGTCATCATATTTAACAATAAGCAATTGAATATATACTGGTCATGAATAATAAACATTACTAGTCACAGTCCGTCATTAGTGCGGAGTATGATTGTCTATAATCCATTCGTCGACTAACTGCATGTAGCATACTATTTTCGCATTATTTAAATAATGATGGAAGTTTCTAACCGATTGTAGAGACAATATCACAGAAAAAGTCATAAGGATTACAGTGTAGCAATACCACGTGACTTTGACATCACTAAAAGTCACCTGGTATAGCTACAGCTGTCAGTATATCAAACATAAGGGAAAGACGTATAATTTATTGTTTTATTCATGGAGGGATGGTATAGTGGATGAGCTCTTCCATAGTATAATGTTTCCGTGTTACTGTATACAACGTCGTTGTTCTTCAGAAAATCTCGTATATCAATTTTGGCTATTTTTCAGGAGAATAAAAACTGAATAACATTTTACTTATAGTGAATATCTATTTAATTCTTTCACATAAACATAGTATTCATAGTACCCATTTCAATGCACGTAAATGTACGTGTAAACGATAACTTTAAACTCAAGTATACCAGCTTTTGCTTAAAGTTTATTGTTAAAGGGACTGTCTCTCATATTTGTGTATTGCAAACATAAAATAAATTTGTCAATTTGTTCGCGTAATTTTGGTATAGTTGCCTGTATATCCAATTAACAACAATACTGACATCGAAAATAACTTGAGAAACTTCGGTATTTTGTAGTTATCTAGTATTTATGCATCAAAAAATATATAGGGTATTAACACAACTATTACTTAAATTGCCTTGAAATGTGTTCGCATTTGGTGAAAACGCTTAGCGCTTTTTTCAAGAAAATTATACTCAGAGGGCGACATCGAGAGTGGTAATAAATTGCTTTTTTGCACCAAATCTTTCTTAAAACAAGAGTCAATGGCTTTCTATTACATCAATACTTGGTAATGTGGGAAAATCACGGTATACAAAATTTTTAGCCCAATCTGTGAGTCGTTCTATTTGCAGTTATTAAGGTATTATTCAGTTTTTTTCGCATAACGCATTTACGTTTTCTTGGTTCTCGTATAATTAAATTAGCCATTTACAATATTTATGTGTTTCTACTTATCCGTTGTAATAGACCATATTAGGTTCATTGAGTTGCATTTTCGATTTCAACACAACCTACAAGAAAGGTAATACGAGGTTTTTGAAATAATATGGACCATTTAAGAAGATCCGAAATTGTTTGCACAAGTACGAGTTTGGTCATTTCAGAGACTATGTTTGCACTATCGTCTCCGGTATGTTCGCAGAAGACACAGAAGACGTGCTACTAAATGGGCTTTTCGATGCGCGTATAATCGTTCCCGTGCCATAAAGTGTATTCGAGGTTTTCGAAGAACAGCTTCGGTACATGTGTTGTAGTAATGTGTATAATCTGACAGGCCTCTGGCCTTATCGATACTTTGAAATAAGCTTACTCATCGGTTGCATGTTTCATATAATATATACAGCACATTGTCTATGTGAACTAACTTCATTGGTAGTCAATACCCTCTTACATGTATAATATGTATTGTCTTTATAATTAACTTAACACATCAGTACATTGGTTATCTTATATTATAAAACAGAAGAAACAGTACATGAGATTTAGTAGTTGCCTGAGTGAAATTTCATTATATAATTAAGTGCGTCAGTGATTATCGGTCTTGATAAAATTTAAAGAGTAGCAAAACAGATACAAATAACTAATGAAATTAATATCATAATGATACTGGGTAAACAGGGATTCTACAGTTTAGCCAATGATCAATAATTACATCTAAGTATATAGAATGCTATGTGTATATGCTAGTAATTGTAAATGATTAGTCTTCTTTCAAGAGACATAAAATTGGAGGTATTGTTATACGAAAAATCCAATTAGAGCAATCGACAATCTCATCCAACAGACTTCACAAGAATATCTAAACACATTAGAAATTGCTACTAGGTTATTTAGGTTATCAAAGAAGCAGAAAAATAGGCATTGTAAAAATGCTCGAATAGATAAAACACTAATTGTTTACGATAAATAAAATGCATTATAGAGATAGTGTGGGTTCAGTTTGAGGAAATAGGTTAGTAATAGGTTAGAAAAGAAAATGATGGTTACATTTTGATGGAATACGTTACTTGTAATTGAATAGCCTGTCCTGTATGATATATAATATTTTTTTCAATATATAATTCTGGTTGGTAAAGGAAGGTTTGTGCACCAGAAGGGTAACATCATTGGTTTCTCCCGTACAAAGGTCTGATGACAATGACATCTAAAAATAATAACGGCAAGCGAAACGCTAGTCATATAAGACAATTCTAGAAATATGTGAATATAATTTTTTGCTCATTTGGCGAAATCTGTGTTCATGTTGTAATGAGGTATCCATCATGTAATCATATGTAACCTTTAGCATGTACATATATACTGGTCATGAAAATTAGTCCGTCATTAGTGCGGAGTAATACTGTCTATAACACTTTCGTCGCAAGTCTAACTGCAAGAAGCATACTTTTTCGCATTTTTTGGCATTGTTATCTTAGTAAAAATTGTCATAGAACAGTTTTTCAATGATACGTCAATTAAATGTAATTTCTGTTACAATTTAACATCCATTATGGGAGACCGGGGCAAGATAAACCACCTTTAAGATTTGTACAATTTTTTCTCGTTAATGACAGTCCTTTCCTACAGTGATAAGTGCGAAAATATAATACGCAATATTCAGAGGCAGTTAATTACGCCCATAATAAATACAATTTTTAAATGGCTGCTATTTATCTTTGCACTCGTGTTGTTTTAATACTGTTACTTAACGCTGATAAAACTATGTAGTTCAGCAGTTTTACTGTTCTAACTAGGTCATTCAGCGTAGACATATCGCTGTTTATTTGCTGAAACTTTTCTATTCAGCTTTTTACAGTTGGGACAAGGGCTGATTCATTTTCTTGGTTGGCAGCGTGTTGGTTGTCCTCTTACTATTTCGTCCCCGCGATTCGCATCCTACCGGGTTCGTTCATGAGTCTATGTTATGGATGTAGTGTTCTGTCCCCTGAGGTCATTAAATGTAGTTTTAAGTCCCCTACCGGTTTTTGACCGGAGGGGACTATTGGTTTGCCATCTGTCCGTCAGTTTTGGTTCTGACGGAAATTGTGGTTGATATGGCAACAGACATATTGACAATAGCTTTAAACCGGTAGGGGACTTCTGTATTGCCTGCAATTCAGTACGTCATATCTCGATTTGTTCAATTACGTCATTTTACTTAATGAAACTGGGTCACTCGTTTTAAGGTTTTCAGATTTTTTGTTGCTGAAATCGGGCCTTTCAACGTTTTAATACTGTTACAGTGAAGTTCCGCTAATAAGACCACTTCAATTATTTCGAAATCATGCAGATTTTTGCAATGTTTCGGTCCCAAAGTATTAACTTTAGAACAAAAAAGGTCCGCTAATAAGACCGATTCCCTAATAAGACCACTTTTTGACTGGTCTTAGTAGCGGAACTTCACTGTACTTAACTTTTAGACTGTAGGCTGCTAAAACTATGTAGTTCAGCAGTTTTACTGTTGTTACTAGGTCATTCAGCGTGGGCTTTCTGCCTTTTGTTTGCTGAATCTTTTCTATTCAGTTTTTAAACAATGAGACTGGGGGCGTTTAATTTTCTTGGTCGGTAGTGTGTTGGGCACTTCTTCGTTTTAAGATTTCTTACAGCTAAAGCGGGGCAATATAGTCCTTTTGCTGTGGAAACTGGGTCATACAGCTAGTTAGTAGGTCATCCGACTATACGGGCCTTTCAACGTTTTAATATTGTTATTTAACATTTGAGACTAAAGGCTGCTATAACCATGTAGTTCAGCAGTTTTACTGTTGTTACTAGGTCATTCAGCGTAGGCATTCCGCCTTTTGGTTGCTGTATCTTTTCTACTGGGTCATTCAGCTAGTTATAATATTTATACTTTTCGACAGCTTGGACTTGGGCGGATCTGCGCTTGTTTAGTTGGGCATTGTGCTTTGTGTGTTTTTAATGTTTTGTGTGCTCGGCTGGTTAAGTTGAGTGCTGCCTTCCCTGTCTGTCTTAATATACTCTCTTTGGGCATTCCTTCGTTTTAGGATTTCTGACAGCTAAAACTAGATATTATAGTCGTTTTGCTGTGGAAACTCGGTCATTCAGCTAGTAATAATTTATTATACTTTTCGACAGCTTGGACTTATTTAGTTGGGCATTGTACCTTGTATGTGTTTTATATTCCTGTGCTCGGTTGGTTCAGTTGGGCATTGTGCTTTGTGTGTTTTTAATGTTTTCTGTGCTCGGCTGGTTAAGTTGAGTGTTGCCTTCTCTGTCTGACTTAATATAATCTTTTTAAATTTTATGACTCACACTCAGACGAATTGTTCTTTTAAACATTTTACTGATGCCAGAGGATTCTCAAGAATTAGAACCAAATAGATAATTGATTAGATTAGCACATGTCATAGTGGAATTATATCAATTAATACATCTTTGTTATTTTGTAACAGCTGCTGTTTCAGTTCTTACCTACAGATGCATATGTCGAACAATATACGAATATTGCACTTTACAGACAACGAATTGACGCTCTGATTTAATACTAACCGATTAGCATAGATTCTTATTAATCCGAGAATAATAATACTTGTTAAAATAGGGACCTGTTATATCATAAACGATAATGAACACGATGTCGTCATGCATTTCGTGCATGTGGTAAGTGCATCGTAATACTAATCTAAATATAAATCTAAACGTATTGAAATAGACAAGACACTTTGGTTAACTACAAAGGCCTCCAACGAGAATAATCCGGCACACTTAACTAATCTTATAAGTATGCACGTGTTTTTACCGTACAACCTTTTTTATTTATGCATGGACTTTTGTGTAATAAAGTTTTTTGTTCCAAAATTAAAGACAGCGGTTCATTGAACCATGATATACAAACAAGTAGAATGTACAATGACATGACGCGTACGTGCAAATGATTTTTTTGAATGGTTAATTTGAGTTTTAGATTTATCGTCAAATTAAAAAAACACAAAGTAATGCGATTGTTGCTCAACAACATGGTGGCTGTTAACTTTAAAACTGCTTAGTAGCACATTTCTATTAGTATGGTCATTCTATGGTTAATGGGAGGTAACCCGTTGGAAAATGCCTTTGTGAGGCCTGAAGTCGGCAATTCGTAATCTACAATGGGCTTTTTCTAACCATTGTCTTCCTTATTTCTGTCTCAGTGATAAGTACATACACTTGAAAAGGATTTTTGCCAACACAGCAGGCAAATAACTACATTAACAACTTGACAAACGCCCGAAGAACACATGGCAAGTTGTGGGACATTAGCTTTTGCTGATGCCATCATTTGTTTGTTCTGTTTGTGAAAATTGTAATCAGTTTGTAATAAAATCAAATCAAGTGTAATTTCACATATCCAAGCTACGCATATACAATCAAAGACGAATTAACCGAGCTATTGGTAAATATTGTATACTTATCATGTAACAAGGATTCTGATTGGCTAAGACGGCCTGCACGAGAGGTTTATATATTTTAATATACACCTCCCGAAACCGATGCTGGTTTGGATATAACTTTTTATGACGTGACGTCATTTCCTGCGATATAACGTTCCAAACAACGTAACGCTATTTCCCGTTTTATTTGGCCTACAGCTACCCATACATATTTATAGACTCTAACCTAGCCATTAAGTATATATGACGTTAATAAATAGGTGAATATTCTTTCATACACATGCATACATAAGAAGAGCATTGTTAGCTAGAACATTTGAAGGATGACCCTTTTGTTTCTATTACATACACTTTCCTGAAGGGAGACTAAAGTTGTTATAATTTAAATAGAGTCAATTTGTTTTATTTTCCTGACTTATGGCATGGTATACAACATAACAGTTGTCGACTTTATGTTTCGATGAATATGATGTTTAGTTGATCTTCAAAAAGTTTTATTGACCTCTGACTTCGTCATCGGTCAACATCACTTTTTTCAGGTCAACAAAACCACATTTTCACCTCAACATAAGTCAATAACATTTGTCAACAAAGATTTGTTAAATTTACTGCACGTAGAACCATATCATATCGACATTAACCGAGCTCAAATTTGTTGCTCTTGATCAGTGTTCAAACTTTGATTTGTAAATTTTATAATGAACACAGATGTTTGATGGCTTACATACGAACCTTCTTTCGAGCAATCGTACCAAATCTAACTTGTCCGGATACCCTGTTTTCTAAGTATTTCTTTGAATCGAGCATCAGTATTGGGAACGCACTAACATATATGTAAACGTATAAACAAATAATTGAATTTCGTACATTTCCTCATTCCGATTATTAATTTGTGTATCATACATAATAGTGATAATACAAAAATTATATGTAATATATACCACATCGTGTTTAAATGAATCGTGCATAAAGCTTCTTTGCAAGTATGACCGTCTATATAAATAGACATCTTGTAGCGAAAGAAATTAAAGCAAAATTGAAATGATATTTCGTCGATATAAAATCTTACGATCTCAGAGAAATAATTCGAATACTGAATATTCCATATTCGCATTCTATGATAAACGAGAATTTAGTTATAATGTACAATTAAACATATAAAAACGAAAAGTTCATAATTATTAATATTATAACAGAGAGTTACCTTAGCACAGTGGTAGAACACAAACTCGTCTTCGTAGTAATAATTGTAATAATAATAATAATTATTAATATTTTCACTAAGGTTTTTAAAACTTTTATTTGCAATAGAATGTAAATCCGTTATATTTATTGAATCCATTGTTGTAGAGTTGTGTAGAAAAAGTTAACCTCTCTCTTGCAGCACAAAATCGGGAAGATTATTTGACTGACAATAAAGTAGACACTCTAGTTCTTTCAAGTTTGAATCAACTTGTACCTGCGCTATGTAGAGCTAGAGATATCGTATAACGCATATAACATTTAGCAAGGTATGCTGATGTAGAAAGCGGACGTATTTTTATTTCTCATGATCAATTTTAACATTAAAAATGACTTTTCCAATGGGCGCAATGGTACTAATTTTTAATCCTCATTTGAAAAATAATTAAAGGCGGGTGGAGTGTGTTGACATTTCTAAACAGTTATAAATATGACTTTTAGTTTAACGTATACATATTTCCCCGTGTATATAGTCCGTGTATTTATCCATATTTTCAACCTGTTATTGGTGCAATGTGATGTAGTTACATTGATAACACAAGTGCATTTATCATTGATGAGTACATTTTGTACTTAAGAAGGTATATTTCAACGAAAGTGGCAATATTTTAAAAGTATCAAATACACGACCTTTGCTCAAGATGTCTTCATAAAGTAACAAGTAGACAACCATTATAATTATAACTACATGTATGTATAATACTACATATAATGGTGGCCAGAGAAGATTTCCAACCAGGAACTTTGGACAAGAGCAAAAAGACTGCATTGTACAAAAGAAATGGGGATGGATTGCACATACGCTGTGCGAGCCCAGCCAAACATTGCAAGACAACCACTGGACTGGAATCCTCAAGGCACAAGAAGATGAGAGAGGCCCACCAAATCTTGGCGAAGAACCTTGGATATCGAGCTCATCAACACGAGTATGTCGTGGGGAGAGGCCAAAACCCGGAATACTGATCGTACAAGATGGAAAGCTTTGGTGAAGGCCCTATGCTCCAACGGGAGTGAAGTGGAATAAGTAAGTAAGTAAGTAAGTAAGTAAGATAACCATTATACTAACTACGTTCATGCGAATTCCCATCCGAAAGTGTTCATCCATTTTAAGATTTATGTCTGTTTAGAGTCATTCGCTTACGAGCATTCAATACGGACCAACAAAGTGGAAAACTGAGTATTTTTTCTATCGTTGGTTATGATTATAAAACATGGGCAAATTGATAAATATATCTGTTTGAACAATTTTACCTTGATAACAACGATGACTACGAACTTTTACAGCATATACATGTACACTCGAAGTTAAAAATTTTGCCAGAAAGTAAATTAATATTTTCTGACACAACTAACGTTATGATGAAAAAACACACGGAACCTTTCCAAGTAATAAGCCCTGTTTGAAGTGTGTATGTATTTCAATCCATTTTCATGAAGATTTTAAGTTGAATACAGTGTATATTGAATACGGAAGTTCTTTCTATGATTCGACCAGGATGTCTCATACTCGAACTTGACCTAAATTTCATTAAAAGCATTCTACCGCTATGGTTAACATCATCCCAGTGTTAAATAAATGTATATTGTTGCTATATGCTACCTGGACATATTTTGTAATGTTTATTTAACAAGTGGCTCACCGGGAAGATTGGACGAATGTCTAACTGTGTTTCCTCTATAAATACAAGTTTATCAGCATAATTATTTGCGTGCGTCACTGCTGCCTTCCCTGTATGACTTAATATTATATTTTTTCTATATCCCTTGTACATTTTTTGACGTAAAGTTACTAGACATTTCCTGTCGTAAGAGCCATGTTTTACACCCCTTTTCGACCAACAGGAGATAAACAGTTAAGTGGGAAACATGCATAAACATGCACTGAATAGATGATAACTGTCAGATTATCTTGAAAATGTCTGACATTCAAATCCCTCGTGGAGCAAAACATGTTAACTCAGTGACACTTCGTTGACAGTGTATTCCCTTATGATTACCATTAACATAACGACACCCATTCTTACTCGCATCGAGGGAATAGTGTCGAAATATTGGAGAAAAGGTATTCAACAACAACACTTAACAAAACGCATAGAGACATAATCCCAGCTTAATTAATGCTTTGAATATGGATAATATATACATAGTATAAATGTTCATGTGGTGAAGTATAGATGTACCACGACCTTCGAAATATGACCCTGGGACCAGTCCATATGCCATGGTTAAAACGAAATGTACCGTTCTTTTCTGATAGATTACGAACATAGGTTCAGTAGACTAGGTGGCCTAGTGGTTAGCATGTTCTGTATCCGGATGTATACTTTTAATATAGTTTGTTTGTTCGAGTCCGCTTATATCTTTTTTTTCAATTAATATTTTATCGTAATATAATTTATCACTTTATGAATATTTTATACTTTATAAACTGTTTCATTAACTGTTTTATTTTGAATACAAATTTGCTTTGTTTCATTTATGTTAATTCCATTTAGTCTACCCGGGATATTAGTTTTAGGTTCGTAGTTATATACTAGTACCTGACCTTGCCAGTATCTATCTAACCTCTTCTCAAAAGTTATTACAGTCTTTGCAATATTGCCACTTTCTAGTAGTGAATTCTAAGTATCTACAATCCTGAAACTGATTGAATACTTCCTAATGTCTAAAGGTGGTCTAACTTTCAGTAATTTCTTGGAATTTCTTCTGATGAAGTTACTGGTTTTAAGCTTGAGTAGATCATTTTCTTGAAAGTAGAACGTGTTGTTTAACTATAATTATTTAAAAACTTCTATCATGTCGCCTCTTACACGTCTGTAGCTCAGGGTTGGATTTCTAAGTTTACGCAGACGTGTTTCATACCATAAGTGTGATATGCCTGGGATCATCTTGGTTGCTGTTATGTGAATGTTTCAACAATTGTTAAGTCCTTTTTGTATGTGCACCACACTGGATGGGCATATTCAATATGTGGACGAATCAGTGCTGGGTAAAGTAGTTTGAAGGTTGAAATGTCTAAAAATTCAAACGATCTTCTCATAGCTACAAAGACTGAACCAGCTTAAATTTGTGAACCTTCTCTGACAGATGTTATGCAAAGGATAGTTTGTTATCTATTGATACCCCTACGTCCTTTTCAACTGAGCTCTTTCCCATGACATTGTAATATGGTTTGAGTTTCAATAGACCTTCATGTTCTGTCTTGTTGCTGATTGTCATGGTTTGACATTTGTCTGGATGGAAGAGGAGTGGCAATTAGTCATTCACTCATACTATAAACATCTTGTTGTAAGAGCTCTTTGTCTTGTTCATTGTTGATTTCACTAACGACATTGGTTTCATCCGCATACAGATACAGTTCACTGTCGTTATGTATGTTCTCGTTGATGTCATTGGTGAATAGAACAAAAAAACATAGGTCCAAGCACTGATCCATGTGGGATATCACTTGTTATTGGTCGTCACTCTGATTCCATGCCATTTGCTATAACCTTTTGTGTTCTGACAGCAGGAATGTTACTTATCCGATTCATAAGCTTGCCTTCAAATTAATATATTTTGAGTTTATGAATTAGTCTCCTATGTGACACTTTCATGAAGCTTTCATGTAATCGCAGTATGTTACATCTATTGAGCAACCTCTGTCTAGGATTTCAGTCCAATGTTCCATCACGGCAAAGAGATGTAAAACTGTAGATCTTCCTTAGATGAAGCCAAATTGTTTCTCGCTGAACAGATCATATTTCTCCATGTGGTTCATCATTTGAGAACTTTTCCCAGAATAGATACTGGTGGGTAGGTGTCCGCATCCTTTTTGTGCCCTTTCTTATAGATAGCAGTTATATTTGATGTTTTCTATTCTTTGGGTAGTATTCATAATGTATTGATAGTCTACCACGTGTCGAGACAAACTCCACACTCCTCATGTAGTAGTAATAATAATAATAATAATAATAATAATAACAGGACATTATTTATAGAGGGAACATACTTGACATAAGTGTCAATCTGCCGTAAGGCCCTCAACAGTAAAACATTGAAACAACAGAAACATGACATCAATAAATATAATAACAAATGCACAAACTATCTAGCGTACGGATATATAATGACATAATAATTATGTCATAGGCCCTATATAGTTTGTTTGAGATGGTAGACATGACAGTTGTTTAAGTGAATTAACATACATAACAACTACGATCCCAATACATACCAACACAATTGTACATGTTCATGAACTTAGAGGTATCAAAAATAATTCCCACATTGTGCTACCTCATAGAAAAGAACCATTTTATATAAAGGGCTTTGAATGGATTGAGTGTAGCAGACTGCGGAATATGACTCGGTAAAGCATGTCAAATAGATGATCCTGAATATTCGAATGACTTACGGAAAAGTTCAGTATTAGGGAGAGGAGATGAAATTTGAAGGCTAGATGTCGACCTTAATTGTTTAGAGTGAAGTTTGTAAATATTCAGGTGCTATGCCATTCAAAGTTTTATACTTTTGTGCAGCTTTAAGGTTGATGACCCTTTCAGGAATTGTCATCCACTTTAAATCCACAAACATTGAGACTGAAGGTGTATATATGTCCTTGCTGCTCGGTTTTGAAATTTTACTAACTTATCTTCTAATGAACAAGAGCACGTTCCCAAGATTATACAACAAACGTCAAAGTGTGGTAATATGTAGGCATTATAAAACGTTTTCTAACATCGACAGACAAATAACATTTGATTCGGGACGGACGATACAAATAAAAGTTTAATTTTCTTAGAGCAGATGCAACTTAATTGTCCCATGATAATGTACTAGTAAGAACCCGCTTTACATGCTTTTATTCAGATGACAGATTATTAAACAAGTCTGTCAATTATTTTATCAGGTCGCCCTCGCTAATAAATCATGTATATAATGTTCGTACCAGTATTGACCTTCTCACACATCTTTGATAATCTCATTACAGTAATGTGCACCATGTTATCTTCGGAAATTGTCCATAGGATAATTATATTCTATTGAATAATCTGATAAAATCATGTTTTATTTGCATTTTATCGCTTGATCAGCATTTATTAACAACTTGAACATAATCTCGTGAATTGGTAGAAGAGGAGTACCGGGTTAATGAAAATAATAAGATTGAATCGATCTAATACATTTTAACAAATGTGCTCATTACGACCTTATAAGACTCGTACATAATTGAAATCTGCATCACATGGCGCTTGTTGTGAAAAGGTCATGTTGACCACACTGAAGTAGAAAAAGCTTGTGTTTCCATAAGTAAAGAGTAGTTTAAAGAATTTTTTCTTATTTTCTGAAAATGTAATTTTTGTGCTTAAGACCTTATTCCTCTTAGTCTTCGATATGTCCATCAGTGTGTTGTACATATCGTCATTAATATTCGTTTCATCCTCACCATTCTATCAATTGCATAATTCATAATTTATTTTTGTGAATAAAATATCTTCCGAAAGTTATAGGCTGTACGTAAACTTCAGATATAGGCTCGAATCTCACCTACGTTGCAAACTATTTATTTCACAATTTCCGGCGTCATTTGTACCATGTGGTGTGAAGACAGCACTCAACTTAACCAACCGAGTACAGAAAACATTAAAACATCACATACCACAATTACACGGCACACTACCAAACACATACTAGTAACTGAACGAGAAAATTAAGTTAATCGCTAAAATCCTAAGTTTCAGCTCTCCAAGCATCAAAACCCCAAGTCCCATCCATTACTGGGCCCAAAATTACAACGAATACTTACACTCAACACTCAAATATTGAACAATTTATATAAACGGGCTAATATCCCTCTTAGAGTGCACATATATTTAGTTAAGTTCTTGTTCTCGGTCACTTGTGTGTAAGGCATTGTGCAGCGTAATTGTGTTCTGTGTTTTTTATGTTTCCTGTGCTCAGCTGTTGAAGTTAAGTGCTGTCTTCCCAGTCCGATTTTAAAGTATATGTTTGAAAATAACACTGGAACATTGTCATTGCCAATACATACCTTTAATTAGGCATATATCTAATTATTGAACCCGAGTGCCACACTCAATACTGATGAATGATATTTATATCTTATAAATACACTAAAAAACGCAAGAAAATAGCCACAAATAATATTTATTACCGATTTTCCTAAGTGTCACTAGAAACCTCAACATATCTCGCATAATAACAGGTGCCTTCTAACCTCGCTTAAGAAATGTTGATCTCCAAAGACAACTCATGACATATCCTATAGATCCGTCCATCTATTCTTTGTAGGTATTTATCTTCTAATCTCAATATGAGGAGGCATATTGTACCAAATAATCTTCGGAATCATTACCTACATGTATTATCATTCCTATGATAAATATGTATATAATCATGTTTAAGTATTTTATCAAATAATCTGAAGTAGACAATGGAATCCAGTAGCTTATTTAAACATCCTGTGTCTTGATGGGAGGGAATGCCTTGTTCATGAGGAATTTATAAATCATCGAAAGACTGACGTACATCTACCATAAAAATTATTTTGTTCTACACTTTCGTGTATCAAAGCAAATGTCAGAATGTAGGCATTGAACATAACCTTATGACTTCGTTTTGCCATAACATGGTAATAAGTCACCTTTTTATTGGTCTTTTATTATGTGTGCACATTTTTGTTATTTTTTCGTATTTTAGGTACTTGTGACTTATACTTTTTTTATTGTTTTTTTTGTGCGAGTTCCTTTTGCACCTATCGAACTCGGTTGGGTGCTGCATTCCTTGTCTAATTTTTCATTTTCTTATAGCTATTGTTTGTGAGAAGAGTCATTATCTAATCTTGTGAATGTGACGTATAAACTTATCACGTTCAGTAAGTTATTTACCATGTCAGAACAACCCGCCATTGGTTCAATTATACCAAGAAATAAGTTTACTTTGATTAGAGCGTCCAAAATAACGATCCTTCGTTAACGACGAACTTGTTATTATATCGGATAAAATTATTGTCTGAATGATGATAATGAATCCATGAAGTCGATCTATGAATAAAAAAACATGCAATGATTGGCATTGCAATAGTTTAGCCTTTGTCAATTACGCGAATGATTTTGCTTCATACTGCAAATCAACTTTTCAAAGCTCTGAAGCTACTGCTATACAAGTATTGCAGCATGTATGTAGTCTCATAGATGTACTGTTATAATAGATAAGAAGTTATTTTTATAAACGAATTACTAATCTTACAGGTGCATATCGCTGACTGAGGATGAGAAGGTCGTAAGTACAAAAACGCTTTTTTGAGAAAACAAAAAAACAACTGTCTGAAAAATAATCTTTACTTATGGCAAAAAAGCTTTATCAACTTCAGTTTGGTAAACATAAGCTGATCCGATTTGCATGGACGTAAGTTCATAACAATGTGGGGAATCCACGTGACTAGATGCTAATGTTCGGAGCCAATTTTGTCAACAAACCGCCTCAATTCAGGTAACATATTTGCTTGTTCCCTTCCTAATAATTGACCGATCTAAAAATGGTTTGTTGACAAAATTGGCTCCGAACATTAGCATCTAGTCACGTGGGTTCCCCACATTGCGTAAGAAGCGCCCTGTGATGCAGATTTCAATTACGTATGTGACTTATAAGGTCGTAAGTAGCACTTAAACCTTTTCATTCTAAGCCAGTGATATACACATGTGCCTAAATAGAAACCAAGCGTACTATACCATTTCGTGTGCTTCTAGATAATAACAATTCGATAGAACAGCCGTGTATCAGGTATATAATCAGACTATAATTAACTACTAATGATCCTCAAAAGTTGATTCACACTCGGTTGAGAGATTACGTAAACCCTGATGAAAATACAATAATACGAGAAGGAGCAAGCTCGAAAGAAAGAGATAGGAGAAACTAATGCACGTGTTTGTCGTTCTTTTCCATGTGTCATAATTTAGTCACATTGAAATTGCTAGTGTTGGTTGAATTACTTATTCCTTATGTACATATATATTACATTGCACTCTTTCTCCTATATGTCCCCGGTTTCTGAACGGATACAGACAACCGATTACCTACAAATACGTAATGAGTATCTTCTAATGTATTACGGTTGTTATCCGTCGGCAAGTCCATTTGGGGACAATGTGATTCAGGCTGAATAAAATTGAATATACATCGAGTATGAATGAAAGTATATATATAAGCATGGGCACGGGTAATTAAAAGGAGTATTTAAGTGTCTGTGTGTATGAATGTATATGGATGTATATGAATGTGTATGTATAGATGTTTTATGTGTATATGATAATAATAATTAATTACCTTTCTATGGCAGTATATTGATAAAATAGTGCCTCATGTTAGCATTGGCATTTAGTCATTTCTGTATTTATATACTGTAGTAACATCGGCATTCCAACTGTCCATAATCCTGGCAAAAGTCAACATTTTGATAATAATTAGTCACGATCATGAAATTAAAAAGTTTGGTTTAGACATTCTCATTTCTAATATTTTTAACTTTCCATTTAAAAATGTATATTTTGTTTTTCATGTATGTATATATGTTATTTTGTTATAGTGATGAGCTGTATATGCTTAAGCTAAATAAACTGTTTGTTCTGTTCTGATCAAAACGATTTACTATATGTGAATAATTATGGATGTCAAGGAGGCCACTTGTGGCACGTGTACTATAAACTCTACTGATAAAAGTACATAAACATGCAAAACCTACATATTTACCTACATCACATACTAGTGTTCAAATAATGTAAGGTCAATTTGTATCAACACTGAAATTATATTTTATTTGTATTGAATAATTCGCATGAACATTCCTCTGTCCCCGAGACGCAAGCGAGTTTGAAATATGTTTTGTATGATAGTAGTGTCGCCGAAATGTAACGAAAATATGTTTCTTCACATGTATGTGTTGTCGATTTATGCCGGGCTAAAATAATACATAGTGTTAATTTTGAGGCTGCTAGTAAATATTGCATACTTTAAATATTTTAACTTGCGAATTGAAAAGTGTAACCACCCCTTTTGTACTGGAAATAATAAGGCTAATGGAGCAGAAAAAATCTCGGACTATATGGCCGTTCCTCATTCAATGGGGATAACGTATAGAAGGGAAGTGATACCCCTGACGGGTTTTCGAGTGTAAATTTCGTCGCTTCGGTAAGTAAATCTTGATTTTTCTTTGTTTTGTAAGACGCTTTTAATGAAATCACCTAGCCCACCGTACCCGGCCCTATCGATACTTGTAGACCCAAGCCCATTTTCCCTTCAAATACATGTGATTAAGGAGAACATTCGATTCTAGTGCGGTTTTGGTTACTGCACCCATGACGACCCGTCTACATTTTTTCCAATTTCTGCCGATTTGCATGGTGTGTTGCTGTTTTATGAGGCCAACTTCATTGTTTACCTTATTCTATGTATGCATTTTTTGCAAAATTAGTTCGATGCAGTCAGGTTATGAGGCAGAATAGACGAAAGAACCACTATGATACCCCTGACGGTTGCTGTCCCTCACTGATACCCCTGACGCCTCAAAATACTATAATGTTGTAATACGAGACGGTCGGCTCTGTACATGTTCAATCGCTAAAAAATCAAGATTCTAATCAATTGCGTAAATACATAAAGAACTCATGATTCTGGCACTTCTCTACCAATGTAGAACAAACCGTTAAAAGAAGTTCCTACGCATTGTTTTATTGATAAAATAGACGTTATAATATAATCAGACACAGGCAAAACAAAGACTGGCAATATAAAATACCAACAGAAATCGAAAGCTCCCCATTTTGATTGGCTATGTGGTGTGAAGAAGTATAAACTGAATTTATTTTTTAATGTTAACATTATTTTTGAAAGCCGATTTACTATTTAGAACTATACGTACGCAAGGAACTAGTTTACGGATTTATTTATAGTTTCTTCTATACTTAAGTAAGGACTAAGGTAGTGAGCTACTGCCAGGAGTTTTGTGGTATTCTACACATGTACAATACGTTCACAACTACACCGGTTTATAGCAAACAAAGCCATTCTGATCACCTCGGCCTTTATGCATTGCAATAGACCTCTGACATAGCAAGGCGCCATATTGAAACTATTTTCAGTCACATGATTAGAAAATGGCAGCCCCCAGTCTTCAGTATGCATTATGTCAATACATGTTCACACAAATATATAGATCTATATAGATATATTATACCAGTAAATACGCACTACAAAATTCCGAGGAACGATTAATCACATGTGTGCTAGGTGATAAGTTAACTCGAAATGATCCGAAAGTGAAGTAGTATATTTTGTAAACAAACCTGCTTAAATATGGGTCATGTTTGTTACTGTTTTCGACACGTGCTTGGGAAATATAAATTATGAATAATATTTAAAGATATCGGTTATTTCTTTTATTATGTCTTCGTATGATCATAAAAATATGAAAACTGTTCGGGAAAGATAAAATAACCATCTTATTGACGGATACATAATTTGTTACTTTCGCGCGAACGTAGCTGAGACTTATAACCCAGGCGAATCATATTGGTGTATAACTATAGTTAGACACGAGGGTTATTTGCCGGAGACAAACGGAAATGGCCGAGCTTTCACGATTGCCAACACAGCGTTGATCGTTCAAATCAAACGCACATGTAAATAAGCATACTTCAGACATAGAAAGGTATGTCAATTTAAAGAGTTTGTTGACATGCATCGATACCTGCAACGTCTGAATTGCTTGTTTCTGGATCGATGGCTATTTAGTGAACTGTCACAAGTTTCCGCGACCCGGAAATGATACCGAGTAGTGCCTGCGAGTTTCCGCTTATATAACTACACGAACGATAAGCAAACATTGAATAATGTTATTGACTTGTGTAATTCACAATTAATAATATCTTGAACAAGCATAACAAAACATCCCTGCGTTCAAGGAATGTTACCACCTGCAAACATGTTAAAAATCACAGGGTTTTGTCGTTACAATCCTTGGTTGTACGCTTCGTTTGCGACAAACACATTGAAAGTATAAATCCCCGTTTTTCCCTTCTCGACCACCCTGCGTTCAACGAAGAATAACGTGTCGAAACGTGCGTCACGTAATTCTTCGTTGAACGCATGGCATTTCGATATATGTACGGATGCATGGGTTGCATATTGCCATTTTGTTAGAATTTACCAATTTAGGTATACCACCTCCGGATATGGTTAGCCAAACTTCGCTCTCGTGACGAACAGGTTTTTTTAACATAACGTTATTTTAAAAAATAAAGTGACGCACGTTTGTAACTGGTACGTACCTGTTATTCGTTGAACAATAACCATATCCTGAGGTGGTGTGCGTGTATTGGTGTAATTAAACAAAATGGCGGACAGAGGCAAACAAAAGAATGTGAATATCAAAACCCGTGCATGCGTACATATTTCAAAACTGAGAACGAAAAAAACGGGGACTTATACTTTCAAATTGTTTGCCGCAAACGAAGCGTACAACGAAGGATTATAGCGACAAAAAAAGCTGATGTTTACAGGTAACTTTCCTTGAACGCAGGGCAGGTACGACATAGGTACGTAACACACCTCACATAATGCTTCGTTGAATGCAGGGCAGTACAAGGTTCCTCAGATCACAATATATTAATCTGCTGTATAAGTTAAACTACATCTATAATTTACATCATGTCAGTCACACTTTACTTTAATTTGATGGGTGGTTTCTGGCTAAAGTAAACAAGAACTGGATGTAAATAAATAGAAATGTAAGTAATAAGTAAAGCGTTCAAAGAAAGAAGAATAAGAAATGTAATACAAGTACATGTCATGAAGTAATACAATGTCATATTTGAATTGAAACGAACGCGTGTATAAAATAATGTCCGCGTCACATCGTGAGGTGTTCTGAATTATTAAGTCTGAATATTCACATAAGTTATATTTCCTTAACACAAATCGATGCGAAACAACGATATATCACCATTCATTTATAAAAATGCTTGTCAAATATTGCCTATTATGAACAAGCATTTCGTTTAGATTGGTGGAGCTTCCTAAGTAGTACTTACTGAAGTATCAAGGCACCCGCACAGCAAACAGCAGCTTAATAACAACCCAATTACGGTGGTTCCAATATTCAACAATGAGCCGTCGAAATGTAAAATTAATAAATAAATTAATACGGACTCCTTCATAATAATTTGTAATATGAATTGTTATAGCTCACACAACTTGACTTGCTGTACGATTCCAAATCTATGTATGCAACTGTTTTTGTCTATTGGAATTGTTTATCAAGTTCTTCATGTATTTACGCAATAACTGTATTAATTAGAATCTATATATTATAACGTCTATTTTATCAATAAAACAATGCGTAGGAACTTCTTTTAACGGTTTGTTCTACAGTGGTAGAGAAGTGCCAGAATCATGAGTTCTTTATGTATTTACGCAATTGATTAGAATCTTGATTTTTAGTGGTTGAACATGTACAGAGCCGACCGTCTCGTATTACAACATTATAGTATTTTGAGGCGTCAGGGTTATCAGTGAGGGACAGCAACCGTCAGGGGTATCATAGTGGTTGTTTCGTCTTTTCTGCCTCATAACCTGACTGCATCGAACTAATTTTGCAAAATGCATACCTAGAATAAGGTAAACAATGAAGTTGGCCTCATAAAACAGCAACACACCATGCAAATCGGCAGAAATTGGAAAAAATGTAGACGGGTCGTCAGGGGTGCAGTAACCAAAACCGCACTAGAATCGAATGTTCTCCTTATTCACATGTATTTGAAGGGAAAATGGGCTTGGGTCTGCAAGTATCGATAGGGCCGGGTACGGTGGGCTAGGTGATTTCATTGAAAGCCTCTTACAAAACAAAGAAAAATCAAGATTTACTTACCGAAGCGACGAAATTTACACTCGAAAACCCGTCAGGGGTATCACTTCCGTTCTATACGTTATCCCCATTGTCATTACGATTGCTCGTTTCATTTTAGCGTGCTATTATTACCAATAAGGTATATTTGGTTACATGTAACATGATGTTTTTCCAAAAAAAGGTGCATTCTAGCAGACGCAAAATGAACGCCCTATCATATAGTAGAGGTTTTTTTTCCTGGTGCAGATATACTGTTACGTTACCAAATACTCATACCAAACGTCAATTATTTGCCAGTACAGACTCCAAAAAATGGTACGAGCGTCGACCGATTTTCTTAACTCGTACGAGCATCGTACGGATATCGTGTGAGTGCATCTCTACAGATCGTTCGGGGTCCGTCGAGCAGTGACCAGACGCTACTAGCAAACAAAAAACGTTAGGATTTCAAAATTTGTGAGCTCGTCCGAGTTGATAAATTCGTACGGATAGCGTGCGAGCTACGTGACCGTAGCATTAACTACGCATGGAGAAATCAGAAAAATAGCCAATCACGAACAAGAAACGAAACGAATCAAATCAAATATATTATTATATAATATAAAAAAGATCTTAACATTGACTTGGAAAGCAGCACCCAACATAAAGGCGCGACACGAAACACACCGCAAATACAACATGATAATAACAAATCCGACACGAAAAGCAGCTCTCAACAAAAACAGGCCAAATTGACAAACATGAAAACGAACAAGAGAAAAAAGCTAAGGAGAATTACAAAAAATACTATAAACACATGCAATAATAAATTACTGACCTTGGCACATGGGTAAAATTCGATTTCTTCGTAGTAGTAGTAGTAATAATATTCCGAATCATTTAAAGAATTATTACTAAACTGATCTTTTGCTAGTGAATATATCTCCGTTGTATTTAATGATGACATATTTATACAGTGCACATCACGACGGAATTCCAGCGCATAATTTAGTGGTTGTGGTCGCAATATTCAAATATAAATTATTGGCGCTAACATAAACATCATTTGCAAGTTAGCCAATGTAATAAGTCCCATTACAGTGGGTAAATGCTCAGTATTCATCTGCACCTAATAGGTGGTAAATAACAAGTACACCATAGCTATAACTGTGTCCATTATAGTGAAAATCGGTATGGCAGAAAAACATATTGGTGAATGCGTAAGACAATGTTTTCCAATGTAACAGTTACAACTTATCTCATTCAGTGGACTGAAATGGAATTGGTAAATTTTCACTTTTAAACGATCCTGGGCTAAATATGATAATCGGGATAGCAGGAATGTAAACCACTAGTGACGCTGTTTCTTTCTGTAATATGACGTGCGAAGTTACAGCCAAATCATCTGCGCATACATTAGTATATCACACTATTTATAAAACATATTATACATTTGTTTTGTGCGATGTATTGAAGAATAAGCTAAGCAAATTAAACACAACCAAACTAAGTGAATTGGCAAAGAACACTTTCAGTTGAATTTTCACTTTACAACCTGCTTCTTCTTACGAACCGCACGTTTAGAGGTTCGATATAAAATAAAAGATAAATCATAAATAAATGTAAATGAAAAAATCTAAAGATATGACCAACAAATGAATCCCCACAAACATGAATATCTTCCGACACGGACCGACAGTATCCGATTAAATGAAACAGTAAAAGATACACCGTCGACAAGTAATTAGCTGGCCTGATTTATTGATTTCTAGTTATTTCTAGTTATCTAATATATCAGTGAAAGAAAGAAATGATCGCCTAGCAGCAGCTGCTACTCTATATTTATTAGCGTTTGAAATGTAAATTTGTGTTCATAGGGAGTGACTGTAAACAGTTGCATTTAGTATATCGGATTTAACAATGTCGGACAATATATAGGGTATATTTTAAGTTGGGTAATCCAAACACGGAGGGGGAGGCATACTTTCATGTTTGGTATCTATTACCGTTGTAAAAACAAATGTGTTTATATAGTAAAGGGCAACACAATGACCAACAGTACTTATCGTCTAAAATGTAAAGCAACCAGTGAGTAATACATTTAATGGCAAGGGCGAAGAAATGACCGACATTACAAATTGTCCAAAAGGTAAAGCAACCAGAGAGTAATACATTTAATGGCTAGGGCGAAGCAATGACCGACAGTACCAATCGTCCAAAAAGGTAAAGCAACCAGAGGGTAATACATTTAATGGCTATGGCGAAGCAATTACCGACAATACCAATCGTCCAAAATGTAGAGCAACCGAAGAGTAAGACATTTAATGGCAAGGGCGAAGCAATGACCAACAGTACCAATCGCCTAAATGATAGAGCGACCGGAGAGAATGACATATAAAGGCAAGGGAAAAGCAATGACCAACAGTATTAACGTCCAAAAGGTAGAGCAACCAGATAGTAAGACATTTAAGGACAAGGGCAAAGCAATGATTGGCTGTTTCTTTCGACTTTTGACAGCTGGGATTTAATTGGACTTCCGACTTTTGAACATCTGAAACTTTCAGTGGTTGAGTTCATTTGAGTTCATTTTCTGGTTCTGCTGTGTGTTTAACATTCTGACGTGTAGTTGTTGTCTGTGTTATTTTTATGTTTTCAGTGCTCGGCTGTTACAGTTGAGTGCTGCCCTGTCCGATTTTGTACTATCTTGAGCAACTGTTAAAATGCTTGTATAGAATAAACAAACCAGGCAGGATAAAAACATGTTAAACTTTTTGCATTACGGTTTACATACAATGCATCAAGAGGACATTATATAACACAAACGTTCAATTGAAAGTATTTTCCGCGGAATGCCACAAACGTGTGCTACATTGTTTTGTTTTCTACGTACTGTATTTGCACTCAATATTCCCAATGGATAGGATTGAGCTATCACTTGGAATTAAAATAATGTGTGATTCTGATTTTAATCACTAGGTTTGAATAAATCAGTATCCATGTGTTGTTGAAGTATTACCGACAGAATAATGTAATGACCCTTGAGTATATTTGCCGTCTGGCTATTCATGGGCCAATGGGAGAAGTATGGTGTTTAATCCTTTTAGTGCGTTTGATGGGAACAATAATCTGCGCTATTGCATATTTGCATATCTGGTGTCATTCGCCGTCGTACTTAAATCAGTTTTTTTTTTCAAAAATATATGATGTGATTAACATAAGTACGTGTACATAGGAGTAAGATAAATTGAATTTTAACACCCACCTTGCAGTACGTCATATCTCGATTTGTTCAATTACGTCATTTTACTTAATGAAACTGGGTCACTCGTTTTAAGGTTTTCAGATTTTTGGTGGTGAAATCGGGCCTTTCAACGTTTTAATACTGTTACTTAACTTTTAGACTGTAGGCTGCTAAAACTATGTAGTTCAGCAGTTTTACTGTTGTTACTAGGTCATTCAGCGTAGGCATTCCGCCTTTTGGTTGCTGTATCTTTTCTACTGGGTCATTCAGCTAGTTATAATTTATTATACTTTTCGACAGCTTGGACTTGGGCGGATCTGCGCTTGTTTAGTTGGGCATTGTGCTTTGTGTGTTTTTAATGTTTTCTGTGCTCGGCTGGTTAAGTTGAGTGCTGCCTTCCCTGTCTGACTTAATATACTCTTTTTGCTGCCTGAGATTAGCTGGATGTATCGGTATTATCAATAAAGCCAGTAGTTGTGTATGTTATGTATACGCTAATGATATGTTAGAAGTCAATTACCCATACATCAAACATAGGATATTCATTCGTTGAGTATACGTGCGAATGAGGCATTGTTTTGTTTGTTTTAGGTCATTACCAGCCGTATACCAACGTATGCCAAGGGTTCTGGATAAAGCTCATACTTTCGATGCACGTTGTCGTGATACGTTGTAGCATGACTCCCCCTTACTGTTGTGTGTTTGCCAATAAACATTGTTTAATAATTCGTATGAATTCACATGTTTATTAATTTGAAAATGGTATATTTCATGAGTTTATATGCAGTGTTTTATATATTATCACCCAAAACTACATGACTGTTATTAATTCGATTCCAATGCCAATAAAATGATTATAACGATTTGTGGGAAAAACAGATCAAACATTAAAAGCGCTGTTGGATATGAACGTAAACGTTTTATTTCATACGTCGTTGATGCTAATAACAAGTTTCATTGAATGTATATCGTATGTAATAAACCTAAGCACAGCAGTATATTATGGCTCATACAGGTATCATATCAAAATGGTAAATCATTAAAGTTAGATGAAGCAGAAATACATAAAATTATTGATGTAACAAATTTAACAAAAATATATTGAAAAACGAACAGGGAAAGCAGAGCGCAATTGAAACAGCCGAGCTCAGAAAACAGACATAACACAGACCACAACCACACAGCACAAAACACAACTAAACGACAAAATGAGCTTAAGCACTGAATACTTCAATGACACTTCAAAATAGAATATTTCATGTACCAATCCATACTATAAATGTGTTGGCTTCCAGGAAAACGTTAACAATCATTACAGACTGATATCAACCATACCCAATATCATTACGATATATATCCATCTCACTTTATGTAAGAGGGATTTACTGATATTAACGTTAATAAAACCAAATGGATGCATACACAGTGATTTTCAGATTATCTGCATTAGATACACCGCCTACAGGCGCAAGTACAAATATAGTCGTGCCAGATGTAGTAGTTTGAGTAATAGGTGTTATAATTGCACAAAATGATAGGACCACCTGCGCTTGCCTGCAGGTACTCATTTGTTACGATAAACAGAGAGACTTTTGTAACATGTGCATGTATAACAGCAGCACAATCTGTAATCATCAATAACAAATAATAATTATAAATACTTTACTATTAATCAAAATTATCACCGTTTTCCCTCTTACCAATTCTTAGTAGTAATAGTTGTTATAACTCAAATTTCACAAAATTATAGGAGCACCTGTGCTTGTCTGCATGTACGTATTTGTTACGATAAACAGCGATTCTTTTGAAACATGTGCATGTATAAAAGTAGCAAAATATGTATTTATTGATTAATAAACACTAATAAGTAATACTATTTATCGAAATTATCATCGTTTTGCCTCTTACCAAATCTTGGTAACATTCCAATAAAGACTTTATTTGATTTCGTTAAACATTGACATCAAACAGTAATTATGTGCAGAGTATGTAAATCATGGGCTCTGTATCGTTGCACCCACTGTTTTAAATTACAATTTTATTGTCTCCGGCGTTCTCTTTGTAAAACGTTTTTTTTAATTGGTCATAGTGCTACTTTGGACGTTACCTCTGTCATTTTCAAGATATGTTGAAAACCGTTCATGTTACCACTGTCATTTTCAAGAATTGTTTAAAAACCGTTGATGTTATCACTGTCATTTTCAAGATTTGTTTAAAAACCGTTGATGTTATCACTGTCATTTTCAAGATTTGTTTAAAAACAGTTGATGTTACCACTGTCATTTTCAAGATTTGTTTAAAAACCGTTGATGTTATCACTGTCATTTTCAAGATTTGTTTAAAAACCGTTGATGTTACCACTCTCATTTCCAAGATTTGTTTAAAAACCGTTGATGTTACCACTATCATTTCCAAGATTTGTTTAAAAACCGTTGATGTTACCACTCTCATTTCCAAGATTTGTTTAAAAACCGTTGATGTTACCACTATCATTTCCAAGGTATGTTAAACACCGTTTGTCCAGATACAATATTGCAATCAATGATCATAGTTAACTCCCTTCGCACAAAGGTAGGAATAATCCTATTCAATATACGCGTTGTAATACGCAGTATACATGCTAGTGCGTAAAAATGAGTTGCCAAGCATATCCTTTTATTGCCAGTCAGCTTTCTGCTGAAATATGGCTGGCATATGAGTACCTCCGCCCGTATTTGAACCCGGATCGTCAGACGACAGGCGCTCTAACCTATGAGCTACGGAGTCATTTGATTTAGTATAGAGCTGAAAATATGTACTGGGGGTTTGTACATTTGTTCTATAAAAATGTCAAATATTCCGGTATTTTTTTATATTGTTACATGCAATCACTTAAACAAGGTCGATGAATAATATGGAAGGGAAAATCCGCCACCACATGCATGGTGTTAAATGACAATTACACTCTTTCTTGTTCCATTCGTTTTAAACTAACTGCAACGACCGTGTGTCTTTGTGCTTCTTTCCATCAGTATGTGGCATGTAACTTGAATTTATCCGTACTCTATGTATGTAAATTACACATGCTTGCGTGTAGATTGCAGATGCATCGATTCTATTAATTTGTTTGTGTGCCATCTTAAAATGTTCATGCCGACGTGTTCGTACCATGGTAAATTTGTACGTTTTGTAATAAATAGTTCACTTTGAAGGTGATTTAAAAACATTATTACGTTTTGAAAACGGGTTACATAGTTCAAATTGTTCTAACACATACCAATCACTTTTTTAATAGTTATACCACATTTGAAGTGATTTTGAAGATTTATTACATTTTGCAACTTTATTACAAAACGGGTTGCAAACATTTTTTCAAAGTGTGACTAGAATTGTCACTGTCGTGAACAAGGCCCCGGGGTAGCATGTCGTAAGAGGGGGGGGGGGGGGGGGGGGGTTAGAAGTATAGTAGGGTTGCATAATTATTGGCGCAATTAAGTTTCTGTACTAAGACACAAACTTTCATGTGTTGATGCCTGAAATAAAGTAATTCACTCCCTTCTAAAATTTAATAAAAGTTGTTTGACAAGCGCAGGTTGAATTTCCTACATGATGAACTTTGACTTTTATAAAGTTTGGAATTATCTTTGACAGACTAAAATTGCATACTGAATTCATGAAATCATGACATTGGTTTCATTGACATTGCCCTTTTCCTGATTGGCCAATATTGTTTGCAAGATGGAAATACACAAAACAGAACTACATTAATATGTTTGTTTTGTGTGCAAGTGTTAAGGGGAATCAGACAAAAATGATTAAAGTTTTAAAGAGTTGTCGCCCTTTGCTAAAAATGTGTGTATTGTTTTTGCTCCACTTACATGTACTTATTGTAGTAGTCAATATCAGTAAGTAAAGCAAGTTTCATTTGAATATCTTGAACCATTTTTGAACTTTGACCAATGTTAAAGTTTTTGAAGCTGAAAAGGGGCATAAGACAAAATTTATCAAAGTTAGAGTTGTTGCCCATTGCTAAAGATATGCGTATTATCACTGGCAATAATTATAGCAAGTTTCATTTGAATATCTACTATGGTTGTGAAGTTACGAAGAAAAAAGATGAAAAATGAGTAAATTGGAATTTAACAAAGGGCCATAGTTCTTCCAATATTGTAGCTAGATTAATGTAACTTGCCATAATAGTGTTTTGTTGTTGTGAGCTTATGTTTAAAATTTAAAGTTGATATCTTCAATGCTTTTTAAGTTATCAATAAAAAAAGCTGAAAAATAATAAAAAATTGAATTTTACAAAGGGCCATAACGCTTTCAAAATTGTAGCGAGAGTAACGTAACTTGCCATAAAATAGCGTACTGTTGTTGTGAGCTTATGTGTGAAGTTTGAAGTCAATATCTATAATGGTTTTCAAATTATTAAGAAAAAACTCGAAAAATGTGGACGGACGGACGGACAGGGTGATTACTATAGGGCAAGCAAAAAAAATTATGCGGGGCCCTAATAAGCTCTCAACCCGTTTTGTAATTATTATTACAATTTGCAACTTTATTACAAAACGGGTTGTAACACTGCTACGTGCCATCTTAAAATGCTCATGCCAACGTGTTCGTACCATTGTAAATTTGTATGATCATTTATGTTATTTGTGTTAAGACTGGAGACTTATTACAGAATATTATTAAATTGAATACAATTTATTATTATGAATAAATAAAAATAAAAACATCTTGTACTTGGTATGATATTTTATGCTTTTATAAAACTTGTTATAATATAAAAACGTTATAATTTTATGTTGGTTAGTTTGCGGCTTACAGGATAGACACATAATGTTCATGAGAAATATTGAAGAAATGAATACCATACGACAATGATAGCTATTAGCGATTGTTCAGACATTATCACTATCTGCCCTCTTATGAACTATTTGTCGCCGGTTTAGAGAAAATTGTCTAAACCTTTCGCATCATTTGCGATTGTTAAATCTATTTAAGGTAATTACGAACCCTGTACGAACATTTTATGTCTATTAAAATAATTTGGTTCTCATATTCTCACGAAATACACACTTTTGTATATGTTATACAGGCAAGCGTTGTATAATATATAGTTAAATATTTGGACTTACGTACAGGAAATCTCCCTTAGGACGAACCCGGATAAAACGAATGTACGCTTTAGCGAATTCAATAACAAATCCACGCGAACTCTTCCAACACAACTCCTATCGGTTTTGAACTCCGACACACCAACATTATGAATACCAATACACGGCTTCACAGTTCCGTCAGAGAAGTGTTCTGTTTTCATATGGTTCTGGCGGCTCAAGAGAAACATTTTGAACAATGTGTCATTTTTAAATCAACATTGAAAGCCTATGTTACCGTCTGACGGAACTCAGGATACGTACCATTTCAGTTCCGTCAGAGCGTTACATTGGTTTTCAGTCACGTCAGAGCCATATGAAAGCAGAATAATTATCTGACGGAACTGAGAATTGGTGTATCGGGATTCATACCGTGACACCGCTTCATCCTCGTTTGTGTCTGTATACATTCTGACATCTTGTTTCTTAAGCTGTTTTTATTTTGTGTTGTACGTTCTTTCATGCAACTTCAGAGTCCAGCATTTTTAGGACTGCTACGTTAATTTAAAAAAGACATACATTGTACAAAATGCTTCTGTTGAGTGTTACTTTGTGTATTGCACGTTTGATATGTTGTTGATTTCAAGAGAGAGCATGCTGGGTGAGGAGGTCGCCTGTTTTTTTAAGCTGTGACTTTTACTTGGAATCTATGATTTTTCATTTTTGGGTTTTTGTATATTTTATTTCTTGCGCTGCTGTTTCTGGTTAGAGCTGGTTAGAGCTGCCTTCCTTGTTCGATTTGTCATTATTTAATGTCATGTATCAGTTAGACTAAGCCAGCGAGACGCACGGTAGACATTTTTTTAACTAGACGGACACTTACCAACTGGCCAAAACGAAGTTGGCATTCAACTTACAGCTTAAAAGCGAGTATCTTAACCTATGTTCTACGAACGAGGGCATTATGTTTAGCATAGAGAAGTGTACCAGATTTTGCGATATGGTTCAATGATGCAAATATCTTGGTATAACAAATGTACCATGGGATAAATAATTGAAGTTGTATTCATACTATGTCAAATCGATAATCCAGCTCAACAATTCAGTATTGTTACTCGTTTATGAATGGTTTATTTATGTACGATTTGACATGTTAAGAAAATAGAACTCAATCATCCTAAGATAAATATCAATTCAATCCTTATGTACAGTACTCGGGCAGTAATCTTTCAACGAGCAAGTTTTCTAGTAATTGTTGTGTGTTATTTGCGAACTAATTGGAATAGAAGCAACGTTTGAAATGGAACGTTGTATACATAGAGTTCCAAAGCTCTAAGTAAGCATGTGGCAAATATGCGTACACGTTTAAGTCACGGACAACTGGAAGAATATGTGGATGCCATAATCGACGTGGGGGAAATCGGGATGACTCTCAACGTGTTCAACACGTTATGCGTTGGTCCCACAGCCTCGGATGTACTGCCGAAGGCAATTAGAGACTTAGGGAGGCGTCGGAAACAGATTCTTCAAATCCATCAGGATAACTTACCGATGAGTTTTTCTCGGTGAGACCTAGGCATTAAGTATGACATAAATACGGATTCTACACGACCATGCCAACTAATTTGTAATCTGAAGAAGATAAATTTCTTAGATTTAGTAATATGTTTGCCACGATATCGTCCTGCTTGCTATTGCATGACACACGGTATAATTAAACATAATTAAATCACTAAAATCGAAATATGACATGGAGGATTATTGTCTTCATATCAACATATCGCTGGCTGAATGTGATTGAGTTACATTGATATTGGTATTGTACGCACTTCTTTGAGGTTCTTGCGATAATGGTCTTACAACTGTGAACAGGACGCCAGCATGTTTGTATTGAAGGACTTAGAGAACCATCGAAACAAATGAAAAGACATGGAAGCGCGTCTAGTATTTTCTTAAATATGGTGTTTTTTCATTACACTGTACAAAATGTATCTAGGTAATGTACATTAAAAACGAGTTGCTTTCGTCGGCCAATTAAATATGAGGGCAATATGAGATACATGTATATGTCATACAAAACCGAACGAGAAATCTTTTTTTCTGAAATACCTGAAACTGATCAACGTTTTTCTCATACTCAGTTGTTATTTGAACATTATCATCAACGTCGGAGCAAAACCATCTCAGAACTAATCTTTAATACGTATACATTGTACTAGTTATTATTTCGAAGCCAACTGTTATATGACTCATAAAGATAACAAAGAACTTGAAAAACTGCGTTCAACTTCTTGGAAAATGTCTATACTAACCACATAAAATTCTGCAGTATCTTCTACACTGATAGTAGATACAATAAAAGAGGAATAAATGTGCACTCTACGACTTTTACGGGATGCCTGTGGCACAGAAATGAGAGATGAAAACTGAAAACTCGTGGAATAATAATTTCTCTCAATCGCGAGATGAATGTTATATACTTCGAAGTTTATTTGAAACAAAATTAATACAGGGTTTAATTCGATAAGTCAATTCGATAGTTCGGCTAGTTCAGGTGGGAATCGGCCTTGTGTGTTTTTTTATGTTTTCTGTGCTCGGCTGGTTAAGCTGAGTGCTGCCTTCCCTGTCTGACTTAATCTTTTTAACAGTAACTATGCATTACTTCGGATTTAAGAATAAGGTTCACGAATGGCGTAAGGCTGTGTTTTCTTTTAAAAAAGGCACGATTATGTAAAATTGGCCTATAAGTCTTTTAACTTAACAGTGCCTTTCAATAACCCAATTAATCTCTGCAGAAATATGTCATGTTAAGCAACAAACGCATTTTTGTATAACCATTTCATGACTACTCATGACATAAAACCTTCCCAAAAACAAGACATGCACGCTGAACTTACATATGTTTATAATGCCCATACGTACATTAAAATATATAGAACTAGTCACCATGATCATCCTCATGATCATCACGATTCCGACAAGGTCCTCAACCCCGACTATCTCCTGCGCTTACCATGATGCTATCAAATCGTGGACATTGTTGCCATCGTTACTGACTGTTTACTCAGCAATACATTCGCGAGCATCATTAAGCGTGGTAATAAATGTACATGTATGTAGTAAATTGAAATCTGCTAAAGTGGTAGATTTTAAATTAAAAATGAAATAAGATACTCTTTGGGGCTTTGATTCGGTGAAAATCAACCTCCGTTCGTTTTCCTATGCATTACCTCTGAGGATTGTCGTATTTGACAAACTGATGGACTATCGGTTTATATTGCACGATCAAAGTAATGTTCACGTGGTGCAAAAAGGAACATTTACATATTAGGTTTGATACCAAATTATTGTCTCGAATGAATGGAAAAATAACACATAATAGTGTTATATATACTGATATACGTGCAAGGTGGTGATTATTTCTAATAATAGATATAGCTACAAACAGTCATTTGGATTTGGATCGAACATTTACTGACTCTGTCCAATTCGATATTGTAATAATGTTTTGAAATGTTACTCAATAGCACAATGTATATCGTAAAGACAAGTTGTTCAAGATGAGCTTGGCGATCTTTAGGGATTGATAGATAATTATATTATGATAAAACACCTATTGCAATGTCGCTATCCTATACCTACAGGTACATTTAATGATAAAAACATATTTTAACGATTCGGTAATGCAAACCCTATTCGAAAAATAAAGTAACATATTTCTGCTGAGAATTTATAGAAAAGTACATCTACGTGTAAAGTGCGAATTATCTATACAAGATTACATAAATCACCTTACCTCAGCGTCTTGAAAAAGCACATATTCATCTGTATAAACGTAATCATAATAATATTCATACGAATCATTTCCACCGCTAGGACTTAAACTATAATTGTTCACTGTATGAAATCCCGTTGTATTAATAAGTGACATTTTCAAACAGTAAATGTGTCCTCGACTGTACTTCAGAATATAATGTTTTTCAAATGATCACAATTTCAAATATAAATGGATAGCAACCAATAGGGGATTATAATTCTGCTACTCTGATCATGCTTCAATTAAACTGTCACCAATCGATGCGGAGTACATTTTGTATATGAATGACAACGGCGTCTATTTTTACCATGTTATCATGGCCTATCGGAGGTTTATTACAGTATGATTTTTAAGTTCTCGTACACTGCATGAGCGGTTTTGAACATGCAAAACTAGTAAATCAAGATATTTTGTGTGTGTGATTGCCCAAATTGCCGATGGATTGTCCATGTATTTAAATACATGTTCTATCAATCTAAATTTACTACAGCGGTGCATCGAACCAAGAAACAGCAAAAACCAAAACAATATACGAAGAATTGATTGGTTGATTTTAGAAAAGTTCATTTTGTGAAGCAGTCACAATTGTCGTACGTCGGACGCACGACGTTTTCTACGATGCAAATTTTGGGTTTATCATGCGCTCGTCGCATGACGGACGTATGAGGGTTATGCGATGCTCGCACGTCAAAACAAGTGACGCACGACTGTCCTACGATGAACAGTGGTAATACGCCCTTCGTACGATCGACGTACGTCCGTCGTAACGACAAATAGATCGTTAAACTATTGGCTAGGTTTGAAAAATAGGTTTTAACAGCTGGAAATGATTAATCAAAACGTCCAAACGAACTCTTAATTTTCTTTTTTACATAAAATATTTGCAAATAGGAACTTGCTAGATATTTAACTGAAATAGATGTATTCTACCATAATCAAAATGTGCCTCCGTACCTCAGTGGTTATTTGGCGCTTGTCGTCTTATCTGGCGACCCCGGTTCAAATATGGATGGATGCTATCGTGTGCCTGTCAGAAGCAGAAAGCTGACTGGCAAAGAAAAGCTTTGCTCGGCATTTAAATACATTTATCAGAATGCGTTTTGTGATCCGCTGGTGACAAACGCGGCATGTGTTTGGGTTAACTTGTTTGTGTTTGTTTCGATGTATTTTAGATGTTCACACGCTTTGAAAGAGGTGACAGTTGATTCCTAATTCAAGCTATGACTTTCTTATGCATAAAATGTAGGAACTATTTATGACATTTATAAAACGTTTTAGAGTATTAGGATATACAGGTATTTTGCTATTATATATACATTTAATATAATTAATATGGAATGAAAACATTCAATGTTGCTATTTTTCATAACTTGCGTCGTAATTAATGTAGTATGTTGTGAACATTCATTAGAATATACACATAGGTCAGTAGTAAATATACAACAAAATCGCAATTTTAGAACCAAAAAAGTAAAACAATGCGAAAATGCCGATACATCCAACCCCTTTAAAATTCAAACCTTTAAACTGAAATCTGATCCAATAAAGACAAAACCTTATAAAATATCGACAAATACATCAAGTAACCGATGTGCGTTTTACGTTTTTTGTATTATAAAATTCAAGCGTCAAATTGCAACAATTCCATTTATTATTTAAGTATATAAAACTCCCTAGGTATTGCAACATAGTGTGTTAGATGAGGTGTGCTGTTAATAAATATCGTATGAGTACTCCTAGAAAACTTTTCAAACATCTATAATACCTGTACTACCGCATGCCTACGCCTTGTTGAATAAAACACTCCAACAATAATTCCCCAATGTCAAACCCAGCCCTATTTACGCATGCTTTTATATTATAGTTGATACAAATCAGTTTTAAATGTTAAATAATGTTTCTGCGTTCCAGACCGTATTATGTAATGGAACAAAAGTATTACGTAATCTGATTGTATAACGCTTCCAGTAGGACTGGTTTTAATATCCAAAATGAATGGTTTTATAACTTTGAAGCCGTGGGACGACACACCATGTTTACAATGATAGTATGTTCATCTAGCACACTATCGTCTGCTTTAATCTATAAAAGGGGTTCAAATTCACCTTCAATACAATTTCAAGCAGTACAACCAGTTATGTCATTTAAGAACATAAACAAATAGTTTGCTTTATCTTATGGTTTTATGGCATTTTCAAAATAAATGCCCTTTTTCAATTCAACACTTTGTGTTCTGTTATTCCTCATTCCAAACAAGTTCGACCCAGCTTGGGACTGCACACCCCAGATCTTGAATAAGAGATAAACAGACTATTACAAATTTCACGTTTTTCGCGTATCAGCATTTACACTATAGTTTTAGCCATCGACAAATGATATACACAGACATGCTCGTTTAAGTACACTGAACGGCATTAAATACGCAACATGTACTCTTAACAAAACTTATTAGTGTATACATTTACTTATATCTCGGCCAATATTTGCTACAATGCTGCTTAGATATGTGGATTGACAATCCGATTGATTTCATTTCCATCTAATGACACCCTTCACAATCACAAACAAAAATTTTGATATAAACAAAAGTAAATGCTGCACATGTGTGCCCTGAATCCTGCGGCGTTTGTCAGATTGTAAATGCAGCTGTGTATCTGTTTTGCTGATAAGTTCGTGCACAAGTTTCCATGTATCATAAAGACACAAATAAAGCAAAAAGTATGTCATAGAGTATGACGTTTAATTAAGGTTTCGAAAAACTGGGTTTTGCTCACTGAAACGTCTCATCAGAATTACCTCCCCTTGATTATAAAATTAGTAATAATGTGTGGTAAACCTCGAAATATTGCTACAAAGCAGTATTAAAAGTAAAAGACCAACATGTTGCTGAGTGGCAAACCGCCTTACTGTGTGTTTTTTTAATTTGGCATACTATTCATAAAGATAATAAGCATCAACCTATCCAATTCTCGTAACTTTTTGTGTCTTTGCCGTTTCATCGGCGATGAGGAATTGCACTTAATTTCTCCGATGGCCCCCCGATTGCTCCCGATTATCCCGATGTTTTCGCAGAACATGTCCCCGAAGCTTTTAATTGTCATCGGGAGTACATCCCCTAAGACAGTTTGACCGACGTATGACGTCGGGAACACATCGAGATTTCTCCCGATGCCTCTCGGTACCCCCGATTCATCCCCGAAAAATATTTAACATATATTCGGTGGACAAATCCCAAAACCGCGATCGTGTCACCGAAATATCGCGAATGTTCGCAAAATATTTAAATATCCTCGAAGGTTCTTGACACTTCAGTGAAACATCGCCGAGGTGTCGGAGAATCCTCTGGGATGAATCGCGGAATAGGTTATATCGCGGAAGCATCCGCGATCATTCCCCGAGGATCTGGGTGCTTCAGAGATACCGCCCCGAGATATTACCGACATGAAATATCGAATAAATCGGGCAAAATTTAAAACATGCATTGACATTTTGCGATGTACTCGCGATGTAATTAACTGTCAACACTTCCCGTAGCTTCCTTCAGATATTTGAGAACCTCCTAATGTCATAGGACCGATGCATAAAGTCGGATAAACATCGAAAGTTTTCCCGATCCCTCCCGATTCATCACGATTCCTCTTGATTTTACAAATTGTCTTATGGCTTTCCCTGACGCTTCCCCTAGACCTCGAGGAAGCTGTTCCCGATACCGTTCGAAGCTCATTGAATTCTATCGGGAGTATATCGCCGAGGCAGAAATTAATGCTCAGTGGGACCTAGGCTTTAGTCGAAGTATTCTTGTGATCTATTGTCATGTTGTACTTCCAAGCAACTTGCAATATTAAACACTTCTATGAAAATCACTACGTGCGAAACCCATTCCATTCCAAGTTGGTATTTCCGTTTTTTCCGTACTTTTGCTTGCTATTAAAGTATGATTACATTTTCGTCATTTAGCAATGTAATATTCAGGTCAATTGAATGTTTTCGGCCATTGTGTTATTAACTAAACTATGATATATCTATCTATGACAACTCATCAAATTGGCTTTAAATTGAAGTTTCAGTTTATCAAATAATTGCAAACTCCTGTAAAATACAGGATACGTATGCATAAAAAGTTTACAATAGCAATTTAGCTGTCACAGTGACACTGGGTATACGACATAAAACAGCGTTTTCGAATATTGATAGGCACCAAAAATGAAATAATTCTTATAATCGAAGAGACATTTTGACACAAGAGCATTTTGAAATGATAGCAATTAAAATGTTATCGTTTTATTACACTAACCGTGTGTGCCTAACCTGTTCAAAAACAAAAGCGAAAGTAGATTAGCCTCACCTAGTGTAATTGTGAAAGACTAAACGTTTACGACACGCATGCTAACACGCACATCCTCACACATGCACACACGCACGCAAACACACACGCACGCACATATATAATACGATAAGAGAAAAGTGTCATGAAATCATGTTTTACAAGTAAAATCCATACAACAAAGTATACAGGTATACAGATAATTTACCGAATAATCTAAAATACAATGTACTTTAAAAATTATTTAATTACAAGTGAAAGACAGATGGCTGTAAGACATCTATCTTTGTTTAAAGAAGTTCTTTTTAATGTCGCTAAATATACTTAGTCGACGTAATGTAGTAATATTTTGGCTTGAGATTAGAGCAATAAATTTCACCATGCTCGGTCTTGTGTATGTACGTTTATCAATATATTTTTGACGTGAAACAGTGAAAATGGAACCAAAGCACCATAAGAGGATAGAGAAATAAGTGTATTTAAAAACTATTTATGTATTATATGGGGGAGGGTAACTCAGATAGTAGTAGTAGTGATAAACTTAAAACGTCAAGCATTAATGGTTGTATAAGGGATGTATAAGGGATGTAACTTCGTCAATTCACTCAATATCTGCAGAGCCTGAGTTCTCTACCATCGTACATTTTATCCTCTATGCACACGTACAAATATGACTATTTCTGTATCCGATGAGAACCTTTGTATTGATGTAATAGTCGAATGAGTTACAACGATTGTTATACTCGTACCATTGGCCTACTAGTTTACATGTGCCAATGGCAGTGCAAACAAAGGTACATGTAGTCGTTTCGAAACCAGGGCGAGTTGTAAAGTTCATGGCAATTCAATTGACAAAAGTTCGATGTTTCTTATGGTGTCCTATACGCCAGACATATAATATGTGTGTTGGTTGTGTGCAGGGAACAGGGTAACACAGAATCCAATGTTAGGTCAACTGATAGCTGTGTTAGATTTACAAGTTTGAACAAAGAGCTGACAGGGTATCGCATCCGGATTCCTTGTACATTGTATCACATTAATTCTGTCTCTCCCCTCGAAGCCAGACCATAGGCCAATCTGACAGGGAAACGAACGAATGAACACGTACTTATGACAGTCTCAGTTGAACGCAACAACAACAGTTAAATATTATACAGGATATAGTGACAGAGAAAGTAGTTCATTGAAAGGAAGTCGGAAACCTTGTCAATAAATTAATAATTTCGTCTCTTGTCTTACATTCAAATTTTAACTGCATTATAAACATCATTATAAGACTTTCCTGTAATAATGTCATACATTAGGTACCAACATTTTTTGCATAGGTCAATGCCATGTAAAGGAACTTGAGAGCTATAACATTGCGTGAATTGCCAAGTACAATAACAAAGGCTGCATATGGTTGTTAATGACTACTCTCGCCAATATGCCGATATTATATATTATGGTCTAGACTAAGTAATAAATGGGAAAATGCAATTTAGCGTAAAAGAATATTAAAGGCGTTCACTGCCGTGTTCTGTAATCCTTTTAAGTCGTGAGATATTAACATGTAGGTTATTAAGGTAGATCATTTATAAAAATAACGAAAAGTATTGGGCCAAGGACAGAACCTTGGGGAACACCAGCTACAATCTCTTGGGCTTCAGACTACTTTCCGGAGACATTAATTTGTTGGCATCTATTAGTTAGATACGAAATTAACCACTATAGTGCATTTTTATTGAACTTGTAACATTTGAGCTGCTCAATAAGTAATCTATGATTAATGAAAGCAAAAGGCCTTTGTAATATCAAGAAAAATTGTTCCAGAGCAGCTTCAATAATTGCAGTAATCCAATCATCAACTATATCTGTTAGAGCGGTTCCACAAGAATGAAACTGTCTGAAACCGGAATGTTGGTAATGTAGTAGACAATTTTATTCACGATAATGCTTTAAAATGTTAAATATATGCCTTTTCTATAATTTAGATATAATTGGCAAAATAGATATTGGTCTAAAGTTATTATTGTTTGGCTTGTCACCTTTTTAAAAAGAAATAGGTGTTGTCTTTGCTATTTTGAACTTTCCCTGTGGAAATACTAAGGTTAAATATTTTTATTAGAGGTGAAGCTATTTTAGCATGACTTATTTTAAGAAAGTGTGCTCCCCTAAGTCACGAAGGCCAGTAGAGTTTATACTGCAGTCTAACGTGTGTAGTTCCTTTCTTACATATTTTTCCGCAATTTCAGGGATTTTAAATGCTGTACAAGCATGTGTCCTGACGTCAACAAAGTCTTTCAGTAGTTATCCGTTTTCTTTAGTTACCATTTTGGGGTGTGTTTTTACCAGAGCTTTAGGATTTGGTCTTTTGCTTAAAAGGCTGGTTAAAAAACATTTTTAGCAGTTGCTGACAATTATTTATTTTTACCATTCTTTTCCACTATTTAACATGTTCCTTATCATTAGTTTTCGCTTTATCCATTGTATTGCTTTAATTGCATCTAAAATTTCTTTTATAAACCAACCAAGTTAGTTCTGATGTTTTACTCGTTTAGTTCTTAATGGAGCATGTATGTTAAGGTTTTGGGTGAACAATGATATGCATGTATCTATACAATCATCTACTAATTCACCACAAGTATCAATGACAGACCAAAGTATGTCATCCAGTGAGTCTCTAAATCATTTCTCGACAACATCTTTTAAATAACTGTATTCGATTATTTTATGTAACATAGTTTTCCCTGGTTTTGAAGTAAATATTTCTTGGAAAACAAATGATAACTTTGAGCAATTATTGGGATAATGACCTCAGAAAATGTCCTAGTACACTTAACCGATTTAAAAACGCAACAGTGGGTTTTTGATCAATTTAAGTCAGTTAATGTGCTTCAATTCTCTTGAAATTGTACATGTGATGAAATCAATACATGATGTCATAGATGTGCAAATTTCATTGTAATCGAGGTTTAGATGGTCACAACACCAAACCACGAAATGTATTGATCGACAATGTCAAGTTCGCAAAATTAATAATGTATTTATAAGCTGCAACCTGATATTAAAATCAGGCGTCTTTGCCTCATTGGCGGGAAAATAAAGTGTGGTAGGATGTTGTTCCACACATCTATGAGGAAAACACGTACCAATCCAAACGGTCAGAAGTTTCTGCTTGATGATGCACTTCTTGACGGCCATTTGTGTCTGCCTTCAAATTTCGTTTCACGAGTAAAAATGCAATGACCTCCACAGCCTCAACATGAGCTGTCAGCAAGTTTTTGCACATCTATGTCTATGTTTATGACGTACTGGGCTAAATTGAAATAGTTTTTCGTACAAAATCGTACCAGGCATAAGACTAGCGTCCCATTCATTGGTTTATACTCCAATAAAATTTAAATAATAATTAATACAAAAAATACCGACCCCCAAAATAGTTGCGTTTCTAAATCCGTTAAGTGTAATGTGTGAACCTCCATTCAGATAGCATGCTGTTCCTTATAAAACAACATCGTACTGACCGATAGCAATATAAACTGACAAAATATCACTATATATCACGACGCATATGTGCAATGCAATGACAAAGGACAAAGAAATGGCACCCATAATGAACGAAGCAAACACAGCACTTTATAGAGTGGAAACGGTAAAACTCTTGATCTGCATGCATTATCGTGTCTATCGTCAGTATAGTTTGTATAAAAAAATGTTAGACTATTGGCCGAATGAGTAAATGGTCAAATATTTGGATGTTTAACTCAGCCAGTTAACGTTACGTTAATAATTTAGTTTCGATAAGGGTTCTGGTATTATCCACGCTCCATGAATATTGCCAACAGTAGATTTCGGGTCATTCTAAGGGGTGTAACTTCATCAATTCACCCAATATATGCAATGTTGAGTTATCTGCCGTGGTTTATTTTATAGCCTACACATTCGTTGAAATCAGATTATTTCTGTACCCAAGGAGAACATTAGCGTTAGGTTTTAGACCGAACGACCGTGGGTAACGACGATTATTTCACATCTACCATCGATAATTACTTGTGCTCATGGTAGTGTTGATTTAGGTAGTGGTTTCAAAACCAGGACGAGTCGTATTTTCTTCCATTAAAATTCAACAGACAATAATGTCATTCGTCTAATTTCCTTTACGTCTGACCTGTAAAAAATGTGCTGGTTGCTTGCATACTTGTAACACAGAATCCTAGGTTAGCTGTGTTAGACATACATAATCTTGGGAAGGTATGAATAACACTACACAAACATATATGCACATTCTCCATAATTTATTAATTTAAACAAAGAAATAGCAGAGTATCGCATCCGGATCCCTTGTATCATATAATTCTGCCTATATCCTCGAAATCGGGATCTGACAGGGAAATAACCGAACGAACACACACTTACGATTGTCTCAGTTGCAGAATGTAAACAACAACGGTTAAAATATTATACATGATATATTGCCACTGAAAGTAGTTCCTTTAAAAGAAAGTTTGAACCACTGTCAATACATAAAGAATTCCGTCGCCTAAGACATATCTTTGTTTTGCATTAGGACTTTAACTACATTAGAACTTATAGTCATTCTGTTACGGCTTTTCTGTGATCATTTCGTACATGAACTACATGTACTACAATTTATTTGATATGTCAAGGAACTTGAGTGATATAAAACTGTGCGAATTGCCAAGGACAATAACAAAGGCTGCAAAAGGATATTAATGACTACTCTAGCCAACTGCCGACATGGTCTAGACTAGGTGATAAATGAGCGTTTACGGAAAAAGAAAACATATCATACAAATCAAGCCGTTCGCGAGAGATAGAATAAAAGCACATTCTAACATAGCACGTGAGATTTGCCTTCTTTGTGTATATTGGGCTTACCATATTTTATTACCACGATAAAATATAGCTGATTGATGACGTCACGTTTGACACAATATGCTATGACAAATGACGTAACGGTGACGGTAACGTTCCTAGGAAAGAAAGTAATTTGATGTCAACCTGTGTTGTTATGCTATAAATGCAAGAGTATTGGCGATGTTAGAATAGAAATAATAGATAGGAGCTGTGCTTTGTTGTGTTATAAAATATAGGCACTCGTTTGAATGCGTACATTAAATCACTCGTGCTACACACTCGTGATTTAATTACTACGCATCCAAACATTTGCCTATATTTTATTACGCAACACAACATAGGTACGTTTCATTATGTCTTAAATAGAAACATTTGTTTTAACTTTGTATAAGAACATAGTACTAGTAAAATACATACACAAACCATCACAGATATCCGAAATTGTTTATGAGTTCCCTGCCCTTGAAACTAGAATTTTTCTCCATATTACGCAGTACTCAATGACCGATAGTATCATAATTCGGAAAGTTAAAATGCACAAATAGTCAAATGGCTTTTGTTTTTGTATATGGGTAATCATTATTCAACGTTTGAACATATTTTGTTGTTTGGAATACTTTCCCGATTTCAAAAGAAACTGTCGCGTACGCCCCTCATTAAATAATAAATACCAGGCAAATGCACTGAGACCAGCATTGAATTCAAGGCCATATTGTATCAGGTAATATTGATAGCTTGTTTACACTATGTTCAAGCATCGTGGTCAACACTGATAAATCAAACATGCATCGTGAACATGCCTTGTGTTTCCCATTATTGTATCAAATAACGCTCAATTATTTAGCTGTAATATCTTTTTCTAAATAAACAGAAATAAATGTCAAAATGCGTCAATAAGTATCATGTATCTAGTCTCAATAATTGATTAATAATTCTACTTAATTATGAACAATTTAATTGAATAATAATGCACCCGCATCCATACGCATTCATGCAAGCAGCTTAAGTACATCGTTTCGGGCCGCTGTATAATGGCAAAGCAATATTTCACACTTCATTATCAAAACACAACAATACAGCATAAACTAAGTCGCACATAAACAAGGCCGAATTTCTAGGCTAGGTGTTCTAAACAATGGCTCATGGCAACTCCGGTCTGACCGATGACAATACCAAGACAAACTGACAAAACGTCTCCGTGTATCACGATGCAAAGGAGCAATGTAATGACGACGAAGGACACAGAAATGACACAAATATTTAACAAAGTAAACACAAAACAACATTATAGTGGCGAAACGGTGCAACTCATGAACAACATGTGTTGTCGTCACATCAGTAGAGTTTGCATAAGTACACCATATTGCATTGAATTAATGGCCGAATGAGTAAACGCTTTATGCCAATGACTACCGGTGTTTGTGTAAAATAGTCAGTTTTCGATTTAACGCAGCCAGTTATCGTTATGATTTTGTTTTCGATAAGGGGTCTCGTATTATATACGTGCAGTAGACATTTCATCAGTAGATTTCGGAGCATTCTTTGATAACAATCGTACAGCTCATGGATGACAAATAGTTAAATATCATATAGGTTTGAGTGTAGTTCGGTATGTGCCGATTATTTTAACATATAGCAATTACACACAGTCAAATATAAATCCACAAATGTATGTACTCTCTAGTTTTTATGTGAGACTTACGTTTTATTTAAGGTGTACACAAAATACTACACCCACTGTCTGGACAGTTAAGAGAATGGAGTTTAGCATTGAATTTATAAATGTCTGGATAAGTCTTTATGATTGGTTTAACACCGTGATAATGGACTCGCCCACTGCGTTACTGTATTACAATTTTAACTGGGTAGTACATTACGAGATGCCAAAATATTTTTATTTGATATCGTTATACAACGTAAACAGAAATAAAGCATTTATCATTATAGCATTGAATTAAATACAAATTTAAATATTTAAATCAATTTAGATCAGACTGTCTGGCAGCAAGGGTACAATTTTAAACCGCCAAATTCGATGTCATAAATACTACGCGGGAAACAAATTGAAGTTTCAAGTAAAATAATAAATATAAACAATATTTCTATATGATTGAATTTCCTGATGAAGGCGAAATGTCGAAACGTTGATAATACAAGCTAAATAATTTCAATGCGTAAAACGTTGGCAAAATTCTATAGGCGTAATTCAGATCTCATTTCTAAATATGGTACTAATTTAAAGACACTTCTGCGATAAGGTCTGTCTCAGCCTGAATTTTATGGTGATGTGCTTTACAAATTTCGAAGGATTCTGGGTCATAGCCACTTTTATGATGTGTTTCTCAAGATCATAAAACGTTTTCTGAGTAGAGGATATAACCCTTTAATTTTGCAACGGACTGCATGCTTAGCAGTGGGTCCATTTACAGCTCACCGCTATGCTTTTTATTTCATTGTGCGATGACCGGAAAATATACAGACTCTATGATATGCCTAACCTCAAGCCTCTGTGGACGACTGGCATTGATGCCTGTCTGATACATTGTCTTGTCGTACCCTTAAATGTTTTGCTCTCTTGTTGCTCTGACTTCTGATAGGTCATTGAGTACTTTCTGGCTACTCGATGGTTGTATTTTATATAATGTTTCATGTTTTACATTCTTTTATTAACGGTCACAGTGGCCTTTTTGTTAGGGGGCATTACATGGCGGATAACATTTATTTACACTGTCCTGTTCTATAAGGTTGTCTATTGGGTAAGTGTGAGGTTTGGTGCACTGTAAAACATTTAAGCCCCCAGTGACAAGTGTTACTGTCCGTTCCAAGGCGGAAGCCCTTTAGTCAACCTTCCTCTGTGTATGTACTGTCCACTTTATAGTATAATTGGAAAAAATACAAACATATTTGGCCACTGTGCCTTTTGTTAAACTTTATTAATTTTGTATGTGCCATTCTGCAAATTCGTTGTCGAGCTTAAGGCTGCTTCATATCTTTCAAAATTGCATATACTCAGTGTCTGTTGTGGATTGTCCTTGTGGGTTATGTTATGTCCGGTTGTTAATTTCTTACCAACTGGCTCTTGTTCCGTTTTAGTTTGACTGACTTAAGCAGCAGACTTTCGGGATTGGATGCCCGGTTTTGTATTACATGTTCCTGTGCTAGTTTTTTATGTATGTTTCGCGCCTTTTCGAGTGAAGTTGTATATTTTCTGTGCCTTTTTGTTCTCGCGTGTCCCGCGGTTTCTGTTGGGGTCGGTGCTACCTCCGGTAGTTTCGTATTTTGTTTAATTATTATAATATGGGTTTGTATCTGGATTTAAACGCCAATTCCGTTTACAATCGAGTTTTTCATTTTTAAATAATCGATAATATGCCATAATTTCTCAGTATTTAATTTTTTGACCGGGGCCAAAAGGAGCTAGCGCCAGTACACTGTTGTTACGGTATTATGTTTACCCGGTATGGTACGGCGTTTAGTCTTAGAGAGAGAGTTGCTCCCCTTTTGTGTTTACTTTGCATTTGTAGTTCTAGAAGTTTTGCTGTTCTGAATAAACTTTAGAAAGCCTTTATCAAGTTTCTGTTCGAGTCTTAGTTGATTGGCGTGGTGGCAGCGGTGACAACGGATTCACATTTCGTACAAACCACATATAAACATTCAATTGGACATTCCATTACGAAGGACGATCAGCGCTACGTGAAATTTCATGGTGTAAACGAGATATTGACTTTGTGTATTCAGAATGGCTAGTCTTAGAGCACCTAAACAGTGGTGCCTCACCAAGCAAGAGACTATAACTTCATTTGAGTCTTGGAGACAAAACTTGGAATATTCGCTCTCTCTTGATCAAAATTTTGCTGACTTTTTAGTAGAAGGTGTTAAATGGGACAAAAAGACAGCAACTGCACCGCTTCGTGGGTTTGCCGACGATGGAGACGGTGTTCCCGAAGGGAAAAGACGAACAGCAGCTCAGAAAACTACCCATTTGGAACTCATGTTGGGTCAGATAGCAAACTTCTGCCCCATTATTTCACGTAACTCTATAGTTAAAACATCTACATCGTTAACCTCCATTTGGCAGTTGATTCGGCTTCATTTTGGTTTTCAATCAACCGGGAGCCATTTCCTGGATTTTGATCTAATACAACTAAGGCCTAGTGAGCGCCCAGAGGATTTGTACAAGCGTTTAGTGAGCTTCATTGAGGATAACCTTCTACATGCTGGTGGAGCTATTTCACATATGGGTACTATCCCAACGGAAGACGAAGAGTTATCGCCTACCCTTGAAAATATTATCGTTTTGACTTGGCTTAGATTAGTTGATTCACGGCTCCCCGCCCTAGTGAAACAGCGGTACGGTACAGAACTACGATCACGTACTCTAGCATCTTTGAAACCTGAGATTTCTCTGGCATTAGACACTCTCCTGGATGAAATTCATTCAATCTCGGAAGCCAAAGTTTCGCTCTAGTTATAAACAGTCTAGATCCAATACACCTAAGCACCAATCAGCTTCACGTTTTACACCAACGTGTCCTTTGTGTCAACAAGCAGGACGGTCTTTGTTCGATCATTACCTCAGTCAGTGTAAATATCTTCCTGCTGATGACAAGAAATTCTTGAAGAAGTCTAGGATCAGACATACAGTCGCCAATGATGAGGACGTACCTGAAGATCATGAAAATAGTACTGATTCAGATTGCGATGAGGGGACTGACACCTCTTGTTTCGAACAACCAATTGCTTCAGCCAGACGCGTTAGCACCAACCGCTCACCTGTATTGAGAACATTTTATGAACATTTCCCTTTGAATGTAACAATTGACTCTGGTGCTGAAACAAACATGCTAAAGTTGTCTGTGGCTCATTATATGGGTATACCTATCAAGCAAACAAACCAATGCGCCTTGCAGGCTGACGGTTCCACTCCATTGAATGTCGCTGGTGAAATTCATATTGTGATTACACGTGGTAATGAAAAACTGCAACTTGACGCACTTGTAGTTCATGAGCTTGATGTTGATGTTTTGGGTGGGGTACCATTCATGACCAAAAATGATATAGCTATTCGCTCTGCTAGACAGCTTATCGTTATAAAAGACTGTGTAAATGTAAGCTACGCGCCAGACAAGACTGCATCGACAAGTAACTATGTAAGACGTACACAAGCCTTTGTACTCAGGGCAAGTACTAGGGACACTGAGGTTGCCTGGCCTGGTTCGTATGTTGAGGTCTCCATGCCACCTGAACTAAATCGCGACGCTACATTTGCCATTGAGCCTAAGTTTGGCAATTTAAGTGAATTACAGTGGCCTTCACCTCAACTTGTCGAAGCTGTAGACGGTAGAGTCCGAATCCTAAACTCTACCTCAGATCCTATCATTGTCAAGAAACATGACCACGTGTGTCAAGCGCGCTTTACAGAGACAGAAGATAATATTGCAAGTGTAAGTCGTGACTCTATTGACACGCCAAAATGTCGCGCTACAAAACAGATATCTGCTCCTCGGTCATCTGCGGTATCTCTAGATCCTGACAATCTGTTATCTGATAAGTGTCGTAAAAGCTTTTCTAGCGTATTGACACAGTATGACGATGTCTTTGACAACTGTATTTCAGGTTATAATGGAGCCTCGGGTCCTTTCAAGGCAGTTGTAAATATGGGTCCTGTTCAACCACCGCAACGTAAGGGTCGCTTACCTCAATATGCCAGAGACAAATTAGTAGAACTGCAGGATCATTTCGATACGTTAGAGAAGCAAGGTGTATTCGCTCGCCCAGAAGATGTTGATATATCAGTGGAGTATCTGAACCCATCCTTTCTTGTTAAGAAACCTCAAGGTGGTTATCGCCTTGTCACAGCATTCGCGGATGTCGGTCGTTACGCAAAACCACAACCTTCTCTAATGCCTGATGTTGACACCGTTTTACGTAAAATTGGTCAGTGGTCATATCTCATTCAAACTGATTTAACAAGTGCATTCTATCAGATTCCACTATCTAAGGATTCAATGCGTTACTGTGGAGTTGTGACACCCTTTAGGGGTGTGCGTGTGTACACACGGAGTGCCATGGGTATGCCTGGTTCAGAGACCGCCCTTGAAGAGTTGACATGTCGTGTGCTAGGAGACCTCCTTCAGGAAGGTGTTGTTGTCAAACTTGCAGATGACTTGTATTGTGGTGGAAATACACCGGATGAATTAATCAAAAACTGGACTCGCGTTTTGGCTGCTTTGCAGAGCAATAATTTGAAGTTGAAACCTAGTAAAACTGTCATTTGTCCTAGGTCCACTACAATCCTTGGTTGGATATGGACCCAAGGTCGTTTATCAGCAAGTCCACACAGACTTGCAACATTATCTACATGCCCAATCCCAGATACAGCACGTGGGTTACGTTCTTTCATCGGTGCATACAAAATTCTTGGTCGTGTTCTACCATCGTGCTCACAGATGGTATCACCGTTAGATGATATAATCGCGGGATTATCGTCTTCTCAGAAAGTCACGTGGTCTGATAGCTCTCGCGAACATTTTCGTATAGCTCAGAACGCTTTGAAAACTCACAAGTCTATTATCATACCTCGACCTACTGACCAATTATGGATCGTGACAGACGGTTCTGTGAGAGAACGTGGAGTTGGTGCAACTATGTATGTAAGGCGTGACAAAAAGCTACACCTTGCAGGGTTTTTTAGCGCTAAACTACGCCAACATCAAGTTTCATGGTTACCATGTGAGGTTGAGGCCTTGAGTATTTCTGCGGCTGTCAAGCATTTTAGCCCATATATCATTCAGTCCAGTCAACGGACATGTGTACTTACTGACAGTAAACCGTGTGTTCAAGCAATTGACAAGCTTCGTCGAGGTGAATTCTCCGCTAGTCCGAGGGTTACTTCATTTCTCACCATCGTGAGTCGTTATCAAATGGATATTAAGCATCTCGCTGGCTCTGCTAACATTTCATCGGACTTTGCAAGTCGTAATGCCCCGCTTTGCAGTGAACCCACATGTCAGATTTGTTTGTTTATTCAGCGTTCGGAAGACTCTGTTGTGCGTTCTATTCAGGTGGACGATATTCAGAATTGCATTAGCCGTTTACCTTTCACAACAAGATCCACTTGGAGGGCTATTCAGTCTGCCTGCCCTGATCTACGACGCGTTCACGCTCAATTATCGCAGGGTACACGACTGTCAAAGAAGATCACCAATGCACGTGATATCAAACGTTATTTAGGGTCTGTCACTATCGCGAAAGATGGACTCCTGGTTGTTAAACACACTGAACCTCTTTCAATTCCAGTCGAGTTAATTGTCGTGCCAAGATCAGCACTTGAGGGATTACTTACCGCACTTCATCTCAAATTGGCTCACCCATTGAAACATCAGCTCTCCCAGGTTCTGCGGCGGCATTTTTATGCCTTAGATATGTCTCAGGCTATAGAACGTATCACTGACTCGTGTCATGAGTGTGCATCATTGCGAACATTTCCAAGACAACTCCTGCAACAGTCCTCGGAGGATCCACCAGAGGTAGTTGGCGCATCGTTTGCAGCTGATATATGTAAACGTAATAAACAATTGATCTTAGTTTTACGTGAAACGTCAACATCATTCACCACTGCAACGTTTGTTGATGATGAGAGAACACCTACTGTACGAGACTCATTAGTGTGCTTGTGTGCTGAGTTACATCCAGTACATGGGCCCCCAGCAGTAATACGTGTAGACCCAGCCCCTTGCTTTGTTGCTTTAAAGGACGATACACAGCTAAAACAATTGAACTTAGTGCTTGACATTGGCCGTGTTAAAAATCCTAATAAGAACCCTGTCGCGGAAAAGAGCATCAGAGAACTTCAAGATGAACTCTTACGTGTTGAGCCTGGTGGTGGGGTAGTGACTAAAGTACAACTTTCTATTGCGATTGCTCAACTGAATTGCCGCATCAGACGTGAAGGCTTGTCAGCTCGTGAGTTATGGACTCAACGCAGCCAATTTACGCATGAACAGCTCCCAATATCAGACCGGGATGTGATTACGCATCAACATGAGTCGCGTCTCCAAAATCATAAGTCAAATAGGAAAGATACAAAGTTTATGGAGCCTAATTCTGATTCGAGTTCCGACATTGGAGACCTTGTGTATCTTTATTCTGACAAGAACCAGTTGAATCGTAATCAAAACAGGATGACTGGCTATATGTGAAAAAGTTTGTAGGAAATCAATTACGCTCTTCTTCATATAAGATCAATAAAAATGAGTGTTTAGGGTACCTAGTGAATTATCAGATAGGATCTTAGCGCGTGAACCATGCCTGAGTGACGTATCCGAAACTGACGATTATGATTCCCCGGTGGTTCCTGACCCAGTTCAGGCACCTCCTATACTTCCTATGCCACAAGAAGATGATACTCAAAACATTGAGATTGACATTGAAATTGATGCTGGTAATGATCCAGATAACATAAACGATCATACAAATGAAACTGTTGCGTTTGATCATAACCTAAACACTCCAGTCAGACCAAAGAGGACAAGGAAACCACCTACATATCTGTCAGACTATGTTACATAACCTCGCATAGTTGCGTATAGCCTATCATAGTTGTAATGGCAAAGACTGCAGTTGTGCTAAAAACTCATGCGCTCGTTATACCATAATGTTAGTTCATGTTTATATTATAATTTAGTCATTCAGTGAAGAAGTTATCTTAATTTTGAACATTGGAGATCACTAATCATTCACTGTCTTTACCTGCCATAGTGTATTATACGTTTCTTTCAAGGTGGACTGCACATGACACCTTATTTGTTTGATTATTAATGATTCAGAGTAACATCATTTTCCACTTATTTCTATTTGATATATATAATTACTCTTGATGTTGTATTTCAGGGTGTATTGTATAGTAAGACTTTGAGGAAACATGTTTATAGCATAATTTGAGGCTGAAATTATTTCTCTAGTTAGTTCCTATGTTTATGTCGTACTAGTACTCTGAATATGTATGCTTTAGGTTTCCTTATATGTGCTCTTTCTTCAAGGGTAATATTTGTTGGGTGAAAAGAGAGGTAGCGCCAGTACACTGTTGTTACGGTATTATGTTTACCCGGTATGGTACGGCGTTTAGTCTTAGAGAGAGAGTTGCTCCCCTTTTGTGTTTACTTTGCATTTGTAGTTCTAGAAGTTTTGCTGTTCTGAATAAACTTTAGAAAGCCTTTATCAAGTTTCTGTTCGAGTCTTAGTTGATTGGCGTAGGAGTTAACTATTTATTCGTATTTGCCCGTTGTCCTCTTACTATTTCGTCCCCGCGATTCGCATCCTACCGGGTTCGTTCATGAGTCTATGTACAGCTGTGGAGTTATGAATGTAGTGTTCTGTCCCCTGAGGTAATTTAATGTAGTTTTAAGTCCCCTACCGGTTTTGACCGGAGGGGACTATTGGTTTGCCATCTGTCCGTCAGTTTTGGTTCTGACGGAAATTGTGGTTGATATGGCAACAGACACATTGACAATAGCTTTAAACCGGTAGGGGACTTCTGTATTGCTTGCAATTCTTAATGACTTGTTCAGTACGTCATATCTCGATTTGTTCAATTACGTCATTTTACTTAATGAAACTGGGTCACTCGTTTTAAGGTTTTCAGATTTTTTGTTGCTGAAATCGGGCCTTTCAACGTTTTAATACTGTTACTTAACTTTTGAGACTGAAGGCTGCTAAAACTATGTAGTTCAGCTGTTTTACTGTTGTTACTAGGTCATTCAGCGTAGGCATTCCGCCTTTTGGTTGCTGTATCTTTTCTACTGGGTCAATCAGCTAGTTATAATTTTTTATACTTTTCTATAGCTTGGACTTGGGCGGATCTGCGCTTGTTTAGTTGGGCATTGTGCTTTGTGTGTTTTTAATGTTTTCTGTGCTCGGCTGGTTAAGTTGAGTGCTGCCATCCCTGTCTGACTTAATATACTCTTTTTGGTGTTAACATTTAGCTTTAAGTAAAATAACACGCATTGATACCCCCAGGACATATTAATGCGTTCCGTCTATTTTGGTTTCGGATTGAATTTGCCTTTAATGCCATCTATACTATTAGGTTACCTTCCATCCGATGCTGCTCACTTTGTATGACATCAATAATTAAGTGGTTTAAATTTGTTTATTAGGTTTGCTTCCAACTGAAACTGCGAATTGTGTATGCTAACAATGAAAGTGGTTTAATCAGATACTGAATGCATTGTGGTAATATAGCATGACAATGACATAAGTAACCGACACAAATATGTACACTGAGACCAGGCTTCGGACATTGCATTGAGGGTCTTATCGCTGGCTTCGAATTACTGCTTACCTTTTAAGACTCGTGCATATTTAAATCTGCATCAGGAGACGCTTCTTATGAGCCTACTTTCATGAAATCGGAAGTGGCCATATTGACCAAACTGAAGGTTAAAAAGCTTCTTTTCCGTAAGTATATATAGTAGTATTCAGACAGTTTTTTTCTTGTTTTCTCGAAATATTGTTTTTGTACTTACAACCTTCTAATTCTAAGCCAGCTATATATCACCACTGTAAGCGACGATGACCCTAAAATAGAGCAATGTTCAAACAATGTACAAAATGTGCATGAGTGTAAAATGGTTTCATAGTACATTGTATATTCATTGACTTGCTGGTCTTTGTCCACTTTAATTGTCATCGTTACCGAATTTCTATCACCAAACAGAAACATGATAATCGATATAAAACTTATTTACGAAGGATTGTAGTATGGTTGTTATTCAGTTCTTTCTGCAGACATAATACATGTATGTAATGTTTAACGCTATTTTGCGCTTACAATATACATGTACAAGTCAAATAGTTTTCTGCGGGCAGATAGTTTAGTAGTATTGTTTAGGATGTGTTTTTCTGGAATTTGGATGCTGATCGAATTTATTCCGGTGTATGTCTAAATGTTTCTGTCCAAATAATTCCAATACATGTAATATCGGGTAATACCGATTAATCTAACATAACTAACTATTTATGTAACAGTAATTTTGAACTTTATCACAACAGATGTCTTTATTATATATAAATCGTATTCAGTTTAAAATAACAAATATCCTCGAATTATTTGGCTGTTTTATGCGCCGAACGAAACACCAATTAGTTCCAAATAATTTGAAAAATATTTATCATGTATCAATACCATGCTTCTGTTAATCTAGCAATGTGTTCTCTATGGGATGTTATTCATTGCCCACTATATTTATGATTGACCGGGAAGCACTTTGCTTATGCAGCTGCAGACACCCGCTGTTTATAGATACATGGTCTCAATTTCCTTCCGTTCACAGTGAAATTTCAGATAGTTATGCTTTCTTCGGTAAATAAACTATTGCAATGCGACAAAGACCGATGTTATCCGCATGGAATAATGGAATTAGTCTGGTTCACGACATTCTTGCAGAATGCTTCTTTATATGGGAATTTTTTTGAAGTCGTAAACCATCGAGAACAGGTCACATGCCCCTCCATGGTATTTTCACTTTGAGCAATCCAATATACCTGCGGGTAATAATAGGTAGTACAATACCTAAATTTTCATAGCCACATACCTGTGCTAGTGTCATGTAGTGTTTCACTACTATTTGCCCCGCTTTATTATCTGTTTTTGAAATTCTATAATAATGCATAGCCGCTCACATTGTAATATATATTATTTTCAGGTTTTTGTAAAGCGGTGTATCCGCTTTGAGAAGAGCATTGCCTTATTGTTACGTTTGGAGCATTACCGAATAATTGACATTAACCGTTATGAAAATGAAAATTAGTAGCAAACCTTATGTTGAATGTTTCACTTGAAATACATTCACTGAGAGCTATGCACTTTCCCTCACCATTACAACGTTGGATTATAAGTGCACAGTGTATATGTCAACGAGGAACTAATGCGAAGAAAATTAAATTCTATAAAGTAGCCCCCAGACAGAAAAATATGTTTCAAATACGTTTCACAAAGCCACATGACACATACTTCTGTTAGTTATTTGTAGGAATTTCTATCTCTAGATGTATGAGTATGGTATCATATTATAGGCATTCGCTGCAGTTTTTTTGTATGTCAGATTTGGCAAAATATCCATATGATAAGTTTTTCAAACGTCAGTTGTTTTGTGGTAGGAAGGATTGGTCGATGAAATGTTTGTTATTGGATATCCGCTATATAGAGGATCTTACATGAGTGTCTTTCCATATTTAATTTATTTAACGAGTTGAATAAAATGATAAAATGCGAGGCTTGCCGAGCATTTTATCGCTTTTATTCAACGAGTTTAATAAATTCAATATAGACTGACACGAATGTAAGGTTCTTTTTATCAAATTAACTGAATACACAGTAAAAGTGTGTCAAGAATGCACACACTTCCCCTTTAGGAAACAATTAAACGCCATAGGAGTAAAGTGGTTCCTTGAATGAGCTACGAAAATAGTGCAACAATGCATACCCCAATGCGTTAATTTTTCTGCTTTTGAAAATAATATTCTAAGGGTATCTAAAATTCTGCAGATCTAAAATAACGCTTTACAAAATAAATCAATAAATACATATAGGTACGGAAAGCTTATTCTGTCCCTTCCGTTCCGCTCCGTGTTCCGTTCTTGGTTTTAGAAACAACCAAAGAACAGGGGAAGTAACCGCGTGATTTTATTCGTCTGAAAAGTCGAACACAGTTTAATAACTGATTACAACACGATGCAAGGAAAATCGTCTTTAATACTCAAAATTAACGAATTTTACAATGAAATCAACACCCGACGCCGTGTGTGTGTAGTCGTCAGAGGTTCGTAAGTACATTTCGTCCCGATCTTATTCGTAACCATGGACAACGGACCCAACGTTATGTTTACTTACGGTTATATCTCTTATGTTTTTGTACATTTGTTATTGTGTGATTATATATGTCCGAGAGGGCTAATAATTGGATATAAAATTTGTTCTATGGTCAAATGTAGGCTATTCTTTTAAGTTTTTGACAACGTGTATGAATACTTAAAGTGACCCTTGTATATACCTCATTTGCATGTTTATTACACGTGTGCTTTATGATTTTTATGTGATGGGTTTATTAAACTCCCAGAGCGTGTTTTATGTGATAAGAAAGAGACCAAAATGTAAACTGTGACTTTGATACATCATATATAGCGTAATCTGAAAGGCGTTTTCCAGTAATAAAATGACCGAAACTTTCAGAGCCCTGTCATTCAGAGTTTAAGGGTTTTATTTCTTTTATATCTATGATGAATTGCTATTAATCGGTCTTGGAAAATATCAGGGTCTTAAGTACGATCGCAAGGTATATCTCTAAAGAACATATCTTTTTAATACATAAGGACATTTGTTTTATTTTATAGTATTTTAAACCAAAACCAAATGATTGCGTGATACTTCCATACGACAAGAACTGATGAATGTATGCATATTTTAAGTAATTGCGTTGTCCAAATCTTAGTGGTGGCAGCATATAACATTTAATACTGCGCTGTTGTGTAGGATTTTTCCTCAATTAATTTTTTTTTTTTTTTTGTAATTATTTATTTCGTTGCTGATATAAAACATGGTAAACATAAACACAAACAAAGCATGAGATGTATACATATGGGTGCAAAGCAAATTACAAAGAATAAATAAAATCTTATAGTGTGCCCAGGATAACGTGAAAGGCGGAAAATCTGTTATAAGGAGGATAAATCAGATGTGTACGGTTTACTAGTGAAGTTTTGAGTACAATACTGAACTTATCTGTTTACTCTAGTAATTTGTAAAACCAATTTTGCATCAGATGGCCAAACCGATTCATGTTTGTTGGTATCACATAATCCTGGGTGCAGTATAGTTAGCTTCACTTCACGAATGTATAATAAGTATTGATAAAAGTTTGTCTTGGTGTTCATCACGCCAATGTCAGCAACATAAATTACAAATATAATTTTAACAAATTATTACTGTACGAGGGATGATCCATATATAACGAGAAAATGCTTATAATTTTCTTATGATACTTTAGATTTTACTCAAACTTTAGCTGGAAGTAATAACATACATTAGCTATGTTTCCCGCAATTTCAATGATTACAATGTCACCATGCTAAAATCTATGGTTGCTAAGGTAACCCTTGATACGCCTAGGCGGGGCATTTTGTGGATTTTTCACCGTTTTCGCGCAAATTCAAACCGTCACAGTTTTCATGTAAGCAATAGCAATGTGATGAAAATTGGTACTTGGGGACACTTAAGACTCGCCGTACTGGTGGTGACGTCATACACGGGTTGTGTTGCCATTCGTTACATCACGCACGTGTTATCGTTCCGCGATAGCAAAAATAACGGACGACACACGATTATCATTAGAATATTTAGTTTTGAAGAAAACAAGTAATAATAAAATTGTGCATGCTGTTCAGTAATCATTTCGTGATCATGTCTTTTCAATAGCTTCGATTTGTGCACATTATAACACATTAAAAATTTACTTGAAAATGCTAGTGATCTAACGCAACGTAGGCGCAACGTGACGTCGACGTCCTAACTTAGCACGAAAATAGTGGATGTTCTGAACGAAATCCCAAAGGATGACTATCGTGCGTCTTTTCAACTTGGTATCGTCTTGGCAAAGACGTATACATATTGAAGGAGGATAATCTGACTTTTTTTAAAAAATAATACAGTAGGACCTAAGGAATTTGATCGTTAAAAATATCATATTTAAATTCTGAATGACGTTAAAAAGTTAAAAAATGACGTTGCCCCGCCTATCGGTTTCATATGTCGGCAAAAATGTTCCAAACAATTTATTGTTCGATATATCTCAAAAATATTTCGCACGTTTTCTTCTAATATATGTTTTCGTCACAACATAAAATATTGTTAGAAAATAACATGTAATAGCAAAGTTATAAGCATTTTCTCGTTATATATGGATCATCCCTCGTATGTCTAACAACTTTTGAAATAAGGAAAAGAAAACTAGAAAAAAAATTAAAAGGCAAGGGTTAGGTATGGTGTTGTGTTTTCCATTGCTGTTAAAATTGGAAACACACAAAAAAAAAACATTTAATCTTATTGTAGTACAGTTTGTGTTGTTGGTGGTGAGGAGATTAATTTATGAGGGGTCTCCCTCCAGTGCTGCCATGTAACAGTTCCATTTCTTATTGAAATTGTGTGTAGAAAAGGACATTTTGGCTATGTATTGTTCTACTCTTAAATGAGATAGTAAATAGGTTTTGAAATTTGTCAGGTTAGGTATGCACGATTTCATTTTACATGTATAGATATACCTTTTTGCTATTAATAATATAGTATTTAATACGACATTTGTAGCTGTCTGGATATTTGGGCAACCAAGGAGAATGTCGCACTGTGTCCAATTTATTCTTATTTCTGGGTTAGTATTGTTTGTCCATTGTTTTAGTAATTGCCAAAATTGGGACACAAAATGACATTCATAAAATAAGTGGTTTAAAGTTTCTTCTTCTTGATTACAAAAAGTGCAAATATTATTATTACAGAGATTCATTTTAAATAACAATGAGTTAGTGCCTAAAATCCTGTGGGTAATTCTGTATTGGAACCATTGTAGGTTAGAATTATTAGTAATTTTGAAAGGGGACTTAAGAATGTATTTCCATCCAAATTGTTCTGGTAGATTTAACTCTGTTTCCCATTTTGATTTTGATGTTATGGTCTCATATTTGCTGATTAATGAGTCATATATATTTCTACAACCCTTCTTGGAGCTTGTAATAAGTTTAATGTGTAAAGGTTGGTTAATATATACTTTTTCAGTTTGTTTAGGGATAATTGCTAATTTGTTACAGCCTGCCTTTATGGCATTGATAAGGCTGTTATATTGTACAAAGTTTGTTTGTACTTGCAATTTTTGTCGAAACATTTCATATGTGTAGTAATTTCCATTTGAATCTAGAATGTCATTTATGAGAACTATTCCTTTATCAAGATATTTTTTGTAATAAACACTTTGCCCTCCAATTTTAAAAATGTTATTACGCCAAATTGGTAGATGTATAAAGTCTTGCCAAGAATTTATTGCATTTTTTTCTACTAACTGTGTGTAGCTTTTTAGGACATCTTTCCAAAATTGGTTATGTGTATTTGTAACAATTTTCGTTTCAAAATCACTGCCAAATACACTAAAAAGTGTAATATTAGGACACAGTTCTTCGACCAGTTTATAATATTTAGTGGAGTTTGTGAGATATCTTCTAAGCCAGGTTATTTTTAAGGCTTTCATAAAGTTTTCTAAATCTAGTACCCTTAAACCTCCAAGACTGTAGTCTTGTACAATACAATTTCTCTTGACTTTATCTGGTTTATTGTTCCATAGAAATTTAAAAATCATAGTTTTTAATTTTTTTATCGTGTCAATGTTAGGGTTAGGTAGACTGAGTATTAAATGATTTATTTTTGATAATGCCAATGTTTTAATTATTACATTTCTTCCAATTGGAGTCAGTATTCTTTTAGACCATACTGTAAATAACCTTTTAATGTCATTGATTTTATTCTGATAGTTAATCTCGACCATTTCTTGGAGATCTTTACAAAATATTATTCCGAGTAATTTAAAGCTATTCATTTCCCAATTTATACCTAAGTCAGGGCAAATAATAGTATTTCTATTTTTAAAGGAGCCTATCCAGACAGCTTTTGTTTTATCAATGTTTATCTTAAGGCCTGAGATACTAGCATAAAATTTTAACACTGACATCGTTGTTCTTAGTGACATTTCTGTACCATCTAGTATAAGAGTAGTATCATCTGCGTATTGTGAAACTAAAAATTCTGTTCCATTTACATTTAAACCCTTAATGTTGTTGTTTTGTCTTATCAATATAGATAGAATTTCTGCACATAATATAAACAGGTAGGGAGATAGAGGATCACCTTGTCTGCAACCTCGGTGTAATGTAAACCATTCAGACAGATGTCCATTGACTATAACACTCGATGAAATATTTGTATAAAATAGTTTAACCCAATTGATCAAGTTAGGTCCAAAGTTAAAGAAAGACAATACTTTATACATGAATTTCCATGATAGCGAGTCAAAAGCTGTAGCAAAATCTAAAAGTAGCAGCATTCCAGGTTTGTTATTTTTTTCAGCGTAGAACATTATGTCGTATATAACTCGTATGTTGTCACCTATAAAGCGTCCTGGAAGAAACCCACTTTGATCTTCGTTAATGATATTTGGTAATACATTTTTTAAGCGTGCCGCAATAGCGGACGATGCAATTTTATATGATATATTTAGCAGTGAGATTGGTCTCCAGTCAATTAAATTAATTATGTGCAAAGTTAATGAACTTACATTTTACCTATTTTTGTAGTCTCAATTCTCAACTTAGTGACATAGAAGGTCTGTACTAAGACACACTGGAAAGACAAATCTAGCACATATAATATACTTTGCTTTCTTATAATGAGAAGGTCGTAAGTACAAACATGCTATTTTGAGAAAAGAAGAAAAAAAACTGTCTGAAAACTACTCATTACTTATGAAAAACAATCTTTTCCAACTTCTGTTTGGTCAACATGACCGGTTTCGATTGTCATGAATATAGGCTCATAAGAAGCGCCTCGTGGTGCTGATGTAAAATATGTATGGGTCTTATAAGGTCGTAAGTAGCACTTACGACCTTCTCATACTAAGCCAGCTATTTGTGTAGACGAGGTTGTAGACAGGGCGCTGAATATAACCAACTGTTGGTGTGAATATACACTTAACCGATTTAAAAACGCACCAGTGGGTTTTTGATAAATTTAAGTCAGTAAAGGTGCTTCAATTCTCTTGAAATTTTACATGTAATGAAATCAATACATGAAGTCATAGATGTGCAAATGTCATTGTAATCCAGGTTTAAATGGTCACAACACCAAGCCACGAAATGTATTGATCGACAATGTCAAGTTCGCAAAATTAATAATGTATTTATAAGCTGCAACCTGATATTAAAATCAGACGTCTTTGCCTCGTTGGCGGAAAAATATAGTGTTGTCGGATGGTGTTCCACACATCTATGAGGAAAACACGTACCAATCCAAACGTTCAGAAGTTTCTGCTTGATGGTGCACTTCTTGACGGCCATTTGTGTCTGCCTTCAAATTTCGTTTCACGAGCAAAAATGCAATGACCTCCACAGCCTCAACATGAGCTGTCAGCAAGTTTTTGCCAATCTAGCATAGGCTGCATTGTGTCCAATGGTTAAGAATGTACATTTCTTATGTCTATGGCATCTCATACCCGTAACCGGAAGTGGATAATGGAATATGTCAAGATAAATAAGAGGACAGACTAAATGAAGCGATTTTCAACATGGGTCATAATAAACATTAATCAAAATGTTACGGAATGTATATTTTAGCAAAATTACTTAATCGTACGCATCATTGCCTTCAAATTGTAGGTATAACAGAAAATATGTTTGACCGGAAGTGGCGTCTTTAAAAACACATTCGTTTGGTGCCATCATGTTTACGCGCTTGTATCGTCGGCATACCTGACGCAGACAATCGTAGGTGTAAACTGCCTCTTGAAAACACTATGCAAGTCTAAATATCGTCGACAGACGAAAGTTAATCTTCTTTGTTATGATAAAACGTCACATAACTGCTTAAAGCAAGTCGATGGCGCCAGGATGCTATGTATCCTAAAAGCGTGACACCGTACACAACGCACTTCAAAATTTAATTTTATGTTTTTTTGTTGGGGTATCGTTTCTCAATAAATTGTCGGTCAAATCGTCACACCCAGTCGTTTTGCTCACGCGTCACCTGTAAATAATGAAAATGACGCCACTATCACGTAATGAGCTAAATTGAAGTATTTTTTCGTAGAAAATCGTACCAGGCATTCCATTGGTTTATACACCAATAAAATTGAAATAATAATTAATACAAAAAATACCGACCCCCACAATAGTTGCGTTTCTAAATCGGTTAAGTGTACAATAACTTGAGCAATGACCAAAGCATTATTTTGAAGTCTCTCTACCTAAGACATGTGAGATACTTGTATTTCGCAAGATTTAATCATGATTGTTTATGACATCAACTGTCAAGGTTTTGCGTATGTAAGCACGTCATCCATCTATATATAATTGTTACGAAAAATGAAATGGAATCCGTAAACGTGTTTTTCTCGAATGAAATTTCAAATCGAGTTGCTAAGTTTCCTTTAACGACACGACGTTGGTGTATAATTTGATAAAGTGTAACAGTTGAAACCATATCCTAAATGCTAAAAGCCGTAATCAAGTTTATATGCTTCAGAAAAAACATTATCGTGTCTGGACATTTAACCATTTCCAACTAGAATTGCTCTAACACTTTAGTAGTAATAGTGGAATGACGAACGCCGAGACACATTACAGGATTCCAAAACTTAGACTCCGTGCTTCAATTTATAAAGACAACCAATACGTGTAAAAATACACGTACACTCTACTTACATAGTATTATCTAAATAATATCATCAACATAGCTGAAACTAATTACGCCTTAGAGTCTTATAGTTGTAGCGTTTTAACAGAGAGATTAATAACTGTTTGATGTTCCACAATATATAATTTTTATTATGTTTTAAACTGTATTCTTGATATAGAGTACCCTTTTTTGCTAAAGGTTCACGGTGCAATTTCATTTGATCGTTTATACATCGGTTGTCAATTAACCTAACCTGGCAGCTTTCACATAATACATTTTCAAGCAGTAGAAACATGCTCTTCAGCAGGCTGCCAAGAAGTTATCTACATGTATGGAGTGTTTGTGACGGGCGGATGTAACTTACCTATTACTCAAACCCGGATCGTTCTAGTGATGAGTCAGGGCGGGCTATTTTACCAAGTACGAATGAAATCATTGCTGTACACAATATGCCCTTTATCAGGTCTGTAAACATTCATCTTACAAAGCTAAGAACACATTGTCAACGAATGTGTTGTATACATATATACGATAGGTTGAGGTCAAATAAGCGGAAACAAATGAAACCTTACATCTGCTAATCTGTCTGAAACATGGTGTGTGTCACTACAGTCATGAGTACTGATATCTTGCTAATTCGTCGATAAACATAATTCGTTCTATGCACATAGACTACAATATTGTTACCAATATTTGTGTTCCTTAAATAGCCGCAATTGCCATCATATCTGGCTACCCGTGTTCAAATACGGATGGAGGCTGCATATGCCTGCCATATTATAGCAGAAAACTGACTTGCGAAAAAGGTTATGCTCGGTATATTTTGGAATGCATCGCCAAAGGTATAAAAAAGGGTCAGGTGATATATCTAGGTGACATATCTAGGTGACATATCTAGGTTACATATCTAGGTGACATATCTAGGTGACATATCTAGGTGTCATATCTAGGTGACATATCTAGGTGTCATATCTAGGTGACATATCTAGGTGTCATATCTAGGGATATTACTTATCATTGTTAATTGGTTAGAACATCTTATATTAAAAGTTCCAAATTCGTTTCTTTGGCGTGTCTGTTTGATTAAAGCCCACGTATCGATGACACGACATATCCGGCAAATCTGATATTTACGTGCGGCCTATGATAGACAGGATATCAAAACAGTTAGGGAGAGAACTGGGCAGAGTAGTCATGGGCTAGCATGTTGGAATCTTCGGGAGGCGTAATTTTACGCTCATCGGGGTATTCAGGGTTGGGGGGTTTTATGTTTGATTTATCGTTGTTCTCAAATTTGGCTCTGTGGTTGAAATTATATCATTTTATTAATTACCGATTGGTTTAATTGTTGGAAATGTATTATTTTGGGTAATTGTATTATTCATAGAATTAAGTAAGGTATTGCGTTTATAAATTATTGTGCGTCTTGTTAGAGAGGTATTTGATTGTATGTTGAATTCTAAATTAATGATGATTGTTGGTTAATTAAAATGTATTTAACTAAGCTTGTACTTCTAGTTTTATTTTAGTACTTTAAAAAAAACACTATAGCGATCACGTAAGGCCGTTTAAATAATGACCGATATGGTTACACTATACAGAGGTGTCCACTCCTCGTGATTTTAACTGAGATGAGGGTCATTCAGCAATTACAGAACCTTATCTCTGATAGGTTTATGTGACCGAAGATATAGCTAATGCATAATAATTAAGTGTGTATACGAAGGAATCTCCAAGACGCTAGGCTAAATACTGATTATATTTATACTGTAATGACATAAATGTCAGCGTAGACGTACAGCGAGGATAGAAACAATGAATAATGGTTGAAGTCTATTATCTTAAAATTGTAATTTGTGTGTTTAGCTCAGTCCAATTTCGTTATAGGGTGATTGTTCATAAGACTCCCTTTCGCTTTTAATATCTGTCTGGGTGTTTTTTATAAAAACGCTGTTACTAGACAAATTCTTATTATACTTAAAACAATAATTGAAATAAAATTCCATTGGGAAATTCCTTACAGTACAATCACCCTTCTGTGTGCAGGCATATACAATCAAGTTTAATGTCTAGATGCGCTATTACGCACGTTGGCAGTATATCGGCGTATTAAAAAAACATACTATTGGGATGTAATTCGCTAATTAGTTTACTAAATGCTGATAACAACAGGATAATGCATTTTAATCAGTCAAAGTTGTAAGCGTCGAATCAATTAAAACAACCGTTGGGATACATTAATAGCTCTAATCTTATTTTATAGGTAGGTTTTAAGTTTAAGAACAAGCATAATCTTTTCTACATCCTCATCAATGTCTGATTGCATGTCCCTAACAAATTAGATGTATGTCGAATGTTGTGACATATTAAAGAGTTTAGCAACTCTATCAACAAGACGTTTACTTAACTCCAGTGCTCAGTGTGTTTTGCATTTTGGAAGCATTATAACCTAGCTACTGAAGTTTTGTATCAACCTGTATTCAATACATCATAGTGTTTCTGACTTTATATAGATAATGTACGAGTAGTAATCAGTCAATACTATTATTGTCATAGAAATAGCTAGCTTTATCTTATTCACCGTTCGACAGACTTTCTATCTTACAATTCCCCATCTTCACACTGGGAATAGGTCTTCCTACACAATCTGTACTGAAGCCAAAGATTCTGTTTAAATAATGAGTTGTCTTAAAGATAAGTGGAAAATCGTACAGGGAAAGAAGAGCAGAAAAAGCCGAACATACACACAAACAAGACTGCGTTCAATAAACGCTTATGTCCCCGTGGAAACCTTGTCAGTAAACACTAGCTAAGCCAATCAGGGACAATACTTCTGTTGAAAATGTGGAAAGTGTAATATGGCTTTGACAATGCTAAGTTATTTATGATGGTTAACAAGTATGTCAAGTTTGAAATCAATACCTTGATGGACTTATTTAATATGCCCCCCATCTTTGATGAGGGGGTGTATTGCTTTTCACATGTCTGTCTGTCGGTCTGTCGATCGGTCTGTCCGTCGTATGAAATGGTTTCCGTTCAATTACTCAAGAACACTTTAACCTAGGTTCTTCAAAATAGACACGGAGGATGGTCAGCAACAGTAGATTCCCCTATTGATTTTGAAGTTAGTAGGTCAAAGGTCAAGGTCACTGTGACCTTTACCATTTCTGACTATTTAAATGGTTTCCGTTCAATAACTCAAGAACGCTTTGACCTAGGATCTTCAAAATAGACGGGGAAGTTGGTCAGCAACTGTAGACGACCCCTATTAATAATAATAATAATAGCAACTTTATTTATAGTGGATGACATATTTGGTTCTAGACCAATTTTCAATATGGTCCACATCAACATGGGATATATACAATCATTTACAGGAATACATGATAATTATGTGCAAAAGAAAAACATTACAGAAAAACTCATGGAGTCTATAAAAACGATGCAAAACAAAACAAAAACACAACAGCACGATGTTAAGGTAAATAATTATGATATACAAAATTCAACAATGGAATTTGTAGATATAATTAATAGCGTATTGTTGTGAAACATGTTAATGTTACATCATTTGCCCAAAGTACATCCACTGTAGATAGGTGTTTTTGAATTGTTGGAGTGTTTTTAAGTACGTATTTGTATGGGATGATATTCCAAATGACTGGCCCTGAATAATTTAAGGACTTGCGGTAGAATTCGAGCCGTGGTTTAGGAAGTGTAAGTTCACAATTTTCAGTTGATCTAAGCTGGCGATCTGAGTGTTGGTAGTTTTGGTTAAATGTGAATTTCGAATGAAAGTATTCTGGGCAAATATTATTTAGTGACTTGTATATCAATATATGTAACGAATTCGGTCTGGGAAAGTCATCCACTTTAATTCTTTAAATAATTCTGCAGATGGTGCATCAAATTCCTTATCAAGAATAATTCTGGCTGCACGTTTTTGGAACTTCAGAACCGTGTCTAACAGTTCTCCACTGCAGTTTCCCCATAATGTACTATTGATTTTGAGGTAAGTAGGTCAAAGGTCAAGGTCACTGCGACCTTCACCATTTCTGACTATTGGGCTGCCATGTGGGCATACGTGTTTTACAAACATATCTTGTTTAAATATTTGAGTTTCGACAGCATGAATGTTTTGGTTAACATTTTTGGACGAACGGAAGGACATATTAAGTTGATGCCGGTGCATAAAAAACTCATAGATTGCAAATACTGGTCATAATGTCAATAAAAATGAAACTGCAAAGCTACACCCGCCCACTTCTTAGAAAGCTCTACGCATCAATCACACAAACATAATTGTTGTAAGAGCCAACAGCTACACTTAACCGATTTAAAAACGCAACAGTCGGTTTTTGATAAATTGAAGTCAGTTAAGGTGCTTCAATTCTCTTGAAATTTTACATGTAATGAAATCAATACATGAAGTCATAGATGTGCAAATTTCATTGTAATCCAGGTTTAGATGGACACAACACCAAACCACGAAATGTATTGATCGACAATGTCAAGTTCGCAAAATTAATAATGTATTTATAAGCTGCGACCTGATATTAAAATCAGGCGTCTTTGCCTCATTGGCGGGAAAATAAAGTGTTGTAGGATGTTGTTCCACACATCTATGAGGAAAACACGTACAAATCCAAACGTTCAGAAGTTTCTGCTTGATGATGTACTTCTTGGCGGCCATTTGTGTCTGCCTTCAAATTTCGTTTCACGAGTAAAAATGCAATGACCTCCACAGCCTCAACATGAGCTGTCAGCAAGTTTTTGCCCATCTAGCATAGGCTGCATTGTGTCCAATGGTGAAGAATGTACATTTCTTATGTCTATGGCATCTCAAACCCGTAACCGAAAGTGGATAATGGAATATGTCAAGATAAATAAGAGGACAGACAAAATGAAGCGATTTTCAACATGGGTCATAATAAACATTAATCAAAATGTTACGGAATGTATATTTTAGCAAAATTACTTAATCGAACGCATCATTGCCTTCAAATTGTAGGTATAACAGTAAATATGTTTGACCGGAAGTGGCGTCTTTAAAAAAACATTCGTTTGGTGCCATCATGTTAACGCGCTTGTATCGTCGGCATACCTGACGCAGACAATCGTAGGTGTAAACTGCCTCTTGAAAAACTATGCAAGTCTAAATATCGTCGCAAGACGACAGTTAATCTCCTTTTTGTCATGATAAAACGTCACATAACTGCTTAAAGCAAGTCGATGGCCCAAGGATGTTATGTACCCTAAAAGCGTGACACCGTACACAACGCACTTCAAAATTTAACTTTATGTTTTTTTGTTGGGGTATCGTTTTTCTATAAATTGTCGGTCAAATCGTCACTCCCAGTCGTTTTGCTCAGTCGTCTCGTGTAAATAATGAAAATGACGCCACTATGACGTAATGAGCTAAATTGAAAAATTGTTTCGTAGAAAATCGTACCAGGCATAAGACTAGCGTCCCATTCATTGGTTTATACTCCAATAAAATTTAAAAAATAATTAATACAAAAAATACCGACCCCCAAAATAGTTGCGTTTCTAAATCGGTTAAGTGTACTTACAATGACGACCCACATCACGCGGACGACCCCAAAAACAGCACTAAACAGCACAAGTGCACATTAAAAAAGCAGCGTTATGCTAGACTTCAAAGTTGCATAGATCGCACACAACACCAAAGTTAAAATGACAAAACGGCGCATAGGCAAAACTGTTTTGAATTTTCCTCAATCTCTGTAATCTCTAACGTGAACAATACGTACACTATTGGGCTTTCGCCTTTGGCTGGACAGTGAAAAGTATCACTGGGGGCTTAAACGTTTAACCGTGCACCAAACCTTACACTTATCGCACAGACAATACATCGAACATGATACAATGTAGCATTTCGCAAATGCCATAATTACTAGTTATGAAATGATGTAAAGTTTTCATAAATCATAGACATTTAGCAATCAAATAAGACCAATTATACGTTTGAAACAAAATCTGTCAATAAATCGACAATATCTCTTGGACTTTATTAACATAACCCACAGTATAACATATAAAAATATCAATCTCTATCAGACGACAGAGCAATAAGGAAGAAATACATTTTAAATGTATGGACAAGACACGACAATGTAATAGACAATCATCAACACCTGCCATTTTGGAAGGTTTTTAGTTATTTTACTATTCCGTTTAAGGCAAGGTTCACGAAAACATTTGAAAACAAAAATTGTACCTTCCTATTTTGTCCTATATTTCTAATAGCTAAATAACATTCCTTTAAAATTCTGGCATGTTTAATACATCTTCCTCATAATCTGCAGACAACCCCATTAAAAAGATGTCATGTTTAGAAAAAAATGACATTTTCATGAAGATTCACGACTGAAAATCTTCAAAATAAATCATGCTACTCTCTACATATTATGCACACAATACATGTATACATTCACTGGTTCTGTTATAAAACATTGTATTATATTATACTGTTATTGACTTATGTTGAGATGAATATGATTTGTTGACCTGAACAAAAGTGATATTGACCGATGACGAAGTCAGAGGTCAATATCACTTTTTGAAGGTCAACTTAACATAATATTCATCGAAACATAAGTCGACAACTGTTATATTGTATACCATGCCATAAGTTAAGGAAATAAAATAGCTTCAGTTACTTTTCAGGAAAGTGTTTGTGGTAGAAAAAAGACGACTCTTCAAATGTTCTAGCTTACAATGCTCTTCTAATGTATATGTATGAGAGAGTATTCACGAATTTATTAACGACATTTATCAATAATAGCTAGGTTAGAGCCTATAAATATGTAGGAGCAGATCCAGGCCAAATAATACGGGAAATAACGTTACGTTGTTTGGAACGTTATGTCACAGGAAATGACGTCACATCATAAAAAGTTATATCCACCCCAGCCTGGGTTTCGGGAGGTATATATTAAAATATATATACCTCTCGTGCAGGCCGTCTTAGCCAATCAGAATCCTTGTTACATACTAGGTATACAATATTTATAGATATCATGAAGGTGGCTATGATCTAAATCTAATTATAAATGTAGATCACATAATTCTGTAAACCTAGAAATTATTTCACGCGATTTGGTTTGGCAGAGTTCGCGAATGGTAGAATTTCGCGAAATTAAGTCGCCGCGAAAGTGCTATACACATTTATATGGACACTGCAGGAAACTTAAAAACGCGAAAATTTGTAGTCGCGAATATGCCCACGATCAGCAAAACGCGAAAATTAGTATTCGCGAAAGTAAATTGGTTTACAGTAGTCATGATGAGAGAACCATATCAACACAAGCGTAACACCAACATACATGTACTCGTCAACACTGTATGTAACTGATATAAAGTGCCGATACTAAAAGCTGTTATAAGTCTCAATAGCATTGCGTATATAAATAATTATATTGAAGGAAGTAAAGTACATATTAGGAATACGTCGGTGGTATTAAGTATTATTTATTTCTTTAATATGTCCAGATAAATGTTTCTGGAACTTCTTTCATTACTCGGTTATTATCTTGTTTTCTCAGAGACTAATTCATGCAAATTAAAATCATTACTATTCAAAAGAGTTGTCTCGATATTGATGAATTAACTATTTTCACAAAACATATCACCAATGCAACCAAATGCGTTCCCAATATTTTGATATACTTACAGGGCGGAATATCACTGATAGCTTAAAAGTGCAATGTATTGACCAAGCAAACTGGAACTGTAACATAAAAATAATGAAGACACTTAAAATAACGCAGTGTATAAACGAATCAACTTCCGGTTCTCGCAATAAGGCATACACGTTGAATTGTATAGTATTCCAATTAATCATACAGTGATCGGACATCGCAGATGATTTTAGCTCACAATAAGTCAAACAAGTTTAATATAATATCCCAATAAGTCATACATTGATCGGAAATCACACATGAGTTTGCTCATAATAAGTCATACAAGTTGAATTGTATAGTATCACAATAAGTCCTATAGCGATTTATTTTATACACTGCGATCTTCTGTCAGTATGATATACTTGAACACATGATGTTATATTGATGATTTAATATAATATCCCAATAAGTCATACATTGATCGGAAATCACACATGAGTTTGCTCATAATAAGTCATACAAGTTGAATTGTATAGTATCACAATAAGTCCTATAGTAGCAAGGACAGGTCATTTTTTTCATTCAATTAAACTACAACATGTTATACGTCAATGGAAAGATGTTTTCAAATGCATGCCATTGCAGTTTAAATGAGGTCTTTATCTTTAATGGTTAAAAAGTTATTCCATGTTGAAGTTTCTATGGTTACCGAAAAGGTGAAGTCAAATATGGGGTTTACTGCCATGGGTGTAAAATACTTTTATTACTAATAACACTGCCAAGTGTAGCATATCAATGGAAAGATGTTTTCATATGCTGACCGTTGCAGTTGAAATGGGGTATTTATCTCCAACGGTTAAAAAGTTATTCCATGTTGAAGTTTCTATGGTTACCGAAAAGGCAATGTCTGAAATGGTGTTTACTGCCATGAATGTGATATAATTTTATTACTACTAAAACTGTTAAGTGTAGCATATCAATGGAAAGATGTTTTCAAATGCTGACCATTGCAGTTTAAATGAGGTCTTTATCTTTAACGGTTAAAAAGTTATTCCATGTTGAAGTTTCTATGGTTACCGAAAAGGTGAAGTCAAATATGGGGTTTACTGCCATGGGTGTAAAATACTTTTATTACTAATAACACTGCCAAGTGTAGCATATCAATGGAAAGATGTTTTCATATGCTGACCGTTGCAGTTGAAATGGGGTATTTATCTCCAACGGTTAAAAAGTTATTCCATGTTGAAGTTTCTATGGTTACCGAAAAGGCAATGTCTGAAATGGTGTTTACTGCCATGAATGTGATATAATTTTATTACTACTAAAACTGTTAAGTGTAGCATATCAATGGAAAGATGTTTTCAAATGCTGACCATTGCAGTTGAAATGGAGAATTTATCTCCAATGGTTAAACAGTTATTCCATGTTGAAGTTTCTATGGTTACCGAAAAGGCAATGTCTGAAATGGTGTTTAATGCCATGAATGTGATATAATTTTATTACTACTAAAACTGTTAAGTGTAGCATATCAATGGAAAGATGTTTTCAAATGCTGACCATTGCAGTTGAAATGGAGAATTTATCTCCAATGGTTAAACAGTTATTCCATTTTGAAGTTTCTATGGTTACCGAAAAGGCAATGTCTGAAATGGTGTTCACTGCCATGAATGTGATATAATTTTATTACTACTAAAACTGTTAAGTGTAGCATATCAATGGAAAGATGTTTTCAAATGCTGACCATTGCAGTTGTAATGGAGAATTTATCTCCAATGGTTAAACAGTTATTCCATGTTGAAGTTTCTATGGTTACCGAAAAGGCAATGTCTGAAATGGTGTTCACTGCCATGAATGTGATATAATTTTATTACTACTAAAACTGTTAAGTGTTGCATATCAATGGAAAGATGTTTTCAAATGCTGACCATTGCAGTTGTAATGAGGTCTTTATCTCCAATGGTTAAAAAAGTTATTCGTTGTTGAAGTTTCTATGGTTACCAAAAAGGCGAAGTCTGAAATGGTGATTGCTGTGGACGTGGTATAATTTTATTACTACTAAAACTGTCAAGTGTTGCAGTTCTAACAGCTAAATAGAGAATAATAAGTTACTGTTTTGGATCAAAATGTTTATCTGGCAAGGCGGAGTTTATCGGTGGAACAGTAGGCGAATCTGATAATTTCCGCTGCCAAGCTGGATAAACTTTAACTTCATCCACATCACTAACCTACGAAAATCATGTAGTAGTGTGTAAGTGAAAGGTCCTGGGTTTGAGCCCTAGTCTGGCTGCACACTTTTCTGACCATGTTTCAGTCATATAACATTGTTGTCCATCGTCGTTGCGTTTTGTATCGCAGTCGCAATGTTTTATCAAAATTCCTACAGTAGTGTGTTGTAGTAGATTGACATTTAACATGACACCAACAGGTTTCCGTAGCTTAGTACCAAACACATCCATGTAGGCCTACAGCTGTAATCTACCATATAAAAGAGACATGACTAATTGTACCAGGCTATGTAGAATGGCCTACTAGATGGTAGATAACCCACATATTAATACAACATACTAAACCAGTCAGTTGCTCAAGCCAGTGTACTATATCAGTCAATTGCTTGAGTCAGCAAAATAAAGCAGTGACTAAAGTTTCAAAGTTTATTGCGCAAAACTTGTCAAAGGCCTGTACACAAGGAATATATAACACATACATATGACATGTGTTTGAAATTTTACATAATTATGAAACATAACTTCATCATTCTAAACCAGTCTATTCATTTAGTCAGCTAACGAAACCAGTCAGTTCATTGAGTCGACATACGAAACCTGTCAGTTCATCAAGTCAAAACGAAACCAGTCAGTTTATTGAGTCGACATATGAAACCAGTCAGTTCATCGAGTTGACATGCAAAACCAGTCAGTTTATTGAGTTGACATAAGAAACCAGTCAGTTCATCGAGTCAAAACGAAACCAGTCAGTTTATTGAGTAGACATATGAAACCAGTCAGTTCATCGAGTTGACATGCAAAACCAGTCGGTTTATTGAGTTGACACACAAAACCAGTCAGTTTATCTAGTCGACATACGAAACCAGTCAGTTCATCGAGTCGACATACGAAACCAGTCAGTTCATCGATTCGACATACGAAACCAGTCAGTTCATCGAATCGACATTCTAAACCATTTGGGAGCTTGAGTCTGCATACAAAACCAGTCAGTGGCTGCAATTAACACATTAAACCAGTTATTTCATAGGATTGAACCAGTCAGACAATTGAGGCGACATACCATGCCAATCAGAAGCTTGAGTTGCAAACTAAACCAGTCGGTTGCATTGAGTCAACATATAAAACCAGTCAGTTCATGATATTAAACCAGTCAATTTATTGAGTGGACATTCTAAACCAGACAATTGCTTGAATATAGCCTATATAGATAACTAGTCAGATGCTGGAGTCAGCATATTGAACAAGTCGGTTCATGATACATAACCAGTTAGTTGCTTTAGTCAGCATATTTAAACCAGTCAGTTCATAATACATAACCAGTCAGTTGCTTTAGTCGGCATATTAAACCAGTCGGTTCATAATGTATAACCAGTCATTTGCTTGAGTAGGCATATTGAACGGTTTAACAAGTCGGTTCATGATACAAAACCAGTCGGTTGCTTTAGCCAGCATATTGAAACAGTCGATTCACACAATACATGTATAACCAGTCAGTTGCTTGAGTAGGCATATTGAATGGTGTAACCTTTAAAACTTAAGTTTGAAAATACATGCAAGAAACACAGTTTTATCAGTGATATCCCCTTGACCATCATTTTCTATGAAATAAAGGAAATAAGTTCACATCAACACCTGAAATGATATTCCCACATCCCTTTTTCAAGAAAAAATAAATATTTTAGCAATTACAATAAAATCAGACAAAAAAATGTACCATAATTCTACTTTAGTGAAGAATGTCTTCACATAGAGTTAAGTTTGTGTTATACAATGGAACCTTATAGTCATACCATCCTTGAAGTATGATCTCATTGAGTAGGTCTTCATATTGCGGTTATAACAAAATATTAATTATGAGATTGGCTAAAACGAGAGTTCACTGTTTGGATACAATTTATAAGATATCATTGACAAAATATGATAATCACAAAATCCTGAAAATTTGAAATGAATAAATGAGAATATAGTATTTAATGTGTACATGATACTTAAGAGTAACAATATAATACATGTACTATGCAAAATGTTCTGTAATATATGCAAAAAGCATGTTAGGCTTCTATAAAATAAACAAATCCACTGTTAATAGATGGTTTCTAAAACAGTCAAAATAACAAAATGATAATTTCAGTTATTTTCACTGATAAATCTCTATAATCCATTGAGAGCAATTAATAACACATTTTAATTTTTTTTGTGTGAGAGAAATGCTTGGTCTTTATTAAGGCATGTATTTTATATTGGTGGTCTTTCTTGGCAGGTTGTCATTCTTAACACATAGTTCACTGTTTATTTGTGTAAGGGGGTACAAGAATGCTTGGACTCTGGAATCTCTGACTTTCTATCCTGGTCACAAAAATAATCTAGCACCAGTGTTCTGTGAACATCCATCTTGCTTCTTCAGGACACTATATATTTTCTATGTGGATTCAATGCACCAGCAGTTCAAATACTACCTGAAATATACATAAAACAATTCACAATTTCTGCACATTGATAAATAAAACCAAAAGTGTTGAAATTTACATGTAGCCTACAATTATTGTATAATGCACTATATTTGATTATACATGCTACTATTTTAAAACTAAATAAGTGTACCTGGATTGTATTTATTTACTAATGATTCATTCAATGCTCAGCAGACAACTAGAAATGGCAAAATATTACATGTATTTCAATTTGACTATATTTTCATGTTTTTCAATGTTTTAAGCATTATATGGAATATATGCATTAACAACTACATGTATATAGTACAACCTCTGTAGAGCAACACCCTTAGTGAGCTGCAAATATTAACCTTTATATAGTCCAGAGAATTTGACGTGACCCTCAACCTTTAATTAGTATAATTTAACAGCTGATATATTGTCTATATTTATAAGCTGGCAGTATCACGTATACGCTCTAGGTGTAACATCAACACAAATCTAAAGGACGGATATTGCACGATTTGCTCGCGGAAATTTATATATTCAACGCAAGAACCTTGTAATATATTCATGCATAAAGGTCAGACTCATGTCAAATTATCAGTGCTTTTTACATAGGTTGTTTCTCTGCAGAGGTTAAATTTAGAGTTAATATCAGCAAGGAGAAATGTTGTTAAAGTTGTTGAAGGTGTTGTTATAGAGGTTGTTCGAATGTTGCTCTACAGAGGGTTTCTCTGAGAGGTTTACTGTGTACATGTTAATGAAGAAAAGGACATGAACCAGATACTAGAAATATGTATTACCATTTTATCCATAATCTTGTTTTGAGTGTAAAGATGTAAGTGGATCAATTCTTTTCCATGGTTAAACATTACATCACACTCTGTCACACATCATTCTACCAGTAAAATACAGTAAGTCTATGTTCTCTTCTTTATTTTACTATATACTCAGTATATATAGTTAGTTCTTTCTGCTTGAAGTCCTGTAATAAAAAGAGTGTCAGAGTTATTCCTGACAGAATTAGGGCTGTGCTTTGTTGACATTTTAGCGACATGACATTGCTCACTGAGCACGACAGTGAGATATGATATTCCAATGTTGTATTGCGTTTTCGCATATATAACATATCACATTGTCATATTGCATTGTCATTTTAAAGCATGACACCACATCGCTATACAAGTGCGATGATGAAAAGTGATCTAAAGTTTGTTCTGAGGCTTGAAACCATGACACCCTCAAAACACAAGTACATTCATGATTGTACTAGTATGGTGTTCTACCAACTAAGCAAACAGGGTGACTGTCCTACCTCTCAGTCATCACTGCAAGATATGAATTGAGACATGTTTCATACACAATTCTCACACACCAATTCAAGGACTTCGTCAAGATAAAATTTATACTTTCAAGGCGTTTTTCCAAACCTTTACCCAGACACTGTCACTGTCATGACTCTTTGTGTTGGATAAACTTGAAAATGATTGTCATTTTCGTTCTTCAACAAACGTTCACGGGACTCTCCTAGGATACTGTCATTTGTACACTAAATTCAATGGTGTCATACACAGTAACACCCAAATGCTCAATTCATTATGTACCAGTGACGTTTAACACCGGCCAGGTTATTTTCACATAATTGTGAAAAGGCGGAATACAGTGACTTTATGATATACATACCTCAGGGTAGCATTGGCTTATTGGTGTCCATGCATGAAACACTGGTCCCCCATAGTTGCAATAACTTGAGCTTTTACTAGTAGTTGTTGATGCGTTGGTTTCACTGTAAATGTATATTACATAAAAATATATTATGTATAAAACTACAAAATGTTTTTATAAAATTAAATAGAATTCCTAATCATATTAAAAACACATTGTTCAAAATATAACCATTGTCTTGACTTTGTCAAAACCATGTAGGCCTACTAGTACTAGTAGATCTAATACATGTACATTTGTATCTGGAAAGATCTACATTGTTATTAACAAAAACATGTATGCTTCAAAGGCAACCTTGACTTCAAAATCAAATAGGGGTCAGCTACTAATGGTGACCAACATAGCTATAAAGTTTGAAGAACCCAGTCCCGACCGTTCTTGTTTTCGTCAGGTAGATCTATTGGGTCTACATATTCTTGTTAAAGGTTGGAGTGAACTTCGTCCTACTAAATCAATAAGGGTCATCTACTGTTGAATATGTTACCACAACCTCCATGCAAAATTGGAACAATAGGGCACAACAGTTAGTCAGGTATTTAACAGATACCATTTGGTTTATTTATATCACAATGAGTGAGTTATAACTTATGACTTTTGACCTACTGACCTCGAATTCAATAGAGGCCATCTATTGATGACCACTTCTATATAAAGTTTATCGACCATTGGCCAAATCTGTTCTTGAATTTAAATTATTCGGTCAAACCTCTACGGGACAGACCGACAGACATAAATAAATAAATATAGCTGAGCAGTTTGAGACATTAACGGTGGCCCGATGGCCAACGCCATGGAAAAATGCATTGGGCCATGAAAACGTGAAATTTAAAAAAAAGAATTGAAATTATTCGGACAAAACCTCTACGGGACAGACCGACAGACATACAAAGAAACCCATATAGCAGTTTGCGAAATTAACGGTGGTTCGTAGGCCAATGCCATGGAAAAATGCATCGGGCCATGAAAATATGAAATTAAAAGATAACCTGTCAGGCCATCATGGCTTTCATGCATTGTGGAAAATTATAGTAAATTCTTCTCATGGTAAATTAACTTGGCATCATAGTTCCATCAAATCTATTTGATAGCCCAATAGTTTGCTAAAATCAGTTAAGCACAAGTATAGGTCCTCTAATGACCAGTATATGTAATGAAGCAGAAATTTATAGATCTATCCAATCATTCTCAGGTAAATTGTAATACAATTTTCTGAAAATGCTGCAATTGACAATAATCTGCAAATTACTTACATGCATGATTAATGACAATGGAATTGTCAATTTATTTAAACTCCATAAATCATGATTGATAAAAATTACATCCGAACTCGAGCATATCCGAATTAGGGACAGTTATTTGTTTACTTTCCGGTGCAGATGCTCTACTCCACCCACTTTATTGAAACTGTTCGCGGCAACTCGCGGCATCACACAATGCAACAAAAATGGCATGAATCTGTTCAGAAGGCCTTGTATTATCCACAGAATACGTTGCAATTTATTGCAAAGGCGTATTTTTCATAATATCGAGCGATGAAAATCGCTCAAAATTGAGTCGTCTAAGTGCAAAAATGAAAAAAATAAAATGTTACCAGATTTTGACAACTAACCTTTCAGACATCTTGTTTGCTCAATTTATGGTGACGTCATACCAAAAACCTCTTCCCTTCGGAGTATAAACCCAATATTTACACTACGGGTTTTTCGTCCTCTTTTTCATTTCGAGATTTTTTTACGCGAAAGTCAAGATCGTATCTTTTTCAATTAACCGAACATAGCGGTATAAATATAAATTCGAGAGATACCCGATTTATTTCAAAGGATCATTCTCTTTTCTGTTTATTGCATGTAAAAATATATAAAAAAACATATCAAAAAGTTTAGTTATTTAATTTTAAAAATACGATGTTTACAACGTTGACACATAGGCGGAGCCTCGAATTGAATTACGTTGACGTCGTTACCTATAGCGATTTATTTTATACACTGCGATCTTCTGTCAGTATGATATACTTGAACACATGATGTTATATTGAGATCGTATTTGCAATCTAAACAGAAAAAAATTCAATTCGAAAATGTAGTGCTTGTGTCCAAAACGATATCAATACTATGTAAGTAATTAATCTGGCGTAGCATGATTTGATTGATTGGATTTTGTCGCGTTTCAAAGGTTCATATTCAGTGTATCAACTATCCATTCAATTTATCGTGATTAGAAGTACGCACAATCATCGCGCCATTGTTAAGGCGTCAGCCACGGACAAGAGAGGTGTTATGTTCGATTACAGTACGAAGTCGTCAGTGAAGATCAGCATATAAGCTGACAGACACGCTAACATGTGGATAGTTCCGGGCGAGGATATTGTGATAAAGGTGCGACTACACGGTAGGTCTTGGTGTATACAACAACAACAACAACTTTATCTTGACCTATAAGTCAAAATGTACCGCGTAATAACGTATAGTACAGTTCTACCACATATTTTCGGGATATGGACGTCACTGCACAGCGGTAAATTTTGCTTTATAGGTCAAGATGTATACAGTCACCAAGACTTACAGTGTAGATGCACCTTAAGCAGTCTCCATACGATATACATCGTAACACATAATTACTATCGACAGGGGGTCCACCATCCAAAGGAAACACACTGAGACGATGCAATAAGTTGATTTTTTCTTGTCATATCATATAGGCACACTAATAATAAAACTTATTACATCACAAGAACCATCTAAATTGATTTTGTTGCAGACTTAGGTATTCTTGCTATAGGAATAAATATTGATTTGATAAATAAAGAATAGTTATCTCAAAATTGTTGTTCCTGTAGTAGAAGTTTTGCAGACGTGTCACTGCAAATGCAAATATATTATGTAGGTCCTATTTCTGAAACAACGTAATGTGGAGTTAGAATGAATATCTACACATACCGTCCTCTTCGTGCTCGACATATGCTCCCCGATCGTGCGGAAAGGTTGCGGTTACTTTGCAGAATATGCGGAAGTGTTCACGAATCGATGCCGATAGAATGCTGAAAGGTTGCCGATGTATATAAACGATGCCGAACTATTATCTTGTTATCAGTTGAATACGATTGATGGAAAACGACATTAATCTCGTTAGTTTCAGCTATAAAAATTAAAAGACATATTTTCAGCAACACAATAGTTGAATGACTTAGTTTCAGCTATTAAAAACACCGACATATTAAGCTCATGAAAAAACCTACAGTCCTAAGTAGATATACCGGGTGTCTCTTTCCGGTGTTTTTCTTTAATAGCTGAAGATCATGCGACACTGGTTGTGTAATCGTTTTCTATAGGGTCTGACACAACCCTATTTGGTAGCCTGTCCTTGGTTTGTAGGACCATGATGAAAACGATATATTCAAGTTTAAAACTTTCGGCAACTTGACTTCATCGCTTCCGCAGTCGCTCTTGTATAGTTGGGGAAATACTGCTTCGACTCGGCATCCCTTCCGTTCACAATCGGCGCCTTCGGCAACTATTCGGCATGTTTCTTAACATGATCGGCATAGCTTCCGTGTGTATAACTCATCCATTCGTCGTATTCGGGGAGCTTTCGGCATTGCTTCAGCTTCCTTCGGGAACCGCTCGGGAAGGTTAAAATGATTACGAAGCCTCGCAGAAGGCTTCCCGAAGGTGCCGAGTGAATGACGATGGGTTCCCGAACACCCCGAACTGTTGCCGATGGGTTTCCGATTACCCCGAAGCACTCCCGAAGCACTCCGGAACAAGACCTTCGGCGTCCAAATTTTAAAACTTTTAAAATTTGGATGCCGAAGATTTTTCGGTCCCGAAGTGTCCAGAAGGCTTCCAGAAGCGTACAGGAACGACACGGAAGGGTTCCAGAACGTCCCGAAGACATGCCGAACCATCCCGATTAGGCAAATATAGCCTTCGGGAACCCTTCGCGGTCCTAGTGGACGGCAGGTCTTATTCACATACGAAATTTCGACTTGTTACGATGATGGGTTTACATAATATTGGTGTTTTAATAAGTACATGTAACGCGAGTCGGCCCAAGTCGACGTTAAAATATTGTGACGTCACGCCATTTTCGCTTCTAAAACGTGACACATTTTCTCCATTTGATCGTCGTTTTGGAGCCATAAAGTCACTCGAGCACCACTTTTATCATTTTAAGATGTTCGATACTGATGTTAAATGCTGTATCCAGGACAATTTCGCATTGTTCCGTTATTACTATAGTAGTATTCTTCAAGTAGTGTTTACCCCTCCACAGATGTTTAACCGACGACACTTTCCTGTTTCTGGGTTAGATTGGCCCGTATTCGGATCATCGCGAGGTGATCCTTGTCATCAAAGAATCGTTTATAAGCAGAAATCCACCGATACAAATATTCCCAAAATGCTTCTCTAAAATAGATTCTTTAGTTAAAAAGGTGTATGACTAATACTTTTACGAAATTGTATCATAATCGTTTATTTCCCTAACAAATTCGATTTCATTGTGATATTAACGGAAACACGCCCGTTGTCACTAAACAGCGCTTCATGCACAGTAACAGTACAGAAATGACATCAAACGTTATATAACACAACGTAGATGTAGCCATAACGTTATATGCTATGTTCCGTTGAAAAAAGGCAACTATACCACGCACCCTGTCATATCAACACTCTACATTTCACTGAAAACTTGGGTTGGGCTGGGTAGCCCTTAGTTAAGTTACTATAGTAACCACAGTTTGTATTCGGTAGGATTAAATTATACCAAGTTTTGTCGAATTATCAAGTTGGTGTGTACGTCTTATTAAACGAAAATTTATTAAAATCGCATGCTTAAATCAAGCGCTATGGCGATCGTCCGGGTATAAATGAACGACCCTCGTATTTAATGTCCTAATAAGGAGGAAAATAGACTTTGTTCCGATTCTATCCCTGCCGTTCACTGTAACAATTGCCGTAAATCAAACAGTTCAAATCTTACGATTCTAATAACTAATGTACATGTATAAGGTAGTTTAGTTAAAACTAAATTATCTTATTTTGTTAATCAAGATAATGCTTACATCATTAAATGGTCGTATGATGGAATCTACGCTCGAGAAAACCACGCTGCATGTAGAAAAACACGAATGAGCATAGCCGGATGACTGATGACAGACCAGACCTTGTACGATGGCGTTCTTTCCGCATTTCATTTGAAATGACAAACCAAACATCTAAGGTTTGAAATATTTTATTGTTTCGACACATTTTCAGATCTTTTAAATGGAAAGATACCATCGATTCAAATAATTTGAAAATAATACCAATATATATAAACCACAATCGTTCGGGCGTAACTGTACTCATATTAATGAAATAATCCAGGTAAAAGTGGTGTATTCGGAATAGAACAGAACAGAACAGAACAGAACAGAAGTTTATTGTCGTAAACAGTACAGTTTCTTGACAAAACAAACATATATACAATACATTTTTACACAATAGTCATATGATGCATGTCACGGTAATATAATGATAAGTACACAACGGTTTTATTTTGAAACAAAAGATGAAATGCTAAGAAATAATAATAGCTCCACCTATGGTGTTGTGTGGGAGGCTATGTGAATGAGTTATACAGTATTATTAATAACAGAATTTATAATGATAAATGCTTGTGAAATAAATTTACCATGATTTATAAGTAGAAATTTATTTTTCGATGTTATCACCTGTATGGATTTAAATACGCTTGGGTGTCTGACAAAGTAAGGTTTTATAAAATCATTCCTAATTTCATTATATACAGGGCAAATTATTACAAAATGGTATTCATCTTCAATATCATGTGAATCACACAAAGTACAATAACGTTCAGATCGATCTGCTCTATGTTGACCATATCGACCCGCTTCGATACGTAGTCTATGGGAAGACACTCTTAGGCGTGATATGGCTATTCTCAATTTCTTTGGTAGATGTTCTAAATAGTATTCAATTGACAACGTTTCTTTAAAATATCTATATGTACACAGTGTATTGTTATTGCGAACATTCTCATACCAGGACTGTTTAAAAACGTCTGAAACTATTTCTAAAGATATTATGGAAAGTTTTCATGTTGATACATTTTGGGTTCATCCAGACTTCTGAGAAACCATAGGTATCTAATAGCGTCTTTACATTTTTGGCCCATTTATTACGAGTTTCAAGGTTTTCTAACATTGTATTATACATAGTTTGAATAATAATGTTCTCGGAGTTTTGAACTTTATACCAATATTTAATAATTCTTGTATATCTGTTTATATATAATGGGTATCTACCTAATTCCCCGCATGTTGCCATGTTACAAGTAGTTGTTTTGACCCCTAGCACATATTTACAAAATTTTAGATGGATGCGTTCGATTTCTTTCGATTTACTGAAACCCCAGATTTCGGAACCATAATTTAGAGTAGCACCAACAAAAGCATCGAACAGGTGACACAGTACACTCGGTTTAAAATTATAGTGTTTCGTATTGGCAATTAAATCATTTAGAGCCCTGACGCCTTTTCCGGAAAGGGTTTCTTGGTTAAGAACAAAAGATCCAGTAAAATTAAACATGGTTCCAAGATAATTAAAAGCACTAACTATGTCTAGCTGTTTATTATTATACCACTTTTGTTTTATCGGTATTAACTTCTAAACCCCATTTTGTACAATAAACATGTAATAAATTCAAACTATTTTGTAGATCATCAACTGATTTACCAAATAACACCATGGCATCGGCAAAAAGCATGAGTATAAATGTAATGTCATCCATAGAAAGTCCACAAGACAAGAAACTGTTACTTGAAATTGAAGCATACATCGTCCTTCATAGCACAGTAGGCTACTGCTTATGGATCTAAATATTGTTTGCTTGGGTTTGCGGAACCAGCTGCAAACAACGACGAAAATTACCAATTGTGTCTTTGTATGTAACAAATTGATGCTTTAAATTTCACATCGTATGGAAGTTATTTTTCAAATAAAGTATAGTTTCTGGTTTTTGAGTATACATTCATTCTTCAGTCTTCCCCAGTAAAGAAATAAAAAGAATTTGAGCCCGTTGAGTGAGATGGCCAAGTAAAGTTGATCTTCAGTGAAATGATCCTATCGCCAATTATTTGGAATCACTATGGAATCGATGACGACATTGAAGTCATGTAGACGTCGCATGGATTTTTTCTTCTTATCCAATAAAATATTAGGCTCATTAGCTTGTAACAAGGGTCAAACCACTCCTCTCTCATGAAATCTGACAAAGTTATTTAAATGATTTATGTTATCTTATATTAATTATCACGCGCATCCTGTGCTTAATTTATATTATATATCTAGACCAAGATAAGAGACTGACATAAATATATATTGACTAAGACAGAACCTTGACAGAAATTTGATGGATTCCTATTCACCGCACGAATAATTCGTTTTACGTCGACTGACACAGATATTCAACCTTGAATTATTCTGCAGGAAAGTTCTGATACACTCCTAGTATGTGTTTGAAATACATTTGTTATTAATATAAGAAACTGTACGTGATACACTTGCTGTTATACGCTTACTAGGTATTTCATATGTTTGGCAGCTGGGACGTGGACTTTCCACCTTTTGACAGCTGAAACTTGGACTTTCAGCGGATAAGTTCCCTTTTCTCGTTCAGTTGTGTGTTTGGTATTGTGTCTCGTGTACTTGTGGCATGACTGTGTTGTTTTATGTTGTACGTGCTCGGCTATATTTAGGTTGAGTGCTGCCTTCCCTGCCCGATTTGTAGTATCTGTTACCACAACAATAAACTGTCAAGTATGTAAACGCAGCTGGTTTTCTAGGCTGCCCGGCTACCAACTCCACGCATCGATGCATTTATGGATATTGCGCATTTTTCAACGATATTGTTCCTTCAGGCGAACTTGACTTACCCCACTGTCCCAGATTTAGACATCGTTCGACATGTGTCTATAAGATACGGTGCCATGCATCTATCATATATACAGCAAATAAAATGGGTTATAAGAGCATCATGCAATCACGGCATATATCATACCAGTATAATTACAATAAATGTTATCAATTACCTCTACGCCATATGACATCAATAACCCGACTTCCGTAATTTGTCAACAACACAATCTGCGTTATTGATGTCTTCAGAACAATTGAATGTAATTTGAATTGTATATTTTACCAATTTTACTCTTGAGAAAAATCACTTCAAATTCGCACTCGATGCATTTGCTTGTAAGCATGTTTTGTAATCTGCCGAATCTTTATTCTGTAAGACATCTTGTACTTAGTGTTTAAAACACATTTTCATAACCAATACGTTTTTACTTTCGGCTTTTACAGCTGATACTTGATCATTCAGCGGTCAGGTTTATCTTCTCGTTTAGTTGTGTGTTGGCCATGGTACCGTGTAGTGGTGGTTTATGATGTTTTTTACTTGGGGGATTTCCCCCAAGTATTGTTATATACCAACTTTTGAAATCACTACGATTTTACCCATGTAATTTCTCCACAACCAATTCATCCGAGCAAAAAACGAGTTCCAGCCAATCTAACCAAAATCATAATTTTCAAGCATTTTTAAGAACATTTGTCCCTAGCAATTGAAGTATTTTTTTATTTCTTTGTATTGCGAGAAATTTTAGAATGTTTCTTCTGTGAGTTAATGTTTTTGTGCGAATAAATTCCTACGCGCTGTAAAATGACTAATGGTTTTTGAGGGTTGATAAAAATGTCGCTGTTACAGTACAAGGTTAAGCAGACGAAATTTACACTGTTTGGTTTCATAACGTTCATATTACAGTTTAGCAACAAACTCCTGTTATAATGTATTTATTTTTAACTATTTACAATGTTTTGCATTGATAAATAGTATTGATCGACGTTTCATCTTCGGCTAAATATTTTGCGTCTATCGTTAGAACGAGCATTTCTAAGCGATGTTGTTTTTACACATTTCGCGCCGAGATTCGAGACCAGATTGTTTCGTCCCCTTTATGAATCGTTCGCGCTATTCGTACCCAAGTTATGGAATTTTGACTTAGTGTAGTTTTAAGTTGTTTATTTTTTTGCGACAATTTATCCCCTATCCAATTACTTACATTCTTTTTGTTTACTGTCGTCAAACATTATTTATGCAGATACATGATATAACCATTTACTGTTATTCTTAGTCTTTTTAATACTTTTTCTCAGCTAAAACTAAGTATTTCAGCCACAAAGTTTAATCAAATTTAATTAACGTGCGTGTTTCAGCCCACCTTTATAGTTGAAACTAGTTCATTGAGTTTTTCATGGACGGATTGCCTAAATAGGTTTGTTAGATGAAATTAAATGAGTCAGCTATCCGCGATATTTCTGATTTTTTTTCACAATATTCACACTTGTTAATCCAATACCATTTAAGGTAATTTTTAATAGATTACTAAGATTTGCGTTATCCCCCAAGTAACAGTACTTCAGTACTTTGATTATGTTTTTTGTGCTCGGCTGTTAGAGTTGAGAGCTGCCTTCCCTGTCCGATGTTTTTAGTATATGTATCTTTATCTGCTGCTAGTCCTTTTGTACTTCGTGTTCAAAACACATTTCAAAAACAATTCTTATTCGCATGTAATTATATTGAATTGTGGTTTATACAATTAATGGATAAAAAGAGCAGGCCTACATGTTTGTTTGTACGGGTTAAACGCCGTTCCACAACAATGTGTATATACGGAGCTGATTCGCCTAACCAGTTTTCCCAGTGTAGGCATACTGTCATGAAACATGGTACGGATTTGGTACAATATCATGGAATACGTGATAGTTGCCATGATTGGAATGCCGTTTGATGATGTTAATTTACATTCAGCAAAGCCATTCAAGTGACTGATCTCCGCTCGTCTATCCGACTTCAGAGAAATATTCTTATTTTTCATCATTTCATTCTCACTATTAACTGCAATTGGAATCTAACCACTTGTAAGTGTGTAGAAACCTATTAATCACCCGAGACTGTTATTATACGTTTATTTTAAATCACAGATTTATAGACACACTAGACACATATTCTTTGGTTAAACTTTAGTACAATACGTTATAATTTACAATTTTGTTAAACGAATATTTCTATAACTTCTTTTCTTATACCGTATGTTGGTGCATTTCAATCTCTGACATTCGAACTTTCACTTTTGTGCATGTACGAAACGGTTCCCTTCCTTTTAACATATTCTGTTGCCATGAGTATTTGTCTTAACATATTCTATTACCATGAGTATTTACCTAACATATTCTGATGTTATAAGTAGTTGTCTTAACTTATTCAGATTTCATGCGTATTTTTCCTAACATATTCTGATGTTATGTGTATTTTTCTTAACATATTATGATGTCATGTGTATTTGTCTTAACATAATGTGATGTGGTGTGTATTTGTCTTAACATAATCTTATGTTATGTGCATTTGTCTTAACATAATTTGTTGTTATGTGTATTTCTCTTCACATAATTTGATGTCAAGAGTGTTTGTCTTAACAATCATATTCTGATGTCATGTATGTGTGTCTTTATATACTCTTGTAACATGAAGTCATTATGAGAACATCAAATAGTTCACGAGCGTGATCCGGACTATGATTACTGATTAATGAACTTACTCTACTTTACATGACAACTTAGAGGACAATGTTAGTTTAGTCTAAGAGAGAATTTGAATAATTTCCTCGTTGTGTTCTAAAAGTCAATACGAATATAGAAGACAGAGAATGATATATACCATATTCGCGTGACTTTCGTAAAACTAATGTATGATACAGAAGCACGAGCCTTCTACAAACATACATATATATATATTTATATACGGTGTACTGTTTAAATTAAGTCCTCAGATTACACTCAGTTTTGTATTAAATTCCATACTTTAAAGACGAGGGCAATCATCGAAGAAAACAACTTCAACATTATAAAAAACCTACTAGAATAATATTATGTACAATATTTTAAAATTTATAATTGCGTTTCTTTCGATCCATCTCCGTAAGTATTAACACAATGTTTTTATCACCTGTAAAATGTGAATATGTATGTCATACGCTATTTGTAATGTTTCAGTTACAACTTACCGAATGGCGTTAACAGACATCCGACAGAAAACAGAATTCGTTCCGCTCTTGTGCGTGATAAAAATGCAGCTGGAAATGACTCACCTTTCGATTATTACATGAAAACCCTAGCAAAATACTGAACTGTGTTTAACAATAACTAATTGATTTCCTACAATAAAACAATCCTCTGATAAAAACACAAATCTACAAAATTAATTTTATCTAACAGGTTGCTCAAACGTATTTGTAGAGAAGATCATGGTGCAAACAATGTATTATACACGTACAAATAAAAACTATGATTCTTGTCTGATTAAATGTATCATACTTTGTATTTGTTAAATGATATAATTGCTATTTAACTAACGTATGGAAGAAAATCACAATTCTAACACGATCTGCGGATTAATCGTTTAAATATAGAGCGGACCTAACAATGTATTATTACCCCCATAAAACATACCTATCAAATTGGCTGTTTCTATTTACGCCCAGTATCACGTGACCTATTTATGAATGAATGAACGTAAACTTTATAGTAAAATTTTCTACGAGTCACGATGACAAGGCGAGTTGCACGAGAATCCAGTGTTACAGCTATGACGCATCTATATTTAGAAACTCCAATATACTCTAGAAACCAAGTTTTATGAAAGCTTCTGATAATCAATTCATTTATATTTTTCATTTTATGAAATAGATACCATATACTCGTGTTATTAAAATTGTTTCAATGTTTAAAATGTGGTATTTCCTTCAAAAAAAATCACGAAGGTCGTTTTCATTAACGAGGGAGGTAATTGTACCAGCTAATACGCCACTCGATTTCAGCGTGGAATTATGTTCAATGTCAAATGGGTGAAAATGGAATGCGCGCAGTTAAATAGTGCGGGATATTATCGTATTTAGAATCGAAATAAAAACTTCTTAAGTAACCAGCAATGAATACAGTTAACATAGCATCTACCCACAGATTATCGATGTTCTTGAAACAGAGTATTCATATCAACATATTTTAATTATGTATATGCTTTGCCCTACCGCAAGTTAGAATAAACAGCAGGTGCCAACTGACTGATATGAAGAAACGCTGATTTTAACACATACAACGTAACACCTAATTCCAATTGCCGTTCTTGTACATTTACATAAGCCAGACTGTTTGGAGCTTGTATGTTCGAGTTATATTTACCTCAAACGAAATCGCTCATTTGATCGATCCAGTATCATAATGACTGAATAACATCAAAGGAACCCCCATTATCGATTATTCGTGCTCACCTTCTCTCCACTACAAGACAGCAGAAAACACGGACGCCCTGCAGTGAACAGGGAAGTTATAATGAAATAGTAGATCAGTCTAAACTAATGTAATTACAGGAAGAGTAAATGTGATACTGTACAGAACATTTTCTAATGCTCGACTGCTTTAGTTTAAACATATTTATTCCCATTATTTACAACATATTATAAACAATAACATATACATTACAATTATAATACAGGATAGGATTAGAACAAAATACTTAGTCCTAAATGGTTCTTCTCTTACGTGGACTTCAGTATTCAAAATCGTGTTTTGTCTGGAATTACAATATACCATGAATGTAAATAAGAGGAATGTAAGTTAGTATAGGACTAATCTGCTGACAAAAATGATAAGATTAAGTTACTACAGAAAACAGTAAAGGTGCAAGAAATGAAAGAAGAAATTACGAGAGAAACACAAAGAGATGTTTGTAAAACACGTATGCCCCCATGGCAGCCTAATAGTCAGAAATGGTGAAGGCCACAGTGACCTTGACCTTTGACCTACTGACCTCAAAATCAATAGGGGTCATTTACTGTTGCTGACCAACCTCCATGTAAAGTTTGAAGATCCTAGGTCAAAGCGTTCTGGAGTTATTGAACGGAAACCGTTTTATACGACCGACCGACAGGCAGACAGACAGACCGACAGACATGTGCAAAGCAATATACCCCCTCTTCAAAGATGGGGGGGCATAAAATTACTTATACTGATTATACAAGGGTTATACATTCGAAAAAGAAGTTCAATGAACGCATAAGAAAATGAAAGATAATAGGTGGAGAGCTTTTACAAATATCTCAAGACACAGTATTCAAAATAGTTTGCTATTGAATATAAAGGTATGCACGTATGTAAAGATGGCCGTACTGTCTTGTTCAGAAAGGACTGGGTTACCAAACAGTAGGGTACCTGAATCGACCTAGACATGTAAATTTTGTAAGAGAGAGAGTTACGAGAATCGTGATCTAAAGTCTGCACTCAAAGAAATAGTGGTAGAAACTTTCTACCATGCCACCTTGACATAAAGGACTGTCAAATATATTTTGAGGGCTTAAATTATTCCGTTCTCTGATACATGAAGGTAAGAATAAGTTTAAGTCGAGAGAAGCCCAGTTTCTTTTTGCAGATCTGAAGAAACAGTGAACAAAGAACATGTAACAAAATAAAGGACATGGAAGGTAACAAAACATAGGGGCGTATAATATTCCAAAATAACCCCCCCCCCTAACAAACACCTGATACCGAGATAGCAGCAAGACATATAAAAGGAAAAACGTACAAAAGGAAATAACAAATCGGACAGGCAAATCAAATCAGCATTAAAAAGAAACTGAAGACATATGTATACATTATATTCAAGCTTTACTCCTATTAAAAGTGAAATTCTTGCTGTGAATTACCTACTCTGAGTATACATGAACACTACTCATAGAACATTAATACAAATATGTGTGTGGTAGTGTCTTTACTGTACTACATGTTTACCCTGACAATCGAGAATGAGAGATATTCCTGCATATGGTTTAGGTTTTGAATGCCATTGAATTACATTGCCTTACGGTAGATGGCTTTTTCATGTATCATCACGACTGCCATCAAGTACAAGTACCATATATCATTAACTCCTCGTAGGGATAATGAACTCATGCCAAGTAAAGTGTCCCCTGGTTATATTGCGATCCAGTTCTCTCGAATGACTCAAACAACCAAATCTTCGCACATGTCCATCTACATTAGAAAAACCAATCGTTGTGATGCATTCCATTTCTCTCTCTTTTATTATTAATGCTATGCATGCAACTTGATGAACCTGTTACTATTGGCACAATGTATCCATCAATGTTTATACATGCTCAATATATTAGTATCAACCCCACGTCCCGTTGGTACATGTGATCATATCTCTATATATCTCAATCTTCTATATCTCTTTCGTCATCTATCAAACTGTCAAACTCTCCTTTCCATTTGCCCCCCAAATATCACTTAGGTACAGGTTTCCCACTGTTTACAACTTTTTAAAATTACCAACTTCATAAGGAACGGGTTTATGAATAAGCTTATCTAATTTCTACTCAATCCTTGGTTTGTGTAAGTGGACGTTTATGATACATTATCAAAATGAATACTGTATAAACCAAAGTGTCGAAGAAACCATCATTAACCTATAAAGATAACAACATGTTTGTATCAATAGCATCATCGCAATGCTTGAAGACCACATTGTACTGTTACGGATGTCGCATACAAATATTGCGTATTTGAATAACATATGATCAGCATGATAATAAATGTATGTTAGAAATAATCAGGCGATTTCGCAAACTTATATAGGCAAGGAACAATTGCAAATGAAATCGAAAGTAGACCGAACAATTGGTACTATTTCGTTGTGCGAATATTTCACTTATTCATATTTAGTACACATCTAAATGAATGTGTTTTCATTGCAGTGTAAGCACAGTCATATTTGAGACAAATATTTTGGCCATTTTGAGCCCATTATCAACTCTTAGGTTGACCATTCCCTAGAGGTTTGTAGTGCGTTATTATCTTAGCATATACTCGTAAGTTACTGAGCTTAATGTAGACATTAGGAGCTCACAAAACATTATACGTTCAAGATCCTGAATATGGTGACCGTTCAATGAACTGGCTTACATTAACACGTTCATTATAATCGGGCAAATTTAGTGATTTCTGAGGAAAATAAATCCGGATAAAATACAGATAAATTTCTTGAGATGTTCTTAAAATCAATACGAAATAGGAGACTGACGTACATTTTATTTTCTGACACATAATTGGTAATGTACCTATATCTCTACCAGTGTTATAAACTGTATAACGTTTACATGCCTGAGTGGTTTTCCTTCAAGACGAGACAATCTCCGGCTACGTATTCCTTTTTGTACTTAACATGCTATACATGTATACACAAATCTTATAAGTGTGCATGTATATATTTACCTATAACTTGGTCAAAATGTGTTTGATTGTGCTGAAATTTTCATCCTATACAGCTTGGATATGTGGAATTACAATTCAATTGATTTTATTACAATCTTATAACAATTTTAAGAAACAGAATAAACAAATGATGACATCAGCAAAAGCTAATGTCACACGTTTTTGCCGTGTGTTCATCGGGTGTTTATCAGGTTGTTAATGCAGCTATTCATCCCCTTAATTGATCAAGTTTGTGTCCAAGTGTATGTGTTTATCACCGAGACAGAAATAAAGAAAACAATGATAAGAATAAAGCCCAATTTAGGTTTTTAATTACTTACTTGTTGTGTTAAAATGCAATTTTGGAAGAGTTACTTCCCCTTGACCATAAAATTTAAACTGTATTTTTAAAAGTTAAACATCACCATTTTGTTGAGTGAAAAATCGCTTACTTTTGTGTTTTTTGAATGTAACAATATATCTGAAATTCTAATTGACCATAAACATAAATAGTTTGCACCTACGAGTAAATTTCTCGTGCATTTTACGTGTTTTGGTGTTTCATGGTTCGGTGATCCCCTCCCTGTATTTAATTTGAAGAAAAACCTAGATTAATCTAATTATGTGATATTCAATAGCATGTACACAAACTTTCATGCAGAAATATTCATAAATAAAAAAGTTATATGGTAAAAACACGTGCACACTTATAAGATTTGTTAACGTAATCCGTCCATCATTAGCCGACGTCATTTCTACGTAATTTCGTGTTATTACGGGAAACTTCGGTACCGTCCGGAAAATTTTATAAACATCCGTAAACATTAAATATTTTTATTTTACGGTATTCATATCAATAAATCTGCTTAATAAATTATGTCTTGGTAATTATATTTGACGATCTTTAAAAAAATAAATTTAAAATAAAAAAAATAGTGACGAGTTACTTCCCTTTGAGATTCGAAGTCATAGAAACGCTCGCGAAATCAAGCGCCGAAATGACATGGCGAGCAGACTTATTCTCGACGTGAGGTCTATTTTGTCACCAAAACTGTGTTATTCGGAAGGGTTGAGGACTATTATCAGTCTAAATTACATTGGTAAACACCGTTGTGAGGACGAATACCGTAAGTCTTATGAATTTTCGGTTGAGAACGATGGAAATCTCGGAAACAAACATTGAGCTGTTGAGAAAACGAAAGTAGAAATATTTCTGTTGCACCATTTCGTCGAGAAGAGACTCAATAATGCAAACCAGCCTATGTTGATGTTCATCACGATGCTTCTCAACACTATGGAGGTAAAACTTGCTAAAACATTGTGTTCTTGATCAAATATTCTTGTATCAGATGAGCGTTATAGGCTCCATTTTACATCTTGTTATTGTCAGCTCGACTGTACTTGGTCATTTTCAATTCAGAACTATTCTGATTTTGAATGGTTATTTTTGTGATCTTCGTGTAAGCATTGTGTTATTTTAACTAGATCAAATGGATAATTTAGTTTAAAAAGCTCAGTGGAAGTCTCGCTTGTTTTTTTGTAAAAGATGTAGGCCTACAAGGAATAGCCCATGTATCTACATGTACATATTTGTGAAAGAACTGGACTACATGTACCGAAATAGCCTTGTAGTAGCCGCAGGTCTATTGTTTAGTGTACTCGACTTGTAACCGGGAAAGCCGGGTTCAAGGTCCAGGCCTTTTTTTTGCTGAATTTTGTAGAGGCCCAGGCCCTTTTGTTTTGTGAAAATTTAGCACGAAAATCCTCAAAATTGTGAAAAAGTTGGCGCAGAAACTTTTCAAATTGTTATAAACTAAGCGCGATAAATTATCAAATTGTGAAATAATTTTTTCAGATGTTAGCTCTCAATTTTTGTCCACTTGTCCCAAACATGCATGTTATGATATAATACTTCATATCAAGTCCAGTACAGGAATATATGACTTTTTATCTATGTTTGGTTTGTTTGATGCTTTGTGGTGAAGTTGTGAAGGGGCCTTTATAAATTGTGAAAGGGGCCTATAGGAAATTGTGAAAGGGGCTGATGAAGGCCCCTCGTATATAGTGAAAAAAAGCCCTGAGTTCACATAATACTTGTTGCAACATCTGTCTATTTGATAGAAAAACAAAACAAATATATCTGAAATATATTTGAACTGCTACAGATTCTTATAAAAGAAGTTTACCTTAAGCATTTCTGCACTAAGTATGCGACATGACACTATAAATCTGCCAAGTCACTTAGTGTCAACATAATAAACAACAAGGTGATAATAATTATTATTTATATTTGCAGGGAATCGAGAATGGTACGTTTCACTTGAAACAGTTGACTTCAAAACTAGAGATGCTGAAGAAATGTGTGCAGAATTGAGAAAATGTAAAAGTGTAGTGTAACTGTGAGGTAATGCATGATTGTATTGTTACAGTTTGTTGCATAAGCAGAAGTAATTCGCGTCCAGTTTTGCAAATACATTGTTCCTATTGCAAAATTTAGGTTATAATTAAGCACCTATCCCTAATTCAACGATTTGAACTTTCTGTTTTATAATTGTATACATAATTCAGTTTGGTTGCTAAAATTGTTTTTGGTTGTAGTTACCATGACAATATTCCAAATAAATTCAAATTATATTGCAGTTCAGTCATAGATCTGTTCTTATAATATCTGTCTTTATTGGAGCTGTCATTGACGATTCCGATATATCGTTGATACATTGATATATTGATTTTCAAGTAAAGGTGAACAAGAAACAGACCTATCAGTCATGTAGCAGTCACTTAATTTGAATTCTACACTCTATATGTTTAATACTGGGTATAGATTCAGCTTTTGAAAATAGCACCTTTGGTTTTAGTTTAGATTTGATATAATTTGACAATTTCTGAACTTTCATTTTTTTAACAAAGAAAATGTTTTGTGCAGGACCACCAGGATCATATTAGTATATACATGTAATTATAATGTTATAATATTATTTGCAGGTTGTGAAATACTGTTGCTGAATACTACACAGATTGCAACAGTGGAATCAGACATAGCACATTACCCGGAATGCAGCACGGGAACAAGATTTTGCATATAACCCAGATCGGACCATGGAACTTTTTTCTGAAAGATTGTTAAATATTTACATATTAATAGAGGAATATATCGCGCAGTTGTTCCAGTCGTTGCCGGCAGTCACTAATGCTACTTTTATACTTGCACTCAGAAATGGTTGTATTGTTCAAGATTAGTGTCAGTGTCCATACCGTCTTAATTTGGATTGGCAGACAAAGTTCCTTTACTTTGATTCCATGTGACAGTTTTCCTGTGTCTTAAAGTGCATTCTCTTGTATAAATAATATTTGAGTGTCAATTAAGAACTTGGGATACAGAGTGTATGAGTTAATTTTCACCCATTACTCCATAGATATACAACTTGAACATTTATAAGTATGAGACAGGACATATAAACTTTATAAGGGTATGATTATACTTGTAAAGTATGCTTGGGTATATTGAGTTTAGCACACCTGTCATATAGTCACAAGGTGAGCTTTTGTGATCACTCGATGTCCGTTATTCCCACCCTTTTTGCTTGCATAGGCAGTAGAAATCACAATTTTACTATAATCTTTATGAAACATAGACACAACGACCATCTCAACAAATATTTATTTTATATTGGGTCATTTGGGGTTAAAAAGGTGTTACTTGGTCAAATCATACATGAATCTTGTGAAGTCACAGGAGTTCACTATTTTGGTCCAATTTTTATGACTGATCATCTCAACAAAATCTGGCTCAAGTTCTATATTGGGTCATAAGTGGTCAAAACATAGGTCAATATCATTATGTCAAATCATACATAAACCTTGTGCAGTCTCTAAAGGTCTCCAGTTTGGTTTAATCTTCATGAAACTTGATGACAATGATCCCTAAACAAAGTATATGTCAAGTTCTACATTGGGTCATCTGGGATAAAAAAAACTAGGTCACTTTAGATCCAATCATGCATATATATACATGTACACATTGAGTAGTCACTAGAGGCCACAATTTTAGTCTAATCTTTATGAAACTTTGTGACTTTGGTCACGATGATCAACTCAGGGTCATCTGGGGTTAAAAACTAGGCCACTGTGTTAAATAATCGATAAAGCTAAGTTGTCTTTTAGGGCATGTGGCTAATGCTGTGTTGATTGTGACAAATGGATGGCTGTCAGTTCACTAATGTCTAAAACATATTTGCTTTTGAATGAAAACATGACGTGTGTATATTCATTTTCTTAGTTAGATCATTAGCTATAAACCAATGGATGTTTTAATGCGTTTTCTTATTTTTGGGGTTATACAATGGTCCAGCCAAAGGGAAGGAATTTAACTATTTCTGTATCCATAGCAACCACAGTTTCAATCAGAATAATACAAATATTCAAGTTTACACAATCTCCTTTTAAACTCCTTTCTGTATACCAAGTTTCATAGGTCTAGCTTGGAAACTGTTTTAGTTATGCCAGGATTCCAGATTTTATAGATTTTTTCTATTTCCGTTTCCATAGCAACCGCACTTTTTGTTATAATCAAAACATATTTAGATGTGCATAATCTCCTTATTGGCACCTACCCACATACCAAGTTTTGTAATCCTAACTTAGAAACTGTTATGGCAGGATCCAGATTTTTACATTTTTTCATTATTTTTGTCTCCATAGCAACCACAATTTTTGTTAGATTCAAAATATTTTTGGACGTGCATAATTCTCTTATTGCCCCCTATCCACATACCAAGTTTCATAAACCTAGTTTGAAAACTGTTTGAGCTATGTCAGGATCCTGACTTTTGAGGAACGGACGAAGGGTAAACCTATGTCCCCTCTGGTTGAAAACCGATAGGGGACTAAAAAAAAATTTCTGAATTTTATGTCAGAACATACATCAACTTGTAGCAAATGATCTAACTAACAAAATGAATACACACATGCCATGTTTTCAGTCAATAATGAAAAAGTTTCTGTGTTTTTAGTAAATGAGAACTCATTCTCCAGCGAGTACAGAAATAAGAGTATGCAAAGAAAAGTACATTTTCTGAAATAAATCTGTGGTAAACTTTTTTTATTTTGTTATTTTCTTATACAATATTGATTACTTAAAATTTGTATGTTACTATTGTAGCATGCCAATCATTTTATAAGATGATTTTATACCATTCTTTGAAAGGGAAATTTAAATATTTTGATAAATCTACTCATTCAAAACACTGAAATTGAAAGATAGAGGTGAAAGAAAAAATATGAAGTAATTTACAAATTTCTGTTACATATCATTTACAAACACATTCCATTGGCTGTGTAAAAACATAAAACTTTGCACAATTTATTGATTTTATTGACACAAAAAATAGAAAAATACTGTTAGGACCTTTTCTGAAATTTGCTCTATTTTGATATGGATGGTTACCATAGTTAAAATGGAATTTCTCCAAAACGGCGTGGTAAAAGTTTTAAAAAAATTATATTTAGACAAGCCATGTGATACCCTTAATGAAAAAGTTAGTTTCATTGGGAATCTAAATTTTGCCAATGATGGATGGATTACCTTAAGTGTACAATGTTGTTCCATAAATTCATTACGTGGATCAGAAAGTGCAACCCTAGCATTACAGAAGGGTGCAAATCGTTGCTATATAGGCTTACGGGTTACAAAAGACAAAATATGCAAACATGAGTCAATATATGTTGTTTTACTTGATTCTTAGTTTATACTCGCAAATAATAAGATAACCGTTGAACCATTGTTTGTTTACTCTGCCAAATCGTAATCATGATTTGCAATTAGAATGGTCAATAATCGGCTAGTGTTATAGCTAAGAACTTTTGACCTACCGATAATTAATCCTCGTGTGTTTTCGTTATTGCACCGTAAGACTATTTTGAGTAGTTAAAATAACTTATCTAATTAAACAACGGATAATCATGGATAATCACGGATATTCAAGGATTGCATGTTAAATGTTCTTAGCTATACTATGAGGCATGTGTTATAATAAAACACCCCGAGTAAAAACTTATAGTGCTACAGAATAAACGAATATGTAAACGCCATTAGAGCGGTAAATAGGTTTAGCAGGATATTCTTAATGATTAGTCTATCATGCCATTCACCAATCCCGGAAGGGGACATTTGTGTAGGGTAGTAACCACCTGCTTGGTAAATAATGAGCGAGTTCAGCTGACTTACGAGGGTAAAGTCGATTAACTAGAGTGGCAGCAAAACGAGTCGAGTTTCAACCCTCGAGTGAGCTCGAGTACAACCCCGCTGCCTGCGAGGCTAGGTTGCTGTAGTATCGTTCGGGACACCTCGGACAATTTCGGACCGTTCCAATGGCTGTAGTTCCTCGTGTCCGCCATGTTTGTTTCCACTGTAGTTTAACTCTTTTCGTATTGCTGAAGAGCTCCAAGAGCTAATTTATTTTTAGATTCTAACGTCACTAGAGTTAACTCTAGTAGGACAGCTGAACTCGCTCAATGATAACTGAAAAATGACGTATAAGTATATGAACAGGACGTGTGTACAGTAAAACATTATCAGATACGCCAGTTAATGTCAGACTCAATTAGTTGATTCATATGAAGGATGAAGATTGATTCGGAATCAGTGAATGGCAATTACAATAATTACAGGGTTTCTAACCAATTAAAATGGTATTCAGCTCAATATAGTAATGAGAAAACCACACGTGAAATCTATACTAATTCCGCAACCTAATTGATAACTTCCGCGCACCAAACCCTATATTGGCATGTGACACGAATTAGCGAGTAATACACCTTGATCTAAATAAGAAGCTACACACATTAGCTTAGGTTCGCTGATATGTTTCTATCGATGAGTGAGGCGCAGAAAGTAGCCAAAGACTGGACCAAGCGGAGAAAGCAGCCTTATGTCCCATTGGGGACGAAGAGGAATAAGTAGGTATGTATAATTCCGTCGTTTGGCAAACGATACGGTGAGGCAACTGCTATGCTGTATTCCGTCACGTAATGCTCATGGGATTACGATAATGTCATTATATCACACGAATAGAATATAATGGCTGTGTCGGTGTATTTAAAATAAAACTTGGTTAAATATCCCCACTTTTTCATGATTTCAGGTTTTTCAAAATATTTTACTTGCACCCTTGCAGTTACACCTGCTAAGGTCCAGACAGAAGACACTGTTAGAAACAGTGAGATTATATGTTTAACAACAGTGTTGAGTACGTGATGGTTGACATGATGGCAACGACACTAGTTGATGATTACCTTCATTTATTAAAGCCTTGCAAGTGACCAATCTCCGCTTAACCACGAAACAAACAATCCAGGTAGTAGTTCCGATTCTACGGTGTATCCATATCCAACTATTTGTCCCATTTGTATTGAATGTGTTTTCATGTCGACCATAGTTACCTTCCCTTGACTGGTGTTATACCTGTTTTAATCTGATCGATCTTATCTCGATTGCGTATTCGCGCTATGCTAACTCAGCGGGTTGTCGGAGTGTATAAATTAATGTATATCATTTGCTGGAGGGGTTTTGTGCGTTCAGTTACACTTTGGTATTTTTGACATTTTGTATATGATGCATACCAGGATCTTTTTTATGGGCATATCTCTGTCATTATGAAATTTTGTTCATAAGGTAGGTATCATCAGGAACATTTAAATGCTTCCATGGTATCATTCAGAATTCGTTGATCATGTGTGAGGAATCTAACAATTATGCAACTGTTGTACTAGTAACCGCAATACATGTCACGATATGTATACTTATTATCATGCATATTCGATGGATGATAAAAAATAAACGGTTACTAGTAGTAACTGTACAATGCTTGAGTATGTGTGCAATATCACAAAGTACAGTTTAAATGAAATTTAGCAACCACTGCTGATTTTTCAAGTATGTTGTACGGTTGATTGTTCAGTTGCATCTTCGAGCCATAGACCATACAATTATGGAACTGGTTTTTTAATATCTTGAAAAATAAAAAAGTTATGACAATTTTAAGTTCGTGAAATAGAGCGTTTTTTTCTTGAATTAAATAGGAGAATATTCGCGCGCTTGCGGACCCGACAAAACTCAAATTTTCCCTCTAATTGTCACAGATATTTTATTTTTTCAAGATATCGGGATGAAACATTTGTTCAACTTATTTATGTTGGACAAGTGCTTTCAAAGTTATGAAGAGTTGAAATGTTAAACAAATACTAAATCAGTTTTCGTTGTTTTAATCAAATCATAACATCAATCATATAACCAACAAAGTCATATATTCATTTTCAAGTTATCACAAAATGTAGTTTGGCTATTTTGACCTGAACCTGACCTTTATGCAAGACTATATTACAAGGTTCTTGCTTTGAATACATGAATATCAATTTCCGCAAGCAAGTCGGTATTTCAAATATGTGTTTCTATTACATCTCGAGCTACTTCGTGATACTCCCCGATTATGAAATAAATTGTGATAATATATTGACTGTTAAATTATGCTAATCAAAAGGTCAGGCTCGTGTCAAATTAGCCAAGCTATAATAATGAATACATACTTTAATAATGGAGTCAGTTTTCTAATAGAAATATAGATCTTTACCACCCTAGTCTATTACAATTTACCTCATGCCAGCTCTTTAGTGAGTCGCTCACGTTAGCCGAGCAAGTATGCTCCCTCACCGCAGAAACCAGCAGATTTGTTCTCACCTTTTTTGACGTTTAATTTTCATTTTACAATTCGTATATATTCAATTAGGTGGTACAACGTGTCAATTAACCAGTTTATTTAACAAGTGTCATAGGAATGACATGATTCTTCATTTTTATGTCTCACCTGTTCGATTATTATAATTTTAAATTATGCGTGAGCTTATGACATTTCACTTTTAATTATTTTAATGCATGTATTACTTTCCAAATCGGCAATAAAGTCAAAGTTTCAAATCTCTAAAATCATAATAAAGTATGTATACAGGAAATATAGCGGTTATAGAAATTATAGCGGTTATAACCCTTCACGCGAATGTACCACTTTTATTACCCCACATGCTGTGACAATCGCAGCGGGGCGCGTCATAAAACAATTAACAATGTGCAAATTAAATATGTGTATTACTTTTTTACTAAAAAAAAAATGATACCTGAAAATTGCATTGATGTATTGCAGATTGTTGGTCTAAATGCTGTTAAAGTAGAATGGGAATTGATCAATCTCTCTGGAAAACAGCGTCTCTTACCCGTCATTTCGATTAAACAGATATGTTATTCTATAATTATTTGTGCGTTAAGAATTGTAAGCCTTATTGTAGCTGCTACATTTGATATTAGTTTTTATTCCCTTGATAATCAACTCATTTAGTTTCATCAGAAACAACAACAAGAAGAAATCAAACAGCTTGTTTCGGACACATAATTATTTTAGATTATTTCTATATCGTTTTCATACATCAATCAAAGTTTGGAAAACAACAAATGACACATATTTCATTTGCGTTCGATGAAAATATCCCATGCAATGCAATACGAAATTGTTTTTTTTATAATAATTATTTCCTTTCAGTTATGAACATAACGATTTAATTGGATCTGAAAAAAGATAATATTATATTTATGCTATTTGATATTTTTCCAATACAGTACAATTAGTAGACTTTATTTGCGTGCGATGAAATTATCCCATGCAATGCAATACGAAGTTAGGTATTTCGTAATAATTATTTCCTTTCAGTTATGAATATAACGATTTAATTGAATCTAAAACTAGATATATTTATGCTATTTGATATTTTTCCAATACAGTACAATTAGTAGACTTACTGAACTCGGTCTGCTTAAATTAGTTACACTGTACTCAAACAACATCTTACTTACGCAGTCTATAACTCCAGCTATGGCACGAGTTATTCACGCATCTTTATACGCCTGAAATAAACAGTCATTTAGATCTAAGCCAAGCAAAGCCGTGTTGTAATCTATAAATAATTACAGTTTCATAGTTTATTGTCCAATCCATTACATGTACATAAACAGTTATACAAATAACACTCATAGTTTACAACATATTGAACATGAATGGTCAATCTAAAAAGATTTGTATTAGACGAATTATCCTCACTAGTACTTTTCAATATTTACATGTATTAAAAAATAAGGTACACTTGCTAATCGTGGTATGTTATTAAATAATTACCTAATGCATACCTACAATTTCGTTATAAGTTACTGTATAAAATTTGACATATAATTAGAGAAGCGCACAATATATGCTAAACCGGTAAAAAATAGTCTAAAAACATGTATCATCTCTAATCAGATTAGCAATGAACAGATTAGCAAATATCACTTATAATTGCATAAAATATCATAAATCTAAAGCAATACATGCAAAATTTAAAAAAAGGAATACAATTTTAAAATTGCTATATGCCTGTTTTAAAGGCAGATATACATATATGAAACCAAGATTTCATATATGTGTATATGATTAAAACAGTCATAAGACAGGCTTCCATTTTTTTTTTTTAAATATATATATATATTTACAAAATTGAGAGACAGATCATTAACTATCATACAACTATTTTCTTCTCTCTTCTAATATGAGGTGGCAGGATTTGGCAGATTCTTTGGCAATCTTACAGTCGGACAATAAAAAATCTAACTTTGTACTATCTGATAAATTATAAAACCCATTTCTACTGTTGTTAGCCTTATCAAACAATGTATTTCTTATATTATCATATAAAGGACATTTGAGCAAAACATGCAGTTCATTTTCTACCCCATCATTGCATACCGGACAGATTCTATTATTTACTACAAGACCTTCATATCTTCCAGTCTCAAGACGAATCGGGGCTACCCCGCATCGAAACTTAGCCAGTGCCGATCTGTGTTTCATAGGCATCACAATCTTAAGATATTCTTCAGTTTCAAAACTAAATTTAAAATTTCTATATGTTCTAAGCTTATTGCCCTGATTATTTGGTCTGAACATACAATGTAGATACTCAATCCACTCATCTAGATATTGGTTCATAAATTTTTCCTGTATTTTCTTTATTATAATAGTTTTAAACATATGCATATTATCAATGTCAATATATTCCACACAATCATATTTCCTGAACAGTTCCTTTACTTTGAAGTGCCAATTTCTACAATTTCTAACACTTAAATGTTTACAGTGTTCAAAAATCATTTTATTTACTCTCCCATCATCCATTTTTGAAAATCTACAGTACAGTGATGTAACACATTTCAACTGTCTGGACATAGTTGGCTCCCATGCCATGTCACCGGCTACCGCATGATTGGGTGTATACCTGCCCGTGCCCATAAAGAACCTCATAGCTCTGTTCTGTACAGCCTCAATGCATGAGAATTGTTTCGTACCCCAGATGGCTGCGCCATATGCTACCACAGACCAGACAACAGAGTCATATAGCTTCGAGTAAACACGGAATGGCATACCACCAATTGACTTAAATTTTGCAATGAGTAGACCCAATGCACGTCCTGCTGCCTGTGCCACAAACCTAGCAGTCACATTAAAATCTAGAAATTCATTCAGAGTGAGCCCAAGGTAAGTATATTTATCAGCATATTCTAACACTTTATCATTGCATTTAAATACAAACTGTGACCTTGGCATGGACATAGATCTAAAGTGTACTACATTGCTCTTAGACATATTAATGGTCATGTGGTTAGTATCACACCAGCTATACAAGCAGTTTAACATCATTTGTAAATCATTTTCATTTTTAGCCAAAATCACTAAGTCATCCGCATATAACAATATTGATAGACAAGTACCATTTTCAAGCTCTATACCTAGGCCTAATGCCTTTAGCTTTACAGCAAGGTCATTTACGAAACAGTTAAAAAGTATTGGTGAGAGAATACACCCCTGACGTAGACCAATCTTTACATCAAACCAATCACTTCTATAGCCATTTACTTTGACACAAGATTGAACATTTTCGTATAATGACATTACAGCCTTAAGCATCTTATTATTAACACCAATATGTGCAATACGGTTCCACAAAATGGATCGGTCAACCTTATCATAGGCTTTTTGGAAGTCTATAAAAGCCGCAAATGTAGGCAGTCTTTTCTTGAGCCTAGATTCAACAATGGTTGTCAGACTTGCCAAATGGTCAGATGTACTTCTCCCTTTTCTGAAACCGTTCTGCTCATCTTGCAATAGATTGCCATTTTCAAGCCATTTTGATAATCTTTCATTCAAAATTGAACAGTATAACTTGTACATAGTTGAAGCTAATGTAATTCCTCTATAAGACATAGGATCTCTAGGGTCTAACATATTAGATTTTGGTATTGGATTGATTATACCTTTGCCCCAGTCAGACGGCACCTTTCCAGACTCAAAACAAACATTAAAAATTCTATGTAAAAGTGATACACTTGTATTATTTCTGAAAATTTCATATGGAATGTTGTCTTACCCACTGGCTTTATTCTTACCAGCTTTACTTATGGCTTTTTCAACCTCAAGAACAGATATATTTTCATTAAATTCTGGTACGATTTCAGCATTATCTATACTATTGTCTATAATATCAGTATAATTTACATTCTGTACATTCTGATTACATTGGTATAGCTTTGCAAAACTTGTTCCCCAGTGTCTAACAACATGGACTGGATGCGAATTCACAGAGCCATTTTCTTCAACAAATTCCATTGGTATGTCTTTAGTTTTAGCTGAGTTCACACCCACTTTCCCAATTGATTTCCAAAATTTATTTTGATCTTGCTCTACACTGGCCAACAATTCATCCTGCAAACTATACCAATATCTTCTTTTCGCGGACTGTACTTCTCTATTAAAAGTCTTCCTGGACTTGGTAAAATGTACTTTTAATTGCTTTTTTCTATATGGAACAGTGCATTTAAGCCATGATTTTTCCGCAATACATGATAAATTCCATAATTCCGATAATCTATCAGACCACCATGGTTTACCGACCTTTCGCTTCCGATTTGAATTTGAGTCACCACTAGCCTTAACCCGGTTAGGAATGTTCAAAATCATCTCTGACTTAATAGTACTACAGAATGACATGTAGCAGTGATCAATACATGCCTGCGTTCGAAACCCCTGCTCCATATCATTGACCGACTGTAGCAATTGTTGTACAGTATCGACACCCTGCAGAAAACCATCTGGAATTTTATCAGTTGAGAACTTAATTTGCTCATGTTTCTTCGGCAACACATGAGGAACAGACACATCACGAAATGCATGTTTAACATTCCAAACAAGAAGCGAATGATCGGGAATACCAACTGGTTGCTGGAAATTAATTTCCTGCACCAACTCCGAAGGACGGATAACGCTGAATCCATCAAACAGATGCAAATCTGTGTGACTGACTAAACAAAAATCTACCACAGAGGAACCTTGTGGTCTTATACATGTATAATCATTTTTTACATAATTTCTGCCATTTAATATACAAAGATTGGCATTAATTAAAAATTCTATAAATGGTTCACTGTATGAATTATATGTATAATCTATCACGTTTCTAATTGGCACATTATCGACTCCCTCAATAAAATCGCTGTCTTTGCCACAGCGGCTATTAAAATCGCCACAAATAATAACGGTGCCTCTATTTTGATATGCATAAATTCCAGTAAGAACTTTATCAAAGAACATATTAGGATCAACAACTCTTGGTGAGTTTTTTGGGGGCAAGTAACACACACACATATAATAAGATACATTGCTATTTTTCTCTTCCATTAAAATCCATAAAATACCTTCATCATTACTGTCAATAACAGATATATCAAAATATTCATACATTTCCTTCTTAATAAAAAAACCAACCCCCCCTGAACCTGACCAGGCATTTCTATGTATATATTTTCTGTTATTACCTATCCAAACATAATTTCCAAGTGATAAATTTTCATTTAGTTTTAGATGGGTTTCTGCTACCCCTATAACATCAAGACAATATTGATTAATGATAGATTCTCTAAAACTAGAATTTATTGATTCAATGTTATTGTCCCATTTATTCACGTTCCAAAATCCTGATGTCCACTAATATTGCGATCTACCCCCACGTGGGCCACCACGAGGGCCACCCCTGCCACGGCCTCTACGCTGATGATTCTGCCAGACGTTGTTGTTGTCACTTGTTGTATCAGAGTTATTTCTCCAATTTTGAGAATTATTTTGCCCCCCACCACTGCTTCCGCCGGTTCTTGAATTGTTCTGATGCCTGGCTTTATTAACCACACGTGAGCCTGTAAAACTTATGTTTGTTCTCCTATTACTAATTGCATTGACAATATTTCGGATATTAGATTCTAACTTTCTCTCACTGAGCGGTTTATCTGCTGTGATGAAGACTTCAGAATATTTTCTGCTTTTTAACAAATTATTTTTTGAATTTAACACTTTTTGCTTTTCATCAACACTGCCACACTTGGCCACTACAACCCCCGGCTTCTCTGACCTGGATTCCTTCCTTTGAACATTTATTACGTTCACATCTTTCAGACCGAGATCCTGGTGTATCACATCGAGCACCTTTCTGTTCAGGTTTTCACCCTCATGGAATGGTAAATTACGCAAAATAATGTTCTCCTGCAGCTTGGACTCTCCTTCAGCTGCACACTGGTGGTTTTCACTAGCCGTCTTCATTCTGTCGAGTTTGATAGAAATATCTGCGATATCACCGGACAGCTCATGTTTTACATCACCAATCTTTTTATCTAGCTCATTTCTGATTTTTGCAGTCTCAGAACTAATTCTCTTATCGAACATCTTAACAACCCTATCAGTGACTTTCTCTGTGATTGTTCTCTCCACATTATCAATTCTCTCTTTAAATTCACTTTTCATCTCCTCAAATTTGACGTCCATTTTGTCTTTCATATAGCACATGTCTTTTGACAATTGAATTAGTAAATCATGGCTACTAGCATTCTCCAGGTTATTTGAAATGCCAATGTTACAGTCAACATCACCTTTAGGTCCCCTACTCTTCTTGTTCGCAGTAACACTCTCTTCCTCACTTACGCTATCCGCTTTCCGTTTCCCAGAGCTGGGAGTTCTGGGACATGATGTGTGCACTGTTTTGGATTTCATGACACTGTCAACGTACATTTGTGCCTCTTGCTCAGTACATTTACACAAGACACAATTACCACACTTATTAGCACAAACACTAGCCATTGTGTAAGACTTCACAAGCTAGTATTGACCAGTTTATAACGATTCATACACATATGAATTTCAGTAACCGAATTTTCGACTGTCCGGATATTGGTACACTTCAGCGCGTGTCGTCAAAATTGATACAATTCTACGAGTACCTGGCTTCACTACTTAGCTAATGATTTTGTCCAGTATTTCTCCAGTATTTCTCGTCATAGACAGCATGAACTATCGCCCAACAAGCCTTTACGTCTTCAAATTGTGCAAAAAAATGCAAATTTTCAATATGGCGTCTTATCATGTACAGGGTGGCGCCAAAAGTCTAAACTAGTATTGTTGCAAAAGGAAAACTGCTATTTTTTTATTAGCTTGATTGAACTTTGGCTATTATAAACATGTACGTCGAAGGGAAACTAGACCAGTGGCGTATAATATAACTGTTTACTTAAGCTTCATCGTTGCGAACATGATAATGCCATTAGAGCGATAGCTCAGATTCACCGGAAAGGATTAACACAATTATAATTAATTACTCTACGGTATTCGCTTGAGGCATGTGTTGATGAGTACATATAATTGTGAATAAAACTACTAGTATAGTTCAGTCAGGGTAACAATCCGGTGACGCAGCGGTCGAGTCTACTATAACGGTGTAAAACCAATTATAAAGGCTTATACTGTACGAACAACTATAATTTGAATACTATATTCGCTCCACCTATCAGAGAATGGTTGTTATCTCTTTTGTACACCTAAACTGCAACATCACTGTCACAATATCCTTACTGGACTATATATGTATATCATTCATGTCAACATAGTAAGAACTAGTATTTTTGTGGCGTTGATTTACTGTATGCTGATTAATTCTGTATTAGCGGGTGCCGGTAAACAAACTAATTAAAGTCTTCCAACCATTTGTAACTATCCTGCGATCACGCTTATTACATTAATTACCCAAGAAACCTTGATACACATAAACTGGTTATTTATTTATCGCATCCATGCACTATATTCTCATGCCGAGCACTCAATGTCGGTAGCTCTCTGAATAGGTGAGCAGGTGACATGACGTAATACTATTTATCTTGTCACGATAGCCGATGATCTAAATGCACAAATGTATAATAACAACTTGAATATTCAGCTTAAGATTTTTACTTGTTTCTATCACTGTAAGGACGTGAATGCATGTGTCAAAATGTCCGTTTGCATTTCTGTTTATAGCAACTTAAAAACAACGGTTTCAAACGAAATTTGATGTATGTAATTAGGCAAAAAAACGAGTCTTACCGAAAGAATGGTCTCTCTAGAAAATGATCGAGCAATTTTTGTAAATAACACAATACACAGTTTAGGACAAAAAAAGTTAGCTAAGCCTTATCAAATTCTAAAGCGCTAGATTATTAACCGGGTGATACAGGTTCCATTTCCGATCTCAATATGTTCCCTCATAGTATTGATGGTGACTATTATTCCGATCTGTAGAAATGGCAATCAAAACGGTAACAGAAAAGTGGACAGGGAAGGCTGCACTCAACTTAACCGGCAGCCGAGCACAGAAAACATAACATACCATAATAACACGGCACAACTAAACGAGAAAATTAATGTAACCTCCGTTTGATAATTATTTATATAACACTGCTTAGGTCAACTCACTGTTGTATTACCCTGCAAAAGTCCCGGTGATAAATTTCACAACAGAAGGAATCAAATGTGCAGTGTATATACATGTAATTAATACGATGTTATTAGTAGATTCATAATTGACCATATCCTGGTATACATTATTTTTAACATCCGTCATAGAATCCGTTGTTCACTTGTTTGTGCCTTTCCATGTGGAAGTATCTTTACTAAGCATGTATTTGTGCACCATAGAAGGCGTTAACGCACTTTATTAATAGAGAGGTTGCGATGCGAACGTGTACGACTACGTGTACGTGTAGCTACCCGTACATGTATACGTATGCGTTGGAATTAAAATTTGCTTGCAAAACACAACGTGTGCGTGTAACATAACATGACAGGTGTAGCATGATTTCTTCTCGAATCGATAATCATTATGAGTGTTTATATCAACTCAATGAAACCATGGGTGATGAATTATTGGGTTTCCCGTGCATACGCATACCTGTGTGATATAGTACACAATATATTTTCGTCTGTCACACGTCGGTAACTTGTAGAAACTATAAATACCCGGATGACGAAATACTCAAAGGTAGTATTGACGTACACGTACACGTTACACGTTGACTTTCGCAACCCCTCTTTTATTGATAGTTCTTGGATCGGAAAGTGTTTTAAATGTAAGATTATATGGGCGGCATGCCATATTCAAATTCAAAACTTCAGAATCTGTGATAATATTCCGTTACGAAATGTGATCAATATTACTATGCTTTTGCTGAAATGCTTGTTTTTTTAATGTTTTCTGTGACACTTTTATTCAAAATTGGAAGTCTGAACTTCAAAATTCTAGCAGAGCAAAATGTTATGTGTTGTTCGCTGATTTTTGATTTCAACCTTACCTTGATATGATAAAAATTCAAAAATTCAGAAAATCCCTAACACAGTTAAGAGTATCGTCACATAGATTAGAAATAGAAGCTGGGCGATGGCATAAACCTGATAAATACCGTTCCATGATAGAAAATGTCAAGTATGTAACGTCATTGAAGATGAATTTCACTTTCTATTTGAATGTCCTCTATACTATGATTTACGTAAACAATACCTAAAACAGTACTACCGAATAAATTACAATATACCTAAATTTATCGAATTGTTAACTTCAGAAAATACCACTGTTATCAAAAACCTCTCAATGTTTATTTATAAGTCTTTTGATTTAGAAACAGGAGATGCATATTATTAGTAACATTATCTTCTCCTCACTTCAAAGCACATATTTATGAAAATATATATACATGTTTAAAATGATTTGATGTGCAAAAATACTTATTGGGTATGAAATGGCAACTGAGATACAAGTAATGTTAATATCAATGATTCTATATTTTTGAAGAATTGTATTTTCAACGTACATAAGTCAACAATGTTTATATATGAGTGTGCTTGTGACATATCTATGCGTGCGTGTGCGTGCGTGTGTGTGCGTGCATGTATGATGCATGCGTGTGTGACAGTATGTAAGTATATTTAATTTATTACACTATGTATTGTTGTAAACTCATGGGCATAATGCCTAATGTTTGCAAATAAACCATTATATATACCATATTATTGTCGGATATATATATTTGGTGAAAAGACCCTGTTCGTATAAACGATATCACCAGACACCTAGCATGAAACGGTATTTGATTACCATGTGGTTATACAATAATAATGATAAACACCAACAGAAACATATTATCATTGCCTAAAACTTCTGACAGGTTATATCGAATATGCAGGTGTTACATTGTATACCAGATGTTCAATTTTAATTATCTCCGCGAACAATTCGAGAGGGTTTATTTCTGTATACAACATTTGAGTGATATTAATAAAGATTTTTTTAAACGCATTCATCATTATTAAAAGTAAAATGATAATTACAAATCTGACAGTGAATGCAGCTCTTAGCGGCAACGACAGAGAATGAAAGTCACATAAATGAACATACGAAAAACAAAAAGCACAGATAACAGAAGTGCAAGTGATAAGTCGGAAACGAGAATAAAGCATGTTAGTTCAAGTTGATTAATTATTTCAGGAAGGACGTTTAGTTCAAGTGACATCATACATATACTAAGTATAGCGGAAAACAGCGTACCATCAACTAACACTAAAACAAACAAAGGTTTATTTTGCAATAATTAAACAACCAGGAAACACCACACATCAATTTTTCAGACAAAGTATATGTGATGTACGACGAATCAAATAACTCATTTATTTGTTCATTCGCAATATTCCCAAACAAAGCTCATTTCTACGATAATAAAAATATTATTGTGGAGAAAACGTAAGGGAAACTTATTGACATTTTGTGGTAGTTTCTACCATACATATGCATTGATTAGTTCTGCTCAACCCTCTGTCTCTTTTTCCAATTTGAAAAATTGCTGCATGTAGCATTTCCGCAAGACAAATGTGTGAAATTTAGAATTCTCTTTAAATTAATCCCGCGAAAATATCCGCTTACACAGAAGTTTCTTCATATTTTCAATTAGGAATCCGTTTATCATCAATCAACCTTACAATCCTATAAATAATAATAATATAAACTATAATAAGATATAAATAAGAAGAATGGAAATTGGGAAGATGGCTCACTCGTACATGCGATGTATACCATTTGGAACATGAGGCACATGTACTAAGAGAGATATTTCTGAGCTGTCGAAGCTGTATAACTTGTTTCATAATTGATTTAGAATTAGAAACTTTTCAATCCCTGGGAAAAGATATATATATCAATATATACATGTATGGCATCTAGTAGGAAGTGATTTGCCACACTATAGCGTAAAAACCGCTTTTGCCCATACGTTAACGCGACAAAACCCGTGCGTAAACTGTTCACGCACTGCTGACGTTAAGTTTTAAGTACGCGCATTTCAGGGCCCCATCGACGACAATGAACTATTTACAGCGTCGTAATGCTGTTATTCCTAGTTCATTTGTGACTACCAATTGTTTTTTCTATAAGATTCAAATTATGAAAAAAAATCCCATATTTTGCATGCTTCTATGTATTTGAAGGTCATGGAAATAAATGCGCATTTCCAAATTTGAATTGATGGACAATTTGTGTACACGATGTCGTAACTATATCTCGCGCCAACACGTCTTTCTTTTGAAATAAAACTTATTAACGTATGCATTGGTGTGTTTATGATATAATTACGTTGTTCATGTGATAATATCTGTGGAGCATTTGTGCGCTCACACAGGCGAGCTTTGGCACCAACAGTCCCTTGGATTTCTGAAGATGTATTAAAATAAAACAAATATTATATAATACCACATAAAATAGACATCGTCATGGTTGGGGTAGAAAAAGATTTTGCAATTCTACACAGTAACGTTATAATGCAGTTGCGTTAATAGGAGTCCCTTTTTATGAAAATATTTTGTATCCTAGAGACAGGTGACCCCCCGCTAAACGTTCAGTATGAATCAGCATTTTGAGTAAATCTATGTTAGTTGCTTTTAGTAGTCTGGGTAATGTGTTTGATAATAACTAGTTCCATTTTAACTATAGCACGTAAGACTACATAAAGTTCCAAAACGGTTTAAGCGCGAATGCGAAATGTATAATAATTAAACAAAATAAAAACCTTTTCAACGCACACTTATGTTTTAAAATACAGTTATCACACGAATAGAATGTAATGGCTGAGTATGTGTACTTATAACGAACCCTTGGTAAAATACACCCTGTTGTTTCAACGATACATTTGTATTACATGCACAATATGTGTTTCATTCATAAAAAAGTCATACCCACTATGGGATGATATTGCAGTACAATAGCATAATTTGTTATATGTCGACATAAAATATCCAAATATGGTATATTAACTGTCAGCTTTTGGGAGATAAATGCAACGTCGTTTGTAGTCTGGAATGATTTGTAATACATAAGCAGACATCAATACTCCGGAGGTATGAATCAATTGTATATTTGGACAATGAATGGATGGAGTATATCGAATGTAGCAAACACTTCCTGTACGAGTACTAAAATTGAAACAGATTGATATAGTGTGTGCAAGCTTATGATTGGTGCGGCTATTTCTTCAGGATTGCCAGCCAATCTGTCAATTCATCATGAGAAAATAGTGTTACTTGCCTTAATAAGTCTGTGATTCAAAATGTATTATTTAGCACGGACTTATTTTTGAATCCGAATTCTACAGAAAGGACCCATTTATGGCGGGGTTAGAATCTTGTTGTCCTCTTGGATATTGATTTGAATAGCCTAGCCCCCAAAACCGCCTAGGGATAACTATTACATAACACCGGATATCCATTGTCCAGTGTGTCCAAGTGTAACGCTTAAATAACACGCTTAAATATTATCTTATGACGTTGCACATTGAAGACAGCAGTAATATATAACAATTTTATTATATTATAATAACAATTAACATTTGCATCGGTTCAAGTTTTCAGGTATATACATGTACATGATTTCAGGTTTGTGTGTGTACCAAAAAATCTGTTTTCCTTATTACCTCTATTTAAATTGCTAATTCTTTAGGATTTCATGTTTTTCAGAATGTTTTACTTGCCCTCATGCATGTATACCTACACTGGTCCATCTAAAAGTAGGTTCTATGAAAGTGACCGTTAGGCCACAAATGCAAATGCTTCACGTTATGTCTCGCTGTTTATTGCCTTTACTTAGGTCAATTTCACACACACCCATTTTCCAATTTAGACATTGGTATTCCCAATGTACGACTATAAAACTATACCCATCTTAAGTCCCCTAAACGATCCAAGTTTCCGGCTACATCTTTCATTAGAAGCTAAGACGGCGGGCTATCGAAGTGAGAGGTCTTGTTGTGATTGTAGTCAGTGCTTATTTTCCTTTGTATGCGTTCTTTTCGAGTCTTCCCATTGGTGTTGTTTTTGTTGTTGTTGCTGCTGTTGTTGTTGTTGTTTGATCTTCTCCTGGCCATATTTCTTATGTAATAGAACCCTATGATAGTAGTTCTATAATATAATATCTGGAAATGATATAAAATCACAGCTAGTTTAGTTCAAATCTCTACGAAAATTGCATTGATGTATTGCAGATTCATTTTTGTTTTCATTTTATCTAATCGCTGTTGCAGTAGAATGGGAATTGATCAATCTCTCTGAAAAACAGCGTCTCTTACCCGTCATTTCTATTAAACAGATTCAATAATTACTTGTGCGTTAGGAATTGTAAGCCTTATGGTGGTTGCTTGATTAGATTTTGCTTTGGAATCCCTCGATAATGGACTCATTTAGTTTTACCAGAAGCAACAAGAAGAAATCAAACGGCTTGTTTCGAAACATAATTATTTTAGATTATTTCTATATCGTTTTCATAAATCAATCAAAGATTGGAAAAGAACACATGAAACATATTCTATTTGCGTGCGATGAAATTATCCCATGTAATTCAATACGAAGTTAGGTTTTTCATAATAATTATTTCCTTTCAGTTATGAATATAACGATTTAATTGAATCTAAAACTAGATATATTTCGTTCATTCTACAGATAACTGAACAACTTGAGGTGAAAATTTGAACCGACATGCATAGTCTCAAACTACTAATTTCGATGGTTCATTATATTGTTCTATGAATTCAGAGTGTCTGTGTAGAATTTCAGGGTTAAGTATTGAAGGATATTGATATTGCACATAGTTTAAGTATGCGACCAATTAATAGCCGACAGATACGCTACGTTGCATTAAAGACTAGATTATTTGACTAAGTGATATAAATAGTTATCAAACATATTGTACCTGTAAAGTCATTGGTATTTTGTATTATATCCCATAACAAACATGATGGCAGAACATGTTAAAATGAATACAATTTGAGCTTATTGATTCATTTCGAGTGGTTTATCAGTACATTTTGATTCGTATAATCATAATGTTCTCTGCAACATAGATTCTTCGTCGCAAAGTTTTAAAGAAGAAATACTTATCTTCAAAGTGTAAACACAATGTTGTCAGGGTTACACAGATGAACGTTTCTTCGGGTATGGAAACGTACGTGTGTCGTCTTGTAACGTATCTGTCTATGAAAAAATGTTGTTGTTTCCTCATCAAAACAACATAATATGTTCATTAATTTCGAACAAAACAATAATACATAGCTATAATGACACGTTTATTCAAGTTTGAGCACAAAACATATCGTTATGAATCTCCAGTTGCATCATCTTTATAGTGGCGTAACGTATCTGTTGCTAACGTAAAGCTGTTGAAGAAAAGTAACTCAACATAACGTTCAAGCTAAATATAACTAATGTTTCAAAACATGTATAATGTAATAAGCAGACTGCAACATAACAATAAGGAAACCACGGTTCACATATATTATAAACCAAATGGTACTTGTCAAATTGGCGTAGGGTATTCACCTCGTCTGTATCTTAATTGTGAAAGGATCTCTAAATATAAGCTGTATGTGTTAAGCACACAACAGAAAATGAATGAAAGAACTTCACTTAGAAACACCTTTTCTCAATTAAGTTTGAATTAAGACCAAATTGAGCAAAATAAAATTGGTAGTAATGAAAAGTTATTACATTAAAAGCCAGCGTGTTAAATAGTCCCCTCTATCTTAGAGGAAGTAAACTGGGAACATCTTGGACATTCTAGATGACACCGACGCAGACGCAGCTTGAACAAATAGGACCTTAGTCACTTACAATTGCATAAATCATTATATTTAGTCAATATTTATGTCAGAAATTGAACATAAAAGCGAAAATCAGATACGTTACGTAGTTAAACAGATACGTTACGAGATGTTATAAACTTTTTTATTTGAATTAAGTGCAATAATTTCGAAATTAGTTTCTTTATATTAACAAACAATTATAGAGTGTGTGTTTTCAATATGATAATATTGAAATTTAGCCATGATTGACGAGAATTAACTCGCGTTTTAAGGTCACCCTCTGATTCTCCAAAAAGCACCATCCGAATATGCACATTAGAGCATTCAATATGACGACGGATGATCTCTGGAAGTCATCTTCCCATAGTGGGTCACTTAACAATGTAATTTATTAACACTGGCAGGAGTAAGATGCTTAAAATGTACGTATTTTAGCAGATATACAAATATGCCGTAACGTATCTGTTCAGTGTAACGTATCTGTCAAACAAACGTTTAAGCACATGAAAAATTAAGATTAAAGGGTATTTGTATGATTATTTCTACATAATTGCAATCCTTCGATGATATTCTAAGTGAAAACCATTTATTTGTGCAACAGCTACATGTGCTTATTGAATAATTTCACAAAACGCACGTAACGTATCTGTTTTAAAAAGTGTCAGTTCACTGTTTAAATCTTCATTTCTTAAAAATATACTGCTTTCTCTGTACAATTCTTTACCAGCAATGCCATCTTACTTTATCCAATTAAGTCAAAATGCCCATGAAATGATGAAAAATACGTGTTTATCCATCTAATATTTTGACATGTTAGCAGCGTAACGTATCTGTTGCCAAAATCGCCGACAAAGTCTCACTCAATGAACAGGACGTAAAATCCGAGTTTCTATCAATTAATTGCTGATATTTATTTAGGTACACCCTTTTTACACCATATGAAACATAACTTTAAGAATTCTGCACATTATAACACATAACAATTTAGTGTAGTTGCCAATGACATTGTATCGCCGACAAGCATTTTTGACAGAATTCGGGCTCCATATAGCATTTATGACGCTCAAAATGTTTGCAAAAGACTAAAATCTGTTTTAAATCTAACAGTTCTTATGCTTATGTGTAATATCTAGCATTGAGCAAGTACTAATTTATTCATTTTACAAGAAAATCAGGGCGCCGACAGCATTTTTTCCGTTTTGTTCATCTATCTGTAGAATGAACGATTTACGCTATTTGATATTTTTCCAATACAGTACAATTAGTAGACTAAGTGAACTGGATCTGCTTAAATTAGTTACACTGTACTCAAACAACATCTTACTTACACAGTCTATAACTCCAGCTATGGTACGTATTCTTCACGCAACTGTGTACGCCTGTAATAAACAGTCAGTCGGATTTAAGCCGAGCATAGCCGTGCTGTAATCTATAAATAATAAAGTATGAACTAGTAGTGTTGCAAAAGAAAAATTGCTATTCCTGTTTATTAGCATGATTGAACTGTTGCTATTAAGAGTATGTACGCCGATGGCATATAATTTAACCGTTTAACTAATCTACATCATTGCGAACATATCTCTAAACATATTGCATACAATTGTAATTTATTTAGTATTTAGCAAAAAAGATAGTTTGTTTATATAAAAACATTTCAGTTGTAATAAAATATCACGACTGTCGATTATGTTAAATAATTATTCAATCATTATCATTCTAAAGTCGGCGTCCGCGTATGACGTCCGTCTTGGCGAGCGACGTCCAAAATTCAACCCTCATCTAATGCATTTCTGGCCTCTGCTTGATATAATAAAGTTTATTTTCCGCCACAAAACATTGTGTACTAACGATTTGTAAGTATACTTCTGCCAGACTTCCCTTTCGATGCCCATTTCATCATTTTAAATGGTTGTTTAGTCTTTTCTCCTAGTTTGTGATAAAACTGTATATATTCAAACTGTGATTTTTTGCCGAAATATAACTAGGTGTTTGAGACGGTACTGTTACGTTTCACGTCATATATTTAAAACAGACACACTAACATCAAAACCGTTTTAGTCCGCCGTTATTCAATGTTTTGACGACATGTCCATTTAATTTGACAAATGTTGGAGGAATATTTAATAAAATATTAGTCATATGCTTTCCCTTATCAAACGGCGAAAACTGACGACGTTTTGATATGCGGCGACATAGCGATACACCTTAACGTTCTATTAATAAATCGCTACTAATAGTAGAAAATTATATTTCACAGGTACAAATCGGCATTAAATGCACCTAAACGAATATGATATTTTTATGGTTAAAACACGTAAACTTTACAAATTATAGAATTTGTCTCATTTCTTTTTGACCACCCCACGTATATAGTAATGACGGGATAATGGGGAATTTCAAAACTCTGTATTTTGTGATATAATGTCTATGGCCAATGGTTTGACTTCATCACTGCCTCCTTTTAATGTCATTACTCCACCCAGACATGTGAATGTTTCTAATCCTTCTGTGTTTGCGTCGTCTATTTTGATTGGTGTTTCGGTTCTAGCGTTCAGTCTCATCACTTTTGCTTTTCTTGTGTTTTAAGCCCGATTCTGCTCGCGCTTTCATTCAGCTTATTAGTTTTTTGTTGCATGTTTTGGAATGTTGATGAAAGTAGAGCTAAGTCATCAGTAAAGTCAAGGTCTTCTAGTTTTGTTCTGTAATACCATCGTATACCTGTTGGATCGCTGTCTGTAGTTATTTTCATGATAAAGTCTATTGTCAATAAGAAGAGAAAGCCTGACTTTGTGCATCCTTATTTGACTCCAGTTCTAACTCTAAACCATTCTGATTCTGTTCCTTCATCAAATACTGCACATTCAAATGAATCATACAGAAGCTTGATTAGTCTTACCATTACTTGACGTCAATGTTAGCATCCTAAACCGCGTAAACGCACAATATTAATATCTAATATAGCTTGTTGATCGGAAAGAGGGAAAGAGAAAATGTAAGGTTATATGGGCGTCATGTCATATTCTAAAGCAAAACATTGAAATTGCAGACTATGTGCAATTGTTCCGTTACCAAATGCGATTAATATTACTATGCTTCTGCTGAAATGCTTGATTAATGGGATAATGGTTCATAAAAAGATTGAACACACCCAGCCGTTTCAATATTAATACACGTTTCACATCATAACATACGTCACTCAGCCGGTTAATATTGTGCAATGACCAATACCACTTAAGAGTAGAATTGTACTGTATGTAAATATTATCTTTAATTCCTGATATTTATTAAAAGACAAGTAAATCTTATTGAGCATTCATACTACACGAATAGCATGCTCGTTCATCTTCAAACGTCAGTCAATATGGGATAAATGCTACAAAACACGGTTTGTATTTTACAATGATTCATAAAAATAATAGCATCAGCACTCTAGAGGTTTAAAGCAATTTTGTTCGGCAATTTGGTAAGGATGATAAATTGATAGAAATGAATTACATACGAGTATTTACTGGCTTTGAAATTACATTTATACGGCCTGCTCAAATGACAAACTTACTGCTTGAAAGAATGGTTAAGCATGTCTGGTAGGCAAACGTCTGGAACTTCATGAAAATTGTAAAGTTATTTCTTGGAAACAATGAACGTAGATAATTGTGTATTATAAGTTGGTTTCATGTCATTCGTCTGTACAGTTTTATGATTTGTTGGACTGTTAATGGCCGGTAGGTATGCGTGTCTGGTAGGTATACCTCTAATGACTTAAAGAACATTTTCAATTTAGTTTTCAAGTCAGTTTCAGAAGGAAACAGAATCAGTGTGTTGGTTAAATTGTGGAAGGGTTTATGGTTGATATAATAACCAGACAGTCTGTTAATCCATTTTAATAATGTGCGAACGGTGCTAACATCCCGCTATTTACTTTACTAACTCACTGAAGCCTCTTCGCACTGATTTGCTTCTGTCCTTCGACCATGTCTGCACTTGTACCCAGGACCAATACTCTACAGATATTCTCCAAAAAGATAATAGTAAGTCGGACAGGGAAGACATCACTCAGCTTAACTCGCCGAGCACAGAAAACGCAACAAGCATCGCATACCACAATCATAAGGCACAATGGCCAACACCTATCCGAACAAGAAAATGAACTGCCCAAGTCCTAGCTATCAAAAAGCTAAATGAACTAGTTTCAGCCGTCAAAAAGCTGAATGCTTAAGCTGGACCTAGTTTCCTTGTGTCTTCCTCTTCTGGTTCTTTCTACTAGGGTTCACCGCATAGCAACTCGCTATTTATCAGTTAGAATAAGTGATGACACAACTAAACGAGACAATGAACGTAACCGCCGAAAGCTTAAGTTTCAGATGTCAAACATCCAGTCCCAGTTATCAAACAGCTTAAAGACATAGTTTAAATACATTGCATTAATTTGGTAAAAATCAGAGTTTGTCTTCTTTAACATTGTAACAACAAAGAGACAAATAAGTTAGCATTTGTAACTGAATCAACATAAGGTATGTAAATGTAGTTCTTAAGAATACAGCTAGATGTTCAACTCAGAACCATTGCATCTTGCTCTCTTTAAATGAATGCATAATATTTTACTAAATCCTGGAAAAAGATATTATTAAGTCGGACAGAAAAGGCAGCTTTCAACTTAACCAGCCGAGCTCAGAGAACATAAAAGTATACAATGCACAATGCCTAACACATAACCGAACGAGAAAGTGAACTGTCCAAGTCCAAGCTTTCAAAAAGACGAGCTGAATGCCCAAAGTGAATGACCTAGTTACAACAGTAAAAAGGCTGAAGTCCTAAAAAGTAAAAGAATAACCTGTAATGAAAAGCCGATACCATGGTTTTAGCGCAATGACCTAGTTTTAGCAATATAAAGCTGAAATCCCCAACCGAATGACCTAATTTCAACAATTAAAATGCCAACAAGTTTCAACAAGCTTAAGGATGTTGGAGCAATTGGGATCCCTCATTAAGATTTTGTCGGGAAGTATAGAAATATATTCTGACGCAAAATATAATGAAAAAACACGAGGTCATGAAACTCGTTTGAAGTGTCTATGAATTTTTTTATAATAAAAATAAAATAAAAAATATACCAGATTTATATAGCGCCCTTTTCATGCAAACGCAAACACAATAATAACATTGAAATTGGTAAATTGGTGGTGGTGTTCAATTTGACATTTTTATTTGATATCTTTGATCTGAATAATAAAACATTTTTCAATATAGTTTAGGTACACATCGTTATACATGGTAAAGATACCAGAAATGGTATATTTAATTTTTGTCTTATATAATATTATATAGCTCTTTTACCCAATCCACTTCATATTTAATGCAGCGAAATCGCACCCGGTAAAATCCTTATAACTTTTCCCCACATTTCACTTTTTTAGATATTTTGTAAAATAAGCCTTGCGGTATAGATCTTCAAGATTAAGTATTTAAAAACATATGTCACCGAGGTATCTTTTTCGCTAAGTTTGTTTTTATTTTTGTTGAATGTCGCTAAAATGCAGAGAAATCAATGTAAACGTTTAAAATAAAAAAAATTGATCATGTAAATATCGCCAAAACACATAAACAAACATTACCAAACTAACGTGGCTCTCCAAAAAGTCATTTGGCGTAAATAACACTATTTTTATTTTTTACCCCACCCACCTATTTTTTGAAATGTGATATTTTTTTAGGAATGTCAACCGTCATTTCGATTAGAATTTTTTATTTGTTTTGCATAATAATTTGATTTAATTTAGATTATTTTAACATATGTTTACATTTATAAGGCGCATAACGAACTTGACAAATGACGCATGCACACTACACCGTTCCATCATCTTTAATGCCCAATGACCGAACAGATCACTAACCTCAAAAACAAACTGATCATCTAATCACACTCGATAAATCAGTAGATGGGCATAGGATGTCACATGATATCTTTAGGTGTTGCATATCGAAACCACAAACTTTGGTGCTGGTAAAATCCTTTGTTTATAACAAAACATGTCATAATTTTTTTTTACTCAAACCTATAGGTAATTGATATCATTGAATATGTGCCAAGGGAAAATCGTACAATTGATATATTAATACCGGACCTAGTGATACTGATTTCACATTCGACCTTACACAAATGATTACACATAAGTTGTAGCTATTGTAAACGTGCGTCTGCTGCCACACCCTATCAATCAGGTGATGATATACACTTGCATCAATAATATCATTTTGTCAAGTTTGTCTGCATATCGTAATGTAACAGACTAAAGACGTGTTTGAAGCAGTGTTTCTGTGCATAACTTGAACTTATAATGCCACAATCATTTAGTACTATGTAATAATGCAAATTGCGTCAGTGATATACGAGACGTACCTTAATTATTGAATAAATCAGTATCACACATGCTAATGCCACACAATATTTGCCTGACTCAATACTGATACTGACTTCTGTCTGACCCAGTTGGCCTATATACTGTAAAATCATTTATACTCGTGGGTGATTTAATTTCGTGCGTTTCGTGGTTTTGTGGTTGACAATCCAGCATTCTGAGAGCTGAGCTAGCCGTGCTGCGCTACAATAACTTGATGACAATCCAGCATTTTGACAGCTGTGTTAGCCGTGCTACGCTATAATCACTTGATGACAATCCAGCATTTTGACAGCTGTGTTAGCCGTGCTACGCTACAATCACTTGATGACAATCCAGCATTTTGACAGCTGTGTTAGCCGTGCTACGCTACAATCACTTCTTACTATTGTTCACTTTTAGTGAATACTAATATACTAAATTAGTAAAATTATAAGGAATGAATATATCACATAGTTGCTTTATTACACAAATGTATGTACATAGTTGCAGTATAAATCGAATGTCATAACAAAATGAAAATCGAAAGAGGCCAAACTGTGATTTATAGAAATATATTGTTGCCTGTTAACAAAAGTTCGTATATGTCTTGCTGTATGACATCGAATATCATGTGTTTTGTAATATTTACGTAATATGTTATGAGTCTTATTTCTGTAAAATACTTTTCGATTGCATAATAGTTGAGAGTCGACAAACAATGGCTTGTACCTGTACATAATGTAATTTATCTGATGAATACTGAATTCTAGCTATGGTTCGTTCATCACAATGGTAATATGTACATAATAAGCATAAATATACGTGGGGTGTCCCAGAATAGCGTATAATTCTTGCTTTATTTTGTCCAGCATAATAGCACAGCTTTGAAACTTTGCATGTGCATTTCTTCGACTATTTTACATATGTTTGGGGAATTTATTTGATATCAGCATACGTTGCATATGATAAATAGAAGAATTTGTAACCCATGGTAACGGTATGTGCGTCAGCAGAAAAAAATATGCATTTCAGAAATGAATTGAAATATTTAATGTTAATAATACTGAAGTACTTTTTGCCACATCCAGACAAAAAATATATTAGCGTAATGGGCATGTTTTGCCTAGTTTCTGTGTAACATTTCATGGTAAAGGCGTCGTGTATGGCGGGTTTATGACATAATATAAAAACGTTGTTATGATCAGAGTATAAATAATTACGACGTCAGACGACGTTATCGCGCAATCGTCGTTTTCTAAGCATTGTGCTATACCCTGAGTAGCAAAGTATAACACAAGAACAGACTATTTTTAGTTGGAATCAACTGCACAATACAGCAGCGTATTTAGGCAGCTGTTTTACTGGACACAGTCGTTTTGTTTGGCCAAGGAGTACAGGGGATCGAAGTATAGCAGACCGACCGAGCTGAGCAAAACCTTACGTCAGATTGTTTCCGACACTATCTGCACAAATCGTCAACTCAAGTTGTCCATTTCAAAAAGCAATTAATTAAATATTGATAGTATGTAAAGAAATAAATTCTAAAATGGTTAATTGCAACATCGGCATATAATACTCAAAGTGAGTATCTCACGAAGAGAAGTACTTTGGAGAGCTGTGATAGGACGACGTCGTAAGCCACTGTTGACTTTGACGTTCTGTGAAGCAACCGACTTCACCTGTCGTTCGTAAAATGTTCACCATTTGTGGTTTTTAGATGATATGTGATGAAATTTTGCTAGTTTGTCAAGAAATAAATTCTCTAAAGGTTTATTATTACTTCAACACACAATATTTGATAGTTCTCATGATATAACGTGATTATACGCTTTTCTGGGACACCCCACGTACATAAAGGTAACAACAAAATATATTCGTTTACGGGAAATGCGGAATAGAATATAATGACAGCGAGACATGTATCGCATTTGTATTAGTTTACAAAATACTGTGCACCCTCTTCTGAGAGCCTCCCTCCCTTCAGCATATCATTATCATTGTGTTTCAGTTGTAACATTTACTACCAATGTCACCTCTCCAGAGCAACAAACTGTCAAACAACTAAACTTTGTCTTTTCCAAAGGCTGTTGCAGAGAAAATATAAGAGCGGGTTGAATTGAATATATGACAGTAGACCGTGCAGGGCATTGGTTGACCAGCTATAGACTGTAGTTGTATGCTTGCTCTCACGTGCAGTTTTATGCAATGCTTTTGCAAGTGTTTTATTAAATACACAATGTACTTTCACGTGGCCCTAAAACGGCCTTATAATTGCACACCACCACAACTATTTTCCTAACTACAAACATGTACTAGTAACACTTAAGAATGGCAACTGTTATTATCAAAAGCTGTTAACAAGAATCGAGAATGTTGTTCCAGGAAATTGTGTTTCCTGTGAGTAAAATGAGTAAACCATTTCTATAACCAATCCACAAATACGAACAAATCATCTGACGATACGATCTCATATAATGTTATTTACACATTAGTACATCATTACAAACTCTAAGGTATTTGAATAGATAATCAAAGTGCACTTGATAGAAACAGAAATAAAAGTGGCTCGACAACAAAAATAATCTCTGTTTATAATTTAATAATAAAATTCTAAATACGGATAAATTTCAATTTTTGATTTTCGCCCTAAAATCCACGATGGCACAACTCCCATGCACACAATCCCAGAATTCCACAAAATGCAATACACACATACATGTACATGAAATTTAAAAAACGCATGTTCTGTATGTTTTATGTAAATCAATAACAGAAATAATACACTTGACCAATGTTCTAACTACACTTAATTTAAATTTGAATATCCCTGGAACCGTTGCATTGAACCACATGTTTTTTGTAAAAGGGTCCTAATCGATATCGTCACGATATTATGATGATTCGATGGATTAGTGTGCACCGAGGCATGGCGGTACAATATCCTCTTTTGTACGCGTGCTATGAAATTTTGGCGGGAATTCGATTCCACGTTGTAAATCGCTTTATAGTCGATCGTCCTATCAGAAACACATCACATGGCTAGTTGCCATTTGAAGAAAGGATCAAGGTTACGAGTCGTTGGTGTAGTGGTTTGAGCTAACAGAGGATAAAACACTTTTGACAAATGTTTTACTTTTGGTTTCAGTCCCTACACTTAAAACGACATTATATTTGTGTTTTCATGTTGATATAATAACATAAATAATAAATAATGAACTGGTTATGTTTCAGGTGGAATTTTACATCCATGTTCTAAAACCAACAATAACTAGATTATCATTAGCCAGTATATACCCCGTCAACGCGAACAACTGCCTTAATAATTATAATAATAATAATAACGTCTTTATTTTCTGTGGATAACATAATTGGCAAACCAATTGTCATTATGGTCCTTAACTATCCAAATATCTGGTCCTTTCTTCAAATGGCATACGAACATTAATTTGTTTGTCTAAAAGGACTTACGACTAAAAAGCGATCTACAACGTGGAATAGGTTTCCCGTCAACATCAACATTCGATATCACGTGCACAAAAATCGATATTGTATATCGTTATGCCTCGGTGCTCAATATTCCAAAGACTGTGTTGCAAAAACATGCTACTAACAATTTATACTTGTTTTCCAAAAAAAAGAGTGAATTTATACAACGGTTCCAGAGATATTAAATTTTCTAGTCGGATTAGTTAGAACATTGGTTAAGTGTAGAATGTATACAATAGCTTTAACTGCAGTTATGCGTAAAAGAATTTTAGCACTTTACAAAAAATACCAATATTCAACTGCTTTTGTCAGGTATAATCGTAATTGAATGATGTAATCTCTTTCTTATTTCAGTACTCTCTACTAAATGTACAAATCAATGAGTCAATTGCACAGGTCACTATGTCCAATAGTATGATTAACAAAGTCATAATTAGTGATCCGAACGATAATGAACATTGCATACTTCTAATAGGACATCGTCTAACTGTGACGATAGATCAAATCATAGATTGTAGGCACACTATTATACTTCAGTGGAGCTTCAGTTATATTTTTAGTTATTGACATGCTCTGATAACGCCTCACCAGGTCTTCGGCACCTTTATGCACACCAAGACAAACTTCATTAAGATCAAGGTGATCTGTGTTGATGTACAGACATATCTTCCGCTCACTATGCTGCGTTGAAACCTTACTTATGCTAATTTCCAGATACGTATTCGCTTTCATTACCGATCTGGTCTTTTTGATATTATATTCATTTGTGATTGTTTTCATTGACGAATTAGACCTGTATTCCACATACACGAATCTTTACTTTTATGGTTCATGTTATTCAATTGCTGTTAATTGACAAATTGGACCTAATATTTCACATACACATAGCTCAACCTTCGTGTTTCAAACTTCTCTAGAGTCAATTGACGTCGCTAATCTCCACTGATTGTCTTATTTCCTATGTATAGAACAAGTAATGGTTATACTATAAATGAAAGTTTTATTTCCGAAGTTGTCGAACCACAACATAAAATTATATGTTCTACGTCCTTTATTTGAAATAAAATATTGTCACATAGCTACAGGGAGATTAAACAAACCAAGCGTAAATGGAAATCTGTTCACCGTCTTGGTTGTATATTAAATAATGTCGGCAATATACTCCCGATGGTGATTCCATCATTGCCATTATAAATTAATGAGTTCGTGAGCTAAAAGCTTAGGTCTGCACAACCAAGTTCCAGTTTCATAAAAGTATTCAGTCAGGACGTATGATATGTGGTCGGATTAGCTGCCTTAAGGATCGTGCATACCATCTGTGATATAATAGAGGATGATTGACAGCAGTGTGGTCCATGCTGTGGCGGATTCCTGAAAAATAAAATAATGAATCTGCCAGTCTACGTTGTATAATTGGAATATAGTGAAAGTCGTTTTGGCGATATTTTGGTCAGAAATAATTTAACCCATATGGAAACAATTTCGGAAGTATAATAATAATTATGTCAGTCTGGGTTATAACCATAAGGACAATGTAATAATAGGATGGTAGTAAATAAATTGTTGGCGATTTTATGGTCAGACATCTACATCCCAGATGGAGGCAATTTCGGAATTATCCGAGGCTATAGATAAATATTGTAAGAAATGACCAAAGAAAGAATTACGTTAGTATACAGGCAACTAAATACTGGCCTAACAGCGCAATTCCACGCATACCATTAGGAAATAACAACATACTAAACATTAAGTTATGAGAATGTACTAGGGTAATGTATAATTATGTAAAAGGGGAAATAGTGTAATACGTCATTCCATTACAGATACTTTCACAAAAAAAGAAATTATGACGAGTTTAGGTTTACCAAATTGTATACCGGAGAGACACAACTTTTGGAGTATTGGTGGAATTTGGAAAATATGACCAAGGCAGGCCAAAGCTCAAACATACATGTTTCATAATATCTGACCCTATTACATTTGTACAACCGAATACAATGTGAACATCCTTAATCGCATCTGATGTTTTCAAATATCAATGGAAAGCTAACATTTTGAAGTTTTATTACATTTATAACATGACCATGTTACTTTCAATGCAGGACAGGGATTTAGGTTCTTGAAAAACGTCATTTTTGCGATAAATATAAAACTGTTGTCCAAATTGAATTTGTTCCAGAGTTCAAATTTTAGCTTGTAAAGTATTGCACAGTGTAACCAGGTTAATAGTGTTATTAAACAACATATTATATCAAGTCAAGTTTCTATGTATGCAACAATCTAAAATATGTTAAATGTTACTGTTGCTTTGGTTACCAGTTGCTAGGTAACAAAAGAACCTAACACAAAAGTTACATTCTCGTTTGTACCCTTGTAAACTAGAAGACTGGTGTTTGATTATTTTTCTTTCTACAATATAAATTATTGTTTTAATTTCACCGTTTTTGAAGTATATATTCTACAATGAACATAATATGCAATATATGAGTTTAAAACGATAATTTACAAATTATAATAATAATCGGAACACTGTCACATGTTTGCTTGGTTAGAAGCTAAACAGTACTTTTGTGATAGGTTCTTTCGTCGCCTAGCAACTGGTAACCAAAGCAATTGTAATACTCATAAGTTTCATTGTTATCACAAATTGGTGAAACTCTATCAAATCAATATATAATTGTGCTTATAAACATTGTAAAAATACTTATATCATGCCATACTTTACAAGCTATTTAATTTTACCCAGGAAACAAATTCAATTTGGACATCAATTTGACATTTATCGAAAAATGACGTTTCGCAAGAATCTAAATTCCTCGGTTGCATACATAGTAACCTTGTCATGTTATATATTGAATATAACTCCCAAATGTTAGCTTTCGATTCGTATATGAAAACATCATATGAGATCAAGCATTTTCTCATGGCATTTCGACGTAATGGGGTCAAATATTATGAAACACCCTGTATATTGTCCTGTTCTTGAAATAAATTATCATATAAAAATAGATTGTTAAAAATGCAAAAGTAATTGATAATTTTTTATAAACATGCATTTAAATTATTCGGTTTTATCAACGACATAATATATGTTGTACACGAGATGGTAAGTGTTTTATATACGTTAAAAATTAAGTCAATTATCCTTAAACTATACAATAACTCCGTCTGACAACACCTTATTTAATGCCTAACATTATACCATCTCATAAAGTATTTAGTCTAAACTTTTGTATAAATTACATAAATATATAACAAAACTACGATAAGGCGTCTCTAGGTAACCATGCATTTTAATTGATTCTTTACAAAGACGTACTCGTGCACGTGTAAAAATGCCGAGCATTGCATTTATTTTACAGTCAGCTTTCTGCTGAAATACAACAGGCATATGTGTGCCTCCATCCGTATTTGAACCCAGCTCGCCAGATTAGACGGCAAGTGCGCTAACCATTGAGCTACGGAAGCACACCGCTGTGGATATATTTTTTTGATAGCCTGTCACCATTATGACTAAGTTCTTCTGTGGCATTAGCTGTGTCATGTCCTATATAAGCGGCAATATTTTCAATCACATACAAATACAAAGTTCTGGTCTGGGGTGATATTCAATATTGATCTTATTTATTTTGGAGAATAAGGATGCCAATAGTTTAAAATGGTGTAATCTGGTTGGTTCGCCTTAGAATATAGTCAAGTAAGATCAATATTGAATAAACCCCAGGTCCATAAATAATTCCAAGAAACCTGGTCTGTAAATTTTCAGAATCATGTAACGGAAAAAAGGTACCAGTTTACGCAATAGAGAATCCAAAAAAGAGATTTGAATATTTACCTCGACATATTCTGCGGGAACACCATAGTGATTGTGATGCTGCCCTTCTTTCCTAAGTATGTTACGCTTGCTGTTTGGCTAATCTAGCCTAGTGATACAATTATCTCTTGTCGCCATGACCCTAAGTGCGTGCTGCCTGAGTTAACATGTTTGATGTAAATCTGACAATTCTCGTCCATTGAATGAAGAGAAAATGTGGATCAATTATGGACGGCTTTCAAACATGCTGAAACGAATAAAAGTAAAAGTATATTGATAACTGAATGATTATCATCAATACATGCATTTATTAGTAACGAGCTCATCGATGGCTAGGTACCCCGGTCTTAAATGTCAATTAAGATAATTTATGTTCGAACATTTAGTGCATGCATTTTTGTACACGTGTAGTACATTATACATGTGTCAATGGTTCGCAAATACATACACACATGACTTAATTTGTCTGTTCGGTTATAACTGTTGCAGTGCATAGTTTATTCACTCAAATTACTATTATGTAACTATTTTCCTTACGTATTAAATTGAATATAACATATGTAACTTTATGAACTGGATTGTGTTTCTTTCAACATTTCAACAAATACGATATGCATTTGCCATTATTTGGATGAGTTCATAGCTTGAAAACTATACCGGACGAACTGACAGGCGAGTACAATGTGACTTACCTAGCTAGGTTAATTTTGTAATCCAAAAGAGTAGTGATTTATATCTGATTTCAAGTAATAAAAACCTAATTCATTTTAAAGCGGAATAACTAGCAATGATATAAAGAAAGTGTATGCATATAGAAACAAACTAATCAGTCCAATACAGGCCCTCAAAGTTTCACAGCTGTAAATCTACGGGCTTGCAACAATGATTACCACATAAAGGAACAAGCAAACATAAAGGGTCAGAGAATCCATGACTCCACGCTAGCGTTATACATATGAACCGCGGATGTATATCATTGATAAAACCCTATTCTAATAAACGATTTCACCAGACAGCTAACATGAAACTGTATTTGATTACCATGTGGTTATACATTAATAATGATAAACACCAACATAAACATATTATCATCACCTCACACTTCTGACAGGTTATATCACTTATGCAGGTGTATATCAGATACAAAACAATTTAGTTTCAATTTTAATTATCTTCGCTAGCAATTCTTTAGGGTTCATTTCTCTAAATAATATTTGAGTGATATTAATCAAGTTAATTTGGTACGCATTAAAAGTAAAATGATTTTAACAAATCTTACAGTGAATGCGGCTCTTAACGGATACGGTAGAGGACGAAAGTCACATAAATGTACAAACGAAAAAGAAAAATCACAGATATCAGAAGTACAAATGATAGAGATTTACTACATATCGAGTATCGAGTTTCGAGTTGAATTTTTAAAGTTTCGAGTTGAATTTATGGAGTTTCGAGTTGTAATTTTCGAGTTTCAAGTAGAATTAATCGAGTTTCGAGTTTAAATTATCGAGTTTCGAGTTGAATTTATCGAGTTTCGAGTTAAAATTATCGAGTTTTGAGTTGAATTTATCGAGTTTCGAGCTGAAATCATTGAGTTTCAAGTAGAATTAATCGAGTTTCGAGTTGAAATTTTCGAGTTTCAAGTTGGAATAATCGAGTTTCGAGTTGTATTTATCGAGTTTCGAGTTAAAATTATCGAGTTTCGAGTTACAATTTTGTAGGTGACAAAATATGATATGTTTTTTATCCCATTTTGGGCCCCTATTTTGGCAACACTGAATGGAACCAAACAAAAGTTCTGCTTAGTCGTAAAGGTACTTTGGTAACCATGTTTCAACCTGTTAGAGCATCTAAGCATTTTCATTTTGCTGACTCCCACTGAAGAAAATTAAAATATGCAAAAATAACCCATAATTTTCTGTCAGATACTGCTTCTATACCAGTAATATATTTCTTGAAATTGAAGGAATATTGTGTGCTGAATGGGGTGGGGGGAATGGGTAAAATATGGAAAAGTGCCCAAAAGTTAATGACATCAACTGTCCTCAGCTGACCGCAGACGGAACTCAGTTGACCACTTAATTTCATTTTGTTTAAAAATCCTACCTTTCTTGTTTGGCTTTAGCAATATCTTTGATATTTTCCAGACACACCAGCTTTACACTATTATGTGTCCTTAGGCAAGACACTTCACTTTATATAGCCCCTCTCTCTACGAAGTTGATTCCATCTGGAATGAGTCTCGAGAGCGATTAATCTAAGTTGTAAGAACTTGTTTTGCAATTGAAAATAAATAAATAAGTATTAACTACATGTATAAGAAAATAAAATATATCATAAAAAATAAAGTGATAACCAACAACCCACACATCATAACTTAAAACGCATATTGACCAAGTTTGCAACCTGCAATAGTAACCAACAAAATGCAATTTATGAGTGCTGCAAACTGCGCATTGTAACTGCGATAACTACTACTCGAAACTCGAAAACTTCAACTCGATATTTTCAACTCGAAACTCGATATTTACAACTCGAAACGCGATAATTTCAACTCGAAACTCGATATTTTCTACTGATTATTTTCAACTCGAAACTCGATAAATTCAACTCGAAACTTGATATTTTCGACTCGAAACTCGAGAATTTCAACTCGAAACTCGATATTTTCAACTCGAAACTCGATAAATTCAACTCGAAACTCGATATTTTCAACTCGATACTCGATGTTTAGAAATCCTCCAAATGATAAGGCGGTAACGAGAATAAAGCGTGTTTGTTGAAGTTGAATAATGCTTTCTGGACGATCAGGTCAAGTGGCGGTCATACATATACTAAGTATAGCGGAAAACAACGTTCGATATCAAATGACACTAAAATAAACAAAGGGTTATTGTACAACCAGAAAACAACCAGAAAACAACACACGCCAATTTTTCAGACAAAATATTTGTGATATATAACGAATCAAATGACTCATTTATTTGTTTATTCGCAATATTCCCAAACAAAGCTCATTTCTACTATAAAAATGTTATTGGGGAGGATACGTAAGGGAAACTTATTGACATTTTGTGGTAGTTTCTGCCATAAATAAACTTTGATTAGTTCTGCTCAACCCTCTGTCTTTTTTCCAATTTGTCATCATACAAGTTGAGACCGGTACACGTACAACTAAAATAATATGTAATCTTCACAGAGAGAGAATCGAAATAAACTCGGTTGTGGGAAACATTCCAGTTAATTAACCCGATTTTCCAATTCAAAATCCGAGTGGAAATACGCAAATAGTACTGTAACAATACATCGATCAGTTTCAGAAGCTAATACATTTTTGTACTGTAAAACTGGTAAAAGTAGAAGCATATTGAATTCGTTCATATTATACAAACATACAACTCTACTCATAAATACATGTAACATTTCCACTCGCCAAATGTGTGAAATTTAGAATTTGCTATTTTATCCCGCGAAAATATCCGCTTATACAGAAGTCATCCTCCTACATCAGTGGTTAGTCAAGTTCCCAGACTACCCCCTGATTCAATTGCCGTCTTTCCGAGCACAAACCTAAAAATAGCTCATTTCGTTGATATCTGGAGATTCCGTCTATCGTCCAATCAGAACGCTCGTTACGCTACGCGGGGAATTTTATAAACAAACTCACGAGAAAATGTAAACATGGGTCGAGATATTCGATTTAAATATTTACACACTTAATTGGATAAAGTTTATCTTTAATTAAATATAATTAATAAAGCAGTCGTTAATAATTACTCATGATAATAAATAATATGAAATCAGTCCAAGGTCTTTGACGATGAGTGCTCATGGACGTGAAGGCGTGATTCGAAATAGATATATGGCTCTTTCAGAAATACAAACGGATATTAGATCTAATTGTATGATACAAGTGAAACTGAGACTGTGTGTCCGTGAACGCATCGAACGGAAGTAAAAACATTTGTAAACAATCGTCAGTTTTGCCGACAGGTGCGCTCGAAAGTTATTCGCCCTCGAAGAAAATCAGGACCTGTCCAGCTGATTCTGATGTTAAGGTTATAAATAAATAAATCATTTTCTTGTTTTATTGTTCTGGACCATACCTTATACATGTTATCGATACAAAACTTTGCAAATATTTTTTCGTCGATTAATTTTCCGAACGATAAATTTAAATATTGTGTTTGTTAAATTTTGATTGGACTATGACAGGGAAACACCCGTCACGAATATTTGTAATTGCTATAAATAAAAATGAACGAAATGGATTTGATTGGTTGATTTTTGGTTCAATTAGCTGGAAATACGGGGTTTTGAACCAAAGTGAGATATCACAGGTGAAGAATACTCTGGTAAACGAGAATGACAGAAGCTTCCTCATATTTGCAATTAGGAAGACGTTAATCATCAACCTTGCAGGCTTGCAATCCTCAAACTATAAGATATAAATAAGAAGCAACGGAATGGGGAAGATGCTTCACTCGTACATGCGACGTATAACATTGGGAATATGAGGTTCATGTACTTGTACTGAGAGCGATAATTATGAGCTGTCGAAGCTGTACAAGTCAAATAATTTCCTGTGGGCAGATAATTTTGTTGTATTGTTTAGGGTGTGATTTTTGCAGTTTGGATGTTAATCGCATTTATTCCGTTGTATGTTTAATATGTCCAAATAATTCAAATACATGTGATATCGGACAATACCGATTAATCTAACATAACCATAATGAGATATAAATCGTATTCAGTTTAAACAAACACATATCCTCTAAATTCCACATAATTGGACCATGCTATTGTTAAACCCCAGGCATTTATACAAAAGGAAGAGGGAGGAGCCTAATATCAAATGGTGGCTGATTTTTGCAACATTTTGTATTAAATTAGAATCTACATTTCATTGAAATAAAAATAATTATTGAATTTATGCTTACATTTAAAATTGCCACAGTGAGTATAAGCCATTTATATGCACTACAAAATGGTGGTTATATTTTTCATTTTTAACGTTCGATTATATCACTAGATTTATCTGAAGTAATAAATATTACAGCAATTGGGAGAAAAAAAATGAATTTGATTTAACCGTTGACACTAGTCACATGGTGTAAACAGAAATATACTACTACAAAATGTACTTGGTGTTTATACCAACAATTATTCTTTGATTCCTGATATTTATATGAAGACAAATAAATCTTATTGAACATTTATACTACACGAATAGAATGCTCGTTCATCTTTAAACGTCAGTCATATATGGGATAAATGCTACAAAACACGGTTTGTATTTTACAATGATTTGTAAAATAATAGCACCAGCATTCCAGAGGTTTAAAGCAATTTTGGTAACGCAATTTTCTAAAGTATGATAAATGGATAGAAATGGATTACATATATCTACTGACCTTAAAGGTACATTTATACGGCTTTCTCAAATGACACACTTCCTGCCTGAAAGAAAGGTTAAGCATGTCTAGCAGGCAAACGTCTGGGACTTCACGAACATTGTCAAATTATTTCTTGGAAACAATGAACGTACACGTTTGTTCTTGTGTACAGTTTTATGAATTTTCGACTTTTTATGGTAGCAATTTAGTTCCCCACAATAAATTTAAAGTCTGTGAAATATACATAATTGTTATGAAGTCGGATTGAATGAACTATGAAGTAGCCTAATAATTCAAACAGGAAGGTGTGCGTGTCTGGTAATCAAACGTCTGATGACTTCAACAACATTTTCAATTTAGTTTCAGAAGAAAACAGAATCAGTGTATTTGATATATTGTGGAAAAGTTTTTTATTTGATGATAACCAGACGATCTGTTAATCCATTGTAGAAATGTGATAACAGTGTTAACATCTCGTTATTTAACTTAAGTCGCGCTGATTTGCGAATAAGACTACCAACAGAGAATGTAGTCTGTCAGACAATATGTTAATCCATTGTAGAAATGTGATAACAGTATTAACATCTCGTTATTTAACTTATGTCGCGCTGATTTGCGAATAAGGCTACCAACAGAGAATGTTGTCTGTCCTTCGCCCATGTCGACACCTCGTCCCCAGGTCCAATACTCCATCTTCATCTCCTTCTACGATATACATTGGAACTACTTTCGAATCGGCTGTTCTTTTTTACACGTCGGGAAATTTATGAATGAAATCACGTGATATTGTATTATTGTCGTTGTAAATGTTTTTGCGTAGTTTAGACTATTTGTTAGTAAGGAATACTTAAATGATATTTAATTAAATAAATATCCATTAATGTTGAACAGATTTTCTTCTTATTTCATATTTTGATTATTGTTTGAAGTATAGTTATACTGGGGGTGATAAAGATAATCGTAACAGCCGTCAACAAGCAACCTAAGCAACATAGAACTCCCAAAAGAACACTGGCTTTTTATATAATTCCGGGTTTAAACCATATTAGAATCGAAATAAACTATGAAAACCGTTGTATACCGGCTGTTATACAACGGTTTGTCGTTCTGACGCTTGTTATTAACCACTCAGGCCTAACGGCCTTCGTTGTTAATTCCTACGCGTATACATTATGAAAAACTTTAATAAAGCATCAAGACCAGTTAGACGTCGTACATTGTGATAATACATAATATTTAGTATGTGCATAAAAAACAAAGTAAAATAAAAATGAATACAACAGATTTATGCGAACAAACGTTCAAAGGCACTTTACATTATAGTATTGTAGCCACAAGGTGCAGAAGGACAGAGTGAGAAAAGCTCCTGAAAAGAGGGAGACAATAGATACAGGCAAGTCCCGCGCTGCAGAAGTGCGCCTAGTTATTTCGAATAAACAGCCTGATTTTTTAATGCGCAGTTTCGCATTTATTTTTTAATCAAGAAGTGTGATATTGGATTGCTCTAACTATTTCATTTAATTTAAAAGACAACAAGACATCGGACAGAATATGCAGCGCTCAACTTAAACAGCCGAGCACATTTGAGAAATTTTGAGAAAACAAGAAAATAATTGTCTGAAAACTAATCTTTATTTTTTCGAAAAACAAGCCGTTTTAGCTTCAGCTTGGTCAACATGACTTGTTCCGTTTTTCATTAAATAGGCTCGTAAGAGGCACCTTGCGGTGCTGATTTCAAATATGTAGATGGGTCTTATAAGGTCGTAAATAGCACTTACGACCTTCTCATTCTAAGCCAGCGATGTGGTGGGTAAACTGTAGTAAGAAAATCGCTAGTTGTTAAACTAAAAAACATTGCATCTTGCTCTCTTTGAATGAATGCATAAACTAAATCCCGGGAGCCTTAAAAAATCAAATCACTAATCTCAAAACCAAACTGCATACCTTTATTGGATGTTGCATATCGAAACCACAAACAAATGATTCATCGGTACAAAAATGTGTCGTTTCGATAAGCAACACCATATAGGCGATTGATACCATAGAATATGTGTAAAGGGAACATAATATAATTAACATATTAATATCGGACGTAGTAATACTGATTTCACATTCTACCTTAACAGATGATTAAACCTATTGTAACTGATGTGAAAGTACATCTGCGGTCACCCCCCTATCAGTCAGAGGATGTATACATTGTACTAATGATATCATTGCGTCAATTAAGTTGTCTGAATCTCGTATGTCGTGTTTGAATCAGTGTTTCTGTGCAAAACGTGAACTTAAAATGCCGCACTCATTTAGTACTGCGTTATGATGCAAATTGCGTCAGTGATATACGAAACGTACCTAAATTATTCAATGAATCAGTATCACAAATGTTAATGACACAAATTTGCCGAACTGAATACTGATACTGACTTCTGTCTAACCCAGTTGGCCTATAAATTGTAAAATCATTAATATTCGTGGGGCGGTTAATTTCCTGCATTTCGTGGTTGAGCTATTTCGTGGTTGACCTTAACCACGAAAGTAAATCCCGAATTATACCAATATATATTCCAAGTATACAGTAGATGCCATGTTAGTTATAAGACTATGTTGTTTGGAAGTTTACTTGCATATATAAACAATGCATACTTTTTGTTACCTTTCGATTACAACAAACTAATACGTAAACGTGATATTTGATAAAAGCTTATTTTTCTTGACTATATCTACATATACTTTTATACATGTATTTTTGTACAGTGGTTTCGTTTTACTTCGTTGACACGTCCAATAACAGTTTGGTTTGATGTATATATCGCTTATGATGTATATAATCGAAGAAAATGGTTCATTATCACCATACCAGCAACGGCGTGTTCGTCCTTTTCCCTGACCGACGGTTGCCTTAACAACCAATTTGTTTACATATGCATACGCATTGAGTTTTATTTAACCCCACTGTCGACGTTTATCCTACCATTAGGCCTTTATTAGCCCGAAATCGACCCGTCGTGTAAATTTAGCTTTATTATGCCATGTTAGCTTTATTAGGTTATGTGGTCACATGACATGGGACTACTTTCGTTCTCAACTTCAACCAAGTCATTTAGTGTTGAAGGCGAATCTTACATAATTATTGGAGCGGGGTCTGATATATTTGAATCCTAAATACGTCACAGGCCTGATTTATTCTTTTTATCCTGTCACTGAATCTGTTTGGTAGGGGAACATACTCGTATTGTTACTTAAAATAACGGGAAACGACACGTACTGTGTGACGTCATTTAGGTTTTGACGTCATTACAACTTCTAATTTCTAGAATGCCATTGATAGATTTTGGAGATATTCGACGTTGAAACACAAAATGTGTTTACATGTAGTGTATGTTACGTTAAATTGTAGGTTTGTGTTTATTGATTGCATTTGAACTGAAGCGCGTTACTGAATTCTCGGTCAGATTTTCAGATTTGCCTTTTAATATGGAACTATATTTCATTTGGAGACCTTGGAATGCCGATGTTTCGATATCGTTGCGCGGGTTGCACAGGGTTTTGTGTTCGTATTTTAAAGGTGAAGAAATCATTTCTTGTGTTAGAAAAGTTTTGCAGGATAAATAGAACACTAGGATTAGTGCCTTATATTACTTGAATTTATTGGGTTCGTCTCCGAAAGGCTTATTCGGCTCGCCAAGGCTCGCCGAATAACATTTCTCCAACTCACCCAATAAATTCAAGTAATATAAAGTACTAACCTAGTATTCTCTATTTACGTGCCTTATTAATATGCATACTAATAGTATTGTGTAATAATGGAGATCATTCTTGTTTTTGTTTTTTTTAATTAGCGTAAGGTTACAGTCTAACATATCCTGACAAACCGTGAAATTCAAACTTGGTCTTCCAGATGACAACTTATTGCCAACTGAGCTAGCCGTGCTGCGCTACAATCACTTCGTACTGTTATTTACCTTTAGTGAATACTAATAAAGTATATAAACTAGGTTGAAATATAAGCGATAAATATATCACATAGTTGCTTTATTACACACATGTTTGTACATAGTATCAGTAAAAACTTCATGTCATAACAAAATCAAAAGAAGCCTAACTGATTTATATAAGATTACGGTTGTAAGAAGTCGAATAATATGTTTGTTTTAATGCTTACGTAATACGTTATGAGTCTTATTTCGGTAAAATATTATTCGATTTTATAACAGTTGACAGCTTGTACCTGCATATAATGAAATATATTTTATGAATACTGATGCTAACTATGGTTCGTTCATCACAAATGGGAATATTTACACAATCATAAATACGTGTATATGTACAAAGGTTACAATAAAACATATTCGTTTTACAGGAAATGCGAAATAGAATATAATTACATTGACCCATGTATCGCATTTGTAATTATTCACAAAATGCTGTGCACCGTCTCCAGAGAGGCGGCATCCTCCAGTCAGCATCCTCCTCTGTATAGCAACATTGTGTTTCAGATGTAACATTTACCACCAATATCAACTCTCCAGAGCAACAAACTATGTTCAAAAGATGTTGCTCTAGAGATAAGTTGCATTGTACGGTTAATGTGACAATGAAAGAGAGTGTAGAACGTAATATATGACAGGAGAGCGTGTACGGCTTTGGTTGACCAGCTATCGACTATGTTATTATGTGTGCAAGCTGTCACGTGCATTTTAAGGCAATTTTGCGAAGATTTTTACTACATAAACAATGCACTTCGATGTTACTCAACCTTTTTCTAAATAACACTTAAAAATGGCAACCGTTATTATCAAAAGTGGTTAAATCGAAACTGTTGTTCTAAGAAAGTGTGTTTCCTGTGAGTAAACAAATTTTATCATCAATCCACCCAATATAAATAATGCATATGACGATAGGATCTCATATAATGATATTTACACATTTAGTATAGCACGGAGAATTTGACACGATACATACCTTTATGCATGAATATATTACAGGGTTCTTGTGTTGAATATACAACTTTCCGTAACCAAATCGTGCAAAATCGGTCCTTTTGATTTGTGATGGTATTACAGCTCGAGTGTATTCGTGATACTCCCCGCTGATGAAAACACACAACCGGGGATATAAATATAGACAATAAATAAGCTGTGAAATTATGCTAATAGAAGTTCGAGAGTCGTGTCAAATTCTCTGGACTATATATCATTGCAAACTCTAACTTAAGGTATTCGAATAGATAATCAAATTGCACTTTATACAAACAGAAATACAAGTGACTCGACTACAAAAATAATCACGTTTAATGATGTATCAATAAAATCCGAAATACGAATCAATATCAGTTTTTGGTCCTCTTTAAAATCCACGATGGCACAACTCCTATGCACAAAATCCGAGAACTCCAAAAAATGCAATAAACACATACACATACCTGCAATAGTTTGAAAGCTATAAAACGCATGGTATGTATGTTTTATGTGTTTCCAATGACAGAAATAATAGGATAAACAATAGATTTAACTGCAGTTATACCATGCGTAAAAGTATTATAGCACTTTGCAAAACCGACCAATATTCAACGGCTTTTGTCAGGTATATAATTATATTACCATTCTCGTATAAGGTATAACTGTTCTTGTCATATTACGTCAGCACATGTGACACTTTCTTAGTCTTTGGGAAATAACGAACAAATTAATACCTCTGCTTTTTTAAAAATATTTTGTCTCATGTATAATCGTAAAGGAATGTTATCCCATTCATACTTACTGATTTCAGTGTTCTACTAAATGCACAAATCAATGAGTCAAGTGCACAGGTCATTATGTCCAATGGTATGATTAATAAAGTCATAATTAGTGTTCAGAACGATAATGATCATTGCATACATATTATAGGACATCATCTTACAGTGATGATAGATCTAATTATAGATTGTAGGCACACTATACTATACTTCAGTGGAGCTTCAGTTATATCTTCAGTTATTGATATGCTCTGTAAACGCCTCGCCAGGTCTTCTGCTGCTTTATACCCACCAAGACAACCTTCATTAAGACCACGTGATCTCTGTTGACATACAGACATATCTTTCGCTTACTATGCTGCGTTGAACCACTACTTACGAGGTATGATCTCGTATGCTAATTTTCAGATACGTATTTGCTTTCACTACTGATCTGGTTTATTGGATATTAATTCATTGGTGTTGTTTTTATTGACAAATTGGAACTACATGTATATTCACATACACGTAGCTCAACCTTCATGTGTCAAACTGTTTGTTTTCAATCTAGTTTTAGAGTCAATTGACGTCGCTACTCTCCGCTGATTGTCTTATTTCAAATGTATAGAACAAGTGTTGCGTAAACTTTAATAGGTAGTTTTGTTTCCAGAGTTTTCCAACCACAACATACGGTTACATTTTCTACGTCGTTTATTTGAAAATCTTGTCACGTAGTTGCAGGGACTTTACTAAAACCAAGCTTAGATGAAAATATTACCACCGTCTTGCTTGCGGTTAAGAATATCAGCAATATACTCCGGTGATTCCACCATAGCCGTTACAAATTCATGAGTTCGCGAGCATAAGCTTAGGTCTGCACAACAAGTTCTAGTTTCATATAAGTATTCAGTCAGGACGTTTGATATCTGGTCGTTTGAGCTGCTTAAGGATTGTGCATACCATCTTTTATATAATAAACGATGATAGACAGCAGAGTAGTCCACGCTGTAGCGGCTTCATCGCACCAGCTCTCTTCTATGTGAGGTTTGATTGCGCTGAGGAAATGTGGTAAAATATCCTGAAAAATAAAATGATAATTATGTTAATCTACGTTGCATTATTAGAATATAGTGCAAGTCATTTTTGGATATTTTATGGTCTGAAATGTCCTGTCCAAAATGGAAGCAATTTCGGAAGTATAATGACAATTATTTTAGTCTGGGCTATAACCATAAGGATAATGTAATTATGGGATGGTAGTAAATAAATTGTTGGCGATTTTATGGCCAAACATTAACATCCCAAATGGCGGCATTTCGGAACTATCGATAAGAATTGTAAAAAATGACCACATAAATGATAACGGTAGTATATAGGCAACAGACACATGCCTAATAGCGCATTCTAACGCCAACCTTAAGGAAATAACATCGTACTAAGCATTAAGTTATGAGAATGTACTGTAACGGATAATTATGTAAAAGGGGGAAATAGCGTAATACGTCATTCAATTACAGACGCTTTCACCATACATGAAATTTGATGACGAGTAAGTTCAGCGAAATGTATACCGGAGAGAAACAACTTTGTTGGAAAATATGGCCAAGGAAGGTGATGAGATACCAACATCGAACATATATTGTCCTGTTCATGAAATATTATATACAAATGAATTGTTAAAAAAGCAAATGTTATTGATAATTTATTTGTTCGGTTTTATCAACGAGAAGGAATTCACGTTGTCAGAAAAAACAAGTGTTGAACACGAGATGTCAAGTGTTTTATGTACGTTAAAACTAAGTCAATGAGCTTAAAATATACAATAGCTCCGTCAAATACCATGTGGAACGATCACAAGCTGTGTTTGCATTTAATATTAATCATATCAAATTGCATCCTATTATACTGTATATGAAAATATCGATCGAGTTACTTAGGCAAAACACTATAGTTATAGAAATCTCTCTGAAACCTTATTTAATGTATAACATTATACTATCTAATAAAATATTGAGTCTATGCTACTGCAAAAACTAAATACATAATTGGTTTTGTATAACAAAACTACGATAAGGCGTCTCTAGGATAACTATGCATTTATTATAAATAGATTCTTTATAAATGTAAACTCAGTAAAACTTATAAGTACACACGTGGTTTTTCCGTGATAACTTTTTTAATTCTTTATTATTTTTGCATGCACTTTTGTGTACATGATATTGACTACCACAGGATTCGATTTAGAAAGCTTTGACTTCAATATGAATTATGGCGTATGGTAAATTTGAATTAAAGATATATCAACACATTCAAAAAACACAAAATAATTCGATTTTTCACTCAACAATATGTTAGTTATTCACTGTAAAAAAGTATTAAGATTGTTATGGTCAAGGGGAGTGAAGCCTGTCGGAAATTGCATTTTTATGAAAAGTCGGTATTTCTAAACCGCAATTGGGCTTTGTTCTTATCATTGTTTTCTTTATTTCTGTCTCCGTGGTAAGAATATTCACTTGAAAATGAACTGCATTAGCAAAGCGGGTACATATCTGTATTAGCAACCTGACAAACGCCCGATGAACACATGGCAAAAATGTGTGATTTTAGATTATGCTGATGTCATCATTTGTTTATTCTGTTAGTGACAACTGTAGTCAGGTATTAAACATTTCAACAAGATCAAACACATATAGACCGAGCTATGGGTAAACACACACATGTATACGTTGTTTTGAGTGTACATTCATTCGTCGACCTACTCGTACACGTGTATTGTTAGCCGAGCATAGCCTTTAGTTTGCCAGTCAGTTTTCTGCTAAAATAAGGCAGGCATATGAGTGCCTTCACCCATATTTGAACCTGGGTCAGCAGATTAGACGGCAAGCGTACTAATCATTTAGCTACGGAGGCACACCATTGTGCATATATTATTTGCTAGCCTGTCACCATCATGATTAATTTCTTCTGTGTCATGTCCTATATAAGCGGCGATGTTTTCAATTACGTACAAATACTAAACAACGGGGTGGTATTCAATATCGATCTTATTTAATCGGATAATAAGGATAGCCAATCAATTCGCCTGTTATAGCACAGATAATGAATATATTACAAGGTTCTTGCGTTGAATATATAAATTTCCTCGAGCAAATCGTGCAACATCAGTCCTTTACATGTATGCCGGTATTACTCCTCGAGCGTCTTTGTGTTACTTTCCGCTTATGAAAACATACACCCCGGATTATAAATATAGACAATATATTAGTTGTTAAATTATGCTAATAGAAGTTCGAGAGTCGTGTCTAATTCTCTGGACTATACAGACCAACATTTTAATATGGTGTGATCTGATTGGTTCGCCTTGTCATAAAGTCAAGTAAGATCAATATTGAATAAACCCCAGATCCATAAATAATTCCAAGAAACCTGGTTCGGTAAATTGTCCGAATTATGTAACGGAAAACCAGGTACCAGTATAGCAAATAGAGAATCCAAAAAAGATATTTAAATATTTACCTCCACATATTCTGCAGGAACACCATAACGATTGTGATGCTGCCCTACATCCCTAAGTATGGTACGCATGCTGTTTGGCTCATCTAGCCTAGTGATACATTTATCTATTGTCGCCATGACCCTAAGTGCGTGCTGCCTGAGTAAACCTGTTTGATGTAAATCGGACAATTCTCGTCCTTTGAATGAAGAGAAAATGTGGATCAATTCTGGACGGCTTTCAAACATGCTGAAACGAATAAAAGAATATTGATAATTAAATGCTTATTTCAAGTTATTTGATTATCATCAATACATGTATCTATTAACAAAAAGCTCATCGATGGCTAGGTATTATAATGTGTTTAGGTTTCTAACGTTTCTGAACGTGTCTTAAATGTCAATTTAGATATTTCATGAGTTTTTTATGAACTGTAAATTGTGTTTCAAGAAATATGATATTATTGTTAGAAGTTCGTTAGAAACGTTAACTACCTGTGTTTCTATATATAGTTGTTTCTTCTATAAAACATGTTTTTGAATTGACAAGAAAACTGGCACATAGATACAAATATCATACAACATTAGTTATATTGTATATACTTAAGCGCATAAAAAGGCGTTTTTACATGTATGCTTTTGTAAATAAATCATAAAACTAGTACATCGAACATGGAACGCAGCACTTAGCTGAAATAACGGTAGTACAACACAAAAGACACAAGAAAATAAAAAAATACGGTGCAGGCAAATAGAACACAAGGGCAGTCTACACTAATAAACTTTCATCCTAACTCGGGAGCAAAATCCATACCAGCAAGCGGAGAAAGATCACCACACAGATGCTAAGCGCAAGTGAGTATGAAAAACAGACACTCAACGTTTCACAACTGTAATTCTGAAGGCTTGCAACAATGATTACCACATAAAGGAAAAAGCAGCAAACTTATATTATTTTTCTCTTCACCTGGCTCACGTTCCGTTTTAGTTTGACTGACTTTCGGGACGGGATGTCGTGTTTTCAGTAGGTATTGTGCTTTGTGTGTTTTTAATGTTCTCTTTGCTCGGTTGGTTAAGTTGAGTGATGCCTTCCTTGTCTGACTTAATGTAATCTTCTTTTTTGTAGAGTCAGCGATCAAAAACATGACGCCACGATATCATTATACCTAAGATTACCGGACGTTTTTTCTTTAATAAAAGCCCTATTCGAATAAACGATTTCACCAGACACCTAACATGAAACGGTAGTGGATTACCATGTGGTTATACAATAATAATGATAAACACCAACAGAAACATATTAGCATTGCCTCAAACTTCTGACAGGTTATATCGAATATGCAGTTGTTACATTGTATACCAGATATAAAACAGTTTATTTTCAATTTTAATTATCTTCGCGAACAATTCGAGAGAGTTTATTTCTGTATACAACATTTGCGTGATATTATTAAAGATTTTTAGAAACGCATTTATCATCATTAAAAGTAAAATGATAATAACAAATCTGACAGTAAATGCAGCTCTTAGCGGAAACGACAGAGATGAACACACGAAAAACAAAACGCACAAATTACAGAAGTGCAAGTGATAAGTCTGTGACGAGAAAAAAGCATGTTAGTTTAAGTTGATTAATGATGTCAGGAATGACGTATAGGTAAAATCGCGTTCATAAGTATAAAGCGGAAAACAACGTTCCATCAAATGACACTAAAACAAAAAGGGTTATTTTACAATAATTATACAACCAGAAGACAACACATGACAACTTTCCAGACAATGTATTTATGATGTATGGCGAATCAAATAACTCATTTATTTGTTCATTCGCAATAATCCCAAACAAAGCTCATTTCTACGATAATAAAAATGTTATTGGGGAGGAAACGTAAGGGAAACTTATTGACATTTTGTGGTATGGTCTGCCATAAATAAATATTGATTAGCTCTGATCAACCCTCTGTCTTTTTTCCAATTTGTCATCATACAAGTTGCGACCCGTACAACAAAAATAATATGTAATCTTCACACAGAGAGAATCGAAATAAATTCAGTAGTGGGAAACATTCCAGTTTATTAACCATTTTTCCAATTCAAAATCCGACAGGGAAATACTAAAATAGTACTGTAACAATACATCGATCAGATTCAGAATCTATTACTAGTACAATTTTTACTGGTATAAAAGTTAGCGACGTAGAACCATACTGAATTCGTTAACAAAGTTAACATACAACTCTACTCATAAATAGGAAAAATCGCTACATGTAACAATTGCGCACGCCAAATGTGTGAAATTTAGAATTCGCTAAAATTATATCCCGCGAAAAAAACCGCCTATACAGAAGTTTCCTCATATTTGCAATTAAGAAGACGTTAATCATCAACCTAACACTCCTCAAACTACAATAAGATATTCATATCACTAAGAAGTATTGAAATTGGAAGATGATTCACTCGTGCATGCAACGTCTACCATTTGGTACTAAGAGAGATTAATATTAGCTGTCGATGCTGCTGTATAACTTCTTTCTCAAATGATCTAAATATATCAGTATGAATAAGAAAAAATTCAATCCAAGGGAAAATACATGCATACATGTATAAATATAACAAAAAAAACATTGTGCATGTTTTCTATGTATTTGAAGGTCATAAAATTAAATGCGCATTTCTAAATTTGTAATGACGGAACGTTTGTTTATACGACGTCGTATCTATATCTCGCGACAAAACGTCATTCTTTTGAAATAAAATATATTAATTAGCGTATATGTTGGTGTTTTATGCTATACTAGCGTTTGTGCATCGTTTTGCATGTTATAATATCTACAGAGTCCCAATTCGAGCATTTTTGCGCTCCCCAGGTGGGCGTGGGCACTAACAGTTCCTCGGGACACAGAATATGTTAAATAGCACAAAAAGGCATGTGTCAACCCTCCATTTAACCGTCATTATATTGGCGATACTCCAATATTTATTTTCATTAAAATACTCCAATGAAAGGTTACGAAAGTGTAACACACATGTCCATATTTAGATTTTATAAATATCAATGTTTTTTCAGCTTGTAAAATTTCCCTACATGACGGGGACGTAGCTTAGTCAATAAGTGAGAAGGCATCCTAATTCTATGGAAGTACGGGGACCTGCTACAATTGAACATATTTCATTTTATACCGTCGCAGGTGCCTTCTGGACAGTTTGTGCAGGCTAAAAATCAAGAACAATTATGACTCGCTCTGGAGACATGTCGAAGACAAATGTATTCAAATGAAACAAATAATGTATAACACCACATAAAATAGGCATCGTCATGTTTGGGGTCACAGTAGAATGTAGTTGTGTTAGTAGAAGTATTTTCATAAAAACATGTTTCCTTCGCACTCTTAAACATTGGATTCACAAAGCCCAACATAAATTCTAGCTAAAAACTAAACAAGTTATTCGCATTGAATAAGTATTGATTGAATAGTATTATCTAGTTGGTAGCCAGACTAAGTGGTATAATTATTCTAATTATATGCTCGAATTCTCTAAAGGTATAGAAGATCATTAGTGTAATGGTTCGCGTGCCTGACATTAAATAATGTAACTATATACGGAGATGAACATTGATTGTTTCATACTGGTGAATTAGATCATTTGAGAGTTCGTCTGAAAACCTTTGGTTATCAAAATAGATTTATGATTGTATTAGAGAGTGTACATGTGTATTTATAGTCAGGTCTGGTCCCAAAAGATATCGGAACATTAAGTGTGTATATTTATACATGATACAATATGAGCGCTGTTTGTCGAATGATGTTGTAATTTGTGTATTCGTCATTTTATATGGTATGTAGAACATATTCATCAAACCGCACCTAAGTTATATTAAGAAACCGGTCAGACAGAGCGATGCAGTGTTGCATGATAACGATATCACCCGGATAATATAAATATGATTACAGTGAGGACAGGTTATGTACTGTCGGCTAATTAATGTAGTTGTCCTTGCACTGATTCATGCAGTATGCTGTCGGAGTACGTAGGCTTGTTCTTTGTAGTCTTTAGTTTCCTTCGTTCCTGTTCGTTTTTTGTGTTTTTACTGTGACTTGTACTTTTTATTGTGTTTTTATTTGTATGTGTATTTGTGAGTTTTTGTGTGAGTTTATGCCTTCCGTGCTTCGTTGTTTCTTTTAAGTGCTGCTTTCCTGACCGATATGTGTCTTTTTTTCCACATGTACATTATGCTGTCAAGTGCTACAGTTTAACGAGATCACGTCAATTGTGGTTTCAGGAAACCGGTTGCGGTTCATCATTCGCCTTTTAATAATAATATATTTTTATAAAATGCCTTCAAATGCAAGGTGCGATTTTATCAAAGCACTTACGGAAGTATAAAATTACGCTTAAATTTAAATTATTTATAATTATTTTACGATGTGATAAAATATTTATATACAATGTTTGTTCTAGGGCTTGTATTCACGTCTGAGTGGAAAACTATGATATTTTAATTAAGTTAACAATACATATTTCCACCAATTGGAAGAATAATCTGTTTTCCTAGTATATGCAGTGTCTATGTACTTATACACAACAATGATAGCTGCTGCACTTAAGGGAATTTCAAGATTTTAGTAAAACATAAGTTACCTACTTAAAAAGTTTGTCGATACCACCATTGGCATTTACAAGTAATTTCCTGGATTTGTAAATTCGTAAAAAGATGTTAAACTATCGGACAGGGAATACATCACTCAACAGAAACATTAATATGCCAAAGGCACAAAATGGTGAACAAGAAACACCACATACAAGCACGTGTAACAACGACCAACTCAAAACTAAATGGCTACAACATCCTAGTTACATGTTTCAAGTTGGCCAACTAAAGTACAAGCAACACTGTAAAGTTTATAAAAATATTAGAATACATCAGACAGATTAGGCAGCAATATTAGCCGAAACGCACAAAACAGAACAGTGCACAAGGACGACCACACAACACAAGGACAACACACAAAGTAACAACAAACAATGGACAGAAACAGTAAACATACATTTCTTGAAGATACGAAGCAGCTATTTGCTGGACAACGAAATTGCCATTAAATAAACACAGTTTAACAAAAAGGCACAATGACAAAAATCCTTTTGTTATAATCTATATTCTTAAAAAATCTATAAAAAATGGACAATATATACGCACGAGTATATTTATCATATGAAAGAAAACCCACTGTTTCGTTATTTAGCGGTCAATAAAACGTGATATTCAATTTCGTTGTTCAGTTAAATACTAAATAAATTTACATTTTAGATTTGATCATATAAGTATTTCAAGTGCAAATATCTTACCTGACGTATGTGATAACTCCAATATTTGCCACGTGACATTTTAGTACCTGCCAATTGTTACGAATTAAGGCCTTTTGTGCTGGTGACAAAGTTTGTAAATTTTGATTATTGTCTGCTGCTTTATGAGTTCCTTTCTTCTTTAACCTTGTCCCACTGTCTATTTTTTCACAAACACAACCCATTGTTTTAGTGTATTGCCAACCTAACGCTGAAACAGGACTTATTTTAATCTTCTCCAGACTATACTCGTATGTCTGAAGTATTTTTTCGTTTATAAAGTTAACATTAATTTGTAAACACAATTTTAATAACCTCGAAAATAATCGTTTGCCATCATGTTTGAAACAGTTTCAACAGAAATGAATATTCCAGTTGCTTTTTTGAACACTATTTATATTTTACGTTCCGTTATTACCAGGTATCCAAATCGTGATAACTTCCAAGTATCGGTAAATAATTATTTCACGGACGAACTCTCCGATGTTTTCTGTACGATGCTGATGTGTGTTATGATTGGTCTCATACTGTTGGCCTTTCTTTAATCTACTGTTATTGATTTACAAACAAGGCGGGAGAGAAAACAGCACGACTCTTACGTGCGAGAACGCTGACATGCTGGTTTGGAAAGAGTAAATATCCAAATCACCAAAGGTATGAATTATTTACCCGTTGCTTTGGTTCGAAAACAGTAATTTCATCAAGCAGGTTAATAAAGATTTTTCCATAGTAGATTTTGGAGCATGCATGTGAAACAGAATCAATAGTCCGTTAATATTTAAGACTACAGTTACTTTACTGAATAGAACTAGCGCATTTCCCGAATCCAAAGTGAATAGCTTCAACTAATATGCTGTGTACATGACATATGTCTGATACTGTAAATCATTTAATTTTCGCGAAACCTTTATTTCGCGATTTTCCCGAAAAAATCAAAAAAAAATTTTTCGCGAGAATGTAGAATTCGCGTCATTGAATATGTTCAATTCGCGATTTTGAGTGCCGACAATCTTGAATTCGCGAGACGCTACCGGAAGTCAATGCATTCACCCGGACGATCTTAGTTCTTACCGTTACGTAGCGCATTATCAAAACAACGCTACCGGAGGCGGAATATTGATGAAAAACTATCAATGTATAATACGGTTGGCCCGAGGAAATATGTGACATCTGATTATCTTAATCTTCCCATTCATTGATGAGTATATTAATCTGATAGGTGTTCACCATTCAAAAAGAAAATATTTAGTGAGAACGGTTCTCATAACATACGAGTACAAGTAGATCTACTAGTCTACTGTTAGTTACAGAAGTTAGATGTACTAGGTGTACTACGATGTCGTCGCAACGTATTACATCGTTTTTCAAAAAAGCAAACGACAATTTCAATCTGCCTGTTCCATCGTCACCAGCTGAAAAGCAGATGAACGCAGCTGTAGAGGCTATTGTGTCTACGCCACCATCGACTTCCAAGAAGCGAAAGCGCGGTCTATACGGCGACTATTCTCCGGAAAAGAGAGCAAAAATTGCCAGGTAAGATACTTAGATATCCGTATCGTATTCTTTCGTATGCAAATACTCCATGTACATGTATAATAATTATGATTGATGTGTCCAATGTATTAAAATACAACTAATAGTATACAGAGTAATAATGCTACTAGTACACGTAGTAACGAAGTATAAAACATTTCAGGTATGCCATGGAGCACGGCAATTGTAAGGCAGCCCGGCACTTCGGTGTAAATGAGAGCACAGTCCGTGGTATGAAAACCTCATACCAACGGAGAAAACGTCTAAACATGGATACTAGTATGCAGTTGGGTTTGCTACCTAGATTCCCACGTGGCCGTCCTTTAAAGCTGGGAAAATATGACGCGGTAGTACAAACATACATCAAAAATTTAAGAACTGCAGGTGGTGTAGTCAACAGTCGAATCGTTATTGGGGCAGCCAGAGGGTTTATTCTGGCAGAAGATAAGACTATGTTGCAGGAGTTTGGTGGACCAGTAAATATAGACAAGTCATGGGCAACATCCATAATGAAACGTATGGGCTTCGCTAAAAGGAAGGGTACGAAGGGGGTGAAGCATCTTCCAGACGATTTTGACAAGATCAAGACTGCATTTCTCACTGACATACAGAAACTTGTCGAGAAATACAAAATACCAGACACACTTATAATAAACAGTATATATATTATGTACAATGATTGTAATTTTAGGTTTTGGGTTCGATTATCTCGTCCGACACGTTACGTTCTACCCTGACATTGGCTGCAGCCATGTACACTCAACAGATTTAAAACGCACCAGTATAAAAAATAATTGTATTTTGTCAAAATTCATTTTAGGCTGAAATTGATACAATGTAGTTGACAGTTTCTCTCCAGTTCATACTCTTTAACTAAGGCAAAGAAAATAGAATATTTTTTTAATTCGGAATACCACACCAGCAGCACTTTTCTGATTTGCATGTTTTGCACGTGTAGCTCGATCGCGTCAACATAACGGATCGATATTGACTTTCAATTGTACACTGTAGGTTTACACATTGAACAAAACAACATAAAATAGTTTATATTGGTATTTTTCTGCTGCGATTAGCTCGAAATATTTGTTCAGATGCTTTTGGGTTTGCTACAAGCTAAAATGAGTCATGATGTCGTAGAATGGCGGTCCAGCTGCCACCACACATCGAGTGTGTGCTTAGAATATCGATTCCTGGCGAATCGCAAAGTCAAAGACCGACAACGATCAGACCAGCCGAAGGTTATGACACCGAGTCAGGAGGCAACATTATAAAGGCTGCGTCAATCGAAATGGTTCCGCATGACTGCACACAGTGTCAGACGAATGCCGGTTGTCAGCGGATTAGTCAAATGTACATTTTTGCATTATTCCTTTCATAATTATCAAAAAAAAGAAAATCTTTTAAGTACAATTTTGAATAATTTTCGTCCGTTTCAAGCTTTAATCGCGAATGTATTGTCGTCAACCGTTTTCGTGGCTTTGGTTTGAGGTGTCGTAGACGCAACGCCGAGGGAAATATCTTAACAGATTGACGACAATCACCAAAACTGCAATGCTAATGTTGACTTGAAACCATTCAAAGTTCACACACTGAGCATATCTAGAAACTGAACCCGGTCATAAGGTATGACCCAGGAAGCCGCAGCCACATATAACTATAATTTAAGTTACATGTAAGTCCTGCTTGAAGAGTGGGAAGACATCACACAGAACATAATTTCTATCCTATTATGTAATGTATGTTATCCTTGAGGAGGAACGGTCACGTGCATGCATCAATGCAGCAGTGGACTATACTCACTAGTGAAATTGCGACTTTCATTTCCATGGGTACCTCTGTTAGCCATATCATGATTTATTTCAAACTCGCGATAATTACATGAACTTTACATATCTCGTTGCGTATAGACTGAAGTATTTCATCCGTAAAATTTATATTTCATTAGTGGTGCGTTTTTAAATCGTTTGAATGAACTTTTAACTTACTCGTTAATAAGTTGTTAGTTGTTAGAGAAGTGTAGCTAGCACTGATTACTTGAGGGGAGCGCTGACCTAGATGTAGAATGCGCGGTTTGGGATCGAGAGGTCCCGGGTTATATCCGTATCTGGCTCATTGCTTATTTTTCAGAGCAAGAAGTGTCCATATTACTTACTCCTTTTTTTCAAGGAGTGTGACAAGGTACCTGAGATGGTCAAAAGCTGATGTGCTGTTGCCTGCCTTCGCGTTTAACAGCAGACTTGCCACCGAATAATCAGGAGGTGTAAATGAACAGTCGACTGGATGTGCAAAATTGTGTCTGTGTTGTTTAAATGTTTACTGTGCTCGACTGTTTAAGTTGAATGCTCTTTTCACTGTCCGTCTTCTTCTTATCATCGTTTTAATATACATACTGTGACGCAGTGTTTTAAACGGATTAAGCCAAAAAGCAGGAGGAGCAGTAATTGCAACACTGCATGGTGCATGCGTACACAATTCAAAAATATACCTAATAGCCCATGAACAATGCAATGTACTATGTCTACGTATAATATAAATAAACATAATTAACTTTATAGCTTGCTTGACATATAGACCTATGCAAGTGTATGTGCAAAGGAATTTACATGTTCATGTTATACATGTAATTATATTGAGAAGGAGTGAGTACACCATGGAACCCGATTAGTAACAAACAAGTGCCATCAGACAATAAGGACGTGTAAATGGTTAATAAAAGTGTTTTTCTTGTGAAGCTGACCCAAGAGTTTTAGAAATTTATAAGTTTTCTTCTACCTAAAGCTGATTGAAAACCTCTAGATAAGATGTCTGAGTACCACGTAAGGTTTTCATTATACTTGCAGGGCAATTTTAGTGATTAAAAGGAAATTCTTCAGTTTGCAAGTACAAGTCGTGTACTTTACTTCATATAGATAACTTATCCAATATACAAATCTCATTTAACATTAAGCCATCGTGTTAACCAGGTTTCAGTTAACAAATTATTTTGAGAATTTCTGAACATTAGTACATTGTAATTACTAATCAGAGTGCAATCAACGGTTACCCAGCTGGTTATTTTCCTGTAGTCCATGTTGTTGTGAGTTTGTTTATTATTTTCGCGTGGGGTTTCATGCCGTTTCTCGACATGTTTATCAGTTCTACACACCGGTCAGTTGCTCTTAACAGTTTTCATGGATTTAATTATCCGCACTTCGGCAGCAACCAATAAGCAACTCACAAACTGGACTTCAACAGTTTACCTGGAACTAATTATCAACCAGTACGAACATTCTCGTCCACAAACATCTTACAACTGCACAATATTATTTGGTTGCCATATCAACATTGGTTTTGTGACCAACATTGAATTATCAACTTTCCCAAATAACATAACATTTGTTAACATAGAACAACATGTTTATAGTAAAACTAATTATACACATGTGTATTGAACATAATGCGAGAAAATGTAAACTAATTTAACTGAGAAGTAGATCGTTGGTATAGGAGTGGAGATACGCTATAATGAGATGATGTATGATTTTAACAGCATCATACAGTAAGTATCATCAGTGATTGAACTTCAAGGAAGAATATAATTAACATATAAGTTTGTTTTCTTAGTATGAGTATAATAAATATTATGTCACACTTCGTGATATATTATATTTTTGTATTATTATTTTGTATAAATAGGAATATGTTAAGTCTGATTTCTTAGGTCGAATGTGTTATGAATCCATTTGAATCAATTGATTATTAATCACGTTGCTGATGTTGACATTAATAAAAGTGATGTTCGCAGTATATAATATTTCGGACAGAAAAAAGAAACAATGTTATTTGCTTTCTGTAGCACTTATTGTGCATTGTTGACAGATTATTTTAGCTCTGGGTGTATTAATATGTCTACCAGTTTCTATCGCGAGCGTATGAGACCATAGTCGAAATGTTTTTAGACTTATTCTATATTTGTTAAAATTTACACAATTCAGATATCGTTCTATTGTAAGGTCATAATTATATTTGCATTAGAAGTCTAATCTACTTGAATTAATTATATATGTGTACGTTAGTACATGTATGTATCAATCAATCGCTGTATTATTACGTTTATGTAATTTACAGATGATGTATCTTGATTATGCATGTATTGGTCATTCCTATTTCATTAAGTATATTTTTTACATGTGAAGCCTCGTTTGTTCGCATCACCACGTATCAGGTTGTAAATTATTTTGATAAAGAAATGTTCACTCGATTTTGAAATTTTGATCCAATATTTCATTAAAGTGATCTTTCTTTTAACCGAAATTCTTCCTAATTCGGCGTAAAATCCAACAGGATTCGTACTTTTCATTACACATAAAACGGTGCTGACCACGTGTCCTGGTATTACTCTTATGGAAATAAATGTCTGATGTGATGTCAACAAAAAATAATATTCAGTCAGACAGGGAGGGCAACACCGAGCACAGAAAACATAAAAAACACACAAGGCACAATGCCCACCTGAACCAGCCGAGTACAGAAAACATAAAACATACAAGGCACAATGCCAACCTGAACCAGTCGAGCACAAAAAACATAAAACATACAAAGTCAAACTAAACAAGTTATGATCCTCCCATGAACACTGAAATTTGCAATGTATACAAAAGTAACCGAATACCTCTGATCCATAGTTAAAAACTGATACCAGTACAACAAGACTGTCGATTCAATAGCATTTGTTTTTGGTTATTAGATCTAGTTGTTAAATATTATAAAGAGATTATGCGAAGTAAACAGTGGTCGATCTGCTAGTACGTTTTGCGTTCTAAACCACTTTCCATTGTAAAGATTGTTAACCCAAGATATTTGAAACTTCCTTCAATGTCTGGAGTAAATATGTGTGTAAAAACATTGACTGCAGTGCTGCGGGAGTGTGTACAAACCGCACAGCGTCATCAGCAAATAATAAACTAAATACTTTAAGTTCGTTTATAGTGAATAGTCCATCTATATTTTAATTGATATTCGATAGAATGTTATTGACAAATAATAAACTGAAACACTGGTCTCCTTGTTTGATACTTAAATTGGTGTTTAACATTTTCCATTAAGAGTTTCGTACGAATCGTTTTTTGGTTGCCCTTTTTACTTTGTTCAAATTAATGTTACACAAGCGAACGATTACGATGTATCGATCGTTTTAAGTACATTGGAGTATCTCAACAGTTGTGTTATATAACACGTTCATATAAATTAGAAGATATTTGTACCCAGCGTTAAAGCTGACATAGGAAATACATTTGTATTAGGAGATTAGTTCGGATATTGTGACACAGATTGATGATTTGTCTGTGAACGATGTCAATGTACATGTATATATCTTAGGTGTCTGTATCGACTTACCAGTCTCTCATCCATTAATATAATATCGCTTGCATAGAATGGAAAGGACGAAAGTTCAAACCAGCTATTTGAGAACACAAGAACAAAATGAAAAGAATGAAAACTACGCTTTACTTATGGAATAAAAGCTTGTTCAACTTTATTTTGGTCAACATGAACTGTTATGATTTTCATAAAAATGCAGATTTCAAATATGTATGAGTCTTACATATAGCATTTTTGACCTATTTCATTCAAAGCCAGCGATATAGTATAGAAACGAGTATAAACGAGTATATTTTACAAAGATCATTTGCAATGTGAGGTGGGTTTGATATAAAAATAACTATGTCGAGTGCGGAACATTTCCGGTTTATGAAATTTTTTATGACAGCTTAAACTTGGACATTTGATAGTACTACACATGCGTAGGTTTGACGTGTTATGTGCACAGATGCTTCGTTAATAATACAATATAATGTGTTATATGTGTTTTATGATTAAAATAACAGCTTGCAGAATAACTACGAATACTCCAGACAGTAATTACGAGTAGTAAGCATACGTGATTCAGGTAGTTCGTCTGCCACAATGTTATTACTTGGAGACGGTTGAATAGGACACAGGTTCGTTAGTGTAATACGTTAGATGTAAATGCTGTTCTATGGGAACACCGTGTCATGATTAGCACTATACATAATTATGATGAGTTATTTAATCAAATAAATTTGGATATTGGCAATCGTTGTAACTATGGTTTTAGCTACTCCAAATATTTTTTATCAGTAATATTTGTACCAATTATGACTAAGCATATTTCTTAAACATTTAACAGAAACTTGATGTGTTTGTTTTATTTCAGACACTTGATGAGGAGGTGTTAAGGAAACACAATGATAACAAATCAGACGGAAGGCAGCGCTCAGCACAAACACCAAGACATGTAAGGCACAAAAGGGATCGCATAGAAGAAAAACTCACACACACTTAGTGCAATCCACACACATGAAAGTTTTATTCCAAATACTGTCAAATTACATATTTTCATGGGTATTAAATTTCGTGGATTTTGATAAAAATGCATTTTCGTGTCGTCGTTAGTTCGTGGATTACAAAACATGGAAGGGTTAACCTAGTTGGGATTGGATCCCGTGGTCGAGTCCAACAACGAAATCAACGAAAATTCAACTCCCTCCAAAAATGATGATTTTACAGTAAATAAATCTTGAACGCGAAGAAGGACTGAAAAATAAAATTAACTACTTGAATAGCATGGAGAGTGTAAACAACAGCGCCCTAGGAAATGTAATATGTTTAAACCAATTTGTATTGAGTCAACATATTTATACTTCTGTGACAATACGTTGTTTACAACGCTACCATGAGACAAACACTGTACTAGAGAGAAGACACAGTTCACATGACTTAAACTGTTTTCAATATTTTCTTCAGTTATATTAAATTTCGTTTAACTGGCATGTCGTGTGTCGATGACAATTCGAACGAACTGCACCAAATAATCGGTCTTTTAATTATTGAGTTATGTCTCTCTTACGATTTCACCAACAATGGAATGATGTTTGGTTGTGTAAAATGATTAATTTTGTACAAAATGTAGTTATAAATACTGTTATTATGGTCATTGTTGATTGGATTTTGCGGCTTCATATTGGGAAAACCTTGCCATGTTACCATGTAAACATTGGTTGTGTGACCAACATTGAATTATCAACTATTCCCTAATAAATAACATTATTAATCGCGTTGTTGATGCTGACATTAATGATTTGAATTTCGTAAGAGTTGGCCAATGGCTGTAGTTTCTTGGTAAAAGTGATGTTCACAGTTTATGATATTTCGGACAGAAAAAGGAGAAAATGTTTCCTGTGCTTTCTGTAGCACGTATTGTGCATTGTTGACATATTCTTTCAGTTCTGTGTGTCTTAATTTATCGACCAGTTTCTATCGCGATAGTATGAGACGATAGTCGAAATTTTGTGAGACATATTCTATATTTGTTTATATTTACACAATTCAGATATCGTTCCATTTCAAAGTCATATTTATATTTGCAATAGAAGTCTAATCTACTTGAATCAATTATATAGCTGTACTATGTTTGTTGGTATGTATCAATCTGTCGGTGTATTATTACGTTTATATAATTTACAGGTGAATGTTCTTGATTTATCCAAGTATTGGTTATTCCTGTTTTATTAAGTATTTGTTTTACATGAGACTCCTAGTTTGTTCGCATCACCGCGTAAAAAGTTGAAATTTATTTTGATAAGGAAACTTTCGCTCGATTGTAAAATTTAGGTCCAATATTTCATAAAAGTGATCTTCCGCAAATCTTCCGAAATCTTCGTAAAATCCATTAGGATTCGTACTTTTCTTTCCTTTAAAAAAGATAATTTTATGTCAGACAGGGAAGGCAGCACCCAACTTAACCAGCCGAGCACAGAAAACATAAAAACATATAAGGCACAATGTCCAACTTAACAAGTTATGATCCTCCTATGAACCCTTTCTATATATGTGCAATTTATTTCTGCGATCATACAAATGTAACTGAATACCTCTGAGCCATAGTTAAAAACAGATACCAGTACAACAAGACTGTCGATTCAATAGCATTTGTTTTTTGTTATTAGATCTAGTTGTTAAATATTATAAAGAGATTATGCAAAGCAAACAGTGATCGATCTGCTAGTACTTAGTGCGTTCTATACAACTTTCCAATTTAAAGAGTGTTAGCCCAAGATATTTGAAACTTTATAAAATGCCTGGAGTAAAAATGTTATGTATAAAATCTCTATTAGCACGACGATTGTTTTCCAAGATGATATTGTTTGTTTTGTTTGTATAATTAACCTTTCAATTCCGAGTATTACCATGATATTCTTCACTGTCATAATCAGCAAATAATAAACTAAATAATTTAAGTTTGTTTATAGTGAATTGTCCATCTATATTTTAATTGATATTTCATAAAATGGCATTCATAACAATAAAACTGGAACACTGGTATCCTTGTTTGATACTTAAATTTGTTTTTGAATTGTTCCAATAAGAGTTTCGTACGAATAGTTTTTGTTGTTGTCTTTTTTACTTTGTTCAAATTATTGTTACACAAGCGAACAATTACGATGTGTCGATCGTTTTAAGAGCAACGGATTATCTCAACAGTCATACACTCAAGGACTTTAAAAACGCCTCACCTGATTCAAAGCCCAATATCACTTAAAGTATTTAATATGTTATTGCAATAATTTTACATGTGTATTAATTGATCTTTCTTATGTGTGAATCAGTTTAGTTTGAAATTAAATGTTGTTTCGTTATTGTTCGGGAAACCTGCAAGCGGACTCATCCTATGCAAAAGTGTCGGATTTTCAATACCGGCCAAGGGCTCAATTTATCATACTATGTGGAATCACCTTTACCTAACGAGCATCCAGTCACATACACGATGGTCACAATAGTTTCAACGCGTGTTCACATACAACAATAACCTGTCATTTTGTTTAAGACAAGCATGAACGAAGTCAATAACAACAAAACGTCCACGAATTTCACAGACATTCAAAATCATCACGTTTGAAGTTTTATTACTTAAATTGGAAATTTTAAAATCCTATCCTTTTAAACATGTTCAAATACGGTAGGTTAGAGCGTGTGTAAATGTAAACTAGCAGTCTGAAAACTTGCAGATGTTTAAATAAAAGGATAGAAAACGATTAACAAGTGTATTCTTCGAACTAAATTGCCTACATCGTCTCACAATATGAGCACATTAACAGTATATTGCCTGGCACAGCCCGTATTGAAAATCCCACACTTTTGAGCTTGCGGGATTCCTAGAAAATTACGAGACAACATTTTATTGCAAACGAAACTGATTTATACGTAGGAAAGATCAATTTATACACATGTAAAATGATTTTGCAATAGCATAAGTACTTTAATCGATATTAGGCTTGGAATCAGGTGAGGCGTGTTTAAAGTCCTTGAGTGTATAACAAGTTCATATAAATTAGAAGATATTTGTAACCAGCGTTAAAGCTGACATAGGAAATACATTTGTATTAGGAGATTAGTTCGGATATTGTGACACAGATTGATGATTTGTCTGTGAAAGATGTCAATCTACATGTATATATCATAGTGGTCTGTATCGACGCACCGGTCTCACATTCATTAATATAATATTGCTGGCTTATAATGAGAAGGACGAAAGTACAAACAGGATTGTTTGAGACAACAAGAAAAAACTGTCTGAAAACTACTCTTTACTTATGGAAAAACAAGCTTGTTCAGCTTCATTTAGGTCAACATGACCTGTTCCGATTTTCATAAACAATGCAGATTTTAAATATGTATAAGTCTTATAAGCACTTACGACCTACTTACTCAGTCAGCGATATAGTACCGATACGAGTAAATTTAACAAAGACCATTTGCAGTGTGAGGTGGATTTGATATAAAAATAATTGAGTAGAGTGCGGAACATTTCGGTTTCATTATTTTCTTATGACAGGTTAAACTTGGACTTGTCGCATTTGATACGTACTACACATGCGAAGGTTTGATGTGTTATGTGTTATGTGCACAAATGCTTTAATAATAATACAATATAATGTGTTATAGGTGTTTTATGATTAAATAACAGCTTGCAGAATACGAAGACTCCAGACAGTAATTACGAGCAGTAAGCATACGTGATTTAGGTAGTTCGTCTGCCACAATGCTATTACTTGGAGACGGTTTGATCGACGCTTAATCTTCAAATTGGTATGTGCATTAAATTGTTTTAAGTTCGCCAATTACTGAACCATTTAGTAAATATCTGCTTCGCGTAAACATCATTAAATTTAATGCTTATAAACAATGTATGGTACTTATAGGTAGTGTATCAAGTACGTAAATATAACATGTTTCGCAATTCCATAATGACTTTTAGAGCCTGAATTCCCAAATTATAGCATTGCATTAAGCTTGACATTATTCGTAATGCTTTCGTAATGCCTTTGTCTATTGGGTAACGAAAATAAATTGAACTTTGATCATCACGTGCACGTGATTATATTCCATGTCTTAACAAAAACTTAGAAAATGATAAAATTAGTATAATTATTTGCAAGAAAGAATAATTTTCTAAGGATGCAATTGAAACATAGTTTTCTTGGTTTATAGACGTTGTAGCAGAAGCTAGGTTGTACTTTCGTCCATCGCCTTCGGGTAGCGAATTGTTTATGCATTAACGCTCCGAAGGTGACTTGTGAGGTATTCATGAGGTATTAATTGAAGTTTGTTTATCAATTTCACTATCGATTGTTTGACGCCACTCGTCTTAAATTACCAGTACATGATTTTCTTTTAACAGGAATACGATGAGCTGATGTAAGTATCACTGTCGCTTTGAGTAATATAGTCCTTATCGTCTGACTAAACAGGTACGATTCCGACATACATGTATTCTTATAAACGATTTGTATTAAGATAAACTAATCTTTTCAAACTTGTGCTTGAAGGACGGAACTGTGATGGTTGTCCCCTTTACTAGACTATACCTCTTTAATGCGACACAAATGACGTCGATCCCAGTCAGTATACTAAGCTGATCTGTTCGTGTACAGACACGATTCAATAACAGAAAATAGCTCGTCCCTACTTTCAATCTGACGACCTTTCCCTATTAAGCTTGAAATGATAGTATAGCACGGAGACCTTAACATGATCCTGACCTTTATACATGAATATATTGAAAGGTTCTTGTGTTGAACATATACATTTCCGCGAGCATATAGTGTAATATTGGTCCTTTAGATAAGTATATATCAGCTGTTTATATAAGGTCGGGAATCAGATCAAATTCTCTAAACTATACTTAGGATTTCGAAATGGTGATTTAATGCAAATAAGGACACAGGTTCAAACCGATTCATTAATGTAATACGTTAGATGTAAATGCTGTTCTATGGGGACACCGTGTCATTATCACTATACATAATTATGATGAATTCTTTAATCAAATGAATTCGGATATTGGCAATCGTTGTAACTATGGTTTTAGCTACTCCAATATATTTATTAGTAATACATGTACCAAATACTGAAAATGTCCACGCGTGGATTACAACTAAGCATAATTCCTAAAACAGTTAACAGAAACTTGATGTGTTTGATTTATTTCAGACACTAAGTCTTGATGTGGAGGTATTAAGGAAACACGATGCTAACAAATCAGACAGATAAGGCAGCGCTCAGCACAAACTCCAAGACATGAAAGGCACAAAGCGGATCGCATAGAAGAAAACTCACAAACACTTAGTGCAAGCCACACACATAACAGTTTTATTCCAAATACTGTCAAATCACATATTTTTATGGGTATTAAATTTCGTGGATTTTATAAAAATGCATTTTCGTGGTGTCGTAAGTTTGTGAATTACAAAACATGGAAGGGTTACTTCCTCGAAAAATGATGATTTTACAGTAAAAACATATTGAACTGAACACGGAGAAGGACTGAAAAATAACATTAAACCAATTTGTATTGAGTCAACATGTTTATACTTCTGTGTCAATACGTTGTTTACAACGCTACCAAGAGACAAACACTGTACTAGAGAGAAGACACAGTTCAAATGACTTAAACTATTTTCTTCAGTTATAATAAATTTCGTTTTAACTTGCATGTCGTATGTCGATGACAATTCGAACGAACTGCACCAAATAATCGGTCATTTAATTATTGAGTTATGTCTCCCTTACGATTTCACCAACAATGGAATGATGTTTGGTTGGGTAAAATGAATAATTTTGTAAAAAATGTAGTTATAAATACTGTAATTATGGTCTATGGCTATCAAGCTAAGAAACAACACAAAATTTAAAGGAATAAAAAATTAAAATCGAAAACAATATTAATAACAACCCCAAAAACATAAAACTCTCTTAGTTAGCAGACGACACAACACTATTCAACCAAAATAAACATGAAATAAACATATCTCAAGAAATAATCGAGGAGTTTGGTAAATATTCAGGTCTAAAACTAAATAGAAACAAAACACAAGGACTCTGGATAGGCAGTTCAAACGTCAATACACTCAATATCGATCACATAGGTTTTACAAATGCATATTTTAAAGCATTAGGAATTTACTTCGTCAATAACTCCGATGGATGCGAAGATCTAAACTGGCAGAATAAAATTGAAATATGTGAATTTATTATTTGCTTTCAATGGATTACGGAGATTTTTCAGTGAAAATAACAGTGAAAATAACAGTGAAATTACCACTTTGTTAATTTCACAGTTTTAGAAGCTGGTTCCAGTATCGTTCAGAAAAAAAATGGAACGTCAACGGTGCCGGGCTTTAAAATGTACGTTACGTCATCATGACGTCACAATTGTCACGTCGTGACGTTCCAATTTCGACGTGATTTTTCCAATTAAGCCAATTACGGTACACTTTTAAGAGAAATTGAAGCATATAATAAACAGAAAATTTGTTGATTTTTGGTGGAAGATCAATTTTATTTCACTCGTGATCAAATAAAATTATATTTTCACTCGTGGCTACGCCACTCGTGAAAATATTGATTTTCTGTGATCACTCGATGAAATAAAATACGATCTTACACCAAAATCAACAAATATCCTCTATATCTCATACAAAAATGGCAAAATGAAAACTAACATATTACGTGAAAATAATCATAATTAAAAGCTTAATCCTTACAAAGCTGACATACTTAATGCAGCCAATGTCCACTCCCATAAAATTCGTAAACCATGTCACTAAACTATTCTCAGATTTTCTTTGGAGCAATAAACGCGAAAAAATAAAAAGAACAACACTAATAAGAAATAAACTTGACGGAAGCTTAAGCATGATTGATAAAGACTGTTATGTAAATTCCCTTATATTAAAATGGATCCAAAACTTGAGATCATCTTATAATGCAAACTGGAGGATTGTTCCTTGTTTACTATTGAACCACTTCGGTAAAGGACTGTTGATATTTGAAATGAACACGGATAACATAAAATCGCTCCCTAACACTAAAATAACATTGCCTCCATTCTATGTAAATATCATAGATACATGGATTAAATACAACAACCTGTCAACTACAACTGCACCAAAATCATTCAGTACGATCAGAAACCAAATCATATGGGGAAATAGGTATATCAAATTTAAAGGAAAATGTCTCATATTCAACTCATGGATTAATTCGGATTTATTATTTGTTAACGATTTAATTGATATCAACGGCAAAATAAGCGAACGCAAAATATACGATAAGCTTAGAAATAAAACAAGCTGGATATCTGAAAATGAAACTATTAAAAAACCTATACACTCAGAATGGAAGACAAAAATCAAAACAAACTGAATCATTGTAAACATTCATTAAAACTTAACAATAAACATTAAAAATTACAAAATACAAATACGAAAATTGTAAGTAGCAAGGATTACTACTTAGAATTCATAAAAAGAATTTGAATCCCCTTATTTACATAAACATTGGGAATAAATCTTTATTAAAAATATCAATTGTCTTAGCTACTACTATTTCACAAATAAAGCACTAGTCGACAGTCGTCAAACAATTTAAATATAAGCTATTGCATAATATAATCGCTACTAATGTGAATCTGTACAAATGGAAAATTTTCACTTCCAAAAACTGCTTACACTGTGGAGCTTCAGAAAACTTAAATCACCTTTTTATAACATGTCCTTACTTAGACTCGTTCTGGGAAAAATACTCAACATATTTTCAGAAAATGGCATAAGCAACAAAATAAACTCTTTAGAATACATAATTATAGGTTATAAAATAATGTAAAAACGATATGAAATAACAAATATAATATTAAGTCAAATTGGATACTCTATTTATAAAGGTTATTTTATAAGTGAACGTAGGAAGAACAAAACGAACATTCTCCAAATATAACACATTATCTAGATATTACAAATATAAAAATAAAGAAAATGTTCAATTCATACAGAAATTTGTCAAACTCTGAACATTCCCTAATTTTATTAATGCTTTTTACTTCGTATTTATGTATGTTTATTTCTTGATTTAAACATGTATCTTTATGAAAAGAAATTGGAAATATTTATCAACTTTGCAACTTTCTTTTATACATCATTGACTTTGTATTTGTACACTATGTAAGTGTAGCCTGTTGTGAATAAATCTTAGGAAAAAAAATGTTATTATGGTCATTGTTGATTGGATTTTGCGGTTTAATATTGAGAAAACCTGCGATAAAGCACTCAGTATAAATATGAGATCGTGTATCTGATGGCCCATGGGGAACCAATTTTGTATTCATTCATTTTTAGTCAGCTCTTATCAGAGACTGAAATGTTGAAGCCCAATAACTTGTCTAATAATTGTACTTTTACAACCGTTTTATATGACAAGGTTTGGGTTATCTAGAACACTCAATCGAAAATTATGACTTACTGTGCGGTTTCATCAGACAATAGTAAATGTACTATACATAGAGGATATTTGTTTGTTTTGATTGAATATGGTTTATATCTCATCGTGTAGTGATAAAATTAAATATTTTCAAGAGCGTGTAGCGCGAGTGAAAATATTAAAATTTTATCACTACAAGATGAGATATTAACCATATTCAATCAAAACAAACAAATATTCTATTTATTTAATGCTTTTATGGTGTCAAAACTGGTACTATTTATGCCAAATTACCACTGTGGTTAGGCTACGTATGAATATGTTATTCCATTCATACTTTTCACTTCAAAATCCGCCATCTTGGATTATGGTAAATAGGTGAAAACGACTTTTTTGAGAATGTTGCATTAAATCATACACCAACTTGTAGGAAATGGTCTAACTAAGAATAAAAACCCCCACATGACATGTTTCCGTTCGGTAATAAAAAAGTTACAGACATTTTAGTGTTGCGATTTTGGTAAATTAAAGTAGTCCCTGTGAGGGGGCGGAGCTTATATCAGGCACATTGTAGGTGATAACCAGTGACTGATATAGGTTTTATTTCACTGATAGAACTCCATATCTCATCAGTTAGCATTAAATAAAAAATTGTATTCGTTTACGTTTACGTCGTTTTGTCTCTAACTGCTCAGTCCAATACAGCGACCAGCCGACCAATTGCATTTGCTGTATCATATAACTCGCCCGCAATCGACTGACAGCATCTCCGCAAGTGAGGGGCTAACTTTAATCAGAAATCATATTAGTTGATGATAACACGCGGTATATGCCGATCATAGCCTTTATTTGCCAGTCAGCTTTCTGCTGAAATATGGCAGGCATATATGTGTGACTCTACACGGATCGCCAGATTAGACGGGACGCGCGCTAACCATTGAGCTATGGAGGAAACATGATTACTCTGTTTACGCTCATCAATTTCCGGCCACTGCTGAGTGTACAGTATTGTATTTCATTGGTTTAATGTATTGGTTACGTCCATGGCCTCTACAATTATACATGTATGATGGTTGTGGAAATGTTGGCGAGTGGTGAACAATGCACGTACACGAAGTGAAAAAACATTTGCAAAGAGATAATCTTGAAAAGATATGTTAAATAATTGAATAATCCGCGTATTTTTTCTAAAAATAGACGTTACCGCGTCTGGCCTGGTTTTCGCAATCTTTGTCACTTATAGGACGCGAACACACTTCAGGCGCAATATATTTTGCATCCTTGAGACTGCTAAATGCATGCATTCAAAACAAACTAGGATGAACTGCATAACTATGTTCTTTTCTAACTGAAGTAAATACCATAGCAGATTGAAATAAACATTTATACAGGCAATCCTGTTTTAAATAGAGTAGAATTTGAAAAAAAGACTTAAATATTCATTAACTCATATAATATAAATATTCATTAACTCATATAATATAAAAAGTTGGTCTAGTTATAATAAACGAAGCTATAATACTCTTATGTAAAGATGATTTTGTGAAAATTAGAACACACAACACAAACAAAGTATGTAATTGTATTTGTCTGTCCTCGCATATCTCCATGGCCTAATGTCTGTAATACTGGTGTATCATTAGGATATATGTGAGTTGTCGCTGTCACAATCATTCCGCCTACGTATCGAATAGATGCATTTGTATTCCCTAGTGTGTTACCATCGTGAGGTGAACGTTTAATTAAAAAGGATCGACTGAAGCAATGTATGTACAATTGTAGTTACTGAAGTAATTGTAACTAACCCACCCAGTAACAAGACCATGACGCAATTAAGACCTAACGTAGGAGTGAGTTCGAAAAACTAATATAATTGTTATATGGATTTTGTAAACAGATACTCGGTCGAGGTCAATGTCAAATTGATGAAGTGTGTTCCAGATATAAAATAACTCCATTGATTACGTAACTGATAGCTTTGCAGCGTTCCCTAGAAATCGGTCATTTGTCAATGTGACAGGGTAAACCCAAATGGCAACGAATATACGACTGCCCCAGTCGATCGGAAACAAACCGCTTTGCATTCGTTTGAAAACTATTCAGCCCTTTATCCTGGTACTAGGTCAACCAAAAGTACGTGTACTTTAACCACTAATCGGTATTGCGATATCTCATCCACACATAGTATTACGTTCGAACAATTTGATAAATAAAACTGTTTTCTATTATCAAAACGTTACAATGTCGACCTATTTTGTTTTCTGTGGCTATAAGGTCAGGAGGTATTTCAACATACGGTATCGGACAAGATGGAATGTTAGTAGCCTTGTAGCATATAGAGACGATGAGAGCAGCAGGCGTAACAAAAAACGGATATTGTTCAAAAATACGATTTGCTTGATACGTAGGTTAATTACGTAATACTGTATATTTTTAAAAACAGTTTATACTTGGTATACGCAACAAGCACACGTTTATGGTATGTTTAATTTGAACGCTAACTATACAGTTATAAAAAAGATATCGATACAATACTACATTACAAGTATAATAATGTTCTTGTTAACTATAGAATGACACATCCATTGATACAAGTACAACACTTGACACCATGGACTTGATGACTAGATGGGTAAATCAGGCCTAAAGTAAAATACTCTTTGTTTCCCCTTCCACTACCTACCCGAAAAAGGACCCTACCCAATATTTCTATTACCCAAATTGAAATAATATGATGAATATATTATTTTTGTATACACCGGTTTGTTTGTTTCTAGTAAGTTTGGTACCTATTTTCAATTTAAGACTGTTGGTTTGCACCTTAGAGCTATCACTAAATTTCATTGTTTGCATGTCATGACCAACAAGTAATTAAGAATTGCAAGCAATACAGAAGTCCCCTACCGGTTTGAAGCCATTTTCAATGTTTCAGTTGCCATAGCAACCACAATGTTTGTCAGAATCAAAATATATTTAGACGTGCATAATCCCCTTACTTCCCCCTATCCACATATCAAGTTTCATAAACCTAACTTGGAAACTGTTTGTGTTATGTTAGGATCCAGATTTGTTGACGTTCTAACGAACGGACTGACTGACGGACGGACGGCAAACGTATAGTCCCCTCCGGTCAAAAACCGGTAGGGGACTAATAACGATAGTTCTGAAACCACTAAAATATTTAACATACCTACTTACCTACCTACCCGTTATACAAGTAAATCTTGAGTCGGGAAGGGGAAACAAAGGATACTTTACGTTCGGTCTCTTGTTCGTTTGGAAAATTTAGTAATCGTTTGCGGTTACAATAATGTGGGTCGTTTTGGTTTTTTTGAGAAATAATTGGATTCTTTTCTACTGATTCATACTGCATTATCATAATTGTTTCTCTTCATACTAAACGATATTTCTCTTTACGATGTTTTTCCTCGTTGCGAAATAATATTTCGTTTTTGCAAAATGAAATATTACTTCGAAAAAAGTGTTGGGTGTATTTTCAGGAGTCTAGTAGTGTATAAAGGCTTGTTTTGTTTTATTTATGTAAATGTAAACGGCAAATGTGTACTTTGATAAATATCTTTAACGTGCATAGCTACACGTTTTATAATAAGAAATAATAACCCTTTTGATTTGATAGAAAAAACAGTTTTCATACCACAAAACAGTCCTATAGTAGTAATTAGAATGAATTAAGTGCGTACATTAAGATAAGTACAGTATGCCGCAGTATGCACGTATCACATTATAAACACATATTGTGTGCACTAAGGTTATATCTGGCAAATCAATGCCTTAATTTTAACATCCTTTACATTGATACTGATCTTGAACAACACTTATCCTGGAGGTTTAGGGGTAAGTGCGTATGTATTGGAAAGATGCACGTACGATTAAATGCACTCTCATAGCAATGATTGGTACTTGTAGTTTTCTTGTAACATATTACACTCTGGTACTGTTTTATCAAAGCACTTACGGAAATAAAACTCAAAATTGAATTCTAAATATATTCTTTAAAACCTACCAATTGGGGACATACGAGTATATGGTTTGTTAAGCGAATAAATGTTAATACTGAATAAGATTATATTAAGTCAGACAGGGAAGGCAGCACTCAACCCGTTATCACAATTTATAGCTGTTCAAAGGCTATATTGAATTTGAATGTAAACGTTGGTTTAACTGTACCTCTGTGTATAAGCGTAGTTCTAGTACTGACTGGTTCGTCCAATGTAAAAAATAATGCGACTAGGTTGTCATAATTGGACCAAAATACGGTACGTGAAACCTTTTCAATACCGAACTTAAATCTGCAGAGTTGGTTTCCGTAATTGAAAAAGCAGCATGTCTTATTTTAAACACGGTCCTTGGTACAGCAAACCGTAAACATTTGGTATGCAGAATAAATATATTATATCTAACAGAACAGGAAACAGTTTGTAGTAAACCTTTAGAATGTTTTTTACAGGATTTGGCGAATGTGACCTTATTAAACCAATGTACACGAAGGCTTTGATTTACGACCACAGTAGCATTCGCCCTAATGTATTCTACTAAATCAGTATCATTGCTATTTGTAACGTCGTTTCATTTGCCCTATTATAACAATATACACTGCTCAAAACAATTAAAGAAACACTAGAATTGTTGGAGTTATTTTTGCCATGAATGAATTAATACCAGAAAAATAAATGTCTAGAATGAGTATGTGAATATTATCTTTCAAACAAACATCAACATTAATTTTGGCAACGGGTGTTTACTTATTGAAAAGGTAGCGCATATTGAAAAAGCCATTTTTGTGTGAATAACACTGTTTCGGTTTTTCATTGATTATTGCATAATCACTAAAAATGCTGTACACAAGTAATACGGTTGCCCCTCTATAATGTTAATGCAATGTCTACACCGATTTGGTGCGTTCTTAATCAATGTTCTTAAGTGGTTTGGGCGATGACTCTTTACTCTTACACGACTACCAGGATCAGCCTATCAAATGTTTTCGGTGACTTTCTTGGGTATGTAATACACCTGTAGACAAAGTTTCAAACATGTTCTACTGAATTCACTCTAGAAGGGTGTGTGCTAGTTTTGATCTACATACCAAAGATCCCAGGTGCGTGAGTACAGACAAAAAGGGTCATAAAAAGCCGTAGGGTGTTTTACCAGTACCGTAAATTCCCTAAACACCTTCTTCTCAATCTGTAGCGTTCCGGACGCCTACCATAGCACACACTTTCCAAACACAAAAAGTCAATTTTAAACCAGTACCATACAACAAAGTTAAAGTCAGCCTGACGTTCCCCTGGTGTTTCCACACGCGTACACGTCTTTCACATGCATAATAATGGAACCGGCTTTTATCGCGGAACAAAAACTTTCGATAATATAATCTTGGAATATTCTCTATATATATATTTTATATATTTTCAATTTTTTAATAATTTCGATAACCATTAATCATCTAGTAGACATCTTTGCCGTTCTTTATCTGATAGCTAATAAACAATTTTTCATTTGTTCTTGTTCATTTTGTGGAATGTACATGTGATCTGTGAAATGTGCCTTTCGTGATCAGCATTTCTGGTGTTTTTATCTTTTATATCTGTTTGTTTATTACTTGGTTGTGCAAATGTTCTACAACTTATATACACAACACGTACAGTTTAGTCAGCATTATTCAAGTTTGTTTAAATTATAAAAATAAAATGTTTGTCCGAATCCGTCGGATATTGAGTGTGATATGACTTGTGAAGAGAGCATACCTAACGTTTGCATGATACATTTTAATTATTTGCTTCCAATGGATTATGGAGATTATTCAGTGAAAATAACAGTGGAATTACCACTTGGTTATTTTAACCGTTTTAAAAGTTTGTTCCAGTATCATGCAGAAAAAGAAACACGTAGCGTCAACGTCACCGGGATTTAGAGTATGCGTTACATCATAATGACGTCATAATTCGCACGTCGTGACGTTTTAATTTCGACGTGATTTTTCCAATTAGGTCAATTACAGCAAATATTTAAGAGGATCTGAGGCATATAATAAACATAAAGTGTGTTGATTTTGGTGTGTATCAATTTAATTTCACTCGTGATCACAGAAAATTAAATTAAAATACGCCACTCGTGACAATATTGATTTTCTGTGATCACTCGGTGAAATAAAGTTTGATCTTACACCAAAATCAACAAAAATCCTCTATGTTTATATACCTTCATGTCCTGGCAGTTACAGCAACATTAAAGGGGTGTTGTTTTGCATTATTTTAACTTTACTTGGTCCACATAAAAAAATCAACAGAAACAAAACTTCCAAATTTCAATATAGGTCGTCGTCCCGGCATAACGTTGATTAGTTGGTAGTTGCTATAAACATAGTGACGCAGCATTCTAACGAGCATCGGCAAACAGTTCGTCATATGCAGGTCAAGTATAGACAATTACAGCCTCAGTGATAGGCTTAGATCAAGATGACCGTAGAAAACGACACAATACGAAAATCGTTATCTTGTGGCATCCTAAATTTCACTCTTGGGTTATTCTAGAAAAGACGACATATACCGTTGACATTCGATAGGACTTTAGGTTCATAGCCCGAGGCCGATGATTTTTCGCTATTAAATTTTGTGCGAAATCATAGAGGATACAATAGACACTGAAAAGCTTCAAAATTTTGGTTTTTACCCCCTATTTACGAAATGTTGTCTTTTTCTGACAAAACGTGTTTTGTGGTGATCATTCTTTAAGGGGTATGTGTAAAAAGAATAAAACCTTAAATTAAGGTATAAAAAATGATATTGTATTACATACAACAATTTTAAAAGAAATACATGTATAGCAAATTAGTTCCTACTGACTAACATTTCCGTTATGAGTACTATATTTTGGTGGAATACACCCTTTTCGTTAAAAACTGCCTGTTACTCGGATTTTGATGGCATTGTGCATACATATAGTATCAAGTGTTCGCTGTCTGTTTTTGGTGGTTTTAGGGAACAATTTTACATTCCGGGTAAAAAATAGCGCCATCTAGCGGGACGTATTTTTGCGTGATTTTCGACGTTTTTGCTCATATTTTGTGGTCAATACTTACGTCATTACAACGAGTAAAATATGAAATCCCTGCGCCATATGGTGCAATTTATAGAAAGAAATATTTAATTTGATGTACTTAACAGTATGAAATAAAAAGTATGACGGTCGGGGTACTGATAAATATTTTTCATTTTACCATTCATTATACATCTTTAACAAACAGTCTTTCGAACAGCATGCACGGTATCACATAATGATTAAGGAGTCTGGACAATTGTATCTGTGAATGGTATTTAATGTATTCCTTTTTAGCATGTGTGAAACAAAACTGAACGAATGTGGCGAATGAGAAACTTATTAATCTATAAAACTTTATTTCCTACGTCTTTCTGTGGGTCCGTAGGTTCGAATCCCATGCACCTGGCGATGGTTCACAGACGAGAAGTCAATTGGATGCGCTACAATTCCGGGCATTTGCACACAATTTAATACATTGTAAGCATTCACAATGATCTTGTGTTCTCTCTGAACCACACTGCCTGTAATACAAGTATTACGAAATATATTTTATACACCACAATGAACGCATTGTAATTCATACTAATTTATTTGAGGTCGATTGTGAATCAAGTTCTTTACAACTAATATCATCATGGTCAACTCATTTCTGATGGTATACATCTCCAAGAGTGTATGACATGCAAGCCATAATTCCTTATACGAGAAGTGTCCCACTTATATTTGAACACCGTTGAATATGCGACATGTTCATGCTTACCCAATATAAATGAAATTACTCTTTTAAACTGAGTAAAGTAATGTGTCAGGTAACATATGCACTTACTGTTTGCATTATGATTCGAGCCAAAATCAGCAATTCTGTAGAGGGTGTGGCGTTTGGCTTTTTTGAAGGCCAAATAAGCACCAAGAAGCGTTAACAGGTCATGGATATACCGTTTCTGCGCAGAATATCGGTATTTTTCGTAACTAGAAGGATGTTTTACATTCTGTTGCTCTAATAAGTAAAATGACACAAAAGAAATTAAAAAATGCCAAAAAGTGACGATTCCTTCAAAAAGCGTGCCCATTCGTTATATGATAACTAACTTAAAGATAACTCCAATAACAAAAATGGGGGATTTCAATGAAGTTAGGAGTATCCTCCGGCACTACAAATTAAGTAATTTCGACAATGGTGAATGCCAAACTCTATCAAAACGATCAGTTTTCACCAGCGTTTTTACCAAAAAAATACAAGGAAGACAATTGTCTTAAACGCCCGTATATGCTACTACAGAACGGTTATTTCGATAAATTTGTCAACTCTAATGAGACCATGCTGTATCATTGAGATGTATACGGTAAAAGAACATATTGCTATTTAAAAAAAGTCTAGTACGAGACTATCAAAAAGTTAACATTCGTCAAGCAACATGAGTTCCGCACCCGGTTGCTTGACTTGTGCTGTCCGTTTGTTGAAACTAATAAAAGAACCCATATTTATCCTACAAAGGGAAAGAATAGCACACGGTATTGTGCTCCTAACGTGTAAATTGACCACAATCTTGCCACATCTCATTCCTGACGTAAATGTCTTGAACATGGTATTTTGGTCAAGACTCACCATTCGATACCTTAAATACACGAATTCCAAGTTTATTGCACTAGAATAGTAAATGCCCAAGTCTAACAATCATGCATTCATAGACTTGGAATCTTAACGAAAATCAGCAGTGAATAACACTCGATCAATGTTAACACCACCAATGGGGGTTCGGTCTTCAAAAATCCAAACTCAACACTCTCTACAGATAGGCTGATTTCGGCATGAATCATTTTGCAAACAGACCAAACAGTGAGTGCTTTGATTGAAAATACCACGAAAACGGACTCGAGAACACCCCATTTTTTATTGCACTAAATCAAAGAAGAAGTTTGTATTAATATCATACGAAAATTAAAAACGTTGACCGTCCCGATTTCGTGCAATGTGTGTATGAATGAAAGAAATGTCGCGTTGTTGACGCCGTCATTACTCAGCGTGCAAAGCAGTAATTTAAGTATTACGGGCATCATATTCACTATTTCTTTCTATAACTTCACCATGTGATGCAACATTCATTTTCCGTACACGAATATATTTTTCTCGTTGTATTGACGTAATTAGGTATTGACCACACAATATGAGCACAAACGTCGAAAATCACGCAAAAAATACGTCCCACTAGGTGGCGCTATTTTTCACCCGGAACCTTAAAATTCTCGAAATGGGTCTATTCACCTAAAACGGGTGAATCCATACATAACGCGAAGTATACATAACATGAAGATCAAAGGACGTTTATATATTCCCTAACATGTCTATAATAGTGTTGATGTTTACATTCTACGGGTTGTTAGGCTCTGCCGCCGCTTATGTGTGGCTTTATATTGTCTGTGCATAACTTTATTGAATACATAACTAATAATATTATAGTGTAGGTAAGATCGAATGAACATCTTCAAATACTAGTAAGAAATGTGCAATGATGCTAAACAATTGAGCATGCATGATTTTGTTTTACTACATGTTTATGTATTAGACAGATATTGCGACTTCGAGTCCGTACAATTGTTATCTCTAACGGAATGAAGGTTTTAGTTTCACGTCTTATAATTTGTAGCAAGTTAAACAAAAATGGTTTTCCTGTTTGACGTCAAAATATATAAATATGTTTGTGCTCATTAAAATGCAACAAAGATAAATGTGTTGAGGCGGATAAAACGGTAACTTCCAGGAAGGCATTAATTTTAGCCAACAGGAAATGCGAGAATTCTATTAATTTTAATAACCGTTTCGCATTATGACGAAGAGACATATGGGAATCTACTAAATTGAATTAAATATCATATTCAAATTTCGTGGAAAGTTATTTGAAGCTTTGATTATATTACTTTTATGAGCAGCAAATTATGTCTGAAAACTGGGTGCCAGCTTGAGGCAGAATATCATGGGAACATTATTGAATAGGAAGGCATAAAACTCTATAAAATGAATAAACACGTGAATTATGATTGGTAGGTTATCGTATTTTGGGTTGTTTAATTTTATTTTCTTTGTTTATTTTCATGATTGTCCTTGTGAATTGTAGTTGAAATCTTTGTCTTTCGTGTTCAGCTGTTTCTGTGCTACATTTGTACTCTCTCTGTACGATGTGATTTATATCTCTTGGTATTTCTGTACAATTTACATTTAACCATCCTTGTCAAGGCACAACATTATTCATTTTCTATTGAAAGTAGATTACAAGACATACGACGCAAAATATCAGACTGAAGTTGGTAATAACAAATATAACACGTACAACAAACATTGGACCAGACGACGAAGATTAAAAGAAAATAACAAGTCATTCTCCCATTTGCACTTTAAGAATAGACTTGATCTAAAGACATGCCATCGAGGAATTCAAGTTTTTTTTTAAATTAGTAATTAAAATGAAAAATATTTAATACATTGAACAACGATCAAGCAGAACCTGTTGAACGCATGCTATCAATAAAAGGTCATATAATACTACTTAGAATATAACCTACATTATGAGCCAATGAAAACGCCGCATTTTCGCGGTTAAATGAAATTAAATTTAATCATTAAAATTTTCTCTTCACAGACTTGACGTCATGCGTTGGCGCTAATTTCTATCGGCCAATCAGAATGCAGAATGTTATATTCTAAGTTAGTTAGAACATATTAAGTAAATTTTAATGACTAAAAAGGCCTCGCTTCGCTTCGCTCGCTCCGACCTTTTTAATCATTAAAATTTACTTAATATGTTCTAACTATAACATCAAATCGTTATAAAACAGCAATGTTTCCTATTATGTCGTATTTTGTGGCTGTAAAAACATATAATAGCAATTATTCAGTTGGTGATAGATTTGAAATATAAACATATAGTCTGGCCATCAATCATTGTATCAAAGTAATGGGTTTGGTTCAATGGTCCCTAGAGGAATGGACGTTAGACAATGACGAGTCTGTCTATACAAGTATTCTATGACGGACATATGAAACAGGAATGCCAGAATGTGTTCGTTTAAATGTGTACACAAGGGGGCGTACTAATTGCGAAGTTCTACATGTACATTGTAAGAGTATTTGTATCACAATTAGTATAAACATACTCATTTAATGCTTAATGGTAAATGTAAGGTTAAATACGTCAAGACAGACACCAACTGATATCATGTATCATTTGTGAACGTAAGTTAAAGCAAAGATAGACATGTGCGGTGTCAGACGATCTTTTAGCTACCCGTTATAGTGTCCATGTATCGTTTAAACCTTCTTTATACATTTAGTATGCTTCAATATAATATACGGTCACTTAGCTACATGTGTTTGTCAAATTTGGCGGTTGACTTTTCTGTTAAAATAAATGAGATAATTAGTTTATCATCGGCCAATTAGTCTTACATTTATTTCCATAAGCACATACATGTACACGCCATTGTAAAAATGAAGATGAGTAATATCCGGTGCTAGCCTTGAGTACAACATGTCAGCTAGACACCAGTCAGTCAAACACATTCGGAATGAAAGCCATCCTTGGAATAGTAACGCCTCACAAGCCCACTCACATCACAGACACTAGTAGCCCTCGAGATTGTTTTCTAGTGTTTCAATTAGCTCGTGTTAAAACGTTCTGACACCACGAATATGTATCTTTTAATTACATTCTTGAAATACATTTATAGTCGTTCAGAGTAATCAAAATCTTCAATTATAACTACCGCCAATTCAATATACATATATACGTATCACTGCTGCCAACAGCAACACATATATAGAGGATATTACATGATATATATATGAGTGTCATTTCATATCGAATTTATTAACCCTTATCGTGCTAGATTCCCAGTGGGCTTATCAGTTGGCCAGTGCTGAATTATATTTGCAGTCTACTTGGGATAAAAATCTCATCTGATAGTGACTCTGTTTAGTACCTTAATAGGCTTATTAATGGTATAAATTATCAAAATACCGATTAGATATAAACTCTATATTTCATACAAAGAAGATTAAATAAGCAACACATTGATATAATTTTGATAATTATTGGTATTTCACACGTTATAGTATTCAGCAGTATGTCAATGCAATGTGAAATATTTTCATGCAATTCATACGTAACGCTAATGTAGGCCTAATAATAAATATCAATCGCAGCATTGAATATTTCAACCAAAACTGTCAGATTATAACGAAACATATATTTCCATTATTATTTGGTTTGGAAAAATACTGTTTATGTTCATTATCCTCAAATATTCGCTCTAAAACATCGTGCACATTCCTAGCCGATCGTCAGCCACTTTAGTTCTGGAATTCCAACGAATATTAGACGTTACTTTCACTCGGGAGTTTAATGTATTTGGTCGTAGATTGACTTATATTTTTGTAAAGATAGATCGGTTACTAGTATTTACGGCGGAATAAATTATAATTAAATGTCATTCATGAATACTACGAGCAAGGTGAAACTGGGCTTAAATGGCAATACCAACTAGCGCAACTGTATAGCGCGACTTACAGTCGCCCTCAGCAGTGGTGGAAGGTATTGTGTAGCGCGACTCTGAGTCGCGATAAGCACGATAAGGGTTAAACGAGTTAAATAATATAATAAAATACGAGGCATTGCCGAGCATTTTATCGATTTTAATCAACGAGTTTAATATATTCAATGTGGAAAGTCACAATTTAATGTTCTTTTTATCACGCATTAGCCTTTTCTGGTCGGAACATAAAAATAGCTACTTATTTTCACTATAATAAACGCGCAAATTCGACTACGTCGCCTATTCTTTGAGTGACATCACGTCAATGCTTTATTACACTAGTGTATTATCAAAAATAAATAATGGTTTTATTACGCTACCGCGACGTCAAACATGTGATAAATTCATATACAGTGTGCTATTCAAATGGATTTTCAATATATATTTTAATATTCACTGCTACTAGTATATTAAATACAGCCACAAACATCCTAGTAGTCTGTTTATAATCACTTTATATGTCTGTAGGATAATAACATCAGACAAAATGTATGTGAAATAAAAATGGCATTTTATTATTAATGATGAAATTATTAAAACATTTCTGAAAAACTATTAAAACTAATCATTAGTTATGCAACAAAACATAATAGCATTATATAGCATTATATCACTTACATATGCACGATCAGAGACGGGGGCTAATAACCGCAATAAAACGATCTTTGTTTTCGCAAATCATTTGAAGTTTCGTTATAAATACAGTTATTATAGTAAATGTTGACAGGCGGTTTGTAACTGCCTAATAAATAAAACTAGCAATTCTTCGAACAACTGAAACGCGTGTGAACGAGCACTCGGTATAATTCCGATATTATGCATCATATGGCACTCAAATAATTGAAATGTTGTTCTTACACAAGCCTTGCATTCCGTTCTTCGCCAGTCGTAATTGTGTTATGTTAGATACTATGTTAAGGAGGTACGCGCACCTTTTATCTAACGATCGAATTTTCCTTGAAACATCTTAAAATGACAGAACAGTCTTCTAGAACAACATTGAAATCATAAAAATGATATGTCACCAGGCTCGTTTTCGACATACATGGCTTTCTAATGACCTACCATTGTATTTTGGTCATTTTATCTATTTCCTGCATTTATGGCACCATTATGTTCTTTTTAAGATTATTACTGTATGAAACCACTTTTAAGCAATGCATGATATTTTGTGTGTTCCATGGTCATTCCTATTCACATTAGTCACAATTCAAGCTGCCTGGTGAACAAATTCAGTATATGAACATGTTAAATAGTTACCCCACCCACTTGCTAAAAAGTGTGATTTTCAAATGATTTCAAATGAACGTCAAAAAATACCCAACGATCGAAAATGATTTAAAATTGGCCCTAAGTTTAGTATCAAATAGAACACCAGTTTAGTCAAATAAAAAATTGGGGTCACCAGCCTTTTTTTGGGAGCTGTGCATAAAAAAGCACTAATTATGAATAAATTTGCATAAAATTAACCTAATTTGCATATTGTAATGAAATAATTTTTTCTTAAAAATATTTCAAAGTGTGGCTACCTCTTATAACTAAACCATGCACTACATATTATATATAAGCATATGCATTTGAACAATTGTAGTGACTTATTGTGAACCCATATTATTCACAATTTTGCCGTTCCCCACCCACTTTTTCATACAGGCAAAAAATAAAAAGTTAAAAATATCTAATTTGTGCGATAATATTTTGTTTATTTTCATTAATCAACATTCATATGCAATCATTGAAACTAAAATTCATGTTTGTTCTTATCTAATACGATTTTGAAATTTCGCGCATGCGCACAAGGCAGCTCGTACCTCCTTAAATATGGTTTTATGATGACAGTTTACTAGAACTATGCAACAATTGCTACTATAATACGTTTCTCCGTAATAAACGAACACCTCGGAATAAAAGACAAATACTAATCATGGAACACCATCAGCTACCGATCAATAATCAAATCGTATTTTGTATGGCAGGCTAGTACCTAACCGACTGTTGAAACCAAGAATCTAAAAATAGTCAGACGTACTAACATTATGATAATATACAATTTCAATAATCAAAATACTCAAACGTATTCGATGTTAACTGACAGTTAGGTCGAGTAATTGGTAATCCGAAACGTAATGTAATCAATTGAAGTAATGTCAAGTCTAGAAAGCGTTCCATCACTCAAACAATAACCTAGAACGAGAATCAGGTTTATACAAAAATTTTTACGTATTGCGGCAAATGAAATCGGTGAATTGAACACTCCTCCGATTTGTGAAAATTGCGTCATCGTTACTTGTTAATGAAGATTGGATAGTTACAATTACTTCGAGAAGGCTTCAGTCGTTCCACTTTAATCAAATGTTGACTTTACAATAACAATAAACTATGGAATACAAATCACAATTCTGTAGATTGGGTTAATGTATCGGGTACGTAGGAAGAAGGTTCAAATAGCGACCATGATCAAACACCAACGATTAAGACAATCGGGTACGAACATTGTTTCCTAGACAATATACCCGGTACGCTGTTTCTCAATAAAACGTTGCATTTGAAAAGTGTAAAAATGAAAAAATCATCTACTTTTTTTCAATTTATTACCCGCCATTTTCTAGCGATATGTGTGTTGAATCATTTGCCAAAACAAAACAATTAATAATCTCCTCTTTGTCGTTGAGAACCAAGTGGCTCAATACATACACTGCAAAATATCAGTAACGTATGTTTCGTTGTACCTACATTCATACCCGTGGTAATTTAATAGACATTTAAAGTAGTGCGCACTGGTAGTTTTATTTATTTAATCAACATAGTGATTGTGCTTCCATAAACATGATTTTCAGACGTCACATTCAGCTGATGAAGCAATCGCACGTATTCAAACATGGTATGTAGTACTTTAGTCTCTTACGTTGTGAAATAGGAAACAAATATATATTTTGTTTGATCACGTACATTCACTTTGTTGTTATAAAGGAAGATTTAGCGTACGAAAACATTAATATTACACATTTAACTATAGAAAGAAACCAAATTATGATTAATTTTCTTCAATAGTATTGTATATTTCGAGAAATTTAAATCCATATAGTAAATAACGTATAATACAAAATGAATATTTTTATATTTATCAGCACTTAAAAATGTGAAAGTCTGAATAGTAATGGACAGTTTAACATTTTGAACATGTGTATTTGTACAAAACATGGTGCGCATAATACAATTTCGACCAATTATAACTAGTATTGGCCTTGAATGCCTTGTTACTTAGACTTTGAAAATCTCTGTAATGTTCTTTGCTTTTTTGGCTTGCTCCTTGTTTCTTTATTATTTTGAATGCCTCTTGTATAAGTTATATTGTTGCCGACTTCAAAACATTTCGAAACCTTATATAAGGCCATGCCTTCAAACAATTTACAGTTCAACTATTTGAATTGAACTCGATTCAGGTTAGTCTTAGCTGAGAGCTTAATGACATTCTGAAACACACGTTACCAATCTTTTGTAAAACCCTTCATACTATCAGTAATTGTGCAGAGTTGATATGAATAATATATCTATTACGTATATACGAGGAATATATAGGTACTAGAACCACATTTTATTAACTGAAATAAGCTTTGTCAATACAACGCGCTCATTCAGCAGATAAATTCTGGTAAAAGAAGAAAATTCTCTTGATAAGCGTCCCCTTCGTCAATGTTTTGTTGTTTAAATGTGATAACTATAGTAAAAGGCTTATTTCAAAAGAACATATGAAGCGATACATAAACAAAGTAGACACGAATCTGAACTAGATTGGAGACTTTGCTGATGTATACACTGGCTTATGTATAAATATACAGTGTATGTTGATATAAGCATACTATGGTATGTATGTTTAAAATAAAAGTAAAGATCTAGTGATCTACAACATTCACAGGGAGCACTTACTTGACACTTGGTATTTAATGGTCAAAATCGTTTGCAAAGATGTCAACAATCAACAATATTGTCAGCCCCACCTATTTTAAACATTACAACCATGTACTCAAAGATGTCACCTGTCATAAAAATTCTTACAGTACCCGTAAAATACCCGTACATCATTGTTTTGAGCGTTGAAACCTCCTTCAGTACATTTGTTTCGTAACGTATGTTTCGTAACGTATGTTTGTTTTCAACTTTTGAACCCTCCAACATCACCATACGGATGTGTTCCAATGTAGATCCCAATATATTGTAATGGATATGGCCTTATATCTACTTAGTATAATGTTTGTAACAAGTGATATACGCTATACGTTGTCTAAACTATGGTAACGTATGTTTCAGTCTTATACGCCCTGTTGATATTTTCACTAAAAAAATAGCAAATGTTCAAAATTAGAATATTGTACATCGTAAAGTTGATATTTATCATTTACTATCCTTTAAACTACTGTTTGATGAAACAATTATTGTCACATACACCGAAAGATACACTGCGCAATTATTAACAAGTTTGGCGACACTTTTTGAACTGGTACCTCAACATGAACTTCATTCAATTTAAAGCTGTCATCACATAAAAAGCGCAGCCCAAAACAGATTATATATGTAGTAAGCTCATGAAGTTGAAAGTCTAACGTGGCGACAGTAACGTATGTTACATTTTAGGGTACTTATCCCAACACTGTATCAATATATTTCGACAAATGAAAAAAATTGATTGTGCTCGAGGTCACAGGCACCAGTATCTTTATACTCCGATACGAATTTGGAGCAATATATTTCGACAAATGAACAAAATTGATTGTGCTCGAGGTCACAGGCACCGGTGTCTTTTAACTCCGATACGAATAAATTATAAATTAATTGGTAGGGGTTTGGTTGTAATTTCTTTGTATTATTGTACCTCGTTCAATACGTTCGTTCATATAACGAGACTGTCAATACAGTGCACGCAGATTGGTTAAGTATATTCGTGTAATTAAGGGCACTCAGATTGGTTAAGTCAATGTGTGTTATTCAGGGCACTCAGATTGGTTTAGTCAATGCGTGTTATTCAGGGCACTCAGATTGGTTTAGTCGATTCGTGTAATTCAGGGAAGATGGATAGAACCTTACCAACCTTGGACATGTTTATACTTGTGTAAATTATAAATCTAGATGTTGAGGTTCCTTAAAGTACATAACAGTGGAAATGAACATGCAATTAGGGATATTTGTATAGGCGTTTATCGAGCAGGTATTAAAGTGTTCATGTTATCAAAATATTACTTTGCAGAAATGAAGAATAATGTTTTTACTTGAAGTTCATGAAGAAAGTAAGCAACAAACGAAGTGTGGGGGTCACCTCAAGTTCATCTTTGTTGGAAGGCATAATTCGTAGGAACAGTTATCTTTGTAACGAGTCAACATAATCATACTGTTTTCACAATACTTTGTTTACAGCGAAAGATCATTACCATAAATCAAATGAACTATACGAAGCTGTCTTGGTGTAAAGCTGTTTACATTCAATATTCTGGCATGGGCGTAACTAGGCGTACCACAGTACGCCCGTGCGTACAATTCGCATCTGGACAGATAAAAAAATGAAATCTCGAAATCTCGAAAAAATCACAGACCGAGGGGGGTGAGGGGCATACAAATGCAGCATGTGTACAAAACGTACTGACTTTATAAGTGAGCACATGTATTAAACAAGTCAAGGAACGAGATGTATTATCAAGTCAGATAACGATTTTGGGTGATATGCTGCTCGCATACACAATTGCATTTTTTTCTAGCTCGTTTCGCTCGCATTGGTTACATCCATGTCTACATACTGATTATGTTGCTACATGAAAGTCTAAATTTGACTATAGTTTTGTTTAAACGTTGATAAAAACAAAAGATAACCTTGGGGCTTTCGGAGACAGAAAATGTGCTCAGAATGCACCATTTGCAATCTTTATTTCTTTTTTTCATCTAAACGTATAGGACCCCCTCCTTTCACCGCCACCAATCGTGCGTATCATCAATATTGTTCAGTTAAATGTTTTAAATTTCTGCCTTTGGAGCCAACATAGTATGTCAGTGATGCTTTAGATTTGCCCTTTCCATGAATATTAAAATGATTTTTCCAGGTTTTCATTGTAATGAAAATCTACAACAGGGATATTTGACATCAAGAACATCCACATCCCAAGGAGTTAGACACATGTAAGGGAATTTTGACAGTCAATTTCCACAAATGTCTAATTCCCCTATATACTAGATATACTTGATTAGTGCATACATGTTTTTTACTAAATAATAAGGTACCTTTTACATCAAACTTAGTCGACCTATTGAGGTTGATCATGACAAGTGTCTTTTGTTTTGGGTGGGTAGGTCAAAGGATGATGGGACGTTGATCATCATTTGGGCATCTTGTTTTCTACAATATCTTATTAGTAATACAAATTGTGTTGTCACAATTGAAAAAAAAACATATTTAGAAGTTAGTTTTTAATTCTTTTCTGCTATAAGGCAGGGCGTAAAAATATCGTCCAGATACTCTCAAAGTTCCTTGCCAAACAATTTTTTAAGGGGAAGCCCCCAGACCCCCTTCGATTGGGGGTACTATCAAATATGCTCCAGCTACGCCCCTTGTATAGTTTCATTAAGTCGAGTTGCAGCAACATGTTGAACTTCGATGGAATTTCGAACGAATCAAATCAAACACTAGAAATCGGTCATGTAATTATTTAATATTGTCTCGCTCTCGGCTATCGTCAATAACAAAACGTTTTTTTTGTATAATCGATAGGGGTCTTCATTAATAGTTGTTATAAACACTGTTGTTAGAGAGTTCGTGGTTATATATTAAGAAATGCGTGCAAAAATACACATCCACGATTGAGCTTTGTATAACACCCATGGGACCAAGTTGTATTCACTGTAATTATTTACTGATGAGACTGAATACAAGATCGAACTAGACAATGACCTCAAAGGGGGTTGAAGTTCTGGTAACCTATATCCCTAATCAAAGTATTCGACCCTTGGTTATGTTGTGGTATTGCAACGTCATAAGTCACAAAGATAGCATGATAATCATCCAGCACAACATTGTTCTGGTTACTTATTAACATCACAAGTTTCCGACACACTTTACAAGTGATATTTATGTAACCTATTATTCAGTTTTATCGTAACATTTCTGAATTGAACACTAGACCTACACTGTGAACTTTACTCAAAACGCACCCCACAAAAAAGTGGCATTCTATAATATACCATCAGACTGGACGCATTACTCATTTTTATCGTAACATTCAGAATTTAATACAATACAATACAATACAAAGTTTATTCAGGCATAAAATTGCATTCCGCATATTCATAGCCAACATATATACATAGACATGAGCATGTGTGGTCAATAGTTAACAAAGTTATAAATAAAGTACATGTACATATATACAGGTTTACAGAGAAGTTCAATGATGCTAGAATAGCGTAGAGACATAAACGAATAAAAGATGTGATGATTTCAATACCTAAAAATTAAATTAAATTTTGTGTTCTGATTTTAAAAGCAACATATAAATATTTTGCTACATTGTTTAATATTTTGCTAGAGTTTGTATTCATTAGGTAGTTAAATTTCTGTGCTGTCGGCCAATGGCAGTAATAAGTTGTGAAATATTTTCGTCTTAAATTTTTATACTTTGGACAAACTAAAAGGAAGTGATATTCGTTTTCAATTACATGCATGTTACAGTTTTGGCAGTATCTATCTGTTCTTGGGATATTTGTATGTCTACCTATTTCGATGGCTAGTTTATGTGACAAGACCTACATTCTGCACGTTCCTCAAAACGCCTCCATTGTGAACGGAGGGATTTGACCCCAGGATCTTTCACACAAGCTGCTCATTCGACCGAGAATCGGTAAATGTTTTACAACAATATTTGCATAATAAATCAGCTACCAATCACCACGACAAGGCTTCAGTCGCTCCTACTTAATAATTGTAGTTCCCAATACATTTATATTATAGTACTTCACAACGAACGTCCAGCATACGAAACATGATGACAAATGGCGAAAAAGCCTTTACTGTATAATTATTATGTTGAGTGTTGTGTTGGGGTTGCCTTTGCGGTGGGTGCCTGTCCTATTGACATATTGCTGTCTTCAGACTATTGCTCTATAGATTCTGACTGACTCGGGTGACCGACTTTAAATGTAGCTGTTCAGTATATCGTTTCACTGCGGCTAATAACCGTTTATGAGGAGTGCTGCCTTTCCTGTCCGATTATTATTACCCTTTTGAATGGTCTTCAACCATTCATCTCCGTCCAGGGATATTCTAAAATATAATCCCACATTTACATAAATCATCGATCACCCCGAAACTCGTTCCAAACGGTTTCCCTGTCAAATAAATTTAAGTGCAACTAATCCACGAAATTAAATACAAAATAAAGTTGGTGATGTTACTGTACATATTACTTAAAGGATGGCATACTAGTAGTATGTTTCTAAGCAGTTCGAAGAAACATGTATTGTAAGGGTTTATGGTGAAAGCCAGTTTGAAAATCTCCCAAATAGAGACTGTACCGGTCGTTAAAAATGTTGTTGTAGTATTGTCGTAGATATACAAGGGATGCCTTATTGCAAAAGATAACTGAAGCTCAATGTAATCAAGCATTAATGTGTTTTAAACGTGCATTGTGAACAAACGTAAGTGATGTAGAAACTTTAATTAAGCTGTCAGTTACGACGCTGAATGTCAATATTGTTCTGAGAAATCAGACAGAACATTCAATTACAAGAACAATGCGAGTTGTCTTTCACATGCCCATTATATGGATCAGTTAGGATTTGTGATATCATATCGGTAATTTTATTCGTTTTACGGAATGTCAATAGATGGGATATATGTCAGAAAAGCAGCAAGTGTGATATAATGACATGTTCAATTATAATGGAGGATGATGCAACCAGATCTCTCATATAGTATTGCTAGTCTTCTTCACAAAGACGAGTATAGTATTCTACCTTCTACAAACCAGCCAAATATATTCCTCACTTACCCATTGTGGAAACCTTGCTTGATGTTCCGTGTGTATGTGTCAGCGTAGAGCCAGGACTGGTTGGGTTTAATCAAATTAATGTAGATTCTAATAATGTTGTCTCAAGATGACCAAGATATCATCGACAGAACGTTAACCCTCAACAATAGTCGCAGATAATCTAAAAGTTGCCATGTTGGATTCAAGGTACAATGGAATAGGTTAACATCATTATTTTAACAAACTATCCTCTCCAACAATCTAAACCATTGCATTATGCTGAATGAATTTAAATCATGGAACAAAAACCGCGTGTGCTGCAACAATAAACTAATTAAGGAAATGTTAAAGAAACTCCGTAATATTGTATGACGCCATCCTGGCAATACCATATATAGAAAGGGGCATATTGCGTGACTTAACAGATTACAAAGCAAAGCATTGCACAATAAGGAAAAACAAGCAAGTATTTCTTTAACCCCAAAACAATAAATTTAATATTGCAAACGTACGTTTTACACTCAAACAAACATCTGATATATCATACTAGTATGTAAGTAATTACCGACTGTTTTATAGCTATAAACAAGGCGAGTACGTACACGCATATAATCCTATGACTCTACTAGATGTAAACAAACTTACCCTTCGTCTTTTTCCTTTTATGTAATACTGTTCAGTAAAATTGGAACGGAAAAGAAAAGAAAATATTAAAAGAACAGTTACGATATATGTCAATACTTGCCGATTGCGATGTAACTAAATAACGCACTATTACAATTAACTGACTTGTAGACTGTTTGTGTTGGATACTGGTTTGTATGTTGTCCTTGTCATGAGTGGTCGTCCTTGTGATTCGTTCTTGTCTGTCGACACTTCAGTTTTGTTTGACTTACTGAGACGGCTGGCTGTCGGAGTAGAATGTAGTGTATTTTTGTCGCTGCGCAGATTCATTTCTATTATTCTGTTGTGGAAGTTTGTTCTTGAGATATGCGCATATCATATGCGATGTTGGTGCGTTTGTGTACGTTTATGCCTTACGTGATCTGTTTCTTTTTTGTGCGTATTTTGTATTTTGTTCTGCTGTTTTCCCGAATGCTGCTCATTGGGGCCTGACCGAGCTATTATTATATTTCGTCAGCTTATGATATTTTGAGTTATTTACAAAAAATGACTACAACCCTGGATTCCTAATATGTTGAACTATCTAATGCGCTTATTGTTTTCGTAATAGAAGCACCCGTCACACATTGCGCTTACTCAATACTTAACACTCAAAAGTAAGCGTTATTGTACGTGAGATAGCGCACTATAATTGTAACAAAAGTTGAACAATCAATCAAAAAGAAGAATTTCCCTACGTAATTTGACACAAATACTAAAATTGACTCGAAATAGTAATGACATTGATCAATAGTAAATAAAAGAGTTTCGCTAAACACGTTCCTTATTCAAGTGCTATCTCCTGATAGCTCAGTATAATAATAAATAAAATCAAATATTGTTATTATCAGCTATCCCAAAACATACTTTTTCAATTTCAGAATGAACTGTTGCTCCTTGGGTATTAAAATTCATGGTGAGGTAGCTTAAAATAATAACATTAATTATTTCTTGCAAATCGACAAATCGCATGGCGGTTCTCTTGTTTATTATCTTCTCGCTACGAATACAACCGTGAGAAAACATTATTGCATGACTGATTGCAATAAATCTGCTTCATGATATGATATAATGTCTATGAATAACTTAATCTATGAGGACAATGACATGTGTTTCGCTTAATTCAATTCAATGTTAAAGATATTTACGTGCGTCTTATCAAAACAACACATGAAGACGATATGACAATAATATGACATTATGAAATAAATATTAATAGTAAAAAGATAGCAATTCTGAGATGCCTACATATAGAACATACCAACAAACATCGTTATGTAATAGCTGTTTTGTTCAACAGGATGGATTCTCTTAACATGATACACTTAATAAATAAAGACACACACATGTTACATTTTCTTGATTGGGTTACATGTAAGCCTATAGCTTTCTTTGAAGGTCACACAGAACAATGCGTTTGGTGTGATTTGATTGTTAACATTTAAAACCCATTTCACAATTGCCGTAGAATTTTCTCCGTCGTACGATGCTTGTAAAGCTACGTCTAAATGTAACGACCTACGTCTGGAAAAGGAAATTTTGTGGAGCGGTCACAATTGTCGTACGTCGCACGACGGTCGCACGATTGGCGCACGACTTTCAGTATTCAATATTTGTACATGCTACATAAATTTGTAAATTGTTAACCCATCCACTTGCAAAACTATTAATAAATGGTGATGTCATCGAGTGTACAAAAACTCAACGATCGAAAAAAATAAGTGCTAATGGGTTGAGAATTATACAGATCACCCTTTTTTATAACAAGTAGGGATCGCCAGCCTTGTTTTGGAGCTATACAGTACCAATTTTGCATAAATTAATTCAATGTGCATATTTAAAGAGAATAATGTTTTTAAAATAACTTAAAGTGTCGCTACTTCATTTTTATAACTAAATATATAACACTATATATTTAACATAAGCAGATGACTTATTGTACGCTTAAATATACTTTTGTATTAAACTATACCGTTCCCATCCACTTTTTATACATGCAAAAACGAACAAGACAAGTAAATAATTAACAGTGTGCATAACCATGATGTTCATTATCAGTTCCTTGCATATATATGCTAACACGCCAACAAAGTTGTATGTTTATTCTTCTGTGTGAAAGAGAAAACATAGCTTTCTTATTACTCTAAACACGTTCAATACATGTCATAATCAAATACTTTACTTCCCTCTGTAAAACAACCAATCGTTACCACTCCCAATGTGTGTGGCTCTAGATTTACTGTTTCAAAGTACGCATTGTTTATCAGAATATGATTTTATTGTATAATTACACTGTATGGTATTATGGTTGAGAGAGAAAATATACGTTTAAGAAATTAGTGCGATTGTCGTACGACGGTCGTGCGATCGTCGTACGACGGTCGTGCGATTGACTCACGATTATGTTTATCAACAGGACTGTCGTGCGACAGACGTGCGACGGACATGCGACAATCGCACGACCGTCGCAAGACCGTCGCACGTCCGTCGCACGTCCATCGTGGGTGACGGTCGCACGATGCAGAAATTTCTTAAGTCCGTCGTGCGACGGACGCACGATAGTCCTCAAATTTACATCGTAGACCCGTCGCACGTCCGTCGTACGACAATTGTGAAAGGGGTTTAAGTTGTTGCGGTAGTGTGTTTTAAAGATTTACCTTTACAGCCAAGAATTCTAGGTAGAACGTGCTGAATGCGTTAATGATCTGAAAATGCTCCTTTGATAATTTGGATTTATATACCTCCAACTCAGTCACATGTAAATACAGTTAATGAATAAAAGCAGAGATACATTTGTACATGGAAACAAGTAGACATAAAAATGACTGACAGACGTAGTACATGAAGAAAATGGCAGACTGACCAAAATACCGGTTTATCATGCAACCATATGGAAAAAATGTAACATTTGTCTTTTAGCTTTATGTACTAAGTGTACACATATTTGACCGGACTACATGTTGGCGGCTAGCAGAACGAGGGCGTAGCACGTTCGTGCTATACGTTTACGCAGACTGATTTAGTTCATTATGGAACAATGCCGCTTTAACTGTTTTACACAGCAGACAGTCTTGTTCCTATCATTGGTTTTCTGGAGTTAACTTTAATATATTTACGTCTGCACATACACATTTCACAAGAAACGAAGACAAATATATGTTTCCTTTTTTAGCACTGTAGCTCTTTACATAATGTTTTTAAACTACATGTATGTAACATTTGTTCATTAACTTAAAGATGCATTGTGAAAATCAACCCAGGCCCTAATTGCACAAAAAAACTTAAGTTATTGCTCAGCTGAGACTGTTATTTTAAAGTTATTATATGACTATAATTATAATCTTGTGATGTAGATTCTACCCGAAACTGTGTATTTATTGCTAAACAATAATTTAGTAAGTGGATTTTGTATGAAATGCTTATGAAATAATAAAGAAGTTCGTACTTGAACTTGTTATAAAAGACTAAGTTTTTAATTTATGTGTATTACTTTAAAACACTATTTTCTGCAAAGATCGGACTTAATATGTATTGCTCTATTGAATTTGCATCTCACTAAGAGGAAACAATAAATACAAGTATACATTTGAGTCATTTAACCCACAAAATATGCTTTTAAAATAGCAGACTCAGCTGGGCCATAACTTAAGTTTTTCGTGGAATTGGGGCAAGTAGTAACGAGCACTTCTGCCTGAAACAGAACCCTATTCTGATGTAACAGACATGACCGAAGCCAACGTCAGGAAACAACATAACCAGCTAAACCCTGTGGTCGAACTTATCAACATTCGTGTTGAATAACTAGCATTGTTTCTAGTTGAATGAAAAAATAATTAATTTAAAATGTTTTTAAAGTATTTATCTATATTAATATATCATAGTTACATTATGTAAACAGGGAGAATGTGTTGGTAAACTTTAAAGTTTAAATACAACTCCACTACTGTAAACGTTTTGTCTCGGAGTTTCAAAGAATCGTTAGGAATTCTGCAACACAATTGGATTAAAACACATACGGGGATCTATTTAATTAATTTGAATCTCATATTATATCATTTATAATTAATCTACTTATAATAATTACTTTAAATGGCATATTCAAAATGTGTGGAATTGTTTTGATGTTTTGTTTTATCGCTTTGTACGCCCTTGTCAGTTGCTAGCGCTAGAGCAAATTAATACCGATTTATAATTAATTCCAGTAAATTGACTATGAACTTTCCGCCTTATAAGACTTGAAAACGAAATAAAAGTATGGATGAAAACGTATTAACCAGCAGAGGAAACACCAGCAGTGTTAGGATTACTTAGCACCATATACTTGTCGCTGGCATAGAATTCAACTTATGGCCTTATAAGACTAATACATATTTGAAATCTGCATCTCTAGGCGCTTCTTATGAGCCTATTTAAATGACAATCGAAAGATGCTATGTTGACTAAACTGAAGTTGAACAAGTTTGCTTTTCAATAAGTAAAGAGTAGTTTTCGGACTGGTTTTTCTTGTTTTCTCGAAATAACGATTTTTTACTTAGGACCTTTTTATTCTAAGCCATCGTTGTGTAGTTACATCTTTGTGTAAATCCCATTATATATTTACCAAAATCTAGTAAACAAAACACAAATAAGACAACATCCTCACAGACGACCTGTATAACAATCACAACACGTATATCAACCATATTAGAGGTTTCAGACACTGAAGGGAACTTATTCTGTATAGAAAAGATACAATCTGAAGACTGACACTGACAATAATTATTGTTCATAATCATGTTTAGTTATCTAAATGAAAATGCCATTGGAAATATGGATAACGCTGACGCACTGTCTAACACATGCAATGTAATGAATAAAAGAAAAAAACATAATAATGGGGAAGTTGCGAACAGAACGAGTGCGTGAACGAGAAAGCTTGAGTATTTCGTCGTCAAGACGTGTGTATTACGTCACGCAGGAGTACACAGGCAAGGGAATTTCACGATTATTTCGCCCTCGTACTAAATGGGTTGTATATACAGTCATATACATGTACGAGTGTCATTCAAAAAATACGTAGACACTTCAATTTACTATTTTATTTTGCAAGATAAGTAACAAATCATAAGTATGATGAAGCTTAATCTTTATTCTGCTAAAATCCAAAGTTTCATTGAAATCGGCCCGACCGTTAAGCGAGGAACATGTTCTATAGATTGTACCCATAGCGACTACGGGGCAAGTCCCGACGTCGTTGCTGACGTCATCAAATTTGGTAAATTCACCACATTTCTAAATGCTCTGCATAATACACTAAATACTACTCTGACACAAACCCCATTCTGTATAATTCTCCATGTACCATGCTGGACTAAGCTGAACAAAATAGGGTTAATTAGAGTACTTAATTTCATCTGTTGTTGCCTGTCGTCAAACTACACAAATAGGCTATACAATAGGAAACGTCTTGACGTTCATAAAGGCCAGATTGGTAATGTAGAGAACATGTTTGAGTTGGTTAAGTCAAGAATTATCCAACACCAGAGCTGTTGATTTAACACGATGTGCTCACATTTTGTTTTGGTGAAATAACCTATTTTTCAAGATGATTCAAGCTAGTATTTGGGTTTATCCATTCGCCAAATACAATTTAATCATTAATCGCGTTGCCCCGTGGTTTCACTGACGTCACGTTTTCGTACTGCCAGTAAAATAGTGGTTTGGTATGATAACCAAGCTCTCAGTAACGATTTTGAATACGATGTCATTATTTGAAACGTATAACTGTATAGTATCAAAGGATACACTCAGATATTATTGACAGGTTTTCTCCACGTGAACGGAAATTGATGGCACAAAGGTATCAACACAAATCGACGGGTTGCCCCGTGTGCTCAATTTTACGTTGCTATAACTACCCTTTTTTAGAATATTACATACATTTTTCTTTATTACAATATGGATTGAATTTGTTAATGATAGAGCATTATTTCTACCAAATATGATGAAAATCGGATGATAGATAGTTAAGCAATAAATGGTGTCTACGTATTTTTTGAATGACCCTCGTAGTTATGCTTCAACTAGCACCTGGTTTCCACGTACACAGTTTTGTTTCGCATGCGAATTTAAATTTCAACTTGTATTCGTACATAAACAGATAGCGACACGTCAAATAGTACTCATGCTATAGTACGTTCCACTAATAAGACAGTTATGACGTCATATGATATCATTTACATAAGATTTTATCAAGGGATTACATAATCTTATAATATACTATAATATAACCGCGCAATCTTTCCAATAATTCATGTATCACATAGATTAATTAGTCCACGATTAAGTCGAGACAGCCTTTGCAAATATTGCATGACGCACGTAAGGCATCAATTAATAAAAACAATACCAGCATTGGATTCTATTGTGTACTTAGGGGAACTAAATATTTGTCAAGAACACTGACCGGAGTATCCAGTGCGCGAATGATATAAATGGTCTTGTTTTGTGTCTTTGTTCTATTTCAACAGACAAGACTTAGTGTACGTTAACGAATACTCGATTGGTTAAATCTTCTTAGGCAATGTCTCCAAATGGTATTAGAATATAATGCTGTAATGGTAAAGACGTCAGAACAGACGACAATAAATATCATGTATCGTTAACGAAGGGGAATTACATCAAAAGTACTTTACCTTGACTGAGTGTAGTGAATGATATTCAATTGGACTCAAAGACGCGTACTCCTAACCATAACAATACACACACAAACACACACACACACACACATCTGTGTTCAGTTAATGGCCCAAGAGAATGTATATCGTTGATTATATCTTTTATAAATGTATATGAGTAAGGAAAACAATGGGTGGCGATGTTACATACAGATAACGAAACCAGCAATCTGGGAACATTAGTATGACACGAACACATCTTTTAAAGCAGCAACTAAGTGACATTAGAAGAACACCTGCAGTAACGTCATATTCCTCGGATGACATATTTCTTAATAAATAGGCCTATTTTGAACGTTCTCGTTCATGTTAACATTGGGTTTGGCTACCTCTTCTATTTAGGACTTTGTATTTGCAACAAATATATATGTGTGTTATTAGAACAACACCCGTCCGTCCGGTAGTAACGTCATATATCTGGATGATACATTTCTCAAAAGTATTCTGGAAGTTCTCGTTCGTGTAAAATTTCGGTATCGTAACCTCTCTCCTAATGATTTCGCATTTGCAACAAAATAGGCAATCTTATTCCGTTACAGACTATAGCGTTCTAGACAGTCTGTGGTCTACAAGATTGTGTACTTTTACAGTGATTGTTTCGCGAATTACAAAGTTAATATACTCGACACCATACTGCTTCATGTAAGGGTTTTCAACCCTTATTGCTTATTGTGGTACTCTTATGATCATCTGGTCTGAAGAAGTTAGCAGCAACCCAAGTGGTGCATTTTATGTTCGGGATATATTTCGTCATATAACATTCGTATTATTTAATTATAAGTAATTATTAAAAATGTCTGCGATAAAGCAACTAATGTTTATTCGGAAAGATTAGTAGAAAGGATGCCATTCCGTGCACAGTGTAGTTTAAAGCAGTTAACATATTACACCTCCTTCGTGAACTCATTATAAACACAATATAGCAAATTGCGTATTAGGTCAAGCCGTATTATGATCTAACACGCAGACCTAAAGATCATATTCATTATTCCCTTATCAGATAATTACTTTGTGCATACGTCTTGCGTATCATTAATTTTACTGAAGGATTAAGTTCTCGTGTGCGTGATGCGGGATTCTTAATTTGTCATCATGTTTCTTATTGTGTGGTATAATGTTTCTTTTACATTTTGTACATAAATAATGCAATATACATGTAATTGTCTTAATAGATCTACTTAATAATGTCACAGTAAGAGATTGTTGTTGATCAGTTCATCTATGGTCTGACCCGGGTGATAAAGGTTATTTTAAAGCATTCTTTAATAATCGCATTTATATGCCTATTTACAAATTTCAATTTATTTATTCAATTAGTTTGTTTAACAAATTTAAAAACAATGCATTAACGACAATCTCTTAGTCTTATTTATGTAAATATTTGATATGTAAAACAACTTACAATTAGTTAAAACTTATGTGAATATATAAGTAGTATGGTGAATTTATGAGTATATTATTATTTTCATTTAAGTATATTTATGTAATTGTACATAGAATGTCCATACACATGTTTTATCTGCTATATAATGTTTTATATGTAATGTCATTTTATATGGATGAGACTGAAATTATAAACTATTAAATAAATGTACTGAAGTTATCCCGGCATAAATATGACATACCACGTAGTTTTGATTACACAATCGTATATGGTGATAATTGTATATTTTTTTATTATTGAAATCATTATGAAAAACTTAAACTTTAATTTTGAATTGCTCAACTTTACTATTTCTGTTATGGCATTTAGTGATGCCGAACATTGTTGAATAGTTTTTGGTTAAGTTATAAACATGTTGTTAATAAATCAATTTCATATATAAAACGGAAGAATAAACTATCACTATGAAGCCCTATGCAGTTAACTTTACAAACACAGAAAGGGCATATCGCCAAACCCCGAAAACAATGGACATTAATAGTGAATGCTGACCGGGCAAACTTGAAAGATTCTTGACATGGATGTTGGCAACAAATTAAAGGTGGCAATGGAATCAATTATCAATATGGTAGACTAAAGTATAGACCTCCTGAATAATATGGACAATAGAGATGAATGATGACCGGACGATATACTTAATTCCCCATTTGAAATGTTTTTGGCATTGATGTTGGCATCAAATCAAAGGTGGCAATTGCATTAAAATATTATTATGGTAAACTGAAGAATATACCTCCATGTACAGTATCAGCCATCGGCCCGGAAAGCTTCAAAGGCATGAATAACTTCTGACTATGTGCTAATGTTCTACTGCATAGGAAGTTCGAGTATATTATGTGGGGAGCGGTGGCCTAGAGGTAGGGCGCGCGCTTCGGGATCGAGAGGTCCCGGGTTCAACCCCCGTCTGGACCACTGCTTAATTTCTCTGAGCACGAATAACCCACATGCTCCACTCGACCAAGGTGTGAATTGATACCTGTGAGGGATGTGTCTGAACATGTTCGATAGTCCTGGGCGCCGAAGATCGATGTTGGCTGCACACCCACCAGGAGAGAAATAGTCTCCATAGGGAGACTCGAACGTAGGTTTCCATAGGTAGCCCAATGAACAGGGGAAGTTTAAATGTCAAAGGGTGGATGAACGGCTGAACTGCTGAAAGCAGCCCTAGAAAATTGGTAAGTTAACTTTTTTATATCAATACAAGCACAAGTCAACGTCTCATCAGAACTGAAGGCACCAATATAACATGAGACCAGGTTCCGTATTCACAAAAATATATGGTATTGTGTATCAAAGTTTGATGAATACTTTCATAGCTTTTCACGCGTAACATTCGTTTCGTCTATTGTTTTTCAAAATTAAACTTGTGTAAGACATAGTTTGCCTAGAAATCATAAAAAACGAGACTGCTGACGGAATCAACAACACCATTTCTTTATAATAAGCAAAACCTGAATGTTTGGGCTTAGTCTAGATATGTTTATAATACAAGAAACTATACTGTTAAAATGACGATACGAACTGTATAAGTTATATTTCTTTTTGCTCTAAACTGTATTAAAGCAATCCGATGTCCACAATCACTGTTTTAATATGATTTCCGGTTGTTGTTTATGAGTTGAGCCGCTACAATACGGAAATGTTAAGATAACCTTGGATCCAATACGTATTCTATCGTCAATAATTCCAGTGACGGTATATATAATTATGTTCCACACACACCTTACCGAACAAATATCCATTAAGCATTTGTAGAGAGGCGACAATACGAAAGCGTTAATATAACCTTGGATACGATACGAATCTTGTCGTCAATTATTCCTAATTTACGTCGCTTCGGGAACGGGAAAAGTGTTACAGTCTATATAATTATGTTCCACACAAACCGTACGAAGCGAATCTCCGCCAAAGCAGTCTGAAGTAACACCAGACACGAGAAAATAACCTGTCAACAACAATTGTACATCTAAAGACGTCATTCAACACATTTGATTTATAAATAGGACAACTCTCGTATATAAATAGCGGGGTGTTCAAAACATTTTTACTATACAAAGTGTAAGTGGGACAACTCTCGTTCATAAACAGCGGATGTGTGCAACAAGTTTTATAAATAAGTGGGGCAACTCTCGTATATAAACAGCGGTGATATTCTACACGTTTTACATATAAGTCTGGCAACTCTCATATATAAACAGAGGGGGGTGGTTATACGCGTTTTTCATATCAGTAGGGCAACTTTTGTATTAAAACAGTGGGGTGATCAACACGTTATAGATCTAAGTAGGGAAACTCTCATATATAAACAGCGGGGTGTTCTACATGGTTTACATATAAGTGGGACAACTTTCGTATATAAACACAAACCTGGTTCGTGTTTGGCGCCATAATCATTTGTATTCATAAAAATAAAACAAAAATAAATGTGTTGATGTGGATGAAATTGTAACTTCCAGGAAGGCATAAAACTCTGTAAAATGAATAATCACACGAATACTTATTGGTACAATTATTACATTTTGTGGCCGTTCAATTTCATTTTTATTTTTTATTTTCATAATTGTCCTTGTGAACTGTAGTTTTAATCCCTGATCTTTCCATGTGCTCGTTTATTTTACTATCTTTCGTGTTCTGCTTTTTCTGTTGAGTGCTACATTTGTACCTTTTTCTGTATGATTTTGTTATTATCTTTTGGTATTTCGATACAATTGACATTTAACCATCCTTGTCCAGACACCAGATTATTCATTTTCTACTGCAAATAGATAACAACACATACAACCTAAGCTAACAGCAGTTGATAAAAACAAACATAACACGTACAACAAACATTGGACCAGATATCGGAGAATAAAAACTTTAAGTCAGTTTCCTATTTGACATGTCATCGATGATTTCAATTTTATTTCAAATTAGTAATTCAAAAGAAAATCAAATTTAAGACATTGAAAAACGATGAAGCATAAGTTGTAGAAAGCATGCTATCATTAAAAGGTCATATGATACTACCTCAAATCATTATAAAACGACAATGACGTCCAATTATGTCGTATTCTGTTGCTGTACAAACATATCATACTAGTAGCAAGTTGTTGCAGTTGGTGATGGATTTCAAATATAACCATACAGTCTGATTATCAACCCTTGAATCAAAGTAATGAGTTTGGTTCAATATTTATGGTAATGGAAAATGTAAGGTTAAATGTATCATTTGCGAACGTAAGTTATGACAAATGTTGCATATTTTGCCATGTTGGGGTCAGTCGATTTATTAGCTACACTTGAGTGTCCATGTATCTTTTAAACCTTATTTATATATTTCGTATGTGTATCTGTTTCAATATACGGTCGCTTGACTATGTCAAATTTAGCTGTGGGATTTTCTGTTAAAACAAATAAGATTATAAGTTTATCATTGGCCAAAGAGAATAACATTTATTACCCAAACAAGTACGTGTACAAACTATGGTAAAATGAAGATGAGTAATATCAGGAGCTAGCTTAGAGTACAACATGCCAGCTAGACACCAGTCAGTCAAACATATTCGGAATGAAAACCATAAGCTCAATCAAATCACACATATACTAGTGACCACCAACATAAGTATCTAGTGTTTCAATGAGTTCGTGTTAGAACGTTCTGCCACCACGAATATGTATCCTTCCATTTCAGTATGGAAATGCATGTATGTTTGTTTTAAGTTATAACTACCGTCAACATCCTAATTCAATATACATGTACAGGTATTATTGCTACCAACAGAACTCATATACAAAAATGTATTCATATACAATGAAAAACTCAAATGAATTTATTTGCAATATTCTTTAATCTTCACTCCTATATTGAAGATAGCTACAAACATCCTAGTTATCTGTTCATATGTTTGTAATATAATAACAGCAGATAAAATGTATGTGAAATAAAAATGGCATTTTATTTTAAATGACGAAATTATTAAAATACATGTATTTCTGAAAAAAACTAGTAATTAGTTAAGCAACCTATAACTTACATATGCATGATCAGAGACGGGGAACAATAACTGTCATAAAACGACCTTTGGTTCCGCAAAATCATTTGGGAGTTTCATTATAATACAGTTATTATAGTGTACTATTGATAGACGGCTTGTAGTTCAGCAGTTTTACTGTTGTAACTATGTCATTCAGCGTAGGCATTCCGCCTTTTGGTTGCTGTATCTTTTCTACTGGGTCATTCAGCTAGTTACAATTTATTATACATGTACTTTTCGACAGCTTGGACTTGGGCGGATCTGCGCTTGTTTAGTTGGGCATTGTGCTTTGTGTGTTTTTAATGTTTTCTGTGCTCGGCTGGTTAAGTTGGGTGCTGCCTTCCCTGTCTGACTTAATATAATCTTTTGACACAGCATAATGAATACAACTAGTCATTCTCCGAACAACTAATAGAGTGTGAATGAGCATTTGGTATGATTCCGATATTATGCATCATATGGCACTCCAATAAATTAATTTGTAGTTCTTATACAAGTTTGCAATCCTTCACAGGTCGTTTTTTAAATATGGTTTTATGATGACAGTTTACTACAACTATGGAACAAGTGTTACTATAACACGTTGCGCCGTAATAAGCGAACACCTCGGAAGTGAAGACAATTAAATACTTGTCATGGAACACCAACAGTTACCGAACTCAATAATCAAATCGTATGTTGTATGGAAGTCTAGTACCAGACATACTGTTCTAGCCATGAATCTAAAATTAGTCAAACGTACTAACATTTTGATAAAACCTAATTTCAATTATCGAATTACTCAAACGTATTCGATGTTGACTGACAATAAGGTCGATTGATTGGTAATCTCATTACTGGATGCCCTAGTCTCAAGATAATACGAAATACTTAAATGCAGACGATTGGTCTTTATTTTCAAACCAACGGTTTGAGTATGTAGCGTAATCATTTGAAGTTATGTCAAGTCTAGAACGCGTTTCATCACTCAAGCAATAACCTCGAACGAGAGTCAGGTTTATACAAAAATATTTACATATTGCGGAAAATGAAATCGGTTAATCGAACGCTCTCCTACGATTTGTGTTTATAGCGTCATCGTTACTTGTTACGTGGGATTGAGTAGTTACAATTACTAGGAGAAGGCTTGACTCGTTACACCTTAATCACCTTAATCAAATGTTGACCTCACAATAATAATACACTATGGAATACAAATAACAATTCTGGAGATTGGGTAAGTGTATCAGGTACGTAGGAAGATGGTTCAATTAGCGACCATGATGAAACACCAGCATTCAAGACATACATGCACGAACATGGGTTTGTTCCAAGACAATATAAATTGACTGGTATGGGCAAATTATATTGTATTTCTGTACCTCGTTCAATACGTTCCTTTATCTACCGAGACTGTTCATACAATGCACCCAAATTGGTTAAGTCGATTCGTGTAATTCAGTGCACTCAGATTGGCTAAGTCGATTAGTGTTATTCATAGCACTCAGATTGGTTAAGTCTATTCTTGTAATACAGTGCACTCAGATTGGTTAAGTTGATTCGTGTAATACAGTGCACTCAGATTGGTTTAGTCGATTCGTGTAATACAGTGCACTCACATTCAGTGAAGATGGAAGTATAGAACCTTACCATCCTTGGAAATGTTGATACTTGTGTAAATTATCAATCTAGATGTTGAGGTTTCGAGCATGCAATTCGGGATATGTGTATAGGTGTTTATCAAGGCGGTTTTTAAGACGAATAGCGGAATTGAATAATAATGTTTAACTTGAATTTCACGGGGTAAGGAACAAACGAATTGTGAGGTCACTTCCAGTTCATCTTTGTTGGATGATGTATTTCGTAGGAAATGTTATCTTTGTAACGAGTCAACATAGTCACACTTTTTTCACAATACTTTGTTTACAGCGAAAACATCATTATCATAAAACAAATGAACTAGACGAAGCTGACTTGGATTAAAGCTGTTTACTTCCAATATTTTCTCTGGTTTCATTAGGTGTTGTAATTCGACGACATTTCGTACTAATCAAAGCAAATTCTCGAAGTCGGTCATGTAATTATTTAGTATTGTTTCCCTATCGGCTATCGTCAATAACGAAACGTTGGTTTTGTATAATCGATAGGGGTTTTCATCTATAGTTGTTATAACCTCTATTGTTGGAGTGTCTGCTTTAAAAATGAAATACACATCCAAGATTGAGCTTTGTATGACATACGTGGGACTAAGTGTATATTCACTGTAATCATCCATTGATGAGACTGAATACGAGATCGAACTAGACAATGACCCAAACGTTAACTAATATCCCCAATTAAAGTATTCTTACGATTGCTATGTTGGCGTACCGTAGCGTAAAAGGTCACATTCAGCACATTATTGTTGTTACTTATTAACATCGCAATTTTCCAACACACTTTACAAGTGATATTTATTTAACTTAGTATTCAGTTTTATCGTAACATTTCTGAATTTAACACTAGACCTACACTGTGAACTTTCCTCAAAACGCCCCTCCCCCAACAAAAGTGGCATTTCTGTAATATACCCTCAGACTGGCATCAGTTCTCATTTTTATCGTAACATTCTGAATTCAATACTAGACCTATATTTTATACGTTCCTCAAAACGCCTCGGTTGTGAACGGATGGTTTTGACCCCAGACTCTTACATACAAGCTGCTCATTCGACCGAGAATCGGAAAGATTTTTACAACAATATTTGTATAATCAATAAGTTACCAATCATCACGACAAGGCTTCAGTCGCTCCTACTTAATTATTGTAGTTGGTATTTAAGTCCCCAATACATTTATAATATAGTACCTCACAACGAACGTCTGGCATACGAAACAAGATGACAAATGGTGGTGCTGTATAGTTTCTGACTGACTTTATATGCAGTTGTTCATTATTTCGTTTCTCTGCGGCTTATAACAAATGCTGCCTTTCCTGTCCGATTGTTATTACCGTTTTGAATGCTCTTCAACCATACTTGTTTCGTCCGGAATTAATCTCCGGGATACTTCTAAATATAATCCTACATTTACATAAATTATCGATCACCCCCCCCCCCCCCCCCCCGAAACACGTTGCATACGTTTTCCCTGTCAAATAAATTTTAATGCAACCAATCCACGAAATCAAATACAAAATAAAATAATGATGTTTCTGTATAGATTACTTAAAGGATGCGTGCTAGTTCTAAGCAGTTAGAAAAAACATGTATTGTTAGCGTTTATGGTGAAAGCCAGTTTGAAAATCTCTTGAATTGAGACTGTACCGGTCGTTAAAATTGTTGTTGTGGTATTGTCGTAAAAAAATCAAGGGATGCCTTATTATAAAAGATAACTGAAGCTCAATGTAATCAAGCATTAATGTGTATTAAACGTACATTGTGAACAAAAGTAAGTGAAATAGAAACTTTAATTAAACCGTCAGTTACGACGCTGAATGTCAATATTGTTCTGAGAAATCAGACAGAACATTCAATTACAAGAACAATGCGAGTTGTCTGTCACAAGCCAATTTTATGGATCAGTTAGGATCTGTGATATCATATCGGTAATTTTATTCGTTGTACGGAATGTCAATAGATGGGATTGATGTCAGAAAAGCAGCCAGTGTGATATGGTGACATGTTTAGTTATTATCGAAGAAGTTTCTCACATATTTCACTCCTAATATTGCTAGATTTCTTCACAAAGGCGTGTAAATTCATCGACCAGTCAAACAGCTTCATCGCTTCACAATTGTGGATACCTTGCTTGATGCTCCGTTAAGTGTCAGCGTAGAGTCAGGACTGGTTGGGGCTAATCAACATAATGTAATGAGGTTGTCTCCAGACGACCAACCTACTATCGGCAGAATGATAACACTGAACAAAATTCGTAGATATTCTTAAAATTGCAATGTAGGTTTCAATGTACAATAAAATATAGAAAGAATACTTTTTACATGCAATCGTCTACAGCAAATCATACCATTGCATTATGTCGAATGCAGAATATTAAATAATTGAACAAAACCTAGTTTCCTACAGACATAAACTCATTACGGAAATGTCAAAGGAACACCATAATATTGTATGACGCCATCCTTAAAAAGAGGACTTGACAGTTTACAAAGCAAAGTATTGCACAAGAAGGAAAAACAGGCAAGTACAAGAAAAAGATTCAATGAATAACACAACAAATTATTGCAATTAATCTTGGAAATGTATGCTGTTTTTCAAGGAACATTCCGGTCCGTAATGCAATATAGATACTAACGTACGAGTAGCATAGTGTGCCAGAGATAACACCAGTCTCTGTTTACAAATAAAAATAACAATTAGATGCAGTTCAAATGTTAATTTTTTTCAATATTGTACACATTCACTTTTAATGATAAACTCTTTAAATGAACACTGATAACAAGTTGTCAGTCGACCGTGCATTGTGTATATTATGCATGTTTGTTTATTAAAAGTCTAGAGTTATCCCCAAGCGAACTATACAAATACAACTGTAAGAAATCATTGCATGACTGATTGCAATAAATATACGTCATGATATGTCTATGAATAATTGAATATATGAGGACAATGGCATGTGTTTCGTTTTATTCAATTCAATGTTATTGATATTTACGTGCGTCCCATCAAAACAACTCATGCACACGATGACATTATTGAAGTTATATCAATAGTGGATTATATATATTTCTGAGATGTTTTATATAGAGCATACACACAACATCGTTTCTGTTGCGTATGTAAAAGCTATTTTGTTAATTGTGCTACATCCCCTTACATTGATACAGATATTTGGCTGGACTGTTGGCGGCTAGTAAAACAAGGGCATAACACTTTCTTGCTATATATTTACGCAAACTGATTTAGTTCAATATGGGATAATGTCGCATTAACCGTTTTTAGACAGCGAACAATCTCTTTCTGTCACTGGTTTTATGGAAATAACTTAAATATATTTCCTTAAGGAGGTACGCGCACCTTTGATCTAACGATCGAATTTTCCTTGAAACATCTAAAAATGACAAAACAATCTTCTAGAACAACATTGAAATCATTAAAATGATATGACACCAGGTTCGTTTTCGAGATACATGGCTTTCTAATGACCTATCATTGTAGTTTGTTCGTTTTATCTATTTCCTGCATTTATTGCACCAGTATGTTCTTTTTAAGATTTTTATAAAATAAATCTCAGAATAAAGTCCAATTTAGGGACAAATATTTCACAAATTTAGCGCAATTTTCCTTGACAACATTTGATGTAAAAACTATATAGAATCACTAAATTTATTTGTTTTGGCCTTAAAATGTTATTACTACATATATTTTCTGTAACCTAATTGCTGGCTTCTATTGTTCCTTGTTGAATTGTACTGTAATGCACTTTTATCTTTTGAGTCAAATTTCGCGCAATACTGTATGACAATGTTTGACGTCAATAATGATGCCGAACATTGCCAAACAGTTTGATTTAGTTCTAAACATGTTGTTTATAAATCTATTTCATATATAAAACGAAAGAATATAATATTACTATGAACCGATTTGCAGTTTACTTAACAAACATAGAAAGGGCATTTCGCCAAATGGACAATAAAGATGAATGAAGAATGGGCGATATACTTCATTCTATATTAGAAAGATTCTTGACATAGACGTTGAAATCAAATCCAGTTTGGCAATTGCATGAAATATTGATATGGTAAACTAAAGTATAGACCTCCATGTACATTATTGGTCATTGGTCGTAAAAAGCTTACAAGGCATGAATAACTTATGAATACGTGCCAATGTTCTACGACAAAGGAGGTTCGAATATACTCAATACAAGCATACGTTAACGTCTCATCAGAACACAAGGCAACAATACAACGTGAGTCCTGGTTGCGTATTCTCAAAAAATTCATGAAATAGCGTAAATTTCTTGAATAATTGTTTTAGCTTTTCACGAAAAAATGTATTTTCGTTTATTGTTTTTCAATATGAAACTTGTGTAAAACATTAGCCCACACTTTGTACAACAAACCAGAAATCAACACCATTATTTCTATATGATAAGCAAACTTGAATGTAAGGGTTTGACGTATATACGTTCATTATACAAAAACTGAACTGTTTTAATGACGATACGAACTGTATTAGTTATATTTGTTATCGATCTAAACAGTATTAAAGCAATCCGATGTTCACAGTCACTATTTTAATATAATAATCGGTTGTTGTTATTGTTGAGCCGCTACAATACGGAAATGTAAACATAACGAGTTCTGTCGTCAATAATTCCGAGCTTTCGGGAATGGGAAACGTGTTACAGTGTATATAACTATGTTCCACACACACCTTACGGAACACATCTCCATTAAAGCATTTGTCGAGTCGCTACAAAACGAAAGTGTAAACCTAACCTTGGATCCAATACGAATATTGTCGTAAATCATGTAATTCCTAATTTACGTCGCTTTAGGGAATGGGAAAAGTGTTACAGCATATATAATTATGTTCCCCACAAACCTTACGGAACAAATATCCGTCAAAGCAGTATCAAGTAACACCAGACACGAGGAAATAACCCGTCAACTATGATACATCTGCCGACCTCATTTCCAACAGAAATAGGTTAACTTACAGAAAATGCCGTAGGAAACAATCTCATACTCATAAAGTAAGAACTTAACTCGAAGGAATCACTAAGTGTTCTTTGCGTGATATAAGTCTATACAGTTTTAGAGAGGATACTACGAAAACCGATGAAGAGATGACTACACGCAGTCATTTTCATCTGTAAATTGCCGCTACCAAAATGTCTTTCCACATTACAAAACAAGGATTCGCTAGTTTGAATTTCGTAAGTTTAAATTGTTTGTAATCATCGCAACATTTCGACTGTTTCCGAAAGTATATGAATATACCACAGATCTTGGTAGGAGATGCAGTTTAGCCATTCTACAGGATTAAAGGAGCCGTCTCATGTATTGGTGTATTGCAAAAATTAAAATAAAATTGTCACATTTTCGCGTAATTTTGATATAGTTGCCTGTATATACAATAAACAACCACACTGACATTCAAAAAACCTTGGAATCATCGGCATTTTGTAGTCATTTAGTACTTTTACATCTAACATTCTATATGATAACACTTGTCTCACTTAAATTGCCTGCAATTTGTTTGCATTCGATGAAAACACATTTCAAAACGAACTGAATACATCACTGATGTTTACGCTGTAGTTTGTTGATGTTACAGTACGATCACATGTAAATTACATGATTCACAAAATACGTTTGAGGGAAACCCTGCTTTTTTAAAAAGGAAAAATACCGAGTGTGGGGTATCGAGAGAGGTTTAAATTGCTTAATTGCTATAATAGTTTCATAAAGCAACCGCCCGTGGCTTACTTTTATATAAATGCTTGGAAAGGTAGGACAACTACGTTATACAAAAATTTCAGCTTGATCTGTGAGGCAGCATCTTTAGTCATTCTGTATATCGCAGCCTGATTGATAAGCATGTCGATGCAGACTTTCAACTTAATCCTACATGTGCACTGTTGACATTGACAGTGGCTTCTTATACTTTTGGGATTTTTTGACAGCTGAAATTAGGACTTAAAGGTTTTTAGCTTCATTTGTATTCTTGCGCTCTATCATCAGCAATGTGTTTACTTATTTTATCTTTGTTGACATTTGTTGAATTCGTTCACCGCCATGGTTAACGTCCGATGTAGATTTGTATGTGTCCAGCGCACACTTTGTATAAATGAACGTGTACTAGAAGTCCGACAAGCGTAATAACGAAAATGAATGGACCTGTCGGCCTTACAGGAAAATCAAAACAACAAATTTCAGAGAGACCTAGACGCAAGTTACATTTATCAGTTATTAACATCAACTCAATATAAAACATCAATGTCGTCCAATTATGTCGTATTTGTGGCTGTACAAACATATAATAGCAATAATTAAGTTGATGATTGATTTGAAATATAACCATATAGTCTGGTCATCAACCCTTGAATCAAAGCATGAGTTTGGTTCAATAGTCCCTATAGTAAAGAAAGTTAGACAATGACGATTCTGCCTCTACATGTATTTTATGACGGAAATATGAAACAGGAGTGCCAGAGTTTGTTCGTTCTAATGTGTACACAAGGGGGTGTACTAACTGCAATGTACTACATGTACATTGTATGAGTATATGTATCACAATTAGTATAAAGTTGAACATATTTTTTTCGTTTGAGGACCCTTTTGGGTAACCCCGTTTATTTCTAGATCATCATAGGTAAATAACATTGTACACATTTATACACACAATCAGAATGTGACAAAAACATAAGTTGTATCAAAATGCTGTTAGGAGTGATTTACTATAATAGTGTTATTACATGTATGATGAACAGGGTTGCCCAAAATGACATTGTTGCGGTGAAACTGTTTTAATTAGATATTACAAAATGAATAGTATACTAGATTGAGATAACCACAATATTATATTTAAAAAGTTTCCTTTTTACTATCTGTGAATGTGTGTGTAAATGTTCATGAGTATTTTGTTAGTAGAGTAAAAATGAGATACAAGGTAAGAAAGAGAAGGATAGTTGAGCAGAGATAATTAAAGAATAAAAAAGAGAAGGATGTTTTCCTGATCATTCATGTTTCACTGTTGTCTATACTTATTAACTTCCATTTCTTATAGTGCGATGTTAGTTTTCCTTTCATGAGAGCTATATATTTTTCAGTATTTTGCGATCTTGTATGAACTGAATGAAATTAGAAAACAATGGTTAGGAGTTTCCCAGTTTGCATTTGAATAAATAGTATTTTCCAAGAACAATTATATAGTTTAGATCACTATTAATACTTAACGGTTCTGAATATCCTAATGATACTTTTTGGTAATTTAGACGTACATTTATATTATTTTGCTGAAGAAACAAAAAGCCCCTATTCCAAAATACTTGGACTTCGTGACATTCCCAGAACAAATGTTTGACTGTTTCCACCAACATGTTACAAAATGAGCATGTACTTGATTCACGTAACCACATTTAAGAAGGAATTGGTTTGTTGCTACAATATGTTTTAGATATTTATACTGAAATTCTCGTAGTTTTGATTCAATTGTTAATCTAATTGGTATTATATATGTATATTTCCAGTCAATATTTTCAAAGTTCGTGTTCCATTTTAGTTCAGCTTTGTGTTTCGAGTTTTGTTTGTTGTACTTCAAACATGCGTTATATATTAATCGAGTGGGCTTTTTAGACGTTTTAGGTCTGATTATGAGTGTTTCTGATTCGTTATCTTCGTTTTTTCTGTTGAAATCCTCTTTCCAATGCATTGGTATACTCCTTACCAATGTTACATATTTAAGATGATAAACATATTTATTATAATATTAATGGTAAATGTAAGGTTAAATACGTCAAGGCAGACGCCAACTAATATCAAGTATCATTTGCGAACGTAAGTTAAAGAACATATTGTATATTTTGCAATTAGTGATGTCAGTCGTTCTATTAGCGAGACATATGTGCCTTCTTTATATATTTAGTACTAGTATGGGTTCCTGTTTGAATATACGGCCACTTGATTATGTCCAATTTGGCGGTTGAATTTCTTGTTAAAACACATATGATAAGTTTATATAAGCTTTTATAAGTTTATCATCGGCCAATGATAGAATCATGTTTCCCTGAACAAGTACATGTACATGTACAAACTATCGTAAAATGAAAATGAGTAATATTCAGTGCTACATGTAGCCTGAAGCACAGCCTGCTTGATACCAGTCAGTTAAACATATTCGAAATGAAATCCATCAAATAATAACGCCTCACAAGCTCGATCAAATCACACATATACAAGAAACACTCAACATAAGTATCTAGTGTTTCATTATTTCGTTTTAGAACGTTCTGACACCACGAATATGTATCATTTAAGTTATAGTATGGAAATGCATGTATGTTTTTTAAGCTATCAAAAACTACAATTATTTTATTTTACACAAATATCGTCAACATCCTAATCCATTATACATGTACACGTATCACTGCTGCCAACGGTAACACATATATTCATAAACAGTGCGACCCTCAAATGGATTTACTTGCATTTTTTATAAATCATCACTTCTATATTAAAGTTAGCCACACACATCCTAGTAATATGTTCATATGTTTGTAGTAAAATAACAAAATGTATGTGAAATACAAATGGCATTTTATTTCAAATGACGACATTATAAAAACACTTCTGAAAGACTATTAAAACTAATAATTATCTTGCAATAATATATAAATAATACATAGCTTTGTGGGTGACAGTAAACATGTCAGCCCTCGGAAAGTACTGTTACCCTCGGCATTCGGCCACAAAGCTATGTGTTATTTATTTCATTATTCTGAACTTTTTTCAATCAAGGTCATTTGCATGGGAAATTTAGAAGAAACTCAATGAAATATAGAGCAAAACGCTTGCTTTTTGGTAGTTCATCCATTTTTCGTCTCGTACGACCGTCTGCTTCAGCGGAAGTAAACAATGCGATTATTTCCCATTAGCTACCACAAATATTGCCTTGTAACGGAAAGGTAGTATATGTTAGACACCCCTAAACATTTGTACAGCGCCTGTCACTGTTAACGTGATGAAACATAGAGCAGCGTTTAAGCGGGGGACGATGTGGCCATTGTTATTTATATATGAACAAAGTCACGTGGTCAAGAAAATACTGTTTTGTTAAACATTTACTATTACCCTGTGACAGTACAATAATGTTCAGTCACGTGGTACCATGGACGTTGCAGTAAAAATGTTCCCTGGTTGCTAATGGGAAATTAACATAACGAAAGAAGTGAGGGGTAATGAAACATAATATTATTATATAACAATAACTGCCACAAAACGATCTCTGTTTCCGGAAAATCATTTGGAGTTTAATTATATACACAGTTATTAAAGTAAATGTTGATAATGAATAAAACTAGTCAATCTTTGAACAACTAAAAGCGTGTGAACGAGCAATTGGTATAATTACGATAGTGTGCATTATATGGAACTCAAATTAATTAATAATTATGTAATTCTTACACAAGCCTTGCATTCCGTTCTTCATCTGGCATATGCTGAATATGGTTTTATGATGACAGTTTACAAGAACTGTGGAACAGTTGCTATTATAACACGTTTCTCCGTGAAAGAGAATACTATTAGATACTAATAAGCGACTGTTTTTGCCATGCATCTAAATCAGTTCAGACGTACTAACGTTTTGATAATACCCAATTTCATTTATCAAATTACCCAAACTTATTCGATGTTGACTGACAGTAAGGTCGAGTGAACGGTAATCCCATTACTGGTTGCCCTAGTCTCAAGATAATACGAATTATCTAGATGCTGACGATTGTACTTTAATTTCAAACCAAGTGTACGTAACGTAATCAATTGAAGGTATGTCAAGTCTAGAACGCGTTCCATCACTCAAGCAATAACCTCGAACGAGAATCAGCTTTTGTACAAAAATATTTACATATTTCGAAAAATTAAATCGGTTAATCGAGCGCTCTCCTACGATTTGTGATTATAGAGTCATCGTGAGTTGTTACATTTGTACTTGGGATTGGATCGTTACAATTACTAGGAGAAGGCTTCAGTCGTTCCACTGTAATCAAATGTTGATCTCATAATAATAATACCCTACGGAATACAAATCACAATTCTGTGAAAATAAACATGCAATTCGAGATATATGTATAGGGGTTTATCGAGGAGGTTTTAAAGTGTTCATGTTATCAAAACATTACTTACGAATTTGAGACGCATAGCAGAAATGAAGAATAATGTTTTCTCTAGATTTTCATAGAGAAAGTAAGGAACAAACGAATGGCGAGGTTCGCCTCCAGTTCATCTTTGTTAGATGATAAATTTCGTAGGAAATGTTATCTTTGTTACGAGTCGACATAATCATACTGTTTTCACAATACTTTGTTTACAGCGTAAAACATCATTTCCATAAAACAAATGCACTTTCAATATTTTCTCTGGTTTCATTAAGTCGAATTTCAGCATCTTGTTGTAGTTCGATGACATTTCGAATGAATCAAAGCAAATACTAGAAGTCGGTCATGTAATTATGTAGTATTGTCTCGCTATCGGCTATCGTCAATAATGAAACATTGTTTTTGTATAATCGATAGGGATCTTCATTTATAGTTGATATATTCACTGAATTCGTGGCTTCAGATTAGAAAATGCGTGCGAAAAAAACACATCCAAAGTTGATAACACTCGTGGACCATGTTTTTATCCATTGTAATTATGGACTGATGAGACTGAATACATAATCGAACTGTACAAGGACTCAAAAGGGGGTTGAAGACCTGTTACCTGGTAACTAATATCCCCAATATAATTGAAGAATTCGAACGTTTGTTATGGTGACGTACCGTAACGTCGTAAGTCACATCCAGCCCAGTTTTGTAGTTACTATGTGTTACTAGTATCACACGTTTCCGACACACTTTACAAGTGGCATTCATGTAACCTGTCAGCAGATTTTATTTTATCTTAACATTTCGGAATTTAAGCTTAGACCTACACTCTTAACTTTCCTTAAAACGCCCCGATTCGGAAGGGAGGGTTTTTGACTCCCGACACTTTCAAACAAGCAGCTCTTTCGACCGAAAATTGGAAAGTTTGTTTTCAACAATATTTACATAATCTGTAAATCGGTTAATCGAACAGACCACATTTGATGAGAATATTGACGTCGTGTTATCGGACATCGGTCAATTATTCACATATAGTTATCAATCACCACGAAAAGGCCTCAGTCGTTTCTTCTTAATTTAGATGTAATTATTTTGGTTAGGATTTGCATCCCCAATACATTTATATAAAGAAACTCTCTACAAATTATCGCATACAAAACATAATATACTTCACAAGATGACTAATGGGAGAAAAGCTTGACTTTGTACTGTATCTGTTGACAGTTGCTTTTTTTGGTTTTTGGTGAAAGCCAGTTTGAACATCTCTGGAATAGAGACCGTACCGTAATCAGACAGAACATTCAATTACAAGAACAATGCGAGTTGTCTTTCACATGCCCATTGTATGGATCAGTTAGGATTTGTGATATCATTTGGGTAATTTAATTCCTTTTGACGGAGCGTCATTAGATGGGAAATATGTCATAACGCAGCCAGTGTGATATGGTGATAGGTTCAGTCAATATGGAGGAGGATGCTACCAGATTTCTCTTCTAAAAGTGCAAGTAATATTCTTCACAAAGGCGTGTAGAATCCGCGACCATTTTAAACCAGCCAAATAGTTCCCTCAATTATCCATTAATGATGCCTTGCTTGATGCACCGTGTATGTGTCTGCGTAGAGACAGGACTGGTTCGGTCTTATCAAAATACTAGTAATGTAAAAAGGTTGTCTCCAGATGTCAGACATACTATCGATAGAACATTCACCCTGACCAATAGTCGTAGAGAATATTACAATTGCCATGTAGGTTTAAATGTACATTGTAATAGGTAAACTTCATGTTTTACCAAGTACAATGTATCCTCTACAGCAAACCATACCATTGCATTTTGTTGAATGCAGAATATTGAATAATTGAACAAAACCTAGTTTCCTACAGACATAAGCTATTTAAGGAAATGTCAAAGGAACATGATAATACTGTATGACGCCATCCTTGCATAATACTTGACTTTACAGATTACAAAGCAAAGCATTGCACAAGAAGGAAAAACAGGCAAGTACAAGAAAGAGATTCAATGAATAACACAACAAAATTATTGCAATTAAGATATGTAAGAAATGTATGCTGTTTTTCAAGAAACATTCCGGTCCGTAATGCAATATAGATACTAAAGTACGAGTAGCATAGTGTGCCGGAGATAACACTAGTCTCTGTTTACAAATAGAAATGACAATTAGATGCAGTTCAAATGTTCATTTTTTTTCAATATTGTACACATTCACTTTTAACTCTTTAAATGAACACTGATAACAAGTTGTCAGTCGACCGTGCTTGTGTATATTATGTATGTTTGTTTAATTAAAAGTCTAGAGTTATCCCCCAGCGAACTATACAAATACAACTGTAAGAAAACATTGAATGACTGATTGCAATCAATATACTTCATGATATGTCTATGAATAATTGAATAAATGAGGACAATGACATGTGTTTCGTTTTATTCAATTCAATGTTATTGATATTTACGTGCGTCCTATCAAAACAACTCATGCACACGATATGACAATATTGAAGTTATATCAGTAGTGGATTATATATATTTCTGAGATGTTTTATATAGAGCATACACACAACATCGTTGCTGTTGCGTATGTAAAAGCTATTTTGTTAATTGTGCTACATCCCCTTACATTGATACAGATATTTGGCTGGACTGTTGGCGGCTAGTAAAACAAGGGCATAACACTTTCTTGCTATATATTTACGCAAACTGATTTAGTTCATTATGGGATAATGTCGCATTTACCGTTTTTAGACAGCGAACAGTCTCTTTCTGTCATTGGTTTAATGGAAATAACTTAAATATCTTTACTTAAGGAGGTACGCGCACCTTTGATCTAACGATCGAATTTTCCTTGAAACATCTTAAAATGACAAAACAATCTTCTAGAACAACATTGAAATCATTAAAATGATATGACACCAGGTTCGTTTTCGAGATACATGGCTTTCTAATGACCTATCATTGTAGTTTGTTCGTTTTATCTATTTCCTGCATTTATTGCACCAGTATGTTCTTTTTAAGATTTTTATAAAATAAATCTCAGAATAAAGTCCAATTTAGGGACAAATATTTCACAAATTTGGCGCAATTTTCCTTGACAACATTTGATGTAAAAACTATATAGAATCACTAAATTTATTTGTTTTGGCCTTAAAATGTTATTACTACATATATTTTCTGTAACCTAATTGCTGGCTTCTATTGTTCCTTGTTGAATTTTACTGTAATGCACTTTTATCTTTTGAGTCAAATTTCGCGCAATACTGTATGACAATGTTTGACGTCAATAATGATGCCGAACATTGCCAAACAATTTGATGTAGTTCTAAACATGTTGTTTATAAATCTATTTCATATATAAAACGAAAGAATATAATATGAATCTGAACCGATTTGCAGTTTACTTAACAAACACAGAAAGGGCATTTCGCCAAATGGACAATAAAGATGAATGAAGAATGGGCGATATACTTCATTCTATATTAGAAAGATTCTTGACATAGACGTTGAAATCAAATCCAGTTTGGCAATTGCATGAAATATTGATATGGTAAACTCAAGAATAGACCTCCATGTACATTATTGGCCATTGGTCGTAAAAAGCTTCCAATGCATGAATAACTTATGAATACGTGCCAATGTTCTACGACAAAGGAGGTTCGAATATACTCAATACAAGCATACGTTAACGTCTCATCAGAACACAAGGCAACAATACAACGTGAGACCTGGGTGCGTATTCTAAAAAGATACATGAAATAGCGTAAATTTCTTGAATAATTGTTTTAGCCTTTCACGAAAAAAATGTATTTTCGTTTATTGTTTTTCAATATGAAACTTGTGTAAAACATTAGCCCACAATTTGTACAACAAACCAGAAATCAACACCACTATTTCTATATGATAAGCAAACTTGAATGTAAGGGTTACACGTATATACGTTCATTATACAAAAACTGAACTGTTTTAATGACGATACGAACTGTATTAGTTATATTTGTTATCGATCTAAACAGTATTAAAGTAATCCGATGTTCACAGTCACTATTTTAATATAATAATCGGTTGTTCTTATTGTTGAGCCGCTGCAATACGGAAATATAAACATAACGAGTTCTGTCGTCAATAATTCCGAGCTTTCGGGAATGGGAAACGTGTTACAGTGTGTATAACTATGTTTCACACACACCTTACGGAACACATCTCCATTAAAGCATTTGTCGAGTCGCTACAAAACGAAAGTGTAAACCTAACCTTGGATCCAAATACGAATATTGTCGTAAAATCATGTAATTCCTAATTTACGTCGCTTTAGGGAATGGGAAAAGTGTTACAGCATATATAATTATGTTCCCCACAAACCTTACGGAACAAATATCCGTCAAAGCAGTATCAAGTAACACCAGACACGAGGAAATAACCCGTCAACTATGATACATCTGCCGACCTCATTTCCAACAGAAATAGGTTAACTTACAGAAAACGCCGTAGGAAACAATCTCATACTCATAAAGTAAGTGTCATGCCCCGACATTACATATCCTATATAATTTCACAATAACTTAACTCGAAGGAATCACTAAGTGTTCTTTGCGTGATATAAGTCTATACAGTTTTAGAGAGGATACTACGAAAACCGATGAAGAGGTGAATACACGCAGTCATTTTCATCTGTAAATTGCCGCTACCAAAATGTCTTTCCACATTACAAAACAAGGATTCGCTAGAATTTCGTTAGTTTAAATTGTTTCCGAAAGTATATGAATATACCACAGATCTTGGTAGGAGATGCAGTTTAGACATTCTACAGGATTAAAGGAGCCGTCTCATGAATTGGTGTATTGCAAAAATGAAAATAAAATTGTCACATTTTCGCGTAATTTTGATATAGTTGCCTGTATATACTATAAACAACCACACTGACATTTAAAAAAGCCTTGGAATCATCGGCATTTTGTAGTCATTTAGTATTTTGACATCTAAAATTCTATATGATAACACCTATCTCGCTTAAAGTGCCTGTAATTTGTTTGGATTCGACGAAAACAAATTTCAAAACGAACTGAATACATCACTGATGTTTACGCTGTAGTTTGTTTATGTTATGGTACGATCACATGTACATTACATGATTCACAAAACATGTTGGAGGGAAACTCTGCTTTTTTAAAAAGGAAAAATACCGATCGCGGGATATCGAGAGAGGTTTAAATTGCTTGATTGCTATAATACTTTCATAAAGCAACCGCCCGTGGCTTTCTTTTATATAAATGCTTGGTAAGGTAGGACAACTACGTTATACAAAATTTTCAGCTCGATCTGTGATGCCGCATCTTTAGTCATTCTGTATATCGCAGCCTGATTGATAAGCATGTCGATGCAGACTTTCAACTTAATCCTACATGTGCACTGGTGACATTGACAGTGCTTTCTTATACTTTTGGGACTTTTTGACAGCTGAAATTAGGACTTAAAGCTTTTTAGCTTCATTTGTATTCTTGCGCCCTATCATCACCAATGTGTTTACTTATTTTATCTTTGTTGACCTTTGTTGAATTCGTTCACCGCCATGGTTAACGTCCGATGTAGATCTGTATGTGTCCAGCGCACACTTTGTATAAATGAACGTGTACTAGAAGTCCGACAAGTGTAATTACGAAAATGAATGGACCTGTCGGCCTTATAGGAAAATCAGAACAACGAATATCAGAGAGTCCTAGACGCAAGTTACATTTATCAGTTATTTACATCAAATCATTATAAAACATCAAAGGCTGTACAAACATATAATAGCAATAATTAAGTTGATGATTGATTTGAAATATAACCATATAGTCTGGTCATCAACCCTTGAATCAAAGTATTGAGTTTGGTTCAATAGTCCCTATAGTAAAGAAAGTTATACAATGACGATTCTGCCTCTACATGTATTTTATGACGGAAATATGCAACAGGAATGCCATAGTTTGTTCGTTCTAATGTGTACATAAGGGGGTGTACTAACTGCAAAGTACTACATGCACATTGTATGAGTATATGTATCACAATTAGTAAAAACATATTTTCTTCGTTTGAGGACCCTTTTGGGTAACCCCGTTTATTTCTAGATCATCATAGGTAAATAACATTGTACATATTTAATATACACATTCAATCAGAATGTGACAAAAACATAAGTTGTATCAAAATGCTGTTAGGAGTGATTTACTATAATAGTGTTATTACATGTATGATGAACAGGGTTGCCCAAAATGACATTGTTGCGGTGAAACTGTTTTAATTAGATGTTACAAAATAAATAGTATACTAGATTGAGATAACCACAATGTTATATTTAAAAAGTTTCCTTTTTACTTTCTGTGAATGTGTGTGTAAGTGTTCATGAGTATTTTGTTAGTAGAGTAAAAATGAGATACAAGGTAAGAAAGAGAAGGACAGTTGAGCAGAGATAAATAAAGGATAAAAATGAGAAGGATGTTTTCCTGATCATTCATGTTTCACTGTTGTCTATACTTATTAAATTCCATTTCTTATAGTGCGATGGTAGTTTTCCTTTCATGAGAGCTATATATTTTTCAGTATTTTTGCGATCTTGTATGAACTGAATGAAATTAGAACACAGTGGTAAGGAGTTTCCCAGTTTGCATTTGAATAAATAGTATTTTCCAAGAAAAAATATTTAGTATAGATCACTACTTAACGGTTCTGTATATCCTAATGATACTATTGGGTAATTTAGACGTACATTTATATTATTTTGCTGAAGAAACATAGAGCACCTACTCCAAAATACTTGGACTTCGTGACATTCCCAGAACAAATGTTTAACTGTTTCCACAAACATGTTACAAAATGAGCATGTACTTGATTCCACGTAACCACATTTAAGAAGGAATTGGTTTGTTGGTACAATATTTTTTAGATATTTATACTGAACTACTCGTAGTTTTGATTCATTTGTGATCTAATTGGTATTATATTATGTATATTTCCAGTCAATATTTTTGTGTGTCGTGTTTTGTTTGTTGTACTTCAAACATGCGTTAAAGGCTGCTATAACTATGTAGTTCAGCAGTTTTACTGTTGTTACTAGGTCATTCAGCGTAGGCATTCCGCCTTTTGGTTGCTGTATCTTTTCTACTGAGTCATTCAGCTAGTTATAATTTATTATACTTTTCGACAGCTTGGACTTGGGCGGATCTGCGCTTGTTTAGTTGGGCATTGTGCTTTGTGTGTTTTTAATGTTTTCTGTGCTCGGCTGGTTAAGTTGAGTGCTGCCTTCCCTGTCTGACTTAATATACTCTTTTTTTATATATTATTCGAGTGGGCTTCTTAGACGTTTTAGGTCTGTTTCTGATTCGTTATCTTCGTTTTCTAAAATATTTCCGTTGAAATCCTCTTTCCAATGCATTGGTATACTCCTTACCAATGTTACATATTTAAGATGATAAACATATGTATTATATTATTAAAGGTAAATGTAAGGTGAAATACGTCAAGGCAGACGCCAACTAATATCAAGTATCATTTGCGAACGTAAGTAAAAGAACATATTGTATATTTTGAGAGACATATGTGCCTTCTTTATATATTTAGTACTAGTATGGGTTCCTGTTTGAATATACGGCCACTTGATTATGTCCAATTTGGCGGTTGAATTTCTTGTTAAAACACATATGATAAGTTTATATAAGCTTTTATAAGTTTATCATCGGCCAATGATAGAATCATTTTTCCCTAAACATGTACAAACTATCGTAAAATAAAAATGAGTAATATTCAGTGCTACATGTAGCCTGAAGCACAGCCTGCTTGATACCAGTCAGTTAAACATATTCGAAATGAAAATCCATCAAATAATAACGCCTCACAAGCTCGATCAAATCACACATATACAAGTAACACTCAACATAAGTATCTAGTGTTTCATTATTTCGTTTTAGAACGTTCTGACACCACGAATATGTATCATTTAATTTATAGTATGGAAATGCATGTATGTTTTTTTAGCTATCAAAAACTACAATTATTTTATTTTATACAAATTTCGTCAACATCCTAATCCAATATACATGTACACGTATCACTGCTGCCAACGGTAACACATATATTCATAAACAGTTTGACCCTCAAATGGATTTACTTGCAATATTTTTGAAATCATCACTTCTATATTAAAGTTAGCCTCAAACATCCTAGTAATATGTTCATATGTTTGTAGTAAAATAACAAAATGCATGTGAAATAAAAATGGCATTTTATTTCAAAAGACGACATTATAAAAACACTACTGAAAGACTATTAAAACTAATAATTAGTCATGCAATAATATATAAATAACACATAGTAAAATGTCAGCCTGAGGAAAGTACTGTTACCCAAGGCCGAAGGTAACAGTACTTTCCGAGGGCTGACATTATTACTGTCACCCTCGAAGCTATGTGTTATTTATTTTATTACCCCAAACTTTTTTCAGCGATTATCTACTGTAAACCAAGAAATTATTTTATACTATTTAATTTAGCAGAGCTCACATGTAGAATAATTTGAAGAAATGATAAGTAGCCGCCACAGAAAAAAATGTCACGTGACAAAAAAGTACTGTAAAAAAAGTACTATCACCCTGCTGACAGTAAAAAAATGTTCAAGCACGTGGTATATTGATCCTTTTGATCGTAATAGTAAGAATACTACCTGTTTATCTATGGGAAATTAACATTACGAAAAAAGTGAGGGGTAATAATATATAAATAACACATAGTGACAGTAAACATGTCAGCCCTTGGAAAGTACTGTTACCCTCGGCATTCGGGCACAAAGCTATGTGTTATTTATTTCATTTTTCTGAACTTTTTTCAATCAAGGTCATTTGCATGGGAAATGTAGGAGAAACTCAATAAAACGCTTGCTTTTTGGTAGTTCATCCGTTTAGTCTCGTACGACCGACAGCTGAAGTAAGCAATGCGATTATTTCCCATTAACTACCACAAATATTGCCTTGTAACGGAAAGGTAGTATAGGTTAGACACCCCTAAACTTTTAGTACAGCGCCTGTCACTGTTAACGCGATGAAACATAGAGCAGCGTTTAAGCGGGGGATGATGCTGCCATTGTTATTTATATATGAACAAAGTCACGTGGTCAAGAAAATACTGTTCTGTTAAACATTTACTATTACCCTGTGACAGTACAATAATGTTCAGTCACGTGGTACCATGGACGTTGCAGTAAAAATGTTCCCTGGTTGCTAATGGGAAATTAACATAACGAAAGAAGTGAGGGGTAATGAAACATAATATCATTATATAACAATAACTGCCACAAAACGACCTTTGTTTCCGGAAAATCATTTGGAGTTTAATTATATACACAGTTATTACAGTAAATGTTGATAATGAATAAAACTAGTTAATCTTTAAACAACTAAAGGCGTGTGAACGAGCAAATGGTATGATTCCGATATTGTGCATTATATGGAACTCAAATTAATTGATATGTAATTCTTAAACAAGCCTTGCATTCCGTTCTTCATCTGTCATATGCTGAATATGGTTTTATGATGACATTTTACAAGAACTGTGGAACAGTTGCTACTATTACACGTTTCTCCGTGACAGAGAAGACTATTAGATACTAACGAACACATCGGAATCAAAGACAAATAGTAAGCATGGAAAACCATCAGCTGCCGAACTCAATAGCCAAATCGTATCTTGTATGGCAGTTTAGTACATGTGTACCTATGCGACTGTTTTGCCATGCATCTAAATCAGTTCAGACGTACTAATGTTTTGATAATAAACAATTTCATTTATCAAATTACCCAAACGTATTCGATGTTGACTGACAGTAAGGTCGAGTGATCGGTAATCCCATTACTGGTTGCCCTAGTCTCAAGATAATACGAATTATCTAGATGCTGACGATTGTACTTTAATTTCAAACCAAGTGTATGAGTACGTAACGTAATCAATTGAAGGTATGTCAAGTCTAGAACGCGTTCCATCAATCAAACAATAACCTCAAACGAGAATCAGCGTTTGTACCAAAATATTTACATATTTCGAAAAATGAAATCGGTTAATCGAGCGCTCTCCTACGATTTGTGATTATAGAGTAATCGTTACTTGTTACATAAATTTGTACTTGGGATTGGATCGTTACAATTACTAGGAGAAGGCTTCAGTCGTTCCACTGTAATCAAATGTTGATCTCACAATAATAATACCCTACGGAATACAAATCACAATTCTGTGAAAATACACATGCAATTCGAGATATATGTATAGGGTTTTATCGAGGAGGTACTTAAGCGTTCATGTTATCAAAACATTACTTACGAATTTGAGACGCATAGCAGAAATGAAGAATAATGTTTTCTCTAGATTTTCATAGAGAAAGTAAGGAACAAACGAATGACGAGGTTCGCCTCCAGTTCATCTTTGTTAGATGATAAATTTCGTAGGAAATATTATCTTTGTAACGAGTCAACATAATCATACTGTTTTTGCAATACTTTGTTTACAGCGTAAAACATCATTTCCATAAAATAAATGAACTTTCAATATTTTCTCTGGTTTCATTAAGTCGAATTTCAGCATCGTGTTGTCGTTCGATGACATTTCGAATGAGTCCAAGCAAATACTAGAAGTCGGTCATGTAATTATGTAGTATTGTCTCGCTATCGGCTATCGTCAAAAATGAAACATTGTTTTTGTATAATCGATAGGGATCTTCATTTATAGTTGATATAGTCACTGAATTCGTTGCTTCAGAATCGAAAATGGGTGCGAAAAAACACATTCAAAGTTGATGACACTCGTGGACCATGTTTTTATCCACGTTATAATATCACACGTTTCCGACACACTTTACAAGTGGCATTCATGTAACCTGTCAGCAAATTTTATTTTATCATAACATTTCGGAATTTAAGCTTAGACCTACACTCATAACTTTCCTTAAAACACCCCGATTCGGAAGGGAGGGTTTTTGACTCCCGACTCTGTCACACAAGCAGCTCTTTCGACCGAAAATTGGAAAGTTTGTTTTCAACAATATTTACATAATCTGTAAATCGGTTAATCGAACAGACTACCACATTTGATGAGAATTATGACGTCGGGTTATCGGACATCGGTCAATTATTCACATAAAGTTATCAATCACCAAGACAAGTCCTCAGTCGTTTCTTCTTAATTTAGATGCAATTATTTTCGTTAGGATTTGCGTCCCCAATACATTTATATGACGAAACTCTCTACAAATATCTCGCATACAAAACATAATATACTTCACAAGATGACAAATGATAGAAAAGCTTGACTTTGTACTGTATCTGTTGACAGTTGCTTTTTTTTGGTTGTCCTTGTGGTATTTTCTCGTCCTGTTAATATGTTCTTGTCTTCAGACTCTCGCTGCATACTTTGTGTTTGCATGGGGTGACATGGTTTGGTAGCTGTTCCGCATTTCGTTATCTCTTGTTTATGACGAGTGCTGCCTTTCCTGACCGATTATTTATACAATGTAATAAGTAAATTTCTAGGTTATACATATTATTGTACTTTAAACTGTGGACTTATCTGATTAGAGGTATACTTAGTAAGCACGTTGATTTTTACAGTGGAGATTGATACACAACATGAAAGCAGACCCCCCTGTTCAAAAGCAGAGTCCGTGTTTGGATTACCAAAGGTGAAAAAATACGTAAAGTTATAAATTGAACGCTTTTGAAAATTTAATTTGTCGTCAAGAATTATTCTCGGTGATACTCGAAGTCATTTCCCGGTAAACATTGATTTTGGTGCCATCAATTCACGTAATAAAATATAAAATAAAGTAAATGATGTAACTGTATAGATTACTTAAAGGATGGCATACTACATGTAGAAGTTGTTTCTAAGCAGTTCGAAAAAACATACATTGTTAGCATTTATGGTGAAAGCCAGTTTGAACATCTCTGGAATAGAGACCGTACCGGTCGTTAAAATGGATGCTGTTGTATTGTCGTACACATACATGGGCGGCATTATTGAAAACGATAACTGAAGCTCAATGTAATCAAGCATTAATGTGTATTAAACGAGCATTGTGAACAAAAGTAAGTGATGTAGAAACTTTAATTAAGCTGTCATTTACGACGCTGAATATCAATATTGTTCTGAGAAATCAGACGGAACATTCTATTACAAGAACAATGCGAGTTGTCTTTCACATGCCCATTGTATGGATCAGTTTGGATTTGTGATATCATTTGGGTAATTTTATTACTTTTGACGGAACGTCATTAGATGGGAAATATGTAATAAAAGCAGCTAGTGTGATATGGTCATAGGGTCAGTCATTATGGAGGAGGATGCTACCAGATTTCTCTTCTAAAAGTGCAAGTAATATTCTTCACAAAGGCGTGTAGAATCCGCGACCATTTGCAAACCAGCCAAATAGTTCCCTCACTTATCCATTAATGATGCCTTCCTTGATGCACCGTGTAGTCCGGTCAATTATGAAAAAGACCCGGCATTGGACTGTATAGTAAATATTTTTTGGTATTCTGTTAGGGAATATGTTGTTATTGAAGAATCTGAATGATGCCCAGCTGGCACCATTGAGCATTTTGAAAAATTCAAGATGGCGTCCAAGATGGCCGCTAAAATTAGAAAAAATGCCATGGGTGCATGACATAAGTTACAAATTGCTATTTTTACTCATCAGTTGTACTTAAGATGTTTTAATCATAATAATTAATATATATTTATCATTATTCATTGATTCAGTTAATATAAGATGGCATCCGGGACAGCTAAAATCAAAATGGCGGCTACGTTGGCCGCAATAATTGCCCAACATGGTAAATTGTATCAAAAATCATCTATTTTAATCCTATTCGTTTATATCAGTACTGTAATATGTAATTATTATTCAAAATTAAACTTTCTTTCATTTCGAAACTATTGACTCATTAGCTGATTCAAAATGGCACCCAAGATGGCGACCAAAACCAGTAAACATATACCGATGAAAGTTACAAATTGCTATTTGTGCTGAATGACAGTTCTTAAGATGTATTTGTTTATATCATGTTTTATTGTTTGAGTCTATTTGCGATAACATCCATGAAGGCTGAAATCAAAATGGCGGCTACAATGGCCGTCATAATTGACGAATTGGCATATTTCATTAAAAACCATGAAGTGTAATCAAAATTGCTAATTATAATATTATCAGTACTGCAATATGTTACACAAATACTCTAATTGAAACTTAAATTAAAAGCAATTGACCCGATAACTGATTCCAAATGGCATCCAAGATGGCCTCCAAACGTGAGCGAAGTGGTTAACCATACAGTCATTGTCATTGGTCGGTTGGTATATTTATTAAAGTATTCATTCCAAATAAACTAATTTATATTGATCGATTTTACAAAAATCAATGTACATGCTGTATAATACGGGACCCGTGCACTTGTTAGGTAGCATTAAAAGTTCAACCAATCAGGTGTATTATGTCCCCATCAAAACATGGGTTTTGTCCAAATTCGAGTTAGTCACGGTTGTGTTATAATTAATGCCCAGACGAATCCAGATAGTTAAAAGGCAATAACTCGTACTTGTACAAAACTCCGAAAAAAAAGAGTTTATCACTTTCATTGGTGATATAAATGCCATCACAAGTAAAGAAATGATCATTGATAACGAAAGTCTAGGCGAAAAAAACGGTATATTCTATGCTGCCATGTGATGCTCATGTGTTAATTTATTGAATGAAAAAGATTCCAACACCCAAGAATCTACGAGGCCACATGGAGGTCATCAGATATGGTCGCTTTAAACCAAATATTATGTAGCGATCTCCAGATGATGGGGAATACCTCTGCATGACACAATAGTTTATTAACGGGCAAACATAAGACCAGACCAGACAAGGACAGATACAAGAAGAGGATGTACAAAACTTGGCTTACTGGCGAGATGATAAATATCAGATAGACTGTTGCAAACAAGGACCAGATATCTAAAATACCAAGTGTAATATAGAGAACTATGGGAAGGAGGTAAAGAAAGCGCCTGAATGAACATGACGGTTGTGGCAAATTGATTACTAAAAGAATAGGTTAAGGATGACATGATGACACTGGTCATAAAAGATCTTGTCAGAAGGAGAGAATATGAACTATACATTGATCCTACCAGAAGTGATGCTACTTAGCGACCCATTATTAGGCTGATTGCAAGAAAAATCTCCGTAATTAACCAAGACCAAGCGTTGAAAGCTCATACCCCAACCTTAGCATACTTATAATAAGTTGTTGAGTGATATGTGGAAGACATAAGGATTCTTGCATAGTGAAAGGAATGCCGCTTGGTCAAGATGGTTTCGGTAACTTCCAGGATTGGAGAGGAATACAACCTAGTTGTCACTTGTAAGGTTAATATGTATGTGACTGATAATAACATCACTAAATTGAGTCAGATATTTGAAATATGCTGAATGTATCGGCCTAGTGTCTCACACAGACTTTTAATGTGTACTGTTGACTAGTATATCTTCAGATTGGATGTAGTGAACTGCAACATCTTCTGTACGTAGGTTGCTAGCATCTCCCACAGCTTTGTCTCGTGCTAAACAATGTACATTGTCTTGACAACAAAACCAAAGACTTTGGTCATTGTCAAGAAGACAAAACGGTTTGCGATGCAACATTATGCGCTAAGCTCTAATCATGCAAGATGCCTTGTGGAGCATCAAAACCTTGATAATGAGACCTTCACATTCTTGAGACGTGTTGGAACGGACAGGGGAGGATTTAAATTTGAAGATTATGATAGGTAAAGCTTGCAATGCTTTTAATACATTTAAACCACAGTGGAACACCAGCAACAATTTGATCGAATCAGACATCAAGCTATTTATCTCAAGGCCAAGACAAAATAGCTGTTTATTTTAAAGACCTGGTACCTTACTGAGCAGATAGTGAAGACTCCACGTAGACAGATGATGGCTCTGCATGCATTCCTCAATCAAAATGTCCATGTAAATTGGGAAAATATACGATCAAGTCATAATTAAAAACTGTACGCCTTAACAGGGGATGAAGCAGAAGTCCACCGCCAACACCATACACAAACGAAAATGGCGTCAGTGTTGGCACAGGACGAAGCATGAACACACAACCCCAACCATAAAACGACGAACATGGAAGTGATACGGCATATACATATACACAGTCTAACATCATTCACCTATAATTGAAATTCAACCCAAAAGACCAGATAATCCTACCAGATATTACTTGAAGAATATTTCTTGTCGCAGCTTTCGTTTTGTGTGGCAAAAATTGCGACCCAGGTCCGAAAACGATTAAAAGCTGTTAACAATGCCTATTTCCAAACTACAGTAGAAGTGGATAAAATCAAGTGCAAATGTATATAAAGTGTTGTTTGTAAAATAAACAAATGTATAGATAAAACATATATACTTATACTAGTATTCACAATACCATATACATTATACTAGTATACCAACCGACCAGTGGTCTAAGATATATAATTAGCTTGGTTTAAACTTTCATGTTTGACATCAATCTTGGAAGCCAATTTGAATAAGCTAAACATAAAGTGTTTTCAATTGTACTTTTATTAGATCATTTATTACCTATAGCAGTACTTATATTAAAAATTAACAATTTCTATTACGTTACATGCTATTAAATGCTAATTTTCAGTTTGACATATGTGGCAGCCATTTTTGCCGCCTTTTTGATTTCAGCCGTCATGGATGTCATATTAAATTGGCTTAATCAATAAATAATGATACATTAATGCAGTGTATTACAGAAGTAATTATGTTTGAGACACTTACACTACAATCAATCAGCAAAATATCAATATGTAACTTCTTTATGATCCACTAACATATTGTTTTTATTATGGCGGCCAGCTTTGACGCCATTTTGAATCAGCTAATGGGTCAACTGTTTTGAATTGAAGTTTTCTTTGAGTATTTATCATATATAACACTACTGTTACACATATAATTAAAACAATTGAATTTTAGTACAATTTGGCAATTATGGAGGCCATTATAGCCGTGATTTGGATTCCAGCTGCCATGTGTGCCATCTAAGATTCACTAAATCAATAATTAATGATAAATTTATATCAATTATTATGTTTTAACATCTAAAATACAATCAAACCGCAAAAAAAGCAATTTGTAACTTATTCCTAGTACCACAGTCATTTTTTCTAATTTTAGCGGCCATCTTGGAAGCCATCTTGAATTTCTCAAAATGCTCAATGATACCAGCTGGGCATCATTCAGATTCTTCAATAACAACATATTCCCTAACAGAATACCAAAAAATATTTACTATACAGTCCAATGCCGGGTCTTACCTAAATATCCCATTTATAGACCGGATTAGAATATCAAAACATAGAACAAAGCCGCGTTTTATACAACAATAAACTAATAAAACAAATGTCAAAAAAAATTCATAATACTGTATATGACGCCATCCTTGCATTTCCATATATAAAAAGGGGCATATTGCGTGACTTGACAGATTACAAAGCAAGTTATGTCGGAAGTGTATGCTGTTTTTCAAGAAACATTCCGGTCCGTATCGCAATATAGATACTAACGTACGAGTAGCATAGTGCGCCGGAGATAACACTAGTCTCTGTTTACAAACAAAAATGACAATTAAATGCAGTTCAAATGTTCATGGTTTTTCAATATTGTACACATTCACTTTTAATGATATACTCTTGAAATGAACACTGATAACAAGCGGTCAGTCGACCGTGCATTGTGTATATTATGCATGTGTGTTTAATAAAAGTGTATAGTTATCCTCGGCGAACTATACAAATACTACCGTAAGAAAACATTGCATGACTGATTGCAATAAATACATTTCATGATATGTCTATGAATAATTGAATAAATGAGGACAATGGCATGTGTTTCGTTTTATTCAATTCAATGTTATTGATATTTACGTGCGTCCTATCAAAACAACACATGCACACGATATGACAATATTAAAGTAATATCAATAGTGGATTATATATATTTCTGAGATGTTTTTATACATATATTATGCATATCGAGGGTTGTCTGCAAGACTGTAGTACATCCTTCTTTAATAATAAGCAGTTACGACAGTTTTGCGGGCAACCCTCGAATATATAGCATACACACAACATCGTTGCTGTTGCGTATGTTATAGCTATTTTGTTCATTGTGCTACTAGATCCCCTTAACTTGATACAGATATTTGGCTGGACTGTTAGCGGCTAGTAAAACAAGTGCCTAACTTTCGTGCTATAATTTTACGCAAACTGATTTAGTTAATAATGGGATAATGTCACATTAACCATTTTACACAGCGGATAGTCGTTTTCTATCATTGGTTTTCTGGAAATAACTTAAATATCTTTAATTAAGTTAAAGAATTGACCTGCACATATTTCCCAAGAAACGAAGAATAACCCATGTTTTTCTTTTGAGTTTTGTAGCTCTTTACATAATGCTTCTAAACTACATGTATGTAAAGAATGATGATCTTGATTTTCCCGTTTAGCTGATTCACTTATGCAAATTTGTGAAAACCAGCCCAATAGTAACGAGCACTTCTGCCTTAATAGCATGCAACTGGTATACTCTCTAGATGTGACAGACATCATAACAACATAACCTGCTAAACCATGTAGTCGAACTCATCAGCATTCGTTTTGAATAACTAGCATTGTTTCTAGTTGAATGAAAAAATAATTAATTTAAAATGTTTTAAAGTATGTATCTATATTAATATATCATAGTTACATCATGTAAACAGGGATACTTTAAAGGGTATAATACCAGAGTACCGTACCTGTCCGTACGGCGAATGATGCATTGAAGACGAACTACACTTTATGTTGACCTGTCCACTATACAGTCCCATCCGCCAAAGGTATCTACCACATGTACATATACAAGAGAACAATGCCTCGACAAATGTATATTATAGCCTTATGTCCGCCCAGAATGTTTACATTGTGCGTAATGTAGCAATGTTTATATTTTATGCTACTAAAGAAAGGAAGGAATACCTTTCAATGTATAATTAACTGGACTATTATAATGCTTTGTAAACAAATGTATACATGTATTATATCTACAATTTCACACTTTGTTCACTGTTAAATGTCATATGTATGTGCTATTTATTTCTTGTGTATAGGCCGGTGGCCTGTTTTGCGCAATAAACTTTGAAACATAAACTTTGAAACACAGGGAGAATGTGTTGGTAAACTTCAAATACAACTCCACTACTGTAAACGTTTTGTCTCGGAGTTTCACAGAATCAAATTCAGGAAATCAGTAACACATTTGGATTAAGGGGCATACGGGGATCTATTAAATTAATTTGAATCTCATATTCTATCATGAATAATTAATCTACTTATAATAATTAAATGGAAAATGTGTGGAATTCGTTTGATGTTTTGTTTCATCGCTTTTGATGCCCTTGTCGGTTACAAATTGATAATTAATACCAAACAATTGGATATGACTGGAAAACGAAATAAAGGTATGGATGAAAAACCATTAACCAGCAGAGGAAACACCAGCAGTGTTAGGATGACGCAGGACAATATACTTGTGTAGTAGTTACCATCTTCGTGTAGACATCCCATTATTTTTTTACCAAATCTTACAGACAAAACATAAATAAGCAGCAGCCTCACAGACGACCTGTATAACAAACACAACATGTACATCAAACATGATAGAGGTTTTGGATACTGAAAGACAAAAAACTTACTGTGCATAGAAAAGATACATTCTGAAACATGACACTGACAAATGTTCATAATTAATTAAGTTATCTCAACGTAAATGTCATTGGAAACATGGATAAAGTTGACGCACAGTCCCGAACATGCAATGTAATGAATAAACAAACAAAGTAATAGGGAGGTTGCGAAAAGAAAGAGTGCGTGAACTAGAACGTGTAGAATACGTTTGAATATCTCGTCGTCAAGATGTGCGTAGTTTCTACACGTGAAGAGCGTCTGTCAAACGGAATTATACTTTTAGAGATGTGTATTACGTCACACAGGAATGCACAGACACGAGTTATTGTTACGCCCCTGCACTCAATGAGTTGTATAATATACAATTATATAGATTCAAGGAAAGTCATGCCATAACTAGCTCCTGGTTTTCCACGTACACATTTTTGTTTCGTAAGCGAATTTAAATTCCAACTTGTACGTGTACATAAACAGATAGCTACAAGTCAAATAGTGCTCGTGTTATAAGATGTTCTACTAATAAGACAGTTCTGACGTCATACAATTTCATTTACATAAGATTTTATCATGGGATTGCATAATCTTGTAACAGCAATACTTTTACTGTAATGTAACCGTGTAATCTTATCAACTATTCATGCACCAACGTACTGAGTAATGTCTTAATTTCACATATATTAATTGGTCCACGGTTAAGTCGAGACAGCCTTTGCAAATATTGCATGACGCACATTAGGCATCAAATAATAACAACAATGAATTGGATTATATCGTGTACTTAGGGGAACTAAATATTTGCCAAGAACACTGACCAGGATATCAAGTGCGCGCTTGATATAAATGGTCTTTTGATTTGTGTCGTTCGTTCTTTTTCGTCACACAAATGTATGTTAACGAATACTCGATCGGTTAAATTCTGTGAGCCAATGTCTCCCAATGGTATTAAGATACTATGCTTAATGGTATAGACGTCAGAACAGACGACAACGAATATCATGTATCGTGAACGAACGGGGATTACATCAAAAATGCTTTACCTTGACTGGGTGTAGTGAATGACGTTCAATTGGATTCAAAGACGAGTACTCCTTATCATAAAATGTGTTTTTTTTCATTTAAGCATTGTTTCTTGATTTTCAATATTTATCTGAGTTTTGTAGATGGCCACAGAGAACACATATGGCTGATAATGTTTTTTTGTATCAACTAAAATGAGTAAGGAAGGCAATATCAGGAAATGTTACATACATATAACTTAGTACCATCAAAACCACAAAAGTGGCAACATACGTTTAACACGAACACATCTTTTTAAACAGCAACTATATGAACAACCCTTTAAGTCTTGTAGAAGCGTCATATACCTGGGTGACATATTTCTCAGAAAGTATTCTGAAGCTTCTCGTTCATGTAAACGTTTGGTTTAGCAACCTCCCTACTAAGGCAGCAAATATATGTATGTTATTAGAACAACACCTGTAGTAACGTCATATATCTCGATGACATATTTCACAAATAGTATTCTGGAAGTTCTCGTTCATGTAAACGGTCGGTTTCGCAGCCTCTCTACTAATGATTTCGCTTTTACAACAACATAGGCAATCCTATTCCGTTACAGACTGTGTTCTAAGCACTATGTGGTCTACATGATTGTGTACTTTTAATGTAATTGTTCCGCGAACAACAAAGTTAACAAATTCGGCACCATATTGCTTTATGTAATTGCAATTTCTTCGGTTGACGACCCTTATAGTGGTTACATATTATGATCATCTTGTCTAAGATAGTTAGCAGCAACCCAAGTGGCGCATTTTATGTTCGGAATGTATTTAAGAAAGCGCGTATTTTGTCGGTGAATAAAACATTGGCAGGAGTGCGAACGAGTGCCCGTGTTTTATTCACCGACAAAATACAAGAACAGAGTTTTTATTTCGATTCTAAATACGATAATATCCCGTACTATTTAACTGCGCGCATTCCATTTTCACCTATTTGACATTGAACATAAGTCTACGCTGAAATTGAGTGGCTTATTAGCTGGTACAATTACCTCCCTCGTAAATGAAAACGATCTTCATAATTTTCTGACGGAAATAACACATTTGAAACATTGAAACAATTTTAATAACACGAGTATAAGGTATCTATTTCATGAAATGAAAAATATTAATGAATTGATTATCAGAGGTTTTCATGAAAGGCTTGGTGTCGAGAGTATATTGGAGTTTCTAAAAATAGATGCGTCATAGCTGTAACACTGGATACTCGTGCAACTTGCCTCATTGAAGTTTTTACTATAAAGTTTACGTTCATTCATTCATAAATATGTCACGTGATACGGGGCGTAAATAATAACAACCAGTTTGATATGTATATAGTATTGCGGTAATAATACATGGCCTGGTCTGGTCTATGGGTATATGGATTAATCCGCAGATCGTGTTAGAATTCGTCATATAACATATCGCATTTTAATCATTAGTATTTTTTTTTAATTGCTGCGTTGAAGCAGCTATTGCCTTTTCGAGGAGATTACTTGAAATAATGCGATTCAGTACACAGTGTAGTTTTAAGCAGTAATTATATTAAACCTCCTTCTTGAACTCATTTTATACATAATATACAAAATTGCGTAATGATTTTTTACCATTTAGTTAAACCGTTTTATGATTAAAAAACGCAAACGTAAAAATCATATTCAGTATTCCAATATGCAAATAGAGCATATAAATACGTCAAAACAGATGACAATAGAGCACGCATGTTGTTGAAGCGGAAGTTATATAAGAAAAGCACTATCAAATTGAACCAGAAAGCACGTTTAAATCAATACTCAAGCGAGTCTCCTCAAAAGTTCTGGACTGAGATAAAAAAATTAAAAGGCAAAACACAATAAAAAATACTATTAGTAAACAGGATTTTCATAATAATTTTTAATAGCTTTTCTCTGATGATGAGGTCTACTGTTGAAAATATTCAGTCATTTTGTCAGATGAAACTTTGATAAAATAATAATTGAATTTAGTATTGGAGAAGTAAATAAAGCAATTTCTTTTTTATAGATTTACATTGTTGTGCCTACATCTGTTTGTTACACCAGTAGTGTTAGGTACCCATATAGCTAGAAATGGCTATGGCAGCCTGTGTGATATACTATATAGAGCCTGGCATAGCTGTTCCAGGCAGTGTTATGTACCCCAAAAATAACTGTGTTAATCATTGTTATGTACCATTTAGAGCCATGAATGGCTTGGTCTTGTAGTTATCCCATATTTTATCGTTAAATGTCTAATCCCGCCTATATTCATCCTCATATATCAGTGGTTAGTCAAGATTCCTGACTACCCACTGATTAAAGTCCCTTCATTCGGAGCGCAAACCTAAATATAGCTCATTTCGTGGACATCTGGTGATTCCGTCTATCGTCCATTCAGAACGCTCGTTACGCTACGTGGGAATTTTTATAAACAAACTCGCGAGAAAATGTAAACATGGATCGAGTTATGGGATTTAAATATTTACGAACTTAAATGGATGAAGTACATCTTTAATTAATAATACTTTAAAAGCAGCCGTTAATAATTACAGAGATTACGAGCGATTAGATATATCGTGATATGAAATCAGTTCAAGGTCTTTCAACTCTTTTGCGATGAGTGTCCGGACGAAAAGTCATGATTCGAAATGGATCTAAAGCTTTGTCAGAATGCAAATGCAATTACAATAAGCCGTAGAAATTAGCTCTAATTGAAAATAAACGTGAAACTGAGACTGTGTGACCGTGAACGTCTCAAACGGTCGTAAACCAATTTGTAAACAATCGTCAGTTTTGCCGACAGGTGCGCACGGAACTTACTCGCCCTCGAAGAAAAACATATTAAAAATTGTACCGTGTCCAGCTGATTCCGATGTTTAGGTAAAAAATAAATCATTTTCACGTTTTATTGTTCTGAATACTATCTAATTAGCGATGCAAAAACATTGCAAACACTTTTTACTTCATATGTTTACGACATTGTATGGCCGACTAAGTGATTGTTGTAATCCCATAGAACAGTACCATACAGTGGCTGTGGTAGCTGTACTTTGTGGTGGTGAGTACCCCTCAGAATATTAAATACTGTCCTAAGTGTTCGTGGCTATCCCATAGAAGATAGGATGTCTGGGCATCATGGTGTTGAATACCGTGTAGATGCTGGAATGGCTGTACTTGGAGCTGAAGAGTTTTTCTTAGTGGCTGGGATGACTTTAATTTTTGGTAGAGAGTACGCCCATAAGTCAAGGGACGGCTGTACTTGGTGGTTGTTAGTACCCTTAAGAGCTGGTATGGCTATGGAGGTACCAAAGTCTTGGATGGCTGCACTTGGTGATGCATACTTCATAGAGCATGGTATGGATGTCTAGTTTGGTGGAGAATATCCATTAAAAACAGGCAAGGCTGTGCTTTATGGTGATGAGTACATGGTTTGAATTTATGTTGTGAGAGTGAGTACTCCATAGTACCTGTGATATATGTTATTGGTTTTGGTAGTTATACCTGGCTGTACTGTGTATTGGAGATGATAAATACTACATACGGTATGAGTTACCGGTCCCTTGTACTGAACCTCTGACAAAGTTTATGGGTCTGGTTGTGATATGGTTGGGCTTAATTGTGATGATTACTTCATCTAGTCTAGGGTTGTTATATTTCTTGATAATGAGTATCCCATACATCCTGGTGGTGGTATAGGGTCTATGATGACTGTACTATGCTGTGATGAATACCCATTCGGCCTGTGATGGTCGTTTCCAACAGTGATACATGTATATACATACAATTACTTAATACATAAAACATTGCATGACGCTTCAGGGCACAATGTCAAAGACGGTCTTTATAACAAATTTGTTAATGTTCAATTTGAATGAAATTCATATTCCAACATTACAGCAACTTATGGCTTACGATTTTGACATAACATTGAATCAGTTTGTAAATAAATGTCTAACTGTTACAAAAGTGATACATCCGGTTAAAAAGACACCCTGTCACATTTGTAACATAAACCAATGATCAACATGCATTTGTACTGCATAAAAGACATATTGAGACGTATTAACAAATTTGAGCTTGAAATGTCATTGACATTGACCTTTAACTGGCCAGTATGTTGGCGTGAAATTAGGACACAATATAAAATTCAAAAGAAGCTGATAATCGAACACATACTTGATTTACCATTATAAATAAAACTGTGTCATATAAGAATTATGAATATAATACCGAATACAAAGAATAACATAAACATTAGTAAAATGGTTATTTTCACAAAGTTATAATATGCTGAATTAAAAACAGTTCTTTGAAGAGAAAAATGTTCTTATCAAAACTTCTATCACTTTCTAACCCAATTAAATGATACAATATACAAACAAAATATATATTCTAGTAAAACGGCAGAGCAAACTATCACATTTTCAGCTATTTTTGTACTTTGACCTTGTAATGACCTTGACCTCATGTGCCTCATAGTGCAGGTCAGTAAAGTATGTCCATTTGATACACACAATCAAATGAATACTATCAATGCAAACAATTAGCAATACATTCATTCAAAACTTCCTCACTGGAACATAAAATTGAGTACAAATTGGCAACTTATGGGGGCCATCTTGGAAAATGCTCAAGGGTGACACGGTGGCATATAACAGATTCCGAGAGTTGACATCCTCCCGAACATTTTGTGCATACTCCAAAGTTAGGTTCATCATATAAACATAACTGGTTGGCACTTGGACTATTACGGCATTTAGCGATTCCGAACATTGTTGAATAATTTTTGGTGTTGTTCTAAATATGTTGTTTATAAATCCATTTGATACAAAAATGAAAGCATTTATATTACTATGAAACAATATGCTTTAAACTTTACAGACAGAGAAAGGGCATATCGCCAAAACCTGAATACTATAGACAATAAACACATTATGAAGCAAAGTGAATGATGACCGGGTGAGATATACTTTATTCCATATTTGAAAGGTTCTTGACATGGAAGTTGGCACCAAATCTAAGGTGGCAATTGCATGAATCATCAATATTGTTAACTTAGGTATAGACTACCATGTACATTATCGGATATTGGCCCAAAAAGCTTCAAAGGCATGAATAGCTTATGACGATGTGCCAACTGTTGTATGGCATAGGAGTTTCGAATATATCAATACAAGCACAAGTCAACGTCTCATCAGAACTGGAGGCATCAATATAATATAAGACTTGGATCCGTATTCACATAAAAAATGGAATTTTGTATAGCTAAAAGCTAATTTTCTAAGATTGTTGAAAAATTGTCTGAGATTTTACAAATAAAAATGAGATTTTGCCTAATATTGATTTTCGTCTATAATTGCTTTTCAATATGAAACTTGTGAAAGGTGTTTTGGCCACGAACATTATAAACCAAACCAGAAATCAACAACACCATTTCTATATAATGAACAGGCTTGAACTAGATACGTCCAAGACACAAGAAGAAAGGTGGGTTATTTAAGAATGTACTGTTTAAATGAAGAGACGACCTATTTTAGTTTTCTAATTGCTCCAAAATGTATTAGAGCTAACCGATGTTTACAGTCCCTATTTTAATATTATCACTGATGGTTTTTTATTGTCGAGTCGCTACAAAACGAAAGTGTAAACATAACATTGGATCCAATACGAATCTTGTCGTCAATAATTTCTAATTTACGTCGCTTTCTGGAACGGGAAAAGTGTTATAGCGCCAATATTATTATGTTCCACACACACCTTACGGAATAAATCTCCCGGAACAAATCTCCGTCAAAGCATTTGTTGAGGCGCTACAGTACGAAGGTGAAAATATAACCTGTGATCCAATACGAATTCTGTCATTAATAATTCCGATGCTAGGTTATGTCGCTTTCGGGAACGGGAAAAGTGTAACAGCCTATATAACTATGTTTCACACACACTAACGGAACAAAATCTCCGTCCAGGCATTTGTTGAGCCGCTACAACACGTAAGTGTTAAGATAACCTTGGACAATACAAATTGGCAATAACTCCTCAGTTCATCTTATTCAGGAACGGGAAATGTTTTACAGTCTATAAAATTATGTTCGACACAAACCTTACGGAACAAATCTCAATCAAAGCAGTCTCAAGTAACACCAGACGCGAGGAAATAACCCGTCAACAACAATGATAAATCTGACGACGTCATCCCTAAAAGAAATAGGTTAAATTACAGATACGACGTACAAAACAATCTCATACTCCAAAGTAAGTGTCAAGCCCAGACATTACTTCATAACATATGTAATACAACAATCACTTAACTGGAAGGAATTACTAAGTGTTCTTTGCTTGATATAAGTCTATATAATTTGAGAGAGAATAATATGATAACCAATGAAGAGGTGAATACACGCAGGCATTTTCAACTGTAAATTGCTTCAATCTAAATTTCTTTCTGTTTCTTAAAAAACAGCATTTGACTAGTTTGAATTTTGTTACTTTGCAATTGTCATACATTTTGTAAATATAATCATCGAAATAGTTCGGAAATTTTGGAAAGTGTATGAATAGTACCACCAATCTTGGTACGAGACGCAGTTTAAACATTCTACAGAATTAAGTCCTTCTGTATTCATTGATAAGCATGTCGATACGGACTAGCCACTTGATCCGAATTGTGTACTGGTGACATTTGAAGTAATTCATTTGACCTTTTTGACAGCTGAAATTAGCACTTGTAGCTTTTTAATTGAATGTTTTATTTTTTTATTTTTCTTGCGCCCTATCATCCCCTATTTGTTTACTTATTTTATTTTTGTTGACTGAAATCAAAAATATAATAATATAATAATAATGATAACGACTTTATTTAAAGAGGCAACACAGTTGGGTATACCCAGTCTTCCCTGTGAGCCTCATATAACATTGACATAATATATGACATTGTGCATTTATAAAAGTTACATGAAAGGCAGAATAATAACTATAAACATAATTACATATATACACAGCTGAAATAAAGTAAATATATATTAAGATGTATTTTAAGGCAGAAGATCTAACCTGCTATATATACACATTAAATGATGGCATAAATTGCATAGAACATGGTTCATGGGTCCTGATAATTAATTAATGTATCTCTCAAATCAGAGAAAAGTTTGTTTGACTACCAGAGAACCACCCCAAGTGGTTGCTTTTAAATAAGTTAACATTTGCAGATGTTCTTACATCGTAAGGAAGACAGTTCCATAATTTTGCACCAGGATTTGCCAATTATTTTCTGCAAAATTCTAGCCTTGGTTTTGGAACTGTGAGCAGCTTTTGTTTAAATGATCTCAATGATCTGTTTTCATGATAAGTAAATAGTTCCTCCATGTACTTTGGGAGGAAGCCGTTTAAAGATTTGTATACTAGAATGGCCTTTTTATAGTTAGTTCTGTCTGAGAATTTCATCCAATTTAATTGCAAAAATAATTCATCTGTCGGTATATCGAAATCTTTGTCTAAAATTATTCGCGCAGTACGTTTTTGTGTGAGAAAATTGAAAATTTCATTGAATGAAATACTTGAATTTATGGATTGTTTTATGCGATTTGAAGGTGAAACGAGTATAGCTTTTTTTCTGCATTTGCTATCATTGAATTTCTTTTTAACCAGTTTTGTATTGAATCAAGGTCTGACTGAAGGTAAGTATTAACTGAGTCTAATGTGTTTCCAAACGATGAAATAGTGGTATCATCGGCAAACATATCGGAGACAGAATTTGTTAGGTGTAAGGGCATATCATTAATATAAATAATAAATCATTCGTATTGATGCAGACTATTGCCATTTAAATTGAATTCAACGTTTTAAGGACTTTTTGACAGCTGAAAATAGGTATGTCAGCGTTTTGACAGCTGAAAAAAGGGCTTCAGCAGTTTATTTTGATTGTCTAGTTTATTTGTGTACTGGGCATTGTGTCGTGTAACTGTGGTCTGTGTTATTTATGTCATCTGCGCTCGGATGTTGCAGTTAAGTGCTGCATTCCCTGTTCGATTTTTTCTTTAATATATTTTTTTAAATGAAGACGGGCTAGGACTGGTCCCTTAAAAGCGGTATAAAACTTACTACATTTAACACCAACGGGGGGTGCTACTTCTGGTATGTAAGACGTAACTATATACTCTAACAAAGATAAGTTACGTCCGTTCGTCCTTATTGTTTTCGTTTACCACTAGGTTAACGACTGATGTTGATTTGTATGTGTCCAGCGCACACTTTGTATAAATAAACTCGTGCTGAAAGTTCGCCAAGGGGTAGTAACGAAAATGAATGGACCTGTCAGCCTTATTGGAAAATCTAAACAACGTTTGTCTGAGAGATCTAAATGTAGGTTACGTTTTCCAGTTACCAACGGTAATTGTTCATTACATCGTGTCGGCGTCCTCTTATGGTATTTTAACGTCTATATTTATTGCGTAATTGCACCACCAAGAAACTATATATTAACAGAACCGCCTCGTGTACTTACGAGGAAATTCAAGAATGTTGAAACAAGTGTGGAAAATGCGATATCTATGAAGAACACATTCTTGGCAATAATTGTGAAAAATCATAACTGCTCTGAATATAGAAAGGGTACGAGATAAACAATCAAATATTTAAAATTGGTTATTGCCTTGAAAGTCACTATATATCTTAGACCCGGCTTCTCAAAACATTTTACAAGGAATCGTCAGATTACTTTATACTAATTGTTTACGTTGATTGTTCTACGACTGAAAGTAATCAGAATCGATACCTCATTCCTGATGGCATATAAGAGGGCACATATATGAATGGAGGGAAGTCAGTCCCCCCCCCCCCCTTTAAAATGCTTAAACATTGTACAATGTTACAATGTATTTGTCATTGCTACGATGCGTCCAGAGAGTCATCGGTTGTCCGCCAAGCTTGTTGTTGATGTTTTACTATTATTTAAAGTCTTAGAGGCTATCAAAACCGACATACTACACAGAGGTGGAAAAACGAGACAACTTGTGATATCAGGGATGATATATAATATGCCCGACAAATTGTGACCATTAATCACGTGCAGACTTATTTCAGGTAACAAACAAATATCGGTAACCGGTTCCGAGAATATCTTATCAATGTACACTTATCTCGAATAAAGCGTCGGTAATGAAATGAAGACCTTGTGTTAGCACTTCGTCATGACTTAAATCTCATTGTGTTATCGTGTTTACATAATCACAGACGTTTTCTGACCCTTTACTGTTGGAGGAAATTGGCCGATCGGACAATAGAAACGCCAACTTTTAAAAACCTAATCCGTGCATTAGGATATTTGACGTGGAGATGATCTGATTGCATATTCGTACCACAAAATGATTATCTATACCGTTCGGAATTACTTTAAATTGTCTATAATCTGAGACATTAAGTTTTGTTTATTGACTATCCCGTTTTGCAACTTAATTTCCCGATCAGGCAAGTAAATATATTGTCAAAGTAAAATGTTGCCAAAACGGGCAAGTTGCAGGTAGTAATTTAATTTGAACGGTAACCTGTTTACGTAAATAGATAGATAGTATGTTTCGGAAATAAGGCAATATGACCATGATTTCACATATATAAGTACGAGCATGCATTGACTTAATTATAAACACAATTCTAACATAACCGGCGATTTTGCCTATATAGACAAAGAACAAATCATAGCGTTGTATATCGGTCGATATACAATGGTAATTTGAACTACTTTCGACTCGGCTGTTCTTTTTTACACGTCGGGAAATTTATGAATGAATATCACGTGATATTGTTTTATTATCGTTGTAAATGTTTTTTGCATATTTTAGACTATTTGTTAGAATGGAATACTTAAATGATATTTAATTAAATAAATATCCATTGATGTTGAACAGACGTTCTTCTTATTTCATAGTTTGATTATTGTTTGAAGTATAGTTATACAGGGGGTGATAATGATAATTGTAACAGCCATCAACAAGAAACCTAAGCAATAAAGGTCTCGCAAAATAACACTGACCGGGTTTAAATCATGTTAGAATCGAAATAAACTATGAAAGACCGTTGTATACCACCGGCTGTTATACAATGGTTTGTCGTTCTGACGCTTGTTATTAACCACTCAGGCATACGGCCTTCGCGGTTAATTCCTACGCGTCAGAACTCCAAACCATTGTATAACAGCCGGTATACAACGGTTTTTCATAGTTTATTTCTTAAATATACACATTATAATACCAAGTACATCCAACCACTTTTCTAATTAATATACCCTGTATGCGTATGTGTTCAGGTTATCGCTTGGTCAAATATCTTCAAGCACAGGTCGGTTGTTCTAATGTATGTATAAATTGACCACTTATTGCCCGGTCAGGCAATGTTTCGAGCATAATTTCCCGATCATCGGGCTAGTATAAGGTAAGGGAGTTACCGAAATGCCCGATCGGTTGATTTCCAAAACTGTTAATTTACAGTAGTACAAACATTATTAGTCTATATATTGAGGATTATGCCACTTCCATTCGTAGGAATATAAGTCAATATAACATATAGGAAATATTTGCAAATGTGTATGAATGTCGGTTGAAATTAACTAATACGGGCGCCAATTCATGAGCTAACAGACAGCAACAGACTGTGTGCATTGATTAATATGACAACGTGCTCCTAAAGTATCTATTTCTGCTCCATCAATAATAGACAAGTAGCCATAAATAAAATAATTCAATACAGGAAGTTTGTTTGAATAAAGACAACACTGTCCATATATACGTTGAGAAACTATCTTATATTAACATCGGGTTGTTCAACACTGTTTAGATATAAGTTGGGCAAGACTCGTATATAAACCAGCGGGTTGTTCAACACTGTTTAGATATAAGTTGGACAACTCTCGTGTATAAACAACGGGTTATAAGTTAGGCAACTCTCGTATATAAACAGCGGGTTGTTCTACACTGTTTAGATATAAGTTGGACAACTCTCGCATATAAACGGCGGGTTGTTCAAGGCAGTTTAGATATAAGTTGGACAACTCTCGTATATAAACAACGGGTTATAAGTTAGGCAACTCTCTTATATAAACAGCGGCTTGTTGAACACTTTTAGGTAAAGTTGGGCAACTCTCGTATATTAACAGCGGGGATTTAAGACTGTGTAGATATAAGTGGGACACACTTGGTATATAGACAACGCTGTATAAAATATTATTAATCGTTTAAAGTTTATTGAAATAAATTATATTGGATTGATGTCAAACTGATCTGGCCAAATTGACACGTGAAACTTTGGATTTTTAAGCTATTAACGTTTGTTTATATTTCTGTTTTGGATGTTTTGTATGTTTTTATGTTTGTACTTGCGACTTGTACTTGCTTTGTGTGTTCATTCTGTAGCCTTTCGTGATATGTTGCTACTGTTGAATGCTGCATTCCCTGTCCTATTACACCGTATAATGTTGGAACGCAAAATGGTATTTTTACATACACGAAAAGTTCAAAAAAAGCAGATTTTAATTACGATTGAAGCGTATCTCTATATTAATACGATATCTAAACATAATATGAACTAGACATGGCATTTTGCACTTGGTTTAAAATTATCCGAGAGTACATAATATAAAAAGAAGGTACCGCAGCGGCCATGTATAGCCGCAACGGATATCATGTCACAGGAACTGGTATCCGTGTTTGCTTTGTTGTAACTGTAGAAAAACTGGGTACCAGCTTTCGTAACGTCATATCCGCTGCAGCTAAAATGGCCGCTGTAATACCATCTTTTTGTATTTGGTACTCCAATGTGTAAAGCAAATACTGAAACCATGTGCCTATGGCAAATAATGGCGTAATACAGAATTATATGTTGGCGAATGTCTGATCGTAGGTAGGCATTCATAATCAAATATTGTGGTTATTGTTATGATTTATGGCATTGCTAGCGAGCAATGACAATTGTTACGTTTCCCATTTTAACGATAAATAAAACGATGTTTCATAGGCTAGCGTGCAACATAATTGACCATGCTGGAATCCGTTGGTAGAACAAAAATTAATGTAATATAACCAAAAAGGCGTGTTGTTTTGCAACGAATCGCCCGTCTTGAAAATGGAAACTCTATAGTAAATGCTTACAAAATAAAGGACGTCAGCGATTTTATGAGCGCATGCAACAAAGGATAACTAAATATAGTGCATTCAAGCGAAAGCGATGATCTTCACATTCGCTTGATTTCACAAGAAACATTCATGAATTACTTCAAAAAGTTCGATATTTAAGACATCATCGGTTCCATGCTTTGGTGTTACAAACCCCGCCTTTTATACAGTTATGGGTTTATATTATTGACAATGCTGCTGCTGAATTGTCCGTGTCATAAACATGTAACCGGTTCATCATCATCATCATCATTTTCTGTGATCGCCTCACTCTAATCAGAATATACTCGCGATTTTGTTATTGGTTACTGTTAAACTGCTACAGCACGAAATGTGAACGAATCACTTTAGGTTCAAAATATGATAAAAATTCAGACAGGGAATGCAGCACTCAACTTAAACAGCCGAGTACAAAAAACAAAAAAAATATATCATACCATAATTACACGGCAAAATGCCCAACACACAACTTAACGAGAAAATAAATTTCAATACGAATCCAATCGTCAAGTACATTGTATGCATTTCGCATTGGGAAGCGAGACGAATATTACAACCTTGTAATTATGTTAGGCACACATATTGCTACAATTCTAACGTTATATCATCATTAATGTACCAGACAGGAGTAAATATCCTGTCAACACTATTGATAAATACTACAACCAAATATTTCCCAGAAGAAAAACGTTCAGTTAAGACGAAACATCGGCAGAATATAATCACTCTCCAAAGTTAATGTCTTTCCACGACATTGCTTGATATTCAACATAATTCAACAATCGCTTAACTCTTATGTGTTTTCTTTGTGTGATAGGTGTCTATACAATTACGAGACGTCATTAATTGAAATCATAACACATACAGTAAAAAACGGAAGAATGCATGAAACAATTATTTCGCTCAGCAATTTAAAACGGAATGTCAATTTTCACCGGATCCACTTTCATGCAGAGCAGCTAGCAATATGTACACTGTTCTTTTTGTGTCGTTCGTGCTCTGCTATTTCTGTTGAATGCCGCCTCCACTGTCCGATTTTCTTTGTTTTTGTACTATCCAACATACTTAAATATAGAGGATCTTACATGAGTGTATTTCCATTGAATTTATTTAACGAGTTGAATAAAATGATAAAATTGCGAGGCTCTGCTTGCTTTCTAGTCAGTAACATCAGTAAGATAAGTCACTTCGGAATTAAAAAAGAAAGAAAAAAGTCTGACAGAGAAGGCAGCACTCAATTGAAATAGCACAGAAAACATAAAAACACAATTAACGACACAAATTTAAAAAAAAAAATAATTCAGACAGGGAAGGCAGCACTCAACTTAACCAATCGAGCAAAGAAAACACTAAAAACACACAAGGCACAATGCCCAACCGAACCAACTGGGCACAGAAAACATTAAACACACACTAGGCACAATGCCCAACTAAACAAGTAAAGATCCGCCCAAGTCAAAACTGGCGAAAAGTAGAATGAATTAGTTTCAGCAAACAAAAAGCTGAATGCCCTAGCCTACAGTTTCCACAGTACAGTTTCCAACAGAATACCGAACAAGAAAATAATCAGCCCTTGTCCCAGCTGTTAAAAAGCTGAATAGAATAGTTGTAATATGTCTCAGCTGAATGATCCAGCCTCAACAAGCCGATATATGCCTAAGTGAACAACCACGCCACATGACCACAGTGGATGCCCCAGCCGGATGACCCAATATAAAATGATTAAGTTGAATACGTAAATGTCGTAGTTAAAATGACCCAACCAGAACAAGTTTATATAAGCCTAAGTGAACAACCACGCTACATGACCCAGTGGACGACAGGGCACAAGGAACATGAAAACCTAGCAACAGAAAACTACCTCCGTAACTCCACAGCTGTACATCAACCCATGAACGAACCGGGTAGGATACGAATCGCGCGTACGAAATAGTTTGGGGACAACCAGCAAATGCAAATAAAATAACTCCTAGCTCCACAGAACGTTTGACCCTGGTCAAAATAATGAATACTGCCAACCCACAACTGAACGAAAATATTAACTCTACCGCTGAAAGTCCAAGTTTTAGCAGTCAAAAAGTCGAAAATCCAAGTCCCAGCTGTCAATAAGCTGAAATATCTGGTTTCAGCTATAAAAAGGTAAACGACCTAGTTTCAGCTATATAAAGCTATATAAGAAATGCATGTATACTACCGGTATTATAAATATTTAGGTCAGTCAATCCATATTGGTTTTGTTCACCGCAATGGTTAATGACAGATGTAGAATCAAATGTCTAGCGCATACTTTGTATAAATAAATAAACTCTAGCATGACGTCTATGTCAAGCGTAATAACGAAAATGAATGGAGCTGTCAGACTTATTAGTAAATCTGAAAAGTAATATCAGAGTGTCCCAGACGCATGCGACGTTTCCGGTCACCAACGGAAATTGTTCATTGCTTCGTGCCGGTATCCTCTTATGACATTTCATGCGTAATTACACAACATAAGAGAAGTAATTAACGGAACAGCGGTGCATTATTATGATGTTATTGTTCTGGAAATGAGAGTATTCAGCGTGTCGTTTAAACCACCTTGAGCAGCCAGTTAAGTGATATATCATCTAATATTACGATGTTCATTGACGATTAAAGCTGAAGGCATGTGCTCGATACAGGTGACCATTTATGACTTGGATAGTTATTATACATTTGATTATAAACTAGACAAAACATTCTAAAAATTAGTCATAGATAAAAGTTTTTTTTGTAATTGTCATATCCATCTGACCTGAAATAACAAGCCATAAGAATTGCAAGCAATACAAAAGTACATGTGTATTGATATGTACGCGTATATTCTTTGTGTATGAGCTGGTGGATTGTTGTGCAATAAATATTTGATTTTGAAAAATTGCATCTCGAAACATATATTTGGCTAACTCCAAATATGTTGATGTCATATTTGTATATTCTCAGAGAACGTTTTCTCGCTATCGATTGACAAAATAATTGTCTAGACATTGTTCAAAATAATAGTTAAATTTGAAGATGCATCTCGTGTCGTAATAGTTAGCATAAATTTGTAATCCTACATAATGTTAGACAATATATATGCATGTATGTAGAAATTGACAAACGCGGGCGCCAATATATGAGCTAACAGACAGTAATTGACTATGCGCAATGGCTAATATGACAACATGTTACTGAAGTGTCCCTTCCGCTTCATCTGGAATAGACATGTAGTACTGGTATGATACACTCCAGTCTGGTGCAAAAGTAAAGTTCACAAAATGCAAATTTCATGGCAATAGGACAGTTTATTTCTGTATTTAAAATTGCCATTAGAAATCTACTTAATTATTACGTGTTAAGCTGACCTACTGTTGTAACACAATCTACAGCAAGGCTACTATAAAAGGATATCGTAAAAAAATCAACACATGTCCGATTCAGATAATTGCCAAAGTCGCAGATTTGCCATATTTAATCGAAGCCTTATCGTAACAGCATTGAACGATGTGACAGAAATTGGCAGTGAACAATGTAAGACTGTGATATACTGTATATTAAAACGTAGACAGACAGTTAATTCGTCCAACCATATTTGCGACATCTCACTATATTGCTATATTTTCGCCATGATGAGGTTTATACCGGATTACAATGGACACCCCAATTTGCGCAATGTATTTTGGCAGAATAATGTCGCATTTACGCCGGGTCTTTTAATCTTATTGACGACGGTTAGAAATCAGATCGGCGGTTTCCTGGATTATCAACCAATAGTAACTTTTATAACTGAAACTATGCCAGTCAGCTTTTTTATAGCTGAAACTAGGTATGCTGGGACTTGCAGAATCGACTTTTTGACAGAAACAACCTTTTTTCTTGTTTATTTGTGTGTAGGGTATTGGGTCGTGTGGTTGTGGTCTGTGTTGTTTTTATGTTTTCTGTGCTTGACTGTTTTGGTTGGAAGTTGCCTTCCCTGTCCGAAATTTTACTATTTCTAACAAAATCATCATATGGTATAAAACTTGACCATACGAAATAAGATAATAATAAATCTGAAAGGAAAGCAGCATTAGAAAATGTGGGGCATGTAAGGTACACAAGCACAGTGGCTGTCCGTGTTGCGCGTAATTGTTTAATGTTTTTTACTCAGACTATGTTTGACGGACGGACCACAGCGGCAGGCTGTGAGAGTGTAGTGTCGTGATTTTATCAAACTGCGACTTTGTGCTCTGCTCTGTCTGTTGAATGCTGATTGTTTGAGTTACTCTTGTTTTATTTCTTTCAATTCCAACGTTTCGGTATTATTTTGAAAACGATGTCTAGTTATTTGTTCAAGTTATATGATACATCACGAAAACAAAGATATGTTGTATGTGCTGTATAACACAATTGAAAATATTTCGCTGCATTAGAATGAGGTCTTAAGTACAAAAACGCTATATTGAGAAAACGAGAAATAAAACTGTCTGAAAACTGCACTTTACTTATGGAAATCAAGCTTTTTCAACTTCAGTTTGGTCAATATGACCTGTTTCGATTTTCATGACAATATATTTATAATTAAGAAGCGTCTTAAAATGCAGGTTTCAAATATGCATGGATCTTCTAAGGTCGTAAGTACCATTTATGACCCTCTCATTCTAAGTCAGCGATTTCATTGGATTTAACATAATGAACTTCTAAAAAAATTGTTGAACACGAAACTCACGAGGTTGTTTGCATATCACGTGCACCCAATGTCTTCTATGTGATGAATAATACATAAAGATTAAGCTAATTTGATTAACGCACCAAACACGCTATCAAATTGATTTTTTCATTTTCAATTAATTACGTAAAACGAGTTGGTGTGAAAGGCCGCATTGGTGTCACTGGATTCACCCAAATTAGACATTTAGTAATTGCTCAAGTCCGTTGAGACATTATTCAAATATTATGATACAAGGTGAATCACCATGCGCTGATGAACGAATAACCCAATTATGTGTAAAGGCATTAATTGCACTAAACAAATGATTTCTAGGGCTCATTGGTTTAATGTAAGGCACATTGCAGCAATGATTATGTTTGGGAATTTTGTATTTCTTGGTGCGTTCATTGAATTTATCGTGTTTCGCCTGGATTAGCACAAAATCACAACGAAGGAATGGTGAAACATGTCATCCTGGGGTGGTACATATATTCAATATTGATCTTACTTGACTGAAAGATAAGAACAACCTATCAGATCTCACCATATTAAACTCTTGGTCAGTAACAGGCTATCCTAACTCTCCAATTAGATAAAATCAATATTGAATACCACCTCTGGAGGCGGTTTAAATATATTTCTCAACGCTCTGTTACAATCAACTGACTCTGCACATACGTGGCTTTGGTTACATAACACTTAAAGGTCGTCCAATGTTATGAAGTATTCAACAACAAAAATATCACTCTTACACTTATTCACTTAATCCTCTTCGTGCTACATAAGACACACCTTCCCTGGATTTTGCCAATGCAGACTGGCCCTAGACCATGCTTTTTGATTGCTGAAACCAGTTCTTCCAGCTTTTTGACAGTTCATTTTCTCGTTCGGTTATGTGTTGGGCTTGTGCCTTTATGTAACCTGTGCTCGACTGGCTAAGTTGAGTGCTGCCTTCCCTGTCCGACTTTCTATTATCTTTTTGTACTCGGATAGCTCCAGTTGTTGCCTTTCATCTCCTTTTCCATCGATCTTTTCAAGGTTTCTCTTGGTCGTCCGCATCTCCGATGTCCAGCAGGGGTCCATCTTATTACAACCGTGGGGATAGCTATTTATTCCATGTAGAAGTACATGTCCAATCTATTACCATCTCCTGTCTTGGATCTCTACTGACAGCGGGATGGTGTCTGTTTGTTCATGTAGGACTTAGTTTGATACGGTGGTCGGTCAGAAGATTCGATGAATTCTGCGTTTGCATTAGTAATCAAGCGTTTGGTAAATAGACTTTGTCCTTTTCCTGGATTCCGAACCATACAATAGGACTCCTATGACGTTGCTTTAGAAAATCCTAAAATTGGTTTCTGGCTTAGGAAGAGTTCCAGAATGGTCGTAGGTTTGCAAACGTTTCCCTTGCCTTTGGTACTCTACATCCTATGCTTAATTGGCATTTGCTGTAATCTTACTGTCAAGGTACACCTAACGACTCTTCTAACGCTACCCTTTGATTTTCCTTGATATCCCCTAAACCGTTCGAGATAACCTCATCAAATTGTTACCCAACTGAGTTTGATGCATGTGCATGTTACCGCACTAGTCAATTTAGAAATTAATCATATGAAAAATCGCGGTTATAGTGTAATTTACGTCACTCGAATTTCAAAAGTCACAAAATTAAACAGCGTATTTATTTAGGGTAAATAGAGCATTTCCAATTTTTTATTCCATTACTGTTTTAAAGATTATTTAATGCGTGTACACAATGAAACATATTCATGAACGTCATCTTCGTTGCAACTAGGTAGCAGCTGGTAAGCTTGGATCGCCTAAAAAACGCCTTTTCTGAATAACAAACCTAAATGTTCGATACAAACGTTAAACCTGATGGAGGGCTTCATTTTTTGTACTTGAAAGGTAAAATACATATCATTTCTAAACATCCAATATGTATAAGTATGCGATAGAATTGAATTAAATCCATTTGATATCGTTTGTGGTCACCATTAGTTCCAATTGCAAGCTGAGCTCGCCTCCCGTAACTCACAGGAATCGTATTATCTTAACATATTCGTTGTGATAAAGGTTATCACTGGATTTCGCAGCAAAAACAAATGTTATGTTATTCACTAGTTGGTTGGTGTACAGTGTAAATAATTATCTAAGACATGATGGATTCGAAGCTTGATAATATCAACCATTTTAGGAAGCAAGGACATCCAAATAACAACCAGATAACCGCAATCGGTGTCAAAATTTGTGACTTTCAATATTAGAGTTTATTCAGTTGAAGACGTATCTTACAATTGTCTTAGGGCCGATTTAGATAAAACTTTACCAGAAACAAGGTTTCAATATTGTTGTTTAACAGTTACAGTTTACAGTTTAATTGGTATAATCGGCATTTGAAATGCCTTTGACCATTTACATAATAATAAAACAAAAGATGGTCAAGACAAAATATATACATACATTTACATTACATACAGTGTAAGCATATACACAGCATATCAAAAAAGCAACTACATGTATATATGAGCATAATTTATATCGATGTTCTAGTCCGTTTATTTGTGCTGACGTGAGGAACTATTCTGCAGCCAAGTAAATATTTAATTAGAAGGTATGTTGGTACATCAAACTGGAAGTTATGTGTACAACAAAATTAGAATCAAGATTATATATTAAAATGGATGGCATGTAGATACATATACAACAAATTTAGGATCAAGAATAAATATTAAAATGGATGGCATGTAGATACATATACAACACATTTAGAACCAAGAATATATATTAAATTGGATGGCATGTAAGTACATACACAATAGGACAAAAATTCGAGACAATACGTATATACAGATGCTGGTAGACAGGCGAATATGTCCAACAGGAAAATATATTTTCATCAAAAAAACAAACAACATGCAAATACATAAAAGAAAAACACTTGTATATATACACAATAACTTACATATGGCAGTCGGCAAGTTAATATTTACAATAGGGCGAGTCTATTTTCTCTTAACTTCGAGGCATAATATACTAATTTTGCGTTATTTATGATAATTTTATTATTTGTGCTGGACATAATGCTATAAAATTTGTTCAATGTTGGCCATGCAGGACGCGGAATGAATTTCGAACGTAGTTCATTATATGTTTGACAGCACATAAAGAAATGGTATTCCGATTCTATAGAATTGTGGGAGCATAGTTTACATATTCGATTTTCCTTTGCTATTCCGGCCTGTCTTCCATTTTCTATTTCTAATTTGTGGGACGCTAATCTAAATTTTGAAAACTCTTTTCTAATATTGTCATTTGTAATTAGGTCTAAGTATTTTTCAAATTTATACTCCGTTTTGAAATTCTTGTAGTAAGACATTTTTGACTGGGAATTGAGGGTATCACTCCATGTCTGTGTATATTGATCCCGCATTCTTTGTTTCAATATGTTATAGTAATTTATGTTTATAGTATGTAGATTATGTATGTTTCCATACCCTAAATTATTTAAAATTGTTGTAATGCTAGAGGCCCAGTTATGTGTTCTTACATTTATCAAACACTGTTCGTTATAGAGTTGAAACATTAAAGAGTTGGGATTATTTTGTATTTTTAGCCAATATTTCAATGCTCGTTCCTTGCATATTACTGATAATGGGAATCGACCAAGTTCACCCAACACTGCAGTATTAGATGTTTGAGTACGTACTCCTAGAATTCGCTTACAAAATTTAATATGTATTTTGTCAATTCCCTTGTATTTATAAGCCCCCCATACTTCACTGCTGTACAGAAGAATAGGTACAACTAGTGCATCAAATAGGGATAGTTTTGTTTTAACATCTAGACTAACTCTACTAAACACGAACAAAAGATGATTATACGCTTTCAGCGCTTGTTCTTGTAATGCCTTCGCAGCATATATCATGTTACCGGTGTAATGAAATTTTATTCCGAGGTAGCAGAAGGAATCAACAACTTCTAATAGTTCCTGATTTATGAACCATCTGAAATCAGAGTTACTCTTCCTATTTTCAAAGATGCATACTTTCGTTTTACCTATGTTAATCTTTAATCCCCACTTGCGTGAATAATTTTGTACATTATTTAGTTGATTTTGTAGACTATTAGGGTCTGTGGTGAATAGAACGATATCATCGGCAAACAACAACATGTATATAGATAGTAAGTTGATATCATCATCCGTGAGATCATTTTGATTTACTATCGTATTGATATCATTTATAAATAATATAAATAGTAAGGGAGATAACGGTTCTCCCTGTTTCAAACCAAGTGATACATCAAAGAAGTCTGAAAACGATAAATGAAGCGAATCTTTGACACAAGATTTGACATTCTGATATAATGATTTAATCATAGTGGTCATTTTGCAACTCAGACCTGATTCAATTAGCTTAATCCATAAAGCTTCATGTATGACGGTGTCGAAAGCCTTTTCATAGTCGATAAAAGCACAGTATAATTTCCTTTTTTGTGATAATATATTTTGTATGATTGAATGCAGGATAAAAATACAATCGGTTGTACTGCGTTTATCTCTGAAGCCAAATTGGGAGTTGTTAAATAAATTTTCTGATTCACACCAGGTATTGATTCTATTTCTTAAGGTCAATGAGAATATCTTTGATAGAGTGTTTATAATTGTTATTCCTCTATAATTTGAAGGTTCGTTTACATTCCCCTTTTTATGTATAGGGACAATATAACCCTTACTCCACTGATCTGGGTATACACCACTTTCATATATTTCATTGAACAGAGTCACTAAATAAGGCGCTATGAATTCATTGGAGTCAATGAAAAAATCTGCTACATTATTTGTTAAATCGGCGCTTTTATTTCTATTCAAACTAGAAATTGTTTTTTTAATTTCACTCTCTGTGAATGCGACATCTAATGTGTCAATATTTATGTTAGTATCCAGATTCTCATACTGCGAACTATCAAAATCACTATCATGTGGCGTATTTGAGACTTTGTTGAAATGTTCGACAAAATCAGTTAAGCTAATGTTGGCTTGGTTTGACTTTGCTTTCTTTTTATATTTATTTATGTATTTCCAGAATTTCCTAGAGTTGGATTTGCTCAGCTTAGTTAATGTTTGCTTTTCAGACATGTGAAATGAGCGTTTAGCTTTACGTTTCACTTTACAGAAACGATTCCTGTGATATAAAAAGGATTGCAGATTATCAGCAGTTGGACTATATCTATGTATACGTTTATATTTTAGGAAATCGGCTTTCGCTTGTGAACATTCACCATTGAACCATTCGGCCTTTTTAAGCTTTGCGGCTTTGGATACGTTACTTTTAAAAGTTTTCCCATGTAGTTCAAACGATATATCAAAAATACGATCGGACATGTTTTCGATACATCCATTAATATCAGAGTCACCTCTTGTTAAATTATTGATTACGTCATCAAAATATTGTTTATTATTGTTTAATGTGTCATGTAGCTTATTATGTTCAGTATTTTCCCAAATTTTTTGTACTTGAAAGGTAAAATACATATCATTTCTAAACATCCAATATGTATAAGTATGCGATAGAATTGAATTAAATCCATTTGATATCGTTTGTGGTCACCATTAGTTCCAATTGCAAGCTGAGCTCGCCTCCCGTAACTCACAGGAATCGTATTATCTTAACATACTCGTTGTGATAAAGGTTATCACTGGATTTCGCAGCAAAAACAAATGTTATGTTATTCACTAGTTGGTTGGTGTACAGTGTAAATAATTATCTAAGACATGATGGATTCGAAGCTTGATAATATCAACCATTTTAGGAAGCAAGGACATCCAAATAACAACCAGATAACCGCAATCGGTGTCAAAATTTGTGACTTTCAATATTAGAGTTTATTCAGTTGAAGACGTATCTTACAATTGTCTTAGGGCCGATTTAGATAAAACTTTACCAGAAACAAGGTTTCAATATTGTTGTTTAACTGTGCCAAGTTTCATGACAATCAATATAGCAGTTTTATAGAAAACTGACATACATTAAAGGTAGCGTTAGAAGTGCCGTTAAGTGTATACACACGTTGTTTGCTGTTGTTTGCTGGTTGTCATGAAAAATCAAGGACACATTTTTTTAATTGATGTCTTTGATTCTGATGAGAGGTTGACTTGTCCTATTTTTAACATCTCCGTTTCTTGTCTATTGTTATTGTATCATCATCTGTGTATCTCGTACATGTTTTGTACACATTAGTTATTTACACATTCGGGAACAATCATTAATATGGCCGCCAGTGCAAATATGGTAAAAAATGCATATTGGTATCGACTGTAATTGTCAACACTACGGATTGTCTGCAGACTTTGATCTTATTTGATGACAGCCACCATGACAAAAACCTTTCAAATAAATTTCAATACAGTATATAACAATATTGGAAACCCGTTTGTACCGTCGCAACAGAGAGTTCTTATGTTTCTTTTACCAGTGTCACCGATATCCATCGTTTTACATAATTTGAGATGAAAATTCAATTTGAGAATTTTTAAAATGTGTAAATTTAATGCAGTATTTAATGGAAGTGTAATTCTGTATTTCTTGGTATTTCAGGTTCATCCTGATGTATTATTCATCTTACATATGACAATGATCGGGCTTTGGAGAACACGGCAATGATGAAGGCGTTTGTCTGAAATAACACCATGCTAGTTAATTATGTTATTGTATTGTCTGGGGCATACTGCACTGCGAATAAATAGAAAAGCAAAGAACAACATTGAAGAAATAGAAGAATGTGTATACACTTAACGGCACTTCTAACGCTACCCTTTCATTTTCCTTGATATCTCATAAACCGTTTGAGGTAACCTCATCAATTTTTTTACCCAACTAAGTTTAATGCATGTGCATGTTACCCCTATAGTCAATTGAGAAATAAGTGCGTATGAAAAAACGCAGTACAAGGGTGATTGACGTTACCCGAATTTCAAAAGTCACAAAATTAAACGGCGTATTTATTGAGGGTAAATTGAGTATTTTCAATCATTACAATTAAAGTTTTTATTTCATTACTGTGCCAAACATTATAAAACGCGTGTATTCAATAAAAATATTAATGAACGTCATCTACGTTACAAGTTGGTAGCAATTGGTAAGCTAAGGCCGCCTCAAAATTAACACCGCTTCTGAATAAAAATTAACACGATACGTTCGATATAATCGTTAAACCGGATGGAGGGGATTCGTTTTTGTACTTGAATGGTAAAATACACATCATTTCTAAACTTCCAATATATACAAGTATGCAGTAGAATTGAATTATATCAGTTTTTGGTCACCATTAGTTCCAATTACAAGTTGAGTTAGATTCCCGTTACTCGCAGGAATCGTACATTATTATCTCAACATACTCGCTGTAGTAACGGTTAACACTGGATTTCGCAGCAAAAACAAACGCCAATTTATTTACTAGTCGGTTGGTGTACAGTGTAAATGATTATCTAAGACATGATTGATTTAAAGCTGGATAATATCAACCATTATAGGAAGCAAGGACATCTTCAGCGCAAATAACAAACCAGATTGTTGTTGACGGGTTATTTCCTCGTGTCTGGTGTTACTTGAGACTGTCTGACGGAGATTTGTTCCGAAACGTTTGTGTTGATCATTATTATTATATAGGCTGTATCACTTTTCCCGTTCCCGAAAGCGCTGTAATTTGGAAATTATTAACGACAATATTTGTATTGGAACCGAGGTTATGTTTACACCTTCGTATTGTCGGGGCTCAACAAATGCTTTGATGGAGATTTGTTCCGAAAGGTTTGTGTGGAACATAATTATACGATCTATATACTGTCACACTTTTCCCGTTCCCTAAAGCGCTGTAACCTAGCCTCGGAATTATTGACTTCAGAGTTTGTATAAGATCAAAGGTTATGTTTACATTTCCGTATTGTAGCGGCTCAACAATACATCAACAATAACCGGTTATCTTATATAAACAGTGACTGTATACATCGGATTGCTTTAATACTGTTTGAAGCAATAAGAAATATAACTAAAATGGTTCGTCTCGTCATATATACATTACTTGAATTACCTACTTTTCATCTTGTATTATGAACGTATCTAGTTCAAGCCCGTATTTAGTTCAAGACTTGCTTATTATAAAGAAACGGTGTTGTTGGTTTCTAGTTTGCTTCATGATTGGCAAACAAATTCTAACATAAATTTCATATTGAAAAACGACAGACGAAAAACATTTTATGCGTGAAAAGCTAAGACAATTATTCAACAAACTTACACAATGTCATATAATTCTTCACGTTGTATTGGTGAATAAGAATGATATAATCACTGATAAAAAATAGGAAACGAACGTATGACGTCAATACTAGTATAAGGAGAGGGAGAGAGCGTTAAGCAAATTTCAAAGATGCTATTTTGTCTTTGCAAATACCATGCTTATTACCTTTGGGTTATAATAAACTATATGCTGTTCAAATAAATATGTTAAATGCTAGACTAATATTCCGTATGAACTGGCTGAAAAGCATAAATTGATATAGTGAACTCAAAAAGCAATTGAAATTGGCAGGATACATTAATCTAATACAGTTACTAAGTGAACACCTCTCTATAAAATTGCTTATATAACGAAACAGCATATTGCATAATTGCATTTATTCTGCCAATCTCGTCATCCATTAAAGCCTAACACACTTATTATCCTGTAATATTTCATTTTTCTCCCAAACGGGTAGCTTCATATCGATGACCATTGACAAGCTCGTAAATAACAGCAGCATTTACAAGTTTATATGATGATAATTGAGTATCCATCGACATACATTCACCGACATTATATTCCTACAATACACCATTGTACGTCATATTTAATTATTCTCTTGTTTAGATAAGATATATAACTAGGCTTATGTTATGTTGCTTTTACGGAAATATAGCACGGTATATAAATCATACACTTTGGGTTCCAACATTTACAAAAAGATAATATTAAGTCGGACAGGGATGACACAAAATCAAAAAAAATACCAATAATTGTATTACGTTACCCTTTGTAGTTCAGTGTGCCTGATATCATTTGTAGAGCGATATATTTATAGAGCTATGTTATTGACATACTCAATAGTAAATTGCAGGAGCTCATTAGTTTTCCGTAGCACGTTTGTGTGTTTCCTTTATTGTATTATACTGCCTTTCATGTATATTTGTTGTATCTTCCGATAGGCTGATGAAGTTAACCTACATTGAATGGTGATTCCACTCAACTAATTCATCGTAAGTATTCACTTCTGTGCCGTTAACTACTTGTGTCATTACTTAAACATAACATAAAACACACTGAAACATGTCATACGATGACACTACTACAAAGTAATGAACAAACAATTCCCTTGGCGACCGGAAATATTTTTACGCCCGAAACACTCAGATGTATGTTTTGGAGTTACAAATGTTTTTAACATGTTAATTTCTTCTCCTTATTACGTTTGACAGACTTCTTGTACGGGTTTATTTATTCGGACAGGAGAACGTTGGTCGTTACCTATTGTGGTGAATGGAATACGCATGGTTGTCGAATAATTCGAGTGACCTAATTTACACTGGTGACAGTATAGAGTTAACGCTTTTTAAGCAATCAGTCCTGTTTTTATCATATCTCTTGTATGAATTATGCAAGTACATCATATTAATATTAAGGGTTTGTTTAAAACATATGCTTCTCTAGTGGTAGAGGTAAACAGATGCTTCTCTGGTGGTAGAGGTAAACAGATGCTTCTCTGGTGGTAGAGGTAAACAGATGCTTCTCTGGTGGTAGAGGTAAACAGATGCTTCTCTGGTGGTAGAGGTAAGCATATGCTTCGCTGGTGGTAGAGGTTAATAGATGCTTCTCTGGTGGTAGAGGTAAACAGATGCTTCTCTGGTGGTAGAGGTAAGCATATGCTTCGCTGGTGGTAGAGGTAAACAGATGTTATGCTGGTGGTAGAGGTAAACAGATGCTTCTCTGGTGGTAGGGGTAAACATATGCTTCGCTGGTGGTAGAGGTAAACAGATGCTTCTCTGGTGGTAGAGGTAAACATATGCTTCGCTGGTGGTAGAGGTAAACAGATGCTTCTCTGGTGGTAGATGTAAACAGATACTTCTTTGGTGGTAGAGGTAAACAGATGCTTCTCTGGTGGTAGAGGTAAACAGATGCTTCTCTGGTGGTAGTTTAAACAGATGCTTCTCTGGTGGTAGATGTAAACAGAGGCTTCTCAGGTGGTAGAGGTAAACAGATGCTTCTCTGGTGGTAGAGGTAAACAGATGCTTCTTTGGTGGTAGAGGTAAACAGATGCTTCTCTGGTTGTAGAGGTAAACAGATGCTTCTCTGGTGGTAGAGGTTTCGTAATGATGCCTAATCTCACAACAAAGATGACCATTTAGTAACCATGGCTCCTTGTTATTGCAATGCATAAAGACCGAGGTGATCAGAAGGAGGTGACCATATCGTGAGGCAGGCCCTTTTAGTATGATCATTAAAGGATTAGTTTCATAACCGGTTATCAAGTTTGAAAATGTTTATTGCCGTATATATTCAGTCATTATATAACAAAGATAAGTTACGTTCGTAAAAACTGATGTAGATATGTATGTGCCCGGAGCACATTTTGTATAAATGACAGCGCACACGTTGTATAAATGAATTCGTACTGGAAATACGACTAGCGTAGTAACGAAAATGAATGGACCTGTCAGCCTTATTGGAAAATCCAAACAACGAATATCAGAGACTTCTAGATGTATGTAACGTGTTCCAGTTACCAAGGATAATTGTTCATTGCATCGTGTCGGTGTCCTCTTATAGCATTTTAACGTCTATATTTAATGCGTAATTGCATCACAAAGAAACACGTTCGAACTAAATTCATTATCACCACCAGCGTTTCAGCAGACGTTTGCCAACGGAGTTTAACTTAAGCAAACTTTGGTCAACTTAATCTAGCGTCCAGGAACGTTTACAAACGAAGCACAACTTACATGAGCGTTGATTTCCAAACGTCGGCAAAGTGTTTGCATGTTTAAAATTTTCAACGAATACAACGTTCTTCAGCGTTTACCAGCGATCGACAACTTTTCAAAACGTTTAGTAACTTTTACTGGCGGAGCTGAACGTTTGCCCAAACGTCGGTAAACGTCGGTCAAAACGCCAGAGTGTGAACCCAGCTTTAGGAAGTTGTGTGACGTCTGCACGGTATTCGAAATTCATTTCGAGATTAAAAAGTGCTAACTTATAATTCAATGTACAGATTTTATTAAGATAGAATGGGTTGAATGCGAATGATAAAGAAATAAAAATCAATTTTAAAAGATTTTTTGTACAATCGTAAAACAACCATCAAATTAATGGAAAACTCTATGAAGTAAACATTATATCAATTTCACTCATCTGGAAAAGCCGAAAATATTGTCGTGAGCAATATTCGGATCCCAAGGCACCTCATCACGAAGATGGCTCACGATGCAGAGCGCCGAATATGGCTCGCGTCGAGCCATATTTGGGGTCATATCTGTTTCAGCCTATGAATAGAGCTTACATGTGAGCCATATCGACGAGAGCCATATTCAGTACAACAACGCTCTAACACTAGGCTTTCGATGCTATCCAAACCCAGCATTCTACGCACGGTTGTTTGAAGAATGAGAAAATGTATACTGGTGATACCACTGATAATATATAAAATGTCTGTCAAAATCTGACATATGATCACGTGCAGACACTAGTACTAATATTAATTAGTCTAGATATTGAGGGTTGTGACAGTTCTAATCGTAAGAATATAAGTCAAAATAATATATATAAAATATTTTCAAATGTGTATGATTGTTGGTTGAAATTGACTAGTACGGACGCCTATGCAAGATATAACAGACAGCATCAGTCTGTGTGCATTGATTAATATGACAACATGTTCCTAAAGAATATATATCAGCTTCATCAATAACAGACACGTACTCATAAATAAAATACTGCAAGTTCGTTTGTATTATAGACAACACGTTTTATATATAAGCTGGGCAACTCTTGAATATAAATAGCGGGTTGTTCATCACCGTTTAGATACAGCTGGGGCACCTCTCGTATATAATCAGCGTAGTGTTCAAGAATGTGTAGATATAAGTGTGACACATCTCGTATATGGACAAGGCTGTATAAAATCGTTTAAAGTTTATTGAAATAAATCATATTGGATTGATGTCAAATTGATCTTGCCGAATTGACAATTTTGGACATTGTAGTTTATTATTTCTGTTTTGTATATTTTTATGTTTTAATGTTTTGTATGTTTTTACGTTTATACTGGTGACTTGTACGTATATTTTGGTGTTCTTTTTGTAGACTTTCGTGATATGTTGCTACTGTTGAATGCTGCCTCTCCTGTCCTATTTGGTATTATCTTTTTGTAGCCTTTCGTGATATGTTGCTACTGTTGAATGCTGCCTTCCCTGTCCTATTTGGTATCATCTTTTTGTAGCCTTTCGTGATATGTTGCTACTGTTGAATGCTGCCTTCCCTGTCCTATTTGGTATCATCTTTTTGTAGCCTTTCGTGATATGTTGCTACTGTTGAATGCTGCCTCCCTGTCCTATTTGGTATCATCTTTTTGTAGCCTTTCGTGATATGTTGTTACTGTTGAATGCTGCCTTACATGTCCTATTTGGCATCATCTTTTTGTAGCCTTTCGTGATATGTTGTTACTGTTGAATGCTGCCTTACATGTCCTATTTGGTATTATCTTTTTGTAGCCTTTCGTGATATGTTGCTACTGTTGAATGCTGCCTTTCCTGTCCTATTTGGTATCATCTTTTTGTAGCCTTTCGTGATATGTTGTTACTGTTGAATGCTGCCTTACATGTCCTATTTGGTATCATCTTTTTGTAGCCTTTCGTGATATGTTGCTACTGTTGAATGCTGCCTTCCCTGTACTATTTGGTATCATCTTTTTGTAGCATTTCGTGATATGTTGTTACTGTTGAATGCTGCCTTCCCTGTACTATTTGGTATCATATTTTTGTAGCCTTTCGTGATGTGTTGTTACTGTTGAATGCTGCCTTCCCAGTCCTATTTGGTATCATCTTTTTGTAGACTTTCGTGATATGTTGCTACTGTTGAATGCTGCCTCCCATGTCCTATTTGGTATCATCTTTTTGTAGCCTTTCGTGATCTGTTGTTACTGATGAATGCTGCCTTCCCTGGCCTATGTCCAATGAGACTTGGTACTGATCATTTATGCAAAGTGTCGTTGAAATTCGACCATTGGTACCAGATAAAAGGCGCGGGACGAATTTGAACAATCAACCGACCGACTAACCCAGAGACCAACCAACCTCAAGCATAACTCCAAATATAGCCCCTATATACCAGTATCTGGGGGTATAATAATGACCTAATACAGAATAATATAGGTAGGTTAATGTATGATTGTAGGTATTCATTCATAATCAAATACAGTGGATATTGTTATGATTAATGGCCTTGCTAGCGATCTCGCATTGACAATTGTTATGTTTTCAAAGTTAAATAAATCGATTTATCATAGGTTAGTGTGCAACATAATTGACCATAATACAATCAGTTGTGCCAACAGAATAAAGGACACCAGCGACCCTACGAGCGCATTCGACAAAGTTAACTAAATCAATTGCATTCAAGCGATGATCTTCACATTCGCTTGATTTTACAAGAAACTTTCATAAACTACTTCAAAATGTTTGATATATAATACATCATCGGTTCCATGCGCTGATATTACAATCCCCGCCTCATGTGCTGTTATGGGGTTATGTTATTGACAATGCTGTTGCTGACATAATTGAAAATATTTATATAGCGCCTTATAAAACAAGTCTCTAAAGCGCTGTACACGCGAAAGTAAATTCCTCGAAAGTTGGTGTCTTGAAAATCTAACATCCACTGATCACTGATATGCCATTTTAAACAAGTGCGTTTTTAGTGTCTTTTTGAAAACCAGCAGAGAGTCAATGTTTTTTATTTCTATTGGCAGACTGTTCCACAGGGTGGCTGCACATTTGTCAAAACGCCTTTCACCGTATGTCTTAGTTTTTGTTCTCGGAACGTTTAATAATTTGGCTGAGTCTGATCTCAAAGATCTTGTTGTGTGGTACTCAGTTACCAACTCATTCATGTAAACAGGAGCAAGTTCATGTTTGCTCTTAAATGTGTATATAATGACCTTGTACTGTACTCTGTATGGCACCGGAAGCCAGTGCAGTGAATGCAGGATCGGTGTAATGTGCTCACGCTTTTTTTAAGTGTGATCAAACGAGCAGCAGTGTTCTGGATGCGCTGCAGTTTGCCTAATACCTTGCAAAACATTCGCATAGTCCAGTCTTGAGGTTACAAGGGAATTCACAAGTGTTTTACAGGCATTAGCAGTAATTAATGGCCTAATACGTCCGATGTTACGTCGATGGAAAAAGCAGGATTTGGATATTGCATTAGCTTGTTTGTCCATGCTTAGAGTTTTATCAAAGAAGGCACCCAAATTTTTCACAAATGATGATTCATGAACAATTGTTCCGCCAAATTGTAACTTGCAGTCAGAAAAATCCTTGACTTGATGTTTTGGTGCAAATATGATGAGTTCTGTTTTATCCTGGTTAATTTGTAGCATGTTCAGGCGCATCCAGGAACTGATGTCCGACAGGCAGGCTTCAAGTTCAGGTACTACACTAGTCCAACTGTCTTTTGATTTGATGACTAGGTAGCATTGAGTATCATCCGCATAGCCGTGGTGTAATATATTATGGCTCTTGCAAATATCACCTATTGGTTTTGCAAACATACAGTACTTTCTGGGTCCCAGGACCGAGCCCTGTGGGACACCAAAATGAAGAGAGGTTTCATCAGAAACAGCAGACCGAACGGCAACACGTTGAGACCTATTACTCACATAAGAGTGAAACCACAACAGGGCAGAGCCTGTTATTCCGTATGAATGTTCCAAACAAATACGTTAAGTTACGAAACTTCAGCAGAAAACACTTCTCTGAGTAAATATCCCGTCAACCAAATTGATAATACTCCGACATAACTATTTCCCAAAAGAAATACGTAAATGACGAAACATCCGCAGAAAATAATCATTCTCCAAAGTGAGTGTCTTTCCATGACAATTCTTGATATTCAACACATTTCAACCATCACTTAACTCGAGAGAAGTTTCTGCTTCGTGTGATAGGTGTCTACACCATTTGCGAGACGATAATAATTGAAATCATAACAATCAGGTGATAGCATGAAATCATTTTTTCGCTTTGTAATGTAAAACGAAATGTCATTTTAACCAAAACCCGTTTTATGCAGTGTTTGCAATACATACACTGTTCTATTTGTGCCTTGTCTGGTCTGCTGTTTCTATTGAATATGGCCTTCCCTGTCGGGTTTGTTATTGCTTTTTACTTTTCAACAGAATTGAACAAATACGTATCCTTCAGCATCATACATCGACTGCTGATGCTGTCCAGTAATTAACACCACCGAGACATGCACATACACTACCGGTTATACAAATATATTGTCCAGTTAGGGCAATCTGAGAGTAACGTTTGATTTTATGCGTACACAAAACATTACATCCAGTGTATGAACAGGTAAAGCGAATATAGTATTTCACTTTAGCATTGAACGTATAGAAGTCGTGATATGCCTCTAAAATTGGCTTTACACCGTAATAGTGAACTCGACCACTGCGTCAATAGTATTATTATCCTAATTGGACAGTAAGTTGGGTGTGAGTCCATCCATATTGAGTTTGTTCACCACAATAGTTAACGACCGATGTAGTTATATGTCTGGTGCACACTTTGTATAAATAAATAAACTCGTATATGACGTCTGTGTCAAGCGTAAAAGCGAAGAAGAATGGAGCTGTCAGACTTATAAGTAAATCTGAAAAGTAATATCAGAGTGTCACAGACGCATGCGACGTTTGTGGTAACCAACGGAAATTGTTCATTGCTTCGTGCAGGTGTCTTCGTATGACATTTCATGCGTAATTACACAATCTTGAAGAAGCAATTAACGGAACGGCGGTGCGTAATTATGTTGATATTGGGCTGGCAATGAGTGGATTCAGGCTGTTGTATAAACTGTTTTGAGCAGCCAGTTAAGTGATATATCAGCTAATACTAAAGACACTTAAAGACGATTAATGGCTGGTGAAGACATATGCTTGATACAGGTGACCATTTATGACTAGGATAGTTATTATATAATTGCTTATGAACTAGACAAAGAAATCTAACAATTAGTAATAGATAAAAGGCGTTTTTGTATTGTCATATCGATTTGACGAGAAATAATAAGCTATAAGAATTGCAAGCAATAGAGTCCATGAACATATCCATGCTGTAGTGTGTATTGATGTGTACGTGTATATACTTTGTATATGGGCTGGGGGCTTTTTGCCCAATAAATATTTGAAATTGAATTGAATCTCGAAACACATATTTGCCTAACTCCGAATATGTCGATGTCATATTTGCATATTCCCAGAGAACGTCTTCTCGCCATCGATTGACAAAATTAATGTCTAGACGTTGTTCATTGTAATAGTTAAAATTGGAGGAATGCATCGTGTCGTAATAGGACACATAGGTTTATAATCCTATATAACGTTAGACAATATATATGCATGTAGGTAGAAATTGACAAACGCGGGCGCCAATACAATGAGATAACAGATAGTAATAGACCATGTTGTGTAATGGCTAATATGACAACATGTAACTTAAGTGTCGCTTCGGCTTAATCTATAAAATACATGTAGCCATTAATTTAATACTTTATTAATTACTGCAGTAATTTAATACTGGTATCATAAAATCCAGTAAGGTGGCGAATTAAAGTTCAGAAATTGCATTTATCATGGAAAATAGGACAGTATAATTCTTTATTTTAATTCGCATGACAGAATTATTAGAAATCTACTGAATTATAACGTGTTAAGCAGACCTTCTTCATGTATTGTAACATAATCTCCAGCAAGGCTACTAAAAGGATATCGTATAAAATCAACACATGTCTGGTTCAGATCGTTGCCAAAGTCACAGATTTGCCATATTTTATCGAAGCATTATCGTGATAGCATTCAACACGATATGACAGAAATTGGCAGTGAACGATGTGAGACTGTGATATACTGTATATCATAAGGCAAGCCGTATTCAAATTGGTTCTCTACAAATGGTTCTCCACATAAAATATTTATTAATAGTAAATTCGGACAGGCAGTTAATTCGTTCAACCAAACGTGCAACATCTCAAATTTCACTACATATTGCTATATTTTCGCCATGATGACGTTTACAGCATACTACAATAGACACACCAATGTGTTTTGGCAGAATAATGTTCCTATTGCATTTATACCCGGGCTCTTTAGTCATACTGACGGTTCCTGGATTTTCAACTAATGGTATCTTTTATAGCCGAAACTAGGCCATTAAGCTTTTTTTGTAGCTGAATCAATGTATTTCAGCTTTTCGACAGCTGGGACCTGCAACTATTTGGCAGCTAAAACTTGGAATTTCGGTGGTTACGTTGGGGTTCTCGTTCAGTATTGTGTTGGGCATTGAGCTGTGTTGTTGTGATCTGTGTTGTTGTGATCTGTGTTGTTGTGATCTGTGTTGTTGTGATCTGTGTTGTTGTGATCTGTGTTGTTTTTTGTCTTTTATGTGCTTGGCTGTTTCGATTACGTGCTGCCGTCCCTGTCCAATTTGCTACTGTATTTTGTTCCCCTGCAAGAAACTAACACAATCATCATATATGGGGTAAAACAGGAACATAGCCAATAAGATAATAATAAATCGGAAGGGAAAGCAGCAGTCGAAACTGCAGGGCAAATATGGCACGCACAAACTACAGTTGTCCTTGTCGCGCGTTATTGTCTGTTGGGTTTTACTCAGATTATTTCTGACGGACTGACCTGTGGGGCATATTTCCGTTGAGTGATGTTTGTCCGATTTATTATTATCTGTTTTCTTTCATCTCTGACGTTTCGGTTTTATCTTGAAAACGATTACCGGTTAGTTTATCATGCTATATGATGTGCATTGGTACAACATGAAAACAAAGAGATGTTTAATGCGCTGTATGACACTGTTGAATATTGAACATATGAACTTCAAAAATAAAATGTTAACCACGTAACTCACGAGGTTGTTTGCATGCCGCGTGCTCCCAATGTCTTCTATACGATACATAATACATAAGGATTACTAATTTGATAAACGCACCATACACGCTATTAAATTAATTTGTCATTTTCAATTAATGACGTAAAACGAGTCGGTGTGAATAGTCGATTTGGTTTCACTGGATTTAGCCAAGTTAGACATTCAGTAATTGCTCAAGTCTGTTGTGACATTATTCAAATAATTTGATACAATGTGAATCACCATACGCAGATGAAAAATACCGAATGTGGCGTACGGTATTAATTGCACGAAACAAACTATTCCTAGGGCTCACTGGTTTGATCTATAGCACAGTGCAGCAATGCTGATGTTTAGGGATGTTGTCGTACAGGTTGCGTTCCCCTTAGTTCATTGAATGTATCGTGTTTTGCCTGGGATAGCAAAATATCACACATTAGGCGAAGGAATTGTGAAAAATGTCATCCTGTGGTGGTACATGTATTCAATATTGAACTTACTTGACTTAAGGATAAGAACAACCAATCAGATCGCACCATATTAAACTCTTTGTCGGTAACAGAGGCTATCCTTAATCTCCATTTAAATTACAAGCAATATTAAAAACCCCTTGAGGCGGTTTCAATATATTTCTCAACGCTCTATTACAATCAACTGACTCTGCACATACGTGACTTTGGTTACATAACACTAAAAGGTCGTTCAATGTTATGAAGTATTCGACAACAAAAATATCACTCTTGCACTTATTCACTTAATCCTCTTCTACATAAGACACACCTTCTCTGGATTTCGCCAATGCAGACTGGCCCTAGACCATGCTTTTTGATTGCTGAAACAAGTTCTTTCAGTTTTTTGACAGTTCTGACTTGGGCAGTTCATTTTCTCGTTCGGTTATGTGTTGGACATTGTGCCTTTATGTTATCTGTACTCGGCTGGATAAGTTGAGTGCTGCATTCCCTATCTAACTTTATATGATCTTTTTGTACTCGGATAGCTCCAATTGTTGTCTTCCATCTCCTTTTCTATCGATCTTTCCAAGGTTTATCTTGGTCGTCCGCTTCTCCGATGTCCAGCGGGTGTCCGTCATAGTACAGCCCTGTGGATGGCTGTTAATTCTATGTAGAAGTTCATGTCCAATATATTGCCATCTCATGTCTAGGATCTCTATTGACAGCGGGATGGTGTCTGTTTGTTCATGTAGGACTTAGTTCGATACAGTGTTCGGTCAGAAGATTCGATGAATTCTGCGTTGGTATTAGTAACCAAGCAATTGGCAGATAGACTTTGTCCTTTTCCTGGATTCTGAACCATGCAATAGGATTCCTATGACGTTGCTTTAGAAAATCGAAAAATTGTTTTCTTGCTTAGGAGGAGTTCCAGAATGGCCGTAGGTTTGCAAACGTTTCCCTTGCCTTTGGTACTCTACACCCTCTGCTTAATTGGCATTTGCATGCAGTCTTACTGTCAAGGTATACACATTCTTCTATTTCTTCCATGTTGTTGTTTGCTTTTCTATTTATTCGCAGTATGTCCCAGACAATACAATAACAGAATTAACTAGCATGGTGTTTTTTTAGACAAACGTTCCCATCATTCTGTTTAAATGCCATGTTCTCCAAAGCCCGGATCATTGTCATATGTATGATATACCAAGAAAGACAGAATTGCACATCCATTAAAATACTGCATTAAAGCTACTCATTTTAAACATTCTCAAATTGAATTTTCATCTTAAATTATGTAAAACGATGGATATCGGTGACACTGGTTGCGACAGTACAAACCAGTTTCCAATATTGTAATATACTTTATTGAAGTTAATTTGAAAGGTTTTTGACATGGTGGCTGGCATCAAATAAGATCAAAGTCTGCAGACAATCCATAGTGTTGACAATTAAAGTCGATACCGATATGAATTTATTACCATATTTGCATTGGAGGCCATAATAATGATTGCTCCCGAATGGGTAAATAACTAATGTGTAAAAAAAATTTACGAGATACGGAGATGATGATACAAGACCAATAGACAGGAAACGGAGACAATACAAGGACAAGTCAACGTCTCATCAGAAATAAAAACATCAATAAAACAAATGTGGCCTTGATTTTTCACGACGACCAGCGAACAACAGCAAACAACGTGTGTATAATAGAGGACATTGACCGAGATACGAGCTTAATACGATATTTACGACATTTACCGCATGACAGAACGGATAAATGCCAGAGAAGACACATACAACAAAGTTCCGTCTTTGGGAATATTGTGTGACGACACTTATTGCACAAGAAGAATTCAGATGTTGTTTATTGTCACTACGAGTGTCACTCTAAATAAATTATAACAATACATGTACATAGTATATAGTTTATTCAAGAAAAACATTCTACGTGTATATACAATTTCACATATTTTACAATAGTAAATGGTGACATAATTAGCATATTCAGTTCTAATCGTATCAAATACATGTACCACGCTCTCGACAGACGTTGGACATACAAGGGGTTCTTGTTTCAGCCTACATGGTTAATATATATGCACGCTTTTAAGAGACGTTTGACATACAAGAGGTTCATGTTTTATATGCTTGATACACGCTTGATACATACATGACTCCCTAATAATTCTTCCAACGGATATTGAAAACTAACTTACCATCTCTAAGCTTTTCGTATTAGGCATGTTTTGTACAATAAGAATCTAAAATTCTAGCATTCATTTAATATGGTTTCTATAGGACATACTTACTACGTAGACACTCAATGAATAATAAACTTATTGGAATTAATTAAAAATACCATCGGCAATGATAGTTGATATGTGTATCGCATCAATGAAGTTTCATTAGCACAATTCCAAGCGCAGGTTATATCATTGAAAACGAATCATAACAAAGTGAATTTATTTTTACCGTTACCTCACGGTATGAATCCCGATACACCGCTTCTTAGTTCCATCAGAGAACTGCACTGTTTTTATATGACTCTGACGTGATTACAAGACGGATATCATCATTTATCGATTTAAATATGGGAGGAAACCATTAGAAGACATTGTAGAGTACATGTATCATCGCAAATAAGATAAAACATTTTTTTAGTGAATAAGGATTTAATACAGATAGATTATCTGGCCTAAAGTCAATGAGTTGACTAGTTCAAGTGCATTTTATTCAACGCAAAATTATACTATGAACAAGACTGCGTTCAATAAACACTTCTGCCACGGATGATGCATTGACCACACAAACTAGCTAAGTCCATCAGTGACCATAATTATGTTGCAAAGTTTGATAGTGTTACATGGCTTTGACAATGTAAGTGATCTATGATGGATTGAAAGCAATGCCAAAAAGTATTTGAGTTTCAACAACTTGGAAGTTTTGTTAACATTTTCGGACGGACGGACGGACGGACGGACGGAACAATCACTATATGTCTCCTGTATCCTGTGCCGGGCAATAAAAAGATATGTTTCGTCGTGTACCCAAAATGTTGTCTAGAGAAGCGGAAAAATCGGTGTGTAAAATAGACGACGACAATACTGAAAATATACGGCAATAAACATTTTCAAACTTGACTACTGGTTATGAAACTTAATCCTATTTATCAGACTTGACACTGTGCAACGTGGGTACCCCTAGTTCGAAATAAATACTTACTAATATAATTTATGGTTCATAAAAATTGCTAAAATCGATCATTAGCCAGTACCCAATACACACATTCGGGGCTGTCAAAACTGCTTTTAAATGGATAACAAGATGAAAATTGTGTCTGAACACAACATGGGGATAGTTTAATGTAGCGCATTGAAACGAGTGAAATATTCAGACACTTACGCTAATAGATGTACGTTTTTCCATGAAACACCCCTCGTAAACTATGTACACTGGTCGGTATTTCCAACTACAGTCCAAATACATGTAATAGGTGTTGGTGATATGTTTTTATCAGTCTCTATACTATTGTATTTTTGTCAGCAAATAATCAAAATCGACAACGAGGAGTAGGTATATTGTAATTTATGCCCTTTTAGTACATGTAATGATCATGCTAAAAGGGTCTGCCTCACGATATGGTCATCTCTACCACCAGAGAAGCATCTGTTTACCTCTACCACCAGAGAAGCATCTGTTTACCTCTACCACCAGAGAAGCATCTGTTTACCTCTACCACCAGAGAAGCATATGTTTACCTCTACCACCAGAGAAGCATCTGTTTACCTCTACCACCAGAGAAGCATCTGTTTACCTCTACCACCAGAGAAGCATCTGTTCACCTCTACCACCAGAGAAGCATCTGTTCACCTCTACCACCAGAGAAGCATCTGTTTACCTCTACCATTAGAGAAGCATCTGTTTACCTCTACCACCCGAGAAGCATCGGTTCACCTCTACCACCAGAGAAGCAACTGTTTTAGACAAACCCTTAATATTAATATGATGCACTTGCATAATTCATACAAGAGATATGATAAAACTAGGACTGATTGCTTAAAAAGCGTTAACTATATACTGTCACATGTGTAAATTAGGTCAATCGATAAATTCATCATACATGCTTATTCCCTTCACCACAATGGCTAACGACCGACGTTCTCCTGTACGAATAAAAACACCGTACAAGAAGTATGTCAAGCGCAATAAGGAAAAGAAATTGACGTGTCAACAACATTGGAATATCCAAAACATACATCCGAGAGTATCGGGCGTAAAAATAATTCCGGTCGCCAAGGGAATTGTTGGTTCATTACTTTGTAGTAGTGTCATCGTATGACATGTTTCTATGTGTTTTATGTTATGTTATGTGTTATGACACAAGTAGTTAACGGCACAGAAGTGAATACTTACGATGAATTAGTTAAGTGGAATCACCATACAATGTAAGCTAATTTAATCAGGCTATCGGAAGATACAACAAATATACATGGAAGACAGTATAATACAATAACGAAAACACACAAACGTGCAACGGAAAACTTATGAGTTCCTGCAATTTACTATTGTGTATGCTCTAATAACATAGCTCTATAACTATTTTGGTCTACAAATGAAATGAGGAAAACTGAACTACAAAGGGTAACGTAATACAATTATTGGTAATTACATTGGTTCGATGTCTTCCCTGTTTGACTCAATATTATATTTTGATATATGTTGGAACCCTAACTGTATGATTTATATACCGTGCTATATTTCCCTTAAAGCAACATGACATTATATGACTTATAAGCCTAGTTATATATCTTATTAAAACAAGAGGAGAATCAGATATGACGTACAATGGCGAAATGTAGGACTATAAGGTCGGTTATGGCTGTCTATGGGTACTCATTCATCATCATATAAACTGGTAAATGTTGTTGTTATTTACGAGCTAGTCAATGGTCATTGACATGAAGCTACCCGTTTCGGAGAAAAATGAAAATTTGCGGGATAATAAGTTTGTTAGGCTTTTATAATCAACATAATTGACGAGGTTGTCATTCGTTGGCAGAACAAATGCAATCATGCAGAATGCTGTTTCGTAATAATAACAATTGTATGGAGAGGTTTTCACTTAGTAATTGTATTAGATTAATGTATCCCACCAAAATTCAATTGTTTTTCGAATTCACTACATCAATTTATGCTCTTCAGCCAGTTCATACGAGACATGAGTCTAGTATTTAACAAAGTTATGTGAACAGTAAATAGTTTATTATAACCCACAATAACAAGCATGGTCTTATGCAAAGAAACAAAAGCGTCTTTGAAATTTGCTTAAACACTCCCTCCTCCTTATACCAGTTTTTATCATTCAATTTTATCCTAGTTTCTCGCAGAGATAATATCAAACTGAATCTCGATTTTGTGGAGATTAGGTCAATATTGTTACTCTATTGTTTACACAAGCAAACTGTAGACATACGGACGTTCGTACAGACAGACGACAGACGGAGAGTGATCACAAACGTTCACCCTGACACTCTGTGACATATGCACTTAAAAGTATAGAAACATAGACGTAAAATAAGGAAATCTAAAATATCGTATTTCTCAGAAACCATCAACACAAACTATAAAAAGATACAACTACATTGTAGAAAAACTTGAAATGTTTATCAGGAGAAACTTCAAAATCTGGAACAAAGTTTAGATCCTTAACAAACTGCCGACAAATGAATGATGTCTTCATAAATTTTAGTGCGTTTCAGTCTTTTTTCATTTACAACAACAATACAACTGTAGGAGGAAGTTCTGAGACATATATATGAGCCGTTCTCCAAGAAAACCGGGCTTAGTGACAAAAATATGAAAATCATAATAATATAGCATTAGTAAGACAAGCATCTTTTGAACGGTTTTTGAAAATGTGAGCAAAATATAACATCAAATTACAAATTTACAGACTTTTAACCACTACCCCCAACTTTATTAGTGACGTCGCAAACGTCATTCAAACGTTATTTGACATTAGTAATTCATAAATCCAGTATTCCATGAGTTCTTGACGTAAACTTTTCAAAATGGTATCACATTTTAGAAATGTATTCCTTTTTTAATAAAAACATATCTAAATCGTGAACTTTAGCTTTTAGAGAAACGTAGCAACTGTTTTCAACCTCTAACACCTCGTTTTCTCAATACGGATACTCTTCAGAAATTGGTAACCCTAGAAACGACTGAAGATATTTTAACATGATTCATGAGAAAAAAATAAATCTAAGACATACATGTAGTTCTATATTATCCAAGAACTTAAACTTAAATCAAAGAGCATGACGTTTTTGTCATTTAGGAGGGTTGTCTTAACCTTATTACATAAATACTAATACAATGTCACTAAGCGCGGTTTTCCTGGAGAGCGGCGCATATATATATAGCTGAAGGTTCGAAATCCCTTTGTTGGACACATGTTTGTTTCCCGATCAGTTCAAAACAGCATAAGTAACACCCATACGCAAAAAGGTCTAAATGTGATAGAAAATATTACAGAACAGAAATTGTGTCATCTTGATATATTTGATGTTACTGTTGTTGATGTACATGTATATACCATGTGAATGTGTTTAAGTTGTAAGAGGCTCGTAGGGAAGATTGCGCATTCATGTTGCCTCTATAAATTAAGTATATATTATCATTATGCTGTTTCAGTCAGTCTAACAAATCCGGAACAGGAGCGAGAGCACTATGACGAAGCTAATGAACGAACACACGTCGTCACAACGGCAACCCACAAAGCATATAAACAGTATGCTTGCCCTTTGCACGACACAATACATATAACGAAAGTATACATTATGACAGTTGTCATCGTTATCTGGGTTTTTTTATTTCATTTATTCATTTCAGGGTTTATTGAACTTACAATATCATTAGCCTGTTATCGTGCCAAGCTCGACAGTACTTGGTGTTTTTCTACATGATTGATGACATAATGTATGGTTTCCAGAAAATAAATCGTTCTATCACGCAATTGTGAGAAAAAATACACGTATTATGTAATTGTTATGTCACCTTTACAGAAGGCATAAGACGTTGTACACGCGTTCGTTGTGAAATTATTAATTTTATGATTCTAAGATTCACGTGAGCACGCGCTATTGAAGTTTTACGTATGCTCATTTCAGGGCCCAACCGACAACGATAAATGCATTACAGCGTCATATGACCTGTAATTCCCTTTTAATTATTAATGCTAATTCATTTTCTACCAATATTTAAACAAACCCATATTAATCAAATTTTCTTGGTTATTTCCTTACCCGGAAGCCAACGCATATTACTAAAACTGGCATAACGTAACGTTTGTTAACGCGACGTCGTCACAAAATCTCCCGCCAAATATAAACGCATAAACCGATGTTATGTATGCTATAATAGCGTTTACACAAGCCAATAAAGGATGCTAATATGCAGAGTCACACGGAAGCGTTGGTACTTACGGGCTTAGGCACCAACCGTTCCTCTGGACGAAAAAGCATGCGTTAACATTGATGTCAGTTGAATTAATAAACACATATATTCATATATACAATCGTATTAGTGTGCATGTATAATGTTTACCCATAGCTCGGTCAATGTGTATCTGGTTTTGCTGAAATCCTCAACATAATAAGTAGCTTAGATATGTGGAATTACAATCATTAGCTTTTATTACAATCGAGTAACTATTTTCACGAACAGAATGAAAAAGCTAATGTCGCACATTTTTGCCACGTGTTCATCGGGCGTTTGTCAGGCTCTTTATGCAGCTTTGTGTCCGCTTTGCTGATAAAGTCCGCTTTCCAGTCGATGAACTTATCATTAATTAAGACAAAAATAAAGAGAACAATGATAAGGATAAAGCCCAGTTTATATTTAGAATTCTCGAGTTTTTGCCTAACAAAGGCAATTTCAATCTGGTTATCTCCCCTTGACCATAAAAATCTAAATGAGCAACTAAACATTTTTTTAAGTTAACAACCACCATGTTGTTGAGCAAAAACTCGCATTGTTTTGTTTTTTATTAAACGATATATCTAAAATTCCAATTAACCATACATAAAAAGAATATGCACCTACTCAACAATTTCTCGTACATTTTACGTGTTTTTATTTTTCATGGTTCAATGAACCGTTGTATTTAATTTTGAATATAAAAACTTTATTAATATAATCTTGTGATAGTCTTTTAAATAGCACCTATCCAAACTTTCATGCAGAAATCATCACTAATGAAAAGGTTGTACGGAAAAAACACGTGAACACTTACAAGATGTGTTAAGTGTACTTCTACATAGAAGTATAGTACTCGTATACGAGTGTCGGACCGTCGTTTAAGTTTGGACATAATATGCGTTTCAAGGCAATGTTGTTATTGTAATGTGAGATACGGATTGTTGATAGTCTATTTGATATTATTATACCTCACATGACCTCTCAATGTATTTTCCCCAAAGACCTTCAGTGTGATATTTTGTTCGATCACTATGTGATATTTTGTTCGATCACTACTAGTAATCAAAGCACTGAGAGTGCTGGTGGGAGGCTTTCTGGTTGCTGCTACAAAAGCTTAAACCGACTTTACACGTTTAATGTTCGTTTTCTTACTGCCGATCTTGTCTTGAATGTCAAAATAGGCACACGTGGCTATATAGGCATGTTGGGTATCTAAATAATTGTAAAAGGGGGCATATTAATTTATATGTAATACGTGTATGGAATGCGTATATCAAAAGTGGCTTTAAAATAATACTACTCGCCTATTTATCAGATTCTACAGTACCGTCTTGTAATCACTTCCCTCACAGCGTGAGACATCTCTAGAAAGCGGCTAGCTAGTATAGCGACACCATATGATTGCATCACAGTACTTTGCAGACGATATTATACGATTCATTGATAAAACCATCACGTGGCCACGGTCTGAAGTTTCTCCTATACGATTCATTGATAAAAAAAAACATCACATGACCCTGGTCTGAAGTTTCTAAAAATAGCTATTCAGCCGGGATATTTGATGAACACGTCATTTTCATATTACGAAACAAGTTCGGTATCGCCTCGGTGTAGTGATTATCTGCAAAAATATCGATTTAACGAACAGTTTCACAATAATTGTTGATCTTAGAATACACAAATGTTGCTGATTGAATTAAATCAGTTTAAAAATTTGGAGAAACATATGTAGCAGTATTGGGAATGTTGACAGTTTCTGGAACTACTTGAATGCGGATTCACATAGCAGCCTAAAGTCGGTTCAGGTTGCATTAAGAAATGGGCAATGGTAGTAATGAGAGGTTTCGTCTCCCAAAAACGAGTACCCGTGTTTTATTCACCGACAAAATACAAGAACAGAGTTTTTATTTCGATTCTAAACACGATAATATCCCATACTATTTAACTGCGAGCATTCCGTTTTCACCCATTTGACATTGAACATAATTCAATTCTGCAATTGAGTGGCTTATTTGCTGGTACAATTATCTCCCTCGTTAATGAAAACGACCTTCGTAATTTTCTGAAGGAAATAACACATTTTAAACATTGAAACAATTTTAATAACACGAGTATCGGGTATCTATTTAATGAAATGAAAAATATAAATGAATAGATTATCAGAAGTTTTTAGGAAACTTAGTTTCGAGATTATATTGGAGTTTCTAAAAATAGATGCGTCATAGCTGTAACACTGGATACTCGTGCAACTTGACTTGTCATCGCGTCTCGTTGAAGTTTTTACTATAAAGTTTACGTTCATTCATTCATAAATAATTATGTCACGTGATACGGGGCGTAAATAGTAACAGCCAATGTGATGGGTATCTTTTATGGGGGTAATAATACATGCCCTAGGTTGCTCTTGTTTATATAAATTAATCCGCAGATCATGTTAGAATTGCCGTTATGATAATTTTACATGTACAATCTCAGTCCGTATAAGTTTCTAATGATTTGATGCTATTTTAAGTAAATCTTGTCAATTTCAACGGTTGAAATTGACAAGATTTACTAAAAATAGCATGTGAAATATACACAAATATATAAATAGCATACAGATACTCTGTTTTCCGGACTCAAATACATGTAGTACACATTTCTGTAAATAGCCCAGCCTCGTTTTTGTCGAGCCCGCTTGCGGTGAGCGAGACTTAGTCGCCACTTTTGGTGTATGTGCGTGCGTGCGTGCGTGCGTCCGTGTGTGCGTGCGTCCGTGCGTCCGTGCGTCCGTGCGTCTGTGCGTCCGTGCGTCCGTCCGATTTTGTCCGGACCATAACTTTGCCATGCTTTGACCAATGTTGCTTATATTTGGCATGAATGTACACCTCCATGAGGAGGAGTGTCATGCCCAACCCCCAGGTTCCTATCTCAAAGGTCAAGGTCACAGTTGGAGGTCAAAGGTCAAATTGAAGCTTGTCCGGACCATAACTTTGTCATGCTTTGACCAATGTTGCTTATATTTGGCATGAATGTTCACCTCCATGAGGAGGAGTGTCATGCTCAACCCCCAGGTTCCTATCTTAAAGGTCAAGGTCACAGTTGGAGGTCAAAGGTCAAATTGAAGCTTGTCCGGACCATAACTTTGTCATACACTGACCAATCTTTCTTATATTTGGCATGAATGTTAAACTTTATGAGATGGAGTGTCATGCTCAACGCCAAGGTTCCTATTTCAAAGGTCAAGGTCACCGTTGGAGGTCAAATGTCAAATTGAAGCTTGTCTGGAGCTTAACTTTGTCATACATTGACCAATCATGCTTATATTTGGCATGAATGTTTACCTCCATGAGGCGGGGTGTCATGCCTAACCCCTAGGTTCCTATTTCAAGGGTCAAGGTCACAGTTGGAGGTCAAAGGTCAAATTGAAGCTTGTCCGGACCATAACTTTGTCATACATTGACCAATCGTTCTTATATTTGGCATGAATGTTAACCTCCAGTAGGCGGAGTGTCATGCCCAACCCTCAGGTTCCTATCTCAAAGGTCAAGGTCAGTGTTGGAGGTCAAATGTCAAATTAAAGGCTAATTAAAGTTGTAGCCATTTTTCAACGTGCGCCGAGGCTCGACATAATTTGCCCGAGGGCACGAATTTCTAGTTACTAGTAGTGATCGAACAAAATATCACATAGTGATCGAACAAAATATCACACGGAAGGTCTATGGGGAAAATGCATTGAGAGGTCACGTGAGGTATAATAATATTTACTATCACCCTCGCAGCCATGTGTTATTTATATAATGTCACAGACTAGCAAAGCCATATTAAGCCGCATTGAGTAACGTTATTAAGTATGGTTTCTATATAAGTTCGTAAATTGAATAACAGAAATTTAAGGATTCTCACTTTTATTCAAAATTACCTTTTAAGACAAAATAATATGGATTTAATACTTATGACTATGTTTATGTATATTGATATTGAAGCATAACCTACGATATTATAAACAAACTCTCATTCCGATTTACATCGACGATAACTGAATAAGGTTTGTTGCGTTAAATGAGGGTTTGAGTGTCGGACTACAGTTTCAAGCCGTCTTTTTCCAGGGTTTCGAAGTGCTAGGCAAAACAACCCAGCTGCGGATAGAAACCCTACAGTTCTTATACGGCTTACTTTTTCCCTTAGCGTGAATGTATGTTTCATAAAAAAACGCCATAAAAAAAAATAATTCGAAGCAAATGTCGTCTTGGATGTTTAGCCCAAATTCCCATGGTATTGCTACACTGCACCTACCAAGTCCTTGTTGAGCCCGGAGGCTTATAAGACAAGTACAAGATATTTCCACTCGATCTTATCTATTTTTCGCCATATTACCTTGTTCTCCCCAGATCGAACCAATTTTTTCATGTCTGTCGTTCTTCTGCAAGTAGTTATTGGGCATCCTCGTCGGCTTTGTCCATCAGGGGTCGATGTTATATGCGGTTTGAGTTTAATGTGCTATGCGAGGTTTGGAGTGAGGTTTTGATGGACTATATATTGTTATGTTTTAGAACAGAACAGAGCTGTTTTGTTTTAGAATAAGTTATAATTTCAAATGCTTCTGATATTAGATGTAATTCTCATTCAACATTAGAGAGGTTGCGAAAGATAACGTGTAACGTGTACGTGTACGTCAATACTACATTTGAGTATTTCGTCATCAAGGTATGCGTAGTTTCTACAAGTAACCGGCGTGTGACAGACGAAAATATAATGCGTCTACGCCACACAGGTATGCGTATGCACATGCACGAGAAACCCAAGATTGTATCGCCCGTGGTTTCATTGAGTTTATATAAACACTCACCATCGATTCACGAAGAAATCATGTTACAAGTGTCATGTGATGTTACACGCACACGTTTTCTTTCGCAACCAAATTTAATTGCAACGCTACACGTACACGTAGTCGTACGCGTTCGCAACGCAACCTCTCTATTCACACTAATACGACCACTGTGGAGATGTGCTCTGAGCCTAATATAGCTCAAGCGTAGCCAGCTGTTTTCTTTGAACAATTTCGTTCAATTATTTTAATACAAATAAATAGCCTTAAAGTGTTTAATAGGTAAAATCGAGGAGGAAACTTGTTAATTCAATTTCGTTTTAGTAAAAGTGGAGCCTTTGAACAAAGGGAGATAATCGTGAAAGTAAATTTTATACGAATGTAACATAGTTCGCTCCCTTGATAAGTTATTATGCTTCGTAGTAAAATTGTTTGCTTTTGTTTTATTCCGGCCATGTAGACAAATGACCTCCAGCTTCGAGGAAAGAGACAGTTGTGTGATAAAAGGAATATGGATGCAAACCCAAGATTTTTGCACACAAAGGTGTCAGCTGAAGTGTTTACTTTTCCCTACACTACAACAATGAATAAATAACACTATGATTTTTTAAAAAGTAAACATCGCATCAGGCACCTTTGTTTCCAAATAGTTCAAAAATTCATAAAGTTTCGAGACCAGTGCCCGTTGCCTAAGCAAAGCGCTACTGATCGCCTTAATTCAGTAACCCCCCTTTCAATAAAGATAGTAGGCATGAATTACCTCCCGTGGAAAGCACCTTCTGTATGTTACGATCTTCAGATATAGCCTTTAGCTATATAAACCTTTTAACAAAAGTGTCTTTGGGTCTTCAACCTGCCAAGTTACGGTACAGCACCGATACACACAAGACTACCTCATCTCTAGATAGATGGGACCCTTTGAAATATGCAAATGCCCCGCCGAAAATATAATCATGCAGATGTTCGATCCGTAGTAAAGAGCTCCACTCGAATACCCTAATGTTGCAGGGTACAAGTCCCCCCCCTCCATGAATCCCATATCGAACCCAACATCTGGCATACACTACCATGATTCTACCCCATGCTACATCTCTGCATACCAACTTAGACTTAAATTTTGACCGCTGAAACTTTCAGCGGTTAAGTTCATGTCTTCTTCACGGAGATGTGCTGTGTGATTGTGGTATGTGCTATTTATGTTTTCTGTGCTCGGCTGTTTTAGTTGAGTGCTTCTTAAACACATATATATGAGCCGTTTTCCAGGAAGACCGGGCTTAGCGACAAAAATATGAAAATCATAATAATATAGCATTAGTAAGACAAAAAGATTATATAAAGTCAGACATGGAAAGAAGCACTCGACTAAAACAGCCGAGCACAGAAAACATGAATAGCACATACCACAATGAACTGGAACATTATGATGTTCAAAAATATTCAAGTCCCTAAACAAAGTTATAGGCGCATGTGTGTAGTTGTATGTTTAAACAATATTGTGACTTCTGTAATTAGGTTCTTTGAAAATCGTTAATTTGTCTTGCCAAATACACCTAGTTTGATGTTTGATGTGGGGGACTGCTCAATGCTGCTCAACTGATGAAATCAACGGGGACCACATTTGTACATCGAAATCTGAACACAACGTTTAACTTTCAAACTTGAAAATAGCATATCTATCAATTGTACAATGGATTCAAATATATGCACATTGTATTTGTAAAATAACATTAGTTAATGCAACAGTCAATAATATTGTAACCACGGCGGGGATTTTACTTATGCTTTTTCAAACCCGAGGGAATTAACATGCGTGGTCACGGTGATAATTATTAACCCGTTATTTCGGCGCGTAACAAAAGCCATCGGAAAGGTTAAAACACGGAACTATTCCCCCGCTATCCCCGCCCTTCCACAGGGTTTGGACCGTGGTTTCAATTGACTGGCGCATAATAAAGGATAAAACATAGCGTGTCATACCACTATAGTAGCCATGGATACTACTTCTACAGAACACTCCCATAATTCCACCAACATGGTCATCAATATCTTCATCTTCTAGCATGGTTTTCATATCGTTGTTACAACCACTAAGTCTTGCATCAACATGTTCAGACTCAATTTGGTTTACAGTCGTCTTTGAATCGTTATCATTCATAGTGACAGTCTTCTTACCATCATAAGTTATATCTGGAATGTCCGAAATGACACATTTAAGTTATAATGATAATGTAACAAATTACTAACAATCTTTTTTATAATTTTTAGTAAAACAAAATCACCCTTCTTCCAAATGGACGCATTGTTTGGTCGAGACAGGTAATTATTTATTCATTTACATAGACAACGGTCTTGTCATCTACATGTGTAAAAGCTGTTAAATTTTTTCAGAATGACAATTTCTGTATTAAAACCAAAGGAAACAATACACCGGTGAAGACTCGGTTTGATAATTCTTTTTCGAAACTATTTGTCATAATAATCCTACAAATCTTGCGCCATACGCGTATGAGGACAACATTTTTACAGATAAGTGTGAGTTCAAACATATACAGACATTAACATTAAACGTGTATGTTTCGATTATAAATTACAAGAAAGACCTACCTTGTCCATCGTCAATATTTTCAGCACATTGCAACTGCAACCATCCCTTGGTTATGATTGTGTCTACATGTGTTACAGTTGATATCACACCGGTCTGTTTATGGTACTTGTGAATGTTGACAGGCATTAATAACACCCGCATAAAACACTCCGCTGATTGAACCAGTTTCCTTATCTGGTGACCAATCTCGACACACAATTCTGGATAAAATAAGAATAAAACCTATGATGAATGTTACTAGTTCTCTTTTATGGTATTTTATCTAAAACATACATGTCTATAAAAGGCATGAACAAAGAGTGAAATACGTCTACTCGTAAACATACTTCGTACTTCAGTATTTCATTATTTAAAAAAAACGTTTACAGATGCTTAGTCAACAAGGGTAGAAAGCACGAACCTGCAAGTATTATTTTGTCAAACAGTGCAGTACATAGATCTAAAAGGATGCATGGGTGGTTATATTTTCTAAATAAACTATCTATCTATCTATGTCCATATCGTCCAGCCAAACAATGTGCAACTAATTCACTTGGTTTATGAATGACTGCGTCCATTCTGCTTTTCAAAGTACACGTTTACTTGTACATGTATATCAATAAGTTTCATCAGCAATTTCCGTTCGACAGCTGCGTACTGCACTTGTGTGATTGGTGCGTATATCAATAATTCCTTTACAATTCTAAAGTCTCGTTCTGGATTTTCTCGGAATCAGACATGTAAGTACACTTTACAATGCATTCATTTTAATAAAATAAATGAATAAATATACCAGATTTATGAAGCGCCCATATAAATCCATTAACTATCCAAAATCGCCCTAACTCGGTTTTGATTTAGAAAATGAAATAATATGCTAGATAACCAAACTCAATTAGTAATACCTTGTTTTGAATCAACAAGATAGCCCGCTTTCCTGGAGAACGGCTCATTACACAGTCAATCTTCTGTAAGAACATTATGTCATTCCAATTAACTTCCTTATTTTCCATGTACATGTACATATGTAGTCGAATATCTGTATTAACATCAAGCCTTTTAATGAACTTTTCTTTCACATACATATATTTACAGTCAAACTTATTTAATGCAAGTACATTATATCTTTGTAATTAACTTTCGTATTTTCCACATACATGCATAAATTATATATTATAACAATTATATATGATTTCTCCACCAATATTTACAGTCATCCTTCTGTTGGAAAATTATGCCTTGTTTATTAAATTAAGTTTCTCTTCCTCTAAATACATTAAATATTTGGTCTATCATTGGTTAAAATATCTATACATTTTTATTATTATTATTTATTTTCTCTTTGTTCATCCTCCACATACATTATACATGTTGTAAATAGTGCCATGTGTTGTTGTTTGTTGCTTGTTATTTACGTTGTCAAATGTTATGTTATGTCAGATGCCCATATGGGCCTTCACTACAAATAAAACTTGAAACTAACAGAGTTGTCGTTCGTTGATGTCACCATACACATAAGTCGTGTCGTATAGAGATTACTAACGTCCGACACGAACATTTAATACAACACAATTCAAAGAATATTTTCATAGAATTTAAAGATGAAAAAAAGAAACTGTGTTGATTTGGGTAAAATACCAAATATTTTCATAGAATTTAAAGATGAAAAAAAGAAAATGGGTTGATTTGGGTAAAATACCAAACTATTGCTTTCACCACGCATGTTAATTAAAATTTTCACTCGTATCTAGACCACGTTTGAATAGGCCTCTTATGCTGCTGATCAATTGATAAATTGTAGTAGAAACGGAATAATTATGATACCGTGAGTTCCGACGATGGACAACTCGTAAAAATAAATTTAAGTGTTTTATTTTTAAAGTAAATGGTGCATGACCATTATTAAACTGAAATCCAAAACAAAGAAAGACAATCGTGTTTATAACATGAAAATAGATCAATATGGATATACTCCCTTGAATAGAGCGCTGTGCTTGTCATCAGTTTATTCATGGCAATAAGCTAACAGTCCAAACCTCCGACAGAACTGAGAAACGATGATTCGGGACATCTACCGTGTAAAGAACGAGTACGAATAGCTTCAAAGCCGTGTGGAAATGAGTATTCCATTACAGAACAGAACAGAACATTAACTTCTTCGCATACATTGCACAGATTACAGAATAATATTTTAGCAATGGTATTTATTATGTTATTATTAACAGGCACGTAGCTACCTGTACGCAGAATACGCAGTTGCGTACACATTCTTCTCAAAAAGTGAAAAAATAAATGATCGAAAAATGCAATAAAAACTGATACCTAAGCCCTAAGGGGGGTAATCCTTTATTATTTTCAGCATTTCTTAGAAACACTTCTAAAAAGCTCTATACACAAAAAAACTTTTTTATCAGTAAAATTAATTGTTAAAGACGATGCAAAAAACACGCCACAACGCACCAGAGACGTTGTAGCAAACAAACTTTTTCCGGGGGAGCATGCCCCCAGACCCACCTAGCCTTTTTGCGTACACATTCAAATAACTCTAGCTACGCCCCTGATTAAGATGGTATTATGTCATACATTATTGTAATTTATGGGGAGTGTATTTATATGACAACGAACAAGAACATTTTGATATAATATTAATAACATCTGAACTGACCGATTCAAAATCGTTATATTAACTCGGTACATTAAAGTTGATTCAATGAGGCCAATGCCGAAAGACCGCTAAAAAACTTGTGATCAGCGACCTCACAGTTTTACGTCACATTTGTACTCTTAGATGTTCCTCTCGGCCCTAGACATACGGATACAAGTACATTCTGTATCACAGACGAACATACATGTAATTATGTAACAAGGTTTGAATACATGGAATAGTTTTAAAAACTGTGAAGATCGCGACATTCTTACCAAGTATAAAACGTGAGTTTTTTTCATAAATATCTTCAGTTTGAAGTGTACTTTACCATGTGTGTACTTTCTCCATGACAGCTTGGCATATTACAATCAAGGTGGTAAGACATTTAGTCCTAATAATTTGACGTAAGCAGCGGATTTGAAGCTACTTTTGACAAGTTTTAGGTCAAATCCGCAGTACGTCTAAATTCGCTTCATCATACATGTAATCACTTAGCCAAATACTAGTAATAGTATCAGAATACGGGGTGATAATCGGTTCTTATATGCATTACATGTATTTACCTAAAAATGCAGTTTTTTATCATTAGATGCTTTGAATATCTTTATTCTTTATAGTATGTATCCACTGACTGTCTTAGAGCTGTTTCGTGTTATAACAAAGCAAAGTTACGATCAGCCGATTGTTCATATACCTACTGTTCGTTTAGTCAAAGGTCCGCTGTTATTTTTAGTGCCGATGGCAGCACTTTGCATTCATCTACCCGTTCACTTACCTTGCTAAGGTGGAGTAATGCGGGTTATTAGCAGTAGCACAGACTTGACCGAACCTCTCCGGACCTAAAGCACGCGCCCTACGCATCTAGCTCGCCGATCTCGGCTATGTAAGCAAATGTAACGTATGTACAAATCTGAATAGATATCTGTTTTGTTCTGTTCGTACGAGTACATGTGCTCAACATGTGCTCAAAGATAATAGACCGTGAGCCATAGGGGGTTTTGCTCCCCCCCCCCCCCTGTGGAATTTTGTGGACCATATTTGTTTGAACAAGTGTCTTACTTGTAAGATATGTTAAGGGAATACTACATTGCAATTTACGTTACCAAACATACAAATTAAAGTTCATGTCTTCTTTGTCTTAAAAACGTACTTAAAACAATTAAAAATAAAAATAACAATTTAATCCTGCTCAACAATTTTAGGTTTGCAGTTCAAACTGTATATTTAACTAAAAAAACATGTAAACCATACATGTATAAGCGGATTTAGCTCAGTGGTAACGCACTGGGCGTCAATCCAGAGGTCGTGGGTTCAATCCCTGGCATCGGAACATTTCTGAAATATTTATAATATTTCCCGCTATATCTGGCCGTATGGTCTGCAAAGTATCTGGAAGTGCCAGAAAGCTGTGTATCGGTGCTATACACCGGGCACATTAAAGAACCAGGCTGTCTATTCGAAATAAGAGCTAGGCGCACCTCTGCAGCGCCGGACATGCCTGTTTCTAATGTCTCTCTCTCCCTTCAGGGGCTTTCTCTCAGTCTGTCCCTCTGGCCAGATCATGCTGTATCTGCACTGGTAGAGGATGCACCTGCGCCCTTGTGGCTGCAACATGGGTAAAGTGCCTTTGAACGTGCGTTCGCATGAAAAGGGCGCTATATAAATCTGGTATATTTTATGTACATGTATTAAAATATTAAACAAAATTACAATTTACTAGCCTTGTATTCTGTTACTTTAGATAAACTTTACCACTAAAAAAATAATTTTCAAACCAAAATATCTTTTATTGCAGTTTTGCATTTGAACTTTAAACACGCGATTTAAAAAAATAATTTATGTTCAATTTACGTTACCTTACTTTTACAAACTTTACAATATCATATATGCTGTAATTTTAACACAATGTTGACTTATCTTCGTAAAATCCCAAACGTACAAGTATTTTTGTTAGCTTTATACAATTTGTATTTAACTTAAAACACACACACACAAATTTAATAATCAAACTATGAAACAAGAACACAGATTGCCCCTCGATTTAATATCTTCATGAGAACACTATGCACACACATGATTTTTAAACATTTACTATATACATGTATACAATCGTATGTCAGTTATTTAAGCACATTACATACGAATTGAAAATTACAGTGTATATTTGAAAATAAGTTTGAAACATTCTCTATGGTGCACCAGGAATTAGACCCCAAAAGAAAAATTGTCCAATTCCTCTGGGTCTGTCCGCCACTTCCCCACTGGAGAAAAAGATTGATAGGTGCATAATTATCGTATAGCGACTACCTAAATTGTTGTACAATACTGACCAGTGAAAGGTCAAGATCATTTCAAGATCATAAGGTAAAATACTCTTAAAATAGTGTAAACTGTGATACTGTTCATTGTTTAAAGCCTTTGCTTATATTTCCATATATGTCTAGAGCCAGTATTGGATGTGTTACATACGACATGTAGTCAGGTATTGATGCATCATATGGCATTGTATGGCTTTGATAAGTAGGGTAGTTACAAAATATGGCATAGGATGGCTGAAATCTGTGTTGGTGGGTTCCCAATATGGCCTAGGAGTGCTGGAATCTGTGAGGGCGGGTACTAAATGAGGACTGGGATGGCTTAATCTGTGATGTTGAGTACCAAAAAATAGGACCTGGGATGGCTGTTCTCTGTATAGGTAGGTACCCAATTGGGCTGGAGATGGTTAAACTTGTGGAGGTGCGTAAATAAACTGGCTTTCCTTAGGGCCTAAGAAGGCTGGTAGTGGTAAATACCACGTAGGGTCTGGTATGGCTATATCTAGTGGTTACAACTACCCTGTAGGGATTAATATGACTATAAATGGTGGTAGGAAATTACCCAATAGAGCCAATGATGGCTATATTGCACCTGGGATGGCAGTACAAATGTACTCAGTTGGTCCCCCTTAGGACATAGTATGGTTGTTACCGCTGGTGGTAAGTCCCACAGTCATTTGTGACCATACTCAATGGTTATGTGTACATCCTAGTGCAAAATATAAACTGTGATTGGGCCTTGGATGTTTGTACTATCACGACTCCTTTGTACCCTATACAACTTGGTTAGACTGTAATTTATTGGATATGAGCACCCCTATGGGGTGGTATGAAAGCTGTAATTATTTGGGATAAGTACCCTTTTAAGTCTTATATGGCTGTAGTTTTGTACTAGTGAGTAACCCATAGGACCTTGTACAGCTGTGCTCTGAGTGAGTGTGAGTTCCAAGTAGAGACTTACATGTATATAGCTTTACTCAGGTGTTGTGAGTATCCGTTTGGGCCTTAGGTATAGCCGGTGTTATTAAAACCTAATAGGAGTTGTTGTACTAAGCAGTTGTAAGTACTCCGTTGGTTACGGAATGTATGTATGGACAATTTTATTAGTACCTCATAGGGCCTGGGTTGACTATTAAGTGGTTTGATATGGGTGTACTCGGTGGTAGGAACACACCATTCAGGCCTGGTATATGATGGTGATGAGTACCCAGTCGGGTGTGATATGGGTGTAATTGGTAGTGGTAAGTATAACATAGGGTTTGGTTCGACTGTACTCAGTGGTTGAGAGTACCCCTTATGGCTTTGCATGGCTATAATAAGTGGTACCCAATATGGCATAAGATGGCTGTACTCTGTGGTGGTGAGTACCCTATACACTGGATGGTTGTACTCGACAAGTGTTATGTACCCCATTTGGTCGTGTGATGCCTGTACTTTGCAGTGTTACATATCCCATATGGCATATTTTCGTAACTTGAAATGACCTTGACCTTGGCTTTAAAGTGGTCAGTTTTGTATGTCCATTTGATGTACATTATCAAATGAATAAAATGTAAGCACATATTTGTGACTACATTTTGTATATTAATAAATAAACAAAAGTGCATTAGAACATAGAATTTTTAGTGTATTCGTAAATTATGGCGGCCATCTTAGGCGCCATCTTGGATTTCCGGGTCCGCACCACGCAATGACAATTTATGCCGGCAGTTCCATATAGTACAGATATAGGCGAACATATTGGCATATAACATTGCTTGTTCTACTTTAGTTGTCACCTAAAAATCACTAATTGTCACCCTACTGTTCGTATTATACCGACATTTTTACTGAGAGGTTGTTGAAAAAAACAACATATTTTTTAAAGGTAACGTAAATTACATGGCATTTCATATCAATTAACTATTTGTGTAGTTGTACAATAGTTATAAACATTATTAGGCTGCATACTAATCAGTATAATCATGTCTTAACTTAAAAACGTTATATACGTTGACTGTTTTTTTAATATTACATTTATAGTAATTTCATTCAAAGTAACGTAAATTACGGATGCTATATCATTTTGTTTGCCTGTTATAATTTGTACAACTGATAGTTTCAATTTTAAATAAATGTTGTATTCATATGATTTGTTAAAGAATTGGCATGTTTATAATAATCATATAAGCAAAAATAATGATTTATGTAGAAAATCGCATAGTCACGTATTTCAAATCTCCGTAACTCGTTAAAGCCCCAACAGAAACTTGCAAACGTTTGTCTGTGAATGCCACCTACCATAAGGTTTAAGAAAATCATAGTGTTGAAAATTCCCCTAGGGGGAGCAGGGTCAATTGTCAGCTCAAGGTCTATAAGTACGTACGTACGTACGTACCGGATTGTTACGAATATATAACTAGCTTTTAAGAACGGTATTTTTGTCTAGCGCATATTAACACCTTGTAGATAACGTACGTAGGCAATCGGCATTTTAATATAACATATTCTATTAACACATTTGAATGCGAATTTCAAATTGTGTTAAATATCGCTTAGTATTTGACCTTAGACAAGAACAATTAAATGTTGTTTTGGCAAAGGCCGAAATTAATCTCAGACAATCAACAGGCAACATTTGGCAGATCTCTGTCTTATCTCGTGGTCGGTATGGCTTTATGCATGGACCGGTGGTTTGGACAAAACATTTGATGTTTGTACCTCTTTGGCCAAGCGCCGACTGAAAATCATGTTGAACTTTCATCGTAATTATTAAGGAAAAGACAACTCTGTCCATAGTGATTTTGTACCTGTGTTTTTGTACGAGTTGTTTCCCTTTACACAAGAAAAATCGATAAACATCTCCAGTGTTTGAACAAAGAGTGTCCTGTCAAAGAGGGGTCCGATATGCATATAAACCATGTACTACCATACACAGTTTTCAAATTCAGTTTATCTTATTGGCATAAGAACATCATTTATGTTCGTCTCCTTAAACAGCATATTTCCCGCCGTAATTGTATGGACTGTATTACGATATGATGCCTTAAGTACACATCATCTGCATCCAGGTCAGTGGTCTGGTTCCCGATCTTTACAATACTCGCAGTAAATCTAATGTAATGTAAGATTAGATACGGGAACCAGACTAGTTGGTCAGTACATAAACGCTGCCCGTCATTGGATTGGAGAATTTTCTGGTTACAACAATATCCATGCACATGGTCGACAGCCAAACAAACCAATTTGTCTCGCTTTGATCCAATATATTCTGCTCAACTGACTGTAACCGTCTTCGAAGAAGACTCCCATTACAGCAATTATTAGGTAACACCCGAGGTCATGAGCTCTCTGTTCAGAGGAAGGACATAATCAATATTGTACAGGGACGGGGGACTACGTTGACATACCCTTTTTGACAAGCCACTTGTCAGTCCATTTCGATTACAGATCGCAAGGACACCTTTAACTTCCTTGGAAAAAGAAATATTGTTGTTACTGGAAACAATTGTTTTATCTTATTATCATCTTTAAAAGTTTTCTAGTAAAATCCGGGTTCAAAATTACATGTATCAATGATTTTTAATTCTATCCAACATAGCCAATGCATTTGACAGCACAGCAAGACACAATATGCCTTGTATTATGTTCTTTCTTTCTTTCGCTCGCCCCGCCCTTTTTAATCATTAAAATTTACTTAATATGTTCTAACTATAACTTAGGCCTTTATAAGCACGAGATCGACACGTCGTGTAAATTTTAGCTTTATTATGCCATGTGAGCTTTATTAGGTTATGTGGCCACATGACATGGGACTACTTTCGACCTCAAGTCCAACCAAGTCATTCAGTGTTAAAAGTATATGCATTTTACATAAATACTGGAGCGGGGCCTGATATATTGGAATCCTAAACACGTCACGGGCTTTTATATACTAGTTCAAAAGTTGAATGGCTGCTCGCCCCAAAAATAAGTACTTTGTGCAGTATTTCCCAGTAAGGCTGCGAAACCGAGATCACAAGGTCGATGCGTGAAGTGTGCAAATCTTTCCCAGTGAGGCTGCGAAACCGAGATCACAGTGTCGATGTGTGAAACTTTAAATATCAACAAGAGCATACCAGGTCATTGTTCTGTACCTTGCTATTTTCTCAGCGATAATTGAATAAAGAGAGAACCGGGTAAGCATTGTCGTCATACATTGCCATTCCTTGTCCCTTTAAGTACATACGCGGGATGATCCAGAACTTTTTTCTCGTATATTATTAAGGATGGCAGAAATGGACAGGATAAACTAACCACGGTACCAAGATGTAAATAGGGGCTATACAATGACCCCATTATCACAGTATCATATGTCAAGTGTTAAGGCGAATGTGAGAATACGTGCAACTATGAATACATGTATGAGTACAGTGTCTTACCATGTCTTCAAACTGTCACATGTGTTGGGCGAACAGCGATACCTGTTTCAAGACAACCATAGGATCGTTCCAAACGCGGTGCCGCAACACGTTCTATGATCCCAACGTGGTATCACAACACGTTCCATGTTCCCAACGTAGTGCAACACGTTCCATGTTCCCAACGTGATGTCACAACATGTTCCACGTTCCCAACGTGGTATCACAACACGTTCCATGTTCCCAACGTGGTATCACAACACGTTCCATGTTCCCAACGTGGTATCACAACATGTTCCATGTTCCCAACGTGGTATCACAATATGTTCCATGTTCCCAAAGTGGTGCATCACGTTATATGTTCCCAACGTGGTATCACAACACGTTCCATGTTCCCAACGTGGTATCACAACAAGTACCATGTTCCCAACATGGTGCATCACGTTCCATGTTCCCAACGTGGTATCACAACACGTTCCTTGTTCCCAACGCGGTGCAATACGTTCCATGTTCCCAACGTGGTGTCACAGCACGTTCCATGTTCCCAACGTGGTATCACAACACGTTCCATGTTCCTAACGTGGTATCACAACACGCTCCATGTTCCAAACGTGGTATCACAACACGTTCCATGTTCCCAACGTGGTATCACAACACGTTCCATGTTCCCAACGTGGTATCACATCACGCTTCATGTTCCCAACGTGGTATCACAACACGTTCCATGTTCCCAACGTGGTATCACAACACGTTCCATGTTCTCAACGTGGTATCACAACACGCTCCATGTTCCCAACGTGGTATCACAACACGTTCCATGTTCCCAACGTGATGTCACAACACGTTCCATGTTCCCAACGTGGTATCACAACACGTTCCATGTTCCGAAACGTGGTATCAGAACACGCTCCATGTTCCAAACGTGGTATCACAACACGTTCCATGTTCCCAACGTGGTATCACAACACGTTCCATGTTCCCAACGTGGTATCACAAAACGTTCCATGTTCAAAACGTGGTATCACAACACGCTCCATGTTCCCAACGTGATGCATCACGTTCCATATTCCCAACGTGGTATCACAACACGTTCCATGTTCCCAACGTAGTATCACAACATGTTCCATGTTCCCAACGTGATGCATCACGTTCCATATTCCCAACGTGGTATCACAACACGTTCCATGTTCCCAACGTGGTATCACAAAACGTTCCATGTTCCCAACGTGGTGCATCACGTTCCATGTTCGCAACGTGATATCACAACACGTTCCATCTTCCCAACGTGGTATCACAACAGGTTCCATGTTCCCAACGTGGTGCATCACGTTCCATGTTCCCAAAATGGTATCACAACACATTCCATGTTCCGAAACGTGGTATCAGAACACGCTCCATGTTCCAAACGTGGTATCACAACACGTTCCATGTTCCCAACGTGGTATCACAACACGTTCCATGTTCCCAACGTGGTATCACAACACGTTCCATGTTCAAAACGTGGTATCACAACACGCTCCATGTTCCCAACGTGATGCATCACGTTCCATATTCCCAACGTGGTATCACAACACGTTCCATGTTCCCAACGTAGTATCACAACATGTTCCATGTTCCCAACGTGATGCATCACGTTCCATATTCCCAACGTGGTATCACAACACGTTCCATGTTCCCAACGTGGTATCACAAAACGTTCCATGTTCCCAACGTGGTGCATCACGTTCCATGTTCGCAACGTGATATCACAACACGTTCCATCTTCCCAACGTGGTATCACAACAGGTTCCATGTTCCCAACGTGGTGCATCACGTTCCATGTTCCCAAAATGGTATCACAACACATTCCATGTTCCCAACGTGGTATCAAAACACGTTCTATGTTCCCAACGTGGTATCACAACACGTTCCATGTTCCCAATGTGGTATCACAACACGTTCCATGTTCCAAACGTGATGTCACAACATGTTCGATGTTCCCAACGTTGTACCATAACACGTTCCATGTTCCCAACGTGGTTTCAAAACACGTTCCATGTTCCCAACGTGGTTTCAAAACACGTTCCAGGTTCCCAACGTGGTGCCATAACACGTTCCATGTTCCCAACGTTGTGTCATAACACGTTCCATGTTCCCAACGTGGTATCACAACACGTTCCATGTTCCGAACGTAGTATCACAACATGTTCCATGTTCCCAACGTGATGCATCACGTTCCATATTCCCAACGTGGTATCACAACACGTTCCATGTTCCCAACGTAGTATCACAACATGTTCCATGTTCCCAACGTGATGCATCACGTTCCATATTCCCAACGTGGTATCACAACACGTTCCATGTTCCCAACGTGGTATCACAAAACGTTCCATGTTCCCAACGTGGTGCATCACGTTCCATGTTCGCAACGTGATATCACAACACGTTCCATCTTCCCAACGTGGTATCACAACAGGTTCCATGTTCCCAACGTGGTGCATCACGTTCCATGTTCCCAAAATGGTATCACAACACATTCCATGTTCCCAACGTGGTATCAAAACACGTTCTATGTTCCCAACGTGGTATCACAACACGTTCCATGTTCCCAATGTGGTATCACAACACGTTCCATGTTCCAAACGTGATGTCACAACATGTTCCATGTTCCCAACGTTGTACCATAACACGTTCCATGTTCCCAACGTGGTTTCAAAACACGTTCCATGTTCCCAACGTGGTTTCAAAACACGTTCCAGGTTCCCAACGTGGTGCCATAACACGTTCCATGTTCCCAACGTTGTGTCATAACACGTTCCATGTTCCCAACGTGGTATCACAACACGTTCCATGTTCCGAACGTAGTATCACAACATGTTCCATGTTCCCAACGTGATGCATCACGTTCCATATTCCCAACGTGGTATCACAACACGTTCCATGTTCCCAACGTGGTATCACAAAACGTTCCATGTTCCCAACGTGGTGCAAATCCCTTCCATGTTCGCAACGTGATATCACAACACGTTCCATCTTCCCAACGTGGTATCACAACACGTTCCATGTTCCCAACGTGGTGCATCACGTTCCATGTTCCCAAAGTGGTATCACAACACATTCCATGTTCCCAACGTGGTATCACAACACGTTCCATGTTCCCAACGTGGTATCACAACACGTTCCATGTTCCCAATGTGGTATCACAACACGTTCATGTTCCCAACGTGGTGCATCACGTTCCATATTCCCAACGTGGTATCACAACACGTTCCATGTTCCAAACGTGATGTCACAACATGTTCCATGTTCCCAACGTTGTGCCATAACACGTTCCATGTTCCCAACGTGATTTCAAAACACGTTCCATGTTCCCAACGTGGTTTCAAAACACGTTCCATGTTCCCAACGTGGTGCCATAACAGGTTCCATGTTCCCAACGTTGTGTCATAACACTTTCCATGTTCCCAACTTGGTATCACAACACGTTCCATGTTCCCAACGTAATGTCACAACATGTTCCATGTTCCCAACGTGGTGCCATAACACGTTCCATGTTCCAAACGTGGTGCCAAAACACGTTCCATGTTCCCAACGTGATGTCATAACACGTTCCATGTTTCCAACGTGGTGCCATAACACGTTCCATGTTCCCAACGTTGTGCCATAACACGTTCCATATTCCCAACGTGATGTCACAACACGTTCCATGTTCCCAACGTGGTGCCATACCACGTTCCATGTTCCCAAAGTGGTGCCATTACACGTTCCATGTTCCCAACGTTGTGCCATAACACGTTCCATATTCCCAACGTGGTATCACAACACGTTCCATGTTCCCAACGTGATGTCACAACATGTTCCATGTTCCCAACGTGGTGCCATAACACGTTCCATGTTCCCAACGTGGTGCCATTACACGTTCCATGTTCCCAACGTAGTGCCATAACACGTTCCATATTCCCAACGTGTTATCACAACACGTTCCATGTTCCCAACGTGGTGTCACAACACGTTCCATGTTCCAAACGTGATGTCACAACACGTTCCATGTTCCCAACGTGATGTCACAACACGTTCCATGTTCCCAACGTGATGTCACAACATGTTCCATGTTCCCAACGTGGTGTCATAACACGTTCCATGTTCCCAACGTGATGCCATAACACGTTTCATGTTCCCAACGTGGTGCCATAACACGTTCCATGTTCCCAACGCGGTGCCATAACACGTTCCATGTTCCCATTGTGATGTCACAACATGTTCCATGTTCCCAACGTGGTGCCATAACACGTTCCATGTACCCAACGTGATGTCACAACATGTTCCATGTTCCCAACGTTGTGCAAAAACTCGTTCCATGTTCCCATTGTGATGTCACAACATGTTCCATGTTCCCATTGTGATGTCACAACATGTTCCATGTTCCCAACGTGGTGTCACAACACGTTCCATGTTCCCAACGTGGCGTCACAACACGTTCCTTGTTCCCAACGTGATGTCACAACACGTTCCATGTTCCCAACGTGATGTCACAACACGTTCCATGTCCCAACGTGATGTCACAACACGTTCCATGTTCCAAACGTGATGTCACAACACGTTCCATGTTCCCAACGTGATGTCACAACACGTTCCATGTTCCCAACGTGATGTCACAACATGTTCAATGTTCCTAACGTTGTGCCATAACACGTTCCATGTTCCTAACGTGATGTCACAACACGTTCCATGTTCCCATTGTGATGTCACAACATGTTCCATGTTCCCAACGTTGTGCCATAACACGTTCCATGTTCCTAACGTGATGTCACAACACGTTCCATGTTCCCATTGTGATGTCACAACATGTTCCATGTTCCCAACATGGTGCCATAACACGTTCCATGTACCCAACATGGTGCCATTACACGTTCCATTGTCCCAACGTGGTATCACAACACGTTCCATGTTCCCAACGTGATGTCACAACATGTTCCATGTTCCCAACGTGGTGTCATAACACGTTACATGTTCCCAACGTGATGCCATAACACGTTTCATGTTCCCAACGTGGTGCCATAACACGTTACATGTTCCCAACGCGGTGCCATAACACGTTCCATGTTCCCATTGTGATGTCACAACATGTTCCATGTTCCCAACGTGGTGCCATAACACGTTCCATGTACTCAACGTGATGTCACAACATGTTCCATGTTCCCAACGTTGTGCAAAAACACGTTCCATGTTCCCATTGTGATGTCACAACATGTTCCATGTTCCCATTGTGATGTCACAACATGTTCCATGTTCCCAACGTGGTGTCACAACACGTTCCATGTTCCCAACGTGGCGTCACAACACGTTCCATGTTCCCAACGTGATGTCACAACACGTTCCATGTTCCCAACGTGATGTCACAACACGTTCCATGTCCCAACGTGATGTCACAACACGTTCCATGTTCCCAACGTGATGTCACAACACGTTCCATGTTCCCAACGTGATGTCACAACACGTTCCATGTTCCCAACGTGATGTCACAACATGTTTAATGTTCCCAACGTTGTGCCATAACACGTTCCATGTTCCTAACGTGATGTCACAACACGTTCCATGTTCCCATTGTGATGTCACAACATGTTCAATGTTCCCAACGTTGTGCCATAACACGTTCCATGTTCCTAACGTGATGTCACAACACGTTCCATGTTCCCATTGTGATGTCACAACATGTTCCATGTTCCCAACATGGTGCCATAACACGTTCCATGTACCCAACGTGGTGCCATTACACGTTCCATTGTCCCAACGTGGTATCACAACACGTTCCATGTTCCCAACGTGATGTCACAACACGTTCCATGTTCCCAACGTGATGTCACAACACGTTCCATGTTCCCAACGTGGTGCCATAACACGTTCCATATTCCCAACGTGATGTCACAACACGTTCCATGTTCCCAACGTAATGTCACAACACGTTCCATGTTCCCAACGTGGTGCCATAACATGTTCCATGTTCCCAACGTGGTATCACAACACGTTCCATGTTCCCAACGTGATGTCACAACACGTTCCATGTTCCCAACGTGATGTCACAACACGTTCCATGTTCCCAACGTGGTGCCATAACACGTTCCATATTCCCAACGTGATGTCACAACACGTTCCATGTTCCCAACGTAATGTCACAACACGTTCGATGTTCCCAACGTGGTGCCATAACATGTTCCATGTTCCCAACGTGATGTCACAACACGTTCCATGTTCCCAACGTGATGTCACAACACGTTCCATGTTCCCAACGTGATGTTACAATACGTTCCATGTTCCCAACGTGATGTCACAGCACGTTCCATGTTCCCAACGTGATGTCACAACACGTTCCATATTCCCAACGTGATGTCACAACACGTTCCATGTTCCCAACGTGATGTCACAACACGTTCCATGTTCCCAACTTGATGTCACAACACGTTCCATGTTCCCAACGTGATGTCACAGCACGTTCCATGTTCCCAACATGATGTCACAACACGTTCCATATTCCCAACGTGATGTCACAACATGTTCCATGTTCCCAGCGTTGTGCCATAACACGTTCCATGTTCCCAACATGGTATCACAAAACGTTCCATGTTCTCAACGTGATGTCACAACATGTTCTATGTTCCCAACGTTGTGCCATAACACGTTTCATGTTCCCAACGTGATGTCACAACACGTTCCATGTTCCCGACGTGATGTCACAACATGTTCCAAGTTCCCAACGTTGTGCCATAACACGTTCCATGTACCCATTGTGATGTCAAAACATGTTCCATGTTCCCAACGTGATGTCACAACACGTTCAATGTTCCCAACGTGATGTCACAACACGTTCCATATTCCCAAAGTGATGTCACAACACGTTCCATGTTCCCAGCGTTGTGCCATAACACGTTCCATGTTCCCAACATGGTATCACAACACGTTCCATGTTCCCAACGTGATTTCACAACATGTTCTATGTTCCCAACGTTGTGCCATAACACGTTCCATGTTCCCAACGTGATGTCACAACACGTTCCATGTTCCCAACGTGATGTCACAAACACGTTCCATGTTCCCATTGTGATGTCACAACATGTTCCATGTTCCCAACGTGGTGCCATAACACGTTCCATGTTCCCAACGTGATGTCACAACACGTTCTATGTTCCCAACGTGGTGCCATAACACGTTCCATGTTCCAAACGTTGTGCCATAACACGTTCCATGTTCCCAACGTGGTATCACAACACGTTCCATGTTCCCAACGTGATGTCACAACATGTTCCATGTTCCCAACGTGATGTCACAACACGTTCCATGTTCCCAACGTTGTGCCATATCACGTTCCATATTCCCAACGTGATGTCACAACACGTTCCATGTTCCCAACGTAATATCACAACACGTTCCATTTTCCCAACGTGGTGCCATAACACGTTCCATATTCCCACTGTGATGTCACAACACGTTCCATGTTCCCAGCGTGGTGCCATAACACGTTCCATGTTCCCAACGTGATGTCACAACACGTTCCATGTTCCCAACGTGATGTCACAACACGTTCCATGTTCCCAACGTGATGTCACAACAAGTTCCATGTTCCCAACGTGATGTCACAACACGTTCCATGTTTCCAACGTAATGTCACAACACGTTCCATATTCCCAACGTGATGTCACAACATGTTCCATGTTCCCAGCGTTATGCCATGACACGTTCCATGTTCCCAACATGGTATCACAACACGTTCCATGTTCCCAACGTTGTGCCATAACACGTTCCATGTTCCCAACTTGATGTCACAACACGTTCCATGTTCCCAACGTGATGTCACAACATGTTCCATGTTCCCAACGTTGTGCCATAGCACGTTCCATGTTCCCATTGTGATGTCACAACATGTTCCATGTTCCCAACGTGATGTCACAACATGTTCCATGTTCGCAACGTTGTGCCATAACACGTTCCATGTTCCCATTGTGATGTTACAACATGTTCCATGTTCCCAACGTGGTGCGATAACACGTTCCATGTACCCAACGTGATGTCACAACACGTTCCATGTTCCCAACGTGATGTCACAACATGTTCCATGTTCCCAACGTGGTGCCATAACACGTTCCATGTACCCAACGTGGTGCCATAACATGTTCCATGTGCAAACAGGGATTATTAATTTCAAAGAGGCTTGTATACGCTGTTTTGGATAATATACCAGGGATAATCCAAAATAACGTAAAATCTGCACTAATTTACGAATAATTCATTTACAAACTCACATCAATAATAATCGTAATATGTCCAGCACATCCTAACAAAATTTCAAGAAGAAATGATGAGTCTAGTTAAAGCAACACACAATAAAAAAATATCACTAAATGATACCGTTGAGCGGTGGTCGTCATATGAGATGACAACGTTCATGTTAATTATATTTGAAAGAGCATGCAATAATGTAAACTATAACTTTTGACATCTGCAAGTTGGCAATCACAATTCGGTGTACGCTTTAAAAACAAGTCCACATCGTACAATCCGTTGCGTGTAAGGCAGTTTTGTTGGTGAAAGGCAGCGGAAAACAAGTCATGCGCGACTTCATGTCTATTTCGTTAGCTTTTTGTTGTTCCTTGTTCAATTTAGAACTCCGTATCTGCACAGACAATGTACATATCTCAAAACCGAAACGACAAATATATTGGGGGAAGGATTCAAGTTGAGAATTCAATGTCAAATGCGAAAGTTTAAAACTTTTTTTCCAATATTGTACATGAATATTTAAAAAATGTTTTCGCGACAAATATTGCACTTGTGCGCACATTACTTATTGCTTATTTATCGCGTCAACGATATATTATGTAAGTGATCACTCTCAAATGCCACGCAAAAGACATCAAACATAACTAACACGTTACCTTCTGAAGTCGTGCAAAACTTGTTTTCCGCTGCCTTCCACCAACAAACTTGCCTTTCACGCAACGGGTTGTACAATACATTTCTCAAAAGTGCTAAACTGCCAGTTTTTATTTCATTCCTGTTTTGTCAAAAACGCGTGTATTCACATGATATTTCGCATACCGATACTTGAAAAGAAAAGGAGACGCAGCTAATTATTGATTTGTTTTTTGCCGTTTCGGAGCTAAATTTAATGCATACTAACGGCGAATTGCGTAATAAAGCACAATATTGGCTTAACTAGTTTCTCTGAACGCACGGCAGGAACGAGAAAACTGTTTTGCGAGACAAAAGCTGCGAACGCTGTTTGCTAACATTTTATCGCTAACAACAATATTTTAGCATTAAGTTTACGACAAAAAATTACATCTTCCCCAAAGAAAACGAAAAATAAGAAAGTGACTCGTATCATCAAATACTGCGACATGAAATGAATTTTGATCAGTTCATAACATGAATCAGATAAATACACAATTAGAATTAACACGAGATTACAAACACGTGACCTCAAACCTTGTACAGGAATATAGCACGGAGAATTTGACGCAATCATCGACCTTCTAGTAGCGTTATTTAACAGCTGGTATATTGTCTATATTAATAACCCGGTGGTATATTTCATAAGTGGGTATGAAGCATCACGAAGAAGCTCGAGGTGTAATACAAACGCAACTCAAAAGGACCGATATTGCACGAGTTCCTCGCGGAAATTTATATATTCAACGCAATAACATTGAAATGTAATCATGCATTAAGGTCAGGATCAGACCAAATTTTCCGTACTATATACACACCCAACATAATTATATAGGGTCCTCCCCCGCAACACTTAAATACGTCGTCTGCGTCGAAATAATTACAGGGGAAACGCTTTTAAATTATGCACCTTTCACAGGATGAGTACACTCAAACATGAGTGTTTAGTTTTGCAATTATTAAGTTCATTTTACCAGCTACAGGTATATTCAGACATAACTTAATAAAGTTAACATAAAATGTCCAATGTCCATTCCAAGAAATTGACCAAGCAAATGAATATCTTCACTCCGATTCGCCTTACAGTGTTTTGTTATTACTGTAATTCACTTCACTAATCACTTATTAAGTTATTTTGCGAATCCACACATTACATATATAGTCGTTTTTCTTCATACATACTAGAAGCATTGTCATATGAACCAAGTTCATAGCCACAAGACAAGACAACTCGGACAGGGCAGGCAGCACTCAACAATAAAAGCAGAGTACGAAAGGCACACACCAGAACACAAAAGAGAAATCTTAAGGACACAAGAACAAATCATAATAACAAACGTGAAAATGAAAAAGAAGAAAAAGAAACTTAAAAGTAAAAAAACAAGACACCTTACCCGGACACCCAACCACCTCGGCCAATTCAGAGAGATTGTTCACTTGTAAGAATGCTCTAGCTTTCACTTATCTCTCATCTTCAGGTCACTGTATGACTTATTGGGGGCCTTTAAAAACAACGTGTATGACTTATAGTGTTAACTGGTTAACCAGGAGTTGACTTGTTCATACGCAGTGTTTCTTTGGCAATAGCAAATGTATTTAAATACAGAACTACAGAGGCAAGTTCCAAAGGCAAACTATACATACCTACATGCAAGCGTGCATGAGCCGAATCGTTAAGGCGGAAACGAATGTCCGATGATCCCGACAGGGGTTCGTTCGGTTATGGTGGTTAAGCCGCCAGCTTAATAAATAATGGTAACCGTGGCTATGTTTATCTGTATGGTTACCATACAATGTAGTTCAATTAGGGACCGCTAAAACCTCCAGTGCTATCGTCGTTATAGCTAGTTCGCTTTTTCCTTGTTTCACCTGCGCCATCTTGAAACTACCCAAACACAAATGAGCATTTTTACGCCTGGAGAAACCATAGGCACATTGTTTCAAGTTACCTGAGTTTCAAATTATCTGAGTGTACCATATATAGAGCGAAGGTTCTGCCGCGGCCATGTTTAGCCGCAACGAACATCACATGACGTTGCGAAAACTGATACCCAGTTTTGTCTACAGTTGTCACAGCAAACACGGATACCAGTTCCTGTAACGACATATCCGTTGCGGCTAAACATGGCCGTTGCATAACCTTCTTTTTATATAGGATACACTCAGATAATCTGTAACCCTGTGCCAATGGGAGAAACTAGCCATGCGCAGACAATCAAACCAGACTAGACTATAGTTGGCGCCAAAACCAAGCCATTATTGCGTCTGGAGTGTTCAGAAAGTACTATGTTTAACCAACGCCAATTAAGTTGCCGGTCCTTTAAAAAGGGTTGGTAGACATGATGATATAAACTATTTAATCATGAAGTTCATGAATTTCCGAGACCGTAGTTTAGTCTTATGACTAAATAAACTTTGTAGTTTTTGTTGGTCCTTTTTTCACTTTTCTTTTTATTTTCAATTTTATTTCTTCCTTCCGGTTCCGCACTTGATATTTTCTTTTATTTTTTCACCTTTTTCACTTTTTCACACCCAACTTCACTTTATTTTATACAGACACAGAAACATCATAAATGAACTTGTGACTTGGAACCATTTATTGACTGCTGTTTGGCCTTAGTATCAATTAATTAAAAACGCTGTGCTTGGTTTAGCGTGTCTTTGAGCGGCTTTGTGTATTTATGCGCATGACTTACTTCGATTATTGGATTTTGGTGTTTTGCGCTAGAACAGACTGATTTGCGAATCTTCTAGACCAGTGATGCAGTAAACTACATCCAAACTATAACCAGTCTCTTCATCATTGCATATGTCAGAATATTGTATATATGGTAGACAATATTTATACTGTTATATCTGTGCCAACAGAAGATGTTATTTGGCACAATGTGTCTTTATCACATGAATGCTGTGATCTTCTATGTGAGAACAAATGACGGAACATTCTTCTTCAACACGTGTGATAACAAATGCACGGCGTCATCAGCTTTTCGGCACGAAAACGTAACGTCAGTAACTATGGTAATGTGATAAAAAGAATCAACCAGTCGTTGTCTTTGGGATCAATATTTTTAAACTCGTCACGAAAACAAACAAGGCTCGCTTAATGTCCAATGGTGGATTTAGAGGAGGTATGTCATCATTTACGCCTCCTAACACCAAATCCTGTGTCCATCCCTGATAACCTGCGTTTTCCAAAGGCTCTTAATAACCTGCTTCTCCAAAGACAACTCATGAAGGATCCTATATTTCTTTCTGAATCAGAGTATGGGTGCCAGTCTTACCCCATCAGGTTGAATGATGGGAGTACAACGTCTTTGTGATTGGTAAATTCTTAATGCTACAAAATGTGATATTTTGAATGAACAAATCACAAAGCTGTTCTGTAAAACTGGTATGCAGTTTCAGTATAAGCATGATTTTTATACAATGCATTATACATGTAGAATAAAAACGTTTGTTTACACGATATCGAAACAAAATATCACACCAAAACGTCATTTTATTTTTTAAAAAACAAGCGTATAAGTTCTTATGCTAAAATAACGTTTACGCGCGGTTTTTCGTGTTATAACATAAAAAAGAATAATGCATCTTCATCTAGTGTCTCGGGAGTGTTTGTGTCCCTAGAAACACTCCCGGGGAACTCTGAATATTGTCTACATCTCGCAATATCCTGAACTATCTTGGTGAATTTTAACGTGCTGTACATGCGCAGCTACAAAAACGTTAACTTTACAGGACAGGAACAAACTGGGTTTAACAATACCAAAACGCCCAACGTGTGTTTACAGCTGTTTCTACAAAAGTTTAATGGTTAAATGAATTTCCTCCCTCATCCCAGGTTGGACTGCAGATTTGAAACTGCTCAAACTGCCCAATGTTGTTGTAAATTGTAATCACAGGCAAGCGGTTCAAAACAGTTTTAAACCGTCCTCGGGAATAAAGGAACTCCGCGTGACCTGTATGGGATAAATTTCTATAAATCCGGGTGTCTGGGCACTAATTAAGTAGACAAAAATGAATGAGCGTTCTCTGAGAGATCGGGTGGGAGGTATGACACTGGTACTGCTACAAGTCTTACAAACAAATCAAGTGTGATATGATGTCTTGGTTATTTGTTTCAGTTTTTGCATCGGAAATGATGTCATTTTGAATGAATCACGAAATACAAGGCGTCAACAAAATAGTCATTAATCACTGAATTTTCAAGATATCGACTTAAAATTTTCAGAATTTGAAAATTTAAACTTCAGAGATTACTGTTACCAGAGACTATAGTTATCTATTGTGTATGCTGTTACATATAAATGGAGAGAAAATCATTATAACACATTTTGACATAAAAAATAAGATGGTGTTTAGACATATCAACACCACATTTGGACATGATAGTCACGACTGTTTGACATATTAAGATGGTGTTTAGACATATCAACACCACATTTGGACATGATAGTCACGACTGTTTGACATAATAAGATTGTGATTAGACATATCAACACCACATTTGGACATGATAGTCACGACTGTTTGACATAATAAGATTGTGATTAGACATATCAACACCACATTTGGACATGATAGTCACGACTGTTTGACATAATAGGATTGTGATTAGACATATCAACACCACATTTGGACATGATAGTCACGACTGTTTGACATAATAAGATGGTGATTAGACATATCAACACCACAGTTGGACATGATAGTCACGACTGTTTGACATAATAAGATTGTGATTAGACATATCAGCACCACATTTGGACATGATAGTCACGACTGTTTAACATAACAAGATTGTGATTAGACATAATAATCAACACCACATTTGGACATGATAGTCACGACTGTTTGACATAATAAGATTGTGATTAGACATATCAACACCACATTTGGACATGATAGTCACGACTGTTTGACATAATAAGATTGTGATTAGACATATCAACACCACATTTGGACATGATAGTCACGACTGTTTGACATAATAAGATGGTGATTAGACATATCAACACCACATTTGGACATGATAGTCACGACTGTTTGACATAATAAGATTGTGATTAGACATATCAGCACCACATTTGGACATAATAGTCACGACTGTTTGACATAATAAGATTGTGATTAGACATATCAACACCACATTTGGACATGATAGTCACGACTGTTTAACATAACAAGATTGTGATTAGACATAATTATCAACACCACATTTGGACATGATAGTCACGACTGTTTGACATAACAAGATAGTGTTTAGACATATCAAACCACATTTGGACATGATAGTCACGACTGTTTGACATAATAAGATTGTGATTAGACATAATTATCAACACCACATTTGGACATGATAGTCACGACTGTTTGACATAATAAGATGGTGTTTAGACATACAACTGTATCAATACCACATTTGGACATGATAGTCACGACTGTTTGACATAATAAGATTGTGATTAGACATATCAACACCACATTTGGACATGATAGTCACGACTGTTTGACATAATAAGATGGTGTTTAGACATATCAGCACCACATTTGGACATGATAGTCACGACTGTTTGACATAACACGATTGTGATTAGACATAATTATCAACACCACATTTGGACATGATAGTCACGACTGTTTAACATAACAAGATAGTGTTTAGACATATCAAACCACATTTGGACATGATAGTCACGACTGTTTGACATAATAAGATTGTGATTAGACATAATTATCAACACCACATTTTGACATGATAGTCACGACTGTTTGACATAATAAGATGGTGTTTAGACATATCAACACCACATTTGGACATGATAGTCACGACTGTTTGACATTATATAAATATCAGATGCCTGCCTGCGTGACATTGATATTGTCAACCCGAGGGCAGAATGTCATCCCGAGGCGAAGCCGAGGGTGACATTCTGTTTCGAGGGTTGGCAATATCAATGTCACGCAGGCAGGCATCTGATATTTATTTTATTATACCGAAAACTATTATAAGTCTAGCGAAACGTTCACTGCTATTATTACCATAATTATAAACAGTAGGCATGACGGTGTTTTCATACATAGTTGTGTATCAATTTCACATTCTATTGTATGTGTAGGCCCAACGTTTATTTGGTGCATTTTGCCGATTTCTTTAACTAATAGATCATTTTTAAGAAATTATCTAGAACTTGTGTTATATAAGCAATAAATTAGCTTTTTACCATTTTTGTATAGATCTATAACTTTAAAAGTGCGCCAAACGTAACGTCGCGTTTTGACGTTATGACGTAATTGCTGATGACGTCATGACGTCTAACATACTTGTACATGATTGTTTTGTGTACAGTGCTCTTAATCTGGTGAAGTTGAATTAAGGAAACGCATAGTTTTGAATACAGATTTGTTTTAGTTGTCTTCTTTTGTCAGTCTATTTTTTACAAAATCGTGTAGGCCTATATTTCAACAGTCAAAGAGCTACGAGTAAGATCGACGCAGTTACTTGCCCTTGCATGACATTGAAAATGTCAGGTCGATCACATGACCTGACAGTCAGTTTTTGTTCGATCACGTGTCATATGGGTTGGAACTGTCAATGACAGTCCTAATGTCTCTCTCCGGGGCAATGGGACTTTTGCATTGCAGAAACAAGTGAGGTATAATAAAATAAGATGGTGTTTAGACATATCAACACCACAGTTGGACATGATAGTCACGACTGTTTGACATAATAAGATTGTGATTAGACATGTCAACACCACAGTTGGACATGATAACACTACCGTTTAACATAATAAGATGATTTGGCCATGACGTTCCATGTGACCAGTTCAGATCATATATCATGTTAGTTACACTTGAAGGGTTATTTTCATGAAAAAACTGTTTATCACAAATCTCGATTTTGTTGCTGTATGGTGTAGGCTACTCCAGTTTGTGTCGTACTAGTAAAGGCATGATAAGCACGCTCTTTGACAAATTTTGGTTGTGTTTTTGAAACCTACAACCCTTGAAACCTTTGATACGATAGTGACTATAACTTTGTTATAACCATATTCTACAATAAATAAATTTTGACTTTGACTTTTTTTACTTATATATATGTAGGTTGAATCATTGATACATGTATTATCTGACAAATTCATTGACCCTTAACGGGATGTTCAACGTGTTGTTTATTCTTTTTGGTTGTAACGTTCATAGTCAGTGGCACACTTTATGATGTTGAATTCCGTTTGTCAAATATTATTCGATTGTGCTAGGTGTATAGGCCTTCTTGAAATTTATGATGGTCTACCTCGGATTGATTGGATTCCGAAAATGTCCGGAAAGTTCACAATTAACAATAAATTGCGTTATAATGAATAAAATAATAATAATCAAATGAAGATCAAATAAATCAGTCTCGTTTTGAATATACACATTCTCATACAGTGTAAACAACCAAAATAAAAGTGAAAACAGGACGCAATATATAGCGCAAAATAACCGGCTTTGCATTACCGATAGGTCCGGTTTACTGTCTTTTACACATTATTTTCAGTTTGATCCAGTTACCTCCCCTTTTCATGTCTACCCAACTTTCAGCGCGTTTTCTAGCTGACAAATATGCGTCATTTTAACCGTTTATCCTGCTTTAAATTGTCGGTTGATGGCAATTTTACAACGGAATTGGTACAAAACGTTACTACGTATTCCGAGGAAGAAGTTTTGGTATATTATCTGGTAATTACATGGTAATAACTAACGCAAGTTAACCTTCTTCAGTTTAGGCTTCAAGTTCCACTTCAAGTTTAGATCTTACTTAACTGTATTAATTTCTTTCTCTACGAATTTTATATATACTCACATACTTTTGTTTGTAGATCTATACTGTGCTTCTATTGATTTTAAAATAAGTGCTTTAATTTCTTGGTATTTAGATTCCAATCGTCTAAACTTTGTTGCAATACTTTCGAGATTACTTCATTTGGTGGGTGACACCCACTCCTTTGGTATCAGCAATTAAGACCTTATCGGGACGTAGGAGCGTTGTATGCAGTACACAGTAAAAACTTCTTTTGGTATGCAGTATGCAAGATTTCCTAAAAAACGTTTTTCGGACTTTAATTTTATTTAATTTATGCAATTTTTTAAATGCCACGAAACATGCTTACTGGCATGCGAGGTATTACTGGACAGAAATGGCATAAAAAGCTTCCTGTGAAGTTAAAAATCGATTTTTAGTCAGAATTTTTTGTGTTGACTCATACCTGGGTTAAAGGCCATTCTAAAAATAGAATTCCCGAAAAATGACGTCACCAGAACATCCAAATTTAGGGGCCCAGACAGGGGCACTTTCCAACAGCTTACAGCAGGTATTACCAGACAGTCGTTTCCAACCATTTTTAACTTAAAATTTGGAAAATTATTATTGTAAATGTTTATAACAGGGTTCGTACTTCTTTTTATGCAAAAATATGTCACCAATTCTGTATTTACAACTCGTGACGCGCCATGTTTTCCTGCCAGGTGGCGTTCTATGATAGGTCAAATGCCTAATATACCGTACATAATTTACCAATCAAAAGTCGAATAAAACAATTAAAAGTCAACCCAAAGTATTTCAGACTTATGGATAAGATATTAAAAAGGGTTACTCAACTGATAACCATTGTCAAATTTTGTAATTAACAATATCCTGCTGAAATTAGAGCTGGTATAAATGGACGAAGTTAAAATTTAAAAAAATTTTGATGCCGCGAGAATCCGATCGCGGATCCTCTTGCTTCACGGTCAAAGACGTTCCCCACTCGGCTATTCACTCTATACGTACATACAAGCTATTTAATTGACTGTAGAAAATTAATGACGCACGTGCTCAGCGCATGTTATATTGCACATGCGCACACGCTGGAGATTCCCCCCACTAATGTAAACATGCAGCAGCGGACGACATTTTCAATGAATAGACAATGTTTCGTTAATCTTGAATATACTTTTTCTTCTAGATTTATTCCAAACAAGCTTCTGAGTGATTTGGTACAAATTTCAATACATAATTCAAGATAATAAGTGTCTACGACCGTTTGTCCGGTAATACCTGCTGTCCCAGACATTATGAAAGTTGGCAAAAACGATCGGACATTTGGTCCGATAATGTCTTGCAAACTGTCGGACCAAAAGCAAAACTGCCGGACAAAAAAAAATTGCTAAAAACATTTTTTTTTTTAACTCAAAATTAATGTGTTTCAACACGCAATTTTTGTCTGATTTAACTAACCAGCTATGATATATCATCCTTTTTTTCAAGGAAAGTATATGTTTTCCCGTTTCTTTATACTCTATGCAGACGGCCGCACTTAAATCAGTCATTTTACATGCTCCCGCATCGTCTTCGTCGTTTATCGACGCCATTTTTGTTTTGACAGTTGTGGATAAAGGCCGGTCAGTCGGACCGGTTCCGGAATGAAAAACGGCGGACCGTATCAAAATTTGCCGGACTTGTCCGTCGGACCGGCGACTTTCAGAATGACTGCTGTCCGGTAATACCTCGCATGCTAGTATGTAGAAAGTATTTGGGACTTGGTGAATAAGTAAGTAGTATTTGGGATTTATGGGTAGCTCTAGGAAGATGTCAGCCGCCCATGTAGGCACAATTTTGATCATATTAAGGATCATTATACCCCTCGAAAATGCTTAGAAAACACACACTTGAAAAAAGCTATTTCAAATGGTATATGCCATTTGTTTTTAGCTCACCTGTCACATAGTGACAAGGTGAGCTATTGTGATCACTCTTCGTCCGTCGCCAGTCCATCCCTGCGTCCGTTCGTCAACAATTCATTCAAACGACTTCTCCTCATAAACCACTTGGCCACTTTCAACCAAACTTCACAGGAATGTTCCTTGGGTGGTCCTTTCCAATAACAGCTGAAAGAATTGTAATCTATAAATAACTCTGGTTGCCATGGCAACCAATCGAAAAATCTTTTGAAAAATCATAAAAAATCAACCGCTGGCCAGATTTCAAAATATTTCACAGAAATAGTTGTTGGGGGACCTTCTCACAAAATTGACATTTTTGTCATGATTCGTCAAAAATATGGCTGCCAGTGGGGAGGGCACTGTTTTTCCCTATACATCTATAGTAAAATCTTTAAAAATCTTCTCCTCTAAAAGTACTGGTTGGATTTCATGTTAAATGGGTACCAATGTTCCTTGGGTTATCCTTTCTAAAAGCAGCTAAAAGAATTATAATCCATGCAGAATTCTGGTTGTCATGACAACTGATTGGAAAAACCTTTAAAAAAAAATATATGGTTCTACTGCGAACAGTTTTGGAATCCAATTGTCTGGATATATATTTTTATAACAAGTGAATATAGCAAAAAGACTCGTTGATATAGATTATTTCAACTTTAAGCATGCACCTTAAAATTTAAATTGTGCGAGTGATTTGAAAAAATTGTACATTTTCAAGCTTAAAGAGACTTTTACTTGTTCATTTCTTGCATAGTGACACATGCATCGAGATTGTGAGCGATTCAAAACTTGGTTGATTGAAAATTGATCACACTCTGATGTACAGGGCGGTATCCAGAGACAAAAAGCATGAAGACAAATATTTTTCTACCAAACACTTGCATTCAGAATGGCAGACAAATAATATGAATCATGGGATAATCCCCAGTAATCAGATAATCGCCCGCCAAGCTCTATTAGATGTACTGCAGTTGCTAAGCCTAGTTGTTTTCCCGCCTTCACATTATCGTGGGCTGACTTTAATCATTATAATAGTATGCTTCAATTGATTTGTATTAAATTATGATACAATATATTGTATTACATGTAGTGTGCTTTGTATGCATGATATCATTATATTATGATGTTAATGGCAATTTTTTAAACTTTATAGGCTTGTAGAGGCAGGTGACAGACTGAACTTATGACTGAATACTGAGAAATTCATGGTTTATTTCCAATTTGAGTAAGTAATCTATGCATCAGTGACTGCAAAGTGATTAGTTTCCAAGTATTAATGCTTCAATGAACTACAACTTGACTTAATTGAAATCCTTGATTTTAAATTTTGAGAGATGTGCACTGTGTTAGTCTGATGTCTTCAAGGGTATGTCTTTTTGGCTGACTTTGAAGAATTAAGGAACATTTATACTTTCGGTTTGACGTCTCAGTTGAAGCTCACTGCTAATGTTATGCTTATGTAGGAAACTATTTTGTAAAGCAAATAATTGTAAAGATTATAATTTAAAGCTGGTATAATTACAGCCATCAGATTTTTTTATTGAGAATAATTAATGATCTGCTCCTTAAAGCATTTATGTTTACATAATTATACTCAATTTGCTCATTTTTGCCTGTCAGCAAATTAAAAGTCTTCCTGCGTCACATGGTTTTATTTGGATCTGATGTGTTAAATGTATCATACTACTTCATAGTTAACTGTATGAATTATTTTGTTTGAATTATTTTATTTGTGTGGCCTATTTATACAATTGGCTTGATTTTATCCAGAAATTTCTCTGCATACAATTGACTAAATTTTGTGCTGTTTCCAGAGATTGCAAGATTCCTTCAGGCGTAAAGATTTGGCAGTAACCATGGCACACAGCTTCCGCATCAGTTACCACGGTGATTGGATTTGACTGGTTCACAGAATTTCTCTCTACACTTCACTGACATAGACTGGTACTGTGTTGATTACATGAATTTCTGGTTAATAGAAAACTTGGAGTTGATTATATTGCAGGAGAAAAATTCAGTCAGGGTCGATGGATTTTTGTTATGGTAAATACTTTCTTTTAATAATGGTATTTGTCAAGATTTCAATATATTTAGATTTCTTCGTTTATAATAAAATCAATGGTTATTATGATTATTCTCTCTCCGTAACATATTTATATACACTTTAATCAGGTATAAGTTACTGATAACTTAATTACATCTTGGGGTGAGTTTGATGTATTAACACAGTCAAACCTCTATGTATAGACCATACTTAGGGTCTTTCCGAGCAGGTTAAGTATTATTGAAAAAAGGGCAGAATAGAGATGGAATAATTATTGTTGATTTTGATATATATGCACCATTTTATGTTTTAGTGATCTGTATTTACAGTTGACCTTTAACACAGGTTAGACTATGTATTCTAAAAGTATGAAAGTGAATTATCATTATTATTATTCTGATATAGTAAAACCTTTGTAATAAGACCACCATAGGTACCGCCATAAAATATGGTCATTCTAGTATTTAGTCGGTGTTAATATTGAGTGAATCAAAAACTTAGACTTGAAAACTTGATGATGAGGTGGTCTTTATATTGAGAAAGTCTTTATATGGAGATGGTCTTTATATGGAGGTCACAAATCTTTAACAGAAGTTTTCAGCATTATCACTTGTTTTATGTGGCTTAATTTTCAAGAAGTAGAGGTTTTCCTACACCTTCTGTAGGTACTGAAAGCAGACCCATACAAGAGCAAGGGACCCATTCCTAATGGAAATTATCATTCATTTTCCCCCAATGCTCTTGTATATAGCTTATAGTTTACATGAGTGATGATCAATATATAACAAGAAAATGCTTATCATTTTTTATGATCTTTTAGATTTTATACAAACTTTAGCTGGAACTAATAAAACTTCAGCAATGTTTTCCTGAATATTCATGATTACAGCCACATCATGCTAAAATCTATGGTTGCTAAAGTATACCCTCAATATGTCACCTCAATAGGTGGAGCATTTTGCAGATTTGTCACCATTGTCACGAAATTCAAACCCTAACTGTAGTTTTCATGTTAGCAATAGCAATGTGATGAAAAATGGTACTTGGGGTCACCTAAGATTCGCCTTACTGACTGTGATGTCATACACGGGTTGACTGTTGTCTTTTGTTACGTCACGCATGTGTTATCGTTCCGGGATAGCTTAAATGGTGGATGAAAAAAGATAATCAATAAAAAATTCAGTTGTTAAGAAAACAAGTAATAATGAAATTGAGCATGATATTCAGTTATCATTTCATGATCATGCCATGTCAAAAGCTTCAATTTGTGTACATAATACTTTCATACTAAAACTGGACTAGAAAAAGGCTAGTGATCTAATAGCGCGAAGTTTCGTAATGTGACGTCAGCGTCTGAACTACACACAAAAAGGTTGAATGTTCTGAACAAAATTTCTAAGGACAAATATTGTGAGTCTTTTTTCAACTTCGTTAAAAAGTGCAAAAATGATGTTGCCCCGCCTACTGGTTTCATAGGTCGGCAAAAATGTTCCAAACAATTTATTTTTCGATAAATTTCAAAATTATTTCATCCTTTTTCTTCTAATACGAGTATGTATTAACAACTACATAAAATATTTTCAGAAAATAACATGTATTAGCAAAGTTATGAGCATTTTCTCATTATGTATTGATCATCTCTTGTACATGCATACTCGGCCAATTTTAGTAATCATGGATTGTCATCATATTTCTAATGTACACAATAATCTCTGAAACAGTTTAGATTTATTAATTAAGAACACATTGATGCGGCCCCATTGATGACCCTCTTGTTCATATGGATTGTGCACTGAAATTTCACAAGAGCTGCTGGCAATATTTTTAAAATCATTTAGTATTAATAAAAATAAAATCTGTATCAGGAGTTCATCACTTGAATGATGTGTTTCCCTGACAAGAGAACATAAAAATTCTCTGTCAGAATCAATTGGCTGCGTCTGAAAACCGAATGACGAAGGACTAAAACAAATAGTTTATCACTAAGCCTTGGAGTATTTATACACAGATATCTCCTCTCTCTTATGCTTCATTGATTTGTCACTAGTTACCAGTCAAGCATTCAGTGGATAGAGAAACTTACTGTGTGGAACAGTATCCGAGAGATTTAATGATTCCTGAAGTTTGAGCTGTTGCCATGGTAACTGAAAGGTTTGTCGACAGGTAATTACTTAGTTCTGTCTCAGGTGTATGAAGTCCATGGTTTATGGTGAAGTGAATAATTATTACAAAATGTTTTCTCTGAATTTTGAGTAGTTTTTTCTGGATGTTGTCATGTAAGTGGATACTCATTCTTTGATATTTTTTATGCTCTTGTAGGTTGAGAAGAATTGCACTCAGAATGGAGTGAGTGTTACAGATTGACATTTATTTTTTATTTCAAAATGGAATAGTTTTCTTTTTCATGTGAATGCAGATTTTTTTATGATTTTTTGTACAACCGGTAATGGTTTAACGATTTTTCCCTCTCATATTTTTTACAATTTTTATACAATTTTCATGTATTTTATTTTCTTAAAATTGTTCAGGAAATAAATGTGAAAACATTATTTTGGATATAAATTGAAATAAAACGTCAAAGTTCATCTCATAAAATATGTAATATTTCATGAAATAATTTATTTATTATTAAAAACTATCTAGACCAATATCTCGATACAACGACACTGTTTGTTCCCGATCAAAATGTCGTTATACTGAATTTCACTAGTGACGAGAATTTTGATTGAGAGATTGTGTCATAGAAATCAGTTAATGATTAACATATAATTTATTATGTAATTAAAATTTACATAATCAGCAAAATCAGCAGTATGAAAATAATTACATAAAATAATATTTAAAATAAAATAAAATGTTTTTAGAGGACTCCAAATAAAGAGCGTCCGAATTTAAAGATGTCCGGATACTACTACAGTAAACTATAAAATATAACGCTCTAGAGAATAAATTGGTAATTTATTTTGTTACTAATTTTACCCTATCGTCTTTAAGAATTGATGAATTAATAAATCATGTAGAGAAATCTCGATTAACAAGGTTTATTTCGTGAACTGTACGATTTCTAAAATACGAATATATTCGATGACATCGCTTATCTCCCTTGATTACGAATGCGCGAGCCGAACTACACAAACTGTGATTCGACTGTGAAAGGTTCCACTATTATAATGAGAGCAATTAAGATGATTTTCACAAGTGTAATTACATAATTAGGCTCCTTGCTTAGACGGTGACTTTGTGTAAAGCCGATAAATAGTTCAGGTGTGAAATATATCCCTTGACTTGTCAGTATATCGAATATTATTTACTGTGTAAACAATCGATTCGTTCCCATTTTTTTGCTGTCGGTGTCGATAAGTGAATATGTTGTTATAACGGATACAATTAACGTTGTATAGAATTCGTCCCCACCAGTTGGTGTCGTTATAACGAAATTGTCGGTATATCGGGTGTCGTTGTAACGAGTCCTGACTGTATATGTGCTTCTATTGTCATAAATGTGGTTTAGCTTCAACACAATGTGCTACCAGTTGCACTGAAGGCAGCTTGTTTTTTTATCTACCGGTATGCACAATACAAATTTGGTATTTTTTTTACCCCCGCACATATACTGGATTCTTACATTTTTGACAGGAGTTTCTTCAAACTTTCACAAATGATGAACCTTGACATGTAGATGTGCACAAAGGAAAGAATTTGTCCTACAATGATTTTTGCCAGAATTATGATCCTTTGCCAGAGGGGGTATATTATAGTTTGCCAAATGGCGGTCAACAGCTCTAGTTATATTCTTTTTTTGGGTGATTGTCAGAGTGACTGCTTATGGATATTGTTGTAGTGAAGAACAATACACTCTGTATGTACCATTCAGAGATTCTGTTTGACTCGGGAGTAGGGGTTTTACCCTTGAAATTTCCAAATAGCCACAGTTTGAAGGGTCATTTTCTCTTAAAATCATTGGTATTTTGCCTATAAAATGTTACAATTTAGTCAAAAGTATCACAATAACCCTTCAGCTTCAGAAGCTAGTGGAACATGTGACTAGGGGTGACTATTGAGTCCAATTTTGACTATTGCAATACTATTGATATTGCTGAAAGTACTATTGCGATACTATTGTATTGCTGGAAACTATTGCGATACTATTGCAATAGTTATTGCCAAGATTTGAAAACCAGAGATTAACTTGTAAAGGCAAATTTGCACTGTGTAAGATATCACTTTGTTGTACAACATACAAATCTACTATTTGTGGAAATGGTTAAAAATGAATTTGACAGAAATAGAGTAATAAAATTAAGGCGATATTGGTCCATTGTGGCTGTTTTGATGCGTGTGGTTATTTACAATTAGTTTTGTAATGAAAACGGAAATTGTTTTAAATTAATAATAAAATTTATTGATAAAAAAGAAACTATCGTAACTATTGATATTTGAGCTAACTATCGGCAATAGTTATTGGATCGAGACTTATACTATCGATCCATACTATCGGGACACTCGAAATCGCAATGCATCGATATTTCGATGCATCGGCCCACCCCTACCTGTGACTACCATTCATGTGCACAAGTGCCATATTGTTCTAAACAACACTTTTTGTTGGTTGATATAATATTATGTCCTTGTGGTTTGCCGTTTGCACATGTAATCTGATTAATGTTTTTGTTGCTTTTTTGGTCTGTTGGTTGTCCAGCTTTTCCTGTCTATTATACAGAAGTGTGGGATGTTTGTGAAGTGCTTAATGATATTTTCTGATTTGACATTCAATTCTCGACAAAATTTGTGATTTTGAACAGTTTTGAATGATTGAGAATAAACTTAAAACAATAAAATTGGCTGTTTTGATTTTCAATAGCTGACAATGAAGGCAGATTTCAAATTACTAATGCTAACAATAATGGCAGTCTAATACTCAAGATTGACTGGTTGCTTTAGCCTCTACACTCAATAAAATTGCTACTGTTACAAATTTTTGAAATGTTTGAATATGTTTTAGAGACTCTTTTGTTAGGTGTACTTTGAATATTTCCTTCTGCTTGATTTGCAACATATATTGCAGATAAATATAAATGCTCCACACGCTAGTCATGCATTTATGATAAAATAATGTAGACTTTTGCTCTGGAATTTGCACTTGTTAAAAGAATTGAAATCTAAAAAGATTGGAAAAACTTTTAAAAAATCATAAAATAATTTTACAGATACAATTGTGGTTGACACTCTTACGAAAGGAACATTTTGTCAAGATCGATTGATTAAAATCATGGCCACCAATGGGTGAGACTAGTTTTTCCCTATAAATAGATAATAAATGTGAAGTATTTTTATGTGTAGACTGGATTTCATTACAAATTGGTAACTATGTTCCTTGAGTGGTCCATTTTAAAAATAGCTATATAATTGAAATACATGCAGAACCATGGGAACTGAAATCAAGGTCCAGTTTGAATATGGTTCTTCTAGTTCAATGAGCACAGGTGAGCAATACAGGGCCATCTTGGCACTCTTGTTAATTAGTCAATTTTGTGTAGAGTTATTGCCCTTGATTTATTGAACAATTTTTATCCGATGGAAGCTTACATTCCAAACTGTGTAATAATACTGATAGCCTGTAGGTGGGGGATATCAAATCAACGAATTTGCTTGCCTCATTTATATTAAGGTTAGTCCGCCTTGGATATTGTCTTTATTGCTCATCTTAACATTGCTCAGATGACAATCGGGTCGAATTACAAATTATTTTCATCATTGGTTTCCCTGGAATTATCGTTCTAAGAATAATCTGTAGAAACATCAAAAGTAATAAATGTTTACTCCAAGTAGTGCAGTTTGGTTGACCGTTGATTGATATTATTGTTCAGCAGTCTTTACGTGGGAATGTATTAAGCATCTCAATTAAAAAGCAAATAGAAAAATATATATTTTAGATATGTATAATAGACGAGCTCACATGTTTTCAATTTAGCACAATAAAAAAAAATTGGTGGGATTCAAATCCAAGCAAAAAGATCGAAATTACATCCACAGTAGCTTAGCCAACTTTGATAAGGAGGCCGACATAAGATACTGTGTCCTATAATTGTGTCTATTCTGATTGGTGAAAATACACCCCCTTTAACTGGATTATTTCATTATAAAAAGAACAGCTATGCCTGATGATTGTGGTTTATCTAAAGGAACTTTTTGGACACACCTCAATGACTGATGATTAAATAAATAAGATTGAGAACTAACTATCACCTGCAGCAATTGTCAACTATATCACTCCTAATACGTAATGGTGCACTGGGTGCGGGTGTTTAATGTGCATATCATGACACACCTTACCATTCACTCCTAGATTGGTACTCGAAAACTTGAATGTCTTATTGTTGGTACTCGAAAACTTGAAAGTCTTATTGTTGGTACTCAACTACTTGAATGTCTTATTGTTGGTTTTCAAGTACTTGGATGCCTTTCTGTTGGTATTCGAAAACTTGGATGTCTTAAGATTGGTACTCAAGTACTTGAATATCTTATCAATGGTACTCAACTACTTGGATATCTTATTAATGGTACTCAAGTACTGGATATCTTATTAATGGTACTCAACTACTTGGATATCTTATTAATGGTACTCAAGTACTGGATATCTTATTAATGGTACTCAACTACTTGGATATCTTATCAATGGTACTCAAGTACTGGATATCTTATTAATGGTACTCAACTACTTGGATGTCTTATTAATGGTACTCAAGTACTTGGATATCTTATAAATGGAACTCAAGTACTGGATATCTTATCAATAGTACTCAGGTACTGGATATCTTATCTTTGGTACTCAAGTACTGAATATCTTATCAAAGGTACTCAAGTACTGGATATTTTATCAAAGGTATTCACTTATTAATGGTACTCAAGTACTGGATATCTTATCAAAGGTACTCAAGTACTGGATATTTTATCAATGGTACTCAAGTACTTTGATATCTTATCAATGGTACTCAAGTACTGGATGTTGCCATGGTATGACTGACAGTATTATACAGTTGTCAACATTAACTGGAGGGCTGTATAATAGGTCACATTGTAGTCCTAAAAAATAAACCCAATGGGTCCACAACCTATATGCATGATTATATTACAAGCTTTACACTCAAAATGTATATTTCTGTGAGAAAGTTGGGTCATGAGGGTTGTTTACTGCACACTTCGTACACTCTCGTAATTCTGCCTGCTTATGAAAATAAGGACGGAAGATAAATGTATACCGGTACTAGAAATCAGTAATCATTATTAATTGACTAGGGACAGTACTTGAGCTGAGATTTTTTAAAACTCTTTGAGCTTTTATGAAAGGTTGGGCTCTTGATTTGCCTCAAAGAAACATTAGACCAGACTATGTAATAGTTTCAGTGTAGTTAGGATTTATAATTACCTTCCTTTATGATTAACTATGCACGGAATCAAAGTCCATAGTATCTCATTCATTCTAGGGTGAGTATACAGGCTTAGTATCTCATTCATTCTAGGGTGAGTATACAGGCTTAGTATCTCATTTATTCTAGGGTGAGTATACAGGCTTAGTATCTCATTTATTCTAGGGTGAGTATACAGGCTTAGGATCTCATTCATTCTAGGGTGAGTATACAGGCTTAGTATCTCATTCATTCTAGGGTGAGTATACAGGCTTAGTATCTCATTCATTCTAGGGTGAGTATACAGGCTTAGTATCTCATTCATTCTAGGGTGAGTATACAGGCTTAGTATCTCATTCATTCTAGGGTGAGTATACAGGCTTAGTATCTCATTCATTCTAAGGTGAGTATACAGGCTTGCTTAAAATATCCACTTTCTGGGATTTGGATGGTTCGTTCTATGTCTTACTCTTGCGTGGGTGTGTTTCTTTGAGGCTTTGGGTTGTCTGTGGGCTACAGTATTTGTATATTTGTAGTAGTATGGTACATCCATTTCTAAGTTGGCTCATGTTCTTAACAGCTATATTTTAATAACATAATACCCACCTGAAATTATAAAAATATGGACAATCTATCAATAAAATTTTATGGCATCAATTAATGCTTATAGATACAGCGGAAACACTTGGCTACCAATGCAGACAATATCCAATTTTATCAGATTTTGTCAAAAACGTGAGTCGTCTGCTTTGATTTATTTTACATGCGGTTCTTACCTACATTCAGTCATGCATTGACAAGTTGTTTGCCTATTTGTACAAGTGATCATCAATGAATATAACGTAAATTCACGATTTGGCGCAAAACAGTTCCGTCTGCTTGTATATCTAAACAGTTTTACAGCAGTTTAGTGCTGAACCATCGATACAATGCTTCCCTGTTATAAATCGAGAAACTTATTCACCATATGTAAGATAACAGTTATGTTTTTTTCCTTGTCAAGAAATTTCCACCAGGCTGAGTGCTTCTTCAAGCTTCAATGCATTTTCTGATGTTTTGCTGTCTGCCTTTGATGAGTGCTGGTTTTGTAAGGTCTGTTGGCAGCCGAGTCTGATCTGTATGCAGATGTAAGATTTATGTTCCAATAATGCGGTGACCGTAACTGATGGATGAACATAAAATAAAGGCTTGATTAACAAAGTTTAATGAAGAAAACATACTTTTCCTTCATAAAGAAGTTTATCCTCCCAAAGATGAGATATTGTTCTATATACTTTCACTTGAAAACTTTTTAGAATCATTATATAAATAATGTCCGGTGGATTATTTTCTGTAAGGTCAATTGTTTCAAATACTTACATGCAACCTCTCCTGTAATGTCTCCTTTCCTCCACATGTGGAGAAGATGCTGGTTCCTTGTGGAAGAGTAAGGATATATAACTGGAAAATTGTTGAGAACCAGTCTAAAATTCAAACAAACCATACAACTCCTACTGAGCCATGCACTGGTTGACACATACGTAAATGGCTTCTGTTGTTGGCAGGTGTCAAAGTTATAGTCCAGTTAGGATATTGTGACAGTGACGTTGCAGTTTATGTGTACGCAAAAAATCACAACCATTGTCAAAACAGGTAGAGCGAAGTATAGTATGTGTATGTTAGTTAAGCATTGACATTATAGTTGTTTGTACAATATAAGCCTTTATAATTGGTTTTACACCGTTATAGTGGACTTGACCGCTGCGTCACTGGACTATTATCCTGACTGGACTATACCGTTTATGTTGACCATTATTATGTAAGAAAAGTGATACTGTTAGTATTATGAAGGACATTTTCCTGTTTAATTGCATAATATTGAACCTAAATATTCGTAGTTCTAAAAATTCATGTTTTACTTAATTTCAATATTTTTTAGACTAATTTAGTATCAAACTAATTGTTATTTTATTAGGATATGAATTATATATTATTAAATATGTAATGTTGATTTTTGTCCAATATTCCTTGTTATTTAATGGAATGAATTCTCGTTGTCTATTTAAGGCAAAGCCATTAAATTTTGTTTATTTTGCATAGTTTCAATTAATACCAGTCTGTTGTCCTGATCAGACAGTTAATCGTGTTAATTCTTATACTTAAGTCATAAAATTGATACTGGACATATTTGTAGATTATTGGTAAACTAACATGATTATAAAAGATTATTCAATGACATCTTGACAATTTTACTATCTGATCTGTGATTGGCTAAGTAATTTATAGGTTGGACCAATCAGATGGAGTGTAAGATAATGATCAGTAAAATTATAAAGAGAGATTAACATTAAAAATTTAAGAATAATTATAATACTTTGTGTAAATTAACACGGATATACACAGAACGGATACGCAGGTCTAAAAATAGCCTAGTTATGACCTGACTACCCATAATGCATTGCGCGCTTCGGTAAGCACGATAATTGTGAACATGACTTATCCAAAAGAAATCTTTTTTGTGTCAAAACCACAAAACTAAGTGGTTTGATCATTTTCAACAAATAGAGGACACCCCAAAGATCACAAAAGATATTGATTTATAAGAAAAACAGTTGTAAATAAGTTTCCTTAGGGATTTAAAAAAGTAAATATCGGAAGCAATCCAAAACCCGTCGATTGAAAATTTATCGATCAGGATAGGTCACAGAAAATGTGGTCTATGTCACAATTGACAGATGAATCGTCCAAACTATCTGTACAAAAACTTTCCAAACACATAACGGAACAAATAAATTCCCATCTTTGCTTATTTTAACGAAGAGTTGCTTTAAATGAAAACAAATATCTCATTGACAAATCAGGCTGAATTGGTGAAATAATCCAAGATGGCGGCGGCTAGCGGAAAAATAGCGCCAACTTGAGAATCTCGTCAAGTCTCGCTAAGTCTCGTACAAGTAAGCCGATCGCGATATTTCATTCCAATATGGCGGCCTATATAGGAAATATAGTGGGAGTCGAATGAGTTGCTTTTCCGTCAAATGTTTTTCCGTGAAATTAATAATATCTGTACTTTGTGTACTTGAACTTTGTGTAATATCTTTACTTGTGGACACTTATATACTTTGTTTACCAGAATTAAATATATCAATATTGGAACTAGATATTTGTGATTAACAATTATTACTTTGTGGACAATTTATTGAAATAAATAACAATTGGAGTCCTAAGGCTGCATCATAATAGCAAACAATTTAGCCTACTCCTAAACTACAAGAATACAACAACATACAATCCAAATAGCTTGACATACCACATAATCACGAATCCTTGTCATCATTATATTATTATATTAGTAATGAAGAGAAACGGTGGCTCAAGGGGACACCACTCTTGTTTGTAACACAGCCCTGTCATTTTGTAACACATTCCTGGTGTTTTCTCCCTTTCTTTTCTATTGTTATGAGTTTTCTCGCTTTAGATTCTATTTTCATGTCAGAGTTTCCTCCCTTTCTTTTAAACTCACCTGTCACAAAGTGAGGGTGAGCTTTTGTGATCACTCTTCGTCCGTCGTCCGTCCACAATTTGTTTGTGTAGACACTAGAGGTCACAATTTTGGCCTAATCTTTATGAAAATTGGTCACAATGATCACCTCAACAAAATCTAGGTCAAGTTCGATATTGGGTCATTCGGGGTCAAAAACTAGGTCACAAGGTCAAATCATAGAAAAATCTTGTGTAGTCACTAGAGGTCACAATTTTGACCTAATCTTTATGAAACTTGGTCACAATTATCATCTCACCAAAATCTCGGTCAAGTTCGGTATTGGGTCATCCAAGGTCAAAAACTAGGTCACAAGGTCAAATCATAGAAAAACCTTGTGTAGTCTTTAGAGGTCACAATTTTGACTTAATATTTATGAAACTAGGTCACAATGATCACCTCAACAAAATCTAGGTCAAGTTCGATATTGGCTCATCTGGGGTCAAAAACTAGGTCACAAGGTCAAATCATAGAAAAACCTTATGTAGTCACTAGAGGTCACAATTTTGGCCTTATCTTTATGAAACTTGGTCACAATGATCATGTCAACAAAATCTAGGTCAAGTTTGATATTGGGAAATCTGGGGTCAAAAACTAGGTCACAAGGTCAAATCATAGAAAAACCTTGTGTAGTCACTAGAGGTCACAATTTTGGGCTAATCTTTATGAAACTTCGTCACAATTATTACCTCAACAAAATCTAGGTCAAGTTCGATATTGGGTCATCCGGGGTCAAAAACTAGGTCACAATGTCAAATCATAGAAAAACCTTGTGTAGTCACTAGAGGTCACAATTTGGGTCTAATCTTTACGAAAGTTGGTCACAATAATCATCTCAGCAAAATCTAGGTCAAGTTCGATATTGGGTCATCCGGGGTCAAAAACTAGGTCACAAGGTCAAATCATAGAAAAACCTTGTGTAGTCACTAGAGGTCACAATTTTCGACTTATCTGTATGAAACTTGGTCACAATGATCATTACAACAACATCTAGGTCAAGTTAATTTTGGGTCATCCGGGGTCAAAAACTAGGTCACAAGGTCAAATCATAGAAAAACCTTGTGTAGTCATTAGAGGTCACAATTGTTGCCTAACCTTTATGAAACTTGGTCACAATGATCATCTCAATAATATCCAGGTCAAGCTCGATATTGGGTCATCCGGGGTCAAAATCTAGGTCACAAGGTCAAATCACTTCAATATGTCATTGGGTCTAAATGTGATGTAAATTATAAAGCATAAGACAATATGAAAACCTTGTACATGCAATAGGGGCTACCATTAGGGGCTCATGAACAACTATGACAGGTGAGCGACCTATGGCCCTTTGGGCCCTCTTGTCTATTGTAATGAGTTTCTTCCCTTTCTTTCCTATATAATGAGTTATCTCCCTTTCTTTTCTATTGTCATGGGCTCCTCCCTTGCTTTTCTAAGGTAAATGTTTTCCTATGATTATTTTAAAAAGTCTATTACAGAGGTAATATTCAATATTTAGTCATAGAATACAAGTAATTAACATGCATAGGTGGATAAAAATTAATTAATAAATAATGAAACCTTTATCACATACATACAATCACTGGTTAGCACTGTGAATAATATCACACACATACAATCACTGATTAGCACAGTGAATAATATCACACACATACAATCATTGATTAGCACCGTGAATAATATCACACACATACAATCACTGATTAGCACAGTGAATAATATCATACACATACAATCACTGGTTAGCACTGTGTATAATATCACACACATACAATCACTGGTTAGCACAGTGTATAATATCACACACATACAATCACTGGTTAGCACAGTGTATAATATCACACACATACAATCACTGGTTAGCACAGTGTATAATATCACACACATACAATCACTGGTTAGCACAGTGTATAATATCACACACATACAATAATAATAATAATAATAAAGACTTTATTTAATGAGGCAACACAGTTGGCAAAGCCAGTCTTACCTGTGAGCCTCAATATATATGTACATACAATTTACAACAAATGTGAACAAATATAACATTTACAGAATGATATTTACATTAGATGTAACAGCAGTGCGTTAATTAAGCTACTAAAACATATCAAAAGAAAGCTAGACCAACAATTTATAGTACAGTTCAGTGAAATTGAACTATAAAACAAAGAATAAAATTACATTTATATACATATTAAGTGACGCAAGAATTTTACATGTGAAATAATGTCAATACAATTACTGGTCAGTTATTTTTCTTGAACAAAATGATACAGCCTGTGCCCATAAAAGTGGGGAATTGTAGCACGACAATTCGTGAAATAGGGAATTATTAATAAAGATTGTTTTGGTTATAAATTGTTCATATTTTGCTATTTTCTATTGATAATACTCAAGTCATGTGTTACTAAGCAACAACTTTTGCAAGTTTCAAAATCTATTGTTTTGACTATAAACAACCATACCGTTAGTTGCTTTTAAACCAGCGTGAACAAAAGGAGAAAAGTAAGCATTCTTTTTGGAAAAAAATTGAGTTTATTTTGCAGGGGGAAAGTGCCTACTTTCGGCTCTAAAAATAGCCATTTCAGCACATTTCATTGATGTCAATTAGTGACTCGACTGATCAAGGTACAGAAATATTGTGATATTTACAACTGTTATATCCCCCATGAAGAAGTTATCTATAGTTATACCTGGGTGATAAATGATTCCAGGAATACTGCTGATGGCCATATATGGCGAGAATATTCTTGGAAAATTGTTGAAAAAGCGCTATTTTAAAAGCTCGTAATTAAATCAATCGATTGAGGAAGGTTCTCTTATAAATTGAGGAATACAGACTTAGTGATAGTATACAATATAAAATGTGAAAAGGGCAGAAATAATAATGTACACATTTATTTAATTTTCCATTTGAAAAACATCGTATAATATAAAAATTCCCCATTTTCAGAAGGTTTAGACATTATGCTTATTACATTGTTGTGGTTTGATGTTGAAAATTGTCTTAAATCATAAAATGCAATTAACTTATAATTAAACTTAAAACATAAGATTTTGAACTACCGGTAATGAAAACTCCGGTATATATGGCTCCGCTCCCTCTGCCGTTTTTAATCATTAAAAATTTAATAAATATATTCTAACTACATGTACATAAATAACAAAACTAATTTTTATTATTCTTATTTTTCATTTTATGGAGATCTACAATCACAGTCTGTGTTAATATTATAGGTGATGACATTGTGTTCAATTAATCTGGCAGCTTCCTGCTCTATTCAAATACATTCTCACCTGTATCCGTATTGGTGTGAATCATATCACACTGACCAGGAGACTGACCACAGAGTGTGACCATTAAGTGTTATACTATAGTGCAGAAGCTGTGTCAGACAGGCCTTAATTAAATATGTTTACCAAAATGTTGATTTATAATTTAAATCAATTAGCTTACTTTGAAATCATTTTTGTGTTATTTGATAATATATCAGGCCTCATGTAATTAGCAATCATTCTCAGGCCTTGAAACCCGAGCTTCAAAGCTTGAAATTCATTTTTTTTTCGATATAAACAAAGAAGGAAAATTCAGGATTCAAGAACCTGAAATCAGGCACAGGCCTGAAAAATTCAAGGCCTGTTTCAGTCATTTTACTGAATTAATGGAGACATTCTTAATGATAAAATAATTGAGTGACTTAAAAAGCATAATTATTAAGGTTTGCCATGCATTGTGGTAAATTCATTATCATAGATTCGAAAAATGTTGGTAATTGCACAATAATGTTAGATATGGTCTACTCAGAATGCTGGTTTTGCCATTTGAATTATGTTATTAACTGAAAAAAAATGTTAAATTATCAAGACAACTCTTGTCATTCAAAACTGTAGTCATGCATGGGTTAGCTCCCTTGTCTGTCAAAATATATTATAAACATTTTTTCCACGGCTAAATTTGTATGAAGTTATGTGATTGATTTTAGAAATGTCCATTATTATGTGAATCCGTTAGATCTATTTCATAAGTTCTGAAATTCAATTTTATTTAAGGAACTAGATAAGTGCCGTCTGTTATAAGTATGAAAAAAATAGATAAATTGCCTAGTTTTTTTGTACAAACTTGTATCCAAAAATATAGATGAGTTCACAAATGATTGAATTTTGCTGTTTTTGCCATTGTTGTTACTTTTTGAAGTACAGTATATATTTTTCCTATTATTATTATGTATATAAATAATTATAGTATCTGATTACCCCCACAGAACCTCTCTCACACTGCCAAGTGGCTTGATGAATTTCCCCACTGTGTACCTCAGGATATTGATATTAGCTGTAACGGCAACACAGCTGGATTCATTCAAGTGATAAGAGAGCTATTCAGCCATAGTCTGAGTTGTTATGCTTGAATTATAGATCTTGCTCGCCTCAGAGCAGCCGATGGTAGAGCTATATCGATCAAGCAGACTTCCAGCACGCCTCATTGGCTTTATTTTACTGGTACCAAATCTTGTTTTCGGTTCAGTGCTTATGCTGTAACTTTCTGGAGGAAAACTTGGCTTTATAACAGTATTCCTACATATACATGAGAGGTATGTTTTTTGTCTTAATGTTTTATTAACAGTTATTCCTGGTATACTTTGATATTAACTGTAATTATGTAGTGACATACTTTTGATGTAATGGTAGAAACATTGCCAGAGAGAAGGGGGGGGGGGCATTACTAAAGTAGTGGTTATGTTTTTTCTCTAAGTGCAATACTGAATACTCATGTATCTTATTACTGCATTGAGAAACTTGTTTGACATTTTAGGTTTGTGGTTTTACCGGTAATATGCATTCTATTTGTTGCCTCCAGGATTAACTGTCATGTACAATTTTATGTAGAATTTTATTAACTGTTATGTACTTTTTATGTACATTTATGTCAATTTTTATGTGCAATTTTATAAACTGTCACAAATTGGTTTTTAAGTACATTTAAATGTCAATTTTTATGTAGAATTTCACCAACTGTCATGTGCTTTTATGTACAATTTCACCAACTGTCATGTACTTTTTTATGTAGAATTTAATCAACTACCACTTTTATGAAGAATTGTAATCAACTCATTTACTTTTTATGAACAATTTTATAAATTTTTATGTAGAATTTTATTCACTTCAATGTTCTTTTATGTAGAATTTTATTAACTGTCATTTTACTTTTTATGTACAATTTTGAACTGTGTATGTACTTTTTTACGTTCGAACAGTCGATTCACTTGCAATAACAACCTACTGATTGGTGAGTGTTCTAAAAGTTTTACTCATCGTCCAGTGAAATGTTAAAACCTGAATAATAAGACCACCCATTTAACAGTTGGAAACTGGCCTTCTAAATGAGTTGGTTTTAATATTGAGGTTGCAGAAATACATAAACTATAGCAGTGATCCCACAGGCTCTCAGTGCGTTTTTAGTCTCCGGAAAAAAAATTTATCCTTTGGACTGAGAGCCTGTGAGTGATCCAATATTTACTATTGTTCATGGTCATAAATAAGTCCTTATTTACTAACGAAAAAGAATTATAATAGGTGTTGGATCTTAATAATGATTTCTTCAATTATACTAAAATAAAATGTTCAGTCTGTATACAGTGGACTGTTGTCTGTTTTAATTTTTAAGGTCTGACAGTTCTGGGAGTTAAACAGTTAATGTATGCGAGTTCAAAATTTAATGCATAGAACAAGTTTTCCTATCTAAGCCTAAAAAGATTTTTTTCAAAACTTCCGTTTTTGTAAATATTAAGTGCTGGGAACCAACATCATACTACCGGTATAATGAATACCATTACCATGTACAGCTGGGAAACATCCTAATGTTTGGAGAGAACTTCCTTTTTGACACTAAGGACCATCTTAAGTGTCATTTTATGTAACATTGATTTAAACTTTTATTATCTGTTATCAGTATACTGTGCAATTTTGTTGTAAAATATTCATGCCGTTATCAGTAACACAAAATCGTTCATTTATGTGGAGAAAATATATATTCATATGATTACCACCGGAGTCCAAAGTTACTATAAATGCTTAGTAGCGAGTTCGAAGACCATTCTCAGAATTCAGCCTTGCCATTGGTCGAAATTGAGGCTGCTCCGAACGACAAACCAATCAGAGGCTTGCATTCTGAAACTGTTCTTAAAGCCAACCAATCAGAGGCTTGCATTCCAACACTGTTCTCAAAGCCAACCAATCAGAGGCTTGCATTCCAACACTGTTCTCAAAGCCAACCAATCAGAGGCTTGCTTTCCAACACTGTTCTCAAAGCCAACCAATCAGAGGCTTGCATTCCAACACTGTTCTCAGAATCAACCAATCAGAGGCTTGCTTTCAAACACTGTTCTCAAAGCCAACCAATCAGAGGCTTGCTTTCCAACACTATTCTCAAAGCCAACCAATCAGAGGCTTGCATTCCAACACTGTTCTCAAAGCCAACCAATCAAGAGGCTTGCATTCCAACACTGTTCTCAAAGCCAACCAATCAGAGGCTTGCATTTTAAAACTGTCTCAAAATCAAATTTTGCATTGGGTTTGATGCCTGGTCACATGGTACTGCTAGTTGCTATTCTGGTATTTTCTATACAAAAGAATGTTGTAGATGTAAACAGAGACATGAGGACTGTTCTATTGAAATGGAAGAATGGTTGATTTATTCATGCATGCCTGTGTCACCATGCTTCACTCCTATTGATCGCTAATACCAATAATGATAAGGGTTTAAGATAGTGAGCTCTTTGTTGTGAAAAAATTGGGATAGATTAATATACTTGGCACTATTGTTGTTGATAATGGATCTCATTTAATTAACTAGGAGACAATTTACTACATTTATGCTGGTAGGAATTAGTAGAATGAAAAATATCTGCAATTTGTGCATATTGAGCAAAATTTGTATAATTGGTAAATTTTCTATAATTTGATGTAAATTACAGTAGAACCTCCATGTTTTCAACTGTTTCGGCTCAAATACCTAGAAACCTCAAACAGGTTCTTCAGTCCCAGCAAAATGTAGAAGATGACTCAGAACAGGTCAATGCCAGGCTCAAACTTATAATTCTCCTGGTCTGCAGCCAGTCTGAGGCATCAAATCTGTGTTAGGAATGATGCATCTTTATGTTATCCTCTTCCCTTGCAGATACACATTTTGACATACATTTCATATGTTTGTCTTATTTCTCTGTAGGCTCATTTGATGTGTATGTCATGTCCCTATAGCATGTGTAAGGAATGTTGGTTGTGGGTTCGTACTGGTATATAACTCAGCTTCCTTTGCTTGAGCGTTCCTTTCGTGAGCTCTACCAGCCAAACCCAACCAAGTCATTATCTGAAGCAAATATTACCATACATGCATAGTACACTTGCTGACCAACTCCAGTCCCCAGTAAATGCAGAATTCATTTCCCATAACGAAAACACCGAAGTATATATACCGTATCATTAACAGAAATCAATTTTATGGCCCATTGACAGTGAATAATTCTCCATTGTTGTTATGCTACAATTAACGATAACTAATGAGCATTATGGGTAATCAGGGTACGCTTTGTCTTCAGTCTCGTTAATGAATGTTTTAACTCGGGCTGCAGCAGATATATGGTTGATGGTACTTTAACGAGGCTCCCTAGCAAGTCTTTCTATAGATTTATGTTGTTTTTCTGCAAGTGTGATGATGCACTTAAAGTGACTTAAGTTTAGTTTTGGCTTTTACCAGAATTAGAATTTAGTGTAGACTGTCACTGGAATTAGAGATTAGACTTTACCAGAATTAAAAATTAGTGTAGACTGTCACTGGAATTAGAGATTAGACTTTACCAGAATTAAAATTTAGTGTAGACTGTGACTGTCACTGGAATTAGAGTTTAGACTTAATTTTACCAGAATTAGAATTAAGTTCAGACTTTTACTGGAATTAGAGTTTAGACTTTTAACAGAATTAGAATTTAGTGTACCTGACTTTTACTGGAATTAGAGTTTAGACTTACCAGAATCAGAATTTAGTGTACCTGACTTTTACTGGAATTAGAGATAAGAATTTTACCAGAATTAGAGTTTAGACTTTTACCAGAATTAGAAGTTAGTTTAGACTTTTTCTGGAATTAGAGATTAGACTTTAACCAGAATAAGAATTTAGTTTAGACTTTTACTTGAATTTGAGTTTAGAATTTTACTAGAATTTTACTAGAATTCTACGATCCTGATGGAGGTCTATGTACAGTGAAACTGAAAGATGTTTCCTGTATACGATACTTGATACAGAATTTATATAAGGTTTGAGTTTAGACGGTCTACCAGTAACTTAATTAGGTTTGGTAAAGAAAACATTATATGGTTTCATTTGCAATGATTTTTAAGTCCTTATTAACAATATTTGGATGGATGGACATTGGATGTCAACATCTTATTTTGCATGTATCTGTATATTGGTTATAACCATGAAACTTGGTGTGACTCACTAAGGTTGGTACAGGCCTTGAAAAGTTCTTGAAATAGGTGTTCAATTGAAAGAATGCCAAAATGGTACTTGAATTTAACTAAAATCCCTTGAATTTAGCAAACAGCCTTGCAGTTCCCTTAAAGTGTATGGATGTTGCCAAAATAACACATTATCTGCGTAAAAAAGAAAACAGAAACTCTTTGTTTTTTTCGCTAATGTAAATGTACATGTATTGGTGTATGTCACTGGTATGTAATGAATTTACCCTATCGGGTATTCTCGTTTTATGTTTATCTAACATAAAGAGAGGCGTATGTTTCGAAAATGCCTTGAAAATACAAACTCTACCTCGAAAAGTCCTTGAATTTTGGTGTGAGAATTTTGTATGAACCAATAGGCCTTTTCGACTGGGCTGTTTCGTGAAGCAAGTTTTAGCCTGGTTCCCGTCCCCACAATTTCAGCACTATTACAATAATACAGATGTAAAATTAGACAGGGAACCAGACTGTAAGCAGTGCTCCACGAAACAGCCCAGTCGAAAGGGCCTATTGTGACACCTATTTTGTATTAAGTGTTTGCTGGAGTCAACAGTGTCTGACATGGAGTTACTAAGCGTTGAAAATATGCTTGATGTAGAAAAATGATATTTTCCTTTTATTTTTTACATTGTCAATTGTAAAACAAGTTTCGACAACAGGATATGGAGTTATTCACCATGACTTATTTTTCTGCTTCCTGGTTGAAAAATTAGTGAGTGTTTCGTTAAAAATTTTACAATAATATTATACTTTACATGTATGTTACCATAGTTACATGTATGTTACCATAGTTAGCCCGATTGTGTTAGCTGATTGTGTTAGCCGATTGTGTTAGCCAATTGTGTTAGCCGATTGTGTTAGCCGATTGGGTTTCGTATTGTCATTACTGTGGTTAACTAATTTGTTGTAACTTTAATTTTTAATATACCGGTATGTTATACAACATTTCAGTCACTAGAATGGGAACAGAAGCTGTGAAAATTGATGAAAACTTGAATCTTGCATTAATTTTTAATTGATGATAAAATTACGATTTTCATGTACTGTCTTGATACATGATAGACAAAACCAAAATTTTAATCATAGTCAGTAGATGAATACTTTTTAAAGGTGTAAAATAATTTCAGGGTCTTGTCTGCCTTGTAGTTTGTGGTTTTTAAAAAACGCTGTTTCTTAACACTTTATCAGTTATATACCTCGGCTGATTCAGCTACCCCCCCCCCCCCCCCCCAGTAACCCAGTTATCCTGGAATATATCCTAACTAGTGCTTACTTACTCTTCCACAAGGAACCAACCACTTCCTAGATTTCAGGTTAAGAGTTTCGTTTTGAGTGGAAAATCAACATTATTGTCAAATTTTTATTGAAGATTATGATCTGCCATGACCAGGAATTGAACCTGGATTGCCAGGGAACCTATTCAGCAAACTTACCACTGGACCATGGCCGTGGTAGTTCATGTTTACAAATTAATGGATGTTCTGAAAAGATTTATTTGTATTTTGTGATGAAGAAATAGGTTTGGACACTGTGTAACACTAAACAAAAGGATACCGATACCAACAAAACGATGCCACTATATAATATACAAAATTTGTACATGTTTAAAAAAAACTTAAAAATTGTGAACTAGAAAAACATACCGGTTAACATTTTAAGTTACAAACAAGAAGTAACTTATTATATCATTCTTTCTGTGACTATCGCTATGAATAATGATACTTGTACTTCCCCATTGTTTGGATGATGCCAGACCTTTACTGCAAAGATTGTAAAGATTAGGGAACCAGTCACCAATGTTTGGGCGATGCCAGACCTTTGTAAAGGTCAGGGAACCAGTCGCCAATGTTTGGATGATGCCAGATCTTTGTAAAGATCAGGGAACCAGTCACCAATGTTTGGATGATGCCAGACCATTGTAAAGATCAGGGAACCAGTTGCTAATGTTTGGATGATGCCAGACCTTTGTAAAGATCAGGGAACCAGTTGCCAATGTTTGGATGATGCCAGACCTTTGTAAAGATCAAAGTACTGTTTTATCAAAGCACTCACAAAATTCTTAACCTTATGTTCAAATAAATACTTTATAATTATTTTACAACTACACAGTATGTTAAATGGATCTGTAATGTAAAAATGATTGGGGTAATGAACTTCTACAAACTATACCTGTCCCCAAATATTTAGTTGGTAAAAAATCATAAATTTTTGAATTTGAGCGTACGTTTACAACTTCTGTAAGTGCTTTGATAAAACAGTAACCAGGGAAGCATGCAGACTATGACTGTGCTCACTAAATGACATGGCCTGCTGACCTGACTGTGACATGGTAATGGATGATAAGGCAGCTATTTATACAACTACAACTAGGACATCAATATTTAATAAACCCCAACTTGTTATCTCACCTTCAAACATTGAGCCAAGTTTTTGTCATTTTATCATGGGAAATCCTCCATACACACTCACACATAAACAGGACATCATTCAGAATGACTTGAAAAATGTTTTAATCCTGGTGATAAGAACGATTTCATGGTTAGGATTACATTATGTACCGGTATTGACATGTAAGTTGCTTGGTATTCAACCCCAAAATCACACATTTTCGTGGGTATTAAATTTCGTGGATTTTGATAAAAATGCATTTTGGTGGGGTCGTAAATTACACTTCACAGAACATGAAAGGGTAAACCCATGTCTGAATTTGAGAGGTCGATTAATTATGGGGTTTAGATTTTGTGGTTAAGTTCAAAGAACGAAATCAATAAAAATTCAACTTCCTCGAAAAATAATGATTTTACAGTACTTTCTGTCTAGGGCTATCAAAGTGATAACAATAAAACTGATATTTCTGAAGTCTGATTTTTGTCATGGTCATTTTTTTTTCAAGAATCAAACTGCCATCATATATCATCCAGCAGTTTTTAACTTTGGGGATGTAGCGAACCTGTGTTTGGGGGGAAGCTCCATTATTTTTATGCTCCACTAACTTTTCGGGGAGCATTGTAGTTGCCGCTTTGTCCTTTCCTCCGACATTTTTGTCCAGATGATTATAAAAAAACTATCACACCTATTAATTTGAAACATTGAATGTGCATATATCTCATTGATGGGAAGTGCAGTACCCAAGAACCATAACTCTTTATTGCATATTATTTTAGTTATGGCCCTCATAATACTTAATTCTTGTCCATGCCATAACTCAAACAGTATTTGATATATCAATATGAACCTTCATCGGTGAATAGATCTCGTTGAGAGGAAGTGCAGTGCCCAATGTTAAGGTGTTTTTGCCAGTGAAAGATGTTACTACTGATATAAAGGAACATAAGAAGCCCTGTTGTATATTATTTACTGTTAACAAAATGTTTCAGCCACGGCTGTGTGCCAGTGGTACATGGGATTTGTAGGCCTCTGATCCATGTCTATTTTCCTCCACATGTTGCTGGTCCTTGTGGAAGGGTAAATTAGTACTGGTTGGAATACAGTCCAGGAAAACTGGTTATTTAAATCTGACACGTATAATAACTGAAAACTTGTTGAAAAGCAGCATTAAACCCAAACAAACAAAATGTTGCATTTTAACTACATGCATTATACATGTATTACATACTGGTTGTATTACATATTGGTAGTCTAGACTAAGCTTTTGACTAAATATCAAATTCAAGGCACATTAATGAGTCTGATAGATTGTGCACTTTATGTTAATTTTCACGCATTTTAATGCAGTTTTAACTAAAAATCAACCAAGTATAACTATAACTCTCTCAGGGCGTTTGTCAAGATCAATGATGAAGTACCATACGGGTGTGATATATTTTATGTAATATCCATATATTATATGTACATTATCAACCAAATTTATCTGTTTATACATATGTAAATTTCTGGAATCATAATTATAGTGTTTGATTATTATTCTTCAATTACAAGTTAATAGCACGATAATTTGCAATGCAAAAACAGGCACATTTTCTTCATGCACATATTAATATTATAAAAAAGGCTTTGTTAATTATGTCACCCCTATTGAATGAGAAAGTCAATTTGGATTTTAGAGGCACCCATCTTTCATGCGCATAATGTAACTCCCACATGCCTTCTCCTATTTTGTCAGGTGCCTGGCAGCGAGATGGGCTTATGGAAAACAGTCTTTAACTAGCTGGCAGCTCACCTACAGAATGCTTCAGTGGTATCCCAGCTTCTGTCAGGATTTAATCCTTCAATCTCTCTACCGCTTCCGAGGGAGACACCCTTACCACTCAGCCATGCTCGCAGTATTATAAGTAGACAAAGGGAACAGTCGGTACTTAATCATTGAATCTACTCCGACTGATTTCTCTACTTTTTCAACAAACCATGCCCCTAGTGTTGAATAGCATGGTCTGTTGGCTTCGAATTATACACCTTGGTCTAGAAGCATTTCTTTTTTAAATGTTTTTCACATAATTATATTTAGACTGCAAAATCATTTTGAAATTCTCTCATCATGGTTTAAATGATTACGGTCCTTGATTTTATCCATGACCAATACTAAGTCTTTACTCTACTTTTTCAACCAATCAATGGACTCGATTTTCGTCAAATATCAAAAGTTACTTCCCTTCAATGTGATAGATTTTTAAGTCTTCCCTTAATTGAATTGTCTCCCCTATGTATTAAGTTGGAATATAATTGATTTTTATGGAAATATGATAGTGGCATGCATTTATGTGTCTATGGTATACTGGGATATTGTCTTTGAAGTAATTTTATTAACTTAAATAAATTTTAAAACAACATATGGCTGTCAAATTGTTGAACAAAATTAATGTTATACTATTCGATTGGTTTAACATTTAAAGATGTTTAGATTTAAATTCTGACACAAAACTCACTTTTCCCCCTTCTCAAAACTACCTAGTTTCAATTCATTGAGTCTCACTTTCTCTGACCTGAAACTCACAATTCGAAAAGGATAATCCTCACTAACTTTAGAATAGAACTTTTTAAGGGAAAAACTGTGTCAGGACATAGCTTATGTTTTAATGGGAAATTAAGGCCAAATCAACTAAATTTTATGGTTCTGGTAACATGCTGAAAATATTGGGTAGGAAGGTAGGATTAGCATATAATAGTTGATAATTATTATATTGATTTTATGAACTAGAAATTCCCTTAAGGATCCCTGATGACTCCCAGCAAAATGCCAATAAAATATTTAAGATAAAAGGCAAACAATAGATTTGGTAGGGTTTTTGAGAACCACAAATCATTTTTGTTTTTGCCTAATGAATTATTCATATAAACCCAATCAACATATTAATGTAACTAAGTTACAGATTATAAGATAATGTGGCTAACTAATTTATCCTTCGTTACTGTAATTAGCTACAATGTTTAAGCCATATAAGTGACAGCAATAAATGGTTTGATTTTATGGCCCAGTTAACAGCATGTAACTCGGCTATATGTTCAGTGCTGAACTGCATTATACCCTTATGCAAATTGTAAACAAGATGGCTTCATTTATCATAAATTTACAGCCCTGATAACACTTGAAAGATAAAATAGAAACTGACTTAAGTGGTGTATACATACTTAGGGAGTTAAGTCAGTGTTGTATAGAATGTATTATTTATTTAAAGCCGTTAAGCGTGACATTTTGGTCAATAATCAACTAAGGCAATTTTATACCGAGCTGGTTTATCAGTGAAGCTCATTTCACGCTTGATATCAACTATGTATATATGCACAACTTAGGAACTCAATCAGTACCTAGTTTGTATGCTTTACTGCTCTTGACTTTTTGTGTGGTGCTTGTTCTTATACCTCCAGTACTTTGATACTTATCAAATCAAGGTATGTTATTATTTTGATCTTTCATTTTTATCTAATATTTTATTATCGTTCATGTACCGGTAAATCATATTGATTTTATCAAATTTTTATCAAATCTTGTCATCAAAGCTTTTATATTATGCTTTGTTCAAAGGCTTTAGGCTTTCATCCGGGTTTGATTCCTGGCCTCGATCTCCTGAAGCATCTCAAGTAGAAATCTCAGCTCAAATTGAGATTTTGCTCAAATCAGAATCTAAATTTGAGATAAATATGAAACTCAAGCTCTCAAAATTTTACTGTAATAAATTCAGAATAATGTTTCTGTTTTGTTACACCAATTTAGAGTTAAATTTCGCATGGAAACTATTTCAAACAGTAGGTAATAAAAGTTGAGTTGAGATTAAGATCAGATTGAGATGTTTCGAGAGATCGGGGCCTGGTCATGGCAGGTCATACGTTCCCATGAAAATTGGTCTACAATGCCTTTTTTCTCCACCCTTGGAGTTGCTCCATCGTTCCTGGTGGATGAGAAAGTTAGTACTGGTTAGGATACAGTCCAGAAATACTTGTTCGGTGAATCAGCCGCTGAATATAACTGAAAAAATTGTTGAGGAATAATTTAAACCCAAATTCTACATACATGCCTTGTTCTGATGCGTACTTGTGACTGTGCTTTATTTTAGGATAAAACACTGGTAAATATTCATTATTTCTTAAAATAAACTAACATCTGTATTAACTAACTTGTAATCTGCTATTAGTAGAAAATCACATTTTATATATGCATTGACTTACAAAGTAATGATTGTGACCCTTTCATGTGCAAGAATAACCTCAGCAGCTGATTCACTGTTTACAATGATCCTGCTGCATACAAACATAACCTCTATAAAAAAACAGCCCTTTTTTAAGCAGCCAACCTTTATTTATAGCCAGTGTGTAGTCCTTAAGAAAGGTCATGCTGTATTACTATATTTGGGGTTTTGAAAGCGATGCCGATAATTCAAGCATAGATTAGATTACATCCGGTTACAATCAGGAAGATTTAATATTAACCATCTTGATTGTTCTGTTATGATTTTGAATGCATTATCTTGTTATATCCTTGATGCTACAATACGTTACTTGTACAAGTTACTCAGCATAGGTGTTCTTTTCGGTTGCAGAATATCGCAATGTTAGAATGTTGAATTTTATCACTACACGATGAGATATAATACCATATTCATTGAAAACAAACCAGTTTCCTCTTTTTACTTGATCTACACTACTACTTAATAATATATTTTTAGCTCGACTTGCCGATGAAAAAAGTCAAACTACTGTCATGTGCGCCTCTGTTGGCATTGGCTAAGTTATTTGTCAGAGTCATTCCTCCAAGTCTATTAAAGGTATCCACTTGAAACTTGACACGGTTATTCACCATCACCAGGGGAGCCCATACTCAGACAAGGCTGGTAACCCTGTGACCTACAGTTATGGAGTTTTCTTCCCCTGTTTCGACATAAACTTAGAAATTTTTGTCATTTTTGTTTCTTTTAGTACGAGAAAGTTGAGCATCCAGCACTCGTAGGCAGTGCTCTTGTTTTAAAAGCTCTTTATAGTAATAGCAACATAAAAAGCTAAATGAGAATACGGCTTTGTAAGAAATCAATTGAAACAATAGTTGGACAGTTTTGGATGATTCCGGATTATAACAACTAAGAACTATATACATGAGCTGAGAACAGTGTACAAGTACACACACAACAAAAAAATATTTTATAATACAATGTCTTTCTTTACATTCATGGCTTGAAATTGATTTGTTTGACATGATCAAGATAAAACAAAACGTGTAGACATCACAACCTAATCCTTACATACATTTAAGCTGTTTATCAATGATTCCTATACTGTGTGTTGGATGGAGTTTCCTGATAAAATGAACAAACAATCAACATTTAATCTGCAAAATTGACTTCATTATATATTATACTGAACCCTGTAGTAATCTGAGTTCCCCTAATGATTTTGGTTTATGTCTAAATTGTGAATTACCTCCCTTGAATTTATGTAACTCTGAATATTCTGGTATTTTTTCGATGATCTCCCCTGAATAAAGTTAATAGTAAACATGGTTTGCATTGTCTCCCTTGGTTAATAATTTTGGTCTGTATTATTGGATTCGAGTGATTATGGTTTGTTTAGCATAAAAAAATGCTTAAAATGAAAGTTAAGTAAGTATTGAGCTTTGTAATTTATGGATAACCTTTTTACTTAAGGCATTCTTGTTGATCATTGTAATCAAAAATACCACCATATATAGCTTCAGCGCCTTAAATAAATTCTGGGGAATGACCAGTTTCCTATAATGAGTATGGTGGATGGGAGAACATCCAGTTATAATTTACAGAAATGGGCAGTCACACTTCACAATACATCGTCAAGGGAGATAAAACTTTAGACTGTCTTGGTACCCTTTACACCTGAGCAATTAACTGGCTATATAATAGTGATGTCAGATCAAGTACCCGTTGGCAACGGAGCTGGTAACTGGTTATATAATATATACTTGTTATATAAAGATAAATGTCAACAAAAACACGTGTTGAAATTAATTATATTATTTACTCAACTGTTTCGGCATTTTTTTTTTATACTTGATGTCAGATCAAGTAACCTTTGGCAACAGAGCTGGTAACTGGTTGCTATGACATTCATGGTAACTTTGACTACAACATTGTGATTTGTCTGCCTTATATGATCAAGATACCATGTGGAAAACATTACCATACATGATGAAAGTTTCTTTCCTAACTGTGGATAGTTATGTGTATGCTATGTAACTGTATGCTAATGATTACGGTCATACTGTACCTAAAATCACTAATTACTGGGCATTATAAGTCTTGTAAAAATAGCTATATACATGTATTATATAGTTTGACAGATTTTCAGCTGAGACTGATCACACTGCTGCAGGACTTAGCCAGGTAACCATCGTATGTTGGAATAACAGGTTGGAATGATTATTTTATTGAAATTACTAAATGCTGATTAACAATGACGGTCATGGAATATTGTAATGTCTCAGGAAAAATATACAAGGTACTACTTTGTCCTCAAGTGCATGTAAAATAATTTGTACTTATTTGTGCAATGATCGAGATACTTGGAGGTGTAAGGTGCAAATCAATACCTGATATTGTGTGGAGGTGCAAATCTCTACCTCAAAGTTATCGGTCAATCATAGACTGTTCAGTAAGGTGCAAAACTTTTCCTTGTAGTAATCATTGACTGTTTGCATTGAGGTGCAAATTTAGACTACATAGTTATGATTGATATTGTGTGCAATGCAGCACAAATGAAGTACATTTTATCAGCGCGGTTTTCAAGCTTGAATAGATTACTTCCCTGTAATTCTGTCATGTAGCGATACAAAGACTTGTTTTGTTTGCACGATATGACCCCTATCTCCCAAGTACCTCCCAGCCAAAATTATCAAAAAAATCATTTCATGCTTAATTCCAAAGTATTTTACGCTAAAAGTTACGAACAAAGGCTGAAGTCAAAGGGGAAAGTCTCGAACAGTTTACTATTGTATCGAGAAATTTTACATTAATGAGGCAGGACGTTAAATTCTGCCGGCTCTCGCAATGCCTCACTGGCTTAGCATTCATTTGCCATGAAGCTTTTATTTACCGACACAATGCAAACATACTAAGTATCCAAGTGTAACGTTGTTCCGCAGTTAAAAAGATTAAGAAATATCGCCTATTGCTTCTATTCAGAGGCAGTGAAGTGCGACCTGTAACTATTTAGTAAATGTTACAAAACCGACAGATCAGCTAGTGTAATGGTTAACTTACAATACTTACTGGTAATGGAATTCGCGTGAAGTTTGTCAGAGTAATTGAGCTTACTGTCTCGAGGGGAAAAAAAAGAAACAATTTATTATCGAGTAATAATATATAACTGCCGTGAGCATATAAATGTGCTGTTATCTTTATATGATGAATATTACATAAAACAATTGATGTGGATAGTTGATTTTCATCATATCCAATCCTGTATCTCTTACTTAGGGTACCCTATATTCTGTTCAGTCTTCCCTTTGAGAATTAGTTGATATAATATGAAGAATTTGACTCGACTCTTAACCTTATCTATTAGCATAATTCAACAGGTAATATATTGTCTATATTTATAACCCCAGTTGTATGTTTTATAAGCGGAAAGACTATCACAAAGATGCTAGAGATATACAACCCACACAAATCTATTGCACGATTTTCTCACGGAAATTGATATATTCAGTGCAATAACTGCATGTGTAATGTATTCATGCATAAAGGTCAGGATCATGTCATATTCTTTGTGCTATACATATCATTAATTGCTGGATATATTGCTGTATATAATCTTTGGTTGTATAGCATGTTGTAACTACATTTTGTACAGTGCAACCTCTCATGAGCGGCCCTCCATAGAGCAAAAACCTCTCACAAGCAATGTAATCATTTTATTCCTAAAGTAACCACTTACCATACATTTGATCACCAAAGCAACAACTAACTAAGATGAACTCTGGTTCAAAGCCCAGAGTAAAGTCTACCGTAGCAACACCTAAATATGGATGAACTCTGGTTCGAAGCCCAGAGAATAGTCTAGCGTAGCAACACCTAAACAATGATGAACTCTGGTTCGAAGCCATGAAAATAGTCTAGCGTAGCAACACCTAAATATGGATGAACTCTGGTTCGAAGCCATGAAAATAGTCTAGCGTAGCAACAACTAAATATGGATGAACTCTGGTTCGAAGCCCAGCGTATAGTCGAGCGTAGCAACACCTAAATATGGATAAACTCTGGTTCGAAGCCCAGAGTATAGTCGAGCGTAGCAACACCTAAATATGGATGAACTCTGGTTGAAAGCCCAGCATATAGTTGAGCGTAGCAACAACTTACTATAGATGAACTCTGGTTCGAAGCCATGAAAATAGTCTAGCGTAGCAACAACTAAATATAGATGAACTCTGGTTCGAAGCTCAGCGTACAGTCGAGCGTAGCAACAACTTACTAAAGATGAACTCTGGTTCGAAGACCAGCATATAGTCGAGCGTAGCGACACCTAAATATGGATGAACTCTGGTTCGAAGCCCAGAGTATAGTCGAGCGTAGCAACACCTAAACAACGATGAACTCTGGTTTGAAGCCATGAAACTATTCTAGCGTAGCAACACCTAAATATAGATGAACTCTGGTTCGAAGCCCAGCGTATAGTTGAGCGTAGCAACAACTTACTAAAGATGAACTCTGGTTCGAAGCCCAGCATATAGTCGAGCGTAGCAACACGTAAATATGGATGAACTCTGGTTCGAAGCCATGAAAATAGTCTAGTGTAGCAACAACTAAATATAGATGAACTCTGGTTCGAAGCCCAGAGTATAGTCGAGGGTAGCAACACCTAAATATGGATGAACTCTGGTTCGAAGCCAAGAGAATATTCTATTGTGTATCGGTTTCAGATTTATGACCCTTTTCATTACGTAATGATGTAGAACAATAATAATAATAGACGTACGTCTAATTAACAATTTTCGTATTTTTAATTTACTCTTGGGCTTGTGCAAAATGATAAATAAAAACATATTAATAATTTATATATTAAATTTCACAGTCACCCTCAATATGAGATATATCGCTTTATATCATATTTTATAGATCTCTCTGTATTAAAAAGCACACAGTTATGGTGACACGGTCCTATGAACTTATTGAATGTCAGTAGACCGTGATACTCGTCCTATCATATATTCATAATTGATATCGTTTTGTGTTGTCAAGTGAAGAAATAAAAAATTTATATGAATAATTGAAACAAGAAATATATTGTCAGTTTTTATTATTCATGTTCAAACACCGTGAAAGTTGAAAACACGAAGAAAATGTTCACAAAATTGATTCAGCTTTATGAGCGTGAAAAGTTAATTAAAATAACCACTGATAATATTGTATCATACAACTACCTGATAGGTACGCAGTAGAACATCGTTTTATGTTTTATAAGTGTAAGTTTGTCTATCTTAGGGGTAAAATGTTATTACAAATAAATCATAAATAATATTTTATTGCTATTTTTTGTTCAACATGGTATTGAAATGGAGATGAATGAACTAGATGGCAAATGATTTGCTTTCCTTAGAAAGGTCGCTTATAAACATGATGTATACAAGGTCAACTAGAGCAACCCCTTGTATAAGCATACTCTCCGAGTTTACAGTTTTGACCTAGTCTATGAAACCTGGTCACCATGCATGTTTATCTTCTTAAAATTTACCTCAGTCTCAATGATCTTGACACCTGGGGAACCTCAGTTAAGTTACGTTGAACTTACCCTTACATGCTGAGGGTGAAGCATGAGTGCTATACCAGTACCCTTTTGCAACAACTTTAGTATGCCGCAGCCTTTGATCGGACCCGCAACCTTATGTTCTCAAGACTGTCGCGAGACACTTGGCCATCGAGGATAGTTGGATCGGAAAAAAAGGTTTTAGCAAAGTTTATATTAATTTTTCTCTATGATATAATGTTTGCATGTAGCTTTACTGGCTTCGAAAGTATGAATATTTATGTTGAATTTTGTTTTATAAAATGTAACTTTTACAGGGTTGGTTAAACCTGTGGAATTGAAATTGTTATAATATATTTATAGCCAACTTCTGGTCAATGACAATAGGGCTGCATTACACTTAAACTACGAAATATAATAGATATAAAATTACAAATAATAAACATCGCACATGGTGTACTAGGATGCCTGTTCTTGTTTTTTAGAGATGTTTTTAAAACAACCAGGAAGTTTTTATTATATACATGTACCAGGTAATATGACATATTTGTTACAATTATAGTACAATCAGACTCTGTTTAAGTATTCAATTACTAAAGTGCACATCTTTGAGTTAAACCTTGTTAGTCCCTATACATACAGACCATCTGTACAAATTGTTTAAAATCTGTTTATTGGCTTAAACATGCATGGTGGGTGTTGTACAGGGGTTGTTGCTCTTAAGAGGTAAAAGTTAATATAGTTATGGGTTACTTCTGGAAAAAAATATAATTTTGCCGAAGACAGGTCACGTCCCTTTGGTGCAACAAGGTTGTATCTCACTATACAGTATATAGTAAGATACAACCTTGTTGCGCCAAAGGGACGACCCCTGGTTGCAGTTCAAGAAACAGCCACTTTACAGAATGTTGCACTGTATATATATTTTTGCCTAAAATCTGTTTTAAATATTTCAAATATGTCGGTACTTGCGTACTCAATGTTTAATAAAACAGTATAATATATATACCAGCGTGTCGTACTTGAATATGTAAAATGTAGGCTCTATTCTTTAGCTCACGCAATAGATACCGTACGCTTCAGTAAGTTTTTGCATATTGTTTGGCCGAATCTGTCATCTTGTCTTTTTACGGTTTGCTTAAAGCCAAGTTTCTAGTATGTCAGTTACGCTCCGGTGATCTTCTATTGTGTTACGGTGTTGTATACATTTAGTCTTCTCCAGTCTTACTAAACATTTCATTCAAGCATTACTGATTATTTGAAGACTGTGGGGATCAGAGCTATGAAAAATTGAACTTTATATAAATTGTAAACATTTTCATATTTTTTAACGACTTAATTCTTAATAGTTTGTATACATGCAAGATATTCCTTTGGAATTCTTATAGTTAAAGGTAAGAATAGTGTCTAAGAATATATTAGTTGTGAATTATGTATGATAAGTATAAACAAATGTCATTAATTTGTCTCTAAGATAGTACTTAAGATTGGTTGTGATTTTGTATAAAGTAGTCTGAAGTGCATCAGAAAAATAGTATTTAATGCAAAGGTATAATGATGCACTTCAGTTTAACATTGTGGAAGCCAATTGTAAGATTTAATTATAGTTCAATACAATGTGTTTAAGTCTATGTATTTATATAGTCAAACCTGTTTGTAAAGACCATTTGCAACCATAGGAAAAAGAAGGGGCTTTGTTGACAGGTGGTCTTTGTTGACCGGTGGTCTTTGTTGACCGGTGGTCTTTGTTGACAGATGGTCTTTGTTGACAGATGGTATTTGTTGACAGGTGGTCTTTGTTGACAGGTGGTCTTTGTTGACAGATGGTCTTTGTTGACAGATGGTCTTTGTTGACAGGCGGTCTTTGTTGACAGGCGGTCTTTGTTGACATATGGTCTCTGTTGACAGGTGGTCTTTGTTGACAGGTGGGCTTTGTTGACATGTGGTCTTTGTTGACAGGTGGTCTTCATTGACAGATGGTCTTTGTTGACAGGTGGGCTTTGTTGACAGGTGGGCTTTGTTGACAGGTGGTCTCTCCTAACAGGTTAAATATTTTTGAACATGGTCTATTATATACACAGGAGATTATATTGGTGGTATTTTCAAGGTTTTGTGATTAGTGGATTGTTTGCTCACAGGTGGTGTTTTGTTCAGGTTTGACTGTACAAGATATGCACTGTAAAGTAACCATTTCTTTTGATTATTAAATCTTTCTTACATGTTTGTGTATATTGCAGGAGTGTCTATTTTTCCTGATTTATCTATCCTAAAAGAGCAATGGCTTCTGATCAAAATAATAGTTATTTGATAAAAATACCTGAAGAAATGGCAAAGTTACTCTTTAATACATGTACAAACACATGAATATGGAAACAATGCCATGAAAGTGTCTTGTTTGGCAAAAATTGTTGACCGCATACAATTTTTCTGACTTTGAATTTGGCCCTGTTGACACCGCTGATATTGAGTATGCTAAGTAAATGTTGCCAATAATATACAATTCTGTAAATGACATATTCACAGTGTATATACTGTATACGGAGTACGTTAAATGTTGCCAATAATAGAAAATTCTGTAACATTATTATATATACTGTTGTTTTTCATTTGCTACTTTCCATATATACATATACTTGTAAATTAATATCATACAAATTGTTACATTTATAGTCATCCAAAATCTTATCAATTTTACTCCAAAGTTGTTTATGTTCCTTGTGGAAGTTAGTATTTAATATATAGTACAGATATCACTGTTCAAAGGACAGGACAGGACTGGTGGTTGCTTAATTCAGGTGACCATTAAATGCAGGTTATCATTGTTCAATAAGACATGTCATGCGTTTGCTTAATCCAGGTGACCATTAAGTAAAGGTTATCATTTTTCAATAAGACTAGATAGGTGGTTGCTTAATTCAGGTCACCATTAAATGCAGGCTGATTTTGTTTAACAGGTTTACCTATAAATTATCAGGGTATGAAATTATATTAATCTCTCTCCCTTCTAATCATTTCTTATGTAATTTTGGTTCACAATTATTAAGACATGTTTTCGGTTTCTTTAGTCAAGTAAAACTTTTCATACAGCTATGAAACGGATTGATAATATTAAGGTGACAATAATTCTCTCTCATAAAAGCCGAGCTCTTAAAAACGTTGAGTATGAATTAGAATATAGACTTAGTTTTTGCTCTCCCAACACCCATTTACTATTTATACTGGCTGTGCTCGTTAAACATATAGAATAGAAACCAGTCAGCCAAAAGATTGAAAAATAGCGTCACAGTCTATGAGTTTGTGACAAGGTATAGATTACGTTATTGATTGAAATTTTATGGTAGTCTGATCTGAACAAGCTTTTATATAGCGGGTCACAGATGTATGAATTCAATAACTTTGTAATAAACGTGTGCTACCACTCATGAAACTACGATTTCCCCTGATTTCCCCGTTAACTCGTCAATTACCTACGGAAATTGTGCATGCATCATATTGGATATAGTTATTACAATATGATGATTACAGATCTGATAATTCGACAATTTAACTTTATTTATTGCTGTAATGAGTAAAATATCTTTGTGAAGCGTTTATGGATGTTTATCTGTTATAGGTATGTAATGCTGATATATTGCTGGTTATTTTACAGCTAGCTTTATATCGAGATTGAATTTATGAACATAATGTTTTCTTGTTTGGTGGAATATATGTTTGTTTATGGGAGTTTAACGTCATTTCTCAACAATTGTTCAGTTATATATAGTGGCTGATTCAACTAACCCACTTTCCTGGACTGTATTCTAATCAGTGCTAACTTACCCTTCCACAAGGAACCAGCATTGATGTCAAATTTTCACGGAAGGGTATGACCTGCTGCGGCCTTGGAATTGAACCTGGATTGCCGAGTTACAAATCCAGCGCACTGGACCACGGCCGTGACTGTTGAAATCTAGTTTGAGTATTTGATACATTATCAGTATTGAATTAAGAGATATTTGACCCACAGGTAACTGTATCATTTATACTATCAATGATACAGTTACCTGTGATTTGACCTACTAATTACAAAAACTACACTTCGCTTGTTTGGAATTCAAACTAACATACTTTTAAGCATTTTTACTGATCAAACCAGCTTAATAGTCTAAGTCTCGAGTGCAAGAGGTCCTGGATTCGTTGCATGGCAACGCCATATCAGACGAAATAAATTGTAATTGCCTTATTAGACCCTCTGAATAAAAAGGGGTATATGGCTTTTCACATGTTTGATGGTCTGTCTGTCGGTAGACCAAATTGGTTTCCATTCAATAACTCAAGAACACTAATTTGCCCTAGGATCTTCAAACTTTACATGGAGGTTGGTCATCAACAGAAGATAACCCCAATTGATTTTTAGGTCAGTAGGTCAAGGTCACTGTGACCTTTACCATTTCTGACCATTTGGCTGCCATGGGGGCAAACATGTTTTACAAACATCTCTTGTTTAAGTTGTAATGAACTTGTTCCACTCTCAATCTAAAATATTAAACTTAGTTAATTAACTAAACCAAACTAAACGGCTGATGAAATATTTAGAAATAATCAATATGGGAAAGCTTTATGTTGACCATTTCTGAATATTTAGGAACATGAACTAAATAATATTATATATATTTGAATGCCTTCTTTAAATGGGTCAATGTTATAGTCCTTGACTTTAATCTGCAAGTACCAACATTTAAAGAAGTTTTTAATATTGTGATTTTGTATTGTACATTAATTAGAGTTATAACATAAAACCTTGTCTTGGGTTTACTCAACATGGTCTAGTGACCCAAATGTTTTATTATTTAATTGTATAGTTAATCATTTTATTTTTATTATTGTACAATGGTTATAAAATTATTTGTATTATATGATCAAATATTACACCATCTTTTACAAGCTTAACTACAGTGTTACACTTCACTGAGAATTGGTTATGTAAAAAATAACAAACTATGTCCAATGGAATTAGGAATTAATAGTTCATTTATGTAATAAAGTGTCCTTGCCTTATCTTCCTTGATAGCTAAGTTGTAGAGTGTCTGCTTGAGTGTGAGAGGTCCCGAGTTTGATCTCAGACCACAGCAAACCAAAGTCGTTAAAAATTGTACTTTTTTTATCCCCTTTGCTTGACACTCGGCCTAGTTACATGTAGTTCTAGGTAACTACTGGTTTGTCTGTTATAGAGATAAATGATCTTCTTAGGAGGTTTTTTGAAAGTGATGTTAAATTATCAATCTAATTTTCATGATCAGTTTGCTTTATTAGTATATTAGCTCTGAAAAAACGATAATTTAATTTTAATTGTTGGTTGCATGTACACATGTAACTGACTACGTATAATATGTATGTATTTTATTTTTGCATGCATTAAACATTGTATGAATGAGTTGCGTTTGACAATTAGCGAGACTTTTTGCATGGGTGTGCTCGCTTTTGTAACAAGTCAAGTACAATGTTTAGGAGCATACATTTATTGCCCCTGGTGAAATTCAATATTTACATAGAATGTCACGGTCGATGAACATGTAAGCTGCATGACATGGCTAACTGAGAATGTATTCATTATTTAAGATAAGACACAGTTCATTATAAAGTTAAGGTTATATTGCTGTGAGGTATAGGACTGAGAATATTGTATGCACATGCATATTAACTTGTTACGTTCAGTATAATCAACAGTTCAAACTGTCATTGCAATAAATTGGTTTACGTTCAAAGTGAATTTAAATAAGATTTAACATAACTTCTTTCTAAGGAAGGTTTTGATGAAGGTATTTATCATTGATTGATGTTATTTATTTCTAATTTACCAATTGTTAAATCTGCTGTTATGTTTTTATCTACGCAACCTGTTTCTGTTTTAAGTTGCTTGATCATTGAATTTATAAGAAATGTGGATGCTAGAGTTTGAAAATGATTTATACTATTAATTTTCAAGACTTAAAGGGGCATGCCCAGAAACTGGAGTGTCTTGGTTTTCATACAACAAAATTGCATTCATCACTTGTAAAACCAACTATTACCAAAAAAGTCAAAAAAGAATTTGACTTAAAAATTCACTCTATAATGCACGCTTCGATATTTTGTATATCAATTTAAATAAAAGGCTGTCAGCCTTTTATTGACGACATTTAGTTATTCTTGAAATATTTTTTTTTGAAAAACTAGCCTGATATTTCGTAACTTTTTTACAGGGTTTTCATTATTTGACTTAGGTATTAATATGATACCAATTTGATTGCTATTCGAGACACTTCAGTTCCAGGGCATGCCCCTTTAAGGTAGAAAACACCATTATTACAGGACTTAAGGTACTGGCAGTTTTACTACAACATTATTAACATATACTGCTTTCTATTTCAGATTCATTGATGATGTTGAGATGATTTGAAGTCTAGTGAGGATATTTTCTTCAAGAGTTATGGACCTTACATATTTTGAGACTTGTTAATTGGACTTTAATGGTTGAAAAATGACAGAAATTATAATTAAACCTGCTTTGACTGAGCAGGAAGTCAATGAAGATGTAAAGCTTAATATAACTTCTGAGAAGGAGAGCTCTCCTAAGGGAGATAATTCAGAGAATGATTCTGCCTCATCATTGCAACCTATTGCAACAACTCTAAATGCTGCTGCCCCTGATGCTGGCAATGTTACCATAGCAACTATCACTGTGGGTGACAACCAGCAGATCATTCAACCTGTGACCTTGACCTCGGCGGATGGCACTGCGGTTACTATAGCGACACCTGTGGTATCTGGTTCACCAGTGGTGTCCGGTGCACAATTGTTACCATTGTCAAACTATCAGTTATTGTTACAACAACAATATATCAACTTTCTACAGCTTCAACAATCATTACTTCAGGTAACTTCTTTTTCTTGGTATTATCTTTTTCTCGCGTGCAAATTCAATGTTGATTTTACTCCACATGTGGAGAAGCTGTTGGTTCCTTGTGGAAGGGTAAGTAAGTACTGGTTAGGATACGGGCCAGGAAAAACAGGTTAGGTAAATTGGCAGCTGTATAGATGCTGAAAACTTGTCAAGAATCAGTGTTTAACCTGAATAAACATACACACATCACATACAAGTTCTGCAGTTATGTCTCCAACATATGGTGGTAGAACTATATTGTTTTTGTGCTGGATGTGATTGTCTTGATGGATGTTACAAAATTTGTCTGCGCTTGTTCCTCTCAACCATTGGTCAGATTTCAATAAAACGTAATATGAATTGTTGGTACCAAGCCTAGTAAGGTGTGCATATTTTCAGGCCAGATAGTTTTTGGTACGGCCCTTTATGGGATACATCCTTGTTTGTGTTTAATAACCTTTTATTACTTACTATTTTCAGCAACAACCTCAGTTAGTCAGTGTCCTTGACCTTTCCAAAGAAACTGATGGTCAGGTCAAACCTGCCGTTACTATGGAGATAAAGAAAGAAGTGGAACCAACTGTCACCGTGACGACGGTCAGTGATACTGGGGATAGTTACTCTCCAGGTTCAGGAGTTCCTATTGTGATAGAAGAGGGACTAAGTGAACTGGACGCAGCAAAAAAAGCCGAAATGGAAAATGGTAAAAACTATCCTTAACATACTAACAATATTATTTATGATTTTCGTATAATACTCTAAAATCATTATTTTTTTAGGGAGTTAAATTTTTTGCTGTGAAATATCGACCACGAAATCTTATCCCCATGATTAATTGACCTCCACAATACAGAACCTAGATTTACGACCCCACGAAGATGCATTTTCATCAAAATCCTCAAAATTTAATACCCACGAAAATATGTGATTTTACAGTAGTACAGGTATATGATTGAGTGTGTTAGATCACAGTAACTTGCATAATTTAAAAAAAAAAATTGGGATTTTTTTTTTTTTTTCTGTAGATCTATTAGAATATATTTATTGATACTGGCTCTACAGTAGGCCAAGTGAAAAAAAAAGTTTTTAAGTTATGCAAGTTCCTGTGGTTAGATAAACTCTATATTATGTTTGGCTGTATTTATTTGTTGTACAATTTTGTATGAAATGCTATTATATAGCTTTGCCCAAAGCTGCTTGAAGGTGTTTAAATTATAAAAAACATCAGTTTTAAAATCCAGGTATAAAATTCAGTTATAACATAATTATACATTGTCATGTACATGACCTCTGTGAAAAATGGTTGGTCGCAGAAAATTACGTATCCAGCTCTCTACCTGTTATATTGATGTCTGCGCTATACTAATTAGCCTAATAACATATCTACAGTGTACATGTATAGTGTAATTATTTTTCAGCCCGGAATATTAATCAGTATGGACGTGAGTTCACTAATGGTCGACCCTTACCAGATCATCTTAGGGTTCAAATCCTACAGTTAGCGCTACAAGGTATCCGACCCTGTGAGATTAGTCGCCAACTTCAGGTGTCTCACGGCTGCGTCAGCAAGATTTTAAACAGGTATGTTTCTCCAATTATCTTTAATAAACAGGGGTCCTACAGTTCCGGAATAGTCTGGAAATCCAGATTTGCTACACTATAAATAATAAACTTTCTGTAGGAAATAAAAGTTAAAAGTTATTTGATGAAAAAATCAAAGAATTGACAAAGTTAAGGTGACTTGAAGTTTCACGAGGTGAATTTTAACCAGAGCTCAATGTTTAAAACAAAGTTTTGGTGTAGGGTTGCATTCTAATGGCACCTGAAACAGAATTGCTTCTTATTTTCAGGATTGGGCATTATGTCTCAGTAGGACCCCCTGAATAAGTAATAAAGTATGATGTTTGTCACTGATATACTCTCTTTATGTCTCTCACATATAGTAAGGGAGCCATACTGTTTTTGTGCAGGATGTCTGGATGGATAGATGTCTGTCTGTCCAGATGTCTGCACTTGGTTTAAACTGTATTTATTTCAATATTCGTACATATACAATAATACAAAGTAACATGTAATAAGTAATGGATCGGAGAACAAGTTTTTGAAAACTTATATTAATTCCTCTCCAAGGTTTTTGTTAATACGAGAGGAAAGATCAAGTGATGACGGGTTTGAAGGTATAGTTCAGTTTGCCTTTGGATATCACACACCACACAGCCTCATGGTCGGCGCTCTCGCTTTAGATAGAAGTACATAATAAATCATGTCTGCACTTGTTCTCCTTGTACAGATTTCAATGACATTTCACATGAATAGTTGGTACCAAGCCTAGTTGTGCATTTTGTCAGGATTGTTTTGTCTGATGATCATTGACCTGTTTTGTCTGATGATCATTGACAGAGTTATAATGGCCCTTTAATGATAAAAAATAAGTTTGTCTGTGATGGTTCTCCTTATTCTCCTTAATCATTGGTCAGATTTCAATGAACTTGATATCAAGCCTAGTTGTGTATAGTGTCAGGAATTTAAGGTCGCATTATTATTGCTGGAGTTATGGCCCTTAGTGGAGATATTCATTTTTGTGCCAGTTGCTTTATTTGTTGCCTCGGTGCATAAAGGGAAAGATGAAACTAAATATATCATCAAGGCTTCATGTCACTAAATGTTTCTAATTTAGATAATTACATGTGGTTGGGGCATATAATTCTCACAATGCATGAAATATTAAATGAGCAATTTAGTATGTCGCCCTTCTCCGCATTGTGCATGCTGGTTCAGCTGCTTCAAGGCAAAATGCCTATATATTTGTCATACAGATTAATAGTCGTATGTCATGGATGGTAAATACGTTGGTTTGAATATCACTGTTCACTCGACTAGCATAACACATCCCATGCATACTGATGAATAGTTATATTCAGTCGCGTCTGAATCGTTTCTCAACAGATAGATACAGAATGCCAATATAACTGAAGCGTGAAGTTGATTTAATCGCTAGCTGCATGCTTAATAAAGCCTATTTACATATAATGATTATTTAGTATGTATACTATAATATTTAAGTGTATCACAACACAATGGGGATTCTCGAAGATAAAGGTTATAATATTAAATATGAATGTTTGTGTAATGGTCCATGGAACCATCATTCAATTTCAAACTGAAGAAACTCAATCCTCCGCCCATAATAATCGGTCGTGTGTAACATTTTTGAATTTCACCAGTTAATTTTCCCTGACATGGTGAAGTCACATTTTATTTATGTTTTCAAAATATGTACTTTTACTGCATTGAGTAAAATATGTATAGTACATACTCCATACTATCATAGTAAAATGTTAGACTTCAATCCTGTGTTAGTGGTCACATAGAATAAGCAACCACCTCCTTCACAAGTTTATTATTACATAAATAGAGGTCATCGGCCCAAAATACAAATAATTATATACATGTTAACAAAATAATTTCACAAAATAGTGAGTTGTGTCCATTGCAAATTTTTCAGAATAAGTCAAGGATACTAAACAACAGTAACAATAGTGTATATACATGTATATAAGGATATCATGAAATAGTCAAACCAACTTGACACGTACAGTATCACACTGTACTAGCTGTGTCAGGGGCTGGACAATCAGAAATTAAAAATCATCCTCTAGGGAACAGCAAGCCTGTCTATCATCTCCCTTTTACAGACATTAGGACTAAGATTATCTCCCTTTACTGCACTAAGAAAGAATGAACTTGCTTGCAGAAAATGAAGGTTATTTGATGAAAATTGCACTTACTGACAAAGATATGATAACTTGAAGAATTTTTACTATACAAAATGTGTGAAACAGAATATTGGTGCAGATATATGTGCTAACTACACCCTTAATAGATAATGAAAAATCTGACAAGGAAGACAGCACTTAACTTAAACAGCAGAGCAAAAAACAAAAAAAACAATATATTGCGAATCATGTGAAAAAAGGACGAGTTATTGACTTATTGTCATCACTTTATCTGTGTGGGAGTCGTCTAGTTTAGTTTTATGCTTAGGTCAACTTTTCTCATAAACTATATCGGAGCTATATTAATGCTTTGAAACTTGCAAAACTTGTTCACCATCAATACCTGACTCTGTAAAGGAAGACACTATAATTGTTTACAGCAACGTTATGAATTCTATCACAAAACACAATATTTCATAATAATTAATATTTAATGAATCGTTAAAACTAGATAAGATCATATGTTCATGGTGTCTTGAACATTGGCTGTTTGAACAGTGATAAATACTTTATCAGTTGTCGATCTACGTTACTGTTACACTATAAATATTATTCTTGTTTGAAAATTATCAGCGTGAAAAATATATAGCTATCTCTCGGCAGTTAATGTTTTCAACGGTTAAAGTCACGCGTTTGACATTACCAATGACCTGTGTTTTAATTTGCTTCGGTTAACATCGCAATTATATATATATACACATACATTCAAGCTGTGATATTTTGCCTTTAGCTATTTTGTTACGCCTGGTTGACTCTTTTAATTACCTACTTCATGATCATTATGTATCTTACTGTTTGTAACTGTACATATAAATACATGTTTGTACAAATAAGTGTTTAACAGCGAAATATCAAATTCATTTATATACACTCAAAGAAGGTGTAAGTAAAAAATAAATAATGTACAGACACCCATGTATATAAAAGTCAATCTTAAGCCATTCTAATCCTATACTGGTCTGAAAATGAAATGTTTTGACCCCCCCCCCCCCCCCCCTATGTCTGAAGTTTTGAGTCAAACTAACTGGTTCTCACATGTCCATTTATTAGTGCTTAGTCTCCTTAATTAGCACTTTCGTAGAGGGCTTGTCTGACACCCCAGCAGATTTGGCTTCGGTTCCCATGTTGAGTAATTTGATGTCAGACATTTTGAGTCAAACATGTGCTTTGATCAGTGTTGAGTCCTCTTGGTTACCACTGTTGGTAGAGGGCTTAAGTCCCCCACCCTGTTAGATCTGGCTTTGATTCCCATGTTGAGTAGGTTGATGATGTACTGTCATGCCTAACACATGTGGAGAAGTGCATGCAGGTCAGTTGCATGCAGGAGAGCAAGTTTTGTAAAATTTAGTAATAAGTTACAGAAAACTGGTGACAAGTTCGAAGTTTGCACCTTTAGTGGCCCCCGGGCCTGAACCTATTCTGTACCGTGCCATCGCATTGCTATATATGACAACTGTCAACTCACTGCCATAGAATGGCTGAAAACAATTAGGTTAAGGAAAACGTGTACAAAAGTAAATGGAAAAACATTGTAGGACATACTCCCTTTTTCATGGCTCTTTAAACATTGTGACCATTAGCACAATATGAATCGTTCCGTGTGCACTTGGTATATCCGAGCTGGTGGGATATATCAACAACTGACAACAACCAAATAAATATCAACAGTATTAGTTCTATATCGATTTTTTTTCTCCAACATTAAAAGTTTTAGTTTCTATTTTGGGGGGCGGTATAGTTTCTTCTACTCTAAGCATGGTTATAGTTTCGTTTTCCGTAAGTTTTAGTTTTAAACCCTTAACAGTCAGTTTCGTGTTAAATTGTATTACTAAGTATGTCATTATTATGTTTTTGAGACCAGTTTATAAATATCCAGTAGGCATACAAATACTTGTTTGTTTTTCCATTTTGTTAAAGCTTTAACTTCCACAAATATTGTTCAACAAAAATATCATACTTCCTAGGTGTTTCCTGCATTTCGTTGCACATTATCTTACTGTGAATCTTCAGTCGTTCTTTAGGTCTTAACTTATTCTGTTAAGTATAATTTAAATTTGAAATCAATGCCTAAGCTTATTTGTGTACCGTCACGGATTGATAGATATCAATAGCGGTTGTATAAAACATTTTGTTGATTGTATGTTGGATGAAAAACGACTTCTTTAAGTCAAAGATTTAAGTTGAACGATAATCAACCTCAATGTTAGAAAAACGAGGTAATTTTATTATATATAGATTTTCATTCAATTTCTTTTTCGTTTTTAAAAGGATATTGTCATCCTAAAGGCATTTCATTGATTCGAGCAGCTTTGTATTCGGAATCATTGTATCCGTGTACATACTTATTGAATCGTAACAGGAAATCTCGCAAGTGGAAAATTGTAAACGTTTAAAGCAGTAAACCGTTCGGGGACAGACGTAATTTAATCTCGTATGTGCAAAATCTTAAAAACTCATTTGTTTAAATGCGGAACTTAAAATAGTTGAAGTCTTGTGCTACGCTCCGATAGAGATCTACCTGAAATAACATGGATTAGCTCTCAAATATCCTAGCGACAGAGGTACACTTGAATGGACTCTCTGTATTATGGAATTAATTGGCAGTCATGGTAGATGAATGCCCTGGCGAGAGATCAAGTTTCACTGTTTATGTATTGTATGCCAGTGGATATTTGGCATTTAACGCATGACTTGTGTTTGTGAGACATGATTAATTATACTGATATGTTTGTTCTCATTAAGTTTTGTGGCTTTACTGAGCATGAACACTTTATCGGCTTTTCAGTGACCTTAGTACGGAGGAAATTAATGTTTTGCTCGCTGATGAATACCAAAACACTTGATTATATAGTACTGAAACACAGTTGGAACAATGTTCTTTTTAATTTTGACCAAGTTAAATGCACTTGTTTATACCATGAACACTTTTGGTTGTTGAATGTAATTACTACTGAGAAGATATCAGCTTTTACCAGTGTTTGGTTTCATTTGATGTTTGAGATAATAAATTAAGTCTGTCGTATTCATGTTGATGTTTGAATGATTCATACGTATGTAATGTTTGATAGTACACAATTATTGGCAAACAAACTGTTGCAATGATGCTATAGTTTGCTACTGTGTATGTTGATTGTGTTGTGTACAATAATAGATAACTGCATGGCCTATATTTCCCAGCTAAATTCTGGTCACAATTTCGGACCATTCCAAAAGCAGAATTCAGAATTATGCAAATTTCCTAATTTTTGCAACTTCCATCTAAAAATTTTGAATACTGGGTATAAAATTGATTGTCATTTTAAAAAGAATCTTATTTTGAAGCATATTAATTGTAGCATATTACTTTTGTATATTTAGCAAAATACATTGTATACCTGAGTACCAAACCATCCCCCACCCACCTAATTTTGTCTGGGTAGGTTTGTGTTAAAGAGTAAACATCACTGATGACTTTACCATGGAAACACGCAATTGTGTGTAGTTCAGTAAGATTTAGTGAATTTTTATGTTCAGAACACGCATATCAAAATTTGGTCATGTGACAGTAAGTGTGCCGCTCCTATAGCTCCATTTCCAGGTTGAGGTTAAAAACCATGATGTTTCAGCCACAAATATTTTTTTATTGAAATTTTTACCTTAAATTCTATGAACCATGATCAATTATTTTCCTATTTTGTATGTCATGCTTCATAAATCAATGTACTTTCAGGTATCGTAAAACTGGTAGTATCAATCCTGGACAGATAGGAGGCAGTAAACCCAAGGTCACGACCTCTGATGTCGTTGCTAAGGTGCGATTTTACAAAGCGCAGAATCCTCAGATGTTCGCATGGGAAATAAGACAGAAGTAAGTCTTGCTTTTTAAAGTTAAGTTTTTATGCCCCCCTATCGATAGATGGGGAGGCATATAGTGATTCACCTGTCCGTCCGTTCGTCCGTCCGTTCGTCCGTCCGTTCGTCCGTCCGTCCTGGTTAACCCAAATTGACCGTTTCTTCTAGCATTAACATGGCTTGCTACAAAGCTTTCATACTTGCATGGATGTTGTGTATGAACACTCTCCACACGCCAGTATCACCTAACCCCATTTTGACCTTCACCTTGACCTAATTTTGGACTTAGACTTATTTATGGACAAGGCTTCCACAGGGGGCATAAGCGTTTATTGAACGCAGTCTTGTTTTTATTATACAGTCCAGCATTCCCACGGGCCCTGGAAAACCAGAAAAGTCCTGGAATTTTATAATTATAGTTCCTGGCCTTGTAAAGAACTGGAATCGTCAAAAGAAACGTTTAAAACCTGGAAAGGTCCAGGAATTATTTGACTTTCACTTGCAATATGGAATATATCCACACTGCTTGCTAGACAATCCAGACATTTTGAGTTTGGTCACCAATGCAAATTTTAGGTATACTTTAAAAGAAAAAGCATTCTTTAAACTTTAGTTGGCATCTGTGAGTTAAGTTTGTTGAAGTCCTTAAGTCAGTGAAAAGGGTCCTGGAAAATCATGAAAAGGTTCCTAGAAGGTCCAGGTGTAACCATATTTCATTGAGAAGCATGGGATGCCCGACACTCAAACCTGTTGAAATTAAGACCAGTCGTGGGAACAGAAACAAGTGGTCTTTGTTAATAGACAGTTTCTTATAACAGGTTTAATATCATTGCAAATGGCAGATTTCTGCAAACAGGTTTTGTAATTAGTTGTCTTAAACTCTTTAAATACTTTTGTCATATGCACTGAACCTAACATATAAACTGACACTTTATAAAATGCGATTTCTTATATTCTTAAATGATGTCCCTAATTTTACATCAGGACCATCAGTTTGCCATCTCGTCCGACAGAATGGTCAGCTCTTGGCGTTTTAAGATAAAACTAGTGCTTTATTAATGTGATCATTTATACACAAAGTGATATCTATAATAGTATTGCCAAGAAAGTTTTTTATATGCAATAGAAAGCCACGGTAACATGAAGTCGTTTTCATTCATTGTCACTGCCTTATTTTGATATATTTTTGTTAGTTTACATTGAATTTACAAGTTCAGTTTTTGTAGAATAAGGTTTAGTCACTTTATAGTAATGTTGCGAAATTGTTTATTAAATATCAAATAGCCATATAAAGTTTTATGCTTCATGAACTGCTGTTGTACTCTATTAAATATACCGGTAAGTTAAAAACCTGTACCGGTAAGTTAAAAACCTGAACAAGGATGTAAATTTATTGCAAAACTATTTCAAATACATTCATAAAAAACTTCGGTTACTATAAAATTACCCGAGCATACAAAATAATTTATGTTAAAGTTTGGAAAATCTATTTTGGTGCCCTTTGAGATAATTTCTATGTCAAAGAAAGCATAATTTTCCAACTATTTTATTGTGCTATGTACAAAACTTAATGAACTTAATGAATTATTTTGTTGTTAAATGGCATACTTTAGACTGTTTGGACCACATCAACATGCCAGGCACCTCTGGTCAGGGTTAGTAAACTAGGTTAACAGGGGGTCCTCTACTTTCTGAATCAGAAGGGTCATTTTGATACTTTTTGACTTACCTAAGTTTACCATTTATTAGGCAAAATACCCACAGTTTTAAGAAAAAATGACCCTTCAGACCTAAATCTTGAGGTCAAATGAAGCTTTTTTCAAAATTTCTAGGTTCAAACCCCTACCCCCGTGTCAAATGGAACCCCTGGACTAATGTTAGTCCCAGTGTATAGGACACTCTGTCATTATAGCAGGTGTAAGAGACCCTTTTAACTATGCCTCCCAAAAATGGTTAAAATTATTTTCACCTGACATTATTGTGATCAATGACATGGTAAATTTTGAGTCAAATAAACATTAAAGGCCAATAACTCAATCTCATTTCATGGTTTACAAGACGTGTTTCATTGTCATAATTCAATGTAAAAGTCCTGGTTATCTGTATTTATGGCTACATTTTAGGATCACCAATCTATTGAACATCATGTTATACAAAGCTATAAAATCGTAAACTTTGGGCACATCGTCATTATTGTCAGTTTAAGCGGGTAACGATAAAATCTTGATCGGTTTGACTATAAACGCTTCAGCATAGCTGCTTGTCAGATATCATTTTTTATAGCACGGTGTTTAGTGAATCGACCAAATAAGGCATGCACCATTAAGTACGTAAATGATACTACTAAGTAACGATGAATTTATTGATTTCAAATTTTATCAACAATCGTGTAACGAGTTCCTTTGTGGTGGTGAAATTTGAATTTTATCAGGATAACTTTGTGCTCAACGGATTAGGAAAGTTATGAGCCTTGCAGTTTAAATATCTCCCAACTTCTTGGGGAGTAATTATGTCTTCCACATATAGCGGGGGGGGGGGAGACATAATTACAGATTTTGTAATGGATGTCTGGGTGGATTGGTTGGATTTCAATGAAACTTTACATGAATACTTGGTATTAAGCCTAGTCATGCATATTGTCAGGATTTTTGGTGGGATGTATATTGCAGAGTTAGGACTCATTGTGGGAAACATACATTGTAGTGTCAAAAATCCTTTCAAGTTTTATTAAGATTTTTTCCCCCATTTTCTTGAAATACTTTCAATGTGATATTGACTGTGCCTTTGGTATGTCCTCACTGTGCATATGAATTGTGCTAATTAATTGCAGAAAAATTGATTTGGTCAAATGACTGCTGTATCATCCCGCAGTTAAACTTGGTTACATAAATTTAAGAGTCTAGACAATGTCTCTGTAGGATGTTTTGTCTGAATGCAGTGCACTAGGGTGTCGGGGATATACAACTTGTGTTGTAACATGTGATAGGGTGTCATGGACAAACAACTCCTGTTTAAACATATTATAGGGTGTCTTTGAGACACAACTCTTGTTGTAATACCGAATAGGATGTCATTGGGACTCGGCTCTTGATATATATTCCTAATATATGATGCAGTTGAGACACAAGTACCATTGTTGCACATCGTACAGGATGTAATTGTCCTGTTGTAAAATAGTTTAACCTAAGAGTGTATTTGACTGAAACAGTTGCTCAAAAACGGACAAAATAATTGAAGTTCCTATAAGTAATGGCCCTATTTGCTGATTGTCGCAATCTAGTATTTATTTTACGTCATACTGTTGTGTTAATTATTAATAATACCATATAATGAAAGACGTGATTAATCCAGCTACATGTATATTAGGACAAGATAGAGATATTGTGTTAAAGTAGTGTCAGAATGTCATAAATGTTGGTGGGTGGTCACACTGCTTGATGTTTGAAAGCAATATACATTTTTGCCAAAATACGAGTTTTCTTAATAAAGGTTAGAGTTAACATACTGCTCATGATTATAGTTTGAAGGGCGATATACAAACTTTGCAAAAACCTGAGTTCTAGTACAGGTTAAGACTTTGTTAAGCATTTTCTTCACTAAAAAGTAGCTGTAGCTGTAGACTAAGGGAGCAAAGCTTAACAACCAAGTGTACTTATTCACGTAAAAGTGTTAAAAAACTTCACCAACTTAGTGTTTGCCCTACTTTATCAACAAAACTGTTTTCAGACACGATAATTTTATGAAAACTTATGTTTGTATTTGCAGATTGTTAGAAGAAGGGATTTGCAACGAAAAGAACATTCCCAGTATTAGCTCCATTAATCGCATTATCCGAGACAAGTCAATCTTGCAGCGACGTAGTCTCGACAGTGCCACCAGTCTGGACAATCTGAACTTGTCAACGTATTCCGTCTCGTCGAGCGATCAAGAAGAGGTATGTATCATAGTTATAGTTACTATATCATAGTGTGAACAAATTAACATGGTCCTCAAACCTTAGTCACTATATCATAGTGCGAACAAATTAACCTGGTCCTCAAACGTTAGTCACTATATCATAGTGTGAACAAATTAACCTGGTCCTCAAACGTTTGTCACTATATCATAGTGTGAACAAATTAACCTGGTCCTCAAACGTTTGTCACTATATCATAGTGTGAACAAATTAACATGGTCCTCAAACGTTTGTCACTATATCATAGTGTGAACAAATTAACCTGGTCCTCAAACGTTAGTCACTATATCATAGTGTGAACAAATTAACCTGGTCCTCAAACGTTTGTCACTATATCATAGTGTGAACAAATTAACCTGGTCCTCAAACGTTTGTCACTATATCATAGTGTGAACAAATTAACCTGGTCCTCAAACGTTAGTCACTATATCATAGTGCAAACAAATTAACCTGGTTCTCAAACCTTAGTCACTATATCATAGTGTGAACAAATTAACTTGGGCCTTGAACCTCAGTCACTATATCATAGTGTGAACAAACTCACTTAGTCCTCAAATCTTCTATTAGCATAATTTAACAGTTCATTTCTTGTCTATGATTTAATTTTGGCCTTTGTTTTCATATGTTGCCTTTGTTTTCCTTAGCGGGGAGTATTATCTATGTATCGATTTAACAGACTTAGAAATTGAAGATCAAATATATAGAGGATATATCACGACTTGTCAATTGATATAAACTTTTATTAAAAAAGTTCCGGAGTGCTTAATAAAAACTAATATTTCCTGAACAAGTTTAATATAAGTTTGTATGAATTGACAGAAACTATTGAGATTCTTTTTGTCATATGAAATTAATATCTTACTGTTGAAAAACAGACTATATTATATAAAGATATATAAAAAAAAACGGGAAATAATCATGTCACCTATAAAGTGACATCATTTGATACTACACTACTGGTTATACTAACCCCGATACAAGGAAAGTCATGTGATAAAGCATTTTCTTTTTAATCTTGTGTATGAACATAATATGGACTGTACCCAGGGGACTGTGACGAGGTGTCTCCCTTGATGTAGTATTACCGAAAGGGAGATAACTTCTGACGGCCTTCTGTACCATTATAGCTGGTACTTGGCACTAATATCTTATATTTTTTATAAAAAAATGAAATTCATTTTCATATTTCAAAGAGGTTACAAAAAATACTAAGTTCTATGTCAAACAATGAAAGCAATTTAAATTTCTTATCAGAGTTTCAATACAATCTTAAATCTACACCTTAATTAAGTTGTTTTCACAGACTCAAAAATCATGAAACTGAAGTATAAAGTGCAGAGTAACAGTTATAAGCCTGGGTCCTGATGAATTTTGCATGCTCTAAAAAAATTAATCAAGGGAAGTAAATCTACCAAAATTGAAACATGATAATAAAGAGTTGCTTCCCTTGGATACAAAGCACAAAAGAGTAAAAGAATGTTTTTTGTTTCATTTTGGCAGATTTTTTCACCACCCAGAGCAAAAGTAATCAAATTAGAGGAGGATAACACTACACAAGATGGAAAAGAAAATACCAGTGATCTTAAAGAGCCACATTCTAATGTCATAGTTATCCAGAATGATTGAATGTTGACCTGTATAGATAAAAAAACTCTTAAGATAGGATGGCGGACAATTAGGAGAGCATATTTGATATGTGACTAAAACAAGCGCCTAGTATCAGTATTTTTTTCAATAGTAGTTACACGTATATTTTCAGAATTTGGACAATATTTATCCTCGACAAAACCAGCTGGACGAAGCCATACAGCGTATGTTAGACAATGAGGCTTGTGGAAAAATTATGCCCTCCCCGCCATCCGCGGTAGTTCTGTCATCTTCGCCTACATCAGTATCCAGTGGGAGTCCAAGAATGATCACTTCTCCGAGGGTTAAATCTCCTCTCTCACAGGCTATGTTGCAAATACATTCGCCGAGTTCGGTTCCCGACATAAGTGCTGGTGAAACAGTTGTACTTCAGATGGAGGAAGGCCGGGCAACGCTCATCGCGCATTCTGATAGCAAATTCAATGCAGAGAAACTCGTAGCTTCAAATACGAATAAATCATCATCCAACAGTGACAGCGATGATGTGTTTGACCACGAAAAGGTGGAGAAAAAGGGAGATGTAAAGGGGGCTTCTCTACAGCACGTTTTATCAAACTTGATCAGTTCCCAAGTTGTGTCGTTAAGCCAGGAAGAAGCATCTAAAAAAGACATCAGTCCTCAAAGTCTGTTAGAAAACAAGAAAAATACTGCAGATAATTGTGAGGCAAAATCTTTGGCTTCGCCCGTGTCTGCAGGACGCAAGAATGGATCCCCTTCTCCGAACAAGGGAGGTAATTTACATGTAGCTAACACGCCAGGAGGAAGGGGAAGCATCTCTCCTGTTGCCACAGGACATAAGAGCGCTAGTCCTGGGAGCAGGAAGTCACAATCGGTGGAAATAACTATACCCAAGCTTACTGCTGTTCAAAGCATAGGAAGCCCAGTCAAGTCCAACTCACCGAGCGCAGCAATTTCTCCGTCCAGCGGAACTCATGAGCGTAAAAAATCAAACAGGAGTACTTCTAAAGTACCACACCCAGCATTTAATATACCTGTTACTTCATTGGACAAAATTGGAACATCTCTATATAATTACAATCTACCCGACAGAGGTCTGGGTTCCATGATGACAGCATCTACATCAATGCCTGGTGGAACTGTGTCCTCTCCTGCTGTTACAGTGCCCAGATTTCCTGCTACAGTTACCACCCAGCTGCCTGGACAAGTTTTAAACTTTGCCGCTCCTCAATGGCCGATCACTGTTGGTCACAACAGCCCAGCGTCTAACGATAGCCGAGGGTCTGGTTCCCCTTTAGATCTCTCCGCTGTTAGGGAACCCTCGCCAAAATTAGCCAAATCAAAGATTGTAAAAGAAGTGCCGATTAAACCTCACTGGGTGTCGGAGAAGCTAGCTTGCATACAGAAACAGCCTGTAGTCAATCAAGTGCTGCCACAAGTACCAGTAGAGAACATAAAAAGTACAGAAAAGCTGGAGTCAAAATCTGATGCTGTTAAGGAATCTTCTCCGCCTACTTCTAGTGCCTCTAAAGTGCCGTACACAAAAGAAATGCTGTATCTGTTTGATAAAGAACTTGAAATCATATCTGTCGGGAAAAATAAGTGGATTATTCGCAATGAGAATGAGCTGGTGAATGTCGTAAAGAGGAATTCTGAGTCAGATCCTGCTACAGGCCTAAATGGTTGTAACAATTGTTCAGATCTGACCACGTGTACGAATGGTGTTAAATGTTCTAGTGTCGTGCAAACACAAAATGGAAACAGTCCAAACGGAACTGAAATAAACAAACGACCTTTTGACCTTGATGAGGTTTCTCCGAGGTCAAAGGTCACTAAGTTAGTGAATGGTGATATTCATACAAAGACTGATAGCGTTCCTGCTATAGGCGTGGTTTTAACTTCTACTGTGCATGTATCAGGTGACGAGACTTCACATAGTGCTGACCCCGTTACTATGGAAACATAAAATCATTTGTTGCCATGTATACCATTGTAACATTGATGTTGATTCATTCATTATTGTATTTTTAAATGACGCCCCCTTTAGATTATTGTTGACGTTATATTTTTCGTTGACCTTTGACCCTTTATTTACAGCATGCTTATTGTACTGGTTAAATATATCCCTCAATGCCAAACATATTTGATTGAATTTACTGGTAAAATATCATGTGGGTTATATTTATTTCTGTTCCTGAAAACATTTTTTTTTCCATTTTGAAAATATTTTTTTTAAGGAAATACTTAGTCATTGGATGAAATATTTTTACTACATTAAGTCACTGAAAATGTTCACTTTATCAAATTTGAAATTTCTTAAAAAATATTGTTGAATATTGTTGTTTTGTGATTTATTTAGTGGTTTTGTGTGTGTTCCTCATGGTGGAACTGATCCTGGAATGATCATAATGATGCCGGGTGTCTTATTGATTACTCTTAATAGAGGGCTTTTGTTGGGTCCTTCTAAATAACTCTCAATAATTTGAATAAAGGGTTGTTTTTGGGTCCTTCTTTACTCATCCTCACAGATCAGTGCTTAGTCACATTTCCAGACTACCACAGGTGAAGAATACTCTGATGAACGAGAATGTTCTTTACTCAACTTGATCACATTTTTATGGAAATGCTATAAATCTCAAAGTTTTATAGGGAGCCAAATAAACATTTGAACTGCCTAGTAAGCATCTCTAGAAGAAATCTTAGCTCAAATGAGAAATTGTCCTCGAATGTCCTTGATTCAATGTCTGGGACAAGTAGTAGTTTGAAAGCCTTTTCAATCTTGCTATTATTTAAACTTCAAAAATTTGGATTACCGGTAAGACATTTTTCAGGACACTATGGACAGGTACTATAATTAAAGCTTCTGAAATTTGGATTGTTATGTGGTATTTTAGAACTTTTGTTTTGTGATATTTTTTTGCCAAGAATAATGTTTTTTGTTACATTTTGAACTGATATCGTAACAGCATTTGTTGACCCCAGATGTAAATACGTGTGTAGACATTTTAATTACTCTCAGCATTAGTATGTTAATTTTGCAGGAAGATTTATCGGTGTTATGTAAATACTTGGCAAAATCTTTTAAAACTAAATGATGTTGTTATGTTCTGTGTTGTTAAGTTTTTTTCTGACTTTTGTTTATCTATGGTAGCATATTTTAATTTTCCTCACTTCTGGTTTTTTTTATATAACCAGTAGTAAAATTTTGTCAGGTTGAAGTTAGACAGTAATTGACTTAAACATTAAATTGTGGATTTTTCAGGCAGTTGGGTAGGCGATATGAACCTGTGTCTATTTGGCATATATTCATAAGTACATGTTGTAGTTTCTAAATTTTTTATTATTGTACATTGGGTACCACTTGGGCAGATTTTTTCGTATTGTTTGTGAATAAATTTATAAAAAATCGGCAATATATGAATTCATAACATGAAGACCTATCCTTGAATATTCGAACGTGAATTCCTAAATCCACAAAATATGTATGTAACCCAATTTGCAAAAAAAAGATGACATGAATGGGCAGTGATTTACAGTATAGTCTATAAAGGTTATAGGAATATTTTAATATAATTTATCAACATTTAGAAGTCATGCATCTAAGATTCTATGAGGTTGCATTCTGGGTTTAGTATTGGAATGCAGGCTTCAATGATCAATCATGAATGTCGCTGTAGAATTATGCCTCCAACATACAGTCAGGGAGACATATTGATTTTGTGCTGGTCGTCTGTCTGTCTGTCTTGACGTCACAAAGTTTGCCTGCGCTACATGTAGTTCTCCTTAATCATTTGTCAGATTTCAATGAAACTTCACATGAATACTTTATACCAAGCTCAATTGTGCATGGTGTCGGGAATTCTAGGTTGTATGATTTTCGTCAGAGTTATGGCCCTTTGTTGGAGACATAGATTTTTGTGTCAAAACCCCATCTAGTTATACTCTTGTTTTTAAATGTCTTATAAATAATCTGTTGTTAAACCCCTTTGTTTACTACTATTATCATCATTGTGTTTGCTGTACTGTGCCATCCGTGTATTTATTTTGTCAGCTAGACTTTGTAGTCATGTTTTTATCATTGTATATGTACTGTTGTTTTATCTTCATCAAACAGTAATACAATTTGGCAGCAAATTTAACATTCATTCATCCATTCATTTCATTCAAAAGAAATTGTGTGTGAAAATTGTTTTAAGCTTATCTGATTTTTTTTAGGAAAAGATGAGGTATTGTTTGGTTTGAATACCGCACTGACAATATGACCCTGTTTTATATGACCTTAAAGCTACTGACAGAACTAAGATCTTAGAAATGTTAAGATTAAACTCTTTGATCGTGTTTAACCCAGCCCTCTGTATTATTTTCAATTACATAATTATATGATGACTATGTTTTATTTCATGCAATAAATAAACTTACATGCATATGGAATTATATAGTTTTACTGTAAACTTTATTCTAGAATTGAACTTACACTTTGAGATCCCTAATGGAGTTTACACTGAGATCTTTTATTAATATTTCTTCGAGATCCTTCCTTCAATGAGATATATGAGAATCTCACTACTTATTCTGACCAATCTCAAAATAGTTGAGACTGATACAGACTTGATGTTTTTCAGACTTGTTCCTGATTTCTGGTTTCTGAATCCTGAATTTTCCTTCTTTGTTTATATTGAAAAGTGGAATTTCAGGCTTTGAAACCTGGATTTTCAGGCTTGGGAATGATTGCTAATTACCAGGTCTGCTGATAGTCTTGATAATAGTCTTTATAGTTATTATTCATATTCAGTGGTAATTTGAATTGTGCTTTGATATCCTGTTTACGGTATATATAATATGAGTACTTGAGTTGTGTTATACTACTGCAGTTCTCTATGAACAATTCTACATGGAGTACATAAAGAATCGTACATGTTACATTTTCACCCATATGGTTACTAAGGTAAAGGCTTTGTTTATAATAGTGTCACTCCTGTTAAACGGGTCAGCCAATTTGACTTATGAGACACCTATCTCTCATGGGCACAGTACCTCCCGAATCACTTCTCGTTACATGTTAAGCCCATCATTTTTGGTCAGAATTTTGCTTTCTTGGAGGGCCACACAGAACAACGAGTTCGATAAAATCATGAGCTGTACAATGAGAGTAGCCTCTTTACCCTTCTAGGTGAGACACACATACAACTGATGTTACGCATTGCAGGTGTGTTACTTAATAGAACATAGACATTAAACAAGCAAAGAAAAAATGGGTCACAATGCTTACGTCTGTTTGCCTAGGTGCTTATTGGTTTTTGTCAAGTCTTGAGACTAAATTGTTGGAAAATTCTGTACTTCTAAGCAAGATGCATGTCATATAATATTACCTGGTATTATGTAACTGGCGTTAATATATTATCGCAGTTATTGATTGCAAATATGTACTAAGAATGTGACTTCTTGCACGTTTGCACTCCAGAATGTGGCTTCTTGCATATATGCACTACAGACTAGCTTCTTGCAAGTATGCACTACAGACTAGCTTCTTGCATATATTCCAGAATTTAGGAATAAGCATAGTTTTTATGAGTAAGTTTTTATACGCCCATTGATCGTGTTTAACCCAGCCCTTGGTATTATTCTCAATTACATAATTATCTGATGACTATGTTTTGTTTCATGCAATAAATAAACTTACATGCATATGGAATTATATAGTTTTACTGTAAACTTTATTCTAGAATTGAACTTACACTTTGAAATCCCTAATGGATTTTACACAGATCTTTTATCAATATTTCTTCGAGATCCTTCCTTCAATGAGATATATGAGAATCTCACTATTAATTCTGACCAATCTCAAAATTGTTGAGACTGATACAGACTTGGTGTTTTGAGACTTGTTCCTGATTTCAGGTTTCTTAATCCTGAATTTTCCTTCTTTGTTTATATTGAAAAGTGGAAGTTCAGGCTTTGAAATCTGGATTTTCAGGCTTGGGAATGATTGCTAATTACCAGGTCTGCTGATAGTCTTGATAAAAGTCTTTATAGTTATTATTCATATTCAGTGGTAATTTGAATTGTGCTTTGGTATCCTGTTTACGGTATATATAATATGAGTACTTGATGAGTAATGTTATACTACGGCAGTTTTCTATGAAAAATTCTATACGGAGTACATAAAGAATCGTACATGTTACAATTTCGCCATATGGTTAAAAAGGTAAAGGCTTTGTTTATAATAGTGTCACTCCTATTAAAAGGGCCAGCCAATTTGACTTATGAGACACCTAACTCTCATGCGCACAGTACCTTCCGAATCACTTCTCGTTACATGTTAAGCCGATCATTTTTGGTCAGCATTTTGCTTTCTTAGAGGGCCACACAAAACAAAGAGTTTGATAAAATCATGAGCTGTACAATGAGAGTAGCTTCTTTACCCTTCTAGGTGAGACACACATACAACTGATGTTACGCATTGCAGGTGTGTTACTTAATAGAACATAGACATTGTACAAGCAAAGAAAAAATGGGTCACAATGCTTACGTCTGTTTGCCTAGGTGCTTATTGGTTTTTGTCAAGTCTTGAGACTAAATTGTCGGAAAATTCTGTACTTCTAAGCAAGATGCATGTCATATTATATTACCCGGTATTATGTAACTGGCGTTAATATATAATCACAGTTATTGATTGCAAATATGTACTAAGAATGTGACTTCTTGCATGTTTGCACTCCAGAATGTGGCTTCTTGCATGTATGCACTACAGACTAACTTCTTGCATGTATTCCATTTGACGCAGTAGCATGAGCTCCTTTATTGTTTGAATATCAGCTTGTTTGATTGGCTGCAACTCTTGAATCATAGAAATTGAGATTGGATTCAGTTTGTTAAATTTTTAACCCTCTCAGGGTTTTATTTGACCACTGAAATCTGACCCAAAAATCCACATTTTGATCCTCAGGATTCTAAAGGGTAACCTTTCCTTTAAATTTAATGTATTTCGGCTATAAAAGGGCTGCATCAAATTAAAGAATTTCCATTGAATAGAATTTGTAGAATAAGTTGTCTTGACACAATTATTTTAGAATGTTTTCTATTTTGTGTGATAATTTTAAAATCGTTTAAGAATATGTATACTTTTTTAGCCTTTATACTTTTATTTGTTAATCTAAATAACCTGTTGCAGCCATACTAATACAAAAATGAACATTCTGACGTAAAAGTGCAGTCTTGAGAATACAATAATATTTTAATTAGAGACCACCTTAATTATAAGACTACCTCAAAATTAAAACACTCAAGTCCATTTCCATTATTTTTTCTCTCATTCAGCCTTTATAATAAGACCACCTCAATAATTAGACCAGTTATCAAAGGTCACCTAAGGACGGTCTTATTATTGAGGTTCACCCACAGGCCAATTTTTCGGTCATTACTATACGAAAAATGGTGGATGTCAAAACTCTGTATTTTGTGATATAATTTCTTAGGCCTGTGGTTTAACTGAAGTTTTTCACCTGTCACCTATAGTTTGTACTGTGTACACAAGAATGGGTGACAAACTGAGTATAGGTACGGGCTCCTGTGGGTTCTTTTGTTTGCTTATGTATCTTATCTGTATATACTGCCGCAGCCCTCTTTTGAGAATACTTATTTAACTAAAAACACATGTAACTTAAAAATTATCAAATGATTTACAAATGTACATGTTGAATCTATAATTCTTTTAATTCAACATAGATCTATACTTAATCTTTTAAAAATATACATGTTATTTTCATTTGCTATAAATTTGTGTGTTATGTCCAGGATTGATTCAATTCTGGATAATATTAAACTATATGTTTCTTGTACCTGTACACATCTGGTGGTAAATGTCTGATTTTGTGAATGGTTACTTTGACAATCAATAAATGAATGGAAACTTGTATTTATTGTGTTTATTGTATCAATACATTCACGAGGGTGGGTGGGGGGAGGAACCAACCTAAGCATCCAAATGAATGGACATACTTGATTTTAGGAAGTGGAGATGCTGGATGATTGATTCACCCATAAACCCTTTACTCCATAAACCATGGAACATAATTAGCAATTGGCATGTGAGTCAAATATTGGTTTGGAACTCTGAAGGTGTATTGAAGTGTGTAAGAAATACAGCAGCAGGAAAAATGTTTCAGAATAAGTCTGTCCAAGCATTTTGGGACCAAACATTACTATAGTATGCAAGTGCTACACCAAATAATTTGCACCTGTAGTGGGATTTGAACCCATACTGTATAGCTGTTGTAATATAAATAGTTGACACCTATAGTGGGATTTGAACCCATACTGTACAGCTGTTGTAATATAAATAGTTGACACCTATAGTGGGATTTGAACCCATACTGTACAAGTGTTGTAATATAAAAAGTTGACACCTATAGTGGGATTTGAACCCTGACTGTACAGCTGTTGTAATATAAATAGTTGACACCTATAGTAGGATTTGAACCCTGACTGTACATCTGTTGTAATATAAATAGTTGACACCTATAGTGGGATTTGAACCCATACTGTACAGCTGTTGTAATATAAATAGTTGACACCTATAGTTGGATTTGAACCCTGACTGTACAGCTGTTGTAATATAAATAGTTGACACCTATAGTAGGATTTGAACCCTGACTGTACAGCTGTTGTAATATAAATAGTTGACACCTATAGTGGGATTTGAACCCATACTGTACAGCTGTTGTAATATAAATAGTTGACACCTATAGTTGGATTTGAACCCTGACTGTACAGCTATTGTAATATAAATAGTTGACACATATAGTGGGAGTTGAACCCTGACTGTACAGCTGTTGTAATATAAATAGTTGACACCTATAGTGGGATTTGAACCCTGACTGTACAGCTGTTGTAATATAAATAGTTGACACCTATAGTGGGATTTGAACCCATACTGTACAGTTGTTGTAATATAAATAGTTGACACCTATAGTGGGATTTGAACCCTGACTGTACAGCTGTTGTAATATAAATAGTTGACACATATAGTGGGATTTGAACCCTGACTGTACAGCTGTTGTAATATAAATAGTTGACACCTATAGTGGGATTTGAACCCTGACTGTACAGCTGTTGTAATATAAATAGTTGACACCTATAGTGGGATTTGAACCCTGACTGTACAGCTGTTGTAATATAAATAGTTGACACCTATAGTGGGATTTGAACCCATACTGTACAGCTGTTGTAATATAAATAGTTAACACCTATAGTTGGATTTGAACCCTGACAGTACAGCTGTTGTAATATAAATAGTTGACACCTATAGTAGGATTTGAACCCTGACTGTACAGCTGTTGTAATATAAATAGTTGACACCTATAGTGGGATTTGAACCCATACTGTACAGCTGTTGTAATATAAATAGTTGACACCTATAGTTGGATTTGAACCCTGACTGTACAGCTGTTGTAATATAAATAGTTGACACATATAGTGGGAGTTGAACCCTGACTGTACAGCTGTTGTAATATAAATAGTTGACACCTATAGTGGGATTTGAACCCTGACTGTACAGCTGTTGTAATATAAATAGTTGACACCTATAGTGGGATTTGAACCCATACTGTACAGCTGTTGTAATATAAATAGTTGACACCTACAGTGGGATTTGAACCCTGACTGTACAGCTGTTGTAATATAAATAGTTGACACATATAGTGGGATTTGAACCCAGACTGTACAGCTGTTGTAATATAAATAGTTGACACCTATAGTGGGATTTGAACCCTGACTGTACAGCTGTTGTAATATAAATAGTTGACACCTATAGTTGGATTTGAACCCTGACTGTACAGCTGTTGTAATATAAATAGTTGACACATATAGTGGGATTTGAACCCTGACTGTACAGCTGTTGTAATATAAATAGTTGACACATATAGTGGGATTTGAACCCTGACTGCACAGCTGTTGTTATATAAATAGTTGACACCTATAGTGGGATTTGAACCCTGACTGTACAGCTGTTGTTATATAAATAGTTGACACCTATAGTGGGATTTGAACCCTGACTGTACTACACCGTTACCTTGTATTGCAAAGCATTGAAGTGACGTGACCTGTACTCACTTCAGTAGGTTTAAACATCAGACGGTGGGTAATTTACCTGAAAAGTACAGTAACTACTGTGAGGATTTTGACTGCTGTGACACATACAGTACACAGGTGCCGACACATGTACAATATATGTACATACTGGCGGCTTTTAATAAGGACAATAATTCGTAAAAAAAATGTATGACATCAAAGTTCATTCTGTTCTTTTGTGATGTGAAATAATTGTGAATAAATGCCTTTGTTTCCTTTCATCACTGATTGTGATTTCTCATAAACTCATTGATTACGTCATGTACATACATCAAGTGTTAGTTTATACTGATTTATTTAAGGTCGATTGTGATACAAGTTTTTCCAACTGATATTAATCACTATCGACACCTCATTCCTGATGTAATCCATCGTCAGGAGGGTATGAGAGAATAGAAGCCAGTTTCCCTTTTATGCTGAGCGTCTAGCAAGGGAATTTCTGGTACCATTTTTATTTCGTCTTTGGTATGACGCGGCCAGGGATCGAACCCGAGACCTCCTGCACTCGAAGTGAACGCTCAACCACTAGCTATCGAGGAGGCGGTCATCATGCGTTGCTACTTCGATATTAATTGCAGTGACAAGGGAGATCACTGCATTGGATTTTGGATTTATCAAATTGTGTTATGCTTTCCCCGTGTTCTAGTCTGCTTCTCGACGCACTTGGTTCCGGAAGTGTAAGGGGCAGATAAGCTAGGCATCCTCAGTTCATACCACTGCAGATTGCCTCCCTTTAACCTCTGAATGGCTTACATTATTTTGTTAAATCTTTAAACTAAGGGAGGTAATAGTAAATGCTAACAAGAGAGACAATCATATGTGACAGTTTGTCTTTGTGACGTCATTTACACATTCATTAATCAAAGGGAGGTAAGTTGTTTGTATAAAATGGGAGACAATCTACTGTGATCAATACCAGTTTGACATTGTGACGACACAACGTATTTTCCAAACAAAGGGAGGCAAGTTGTAAAAGGTTAAAAAGGGAGACAATCTTCTGTTACCACTACAATTCGATATTGTGACGTCACTACCGAACACATGGTGTTAATACATGCATATATAAATAAAGAGTTGAGGTAATTTTTACTTTTTATTTTGGTTGAAATGATATTTTATTAGATAAACAATAACAATAAAATACAATTAACAATAAATAAAAACATCTCTGTCGTCCAGACGTATTAATAAAAGTTTTGGACCACCGTGTATCAGATCAACAAGATCTTGTCATAACGAGTTACGTTCCCTTATTTAATAAAGACAAACAGAGGGAGATAACTCCTCAAACATGTAAAATGGACTTTAATTAGCGCCAGATCGATCTGCATACTATTTACGCATGTTGACGATTTTCGTTATTTAAACAATATAACCATGTGCATAGTTGTTCATATTGTCAAAGACAATAGTATAATTATAGATCTAGATATATATTGTTTGCTATTTTATGATAGTTTGCACTTGAATTATTGTATGCACTTTATATGTATATAATAAATATAATTGCTCTTGTATTTGAGACAAAATCTTTTCAAACAAGCACGTTTCCATTCAGCTTCATTCAATAATTTGCTGTAAATTTCTGTTCAATGTAGCCAGTCGTTGGTTTTATTTCCTTAAAACTGAAAGGACAAACAAAATATTCGTGTTACATGTTTATATGAAAATGTTGCCAAAGGGACACAATCCAATTACACACCAAGACGAAGGGAGACTAATCTTGTTAAAGAGGAATCTGATAAAAAAACTTAAAAAAAGATATACAACTTTTAGTTAACATGTATTCTTTTTTCAATACATTTGCGAATGTAATTAGTTTTAATTGGTTTATATACCAATTTGCTATTCCTGAACGAAATGCTGTACATTTTTAGTATCATAAGACAGACAGAACTTTCCAGTTACATAATATATTTTATTTAAATAACAGTTTATGTGGGATACTGGAAGCTAGAAAATGCCAAAGATCATATAACTAAAATGCGCATATTAAATAACCTTGAAAATGGCTGAGCTAAATTTTTGTCTACCACACATGTGGCCGTGCAAAAAGATAATAACAAAATCAGACAGGGAAGGCCGAGCACAAAAACATACAAACAACACAGAGCACAATCACACGGCACAATGCCCAACACACAACTGAACTAGAACATTAACTTAACCACTGAAAGTCCAAGTTTCAGATGTCAAGAAGTCGAAAGTGCAAGTCCCAGACTTTGTTAAAAAGCTGAAAGATCAAGTCACAAAGTATGACATACCTTTTATCGATCAGACGTGGTTGGCTGGAGTTATTTATTTCTTGTTGTTGAAATAGTTGCTGTATGGATTGTATGAATCATAGCTGTTATCATAATCCTGAGTATTACTGTATATATCGTCATAAGCTGATGGAACACAGCAGTATTGTGCGATATGTCCCCAGCCCCAGTAATCATCAGTGTCACCATAACAACGCCCACCCTTGATGGCGTAATTTGGACAGTAATATGAACAGGAACAATCGTAGTCGCCGTAAGCTAAACCTGAAATGTATTAAATTAGATGACATAATTATAAATATGACACTAGCCGGTCAAAAACAAATATGTTTTCACCAAAACATGACTGCCTGATTGTATAGCTCGCCGGAGAGACATCCATTAATAAACATGCATAAAAATAAACACTGCGCGGTCGGCTTACATCTTGTTATCGGTGCCGATTTCAAGAGTATATGCAATTAAAAATGAATATCAAAAAAGCAATTAAATTTCATTTTTATGCGTAAACAAAGGCTATGTTATTATATTAGGTCTTAGTGTAATCATCGGCGGACTATACAGTTCGTTACTTGAAATATATAACAAGCGTAGTTAAATTTGAAAAATAAAACAATAAGAAGTTGATAAATATGTAAATTGCTCATGTTGTCCATAATGCTACCTACGACCTAACAAGACCCATTCATATTCAAACCTGCATCTCAAATTGCATTGCATGAACATACTTTCATAACAATCGGAGGAGGTCATGTTGACTAAACTGATGTAGAAATGCTTGTATTTCCCAAATTAAGGAGAGTTTGTTGTTTTCTCAAAATGGTATTTATACACTTGCGACCATCTTCGTCTAAAACTATTCTTGGAAATCATCAATTAATTTCAGATTCAAAATACATGTTACAGCACAAGTTTTGCTAGTCAACGCAAAATTGTCGATCAGTTCGTCAGAAATGGTACTCAATATGCCTTAAAAGGTACATCATTTTCGGTCAATTTTCTTGAAACTTTGGACGAACAAACATTAAATGCACATGACGTAGTCGCAAGATAATTAAAACGATTAGTTGATTTCTACAAAATACGGAGGAAAATAAAATATTTACTGTACTTACGAACTTTCCTGACAGATCCAAGCTGAGCGGATACCATCATACAGGAGCCGAGTACCAGCAATCCAAGACAGACAAGTTTAATTCCGTTCATCTTTGTTGTCTAGTTATTGCAAACCTTGAAACAAATGTTCTAACTCCTTCGATGATAATCACTATGACACAATCACTGATCATCAGTCGTCAGCGTTTTATAGTGATCAGTTTAAGTGTCGTCTGCTCATTACGTCATAATTGAGACAAGCTCATTAGTAGTCATTAGCAACGCTCAAAATTCATACATGTAAATATTTATTGACAACTATATTATTGTTGTTATAATGTTTATTATCGTGTTAAGATCACCAAGAAGTCATGAAATGATGACATTAACAACACCCGTCACCTTGGACAGTGTTCGATTAAATTATGACTTAGACTAATCAGCTTGCACCTCAGAAGTGACGTCTTGCCGAAACATCTGATGATTATTTTGGCGTTAAAAGTGTCCATATTGACAATGATAATTACATCCAAGAATGTAGTCCTACAAGTACAATTCAAAATGGACTGTTTTAACGTGTCGAATCGTGCAACTTACCAAAGTAATTAACAATATCGTGCCAATGTAATACATTTCTGAATAAAGTATTAGGCCTACCCAGTTTAGCAATACCACGTGACTTAGGGCTACAGGTCCAAGATGAAATTTGCTTCACTCCGCAAACCTTCACTCCGAAAACTAAAACAGCCGTCCTGAGTATTTTATTCCTATACTGATTTCTATGAAGGTAAAGTTATTTGCTTTCCTCGAAGTATAAGCTCTTTATCAGCAGCGGTGCCGTTTTGTCCAGCAGCCTGTGAAAATGGTAGGAACTTAATTTATGAAGACAATGGCCATGATGGCGTACATTCAACTTATTTTCTATTGATCTTGGATGGGACTAGCGGGGTGTGGTGCAATAACTTCAGTGTATTATAGTGATGCCATGCATTGTAGCACGTAGCTATTGCACTTATTCCTTTGAAAATGAAGACATACCCAATCAATTACTAGTATCTTTGGATTTGGCCACACCTCTTCAGTTAACATCAATGTACTTCCCCGTAACTATGATACAATTCGAAATTAAACCAACGCTTTTCGTCTATTGACCGCCAGATGGGCCTATCAGTCTTCTTTCTTTGTACCATGATTAGCATCTATTGGCAATCAACAGGGTAGTTTTATCAAAGCACTTACGTTCATATTTAAACGCTTTATTGTTCTTAAACAACAACATATTGTAGACAAGTGTTGTTCATGCAATATTAACTAATATTCTGTCAAGAAACCCTTACAAACCATATTTGTCGTGAATATGTAGGTTTTATAAAGGATTATTAACTTTTAAACGTGTAATTACATGATAAAAGTGCTATATAAATATGGTAAAATAATAATATAATAATAATAATTATTAAAAATTTAAATTTGAAGGCATACAATTTACAATTTCCGTAAGTGCTTTGATAAAACAGTACCCATGTCATATTTGACGACCGTGAAAACACATAAACATAATATTATTAATCATAGAATATCGAGCACTAATTGATCATACAGCTGAAATACAAAGTTATGCGCATTTATTTAATTTGATTCGAGTAATTAGTACAAATCATGACGTAAACTCGGGAAAGATGATATCTTTGACATGTGTAGTTAGATGTTGCGATTTCTATAATTGCATTTGTCATCAATCATGTTGATTTTTTGTGTTACCGTGATGATATTTGTGTCTAGGTTTATGTGAAAAGTACTGAATACATTATTCTCAGTAAACGATCTACTGAACTGTACCACGTTCATTACAGAACAAATATTATTTCAGACAAGATATGGGTGGAATGGTGGCCGAGTGGTTAGCGCTCTCGACTACCAATCCGGTGTCCCTGGTTCGAATCTCAGAAACGCTTTTCAATGTATCCATTCGAACTAGAGATGAACTGGTTGGAAACCCAGAGGTAGTCTCGTATCGGTGCTATACGCCGGAAAAGCCGAAGAACCACACTACAGAAATACACTACAGCAGTGCCATCAGCACACAACTTTCTGTCTCTTCCCTCAAAGCCGACGGTCATTGGCAAATTAGGCAGGAATAAAACAGAACGATCAGCACTAAGAAGGTCTCAGTCACTTTACTGAAATTTATGTTTTTGTTTAACTTAAGGGTACATATAGTACATCATAAAACTATGCTTATCCAAGATAGTCCAAGGTCTTTGACGATGATCATTCCATTTCATCGTCAAAGCCGTTTGTTCTTTGAATCCCAACAGGTGAACGACACAGTTTGAGTCGCGTTCGTTTTATGACAAAACGCACGGTTTCAACAAAATAATCATTGATTCCCTATCAATAAAAGGTGGACATTTCAGTGTAAATAAAAGACCATTTAGTTATGGTATCCAGAACTATATCCAAGATGTCCTTGACATCAACTGCATTGATTCTAAAGTTATTGTGTTTACCCGTCCAGATTACGACTTCCATTCTTTTTGCATTTATTATAGAGGAAACCATTGAGATGATACAAAATGTACACGGACATCATGATTTAGCACAATAGATTAACTTATTTGGTCACACCAACATAGTACTATTAGCTCGAATGTTGCCATTTTACTTTGCAAACTCGAAACAACAAACGGCAAAATTATATAGCGCCAAGATTCTAGCTGAATGATAGAAATAATACCTGGGTCTTAAATCAAACGTCCGTGTATCCGATGTGTAACCGGTTTGAAGTCATCGTGCGGACGCCGGCTGATGAGTGGCAAGACATATTTTACATTGTTTAAAAGAGTTCCTTTTGTAACGTTCTGGTACCGGAAATAGAAGGAAGAATGCAGGCTTTTAAAATACTCCGGGCTGCCGCCCGATCATCGGCCAAGGAATTGATTCTTATAAATGGATGGCGACAAAAAATCCGATCTACAACACATGGTACATTATGCAACTTCAGTATACGATAACAAGACCAATCGCAATCTGTTGGAAAAACAATATTAGTTTTGTATTACAGTGGAACTACACCAGTGTAGGAAATAAGCGAAGCGTATAAGACGAAAAATGCTTTCCTGTGATTGGTTAAGATCTTCTGATTGCACCAATCAGGGGTCGTTATGTTGGTAACCATAGCGCACGAGTTGTCGTGCGCAGCGATTGAAGGTATGCCGTCATTCAGCTTTGGGTATGCTGACAGGGGCACATACACCCACAGAGTAACATTGCGCGTTAACTCCGTTACTTGTAGTATGCCTAGGCTGTGTAGTAAATAGGCACTGGACCTCCGACCAAGCAACACCGCACACACCCCACCATAACATCACAATAGCTAGCTGTGCCCCCCACTCGAAAACTTCTGGATCCTGGCCTGCCGTTTGAGCAGCACCGAGCTCCTTTCTGGACTCTTACTCAGTATAGTTTGTTTCAGGCATTATGTATTTGTTTTCGGTTGTTTTCGGCAAATAGTTGTTTTCGGCATTCAGTAATATCCACATGGAGCATGAATATTGACTGATTTAAATGGAATCTTGCACAATTATAACATAATGTCACATCGGGTCGACGCACTGGTTATGTAAACTGATGCATGTGGCATTAATTGCATGTGGTAGGTCGCTTCTGGGATTACTTGTATCGTCAATAACGGCTCGAAAATGGCTTCGCTGTACTGTCGAGTTTGACTCGAATTTATGCAGTGGTGGCTAAGTCGTTACAATATAAATTATAATAGTAAATTATATAAGGTCAATATGACCTCGTGACACAATGTATAGCTTGCTCTCGAAATAATAAATAAATTTATGCGAGATGAAAACAAAATATGATATATGATGACATATGATATAATTATGATGCTGAACAATGTTTTGTTATTATAAACTAATAAAATATTCGATATGAATGAGTACTTTTCATGCCTTGTTTTGAATCTATCAATCTATACTCTGGACGAAGTAATGCTTGACAAAGTCTGCACTTTTAGCTAACATACCGTGTCCACTAATTGGGAGATTCTGGGCACTAGCCGCTTTGAATCATTCAAACAATGCAATTATTGTCTTAATTTGAGTAGTGATGACGATTTTGACTAGGTGACATGGTTGACGTCTGGTAATCATCTCACATATATCATCATCGGTCTTCAGTAGTTCGGTCAAAGTATTTATACTTTACTTGCATTCACATTTTTCAAAATGAATGATTATCTAAGATTCTTGTAAATTCAACGAAGTTTACTGTCATAATTATCGGTGTGGTCATATTTACATGTAAATGTATTGAGTGTAATAAAGGAATTGTATTGTATTGGTCAGTTATTTTGCAATGCTGAATGCCCGAGGCGCAACCACTTAACACCTTATTAAGATTGTCTGCACAAATTAATTTCTCACAATTACCGCCTTTGTTATAATCGAGCAGAAATGCACACATGCAAAATACTTCATCGGGACTTAGAAATTATTACGTTATAACCGAGTTTTCATTATTTCCGATTTCCTTATAAGCGAGTGGTAGTACATTGAAATAAAGGACGCAGTCGGGGATTTTTTTCTTTCGCTTTACCCGAGATTTCGTTATAAGTGAGTTCCACTGTATACCTAATTGAATAATATCACAACAAATCTGAAGGTTTTGAAGGTGGGTCATTTCTAACTTTTACTCTTTCTTAATGCGTCCAGTTTCACGTGTAGTAACGTACGTTACTTACTTAATTAATCATCTTCGTCCCCGTTGGGAGTAACGTACGGAGAAAGGATGGATGGGAATAACAAGTATGAGTTTTACATTTTATTATGTGGTGCGTAAACCAATCTGATTGGGAAAAACCTTCCGAGTTAACGCACAATTTTTAAAGAAGAAAAACAACACGCTTTTAAACCCCGGGAGACATCGGGAACAGGTTCCTCGTGGTCTAGATGAAGCATCGGGGAGGTCATAAGATAATATTATTTGTGACCTCCGGAGGAATCGCAATTAATCGATGGGTATCGCCGGGGTGCATCGGGAGAAGTCCTGATGTATTCTCGACGTCAGTTCATAGCGTTAGTCCAACTTCCTCGGAGATGTACTCAGGGAAGCGACCCGATGTTTCGGGGAAGCTTCGGTGAGTATTATCTTAGGATACCTTAGGGTCTACTGTGGAAGCAGGTTGTAACACCTCTATATCCACCTCATCTTCTAGTGTATTTGTCTTGTCGTATCTTGCACATGTGAATGTAAGATATACTTTGTGGTTGAATTTCAGTTCTTGGTCTCCAAATGTTTATCTAATCTAATTTCAAATTGTTTTACTTTGTCAGCAGATACAATGTACTACAGTTTTTGGTAGACTATTCATTGCATCTACGATTCTGTTGGTGAAGTAGAAGTTTCTCTCGTTGGTTTTAAATTGTTTCAGATTATGTCTTCTTATATTAGTATGTATGGCTTGTTCTAGAAATCCCTCTGTGACGTTAACGTTAGTATCGTAAATCCCTTTCACTATTTTAACCACTTCTATCTCCCCTCAGTCTTCTATATTTAAAAGTTTGCATCTTCAGTTTATTCAATCTTTCTGTGTATTGAGACATCTTGTGAAATCGCGAGTACTTTCCTGATGTACTCGCGGTGTCATGTCGATAATATCCCGGGGAAGCATCCCCGTAGCACATCAAACCCTTGGGGAATGATCAGTGATGCTCCCGGAATGCACACCACAGGCTACTAATAACATCAGCGACGTGTCAAGAACCTTCGGAGATATTTAAATGTTCAGTGATAATTCGGTGACCCATTCGAGGTCCGAATAATCCTTAATAATTCTTCATAGTCTAGGGTAGCTTCGGAGAAGTCATGAGACATCGGGAGGTATCGGGGGAGGGGACATCGGGATGACTCCCGACGTTATGCGTGGGTCCCACTGCCTCGGGTTTGAACTCCTCACAAACTGTTTAGTTGACTTCAAAGTTTATTCAAACTTTCACAGATGAACAACCCAAAATGTAAGATGGAAGTTTTGCTGCATGAATTTTTACCAGAATTATGGCCTTTTGTTACTTTTACTTTAAATCCCATAATGAAAAATCGTGTGTATTGAACTTGAGTAATATTTCTTCAAACCCTCCGACAGATTAACAACCTCAATGTATAGTTGACTGAAAAGGCTGGAATTTTCGCTGTGTCACTTTTTACCAGAAATATGGACCTTTGATATACATATAGCATATAGTCCAGTCCACAAGGCTAGAGAAATTGACTTATATATAATAATGTTACCCCAAACCGCCATTCCCCTCTCATTCCCCTTTTAAAATAATTTACATGTATATGTGCTATAATGGGGGCACCCGTGTTCCATGGACACATTTCTAGTTTCAAGCTCGCTTCACTCACATGTAACTGTAGCCCCTATCATTGAAGAGTAAAAAAAATTTATTCCTTTTATACTGATTTTATGTTATCTAAGATATTATAAATTTTATAAAAAAAAATTGTTTTGCTCTTTGTTAATGATACAGTTACCTGTGGTTTCACTCGCAATGGAAGAGACAGTTTTGTGATACAAGGCATATGATTGACACGCTGTTCTTATGAAGGCTAAACAGACCATTTTTTCTAGATCGCTTCGCTCACTCAATTTTCACAGGATTTGCGGTCAATATATACCCCCTAACTCCAAATCCTGCAACCCTGGTATCTCATCATTTCATGAAGTTAAACAATAAGATAATCATAGTTAGTGTATAAGTAAATGAACAATTAAATACAAATTAGTAAAATTACATAAAAATACTCTATAACTGAGCATTATTATTATTATTATTATGTACCCTACTACTCCCCCAGTCAATTCAACCATATCATTGTTTATATATTTAAGATGTCATAAATAGTTAAACAATGATAAAATCTGACTTGTCTGGCAAGTAGGGTACGTGCTGACTGCCTATGGCTGTAATTACTGTCTTGAGGGGAGGTAATCCAGACTTATTGGCAAATTTTCAAATGCTTCTAGTCTCCCTTTAATCAATTACGGTTACGTCTTATTTTTACGATAAAGTGATTTGCACGACACCGATCAATTAACAGGAAGTAAACAAAACCACAAAGGTCTTTGTTTTTTAACAAAAAAATATAGGACAAAGCGATCATGGTCGTCAGCAGGTAAGATTTCGACAGTTTCTTATATTTATTCGATATTTTGTTACAGTTGCTGAAATACTTTTGCCTTGTCATTTTGTAATTGCGCATTTATTTCGGGATAAAATTGGCTGAAAATATCACAGATTCTGATCAATGTTGATATTATTATTAACGCATGGGTGAATCTATATTGTCATTGTCAACCATCTGTAGTTGATCTATTATTGTGTATCAAAAACAATCTTAACATGTTTTTATGTTTTCTTTTGTGTGACAAGCTTCGGTTTTGTTGACAGACCTCTTCCTCCATGTGAATTATTATGTTTAACTAAGGAAGACAGGGTGCATCAGATGTGGGGTACAAACCCATGACCCCGATATTACAGTCTATCTATCTTTCTGATAGCCAAACCCCTGTTGGGGACTTAGGCTTGACATGCGTCAAACTGACAAAGAATGTAATTGTTAATAAGGATAAGAAATTAAAAGTATAAAAAGATGTGAGAAAGAATAAAGGATAAAAATAGATTAAAAACGGGGCAGGTATTATTAAGAGAGAGGCATGTTCAATATGGCTTACAGCCATACCATACTCGTGTGTGGGAAGGTCAATGATGTCATACCCCTATCAACTGAGCCAGGCACTTAATAACAGTTAGTCTCCACAGTCATTGCCATTCCTACCCCTATATTTCGTGGGTAGGTCCCCAAACTTAGGTACATGGTGTAAATTAGAAGGAAAAAGTGTGCATCCGACATGGGGCTCAAATCTATCGCCTCCAATAAACTAGTCATTAGCTCTGCCAACTGAGCTGGTCAGGCCTGCCATCATGAGTCAGTCTCCACACTACAACCGTAAGCTATCCAGTATGCCAGTCAAGGGGTGAGTTCGGTTGGAACACTAGGGTAGGGTGAAGGCCAAAATTTGTAGAAACCAAGTGCGTTCAAATGGAACCCAAGGCTACCTTAATCCTGAACTCGCCCAAGATGTACCAAAACCTAGGTGTACCCAAATTATTTTGTTAATGTGTTCCCAAATTTTGGTTGAGGTGTACCCAAGAGAATTTTTATTTAATTGGGCAGATTCTACATAAATAAATTAAAACTTAACATTTTCAATTAGATCTATAATAATTATTAATTTCAGATGTCTTTATTAGTTATAAATTAATATATTTATTTTTACCTTTGGTAAAAATCTACAATTAGAATTATAAGTGGGAAACAAATTTTTGGCTTACCTTCAAATTGATTCTCTAATTCAGTGCAATGAAAGGGTCTACCCTAGCATAATTGATTTGCAAATTGCAAGTTAATTATTGTGTTATTTTTTATTAGAGTAAAGCGTCTGTCCTACTTATAGTTATAATTAAAGTTTTTAAGTTTTGTGTAGGCTGTAGAGTCGTGTTGAAGATTTTTCAATTAAGAATGATGAAATCGCACAATTGCTTCACTTAAACCTTTTGAATCAGACGTAAAATGATTATAATTTAATGCTACACAATCAGAATACATAGACCATGAAATAAAAATAAAGTACATTTAAAAGTTTAAAATGTGCCCCTTGCGAAAAAGAAATCAATTTTGAATTAAAAACCTTTTCCCTTACCTTTTAATTTAATTAGGCTTGTGAAATTATTAAAATTACATTTGTTACATAATCAGTTGTAAATAAATAAACCTGTCAACAAGAAAATATTGAAATCTTTTTCTTGTCACAATTTTTAAATGGATAAGTCAAAGACCTAAGTATACATATATTTAGGTCTTTGGATAAGTTAAAACATTATATAGTGACATAGCTCAATGGGACAAACATAAGGGGTCTATTTGTTTTATTTTCTTTTGATATCAGATTATATTATAAACTATATATTTATCAGAAATTCATTATCATAAATTTAAAGACATATACGAGGGTAGATCCAAAAGTAATGTCACTTTTCCTCTGGTGAGTTTATTTGTTGCCGTGCGTCAAAAAGATTTATATCAAAATGTAATGCAATTCAATTCTGATTAATATCATTTGTGGCATATTGTTTGAGTATTAATATAGCATTATATAGAAATTTAAAATATACCACTGACATCATGTCGCCGCACACAAAAATAACGGTATTTTTCCAGCGTATAATTACAGTTGATGATACATGGATGTATTGCTATGACCCTGAATCAAGACAGGCCTGTAACAATGTGCTTTCCACACCACATAAAGACTCTGGTATTTAAATGTGTTTAAAAAATGGGTGAACAGACATGAGCACTGTATAGAACATCAAAGACGATACTTTGAAAAGGAATGATGTAAATAGCGTCAAATTTTGTTTACGACGTCGTTAACGTCATAAGCTTGCGGGGATGTCCGTTAGTAGGCTTCCTATGTACATGTATATATCAATAAGAAATAATTGCATTATCATGAAATTTGGCCATTATATTGGAAATAGATTAATGTAGCTGCGTGTAAAATTGCGTTGTTTTATTTACATTATGCACAATTTTACAGCACCAGTGACATTTCTATTGGATCTGCCCACGTATATTCCCCAAATATTGATGAAGACTAATGATTCAAAATTAAATTGGTATGACTGATGACCTGACCAGATAAATTATCTTCACCCAGACCCACAATTTATAATAAAAAAACATGGGTGAACATGTTAAGGATTTTAAGACTGTTTTAAAAAAATTGAAAGATTTGCGAAGTATCTAAATTACAACCCTGTCAATATGATACAAACACATATATTTCAAATTGGTAATAATTAAAAACAACACCCAAGCCTGAGACTGGTTAGATATGACACAAATTGGACTTTCTCAGGATTTATACTTAATAAATATGTTATCACATTTCATCTAAGGAATTTCACACCCATGTATGACACTAAGATTTCATATTACACAGAAAAGAATTTTGCAGGAATTCATGACACTCTATATAATGAATGTAGCTTGTACGTGAGTCTATGTCCTAACAATGCCAGTATAAAGCAACATTAATAGCTCCGTCTTATACATCATCTAAATTTGAATCTTTTCTAATTTATTTCAGATTTCACTATGGAGTATAGTTGACAGTATACCCTGTAACAAGCAATGGCTCGATACTTTTCCCAGTCCAGGACTTACATGCCCTTGGATGATTCTGAGGAATTTGATGAGGGCTTGAATCTCAACAGCGTCAGCAATGAAAATGCTGAAGAATTAGATGAGTGCGATGAACAATCAGGAGTTGGATTTAGGAAGTTTGTATACATGGTGAAACGAATGAGAATTCCGAGAATCAACTTCTCTTACTTTGAGTCAAGATGTGGGCAAAAGACGAGAGCTACTGTGTGTGATGTGTCTATTTGCCTGTTTACTTTGATAAGCATATTGTCCATATGTATAGGACTTGGTTACCATGCGATCTTTGTGCTTAAACCAGCACCAGTTATTGACAAATCTTACCAAGCATTTAGAATTCCATATCATGAAGCTTCGTTAAATTACGGAGCATTACAGGCAGCGAGAAAGAACCACACATCATTTTCCAGTCTCCAGCTGAAAGATTTTAATTGGTTTCACAATCGTCACAAGCGGTCAGATACACAAAAATTGTCTGGTGAGTTATCTAATTTGATTAATCATTATCTGAGGTTCAACTAGGGTCTGCATCTCAAGGGTCAATTTCAATATTTAAGCCAGAATTCTGAGGGTCAAAATGTGGCTTTTTAGAAATCACACTATAACAAAGTTTGTGAGGTACAAGTGTCTTTGAATAGAAGAGAGGTTGTCAATTGGTAAGTCTGTTGGTTTCTGATGAAAACTTTAGGTAGGAATGAGATATTGTGATGTAGCTTGTGTGAAGATGCCACTTGGATTGAAACTTGGCCTGGTTGCATCAAGGTGACTGTAACTTAAAGTAGAAAATCAGTTTCCGCTCTCTATAAATTTACTGTATTTGTTGCTGGCATGAAGATTAAACAGCATGTATTCAATTTCAAACGATTCAGAGTGTTTGACTTACATAAATGTTTGGTTTCTATTAGGGATGGCAACGAGTACCCGAGTACTCGAGTACTCGTTCAAAGGTCCGATTATCGAATATCAAAATCAGTATTCAAGTACTCTGAAAAAAGAAATAATAAGTGTTAATCCTGTCCTGTACAGAACGTGTCCAAGTTTTATCTAGTCTACTAAAATTGCAATTAACAGCATGTCATCAATCCTTAATCGTTGCTATGAGGTCGCTAATTGCAAGCGTAATCAATACACAGACCTGTCAATCATCGTCTGTTAATTTGTTTATGACACGTTACTTGGGGTTCCTTTGTTGACATCAATCCGATCAATTGTCATTGATCTTTAATTGGCAGTAATGATTTATTGGTTGTGACAATCGATTAAGAAATTGATAAAAGATTATTTAAATTATAATCGTTCTCACGCGTATATAAATGAACGATAACTCGTCTGTATCACGCTGTGTAAATATTACTATGTCACCGGTTGATAAGGGTATTCCCCCTTAGTTGTTAATTTGTTATTATTCGCTTTTCTAGCAATATTGACTATAGTTTTTATTGTTTCAACATTCTTCTAACGATCTAGATTTGACCAACAACTGAACATAACGGACAGGCATACACGTTGTTGTATTACATGTTGAACATGCACATTTGCAGTACAACATTTCTGTGTCTCAAATATCATTCACATTTATAGTTTTCCGAGTACTCGATCGGAAGAATGACCGAGTACCCGAGTACCGATTTTAGTACTCGTTGCCATCTCTAGTTTCTATGACTAAGTGGTATTACCAGGGTATTGTTCATCACCGTATGGCAATTCTAGTTTTGAAACAACAGTATTTAAAATTATAATGTATTTACAGATGGTGAAAATTCCAAACAATTTGATGGAACTAAGAGGAAGTTATCTCGTCTGAAAAGATCTGGCAACCTAGAAGTTGATGCTCTGACCCAGTATTATCCACAATGGAAAATGCAGGCAAGTTTTATTTCAAAATGAAATAAGTCAACAGGTTTTTTCTCTCAAGGATCAAGTTAATGACTTTGTTCTGGATTCCACCGGTTTAATAGCAAAAATATCTATCATTTAAAGAAAATTTGACCATAAATCAAAATCTTGAGGGTCAAAATGTGGATTTTATGAATTGTCAGAGGTCAAATGGTCAGTTATATGGGTCAAATGGAACATCCAGGCCAAAATGAAATATTGTTTGTTTCCCCTTCCTTACCTTCCCGAGTGAATAGTTCCCTATCCAAAATATTTTTTGACCCTCTGAAAAAATAATTTGATATTATAAGAAAAAGTTGGGTAAAAAATTATTGACAATGAATTTTTTTTATCTACCTACCTTACCTACCCTAATTGGCCAGTGTCAGGAAAGGGAACTAATAAGGTTTGGCCCTTTGAAGTTTGTGTTAGGAATACATTTTTATGTCAAAAACCCTACTAGTATATTTTCAAATATGATATATTGTGTATTTCAGGTTGTCTTTGTCACCGATGGAGATAAAAATATTTTTACAAAAGAAAGACTATCGCAAATCCATGACATAGAAAAGAGGATCATATCGCATAGAAACTACTCTGATTTCTGTTTTAAAGATGATATGCATCCTAATATAGTAGGAGATCCTGCTGTTAAAGCGTTAAATGGCTGTGCCCCCTTAAACTCCTTAATGACCTACTTTTTCCCATCAAAAGATTCTAATGGTAACATATTTTACGATGGTTTAGGGGATAATATGGACAATATAGACAGTGCTCTGAAGCTTGCCATGACCTCTGATCATTTTTATTATTACGTGGATGATAAAGTGAACAGTTCATACAAGAAAAGTCAACTACTCAGAACTGAAGTGTTGTTTGGTGCTCCTTTGAAAGGTGGGTCTGCTGCTTCTCTTGCTGTGTTTTCAAACATTCTTTTTTAATTACAGTAAAATCAGAAAAAAATTGACAAAGTCTAAATTTTTGCTAAACTTTGCAAGTTTGATAAGATCATGAAAAATTATGCTTGTTGAACTTAAACCAACAGCAAAAAAATGCAGAAAGCAGTTCTTTCTGAACAGTATAAAGTATGTAACCTTGCTATCAATTTCAGAATTACAAATTTTGCAAAGTGTCGACCTGAACCATGCCCTTATATGACTGAAAAACAAAATCATGGTGAAAAAACAAAATGATTAGATTTCATTTTACGTACAGTGTTATCAAACAATACACATGTAAATCAATATCATTTCATCCCTTTAGCAAGTTTATAGTACTAGTTTATAATTAATTATTGGTAAGTTAAACTTGTAACACTAATATCTGTTATAATCAATGAAGAGATCGCATAAATGTTGATGAAAACACATTGTGGTATAGTACAGAGAATTTGACACGATCATCGACCTTCTATTAGCATATTTTAACAGCTGATATCTAGTCTATAATTATACCATGGTTATATGTTTTCATAAGTGAGGAGTATCTCAAGGACACTTGATGTGTAATACAAACACAAATCTAAAGGACCGATACGGCAGGATTAGCTTGCGGACATTTATATATTCTACACAAGAACCTTGTTATATATTCATGTATAAATGTCAGGTTCAGGTCAAATTCTCAAAGCTCTAGATACTTATGTTATACATGTATTAGGTATAAAAATACATCGTTAGTTTCTGGTATCCTTAATTCCCTGAAAAAAATTGTAACCCTAAATGTTTCATGGCATTTGAATTTCACCTAGTTCTTACACTTTTCAAAAGACAGAGTTGCTCTTTGTTTATGTAAAAAATTCCAAAACAATTGTGCCTACTATTCCTTAATTACCATACAAAATGTTTTTGTTTTGTGAATGTTACTGGGAAAAAAACAATTGTTTTGTTTGACCTTATATTATATTCCAGACAGAAATAAAATACCGGTATATACAGTAAATGTACGCCAGTGACATGAGATTTCACAGTAATACTAATCTCTATTGTGGGGTATATCGTTGGCTTAGAATGAGAAGACTGCAAGTTTAAAAACGCTATTTTTTAGAAAACCAGAAAAAACTGTCTGAAAACTGCTCTTTACTTACGGAAAAACAAGCTTTTTCAACTTCAGGTTTGTCAGTATGACCTGTTATGATTTTCATACAGTAGGCTCATAAGAAGCACCTAGATTTTAGAATGTGTATGAGTCTTATAAGTTTGTGAGTAGAACTTACGACCTTCTCATTCTAAGCCAGCCATATATCATGTACGTTTGGTCAGCATATTACATGTACTATTGTAGGTTTTACTCAACCACATAGTGACAAAGAAGAAGAAAAGAGAATGTTCAAAGAGTTTGTTGTCTCATATATTGATGTTCTCTCCAAGGCATCAACAGAGTAAGATTAACATTTGTTACATTACATATCCCCATATCACAAAAGTTATAGGTTATACTGTATCATAACAAATTTGTTGTCAGTCACAAACTCAATTATTAAACTCAGTAAGTAAGAAATTTACTCCAGTTGAGGAACGCTGGGGCCATGAAGTCTAGAGAACTCTGGACTTGTACAAAATTTCCAGGCTCATCCTAATTCTCAATTTTTATTTTACCAATAGTATATCAATGATATATAAGCTTCCAGTTACATGAGTAACCAACACTATCATGTCTCGGAACAACCATTTTGTGCTAAATATAGAAATTACACCAGTATCATGACTTAACTAAATGATGGGGTGTTAAATGCAGGAGTGTAGCCAGCGATACGCATGTAACATAAATTTGAAAGTAAAAATATAAATATAGCTCAAATGACATTAAAGTCCAAAATTTCTACAATCATGATGACCCCCAACCATAACCACCAACTTCAAGGCTTATGTGTGTAACATCAATTTAAGTCGGGCTACGCCCCTTAAATGTACTGTACTAAGTAGTCTTCAACTGGTACTTTAACTTTAAATTTTTTCTATAAAATCTAGTTGAAGTTTAGTAGCTAGTTATGCCCCTCTTTTTGTGGCATTCTTGTTGCTAGCTGATAGCCTTAACTATAACATTTTGTTGAGCGATGCTGGCTGTGGATCACAGCTGCTGTTTACATGAGAATGTGTAAAGTTTTATATAAATTGAAAGGGAAATGTTTTTTACATTACAGTGATATATCGGTGCTATATGGAGGTCAGGAGATCTTTGATTTTGAAGTTGAGATGACATTCTGGAACGATATAAAACTTGCCATCTATGCATTTGTTGCCATATTTCTGCTAATGTTGATATTGACATCTGGCTCTGTATGGTTGACTGTCTGGGGTTTGATAGCCATCTTGCTGAGCGCTCCGCTTGCCATCTTCTTCTACAGAGTCGTCTTTAAAGTTATTGGATTAGGAATTCTAAATGGAGCCGCCGCATTCGTGATTATTGGAATAGGTAATGTTGATTAAATTACAGTCAAGCATTTATCACAAAAATGAGTACTGTAGTGTAAAATCACATATTTTCGTGGGTATTGAATTTCGTGGATGTTGATAAAAATGCATTTTTGTGGAGTCTTAAATTTGTGGATTACAGAACATGAATGGGTTAACATGTGGCTGAATTTCAGAGGTGGATTAATCGTGGGGATTACATTTCGTGGTTGAGTTCAACAACGAAATCAATGAAAATTCAACTCCCTCTAAAATAATGATTTTACAGTATATGAACATTTGTACACATCATTCTGAGTCTGACATCAATAAGCACACCTTCATAGTTGACAACTTTCTATATATAAATATACCTGTTTGCATACACATGACAAGTGTAACAAAGGTAAATATGCACTACTGAATTAGTGTGCAATAAACTTTAATATCACACTTGGTACATTCTGCATCATAAATTGTGTTATAGTATGTTCATGCATAAAGGTCAGGATCTGGTTAAAAGCTACAGATGATAGTTTGTTTTGTTTATATTTGTTAGTGCTAAAATCAACCTCCCCCCCCCCCCCGCTTTTGAATTATATTCTAGCAATCAATATCTTCAGGGGTCACACTTGAGGCTGAACCTTAATATGAGGGTCATTTTGAAAATTATCTTTGATGAGGTGGTATGTTGCTTGGTGTATGTAGGTCTGTCCCTCGTTAGGTTTGTCTATTGACCAAATGGTTTAACATCTTATCCAAGGATCATCAAACTTATCATAGAAGATGGTCATCAACAGTAGATGACCCATATTGATTTTGTGGTGGATACGTCAAAGGTCAAGGTCACTATAACCTTTATTCAAGTCAATTATTCTGATAAATTACTCAAGAACAGTTAAGCCAAGGAACTAAAAACTTTATGAGGATATTGGTCACCATAAGTAGTTGACCCCTACTGATTTTAAGGCCAATAGGTAAGGTAGCAATTTCTGACTATTAGGCTGTCATGGGGACATACATGTTTTACTTGTTGAAGATTTTAAAGCAAAATTGGCCCTAAGTCAGAACCCTCAAAATAACCTTAACTTCTATTTTCAGGTGTTGATGATGTTTTTGTATTTATTAATGTATTCCGACAAGCCAGTCATGTGACCAATCCAAGGGAGAGAACTATGTATACAATTAAAACTGCGGGGAAAGCTACGTTCTTTACATCATTCACTACTGCTGCTGCCTTTGCTGCTAATATTGCCTCCATGGTAAGACTGATAGGAAAGTTTTCTGGCCATTTTTTGTTCATATTTTTTAAGAAAAAGGTCGAGCTATTACAATTTGTACATTTCTGTTTAAATGATTGCCTGTATTCAATCATTTTTCGTACCATTATTTTCGTTATTAGGGCAGGGCATAATTGGCTGTCTGTGGCTGATTCATGTTTAACTTAGAATTTTCACTTCATAATTTTCACTTCAGGTCAAATATCTCAATACTCAAATATCTATGTCACAATGATGACCTCATTCTGTAGATACATGTAAAAGAAGAATGATGCTCTTGTTACAGCTGCTCTTTGGTCATAAGTCCAATTACAAAACATTCCTTTTATACTTTGTTTATATCAACATCTAGCGGAATACTTCTTGTATCCCGTTCTGGTAAAAAAATGTATTTAACCTAGTGGTAGAAAGTCTGCTTCAACAGTCTAGTGGTAACCAGTCCGCCTCGAGTGCAAGAGGTCTAGGGTCTTCTGGAAATATCTGCATAATTACATAAGTGGTCTTATAAGACGTAGACTAGTTATTGATTATAATATTGATTTTGTGTTTGATGGCTGTTTGGATAGATGTCACTACCAGTAAGTTTACTGCACTTGTTCTCCCTAATCACTGGTTGGATTTTAATGAAATGAACAGTTGATACCAAGCCAAGTCACGCATATTGTCAGAATTTTTATGAACAGGATTTTATTTTATTATTTTGACTTAGGCTATACAGATAATCATCATATATAATAAATACATACATAAATAAACATGAACAGTGAAGAGGATATGAAATTTGGAAGAAAGAAAGGGAAAAAAGATTAATAGTTGCAATGAATATTTGGATATTTGTTGGAGACATTCGTTTTTGTGTCACAGTCCCTTTAGTTGATAATGATATGTTGTATGTATATGTTGTATGTATTTCAGATACCAGCTGTGCATGACTTTGGTTTATTTATGGCGCTGATTGTGGCTAATTGTTGGCTTACAGTTATGATTGTGATGCCTCCTGTGTTATATATCTGGTACATATCCTTCTGGAAATGTGAGACCAAACTTGCTAATCTTATGTAAGTTGTTTTAAGATTTAGATGCTGTTTTTCATTTTTCCTTTCTTGTTGTTTATCCAATAACATATATTTATCACATACTGTTAAATCACATATTTTTGTGAGTATTGTATTTTCGTGGGATCTTAAATTTGTGGATTGCAGATCATAAAAGGGTAAACCCATGTCTGTATTTGAAAGGTTGATTAATCATGGGGATTAGGTTTCGTGGTCGGAGTTCAAAAATGAAATCAACAAAAATTGAATTTCCTCGAAAATAGCGGAATGTTGCTCTCCAACGTTAGTGAAAACAAATGTGCGTCAGACTATGGCCTTACCAGAGTTTGATGCTAAAAAGTAGCCTTGTCGGCTTAAATTCCTATGTCTTATATTGTTTTTGTGAGGCGTTTAAGCCTCTCATTACTACTATTGCCCATTTCTTAATACAAAATTAACCGCCTTTAGGCTGCTATGTGAATCCGCTTTCAAGTAGTTCCAGAAACTGTCAACATTCCCAATACTGCTACATATGTTTCTTTAAATTATTTAACTGATTTAAGCCAATCAGCAACATTTGTTTATTCTAAGATAAAAAATTATTGTGAAACTGTTCGTTAAATCGATATTTTTGCAAAAAAATCACTACACCGGCCGATACCGAACTTGTTTCATAATACGAAAATGACATGTTCATCAAATGTCCCCGCTGTAAAGCTATTTTTAGAAACTTCAGACTACGGTCAAGTGATGGTTTTATCAATGAATCGTATACGGTCTGCAAAGTACTGTTATGCAATCATATGGTGTCGCTGTACTAGCTAGCCGCTTTCTTTAAGTTTCTATAGACTGTCTCACGCTGTGAGGGAAGTGATTACAAGACGGTACTGTAGAATGGGATAAATAGGCGTGTAGTATTATTTTAAAGCCACTTTTGATATACGCATTCAATACATGTATTACATATAAATCAATATGCACCTTTTAACAATTATTTAGTTACCCAACATGCCTATATAGTATCATATGCCTATTTTGACATTTAAGACAAGATCGGCAGTAAGAAAACGAACATTAAACGTGTAAAGTCGGTTTAAGCTTTAGTAGCAGCAACCAGATCGCCTCCCAACAGTACTCTCAGTGCTTTGATTACCTAATAACTATGGTAATGTGAATACAAAGAATCATTGTCTTTGAGATCAGCAATTCTTAAACTTGTCACAAAAACAAATGACAATAACTTGTATTTTCTAAACTTGTTTAAGAAATGATGGTCTCTGTAGAGCAACAACCTCTCTATAACAACACCTTCAAAATTTCTGTAAGCTGATATTTACTATAAATTTAACCTTTGAAGTGCAACAACCTCTGTACAACAGCCAATATGTGCTGATCCCAAGGCCAAAGGGAGTTGGACAGAAAAAAAAACATTTTCGTCAATGTATATAAAAAATCAATGTTATTGAGCTTATTTCTTGTGTATTTATTCAGCTGTTGCTGCTTACCATCGTGCCTGTGTAGCAACTTGACCCTGCCTTCAGATGTTGCTCATTTCATGGATAGTAACCATGGTAACCCAATGCCAGTGACCTTGACCCCAGAGGTCATCGATGAAGATGCTGATGTACCCATGCTATCAATGGACCCTCCACTGCAGTATTTAGGTATAGTCCAAAGACTCCAAACAATTTAACTTCAACCCTCGCCTTTATACTTGATATTGATATTGAATGAATATCTGATTTTAAAGTTTCTTGCGCAAAATAGAACAATTTCCAAGAGAAAATGGTGCCTTACCTATAATTTAGAATTGTGTTTATGGAACACCTTGTACATATTTCAAATACTCTCTGTGCTTGCAAAAAACAAGCAGATGTTAAATTATTGTTACAAAGTGAACCACGCTTGTTCTCTTTAAAGACTGGTAAGATTTCAATGAAACTAAACAAAAATAGTTGGTACCAAGCCTTCTTGACCATGTAGTGGGGAAGGTAAGGTTGGATGATTTTTGCAGGAGTTATGGCCCTTTGTTGGTGTCAAAAACCCTACTATTTGTTTTCATCCTTTCAGACAGTGATGATGATGAAAGTATGGTGTTGGTGGACCCTGATCCCTTAATGTTCCCGGACGATGATGAGGAGGATAAATCACATAGTCATCTGGGTGCTAAACTACAAGCTGTCTTATATTATGGCTTAGCATTACCACTGATTAAAGTACGATGGATCATCCTGGGTAAGTATCCTGTTGTCTTGTATATACCCATGCTTCTTAATGAGTTCATCGGCGCAGCACACTTGCGCATCCAAGTTCAAAAAATGTTTGCACTACTTCCAGAAGAAAAATTATTGACTTAACCAATAAAAACAAGAAAGATTACAAATGTTTATGAAAACACGTCAAATCACAGCTTTTTATGTCTAGGTCGGTGCTCTAAATCCTGTTGACTAGTGAGCATGAAATCCAAGCCTCAGTAAAACACAAAGTTTGGTGGTTGCTCGGAGGTTGTTGGTCTTGAAATGAAAATGATTAGGTTGCTTAAGGAAGGTTTCTTTTCTATGGAGGGCAATAGTATAGAAGTTAAACCTGTGGCAATGTTGAGTTTTTATTTGTGTATCATTTGCGTTATTTTGTACCTCTATACGAATGTGTGTATTATATTTCAGGTATATCATTTGCGTTACTTTGTACCTCTATTGGATTGATGACACAGCTACAGACCTCGACCAAACCTCCTCAGTTCTTCAAAGCTGAAACCAATATGCAGAAATTACTTGACTTGAAATCAAAGTTCGGTGCTATAGACAATGTACAATGTTACCAATGCTCTGCTATTTATAGTATAGATGAGGTATAGTTCATTTTATTATACCTCACGTGACCCCTCAGTGTATTTTCCCCATAGACCTTCGGCTTCGCCTCGGGTGATATAACTATTCTCGGGTTGGTATTATTTACCATCACCCTCGCAGCCATGTGTTATTTATATATTGTAATTATTTTTTTGCGTTGGACTGAGGATGTTGTATTGCATGGCAATCTGGTTTTATCCTAATTGGCCAATGACCTCCGTGTTCTAGAGATTTGTAATATTTCATTTTGTCTTTATTACAGATTATAAGAGGGACTCCCCCCCCCGTATTTTTGTCATTGTCAGTCTATTCACTATTGCTTAGAGGTCACAATTTTACCATGATCTTTATGAAACTTGACAACATATACAGAATCAATTAGAAATATTGATTTACTGCACAAGCAGGAATGTATTTTTCTGCAAATTATGAAGTTACAAGTACTTGTGGAAAAATTCAGCATTTCAACTATTTAGTAAGATCTTATCATTAAAAATTTCATTAGCTGAATTTTAACTAGACTACAATGTTTGAAAGATTGTTTGCTGTTGTGGTATATGCTAATGGCTTCCGCAACTTGCATCTTATGTTAAGATTTCTGTAGCTAATCTTTTTATGTGGCAGGGGCACTAACCTTGTGCACAACCTTCTTCTTTTCACATCCTGGCTTGGAACCAGCGATGTCATTTTAAATTAAGGATTGGACATGTTGTCTCAGTAGAGCCCTGAACATCGACGTATTTCTAGTTTCTTTCAATTGATGCAAAATTACCTCATATTTCTATCATTGTGATGTTATTAAGTACAACAATATAATATTTGAATTTGCTTGTTTTTGCAGAGTCAGCGTTATACACCGCCACCAATCTCACATCCTAGACCTCCTCCACGTACACATGCTAGAACCACACGGAAACCATTACCATTAACTACCAGGGCACCTGCTCCAACCACACCTAAACCTATTGCTACTACACACTCACCTCCAACCACAAAGAAACCAGTCATCACTACAGGTTTGTGTTGCTTTGTAACAAGGGCTTCCTCTAAACAGTTTTTCTGTCACACTTGGGTCAATATTTCACCACATTTATCTAGGTCTATCAGTGTAGTTGAGCCCAAATGGTGCCACACTCTCTCAAGCAATTTGAAATATGTTTCTAAAAAACAAAAGTTAAGAAGCTACTCAAAAGATATCTATTCTCAACATTGTGTGAGCAACTTGGGTGTTCAGTGAACAAAGTTTTAGACAGACTATATGAAGAACAGTAGAATATAACTTTGCTTGGGTTGTACAAGTGAACTTGTAATGTTTACGTAAAACCTAAATAATAAGACAGGAACAAGTGCCTGTGAAGATATTGCGACTACAGAACGCGAGAATGAAACAACCAAGCGACGGGCAAAGAATTGGCTTATTATTGAGTTAGTGGTAAGGTGAGGTATTACTGTATGTATATAATTATTTTCAAACATTCTTACCTTGTCATATATTTTAGCTAAACCTAAAGCTCATACACACGACTGGAAACCCATTCCACCTCGTCCAACGAACCCACCAAAACCTGAACATACGCTTAAACCTACACCCAAATCTGTACCTAAGGATTATGATGTCTGCACACATGCAAACTGTGGAAAGGCGAAGGAGCGCCCTCTGTTAGAGTCCGGGGCAACTGTTTATGTCATGGTTGGTGTGAAGGATTTTCATTGGAGGAATCAAGATCTGGGTCATGTGATGGCCGACAATGTGGTATGTGGTAGTGTCTAGTGTTCCAAATATAATCTCTCCTTACACTGTGTTAGTGGATTAAAGTATTTTTACGCTGATTTATGAATTCCCAAGGAATCAAGTCACAAAAAATAGCAAAATTAAAAGCATCACAAATAATATCCTATGTACAGTATAATTATGATGGAGTTTGTGATGGTTTGTGTTGTCTTGTTTGAAACTCAATGTAACTGTATGTACTGTCTGATTGGTTTAAGAGTTGAATATGCAAATACAAAAGAAAAACTATAGCTTCAAGGGCAGATCACTCTCCATACTTAACAAATACCTCACTTCTGAGAGAAAAAAGGCTTCTTTAACCTATTTATGACAACTGACATGGCACTTGTCTCAAGTTATAGCTAATGAAGTGTTGTATATATGTTTAATAATAAGATCATGATAACTTATGCCCATCATATAAATTACCATATCATTTTGTCCAGTATTAGCGGTCGACTGCATATGCCTGTGTCCTTCAGTGTACACTTAACTTGTTAACATAGTGGATTTGCACCAGCATATTCACCAGAAACTCTTGTTCCACATAACCAATGTTTGTGTAAGGCTATGCACTAGCTAAATTGTTTTCAAATTTTTCAGGGTGAAATCAAATATGATGAGAAATTCTCACAAGCGTTTAACTTCAGTAACCCTTCAATCCTCGGGGCATTAAGTCAACTGTGTGACGTGTGTAAAAAGATAGCCAACAATAGTCACCTGGTCAGAAATGGAAGTGCTCAATGTTTACCTATTGGTAATTTATTATATAATTACAAGTAAATTAAACTTAAACATAGATCGTCTATAACATGCCCAAAAAATAGGGTAGGTATTGTACAGAACTAATAACCTGATCCTAACCTTTATGCATAAATATATTTAATTAACAAGATTTTTATATCAATTTCAGCGAGCAAATAGTGCAATATTGGTCCTTAAGAATTTGTGTTTGAATTACACCTTGAGTGTCTTTGTGATACATCCCGCTTATGAAAACATACAAACAGCATTATAAAAAATATAGACAAGATATCAGCTGTAAAATTATGCTTATAATGTTAAAAGGTTGAGGATCAGGTCAAATTCTTGGTACCGTAGATCAAATTTAGAAAACATATATTTCAACAAAAAGAAAGAGCAACAATCACTACAAATAAAAAAATATAAGAAATAGCAAAAGTATAGATTTTTTTCAAACACAATAAAACATTAGGATTGCAGCAAATTTTAAGGGTAGGTTCTTCATACTTTCAGACTGGTTGCCTATATTTTCAGACTGGTTGCCTATATTTTCAGACTGATTCTCTATATTTTCTGACTGGTTCTCTATATTTTCTGACTAATTCTCTATATTTTCTGACTGGTTCTCTGTATTTTCAGACTTGTTCTCTTTATTTTATGACTGGTTCTCTATATTTTCAGACTGGTTGCCTATATTTTCAGACTGGTTCTCTATACTTTCTTACTGGTTGCCTATATTTTCAGACTGGTTGCCTATATTTTCAGACTGATTCTCTATATATTTCTGACTGGTTCTCTATATTTTTGACTGATTCTCTATATTTTCTGACTGGTTTTCTATATTTTCTGACTGGTTCTCTCTATTTTCTGACTGGTTCTCTATATTTTCAGACTTGTTACATATATTTTCAGACTGGTTGCCTATATTTTCAGACTGGTTGCCTATATTTTCAGACTGGTTCTCTTTACTTTCTTAATGGTTGCCTATATTTTCAGACTGGTTCTCTATATTTTTGACTGATTCTCTATATTTTCAGACTGCTATATTTTCAAACTGATTCTCTATATTTTCTGAATCTGGTTCTCTATATTTTCAGACTTATATTTTCAGACTGGTTCTCTCTATTTTATGACTGGTTCTCTATATTTTCATCTCTATTTTATGACTGGTTCTCTATATTTTCAGATGCCATGCCTTTCCCTGTTCGAGGGATTCTCAATTCTATAGATGCATGCAAAGATTTACCCAAGACCAGTTATATATATCACAATCAGCAGCCAGCTCATGCCATTGGTGGCCTTACTAAGGATGCTTCTGCCATCCTCTGGCTTGGATTCGCTTTTGAGTCGGTAAGTCCATGTGTAACATACAGTTAATGCCAGGCTATGTGTAACATACAGTTAATCCCAGACTATGGGTGGAACAGTGGAGGAGTGGTAAGCGCTCTTGACCACCAATCTGGAGGTCCCTGGTTCCCATCTCGGTCGGGGCACTGGAAATTTCTTAGTAAAATTCAAATTTTCATCAAATGAAACTTGCTATAATTATTGCCAGTGATAATACGCTTATCTTTAGCAAAGGGCAACAACTCTAGCTTTGATAAATTTTGACTTATGCCCCTTTTCAGCTTCAAAAACTATTACATTGGTCAAAGTTAAAAATGGTTCAAGATATTCAAATGAAACTTGCTATACTTACTTCTATTGACTACGACAATAAGTACATGTATGTGGAGCAAAAACAATAGACACATTTTTAGCAAAGGGCGACAACTCTTTAAAACTTTAATAATTTTTGACTGATTCCCCTTAACACTTGCACACAAAACAAACAGATTAATGTAGTTCTGTTTTGTGTATTTCCATCTTGCAAACAATATTAGCCGATCAGGAACAGGGCAATGTCAATGAAACCAATGTCATGATTTCATGAATTCAGTGTGCAATTTTAGTCTGTCAAAGATATTTCCAAACTTTATAAAAGTCAAAGTTCATCATGGTTTCTATGTAGGAAATTAAACCTGCGCTTGTCAAACAACTTTAATTGAATTTTATACTTCTGCACTCCTCCCCTCCCCCCTCTTAAGACATGCTACCACGGGCCCTGTTCACGACAGTGATAATTCTAGTTTAAAAATTGGTATCACTATTCCATTATATAATAAGTAATTTGATGAACTTAAATGTCAAGCTCATTAAAAATGCTGTAAAATCATAAATTTTCACGATTTAAAAATTTGCTATTCCGAAGTAGTTATCATGGTTAAATGTTCATGAAATTTAAACTTTAGCCAAAATCTACATTTTGTAGTTTATAAATTTACGAGTATAATTTTTGGCAGATTTATTGAACTTGTGATTAGAGGGAAAAATAAATCATCACGACAATGTGTAATGTTACGGTAGATATATTGATGATAGTGACTACTTAAAGTTTTCAGATAGGAGTTTGTAAACCATTGCATTTTTCTTTTCAGACAACATCTAAAAGTAAATCATATTTTGAGGCTTTTAAAGAATATGAAGAGTGGGAGGAGTTTATTACTAAAATGAAGAAAGGGCTGGACCCTAACAGTCCCCTACACGATATGTTCCAGACATCAGAATTCTGGCCAGAGGTATACTGATTTACAATTAATCCTTGTATTTTACAATTTATCAGACCATATTGAAGATTGGTCTAGAACCAAATATGTCATCCACAATAGATGAAGTTCTTATTATTATTTTTATCATTTTCCCAATTTGTTGAGTATATCATGTCACCCCAGGGTTCAGGCCCCATGATTAGAAAGCTTTTTTACTTGCTCAACTCAATTTCGTGCTCAAACTTCAAATGTTTCAAACAGTTAAATGTCTCATAATTTTTTATGCCCCCGTATCGATAGATCGGGAGGCATATAGTCATTCACCTGTCCGTCCGTTCGTCCGTTCGTTCGTCCGTCCGTCCGTCCGTCCGTCCGTTCGTCCGTCCGTCCTGGTTAACCCAAATTGACCGTTTCTTCTAGCATTAATATGGCTTGCTACAAAGCTTTCATACTTGCATGGATGTTGTATATGAACACTCTCCACACACCTGTATCACCTAACCCCATTTTGACCTTCACCTTGACCTAATTTTGGACTTATTTATAGACAAGGCTTCCACAGGGGGCATGAGCGTTTATTGAACGCAGTCTTGTTTTTTATATGATGTGAACAACCTTAAAGAAAGCAGAGTATTATTTCCTGATAAAGTGAAGATTATTTGATTATAGCACTTTCCTGGAGCTTATGAAGTTTAAATTGAGCGTTGGCACAGAAGAGGGATCAATGTTGGGGCCTCTCGAACCTTAAGTGTGCGCTATACCTCTAGGCCACCACTTCCCTAGTTTCTTATACTTGCGCATTGTTTCTCATTAGTACAATGACTTATCATGAATGTTACTGTTTATATAACTATTTCAGGTGCTAATGGAGATTGTGGCAGTGAATAGTGCCATCTATAGTGTTGTTTTATCGATGGTGATATGTATGGTTGCTGTATTGTTGTTTACACGACATATCCGCTTACTGTTTGTTGTGTTTATAAGTATATCAGGTGAGTCACCTTTACTGCTACATATCTAGGCTTGGATGTATAGTGTTTGCTGATATTCTTGCAGGGCTTTTTTCAAAGGTAGGGGGAAGGGGCATTTTCTTTAAATTTGGGAAAAAAACTCAAAATTTGATGAATATTGAATTTAAGGGGGAAATTGCATGATTTAAAGAATTTTCCTGATGGGATGATACCTGTTAACAGCCCTTGCTACAGAAGATAAACAAGAGCCCAGTCTTGCATTTGGGATTTTACTAGAAAGTTGGTGGTGGTGAGTTACCTGCCACATATGGAAATACCCTTAACATAAAGTCATCCCTGGATTAAACTACATGACTGTATGTTGCAATAGTTATATAATAGAAACATTGTCGTCAAAATTCCAATTCCTGAGAAAATGGTATACCACATTGCGAGGTTGAATGTTTGTGTTTAATTTTGTGGTATGTTATATTATAGAAATGGTATGCCTGGTAGTCGGTATATTCTATGTGCTGGGATGGGAGATAGGAGGTGTAGAGGCAATATCTCTGTCCATACTCGTAGGTTCATCTGTAGATTACTGTGTACATTTAGTGGAGGGCTATATACTTGCTGCTCAAGCTTGTCCATATAAAGATGTAAGTTAATCTTCTCTGTTATAAATTATTTTTGTTTTATTTTGATTTAACACCATTTTTAGCTCACCTGCCACAAAGTGGCAAGGTGAGCTTTTGTGATTGTATTTTGTCCCTTGTCCGTTGTCCCTCGTCCGTCTGTTAGACAATTCACCGTTAACACTCTAGCACTTTCAATTTTGCTTTGATCTTCATCAAACTTGGTCAGTAGTTGTATCTCAATATAATCTAGGTCAAGTTCGAAGTTGGGTCATTTGGGGTCAAAAACTAGGTCAAAAGGTCAAATAATAGCAAAACCTTGTTAACACTCTGGTGGCCACATTCTTGCTTTGATCTTCACCAAACTTGGTCAGTAGTTGTATCTCAATGAAATCTAGGGCAAGTATGATGTTGGGTCATGTGGGGTCAAAAACTAGGTCAAAAGGTCAAATAATAGGAAAACCTTGTTAACGCTCTGGCGGCCACATTTTTGCTTCAATTTTCATGAAACTTGGTCAAAATATTTATCTTGATGACCTTAAGGTCAAGTTCGAAGTTGGTTCATGTGGGGTCAAAAACTAGGTCAAAAGGTCAAATGATAGAAAAACCTTGTTAACACTCTGGTGGCCACATTTGTGCTTTGATCTTCACTAAACTTGGTCAGTAGTTGTATCGCAATGAAATCTAGGTCAAGTTTGAAGTTGGGTCATGTGGGGTCAAAAATTAGGTCAAAAGGTCAAATAATAGAAAAACCTAATTAACACTCTTGATGTCATATGTTTGCTCTAATCTTGATCAACTTTGGTCAAAATGTCTATCTTGATGACCTTAAGGTCACGTTTGAAGTTGTGTCATGTTGGTAAAAAACTAGGTCAATATGTCAAATAATAGCAAAACCTTTTTAACACTCTGGAGGCCTCAGTTTTGCTTTATCCTTCATCAAGTTTAGTCAATATGTTTATCTTGATAACCTTAAGGTCAAGTTCAAAATTTGGCCATGTTTAGCAGGTGAGCGCCCCAGGATCTATGATCCTCTTGTTCATCATTGATTAGGTTATATATAATACAGCAGCAGATTCACCTAGTAACAAGTTTTCCAGGACTGTATCCTAACCAGTACTGATTACCCTTCCTCATGGAACCAGCAACTACTCCACTTGTGGAGGGAAATCATTTTATGAATATTACGACTCGGGGTGACATTTTGCCTTTGGGTTGACAATATTATAAATGTCAGGCATGCAGGCATATGGTATTTAAATAATTTCAGTATAATTTGTATTACCGGTACGTATTGTAAAATAATCATTTTTCGTGTTGGATTATTTCATTGATTCTGTGATTTAAACGGTTTAACTCATCCACACTTTCTAATCTCCCACATTTTGAACAATGGGATTCCCCTGCCATGTTATGCAATATGCAAATTTTCAATTACACAAAATGCTATTTTATCAACATTTGCAAAATTTAATGCTTCGGAGAAGGAGTGATGTTTAGCTGGGACTATATATGTTTTACAAACATCTTGTATTGTACATAATTCTTATGATATATGGAATTTAACGTTAGTTGCCATGGCTGATTATTTGCCTATTTTTTTTCAGGACTCAAGTAAGGCTAAACAGTGGAGAACAGGGGCTACATTGAGTCATATAGGCGTGTCAATTATAAGCTCCGCCCTCACCACAATCATTGCTGCGGTTCCACTGACACAAACAACTATCCAACCATTTGCTAAATTTGGACAAATTATTGCGATTAACACTTCCGTGTGTATAATCTACTCCCTTACTGTATGTACAGCATTGTTGTCCACACTGGCCCCGGCTTTTTTCACTCCGACTTGGAAATCAACGCTTAAAGCTTTCGTGGGAACCAGCTTATTTGTCGGACTTTCTATCCTCACGATGTTTATCATGTCAAAAGAAGGTATCACTATACCAGGACCAAATGGCGGCTCATTGTTCCCAAAGTAGAATATATTACTAACCAGAGTACAGTTTTATCAAAGCACACAAATATGAAATTTAAGCTAAATTTACTTTCTTCATAATTCTTTAACAAATACAAACTGAAACATTATTAATATTGACTTTCCATTTACTACATTTGTTAGATGGACGAAAATTATAAAGAATTTAAATTTGAAAATAAGTTTATGATTTCCGTAAGTGCTTTGATAAAACGGTACCCAGGGAAGAAACTGGTAGTGAACGTAATCAGCATTTCTCTTTTATTTTATTAAAGATTATATGACACATGAAATTCCATACACAAAAATTTAATGTAAATGCTTCTAGTCTGGTATTTTTCAGGCCCGTGCTTGATTTCAGGATTTTCCTTCTTTGTTTTTATTGAAAAATAGAATTTTCTGGCTTTGAAGCTGCTATTTTCATGCCTGAGAATGACTGCTTATTACCAGGCCTCCATGTAATACTATGAGATGTTGTAAACATACATAATATATACATGTATTTGTTATACTGGTTGTAAAATTCTCAGTTCTGTTATAAGTAGTTATTTTGGGCAAGTATTTATTTAGTTTCACATTTGCAATTTTGATGAAATGACAAATTAAGCAATATGACAAAGCATGGGGGATCCAGAGGGGAGGAGGTGGTCCAGATCTCTCCCTCCCTGGAATTTGGCCAAAGTGTGGTTATATCTTCCATATTTAAACAGGTTTGTAATGGCTTTTACCTCCTCTAAGAAAAAAAGCTGAGTAATATAGAGGGCCATTGAAAGTAACGTACAAAGTAACAAACTAATCAGTTTGCATATATTACTGTAAATCAAAAGTATGTGAAAAATAATACCTAGTCAACAGTGAGCAAAAATTATACTGCACTCCCCGGGAAGTCACAGACTTAAATATATCAGTTGAATGCGAACAAACAAACAACACACTGAGCTTGGATAATCAAATTTATAACAATATTGCCTTAGCACTATTTGATCATGATTGTGGTGTTTTTATTGTAACACTGTTGTAACAATTGATGATGCTTTTATGTAATACTGATCTCTGTCTTTCATTTTTCTTATTTTACCATTTGTGTACTGCAGTTTATGTAGGAAGCTTTTGTATGATACATTTTATTATACCCCTCTCCTTCAAAGAGAGTAGCAATGGTGGATATATATGTACTGCTTTGCCAATGTCTGTCAAATTGACTGTCTATTAAAACAGCTTTCGCATTACTTTTATGTAGATAACATTTTTTAATAGGCCTCAAAAATATTGTTCATTTTCCCTCCTGCTACCTACCTGCCTTACAAAATTGCTCCTGTCCATTGAGAAATCATATAAAACAATTTTTTTGCTAAATTTTGGGATGAAATTAGCGAAAATCTTGCAATGTTACTTCTGTGAAAATATACAGAGGATCTATCAGGAGTTGCTAATTGATATAAACTTATATTAAACAAGTCCTGAAGTATTTCCTAAACATGGTTGATATAAGTTGTATCAATAAACAACAAGTGATAGAAGTTTCTTTTTATCATATGACACTAATAGTATGAAAATTACCATTTCTGTTGGAAATATATAAACAACGCAAACAAATTTATAGGATATAATGAGGTCATTTAGGAGTTTAAAGTGACGTCATGTGAATGTTGTACTACACTAGTGTAGTATAAGAATATACATACTCGTTATACTAACCCAGATACTAGGAAAGTCATGTGATAAAGTATATATTTATCCTGCCTAGCTACTCCACGCTAGATGATGGGGGTTTAGGTGAGGAAACACACGATATTTTATTCTAGGCCTTACTTCATTGTGTTCTTGTGCAAAGCTATCGATTTTGTATGTTTAAAAGCCCCAACATCAAGGTTGCATGAATAAGTCATTAACACAATTATGTCTTACTTTACTACTAGAGAGATTCTATATTGATATTGTGATCAGGGGTCATCTTTGACCTATTTTATACATTGTCATAAAATTGATGTCCCAAATAACTCTTAAATCTAATGTGCTTTTTAGCTTGTGACACAAATTACTTAGAATTTATTTTTATCAACTTCTTATATTTGTCATAGTATTTACTGTGAGTATACATATTGACAATACATGTGTTACACATGTTATAGTTATACCATCATGGATATTGTATAATATATGTAGTCAGAGCTTTCATTTTACTCTTAATTGAAACTGCATTTCAACACTTGAATTTGACTAAAGTGCCAATTTTGACCCTTGAAAATTTTAGCTTAAGTGTCAAAAGTACTTATAGCAATCTTCTTGCAATATTTTGAGAGTCAGGAGTCACAATTTGGACTCCTCGCTGTTTGAAGGCTTCTTGTTTATGTGTTTAGTTCTAGTGCAATCCTATTGTGATTTTATTTTAGGAGCAAAATTTGTGATATAAATTAAAATATTTTGATATTGGTCTTAAAATTGTTTGCATTGAAGAACAAAAATGTTTGATTATTTATCTTAGATTTGTGCCTTCTCTTGTTTGTATTTGGATTTTTATTGTTATTTTTTCGCGAAATCTAACATTATTTAAGAACTAATGAATATGTACCTGTGTTTTATCGTAGAATAAAGCACAGTCACAAGTTTTGGATGTGTAGTAATTAATTTACACATCTGAACAAGTGACTTTGCTTTATTATAGATAAAACACAGATACATATTCATTATTTCAATTCTAACATGTGAAGAAGTTGCTGGATCCTGTTGGAAGAGTAAGTTAGTATTGGTTAGGTTACAGTCCAGGTTAAATGGTAAGGTGAATCGGCCAACATTTATATCTGAAAAATAATGATGGATTAGGGTTTAGGAATTGTTAAGAAATGATGTTAACCTGAATGAATAAATAGAAAGGGGAAGCATTTCCCCAAAGCTTTCTAGGTTCGAATTGGAGTGATTTACTCTCTTTTGATGGTTTAGATACCTTTGAATTGCCTGTATGTTTGTATTAAAGGACGATACGAAAAAAAGGGAGGGGCTGGGATAAAAATGTCTGAATTTACATTTTCTTGCCTTCGATAATTTGTGTATTGGTTTGGCTATTTTTATTCTTGTGACCATGCATATCTTATATAATTCTTGTACTTTTATGTGATTTAACCTTTTTCTGTTGTGAATTTATTTCTGCCGATTGATGCTTACTATGTTTGTGATTTTTCTTTATTTTATTTACATATATGTAGTTTTTATGGAACCATAAGTTTACTTTTTACATATTTTACCATTCAATTTTACCTTGACATTTTTGAATACCCCGTAATTTACATTTTATTACAACTTTTTATGTTACTATTAAATTTAATTTTACCTTTCAGGTGTATGACTCTTTTAAATTTATCAAATGGGCAAATTATATTTACAAAACATTATTGTTAAATGAATGACATTCTGACCAATATAGGGGTTTGGCTGTTTTAGTTATATAAGTTGCATTTTAGGTTCAACTAGATAACACTTTTCCTTTAAATCAAAATATTTAAATATTTGAGTTTTGAACCTAAATTTGTGAAAAATCAAACTTTTCTTATTGTTTGTAAAAATAGAAGGGAGTTTCCGTTTTAAGATTTGTTCACAAAATAATTACTTTAAAACTTAAAATTAATAGCTTATAACTTAAGATAAAGAACTTCCTTAGCAAGGGAGATTTGTATTACTACATGTGTATTGTAAGTTATGCCCCTTTTATAGTTATGTATCATTTAGGACAGTTATCAGCCTTTGGGGATGTCTAGAATTTAAATAACCCGGTATCAGAATTTCATTGTTGTCATCGTTTGCTTCAGTTGTTTTGAAATTCATTCTGTAAAAGACTTTAAAATGTTAAAATTCACGGGGAATTAATTTTCGTTGATTTTCGAAGATGACCTTGACCACATCTTTCAAAACGCAACATTTTATCAACCACCCAAATATGTAAATGAGGGTTTATACTGAATATTGAAATCCACAAACTTACACTCGCACGAAATTGTAATTTTTTTCAAAATCCACGAAATTTAATACTCATGAAAATTAATCATATTACTGATCATAGTTAGTTAGATCACATTCGTCTTGTTATTACCCTAGATAGTCGCCCATGAGATGGGTAGAAATTTCTTAGCCAAAAGTATATTTCATGCATTAAACACAGGGTTCAAATAACTCAATGTCTCAATATTTCAACCCTATTTGGTCTGTTTCAAGAGCTGAAACACTAATTATCAAGTACAAAATTCTGTAAAGTTATTTAAAGGAATTTTAGTGTTTGAGCTCTTGAAAAAAAAGACCAAATGGGGTATGTATTATTATGACATCCGATTAGGGATATTTTATTACAAGACAGGGTTCAAATTTAACCATTCTCAGTGATCCGATTATGTTGCAATATTGAATATTATTGTATTGTATTATACAGGGTATTAAAAAAAGTTGTTCACAAAATTTGAATTGTTATAAATTAAAACTTGATGTAAGCTAGGTAGATCTATCACAGTATATAAACCCAGTTTTTCACTGATTACTCAAAACTGTATGAGTGGTTTAGTTAGCAACAAGGAAATATAAGCCCATTTTAGAAATTCGCTAAAATTTCATTTGCATAATTTTGAACTACAAAGAACTTTACTGAGAATTTTTTTTTTGAAAATCCACATAATTTTTTTTTCATATTCAATTTAAAAAGTTCAACATGGTGAAAATAATTTTTTAGCACCCTGCATATTACCAAATATAGGTAGAAAGTAGTATTAAATAATATAATTATAATGTATTTGATCAGTTGATCAAGAGTGTGCAATATTTATAGAATTATAAATATTTGAAAAGGTAGTTTTATGCATTTATGTGATGGTTAAAGTCTAGTAAGGATATTGTGAGAGTCACATTGCCGTTTATAAGTACACAACATATTACAACCATTGCCATATCAGGTAGAGTGAATGTATTTTGTTAGTTTAGCGTTGGAATTGTAGCTGTCGGTATTTATAAACCTTTATAATTGGTATTACACTGTAATAGTAGACTCGACTATTCTTACACTGACTAGACTCTGACAAAAGCTACACATAGCTTATGTTTTTACAATTATTTTGTTATTACAGTAGAAATTCGATGCCTCGAACTACCTTCGGACCGGGAAAATAGTTCGAGGCATCTAGGGTGTTCGAGGCATCCATGGTATCCAAGAATATGCATGAGTATAAGTTCGAACTGATGTTGGTACGTGTAAATTTACAAATCGTGTGTGTATATTGCATAATTATGTGTATAACTAATATAGGTCTATAATTTTTTGTCATTTTATTCATAACAATAATAAAACAATATAGTTTGACCAAATTGACATGAAATCTGGCTTATCTCCTACAAGCTCTTCGAGTGTTCACATGTGTAAGGTTACTCGTTAAACAGCATATTTATATAAGAGTATAAAAATTAAGCTGCGAGCCACATAATATCATCATGTCCTAGGTCGCCAAGTTCGACTACAAATCAATAAATGGAAATGTAACAGATTCTTTTGACAAACGTTGAAAATGATTATTTTATTCAGATTTATTTAGAAATAAATAAGTTACAATTTCCTGGACGGCCTTCATTAACCATTTAATGGATGTATAAATGTTTAAAAACGTGTTATACAATGAAGTTGAACACAAACAATTGTTTGGTACAGTAATTATCACAACTTGTTGCCGACTACCCGCGTTAGGACATTGGATTTCAACAGTCAATGAAAGGTGCGAAATTTTTTGTATTATTCGACTCGTCTACGGGTAAATCATAGCAAGGGACCATCCAATCAGTTTGAGTGTTCAACCTAGATACTGTTCGAGTCATCTACTGTTTACCATATGAATAAAGAAGGAATTTTGACGGGACGGAAGAACTAGTTCGAGGCATCTAGGGTGTTCGAGACAAGTACTGTTCTACTGTATATATAAATAACCTTATTTCCACTATAAATAAATACTGATTTAATTTGGTTTTAACATTTGCCGAGTAAAACTAAATATTATACTGCCAGGCATCCGGCAATAACAGAAGGGCTTGAAACATGTTATTTGTACATATTAACAGAAAGGGATAAAAGGAATTGTAATAAATCTGCTCCTATTAAATGCCTTGCCTGTATACATTAACGACTATACATGAATTATGTTGAAACTAAAACTAAGAACATAACTAGTAATAAGCAAGCTGTTTCAGAATTAAGACAATCTATGTTTAACTATACATATCTATTGTGGGGTTTTTATTGAGGGTTTTATGTTTGCTATCTTATAGAAACATCAAAGTGTGCTTACTGGGGATGTCTGCCAGTTGTTGAAGTTCAAATAATGTTGTTACTTAAAAAAGAAATGTTTTGATGTTTTGTAGACCCGGTGATTTATCATTTAACTAACCATATAAAATAAAAAAATTATATTATCAATATTTGCCCCATGGGGGAACGCGGGACAGACACAGGGCAATTAGCCATTTTTTTGGGGGGTCCATTTCCCGGCCTTAGAGCCAACATTTTGTCTTATCCCTACAGTGGGCGATGGTTGGTGTTTAAAATGGCCCGCCATCTTTGAATGTCTGCTGTTTTTGCGGCTTCTAAATTCCCCAATACCGAGATCTAAAATCCGGCCTAAGTCTTTTTCACCGGGACCTGAAATCATTTGGTGTGTCAAATTCTCGCCTGTTGGGAATCGTCTTCTGTCTGCTTTTATTCCGCCCCCCCCCCCCCCCCCCCCCCCGGTGCAAAATATTGGTAGGTTCATAATTCATAATCCCCATTAGACTATTTATATTTGTCCACTTCATCCCTGATAGAACAAAGCTACAACAAGACATAGTTCCCACCATCCTCTGAGGTTCTAGCCATATAATTATATCACATGTCTGTATGATCCTTTGAATTATAATTATGTGTTATAAACAAGTAATATTTCTTATTTTGTTGAGTATATTTGCTCGATTGTATCCATATCCACTCATGTATTTGTATATTTTAATATATACATGTACCGGGTACATATTTTGTATCCCAGGTTGATATTTTATACAATTCTGAGTAAACCAATTATACTGAGATAAGATACAGTCAGACCTCGGTTAAAGCTTCTTCTATCTGAATATGTGGTAATGTCCGAATATCCGGCAGCATCCAATTTTCCTGCTGTATCCGAATACCTAGTTACATCCGAATATCTGGCCTTTTGTAAACCTAGCTATTACATGCAAGCAATTACTATATAATTTCACGAAGCCCTGTTTTCCTGGAGAATGGCTTATATATATTCGAAAATACTGGTTTTCATGACATTTCTAATTTTCTATTATATTTGCTTTCAAGAATTAATAATTATGGTCTTTGTTGGAAATATTAAATTATGTTTACCATTAAATTAATTACCCTGTTTATAAAAGTATGTAGTGATCTGCTGAAGTAATTTTTATCAAGTGCCTAAATTATTTTTATTAGTACATGTATACATGTAATTATATGTGAGAATCTCTAATGACTATAGTGTTGTTACAGTCCAAACTGACGTGAGCAGCCGTTCAATGGATAAACATCAACATGTGGATGCTTAATCCAAGCTCGAATCCACAAGAGCATCTCCAGTACAAATCTTAGCTCAAATCGAGATTTCACTCAAATCATCAAAATTTAATGTATTAGAGAAATTAAGACAAATCTGAAGTCCGTGATCTTGAAAATTTACTGTTATAAACTGAAAATAATATTTCTCTTTTGTGATGTGATGCCAATTTTGAGTCAAGCCTCTCATTGAAATCAAAATTAAGACACTTGGCAATTAGAAGTAGCGATGAGATTTAGCTATCAAATTTAAATAAATGTAACTTCAGCCAAAATTTAAATTGAATATATATTATAAGTATTTTGTTAAGGTTTAATGTCTGACAAAAATCAGAATGTGATATAGCTGAGTTAGATAAATCATATTCACTGTATTGTAATGTGTACTCCATTTTTGTCGTCCTGTTTTATCACTGTATGTGTACATGTACATGGTATACTCTCTTGTGTGCGCACTTTTACTTCATTTGTTGTGATGGATGCTTTTGTGACATATTGATTATATTTTGTTGAATAAAACGAGCTTGAAGATGATGTCATTTTGTGTTATTATTACCATCATCATAGATTTATGATTATGGTGCAGTTTGGATGTGGAGATGAACTGCACCATCTTCTGTATGTTGTTGGTATCTTCACACAGCTTGTGTCTCGAAGGACCTGTCCATGGGCCAAACTTTCTGTCATGCTTCCTTCAGATTTGAGCAGATTTGCAGTATATGGAATGGTTAGCGTCTCATACGTCCGGCATACATTGTTGTTGTACATTGTACCTTTAATTCACTAAAAAAAATACTTATACACATTAAATATCTATTTAAAGGAGACATTGATAAAAGAACCTGCAATGTTTAAGTATATGTAAACAATGTTACGTAAACAAGTGACAGACCTGAATAATCGATTTATACATCACATGTCTATCACATGATTATAAACTAATTACATGATTTATGATGAATCTAACAACTTGCCGTGATGTTTGATGTTTGTTCAAGAAGGTAAGAAGGGACACATGCTGGGTATACCATATAATGTACTATATGATAGGTAGGGCCAGAGTTCTTTTATTTTTCGTTACTCGGACCCTCCTGCCCAATTTTTTTGGCATTTTAAAAAAAAAATTTGAAAAACTGGAAAAAAACAAAATTGCATATAATGTTTTGATGATAAATGGACCAGCCTTGTATTATTATTTCATTATTTTGTTAATAATAAGTTTTATTATATTAGTATTTCACTGTAGTGTACTAGTCTTAAGATAAATTGGCTGTTTTCTTGAAAACTAACACTGTCGTTGAGTGTTGATTGCTTTAAATTGGACGGTCATTGACTATTCTACCACCGACAGCTTGTGGAAGCTATATTTTGGGAGTTTTTATTTTTTTCCCTCCTCCTGTAATTTTTTTTCTGAAAAATGTCCGAGTAACAAATAATTAAAAAACTCTGGCCTAAAGGGTGTGGTATTGTTAACAGGTGGTCTAGTTGCTCAGATATTTAGGAGAATATGAAATGATTTTAGGATGATTTACAGTGGAACCTCATTTACAGTCCACCACACCATTAACAACACAATTAGCATAATAGATGATAATAAACCATCACTCCATTTTCAAAAAATAAAAAAAAATATCATTGCTCCATTTTCCCTGGATCTGTAGCAGTATTAATACCATATCATGATCCCAGCTGGTTGATGTTGATGAGTGCCTACCTTGAGGGTTAGAGTAAATGAGCTTCTCTGCATTGGAGGTAAAATTGAGCCCTCCTACATTGGGCTCCTAAATTTGAGGTAATAATGAGCTCTTACTTCATTCAGGTAACAATGAGCTCTCTTACATTACACATAATAATGAGCTCTCCTACATTAGAGGTATAATGAGCTCTCCTACATTACATATAATAATGAGCTCTCCTACATTGGAGGTAATAAGGAGCTCTCCTACATTAGAGATACTAATGAGCTGTCCTACATTGAAGGTAATTATGAGCTCTCCTACATTGAAGGTAATAATGAGCTGTCTTTGATTAGAGGTATTAATGAGCTCTCCTACATTAGAGGTTATAATGAGCTCTCCTACATTGGAGGTAATAATGAGCTCTCCTTGATAAGAGGTACTAATGAGCTTTCCTACATTAGAGGTAATAATGAGCTCTCCTTGATTAGGGTACTAATGAGCTCTCCTACAATGAAGGTAGTAATAAGTTCTCCTACATTGGAGGTAATAATGAGCCCACCCATCTTGGAGGTAGTAAAAAGTATATATGTCATAGAAACCTAAGATATGTAGGTTTTGCACAAACTTGTATTGTAGAAAACATATTTTTTGCATCAAAACCCCTCTAAATGTAATTTCTGGTGGTTTTTTTCAGGCATAATCTATTAATTGATAATAATAACAAAGATAATTCTAAAAAATATTAAAAAATTATAATAATAAAGTAATAATAAAAGAAAAAATTATTTCAGACATTCTCACCAGAAATACATCGTATGATCTCAATCATTCCACGGAAGCATCATGTACACAGGGGTCTTACAATTCTGGACTATTCCAGATTTGCTGCTCTGGAAAGAATAATCTTTTCTGCACGAAATGAAAGTTATTTGATGAAAAAAATAACATGATTGAGAGTTATGTTCATCTGAAACCTTATATGTGGCAATTGGGCAGGGACAACACTGGATGGCCACACACAACTATCTTAGTCGAATGGGGAAAAAAGAAATTTTACACACTGAAGTTTAACAATAGATCAATGTTTAAAACAGTGTTTTGGTGTAGGGATGTGTGCTAATGGCACCCGAAACAGAATTGTGTACAATTTTCAGGATTGTGTATTTTGCCTCGGTAGGATGCCTGTATACATTGCACAGTGACCTCACCAAAAGTAGTATGTGTAGACACCAGTGTTTGACTCAATCAATGTTACATATTCCCAGTATGCGAACATCAAACTTCTTACAGTGTTAATGTTACATGCTGCAAAGGGAGATCACTGTGTAGGACATTGCCCAAATGTGGAATGGTCTGCTATTCTCATGTGGAGTAGTTAGAAACTGTAGTCTTCAGAACAAGTATAAAGGTTGCTGTAGACTATCAGACTACATGTATACAATGATCAGAAAACTGCATGGTGTAAAATGGCGTCAAATGCAATAAAATTCTTACTGAACCATGATATTTTATGTTTTACTACTCAAGATATCCACCTAAATTCAAGAAAAAGTTGGTCCATCTCACTGCTGCTATTTATTTCAAAAAGGGACGTAACTGCTGTTAGTTTGGAATTGGATCGTTCGTATTAGTCTCCCTTGTTAGTTTTGTAATAGACGTCCTAGTCCTATATTTTGATCAGCTGTACTGCACATGTACGGAGTGAGGGTCGCGGAGTGAAGCAGACGACTTGTGGAAACAGTTAGTGATTATAGACGGTTTTAAAACAACTGGATTTATGCATTCGTTTGCAGATAAGAAAACTTTCAAAAGTGTTTATGCATGTTAAACAAACTGTGTTAGTCTACATGTGAATTATTGTACAAAAAGATCTACGCGTAGTGTACCCGTTTATACATTGTGTATGCTTTTTTGGTGGTACGACTAGATCTATATATAAGATCAAGATTCTAGGTCAGAAATGATACATGTACAGTAGTGCACGTGATACAAAATGTATTTCAAATGCAGAACTAAACCACCTCGTGCTCGAACGCGCGATGCACGTGCATTATTACGATACCTCGCAGGTCGTGACCGGTTAATATACACTTGTTGATTCACAAGTTACATATATGTAATACTAAATTAAATTTATGACGTTTGGATAATGTTTACCGTGTAAACTTGTAATGTACAGAGGTGACTGGATCATCAACTCATCATAGACAAAGACTACTTGGATGATCTCTGTCGTAGATTCTACCACGAAGTTTAATCAATTTTTTTAACTAACGTGCGTGATTCTACATGACATTGTTCTACTGTGATCTAAACCTTTAAGTCCTACAAATATGACACTAGGCTTGGTACAGCTATAGTGTGGATACTGCCGTTCAAAAACTAACTCAGTATTATCTGTAGACCTCTACTTAATATTTTTCACGGGAGTTTAATAAACCGCCAACATCTGAAAATGGATGGTATACATGGTATGTGGTTAGGAATTGTGTTAGTGAGTAGTGGTTTAGTTCCTGGTTTCTCAGCAGACGTGGATGCTGATTTAGTTCAACTCTCAGATTGTACAGCCAAGTTTGGTGACAAGTTGATTAATTTGAAACCAATTAAAAACACGTAAGTTTAGAATATATCAGGGTGGTATTCACAAAGCATCTTAACTATAAGGGAAAACTTAATATTTTGACTTAAGTTTTAAAAAGTGAGATGCACATATACCCAGTTGTCAAACCATTTCGCTACTATTAAACAGTACTTGTACTAGAACTGATCCGTGGCTGGACCGTCAGAATTAATAAGCAGCCTCTTGGAGACAGCTTAGCAGTCTAATTACCCAAGAAACGAAGCATACTCCATATAGTTTTCTTTGTGATTATTGTTGCTCTTTACATAATGCTTCTAAACTATGTAAAGTTTATTAAATGTAAATGATCATGAAAAAAGCTCTACAATCAATGGGCCTAGTTACACTAGTAAGGTCTGTAACTCCCCCCCCCAAAAAAAATCAAACTCATGGTACACAACTCCAAAATTCATGTGAATAAATATTTCTGCAATGTTTCATGAACATGGCTAAAAGATATAAAACATCAGACAGGGAAGGCAGCACTCAGCTGAAACAGACAAGCACAAAACATAGAAATAACACAGATATTAAGACCACAATAACACAGCATGATAGAAATGAATGCCCAACATACAACTGAATGAGAAAACAAAGAGATAATACAAAAACCGAACAGGGAAGGCAGCACTCAACTGAAACAGCCGAGCACGGAAATCAAATAACACAGACCACAATCAGGGGTCAACCTGCTGTTTTTTCTCAGACCATCGTTGAGATGTATGAGTATTTATAAGTGTTGTAAATATGCAAACTACCGTATGTGACTTGTTAAAATAATGCTAATTTATGATGTTTTCAATTGCACATTTTTATCGAAACTTAAATTATACACAGATTCAAGATACAATTATAATTAGAATATTTTGGCGGTTAACTGAAAAATTAATCATTAAAATTTTCTCGTCACAGACTTTACGTCATGCGTTGGCGCTACTTTCTATCGGCCAATCAGAATGCAGAATGTTATATTCTAAGTTAGTTAGAACATATTAAGTAAATTTTAATGACTAAAAAGTACTCGCTTCGCTTCGCTCGCTCCGCCCTTTTTAATCATTAAAATTTACTTAATATGTTCTAACTATAACATAGTTTCATCCTACATTACTTTAAAATTCAAACTTAAGTTCTTAGGATCCCAATGAGGGTCAATTACGCGGATCCTGTATTTTTCTCAGGGAGGTTCAACCAGATATTTTTTCTCAGGAACATGTCCGGTCAGCTATTTTTCCCTGAGGTGTCCAACAAGCTATTGAACAAAATCAAGGTCAAGTTTGATATTGGGTCATCCGGGGTAAAAAACTAGGTCACAAGGTCAAATCATAGAAAAACCTTGTGTAGTCACTAGCGGTCACAATTTTGGTCTAATCTTTATGAAACTTTGTCATAATGATCATGTCAACAAAATCTAGGTCAAGTTCGATATTGGGTCATCCGGGGTCAAAAACTAGGTCACAAGGTCAAATCATAGAAAAACCTTGTGTAGTCACTAGAGGTCACAATGTTGGTCTAATCTTTATGAAACTTGGTCACAATAATCATCTCAACACATTCTAGGTCAAGTTTGATATTGAGTCATCCAGGGTCAAAAACTAGGTCACAAGATCAAATCATAGAAAAACCTTGTGTAGTCACTAGAGGTCACAATTTTGGCCTAATCTTTTTGAAACTTCGTTACAATGATCATGTCAACAAGATCTAGGTCAAGTTTAATATTGGGTCATTCGGGGTCAAAAACTAGGTCACAAGATCAAATCATAGAAAAACCTTGTGGTGTCACTAGAGGTCTCAATTTTGGCCTAATCTTTATGAAACTTGGTCACATTGATCATCTTAACAAAATCTAGGTAAAAAACTAGGTCACAAGGTCACATCATAGAAAAACCTTGTGCAGTCTCTAGAGGTCTCATTGTTGGCCTTGTCTTTATGAAAGTTGGTCACAATGATCACCTCAACAAAATCTAGGTCAAGTTCGATTTTGGGTCATCTAGGGTAAAAAAAACTAGGTCATTAGGTCTAATCATTGACAAAACTTCGCTTAAACTTCAATATGTCATTGGGTCTAAATGTGATGTAAATTATAACCATAAATAAAGTAAATCAAGACAAACTCCAGGATTGTTCTACGTTTCGACTATATTGTCTTCATCAGGAATAATAAAAGTAAACAACAAAGAAATAAACAACGTCATGGGTTATGACGTCATAAAAGATGACGTTACGTTTGGCGTAAAAAACGTTACAAACGTTTTGGCGTAAAAAATGAAGTCAATAGATACAGGATCAAAAAGATTCAAAATCACTGTGAAAAATGTTAATAAGACAAATTAAGACAAAAACAGTGGAAACTGTATTATTTGACATTAAGAAAACCACACTCTGGTGTTACATTGCAGAAAAATATAATGAAATGAAGAGGCGTATTAAGAAAAATTATACATTATTTTAGCATTCAAGCCTTTAGGAAAAACTGTGTCAGTGAATATATAAATTTGCGCGAACAGATCGTGCAATATTGGTCCTTTAGATTTGTGTTTGCATTACACCCCCAGCGTCTTCGCGATGCTGACCGCTTATAAATGAAACATACAACCGGGATTATAAATATAGTAAATATATCAAATGTTAAATTATACTAACAGAAGGTCGAGTTGTGTCATATTTTCCAAGCTATAGTTTTCTCTATTCTGTTTATACTTAAATTTCTTCAATGTTACAGATACTAAGATCATTTACATTTATGTAACATATTATTACATATGTCTCTATTGTATTACAATGTATTATATATCACATTGTATCACCTATATAATAATATCTTGTAATGTCTGTGTAACCTGTGTACTATTATGTTTACTGGTAATTGATATAGAAGATATGTGCAAGTCGATATATAATAACCTATTTAAATAATATATTCAAATTTTGTTGTGTATTACACTAGTTTTGTAATGTTATTATTCAAAGTTTGTTAACCCTTAAATATTTATCATTCCCCCCCCCCAAAAAAATCATAAAAAAATCATATAAACTAGTATAGTATTTACTACAGTGTAGAAATACCATGTGACTTTTGGCTACAGTTACAAGAAGAAAATTGAAAACATTGGAAAAAAAAGTAGCAACAAGTATTTTATTTCTTCATCGATTTCTACGAAATATTACGACGCTAAGGAGAACATTATTTGCTTTCCATGAAATATAAAATCTTTTTCAGCGGCTGTGTGGTTTTGTCCATTACCCTATGAAACCGTGGAAAGTGTAGGTTTCACAGGGTAATGGAAAAATCGGTAAAGCTGCTGAAAAAGATCTTATATTTCATGGAAAGCAAATAATTTTCCCCTTAGCGTGGCATATATTTCTGACATAGAAATCAATGAAGAAATAAAATACATGTGGCTGTATTTGTGTTCCAATGTTTACAAATTTCTACTTGGAACTGTAGCCAAAAGCCCACATGGTATTGCTACACTGTACTATAATTAAAACGCAATTTTAAGACATGGACATATACACTATTTTAATGCAATTAACAAATTTATGCATTGCAATAATTAGTAGGTTATAAAACTATAGATATCAGTGGGGTTTTTTTTTGCTAAAATATATGGAGATATTAGGTCCCTTTATATTTGCACTATAACTATACACTTTATTCTTGTCTGCGCTATTTCTCAAGAGCCACTGCTCAGATTTAACAAAACTTCATAGATAGCTTCACTACCAAGTGGAGATGCGCATGTCGACACATTATGGTTTGCTGATTATTCACACAGCTTTGCCTCTTGGAAGATTTGCACTATAAACTTTATTCTTGTCAGCGATATTTCTCAAGTTAGTTTTACCTGCGTGATGCATCATTCTCATATGAAACACCCTGTATGCATTGTCGTGATTATGCATTAGTTATAGTTTGACAGAATTGATCTGACAATAAACACTGAATATAAGAAAGGCTCGGGTCAATTCTGTCAAACCATATAACATAACATTATTTTGTCCTAAAGCCCATGGTACTGTTTTATCAAAGCACTTACGAAAATATTAAAGTTACGCTCAAATTTAATTTCTTTATAATTCATTTACCACTGCAAATTGGTGACGGGTATGGTTTGTTAGAGTTCATTTATTGATTCATTATTAGTATTGGAGCACCATTTACCACACTTTGTAATTGTACACAAATGATAAAGACGTCAAATTTGATCGTAAGTTTACGATTTCCGTAACTGTTTTGATAAAACAGTACCTATTTGACTTGTTTGAGGGAGCATCATTCGGTTCTACTGAGATATTCTTGTTATACCTCAAGTGACCTCTCCAGGTTTTTTCCCCATATACCTGCCGGGTGATATTTTGTTCTATCACTATGTGAAATTTTGTTTGATCTCATAGCAAAAACGACGCTGAGCTATTTATAGAAATTTGTATTATTTGAGTCCGGAAAGCACCCTGCTAGAGAGTATCCGTATGCTATATATATAAATATGTATATTTCACATTCTTTTTTTAGCAAATCTTGTCAATTTTAACCATCAAATCATTAGAAGCGTATACAGACTAAGATTGTACATGTAAAATTATCATAAAAGCAATCTAAGTGCTGCTTACATGTCTTGATATTTTATTTTGTAAAATGCTTGTAATTTTGTTCGTTATAATAAAATAGATAACACATGGCTGCCTGGGTGACAGTGTGTAATAATACCAACCCTTGGGTGATATAACAATTCTAGCCATGTGGCCAGAATAATGTGATGTTTTATAACAAACATGAATCGGTTTGAAAAATGATTTTACAAATTACTAAAAAAAGATACGGTCAATTTTGTACTACAAACATCACTGATGAATCGTGCACATCTGATTAATTAACCTTTGTGGAATATACCAAATTTTCCTGCCATTCTCATTATCGTGGGCACACTATATACTAGATAAAAAAATTCATGAGGCATGGTTAGAAATTTTAAGCAGGTCAATGTCATTGTCTAGTCCTTATCAGCTCTCTTACGTTTATTGTCATGTTTCTGTATTTTCAGTTTGACATACGAATATGTGGATACTACAGGAACATGGACGTATATGTATAATCCGTGCTTAGAATTCAATCTGCCAGACGACCCAGATGTTGGTTATGGTGATAAATGCTTGTCCGTGGCTGTAAGACTCTTGTATATTAGTAATAATTGATTGGTTACCCAGGGTATTTAGTAATGTTCATAATAAGGCTTCTTCCTTCCCAGAATTTTATAAATTTGTGAATATACGAATGAAAGGAATGCGCGAGTGTGCGCATATACGAGGGCTGTTTATTTAATATCCGGACGATCGATATTGCTTGAAAACCATAGCGCTGATATTTATGAAACTACACACTCATACATTCACACCATTCCTTTATTCACACGAAATTTCAACTAACTACAAAGAAAGGTTCACATAATATTAGCGTTTTAGTAAGTACATGCAATGTGAGTCGGCCCAAGTTGAAAATATTGTGACGTTACGCCATTTTCAAATGAAAAACGTCACTCTTTCTCCATTTGATAATCTTTTTGGAGCCATGAAGATGTGCAAGCACATACTTACTGTATTTTAAGATGTTAGGTAGTAAAGTTAAATGCTGTACTCATGATAATATCGCATGCATCCGCAATTTCTATAGTAATTTAGATTTGTATTCACCGCACAACAACCCATTAACCGACAACTCTTTTACTAGTATGCTTCTTACGATAGGTTGCAAATTGGTGTGATTATTGCGAGGCTTATACTCTGTAATCATGGAATTGTTCATTCCTTCTTTAAACATTGGTCCATCTACATGAATATTCTCTTAAAGATATTCTTCAGTTTCACAGGTATATAACCAATACTTTTACTAAATTGCATCATCATCCCCTTTCCCCAAACAAATCCTATTTTATTGCAATAATAATGGAAACATGTATGTTGTCACTAAACAACTCGTTATGCACAGTGAAAATACGGAAATGACATAAAAATTTATATAATGAAGCAGTTTGTGGTGTGTTCTGGTGTTGACTGTGTGGTGGCGCGTAATGTTAGCCACGCTCACCGGATGCTGCTGCTGTAGTTGATATTCCAAACATTGATGTATTGATATAAATTCACATAATTGTTGATGGATAACTAACTTCGTAGATATTTAGATGTTTAATTCAGTTGCTCAACAAATGTATAATTCACAAAGTTTAGTTCTCACAAAGTTATTTGTCAATTGGTAATCCAATATTTATTATATTTTAAACTTGAACTCAAGTTAATATTTTATATGGTACTCCATATTAGTCCTACTTATGTGCTAGTTAGGAACTCCTAACTAACACAACCTAATGCCTAAAAATTACTAGTTACTCTAAATAAGATTTCCTTGACTTATATACAAAGTCTGCAGACAGTGACACCTAGAGCAATTGATCTCAAAAGAAGTGGCTTTTAACACTTAATAATACAGCAGTCAAACATAATTATATTAAGACTTCAATCTGTGATAGTTGAACAATAGGTGTAAAATTAATAAAATAGAGTTTGCAACATGGTTTGAAAAATATGGCTTGATAGGAAATTGATAATATCTCAGGAAACAAAGGTTTTATACTTAAGATCTCGAAATTGACATGTGTTCAGAGATATAACGCTATCTGATGTTTTTCGCTTACAATAGGTCACAACCCCTACCACATCACGCTACAGTTCACTAAAAACTTGTTGGGTCGGGTAGTCCTTTCTTGTGTTACTATAGTAACCACAGTTTGTGTTCCGTTGGATAAAATTATACCTTGCTTTGTCAAATAATCCAGTTGGTGAGTAAGTCTAAATATTTAACAAACTTTTGTTATGGTCAATTGTATGTTCCAATCAAGCGCTATGGCAAACGTCTGGGTATTAAATGAACGGCCCTCGTATCATATTTATTTGAATAATCACATGAAAGAAAAAGTATCATACAAATGAATCAAACACAGATCGCAGGAAATTGTTAGGCAAGCAGCTATTCCTTTGTGCTAAGACATTTGCTACCTACGTCTAACAAAGGTCATTAGTTTAACATCAAATTTGAAAAGCAGTATTTGCATTACACATAAAGCATGCATAAAATGTATGTATTGTTCTCAGTATTAACTGGTGGCTCATTTTTGATCATGATGATAAACAAGTTAAAGTATAGTAATAGGTGTAAAATAATACAGTTTGTTTCTAGTATCCTTACTTAAACTTGTAACCTAATTATTTACTGCTATCCTAATGTTTTAATGGTGTTTGAACAAACATACAGGGTGATCATTAATATATGGTAACATAAATAACTTTAATAACTTTATCAGTTTTTAGCTCACCTGAGCACTTTAGCTATTGTGATCGGTCTGTGTCCGTCTTCTGTCATTCGTCTGTCATTCGTCTGTCGTCAACAATTTTTTCAAACATCTTCTACTTATAAACTACTCGGCCAATTTTGATGAAACTTCACTACAGAATGATGCTAGGATGGTAATCTTTCAGATTCCTATCATGATTCGACAAAAAACATGGCTGCCAGAGGGCGGGGCTTGTTTTCTCATTGAGAACTTTGAGAATCTTCTCCTCAGAATCTGATAGCCCGATTTCAAAAAAAAATCACAGATACGTTTTCTGGGTGACCCTGAAACCTTTTATGTTGATGCCTAAAAATCATGGCCGTCAGGGGCGGCGTTAATTTCTACTATATGACATAATTAATTAAAATATAGAAAACATTGAAAATCTTCTTCTGAAACTGCTGGCCTGATTTTAATATAATTTGCCAAATAAGTTCTTTGGGTGACCTTCAATAGAATTCCTATTTGTTTTGTTGTTGGCTTAAAAAACATGGCCGCCAGGGGCGGAGCTAATTTCCACTATATGTCTATATAGAAAAGTTCAAAAATATTTTTCTCCGAAACTGCTGACTCGATTTCAATATAATTCCACAGGAATGTTCCTTGGCTGACCCTGTACCAAACTCTGTATTTTAATGTTGATTCCTTGAAAAACATGGCCATCAGAGCACTATATAGCTATATTTATAGAAAACTTAGAAAAATCTCCTGTTCTCAGAAAATGCTAGCCGAATTTCAATATGGATTTACATAGATGTACATTCAGTGACCCTCTACTAAATCTCTTATTTCTTATTTCTTGATTTGTTTAGAAAAAATGACTGCCAGGGGTGAGACTTGTACATGTTTACATATGTTGACATGGTACTTAGGTGATCAATCTACGGCCGTCATGGCCTTCTTGTTTAAATACCATTAGACATGAGCTGGCCCTAATATTGACTGGGCATATAAAAATGGCAGTCAATCTGTCTTTAAAGACCACCAAATAAAACAGCACAATGGCCTTTGTTGACAGGTGACCTCTCTTAACAGGTTAAATATTGGAAATGGGTCAGATGCTGTGTTTTCTATGTGTTTAATAATTATAGATAATTATTTTTCACCATCCAATAAAAATGGCAAATCTTCTACTTTATTTAATTTTAATTACAGGTAAGCCCTTTTTCGGTCTAAAGTGCTGATTATTATGACAAAATGGCCGACAAGTGTGTTATTTTATGTGGGTTATGACCAGTTTATATATGATAGATAAATACTGGATATTGTTGCCCAATTACCACATACCTCACAGTCTTACCAATTATTGCACACTGAGGTAACCCCTCTGTGTGATGTATATATATAACACCATTACACTATCACATACTTAAGCAATGGCGGCATGTCATTTTGAACCATAAAAATGATAAAATAGGTACTGGTACAGGCTTTTAATCCATAGGCTTAGGTTTTATAACTTAGATGAAACTTTCCTGACAAGTGTATCATTTTATAGTCCTGCTGTAGTTGAAGTAATAGAGAACAACTAAGCTGAAATGGATGTGTCCTTAGCACAATAAGGAAAAATATGATATTTAACTCAAAAAGTGGATGTTAAAATACAGCACATTTTGTATATGATACTTCTTCAGGTATATGAACATATATGTGTTAGCAAATAGTAATATGGGCAGTAAATTTTGTATTAGACCCATCTGTGTGCCTTTACAGCTGTACGTTCAAATGTAGTCCTCCCCAAAAACCAAGATCTAATTTGTCGGGAGTGCAGCTGAATCTTGGCTTGTAAGTTTTCACTCAAACAAAGCCTTCTTCATGTTCCCCTTTGTATTAACCCCGGATTCCAGGACCCCTTTATTTGACTTTCGCAGACTGCCTTTTTCTTATCCTGTAGAGAAAGGTTGAAGTTATTCTACATAATTATAATGACATGTGAATTTGGTGGCTGATTGTGGTATGTGCATTCAACAATGCAGCAGCTTCGAATATAAATGGTTATGATAAATAGATTAGTTTCATTTTTTTTTGTTGAAATTATTGAGTGCTCGAAGTGCTCAAGGTGAGCTATTGTGATCACCCTTTTGTCCGTCATCCGTCGTATGTTTTTTTGCACTTTCAAAGGGTACCAGCTCTTTCTTGATGTTATTTTTAAAACAAACACCACATTTTCTGACACATTTTCCCTTATGTTTGTGTAATTGTAACATACCAGAAACAAACAATATTTTATGACCGATATATAAATGATAAATCATGCAGCATGCATATCCTATGTCTCTTACTGGATTAAAGGCTCACTGGGATTGTTTATGTGGCCTTCACCTAATTTTCTTATGTTGTAAAAAACATGTGTAAAAAGACATATCAGCAGCTGCAGTTGTTTATCAGTCGCAAGAATATATTTCTTGCAATTTGTTGCATTTACTACAGTACAACTTTGATGCTTCTTACCGTTTTGGCTCAAAAACCGTAGATTCTCGAAACCTCGAGCAGTTTCTTTGGTCTCGTGCTAGTATACGGTACAGTAGATGCCTCAAACAAGCTCTAACCATATGCAGGGTGACCCCGTAAGCAGTCAGCACATACCCTACTCCTCCAGTCAAATCCAACCTTATCATTGTTTATCCTTTCATCAATAGGTAATTCTTACACAACCAGCGGCTATATAAACATAAAAGGAACCAAGTTGTGCATGAATTACCGATAAAACACACCTACAACAAATAACTAAGTAGCCTTCCAAGGAAAATAATAGTGCAGCAGTTACTATGTCTTGATGTGTTGTCAAATGCGGAATATTGGCTATGTTAGAATCAAATAATAAATAAGTGCCTGTGTTTTATCTATAACAAAGCACAGTCACTTGAATGGATGCACACATTAAATCACTTGTGCTACGCACTCATCATTTAATGACTATGCATTATTCTACGATAAAGCACAGGTACATATTCATTATTTCTTAAACAATGGAAAACTTGAATTTGGCTGGGGGTGTGTTTGGTCCAAATAGGGTAGGTGCTGACTTCATATGGCTCAACCTATTGTCCTTGTTATTCTACTTCTACAGATGCATATCAACAGGTTTGCCTTATTTCAAAAAAGATATGTTAAGGGTGTCATTCACCAAGTATTTAAATCATCTACATTTGTATATTGAGATGGTGAACACAATTTAAACCACTATGTAGACCACCAGGATACTCCTTGTCAATCCTATACATAACTAGGGTCCTATCAGAATACATATGTAGTTAATAAGTCGTAAGTAAATAGGTTAAGGGTTACTGTATATGGGTAAAAAAGAAGAGAGATGGATATATAATGTACATGTATGTGTCTAACTCTTTATTCTCCTGCTAAATGTTGTTTATCAGTATGTCTAAATAGTTTCTGTCCGTAGGTATACATTTCCCTTGAAGTCATTACCAATCTGGCAGGTAAAAATAAATGTACAATTATCTCAGTCGCAATCAAACAAGGACAAGGTGTTTTAGAATTTATAAAAGAAATCAACAATTTATGCTTAGATTTGATAACAAATGCAACTGTAAATATGCTCTTATTTTAATTCAAAGGGAGATAATTTGAAACATACCAATTTAAAGTTTGACTCAATCTGCATCAAAATGCATTGGACATTTTTGATATCGAAATTGATTTCCTTAACAGTGGTACAATAGATGTTTATAGCCCCAATACAGTTCAACTACCCTAAATCAGGTTGTTTTAATAAGCAAAATGCTGTTTGAACAAAATTAGTAATTCCCCTGTGTGTTCACACTGGTATAGCATGGAGAATTTGACATCATCCTGACCTTTATGCATGCATATATTACAAGGTTCTTTCATTGTATATATCAATTTCCGTGAGCAAATTGTGCAATATCAGTTCTTTAGATTCATGTACTTCTAACGCTACCCTTTGATTTTCCTTGATATCTCCTAAACCGTTCGAGGTATATAACCTCATCAAATTTTCACCAAACTGAGTTCAATGCATATATGTGCATGTTACCGCACTAGTCAATTTAGAAATTTATTCATATGAAAAAGCGAGCTAAAAGAGTAATTTACGTCACCCGAATTTCAAAAGTCACAAAATTAAACAACGTATTTATTAAGGGTAAATTGAGTATTTTCACTTTTTATTTCATTACTGTTTCAAATGTTATATAACGCGCGCGTACACAATAAAAATATTCATGAACGTCATCTACGTTACAACTTGGTAGCAGTTGGTAAGCTAAGGCCACCTCAAAATAAACGCCAATTCTGAATAAAAAACCGGATACGTTCGATACAAACATTTTACCTGATGGAGGACTTCATTGTTTTTGTAATTGAAAGGTAAAATACACATCATTATCTCTGACATGATGGATTCAAAGCTTGATAATATCAACAATTTTCGGAAGCAAGGACATCTTCAGCGCAAAGAACAACCAAGTGACCACTATCGCGGGCAAACTTTGTGACTTTGAATATTAGGATTTATTCAGTTGAAAATGTGTCTTACAATAGTCTAAGGTCCGATTTAAATAAAACTTCGTCAGAACTATGGTCAAATCTTATTGTTTAACTGTGCCAAATTTCATGACAATCCATGTAGCAGTTTTAAAGAAATTTGACATATATTAAAGGTAGCGTTAGAAGTGCCGTTAAGTGTATAGGATAGAACATAAGTAGATGTAGTATATGGGATAATAACTCAGAGTGAAAGGAGGAGTTATTATCCCATATCAGCACATACGAGCGTTCTATCTGACTTAGACTATAGATAAACAATCTTCGTTTATCAGGTACACTTTGCCTATAAATCGAGCAGTACAGCGATACTCCCAGCTTATGAAAACATACAATCGGGGATATAAATATAGACAATAAATCAGCTGTGAAATTAGGCCTATAGAACGTCGAGAGTCGTGTCAAATTCTCTGGACTATATCATATGTTTATCTAAGGTACACAAGTATTTAAAAGACCATAAATCTTGACAATGTGCACCAGAGTATAAATTTATTCTGAGACCTCCATAATCTGAAGAGTCTCTGAGTTTCCCCCTAACAAAGCTATCATAAATCCAAACGAATATGAATTTAAAATTTAGATGGACCACATTTCAATACACAACTACTAAATGTTTTGTTTTATATTGCAGTTATGTAAGTATGGTAAACAATCTGGTCGAAGCTTTTACTATACACTGGGATTCCAGAATACAGCAGAATTCCAACAGTATGCAGAGAAGAATGAATCAGGTGTGCAGATTGTTTATAAAGGATTCCGGTGAGCAATTTTACAAAGTTTGAGTCTTTGATTGTTTGAGAACATCATTGGTGGGTATATTGTTTAGATGATGTCGGTCAGTCTGTAGTTTCTGCATTTCCCACTAAGGGCCGTGTATTGGCATGGCAGGTCATACCAGTTCCTTATAAAATTTGACAACAATGTTGATTTTCTTCCACATGTGGAGAATTTGCTGGTTCCTTGTAGAATGGTAAGCATTATGTTAGTACTGTATAGAATACAGTCCAGGAAAACTTTTTTGGGGAATTGGGCTAAAAATAGTTGAGAATCAGAGTTAAACTCGAATAAACAAACACACAAGCAAGATTTGTTTGTTTAGCTATACACTATTACAGTGTAAAATAAAAGGCTTATCCAGTTATCTATAATTCTAATGCTGAACTAAAATACTTTACCTGTTCAGGCAATGGTCATAATTTTTTGTGTACGCATAAAACAAAACGTAACTCTCACATTATCCTAACTAGCAGTATGCATGCATTTTATCTAACTATCAAATTGTTTCTGAAACAAATTCATATCGTAGAAAAATCATCTTAAATGACGTTTTATGGAGTGGTTGTCGATGTGTTTTATAGGTCTATGAAGCGTAAAGCAACATACGTTAGACTGATCTGTGACCCCGAAAGAACTGCCTCAGAGGATGCATTATTCACAATTACCAAAGCGCTTAAAGGACTTGGAAATGTGGTAGGTTTGAAACTATCCCAATAATGTAAACAGCAAGCCTAGTGATTGCTTTTCTGAATATCGGTAAATTATATATTTATTAAAATGGTTTCCACTAAAATTGAAAAAAACAAGTTTAAAGTCCATATTCACTCTTCACTATCAAGCTCAATATTAAAAAAACCATCTCTATGAAGTATCTCCTTTCCATATTGTGAGTAACTCCCGTTAAAGGAAACTAATCTTAAAAACTGATGATAATGAATATTTTCACTGTTACTTGCAAATTTAATTAATAAATATTAATAAACTTTCGATACAACATGACACATGTACTTATAACCTATACTATATGTAACTACTTTGAAAGTCTGTGAAAAACTTCTGTTTCTGAAATTTGCAAAATGTATAGTGATTAGCTACTTCTTAGGACAGGATATCAGTATAAAGCCATTATATCTCCCACTAATAGTAGGTGGGGGGGGGGAAAGACATATTAATTTTGTACTTGACATCTGTCTGGATGGTTGTCATAAAGTTTGTCTGTAACCACTAGTCTGATTTCAATGGAGCTTCAAATGTATATTTGATATCAACATGTAATAAAACAATTATATGTTTGATGTTTGAATGATTTCTGATGATTAAGTTAAATTAGACCTGAAATCCGAAATCCTTGAAATTGCGTCCCCATGAAATGGTCTTTTTTGCCAAAACTACGAAATCTGTCCCTTTGAAATTAAATTATTATACAGTATTTCTGGCTTTATCTTTACTTAAGGGTACATATATGTTCAATAATTCAGTCTCCAGGTTAAGGGTCATTTGTATGCAATAAAATTCTCATATATTCATGTATTTTAATCCACATCTTTCGGCAATAAGTCCTGCTTTGTATAATTTACGATCACTTGTCCGATATTGTACTTCTTCTGGTCCTCAAAAAACATCTCTTGTCATGGCACTACCGGTATACATATAATCTTGTTTACTTACATGCCACTTCAAACTCTTTATGTATGATTTATTTCCTATTTTTTATTTTCCCTACTATATTAAGCAATTAATCAGGGGAATGAGCTGACATGTGTGTTGTGATTTATTATTGGCAGAATAAATCAACCCAGTTACAAAATGTAGTGCATATTACCCCTCCTGTATTATAAGGCCGCTCACAAGTCTTTTTCAGACATCCCAGTCCTGTGCAAGCCTCTCCAACTGTGTCCCTGAGTGGCTTGACTAGTTTACATCAGTGTCAAGGTCCTGATTCTAACTGTTTTTGGGTCTTCCTGAGAGCTTTCTCTCTTCCCTTGAAGGTTCCATGTAATGGATTGTCTGGTGGTGTTTGAAGCTGGTTTGTGCTGCAGTGTGTGACCTAACCATCTCCAGCACCTTTGGATTATCTCTTGGTATCTGTTGTTATTATCTGTTGGTTTGTACATTCCCAGACGTCTTTGTTTCTGATTGTATCAGGCCTGTGCATTTGTAGAATGTGTCTCAGACATGAGTTGGTAAATGTCTGGATGTTCTTGTGAACGACTGTGGTCCTCCATGTTTAAGCGCCATGAAACAGGACAGACTTTACATTTGTGTTGAAGATCCTGATCTTTGATTTGATGGACAGTTCTCTTGATTTCCAAGTGTTGTTTAGTGAATTGAAGCTGCCCTTGTCTTGTCAATTCCTGCTTTCACATCATCATCGGTTCCACCCTATTTGTTGACAATTAATGCTACTTAGGTAGGTAAAGTTGTATACCTCTTCTAGCTAGAGCTTCACCATTCAGTGTGATGTGCGATCTATAAGTGAAGTTGACCTTTAGAAGTTTACTCTTTCCTTTAAGCACATTGAGGCTAATACGGGTTGAATTTATACCATTGTGTTGGTATTTTACTGCATCTGCTGCTGGGTGTTGGAGGGTAGGACTGAGTGTGGGATAACCAGTTTGATATTCAGTCACCATGCCTGGAGTTATGTCCCCTTTTTAGCTCACCTGCCACAAAGTGGCAAGGTGAGCTTTTGTGATTCTGTCTGTCTGTCAGTCTGTCCGTCCGTTAGCTTTTTCACTGTTAACACTCTAGCACTCTCAATTTTGATCTTCATCAAACTTGGTCAGTAGTTGTATCTCAATGAAATATAGGTCAAGTTCAAATATGGGTCATGTGCGGTCAAAAACTAGATCAAGAGGTCAAATAATAGGAAAACCTTGTTAACACTCTGGAGGCCACATTTTTGCAATGATCTTCATCAAACTGGGTTGGTAGTTGTATCTCAATGAAATCTAGGTCAAGTTTGAAGTTGGGTCATGTGGGGTCAAAAACTAGGTCAAAAGGTCAAATAATAGGAAAACCTTGTTAACACTTTGGAGGTCACATTTTTGCTTTAATCTTCATGAAGTTTAGTCAAAATATTTATCTTGGTGACCTTAAGGTCAAGTTCGAAGTTGGGTCATGTGGGGTCAATAACTAGGTCAAAAGTTCAAATAATAGGAAAACATTGTTAACACTCTGGAGGCCACATTTTTGCAATGATCTTCATCAAACTTGGTTGGTAGTTGTATCTCAATGAAATCTAGGTCAAGTTTGAAGTTGGGTCATGTGGGGTCAAAAACTAGGTCAAAAGGTCAAATAATAGGAAAACCTTGTTAACGCTCTGGCGGCCACATTTTTGCTTTAATCTTCATGAAGTTAAGTCAAAATGTTTATCTTGGTGACCTTAAGGTCAATTTCGAAGTTGGGTCATGTGGGGTCAAAAACTAGGTTAAAAGGTCAAATAATAGCAAAACATTGTTAACGCTCTAGAGGTAACATTTTTGCTTTGATCTTCACCAAACTTGGTCAGTAGTTGTATCTCAATGAAATCTAGGTCAAGTTAGAAGTTAGGTCATATGGGAACAACAACTAGGTCAAACGGTCAAATAATAGAAAAACCTTATTAACACTCTTGTGGCCATATTTTTGCTTTAATCTTGATCAACTTTGGTCAAAATGTCTATCTTGATGACCATAAGGTCAAGTTTGAAGTTGGGTCATGTGGGTAAAAAACTAGGTCAATATGTCAAATAATAGCAAAACCTTTTTAACGCTCTGGAGGCCTCAGTTTTGCTTTAACCTTCATCAAGTAAAGTCAATATGTTCAAAGGCCATGTTTAGCAGATGAGCGCCCCAGGATCTATGATCCTCTTGTTTACGTTTGTGCAACTTACCTCCCTTTAAGTTAGAATCAACAAAGGGAGGTAAGTCATAAAAAATGCAAAAAGGGGGACTACTCCTGCAAATTGTCAGTTCTATATTTCGATTATATCTTACCTCCCTTTTGGTTAGAATAAACAAAGGGAGGCAAGTCATACAACTGTAAAAGGGAGACTACTCCTGTGAATTAGGTCATTTGTCTATATTTTCAGTATGCAGAGTTACGGCACTTGAGTTGTTGTCCAGATGGTTATAAATCCATACTAGACAGTTACGATGAATCTAGCTCCAGTGATATTGACGATATTAACAGCACTAATAGTTCAGGTAATTTTGCTATTATTTTGAACAACTTTTGGTAATTTTGGAGTTTGGTAATATCATACAACTACAGTGCAACCCTCCCTTGAGCAACAACCTCTCCAGAGTGGTCGTCCTTGAGCAACAACCTCTCCAGAGTGGCCCTCCCTTGAGCAACAACTTCTCCCAAGTGGCCCTTCCTTGAGCAACAACCTCTCCAGAGTGACGCTCCCTTGAGCAACAACCTCTCCAGAGTGGCCCTCCCTTGAGCAACAACTTCTCCCAAGTGGCCCTTCCTTGAGCAACAACCTCTCCAGAGTGACGCTCCCTTGAGCAACAACCTCTCCAGAGTGGCCCTCCCTTCTCCAGAGTGGCCCTCCATGGAGCAATAACCTCTCCAGAGTGGCCCTCCCTTGAGCAACAACCTCTCCCGAGTGGCCCTTCCTTGAGCAACAACCTCTCCATAGTGACGCTCCCTTGAGTAACAACTTCTCCCAAGTGGCCCTTCCTTGAGCAACAACCTCTCCAGAGTGACGCTCCCTTGAGCAACAACCTCTCCAGAGTGGCCCTCCCTTGAGCAACAACTTCTCCCATGTGGCCCTTCCTTGAGCAACAACCTCTCCAGAGTGACGCTCCCTTGAGCAACAACTTCTCCCGAGTGGCCCTTCCTTGAGCAACAACCTCTCCAGAGTGGCCCTCCCTTGAGCAATAACCTCTCCAGAGTGGCCCTCCCTTGAGCAACAACCTCTCCCGAGTGGCCCTTCCTTGAGCAACAACCTCTCCATAGTGGCCATCCCTTGAGCAACAACCTCTCCCGAGTGGCCCTTCCTTGAGCAACAACCTCTCCTGAGTGGCCCTCCCTTGAGCAACAACTTCTCCCAAGTGGCCCTTCCTTGAGCAACAACCTCTCCAAGGTGGCCCTTCCTTGAGCAACAACCTCTCCAAGGTGGCCCTTCCTTGAGCAACAACCTCTCCAAGGTGGCCCTCTCTTAAGCAACCTCTTCAGAGTGGCCCTCCCTTGAGCAACAACCTCTCTTTAGCAACGTAATCATTTTGTTTCAGATCAGTAACCATTTACTTATGCTTTTATCTCTCCAGAGAAACAACCCTTGCACAACAACCAAAACTTATGTTTCCCAAAGGGTTTTACCCTACAGAGGTTAAACTGTATACAGATGTTAACTCGATGAAAATTTGATTTGATACAAGTTGTAACAATCTGAATATACAAGATACATGATATCATGTTACTTAAGTCACTATCACGTTTCAAATCATGAAAATGTGTCACATTGTATGACACAGTTTTCAAGTATGAGCAAAATTATTATGTTAAGGTAACTGATGTTGGGTGTCTGTATAGCACGGAGAAGTTGACTTGATCCTGACCTTTATGCATAAATAATTAAATATATTACAAGGTTCTTGCGTTGAATGTATAAATTTCCGCAAGCAAATCGTGCAATATCGGCCTCTAGATTCATGTTTGTATTACACCTTGAGCGGATTCTGATACTCTCCACTTATGAAAACAAACAGCCGAGGTTATAAATATAGACAATATATCAGCTGTTTAAAGATGCTAATAGAATGTCAAGGATCGGGTCAAATTCTCTGTTCTATATGTACTAGGTCAAACACCAAGGTCGGAATTTAACTGTTAGTATGGTAGACCTGCAGTTTGCCAACTTTGATTGGAGACCTGTCAAAGTCATAGATGGAGTAAATGTGTTTTTGGTCCTCTTGTCACATCTGCACTGTATCCCGTATGTACACCAAGTGAAAGATATTGAACATATGTGGTGGAATTGTTCATCACATCAAGCCAATGAATAAATCAAGCAGTTTAGCCATCCTGGTTGAAGGTCATCATCACATATAGGGGAAATGTGTCAGTTTATACTAATTTATTTTAGGTCGATTGTAAAGCAATTTTTTCCAACTTTTTAATCACTCTCGACACCTCATTCCTGATGTTATCCATTGCCATGAGGGTATGAGGAGCCAGTTTCCCTTATATGACATGGCCAGGGATCGAAACCGAGACGTCCGGCACTCGAAGCTATAATGCTCAACCACTAGGCCATCAAGGAGGCGGAAATGTGTTAGTGGTCCAACTGTCAAGGCTAATGTGCAGAATACACAGGGGGGTATCATGTCCATTCAATTCAATTTTCACTTATCAACAAACAGTTGAACTTCAGTGCCTCAAACTCATGCAACTTTTGGTCCGGTAAAATAGTTAGAACCATCTACATGTTTGAGTCATTTACTGTATGCTAGTACATTTCATTTTCAGGATTGGGTATTATACCTTAGTTACGGAACCCTGAATGAAATTGCCGTGTTGATTCATTCTCTGATTATTTATTCAGATTCCTCAATGGTTTTGGGCAACAAGAAAGATCCTAAAAAAGTGGACAGGATCAAAGTGATGATTATAGTTGGTGTGAATGTCGGGGTGATTATGATGGCCGGCATGGTCGGACTCATGTGTTATAATAAACGATCTCACGTTGAAATATACTCCAAATTGCCAGGTAAGGTTTATACTGCATCTGACCTATCTCATACCGTAGTTACTATCTTGCTAACTTACTTATTTGCTTTTATTTACTTAATACAAAAATGTACTTGTAGAACTTACTTACTTGCTGTAAACCAATTTACTCTCACGAATACTTATTTTTGCATTTTGCTGATTGTCTGCATATTTGCGACTACTAAATTTCGTGATTTTAAGTTTCCCACTATGTTCTTATTAATGTTTTTACAACTTTCACGGCGACTTAATTTCGTGAAATTCTACTGATCGTGAGTCCACGAGATTAAATCGTGCAAAATAATTTCTTGGTTTACAGTGCTTATTTATGACCACTACCTATCCTGGGTCTTAGGTTGCTGGCAAGTGTACTCCAGGCATCGTAGTCCTGTGCAAGGCTCTCCAGCTCTGTCCAGCTGTAGCTTTTTCTCTTGGCATCTGCATCCAGGTCTTGGCGTCATCTGTTTCATATACACAGAGAATACACATTGATGCCAATTCTTTACAGGTCTTTTTTATCAATAATTTTCAAATAATGGGTATGGAGATGATATGCACATTATAACTAATCTTTTAGGTTATTAGAATACTGTGAGTAAATATGGGTATAATTGCGGAGTAAAGGGTCAAGTGTAGAAAGGTTTCATGGTCACGGTGGTCAAGGAGCCATAGTCTAGTGGACAGTGTTTCTGGATTTGTAACCCGATATCTGGGTCCCGTTTGTGGTAAATCATATCATTCCATGAAAATTTGACAATGTATGTGGCTTTCGTGAAGTAGTGAAATTCGCATATATTTCCATGTAACATACAGTGAATGTAGTTTGACTGTAGCTTTGTTATATGTACCAATACAGGTGTAAGAACTACCACAGAGTGGCCGGTACCATACGATGTTGAGGCTGAACCAGAACGTAGATCTGGTCCAATCATTTCTACAGCCCAGCATGGTTCCAGTGTACCTCAATCATCTAAGTCAGCTTATAGGGACGGTGCTCCGAATGTCAGGAGGAAATCACTCTGTTTTCCTGTACTAGAGCATTGTGGTATTCCTGAAGAATGTATAACCTTAGGTCAAAGGTCAGTTACAAGTATTTTTAGTATAGGAGAGTTCATGTTTACTTACAGGGATATTCATATGCAAATGTGCCCACCAGCTATCTAGAGGTAAATAGCAGGTTTATATTGTTTGTTAATCAAATAGACAACTGGTGGGTATTTTGCATATGAATGGATGGCTCAAATTAGTTTCATGTTACTTTGATGTTTTAAAGTGCGATCAAACTCCAAATTTGTATCACAAAACGTAAGCATTTTACTAAATGGATTATATCTCCACATCGTTTGCTTAGAGTGAGAACTTACGACCTTATTAGACCCATGCAGTAATCTCTATCACAAGGCCCTTCCTATGAGCCTATTTTCATGAAAATCGCAACTGGTCATGTTGACCAAACTGAAGTTGAAAAAGCTTGTTTTTCCATCAGTAAAGAAAAGTGGACCATAATGAAAATTTGTTTGCCAATTATGTTATCCACAGAAAATAAAGACGTTATTATTATAATAGTTTTCAATCATCAGAAACTCAGACTCTGATTTGAGAAATTTTTCAATTTTTACTTGAAACTATCAGGTCATTCATGAACATATTGCTCTGCTTCTCATTCAGTGAAGAAAAGCCTTGATTTTTTAGTTCAAAATACTCCAGTGACATGACATGTATTCATCTGTGTTTCAGACTGGGAGGTGGGATATTCGGAGATACATACCTGGGGGAGTGGACGGGTATTACCGTAGCTGTAAAACGTATAACACTTAGTGTTCACGAATACCAGACAAATATAGAACATATTACAGAAATGCAAAGCCATGTGGCCTATCTCAGGTAAGGCCAGAATACAATAACATGCATGCTAGTAGTATCAGGAAATACCCATGTTTTTACAACCAAAATTAAATTCTTTCATTACAATTTTGTCAACTCATTTCTTGATTGACATAATAATATCTTATATTCAAAAATAATGTTTACATTTGGCATATGGTCCTTCAAAACAATGTGTTGTAAGGGGGTATATTGGATTCCTGTAGACACACTTGATCAGACTTGTGCAATAAAATAAAATAGACCTTATTGTCAGCAAATGGTAATTCTCAATAATATTGATGCAGAAAAATCACTGAAAATCGTAGCCTTCATTAGTTGCTAGGTGCTGCTTCTTTATAGCTTTGAATTGTTTGTGCGTTATAAAGTATTTAGTTATTAAAAACCTGCTATGTATATTTTTTTCAGCAACCAAAGACATAGAAATAGTGTAGCTGTTCTAGGGTACTGCTCTGAGTCCAAACATCCGTACATTATAACAGAATATATCAATGGACAGGTTATGAAGGATTTTGTTAAAAATGCTGGATCTCAACTGACCTGGCCTAACAGAGTTAAAATTGTAAGTATATCAGATAGTCTTGTTTTAACAGTCACCGAAATTAAGCAACCTCCTGTCTTATACAGTCAAGCCCTGTCTGAATTAAGCAACATCCTGTCTTACACAGTCAAACCTGTGTTAGTGGTCACCTGAATTAAGCAACCACCTGTCTTATATGCAGTCAAATTTGTGTTAGTGACTACCTAAATAAAGCAACCACCTGTCTTGTATACAGTCTAACCTATGTTAGTGATAACCTGAATTAAGCAACCATCTGTCTTATACAGTCAAATCTGTGTTAGCGGTCACCTGACTTAAGCAATCATCCGTCTTACATATTATAGTCAAACATATGTTAGTGATCACCTGAATTAAGCAACCTACTGTCTTATTACTAACAATCACCTCTTTCTAGCATCCTATATTTTTCGAACATCTGGCTGTTTAAGAAATGTATGTTAATGACCAATATAACATGGTAAGCCAACCTAACATCCTGTATTAACTTACCTGGTACTCTTCAGCCAGCAATTGACAACTTCTCCACATATGGAGAACATAAATGACCAATGTCTTTTGCACAGAAGAACCTGCATAACACAAGCAACTGACAACTTCTCCGCATTTGATAGACATGCATGACTGTAGCTATTGTCAATAAGGAAGACCTTAAACCAACCCCACCCAGTATTTGACCATGGATCGCTCATGTGTTAAGGCACTGCTCGATCCAATGTATTAACTGGGCAGGTCAAAGTTTAGTTTTTATCCATTGATAATTTGTTGTTGTAGTTATCGCAGGTTGCGGATGGAATGGCATTCCTACACTCCACACATCCACCAATACTACATCGTGATCTACGCTGTGCTAATATGTTTATCACTAACAATGATGTTGTTAAGGTAAGCTTCATGATTTATATATATCCTTAGATTAGTGGCACCACAGGTCCATGAAGTGTCCAATACAGCCTATATATATATCAGATAAATATGTATGTTTATCACATAATGTTTGCATATATGTAAATCGAAAACTCAGTTGACCAATGGAACAGGTTTAATTTGATTGTAACTACGTACAAAATATTGCACCTGTTAACATAACCCAATGGTTCGCATGATAACTTTCAACAAAAACCTTGGACAAACTAATGGAACAGTGGCGTCTCGTCAATTGTTATTTTGAGGGGGTATATTGCTTTGCACATGGCAGTCGGTCTGTCTGTGGGTAGACCAAAATTTAATGGTGTCTGTTCAATAACTCAAGAAGGCTTTGCCCTAGGATTTTCAAACTTTACATAGAGGTTGGTCATCAACAGTAGATGACCCAGAATGGTTTTGAGGTCAGTAGTTCAAAGGTCAACGTCGCTGTGACCTTGACTATATCTGAATATTTGGCTTCCATCGGGACATACATGTTTTACAAACATTTCTTGTTACAGGTGTGTGACTTTGGCATTCTAAGAATCATACAACCATTTCGTGCTGGCTGTGAACTGGAGGATTGTTGCTGTGAGTACATACAGTACTTTGATTCTGTAGGATTTCAGACCTCAATCTTCCATATGAAATGTGTGAAGCCATGTCCGTGGTCCAGTTGTTAGTGTGCTTGTTTTATAACCAGGCAATCTGGGTTTGATTCCCAGATTATGTGGCATGTCATACCATTTTATGACTGAATGTTGATTTTCCTCCACATGTGTATCAGTTTTATGTAAATAAATACCGGTTAGGATGCAGTTCTGGAGAACTGGTTCATGGTAGGTGAATCTGCAATGTGTGCATCATATTAAATTCAATGCAATTTTTCCAACATTTTAGTTAAAATCATTGCAATTTTTCCAACATTTTAGTTAAAATCAATGCAATATTTCCAACATTTTAGTTAGTCCATATAAAATCTTGAATTCGACGAATTTGAAATAGGCTGAAACAAATTAATATTTTTCAGTCTGGGGACTTTCAGCATAATGTCATGAAAATGGAGTAGGTTAGGGTTACCGAAGCTGCAATACCCCTATATTGATTTGTTTTGGCCTAATAAGACCAGAGACTAGGCCAATGAGTTTCAAATATTCAACTTTCTATGACATGAAGTGTTTGAATGTGGTGTCATTGTCCGGTCTTGCGTTATCTGTAATAAAAGATAATGGACGTGTTATATATATGTACAGTTCAGATAAAGGACATTTTTTGTTTGACATGACCCTGAAACTAGGGTAATATCGCTGCTTCATTATCATGTTTCAGTCCTTGACCTTGAAAATGGCATACACTTTGCTTTTATAAAAGTACATTGTACTAGTAAACTTTGAAATGTTATCATTTTTAATCTGAGGTGGTGTATGATATATGTGATATGTCTGCAGTAGACTTAAACTATTTGATAGCAGTATACCAACACGTAATTATGTAGATAATATATCGCTGGCTTAGAATGAGAACTTGTGCATATTTAAAATCTGCATCATAAGGTGCTTCTTATGAGCCTTTTTTCGTGAAAATCTGAACTTAATTCATGTTGACCAAACTAAGGTTGAAAAAGCCTGTTTTTCATAAGTGAAGAGTAGTTTTTAGACAGTTTCTTCTTGTTTTCTCAAAATATCCATTTTGTACTTACGACTTTCTCATTCTAAGCCAGCAATATATATAAACATATTTGATGAGTCTTGAAATATTCAGTAGTTAATATCGTGAAATAATAATAGAAATGTCTTTATTTTCTGTGGAGGGAGGGAGTGGGTACAATGGTAGCAACTGTCAAGAATGAATCCTAAAACCATAAAAAAATTTAACTATGCAGTATTGTTAGCACTGGTAAACTCATGTTTATGTTCATGATATTGATACTTCAAAAGTTTTTGAAGGCCACTACATTATGTACCATAGTTGAAGTGACCGTTACAATTTTACTTTGTTAGGATGATATTTTTCCTGTCTATGCTGATTTATTACAACTCTTCATTAACAAAATTAAAAATATCTGTTTTTACATAAAATACATAAATTCCATGGTTTTGGTACTGTTTATTGAAGGTCAAGGACGTTACAGTGCGTGTCCCCCGTCTATTTCCTGGACGGCCCCTGAAGTATTAGAACACCCTAACTCACTAGAAGATTCAGACAATCCTAACTCGACAGATCGGTCAGAAGCAGGTACCTCTCAGGATGAAGGGGGTTATATTACAACAGCCGCAGACGTATACTCGTACGGTATTACTATGTGGGAACTTATTACAGGTGATGATCCATACGAGGAAATGCCTACAGCTCCAGAGGTTTGTACGTTTTTCTAGCTGTTATCCCCCGTCCTTTTCAGGGGTGTAGCCAGCGATACAGACGTACCCACGTGTGTAATATTAATTTGGATAGTAAAAATATAAATATGGCCAAAATGGCATTCAAGTCCAATATTTCTGCACTCATGAGGACCGCCAACTTCAAGGCTTGTGTGCAGCAATCAAGCCTGGTTAAGCCCCTGAATTTCGTAAAGCAGGGATACATGCTTTGTAAAATGAAATTATTGACTAGCCAAAGTTAATGGACAAGCTGTACTGAGTTTATGTACCATTAGTACATATCTTTACCCCAATAAGAGACTAGCTCTGTAAGATACCATTATTGTCTTTTCCCTTCTTTTCTCTTAAGACATGTTAGACAGTTGTTTTAAAGCAACATATTTGTAACAGTCAGAAGAGAGATACAAAGACATCATTACCCCTTCCTTGTTTTCCTATCAACAGGGGTCCTACTGAGGCAAAATGCCCATTCCTGAAAATGAGTCAAAAGTCTGTTTTGGTGCCATTAGCACACACTCCATACAGCAAAACTCTGTTGCAACATAGTTCTATTGCTAAAGATCAGCTTATGAAACTTCGAATGACCATAACTTTGTCAATACTTTGAATTTTTTCATCAAATAACTTTTATTTCTACATTCCTTTTGGAGCAGCAAATCTGGATTTCCCAATTTTTCCAGAATTGTTGGACCCCTGCATCAATGGGCATGTGCAGACCCAGATGGGGGACTGAGGTTTCAGATCCCACTTGGAACTTTTGAAAAAAAACTGTTGTTAATTATATATTTACACTGGTTTGTTAGAAAAACCCTCTAAGAAACAAAACTGGTCATATCTCTTCCTGACAAAAAAATGCAAGTTGGAGCCCAGAAAAATTTCGGTCATGTCGGTTTAAAGTCTGATGATGGTGCTGGGTAAATAATTTTGAGAGAGACATGCACATCTTTGTACATACATCTTGTTTATGTTTGATGTACACAGGTGATGGAGTATGTTATGTCAGGAGGACGTCCAGAGTTTCCCGTACATACACAAGTGTTGGAACCATACATGCAGCTTGCATCAAAATGTTGGGAGGCTTCACCCAAACATAGACCAAGCTTTAAACAGGTGGGTTAAACAAAACTCTATATTTTGAAAGAGTTAGAATTATGAGCTTTTATATAGTTTCATGAAAATGATAATGTAAGCTAATTAACGTGACCAAACTTATCATCAAATTATATTAAATTATAATGTGTATAGGAAGTTTTTTTTATGTCTATCACATGTAGTAGGGGACATATTGATTTTGAGCTGCCTGACTTTCTAAATATCTCAAACTTCATCCACACTTTTTCTCCTTTGCCACTTATTTTCGAAGGTGTGACCTGGAGCCCATTGCTTAACTAAGCATTGTTTGATAGCCCTTTACTACATCTATGCAACAACATGCTACCAGCAAGCAGTGCTCGCTGAAAGCATACCTTTTCTCAGTACTTTGCTAGGCGAGCACTTTCTTATGCAACAGACGCCTTCGGTTGCGCTTGATAGTGCTTTGCTGTGCAATGGTCTGCTAGTTGTGAGCGCTCGTTGGTAGCATATAAATTTTTCGATATGTCCCCTATGTAGCGCTTTTTTGAAGCAAGCCGTTTCCTAGCATAGCGCTATCAAGCGCTCGGTAGGGGTTTGGTTAGGCAATGGGCTCTATATCTTATTATGTGTGACCTTGTCATTCATACCTACAAGGTCAAACAGCTGACATACATGTATTATTCTAAAACCTTCATATTCACATTATGTTCATGTATACCTTATTTCAGATTACTGTACAACTGAAGGAAATTCATCATCAAGCGAAAATGTTCCAAAAAGCATTGAACCTGAAAGGTACCCGACAGAAACCTCGATCAAATTCGAAGTCAGTGAGCTTTTCTGAAGAGGATAGATCTGCAAAATGACATTAAAATGACATCACTCTCTAGTAAAGAGTTGTGTGAGCAGACACAATGTGTTTGGTGTGGTGACAAGATGGTGTCATTGTCGGGATTTATTGTCAAAGACGTCAGTGACTCGAACAAGTTGTGGCATCATTACATCAAATACCCATGGGTGATAGCTAAAAATTCTGAAAAACCAAAAATCCTCAAAAATAAACGATTTATATACGGAAAATGAAGAAAATATTTTGGTATGCTAACAAACCTGAAGTTCAGGCATATGCCTGAAAACTTTCACCCACGTAAACAGGTTTTTGTTGGGTGGCGCTGACATCATTGAATGTTTTCCCATCATGTTGCGAGTTGTTAGAAATTGACATCAAAATATTACATCTGGTCAAACAATGGAGAACATTGTTCTAAACCCAGGTTCATGGAGGAGTTAATGCAATAATGTGCAATCGATTAATGACCATACCTAGATGTTCAGATAGTAGAGAATTCAGTTGATCAATGAAAGGATTTAGTTTACGTTGTAAAAACATTGGAAATACTGCACATGTTTGCATAATCCAATTAATTTGCTTGATATCCTTTTTCAAAACCTTCGACAAACAAAGACAAACAAATGGGTGGAGCGTTCTCTACAATTTAGAGTAAGTGTCAAATCCTATGGTTCAAAAAAGCTACGTGTATAGAATACTGTGACTATCACATATTGCTAATCTTTTATGTCGTTAATGATATGTGTGAAAGAAATCATGGTGCATTTACTGACATCTGCAATTACTTATATACATGTATGTAGACAATATTATTATGCCCCCCCCCCCCCCCCTCCCCCCATCTTTGATGAGGGATATATTGCTTTCCATATGTCGGTCAACAAATTGTTTTCAAACTTTACATGGAGGTTGATCAACAACAGTAGATGACCCCTATTAATTCTGGGGTCATTAGAACGAAAGTCAACATCGCTGTGACATTTACCATTTCTGACTGTTCAAGTGGTTTCCGTTCAATAACTCAAGAACGCTTTGCCCTAGGATCTTCATACTTTACATGGAGGTTGGTCAACAACAGTAGATGACCCCGATTGATTTTGAGATCAGTAGGTCAAAGTCACTGACCTGTACCATTTCTGACTGTTGGGCTGCCATGGGGCATACATGTTTTACAAACATCTCTTGTTATTATGTTCTTTATAAGAACTCTAAAGTGTAAATATTGTTGTTTGTAATCTTGCTGACTATTCAGCAATCATGTTTAATTGTTGATACCTATACTTATTTAATGGTGCAAAATTCTGAATGTATTTTTTACTGCTTTCTTGTGATTTCTGGAGCCTGTTGCCTAACCAAGGCACTACCGAGCGCTTTTTGGTAGCGCTTTGCTACGTCTAGGCAACGCTATGCTAGGCAAGCACTCCTCGCTTCGCCCAATCGAGTGCTCAGTAGCGGTTTTCTTAAGTAACATGCTCCTGGTATATCAGTATTGATTGCATTAAAACAATCATCATATATTGGGCAAGGCAATGTTATACAAACTCTGTGTATGGATCTCATAGTGACTTGCTGTTATATAATACTGTAGAATCTGGAAATAATTTGGATATAAGCGCATAACAAATATAAGCGCATACGGCCTGACCATCAATCCATACTGGATTATAAGCCCATACTATATCCTTCTGTAATATGGTCTTGAAAGTAGGCGTATATTCGAATAATTGTGAACAGACAACCGATGCATCTAATAAGACGTAATTAACGGCTTTATGTATACAATGATAATTATTGTCCAGTTTGTATATTAGGTGACAAGTGACATACCTGTAGAATAGCCAATATGTGTTAGTGATTTTAAGGTCTATTGTATGATAAAACGTTAATGGTATTCAATAATCATGCTTTTTAAATAGAAAACATTCTCAGTCTAGAAAAATAGAAGTATGTATATATCAGAAAGATTGTGTGCGTGTTTTAATTTAACTTGTTATAAGGGTTATAAATATTATATGCTCTCATCAGGTGTTGTTCAAGTGCGAATCAATGTAAAGACTACACATACTATACATATAAATCGTCATGAGTGGTAGCTTTGTGTTGAAAAATTATTGAACGATTATAGACAATAAGCATCATCGTATACAATATTATAAATCATGTATATATACGCATTGTGCAGTGATTTATTATATATAATCATTTGCATAAATACTACACTAGTATGTACTTATCGTATGCAATGAAATATATTATTTCACATTTACTTTCGTTTTGTCTCTGTCATTTAACAAAATGTACCTTAAATATATATATATATCCAATATAGGCTCAACTATAATTATAGCTTGTCTATAAGCGCCTATCAAATATAAGCGCATATTATTGGGCCTAAATATAAGTGAATATCAAATTTAAGCAAATAAAAGTGTCACTAAAATTTATATAAGCGTATGCGCTTACTTTCCAGATTCTACAATAATTTTTAACTTATCATTATTATAATTACTTATAATGGAAACTTAAATGTATTTTATATGCATGTATGAATTATATTTTTTGTTGTACTCAAATGTCAACCAGGTTATATATAGGGTTGATATGCTGGGTAGGTTTATGTTTCTATTTGAAGATCAGTCTGAAAATGTAGCCTTACAATTGGTCAATTTTAGGATTGTGCTTTGAATAGACTAATCAGAGGCTGGTATTTTCACACAGGTCTACTTAAGATTTAAATCTTAAACCCTATGCTCAATATGTTATGTACTATTTATATTCAGATATAGTTACATGAATTACCATCCTAATCTTGTTTTGTTGTCAGATATGCTTGTATCTGTGTATATACAATAACCGCTAAATGACCCTAGCTATTGATGCTAGGATTTGTTATACCCTTGTAGTGTACAATGCACGCTAAGTGACCCTAGCTAATGATGCTAGGATTTGTTATACCCTTGTAGTGTACAATGCACGCTTAGTGACCCTAGCTAATGATGCTAGGATTTGTTAGACCCGTGTAGTGTACAATGCACGCTTAGTGACCCTAGCTAATGATGCTAGGATTTGTTATACCCTTGTAGTGTACAATGCACGCTTAGTGACCTGACCCTAGCTAATGATGCTAGGATTTGTTATACCCTTGTAGTGTACAATGCACGCTAAATGACCCTAGCTATTGATGCTAGGATTTGTTAGACCCTTGTAGTGTACAATGCACGCTTAGTGACCCTAGCTAATGATGCTAGGATTTGTTATACCCTTGTAGTGAACTATGCACGCTAAGTGACCCTAGCTAATGATGCTAGGATTTATTATACCCTTGTAGTGTACAATGCACGCTAAATGACCCTAGCTAATGATGCTTGGATTTGTTAGACCCGTGTAGTGTACAATGCACGCTAAATGACCCTAGCTATTGATGCTTGGATTGGTTAGACCCGTGTAGTGTACAATGCAAGCTAAATGACCCTAGCTATTGATGCTTGGATTGGTTAGACCCTCGTAGTGTACAATGCACGCTAAATGATCCTAGCTATTGATGCTTGGATTTGTTAGACCCGTGTAGTGTACAATGCAAGCTAAATGACCCTAGCTATTGATGCTTGGATTGGTTAGACCCTCGTAGTGTACAATGCACGCTAAATGACCCTAGCTATTGATGCTAGGATTTGTTATACCCTTGTAGTGTACAATGCACGCTAAATGACCCTAGCTATTGATGCTAGGATTTGTTAGACCCATGTTGTGTACAATGCACGCTAAATGACCCTAGCTGTTGATGCTAGGATTTGTTAGACCCATGTTGTGTAATAATGTGTCAACCTTTGCCAATATAATCTCAGGATATCATTTGAGTATTTGATGTATTAACCAAGATTGATAATAAAATATGTCCAACATTACAGTTCATTCTTTATTACTTGCATATTGTAATATGAATACTGTACATACAATGATGTAATTAGACCTACTACAGTAGTATCTTGACAGTCTAGATATAACAAGTAATTAAGAATTGCAAGCAATACAGAAGTCCCCTACCGGTTTGAGGCTATTTTCAATGTTTCTGTTGCCATAGCAACCACAAATTTTTGTCAGAATCAAAATATTTTTAGATATGCATTATCCGCGTATTGCCCCCTATCCACATATCAAGTTTCATAAACCTAGCTTGGAAACTGTTTGAGTTATGTCAGGATCCAGATTGTTTGACAGACAGACGGACGGAGGGCAAACCTATAGTCCCCTCCGGTCAAAAACCGGTAGGGGACTAATATGATCATCTTCAGTGTGGACATACCCAAGCCCTTCCCCAGGGGCAGAAGGCGCTGTGGTGCACCAGCACCTAAAAGCTAGATTTGACTTTTCGCCTGCGCCTTAAATCCTGGTATGGTGTCATTAAATCACTATGGGAGTTAAAATTATTGGCCAGAATCGTGTTTTTTGGAGAAATTAAAGATTGTAATATGTAATAAGTGCTTAAATCAGCCTGTTAATTATGCATATTGATGCAATTTTCTCTTTCAAAACATTTAAGCTATTCTGGTTGATGTTCTTAAGCACAAAACCTAGCTTTGCCCCAGCGCCTTAAAAAACTTCTGGGGAATCTATGTTGTGTGTGAACACATAACCACAGTACAAGCATCACAATCCTGATCTATGTTGGGTGTGAACACATAACCACAGTACAAGCATCACAATCCTGATCTATGTTGTGTGTGAACACATAACCACAGTACAAGCATTACAATCCTGATCTATGTTGTGTGTGAACACATAACCACAGTACAAGCATCACAATCCTGATCTATGTTGTGTGTGAACACATAACCACAGTACAAGCATCACAATCCTGATCTATGTTGTGTGTGAACACATAACCACAGTACAAGCAGCACAAAGAATTACAACACAATATTTAGTTTTAAAGAATACACCTTCAAATACAAAAATAATTGATTGCTTAATTTTCACACATAGGTAAATTGTACAAAGAAAAGGTAAATTTTGGTCAAAGTTATTACATTTATCAAATATTGTATTATGTAATATCTCACATTGACCGAACCAATGTATGTGTGGTAATAGAAAATAGAAATAAACCATGAAAAAAAGTTATTTGCTTAAAACCAGACTCTTACTGGCTTGTTTAGAACATGTGAGGCTATATTTAACTCCATTTAAACGCATCGTTTTAATTAGTGGCAAGTATAAGATATATGCTCAAAGTTTAATACAAGCAGAATTCTAACAAGACAAATTCTAATAAACTGGTAAATGCTCGCTCAAATATATTCAATGTAAGAACCTTGTAATGTATTCATTATTCATGCACAAATGTCAGGGTTAGATAAACACCTCTGCACTATACTACCAGTTACATCAACTTGGCTTTTACAGTGTTTGTTTATCTGATAACAAATCTACAACATGTATAAAATACAGATCTCAGATCCTGATCAAACATTCTTAATGTGGCATAATCAATTAGTGAGTTAATTCCAGAAAAGTCTCAAGGCGGGTAAGAACCACAGGTTTGAAAATATGCATACTGTAAGTGGACAATTAAAACACTGATACATACAAGGAAGGCTGTCTGCGGTCATTTTAATTCAACCGTTGGAAATTTTCTTGTAATACCCGTTGACAATATATTAACATAAACTGTAAAATCACAAATTTTCATGGTTATTAAACTTCGTCTATTTTCATAAAAATGCATTTTCTTGGGGTTGTGAATTACAAAAGATGAATGGGTAAAACCATGTTTAGCATTTGGAAGGTCAATTAATCATTGGTATTAAATTTTGTGATATAGCAAAATCAACGAAAATTTAAATCCTTTGAAAAATAATGATTTTACAGTATACGAAATCAGCAGTATATTGTTTTGATTTTCTGCATCAAATTAAGAACATAGTTCATCTCCATACGTATCAACTCATGCCATAAAACTACCATCATTCCATTAGATAGTTGTTTCCATTACAAAAGTCTGTAAGTCTGTTGTCTTTACTCCATGGATGAAAATTTGAAATTCTGAACAAGACTGCGTTCAATAAACGCTTATGCCCCCTGTGGAAGCCTTGTCCATAAGTCTAAGTCCAAAATTAGGTCAAGGTGAACGTCAAAATGGGGTTAGGTGATACAGGCGTGTGGAGAGTGTTTATACACAACATCCATGCAAGTATGAAAGCTTTGTAGCAAGCCATATTAATGCTAGAAGAAACGGTCAATTTGGGTTAACCAGGACGGACGAACGGACGGACAGGTGAATCACTATATGCCTCCCCATCTATCGATAGGGGGGCATAAAAACCTGAAATCCTCAAAATATCAACAATTTATATAAAGAAATTCAAGGAAAACAAGCCTTTTGGAACTCTCAAAAACTTGAAGTTCAGGCATGTGCCTTAAAACTTTCACCATTGTATCTCGCAAACGCATCAATTGACAAAACTTCCCATTTAAACATTGGTATTCAATGGTAAGTTCAATGGAATTCTTGTAGCTCTCTTGAAGTATTCGACTTGATTGACCAAATATTCTAAAGAAAGTACACTATAACAGCAATTTAGCATGTCCAGGACAACAAATCCATTGACATTGTCATCAAGTCATCCAGACCACTTGTATCATGTTCAGAAATTTCCTCTTTCAGTTTCTGTATTGTCATCATGTTAATGTTTCAGACTGGGATGAATCCAGACTGTTTGTGTCATGTTTATCAAGTTAATGTTTCAGACTGCGATGAATCCAGACCACTTGTATCATGTTTAGAAATTTCTTCTTTCAGTTTTTGTATTGTTTGTTTCTTTTGTTTCAACCTTTCATTCAACTCTGTGATTTCGTAACGTATTTTTCTTTTTGCATTTTGTATTTTGTTCAATGTCTTGTCCTTCTTCTCTTCAACTGAAAACATTAAACAGACATATTTACATAGACAATACAAGCATAGTCAATCTTTTGGTCAAGGATAACAGTTATTTCTAATGGGGACTTTATGGGGTCCAGTTGTTTTTTTTGCTGAAGGAACATCAAGTAGAAGAAACAGCCGTGTGATACCCTAGCTCATTCCTAACAGACTCATTGGTTCTTAAATATGCCCAGTGTACAGCACTGATACATGCAAGACTATCTCTTGGTTTCAATGCAGTTCATCTCTAGGTTGGGTGGGATACACTGAAAAGTGTTTCAGAAATGACTCAAGTGCCCTGGCAAAGAATCAAATAGGAATCTACAGGTTCGTGATCAAGAGCGTTATCCGCTCTGCCAGGGCGGCACTATACAGTAGATTAGAGTCTCGGTGAACTGTCTGCTGTCTACAAATACAATTTGATGTCCCAAAAATTCCTCACAGCAGCCTGAAGCAAATTAATATCATTTTCTGATTTGTATTAACTAGGCATTACAAAAAAACAGTATCTTCCAATAGATACATCACTGTTTGAAAACAGGCCTTATGGAACTAAGGGTCATTATTGGTCGGAAAATGATGCTGAAAATCGCCAATTCGGGAACTGTTCAGACTACCACAGAAAATTACTCGCCAATACTAGAGCTATACACTGCACAGATTCTTGAAGCTCATCCATTAGGCAATCAAAATCCAATGAGCTATATAGCTGTCAGCCAGCACTTTTTTGGAGTAAAATGGCAAAATTAAAACCCACCTTGATTTCTGCATCAAATCTCCATGAAAAGTCAGAATAGCCCTAGTTTCGCATTTTTACTCAATATTTCCAAAAGCTTCAATCAGGATCACTTGAGCGCTTGTCAAAATTTTACAAAATCATTAAATTATTAAAATCAAGCCTCAAAACCATTCTCCATAAATTATTTACAGTCCAAAAAGCTCTTAAAACATCTTGTATCTACTAAAATGCTCAATTTCTACCCGGCCAAAAACATGCAAAGCTAGCTTACTGTTTAGTGCCGCCTTAAGAGTGCAGATCTACATTTTGAAATTAAATTTTGTATGCTTATCTTGTTCTGGTATGTATTTTGAGTAAAACAGAACCCAAGAATATAGCCATGATCATGTATTTGGTACTCAAGAAGCATTCCACTAGGCACCCCCTACCCTTCAGTTTTGCGGTTTTTTAATTCATTCTTCATCATATGCTAGTCAGAACAATAGCTTGTCTCAAATTCTTATTTCAAGATGAATATAGCATTTTGATGCATAAAATGCTTCTTTGGTGTCTTGCGTGCACTTGTTTTTCACAAAATGAAGCGTGCGGGATACTTCGCTGCGGAAAAGATGACCTACCGCGCTGTATATGCCCCATAATGGATGAATCAACAAAAAGGCTGTTATTCCACAATGTACAAGCCTAAATGTAGGTTTGCATGTATATTTGCAGAATAAATTTACTCAACAAGTACAATTCTATTATAATTTATGAACAAAATGACCAAATATGACCCAGAGTGCACTTTTACAGTAATTTATATGCAGCAAGGGAAGTAACTCTATTCAACCCATCACATATGCAAGCATCATACATGTCATGTATCTGTTTTTTCAAGATTTGAACTGAAATAATTGACCAGAATCAAGCCTGTATGTCCCATTCAACACTGAAATACACTTTCTGTCAAGAATCAGACAAGATTTTGCACTCAAATTGTGATTAAACCCCAAGCGACAAGGCGGCCATCAAGAAAATGCCCGGCCGCCCAGAAATAAGAAAATGCCCCGGCCGCCACAAAATATAGCATTATTTAGACAATATAGGAGTCAAATTCACTTGTATGACATATTTTGCAGAATTGGGATGCTAATTCCACAAAATCCAGCTGAAAAGGATACAAATAAACTGCTTTTAGTACTGACTGCATACTGGTGCCAGGACAAATCTCAAATTTTGAATTTTCCTAAATTTTGAATTACCTCCCCTTTTTGAATGGAGAGTGACAGCAGGAATTGCAAAAAAAATGCTTCAAATGACAAGATCTGGTTTTCTGAGACATGCAACTGTCTAAAAAGATGCAAAATTGCCTGATCCAAGAACCTTCATAATATGTCATTTCCCCTTAAGGCGGCACTATACAGTAGATTAGAGTCTCGGTGAACTGTCTGCTGTCTACAAATACAATTTGATGTCCCAAAAATTCCTCACAGCAGCCTGAAGCAAATTAATATCATTTTCTGATTTGTATTAACTAGGCATTACAAAAAAACAGTATCTTCCAATAGATACATCACTGTTTGAAAACAGGCCTTATGAACTAAGGGTCATTATTGGTCGGAAAATGATGCTGAAAATCGCCAATTCGGGAACTGTTCAGACTACCACAGAAAATTACTCGCCAATACTAGAGCTATACACTGCACAGATTCTTGAAGCTCATCCATTAGGCAATCAAAATCCAATGAGCTATATAGCTGTCAGCCAGCACTTTTTTGGAGTAAAATGGCAAAATTAAAACCCACCTTGATTTCTGCATCAAATCTCCATGAAAAGTCAGAATAGCCCTAGTTTCGCATTTTTACTCAATATTTCCAAAAGCTTCAATCAGGATCACTTGAGCGCTTGTCAAAATTTTACAAAATCATTAAATTATTAAAATCAAGCCTCAAAACCATTCTCCATAAATTATTTACAGTCCAAAAAGCTCTTAAAACATCTTGTATCTACTAAAATGCTCAATTTCTACCCGGCCAAAAACATGCAAAGCTAGCTTACTGTTTAGTGCCGCCTTAAGAGTGCAGATCTACATTTTGAAATTAAATTTTGTATGCTTATCTTGTTCTGGTATGTATTTTGAGTAAAACAGAACCCAAGAATATAGCCATGATCATGTATTTGGTACTCAAGAAGCATTCCACTAGGCACCCCCTACCCTTCAGTTTTGCGGTTTTTTAATTCATTCTTCATCATATGCTAGTCAGAACAATAGCTTGTCTCAAATTCTTATTTCAAGATGAACATAGCATTTTGATGCATAAAATGCTTCTTTGGTGTCTTGCGTGCACTTGTTTTTCACAAAATGAAGCGTGCGGGATACTTCGCTGCGGAAAAGATGACCTACCGCGCTGTATATGCCCCATAATGGATGAATCAACAAAAAGGCTGTTATTCCACAATGTACAAGCCTAAATGTAGGTTTGCATGTATATTTGCAGAATAAATTTACTCAACAAGTACAATTCTATTATAATTTATGAACAAAATGACCAAATATGACCCAGAGTGCACTTTTACAGTAATTTATATGCAGCAAGGGAAGTAACTCTATTCAACCCATCACATATGCAAGCATCATACATGTCATGTATCTGTTTTTTCAAGATTTGAACTGAAATAATTGACCAGAATCAAGCCTGTATGTCCCATTCAACACTGAAATACACTTTCTGTCAAGAATCAGACAAGATTTTGCACTCAAATTGTGATTAAACCCCAAGCGACAAGGCGGCCATCAAGAAAATGCCCGGCCGCCCAGAAATAAGAAAATGCCCCGGCCGCCACAAAATATAGCATTATTTAGACAATATAGGAGTCAAATTCACTTGTATGACATATTTTGCAGAATTGGGATGCTAATTCCACAAAATCCAGCTGAAAAGGATACAAATAAACTGCTTTTAGTACTGACTGCATACTGGTGCCAGGACAAATCTCAAATTTTGAATTTTCCTAAATTTTGAATTACCTCCCCTTTTTGAATGGAGAGTGACAGCAGGAATTGCAAAAAAAATGCTTCAAATGACAAGATCTGGTTTTCTAAGACATGCAACTGTCTAAAAAGATGCAAAATTGCCTGATCCAAGAACCTTCATAATATGTCATTTCCCCTTAAGAGTGCAGATCTACATTTTGAAATTAAATTTTGTATGCTTATCTTGTTCTGGTATGTATTTTGAGTAAAACAGAACCCAAGAATATAGCCATGATCATGTATTTGGTACTCAAGAAGCATTCCACTAGGCACCCCCTACCCTTCAGTTTTGCGGTTTTTTAATTCATTCTTCATCATATGCTAGTCAGAACAATAGCTTGTCTCAAATTCTTATTTCAAGATGAATATAGCATTTTGATGCATAAAATGCTTCTTTGGTGCCTTGCGTGCACTTGTTTTTCACAAAATGAAGCGTGCGGGATACTTCGCTGCGGAAAAGATGACCTACCGCGCTGTATATGCCCCATAATGGATGAATCAACAAAAAGGCTGTTATTCCACAATGTACAAGCCTAAATGTAGGTTTGCATGTATATTTGCAGAATAAATTTACTCAACAAGTACAATTCTATTATAATTTATGAACAAAATGACCAAATATGACCCAGAGTGCACTTTTACAGTAATTTATATGCAGCAAGGGAAGTAACTCTATTCAACCCATCACATATGCAAGCATCATACATGTCATGTATCTGTTTTTTCAAGATTTGAACTGAAATAATTGACCAGAATCAAGCCTGTATGTCCCATTCAACACTGAAATACACTTTCTGTCAAGAATCAGACAAGATTTTGCACTCAAATTGTGATTAAACCCCAAGCGACAAGGCGGCCATCAAGAAAATGCCCGGCCGCCCAGAAATAAGAAAATGCCCCGGCCGCCACAAAATATAGCATTATTTAGACAATATAGGAGTCAAATTCACTTGTATGACATATTTTGCAGAATTGGGATGCTAATTCCACAAAATCCAGCTGAAAAGGATACAAATAAACTGCTTTTAGTACTGACTGCATACTGGTGCCAGGACAAATCTCAAATTTTGAATTTTCCTAAATTTTGAATTACCTCCCCTTTTTGAATGGAGAGTGACAGCAGGAATTGCAAAAAAAATGCTTCAAATGACAAGATCTGGTTTTCTGAGACATGCAACTGTCTAAAAAGATGCAAAATTGCCTGATCCAAGAACCTTCATAATATGTCATTTCCCCTTAAGGCGGCACTATACAGTAGATTAGAGTCTCGGTGAACTGTCTGCTGTCTACAAATACAATTTGATGTCCCAAAAATTCCTCACAGCAGCCTGAAGCAAATTAATATCATTTTCTGATTTGTATTAACTAGGCATTACAAAAAAACAGTATCTTTCAATAGATACATCACTGTTTGAAAACAGGCCTTATGGAACTAAGGGTCATTATTGGTCGGAAAATGATGCTGAAAATCGCCAATTCGGGAACTGTTCAGACTACCACAGAAAATTACTCGCCAATACTAGAGCTATACACTGCACAGATTCTTGAAGCTCATCCATTAGGCAATCAAAATCCAATGAGCTATATAGCTGTCAGCCAGCACTTTTTTGGAGTAAAATGGCAAAATTAAAACCCACCTTGATTTCTGCATCAAATCTCCATGAAAAGTCAGAATAGCCCTAGTTTCGCATTTTTACTCAATATTTCCAAAAGCTTCAATCAGGATCACTTGAGCGCTTGTCAAAATTTTACAAAATCATTAAATTATTAAAATCAAGCCTCAAAACCATTCTCCATAAATTATTTACAGTCCAAAAAGCTCTTAAAACATCTTGTATCTACTAAAATGCTCAATTTCTACCCGGCCAAAAACATGCAAAGCTAGCTTACTGTTTAGTGCCGCCCAGGGTGCCACCCCCATGACATCACAATGAGTTCTACAGCGACAGCAGACTTGTCCAAGGTGACATATGACTATGACAGCAATTGGATTTCGCTGATTAAAAAGTCACTTTATACAAGTTATGTTCATTTGCTTTTTTTGCATGTAAAAAAAGCATACTTTTATCACTTATGACATTACATGTAATACATATAGGCAAGTTAAAGAAAACTGCTGAAATATATTAGTATTTTATTCATCAAAAATATGTATCAAGAGACTGTTCTTCAAACCACCAAATGACCATTCTACCAAAATCTGCAAAATTTAACGTGAACATAGCACACATTTATGACTTTAGACATTACATGTACTACATAGAGGCAAGTTGAAGTTAAAAATATATTTGCTAGTATTTGATTTTGTCAAGCATCTTATAACCCAGATCAGCACTTACAATCTGTATCATGTTTGTAAGCTCCTATTGACAGAGATCTTGTTCCATTTAAAAAATGCTGCATCACTATAGTCGGATCATTATACACCTGAAACAAAACAAATTGCAATTATTATAAAATCATGGAGGAGTTGTAAATTTCAGGAATTCAAGTATTCCAAGTTTCAAATGGATACCTTAAGTTTGATAGTTTTTGAGAAACCTTGTCTTACAAAAAACTTGACTAAAGCTGATGACCAAGTGGCAACACAATTCACTGGCTATAAAAATCCACATAACTTTTTCATATACTGTAATGCACAGGCAATTAGAAGTGATAGAGAAGCGGCTGCCCCGCCTAGACATCCACGGAAGAGACAGACACAAAACATACCATCCCAGGTGGGTTTTTTTCAGTGTGAGGGGAAAATTACCTTGTTACCACTAAAATATTGCGGCAGGGGAAAATTGCTTTGAGAGAAAAGCAATATTTCTCATAAAAGTAATAGGCTGAAATAATAAATAATGGAAATACATATTGTCCCATGCCTTAAAGGTTTGCATTGCCTTACATGTACACCAAGAAAAGCTTTTGGTGGTTGGAATAAACATCTAAAAAATAAATACATTTTTTTGAAGGGAATTATTTTTAAAAAAATAGTGGAATCAAACATACTTTTTGAACAGGGGAATGGGGCCAAATTTCAGCTAAAAACCATGACCTTAAAACCACTGCATTCATATACCATTAAAAGGATACGTTAAGCTAGCCTATATTAAACTTACCAATTCATCATAAAATTCTGAAACAAGTGATTTCTTTCCTAGCATAATGTCTGTCTCACTCTGGAATAACTTGAGTAGATGGTAAACAGTAACCTAAAATATAATACAATGATCGATCAAAATCACAGCAAATAGCAAAAGCCTCTTACCTTAAAGGGGTAACTGGACTATATAAACCACTAGATGGCGCTGGGTCGGGTTTTTGTAAATTTTTATGCGTGTTTCATATCAGAGAGCCCTTTTTGAATTTTTGAATAAACTACAGAAAAATATTCTTTGAAAATTCTCACAATGGTAAACTATTCCATGTCTAAACATTTCATCCAAAAATCTTAGTAATATATTAATTCTAAGTGTTACTTTGGGAAAAAATTTAAACCTGTCTAACAGAAAATTTGAATTTCCCAGGAGGTGTGGCTACTTGCTGACAAAGTACTTTACTAACCAGTGGTCCATTGATGACTTACCCATTCTTGTGCTATTTTAAACAACAGAGAGTTTAATGGACAGGTAGTATTAGGCATATTAGTTTACATAGCTCAACCCACAAATATTCGCTGCTGGTATACCAGCGAGAGTTGCCCCTTTAAAGACTTTGAGTTAGGGTCATGCCTCATGGGGTTTGCACATGGCACTCCTACTCAATGAGATGAACATTCAAGCCAAATATAAGCAAGTTTTGTCAATGCATGTTAATGTTATGAACCAGACAAACTTTAATTTGACCTTTGACCTCCAACTGTGACTTTGACCTTCAGGGTAGGGTCATGGGGTTGCGCATGGCACTCCTTCACATTGAGGTAATTATTCATGCCAAATATAAGCAAGATTGGTCCATGCATGTTAAAGTTATGGTCCAGACAAAATCGGATGCACAAAAACCTTAAGTGGCGACTTAGTCTAGCTCTTGACAAAATCACATCCATAGGATTAGTACATGGAGGGTATAACATAAAATTTAGCAAGACTGAACCTTCAACACTTCTCTGAATCCGAAAGAATGATATCTTTAGTTTAAGCAGAGAGTTTTAGGCCCAAATAGGATATAATACACTATATGTTCGATGCACTGGGCGCATATGAAGACACCCACAGAGAAGTCGACAATACTTACTGGCCTTTCATGCTGGTCATTAAAATATACTTTTATAATAACTTCAAATTCTCCCCAGCCTGTCTCTGTCACCTCGTATGGTGGTTTCGTTACCACTGAAATAAAGATGGTTGAATATAAATATTCTAAATATTTTATAATTTACTTTTTTCACAAGCTCTCTACCTTTGTTTATAAATTGAAAAATCAATAGATGTCATCTACTCCCTGAACAGTTCGGTTTATACTATTTTAATTTAGGTTGATTGCGAAACAAACTTTTAATCATATTCGACACCTCATTACTTAATACTCATGTTATCCATTGCCACAAGGGTATGAGAAAAGAGAAGCCAGTTTGGAAGTTCAGTCCCAGAAAATAAATTCCTGACCTTCTAAATTCGGTTTCCAATACAATTTTACAATAAACTTTCATAAGATCTGCAGACAAAGTACCATGCCGGGAGATAAAGATGATACATCGTCTTTCGGCAACAATAGTGTATGTTTATTGTATTGCTTTAGATACTTTAGTTTACAAAAAATTCGTTTTACCTCTAGTAGAGTTTGGATAACTTTCATGCAACTTAAAGGTGACCTTCTTCACATATGTTGACATATCCTGTAAACATTGTAAAAGAAACATGTACATTATGTATGAATGAACATAGTACTGTAACAATAATCATCAAACATATTAAAACTAGACTAAATGAAAGACTTGTAGCCCATAATATGCTATGGCAGAGGAAACTAGGAACACCAAACATAAGGACTTGCAGTTAATATTTATTTGGGTTCATCAACGTTCCTTAACAATTTTTCAGTTATAGACGAAACTATACTACTAAAATTTTGCTACGGGTCAAGAAATCAAGTTTCATGTCCGTCTTACGTTAACTTAACAGAACCAATTAAGAAAACGAAATTTCGAAAAAATCATGTCTTGCATTTCATGATTTGACACGCTTTGTCAAAATGACGTCACTTTCCAGGTTACTGAAAAGCTCTATTGGCAGGGACCAAAGTGGCAAGAATAACATGGAATTTTTGCACCATTTTCATTCGCATATCGTGTAAGACCCAAAATGCCAAGAAAAGGATCACATTCTGTTAGAACAGAGGCATGAATGCATCACAAACATTTTAATGGGGTTGGGTTTATCAGCACATTAGACATAAAATTTTGAAGTAATCTTTATTGTTTACAATATTGCACATATAACATTGTTTTTTGAAAATTTTGCCAGTCAATCTTATTCCATTTGCAAAATATTTAAATTGAAAATTTCTTGACCCCTATCAAATTTTGAGTAGTATATTATTGATTCAAGCATAGCATACAAATGATATAAACAACCATGCTTAGCAATTGCAAGTCTAGTTTTCTTTGAAGTTTGTCCATTGTTCAGTGGTGTGATTTTGAAAAATGCGAATCCTTTCCTACTGAACTTTAAAAATCAATGAGTCACACTATGTAAGAATAAAGTATTTCCAAATTTACAGTCTGAGTCCTAAGTTACCAATTTTGATGAGTCAGGAACTTAGGACACTTGTGGTTAGATGACTCAAACATACATGTAGCTCACCTATAGTTACCGGTATATTAAATATATGGAGTACAATAATCAAGGGAGTAAGTGGAACCACATGACTATTTACAACATAATTATGTGTTTATCTTTTTATTACCATCAAAGTTATGTATCTATTAATACCGAATACCTATTTTAAAAAGTCTTCATCAGGGCTTATAAATGTCTGAGTCTGAGATATACCATTAATCTTATTTTACCCTAAAATTATGGTTTAATATGTTATTGTACCTCATTCTTAAATGGTTTCAGATATACTGTCCACTGATGAGTGTGACCATCCTCTTCTCTCTTCTTCCCAAAATATCTGGCAATGTTTCCATAAATGATAGGTTTGATAATTGTAACTCCCTGAAAGTTTGAAACAGTGAAAGCAGGATTATTACAAGGATTAAACTGACATGCTCATCGACACCGACCGTTGCACAGCAAAGCACTATTGAGTGCTCATACATGCCAAGTTTTGCAGAACCCTTTGCACGAGGTTGGTGATAGAAATTGGAAATGCAGGAGATTTCATTAAAATGAGGGAGATTTTCCTTACTCAAACTTTAATTAATGGAGTTTACATGCAGTTTTAACTTATTTTACTTTAATGACAATACAATGACTGCTTCATGAAGCAATTTATACTAATACTTGTGATAATTTCTTTAATGTTAACATCAAATTCAGGTTCCAGTATGTCCAAGAAATGCATCAGATTTGATCAATTGGCCTCCGATCATGCGCAAGTAGTCTCAAATGCGGGAGATCTGCGCATAATGCGTGAGATCTGGCATGTATGAGCACTACTATATTGCTGAGGAAAGGTATGCTATCAGCACTAAGTTTTATCAAATTTAATTAATGTACCTGCTATCAGCAAGTGCAGAACAGCAAAATAAAATGTGTGTAGTTGCATAGACTAGGAAAGTTATAAGGATGCAGATAAAATCATAGGCAGCCAGCACGTACCCTAATACTTCCCCAGTCAATTCAACCTTCTCATTGTTTACTGATATTCAGAAAGGCGAATATCGGAAAATGGAGTGCCTGTCACATTACTTGTCGTATTTTTTTATATTTATTCAAATGCTATATTATGGGTATCAGCGTGTAGCGAAGATGTTTTACTTTCAGGATATATCAACACTTCAGTCCTTAAATACACACCCTTAACACAATATTAGTCTGAATCACTATTTTGGTTTGGTCACCAGTTTAGGCGTTCAGTACATGCACCGGACACAAACGGAAATGGCTGAGCTTTCAAGATTGAACAACTATGGATGACGTGACATACAGTCTAGCCAATCAAATGATCGCTTCGAGATCTGTTGAGGTGGAAAGGTTATCGGAAATGCGAAATTGACGGAGACGAATTCGTACATTTTTTTAAATTATCGATCTACTGAAATGTTTCGATGTTTAATGGGCATGTAAGGTAAGTTATTTAGTTACACTAACTGGAAGGATGACCAGCTAGGCCCGTTTGTGAAGCATACATTCTGTTTCAAGGCAAAATTCAAGTTTACAAGCCAGGGCTTTTTTTCGCTGAATTGTGAAGAGGCCCAAGCCCTTCTGTTTTGTGAAAAGTAAGCGCGAAAAATCCTAAAATTGTGTAAAAGAAAGCGCGGTAACTTTTCCAATTGTGAAAAACTATGAGCACAATAAATCACCAAATTGTCACATAAAATCACACAGAAATAACTATTTTTAATGTGTGTAACTTCATATTATTACCCTCTTGTCCCAGACACACATATTTCATATATCAATTCCATTAGTAGGAAATAGCATACAGACCTTTAATTCCTGTTACTCAAAAAATCTGGCATTGAATGGTAGATCTCAAAACATGACTCTAGATAAACTTAAAGTGTGGTTAATTTTATTAAGGGAACCAATCAGAACCAATCATCACTTATTTTACCCACCGAACTCAACATTTAAAAAAAAAAAAATTCACGATAATTATTTATGAAATGTGCGAAGTACCGAGTACGAATTGTATCTAGTACGAAACGTACCTTATCGCCGCATTGTTTTGGACATACGTGTCACGATAAAGTCCGTTTACATTCGTTCGCTAATGGGCGCAAATAATTTTAGTGTATTTTTTGTCACGTTCAGTTGATGTTTTATACAATAATAAAGCGATGTCACCTTTATTTGACGAATTAGATGTACGAAAATGATTGTCAGTAATATACGTGTCACGATAAAGTCCGTTTACATTCGTTCGCTAATGGGCGCAAATAATTTTAGTGTATTTTTTGTCACGTTCAGTTGATGTTTTATACAATAATAAAGCGATGTCACCTTTATTTGACGAATTAGATGTCAAAAATGATTGTCCGTAATATGTTTGGTTTGTCTGTTACTTTGTGAAGAGGACGATTTTGTAATAAACAGACGCCGTTTCTGTTGTGATAGACGCCGTTAGACAATTGTGAATGGGGCCGATACGAAATTGTGAAGCAACCGATATTCGGCCCCTAATATAGAGTGAAACAAGAAATATCTATAAAAAAGATATACAGCGTTGAGTTTAAATGACACATTGCGATTGTTACATGTATATTTTTCAATACATTTGCGAAAGATGTCAAGTGGTTTTAGACTCGAAGATGTAAATCAGCCACTCACAAATATATCGAAGCAGACACACTTTGTGAGAGACATCCATCCATCGTGACAGAGAAATGTCCAGCACAAATATGGGGAAATTTTCGGATGCCTAATGCATAAAAATAAAATGACGGTTCCCTAGCAAATGCACGTACCGTTTGCTATCAAACCGGTGCCGAACGAATAAATATTCGTGACCTGATATTGTATTTGAAGAAAGAAGCAAGATAAATAATGTTATAGTAAAACGTTATAAAACAATCCATGTTTACGTATTACTCCGCATTGTTGTGCTCTGCTAATGTAAACCAAAACCCTGTTTATGTCAACATGTGTAAACGGTAGCCGATAACAACCGAAGGTGTTTGCATGGCTGTTTTCGATGAGTCACCGAGGTCATGGTAAGGCATGCGCATTAACAGAGATACATAGCTTGGAAAAAGCTAGCGGACATTTGTCACACTATAGACCACTATACTTTTCAACAGTGAACACACTACGAATACAAAAACATACAAATCAGCATCTAACTTTTTGTGTTAACTTTACTATATGTTCACCAATCACAATTTAAAATCTATACTGAGCGGAGATATTTACAAACATTTCATTGGTTTTTAAACTTAAAGCGGGTCAAAATCCAAGCTAGACAGCTATAGAACGCTGAAAAAAGCCCTGCCAGCATGGAAATCTGGGTGGTGCTGAACGCCTAAATTAGCAACCAAAATAAGGAATTGTGACGTTCGTTGTGTAAAGTGGGTGTATTTAAGAACTAAAGTGTTGATATATCCTGAAAGAAAAATATGGTAGCTACACGCTGATACCCGTAATATACCATTTCAATAAATAATAAACCTACACGGCTACAAATGTGACACGCACTTTTATAATCGGCATAATTATTCTGTTAGTAGCCTGTCATAGATAGTAAACAGTGGTATAATCTGATTTGGCTGGGGGATTATTTGGGTACGTGCTGACTGTCTATGGATAAAATGTTCAGTTTAGACATTTATTTATAATCATAATAGATTTACATATATTTGTATAGAATAAAACAATTGATGTTTTAAGTTATTCTTAGTTGTTTGATCCTGTTAAATCCTCAAAACGTTTCTGAAAGTTTCATTTAAATAGATAAACATTCGGATAAGTGTTTCCTATCCGAATACGTTGCTACTTTACCTTTACTCTTCCACTGCCATCTTGGCTCGCCTCTGTCATAATTTCGATTGGATATATATACGTAAATGTATTATTATGTCATTGGGTGGTTCATGGATAAACGACAACGTACTAGTTGGATATATTCACCAAAAATACATTTTCTACTCATTGGCGCGTAACTCTCACGACGCGCAATAATTACGGTTGATGATAAATGACAACCAACACGTACTCGACACGGGATTAGAACCAATATAACGCACTGCACTCAAAAATAATTTAAATGTGATAATATGGTGTTATATGTTTTCATTTGTTTTAGATCGCAAATCTTCATGAGGAAAATGAATATTATTGATAATAATAATGTATAATCGTTGGCTTACATATGCACACACTATATATGTATAATTACTAAATTCACAAGAAATATTTTGTACCAAATTATTGTAGCATTATCCACGCATGTTTTAAATTAAATGTATATGACACTCTATATTAACGTAAATATGCTGCCGCTTACACATATCGATCGGCCGATAAACAATGTTACCGCGTTAAGCGTAAAACGCACTAGTCAAATTCTACCCTGCTTTATGTAAGACCTCATAATTTTCGTATCTGTTATCCGATTTTAAATATTTAAAGCTTGTAATGAAGCAGAGATATATGTCTGTCTTTTAATACAACATTCATCACGATACCCTAATTATTAAATCCACGGCGACGAGTAATAATCCGTTCCGCGTAAAAGTAAGTTTAAAATACCTCTTTTTTTACCAAATAAAAATACAACCAACGGTCGAAAATCATCAAATATGAATTTAATTTTCGATCGATTTTGTTCATTAAAACTTGTTTTAAAAGCTAATACTTTATATTAGGTTTTATAAAATGTAAAACTTATTTATAAAGCATTTGTGAGTTGTCGACCGCCAAGGATTTGATTAAACTTCGTGCATTTATGTACTAATTATTGCAAATAAATTTTCATTTTAATTAACATGCGTGCATTATCACACATACGTTTTGTACGTGCTGTCAATAAACGCCCACTGTAAACTCTGGTGTAATTCCAGGTCCTGATTTTCCACATTATACGATAGTCGTTATTGTTGTATAATATAGACACGTAACATAAATTTAAATGCCTGTGGTCATGCTGTATGTATGGAAATACTTTGGTGCCTATGTGGTCATGTTGTATGTATGGATTACATGAAATAAGAATGAGACTTTGTTGGCTACGGTCATGTAATTTGCATGGGACTTAGGTGGCTATGTTCAAATATAAAACAAGAGATTTTTGTAAACACATTCCCCATGGCAGCCCAATAGTCAGAAATGGTAAAGGTCCTATGACCTACTGACCTAAAAATCAATAGAAGGCATCTATTGTTAATGACCAACCTCCATGTGAAGTGTGAAGATCCTAGGGCAAAGCGTTCGTGAGTTATTGAATGAAAACTATTCAAATAGTCAGAAATGGTAAAGGTCACAGTGACCTATGACCTACTGACCTCAAAATCAATAGGGGTTATCTACTGTTGATGACCAACCTCCATGTAAAGTTGCAAGATCCTAGGGCAAAGTGTTCTTGAGTTATTGAATGAAAACTAACTACTGACAGACCAAAATGATTGTGCAAAGCAATATACCCCTCAACAAAAATGGGGGGGGGGGGGGGCAAAATAATTAGGGCATAGGACTTTGGTGGCAGCAGTCATGATTTAAGAATGCGTATTTGATGGTCCACGTCAATAAATCTGCATTTTTGAGTTGGTGTTTGGCTTGATTTGGTTCAAAACATATTTTGACATAATTTAAACCAGTTTGGTGTTCTGGTGTAATATATAGACAAACTACGAACAGGCCACGTCAATAAATCTGCGTTTTTGACTTTGTGTTTGGCTTGATTTGGTTATAATTTATTTTGACATAATTTAAACCACAGTAAGGTGTTCTGGTGCCAGTGCCTTTCGCGACCTCTCTAATATTAGCATATATCCAACTTATTATTGGTTTCATAGTACAGAATTGAATATACAGTGCCCACCAAAAATAAGTATACATATGATATTTCCCCATTCACTTGTCTGTAATATTATATTGTAATATTTGCAAAACAGTGGAACAACATTATTTTTGAAGAAAATGAATATGTTTGTTCATCAAATGTAAAGACCTTACATTGATTGGCCCCCTATGTGCAACATATAAAGTTTGTTTGACCCGCTTGAATGGTAACTTTGCCACAAAAATATGGTATTGAACAATTTAACCTAGTCTAATTTTGCAACAATTATCAACTGTATACTTATTTTTGGTGGGCACTGCATTTTAAGATGGTATAACAAATAATTTAATCACATTACGCATATTAAAATGAACGGACCAGTGCAACTTGTTGATACCCCCTCGTATGTGACAATATGACTTATACACTCATTAAAAGTTATAAGTACACCAACACAGTAAATAGCGATATATGCAAATAGTGTATATCATTTTGCTTCTAGCTTGAAATATTACACAATATAGAACTACAAAATGTACGACATTATATTTATTCCAAATTTATTATGTTTAAACATCTTAGGAACTGTAAGTAGTTAAGTTTGTTATGTCTCTGTATAGTGGATGTTGGGTTTATTAGTTAGCACATGCATGTCAATCGGTCGGTTGGTATACTAAATGTTTTCCGATCAATGACTCCAGAACGATCGGACCTAGAACCCACAAACTTTAAGTAGAGGTTGTTCATCATCAGTAGATGACCCCTATTGATTTTGAGGTCGCTATGGTTCAAAGGTCAAAATTACCGTGACCTTCGAATACACAACAGTTTCTGATCCACAACATAAGAACAGTGGGTCCTAAGATCGTAAAACTTCACTGACAGGTTGCTGATCATTGGCAAGTCTTCTACAAATTTGTAGGTCAATAGGTCAAAGGTCAAGGTCGGGATGGCCTTAAGTGTACATGACTGTTCGGTTGTCATGAGACATGCATGTTTTACAAACATCTCTTGTTCTTTCTGTAATCGCAATTATGCAGGTTTGTGCTTTTGGGGTTTTGGTGTTGCTAGACAATTTGAAGTCAACATTTCAAGACATTATACAATAAACATTGTTGTGCACATGCATTTTTCTGAATTTGGAGGGTTCACTGCATGCTTACACCAAGCCAAATACAAATACCCAATTATCAGATATTGTTGTAATACTACTCGCATGAACACATACAAAATATGGACAAGCTATCATGTATAATGAAAAAGATACAAGCGTAACAAGTTTGTGAACTTATAATTTTTAATGAATGTATAAAGTCTAAGGTCCACCGTTCCATGTCAATAATCTAGGTTGCATGTATAATCTAGGAATTTATTCTTACAACCAAAAACATACACATCTCAACACTTAAAATCGGTCACTTTTAGACTTTCTTGTTTAATGTTTAATTTTTAAATTCATACGTAGAGACTGCAACCAAAGTGGCCAGCAATGGATCATTGACCCTCATATACCACAGTGTATAAACGAGTCAACTTCCGGTTATCGCAATAAGTCATACATGTAGAATTGTATAGTGTCTCCAATAAGTTAGACAGTGACCTTAAATCACATGATTTTGCTCGCATGGTATTATAATTGTGTATAAGCAGGGTCATAGATCCGATACTGACACCTTGGGTTGAAACAATGCTTATATTAAATGATGTGTAATGCACTATACAGCTAACCTATATGACTGATAATGATTATACATGTTGAGTAATGTATAGCAATGGTGTGGTATGGTCCAGGGTACTGTTTTATCAAAGCACTTACGGAAAACTTAAACTTACGTTCAAATCTAAATTCTTCATTACTCTTTAATGGCTACAAATCGTTGTAAAGTATTCAGTCAACAAACCTTTACAAACAACATCTGAGCCAAGCATGTTAGTTTTTAAAGAATAATTTTAAATTCAAAGTTACGATTTCCATAAGTGCTTTGATAAAACAGTACCCAGGTACATTGTGTTGATGACACAAAAGTCATGTAAAATGAGTAAGTAAGTAAATTGTTTATTATAGTGACTTGTGCATACATATTTACAACAAACATATTTACAATACACAAGTAAAGAGGCACCCGGCCCAATGGGCCTATAAGTCACCTTAACAATAGTAGGTAAATCGAGTTATTCGTATTAACCATTTGACAATATATTGTCCGACCAGATTAAACTGAGACTCCTTGCATAATTCGTTCAAGTCCGGAAATTTCGGAAGTTATAAAAACATATACTTACATTTATCACTATATGTGGCTTTATTGAGTTACTACTATATAACAATATGTGATGGCTCAGTGGGTAAGTGTGCAGTTTGTAGACCACAAGGCATCGGGTTCGAGGCAAACTCTATACTTTTTATTTAACTTTTTTTCTTTATATGCAAGTATGCTATTCTTGAATTATAATCATCCCTTTTTTCACATATCCATTACACAATTCAGGAATACATTAAATCTATAATGGCCAAGTCGTAGAAACATTGTTCATGTACTTGAAATAAAGAAATATGCGAAAAACCGAAATTAAAGACCACATAATATAAGACTGTACAGGAAATGTTTTTAAACATAAACCCCTGTATTCAAGGATAGAATGTTGAAGTATTAATATTAATGTCAAAAGGTTACAGTAAGCTTTGAACCTGCAACCACTGTCGTTAAAGGCGCAAACGTTTCCACTGCGCTACTATTTATGCTTGAATTTTCTTTTGAATTTTGTTATAAATGCAGAGATTACTGCACATGTAGTAAATAAACATACAAATCGAAAACAGGCGAGTACAGCCAGGCGTATACAGACTTTGATCAGAGTCTTAGTTTAATCTGGTCAGACAATACATGTATGTTACTGTAAAATGTAATTTGTAAATATTACAAACTTTTTGGTTGGTTGTTAGTTATCACTCTTGCAAGCTTGCCAAGTTGTTCACCAATAAAAGCTAGAGGCTGTCGTATATTGTTGTGTATTTATGATGTTCTGCGCATCAATATGTTTACCCCCGCCCCGAAAGACTATTTACATTTCTTTCATGTTATAAGTGACATGTTCATAATGATGCAAAGCTTCAATGCTTGTGTTCATCCTTGTATGAAAAAGGTTTCTGATGCATATTGCTTTTATTTATCCTCACAACTGGAAAATCCCATATGGCGACGACCCTCAGTAGACCCTTTACAATAAAATATTAAAAGTTTTTGTAAGCACCAATAATTTGCTGGCTTAGAATTGGAAGTTATAATTATAAGACTCATGCATATTTGAAATCTGCATCTCAAGGTGCTTTATATGAGCCTATTTTCATGAAAATCAGAAGTGGTCATGTTCACCAAACTGAATATTAAAAAAGCTTCTTTTTCCAGAAGAGTAGTTTTACGAGTTTTTTCTTGTTTTCTCAAAAAATTGATTTTGTACTTGTGACCTTCTAATTCTAAGCCAGCGAATTGAGATCAGTCTTTGAGACTGAGATTCAAGCGTATGTTAGTAGTTTTGTGAGCGCAGGGCCTGGAGATATGCTCTGTCTTATACCAGTGACAAGTCCAAAACATATATCTGGTCACTAAATGTGATATTTGGGTGAGATACAGAGGGATCACATAAGTTCACCCTGTCATATACTGCTCAAACTTTGATAAGCGTCAATAAACTAATATTCATGTCCGGCTTAAGCTAGCAGAACAAACATATTACAACAAGAGCACCGCCTTGCAGGTGCAGACGCTCATCTGATCATTGTCACTGTAAAAAAGGCCCATTACCTTTGCATAAAATAGGACAGATATGAGCCTTGTTAAAAAAGGTGAGGTTTTGATGGTGAAAATGTGTAGCAAGTTTTGACAAAGCAATAGGTTAATATTTTATGAAAAAGCTAACCTAAACATAAAACTTTATAAGGAATTTTCTACTTCAAAAAGGGGCAATAATTATTGCAAAATACAGATCAGAGTAATGAGTCTTGCTTTACAGGCTCAGGTATTGATGATAAACAAGTGTTGCAAGTTTCAAAGCAATAGCTTTGATAGTTTGAGAAGTTTACCTAAACACAAAACTTAACCATGCAGCGCCAACGCCACATGCGTGGATTAAGTGATGACAGTAACTCATCTTTTTTTTTAAAAAATCAGATGACCAAAAAATGTTGGACAAATATTAAAATATCATCCAACCTGCAGCTAAATTTCGAAAGTTTTATGTGATGCATTTGGTATGCATTGACATATTTTAGTCTATTTCCAGGTAACTGATAAGCCCTAAAGGCAAGGACCAAAGTATTTAGGCATCCAATTATGAAACAATCTTTAATCACTTACAATATTGCAGACGTAACATTTTGTTTTATGAACAATATTGCATCAGTCTGTCTTATTCAATTTGCAAAATAGTTCACAAGGGGAATTTGTTGACCCTTATAAAATTTTGAGTAGTAGAGTTAATATATCCTGCAATAATGTTTTCACAATAACAACACAGAGCATCCATGACTTTATTTCTAATGCAATCTTACAAATACATGTACAAAAAATTCTATTGAAGGCAATATAAAAAGAACAGTCAGACTGCAGTGTGTTGATCTGTTGCAACCTTAGTTAACAATAACAACGCAACATGGTTAAATACAACATGTTTTACATCCTTAAAAACAGCATATTTCTTTTAAAATATAAAGTGTCACTGGTCGGTCAGTCACACAGATCTACCCAGTCATATTATCCCCACACCAAGGTACCGTTTTATTGAAGCATTTACGCTAGCGTACATTGATTATATTTGCGCAAATCAGATGCATTTTACTAAGATATTTTTCTCATTTTCTGGCAAGGTCAGAATAACCGTAAATAGCAAATATGACTGTTAATATGTGAGGAGAAATTGACACATACTGAGAGTGAGTTCAGCTGAATTACGAGGGTAAACTCAATTAACTGCAGCAAAATAAGTCGAGTTTCAACCCTAATGACGACCATACTGCGAGGCTTGGTTGCTGTAGTTCCAATCGGGACACCTCAGACAATTTTTTATGAATCACATATAAATACCGTACAGACCGTAAACTTAGTTAATGTATTTGCTAATACTGGTTTAATGCTGTTTCTTAACATTTGTTTTATATGATGATCAATTCACCAAACTCAAAAACAAATTAATATTGTGATTCTCTTTGGCGGGTAGGAAAAACAGCTATTTTTTAAAATTGTTTTATTAGTTTTATGCGCTGAAAAAAGATCCGCAGTGATTTCCAGCGAAATGCCAAATAAAATGTTTAGGGTATAGGCAAAAACAAGGGTCGGTCAGATTAGTAGAATAACACTATTAATTTGTTTTGGTCTAACCAGTTTTCCTGAACTACGGCGATTAGGAATCAAATCTGTATCACCTGGTCACAAATCGAGAGCACCAACCACGGCTGATTCTAACAAAAACATAATTATCATCTTTACCAAAACATATTGCATAAACGACAATAATATTATAAATATCAACATCTTAATCTAAATATAAAATCACAAAAAAACATACAATTACAAGCAAACATTTAAGACAATCAATTTATAGATAAACAATAGATAATTATTTTTCATACTAAACATAAAAAAATTAAGATATACGAGTTCCAAGATAAATCGTCCAATAAGCAGTAGTCTTATCACTATCTCCCATGGTGTATTTTAGCCTAACAAACTTACAAGCATATTCATACACTTGTTATGAGGTAGTTTGCGGTAAAATAAATCATATAAAATGAAGATTTCTTAGTATCAATTGTATGTAGTTGCATAAAATATTGCCCGAGTAAATGAAATACATGTACCAACTCCACATAGAAATCTGATTGTAGTTTCGTCAAAGTTGCATTTTGTCTAAAATGTGGCCCATCTAGGTCGTTAATTGTTTCTCTTTAGTAATGCAAAGTATTAATATTAATCAACACACATTACATTGAGATTATTACAGTAAGTAAATGATACCAAGAAATCAAAAGAGAGCTAGATTACCTCCCTGTGGTAAGAGATCTAAAGTCATTTGATCTTAAAATACAACAATCAAGACAGCTTTCTGAATGATTAATGAAAAATATAAAACTTGGAATGAGAGTTGTTATAAAGTAATCAAGGTGCTTTACCAATTTTGGCTGACATCTAAGATATTTAAATTTATACGATTTTTTATACCACAAACAACCCATAAAATAATTGAAACACAAATTCACTACAAGGGAGCAACTGCTGCAGTACAGAAACAATTTAAGGGAGAGTAAAATTGTAGTAGTTGTCTCCCTTGGATATATACAAAATATTTAAGTATAATGGAAAATACAATAATCTGACAACTCATGATTACATCGATTTGGTCAATACATGAAGAGTAAAAAGGCTGAACATTGCAAAAGCGATATATACTTCACTGAAAAGTCACCACTTATTATATATAAGTGGTGACTTTTCAGTGAAGTATATAAAGCACACGCTATAAAACTTTTGTACCGATTAGAGGAATACCATACCATGTGGTGCTTATTCATATAAGTAATCGTTTGTCATTTGTATGTTTCAGACTGCGTTCATTGGTAATAAACAATAAACAGCCAAATAGAACTAGATCTTATTTATGAACGCAGTGTAAAGACATCATCTAATCATGCCTGCTGTTTCCTGCCCAATCGATGACTGTGAGTACACAACGCCAGATCTCGACGCGGCTATAGTGGCAGCGCTAATCACGGCGCATACTGTCACCCACACTCAGAACACTGGTATTGCTGCTAAAGTGGAAAAAGTTAAGAGGCCAACAATCACCGCCGCTGGCACCAGCGAGGAATGGGCCTATTTCGAATCTCGATGGAAGGACTATGTTAGTGCTACTAAGATAACAGGACATGATAGAGTCGTACAACTATTAGAGTGTTGCGATGAACCATTACGAAAAGACTTAACACGATCAAATGGTGGAAGCCTCACAGACAAGTCAGAAAATGATATTATAACATTGATTAAAAAACTTGCAGTACGTGAGGAAAATACAATGGTGGCACGTGTCACACTGCATAATATGCGGCAAGACAGAGACGAAACTGTTCGCAGCTTCGGCGCACGTTTAAGAGGACAAGCCGGCATCTGCAAGTTCGACATTAAGTGTCCTGGTTGTGACGGCAGTGTGAATTACACAGAAGCTATTATTCGGGATGTGTTAACTAGGGGTATTGCAGACTCAGAGATACAATTAGACCTACTGGGGGACAAAAATCAGGACATGTCCCTTGAAGATGTGTTTAAGTTTGTTGAAGCTAAGGAGGCTGGCAAGAGGTCAGCATCTAGACTACTTGACTCCCATCCTGCAGAGGCAGTTAGCAGTACTTACAAAAAGTCTAAAAGTGTTGCTATTAAAGACAAACATGATTTGTGCTCATACTGTGACAAAAAAGGACATGGTAAACGCTCCCCGGCTCGTGTTCGCAAAACAGAATGTCCTGCATACGGACATCGATGTGACATTTGCAACCGTGACCACCATTTTGAAACCGTCTGCCGTAGTAAGGATAAGCCAATGTCTAAAGACAGTCGAGTATTCAATGAAAGTGCTGTATTTGATGCATTATGTACCATAAACAATACCCCTACACAAACCAATAAGTGTGACAATACATTGTTCGATAATTCATGCACATTATCCGACAAAGGACTATCAGAAAGAATTATCTCACTTGATCATCACATCTATGACAAGCTCTCTAACACATGGATAAGGCAGCGTTCTAAACCACAACCAACTGTCAATGTAACGGCCAAGGTGTCTGCAGATGATTATGGTGCACTTGGTTTCCAACTATCACGACAGACTCGAACTGCTACCATCCCTGCTATGGCTGATACTGGTTGCCAGAGTTGTCTGGCCGGTTTAAAGGTGATTCACAAACTTGGATTACGCGAGTCGGACTTGATCCCTGTCACAATGCGGATGCACACAGCTAACAATGAGGGTATTCGCATCCTTGGTGCTACCATACTTCGTCTGTCAGCTTGGGATGACGGAGACAATGTTATTGAAACACGGCAAATAACATACATTACAGACTCATCGGACAGACTGTTCTTGAGCAAAGAAGCTTGTATTGCCCTAGGGATCATACCAGCCACATTCCCTGAAATTAGAACCATGTCCTATCACCCAGACAGTACAGCGGTGCTACAGGATACTACTAATCTAACTTCACCTTGTGACTGCCCAAGACGTCAGACGTGCTTATTCATATAAGTAATCGTTTGTCATTTGTATGTTTCAGACCTCGTTCATTGGTAATAAACAATAAACAGCCAAATAGAACTAGATCTTATTTATGAACGCAGTTTTAGAGACTGATCCGGCTGTCGTCATTTTTGTTGTCAAATGTGGCGCGAATTGGCTCTTCAGTGATGGACATCAGGGCGTCACATCGATGACAGCAAGGGCTGAGGCCTCCATCTTTTGGCCTGGTATTACCCCAGCCATCACTGCCTTACGGAGTACTTGTAACCAGTGTAATAGTAATGCGCCATCTAACCCATGTGCTCCACCCACTCCTATGACGAATCCAGACTACCCATTCCAATGTGTATGTGCAGACTTTTTCCACTATCGCGGCTGTAACTATCTAGTGGTGGTTGACCGTTATTCGAACTGGCCGATTGTTGAGAAGTCTTCTGAAGGAGCCTCTGGCCTGATCGCCTGCCTACGCCGAGTGTTTGTCACTTTTGGAATACCGGATGAACTAGCATCTGACGGTGGCCCTGAGTTCACAGCCGTAGCTACACGTAGATTCCTGCAAGAGTGGGGCGTACATCATAGGCTGTCATCTGTCGCATTTCCGCATAGTAATTGCCGAGCTGAAGTGGGTGTCAAAACAGTCAAACGTCTGCTCACAGACAACATCAGTCCTAACGGTGATCTAAACACGGACGCATTCCAACGCGCGATGCTCCAGTACAGGAACACTCCCGACCGAGACACAAGAATCTCACCTGCCATGTGCATCTTTGGAAGGCCTATACGCGACTTCATACCCATTCCACCTGGTCGTTATCTGCCGCATAACACTTGGCGAGAAACATTGGCAACTAGAGAGGATGCCCTGCGGAATCGTCACATGAGAGATGCTGAACGTTGGTCAGAACATACAAAACGTCTCCTACCACTTGTCATCGGGGACCATGTACGTATACAAAACCAAGTTGGTCCCCACCCACTCAAATGGGACAAAACAGGCATTGTCATAGAAGTCAGACAATTTGACCAATACGTGATTAAGGTCGACGGATCAGGACGTGTCACTTTGCGCAACAGAAAGTTCCTAAGACAATATGTTCCTGTTAACAAGCTGCCAGCACGTTTGACGATTGACAATGACATTATGTTACGGAAGTATGCTCAACCATCCAGTGACACAACTGTCACACAGGCTAAACCAGAGACACCAGCTAGAGTATCGAACCCTACACCTGGAACTCCTAAGGTTGGTTCAAACACAGCAAGTCCGCCTGGCACACCAAGTCCGCCAGGTACTCCAACAGCTCCACTACCTAACACATCTAGTCGTCGCCATCTGGTATTAGATAACCACATGAGCCCCAACACAGATCTGGTTTTGAACACACCAGCACCACCCGTGCAGGTTGATGTGCCTGTAGAGACACGCCGGTCTACTCGCAACATTCGGAAGCCTGAATGGCACAAGGATTATGACACTTCCACATGAAGAGATACGACAGTGAATAAGAGACATTTTAAGTCATAATTAACTGTTATGTTAACATAACCATCATGTTTTCGAAGTGATTTTATACTTAAATCTTTACCATTGACACTCACATAGACAATGTGCTAGTACATGTATATAGCAAAGACTTGGGGGAGATAGAGGAATACCATACCATGTGGTGCTTATTCATATAAGTAATCGTTTGTCATTTGTATGTTTCAGACTGCGTTCATTGGTAATAAACAATAAACAGCCAAATAGAACTAGATCTTATTTACCGATGAGGTATATCCTCTGTATTTTGTATACAATGTGACCTGACCTATCGGTACAAAAGTTTTATAGCGTGTGCTTTTGCTTATTGTTAAATAGGATAGCTGTGACTACACAGTAAGGTCAAAACATAGTCATGTTCAACTTTTAACGCAATGTAGTGTCAATAAAATATAAGAGTCAATAGGGTGGTAACTTTTCATTGACGCAGAATATTATATGAAAAGTCAAATTTATACAATATCCTGTTCAATGCTTTTACAAGAAAAACAGTACTTATAAATACGAGCTTTTAAATTAACGTCATAATTAATATAAGCCAAGAAGTAATATTGGAACAAGTCTCTAGCTGAAGTATGTATTCTAACAAAACCAGTAGATTTACTTATATGCACATAGAGGATATCAATTACTATTAAAGCACAGCTCGGACACAACACAGTGGTGTTCCTAAGGAAAAAATAAAGCGCAACCGCTACCATTGTCTTGCTGTGTTCAATGCATACTTCGGCTATGTTAGAATCGAAATAATGAACATGAACGTGTGTTTTATCTTTAATAAAGCATGGTCACTTGTTCTGATGCTTAAATTTAATTACTCATGCTACGCACACATGATTTAATTACTACGCATCGGAACTCGTGACCCTGCTTTATTCTATTATAAAACACAGATACATACTCATAACGTAAGAGTACAATGGCAAAAACATTTAGTGCTCTGTGAATGTAATCATTTACACGTTCAACAACAGCACAGTGCCTATGAGTGTCAGACACTCCACTTTAAAGTGAAATTCTACGAGTTACAATGGCAGATATCAGTATGGACTATAAAATGCTCAATAGATTTGCTTGCTCTTGTCAGTAGATCACATTTCATTATGGCAGATAGCATATAATACAGATAATATAGGTCAGTATGGACTCCCCCTATGATGGTGAATAACTTATGTATTTTGAGTTTCAATTGGAAACCTTTGATAGTCTTTTGAGAAAACGACAATTTGAAGGTGTTGTTATAGAGGCTGTTGCTCTACAGGGGGTTGCTCTGGAGAGTTTGTACTGGACATTTAAGTTGAGAAGTATGTACAGTTTGGGGAATTTGACACAACTCTCGAACTTCTATTAGCCTAATTTCACAGCTGATATATTGTCTATATTTATAATCCGGTCGAATGTTTTTATAAGCGGGGAGTTTCACAAAGAGGCTCGGGTTTAATACCAACACAAATCTAAAGCACCGGTATTGCTTGAATTGCTCGCGAAAATTTATATATTCTACGCAAGAACCTTGTAATACACTCCGCAAAAAAATTTAAGGACCACTATTTCAAACCTATGTTTTTGCAATTATTCAGATATTGATATTTTATCTATTCAGAATTTAGTATGTTTAAAGTATTGGGAGTTACATGGATAAACTGTGGATTTTGCTTTTGAGCGGGTATCGCTGCAAAACGCTGTGTTCCTGTCTGTTCATTGTAACTGTCAGTTTTTTAACGTTACTCGTTTAATTCATTTTCGGGTTAAGTTCGGGTAATTTTGTGCTTTTATAGTGAGTTTACGGCATAAACGCACATGAGGAGACATTTACCAGTTGGTGACGTGGAACAAATTAATGAAATACTATTGGTGGGACACATTTAACGTCACGTTGGACGTCAGTGTAAACTGAGGTGTAGGGTTCTTATGGAAGCTCGCACGGGTCATATGTGGTATTGGCGTTAGTTATGACATTGCATTTTATGTGTTTCGACACTGATTGAAAAACATAATACACACCCGCCACTATGCGAACGTTGATATTTTGGTAGCGACATCACTTCTTGACCTAGCACGTGTTTACTACTGTCATTTGACATTGCCCTCGTTTACATTTGTCAATATGACATATTGAACATTTGATATCAATTATTATTTAGTTGTTAGTTATTTCAGTGATTGAATATTAACCCTTGTATTTTGTGGTCCTTAAATTTTTTTGAGGAGTATATATTCAGGTCAGTCATGTCAAACTCTCTGTACTATAACATGCTTTTTTTACACTTAATGAACAACATGTATTTGTATAAGAGCAATAAATGTTATTACTTCATGTTTTGTGTATGTTTGTTAAAGACCTACAGTATAACATCCGTAGAGCGACATCCGGCGGAGGCAGAAAAAACTGTCGCTCTGCGGAGGTGTCGCTCTGTAGAGGTCGACTTTTTCAGAATGTCGTTGATAGACTATCGAGTGTACATAATCCCGGTAATCTTAATTGATGTCGTTTGTTTGTGATTAAATGCATAAAATTAGATCTACTCGTAGCCGCGCGTTTTGCGACATAATTCTGACGATTATTTAATTAATAAGATCGATGATTAGATAGATACAAAAATGCGTACATTTCACGGGTCTAGCAACTCTCAACATTATAAACCGAATCCATATTATTTTACGCACATGCCGTATTCAATTGAATTGTTTACCTTCAAAGTGTTAAAATCTCTATTACGTCATATCGCTCACTACACAATTTGCACACGTGACCGGTAATTTGTTTACCTCGACTCGCGTGTAACTTGGTCAGTGCATATGCTGAAATTGACAGTTTTAGACGACGTGATTAACCATTAACACGACGTGTACGTGAATTTCCTTTCTTATACTGATTTATAAGCGCGTATTGATATTTCACTTACAATTATTAATTACGACTTTGATTAAATAAAATCCGAGTTTGATGCATATCATCATGTACGGTGTTACTGTGTCATATTGTCTAACTGATCACAAAGACAGTCGCTAATTTACTTGCGCCCGTGGCTACCTGATGAGCGATAATTATTATAATCCACGAAGGTGCCAAAAATAGAAAACAACATCGTATGGATTATGTAAACACGTGTGAATATGCCGTTGTACAAACACACCTGTCGCTTCTCAGAGGTAAACCATACAAAAGGTATACAATTTTAACGGCCGTTTGCCGCTCTGCGGAGGTGTCGTTCTACGGAGGTTAAAATAAGAGTGAAAACGAACGGGGGGAAATAAAAGTGCCGCTCCTTCTTGGTCGGTAGTGTGTTGGGCACTTCTTCGTTTTAAGATTTCTTACAGCTAAAGCGGGGCAATATAGTCCTTTTGCTGTGGAAACTGGGTCATTCAGCTTGTTAGTAGGTCATCCCACTATACGGGCCTTTCAACGTTTTAATACTGTTATTTAACTTTGAGACTAAAGGCTGCTATAACTATGTAGTTCAGCAGTTTTACTGTTGTTACTAGGTCATTCAGCGTAGGCATTCCGCCTTTTGGTTGCTGTATCTTTTCTACTGGGTCATTCAGCTAGTTATAATTTATTATACTTTTCGACAGCTTGGACTTGGGCGGATCTGCGCTTGTTTAGTTGGGCATTGTGCTTTGTGTGTTTTTAATGTTTTCTGTGCTCGGCTGGTTAAGTTGAGTGCTGCCTTCCCTGTCTGACTTAATATACTCTTTTTGTCGCTTCTCAGAGGTGCCGTTTCGGGAGGTTATACTGTACATACAATAGTTTGTTCAGCAGCAAACATCACTAGTCAATTGCACCGGTGTGTGAAGTTGTCCTCATTCTTGACCGTTATTTTTCATTTTCTTATATCTGCATGAAGCATATCCATTGGATTCGGACTACTAAATGGTATTCAAATGCATTCCAAAAGTCTAGCACTGTATTTTGCAGACATTTTCCGTCTAAATGTCCATTACACATTTTTTGAAATTCGGGGATATGTCTTCATCCCAATTTGATGCAGGATTGTTTTACATTCCTCTATGGTACATGAAGAAAATATCCATCCCAACAACACCAGTGAATACCTGTTGATTAAAAACAAAAGTAAACAAATGTATAACAAAAGTACAATCACATCATATCCCGTAAAGGTTCGAATCCTGGTACTGGGGTCCATTTTGATATGACCAGTTACGGCAGTTAGTGACACATCTTCTTGAATATAAATTTCATATTGGCAAGCCAAGGAATGTAATGTCAACTAAGTTGTTAGGTAGATCATGCCCCAATGTCAATGTTTGAATAACTAGAATTGCAACACAAATAAACCCCCACAGCAAATCCTGGTCACAGAAACCACGTTTTCATGTCAGTTAACAATCAGGAACAACTGGACTCTGTCAAATTAATATTTGTGGTGGATTAATTTTCATTGATTTCGCAGCTGAACTAGATTGCGAAATTAAACCCCCTCAAAAAACCAGATTATACGTCGAGGGCGCTAAATATTGAGCTACAGAGGCACACGTAACCTAAACAGTAACTTTCATCGCCATATCTCATTCCTTACTAAAGTTATTGTCTGGAAACTGATTTTCTATTTCTAGTAACAGTAACCTTGACCCCCACCAGCCTGGGCTCACTTTCAAAATTGAGAGGCATATTCGCACAAGCTTCCCGAAATTGGGATGGTGGGGTCAATGTTAATAAAATAGACTAGAATTATCACTGTCGTGAACAGGGCCCCATGGTAGCATGTCGTAAGAGGGGGAGGGGAGGAGTGTAGAAGTATAGTGGGGTTGCATAATTATCAGCGCTATAAGTTTCTGTACTCAGACACAATAACAAAGTCATATCTCAAACTTTCATGTGTTGATGCCTGAAATACAGTATAACCTCCCGAAACGGCACCTCTGAGAAGCGACAACCTCCGAGGAGCGGCACTTTTATTTCCCCCCGTTCGTTTTCACTCTTATTTTAACCTCCGTAGAACGACACCTCCGCAGAGCGGCAAACGGCCGTTAAAATTGTATACCTTTTGTATGGTTTACCTCTGAGAAGCGACAGGTGTGTTTGTACAACGGCATATTCACACGTGTTAACATAATCCATACGATGTTGTTTTCTATTTTTCGCACCTTCGTGGATTATAATAATTATCGCTCATCAGGTAGCCACGGGCGCAAGTAAATGTACGCATTTTTGTATCTATCTAATCATCGATCTTATTAATTAAATAATCGTCAGAATTATGTCGCAAAACGCGCGGCTACGAGTAGATCTAATTTTATGCATTTAATCACAAACAAACGACATCAATTAAGATTACCGGGATTATGTACACTCGATAGTCTATCAACGACATTTTGAAAAAGTCGACCTCTACAGAGCGACACCTCCGCAGAGCGACAGTTTTTTCTGCCTCCGCCGGATGTCGCTCTACGGAGGTTATACTGTAAAGTAATTCACCCCCTTCTAAAATTCAATTAAAGTTGTTTGACAAGCGCAGGTTTAATTTCCTACATAGAAACCATGATGAACTTTGACTTTTATAAAGTTTGGAAATATCTTTGACAGACTAAAATTGCACACTGAATTCATGAAATCATGACATTGGTTTCATTGACATTGCCCTGTTCCTGATCGGCCAATATTGTTTGCAAGATGGAAATACACAAAACAGAACTACATTTGTTTTGTGTGCAAGTGTTAAGGGGAATCAGTAAAAAATTATTAAAGTTTTAAAGAGTTGTCGCCCTTTGCTAAAAATGTGTATATTGTTTTTGCTCCACATACATGTACTTATTGTCGTAGTCAATAGAAGTATAGCAAGTTTCATTTGAATATCTTGAACCATTATTTAACTTCGACCAATGTTATAGTTTTTGAAGCTGAAAAGGGGCATAAGTCAAAATTTATCAAAGCTAGAGTTGTTGCCCTTTGCTAAAGATAAGCGTATTATCACTGGCAATAATTATAGCAAGTTTCATTTGAATATCTACTATTGTTGTGAAGTTACGAAGAAAAAAGATGAAAAATGAGTAAATTTGAATTTAACAAAGGGCCATAATTCTTCCAATATTGTAGCTAGAGTAATGTAACTTGTCATAAAATAGTGTTTTGTTGTTGTGAGCTTATGTTTAAAATCTCAAGTTGATATCTTCAATGGTTTTCAAGTTATCAAGAACAAAAGCTGAAAATTGATGAAAATTTGAATTTTACAAAGGGCCATAACTCTTCCAATATTGTAGCGAGAGTTATATAACTTGCCATAAAATAGCGTACTATTGTTGTAAGCTTATGTTTGAAGTTTGAAGTCAATACCTATAATGGTTTTCAAGTTATTAAGAAAAAACTTGAAAAATGTGGACGGACAGACAGACAAACAGACAAACAGGGTGATTACTATAGGGCACGCAAGAAAATTTTTGCGGGGCCCTAAAAATACTTGTGCGTATTAACATAAGCTTGACAAACAGACAGACAGAGTCACTGACAGACAAGCTCACTTTTATATACTCTCCAAACTTAATTTTGTAGGGGTATATTGAAAAACATAGAAATTCCCCAAGTAAGAGATACCCTGGGAGCACAGGGGCTATTTACCCAATAACTGTATTCACTCAGAACAGATGAACTGGTTCCAAAACAATCATTTAAAATAAAGACACACCATACGGCACTTACAAATGTATCTGAATGTTGAGTGTTGATAAGACAATGCTGCAGTCCTGCATTGCCCAAGTGTGACCATCATGCACGCCAGTCACCATGAGTGAGTTCCATATATATACTACTCAAAATTTGATAAGGGCCAAGAAATTTTCCATTTGAATATGTTGCAAATCGAAAAAGATTGACCGGTAGAATTTTCAAAAACATAATGTTACATCTGCAATATTGTAAACCAATAAAGATTACTTCGAAATTTAATGTCTAAGTGCTGATAAGCCCAAACCCATTAAAAATGTTTTTGCAGCATTCAAGCCTCTGTAGTAACGGAATGCAATCATTTTCTTGGCATTTGGGGTCTTACACGATATGGTAATAAAAACGGGATAAAATTTCCATGTTAATCAAGCCACTTTGGTTCCCGCCAATAGGGCTTGTCGGTTACCTGGAAAACGACGTCATTTTGGCAAGGGGTATTAAATGCATTACATCAAGCTTCGAACTTTAGAAGCAGATAAGATGATATTTTATAAATTGCACAACGTTTTCTTCATCGGTTTTGTACGTTTAACGTGAGACGAACATCGAAATCAATTTCTTGGCCCTTAGCAAAGTTTGAGTAGTATAATTATATGTAAATTTTCAGCTGGAAAGTTCTGAAACAAACAAATAAGAAAATTAGGCCGGGATTTCATGTCAACACGTCTGCTCTCTGACTGTGGAGTGTATCACTCTGCATTTGGAGCACAGACATGTTGGCATGAAATACCAGCCTAAGAAGTCATAGTAACTAACATTAATTGCTATGGACACCTAATTTCTGATGTTATTCATCGCCACAAGGGTATGAGAGAGAGAAGAGAAGCCAGTTTCCCTTTTTATGCTGAGCGTCTAGCAAGGGAATTTCTGGTACCATTTTTATTTCGTCTTTGGTATGACGTTGCCTGGGATCTAACCAGGAACCTCCCGCACTATAAGCGGATGCTCTACCATTGGGCTATCAAAGCAGCACTGATGAGACATTTGATTAAAATTGCCTGAAGGAATGCTTTAAGATTATTTATTAATTCAATTACACTGAATTACTTTATTTAAGAGTAGTGATAGGTTGGGTGATGAGAACAGTTACATATAAGTTCAGGGGGATACAACAGACATAACAGATGGTGGGACACAGACCACAGAGCTGATTGTAAGCTATACATGTGTTGGGCCGAAGGCAAGCAGGTTGAACCAAACAAGAGGTGATGACAGTGCTACATTCCAGCAGGAATAAACAGGTCCAAAGGCATCAGGTGATGAGAGCGCTACTTTCCAGCAGGGATAAACAGGTCCAAAGGCTTCAGGTGATGGGAGCGCTACATTCCAGTAGGTATAAACAGGTTCAATGGCCTGAGGTGATGGCAGCGCCATGTCCCAGCAGCGATAAAAGGATGGGGTGAGTGAGTAATGAATAAATCGGAACCATTCAAGTAAATACTTATTTTGATCTTGGAACAGAATCGGACAAACACATATTGACAAATTTAGTGAGAAGTATGTTCATGATTTCAACGAAGAATGATATTGAAAAATAAAAGCTCCGCGAGTCGCATGTGTCGCCTGACGAAATGCACATTTGTCATGGAAAACTATCCAGTATTGGGCTACATATCAGACTCACAAGAGTTCTCTAGTCATCTGAACTAAAAACGACAAAGGGATGCTCTGGACAAAAAAATGTCCTAATAAAATCAATCTGAAGGGAATCATTCAAACACTACACAAGCTAGAGTTATGATTCTTGTGCACTGCACTTCATGTCACAGCAAAGAAACATGCATTCCTATTTTTGAGTCATTAATAGTTATGGTGACAAAGTTATACCAAAGACAAGAAATGCTTATAAAATCAATCAAAGGAAACAAAAATTGAAAAATGGCACAAGGTAGAGTAACAGTTCTTGTGTACTGCACTTGGACTTTTGGTAAGAAACATGCATACCAAGTTTCAAGTCATTCAACCTCATGGTGACAAAGTTATCCTCCGGACAAGAAATGTTCAAATTAAATCAATCTAAGGGAAATAATTAAAAAACGATGCAAGGCAGAGTTATGGTTCTTGCGCACTGCATTTCGGCTTAATGCACGAAACATACATACAAAATCTTGAGTCATTTGAACTTAAGGTGACAAAGTTATGCTCCGGACAAGAAATGCTCTAATAAAATCAATCAAAGGGAAATCATTCAAAAACTATGACAGGTAGGGTTATGGTTCTTGCGCACTGCACTCCGGCTTATTGCAAGAAACATGCCTATCAATTCTTGAGTCATTTGAACGTAAGGTGACAAAGTTACGCTCCGGACAAGAAATGCTCTAATAAAATCAATCAAAGGGAAATCATTCAAAAACTATGACAGGTAGAGTTATGGTTCTTGCACACTGCACTCCGGCTTATTGCAAGAAACATGCATACCAATTCTTGAGTCATTTGAACTTAAGGTGACAAAGTTATGCTCCGGACAAGCAATTTGTGACGCCGCAGCCGCCGCCGCCAAAGTAACACCTATATGTCGCCTTTTCAGGCGACACAAAAACCATCCTACAAGAGGCATGAGATTTACAATTTCTCTGCCTAACCTTGTATAATGGAGCAATGATCATATGACCCTCAATTGCACCTCAATAGTTTGAAATTTCTACATGAACTAAACCTTATGACCCTCAACCATAAATAATTTAAAACAAGTAAACAGAAAGTTGAAGAGAACTTGACAAACTTGATGCATATCAATATACTGTTCGTATTGAGGCGTGATATTGAAAAAATAAATTATCTGCCTAAATACATATCATTCATGTGCTATACATGGTAAATTAAGTTTTACAACAATCCATGTGTCTGTTATATCCATGTATCAGCGCAGGAATTTGTGGGTGTCTGTCATAATCATATTCAGTTAATTTTTGTACAAAGTACAGTACTATGATAAAGTTTTGGAATTCTAAATTGAGCCCAAAAATTGTCCATGTACCCGTTTCTTTGTGTTCAAAAAGTCACTAATTTTTATTTGTTTTGATGACATCGTTATGTCTGTCATTATCATATACATTTAATTTTAGTACAAAGTACAGGACTATGATTAAGTTTTAGAATTTTAAATTCAGCCCAAAAATTGTACATGTACCCGTTTCTTTGTGTTCAAAAAGTCACTAATGTAAGTGTATGCTTGTGTGAGTGTAGGATGAATGTTTTGACACTAAACAAACAATGTTGTTTAATGTTCTCATTAATGAAACTCAGGAAATAACCAACAACTTGGGTGTTGCTAAACCTACCTTACACAGTATAGTAGGCAGATAAAAGCATTGAACATGACCTTTAACAATTTATATGAATTAGTTTGAAGGTTAAATTATGATCCTCACAAGCTCTTAAGGTGTCACTCCTGTTTGATACTGGATCCATTATATGATCCATAAATACAGTAACAGATGCCTACAATTTGGTATACCGGTATGTCCCCAGTAAAAGGAAAAAGAAATAAAAAACATGATGATACTGTTTTATTCTAATTTAAGGCAAAAACCAATTGCTATAGCCAATTCATCATTCTACCATGAATTGGCTAATTGGTACCGAGATTAACCAATTCATGGTAGGAACTTTACATGTTTTCATCACTTTAAAATACAAGCTATGCAAATAAAACTACTTAATACCATGTTATCGTTATTAGCTCATCAAAATTGACCAAAAGTCCATAGACTATTGACTTTAACTATTTTAATAACCAAGGCTCAAAAGCCAAAATACAGTATTAAAACTGAAGATAGAAAGATTGACAGCTGAGCTTCAGATCATAACACCCCTTATGCAAGAAGGTGATATGTTGATATTAAGTATTTAGTACTTTTAAAATAACTCTAAAAACAAAAATGTGTTTAAATAGATTCGCAAGCATTCACATGAAAATTCAACTTCATGTGTTCCAGAATATTCCACTAAACATACCACCAATAAATTAATTGTTAATTAAACCTTATTATGAAACTTCCAGTAAAAAGGTTCTGAAAGTTCCATAAACCTACCTTACATTACTTATATCCTAAGCAGTGAGGTATTTATATGAAAAACAACAATTGGAAGCAAGTCCTTAAACCTCAATCACATGTCCAATGCATTTTCCCTTACATCAACTTTTTTTTTTGTGATTTAACTTTTATTCCCGATATAGTTACAACATATGTACACACATATCCAATAAAACATTACGGATTGAGATATATAGATATGTAGATCTATCAACATAAATACATGAGTGCATATATAGTAACCGTATTGAATAAGGAATAATTTTGGAAAAAAATAATAGAGAAAAGATCCAGACGAAAGTGGGGAAAAAAAATACTTACAAAAAAAAAAAAATAGAGAGAAAAAAATCCATTACAAAAAGTTCCATTTTTCAATGTGCTTGTCAACTTTATTTCTCGCAAATGCTATTATTTCTTCCAATCTTTTTCTCTCTAATATTACATTTCGAAAATATAAAATGCTTGGTATTTCATTGATATTCTTGCATTTGAATATAAAGTATTTTGCCAGAAGTAAAAGGAAATTTATAGTTGTGTTTATTTTTTTACTTTTCGAGTAGTAGTTACAAAAGGAGATAATCTCAAAGCTTAATTTGATATTTGTATTAAATTTTTGGTTTAAAAACAATCCGACGTCTCTCCAAAATCCTTGAATAATATGGCATTCCCAGAACATGTGTGAAATCGAGTCACTAAACATTGAGCAAAAATCACAAAGGCTTGATGGAATCAAACAATACTTATGAAGAAATGAATTATCTGGGAGTATTCTCATAATATATTTATATTGAAAAGCTCTTAGTTTTGTGTCAATTGTTAATCTAAATGAACACTGAAATATACGAGTCCATTTCTATACTGTTAAAAGTGTTCTCCCATTTTGTCAATGCTTTATTTAAGGTGGTTGGCTTATTTTTGTTAATTAGAGTTTTGTAAACGATTTGACTAACTTTTTGGTCTGTGTCTATGATTGAAATATGGTATGTAGGTTGTGCGTATGATATTGGTTCTTGTTTTAGTTTTGTTTTTATTTCTTCTGGTATACATCTTATTAAAGATTGGTAGTTTAGATAGTCTGTCTCTGGTAAATCATATAGCCATTTCATTTGATCAAATGTGTATAGTCTTTTCGTTCTGTAGTCTGTGATATGTTCTAAAAATAAGACACCTTTATCATACCATTTTTTGTAAAAAAGGAGTTCCTTGTTGGGTTTTTTAAATTTTGAGTTCATCCAAAGTATTTCTTTCGATAGCTGTGAAGAATCTGTGTTGTAGGTCATGCTAAACCAACCACTAAGTACTTGTTTAAGGAACTGTGATTTTATATTTAAGCATTTCGTATCGTTTGGATCGATGTTACATCTAAATATTAATTCTTCTCCATATTTTTTAAGGTCTGACTTATACATTTCGCTCAGTTTTGAATCACGCTTAAGTAAACGCTTCACCCAACTTGCTTTAAGTGCCTTGTTTAGTGACCAAATATCAATCATCTTCAATCCACCATCTTTATAGTCCTGAATAATTTGTTTTCGTTGAATTTTGTCTGGTTTTGAATTCCATAAAAAACTGAACATCGTAGTTTCAATTTCTTTTAGGATCTCATTTGAAGGACTTTCTAGAACAGTCAGTGGGTATATTAGTTTTGGGATTGCAAACGTTTTTAGAACTGTTATTTTACCTATCATTGTCATATTTCGTTTACTCCAGGATCTTAAACATTGGTTGAAAGCATCTATCTTAGGTTTTATATTGTTATCGAGCATACATTGTTTGTTATTGTTGAACGTTATTCCTAAGGCAGTTGCTGAGTTTGATGTCCAGTTGAATTGTTTTTCTTTACAAAATATTGTGTCTCGGTGTCTTAATGACCCTATACGCAGTACGTTACATTTATGCGTGTTCAATTGCAATCCTGATCTTTTGGCAAATGCTTCTAATGTTTTGATTAGGCTTTCAAAAGAGTATTTCGATCCATCAAGTGGAAAACTTGCATCGTCCGCAAAAAGAGATTGTTTTATTTCGATTCCGTTCATCTTAATTCCTTTGATAGCATTGTTGTTATTTATCATTATAGACATAATTTCGATACAGATAATAAAAAGGTAGGGAGACAATGGACATCCTTGACGAACGCCTTTCTCTATGTTAAAGAATCGTGACATGTAGCCATTGTTAGTAACACTCGCGCTCGCTTCGTTGTATAGGACCTGTATCCATTTTATAATTGAATCACTGAAGTTAAAGCCTTTTAGTGTCTTCCAGATAAAATTATGGTCTAAGCTATCAAATGCTTTTTGAAAATCAGAGAAGAAAATTAAACCGGGTTCATTTGTTTTGTATGCATTATCGATAATTTCTGATATTAATCGGACATTTTCACCTATGTATCTATCTTTGATAAATCCAGTTTGGTCTTCGGTTATTATACTTGGTAGAGTTGTTTTTATTCTATTAGCAATACATTTAGCTGCAACTTTATAATCTACATTTAGTAAAGATATTGGTCTCCAATTATTTATAGAAAGTATGTCCTTTCCTGTTTTTGGCAAAAGTGTTATTAAGCTTTGTGTTTGTAGTGGAGTGAGCTTTCCATTTTGATAAGAGTAGTTGAGGGAACTTACTAGATATGATTTTATATCGTTCCAAAAAAGTTTGTAAAATTCAACTGATATGCCATCTGAACCAGGCGATTTATTGTTGTTCATTTCTTGTACTGCCTTTCGGCACTCATATTCGGTTATTTCGCCTGCCGTTAGATTTTTTTGATCGCTTGAAAGTGTTTTATCTACCAACTCAAAGTTTGAATCATCGTTTACTAGTGTTGTGTCTCTTTTGTAAAGTTGTTCGTAAAAGGTGATTATCTCATTCATAATATCTTTATTATCTGTAAGTACTTTGCCATCTTTGTTTTTGATGCGTTTGATCGACTTTTCGGAAGCTCTCTTTTTTTCCAAATTCGCAAAATATGCGGTGTTTTTCTCATTGCCTTCGACCCATTCGGCTTTTGATCTAAGTAGAATCCCTTTTATTTTGTCATCATTAAAATTTTCAAGTTTTTGTTTTTCTGACATTAATCTATGTTTTAGAGTTTCATCATTCGGGTCTGTATTTATATCACTTTCAATATCTTTTATGTTTGATTGTATTGTGAGTTCTTCTGTATGTTTTTCTTTCTTTCTTTTAGAAGCATATTTAATGGATTCGTTACGTATGGTGCCTTTTATTAGTTCCCAAAGTGTATTTGGATTCGCGTTTACGTTATTACTGACTAGTTCTTGAATAGAATTATTGATCAACTTTTTATAGTCATTTTCCATTAGGTACGAATTGTTAAGTTTAAAATAACCCGGTCCACGAGGTGTTGCCGATAAGTCTATTTTGAGTTTTACTACAGAGTGGTCAGATTTATATCCGGGAACTATTTTACATTCTGTTACTTGATTTATAAGACTTTGTGAAAGTAAAAAGAAGTCGAGTCTACAGAAGATTGGTGGGTTGTGATTAGAATGCCATGTGTATCTCCGTTCATGTGGGTATTTTAGGCGCCAAATATCATGTATATCATAATTAGCTATCAAATCTTTTATGCGTGCTTGACATTTTTTATGCGTATCTGACCTTCCATTAACTTTATCCATTTTATAGTCTATGACAGTATTGAAGTCACCTCCTATTATGATAGATTTATCTGAATGAGTATTTAAGAAAAAATCTAAAGTGTCATAAAAAGCTGTATCATCAATGTTTGGGGCGTATATATTTAACATAACAGTTTCATGACCATATAATTCTACATGTATTGCTTGAAGTCGTCCTACAATTATCTCATGAACACCTAGAAGTTTGTATTCTACCCTTGGGTTTACAAAAATACCTATCCCAAGGCTTACATATCCCTTACATCAACTTAACATTAAATTTGAATAACAGGGTCAGATCTAAATGGTGCCATATGATTCATGTCCAGAATACCCTTAAATGAAACTTAACACTAGCATAGTAGTGAACCTGACTTCATCCTAAATTAAAAAAATAAATAAAACAAGACTGCGTTCAATAAACACTTATGCCCCCTGTGGAAGCCTTGTCCATAAATAAGTCCAAAATTGGGTCAAGGTGAAGGTCAGAATGGGATTAGTAGATACATGCGTGTGGAGAGTGTTCATATACAACATCCATGCAAGTATGAAAGCTTTGTAGCAAGCCATATTAATGCTAGAAGAAACGGTCAATTTGGGTTAACCAAGAATTAGGCCCTTCAATAAGTCTAAGTCCAAAATTAGGTCAAGGTGAAGGTCAAAATGAGGTCAGGTGATACAGGCGCGTGGAGAGTGTTCATATACAACATCCATGCAAGTATGAAAGCTTTGTAGCAAGCCATATTAATGCTAGAAGAAACGGTCAATTTGGGTTAACCAGGACGGACGAACGGACGGACGGATGGACGGACGGACGGACGAACGGACAGGTGAATCACTATATGCCTCCCGATCTATCGATACGGGGGCATAAAAACTACATTTAAAATGTTAAAAGCAGTTTGAAACCAAGAACATACTTCATAACATGCAAACATGCTTAAATAGAACTATACGTGGGACGTTCAAAAATAAACAGGACTGGGGCTCTCACGGGTACAGTTTTCAATATTATACAAATATTATCACATAATATGAAATTGTAATTCAATTGCGAAAATTCGATATCTGATTCATCGAGTAACACTATCACGTCCTCTCATAATAGTCCATTTTGAAACCATGGTAACACGCACCCGGCGCAGCCCACCAATTACCATAAATGGCGACTATGTAATGGGGTGTATCTTTATAACTATTATATCGTTAGTTTTCAAACTACACCATAACATTATATGTTACATGTTGGACGGTATCTGCAAATGTGACGACATTTGGACGTTAGGTATTGAAATAAACAAAAGTTGAAATCCAAGAGTGACAACTTGGTGACGCAAAAGTGACGTCACCAGAAAGTAAGTGAAAACGGACAAACACCAAGTTCTGTCAACAGCAAGATTATTAAGTCCTCTGAATCGTATGGAATTATCGTAACTACATTTTGAAAACAGTTCTGCTAGTCGTTTATCAGTTTTAGAATGACACAAATGCTTTATTGATAACTGTTCAGCTTTTTAAGACGGGGAAGTAATCGGAAATCATCAGAACGTCTGTGACGTCAGTTACCGAGGCATTTTAAAATTCCAACGGTTAATGGCACGGATTCTCGCCCAGATATTCGATGTAAGATCCAGAAAAATACATGCGATTCTCACCAATGCTTTACTTGTTTGACTCATTGTGGTACTGGAATGTATTCATCACCCTATATCACTATAAACGTCGTATTTCGTAGCCCTATGCGAAGCACTAACGCCGTGTAAAATAGCGCGACGTCATTTTGTGCGCCGGGTCAGCGTTAGTGACCTTGTTAAGTCACCAGTAACTCTCGTACCGCGTATTTGTTTTAGTTGATATTTTTACAATATGTAGAAAAAGGATTCCGATTCATGGTGGTATATAATTTAATATATTTTGTTTAACCATGCACGTTTTGTGACAATAGTCCTGTTTATTTTTGAACGTCCCACGTAAATGCAGTATTTACTTAAATGGCCCCATTACACAACATTTCACTAACACATGAACAACAAGAAAGATAAGCAATGAATACAAGTTCCATAACCAAATGTGCTCATACCGGTAACCTATTTTTATAAGAAATGAAAGGCAAACTATCTATCTGAACTTGACTGTTGTCAATAATTCAGTAATAATTTCAACAGAAACGAAACAAGCAGGACGAGTCTATGGGGCGACACTTACAGGGCACATGGCACACAGAGACATGTTGTTTGTTATGATGTATAAACTCCTGATGAACGTTGATACACTATTAAATAGGCAATTTCCATATGCAGATGCCCTTATCCACTGGAGACTTGTTGACGTCTGAAACGAGGGGTAAGACTGAACACATCAGATATGAAGCGCTGACTTTCATACCCAATCTAATGATGAACGCGGCCATTGAGGGTCAGGACCTTCTCACTAGACGTGTGTCACTACATCTTTCCTTGCATCTAACGTTTGTGGTGGCCATGAGATCTGCTGGTTGGAGAGCATCTACAAATGAATCTTGTTCCCTATTATAATAGTTGGCATTCCAGCCTTTTGCAAACAACATCTCATGTCTAAGAAGACAGATATGGGGTAAAGAAAGGAAGAAATGATATGAAAGAACAATTGATTAAGTCCCATTAGTTTAATTGAATAGACCCTTTATAAAAGACAGAAATTAATTAATTTAAAAATGTATGAGAAATTAAAGGCTATATGAACCAAACTCACAAAGACTTCACCTGGGTGTGCATACAACATGTGTCCCTAACAAGGGATGTAACATACGGGATTTCTCTACATGATGAATATCTCACAGGGGATGTACCTAACATGTTGCTATGTGTAAGACAGTTATACTTGTTTCATACTTTCAGGACTTAATAGTTCCAGTACAGGGTGTGCACAGCCCTGCATAAAACTATTAGTGTCCTAGAAGCTTCAATAAGAATAACAGATCAAACACCATTAACATATTTGGTACAACCCGTGTAAGATGCTCATCCTGAAGACACATGTATGAAACATCCCTTGTTAGGGACCCATGCTGTATGCACACCCTGAGTATATTTAATTCTAAAATAATTTTGATATTTAATTAAAGGTGAATTAAGTATCACAATTATTTCAGAATTGAAAATACATTAGATAGTACCAAGAGAGTGTGCATCTCACAAATGATGCAGCTCTCAGGAGATGTCTACAAGAGGGTCTCCTACAGGAATGCTGCACAGATCGTGTCTCTGCAGGGCATGTCTCTTACAGGTGGGGTAGCACATGAGATGCGTTCACAGGATTGTCTCATACAGGGGTGTGACGCACATACTGTGTCTACTGAGTGTGATTTTCAAACAGGTGTAGCACACAAGGAGTGTCTTCAGGATTAGTCTCTTACAGGGGATGCAGCACACAGGGTGTGCATAAAGCATATTTCTCACTCTGGTGTAGCACACAGGATGAGCCTACAGTCTGAGTCCCTAACAAGGGACATAACATACAGATTATGTCTACACGATGAATCTCTCACAGGGGGTACAGGGGTGTACCAAGCATGTTGCTAAGTGTTAGACAGTTATACTTGTGGCTACTTTTAGGACTTAAGTTCCATCCCTGCATGGAAGCATTAGTGTCCAAGAAGCTCCAATAAGAATAACAGATCAAACACACTTTAACATGTTTTGTACACCCCCTGTGAGAGATTCACCCTATAGACACATCCTGTATGCTATGTATGTAGGGATATACACTGTAGGTAGACCCTGTATGCTACACCAAGAGGCATGCCTTGTACACACACTGTGTGATATACCCTCTGTAAGGGACACACTCTGAAGAAACACCCTGTGTGCTACATCTGTGTCAGAGACACACCCTGTAGACACAACACATGCGTTACATCCCCTGTATGAGACAGCCCTGTGAATGCACCTCATGTGCAACCCCACCTGTAAGAGACACACCCTACAGAGACACCATCTGTACAGCATCCCTGTAAGAGACAACCCTTGTAGTTAAACTCCTTAGAGCTACATCACATGTAAGGTGCTTGTCTTGTAGACACACCCTGTGTGCCACTTGCTCTGTAATTATATGTATTAGATAGTCTTACCACATATCGGTCTTCCGTAGTGATACATTCTTGCAGACAATCGAAATTGAAATCTCAGTCCAAGAGGATGATCACTGGCAACAAACTCAATGTTTGATGATGTAGCACCATTAGACAGCATGGGATCACCTGTAGCGTTAAACTAAGCTGTAGTTTGTAGATGGATCGAAGCTCTGGTAGGATATCATCTTATGCCTACAAATAGACAGCAGCAAACATTCTAGGATCTATGGTTTTAACCTTTTACTCCAAAAAATAGAGGTACAAACATGAAGAATAGGTGGTTTGCGAGATAACAAATCATATAAATTCTTAGTAACTTAAAATCATAAATTTAATATCACTTAAAATCTGATCATGAGATTTCGGTTAAAATTGGCATAGCAGACACATGTTGGAGGCTGAGACAGCCAGAACTGTCGGTCGTCTGATGGTTGGGCAAACACAGGGGGAGGTAGCCTATGAGCATAGTAGGTGTTAGCAAAAGTTTAATCCAACAACTTTGGCAAAAGTACCTGGAGACAGTAGCCATCGCTAGACGTCCTCAGAGTGGATTTTCAAGGTCATCATTCGCTCAGGAAGACTGTACCCATGTTTACATGGCAAAACGTAAAAGGTTTTGACTAAATAGAAACACATGTTTTACGCTTCATGGAAACATGTAGGGCTATTAAAAGAGTATTAATTCATAAAAAAGATAAAGTGGTTCCAAAATAATCAATTAAAAAAATAAAGACACTAACTGTACTTATTTAAATGTTGGGCGTAGATAAGACCATGCTTCAGTCCCGCATTGCCCAAGTGTGACCATCATGCAAGCCAGACACCATCAGTGAGTTCCATATATAATTATATGTAAATCTTCAGCTGGAAAGTTCTGAAACAAACAAATAAGAAAATTAGGCCGGTATTTCATGTCAACACGTCTGCTCTCTTGCCGCTGACTGTGGAGTGTATCACTCCACATGTGTAGCACAGACATATTGGCATGAAATACTGGCCTTTGATATTATTCATCACCACAAGGGTATGAGAGAGAGAGAGAAGAGAAGCCAGTTTCCCTTTTTATGCCGAGCTTCTAGCAAGGGAATTTCTGGTACCATTTTTATTTCGTCTTTGGTATGACACAGCCTGGAATCTAACCATGGACCTCTCGCACTCGCTCTTCAAGTATCAAGGAGGGACATGTTAAGAATAGCGTGAGGTGATAGCAACACTATATCCCAGCAGTTAAGGGGGATACATTGAACTCTGAGATTCCACCTGGAAAGACACAGACCACAGAGCTGATTTGTGGGTTACACATGAGATGGGCCAAAAGGCAAGCAGGTTGAACCAAACCAGATTCAATGGTGTGAGGTGATAGCAGAGCTATGTTCTCGCTGAGGCAATGACTAACAGGAATGTCACAGCCCTGCATGGAACTATTATTGTTCAAGAGGCACCAATAAGAATAACAGATCAACACCATTTCACATCTTCAGCGTGAGTCTCTTACAGGGGATGTAGCACACAAGGTGTGCACAGGGCATATTTCTGACACGGGTGTAGCATACAGGGTGTGCCTACAGTCTCAGTCCCTCACTAGGGATGTAACATACAGGTTTGTCTACACGATGAACCTCTCACAGGATACAGGGGGGTACCAAACATGTTGCTAAGTGTAAGACAGTTATACTTGTGGCTACTTTCAGGACAAAAGTTCCAGCAGAGGCAATGACTTTAACAGGGATGCCACAGCCCTACATGGAACTATTAGTGTCCAAGCGGCACCAATAAGAATAACAGATCAAACACCATTTAACATCTTCAGCGTGAGTCTCCTACAGGGGATGTAGCACACAGGGTGTGCAAAGGGCATATTTCTTACACAGGTGTAGCATACAGGGTGTGCCTACAGCCTTAGTCCCTAACTAGGGATGAAACATACAGGATTTGTCTACACAATGAACCTCTCACAGAGGATACAGGGGGGTACCAAACATGTTGCTAAGTGTAAGACAGTTATACTTGTGGCTACTTTCAGGACTTATTTTCCAGCAGAGGCAATGACTTTAACAGGGATGTCACAGCCCTGCATGGAACTATTAGTGTCCAAGAGGCACCAATAAGAATAACAGATCAAACACCATTTCACATATTTAGGGTGAGTCTCTTACAGGGGATATAGCACGCAGGGTTTGCCTACAGCCTCAGTCCCTAACAAGGGATGTAACATACAGGATTTGTCTACACAATGAACCTCTCACAGGGGAAACAGGGGGGTACAAAACATGTTGCTAAGTGTAAGACAGTTATACTTGTGGCTACTTTCAGGACAAAAGTTCCAGCAGAGGCAATGACTTTAACAGGGATGTCACAGCCCTGCATGGAACTATTAGTGTCCAAGAGGCACCAATAAGAATAACAGATCAAACACCATTTAACATCTTCAGCGTGAGTCTCCTACAGGGGATATAGCACGCAGGGTGTGCACAGGGCATATTTCTGACACGGGTGTAGCATACAGGGTGTGCCTACAGCCTCAGTCCCAAACTAGGGATGTAACATACAGGATTTGTCTACACGATGAACCCCTCACAGGGAATACATGGGGCAACCAAACATGTTGCTAAGTGTAAGACAGTTATACTTGTGGCTACTTTCAGGACTTATTTTCCAGCAGAGGCAATGACTAACAGGGATGCCACAGCCCTGCATGGAACTATTAGTCTCCAAGAGGCACCAATAAGAATAACAGATCAAACACCATTCAACATCTTCAGCGTGAGTCTTTTACAGGGGATGTATCACACAGGGTGTGCACAGGGCATATTTCTTACACAGGTGTAGCATACAGGGTGTGCCTACAGCCTCAGTCCCTAACTAGGGATGAAACATACAGGATTTGTCTACACGATGAACCTCTCACAGAGGATACAGGGGGGTACCAAACATGTTGCTAAGTGTAAGACAGTTATACTTGTGGCTACTTTCAGGACTTATTTTCCAGCAGAGGCAATGACTTTAACAGGGATGTCACAGCCCTGCATGGAACTATTAGTGTCCAAGAGGCACCAATAAGAATAACAGATCAAACACCATTTCTAATATTTAGGGTGAGTCTCTTACAGGGGATATAGCACGCAGGGTTTGCCTACAGCCTCAGTCCCTAACAAGGGATGTAACATACAGGATTTGTCTACACAATGAACCTCTCACAGGGGAAACAGGGGGGTACCAAACATGTTGCTAAGTGTAAGACAGTTATACTTGTGGCTACTTTCAGGACAAAAGTTCCAGCAGAGGCAATGACTTTAACAGGGATGTCACAGCCCTGCATGGAACTATTAGTGTCCAAGAGGCACCAATAAGAATAACAGAACAAACACCATTTCATATCTTTAGGGTAAGTCTCTTACAGGGGATATAGCACGCAGGGTGTGCAAAGGGCATATTTCTGACATGGGTGTAGCATACAGGGTGTGCCTACAGCCTCAGTCCCAAACTAGGGATGTAACATACAGGATTTGTCTACACGTTGAACCTCTCACAGAGGATACAGGGGGCTACCAAACATGTTGCTAAGTGTAAGACAGATATACTTGTGGCTACTTTCAGGACAAAAGTTCCATAAGAGGCAATGACTAACAGGGATGCCACAGCCCTGCATGGAACTTTTAGTGCCTAAGAGGCACCAATAAGAATAACAGATCAAACACCATTTCACATCTTCAGCGTGAGGCTCTTACAGGGGATGTAGCACACGGTGAGCACAAGGCATATTTCTGACACGGTGTAGCATACATGGGGTGTGCCTACAGCCTCAGTCCCTAAAAAGGGATGTAACATACAGGATTTGTCTACACGATGAACCCCTCACAGGGAATACAAGGGGCAACCAAACATGTTGCTAAGTGTAAGACAGTTATACTTGTGGCTACTTTCAGGACTTATTTTCCAGCAGAGGCAATGACTTTAACAGGGATGTCACAGCCCTGCATGGAACTATTAGTGTCCAAGAGGCACCAATAAGAATAACAGATCAAACACCATTTCACATATTTAGGGTGAGTCTCTTACAGGGGATATAGCACGCAGGGTTTGCCTACAGCCTCAGTCCCTAACAAGGGATGTAACATACAGGATTTGTCTACACAATGAACCTCTCACATGGGAAACAGGGGGGTACCAAACATGTTGCTAAGTGTAAGACAGTTATACTTGTGGCTACTTTCAGGACTTATTTTCCAGCAGAGGCAATGACTTTAACAGGGATGTCACAGCCCTGCATGGAACTATTAGTGTCCAAGAGGCACCAATAAGAATAACAGATCAAACACCATTTCACATCTTTAGGGTAAGTCTCTTACAGGGGATATAGCACGCAGGGTGTGCACAGGGAATATTTCTGACGCCGGTGTAGCATACAGGGTGTGCCTACAGCCTCAGTCCCAAACTAGGGATGTAACATACAGGATTTGTCTACACGATGAAACTCTCACAGAGGATACAGGGTGCTACCAAACATGTTGCTAAGTGTAAGACAGTTATACTTTTGGCTACTTTCAGGACGAAAGTTCCAGCAGAGGCAATGACTAACAGGGATGCCACAGCCCTGCATGGAACTATTAGTCTCCAAGAGGCACCAATAAGAATAACATATCAAACACCATTCAACATCTTCAGCGTGAGTCTTTTACAGGGAATGTATTACACAGGGTGTGCACAGGGCATATTTCTTACACAGGTGTAGCATACAGGGTGTGCCTACAGCCTCAGTCCCTAACTAGGGATGAAACATACAGAATTTGTCTACACGATGAACCTCTCACAGAGGATACAGGGGGGTACCAAACATGTTGCTAAGTGTAAGACAGTTATACTTGTGGCTACTTTCAGGACTTATTTTCCAGCAGAGGCAATGACTTTAACAGGGATGTCACAGCCCTGCATGGAACTATTAGTGTCCAAGAGGCACCAATAAGAATAACAGATCAAACACCATTTCACATATTTAGGGCGAGTCTCTTACAGGGGATATAGCACGCAGGGTTTGCCTACAGCCTCAGTCCCTAACAAGGGATGTAACATACAGGATTTGTCTACACAATGAACCTCTCACAGGGGAAACAGGGGGGTACCAAACATGTTGCTAAGTGTAAGACAGTTATACTTGTGGCTACTTTCAGGACAAAAGTTCCGGCAGAGGCAATGACTTTAACAGGGATGTCACAGCCCTGCATGGAACTATTAGTGTCCAAGAGGCACCAATAAGAATAACAGAACAAACACCATTTCATATCTTTAGGGTAAGTCTCTTACAGGGGATATAGCACGCAGGGTGTGCAAAGGGCATATTTCTGACATGGGTGTAGCATACAGGGTGTGCCTACAGCCTCAGTCCCAAACTAGGGATGTAACATACAGGATTTGTCTACACGTTGAACCTCTCACAGAGGATACAGGGGGCTACCAAACATGTTGCTAAGTGTAAGACAATTATACTTGTGGCTACTTTCAGGACGAAAGTTCCAGCAGAGGCAATGACTAACAGGGATGCCACAGCCCTGCATGGAACTATTAGTCTCCAAGAGGCACCAATAAGAATAACATATCAAACACCATTTCACATATTCAGGGTGAATCTCTTTCAGGGGATGTAGCACACAGGGTGTGCACAGGGAATATTTCTTACACGGGTGTAGCATACAGGGTGTGCCTACAGCCTCAGTCCCTAGCAAGGGATGTAACATACAGGATTTGTTTACGCGATGAACCTCTCACAGGGGAAACATGGGGGTACCAAACATGTTGCTAAGTGTAAGACAGTTATACTTGTGGCTACTTTTAGGACAAAAGTTCCATAAGAGGCAATGACTAACAGGGATGCCACAGCCCTGCATGGAACTTTTAGTGCCTAAGAGGCCCCAATAAGAATAACAGATCAAACACCATTTCACATCTTCAGCGTGAGGCTCTTACAGGGGATGTAGCACACGGTGAGCACAAGGCATATTTCTGACACGGTGTAGCATACACGGGGTGTGCCTACAGCCTCAGTCCCTAAAAAGGGATGTAACATACAGGATTTGTCTACACGATGAACCCCTCACAGGGAATACAAGGGGCAACCAAACATGTTGCTAAGTGTAAGACATTTATACTTGTGGCTACGTTCAGGACTTATTTTCCAGCAGAGGCAATGACTTTAACAGGGATGTCACAGCCCTGCATGGAACTATTAGTGTCCAAGAGGCACCAATAAGAATAACAGAACAAACACCATTTCACATCTTTAGGGTAAGTCTCTTACAGGGGATATAGCACGCAGGGTGTGCAAAGGGCAAATTTCTGACACGGGTGTAGCATACAGGGTGTGCCTACAGCCTCAGTCCCAAACTAGGGATGTAACATACAGGATTTGTCTACACGATGAACCTCTCACAGAGGATACAGGGGGCTACCAAACATGTTGCTAAGTGTAAGACAGTTATACTTGTGGCTACTTTCAGGACGAAAGTTCCAGCAGAGGCAATGACTAACAGGGATGCCACAGCCCTGCATGGAACTATTAGTCTCCAAGAGGCACCAATAAGAATAACATATCAAACACCATTTCACATATTCAGGGTGAATCTCTTTCAGGGGATGTAGCACACAGGGTGTGCACAGGGAATATTTCTTACACGGGTGTAGCATACAGGGTGTGCCTACAGCCTCAGTCCCTAGCAAGGGATGTAACATACAGGATTTGTTTACGCGATGAACCTCTCGCAGGGGAAACATGGGGGTACCAAACATGTTGCTAAGTGTAAGACAGTTATACTTGTGGCTACTTTCAGGACAAAAGTTCCATAAGAGGCAATGACTAACAGGGATGCCACAGCCCTGCATGGAACTTTTAGTGCCTAAGAGGCACCAATAAGAATAACAGATCAAACACCATTTCACATCTTCAGCGTGAGGCTCTTACAGGGGATGTAGCACACGGTGAGCACAAGGCATATTTCTGACACGGTGTAGCATACACGGGGTGTGCCTACAGCCTCAGTCCCTAAAAAGGGATGTAACATACAGGATTTGTCTACACGATGAACCCCTCACAGGGAATACAAGGGGCAACCAAACATGTTGCTAAGTGTAAGACAGTTATACTTGTGGCTACTTTCAGGACTTATTTTCCAGCAGAGGCAATGACTTTAACAGGGATGTCACAGCCCTGCATGGAACTATTAGTGTCCAAGAGGCACCAATAAGAATAACAGAACAAACACCATTTCACATCTTTAGGGTAAGTCTCTTACAGGGGATATAGCACGCAGGGTGTGCAAAGGGCATATTTCTGACACGGGTGTAGCATACAGGGTGTGCCTACAGCCTCAGTCCCAAACTAGGGATGTAACATACAGGATTTGTCTACACGATGAACCTCTCACAGAGGATACAGGGGGCTACCAAACATGTTGCTAAGTGTAAGACAGTTATACTTGTGGCTACTTTCAGGACGAAAGTTCCAGCAGAGGCAATGACTAACAGGGATGCCACAGCCCTGCATGGAACTATTAGTCTCCAAGAGGCACCAATAAGAATAACATATTAAACACCATTTCACATATTCAGGGTGAATCTCTTTCAGGGGATGTAGCACACAGGGTGTGCACAGGGAATATTTCTTACACGGGTGTAGCATACAGGGTGTGCCTACAGCCTCAGTCCCTAGCAAGGGATGTAACATACAGGATTTGTTTACGCGATGAACCTCTCACAGGGGAAACATGGAGGTACCAAACATGTTGCTAAGTGTAAGACAGTTATACTTGTGGCTACTTTCAGGACAAAAGTTCCATAAGAGGCAATGACTAACTGGGATGCCACAGCCCTGCATGGAACTTTTAGTGCCTAAGAGGCACCAATAAGAATAACAGATCAAACACCATTTCACATCTTCAGCGTGAGGCTCTTACAGGGAATGTAGCACACAGGGTGAGCACAGGGCATATTTCTGACACGGTGTAGCATACACGGGGTGTGCCTACAGCCTCAGTCCCTAAAAAGGGATGTAACATACAGGATTTGTCTACACAATGAACCTCTCACAGGGAATACAAGGGGCAACCAAACATGTTGCTAAGTGTAAGACAGTTATACTTGTGGCTACTTTCAGGACTTATTTTCCAGCAGAGGCAATGACTTTAACAGGGATGTCACAGCCCTGCATGGAACTATTAGTGTCCAAGAGGCACCAATAAGAATAACAGAACAAACACCATTTCACATCTTTAGGGTAAGTCTCTTACAGGGGATATAGCACGCAGGGTGTGCAAAGGGCATATTTCTGACACGGGTGTAGCATACAGGGTGTGCCTACAGCCTCAGTCCCAAACTAGGGATGTAACATACAGGATTTGTCTACACGATGAACCTCTCACAGAGGATACAGGGGGCTACCAAACATGTTGCTAAGTGTAAGACAGTTATACTTGTGGCTACTTTCAGGACGAAAGTTCCAGCAGAGGCAATGACTAACAGGGATGCCACAGCCCTGCATGGAACTATTAGTCTCCAAGAGGCACCAATAAGAATAACATATTAAACACCATTTCACATATTCAGGGTGAATCTCTTTCAGGGGATGTAGCACACAGGGTGTGCACAGGGAATATTTCTTACACGGGTGTAGCATACAGGGTGTGCCTACAGCCTCAGTCCCTAGCAAGGGATGTAACATACAGGATTTGTTTACGCGATGAACCTCTCACAGGGGAAACATGGAGGTACCAAACATGTTGCTAAGTGTAAGACAGTTATACTTGTGGCTACTTTCAGGACAAAAGTTCCATAAGAGGCAATGACTAACTGGGATGCCACAGCCCTGCATGGAACTTTTAGTGCCTAAGAGGCACCAATAAGAATAACAGATCAAACACCATTTCACATCTTCAGCGTGAGGCTCTTACAGGGAATGTAGCACACAGGGTGAGCACAGGGCATATTTCTGACACGGTGTAGCATACATGGGGTGTGCCTACAGCCTCAGTCCCTAAAAAGGGATGTAACATACAGGATTTGTCTACACAATGAACCTCTCACAGGGAATACAAGGGGCAACCAAACATGTTGCTAAGTGTAAGACAGTTATACTTGTGGCTACTTTCAGGACTTATTTTCCAGCAGAGGCAATGACTTTAACAGGGATGTCACAGCCCTGCATGGAACTATTAGTGTCCAAGAGGCACCAATAAGAATAACAGATCAAACACCATTTCACATATTTAGGGTGAGTCTCTTACAGGGGATATAGCACGCAGGGTGTGCACAGGGAATATTTCTGACGCGGGTGTAGCATACAGGGTGTGCCTACAGCCTCAGTCCCAAACTAGGGATGTAACATACAGGATTTGTCTACACGATGAACCTCTCACAGAGGATACAGGGTGCTACCAAACATGTTGCTAAGTGTAAGACAGTTATACTTTTGGCTACTTTCAGGACGAAAGTTCCAGCAGAGGCAATGACTAACAGGGATGCCACAGCCCTGCATGGAACTATTAGTCTCCAAGAAGCACCAATAAGAATAACAGATCAAACACCATTCAACATCTTCAGCATGAGTCTTTTACAGGGGATGTATCACACAGGGTGTGCACAGGGCATATTTCTTACACAGGTGTAGCATACAGGGTGTGCCTACAGCCTCAGTCCCTAACTAGGGATGAAACATACAGGATTTGTCTACACGATGAACCTCTCACAGAGGATACAGGGGGCTACCAAACATGTTGCTAAGTGTAAGACATTTATACTTGTTGATACTTTCAGGACAAAAGTTCCAGCAGAGGCAATGACTTTAATAGGGATATCACAGCCCTGCATGGAACTATTAGTCTCCAAAAGGCACCAATAAAAATAACAGATCAAACACCATTTAACATCTTCAGCGTGAGTCTCCTATAGGGGATGTAGCACACTGGGTGTGCACAGGGCATATTTCTCACACAGGTGTAGCATACAGGGTGTGCCTACAGCTTCAGTCCCTAACAAGGGATGTAACATACAGGATTTGTCTACACGATGAACCTCCAACAGGTAATACAAGGGGGTACCAAACATGTTGCTAAGTGTAAGACAGTTATACTTGTGGCTACTTTCAGGACTTATTTTCCAGCAGAGGCAATGACTAACAGGGATTCCACAGCCCTGCATGGAACTATTAGTGTCCAAGAGGCACCAATAAGAATAACAGATCAAACACCATTTCACATCCTTAGGGCGAGTCTCTTACATGGGTGTAGCATACAGGGTGTGCCTACAGCCTCAGTCCCTAACAAGGGATATAACATACAGGATTTGTCTACACGATGAACCTCTCACAGGGGAAACAGGAGGGGGGGTACCAAACATGTTGCTAAATTAGTGTCTATGAGGCACCTATAAGAATAACAGATCAAACACCATTTAACACGTTCGGTACATCCCCGTGAGAGATTCATCTGATAGACACATCCTGTATGCTGCATTCCTTGTTAGGGACAGACACTGCAGGTACACCCTGTATGCCATTTGCCCTGTAATTATATGTATTAGATAATCTTACCAAGTATCGGTCCTCCGTAGCGATATATTCTTGTAGAAGAATGAACTCTCGGTGCATGAGGATGATCACTGGCATCACTCTGGTAATGTATCATCTAAAGCCTACAAATAGACAGCAGCAAACATTTCTACACTTGAGTACATAAAGAAACGCACAACACTCGCAGTCAAACATTCTAGAGTTATGCCCCATATCTAGTGATGTTGACTTATAATATACCAGATTTATATAGCGCCCTTTTCATGCAAACGCACGTTCAAAGGCACTTTACATTATTTTTGTTGCAGCCACAAGGGCGCAGGTGCATCCTCTACCAGGGCAGATACAGCATGATCTGACCAGAGGGACAGACTGAGAGAAAGCCCCTGAAGGTAGAGAGAGACATTAGATACAGACATGTCCGGCGCTGCAGAAGTGCGCCTAGGTCTTATTTCGAATAGACATTCTGGTTCTTTAATGTGCCCGGTGTATAGCACCGATACACAGCTTCCTGGCACTTCCAGATACTTTGCAGACTACACGGTCAGATATAGCGGGAAATATTATAAATATTTCAAAACATGTCAAGTGCCAATGCCAGGGATTGAACCCACGACCTCTAGATTGACAGCCCAGTGCGTTACCACTGAGCTAAATCTGCTTATATGACAATAAATGTTTTTAGTTTCAATGCAATACCAGTGAGATTGTTCATATACAACATACATGCAAGTATGAAAGCTTTGTAGCAAGCCATATTAATGCTAGAAGAAACGGTCAATTTGGGTTAACCAAGAATTTGGCCCTTAAATAAGTCTAAGTCCAAAATTAGGTCAAGGTGAAGGTCAAAATTGGGTCAGGTGATACGGGCCTGTGAAGAGTGTTCATATACAACATCCATGCAAGTATGGAAGCTTTGTAGCAAGCCATAACAATGCTAGAAGAAACGGTCCATTTGGGATAACCAGGATGGACAGACCAATGAACAGATGGACGGACAGGTGAATCACAATATGCCTCCCGATCTATAAAGGGCCATAAGAGATGTCACATACAGAAGATGTAACATGTTGCATGATATTTGTGCCATAAAAACTTTAGGCTTCCATGACCCATATACATAAAATATTTCAATCCAAGACAGCACCCACTCCTGTTAGAGTCACTACCTTAGCACATTTTTTTTCATGCTTAATAATCATGGACATACCCAAAAGTATAACAGCATAAACATTCAAAGTGTCCAATTTGGCATTGAACAAAACAAATGACCATGCACTCATAACTGCATCAATGCAGCACTTAAGGTTTGTCTACAAGGGGTGTTATCACACAGTTTGTCAACATAGTGGGTCTCTCACACAAGTGAAGCCCACAAAAACATTAGGCCGGCATTCCATGTTTCTATGCCTGATCCCTGCTTTTGGAGTGTATCTTCATTCCGCTTGCAGAACGAAGACATATTGATGTGAAATACCGGCATAGTAAGCAAGGTTAATTCCAAATATGTAATGAAAAAGAAGTTGTAAGCAATGTCACTTACAAGGAATGTAACAAACATGTTGCATGATGTTTGTGCCTTAAAAAACTTAGGCTTCCATGACCCTTACATCAAATATTTCAAACTAAGATAGTTACCATCCCTGTTAAGAGTCACTTCCTTAGCCAAAACTATATCATGCCATTTAATCATGGACTTACGCTCAAGTATATTAAAGCATAAACATTCAAAGTGTTTGGAACATCCATCTGTAAGTGACATCTCTAATCTATTGTTACAGTGCATGAAACAGTACAGAAAGTATATGTACAGCACCAAACATAATCTATATGTCAAACTACTGAGCATGACAAATTGACCATGTAATATGAACCATGTGCACTGAGAAAGACATCCTGGCTGTTGTTAGATGACAAACATGACAATAGAAAGACAGATATCAATGGAGCAAGAAAGAAGTATTTATTAAGTCTCACAAAAATGCATTGGGACTTACAGATGGGGTTAGGCCTTTATTCCATCTCTACATGCCTGCAATATGCATGTGGAGTGTATGTACATTCCGCATGGGGAGCAAAGACATGATGAATCACATCCAAATTCCTTGGATTCCTTGTATCATACAATTGTCTCTTACCTACAGTCAAAAGTCATTGTAATGTCAATTTGGCATTGAACAAAACAAATGACCATGCACTCATAACTGCATCAATGCAGCACTTAAGGTTTGTCTACAAGGGGTGTTATCACACAGTTTGTCAACATAGTTGGTCTCTCACACAAGTGAAGCCCACAAAAACATTAGGCCAGCATTCCATGTTTCTATGCCTGATCCCTGCTTTTGGAGTGTATCTTCATTCCGCATGCAGAGCGAAGACATATTGATGTGAAATACCGGCCCATGACATAGTAAGCAAGGTTAATTCCAAATATGGAATGAAAAAGAAGTTGTAAGCGATGTCACTTACAAGGAATGTAACAAACATGTTGCATGCATTTCATTGTGCCTTAAAAAACTTAGGCTTCCATGACCCTTACATCAAATATATCAAACCAAGATAGTTACCATCCCTGTTAAGAGTCACTACCTTAGCCAAAACTATATCATGCCATATAATCATGGACATACACACAAGTATATTAAAGCATAAACATTCAAAGTGTTTGGAACATCCATCTGTTAAGTGACATCTCTAATCTATTGTTATAGTGCATGAAACAGTACAGAAAGTATATGTACAGCACCAAACAATCTATATGTGAAACTACTGAGCATGACAAATTGACAATGTAATATGAACCATGTGCACCGAGAAAGACATCCTGGCTGCTGTTAGAAGACACACATGATAATAGAAAGACAGATATCAATGGAGGAAGGAAGAAGTATTTATTAAGTCTCACAAAAATGCATTTGGACTTACAGATGGGGTTAGGCCTTTATTCCATCTCTACATGCCTGCAATATGCATGTGGAGTGTATGTACATTCCGCATGGGGAGCAAAGACATGATGAATCACATCCAAATTCCTTGGATTCCTTGTATCATACAACTGTCTCTTACCTACAGTCAAAAGTCATTGCAATGTCCACTTTGGCATTGAACAAAACAAATGACCATGCACTCATAACTGCATCAATGCAGCACTTAAGGTTTGTCTACAAGGGGTGTTATCACACAGTCTGTCAACATAGTGGGTCTCTCACACAAGTGAAGCCCACAAAAACATTAGGCCGGCATTCCATGTTTCTATGCCTGATCATTCCGCATGCAGAGCGAAGACATATTGATGTGAAATACCGGCCCATGACATAGTAAGCAAGGTTAATTCCAAATATGGAATGAAAAAGAAGTTGTAAGCGATGTCACTTACAAGGAATGTAACAAACATGTTGCATGATGTTTGTGCCTTAAAAAACTTAGGCTTCCATGACCCTTACATCAAATATTTCAAACTAAGATAGTTACCATCCCTGTTAAGAGTCACTACCTTAGCCAAAACTATATCATGCCATATAATCATGGACATACACACAAGTATATTAAAGCATAAACATTCAAAGTGTTTGGAACATCCATCTGTAAGTGACATCTCTAATCTATTGTTACAGTGCATGAAACAGTACAGAGAGTATATGTACAGCACCAAACATAATCTATATGTCAAACTACTGAGCATGACAAATGGACCATGTGATATGAACCATGTGCACTGAGAAAGACATCCTGGCTGTTGTTAGAAAACACACATGATAATAGAAAGACAGATATCAATGGAGCAAGAAAGAAGTATTTATTAAGTCTCACAAAAATGCATTGGGACTTACAGTTGGGGTTAGGCCTTTATTCCATCTCTACATGCATGTGGAGTGTATGTACATTCTGCATGTGGTGCACAGACACGATGAATCACATCCAAATATCTTGGATTCCTTGTATCATACAACTGTCTCTTACCTACAGTCAAAAGTCATTGCAATGTCCAATTTGGCATTGAACAAAACAAATGACCATGCACTCATAACTGCATCAATGCAGCACTTAAGGTTTGTCTACAAGGGGTGTTATCACACAGTCTGTCAACATAGTGGGTCTCTCACACAAGTGAAGCCCACAAAAACATTAGGCCGGCATTCCATGTTTCTATGCCTGATCATTCCGCATGCAGTGCGAAGACATATTGATGTGAAATACCGGCCCATGACATAGTAATCAAGGTTAATTCCAAATATGGAATGAAAAAGAAGTTGTAAGCGATGTCACTTACAAGGAATGTAACAAACATGTTGCATGATGTTTGTGCCTTAAAAAACTTAGGCTTCCATGACCCTTACATCAAATATTTCAAACCAAGATAGTTACCATCCCTGTTAAGAGTCACTACCTTAGCCAAAACTATATCATGCCATATAATCATGGACATAGGAACAAGTGTATTAAAGCATAAACATTCAAAGTGTTTGGAACATCCTTCTGTAAGTGACATCTCTTATCGACTATTTTTAGTAAATGTCACATTTCATGATATAGGATGTACAGTACAGAAAGTATGTATACATCACCCATCTCTATCTTTATGTCAAAATACTCTGCATGACCATTTTATTGGCATGAACCACATATACAGATCAAGCCATCAGTACAGCCAAGGTTAGAAGACACTTATACAAAGAATGAAAGCAAGATATTAATGAAAGAACCATTGATCGTCCTGGGACTTACAGTTTGGGTTAGGCCTGTATTCCATGTCACATGCATGATGTCTGCTTGTGGAGTGTATCTACATTCCACATGTGGAGAGCAGACATTTTGAATCACACCTGGATTCCTTGCATCATACAAATATCTCCTCCCTCAAAGTGGGAGGTCATTGACCCATTGCCATGAACAACTCAAAGGATCACATACTCATTGCTGCATAAGTGCAGCACTTAGGGTGTGTCTCATAGATGTGTTATCACACATAGTGTGTCTACAGGGTGCACCTCTCACACAACCTTAGGCTGGTATTCTTTACACCACCTGTCAAAGACTAGCCCAGTAAACACACTGTGTGTGCTACGAGCCACGTAAGTGTCACCCCATAGACTTTCCCTGCTTGCTTGAGATCAACAGGTTTTCCTTCTCATAGCAACCTGTTCAAAGGCCTACCCATTGAGCACATGAGCTAATTACCTTATAACTGACTATTTGTTCCATAGATGGATACTCCCTTTTAGTCGCCTCTTACGAGCATGCAAGGGAGTCAGTCAGAGGTCCTATTCTACTACCTGGGAACCACACAGGGAGATGAAGCTACCAACTAACTTGTGAAAGAAGCAGCCAAGAAACAGAACCCTCAACCTCCAACCACATACTAGTATGTAGGAGCAAATTAATACAGTTACAGATTAAATTGGAAGTCACAAGGGAAGGATATATGCTCAGTGAAGACAGCCTAAACACACTTAACAGGAACAGTCAAACACCATTCCATATACTGAAAATCTGCCCCAAGCACAACAGTTGGGGTTAGGCCTGTATTCCAAGTCTTTATACCTGCTCACTGCTTGTCGAGTGTATCTATATTCCACATTTGTAGCGCAGACATGATGAGTCCTTGCATCATACAACTGTCTCTTCCTTGCAGTTGGAAGGCATTGCCATGTCCAATTTGGCATATAAAAAACCAAATGACCATGCACTCATGACTGCATTAGTGTAGCACTTAAGTGTGTCTACAAAGAGTGATATTACCCATTGTGTCTACCTGGTGAAACCCATACACAAGTGAAGCTCACAGGATTATGCAGTTATTCCATGTGTCAATGCCTGATCTCTGCTTGTGGAGCATATCTTTATTCCGCATGCGGAGAGTAGACATCATTCCGCATGAGGAGTGAAAACATATTGACGTAATATACCTGCCCATGTCATAGTAACTTTCTATTGTTACACAGAAGGTCAAGTGAATACATTTAGGGTTTCATACCCAGATTCCTTGTATCATACAACCCATATGTCAACCATGAAACAGAACCCCAACCTCCAATCACATATGCAGAGGCAAAGACCATGTTGAAGAACAGTTACAGTCTGAAAGACTAGTCAAACTATTATCTTCTGTACTCGACAATGTGGTCTACAGAAACATAGGAAAAGAGTGGGTCTTGCGGAGACAGCTGGATGTCGACAGTGCATGGTAGGAGCAGACGTACACTATTCCATATACTGCAAATCTGCTCCAATTTTGACAAAAGAAACAACAATAAGTTTGGCCAACAGATATGTCCCTTAAGACTAAGCTGTGGGGAGATGACAGCAACCTACAGAAGACAGTACAGTTCATCATTACATCCAAACTGAAGATAAAAATGGCCAAATAAAAGATGGAACGCAGAAGAAGATACAAACTAGCTACATATGACTGGATTCTTGGAACTGAACATAATTTTTTTTATGCTCGCCTCGTTTCTTCCAACCTGAAATACAGAAATGAAACTAATTAATAAGAATCAAGCAATTTTACTTGTACATATGCAATGAACAGTAAAGGTTTCAAGCAACAAGACTAAAATACTTAAATACCATGCATTGAATGTTTAAATTGAAGCATGGACATAAAAGCTGTATCAGGAACTTTAACATTAATGCAATTGAATCCAAACTTTTAGGCCACGGCAGCCAATACTCCTGTACACACAACATACCAAACATTTGGTCAAGCTGCATACAATCCACTGCATAATGGCAGCCTGTGTGGACATTGTCCTTACATTGGATGTGCTATATGATGCATAAATCGTCTTGCATGAATTGTGCAAACCGCGCACATGCAAATACCATCAGTGGAGAGGTCAACAATGGAATAGCATTCTCTAGTCGAGGTTTTTTATTCATCAAAGTGATGGCAGGATTCAGATAAACCTGGACAGGTGATGCGCACTGCTATCGAACATCTCTTGTTGTGATCGATTAGAATTTGAATGCCTAACGCTACCTGATTTTTGTCAGATACATCATCACGCTGTTTCCAGTAAGTTCCAATATCACTCTGTTGCAACACGATAATGTCGCAAGGAATTTCCTGATTACAGTCAGGGGGTAAAAACAGATATCGGTCATTCACGCATAAAGCAATCGACTACAATATTCACAATTATTTTTGTCAATCCCACATGCAGTGAGCTCTACTTAACTCTTCATTTTTGGTGTATGAGCATTCATCAAATCTTTGGGTCATAGTTGGAGGTCAATGGTCAAATTCAAGTTTGTCCAGACCATAACTTTGCCATGCATTGCATTTGGCATAAATGTTAACCTCAATAAGTAGGGAGTGTCATGCACAACCCCCATTTTCTTATCTCAAAGGTCAAGGTCACAGTTGATGGTCAATGGTAATAATTTAACTTGTCCCGACCATAACTGGTCATTCTATATATTGGAATTTTAAAAATAACAATTGTAGACCTCTACAAGGTTGTGCATATGCGAACAATGATATCATTATATCTCAAAAGTGCAAGGCTCTAAGGTAGAAATGGCCATAATTTAACTTGTCCAGATCATAACTTTGTGGTCTATTGCAGGAACTTTTTCAGCAATAGCTGTCTAGGTTGATATTTGACCTCATTTTGACCACTTTAAAACCAATTAATGTTTGCAAATAAACCGACAGTTAATAGAAAATTCATCCTGATAGGTTGGAATATGCTATACTCATCACAAAAGATACCGTGAAAATTACATTTCTGTTAAACAAGTAAACAAAATGTACAGTAGACACACACAGATATCTGTTATTCGCATTACTGTTGATACTAACTTAAGTAAGAGTATAGCATTGTTAACTGTTCAACCTTAAAGTGACCAGGGTCATGAATTATCGTAGCCAAATTAGCTACTTCGGTTAAGCGTTCATTTCTTATGAATCGTTTTACGAGCAAAGGGCTGCGAGTTCAAATCTTATCTGAGTCTAGATTTTTTTAACTTTTTTCCCCATTCTCTTTTTGTCTATAATTTCGACGTTTATTTAACGTAAGTCCTGCCAGCAGTTTTTTCAGACATATTGCGAGCAAAATATTAAAATCTTGAGTTTAGTTTGGAATCACTATCGCTATCATTGGTGTAGAATCTAGATTACTACACATACCTATATTACTAATCTTTTTTGATATACTGACAAACAATATATATGTATAAATATATAGATTTTAGTTAGATTTGTGTTTTCAATTTCAACGAGATGAATTAACGTCCGCATCTTCATTAAAAACAAGCACACTGCTATCTTAATGCTGTTCATCTTTTTTATTTCTTGTTTAGTGTGAGGTCACAGTCACGGAAAGTTAGCTATTTATTCCGTAAAGGATTAAAATCCAAGCAAACATCACAGTTCTTATGTCCTTAAGCAAACACCGCAGTTCTCATGTCCTTCTGATTTTATTTTTCAAAAAAACTGCTGTGAAAACTACCAATGGTTGTATATTACACCACATACTTTTTCATGTCTTAAGAGTACAGGGTAATTTGAATGTGTTTTGCAAGTTAAAATACATATTAATTAGTCTGCATGTGCTTATTTTGGATGTTTAATGCCAAAAGAAAATACTAAATGATACTGTATATTAAATATGGAGCATTTCATATGTATCAATTACTGAACAAACTTGAACAACCTTAGGACATTAATTCCTAACTAATATAACATGAATCCACTTTTTATGAGCAAAATGTATCAGTATGAATGATTGTTCAAACAAAATGCTAGTTTTAATTTTATTCAATATAAGGAGAAATGTAATTGTAGCTGTAGCCAAATGTTATCTTATGATAGTTTAAGAGAAAAGAAATTAAATGAAAAAGAGGAAGGTACCTTCGACCTACTGCTCTAAAGGTAGATACCTCATAACCACTAAGCAGAGGGAAATGACTCTGGAACATTGTAATTTAAAAAAGATAAGATGGAATTTTGCATGGTTTCTATAGAGGGCAAAATTCCATCAGTTTATTAAATGGAAGGAGGAAGCATTGGTTTTGTCAAATCTCAAAAGAAAATGATCAATTCATTTGCTGTAACACAGTTGTCTAATATTTAGAGAGGACAGACTCATTAACTCTATGCAATGCAAGGAGAAATGCATTACATGTGGTAAAATGTTATCCAGATGAGAGAGAAGGACATACACCATCAGATAACCAATAGAAATTGAGAATGAGGAATTTGGCCATTGTCAAATATTTTGAGGTGACAGAACATATCACGCTGTTTATGAAAGAAAAGTACAAATGTACAGGCTGTTGACATATTTTACCTAGAGAGGCATATTAAGCAAAATATGAAATGAAAGAAGAAATATGTAGGCTGTGGTCAATATTTATTCAAATTTGAAGTGATGCTGATCAAACCAAAGCCAGTAAACCACTAAAATTATTAACAAGCTACCTTCTACAAGCTCTATGGTCAACCTTACTTTAATGTAAAATTATTAACAAGCTACCTTCTACAAGCTCTTATATGGTCAACCTTACTTTAATGTACAGGTGTTTATTTAAAGTGTTACCTCCATTTAAACGTCCAGCCAATTTGGCTAATGAGACAGCTAATCTATATATTTTCTGAACACTTTTATCCTGATTCCTATCCTTTAATGTAAGTTCCCAGTTGCAGGAAGTATGGTATGCATATAACTCATAAATGTATCAAGCTGATGGCTCACCATTGGCCATATCAGAACAAACCCTAGCCGGGCCCTGCCAGGGTTTGAACCTTTGACCTACTGCTCCAAAGGCAGATACCTCATATATATTCACTAAGCGAAGGGATATGTTATGACTTAAATGTATTAGTTTGTCATGAATAAAAGAAAAGAAAATACCGAAAATATGTGCCACCATTTAATTTAAGCTTGATGTAATGTATGTCTCAGTTTGTGAGCATTTGTTGTTGTCTGCTGAATGCTATCGTCACTTTCTGGTATTATAAAAGTATCATCTTCAATAATAATAAAAATTTCAAACAAAAATAATTTCCTTAAGTTTTATATGATAATCTAATATCAATCTGTTCTTAGTAACATACATGTACGTATAACACACATAAATAGTAAACACAGCTAGTATGTACAGACACATGCACAACTATGGTACATCATTATTGTCTCAAGACTAGTGCAGTATTTAACATCATGTTCTCAAGACCTACTGCCATATATAACCATTTTCTATATATTGTAAACACATTTCCCTGATGAGAGGAACTGTAGAGTTCACTGTATACTAATTTAATCTGTAGAGTTTACTATATACTGATTTATTTAAGGTCGATTGTGAACAAGTTTTTTCAACTTTTATTAATCACTTTTGACACCTCATTCCTGATGTTATCCATTGCCACAAGGGTATGAGAAGAGAAGCCAGTTTACTTTTTTGCTTCTAGCAAGGGATTTACTGGTACCATTTTTATTATTGGTATGACATAGCCTGGGACTGAACCGGAGACCTCCCGCACTAGAAGCTGACATTCAACAACTAGGTAATCAAGGAGGGGCAGATCTTCATCTCGAGAACAGTTACTGATGCAAAACTCACATCGTTATCTCAATATCTAGCTAACTATTATCATAATGTGTATTTAGAGGAAATGCAGCTATAATACAGCAAAGTCTCCTAGTACATGTATGTTACATATGATTGTCTCAAGATCTAGTGCAATACTTCCTTAATCATGTTCTCAAGACCTAGTAAACACATTACCCAGATGGGAGGTGAGTAGCATAACAGTCTTAAACTCAATACATGTACAATATTATAGTTATCTTATAAGATCAGACTTGGACAATGGCATTCACCAGACACTGCAAAGCACAAAAAGCACCACAAACTGAGAAATACAATGGAATGCGCTACTATCGAGCAGTTAATTTTTGTTCTCATTTTTATGACAAACATTAAATCAGGTTGACAATTAATAGGGCTAATTGAAGATCTACCAAAGTAGCCAAATTGGCTGGCCATTTAAATATGTGCAACACTAAAATTAAGAAACTTTTAAATTAAATTAAAGTTGACAAAACCGCTTGTAGAAAGTAGTTCCAGAAAATGCTGCATCATACTGCGTGAAAAAAAAGACAATGATAAATTATATTAATATTACTTCACTTCATAACACAATTTTAACGGATTTGACAAAAATACATTTACTAGTTCACATGCGAAGCACATTGCATCACTATATGTTCGACAAAATATTATAAGGATAAGTTCACACCACCATTTTAAGTGGGATTAAAGACATATATTGACATGTTCACAGGGAACGGTGTCCATTTATGCACTATCATTATTATATTTATGACACATAGCACCAACTTGTAGCTTGTAGGTGAGAAATATATATCATTTTATTTGCTTTGACAGTAGGTTTGATAAGACAAGAGAACACTTTCACAGGGAACCTATCCATTTCAGGTGGATGCAATAGAAAAAGACATGTAAGAGAAAAACACTGCTGTGTTCTTATATGACACACAGTCCATTAAAGAAGACATAATGACAAGTTCACAGGAAACACTGACATTTTAAGTTGGTCAAGCACAGTTGAAACATTGGTTTTACACAATGTCTACATGAGATACACATTTGGTATAATTTTTAAAGAACTCTCGTCAAAGGTTCAAATCTAAATTTTGAAATGTGATCTTAACTTTGGGTCTACACCATTGGACGATGCATTCTGCATGCTGTCTCCACAAGTTACACATTTGGCATAAGCTTCCTGAAAATCGGTCAAGGGGTTCAAAAGGTTTGGAGCTGACAGGATTTTGTAAAGATGGGCCGACAGATGGAAGGATGGACAGAGATCATTCCTGTAATCTCCCAACCACTTTGTAATTTAGAAACGTGTTCGCCACATCTTTTAGAGTGACAGAACAAAGGACACCGGCACAGGATTATAAAAGACGCTGTACCTAATAAGGCGAGAGAAAATACACTATATTCTTTTAATTACTTTTACATAGAGAGAAATACATTATTTATATTTTTAATTACTTATACGTAAGAACGTGTTTGCCACATCATTGAAGGTGACTGATATGTTCCAGCAGGGATAACCAGGTCCAATGGCATGAGATGGTGCTAGCGCTATGTTGATAAAGTGAATGAATGAGTTCTGAATAAATTGGAACCATACAAGTAAATACTAATTAAGTCGTTTTGTAACGCTATGTTGATTAAGTGAATAAATGAGTTATGAATAAATTGGAACCATAAAAGTAAATACTAATTAAGTTGTTTTGTAATAGAGACAATTTGAGCAAAATTGGATAAACTGCATAGACAAATTAAGTTAGATGTATGTTCATGATTCCTTAGAAGAATGAAATTGAAAACTAACATCCTAAAAGAGGCCAGAGGACCTACAACTTCTCTGTCTAACCTTGTATAATGGAGCAATGATCATATGACCCTCAATTCTACCTCAATAGTCTGAAATATCTATATGAACTAAACCTTAAGACCCTCAATTTAAAATAATTTAAAACAAGTAAACAGAAAGCTGAAGAGAACTTGAAACACTTGATGCAAAACAATATACTGTTAGTATTGAGGTGTGATATTGAAAAAATAGATTATCTGCCTAAATGCATATCATTCATGTGCTATACATGGTAAAATAAGTTTTACAACAATCCATTGTCTGTTATATCCATGTATCAGAACAGGAATTTGTGGTGTGTCATAATCATATTGAATTCATTTTAGTACAAAGTACAGTACTATGATAGTTTTGGAGTTCTATATTGAGCCAAAAATTGTCCATGTACCCGTTTCTTTGTGTTCAAAAAGTCACTAATTTTTATTTGTTTTGATGACATCATTATATCTGTCATAATCATATTCAATTAATTTTTTGTACAAAATACAGGACTATGATTAAGTTTTAGAATTCTAAATTGAGTCCAAAAATTGTACATGTACCCGTTTCTTTGTGTTCAAAAAGTCACTAATGTACGTGCATGCTTGTGTGAGTGTAGGATGAATGTTTAGACACTAAACAAACAATGTTGTTTAATGTTCTCACTAAACAATCTCAGGAAATAACCAACAACCTGGGTGTTGCTAAACCTACCTTACACAGTATAGTAGGCAGATAAAAGCATTGAACATGACATTTATGTGACCGGAGGTTGGGCGGAGGCGTCGACTGTCGCGCTATTTGTGGGGAAACTCGCTTAGTGTGTCTTAGTCGATCACCACCCGTAACCTCATGTTGTTGTTGTATTCCAAACCTCCAGTCGTGCAGTGTTCTCAAATGTTTAGCTTAAAGCTAATGTTGTGATGTTTGCTTTAGTACATCAGTAACAGTTGAGGTACTATGTTGTATTAGCATCTCCAATGTGTATCAAGTAGTTCTCCAATGTTGCAATCTAATTATTGCGTATGATAATATCAGTATCTCCAATGCTGATTCTTTGAGAACAATATTGTAACAATGTTACGTAACGACAAGTCCCATTTCAGTTTTCTTCATTTATTTCTTTACATGTATTCAACAGTTCCAATGATAACAACTTCTATAACTTATAACTATAACGATTTGTAACTGTAATTTCTTGTAACTTTTTGTAACCAGATGACTTTAAGCTAACACCAATTAATTTAAGAGTAGATGTTAACCGTTCAATTCATAATTTAAGACTAATTCAGTAATGATAATTTAAAACATACAGAAAATTATTTCAACATACCTGATTGGTCAAGTGTTCTTAGCCAATCTAAAGTCTCCATTTATTATATAAAATATTAACATATTAAGTTTTGATAAAGATCACTAAGTGACAATTCTAAAGACTATAAACAATATATTTGACCATGGGCAGTTTCTAGGAACAATACTTGGTCTGCTCTTAGATTCGTATCAATAGACATTATGTTGCCGTGTGTAATTATGGATCATAAATATTTAAAACCACAGACCTTATCTAATAAGAGTCTGACTTTTAGCTTTAGGCTATAAAGTGCATTTTGTGAAGTTAATAATAAAAGTCTTATTAATTTAAATCTATAGGATTTTTATAAAATATAGCATTGAAGTTTGAAAGCTAAATGCCAGTTCTTAAACCTTGTTACATGTCACCCTTCCTTCTAAAAAGATTGTCCTCAATCTGATAGTAACATCAATTTATCAAAATGAAATTAACATATCATCTGTTAAAATACCTATCATCTCTGATACATAATTCTAGTAAGACAGAACTGCATACACAATTATAACAATAATAATAATAACAACAATACCTGAAATAAACATATCAATTAGACATAATGTAACTTAATATTTCAATTCAATTATTAAAACATTTTCTTTTGCATGGTATTGACTTCTCAAATGCATATTTCTAAAACTAATGACCCAATTTGGTCAAAATTTACTTATTTAAAACATTCTCAGCCTCGCACATCGAATATATTGTGCTTATTCCATAAATGTTAGAGTTAAATAAACATAGTGTCCCAGCAAGGCTGAAACCAGAAAGTTTTGAAGTTTTCCAAATTTCAACAGTTCATTGTAACCATGTCCTAACATTCTGGATTTTCCCAGTTTGTGATGCTACCAATATATTCAAAGTGGCAATGTAAATCTATTTAACTTTTCTTTATCAAAGAACTGAGTAATCAACTCATAACCATTGGCAACTGGTCAAAAGCCAATTAAACAATTCATTTGAAAATTCAATTGAATCTGATTAGCCAGTTCACAACTATTTGCCACTAGTCGTGAGCCAACCAAACAAACCACTTGAAATGATCCCAAAATAACTTCTTAAAAAAATTATATGCATGATTATGATAAGTCAACCACATTTCACTTGCAATAATACCAACAGTATTATCAAGGCATTATTTCACATACAATAATCATTAAAATTTCTGGATCCATTACTTATAAGCCTTAATTTATGTTTGAAGAATTTGCCCTGAAGCATATGGCTTTATGTGAAAATAAAAATTGTACTATCTAAATTGAAATTCACCTGCAATAATTATACATTAAGAAAATGTAAAAGCAGTAAATAAATAGTCAAACAATTATGACTTATGTTTATGAAAAACTGCATACTTAAATGAATGACTAAAATGTGAAAATCCAATGATCAGATAATGTACTTCATTAAAATTCACCTGTATTTAACATACATTAATTACAAATGTACATACAGTCATGCCTATAATGCCTGGCATTAACAATCTATCTGATTGCATTCTTATATAAACAAAAGGGTATAGACATATTTAATAACAATAAACATAATGTGAGTCTTGTACAATTCTAATAGTTTTGCTTTCTGCAACAACTCGGGCTAAACTGTGCAATATCTATTAATTTCATAATTTCTATTACTGTTGCCTTTTGCAACTTTTCTCTGCCTTTATCAACTTTCGGACTAACTGCATGATCAAATCGAGTATTATGCAACCTTGGGGATCACCAGTATTATTACTTATTTTTGTTCAATATACACTCTTTGTATACACACTTTGTGCAACTTTTCGGACTAACTGACCAAATCTAGTATTATGCAACCTTGGGGGCCAGCAGTATCATTACCATATTTTGTTTTATCTCACCAATCATTCAACATGATTATACTCATTTTTGCAACTTTTCGGACAACTGATCAATCTAGTTTTATGCGACATTTTGGGATCAGCTGTATAATTACCTTTATATTTTTTCCTACAATTCATCCATGATGATTGTACCCGTTTTGCAACTTTGCTGACAACTGATCAATCGAGTATTATTTGACATTATGGGATCAGCCGTATTATTATTTATTTTTTCCACAATTCATCCTTGATGATTGTACCCGTTTTGCAACTTTGTTGACAACTGATCAATCTAGTATTATGTGACATTATGGGATCAGCCGTATTATTATTTTATTCCAACTACCACATATATAATATCTAATTTTTGTTTTCATGCTATAACATGCAACTACTTTTGCAACCTTATTATATATGAAACATTTCAACTGATGTCTCTGAATGATTTCGTCTCATCATTCGTTTCATTCTCTCTAGTTCTTCATCACCTGTTCGTAATAACATTTCCATATGTTATCAAATATCATATCATTTCATATCACATTGTTCACAGCACAGCACAACACATATATTACTTCTTTGTAGGTCCAGTGTCTATAGAATCTGTTCATCTATCTAAATAAGTACCTTGAAATCACTTTTAGTCAATTACTCAGCAAATACAATATAGTATGGTATTGTGAAAATCAAAACTCTATGAAACATCTTTACTTCTGCAAAACCACAGTTGCTATCTCTTATTTACTAAAATCTTTGAAAGTGTACTTTTAATAAAAATGACCAAAGGTAAATTGATTGTTTCATCCATTTAACACAAGTTTGATACATAATGCTTGTACATATCATCACTACTTCAAATTCAAGCAACATATGATGAAGCGAAACAATAATCTAATATACTGCATACAACAATTTAAATCTGAATTCTAGGGTTATGGACAAATATTGAACCATTTTGACAAATTTTGGCACCAATTCTAAACAAGAACTTCCTGACACATTTTATAGGGGCTTGAGTAAGGGGTAACCATTGAGCTACATTTGAATTGACAGGATAAACCCTGAAGTAAGTGGTCTCAGCGGGATTACTTTCATCATTGACGATGACAGCATTGACCTTTTTGGCTTCGAAAACCTGACCAGTGTCACTGATTCCAGTGGTACTGTTCCAATAGCCGTACTCAACATCTTGGAGAGTATCAAACAATTTGTTGAGGAACGGTTGCATGATTTGTTTCCTTTCACTAATTCTAAATGGAACTGATCTATTGTGTGTGATTGTCTTCTTGGGATTGTATATAAGTAACTTTTGATTTTCCATATTGTAAGTTTCTTCATAACCTACCATCCTGGTCTGCATGTTCGTTTCAACTAATGAATTTACATCTGGATGCTTGTCAAAGAATTTGTGGTCTTTTAGTGGTTTTCGTCTAGATTTACCCTTCATTGTTTTATTGACGTGGAATTCTCTGATGAACACCTCTGGTATGGATGTTGCATATTCCCATGTGCTTTGTTTGTTGGTATTTTTCCACTTGATGCGGTAATATAGTGTATCTTTGGTGCGCTGTGCTGACATTATTCTATCTATGTCTTCTACTCTAAATTTATGCTGACTTGTATCTTGTGAAGCTGATGATGTCTTTTGTGACGATGCTGTTTGTTGTTTGTCGGTGACATTTTGTTCTTGACTGTTCGGAGTTTGTTTTTCTTGACCAGCATCTGTGTTGATTGACTTCGATGATTCATGTTGGTCAGTATTGTCCTGCTGTAATTCTGGTTCTCGTTGATTTTGTTCCTGTACAGAGTCTGTATGCTTTGACTTCGAAGTATTTGCCTGTACTCTATTATTGTTCTCTTGTTCCTTTTGCTGGTTGTATGAATTTGCTTTCTTTGTACTTGATTTTACCTTTGCTTTCATGTTTTTATTGGCTGGACGCTTACCTCTGTTGCATGTGTTTGATTCTTTTGCAGGCCGTGAATGTTGTAGTTCTACTGGTTGTTCTATGTCCTGAGTCTGTGTGTCAGGTACAGGTTCTACATTCACTGGCTGTTCTGGGTTCTGTGATGGTTCTTCAACTAAAGGTTCTGCAACATTTCGTTCTTCGTCATCTTCAAACTCTAATGGGGGATTTGTTGGTCTGTCATTTGCATCATGGAAGCGCTTTAGTCTGGTTGCGTTTATCATCGCTCTAATTGGTTTATTATCACTGCATCGTCTAAGTTTGTAGGTGCTGTGAGGACCATTCATGGCAATGTAGTAAGGACCTATCCATTTCTTGTGTAGCTTTGGGGCCATGCCTTGAGGTACTTTGGTGCAGTATAGCCAAACTCTATCTCCAGGTCTGTAGTCTGGTTCTCGGCTACGCTTGTCATACTGCTCTTTATACTTCTCTTGAGCAAGCTCGATGTTTTTGGCAGCAATCTGTCGAGTAACCTCAAGGTTTTGCAAGACTTGAGATAAATGGACCCTGAAGTCTGCAGATAGAGTGGTTTTTGGAGTGAGAGAGGTGTCAATTGGCAGCCGCATCTCACGACCAACAAGAAGATAGAAGGGAGAAAAGCTAGTAGATTGGGTTGCAGGAGTCATGCGATATGCCATCATGATAGACGGCAGAAGCTCTGGCCAATCATCCTGCTTCCCTTTACAGTAGAGTCGTAAAGATTGAAGAATGACAGAATTCATTCGTTCAACTGAGCCGTTGAGAAGAGGCCGATAGCTGCTAGTATAATAGCGAGTGATCTGAAATAATTCACAGAGGGCTTTAACAAGTTTGGACAAAAATTGCTGGCCACGATCCGAAACAAGAACAGAGGGGGCCCCGTACCTACAAATAACTTCTTTGAACAAGACGGCTGCAACTTCAGTGGCTGTCTGGGTGCGAAGAGGAAATGCTTCACACCATTTGGAATAGCTGTCCACAACCAATAGAACATACTTGTACTTATCTTTGGTTGTGGGAAGGCCTCCTAAAATGTCAATGTGCCATCTTTCGAAGATATCCGCTACAGGCATTGGGTTTAAAGGTGGGGGTTTGCCATGAATGTCTCTTTTAACTCGTTGACATGATTCACATGTTTGAATGTATTTCCGGCAGTCTTCAAACATCGAGGGCCAGTAATATTTCTGTCTAAGCGCTGCATAGGTTCTTTCAAAACCTTGGTGCATTCCACCAGCTAAACTATCATGGAATGATTTCATTACTTCATCCCTGAGGACTGCTGGAATGCAAGTTTGCAAGATTATCTTCTCGTCCTTTGGTACTCCTTTTGTCCTAGGTGAGTATAAATGTACTAAAATACCTGACGGAAGGATTTCAAACTGATCTGATTGTGCCACTATTAACTTCGCTTTCTTTTGTTCATCTGGTAGTTCACTCTTGATTTTGTAACTGATTATGTTTTTGTAATACTCACACCTGTGCTGTAGTGTTTCTAATTCTGTTTGGTCAAATGAATGTGACTGTTCATTTGCTGTACTGTCATCTGTACTGTTTTCACCTGATGTTGTGGGTGTTTGTTGATTTGGTGTTGCTTCAGTGTGTATTGTGGCTGGAGCAACTGATGGTGGTAATGGGTTCTTATCATGACCATAGAAGAGTGTTACCGCAGCAAGCTCTTGCTTGTCTGATTGGTTACACATGTCATCTAGATCAACAGAATTTATTCCCATATCTTTACCATTTTCGGGGTATGTACGCCTCGAAAGACCATCAGCATTTCCATTAGCAGATGAAGATTTGTGAACAATCTGGAAATTGTAGGCCTGCAGTTGCAGTGCCCATCTACCAAGACGTCCGTCACATTTCTTTATCTGCTTTAACCACTTAACTGATATGTTATCAGTATACACTGTAAAAGGAGAATTGGCTAGGTATGGTCGATACATATTTACTGCTTCGACCAGTGCCAACCCTTCCTTGTCAGTAATGTGCCATCTGGTTTCATGGCCATGTAACGCTCTGCCACCGTAAGCTATCGGATGCTCCTTACCACTATCATCTAGCTGGGACAGGACGAAGCCTATTGAAAAGTCTGAACTGTCAGTCGCCAAGATGAAAGGACGGTCAAATTTCGGAAAGGACAGGATAGGGGCAGACGTAAGGGCCTTTTTTAGAGTCTTAAACGCTTCTTCACATTGTTGGGACCATACAAACTTACTCTCCTTCTTTAATAGAGCAGTAAGTGGGGATGCTATCTTAGCATAAGATTTTATAAATTTCCTGTAGTAGGATGCCATACCTAGAAATGATTTAACCTGTTTGGCATTTTTGGGACATGGATATTCATCTATTGCCTTTGTTTTGTTGGGATTCACCTTAATTCCTTCCTTGGATATAACATGCCCAAGGTACTCTACTTCCTTAGTAGCAAACTTACATTTGGAGGGTTGTAAAGTGAGATTTGCAGCTCTAATATTGCTGAATACTTGCTCTAAATGAGACAGGTGCTGGTTGAAATTCCTACTATAAATCAGAATGTCATCAATATACACAAGTGCTATTTTCCAATTCAGATTTTTCAGAACCTTGGTCATCAAATTTTGAAAAGTCAATGGACTGTTCATTAAACCAAATGGTAAACGGTTCCATTGATACACACCTTGATGTGTAACAAAGGCAGACTTATGAGCAGTTTCTTTATCTAAAGGCACCTGCCAAAATCCGGACTTTAGGTCAAGAACAGAGAATATTTCCGCTTTTGCATCAGCAATCGCATCAAAAACATCTGCGATATGTGGTATTGGAAATGACATAGGCTCAGTAATCTTATTCAGCTCACGGTAGTCCACAGCAAAACGCCATTCTCCCGTTTTCTTGCGAACAAGAACAATTGGACTATTCCATGGTGAGTCAGATTCTTCGACAATGCCATCCCTCAACATATCCTCAACTTGTCTCTCTGTTTCTCGTCGCATCTCAGGACTTTGGCGGTATGGATATTTCTTAACTGGTTTATTGTTGCCAGTTTCAATGCGATGTGAAGTTAGATGTGTTTGACCTAACTCTGAAAAATCTTTGGCAAAAGCCTTCCTATTTTTCCCAATAAAAATTAACAAAAGTGTCTTTTGATAATCAGACAGATCTGAGTCCTCTAAAGTGATGCCTAACTCATGAGCCTTTGCAATATATTCATCATCTGAAAGACTTTGGTCCGTACTTTCAGAATCTAAACAGTTCACTGATTGTGAAGTTTCATTGTCAGTAACGGGCTGGATAAAATGAGCGTTTACTTCTGATACAACAGAAACACAGACATCCTTCTTTAAAAATACAGGAAGAGCCGTAGGATTCATTAACCTATACGTAACTGTTCCATTAGATACCAAGGACAAACATTTACCACCAGCAATTTCTTTCTTTGACAAATCATTTGGAGGCTCACAGAGAACTAGATCACCATCATTAAATTTCTTAACTTTTAATGACAAAGCATACTCAGAATGAGGAGGTATAACATGTGAGGTTGTCGTCCTAGCATGAGACGTTTTGCTAAAAGTTTCTGATAAGGAAGCAAGGATAACTGGTTCTGCCTGATCATTCAACATCTTTATACAATTCTGACTAAAATCTAGACTGATTCCTACTTTTTGCATGAAATCCCGACCAATTATAACTGCTTTATGAAGTCTTGAAAACACATGAAATGTGTGAACAAACGGACACCCATCAATTAGAAAAGCTATTTCAATAGTCCCTAAAACAGGATGGATTTCACCACAAACTCCAGTCACTTTACTTATTTGAGAATATGAAATTTCAGGATCAGCTATTAACTTTTTAACCAAGTGTTCACTAATACATGAAATAGAAGCACCTGAATCAAATAGAGCACTAACTTCTTTGTTGTAAATATGGATGGGGGCTGTACCATTTTGGTCTAATTGAGATATAAGGGACACAGAGGGTTTTTCACATTCAAAATGTGTCATTGTAGAACATACTTGTTTAGAGCACTGCCAATTTGTGTTACGTGGAGCCATTTTAAGCTGTTTTTCTCTAAAGCACTATAAATTTAAATTGTCAAACTGTTATCGCTAAGTATTAAACTAATTACTTGCAAAGAAGTATGTATAACTTCTCGAAAACTTACTGTTATCAAAAATATAACAATTACTTGTACTAATGTAAGCAAAAACTTCAATTTTCTATGAAATTTATCAGAACCTGACTAATTTTACTATTGTCTTCAAGATATATACTTAATATCTGATATTCAATCAAAATTTTAACACAATGAAAATTTATGTGCAAAAATTTAATGAAAAATTTTGGTATCTGTAAATAATATATAATTGGATGAAACAAAATTCACCTATATTGGACTATATTAAAATCTATAGTGATAACAAGTAAATAACAAGTGTATAACAGAAATTATACTGTATAACAGAAAACAACTTTTGTAAATAGCAACTGCTGAACCTTGCAACAATAAAGATATTAGCACAAAATAATGATTTCCACTTACCAACTGTCTGTGGATAACTTCAATAGCAACAGTTCATTCTATAGCACTTTTAATAGTGGCAGTTCTTGGCTTGCTCTGTTCCACCGGATTGGGTTGTAATATGAACTTCTCACGAAAGGTTGTCCCTCATTCCACTGGTACATGTTATCGTATGCACCTCTCATCTAAATCGTCCCAAAACGTTTCAATGTTGATTTTCTTCAATTTTGGTTATTTGGCATCCCTCGATTTTGTTGGATCTTGTATACCGTTGGATTCTCCGCCATAAACAGCTGTGACCGGAGGTTGGGCGGAGGCGTCGACTGTCGCGCTATTTGTGGGGAAACTCGCTTAGTGTGTCTTAGTCGATCACCACCCGTAACCTCATGTTGTTGTTGTATTCCAAACCTCCAGTCGTGCAGTGTTCTCAAATGTTTAGCTTAAAGCTAATGTTGTGATGTTTGCTTTAGTACATCAGTAACAGTTGAGGTACTATGTTGTATTAGCATCTCCAATGTGTATCAAGTAGTTCTCCAATGTTGCAATCTAATTATTGCGTATGATAATATCAGTATCTCCAATGCTGATTCTTTGTGAACAATATTGTAACAATGTTACGTAACGACAAGTCCCATTTCAGTTTTCTTCATTTATTTCTTTACATGTATTCAACAGTTCCAATGATAACAACTTCTATAACTTATAACTATAACGATTTGTAACTGTAATTTCTTGTAACTTTTTGTAACCAGATGACTTTAAGCTAACACCAATTAATTTAAGAGTAGATGTTAACCGTTCAATTCATAATTTAAGACTAATTCAGTAATGATAATTTAAAACATACAGAAAATTATTTCAACATACCTGATTGGTCAAGTGTTCTTAGCCAATCTAAAGTCTCCATTTATTATATAAAATATTAACATATTAAGTTTTGATAAAGATCACTAAGTGACAATTCTAAAGACTATAAACAATATATTTGACCATGGGCAGTTTCTAGGAACAATACTTGGTCTGCTCTTAGATTCGTATCAATAGACATTATGTTGCCGTGTGTAATTATGGATCATAAATATTTAAAACCACAGACCTTATCTAATAAGAGTCTGACTTTTAGCTTTAGGCTATAAAGTGCATTTTGTGAAGTTAATAATAAAAGTCTTATTAATTTAAATCTATAGGATTTTTATAAAATATAGCATTGAAGTTTGAAAGCTAAATGCCAGTTCTTAAACCTTGTTACATTTATATGAATTCGTTGGAAGGTTAAATTATGATCCTTACAAGCTCTTATGATGTCACACCTGTTTGATACTGGACCTATTATATGATCCATAAAGTCAGTAACAGATGCCTACAATTTGGTTATAACCACAATTCAAAGGTTTAAATCTAAACCTTATTCACACTATTGTCATGATTGACACATGATACGAAAATAAAAAATTATGTATCACATATAAACAATGATACTGTTCTAGACTAATTAAAGGCCAAGACCTGTTGTGCATAGCTTGATCATAACCCTACCATGTTAAACCATTTCATGGCTGGAAAATTACGTTTACTAATCACCTTAACTTACAAGCTATGCAAATACATCTATTTACCACTGTATCTCATCAAAATTGACCAAAAGTCCAAAGACTAACATTATGTTAATAACCGAGGCTCAAAAGCCAAAATACAGCGTTAAAACTTAAGACAGAAAGGTTGACAGCCGAGCTTCAGACCATAACCCCCCTTATGCAAGAAGGTGATATGTTGATAAGTGTTTTTAAAGCAATTTTAAGACAAAAATATGTTTAAAAAGATCCTCACCCTAAACATCAATATGAAACTTCAACATTATGTGTCCAGAATATTCCACTAAACATACCACCAATAATTGAATTGTTACATTAACCCTATCATGAAACTTCCAGTAAAAATAGGCACTGAAAGTTCCATAAACCTACCTTACATTATTGATATCCTAATAGGTAGGGAGGCGTTTATTTAAAAATAACAAGTTGAAGCAAGAGTCCTTAAACCTCAACCACATGTCCAATGCATATTCCCCTTTAATCAGCTTAATATGAAATTTGAAACAGGGTCAGGTCAAAATGTTGCCATATGATTCATCTCCAGAATACCCTTAAATGACACTTAACACAAGCATAGTAGTGAACTTAACTTCATCCTATTTTCAAAAATTTAAAATAAAATCAATACAATGTGTAAGTACAATTAAAATGTAAAAAGCAATTGGAAACAAAGAACATACTTGCAGATTATAACATGCTAAAAAGAATTGAAATTTCTGTATTTATATTTACTTAAATGGTCCAATTACATAACATTTCACACACATATGAATAATAAGAAAGACTAGAACTGCCACAGAACTGCCACAGAGTGACTAATGAAACCCCACATATCGCTTTGTCACAGACCTATGCTATGGCAACTCTGCCTAAGACAGTCCAAAGTCGATTGCAAAAAGAGGAGGATTGGGCGTGAGGCTAGCAACCCCACCCTGTAAAACAAACCAACGCTACAAAAAAGCCAACTATTTATCTAGATACTAACTTCTTGGAAGAGGAAGGATCTTCGACTGCTATCAGCTCATGGAATGTGAGGACCATGTATGAAGCTGGTAAGACAGCACAGATAGCTGTCGAGATGACAAGGAACAACCTAACCATACTAGGTATTAGCGAAACAAGCTGGACACAAGCCGGACAGAAAAGACTTATGACTGGAGAGCTACAGTTGTACTCTGGACATAAAGAAAATGACGCACATCCTACACGGGGAGTGGGTTTCATGTTGTCTAAACAAGCACAAAAATCTTTGATAGGATGGGAGGCACATGGTCCCAGAATCATCACTGCAACTTTCAAGACCCAGAATAAAAAGATCAAACTCAACGGCATTCAGTGTTACGCTCCTACAAATGAAAGTGATGAGGTAAAGGACCAGTTCTACCATAGACCGCAGATGATCCTAGAAGCCCAGACAGGGCTAGTTGAGATTTGTCATTTATCCTTATTATATTTGTCGGGAAAAATGCCATGAGGTTGTTCATATATAATTAGCAACTATTAGTCTGTTTAATTTAGTTTCGGTGTTAAGTTTAATTATTATTAAGCACTGTATAACCTCTGAGTAGTAGTCACATTCAAGAAGCAGAACTTTTATATCCCCACCCCCCTTCATTGAACATGCTCTGGGGAATAAGCAACTTCACAGAGCTGTAACCGGCAGTCAGTTATTTCCCCTATTATGATTCCATTACTGTGAAGCTTTTTAGGACTTCACTGAGATAGGTATTTCAGCTGTATTACTGTTGAAACTAGGTCATTCAGCTAGGGCATTCAGCTTTTTGATTGCTGAAACTAGTTCAATTTGCTTTTTGACAGCTGAGACTTGGGCAGATTATCAAACACTTCTGTCATTAAGCTGTAGCGAAATATCCTTAAATTTACTTTATTTTTGAAACTTTAATTTTACTCTACACCAGGGTAGTAAATGTGTAGGCACCTTATTCTATAGTTGTTTGAATTCTATACCTATACAGGTGTCACATGATTCGTGCAACTGTCGACTACGGCGCATTGTCAGAATTGTTCTATTTTCAATATCAGAGCCCCGTGTCCATTACAATGCCAAGTCTTCACATAAGCTTCCAATACAAGAAGTTTCATCACAATGTCTTATTCCTAATTGAAGTTTTTGAGTGAAAACTGATTTTCTATTTTAGGATCAGTGACCTTGACCATATTGGCACCACTTTCAATCTCAAGCCGGTACTAAGCATAAGCTGTCTGTCATAATACCAAGTTTCATTGATGTATTTCAGGTATATCAGACTTAAATCCTCAGCAATAAAATCTTATGTCCTCAAAATGTAATAGAAATTTGCTGAAAAACTATTTATGTGAGGAGAATGTCTAATTGCCTATCTATTTGTAATAATAGTGACCTTGACCACATCGGCCACAATTTCTATCTTAGGTGGCCTGAATTCACAAACTTCAAAAAATAAACACAAGATGCCAATACCACTGCCGAAAAGCTCTACTTATTTTTCAATAAAATTATGACTAGCTCTGGTGACAGGTCATAGACAATATTGATGTATATATACATAACAAAGACACAGTCTAGACATTTTAATCATTATCCATTTTTTACCTTTGAACTAAAATTGGGATATTGACCTTGGAGATATTGACAAGATTTCCTGACACACAATACAAAATTCATGAATCCTAGAATAGACAACCAGGTTACAGTCCGGACAAACTAAATTAAGGCCATGTTTGACCTTTGAAGTGTGACCTTGAACTTAGAAAAATATTAATATCATTTTTCATATGAAACACCACATCATAGTGGTCAACTCCTAATACATAAAATGACAAAGTTACAGTCCCTACAAGCTAAAATATGACAATTGACCTCTAGCTGTGACATTGACCATTGAGTTAAGAATATGGGGGTTCTGCATGACACTCCTCCATATTTAGGTTTACATTCATGACAAATATAATGCATGTCAAAGTTGTGGTCTGGATAAACTTCAATTTGAACATTGACATCCAAATATGACCCAAATACTTGATGCATGCGCATGCACTAAAAGTGAAGACTAAGTAGAGCTCACTGCATGTGGGCTTGACAAAAATGATCGCGAATATTGTACCCAATTGCTCTATGCGCGAATGGTCAATATCTGTTTTCATCCCTCGACTATAATCCGGAAATTCCTTGCGCCATTATCTAGTTGAAATGGAGGGATATTGGCCCTCAGGAAACAGTGCGATAAGGTGCCTCGCAAAAATCACGGTAGCGTTAGGAATTCAAATTCTAATTGATCACAACAGGAGAAGTTCAACAACAATGTACAATGTCTGTACAGGTTTACTTGAACCCTGCCATCACTACATGAACAGAAATCCTCGATTAGAGAATGTTATTCCGTTGTTGACCTATCCAGTGATGGTGTTTGCATGTGCACGGTTAACACAATTTACACATGACGATTTATGCATCATAGCACATCTAACATAAGGACAATGTTCATGTAGACTACCCTACTGCAGACCAATGTGTATAATTTGGTCAGATATATGGTTGTTGAGTGCACAGGGGTGTCAACAACAGTGACAGTGGAAGTCTAGAAACAATTGTACAGGTGCGTGTTCATAATTTAGCATTCATGACACTCGGGCAACCAACATGTAGAAAATCTTCTGATTTAAGTTACTTATCTGTTTTCATGTGATTGAATTCTGTCCATGTCAGCAAGTTGATGTTCCTCAATGACTGGTTTAAAGGTTCATCCTATCATTCAAACATTCTCATCTGTAAGGCAAGACAATAATAAATTTCTAAATAACAAGAGCTATTACTGTAAGGAACATGTGCCCCCAAAGTGCGATGTTAATAGTATACTCAAGTTAGCAAAATGGCAAAGTTAAGGAGGTACGCGCACCTTTGATCTAACGATCGAATTTTCCTTGAAACATCTTAAGGTGATTCCCAACTCTTCAGTTGAGCAGAAGTTTAGGAATCGGTGTAAATAAGACGTATTGAAAGCTCCTGATTACCATGATGAAATAGTACGAAAAACTAAAAATTGATGTGTCAGCATGTTCTCATGTCTTAAAATCGCGAATTTACTGTATAGTTATTACTATATTATACTATAATAAGCTTGCAGAATAAAGCTATAGCTGAAATTGTATGTGCCATTTATTCCAAAAGTTGAAACATCAACACTCGCGAATACTAGCTACAACGTATGTGAAACGTAATATAATGCGCCACCAGGCTCGTTTTCGACATACATAGCTTTCTAATGATCTACCATTGTATTTTGTTCATTTGATCTATTTCCTGCATTTATCGCACCATTATGTTCTTTTTAAGATTTTTACTATATGAAACCACTTTTAAGCAATGCATGATATTTTATGTGTTCAATGGTCATTCCTTCTTACATTAGTCACAATTCCGGCTGCCTGGTGAACAAATTCAGTATTTGAACATGATAAATAGTTACCCCAGCCACTTGCAAAAAAGTACAAAAAGTGTGATTTTCAAATGAACGTCAAAAAATATCGAACGATTGAAAATAATTTATAATAGGCCATAAGTTGAGTATTAAATAGAACACCAGTTTAGTGAAATAAAAAATAGGGGTCACCAGCCTTTTTTGGGAGCTATTCATTAAAAAGTATAAATTTGCATAAAATTAACCTAATTTGCATATTGTTATGAAATAAAATTTTATTAAAAATATTTCAAAGTGTGGCTACTTCATATAACTAAACAATGCACTACATATTATATATAAGCATATGCATTTGTACCATTGCAGGGACTTATTGTGAACCCATATTATTCACAAGTTTGCCGTTCCCCACCCACTTGCAAAAAATAAAAAGTTAAAAATATCTATTTTGTGCAATAGTATTATGTTTATTGTCATTAATCAACATTCATATGCGATCATTGAAACTAAAATTCATGTTTGTTCTTAACTTATACGATTTTGAAATTTCGCGCATGCGCACAAGGCAGCTCGGACCTCCTTAAAATGGGGCCTTAATTTCTTACAAAGTAATCCTATAACTATAATTATATGACTTGTCTAGTAAAGATGACTAAGTATGACTATCAAGTTACATTACAACAGCATTGAGAGTAAACAAAATATTGAACTTTATTAAAAACTTTAACCAAAATCTCTAAGTCATAACTCCTTGAACAAAAGCTGTCCACGAACAGCAGGCTCCACTATTCGCAGTGCCATGTTAGGATAGTATAATCATTATATATTCAAAACAAAATGCTTCTTATCAGCAGCATTTCCCTCTACAGTGTATAGGTTAGGGCTTCTAACAGGTCTATTATATCACCCGATCTGTGTATAATACACAGATTTATATATCATATACAGATTTGTGTATCAATTGATACACAAATCAGATATTGCATAAATATGCAATTGCAATGAATTGTTTAAACTAAAAAGTCTCTGATGCATATCTTTGAATATGTACATATTTTGATAAACAGTCTTATTTTTTCTTTAATTATCTTGCTAAATGTGCCTGTTACATGTAGGAAAAATGTAAAAACGCAAGAAACGCACTAATAGGCATAACAAATGATTATTGTGCTAAAACATGTGTTACATACACATGTATATTGTTTCTGCAACGAAATGCGCTGTTTCCTCATTAAAAAATTATTCCTATTTTTCTTATGGCATATCCCGATTTGTGTATCAACGTATACACAGATCTGTATATGATATACAAATCGGGAGGATACACAAATCGGGCGATATAATAGACCTGTCTAAGTCGAAAAAGGGAGATAATTTGGACAAAATGCGGACAGTTACATACTCATGTGTAGGTCCTCTGGGTCACGAAGGTGAACAAATAAGCATAGTGGGCATAATTTCAACAAACTGCTAAACAGTTATCTACTCCTGTGTAGGGGTTGGGGTCATGATGGTGAACAAGTATGCAAAGTATCAAAGCAATATATCAATGCACTTTGAAGATATTAGAGGTTAAAATACCTGTACCTAAACTTTAACAATTGCATTTCCAAGTCAAAAGGGGGCATAATTTCAACACAATGCTTGATAGAGTTACCCACCCCTGAGTAGGGGTTGGGGTCATGATGGAGAACAAGTATCCATAGCAATATGTGAATGCACTTTGAAAATATTAGAGGTGAAAAAATCTTTACCTAAACTTTAACATTTGCACTCAGTTGAAAAAGGGGGCATAATTTCACCAAAATGCTTAATAGAGTTACCTACCTCTGTGTATGGATTGGGGTCATGATGGTGAACAAGTATGCAAAGTATCAAAGCAATATGTCCATGCACTATGAAGATATTAGAGGTTAAAAAACCTGTACCTAAACTCATAGGCAGTCAGCACGTACCCAAATACTACCCCGGCCAAATCGGATTTTACCACTGTTTACTATGTTATGAAAGGTTACTTTCAATATTTCCGATTATAAAAGTGCCTGTCACATTTGTAGCCGTGTAGGTTTATTATTCATTGAAATGGTATATTACGGGTATCAACGTGTAGCTATTATATTTTACTTTCAGGATATATCAACACTTTAGTCCTTAGATACACACCCGTTTACACACCGAACGTCAGAATCAAGAAAACAATTCCTTAATTAGGTCGCTAACTAAGACGTTCAGCAAAACCCAGATTTTCACGCTTGTAAACGTGAATTTTGCCTTGAAACAGAATGTATGCTTCACAAACGGGCCTAGCTAGTCATCCTTTCAGTTAGTGTAACTAAATAATTTACCTCACATGCCAATTAAACATCGCAATATTTCACTAGATCGATAATTAAAAAAAAATGTACGAAATTCGCCACCGTCAATTTCCAATTTTATTTAGTATTCCGATAACCTTTCGACCTCAACAGATTTCGAAGCGATCGTTTGATTGGCTAGAGTGTGTGTCACGTCATTCATAGTTGTTCAATCGTGTAAGCTCGGCCATTTCCGTTTGTGTCCGGTGTATATACTGTATATACCCCTCTCACTTCGACAGTATCTCGGACATCACATCCTCAACTAGGTACAGTACCAGCACAGAACCAGATACACCATCTTCGTGCAATCTGTCCAGCCCATGTTTTTATCCAAAAACATCATCACCGATCTCGGCTAAAAACCCACCTACAGTCAAGAAACCATCAACTCTACGACTCATAAATATCAACTTCCAAAGTCTGCGCAAAAAAGGAAAGCTGTTAGAAAGCATCATTGAGGACTGTAACCCAGACGTCATCGTAGGAACAGAGACATGGTTGGAGAGTAGCATCAAGACATCGGAAATACTCCCATCTCTACTTGGATATGACATACAACGCAGAGACAGGCCAAATGACCCACATGGTGGTGTACTGATTGCTGCGAAATCCCACCTACAGCTTTGTGAAGTGACAGTCAGCACTGAACTGGAACTGATATCTTGTTCCATCAAGGCGGATAACAAGAAAGTCTTCATCTCTGCTTTCTACAGGCCACCAAATCAGACTGATACGGACTACCTGAACACCGTCAAGAAAGAAATTGGAGGAATCCGTAGAAAAGCCAAGAAGAACATCGTTTTAGTGGCTGGCGACTTCAATCTGCCAGATATCAAGTGGGACTCGCTAACAATCACCAGCTCCAAGTACCCATCTCGCGTCAACAAAACCTTTCTTGATGTTATTGCTGACAACAACTTCGAGCAGATAGTGAACTTCCCGACCCGTCTAGACAACACTTTAGATCTGATCATGACCACTCATCCAACTTTCATAAACCGCTGCAAACCCATGCCTTCCATAGGTAACTCTGACCATGACATAGTGCTACTGGATACCAACATCATAGCCAAACGCCCTAAACCAGTCAAAAGGGAAATCAACTTGTGGAAAAAGGCAGACATCGAAGGAATTAAGACAGACTTATCCACTCTACAAGATCAACTTAATAACCTAATGGACATCAATGAAGCCTGGACCCTTGTTAAATCTACAATATTAGAAACTATAAAAAAGAGAGTTCCATCTAAGATGACTACCAGTAAATACACAAACCCCTGGATGAACACCGATATAAAGAGGACTATCAAGAGGAAACAAAGAGCATTTAAGAAAGCCAGAAGAACAAAAATTAAGAGGGACAGAGACAGATATAGGAGGTTACAGAAAGAGGTGCAGTACATGACTAGAAAGGCACACAAGAAGTACCTAGAAGACACTGTTAGCGGTGACTACAAAGAAAACAACAAGCGCTTCTGGACGTATGTGAAGAGCCGGAGACAGGAAGCCGTTGGAGTCGCACCACTAAAGAATACCAATGGATATCTACAAAGTGACCCAACAGCACGAGCAAACATACTGAACGATCAGTTTCAGTCGGTCTTCACAGAAGAAGATCTCTCAGACATGCCTGACCTTGGTACCAGCCAAGTACCAACGATGCCCGACATAACAGTCAACTGGAAAGGTGTGCACAAGCTACTAGTCAATCTTCGTCCCTTCACAGCAGCAGGACCTGACTCAGTCCCATCTTTCATTTTGAAGACGGCTGCAACAGAACTTGCTCCAGCACTAGCCAAGCTGTTCCAGCTATCTCTCAACCTTGGCGAAATACCCAGAGAATGGAGAGAAGCAGTCGTTGTACCGATCTTCAAGAAGGGAGATAGGCACCAAGCATCCAACTATCGCCCAGTCTCGCTTACATCGATAGTCTGCAAACTACTGGAACACATCATACATAGCAGTATCATGAAGCACTTTGACCAGAATGGCATACTATCGGACAATCAACATGGTTTTCGACGGAAAAGGAGCTGTGAAACTCACCTGATCACCACCGCCCATGAGATTGCCTCTGGGATGGCATCCGGAAACCAGGTTGATGCCATTCTGCTGGACTTTGCCAAAGCTTTTGACAAAGTGCCACATCAGCGTCTTCTCCTCAAGATGAGTCACTATGGCATCAAGAACAAGACCCTATCCTGGATACAGTCATTCCTACTAGACAGGAACCAGCTCGTGGTATTGGACGGAGCGCAGTCAGACAAGGCGAGGGTGAAGTCTGGTGTACCACAGGGATCTGTGTTAGGCCCACTACTATTCCTGGCCTACATAAACGACCTACCACAGTCGATAAAGTCATCCACCTCCAAACTGTTCGCTGATGACAGTCTGCTATACAAGACCATCCACAGCCAGGAAGATAGTAAACTTCTTCAAGAGGACCTTACAGCCCTGGAATCGTGGGAAAGTAGATGGCAGATGAGCTTCCATCCAGCAAAATGTGTAGTGCTCAGAATAACTACGAAGAAGGCCAAACTCATCGAAACCAGCTACCAACTCCATGGCCATACCCTGGAGACTGTCGAAGCCAGCAAATGCCTAGGGGTGACCCTATCAGACACATGGAGCTGGGACACCCATGTCCGCAACGTGGTAAACAAGGGCAACCAGACGGTGGGATTCTTGCGTCGAAACCTGCGGGAATGCACTCCAGAAGTCAAAGCAGCCGCTTACAAGACCATAGCTAGGCCAACAATGGAGTATGCTGCTGCAGTGTGGGACCCCACGACCCAGAACAACATCAAAGCCCTGGAACAGGTTCAAAGAAGGGCCGCTAGGTTTGTCACCAACGACTATTCGTCAAAAACCCCTGGATGCGTCACGAAGATGATTGAGGACCTCCAGTGGGTATCCCTGGAAAGCCGTCGGAGACAAGCCAGGCTTCAGATGCTGTTCAAGATACACCACAGACTAGTGGACATCGAGACATGCCAGTTTCTGAGGCCTGGGGACTCGCGTACCAGAGGAGGCCTGAAGTTTTTCCAGGAGCGCCACCATGACAAGACATTAGGAACCTCGTTCTTCCACCGAACCGCCAAAGACTGGAACCGACTTCCATCAAAGGTGACAGCTACCGACAACCTGGAGAGTTTCCAGAGAATGATCAAGGCCTGAGACATAAGGCATTCTGTACATAGTTTTTAACAGTTTTTATAAGAGTGAATCAGAGACAGTTGTTCACGCATGTGTAAATACAGTATTCGCTGAGCTTTATACAGTCCGGTAGGACTCCTGCTCTTTAATTGGAAGAAGAAGAAGAAGAACTTCTTAATTGATGACCAAAAAAAATTCGCGATTTGACTTATATTGTGTTAAGGGTGTGTATTTAAGGACTAAACTGTTTATATATCTGGAAAGTAAAATATCTTGGCTACACGATGATACCTGTAAGATAGCATTTGAGTGAATAATTAAAAGAATACGACAAGTTATGTGACAGGCACTCCATTCTTCGTGATTCACCTTTCTTATACAGGTAAACAATGAGAAGGTTGATGTGACTTGTGAAGTAGTAGGGTACGTGCAGGCTGCCTATGCCTAAACTTTAACATTTGCACTAAGTAGAACAAAGGGGCATAATTTCAACAAAATGCATATAAGTAGGGGTCATGGTGGCAAACAAGTATGCAAAGTATGAAAGCAATATCTCAAAGGACTTAGAGAATATAAGAGGTTAAAAAACCTGTACGTAAACTTTAACAAAAGTGTTACGCCGACGCTCGGGTGACTGCAATAGCTCCCCTTATTCTACGAATAGTGGAGCTAAAAAATCAATGATATGCGTTACAGAACATTAATACAGTTCTAAGGTAATTTCAACAAAAATCTACCAAATTAAAGAATAAGATCAAACAAGAATTTACGGTATTTCAATATTATACAGTATACATATACTTGACTTACATCAGTTTATTCTATCAAATTCCAGCAGAAGAACCATAGAAAATCATCATTCAATGCTTCGTTCAAACCTTGTTCCTTCAGAGCGAAAAACAGAATTACCATGTTCGGGCAATTTTCGCGCCTTTCGGTTTGGTTCCCGTTCCAAAGCTTGTAGTATTAGGTAACGTAAGATTAGGAGCGAAACCAGTGACTGCGTTTACGACACAAATGCCCAAAAGCAGTTTCACGATATTCCCGTGATATGTGCTCACCTGTGTCATTTACGAATTTACACACCACAACCCAGGGACGTATTTGGTGTGGGGGGACTTTAGGGTTGAGCCCCCCAGCTGAATGAATGAATTGGGGGCTAACTAAATCACTTGGCATCTATCATACTGGTAATGACCTGTATAATTATTGGACATTCTATATGACATCCTGTGTATAGATTGTATAGCCCCCAGGCATGACTAATTAAGCACTCAATAGGCCTACTGCTGTTAAATGTGTTATTTGTGCAACTGATAACAAATTAAGTGGGTTTAGGTTGATTTAAGATGGTCAGTCACGAGCTTACATAATTTATATGCAATGGTTATCACCATTTAATCCCATTAAATTAGAGCATGCTGATTAAATATAAATTTTGACTGAAAGAATTGTAACATGCAATAAAATAAAAATATGCATGTAATCATTACAGTGAGAAAAAATAACGTATATTTGTAATTGGTTGTTGGTATGAATAATTAGGATTTCTATAGTATTAATGTTTGAATGAAAAGTAATGATCACATTATTGAAATATTTTTAAAATTGCATCTTTTTCATTAAATTTTGTTTGTTAAATTAAATGTAGAAGTACAATTTTATATCCGAATATTAAAGTTAAAACTTTATATAGTGCAGTTAATTGCATTAATTTTTTATATTATTAGGCCATTTCTTATTAATTAATGGTAAAACATGAAACCACAGGCCTAAGAAATTATACCACAAAATACAGAGTTTTGAAATTCCCCATCTTCCCGTCATTACTATATATAATAGATAGCTATTATTATATATAGTAATGACGGGATGATATAATTTCTTAGGCCTGTGATGAAACATATTAACATTTTAAAATGTTCATCTAATTCCAGTTAGTAGCACTACTTTGAATTATTTTTAGGTCTGATGTTAAAGTTATTTTAAGTGCAGGGAATTGCACCATTTTTATTAAAACATTGAAAATTTCTAAAATTTTGAATAGCCTCGATGATGATGTTGGGTATACTATATCATGAATATACTGTACACGAAGTTTTATTTTAAGTCGGTTACAACAAACAAGATATACAACATTAGCCCGCAGAGCTATTTTCCGACAAACATTATGTAAAAAACAACAAAAGTGTAAAGCAGCTAAGCATACAATTATCGGAATATGATCTTTGAGCTAAGGAATAATTATAAGACATGGTTAAATATTATCAAGCAATTGATTACATTATACAATGTTATGATTAAAGGGACATAATTTCGGAAGGCAGAGAGCTAAAATGATTCGAGTTATTCCTCTTGGAAGCCAATAAAAGCACCAGAGACAAGCACCAATATAAATAACTTAGACTAACATGCAAGCACATAATATATAAAGCACACATGAGAGATAAAATACCGTAATAAAACAAGGTAATTTTAAACATGTATAGAACACTGTTGAGCTACAGAAAGCGAGCAGTACGAGGGATGATATAATTATACTAGTATAACGAGAAAATGCTTATAACTTTGCTATTACGTGTTATTATCTAAACATATTTTAAGTGGTGGTTAATACATATATTAGGAGAAAACTCACGAACTAGTTTTCAAACATATTGTTAGGAACATTTTTGCCGACCTATGAAACCGGTAGGCGGGACAACGTCATTATGCACATTTTAACGTTGTTCAGAATTTAACTTTCATCAATTTGACGATCCCATTCCTTAGGCCCTTGTGTGTTATTTTTTAAAAACTTTTCAGATTATCATCCTTCTTTATTTATACGTCTTCGCCAATGCAATACCAAGTTGAAAAAAGACTCACGATAGTTATCATTTGGAATTTCATTAAAACATCCAACATTTTCGTGCGTAGTTCTGACGTCGACGTCACGCTACGCCCACTTTGCATTAGATCACTAACCTTTTTTCCAACCCATTTGTAATATGTAATTTATTATGTTCACAAATGGAAGCTTTTGAAATGGCATGATCACGAAATGATTACTGAATATCGTGAACAATTTTATTATAACTTGTTTTCTTCAAAACTAAGTATTTTATTGAAAATCTTTTGTCGTCCGTAATTTTTGCTATCACGGAATGATAACACGTGCGTGACGTAACGAATGACAACACAACCCGTATATATGACGTCAGCACCAGTAAGGCGAGTCTTAGGTGACCCCAAATACCAAATTTCATCACATTGCTATTGCATTCATGAAAACTGTGAGGGTTTGAATGTGCGTGAAAATGTTGAAAAATCCAAAAAATGCCCCACCTCGGCGTATTGAGGGTTACTTTAGCAACCATAGATTTTAGCATGATGTCGCTGTAATCATGAATATTCAGTGAACAGTCTTGTGGCTTCAAAATTTAAATAAAGAAACGGTATTCAGGCGCGTAGCTAGCCTATAATCATGTGGATTCACTATTGTGCTAGGGGGGTCGGGGGCACCCCCACTCCGGGATTTTTTTTAAAACAATGGTGTTATTTGGTGCATATGTAGCGTTCTCAACGTGCTTTATTTAGTTCTTAGCATCATTAATTTGTAAATAAACGATAGTTTGTAAATAGAGTATTTCTCTGTTCAAAATAAAGCTAAAATATAAATCAACAAATGCAGATCTACGAGTCCCATTTTATTATTTACACAAACTCTTCAGATAGGCTTATATAAGTCTATAGTTGTCCGTCCCTTTTCAGGGCGGCAAAGTTCTTTCTGTATGATAACATTGTCAACCAATGTCCATACATTTGTAGCTACTAGTAAGCGAAATTGCCAGTCCAGACAGACGTTCAGTGGTTATATCTTTTACCTTTCTTATAATACCTAAAACTACCTCTCAGCTCAAGCCTTAGAGACCCGCATAGTAATTAGCATAACAAAGGAACGACCTTTTCTAGTTTTCCGAGATGCGATCGGTGCATGGGAACTTTGCCACAGTGTCGTGGGTGGCGAGCTGATTTTGGATTTGAAGACTCCATATACTGGAATTCAGCCATAGCTTTGCCGTACAACTCGCCCCTCACGACAGCATCTGCTATCCTAACACGCGGGAAACCTAGCGCTCCGTAGCTACTTCAACTAAGTCGATGAGTTGCTTCTGTGAAAGTTTATTCGGTGGTTTAGCACCCTGAACCATGAACCCAACAGCAACTATGCAAGATGACGATAAAGTAAAACCTCATGATGTTACATCAGGTGGAGGTGGAATCGCCTTCTTGCTCTTGATACTAGTAGCACTTCAAGTGGTGTATGACACTTTAAAAGTGTGGATTATGTCCACATGACTGATCCAGCATATAGATTATGCAGCCGGTGTCGGTTCATCTTTTTTTTCTTCAGCAACAGCGTAGTTTCCCGTCTCTTCTTGAAAGACATTTTGCAGATTACCGATTTGCTGCACTGGGTTGAGTAAGTTTCTAATGTGTGCTTCAAGTTATGGACTTTGCAGTGAACATTGCTTATGAAACTAGTTGTTTTATCCAAGCTTGTACACGACGATGACAACCTGACAAATTACTGGCTCCATCATAGCCCTGGGCACATGTCTTAGTAATAAACAATCCAACATTTAATGGCTCTCAATGAACTTAGCAACCAGAGATTCCCTAGTTGTTGACTCTACGTCTTGATTAAACCAAACGCGATCCTGTACGCGGTTGTACTGGGACGAGTTTGTTAACGTCAAAGACTAGTCTACTGCAACACATACAGTATGGTAGGTTGTTAGTGTCAGACACAGTATAGCTTATAAAAGTAACAAAAGTAACACAAACATTCTTGCGTAAATTACCAGCTCGATATCTGACGATATCACAATGCGAATTCTACAGAAATTTGGAATACAGACACGACAAAGAATGAAAGAGTTTAAAGTGAATTGAGTTCGAACTTTGCCTGAAATTTTTTTTGTCAGAATCATGTGGATTCAGCCGCGTACTCGCGTATAGGTAGCTACGCGCCTGGTATTAAGTATGATGTAAATGTAGATCTTAACGTTCTTAAGTAATTAATATGAGTTTAAAATGATTATTTTAAGACCCCGTACACTCACGGTTAGCTATATAGGCTCTTCTGAATTTTACTTTTGAGTTTACACACATACAAAATAAACAATGAAATCGCAACTTAACAAGTATATGTTTCTCAACATGATCGGCATAGCTTCTGTGAGGATAACCCATCCATTCCGTCCCGGGAAAGCTTCGGGAAACAGTTACTGACATCGCGAGAACATCGGTAAATTTCATTGCATGTATTGAAGAATGCATCATATAGTCGCGATATCATGACGGGAATGTCCCGAGGAGTCATCCCAGAATCTCGGGAATATCTCGGGGAGGTAGACCCGGCATATCGGCGATGTTTCGCTAAAGTGTCAGGAACCTTCATGAATATTTAAATATTCGGCTATATATCGGCGATAATTCGCGGTCTTGGGATTTAATCTCCGAATACTCGTTAATATTTATCGGGGATGCTTCGGGGGGGGGGGGGGGGGGGGGGTACCGGGAGACGTCGGGATAAGTCCCGATGTGTTCACGACGTAATATGTCGGTCCCACTGCCTCGGGGATGTACTCCATATGACAACTATGAGCTTTGGGGACAGGTTCTGCAAAAACATCGGGAGCCTTTGGGCCATCGAGGAAATTTGTATGTATGCAATTGAATAATAGGAGATTTGATTAATAAAGTTTTTTCTTCAAAATTAAATACAGCGGTTCGCTGAAGCATGAAATATAAAAAAAAAACGTAAATTGCACGAGAAATTGACGCGTAGGAGTAAATTATATTATCTATCGTCAATTAGAATTTTATTGATATCATTACACTAAAAAACACACAAAACAATGCAATTTTTTCACTCAACAACATTGTAGTTTTTAACTTTGAAAAATACATTTTGACTTTTATGGTCAAAGGGAGGCAACTCTTCTAACATTGATTCGTAAACCAAAGAGTGAGCAATTATAAACCTAAATTGTGCTTTATTCCTATCATTGCTTCCTTTATTTCTGACTCTGTGATAAGTACATACACTTGGACAGGAACTTAAGCAGCACAGAAACTTGATAGCTGCATTAACAACCTGACAAACACCTGATAAAATCTCGACAAAACGTGTGACATTAGATTTTGCTAACGTCATCATTTGTTTATTGTTATTATGAAAATTGTCATCAGATTGTAATAAAATTAATTGAATTGTAATGACACATATCCCAGCTACATATGTTAAAATTTCAGCTAGATCAAATATGTATTGACAGAGTTATTGGTAATATATACATGCACACTTATATGATAGGTATACTTCTACTTAAACATTTTGATCATCCGTTTTGGCTTCAATCATTAAACCAGATAGTAGAAGTTGGTAATGCAGGAAAACTTGAATGAACTTTAGTGTTACAAAAATGTGTAAATGTAATTGAGTGTATGTCTCCAAGTGACATCAGTATTATTCTGACAATGGAAATGCATGCTGTAAATAAGCATATTCATTATGTTTTGAGGTACCCTGGTCCATTTTGCAAGGCTGCACTAAACTCGTTCATGTCGTTTGATTGAACCTGACGGTTAGATATTGCCCGTTGATGAATGCTGCATGACATATTTTATATTACCGCCCAGGGACCTTGCAAGCTAACCCATCTGTTGATCCATGTATTGTTTGGTACGATGATTTGCTCTATGGGTACGCGAATTATTGCTCACACAACATCTGTACTGAGTGGGCCTTTGTAGTGACTTACATTGGCATCAGAAATCTGCCAATAGTACCCTTTGGCAGTTTAAGTTCCATTTTTAATGATTGGAGATGTGTTCTGTGTTGTGTACTTTTCCATGTTACATACCCACCATCATACCGATCGTGTTCAACCATACAGACATCAGGATATCGTTCATTATGACTTCTTCACACTCTAGCCGTCAATCTATCGATTACATCTGCACAAAATCTCGACTCATCTTAAAGAGTACATGAGTCCAATCTTGCAGTATCCATTCAAGATGGCCAACGGTCTAGTATATACGTTTTCTGACGTGATCATTCATCAAGGTAACGCAAATTGCAAGATGTCTGGCCTTGATTCCAGTATTGTACAACAGATTTCTTACTGTTTGGTGGAAATCCGTAATACAGTCACATTTTGAAAGTGGTTACGCAAACCAGTGTACTTCTGAACAATAATTTAGAACTGAAGAAACCAAAGTGTCAAAAAGTTTACATTTTTCACTAGTTTTGAATTCATATTGATAAAAAAGAGCAAATAACTGATGCAACAGTGAAAAAGTGACCCAAATACTACAGTATGTGTGATACCCCTTTAGACTTCGTCGTTGTAAATGTGTATAAGCTCTCGCATCAGTTGTTACAGCAAGGTAAACAATTATGTCATTGAAAGTCTTGACACGATACAACGTATGGTTTATACATATTTAATCAATTACTGGACCTCTAGACTGTCCTACAAGCATCGTCTTGAGGTCCTGTCATCGAATCTCTAGCCACCTACTTGTTAATATGATCTTTGGCTTACATGTGCACATTAATGACTGAATTCACCAGAAATGTTTTGGACCAATTGAAAATTATGACACATTTGCGCTGTCAAAAAATGGTAACCATGAACCTCAAGAGTGAATGTCAATATTTAAGCACTCGGTGTAAATTTTGGTGTAATATATACTTTATATGATAGTAGTTATTGTTAATATACAGCAATCAATACTGAAATGTAGCTTTGGTGTAAAATGTCAGCAGCTGCGGTCATGCAATATACATGTACATAGGTGACTTTGGTGGACTCTCACTTTGGTGCCTATGCATTCATCATATCAGAATGAGACTGTTGGCATGGGGCTTAGGTGGCTTTACACTGAACCAGTTTAAAAACACAACAAGGGTTGATGTAGAAAATGAAAACAATACTTAGCATTTCATCTTTATTCATCTTTATTTTAGTAAATTCGACATAATGCAGCATACATCGCAATTGTTCTTTGTGCGAATTTAAATTCTGATAAAACATACTGCAAAGTCCCAGTTTTCTCCTGGTTTCCTGACTATTTGTACTGAAGTATAGCTATTCATTACTGATGCTCACATTGAGCACTTTGTGCAGAAGTGTGCTAATGAAAACTAATAACTTTGTCATTACAATATTATTTTTTAATTTTATTCAGCCCATTGTAAATTGTAAGTTCTCCACAGTACATACTATAGAGCTGAGGAGAGCATATCATTATTTTTATAGTAAATGCCTTTACCTAACTCAATCTGTGTTTATTTGTTAGATGTTCTTAAAACTGACTGATTCCTGGATGTCTTCATTATCAATTCATGGGTTGTTGATAACACTCCTCATGCAACAGAAGGTTATAAACTGAGCATCTATCCTCAACCACAGACCATAATCAAGTAATCTTATTTTCTCAACAGAATCAGTGACACATTCCTTTTGCTTATAAACCTTAAACTCCTATGTTTCATAAATTTATTTTTATCTTCAACAAATTTATCTGACAATTAAACTAAATAGAATCAGTAAAAGGTCACAGTCAAAATTAATGTCAAGGTCATCATCTAGATCTTCTTCATAAGTCATGTTCATCATCTGAATCTTAACCAAATGTCAAGGTCACAATCTAGATCTTCCTCTAATGTCAAGGTCACCATATAGATCTTCATCAAATGTCAAGGTCATCATCTAGATCTTCTTCAAATGTCAAGGTCACTATCTGGATCTTCTTCAAATGTCAAGGTCATCGTCTGGATCTTCTTCATCAAAATCATCTGCTTCATCAGGTTGGTAGAAGATTTTTCCTTCACCAACAGACTTTGTTAATGTTTCATCTTGTCTAGAAAATCAATACAGTAGTGTAAGATCAGTATTAACATTCAACAATTCTAGTAAATATACAATACAGTGTGATAGAACATACAGTGAAACCTGACATAAAGACAATCTTTGTTTCACTAGTGAACAGTATTTTGGTCATATGAAGACTAACCAGTCTTGCTATCCTGAGCCAGCAGTTACTTGGAACTAACGATTTACTAGTACAATTTAATTTGACTTTGGTATGCAGATGCAGGCCCTAGAAATGTACTAAGGCGCTGGGGCATTGCTAGAATTTGAGCTTACACAGATCCACGAGAATGGCTTAACAATTTAAACGTGATAACTGCATGGTAATCCTTAATTCAAAGGCAAATTTAAGAACTTTTTCACACAATACATAATCACTCAAATAACACACTACAGACCAAAATCTTGATTTAAGGCGATGGGGGAAAACTGATTCTGGCTTTAAGGCGCTTGGGTACCTGGTATGTTACTGTCAGGGATTGATCCCGAAACCATCGGCACTTGATATAGACATTCTATCACTACCCTATCAAGGCAGTAATAACAAAACCTAGTGAGTTAATTGTAGTCATAAACCAAGTGAAATGCCACGCATATTTTTTCAACATACCTGCTTTGGTCGTAAGTGTATGGCAACTTAACTTGACTACGAGCTTCTTTTTCTTTATCTGTTAAGGTCAGATTAAACGTTAAATTTGCAGTAGGGTCAGGCTGAAATAATAGAAATCATTCATATCTAATAGTAGAAAACAAACATTGATATCTAAGCATTTGGACCACAAAAGTCTGTATCTGTTCAGTCTTTTAACTCATGAAAATAAGCACATTTAATAAATAAAAATACAGCTAAAACACCAAGTAAAATACCTGTTTTGCAACTTATTATATAGTATAGTATTATAGTATATGATAGGTTGCATAATTTTTCTCAGAATGTTTTACATGTATGTATCAATTGAATTTGCTTCTTTTCACAAGTTAATTTAGACTTTAACATTTTACTACAATCCAGGAAGCAAGATAAATTACCGGTAATGAAACCTCAGTTCAGTTACACAATCACTTCAACAGACGAGTGTGATGTCAACAATATTATTATTAGGCTTTACCAAACGGAGTACATTATTCAGTTAAGATACTATATTTATGTTGCGAACACTATTGCAATACAAGTTATTTGAAAATAGGTTAATGTGTTGAAATGCCTGAATTACATGTTTTTAAATAATTGTGTAACTAGCCTTTGTACAATATCTCTGTGGAGGGTCTGTATTTAATTGAGTAAGATGATACAAAAGAAACAATGTTTAAGGATAGCCTGACTTGGTAGAGAATGTTCACATTACATTTTTTATATTAAGTTTTACATACAGACTAACATACCTGAGACGTTTCCACGGCAACTTTAGATGTTTCCACTGACTTCACTTCAGTTACATCTTGTATACAGTACTGGTCATTGATGTTAAAATGTTCCTCCTGAATAATAAAATTATGTAAGTACAAAACATTTGGAATATGTTAGAAAATGAACAAGAGATGTTAGTGAAACATGTATGCCCCCATGGCAGCCAAATAATATTTCCTTACAGTTGCCATATTTACTTCAAAATCAATAGTGTTATCTGCAGATGATAACCAACCTCCCTCATAAATTTGTATGAAGTTTGACAGACTTATACACCGACAGACATGTGCAAAACAATATACATGTACCCCTTTTCAACTATCATGAAGGTTTTATCATAAAATTATATATAAGATAAATTATGGTTACAATGTATATATCATAAAAATACTTACAAGTTTAACTACTTTTCCAGAAAGTCGTTTATGAAGTGTGTTTGTAGCCATTAGAAAATGTTCTAATTGTGGTGGTGCTGCCATGACAACGGTGGTTGCTATGTGCTGTATTAAACCAAGACTGTGGTTGTCATGGAGATCTCTGTGTAGTAAGCAAACCACCTGTTCTACCTCAGCAGCTGAAATATTCAACAATATTGTGTTAACGAAAGTCAAACCTGTGTAAGCAGTCAACTGTCATAAATTAAATAATCAATAAATTGAATAATATTGAACATTTTTTGTAAATTACGTCACAAAGACAAACTGCTGTTTCTCTTTTATTGTGTTTGACTGAGACAGTCATAGTGCATGGACATTCTGTTTTATCCCCACCTAATTTGCCAATGACCTCCAGCTTTAAGAGAAGAAACAGAAAGTTTATGTGATACAAGGAAACTGGGCCAGCTGCCCTAGCTCTTTCCGAATAGGCGCCTTGCATGGTTCTTTAACGAGTCCGGAGTATAACACAGATACAGGCAAGACTACCTCTGGGTTTCAATCTAGTTCATCTTTAGTTGTGTGGGAACCACTGAAGAACGTTTCTAAAATTTCCAGTACTCCAGCCGAGATTTGAACCAGGGATCTCCGGATTGGTAGTCCCTCGATCTAATCTTGGCCAGGGCGCAGTTTCATTTTGTAATATCCTCACAAAGTACCTCTCGGGCAGATACTTACTGACAACTGAGGGATTAACCATCGGCTACTTTTCTCAAACTGAACCAGTTTGAGCAAGTTCAATGATTAGAAATTAATGGTTGAATAACGTGTAAACAAACAAACTGCTTCAGCAGGTAACATTTTTCTCAAATTACAAACCTTGAATTTTAGCGGCTGCCAATTTTGTAACTGTTTGACACGTATATGGAGCAGAACGATGTAACATCATAGGACTAAGGCTATCAATCACTACAGCAACACTTGTACTAGCATGGTGACCTTTAGACTCATTGAGACACTTGACAAGGTCACTGTTGACAGTTATACTTTGTGACTTCTCCCATCCAAGAATATCTGCTGACCCATCATGAAACGTTACCCTATAAAATACAACAATTAAATGCTATAGCATGACAAATATATAATAATTACTGTAAAATCATATAATTTCAATGGGACAAAATTTCGTGGTTGGGGTTAAAAAGACCATTTTGTGGAGACGTTGTTTCAAAGATTTCAGAAATCATGAAATATGACAAGGTCAAAATTCACACAAATTACCAGAAATCATTCATACAACATCAGATATAATAATTGTCTTATTTACATGTTGAAATATATATGCAGGTAAACTTCCCCAAAACCCAGTCTCATACCTGACTAAACTTGAAAGCAAGTATGGCAGCCACTGTAAACATGACACTTGGTATAATTATTCATTGGAGAGTTTTAAAATTTCGTGGTTGAGGTCATCCATGAAATCCACCAGACTAAATCCGGGGCCCAAGAATATCAACGAATTTACGGTATATGAAATACAACCAGTACTTTAAGACAAGAATTTTTTTAATGATTTTACTATATTTATAGGGGAAAATATGCCAATGCCACTGGCGGCTATGTTTTTTGGTGAATCATGTTAAAATTGTCAATTTCGGAAGACTGGGTGACAAAACAACTACTCCTGTAAAATCATTATAAAATCTGGCAAGTGGTTGACTTTTTTACATTTTTTATTTTAAAGATTAGTGCTGCATTGATTTCATTTCTATTATCTAATTTTGGAAAAGACACACCTGGAACGCAACTCGAGACTTGTCTCACAACGGGTTTTGCGTTACCACTCCATTTTTGGATTTTAGAAACTTGGCAGGTTTAAAAAGACCACACAATGATCATTCCTGTGAAGTTTGGTTAAAATTGGTCAAGTGGTTTAGGAGGAGAAGTTGTTTCAAATTGAATGCATTGTTGACGCATGGACTACGGAGGAAGAGGATCACAAAAGCGACCAGATGAGCTAATAATTGTTTACTTTTTACAATATAATATTGTATAATGAAGCAAATATGTTTTACCTTGTACTGCATTCTGGTTGCAAGCAATCTTTGATATAGCTAGGCTCCCTATCATAACTTATGTAATGAACTTTTTCAACTCTGAAAATAGAAAATATGGAATAGGACAGCTCTTTATAAACAGTAAAACATATACATTTTGTATAGGCTTACTTTAAACAAACTGACATCCACTTCGAAGCAATTACATCTAATGAACAGTGTTAAAAACTGCGTATGACAGAGTGGCTAATGTCTCGTTCAGTTGTGTGTTGGGCATTGTGAAGTGTAATTGTGGTCTGTGTTGTTTATATGTATTCTGTGCTTGGCTGTTTAAGTTGATTGCTACCCGAGTTTGCTGTCTGATTTATATTATCCTTTCATCAAGGTGGGTTAAAATTTGACCTAGTAACTGGTATGTGAGAATTTGACTCAGTGATTTTTCTGTGCCTTTGAAATTTGGAAATTTTAGCGCAATTTGGGAATTATTAATAAAGATTGTTTTGGTTAAAATTGTTCATAATTTGCTGTTTTCTACTGATAATACTCTAGTCATATGTGACTTTAAAACAGCTATACTGTAGTTGCTTTGAAACCAGCGAGCACAAAAGGGGAAAAATATGCATACTTTTTGGGAAAAAATTAAGATTCTTTTGGGGAAAATGGAGGTTATTTTACTGGGGGAAGGTGCCTGTATTCGGCCCCAAAAAAATCACTGTGACTAGAAGTTTGACCCACACACAAATTATGCGACAAATATGAGACAGATATTTAATGAATGAAGAATAAAAAATAAATCTTAACAAACAGAGTACAAGTTTATACATAAATTTACAAAATGTAAAACAAACCTTTTACACAAACTATGTAAGATGGTTATCAGCAAATTTCTTCCACTTTGAAGGACAGTATCTGCAAGACAAGTATCATAAGTCAAAATATTGATAATTTCATTGTAATTTTAATCAGAGCTATTACTTTTTCACCGAGTCTTGAGATATAATGTTGTGTTGATGTTGTTTGTTATAAGTAGTACAAATTGAAGTCCATGTAATTTACGATAATATTATTGACATTACAGGGTGAAACCTGGGTATGCTGGGGGGAAACATTATTTGCAATTATTATGGCCAAAAGATAAGAATTTATGAAAATTCTTACTTGCACACAATGACAACATTTTATGACATCAGTAGCCCGTTGTCTAACTAAAGTGATACCGAGCGCCCAATAGCGCTATGCTAGGAAACAGCTTGCTTCAAAAAAGTGCTATGTAGCAGATGAAGTGTACCAGCGCGGTAGCACTCTCATAGCTAAGTGCTGAGAAACGGTATCATGCTATCGGCATGCATTGCTCGCTGGTAGCGTGTTGTTGCTAGACTTAGGAACGTGCTCCATAGCGTGATTTGGTAGCAGTTGGTGTAGGCAATGGGCTCCAGATAGTGTGCATGTTTCATCTGTCTCAGTCATGGTTTTACATTCACACTGTCACACATTCTGTTTAACAAGCAAAATTTAACTTGTACATATAACGTACACATACTTTTACGTGTTCATTCCTGTCTATAACAAAGTATTACATTTATCTCAATCACATGTCACATGTGTGAGATATAAGTCCATTTAATACAATGTATCCGGGTTAGCCGCGTGTCCGAGTACTAGTTTAGTTAAAAAAATTAACGTAGAAAACTTCTAAATCATTCAATGATTTCTTTGTTTCGAAAATAAACATAAAGCTACCTTCTAAAATAACAATTTTAGATTTCTCTCTTCCCTCGACAATGTCTCCAATCATGTTAAAAATAAAAAAAATGTGGTTCGTTGTTGTTGTTGATCAAAGGGAAGCAACCGCGACGAGAAAATGGATCATGTGAAGGTCACTTCAGAAATACACGCGAAACACGAGGTCTGTCAAAATGTCTCAGATTCTTCGACTTGCTGGTAAAATCGGTGTGACATCGTTCAGAACATCTGAAAAAACAAACATATGTGAATCGTGTAGACTTCTTAGGCACGGTAAGTGTTATCTGAAGGAAATAACTGAGTTAACTTCGATTTAGTTGTTCAAAAGTTGACAAGATCGTGTTTGTATAAAATCGTTAAACATGTTTAACAAAGATATATATTCATGTTAGGTTGAGCTATATAGCTGTCTATATACTAGTACTTTATGAATACAACACTTCACGAACATATATTCATTTCCCCGACGCATATGCGGTAGATTGTTTTTGAAACTTGTCCCAATTCGGATAGTAAATATTCGGATAATCAGAATTTTTTTAATCATTTTTTTCACAGTCCTGGTCATGAGTTACCATTTTCCATGCTGTTATATAGCCTTATTTACTTACTTACTTATTCATCTTCGTCCCCCAGTTGGCCATACTGCTGCAAGGGTCTCTCTCCACTTAGGTCACTTTGACTTTGGCCATTCTGTGCTTCTTCCGAAGATAATCAAGACTTCTGGAAAACTGTTTGATCAACCGGCAAATTATTTTACCAGCAGGTCTAACACAATCTTTTCGAAAATTCCATCCAACCGTCCAAAGCTCTTCTGTAAGCTATAACCTGTAATTGTGTACGAGTTAACAAGCTTTTAAACATGAATGTTTGTTTTACTGCACACAAATAATATGTTAACACACTTTACTTGAATAAATGTTTTTACTTCACGCGATTAATATGTATATTTCAAATCAAGTTTAGTAGATGAACTGCTTGTTAGATGTCTTGTAAGTTTGTTTTTGGACTGACCAATGTGAAAGGCTTGTTAGACCAAATGTCAAAACAAAAGGCTGGATTTTCTTTCTTTTGAATCCGGACATAGAGAGTTTGGAAAAGGCGGATGGTCTAACAATAATATTTAAAAAAAAATTCATCCATTTTAATTGAAACTTTTTTGCATTCCTTACTTTTGTAGGTTTACAAGAATACTCTTCTCAAGCCAGATTTCAGCCACACACAAACTCCTTCAATAAGACAAGATGGAAGAAAAAACAGAAGGAAGGACTTACAGACAAGGAACACTTACATGAACAACTTTCTAACAGTATGAGTATATATATTTGCCTCTATGCTTCTCCTGTGTTTCATATTGCTTCTTTTATTGAATAAAATGATATCAAAATTGGTAATCACTGTTGAGTCCAGAAAAAGTTTAAATTGGTTTACAGATTCGGTACTTAGTAGTCTGATGATTATTCTTCATAGTTTGTTACTTGTAAGTCTTAATATATCCCAAAAATAACTTGTATATGATTATCACTGATGATATTTTATTTTTACAATCGGCCAGCTGCTTACAGCTTGGCTATTTTTATAGGCATCAGAATTACTGATATTATGATTCTGATAATTTGTCTTTATGTTTGGTATAGTCCCACTGATGTACCGTGGATGCCCCAAGAGTATTTATGTCCCCCATCTTTGATTATGGGGTATATTGCTTTGCACATGTTGGTTCGTCTGTCGGTCACACATGGTTTCCGTTTAATAAATCAAAAACCCTTGACCTCATTATCCTCAAACTTTACGATAGAGGTTGGCCATCAACAGTTGGTGACTCCTATCAATTTTGAGGTCAGTAGGTCAAAGGTCATGGTCATAGTTATCTTTTTACCATTTCTGACTATTGGGCTGTCATGGGGGCATACATGTTTAACAAACATCTAGCTCTTGTTTATTTATGTAGTGCTGATGCCTTGTCTGGCACCTGAACCTCAAAGTTGGCTCCAGTAAATTGATTGTTGTAATTGTACTCCTGTGTCACTGACTGTTTGTTTGTTTCATTTTAGCGCTAGATGCTCGAGTTGAACAGTTAACAAATTCCACGGGTAGAAGAACGGTACAGCAAAAAGTGCATACTGATAATGTTAACCAGTTAAACAATGTAGGCAAACGTTTCAATAGACATGTATCAGATGTGAGAACCATGGAAACCTGTGATACAGACCTAACACACAAATATTCTTCATCACCAGATCATTCTGATCAACATTCTAAAATTGTGCATAATAAAAACACTCTGGATAAAAGCAAAAGAAGAAAAATAAAAGGTCAGGATGTTGGGAAAGCTGATCTGTTGATTGAAGACCGTATGTTTGATCGAGTTGATAAAGTCAAGGTAAAAAGTGCTGTCAAATTTAAACAGGATTTAATGGACATTATTCGAAAGGGTCAGACGCCATCAGTGACCACGTCAGTGACTTCACAAAACACTAAGCATAAAACAGGTGAAGAAAATGTTCAACAAGCATTCAGGACATTGCCCCTAAAGCCACAAAAACCTTTACATGAAACTGTGATCAAAAAGAAAGGTAGAAGAGCAGCATTGAATGAAATCTATGAGAGAAAGAACGATAAGATTGATCAAAATGCTGAAAAGTTAAAAGCTAAACTTGATAGAGAAGATAAAAATCAGTCTGTGTTTGATCAAATTTATCGTACAAATGTGAAGTCAACTTTAGTGATGAACCCCGAGTATCGAGAAGGTTTAGTTGATGCGAAGAATTTATTTGAATATAAATCTGATCACAATTTGAATTCATCTGACGTCAAAGCTGCTTTAGGACTTATAGATGTTTTATATGATAACCCGTACATGCAAAGTGCTTTAACTGATGATGTAGAAACAAGTTTAGACCATGAGACAGAAGTTGATGCTGATATAGTAGAGAGGGAATTTGAAGAAAATGATGTTGATGCCGAATATCCTAAAATACAAGTCTCTGATGCTGAATGGGATGTTTTGAAAAAAATAAGGTACGCTGAGTCGATTCTGTTTTCTACCACAGGGGTTTGGAAATTCCCAAATGTTTTACTTGCCCATGCGGAAGTTGGACTGAAAAATCTACTTGCCCGTAAATTAAATCTACTTGCCCAGGAAATCACAAAAAAGCAACAAAATTTCAGTTTCATTCAATTATTTATTATGTCAAGGATTAGAGTAATAGATTTAATTCAAAAATTGTTAATTAAATAATTTTTGGTCAGTACTTTAGGGATTAATCTTTGTTAAGGTAAAATAAGACACTTAATATTGTTTTTCTTGTAATAAGTTTGCTCTTGCCCAAGGGCAAGCTGGATGGAAAAATCTACTTACCCACAGGCAAAAAAAGCCAGTCGGGCAAGTCGGACATAGGAATTCCACACCCCTGTACCAACAGCAAAATTAATATATTTTAGACAGACCTATTAGGACTAAAAATTGTGAGCAACTGACTTTTAGCCTAACAGTCCCAAGAAAATCAATTTGAATTAAAATTTTGTGCTTATTTCAAACAATTATTTTAGTAAACCAAATCATTCTGAATTTCAGATATTTTGATTACTTATGTCTACTGGATTTGTAATGGGGTGAGTCGGATTTGTTTCCCCGTCGAAGCAGGTCATACCCTTCCATGAATATAAGCTCTAGCCTCACTTAATAATTTGTATTTTCTAGACTCACTTTAAGAAATGTTGATCTCCAAAGACAACTCATGACAGATGATGATCCAATAAATCATATTAATCATTATTGCTTCCAAGAGCTGTTATAGATAAAAAGCGATATTCACATTTGAAATATTGATTATAATTTTATTGAATACATGGGAAAATGAATGGAACCACCCAAAATCCTCATTTTCCTGCAAAAAACACTTTTCTTGATAAAATGGAAGTTTACAAATTCAATGTCAAAATGGCAGGCTTTGCGAAAGTCGCCGGACCGCCGGTCATGACCGGTGAAAATCAGTTTGGTCCGACAAAAATTATAGCTCACCGGTCCGAATGTCCGTCAAAATTTTTGTATCGTCTGGTACGAAATTTATCGGTACGAAGCATTATTTCCGGTAATTTAACGATGCGCATGCGCAGGTTGGTTGTTTAAAGGACGGAAAGAGAACTAATTTGCAAAAAGACGCTGATTTGACGAATACTTATACTGTACTCTGTCTTCAGTATGTTATTTTCCGAAACACTAAAACATTTGGTTTTTTAAATGTTTCCTATTAATATTGTTCGGTCCGGCCAAAATTGATTCGGTCCGGCCAAATTTATTTTATGCCGGACCGGATGTCCGGCCTTTTTTTCTCACTTTCGCGAAGCCTGAAATGGGTATAATTACTAAAGTATAAACATAAACTGAAGCTACTATTTTCAACTAGTGAAAGTATACTCAATGTATACTATATACAGACTGAGTGTAGAACAGCTAAATTAGTAAATTATGACTGAATACTAGGGGCATGTCACTGGTTCATCTATATGTGCAAATTGATATACATGTATAACGATGATCCTAGTTTTCTGAATTTGTAGACTGATATATCGGAATCGTCGATATGTCTCTGATCTAATCAATGACAGCTCTACAGGGCTCACACTGGCTTTTGTAAAATAATAACCAAATTATTTTCCCCATTCAATAAACACATTAGCCATATTTTGTGCGCTCATCCAAATCGTGTGCATGTGTAACAAATAAATGACAACTAGAAGTAACCTTACCTCTATTATTGCTACTCATATTTAAATCACTCACATATTGCTTCTTGCAGGAAAAGAAAATCTAAGTTTGTTGCCACATTGGGAGAGGAGGAAGTAAGTCAAAGAGAAAGATTCAATGATCCGTTCTATGAGGAGACATCAATGTCTAACAGTTTGGGTCTGGAAGACGTTACTGTCACTGATTGGATGGAATCATATAAACCAATCGAAGGTGTCCTTACTGAGAAGGTGAACAGTTTTTTACTTACGTTTTGTTTATCCATGTTTAAATTATAGAATAGCTCACCTAAATTGATTAATACATTTATTTTTGACCGAAGTTCACAGAATGATAATAATGATAACTTTATTTATCGATGATACACCCATTAAGCCTCAGAGCTTATCTCCCTTGGGGTAATCTAACAAAACAAGCGTAAATATATACAAACATACAAAAGCATCAATAAAATGGCAGACAATACTAATTTACAAAAAATTAAATACTGAAATACATGGTCTTTATGTGGTATCTTGAAGTTAAATGCATTGTTTGGGTTTGATCTTTAAGTTGCTTATGAGTACTCTTGAGTCTCTCAAAATAAAAAAAAATCAATAATAAATGTAAATAAAAAAAATGTGATTTTAAAGATCCTCTTCCTTTATTCATGTAGGCCAAAAAGAAGAAGAAGAAGCATCATTCAGATATCAACCTTCTTACAGATGGTCTCGTACAAGAACAAGTTCTCAATGAAATGTTCAATCTGGATCTGAAATCATACGTTCAAGCTTGTGTTCCTTGTGGAATGGTAAGTGGAAGGGGTAGACATTAGGGATACATACCGGTTTCTGATATAAATTAAATACCTTATATTGTATTTTGCGTTCGATCGATACATTGTATTGAACGATGTATCAAACATTTCTGTATCCGTAAAATATGACAAAAAATTAAAAGAATCGCTGATTATACACCATATGTCAAACTGTCTTGATGAGTCAAGTATTAAACTATGATTCTGCTTTCAGACTTTGCATGTTCCGTTTCGATATCCTAGTGGTAGAGAGTCTGCATAAAATGCAAGAGGTCTTGGGCCGCGACTTACATGTATGTTTCCCTTGCTGGACACTCAGTATAGTTAGTTCCAGGTAACTACTTGTTCACCAGGTGTCAGGATAGTGTGACTGCATATATCCATTTGACTAAAATACGCTTTACTAGTGGGACTTAAAAAATATTTCTATTTTTTTCAGACTATGCGTGCATTAGAGGATGTACGGCATTATCGTAACTCGTCAACACCTGACCACAAGATTACAGATATCGAAATATACAATACTATATTACGAGGACTCGGCAAAGAGGTGATTACCATGCTTTGTCATACTGAAATATTCCCTCAAGAGGGGTTCCATTTGACTCGAGAGTAGGGGTTTTGACCCTTGAAACTTCCAAAAAGCCACATTTTGACCCTCAAGATTTTGGTCATTTTCTCTTAAAATCATGTGTATTTTGTCTATAAAATGGTAAAATTTAGTCAAAAGTATCAAAATTACCCTTTACTGGGGATATTTGAAGAAAAATTCCATTTAAGAAATGAAATTGCCTGATATCCAACACATCAGTTAATTGATTTTCAAAGCAAATCCAGACCAACATGATGAGAACCAAAAGAGCTGCAAAAAGTGATGTTGACTCACAAAAGTGATGACTTGTCAAAACGCATCATGACCTGTATTATAATTATCTATTTCAGATGAAGGGATTAGGTTTGGTTCGTGAAGTGTTTTCTTACATAAAAGAAGATGGTTTACAACCCAATGTACAAACATACTCTATATGTCTATCATGTATAGGAAAGTCATCATCATATAATCTCCTGATTGCCTCGTTCATAGTCAAGGATATGATTAAATTAGTAAGTAAGCAGACACATTTTTTAACCTTTATTGTTTGATCTAAACTTCATTATTAGCTCTCCCTGAATTGAATTACAGTACTGTATATTACTATATATGCATGTGTAGTGTACGTGATTAAGTTAATGACCTGAAAATAACACATTTGACAACATTTATTAACATGGAAATTTCTAAGTTCCTGAAATTACAAATTTGACAATATATCCTCTTCTGCCAATTTCTAATAACGCTACAAAGAAATAAAAGAAGTTAAAATATTTCTTCAAATTCATTATTGCCTGAAATTCTAAATTTGGTTACTTTTTAACCCAAGCAAATTCCCATCAGTATTACCTCTTAATATACTTGTTTTAGCTAGGCTTTCCCTTGGGATGTTATCTAATTTTGTTATTTCCTTTTATTTTTAGGGTATAGATGTTAGAGATATTTTCAATCAGTGCACTTTTGTTCACAATGAAAGAGCTGGCGTATATAAGGTAATGCCTGTTAAACTGGCTTAGTGTAAATATGTTCTGAATGAGTAATTATAGTGTATTAAAGCTTTGTCTATGTTGTATATTTGTTTGTGTTCAGTGAATCGGCCACAGTATATAATTGTAAATTGTTGAGAAACAATATTAACCTGAATAAACATACAAATGATAGTTCCAGGTAATTGTTGCCAGTGTTTATTTTTGCTAAAATATATGGAGATATTAGGCCCTTCTCCCCTCTCCACTGAGTATATATTTTTCCCCAAATAATTCTAAATTTTCCCCCTGGAGTCTTGTTTTCCCCACATAAATAAAGTAAATTGTGTTGCTAAATGGATGCAGAATGGATTGAAATATTTTTGTTACCTCCCATTTTAAAATGCCACCAATAAACAATCATACTAGACATTTAAGGAGAACCTAACAATAAGTGAAAAATCCCATTTCTGCTTTTCCGCGCGTTAATCCCCCCCACCCCCTCCTATGGGCCCTGACCCCTTTTCCCCAAAAGTCAAAAGAAACTCTGGCTGGTTCACCCCAGTATCAGGATAACATGTCCGGGTAATCTCCATATTGATGGAATACAGTTCACCAGTGGAACTTAAAACTAGATTTTAAAATTTTCATTTTACTATGGTCCTTATGTTTTCTAGCATATTATGCTATTAATCGTTGTTATACCCTGGATTATGCCTGTCTGTCCATCATTCCGTCCATTAGTTCGTAGATGCTTTCTTGTCAATGCAACTCCTACAGTTTTTGCAGGATTTCCTTCACACATGAACAACCTTATTATGTAGATGTGCATGTAGGAAAGAATTTATGTTTGCCAGAATTATGGCCCTTTGTTCTTTTATTCACCATGTAATATATAGTGAAAAATTCTTGTGAATGCAACTCATTTACTGTGCATTATATGTGGGGGGTATATTAGTCCTCCGCAGGTCGACTGCTCTAGTTTTTACATTGGTGATATTTATACAGCTGTGTCTTGTATTTTAGATGCTGAAGAAATTAATTCCTGGTTATGAACCTTACCCACCTAAACCCACCTTACCTTATACTGGAACCTTAGTGGAAGCCTTGAATGAACCCTTACCACTGGACCAGGTATGTATCATCTTGATACATTCTCTTTACAAGGGGAATACAACTTGGGAATAATCCAGAAAATTAATCTAGATTTCTGGGTCATACAACTATGGAATAATTGTACAGAAATCCAGATTTCTTGGTCATACAACTATGGAATAATTGTTCAGAAATCCAGATTTCTTGGTCATACAACTATGGAATAATTGTACAGAAATCCAGATTTCTTGGTCATACAACTATGGAATAATTGTACAGAAATCTAGATTTCTTGGTCATACAACTATGGAATAATCCAGAAATCTAGATTTCTTGCACTGGAAAGAATGAACTATTCTGTAAACAAATAGGTTTTTTGATGAAATTCACGGTGGCCACAGACTCTGGAAAACAGGGAAAATGCCAAACACAAATTCCCTGTCGGGAAAAATCAGGGAATTTCAAAATTGGGGGGAAATCAGGGAATCATCAGGGAATTTCACAAAATTGGAGGAAAATTGGTAAGTATGCTGGATTTGTAACCTGTTGATTCGGGTTCGATTCCCGGCTGCGGCGGGTCATAACCTACCATGTTGAGAAGTTAAAGTGAAACAGTGCAATATAACTACAAAATTGCTGAGATACTGCGTTAAACTGAATAAACATGAGTGCTTGTTAAATGTAAAACTGTGCAACCTCTCCAGAGCGGGCCTCTGTAGTGCAACAAACTTTCTATAACAACACCTTCAAAATTTCCCTAAGCTGATATTTACCATAAATTAAACCTCTGTACAGCAACATCCTCTATACAAAGGCCACTATTTGTAGCTCCCAAAGGATGTTGCTATACAGAGGTTGTACTGTAGTTTGCATTTCAGAAAGTAGAAGTAAATCCATTTACCTGTGATATGGACAAGGAAGAGCTTATGAAGGGAGCTCATCAACAGTTCTCTAGAGAACTTGATCAAATTGTGCATGTGGAATCTGTTTTTAAAACACATTCTAGAATGGATGATGTGAAGGTAGGACTCATTTCTGTATATGTGTGAGTGTGATGGATTCATGCTGCCAGTGTGGAAAGTCTGAGGATCAATCCACTTCTAGTGTGGAAGATCCGGGGTTCACTTCGCAGCTTGGCAGGGCCCTAACTACAGTTTTGGGGACTGGGGCCTTGGGTAGGAGAATTTCTTGTCATTTTGAAGAAAACTTTTTTTTTTCATAAATATCAATACTATCATACAAGTAATACATATTGACGGTACAAAAAGCCAATTTCAGGCGATTACAACAGCTATTACACCTGACGATTTACTAATGTAAAGGCTCTTCATTTAGACCGTCCTTAAAAAATGTTTGTTGCGGTAACTCAACTCAAGTATTTCTATACAAAAAAAATTGACCTACCTTTCCACCTTAAAAAAATCTTGGGTGGCGTTACCGGAAACAATTTTTAAGGATGGTTTTTTTGTAAGTGATTTTTTTTCTGAAAATAGGTGAAAAATGTATATTCAAATGGTCAAATGAGGGCCCTGCTGGGCCATACCAAAGATTAAAAAAAGTGGTGCATTTGTACAATCGTTTCCATTGCTTGATTGACACTCAGCATTTAAAAAAAACTGGCTTTGCTTTATTCACATAGTCTTGTAACACAATCAACCTAAAATAAATCTGCATGAATTGACCTTTGACAGTCGAAAATGGCGACTATTGAAATAATAATATTGTGTTTGGGATAAATTGTACTGCCCTCTTACCAATAAGAAATTATGTATTAGCAGTTGGTTTATCTTCTGCATTTTTTTCAGGCAAAAGAAATAGATAAAATGAAGCAACAATGGAGAAAGTCCATAAAGGAAGCATTTCTCACAGAAAGAGCTAGTTTGCTGAAAAAGGCGCATGGTAAGTTTATTGTGATCGGTGTTGTTTTTATGTTTTCTGTGCTCAGCTGATTAAGTTGAGTGCTACCTTCCCTGTCTGATTTTAGTATCTTTCTGCTCACAGAAGTTGATAAATTCCATGCAAGAACCTTGTAACATCTTCATGGATGGGACTGGGCAGTCTCAATATCACTGAAATATTGTTGGTCAGTGACAATGCTACCGATCAGGAAAAATTCATTCGAAATCTCAATAGAAAATTAGAACAAAATTAGCAAAAAATGTTTAATATTACTTTCTTCGAACCCAACCTTAAATGGCATGGGTCACAAAAGAGGGAATACAAACACTATATTATTTGAGGTATTATATATGAACTAAGGATAAAACATTTTTTGCAGGTAAAGTTGGTATTACAATGTATCCATTCTTCTGTTTGTTTCCTGTTGATGACTATGTGGATATACTGTGTACGGTATGTACTGTGAGAGACATTATTGAATTATCTCCCCTTACTAATATCTAAAATCTATATTGGTCCTATCATGTGGATTACTTTGTTCTTATCCCTATTTTGTTTGTTGTGTATGGTAGTAATTATGCTAAAAAAATTTTTAGTATTGCCACGATAATGACAATTTGCGGGAAAATTGGTGTCTTCTACAAAAATGAATCAGATGTGCACGATTTATCAGTGATGTTTTAGAAGAAAACTGACTGTATCTCTTTACATAAGTAATTTGTAAAACCAATTTTGTGACAGTTGACCAAAGCGATTCATGTTTGTAAACATCACATTATCCTGGACACACTATAACTAATTATCAGATTGATTGATGAGTTCTGCTGCGTGTTGTTTTCTCATGTGCTTAAGGCACCGGAAACAGATTTCGTCCCTTTGGCGCAACAAGGTTGTATCTCTCTATACACTATATAGGGAGATACAACCTTGTTGCGCCAAAGGGACGATTTGTGTCTTATTATCAGAATTCAGCATTATGCCTCAGTAAGATCCCTGCAATGATGAATTCATAATAAATGAAGAGTTAGAGCCTTATCTACAAGCCTGTAGTGTTTCAGTGTTCAAAAATAGATTTTCATTATTTTCATAAGACCTGCAAGATGATCATGCTGACATTTTGACCTCATATTAGGAGCATGTTCATAAAACGCCAAGTGTACAGTTAAGAAGTAAAGAGTTCATTACAAGCGATACTTTATTTTAGGAATTGGAATCGTGGGCAGTGATGTCACAAGGCTTTAGTCCCAGTGTGGTACGTCTGAAGAAGTCCTTAGCAGATAGAATTCACAATCGATTTATTATTCAACAAATGATTGATGGCGATAATTTTGTAAAGGTAATCATTTATTTAATACGATGTGATGGTCCTAGGTTAGACATGGTGGTCCTAGGTTAGACAAGATGGTCCAAGGTTAGACAAGATGGTCCTAGGTTAGACAAGATGGTCCAAGGTTAGACAAGATGGTCCTAGGTTAGACAAGATGGTCCTAGGTTAGATCAGATGGTCCTAGGTTAGATCAGATGGTCCTAGGTTAGACAAGATGGTCCTAGGTTAGACAAGATGGTCCTAGGTTAGATCAGATGGTCCTAGGTTAGATCAGATGGTCCTAGGTTAGACAAGATGGTCCTAGGTTAGACATGATGGTCCTAGGTTAGACAAGATGGTCCTAGGTTAGACAAGATGGTCCTAGGTTAGATCAGATGGTCCTAGGTTAGATCAGGTGGTCCTAGGTTAGACAAGATGGTCCTAGGTTAGACAAGATGGTCCTAGGTTAGACATGATGGTCCTATGTTAGACATGGTGGTCCTAGGTTAGACAAGATGGTCCTAGGTTAGACATGGTGGTCCTAGGTTAAATCAGATGGTCCTAGGTTAGACAAGATGGTCCTAGTTTTGACAAGATGGTCCTAGGTTAGACAAGATGGTCCTAGGTTAGACAAGATGGTCCTAGGTTAGATCAGATGGTCCTAGGTTAGATCAGATGGTCTCAGTTTAGACACTTTGGTCTCAGGTCAGACCAGATCTTTCTAGTTTAGATGTGATGGCCGTATGTTACATGTAGTGGCACTAGGTTATATGTAATGGTCCTAGTTTCCGCATGATTTTCCTAGGTTTGACAAGATGGTCATAAATCATGAATTCGTAAGTACCTCACTTAATGGTTATTTATTCATGAAATTCTAAGTTCACAGTATGAAAAATCTGTCTGTCAAAGAAAAGATTGTATTTATACATGTTGTTATATTTCAGTTACATAAAGCATACTCCTTGTATATAGATCAGCTGACAGATGTGAGCACACCAATACAAACACAATCAGAATGTTGGAGGAGAATATCGGAGACGTTCTCAGATGGTAACAGTATGGTAAGTAAAGTTGAACAATGTACATTTGTTTAAAGTGATTAAAAGGTTACAGTGAAACTCACTTATAACAAACTTGCTTATAACAAAAACTCGGTTATAGCAAAAGGAAAAAAAATCCCCGACTGCGTCCTTCTTTATTTCAACGTACTACCACTCGCTTATAAGGAAATCGGATATAATGAAATATGGGTTATAACGTAATTATTTCTAGGTCCCGATGAAGTAGTTTGTGTGCGTTTCTGCTCGGCTATAACAAAGCGGTAATTGTGTGAAATTAGTTTGTGCAAACAATCTTAACAAGGTGTTACGTGGTTGCGCCTCGGGCATTCAACATTGCAAAATAACTGACCAAACCAATAATTATACCACTAAACTTCATTGAATTTACAAGATTATTATTAATTTTGAATTATTAATATTATGCAAGTAAAAAACGAAATTTCAATGTACAAATACTTTGAACGGAATATTGAAGACAAATGATGAGATACGTGGGCTGCCTACGAGATATCAACCATGTCATCTAGTCAAAATTGTTATCGCTACTCAAATTAAGATAATAATTGAATTGTTTGAATGAATCAAAGCGGCTTGTGCTCAGAACCTCCCAATTAGTGGACACGTTATGTGAGCAAAAAGTACAGACCTTATCAAACAGCTTGGATCATGCATTACTTCACCCAGAGTATAGATTGACAGATTCAAAGCGAGACATTGAATAGAACTCGTTCATAACGAACATATCAGTTTATTATAACACAATATTGGTCACCATCATAATTATATCCTGTTTATTTTATTTTCTTCGAGCACAATATTGTTTCGAGAGCAAGCTATACATGTATACTTATTTCAACATAATGATGTCAATATACATTGTATAACGAAATACGTTATATCCGAACGTATATAACGAAATTTCGTTGTACGGATATAGTGTAAATCGGATATAGCGCAAGAAATTTCTGGGTCCCTAAGATTTCGTTATAACGGAGTTCCACTGTATTGTCTTTATAAATCTGGGAAATTTGTTACTTGTAGTTTCACTTAGGTTAGACTGTTTTAAACTATATAAACAAATGCTATTGATTGCACTATTTGATGACATATTTCAGGAGAGACCAAACAGTGTCTGGTCACAGTCTGTACTCAATGAGGTAAGGATTATGTTTGTATTACTTTGACATATAAACCTGGGGCAGTATTCACAAAGCTTCTAATAGTAAAAAACTTACAATTTTCTTAAAAGTGTAAAAAAATCTTTAAAGTATGTCAGTGGCTTTGTGTACAGCTGATAAATATGTCATGTGTGAAAATAGTCCCTGGTCAGTGTCAGTATATCGAGTAGTAATTACTGTGTAGACCATCGATGCGTTCCCTGTTTTTTGCTGTCGGTGTCGGTAAGTGAATATGTCGTTATAACGGATACAATTAACGTTGTATAGAATTCGTCCCCAGCAATTGATGTCGTTATAACGAAATTGTCGGTATATCGGATGTCGTTGTAACGAGATCTGACTGTATTTCGGTTTTTAACTTTTTTTATTTTCATAAGACATATACACAAAGTATTACATACATTCATACTTACAATAATACCTGCACATATAGCCCCTTTAATATGGTCAGTCACTTGTATACAGACATTGTAATATCATTACTCTATATTTTATTGTTTAATCATTTCAATTGGAGAATAAAGACAGAGGGAGCCAACACCCCGCTCACTAATACACATATTGCCTATTAAAATAATACAATGGTAAGAGAAATTGTAATGTTTATTTACACAATGCCAAGTAGACAAGTGACTGACCCGATTCACTGACTTATACAACTATATAATTGGGTTACCTAATATTGCATAAATGTTTGTGTATGCGGTTATGAGTTTTATAGAGTATAGGGAGTAAGGAAGATAGAATGATAGTGATGAAAGGGGGAGGAAAAGGGGATAGGGGTGGGGTATACCAACATCTTTGAAATTTGTAATTATGTGATCTTTTGCCATTTTATGGTACCGACTTCATCTGTATCTTTAAAAAGAGCTATAGTGTGTTCAAGTTTTTTCCTATAGTAAACATATTCTTTAAATTGCCGGATTAGCGGAACACTTTTGTTGCATTTGTTTTTAAATATAAAAAATTTAGAAAGCAAAACAATGTAATTAGTTATAAGTCCATCTTCATCTTTATTGTTAATAATGTTACAAAATGAAATATTTTGAAATGTAAGATCTATAGTTTTTGAAAATTTGTCTTCTAAAAATAACTTTACCTCAGACCAAAAGCCTTGCACAATATGACATTCCCAGAACATATGATATATCGAATCTGGGTGCATGTTGCAAAAATCACACATACTTGATTGGATTAAATGGCATTTATGTAGGAATGAGTTGTCTGATATTATATTCATGAGATATTTGTATTGGAATTCTCTTAGTTTAGTATCTATTGTAATAATATATTGTTGTTTGTTGATTTTATCCCATTCTAAACCTTCAAATGCGTGATTTGTATTCCAGTTTCTTTTGTATTTTGGTTCATTTGGCATTTTTCTGTTAATTAGTGTTTTGTATGATAGTCTATTTATTTTGGTTTTTCCATTTATTTTATCAATCAAGTAGTTAGGTGCATCGTATGTCATATTACAATTATCCAACTGTCTTTTCCATTCTTTTGGTACATTTTTAATGAGAGTGTAGTAGTTTAAATAATCGCCATTTGGGATCTCATACAGAAATTTCATTTGCTCGAAGTTATAGAATGTTTTATGTCTGAAGTCAAAAATGTGCTCTAAAAAGAGAATTCCTTTTCTGTACCAAGTTTTGTAATAGAATAAATAGTTTGTTATTACTTAAATTTCTTATATTCGAATTGTTCCAAATGATTTGTTTTGATATTTGGATTTCCGTGTTTAATGTGTTTACCTTAGACCATGAAATTAATATATCATTTAAAAATTTTGATTTTATATCAAGACATTTGCAGTCTTGTTCTGTTATAGTACATTCAAATAATAAAAGCCCTCCATATTTTTCTAACTCACTTTTTTGAGAACTCCAATTTGCATTTGAATCAATTATTCTTTTTATCCAGCTTATATTCAGTGAATCTTAAGAAACATTCAATGTTAATCATTTTAAGGCCACCATCTTTGTATTCTTGAATTATTAATTTACGTGATATTTTATCAGGTTTGGAATTCCATTAAAAATCAAAGAATACATCTTTAATTGATTTAACAAAAACTGACGGTGGATTTGGAAGAACAATTAAAGGATAAATTAATTTTGGAAGGACAAAAGTTTTTAGAACCGTTATTTTTCCTATGAGTGTTAAATTCCATTTTTTCCATTGTTTCAAAACGTGTTTGCATTCTGTTATTTTGTTTGCTAAATTTGAGTCATACATTGTAGTTAATTGGTTGCTAAAAGTAATTCCTAAGGTTGTGGCATCTGATGAAGTCCATTTGAATTCGTTATCATAGGCTGTATCTGTGTTTATCAAGTTACCGATGCGCATTACTGAACATTTGCTTCTGTTGAGTTTGAGTCCCGAAGTGTTCCCAAAATTATCGAGGGTTTTTATTAGAGTTTCAAATGATTTTTGAGATCCGTTTAGTAAAAAGCTAGCATCGTCTGCGAATAAAGTTTGTTTGGTACAGTTGTTCTTGAATGTCTTCATTGTTTTCTATCGATGTAGACAAAAATTCAATACATAGTATAAATAGGTAAGGTGATAAAGGACAACCTTGTCGTACTCCATTCTTAATAGAAAAAAAGTCAGAAAAATGACCATTATTAGTTATACACCCTTTTGCATTATCGTAAAAAACCTTAACCTATTGTATAAGTGAATCACTAAAATTTAGTTCTTTTAGACATTTGAACATAAATTGGTGATCTAAACTGTCAAAAGCTTTTTGAAAATGGGAGAAGAAAATTAAACCAGGTTCTTGTTTTTGTTGCATTTGTTCAATAGTTTCTATAATAGTTCGCACATTATATATATATCTTCCCTTAATAAAAGCTATTATCCGGAGTTAAGTTTTCATTTACTTTGTATAAGTCAGTATAAAAGTTTTTACAATATGATAGAATTTCTTTCGAATTTTTTATCACTATATCATTTTCAGTTTTAAGTTGGTGAATAGTTTTACTTTCGGCTCTCTTACGTTCTAGGTTTGCAAAGTATTTTGTGTTCGTTTCAGCCCCTTCTATCCACTCCGCTCGAGACCGTAATATAATGCCTTCAATTTTTTCTTCAGTTATATCATTTAATAGTTTTATTTGTTGTTTAATTTCAGTTTGGAAGTTTTCGTTATTAGGATCGGAAATAATGTCACGTTTTAATTTTTCAATGTTTTTTTGTATACTTAATTCATTTTCTTTCTTAGCTTTTTGTAATTTACTTGAGAATTTAATCGATCCGTTTCGTACTGTGCCTTTAACTAGTTCCTATAACGTATTTGGGTTAGACTCCTTATTTATGTTGGCTATTTCGTTTATTGCTTGTTTGATTTTCGTTTGAAAATCTTTATTTAGCAATATTGCGTTGTTTATTTTGAAGAATCCTTCCACGTTCTGCTGAGAAGAGGTCCAAATCGAATGTAACAACCAAATGGTCAGATTTGAAGCCATGTTTAATATTACAATCGTTTACATGGTTTAAAATATTTGACGACACTAAAAAATAATCTTATCTGCAAAAAATAGGCGGTTTATGATTAGAGTGCCATGTGAATTATGATTAGAGTGTCATGTGAATTATGATTAGAGTGTCATGTGAATTATGATTAGAGTGTCATCTGAATTATGATTAGAGAGCCATGTGAATTATGATTAGAGTGTCATGTGAATTATGATTAGAGTGTCATGTGAATTATGATTAGAGTGTCATCTGAATTATGATTAGAGAGCCATGTGAATTATGATTAGAGAGCCATGTGAATTATGATTAGAGTGCCATGTGAATTATGATTAGAGTGCCATGTTAATATTATTGTTTTGAATTTGGATGTTTTAGTCTCCAAATATCATGTATATCGTTATTTTCCATGATTTCTTGAATTCGCTTTGAACATGTTTTGTGTGCATTTTTATTACCATTGTTTAACAATATTTATATTAATAATCGTGTTAAAATCACCACCTATTATTAATGTTTCATTACTGTTTTCTATAAGTATGTTCTCTAAAACATTTAACAATTCTTCATCGTCTCTATTAGGTCCGTATATATTTAATTAAATGATTGAAGTCGACCCTGTCTATATTCTTGACTTTATATGACTTAAATACGAAGTTAACATCTTCGTTGACGAATATGCCTATCCCTGCGCTATTTGACTGGTTTCCACTAATAAACATTTCACCCTTCCATTCCCTTTTCCACTTATTATAATTGTTTGGTGTACAATGTATTTCATGTAAAAAACTTATTAAATATTTATTCAGTTTTAACCATTCAAACAATTCGACTCTTTTATTTTGATGCTATACCCTTGACGTTAAATGTGGAAAACTTGAGACTCATTATTTACGAAACGAATTATATTTTAAAAAACAATGTCAGTAATGCGCATCCATTAATTAACGCCTGTGGTTTAACTGCGACAATATATAGTGTTCGGTATACCCCGTAAGGAAGAGCAGCATAAAAAGGAGTAAGGGAACTTAAGCCCTCAAGGACCAAAGAATATGTAAGGTTTCTGGTTGAAATCATTTGTATGAAATGATATCAAATGTGTCCAGGTTGGATTATATAATGTTGTTGTTTTTTAAACTTAAACACATAATGTCAAAAAGAGTTAAAATAGCCAATACATTGTAAAGAAAAAAGATCTGATAAGACTTTACATGTTTTAGAATCACCCTTGTTACATGTATCGCTTATATTGGTGAGAGAGAAAGAAGAAGTCACACACAGTGTATGATATACAGTAATGAAAAGAAATTACATTCTCATCAATTGCGTGTCAATTGAATTGTTGAAGTAAATTTACGGTGGTATGGTATGCTAAGATATATCATTTTAACATTGGTTCATGTAATATTGTAGAATAATTACCATATATATGGTACAACAATATACTAAAAGACAAGTTCCACTTTGGTATAGATATAGGAGACAATAAGCTGGATATGTAAATCTCAAGGTCCACTTTTAGACAATTAACAGCGAGAACAGCAATTCATTCTTCCATTATAACATTACCTCATGATATAGAATGTACATACTACATGTGGAGCTATTATTTGATATATTTCAGATTCTGTGATTTTAATGACATTATTTATATGTTTCAGCTTGGTGAAATGATGTATAAATTTCTGATAGAAAGTGCTCAAGTTAATGTCAATGTCTTCACCAAGAAACCAGAGTAAGTGTGTCTGCTCAAAGTGACAGAGTGAGCGTTTGTGATCACTCTTCGTCCGTCGTCCGGCCGTCCACAATTACTTGTGTAGACACTAGAGGTCACAGTTTTAGCTTAATCATTATGAAACTTGGTCACAATGATCATCTCAACAAAATCTAGGTCAAGTTCGATATTGGGTCATCCGGGGTCAAAAACTAGGTCACAAGGTCAAATCATAGAAAAACCTTGTGTAGTCACTATTAAACACAATTTTTGCCTAATCTTTATGAAACTTGGTCACAATGATCATCTCAACAAACTCTAGGTCAAGTTCGATATTGGGTCATCTGGGGTCAAAAACTAGGTCACAAGGTCAAATCATAGAAAAACCCTGTGTAGTCACTAGAGGTCACAATTTTGGCCTAATCTTTATGAAACTTGGTCACAATGATCATCTCAACAAAATCAAGGTCAAGTTTGATATCGGGTCATCCGGGGTCAAATCACTTCAATATATATATGTCATTGGGTCTAAATGTGATGTAAATTATAAAGCATAAGACAATATGAAAACCTTGAACATGCAATAGAGGCTACCATTAGGGGTGCATGAACTACTAGGACAGGTGAGCGACCAATGGCCCTTTGGGCCCTCTTGTAAATAGTACAGTTGACATTAATATAATACATCTAGATTTAGGATTGTTAGGATACATGATGCATCTACATTTTTTAGGGGAATGTTTGTAGAAAGATGGAAAACCCTTTGTAGATAGGGAAATGGGACCAAATTTAGGCCCCCAAAAGGTAGATTGAGGGTCCTGTCTCCTTAGTTGCATCAAACAAAAAAGAAATACCAGTTTAAAGATTGCTTTCAGGCATGCGTCTGATAAGTTAACTACAGTCTAACTTGTATTAAGCGACCACCCTGGGGAAGGTCTGAAAACGGTCGCTTAACTGAATGGTCGTTTAACACAAATGTAAGAAACATTGAGTGTAATTAACGAATTTCCGATTTTAGACTGTCAGATTACTATTCAACTTCAATTGATAAACATTAGTGTGTAAATAAGTTTTATGATGATTCTTACTTGTATGCATCGTCTTCATAAGCATTTCAATTTATCATTTAAATAAACTTACTGATATATTACGCACTGCAAGTCAGTTTTGCTTGCACTCGAAGAAAAAAACCGGAACAGACCGGGTTTTAGCCCAATCTAAATGGATGGTGACAACAAGCTGATTGCAGCAAAAGATACAACAATTAATCCGTAAAAATGTGTGTAATCAGATTAAAATCATTTGAATGACGTGCCCTACGGACACAATTGTGATTATCAATGCTGTCACTTTGGGCCCAGTTAACAAAAGACAAACTCTGAAGTGTGAACAAACAATGATTTATGACGAGGTATCATGTAATTAATAGCCTGCAGGCGACCAGTGATTTACAAAAGTCGTTTAATGCAATAGACAAATAGAGCAAATATGGTCGGGAGGAATTGAAACCGGTCGTTTAAGACAAAGGTCACTTAATATGCATGGTCGCTAATACAAGTTAGACTGTATACAGTGTATATGTAGATTATGTGATCACTGAGTTGCAGACCCTGTGCTGATAGGTTGTAGAACTCCTGATCAGCCTAAAATAAATTAGTGTAAGACTTTCAAGACATGCAGTGCTGCTATAACTCCCTCACTTGACCCTCGGCACAATTTTTGCCTTCCACTGAAACAGTCGTAGTGCATGGCCTTTCGGTTTGATCCCTGCCTAGTAGGCCAATGACCTCCAGCTTCGAAGGAGCTTGGCATAGTAAGTTTCATGTAGCTGCTGGTTCAACCAGTGTGACGATGATGTGATCCAATTTTACTTTAGGCCTTATAATACAGTTATATTCGGTTCTTAAATATGAAAATGTACATCATTTATAGCTCTTCCATTAAGCCTTGGATCCATGAATACATTGTACATAATTATTTTGGAAATTTCAGGAAAATGGTAAATGCATTTTTTGAAGTGGTTAGACAACGGTATCAGGATGTAGGATTGGAACTAAGGGTAAAACTGTTTGTTCTACTGTAAAATCATTATTATTTTATTTGTGGGGAATTTAATTTAAATTTGTGGATGACCTTAATAAATACCAATAAATATGTCAAGTTCACAGTAGCTGCCATTATTTAGCTATAATGGCATTACAAGTTATGCATTAATGCTACCAATACAGCTAAATAATGTAAAGAATTTCAAGTGTTACATTCTCCTAATGAAGAACTTTTAGGTCGAAATATTGAGTTATTAAGAGTGATTTGTCAACAAACATTAATGTGATCCCCTATTAGGGATATTTTACAACAAGCCTGTATTATGTTTGTATATATTTCAGCCTCACCCTATGATATCAACATTGATGAATGCACAGTCAGATCTATCATTTAATGTGAATGAACTGCCTAGTCTGTCTCCCCCTGTACCATATACATCGTCTACACAGGGTGGAAATTTTACCAGCACCAGTAAGTAGCTACATAACATGTAGTAGGGCTCCTATAAATACAGATTTGTTGCATTCGAAAGAATGAACTTTTCTGAAGAAAGTGAGAGTTTATTGACAAAAAAATCAAAGTATTACTAAGTTATAGTGATTAGGATTTGAAATTTTATAAGCTGAATTTATTAACAGAATTTATTTGGTGTTGAAAAACGTATTTTTCTCATTTGTCTCTTTAATTCAGGATTGACCCATGTTAAACGTAGACAATATGACATAACTGTAACAGTTTAAGAGTTAAGCCCCTTTGCCTTTGATAAAGAGCATAGGTTTGACTTTAATTCATAGAATAACATATTCTTCGGCATTTTATTAGTTTTTTGCATCTGACTTTTTCTTTGAGTCTTCTTCGGAAATCCCTTTTTGAACTGCGTCCAAAATATGGTATGTTTGTTCATTATAGTTGATATAGTACGGTCGTGTTCAGACAGACAGTTACAGATGTTCAATGATAAGTTAGAAGAATGTGGATCAGTACTGGACAGTCTGAATGTACTCTCAACATATGCTTGGAAAATCAACAAACCAGTAAGTGGTCACAATGTAATAAATGTAATTATATATTTCATTCCAAGGGTTTGTTTAGTTCCATGAAAAAGGTAATATTTGGTGGCTTTCAAATTGCAAAATCACAATTTATGTGAAAAAAAGTTCCCAAAATACATTGCTAAAATTTGCAACATGTTGATATATAATTCACAATAGTGTTAAAAAGGTGATATTACTGTGTAAATATTATGAAGTATTTCACCATGGTTGTTCTGTTTTTGTGACATCTGAATGTGCAATTTTATATAATTTCTATCATAGACTATGTAGTCTGCCACTTACTTATTTATGTATTTGGAAAGTCTGCCTACTTTTCCCAGTTTGGCTGAAAAATAGCAAAATGAAATGCTTGAAAACGCCTTTTCAAACATTTGAAAAACACACGCAATATATTAATTTTATCGTAAGGTCTTACCTGAGATCGCTTGCGCATGCACAAGCACAAAATTAATGTCTTGCTGCTGCAACTTCCATTTGGGAAAAAGCAAGTTATTTGTTAAATTGCCATTTTGGATGTAATCATTAATAAGAAAGTTGAACTATTATAATATGACCAGTGATGACATCTTATTAATTGATATTCATGTTGTATCACTGTATGTTGCAGGTGTTGGATGTTATACTATATTCATGTTGTATCACTGTATGTTGCAGGTGTTGGATGTTATACTATATTCATGTTGTATCACTGTATGTTGCAGGTGTTGGATGTTATACTTAAAGTGTTTAAAGAAGGAGGAGATGCTGAGCTTGATATTCCAGTATTTCCTGATAACATACCCAAACCAGACAGACCAGAAACTGAAAGGTATAATAGCAACTAGTAAACACCTCCGTACGCTACCATTAGATCATTCGCTTTGAGCGCACAAGGTTTTACTCATGTAGGTCTGTTAGTCGGTCTGTTGGTCAGTCGGTAAACCAGTTTCATAAAATCATAAAAGTCTTAATCAACAGTAGATGAGTCCTATTGCTTTTGAGGTCACTGTTACCTTTAACATAATATGGTTTCCTTCAATAACTGAAGAATGCTTGACCCTAGGATCCTCAACCTAATATAGATGACCCCATTGATTTTGAGGTCAAAGGTCAAGGTCACTGTGACCTTTTTTACCTTTTACCAAATCGTATCTGATCAATAAGTTGAACAATTTGGCCTAGGATCTTCAAACTTTAGAGGGATTTTAGTCACCATCGATAGTTGACCCCTATTGGCTATAAAGTCAATAGGTCAAGGTGGCCATTTGTGACTCTTAGGATGCTATGGAATCATTCATGTTTGTAATCATCTTGTTAGGTTTAATTTTACTCCATTTTTCATTGTTACTTTCTTAGTCATAAATCAATAAAAATGTATTCTTCTGTTGAAGCAACCAACTTTATATGAAGAAACAAAAAGCCTATCAGAAACAGGTTATGGAAGCAACCAGTTTATGGTGGAGTGGACTGTTCAAATTGTCCATTGCTCAGCAGGTAGGTTTGATGGCAATATGGAAATGTTGGCAAATTTCATGATTTTGTCAAATTTTCTAATATTTTATCTAAACAAGTAATTAAGAATTGCAAGCAATACAGAAGTCCCCTACCAGTTTGAGGCCATTTTCAATGTTTCTGTTGCCATAGCAACCACATTTTTTGTCAGAATCAAAATATTTTTAGACGTGCATAATCCCCTTATGGCACCCTATCCACATACCAAGTTTCATAAACCTAGCTTGGAAACTGTTTGAGTTATGTCAGGATCCAGATTGTTTGACGGATGGACGGACGGAGGGCAAACCTATAGTCCCCTCCGGTTAAAAACCGGTAGGGGACTAACAAGCGTAATTAAATGTTTTGCCTAAATAACTATGAGAACTAAGAAATTTTACAAATTGCTTATATGCCCACGTACCAAATGTCAGAAATGTTTTGACCTGCGATAATATCCACTTATATGTAACACACTACCAAAGAATTGACAGCTTGATACCACTGTGAAAAGCCTGTGAGGCTCACTGGCTACTGAATCAAATAATATTTCCAGATAATACATACATTTTGACAAGATTTTATATTTATGGGTAAAGTATGTTTAGGTTTGTTATTATGCTCCCCTTTGAAGAAGAACAGTGTATTGTTTTGCTAATGTCGGTCTGTAGACCAAATGGTTTTCAATCAATTACTCCAGAACTGTTTAGCCCCAAATCTTCAAACATTGCATCAAGGTTGGTAGTCAACAGTAGATGGCCCTATTAATTTTGAGGTCAGGAGGTCAAAGTCGCTGTGCTCAGAATCCAAACAGTTATGCTCAGAATCAATTGATGATAAGGATAGTAGGTCAAAGGTCAAGGTTGCTGTAATCTTTGAAACAAATAAATAGACCAAATGGTTTCTGTTCAATAACTCCAAAATGGCTAGGGATCTGCAGGATCTTCAAACTTGACATGGTGGTTGGTCATCTACATCAGAAGGCCCCTGTTTATTTTTGTGCAGTCAGTAGGTCAAGGACAAAGTGATTTTTAACATGTCTAACTATTGGGCTGCCATGGGGGTGGGGGCAAAAGTGTTTTACCAACATCTGTCGTTAATAGATACTTGCACGTAATTGCGTAGTAAATTATTGATGAACTTTTTAATCTTTCTTATTATATTGCATTGCTATATTTTTACACAGTTTCGGGACAAGACATTTTGGATTCCTATGAACATGGACTTCCGTGGTCGAACATATCCAGTACCTGCACATCTGAATCATCAAGGTAAAGTATGGAGATAATGACTCGATCATGACCTTTATGCATGAATATATTAAAAGGTTCTCAATATATCAATTTCAGCGAACAAATTATGCAATATCGGTCCTTAAGAGTAGTGTTTGTATTACACCTTTAGCGTTTTCGTTATACTCCATGCTTTACTTATGCTAACATGTGGAGAAGTTGCTGGCTGTCTTTGAAATTACTCCATGCTTTACTTATTCTAACATGTGGAGAAGTTGCTGACTGTCTTTGAAATTACTCCATGCTTTACTTATACTAACATGTGGAGAAGTTGTTCTAAGTTTCTGTTTGAACCCTATTTTCTATTTTAGGTCAAGACTTTGTTCGAGCATTGATGTTATTTGCTAAAGGTAAACCGCTAGGTGAACATGGAATGTACTGGTTGAAGCTACACCTTATTAACCTTACTGAGTCGATGAAAAAGTAAGTTTCTTGTAATTATATCATTGGTTTATTGCCCAGGGAAACAATGATCTAACTTTACTAAGCTTATTCAATAGGAGGGGGGGGGGATTTTATACAAGTTCATACTACGGCTTTTGAATATTTTATTTCGATTCTGATATAATTTAAGTGCACAACTACATGGATATATTCAGCCAGTGTTTCTTTGCAATAGTATGTTGTTTACTTTCCTTGTTTAGCGGCATGACGTCATAAAAATGATGTGACATCACTTTCATTAAAAATTGTCAGTCATCAAAAAATAGAATTTAAAGAATTGCTATTATTGTTTATTACAGTTCAACGTTTGAGGAGAAGTTGATATATGCTGATGAGATAATGGCCGACATATTGGATTCTGCTGAACACCCTCTCACAGTATGATCGCATTCTTCACTCTGTTCTTCTACCTGAAATCTTGGCACATAGTCATCAATGGACCTTTTGACAGATCAGTGTTTTTTTTCGGCTGTTTATATAGTTGTTTATGGGCTAAGTTCCCAATTGAAAATCATATCTTATTTTCCCAATTTCAAGCAAAAATTCCCGATTCAGAGTAAAAAAATTCTGAGACAAATTAAGACCCATTTTACTGGAAAAAACCCAACAAATTACAGTTAATTAAACATAAAACTTAGTTATTGTATACCTGTTGGCTGTAACAGGTTTGGATATTAAATTAATACTTTTCCCAATTTTGACCAAAACTTTGCAAAAACTTACCAATCCTATGTTCCCAAAATATGGGGAAAAACACTGCAAATGTAAATCAGGAAATCCAGTTGTCTGATGAAAGGATCTAATTTTGGTTATAAAGCATCTAAATTATTGCATATGTTTGCGTATAATACCATGGATTTATTGATAAATGTTTGACAAAAATAAAGCATGACTATCTCTCCTGCTCTGTTTAAAAGTCTATTGTACCATGTCATGACGTTTCTATCTTAAAAATGATTTATATAGTTACTGTGCTATCCTCTGATATAATAGACTTATATTAAACCTTCAGTCTGACAGACATGACCGACAAATGTCAACCAGTCTGACTCATTCTTTCTAAAATCAGTATGACCATTAGACATATTTCCAATGAAATAAGGTGTCTGTCTGGCATAACCAGTAATTGACCACTATTTATCTTGCTTGGTACAGTGGTCAAGTGGATAACACTCTTGACTACGGATGGAGAGGTCCCTAGCTGATTCGAATCTTCACCTAGACAGGTGATTATTTCTGAATTGCTTCTAAGTGCTTCCATTAACTTAGTGATGAACTGTTTGGTAACCCAGGAGTAGGTCTTGTGTGTATCGATGCTATACACTGTGCGTACATGTTATAGAACCTTGAAATCTAATTGGAAAGAGCTTTGTATTGCACCCCAAATCAATGAATCTAACAACTGTCTCTTCCCTCTAAGCCAGAGCTAATTGACCCATTAGGCTTTTGTTTAAATTTTCAGGGATCAAAATGGTGGATGAAATCCGAGTATCCATGGCAGACATTGGGTGTTTGTATGGAGATATCTGCAGCATATAAAAGTGGCGATCCTCGTACATATATAAGTCATTATCCAGTACATCAAGATGGTTCATGTAATGGACTTCAACATTTTGCTGCTCTCGGTCGTGATGAGGCGGGTGCTAAGTCAGTCAACTTAATCTCGTTTGAACGACCTGCTGATGTTTACTCTGATGTAGTAGAGCTTGTGAGTTTATGAATTTAACTTTATATATGATATGTATCATTAAAAACTATGTATTACACTTGGAGCATCTTTCTAATCATCCCTGCTAATGAAAACATAAAGCCGGGGTTATAGATATAGACAATATATCAGCTGTTAAATATGCTAATAGAAGGTTGAGAATCGTGTCAAATTCTCCTTACTATACAGTATACATCCTCTTATTTACAGGTGATGAAGGAGATAGAGAATGATATTGCAGAAAACAATGAGTTTGCTAATATAGCCAAGATATGTCAACCCTACCTCGCTAGAAAGGTATTTATTCTTACCTGATTACTGTATATTCTATCAAGTATTGACCAATATTTTATGAAGCCAGAATCATAAGCAAAACTGGATGCGACCTTAACATGTCTTTAGATTTTTCAGTCTCATTTGTATTCTTTCGACATAATCTCATTGTTTTTGTACGCCCATTGAAAACGGGAGTATTATGGGAACACCCTTGGCCAACGGCGGCCATGTGTGCAGGCAGCAGCATCCAGTAATTTGTTTGTACTCTAACTTACTTACAGAGTTTTCATTCGATCGTCTTCAAACTTGGTGACATTGTATGTGGGCATGATATCAAGGCTGAGTTAAATTACAGTCCAAATCAGCCCAGGCCTTCTTGGGTTATTGTCCTTTAGTTACCAAAAATGTGAAATTGACATTGTCGGTACTCTTGTTCAAACAGTTTTCATCCGATCATTTTGAAACTTCTCTATTACTTGTTTCCTGTCTACATGTACAAACATTAAATGACATACTTTTATATTCATCTTGTTAGGTAATAAAGCAGTCTATTATGACAACAGTATATGGTGTGACCGAGTACGGGGCCAGACAACAGATACAGAGACGCTTGCAAGACAAAGATTTTCCAGAAGAGCATATTATTGATGCTCGCCAGTATTTGTCGAGCACCACATTCCGCAGTTTGAATAAACTTTTTGTATCTGCTCGACAAATTCAGGTATGGATTTAGAATATTTTGTCATGAACTTTACTATAATGGTGGCTATTTTGTCAGCCAAAATGTCATGTTAGAATAATCCTTGGTCATGTAAATTTTACAACGTAGTCCATTTTTCTCCATGTGCAGAGAAGTTGCTGGTTCCTTGTGGAAGAATGAGTTAGTGCTTGTTATATCAAGTCCAAGAAAACTGGTGTGGTGAATCGATTACCGTAGATCACTAAAAAATTGTTACGAAAAATAAACAGAATAATGCTGTTTGGTCTGATAAATTATTACTATTATTAAGAATGATTCGGTGAGTCAGTGTTGATCTTTTCAATTATTGGAGAATCATGAATTACAAATCTTATCTATTTTCAGGAATGGTTTGACTGCTGTTCTAAAGCAATAGCTGCCCAGAATGAGACAGTGGATTGGAATACACCATTAAACTTCCCTTGTGTACAGCCTTACTTCAAGGATTTTAACAGACCTGAAAGCCTACCGTCCAAATTATATAGCTTCCTTAAACTGGATGGCAAGCACATATTTAGGTAAGGTTTGTTGCTTCAAAAACTATTAAATTTTAATTTAATTATGCCCCCATCTTTGATGAGGGTGTATATTGCTTTGCACATGTTCTTTGATCAGTAGGACCAGTTTACCATTTCTGACTATTGAGCTGCCATGGGGGCATACATGTTTTACAAACATCTCTTGTTAGTCCCCTACCGGTTTTTGATCGGAGGGGACTATAGGTTTGCCGTCCGCCAGTCAGTCCTTCCGTCCGTCTGTCTGTCTGTCAAACAATCTGGATCCTGACATAACTCTAAGAGTTTCCGAGCTAGGTTTATGAAACTTGGTATGTGGATAGGAGGCAATAAGGGGATTATGCACGTCTAAAAATGTTTTGATTCTGACAAAAATTGTGGTTGCTATGGCAACAGAAACATTGAAAATGGCCTCAAACCGGTAGGGGACTTCTGTATTGCTTGCAATTCTTAATTACTTGTTTTAATTTAATTTTATTTAGGTTTTCTAACAGATCGTCAACCTCTCTTTTGACTATTTTCTTCTAAATCCATGAAATTATTTTTGTGACTAAATTTCGGTCTGTAAAAGGTCACACTAATATGAAATATTTTATGTTATAATTATTATATTTGATTATTGTGATTCCTGTATGAACAACATCTTCAACATTACATCATGTAGTCATTATGAAATATTTATTTTCAGGAAAGTAAATGCCCAGAAACAAAAAAATGGATTTTCACCAAATTTTATTCATTCATTGGACTCTGTACATATGATGCTGACATGTCTAAATTGTTATAGGTAAGTCGTTATGCTATCTTTGTATCTGGTAATGGTGCAATATGAATGTTCTATCACCCAATGTATGTACGTCACTAATGCTATAAAATAATACTATTTATCACATAAATACTGTGATCTTCCATGTAAGAACAAATGACAGAACAATGTTCTCCATCACGTGTGATAACAAATGTGTGACGTGGCCAGCTTTTTGGGCGTGAAAACGTGACATTGTCAGCTTAAGTTTGCTATTTCTGACATTGTATTGACTCGGTTACTATGGTAATGTGATAAAAAGATTCCACCACGACTTCCACCTTAGGGATCAACATTTCCTAAACTTGTCTCGAAAACAAAAGCTTACCAAAGGCTCGCTATTAACCTGTTATTTCTAGACTTGTTTATAATGTAAATCTCCAAAGACAACCCACGACGGATCCTACATATATTAACCTGTATGGAATTTGAAAATATCTCAATTTAATGCAACAGATTCCAAAACTTGTCTTACATAAAAATAGCACTTTAAAGATGGGCAGGATATCACTTGATCAGTAAATTCTTTGGACGGGGATTTGGTTACATGTAATTACTTACTTGACTTTACTCAAGTATGATGTGAACTATGTGTAATACAATGAGGTTATATTTCAGGAATGGTTTAACCTACTCATCTGTGCATGATTCGTTCTGGACCCATGCTTCTGATGTAGATATTATGAGTAAGGTGAGATGGTAGTTTTATAATTGAACCGCCTCCTCAATAGCCATGTGGTAGAGCTTCTGCTTCGAGTGTGGGAGGTCCTGGGTTTGATCCCAGGCAGTGTCATATCAAAGACGAAATAAAGATGGTACCAGAAATTCCCTTGCTAGACACTCAGCATAAAAGAGAAACTGGCCTCTCTTCTCCCATCCATCCAGTGAATATTCAATGTAAAAATAGCTGTGACATTTTGAAAAATAAGTATACTCCCCATTTCAAAAAACATTGACCGGAGATAAACAAGAATTCATTTATTAAGTTATGCTAGAATGAAGGTATGAGGACCAGGTTAATTTGTTTAAGTATTCTACATGTACACTACATCTGTCTTATCAATTATGTTTTATGTATTACAGGTAACAAGAGAGCAGTTTATAGCATTACATGAACAACCTATCCTGGAGAATCTATCTGAACATTTTATAGAGATCTATCTAAAACAGTGAGTGAAGATTTCTGTCTACTTGAATGTGTGTTGTGATTGGTGCATAATGATGAGAATATAAAAATTATGTATTATTGATATATTGACGGCCTTATATAAAAACGGCAAATTTTGGGAAAATAGGTTTTTCACATGGCAGGGAGCTTGACGATTTTCACAGGTCGGGGACCTTGATGATCTGCAGAAAATAGTTTGCTTCTGCTCCAAGGGGAAACGCTATAAAATATATTCAAATTTATGCCTTGTCTCAATGATATTTCTGAAACATACGACAACTGATTCACTTAACCAGGTTTCCTGGACTGAATACTTACTGTACCAACTTATCTTTTCACAAGGAGCCAACAACTTCTACACAATGTGGAGGAAAATAGGCATTGTTGTCGAATTTTCATGGGGAGGTATCACATGCCGCAAGTGTGAATCAAACCTGAATCGCTGAATAAATATCTAGCACACTAACCATATTACCATGACGGTAGCTGAATCATCCATGGAATCAAGTCTGTGTATTAACATATTGGTTGTTTTCTTGTTTTCAGAGGAAATCTTCCCAGCACGGAACGTGAGAAATTGATGAACATATTTACAGCTTTACCTGAAAGAGGTAATCATACATTGCATTTTCCCCACTTTTTATGCTCTGAAATTTCCAGTCTTAGCAAAGTTGTGGCCTTAGAACTGATGAAAGTTTGCTGTAAAATCTGTTAAAAAAATTGTGCTACAGTCTTCAAACCTACTAGGTATATTAGTCAGCTTGATAAGAACCTGCCAGGACGAGAAACAAGCTGTTTTAGAGAAGTTAAAAAAGTTTTGCAAAATTAGCCCTAATTCTTGGATAACATTCTTTTGCCAGAAAATATTGCTAAATAGTGCTTGAAAGCCTGCACTCAAACCAGATTATGGGTATTGCTTGGAATTTGCTTGGTTGGATGACTTTTGCCGAAGATAGGCCCTTTGTGGGGGACATAGGTTTTTGTGTCAAAACCCCTTCCGAGTGTATTATTATGCCCCCCATCTTGGATGAGGGGGTATATTGCTCTGCACTTGTCTTTCGGTCTGTTGGTAAACAAAATGGTTTCCATTCAATAACTCGAGAATGCTTTGCCCTTGGATCTTCAAACTTTACATGGAGGTTGGTCATCAACAGTAGATGACCCCTATTGATTGATTTTGGGGTAGTAGGTTAAAGGTCAAGGTCCTTGTGACCTTTACGATTTCTGACTATTGGGCTGCTGTGGGTGCATAGTTACATGTTTTACAAATATATCTTGTTTTTCTTTCAGGTAACTTGGATTTAAAAACAACTGTGTTAAATTCGAGGTATTTCTTCAGCTGATGATTTTGTGGTCTATAAACCAGTGTCTTTCATTCTACATACCGGTATTGAGGTATATACACAACGGCTGATTGTGCTATTGTGTTAGTTTGGAACTCAGAACAGTGTCAGTGTAGACCGTAGTACAGATTCTGTGTTGTGTTAACATATTCTGAACTCGGAACATTATCCTACTCGTTATGTTGACTATGAACATGATATTACAGTCTGGTCTCGATACAACGACAGCGCTACAGAGAGGTTGTTGATCAAGGATTGACTGTTCTGTTGAAGTTGATGCACTACAAAGGCTGCTCAGGCGATGTTAATAACATGTTGGTTCCCAACCAAATTGTTGTTGTAACGAATATGTCAGTACACTGAATTGATACTATGAATGTTTTAAAACATTTGTCCCCATAAAATGATGTCAGTATATAGGGTGTTGTGATATCGGGACCTGACTACACAGTACAGTACTGTCAGATTATGGGACATCTGTGAGACAGTGTATTTACTTACACGGTCAACTGGAATTATTGGAAGATTGTGAGACAGATCAATGTAGTTCAGGACAATCGTGAAAAGGTTTATTGAATGACATGGTGAGGTGTACAATCTGGAGTTTCGGGACAATCATGAAATAGTACATTGACATTGTTAGAGTTTGGAACATTTGTGAAATAGTATATTTGAGTTGTGGAACAAATCATGAAAGTTCATACTTTACTGAAAGGTTCAGATATTTGGGACTACTGTGAGTCAGTACATACTGGAGTTATTGGTGGATTGTGAATCCTATATAACAACTGGAGGCTTCAAGCTTGTCTTACAGTTGTCAACCGTATACTGGCGTAATACTAGTATGTTAACTTTCAAAGTTTTCATGAAATTATATGCATATCTATTTGTGTGTAAACTGCATAGTGTTCTTTTATGTCATTAATTGTTTTGACATGTTTTTAAAAAATATAAAATTCAAGAATAAAAAACTAAAATATGAATATGTTTTTTTATATCGAAATAGAGTAGTCTAAAAAAACTTCATATAAAACAAATTCTTCTTGATGTAATGGCTCACACAGACACCTGTGGTCTGGACCACCCCGCTACGCGCCTGGATATATTAAATATTATATTAAGTATGTATCCAGACCCATTCACTAATCACGCAAACATTTGTTGGATGTATTTGGGAAAAATAAAAAATCTACGTAATTCCTCTATAGACTCAAGTTGTTATATAAGCTTGAGAGTCATTTACGAAATTACGCATAATTTTTATTTTTTCCCAAATATGTTTAATGTTTGTGTGATAAGATTATGGGTGTATGTATAGTGCGTTCAAAGTCAAACGAGAATCGTTATACACATCAACTCGTCCGACAGGTAAACTTTAAATGGGTTTGATATCAAATAGTGTTCAAAGCTCTATCCTTTTATCAAAGGCGCTGTAGTGTAGTAGATACGCACACTTCCTACAAGTTGTAATTTTATTCTGAGTTGTAGGTTCGAACCCCACTGTTTATTTTTTTTATTACGTGCATCCATGTAATAAAGTATTATATTATAGTTCTGCTTTATGAATATATTATATACAATTGTATGATTATTGTACTGTACATAAACATAAAATAATTGATAAGTTACAACTGGAAAGATAAAGAATGAAAACAGTACACACAAACCTTTCTTCATGTATTTTTATATTAGTTACAAATAAAACATAAAGTACTTGTAAAAGATAAAAACTTAAAACTTTATGTAACTTGGATGTGTTACGAACCAGTGGCGAGATAGAACCAATTCTCAACAAAATTACTGGTATATAATAGCGACATGCTTATCCACTCGACTAAAGAGACGATGTAAAAATTGCTTTTCAAGTATTATACTGTTGATTGAATGGATCTCTTTTATTATATGAAACATAAGCCCCCCCCCCCTATATTTTTGAATGGGACAGTTCCCTCATTAGTATTACTTATTGAACAGACATTATAGTTCGCCAGGGATAACTCTAGCCTTATCAACAAACAAAGCAAGTTTTAAACACTGCACCTTCGACTGGCTGCCAGTTATCAGTGTACATTTAAAGAGTATATCATTAAAAGAGCATATGCACAAGATTGAACAAAAATGAATATCGAAAATGTATTTAATTTTATTTGTAAACAAAGGCTAGTGTTATCTCCGGAAAAACTATATACAATGTTGATGACAAAAACATGTCCAGCTGAGTAGCTGGGGGGGGGGGGGGGAGGGGGCAGTCTAGACCCCAAGTATCTGAGGTGGCTCAAAAAATCGAGTGTGTGAATTTGATCATTCTATATGTACAAGGGAAGATGAAGATTAATCATAATTTCATCCAACACAAACTCCTTAATGCTCTCCACAGAGAGAGATGATGCAGCATCCAGCAGATTAAGTCACCTTTTTTGAAACTAGGGCATTCAGCTTTTCGATTTTTCACAGCTGGGACTTATGCGGCTCATTTTCTTGTTCGGTTAAATGTTGGGCACTGTGTCTTTTATGTTTTCTGTGCTTGGCTGGTTAAGTTGAGTGCTGCCGTCCCTTTCCGACTAAATATTATCTTTTTGTGTGATCACATATTCCTCATATCATGGTTAAGGCATCCTCCACCTTTGAAGTAGAAAGTTGAAGGTTCAAACCCCTGCATGGATTTGCCAACTGATGTCGACATCTTTTCCACAAGCACAACAGAACGGATTTTGGCTCAACAGCACAGGAATGGTCCTTGAGTGGACGTTTTTCTTAGTTGAATAAATGGTTCCACCCTGCATATTTAGGTCACAAGAGCAATGACAGCCCTATATCCCTCAACTGAGTGTAATTGTCTTGATATCATGAAGATTAAAGCGAAAGTATACTCCTTACATTTAGTTCTTTCACTATGTTTTAGCTCCAGGTGAGATTCTGTGATCGCTTGTTCATCAACAATAATATTTCTTGCGAACAAGGTAGTGGCAATATTTTAAGTCCAGTCTCCATGAAGCTTTGTCTCAATATGTCTTCATCTCCCGCCGAAGGTGAAGGGCTAATAGAATGTGTCTGTCCGTCCTTACGACCCATATTTTGTCCTGAGCATAACTCTAAAACTATTTGAAGTATTGACTTGAAACTTAGAATGTGAATAGATGGCAGCTAGGAGAAGTCCAGTGACCAAGAACCATATCTCTACATTGCCCAGTTTTGAAATTATCTCCCTTTGTTTAATTTTATGATAGATTTTGTGCAGAGCATTACTTCATAAGTAATCAATTGATTGACTTGAAACTTGAAATATAAGTTCTTGGCATCTAGGAAAAGTGCTGTGACTAAGAAACATAACTGAAGCTGGCACCATTCTTGAATTAATTCCCTTTAACCAAAGAAGTTATGATATTTCCCTTGGTGTAAGTTCCTAATATTTTTCTTACATTGAACTCTGCCTGGTTCCATTTTATTAATTATCTCCCTTTGTTTAATTTCCCCAAGATCCTTTTCCTTCTTTTTTAGCTCACCTGTCACAAAATGACAGAGTGAGCTTTTGTAATCACTCTTCGTCCGTTTACTTGTGTAGACACTAGAGGTCACAGTATTAGCCTAATCATTATGAAACTTGGGCACAATGATCATCTCAACAAAATCTAGGTCAAGTTAGATATTGGGTCATTCGGGGTCAAAAACTAGGTCACAAGGTCAAATCATAGAAAAACCTTGTGTAGTCACTAGAAGTCACAATTTTGACCTAATATTTATGAAACTTGGTCCCAATGATCATGTCAACAAAATATATGGGGTCATCTAGAATAAAAAGGAGGTCACAAGGTCAAATCATAGAAAACGTTGCATAGTCACTAGAGGTAAGAATTTTGACGTTACTTTATGAGACTCAGTGACAATAATCATCTCAACAAAATCTATGTGAAGTTTGATATTTGGTTTTCTAGAGTCAATAACTAGGTCATTAGGTCAAATCATAGACAAAACTTGGCTTAAACTTCAAGATGCTATTTGGTCTATGTGATGTAAATTGGAAGGTTGCTTTATAAGACAATATGAAAATTGTGTACATGCAATAGAGGCTACCATTAAGGGGTCTGCATGAACTTCTAGGACAGGTGAGCGACATATGGCCCTTTGGGCCCTCTTGTCTATCTTGTCCTGTTTCTGTTAGTTACAAACATATACGGCAGGGAATGGTCGACAATGCATTATTGGTAGAGAAAAAAGTTAACTATGATTAGCTAGAGTTCCTGAATGATCATAATTATGCTGAAAAACATCGAACGAATTTCACATCATGACAGAAACTATGGGTGAATAGACCAAATGTAGACTCAAGGAAATGGCTAGAGGTCCAGTAATTGATTTCATATGTTTATAAATAAAACCATACATTTTATTTCGTGTCAAGACTTTCAATGACATAAGCAAGTGTTTACCTTGTTGTACAGGTTAGTTTTTGACAGAAATGTAAAACATTGACTAGGAATAACAGTCGAAATCGAGTCTTTCGTAAGGACCTCTAGCCACTTCCTAGAATCAAAGTGCATCAATGGCTCGTTTGCGGCGAAATAAATCGTATAAAATGAAGATTTCTCAGTAATAACTGCACCAACAAGTCGTATGAGTTTTTGCACAAGTGGATTAAATGTATCTGCCTAATATGAAATTAAATCTAAGCAACATCGGACATGTGTAAAAAAAGTTTTGTTCGTAAATCCTATGTAAAATATTTGTAGTTTACCATGAAACTTCATATAAGTCGATACATGCAACACCAAATTTTGTGGTCACGTGACACGTCTAACGGTAAATTTACGTCCTTGTAACCTATTTATTCCGTGTGCATCTGACATATACTGTTGGTGTTCATCATATTTTTGGGCATATCTACTTAAATTGAAAATACATGAAACAAACCCGACTAATATTGGCCTCATCACAGCAATGTCAATCTCATTGATCACGGATTAGAACGGTAAAGATAAATGACAGTAAAACATTAATGGAATACCAGATTACCTCCCTGCGTTAAAGTGTCCAAGTTCATGAATAATTTCAATATTGTAATAAAGAATTAACTTGTTTAATAAGTAATTAAAAATTATGAAATTTGGATTGGGAGTAGGTAGGATGTAATTATGGTTCTACGTAAATTTTTACCAACATTTGATGAATAGATCTTCAGAAATTTAATATATATATATATATCTGCATTCTTTTCTTGAGATTGAATATAAATGTACAAAACTAAATGTAGGAGGGTTTGCTAGTTCAGGTTTTTTTCAATGCTGAGAATTATCTGGAGATTTAAGGCCAGCAATGTTTAAAACGAATGGAACATTAATATGTAAGTAAAACATGTATGCCCCATGGCAGCCCAATAGTCAGAAATGGTTAAGGTCTCAAAGACCTCGACCTTTGACCTCAAAATCAATAGGGGTCATCTACTGTAACAGTTGATGACCAACCTCCATGTAAAGTTTGAGGATCCTAGGACACAGCGATCTTGAGTTATTGAACGGAATGAATGCATTTGGTCTACCGACCAACCTGCGTAAAGCAATCTACCGGGCCCTCATCAAAGATGGGAGCGAGCATAATAAGTACTGATTGATACACCTGTGTAACAACCTTCCAAAAAGTTGAAAAGCTGTCTTTCGTGTAAAGTTTGAACGGCTCCTAGGGCAACAACAACAACAACCGTTTATTACGCTCAATTCATGCATAACATGGAAATATGAGGACAAAGCGTTCTTGTGTTTTTGAACGGCCCTAACAGTTGAAAAGCTGTTTGTCGTTCATATACGACAAGTACTATTTAGAACCATTTTAGGTGTTAGCTATAGTATGTTAATGTTCGAATCTTTCTAGTGTTAATTTGCATTTACAACTACACTATCACCATAAACAGTCAGTCTAGGAACACCCTACATACACACAAACCTCAGGCATCCAGCAGACCGCCTAGACAAAGATGATTTTCCAAAGCAAATGCAACAGTAACAAGAACTTCACATTTGACCTCAAATCAATAGGGGTCATCTACTGTTGATAACCAACCTCCATGTAAAGTTTGAAGCTTCAAGGTCAAAGCGTTCATGAGTAATCGTGCGGTAACCATTTGGTCCGACAATCAACCTACCGGCACGTGCAGAGCAATATACCAACTCCTTGATGGGGGGGGGGGGGGTAATAAGTTAAGAAAGTAACTCAGGATGTATTAAGACAGCTAAAATCTACGGAATCCTGTTATAGCCATTTTAAATATTGTGTATCGCGCTCCAAAGGACGAGACACGAGAAGTGCGCAAGGCACGCAGCGAGACACGAGAATTGCGGGAGGCACGATACGAAACACGAGCATTAAAATTTAATTTAAATTTATCGCAAAACGTGAAAAAGAACACAGAAAAATTGTGCTGTCGTAGTATTACGAATAATACATTTTCTATTTTCTTTACCTTACTAGTTAAAGATAATAAACCGGAGAGATTTCAGGAGAACAATTTTTACACAAAATTCGGTCATTTTTTGTACTGGTGCGTTTATAAATCGTTTGAACGTATACTTGTTAAGTGTATAATATTATGTCAAAATATATGAACAATGTACACTGATAAAGATATCATTATGGCACATGTAAGAAGACAATTATGAGAAAAGAAAGGAAGGTATCTATGAAAGAAGAATTCATTAAGTCCCACTAAAATGTGTTGTGATTAACAGTTGGGGTTAGGTCTGTATTCCATGACTCCATGCCTGCTTTCTGTGTGTGGAGTGTATCTACATTCCGCAAGTGGAGCGAAGACATGATGTATCACACCTGTATTCCTTGTATCATACATAGGTCTCTTCCTTACAGTAGGAAATCATTGCCATGTCAAATTTTGCAATGAAAGAACGAAATGACCATGCACTCATGACTTTAAGGTGTGTCTACAAGGGTTGTTATCACACAATGTGTCTACATGGTGGGTCTCTTACATAAGTGAAGCCAGCATGATTAGACCGATATTTCATGTTCCTATGCATGATCTCTACTTCGTTACCCATGCGGAGCAAAAACATATTGACGTGTCATAGTAACTTTACATTGTTACATCGAAGTCAAGCAGATACATTTAAAGTATCACACGCGGATTCCTTGAAGAAATTATGCTTGTTTCGGTTTCTAAAGCTGATTTAAACCCTAGGTCCCACTGAGAAATTACATATTGGTGACGTTCTCCCGATTTCTTTCGATACCAACCGATTCATCACAATTCCTTCCGATATTACAAACTGTCTCATGACTTTCCCGAAGAGTCCCCTAGACCACGAGGAACCGTTGTTCCCGATGTCCTGATAGCTCATTAATTTAATTCTGGAGTATAACACCGATGCAAAAAACTTTCAATGGGACCTAGGCTTTGATTGCAGGTACGGGTAGCTACACTTTCACGTAGCAGTATAAGCAAGTTTCGCAAATTCACTAATATCAATAAAATGTGACGCGAGACGAAATATAATCATACAACATTTGAGAAGATAAACTTTAAAAAGTTTAAAGTTAGGCCACAACAAATTGATCATGCGTTCGTCGGGAGCGCCCGCTCCTGATTTTTCCAAAATGAAAAATAAATATTTAAATTTAAATTCTAGCGCCCGCACCTGATGAATCCACGCGCATGTGATTTTTTTTTCTACAAGAAAATATATAATTTATATTTTACCGCTCGCATCAATATTTACAAATTTACGAAAAATAAAGCCAACTTGTTTATAATTTCGGACACTAGGTTACTACTGTACTGTACAGAATATGTTCTCGGAAAGCGCGCTCTACTGCTGAACCGATTGAGGAAGTTAGTTACTCGATTAAGTTTAGCGGTGTAACAAAAATCGTGTGGAGTAAAATGGCCGAAAAACACGTTTTTATCGTGTCGGCTCGGGATGATGAACGTCGCTTATTTTCTTCTACTGCCGTTCCTATAAGTCCAAAAAGCGACTTTAATGAGATTTTTAGACTTGCTACAGTCCTTGTGGACATGGATCTATCTCCGGACTCAATACTACACGCCAATACATCCAATGGAAAGGACAGTGTCCGGATACCGGACCTGTCCGTAGAGCTTCAATTTGCCATTGATATATCTCACAGGTACATGTTTTTAATAACCTAGATTGTTGTTTTGATGTATTAAGAATAATTATTTACGTATTTATTGTCTTGTCTTGATCTGGTATAAAAACGGGGCCACAATTATCATGTTTTGTGGATAGGACCACAGGAAGTTCAGGAACGATTTGCATTAGTGTTAGGGGCTTTATTAGGGGGTATGTTAGTATTAAAAAAAACAGTTAAGTTACCAATTTTCTAGGGCTCTTTACAGCTGTTAGGCTGCTCAAGCACCCTTTGACATTTAAACTTGCCCTGGTCATTGGACTACATGTGGAAACCTACACTCGTGTCTCCCTGGGGAGACTATTTCTCTCCTGTGGGTGTGACAGCCAACATCGATCTGCGGCGCCCAGGAATAGACACTGTCCTCGCAGCCAGTTTGAACCTTTGGCCAATTAAAATGCTTAGAAAAGAAAGGTACAAAAATGAAGCGATGAAGTATATGTTTAGAAAATATTGTGGTTAAAATATTTCAGGATGAACTTCTACAGACTATTAGAACTGAACAGTCGTATGTGTGTGGAGACAGTATGCCTGAGGGCTCGGAATTGGTGGTTAGACAATGTCTTAATTGTTTAACAGACATTGAGACGAGCTACTTTGCGGCTAAATGTCGACGGTATTTACCACCAGTATGTGTGTTCTGTGGAACAGAAGAAGAACTCCTTGATGACAATAATGAATATATATCAGACTTGTACACTAAGTTTTCTATTGTTCGACCTTTGTGCAGCAGATGCCATGCAAATGGGAAATCTGCCAAAACTTGGGGAACAAAATTTCTAAAGAAAAAGAAAAATTGAAGTACATTTGTGTTTGAAACATATCGCTTTCTTGAAAATATGTTCATCAGAAGCGTCTTATGGTGTGGATTTCAAAAATGCATTACGACCTTCTCATTCTAAGCCAAGGATATCGCTATATTCAATTTTCTGAAAAAAGGATTTGTAAGGAAAATAACACATGTGAATGAGAATACAAAGCATTTGTGTACCCGTTGTGCAGCATCAAGACAGATTAATACATGAAAAGCAAAAACCTTAGACCTGTGTATTTTGATACCTATATATTTCGATTCAAAAGATATTTGTTTTAAAAAATGTGAACTGTAGACCTGTTTTACACTGTACTTCTTTGTGTACTGTAGTAGGTTGGCTGTTTTAGGAGAAATGTGAAGAATCATACTGATTTAATGCAGACATTGTTTTTGTTAGTTACTATTTAATTATCCATAACTGTACATGCTAAGAAGTGCATATATTAGGTCCACTATTCGAAGAATATGGGAGCTATTGCAGTCACCCGAGCGTCTGCGTCCATGTCGGCATAATACCACCTCAAATATTTTCGAAGTCCATTGACATATTGGTTTGAAACCTAGCACATTTGTTCACCATCATGAACCCATCCTTCACCCAAGAGGAGGTAACTCTATCAAGCATTTCGACCAAATGAAGCCCCCTTTCGAATTAGAAAAAAGTGTTAAAGTTTACATACTACCTCAAATACTTTCAAAGTCCATCGACATATTGGTTTGAAACTTAGCACACTTGTTTACCATCATGATCATAACCGTTACCTAAGAGGAGATAGCCCTATCAAGCATTTTGACCAAATTATGCCCCTTTTTTACTTAGAAATAGAAATATATTTTACCCTATCAAAGGATGTGACTGAGAACAGTTGAGCTTATCATGTTATCATAGTTTACCATGGGAATGAAAATGCGCTAGATACATAGTTTTGTATGATGTATCTATATGTTTTCCCTTTCTTAACATACATGCACATTACGTGACTGAATTTAACTTGACAGATAAAAAATCTTTATTATGTTTGTGAAAAATACTGTATCATACAAGGGTACCTGATATCATTTAAAAGATATAATATTTATGTGCCTTTCAAAATAATATTCCTTTGGATTAATTCCATGTTTCAATAATTTGAATGTGTTGAAGTAAAGTTGATTTTGAATACATATTCTTGTTTTTAAATAATGTAATAGTTTTCTGTGAATTTGTATTTGGCTTCTCACAGTTTAGAAATATCCATGTTTTAATATGCTCATCCTTTGATCAAGCAAAACATCAATATTTCCACGCTGCTACTAGACAAATTCACAGATAGCTACTATAACATAATACTCCGTATGTACTCTGTATGTACAAGTATAGTATCATTTTAAGGCTGCTTGCAGTCTGAAGATTTATATAAATGTTTCAAATAGATCGGATCATACAAAATGTATTCTTGTAATCAGGGCTTTCACTAGGCTCCAAAAGTGAAGAGATAAAATGACTCCCGACTCTCAATGTTCAAGAGTCATCCAAATATTGCAAGAACATTTGTATTATAATTATAGGAAATTTGACTCTTCACCTTAAATTTTCAAGAGACAAAATAGGCACTTTTGTCAAATTCAAGAGCCAAAATGCAGTTTTAAGAGTCAAATGAAAGCCCTGTTGTATATTGAAAGTCAAGGTTCTCTGATGTTTTAGTGACAAGGTGTGAATTTGTGATCAGTATGTCTGTCTGCTCATTATTACATTGAACACCAGCACTCTGGTAAAGTAAATCATACATAACATAACAAGAAATGTATAATATGGCTTCATTTCTTATTCAAGCTATAGTAATAGTCACTATTTCCTAAAAATGAGTGTATCAGAAATGTAAAGGACATTTTTGCTTTCATAAATGGCACTTTCAAAAATAAAATTTAAAATTTTTTATTTCGCTCCTTCGCTCGCTCTCAATAATGGCTTTTTCAAAAATAAATATTTAAATTTATATTTCGCTCGCTCGCCCCTATTTTTTTCCAAAAAAATCCGTAGAACCAAAAATTAATTTGGTGTGGCCTTACTTAAATTTGAATACAAATATGAACTTGAACATTATTTGTAATACATGTAGTTATATCTTTCATGGTGGGCGAATATATACTATTAGCTCCGACAGTCTGTATCGGATGATAAACTCGTTTATAACCCACACATGTCTGCATTGTATTTCTTTATGATTGCGAATAATCATTTGAACATCATTTGATGTACTTTAAATACATCAGTACACACACATATATGGTATTTGATACGCTCGAACTAGAAAAGCAAAATTCAAATGATCATTTCTATCGCGCGTGAAGTGTATATATGTTATATAAAACGCCGGAAATATATATTATATTCATTTTATGTTAATTATGTTAACATTTGGGGTTTTTAACTCACCATCTAGAGTTACTATTAATTTACTGTGATTGTGCCCTGTATCAAAGATGGGATTAATTGTAGATGGCACTGCAATGTCTTGGGAGGATATAAAAGCCATATCTGAACGTGTCAGATACCGGGGTGCATTACAGTTCTTACATCTGTACAATACATATCAATCTAGAGACGGGGATCCTTTCCTGTGGGGAGACGAGGTAAGTCATTGTCATTATATTACAACCGCAATATATTTTGTATATAGCTCGCCGGAGATAACTCTAGCCTTATCAATAAACACAAACATGCATAATAAAAGCACTGCATGGTCGGCTGACCGCTTGTCATCAGTGCAGGTTGAAATAGCATAAAGCATGCATTAAAAGTGAATATGCACAACATCCTAAACAAAAATAGACATCGAAAATGCATTTAATTTTATTTTCTATTTGTAAACAAAGGTTAGTACATGAAATATCATCGGCGGACTATACTATAGTGCACCCATGATAATGTAATGTATTCAAACATGAGTCAGTTTTGCAAATTTGGTTTTACAAATTACAGGATTGATCCCAGACCGCTTCATACCAACGACGAAATAAAAATGGTACCAGTAATTTCCTGGCTAGAAGCTCGGCAAAAAAAAAAGAAACTGGCTTCTCTACTCTCATATCCTTGTGGTTCGATATCATCAGGAATGAGGTGTCGAGAGTGATTAATACAAGTGTTTCGCAATCGACTTTAATAAATTAGTATAAACATTTTGGGATGTAGCCTACTGTAACCGGCTAAGACTAGTTTAAACACGCCTTTGTTGATAAGAATTAAGTATTTGTTATTATTGTCTTTCATATATACTAGCAAAATGTACATCTATATACTTCTATTTTCTAACAATCTTGATAAAAAATCTTTGGTGTAAGTGAAATCGCTTCCTGGTCGTAGTGTCCACTTGTACGAGTCATACATTTTTATTTTAATTAATCCTATACCAACGGTATCAGTCTACACAAACTGACATTGGCACTTCTTCCAGTATTTATTAATATTGTAATTGCAATTTAATCTTATATTTATTATATTGTACTAAAATATTGTAACACCCCCACTTCTAAAATATTACGAAACATATATAAATGCTTTGATTAATTTTGGTGTCTAGGCATGTAACCTTTTTTATGCGTTGTATTAACCAGTATTCGCGAGTTGTTGTTTAAAGTATTTTGAATACATGATCCATACAAATTTAGCTCTAGGTTTCTCTGTATATAAAATAATAATAAGTGCTACTATATCACAGTGTATAAACGAGTCAACTTCCGGTTATCGCAATAATTAGTACACGTTGAATTGTATAGGATTGCAATAATGAGTACAGTGATGGAAAATCACCGGATGTTTCAATCACAATAATGAGTACACGTTGAATTGTATATGATTGCAATAATGAGTACAGTGATGGAAAATCACCGGACGTTTCAATCACAATAATGAGTACACGTTGAATTGTATATGATTGCAATAATGAGTACAGTGATGGAAAATCACCGGACGTTTCAATCACAATAATGAGTACACGTTGAATTGTATAGGAGTGCAATAATGAGTAAAGTGATGGAAAATCACCGGACGTTTCAATCACAATAATGAGTACACGTTGAATTGTATAGTATCACAATAATGAGTACAGTGATTTGGTTTATACGCGGTGTATACACTAGTTATAGTAGTAGAATCGCAATATTAAGACATTAACAATAATGTTACATCTCCTTTTAGAAAATCACCCATGCATTCACATCATATAGTTGTTGACTGTATATCTTTAAATTCAATATACATTTTGCAAATATGTTTTATTTTATAAGTAGATTATATTATATTACATGATTTGCATAAAATAAACATGTACGTGTATTTGATATAATTATACTAAATGAAAGACTGCGAATCACACTTTGTACAGGGCCCGGCATTATGTCAGTCAGTTGGCTAGTCGGGTACACAATGTACTGACCACATGTTTGCTGATGATACAACACTTAATGCGTGTGGAAAAAGTTCTCTGGACATACACACTCAAACTTGCAAATATCATTGCATACACTTTCTGAATGGTGCAATTATAACTCAAATTATTTTAAATAACACAAAACAAAGCCACTTCTGCATCTCACAAATAAAACACTTACGTATTCGAAATGATGCATTACAGTTTACCACAACAGAAGAACTCCTTGGAGTGTATGTTGATAACAGTCTTAACTTCAACAAACACACATCGAACAAACCCTGCAATTCTCTCCCCCCCCCCCCTGAGAATAAAATGCTACATACGCTTAAAGTCATTTTAATGTGATAATGTTGTTATTATGGTGCTTTATGAGCCTTTATGTCTCTTATAATTCAATGTTGAATGGTTATGTACATTTGAACTGTTTTATAATGTGTAAAGTTTTATACCTGTATATGTACATAAATGAGACGAAAATAATGAATATATATATATAAGTGACGAAAAAGACATAAGGTCTCTCTATGTATTATTTCGGTAATATTACATTCACAGGTAGAGTACTTACTTGTTAAGTTTGACCATAAAACCAAGAAAGCTGTGGTAAACTTAAAATCTAGTGATATACTGGGGAAGCTCGCCGAGAGAACGACGTCTGACACGTGAGTATCATATAGTGATAATACATGTAATAATTATTTAATGCTTACTGATGAGATATGTCGTTCTATCAGTGAAATAAAACCTACACCAGTCACTGGTTATCAACTACAATGTGACTGATATAAGCTCTGCCCCTTCACAGGGACTACTTTAATTTTACCAAAAACTCAACACTAAATTATTTTATTGCTGAACGTTAACATGTCATGTGGGGGTTCTTATTCTTAGTTGGACCATTTTCTACAAGTTGGTGTATGATTTGATGCAAAATCCTCAAAAAAGTCGTTTTCACATATTCAAGATGGCGGATTTTGAATTGAAAAAATATGAACGGAATAACATATCCATAAGCAGCCTAATCAGCCTAGCAGTGGTAATTTGGCATAACAAGTACCAGTTTTGATTGACACCAGATAAGCATTGGATAAATATGATATTTGTTGTTTTGGTTGAATATGGTTAATATCTCATCTTGTAGAGATAAAATTTTAATATTTTCACTCGCGCTACGCGCTCTTGAAAATGTTGAATTTTATCACTACACGATGAGATATAAACCATATTCAATCAAAACAAACCAATATCCTCTATCTATAGCACAACTGATTTGGCATGATCCTGAACTTTATGCATGAATATATTACAAGGTTCTTTCGTAGAATATATAAATTTCCGTAAGCAAACCGGCAATCGGTCTTTTTAATTTGTGTTTGTAAATGCACATCGTGTGTCTCCGCGATACTTCCCGCTAGCGAAAACATACAACCGGGTTTATAAACATAAACTATTAAATTATGCTAATAGAAGGTCGAGGATCATGTCAAATTCTATGTACTTTACTTTATACAGGCAACAAAAAAGACACGTCTACTATATAGTAGTGTTTATTCAGTAGCACCTGCTAGAACTCAATAATCGCGACAACTTCACCATGTATTTAATTTATTTTGTTCAAATAAAAAGATTCTTTATTACTTAAGCATTAACACAACTCAAGCGGAGATACCTGGCAACAAGTAGAGACAAACATATTACATTACTAGTATTATATCCGGATTCTTGTACTACGTATAATATACATGTCGTGTTTTGTATTGACAGACAAGCATGCTGGCACCCCGAAGCGAGTAAGTTCATGATTGAAGGTACCCCAGGAAGACCCTATGGTACGACAGGAATCAACGAAAGCATACGTGCCATTGAAACAAACATGAAATTACGGTACTTGAACATCTGACAAATACGACAGATGAAGAGCAAATATAACAACGTCTGATTGATTGTCTGTTTTAAGGACAATTGCATCAATTGTATACCATATGCATATAATGCAAACACCTACAATAAGTTAAATGTTATAATTACATTCGTTCAGTTGATTCTCGATACTCGGTAGTAATGGTGAACTAGATAATAATCGAATGGACTAAAGGGAAACAATTCAATTAGGTAGTCTAATCGATACAAAAGGGAGCATGGTCTGATTTCTGGACATGACATCAAAATTGTAAATTCTGTCGTATGCCAGTTTCATTACAGTTACGTTAAGAAGCATTTCGGCTGATATAGGGGTGCTGTGCTGCTATGAAAAATCCAACCCAAATTAGAATATACAAGTAATTGAATTAAATGTTGGAGCGTACGGCTGTTTTTAAGATGTCTGTTGTTACAGAACGTGAAATCTACCAACCAAACATATGAGAAAGATCAATAAACCCATATTCTAATCTGTAAAGGTGAACTTCATACATCCGTTCTATTTTCACCTGATTTGTTCTGAAATTATCGGATATAACCCAGTCGAAATATCACGAGCCCGTTGCCTAACTTAGGCGCTACCGAGCGCTTTATGGTAGCGATTTGCTGCACAACGATCTGCTAGCTTTTTTTAAAGCAAATCGTTTCCTAGCATAGCGCTATGGAGCGCTTGGTAGCGGTTTGGTTGGGCGACGGGCTCCATGTGTACGTTATATACGTATTATTTGCTATAATAAACATGAATTCTAGGCGGAGGTCATTGATGAACGTATTGGAAGAAGATGAACATTTACTGACTTTAACATCATTTCCAAGGTTACGTACATAAACATTCTTAAATTACTATAGTATACAATAATTATAATGACTAGTTATAACTTTCTGCTATACATGTATAATTGTTGAAGAATCATTAGTTATTTAATCTTTAATTAAAGTCAACGAAGCGGAAGCATGTTTTTACTCCATAGCTATCATTGGTACGTTAAATATAACATATATAGGTTTTTGAACTCAAACCAACAATTTTAGATATAGGGTGTATCATTAGCTGCTAGGTGTCCCATTCTAATTTTTAAGTCACATCTTACCAACGACAAAAGAAGTTCCGGAATCTCGACCAGAGTATAATAAGGGAAAGAGCGGATATCACCAGGAATGACATTATGAGGCGAGTTATTATATAATAATTACAATGGTTTATTTCAATATAAACAATGATGTGATTGGGGATCATTGGTTGCTTTGAAATTATTTCAATCAACATTTAAATGGATTAATTTATTAATTTGTTTATCACAGACTTGGGTGTGGTGTGTTCACAAGTCACGTGACTACATCGATGTTGAATGAGGACGAACAGCATTTGTCAGCGTTCCCAATGGATGACTTAACGGCTACAGACAGTCCAAAGTTTTTGTAAGTGACATTCTTCCTCTTAGTCGTTTCGTGTACATGTGTAACGTGTATTTACTTTTCTATGCGTGTGAAACTATACCCCCACCGTACAACCCGCTGTGTGTAAGGCAGTTATGTATGTCGAAGGCAGAGACACACGCGTTTTACGCCACTAGTGTTTTCAAACGTTTGGCAAACATCGCATACCTAAAACCTGTTTACTCGATTAATATGGCATTTGTGGGCACATAAATTGTATATACTTATTGTACATTTTTCGCGTCAACGATATATTATGTAAGTGATCACTCTCAAAAGCAACGCAAAACACATATAAAATAACAAATACTTACCCCACTCTAGTGGCGTAAAACGCGTGTGTCTCTGCCTTCGACATACAGAACTGCCTTACACACAGCGGGTTGTACGGTGTGATACCGTTAATGGGGAAATAGCGAAATAGTATTACGCGAAGAGCCATCCAGTGCCATCGATCGCTGACCTTATGTTAGCTTACCTGTATTATTGTGATTTGTCTCTGTTCTAAATAAAGTGCGACATTTGCAGGACCACCTTGTCTTACCTTATCTTCTATCAACACATTATCAATTTCTTGAAGTAAGAATGCATTATATCGACTTGATGTCCTAAAGTTACTATAATATATTGTAACTGTCAGCGCCTTAAGTAATACATGTATGTGTGCTTACTAGTGTATACTACACTTGTACACCAATTGAACCTGTTACTAGTGTATGGTGTATTATGTGTAATGATTATGCGTTCGACTGAGACAGTCGTATTGCATGGCCATTCGGCGTTATCCCTTTTTAGTCCCTTACCGGTTTTTGACCGGAGGGGACTATAGGTTTGCCCTCCGTCCGTCAAACAATCTGGATCCTGACATAACTCAAACAGTTTCCAAGCTATGTTTATGAAACTTGGTATGTAGATAGGGGCAATACGGGGATTATGCACGTCTAAAAGTATTTTGATTATGACAAAAATTGTGGTTGCTATGGCAACAGAAACATTGAAAATGGCCACAAACCGGTAGGGGACTTCTGTAGTGCTTGCAATTCTTAATTACTTGTTTATTGGCCAATGACCTCCGGCTTTGAGGGAATTATATGTAATTCATTATATTTATTATCAATTGAGTGTTGATTTAAATGTTATAACAGGAGCACAGTGCAGGGTATCCGGAACAGAAGAGGGGAACAGCCTTCCATTAGACTACCAGGTAGAGAGTCCATTTCTTTCTACAGTAAAATAAAGACATGTTCTAGATCGCAGGTAACTGCATCATTGAAAACAATGTAAATGTACATGGTATGTAGGGGCCTACAAGTACGAGGGGTGATCAATACATTCGAAGACTTTCCTTCTAACTTTTTTAAATATTGATTCGAGAATAATGAAATTACCAAGCAATATAGATATATCAATTATCTGGCGTTTTAATTAATTAATTATATTGTGACGTCACAATGTTCTTGATGACATCACTTATTGTGACCAGTCGAGCGTGACGGACAATAAATAGTTGCAAATGAATGTTTATATGTTTTGTTTCATTGTTTTTCTATGATACAGTTTTCACTGATACAATTATCTGTGTCCTAGACATTTGAGTAAAACGTACGTACACTTGACACATTTCATAAATGTACACGTATATTATTTACCTATACAGCTCGGTCACAATGGGTTTAATGTTGGTGTTTTTTCTACATATACTGTATAAGCTAAGAAATGCGGAATAACAGTTCCATTGAATTCATTACAATCTGATCACAAATATACCAACGGAATTAACAAATGTTGACATCAACTAAAGTTATATAATGTTGCAGACTTTGTGTCCTTCGGGCGTTTGTCATGTTGTAAATGCAGCTGTGTACCTGCTTTGCTGATAAAGTTCGTTTACAAGTTACAAGTGTATGTGGTTATCTCGGAGATAGACATAGAGAAAACGATGGAAAAAACTTAGACAATAGGTTTCAGTGGGTTTGAAACGCTGACTTTCGTTCAATTGCTTATCCACAGCGGATTTACCCCGACTCCCCTGACTAGAAAAAGTGGTAATACTCAAAAGGTGCTTTTTGAATGTGTCAGTCTATCTAAAACTACAATTGGCACCAAGTTGTCAATTCCTACTATAGTTAACGGTTTTGGTCGTTGCATGGTTCATTGCACCGTTTTATCTAATTTTGATGGAAAATGTTTTCGTTGCAATCCCGTGGTAGTCAATACCATACACACAAAGTTTCGTGCAGAAATGTTAAAAAATAAAAAAAGTTATCCGGTACCGGAGCTAGCACAGTTTTATGATGCGTTAGTAGTAAAGTGTTGTTTGGCCTGGAGTGGTGAAGCTTCAATGTCAGAATATATATCTCAATCAGATATTCAAACCATTACCCATCCATTAAACGTTTTAGCAGTAAAACTCACGCAATCGAGACAGTTATAATGTATTTTATTGAATTGTTGTTACATTCATGCAGTAATAAATAATTATGTAACGTTACTTACTTGCCACAAAGTTTAAACTCGTACAGAAAACTAGACAACTGCTATACCGGGTTAAATATTCTGTGCATAAAAGTTTACAAGTTTTACAAGTTTACAAGTGTATTCAGAATAAGTTCAACATAAATTGCTATAATATTGTTTAGCTAAAAAATGACCTAGGAACAAACAACATTCTGAATAGCAATGTACTGGTTCAATATTTATAGTTAAATTTGTATTTATTGTAACTTTTAAACGCAGTAATATATTTAAGTAATCCAGAAAGTATTTTTGATTACATCCTTTCCGCGACCACGATTTCGGGGGGGGGGGGGGCATGAGAAATTCATATGGTCTCTATACCCCGTCCATGAGACACTATTGACTTGCAGCACTGATAAAAACTCGATACATCCGGATGCTGCACCCCTGCCCCAAAGTGAAAGTAGGATAAATTGTCAACATTTCGACTAAAGGTCACCGGAAATGACGATGTGTTGACCCTTGCGCGAAAAACTTCTTTTTTTAGCTTGGTAGGCCTACTTTTGGGCCCCTTTAGGGCACTGTCCTGACCCCTTTGTCTAGCCTTATATTCCTTCTATAGAAAAATAAAAACTTTTTGGTGCTAAATGTTGATGAAATTTCACAGGGAATCGTACCGCAATGGCGGTAGAACCAGTAATTTCAGTTTTGGAAAATCTACGTTCAAATTCCTCTTTAAAGGGGACCAGCGGGCCCAAAAACCTGTGCACGACCTTGGGCCCGAAATATCCTTATGTCTGGGATGCATTTGTACACATGAAAGCAAAATTCCCGAATTTGGGCATTTAGGTCGAAAACTACGGAAGGCCGAAATGGCCATACCGGCCAATCTGCATTAGTACGCTATGGTAGCGGAAAGTATATCAATAAAGATGAAGCCAAGAACGAAGAGAAAGAAAGAGAGATTAGTGATTAATCACGAAATAATATGTGTTGTCACAAATTTGTCCTAACGGGGGATGTCAAATCTTTGTATTTTGTGATATGATTTCTTAGGCCTGTGCTTTATAGTATACATACTTGGTGTTTTCCAGTGTTCAGGGATAAGTGTACGTCTTCACCATTCTATGACAATCTATTACAAGATAACAACAACAAACAGGAGACTATACCAGATTATATCCACATGAATCACACCATGTATGGTACGTACAATATTCACTCCAATTCCATTCGACTTGAAACTTGGACTTGCAGCGGTTAAGTTCATTTCTCGTTCTGTTGTGTGTTGGACAGTGTGACGTGCAATTGTGGTCTGTATTGTTTTTATGATTTCTGTGCACGACTGTTTCAGATAATCCCGATGTCTGTAAGTGGTATCTCTCCATTTCTCTAGGCCCATGCCGCTTGACACTTGTGATTTTTGTCAGAAATATGTCTATACACTGTATTTCATGGGATACTAGAATAACATAATTTTATTCAGCAAGTAATTCATTTGACTCTGTTACTAATAAAAATGATTAAAGCTGGGCACACCTTACTGTTACCTTGCTTTCAAGTTTTGTTTAATAAAATACTAACCTCTGGAGTTTATCCATCCGCATGGAACGTTGGTTTTATAAAACCTATATTTAAAGGCGGTGACCTTAATGATACAAATAACTACAGAGGTATTTCAGTAATGCCTTGTATTTCAAAACATTTTAATTGTGTTCTAAACACTAGGCTTCAGAAGTATATTGATGATGGTGTAATTGATAAGGCACAAATTGGTTTCCAGCCTAAATCAAGAACTTCTGATCACATGTTTGTGCTGCGTACTTTAATTGATAAATTATTTAGCAATGGGTCTAAATTGTATGCCTGCTTTGTTGATTTTGCTAAAGCCTTTGACTGTGTGATACACTCAGTGCTGTTTCACAAACTTTGTAATCTTGGTATATGTGGTCCATCTATCATATTATAAAAGACATGTATGTAGCAAATCAAATGCATGTAAAACTTAACAACAAGTTGTCTAGTACGTTCAATCCAAAACTTGGAGTCCGCCTGGGGGACAATCTAAGTCCTAACCTTTTTAAATGGTTTATTAACGATCTTCCATCCTGTTTTGATCAATCAGATGATCAAGTCTCCGTTGGTAATATAGAATTAAGTTGTTTACTGTATGCAGATGACCTTATATTACTTTCGTCTAGTGCTACAGGATTACAATGTTGTATCAAGAAGTTGCAAAGCTTTTGTGACAACAGTGGTCTAAGCATAAACCTAAAGAAAACTACTATAATGACCTTCTGTAAAGCTGGAATAATTCAGAAAGATAGGTACTTCTTCGGAGATATTGAAATCAAGCATGTCACTCAGTATAAGTATCTTGGTATCCTTTTTTCATCATCTGGAACCTTTTCACATTGCCAGAACGACTTGTATAAAAGAGCGTTGAGAGGGGTTTTCAAACTAAGCAAGGTGTTTTAACAGCTTCATCAAAATATTGATACCATTTTTATTCATCTTTTTGATCACACTATAAAACCTATACTTTTATATGGTTCCGAAATATGAGACACCGCTAATATTAATAGCTCAATTACAAGAAAAGACACTAATAATATTCTAAAATCATTCCGTAATATGACTTGTGAAAAACTGCACATCAAGTTTTTAAAATATGTCTCAAATGTTCACTCAAAAGCCTCAAATGAGTGGAGAGCTTGGTCGATACCCAATTTACATTGATTTTATATGCAATACAGTTAAATTCTATCAGCGCCTACAACACGACCAAGTAAGTTCTCTACTGTTAGCTTCTTTCGAGGAAAGTAAACGTCTGTATCTAAATAAGAAAAGTAGCTGGACGTCTAGTGTGCATCATGTTCTAAAACAGCTAAATGTTACAGATAGTGCCCTTAATAGCAAAACATTAACAAGTATCGTTAAACAACAGTTACTGAGTTTATTTAAATCAGAATGGTGTAGAAATATTTCTACATATGGCTCCAATCATACTGGCAAATTGGAAGCATATGCATTGTTTAAACAGAGATTTTGTAGGGAACCATATTTTAAACTGATTAAAGATAAAGACGTCAGAAACTTTGTTACCAAATTCAGAATTAGTGCTCATAAGCTCAAAATTGAAACAGGCAGATATCAAAAACTCCCTGTCAATGAACGGATATGTTCGCTATGCCCGTCAAATTGTATTGAAGATGAAATCCATTTTGCTATGAGCTGTTCAAGTTATGCCTCAAGTGGAAAACATCTTTTTGAAGTAATATAAAAAACTGATAACAACTTTCAAAGACATAAATTCATATGGTTATTGAGTATAGAAGACCCAATTATTATTACAGTGTTGCTGAATACCTTTTTGACATTTACCGTAGAAGAGCTTTGCTTATTGCACCAAGTTAGATATGTAGATGAGTATTATTAATATTGTTTTTGAATGAACATAAATTGTATTGATGTTCATTTAGATAACTTTTTCTAGATCGCAGTAAAATATATATGTTGTGGGTATTACGAGTGTAATCCATCTTAACTGTTTTAGTTACAGTTTCACTCAAAATAATGTTTGACAGACCGTTTACATACGTTTGTTATATATTAGTTATAATATGTATTTTTTTTAAATTTTACTCTCTTTTTTTATCAATAATAATAACGTCAAATTAATCCTATCTCACATCATCTTATAATTACGGATCAAAACAACTTTCAAGTGCATGAAGGGAGGTAGGATTCTTTAGACCTAAAGCCTTATTTATTTGTGTTACCAAATCAAAATCAAGCCTAATTTACTTTCGAAGTTCTTTGTTGTTAAGTTAATTTTTTCGACCCATTTTGTTTTATCTGTGATTCATATGTCATGTTATATATGGCCCCTTATTGGAATTAAACTTTATCTCATCTTATCTTTATAACTTGACAGTTTGGTTTCACTAGCTCTGTAAACTCACCACTGTAACGTACATGGCCGGTTTAGAATATATTAGTGTTGTATCAAGTACGTGTATATTTACTTTCTAGGCATAGGTTGTTGTTGTCTTCAAGTAACCTTCCAAGCACAAAATCTTGACGAAGCTAAACGGCTATACGACCAGCTGATTCCTTTCACACCCATTATGGTACGTATGTTTTATAACTATACAGCGAATAGTGCTTTCCTTTGCATTATTTTAAGTCAACATTCATACAGGGTCCAATCTCTGTCAAACGAGACACTTATGACCTCCTGACGAGTGCCTAAGAGAGTCAAGAATTTAACGAATTTAATGCATGCTGAGTCAAACTTGCAAGACCCAACATGCATATATAACTCCCATAGACTCTCGTCAGGAAACCATTTCTCGTGTGACAGAAACGTGATCTTGCGACTGACTAGAGTCACTGATTAGATCAACTAATCTAGTTAAATATAACCTGATCATGTTATTGAACCATTGAGTCTTTTCCACTTTCTCGGTGAAGATTTGTCCGACATTTTATTGACTGTTATCCCTAACATAACTGATTTAAAGTGGAAGGGAACTGCCTTTTAACGCCTTCTTCACTGACGTCAGCAAATTCAACGTTATTACACACATATATTTGTAGGAAATAATCAAATCTTTAAGCTGATATATCAATTTTTGATGTGCCGTTATGTCACAGTAATGGCAATTCCAATCATTTTTGGGCGCCGTAAAAATAACGTAACTGAACACAAAGTGATAACGTTCGCGACGTCATGGCAACGTCTTTCATGGCACCAATGCCATATAAGATGTACGATTGAATTGCAAATAGTTTCTTATAGTTTCCAATGTTACCAAATAGTATAAGAATAATAAAAAAAAATTGAAAAGCACCCTTCCACCTTAACTTTAAAAATGACGGTAACACCAGTTATCGGTTTGTCTTATGTACGACAACAGTGAGTGATATGACTTTATTGTCATACATTTAGTAGTATGTACTAACGGTCACTAAATTATCTTGTACATTTATTGACAGCTTGCTCTGAGTGCAGGGATGCCTGTATGGAAAGGATATGTCTCCGATTATGACACACGTTGGCCCGCTTTTGTACAAAGTATTGACGACAGAACACGAACAGAAAGGAACATTCAGGTAATTCATAGATTAGTCTTATAATAGTTTAATTATGTGCGCGACCAGTTGGTAGTCTTTTTCTAAACCCGTTTCATTAATGCGCGAGCAGACGAGCAGTTAGTAGTATTTTTCTAAACCTGTGTCAATAATGCGCGAGTGCTCGAGCAGTTGGTAGTCTTTTTCTAAACCCGTTTCATTAATGCGCGAGCAGGTGGCGAGCAGTTAGTAGTATTTTTCTAAACCTGTGTCAATAATGCGAGAGTGCGCGAGCAGTTGGTAGTCTTTTTCTAAACCCGTTTCATTAATGCGCGAGCAGGTGGCGAGCAGTTAGTAGTATTTTTCTAAACCTGTGTCAATAATGCGAGAGTGCGCGAGCAGTTGGTAGTCTTTTTCTAAACCCGTTTCATTAATGCGAGAGCAGGCGAGCAGTTAGTAGTATTTTTCAAACCTGTGTCAATAAAGCGCGATGTTTCATGAATTAGTATGTAACGTATTAGGAATCAAGTTGGAATGCTTCTTATGTTTGCGTTTACAGTACGGCGAACCTGGATACAGAACACCACGTGGTGGATCTGTGGATTGCTACCTGACGTCATCACGTCATAACGACAAAGTGTCGTCCTATGATGAACATATATTCACAAAATTGCTTTCAGAAGGTAATGTGTGCATAATCTCCCGTTTAAAATACTAACGCTTAAAGTACAATGTATTATATAAGTAAAAATGTTTACTGCCTCAGAACTTTAGATTTTAGAAAAAAACGAATGGCCACTCACTGGCACTCACGACTTTTCAGTCGAACACAAACAAATAATAGCTACGTTATAGTTATACTGATACATAAAACACTTGTGCTTGTAGGTGTAGATGATCTTCTAGCCAAGCATATAGCACACCAATTTATCAACGATCCTATAACATTACAAGAGGAATGTTTAGATCAAGACGACGCGACTGGTAGAGATATCTTTGAGGTAGCTAAAAATACCGTATTTCGTTTATGTTTTGATAAACTTCGTCCTCATTTACCTATAAGCTATCGACAGTATTAAGAAAACTGGACTATCCATTGATATAGACCATTCTGAATAAATTATATACTTTTCAGTTGTATAGTCAATTCAGTAAACATTTATAAATAATTTAAAACACCCTTCCAGCATTTTAACAAATTAATGCAGTATATTGCTATTTTTTCAGCAGCATTTCCCTTACAATGATTCTAATTTGTTTACGTCAGTTGTAGCCAATGTAGTTATTGATACGATGTATTAAATGCATGTATATTAAAAAAGAATGTTCATATGCGCAAAGCAGATCTTTATCAAGAAAATTGAATTATTCATCGATACACCAGCGTAGACTATTCTATGTTATAAGTGTTATCCGAAGCAGGATCACTTTGGAGTCATAATAACGTCATCGAACGTCCGGAAAGTGACGTTACACTAATCGAAAAGGGGCGGGGCTTAACGACGACCTGTCAATCATGACTCCAAAGTGATCCATAATGTAGTAGTATTGTTTAGAAACGTATGTATCATTTAAAAATGTTTTAAAATTCTTGACAGACAATAAATTCCACAAACTGGCGAACTGTACGACTGAAGATGCCTGACCACAATATCGGATGGAGGGTGGAATTTCGACCAATGGATGTGCAGCTTACGGATTTTGAAAATGCGGCATATGTTGTATTTTTAACTATGTTGACTCGTGCCATTCTAGAATTTGGTCTGGACTTTACTATGCCATTATCAAAAGTGGACTACAATTTAGAAACTGCTTCCAAAAGAAATGCAGTATTGGATGAGACTTTCTATTTCAAGAACGATGTGGAATCATGTGTGTAGATTTCCTTGTCACTTTGGCATACTGTAAAATTACATATTTTTGTGGGATTATTTTCGCGGATTTTGATAAAAATGCATTTTTGTTGGGTCATAACTCATGGAGGGTAAACCAAAGTTCTGTATGTGTGAGGTCGATTAATTATTAGCTTTAGCTTTAGTGATCGAGTTTTAATAAAAATACACCTCCCCTCGAAAAATAATGCTTTTACACTACCATTTAAGCCGCGGTCAAAGGCGGCAAGTAACAGTATACGACGTGTGTCACCATTCACACAAGTATGTGTAGATCTTACCGAGCAATTTTATTTCTTGTCCACATTTCACGGGAAACTAATATTTCAAGATCAGGCAAAAAATCAGGGCATTTTGAAGTTAGTCAGGCAAACCTGAACATTTGGTAATGTGATGAAAAATTTATAATCAGTCGTCAAAGATCGAAGTATTTATTTGTAAGCGTAACATAATGATTTAAAACTTATATTCACTGTATTTTTTATTCTGGTTAAACAGGTCTTTGTCATTTACTATAAAATATATTAATCAAAATCATTGTTTGCCTGTCATTTTGTCCGCATCAACAATTGTTTTTGAAAGATTAGTATATATTCAATAATGAACCTTCAATTTTCAAGACCTGGGACAAGGCACAGGCCCCGGATTTTATGGTCCCGAAAAAATATTACTCTTAGTTAACCTCAATGTAAATAAGTTCAGCCGGAATTGTCCGACGGTAGGGAATACAATCGTGTCCACAAAACCATCATTTATTCACCGATCTTATCAATCTTAGTGTCATTCGTTAGAGGAATGATTGTAATAACACCAAGGAGTACAAGTCCTTTGACTGTGTCTCCGGAAGTTAATGTTGATATACTAGTAGATAATTTAGTGCTCCGATTACTGCATGTTTGTATTTTCACTTTAGCTTGTTCGTGCTGTAGAACCGAGCAATCATGTAGGGATGTTAACAAGACCGACCAGTGTGTAAAGATGGCAGTGAATGAGATTATGCATGGCAAGGTTAGTGTTTCAAAATTGTTACAAAGGTGCGATATATAAATATGAAAGAAACGGAATCGGTAAAAGCTGCCTATTTGGTTTGTCAAACTGAAATGGTGAAAAATAGCTATGCGATAGAATTTGGTGTAATTGTCAGAAATATTTGTGGTGATTATGAAAACTTGTGTCGATTGCTGAGACGTGGGGATATCCGATACGTTGGTAAAACCCCACCGTTTTAAGCTTTGGGACGCTGGGAGCTTAAGTGCGGCGAACGGTGACCTACTTCCATACAAATGACACATGCCAAATGACAATTACTACCAGTATGAAATGTCTGGACCCGGCATTATTCCCAAAATGCGAATTATGTCACGCATATGTTGGTGATATTGTGTATGAAGTTTCATTGGCATTGCTTAAACATATGAAGTAGTTTACTCAAATAGTTTCCTGGACCGACCAAGCAGCCATTGTGTGTGTGGTATCATGAATAATACTATAAGAATTAATGTAAATTGGTAATAAATAAATGAACACCATGGCCAGGAACGATGGTATAATGGAGGGAGTGATACAGTCATATAAACTTATTCAAAACATTCGCTGGTAACTACGAACATTTTAAAATTTACTGTTACTTTTGGAATGCGTTCAAACCCAGAGTGATCCGCATGAAACACTCACTTTGTGCTGTTTTAGCATTTTATCTTGGAGGAATCGAAGAGTGTTTAAAACTGCTGTTCATCCAGACAATCATAGCAATGTGAAAATGTGTACAATTCTTCTTATTTCTAATCGATGTAATATTTTGTCATGATGACGTAGGCCGCGGTGATCTTGAATACCGTGATTGATAAATTTACAACAAGAACACTGATTGTTAATCGTTTATATATATCTCTTCCATTCAGGGAAACTATCCAGGAATAATCCACTATTTATATAAATACCTCGAACATAACGAAGAGTTCGATGACGAAGCTAAGCGGGCTGTGAAACAATATATAAATCTCATCTCAGATCGAGCCAGTGGTCAGTGAAGTATATTTTGTAGTTCATAATTATCATTCAATGATTTATTTTAAATAGTATACTAACTGTTTATGCATTCTGATCCACGGTATGTATCCCGATACATCGCTTCTCAGTTCTGTCAGTGAAGTGTTCTGTTTTGTAGCGCTCGGACGGAGATCAGGATACATCTAAGTTCCATCAGAGCGTTACATTTGATTTCCGTTCTGTCATAGCCATATGAAAACAGCACAATTCTCTGACGGAACTGAGAAAGGTGTATCGTGATTTCTATACCGTATGAACACCTCGGCCTTTATCACCCCGTGTACCCCGATAAGACGTGCTAGCCTGAATACTGCTGTGTCAGCCTACCGCAAAAATTTCAACATTCAAGAGGTTAGGTATTTTGTGCGTGTTTCATTTATTTCGTGTCTACACCAGTAAAACGAAGAACGTGTACATGTGCAGTGGTTCTTCCTCGACACGAAGATGTGTTTTTTTTCGATCTCAAACGTCACATTATATTTTAAACTTAATAAATGTGTCCAAAATTCAGCAGTTTGGTCTTTAAAAAATAATTAAAAATACTTATAGACCGCGGAGAAAGTTCAAATTTCATGAATATGTAGTGAAATAATAGTAGCATATTTATTCGCATTGATGTATGCACTGATATCATTATCTTACTTGAAAATGACAGGTTTTCCGCGCTTAGTGGCATAAAATGGATAGTGCACGAGTTATATGGTGAAATTGTCTAGATACTGCCCGAGTCGTAGATGAATACTGCCCTTGTTGCTCACAGTTTTAATGTTTTAGGACTGAAAACAACATTTTCACGACACAATTTTCATACAACAATTCTTGTCTATCAATATAAAACATGTATTTAGTTTTAATTGCATTGATCTGCTGAATTTAATATAAATCCCCATATAATATACTGTCTAAATCCCGTGTACCATTTTCTTAGTTACACCACACATATACCAAGGTATCTTCGCATGGACGTATATATCTAATGCGTTCGTTCTTTGCTTTTTATTTCACAGAAGCGCTATTAGTGCATTTTCCGTTTATGTAACGAGTGTTATTTTTATCAATTTACCATTTATTTAAAGCAAATCGGCATGTAAAGATATCTTTAACCATTCTTATAAATCAGAAAAATATGGCCCAGGTAATATAGACGTACACATACATATAGCAAAATTGTCAATAAGAGTACATTGTATAAAGATCTTGTCTATATCAACCAATTACCGGTGTGGTGTAATGCAGTCACATTGATCCTGGTTACGCAACCTTTTTAGGGGTTGTTGCAATGGCTGAGCGGTCTAATAAGTTAGTACGTCGCCTGATCACAAGTGGATTGCAGTTTGAACCTTACATTTTAAAATCACATAGACGCCCCGTTTCACGAATTAGTATCCAATAAGTACCATGAGTTTTCAGTACTCTGAATTAACAAATATAAAGAAACCATTATCGTGGGTTAGATCGCAGCTTATCTGTTAAAGCGTTTATGAGAAAGTCGTAAACGCTTAATATTTCACAGTGAAGTCACTGACACTCAATTTAACAACTCGCTAGTGACGTTTTTTCCATTCCCAAAATTATTTAATGTTTGTCTTCCACTATACATCAAACTGGAATCCAGAAAACAAATGCCGCAAGGTTACTTTCAGTGTACTGCAGCTATACAGCGGATTTTCGATAAGATAATGACAGATCGGACAGGGAATGCAGGACTAAACGGAAACAGCTGGGCACGAAACTCACTGTGGGTGCCTACAGGTAGGACACGCGCTTGGAGATATATAGGTCCGGGTTCAATTTTCGTCTGTTCCACTGCTCATTTTCTCGGAGCAAAATTAACCAATAATGTTCAACTCGACCAAGCTGTGAATTGGTACCTGTGAGGGTGGTGTTTGTTCATGTTCGATAGTTTTGGTCGTCGCATCTCGATGTTGTCTTCACACAAACCAAGAGAGAAGTAGTCTCCATATTAGGACTCGAGCGCAGGTTTCCTTAGGTAGCCCAATGCCTAGGGGAAGTTAAATGTCGAAGGGTAGCTTGATTGCTGAAGGAGGCCCTCGAAAACTGGTAACTAAACGTAACATAACAGACAACAACAAAACACGCAACAAACGGGATTTATCCTTTCAATTATCCTCTTGTTGAACGCCTCATGTCATATCCGTTTGTATGAAATCTGCCATTTGCAAAAATGTCTGATTATGAGACAAATGTAACGTAGGTTCTATTATATAATTATACATCATGTATTTCCACTGCGGTATACCGTAAACTGGATATTGCTAGTGAAATGGGAGTAATGTTATCGATTTTCGCGACATTATAGTGTTCACTGGGATTAGTTCAGAGACGATAATTTCCAAATTACTGACTACTTTCTTCATCTCAACTAGGTTTTAATGTATTTGGATATTTTTATAACTTTATAGTACGCCATATTATAACAGGTATTTTCATAGAAGTGTTCAAATTACTCAGTTATTGTCCGCTGCTCACTCGCAAACTTTGCCCACAACACTTTAAATGCGTTTGGACTGGGCATTCTAGTTATACTGAACTTTAATGTCGTAAGTCCAAATTTCAGAAAAAAATGATTGAACTTCAACAAAGATACACACCAAAATACAAATGTAGATAAGTGCGTGTACAGCGTATTGATATTTACTACATACAGAGTATTGCACATTAGCTCACGCTTATTAAACTAGGAAATCAACCAAAAATAATACTTAGTACCAATTTAACATTATAACTATTTTTAAGAACCTCAGAAGAGTGAATTCGAATATGAGTGCTGAGTGTAAGTATTGATTGTAATTTTGAACAATACAAAAAGCGTCCATATCATAGTTAAAATAAGTATATCTCAAACTTGTGTACATATACAGTATTACATTTAAAATCTCGAGGGACCCACCTCAGAATTCGTCATTCCAGCATGTGTAATGTACATGTAGTTTTTACACTCTCCAATTTTCAACATAATTATGTAGACAAAATAAGTAATATATCTGGTTATACCTAGCATTTACTAAATTTCCGTGAGCAATACTCCGTACATGGAACAGCAATACTCTGTACAACAGTGAGCAATACTCCGTTACTGGTAAAACATTAACAACATATTATGCTTGGTCACTTGGATGTTCTTTTGCTCGATTCAAATTGTGTAGCTTAACGAGGAATATAAACAAAACATCTTTATTTGACAGACCGAGCATATGTTTTGCGTGAGGAACGATACGAGTTTGGTCTTTTAAATGCCCTTTTAAGCAGTCCCTGGTCGTTTGCTACGGAATCCTGTTAGTGCCATTTTAAATATCGTGTATCGCCCTCCAAGGGCGAGACACGAGATAAGAAACGAGACACGAGAATTAGACGCGATATTTACAACGAGACACGAGAATTGCGCGAGGCCTGAAACGAGACACGAGAATTAAAAACTGAATTCTCGCGTTTTTAATCTCGCCCTAGACCAACAACTTTTACAAGTTAATATCTAATATCGTGTAATTCTCGCGTATCGTATCTTGCCTCGCAGTTGAATATCGCGCTCGTTTCAAATATCGCGTCTTAATCTCGTGTCTCGACTTCCAAGGGCGAGACACGATAGTTAAAACGAGACACGAGAATTCAACGCGAGGCACGAGAATCCAACGCGAGACACGACAATGCTATCGTGCAAATATCGCGCAATTCTCTTGCCTCGCGTTTCTATTTGGTCAGCGAGACACGAGAATTAAAGCGAGACACGAGAATTGAAGGCGAGGCACGAGAATGCTATCGCGCAATTCTCGCGTCTCGCGGCGATACACGACAATGCTGTCGCCCAATTCTCGTGTCTCGCGGCGATACACGACAATGCTGTCGCCCAATTCTCGCGTCTCGCCGCGAGACACGACAATGCTGTCGCCCAATTCTAGGCGGTGTCAGTAAGAGATTTTAACTGGCACACCGGTCGAGACGCGTGAATTGGGCGACAGCATTGTCGTGTATTCTTGTTGACGGAATAGGCCGGACACATGTATTCAATATAATATATTTTATAATATTATCAATAGTCATGCGAATGAATGTGTAAATGGTAGGCCGATAGGCATCGTTCAATCATGAGCGGGCTTGTTAGTACAACATACAGCGGGGCTTCTCTTTTACATTTTGGGAGAGCATTGTTAGTAGGGGTTATTATGTCTAGGGGACTAGTGGTTTCAAAATACACATATGCACCTACTCGCAAGTAAAGTGACGTGGACAGTAATTAACGAAAAGTGATATATTGGGTTCGCATGAGCGGATCAAGCAGACGCTCTGTATAGAATGAACAATCTGGCTTCTCATGTCTTCAACTCTCATGGTGATAACATGTAGCTCAATGCGCTCTTTACTCGATTTATGTAATGGCTTGTAGATTCTACTCGTAGATTCTACTCGTAAGTAGACAGACTTACAGTACGATACTGGCACCTGTGATTTTACAGGTAACAATGATGCCGAACAATATTATTATATTATTATCTCTAGTAAGAACTATGCAGATTTCATCCCATGAAAATGTTAAATTATCTATTCGAGGCCTGCATTTATCCATAAAACAAGTATTAAAACAGACAACACAGGCAGTATAATAATTGTTTTACAGTGGACATGTGCAGTATCTACGGTATAACTCGTGCACTATCTATTTTATGCCACCAAACGCGGAAAACCTGTTATTTTTAGAAAGATACCGATGCCAGTGCATACATCAATATGATGAAATATGCTACTATTATTTCACTACATGTTCATGAAATTTGAGCGTTCTCTGCGGTCTATAAGTATTTTTAATTTTTTTTTAAAGACCAAACAGCTGACTTTTTGACACATTTATTAAGTTTAAAGTATAATGTGACGTTTGTGATCGAAAAAAATCACATCTTCGTGTCGAGGAAGAACCACTGCACATGTACACGTTCTTCGTTTTACTGGTGTAGACACGAAATAAATGAAACAGGCACAAAATACCTAATCTCTTGAATGTTGAATTTTTTGCGGTAGGCTAACACAGCAGTATTCAGGCTAGCACGTCTTATCGGGGTACACGGGGTGATATAGGAGAAACAAGACAAAGGAAAGCACATTGGTGCGTTCGGGCAATTATTTTTGTTGTTCCTTCGACATGAAATGTCAAAGATAAAATCATGGGTGTACGCTTCTAAAGATAATGCAAATACTCAGAAACACAACGCAATACATGAGTTCAACAATGCGCATGTGGTTTAGCCTCGTCTCATCGTGATTTCGCCCTAAATGTCCAAGATTTCACATCATCGTAATATTCAATTTTACCAATGGAAACGAAAGGCCCGGTCACAAACAAACATGCGTGCTTACGTACGTTTTCCTCATATTGTAAGTTGGCAGTAGAAGGCACGCGCGTCACACGTAGGCCCTTCTCGGATGAATCCGCTTCAACACATCGAGAGTTCCTCATTATACATACATGTACATGAAAAGTGCTTCGTCGTGTCTGCGTGCTCTCGAATACGTACTGAGGTAGTTCTCACCAAGTTCGGATTCCCAAATTTTGTCCACATTTTTACTAGTAGACAGCACATACTTACAAGTAGACCGGGCTGTGATCGCCGCGTACACTCAACCACTTTTCTAATTGGTCACTTTTCAAACCCGAAATACCTTTAACTCTATTTATATTATTTGATGGCGAAAATGCAAACTTTATCGCATGAATGACCACCCATAATTTGGCACGTGATTTTGATGTTTAATGATTTCATTGGTAGGACTATTTCATCACACGTCTGTGTGCAACATATCGTCAAAAATTATGATCACAGTAAAAACGTATTTAGGGTTTGACAAGAATAAATGGTCAACCTAGCGATACACCGATCTTCCTGCCAGGATAAGCCCTACAATTGTAACAACTGTAACAACTACATGTATATTGTAATTAAATTTAACGTACTGTACACTCTGTATATAGATCTACATGCTTTTTGAACAATTAATTTCATTACACTTCTAACTTTGATTCGTTTCAGGAAAACAGAACACGAGAGCAAGATGGATCCGCGATTTTGTTGAAAACCATCCGGCATATAAACACGATTCAGTTGTTTCTGACGTCATCAATTATGACTTTCTTGTGAAATGTGCGGAACTCTCCGAAAGCTGATCATTCGAAATTAATGAATGTTTTTTGTAGTATTTATATTTGTTAATCATCTCAAAACTGAATGCAGGAAACAAAACCAATGTAATGAATACAGTTTGTATTTTTGATAGATCTACACAAATAATGAAGAATTGATAGACGATGATGATAAACGACATCCCTGTCTGCTACACTAAGACAGTATAGTTCAGGTGGAACCAGTGGTTAAATAAATGTCACAATCTATATACAAATTTGGTATTATCGTAAAATTGAAGTTATTTCCTATTTCAATTTGAACGATACATTTCCTGTTTTTGGCTAATGACGTCACTATGACGTCGTAAAATTGCTATGTAACGTACACTTTGATCATACGACGCGACCAGAAATTTTAAGAGGCAGTAACTTCAATTTTACGATGATACCGAATTTGTATATAGATTCGGACCTTTTTTTAAAACTGGTTCCATCTTAATCACATAGAGTGCGGGTTAAAATGTTGGTATGGTGAACCGAAAATTAACCTTTTGTGGAACGTAAATTATGATTGATTTGAGCAATGCGATTTGGTTATTTATTTTGTGCGGATATGTATGCAAGTATTTGATTTGTTAACAAGACAAATTTGTGATGCAATGCATCAAAGTAGCCGCAATTTTGTGGTTTACATGGCATGAATACTGTTATATCAAGCAACGGTGTTATAAATTATTCTAAACGAATGAAATCTCTAACGTTTCATTCAGATAGAATGAAATTGAGCGGGAAATATTCCAATATACACAGGTATTTGACATTATAAACTGGGAGTCACTGAAAAGTTACCACTTATATATATCTCTGTATTTTGTAAATGCCGAGCATAGCCTTTATTTGCCAGTCAGCTTTATGCTGAAATATGGCAGGCATATATGTGTGCCCCCACCCGGATATGAACCCGGATCGCCAGATTAGACGGCAAGCGCGCTAACCATTGAGCTACGAAGGCCTATACAATATGACCTATCGGTACAAAAGTTTTCTAGTGTGTGCATCTGAATATTGTTAAAGCTGTGACTTCTCAGTAAGGTCAAAACATAGTTGTGTTCGGCTTTTAACACAGTGTAACGTGAATTTTAATTCTAACACGATCCGCGGATTAATCCTATTAACATAGTGCAAACAAGAGCATGTTTTATTACCCCCATAAAACATACCTCTCAAATTGGCTCTTACTATTTACGCCCGGCCCCGTATCACGTGACATATTTATGAATGAACGTAAACTTTATAGTAAACCTTCTACTAGTCGCGATGGCAAGGCAAGTTGCACGAGAATCCAGTGTTACAGCTATGACGCATCTATTTTTAGAAAATCCAATATACTCTCGAAACTAAATTTCATTAAAACTTCTGATAATCAATTCATTTATATTTTTCTTTTCATGAAATGGATACCCTATACTCGTGTTATTAAAATTGTTTCAATGTTTAAAATGTGTTATTTCCTTCAGAAAATTACGTAGATCGTTTTCATTAACGAGGGAGGTAATTGTACCAGCTAATAAGCCACTCAATTTCAGCGTGGAATTATGTTCAATGTCAAATGGATAAAAATGGAATGCGCGCAGTTAAATAGTGCGGGATATTATCGTATTTAGAATCGAAATAAAAACTCTGTTCTTGTATTTTGTCGGTGAATAAAACACGGGCACTCGTTCGGATGCGGAAAATTAAATCACTCGTGCTACGCACTCGTGATTTAATTTTTCCGCATTTGAAGTCCTGCCAATGTTTTATTCACCGACAATATACGCGAACAGATTTTTATTTCTTAAATATAAGAGTCAATTGATAGGATGGTACCTAACTTTTCATTGAGTATAAGTAACGGTATTGTATAACAGATCTAGATCTTTTAATTTCTACTTATTGTTTAACAGCAATTTCGTTTACAAATGCATTTCTATATGGATGGACAAAACGTTCTTATATACACATGCTGCACGATATGAAGTAAAAACACGTAAATACATGTAGCATGCAACCCTCGCATATATACAATACAAGCACATTATAAATCACTGAAACATTATTATGTGACCATTCTAAATAGCTTACTGGTATTGGAAACTAGTCATCATTCCTTTGACCAATTGGATGTGCAGTGTTGCAATGTCACCAGATTATTAACATAATTCAAAATAAATTTGAAGTACTTGATAGTTCCACATATTTATTGGATTAAAGTAAATGTAGAATACAATGAATCGGTTAAACCGAATAATGCTTCCCGAAGCAAGTGTTTGTTCCAAAATTTGAAATAACTTATTACAGATACAGGTAAATAAAGAAAATAATGTAGGATTTTGGTTCTTTGACACCGCACTTCCTCTACCATTATGTTAAGTTTCAATCAAATGCCATCAATACTGTTCAAGTGAGGGACCTGCCAAGCATTAATTTGTATGAAAAAGGGAGATAATTAAAAAACAATAAAGGTGCACTTCTCCTGAATGAGATTAATTCACCTATAAAGTTTCAAATCAATACCTCCCATAATGAAGGAGTTATGACCTGGACAAGAAGTTAGTATAAAAGTACAAAAGGCCATAACTCCAAAATTTACAATAAAGAGTTATGTTTCTTGTGCACCGCACTTCCTCTCAATGAGATCTATTCACATATGAAGTTTCAAATTTATATCTCTAATACTGTATGAGTTCTGGCCCAGAGAAGAATTAAGTATAAAAAATTACAAAGGGAAATAACTCAAAAATATATAATGTAGGGTTATGGTTCTTTCACACTGCACTTCCTATCAATGAAGTCTATTCACCAATGAAGTTTCAAATTGATATCTTTAATACTGTATAAGTTATGGCCCGGACAAGAATGAAGTATGAAAAAAAAATAGAAAGGGGAGTAACTAAAAAAATGTGGAATCAAGAGTTATGGTTCTTGCGCACTGCACTTCCCCTCAATGAGGTCTAGTCACAGATAAAGTTTCAAATTGATATCTCTAATACTGTTTAAGTTATGGCCCGGACAAGAATGAAGTATGAAAAATTACAAAGGGGAATAACTAAAAACATATGCAATCAAGAGTTATGGTTCTTGTGCACTGCATTTCCCCTCAATGAGGTCTATTCACCTAAGAAGTTTCAAATTGATATCTCTAATACTCTTCAAGTTATGGCCCGGACAAAAGTGTGACGGACGGACAAAGCGGCGACTATATGCTCACCCTTCAGGGAGCATAAAAAATACACAATTAGGCCCTCCTGCATTTTAAATGCGGACTTGGGATTCGATGACGGTGCAGTTACATTGTACCTAGGGTTTTTCTACTTCACTCTCAGTCTCTGGGAGCTGAAAATATTGGCTGTCATTTTGAGGTATTCCAGCTCTACAGAGGTTAAATTTATAGCTATGCTCATTCAGGTTATTGTAAAAAGGTAAACAACAAATTAGGTCCTTTGGCAATCACTTATTAAATATGTTAAAAGCTAAACATGCATTTCTAAATTATTTAGCTCTCAATAAAGCAATTGAAAATTTTAAAAGGTACAAAGGTCTATTTTCATTTTAATATTTTTTTCGAACTGACAAATATTCATTCATACTGACAAATATTCATTCGGACTGACAACATTTTGACCGTCGTGTGGATAAGGAAAATTATTTGCTGAACTGTCGTGCGGATAAGGAAAATAATCGGCACAACCGACGTGAGGATAAGAAAATTAATCAGTATAATCATCGTGCAAATAAGGAAAATAATTTACGAGACTGTCGTGCGGATAAGGAAAACAATTCAATTATTGGCACAACTGTCTTGCGCATCAGGAAAATAATTGGCATGACCATCATGCGCATAAGGAAAATAATTGGTACGACTGTCGTGCGGCGGATAATGAAAATAATTGTCACGACCATCATGCGCATAAGGAAAACAATTGGTACGACTGTCGTTCGGATAACCAAAGTAATCGGGACGACTGTCAGACGCATAAGGAAAATAATAATTGGCATGACTGTCAATCATGTGGGAAAGAAAAAAAATTGGCCCGACCATCATGCAGATAAGGAAGATAATCGACAACATACTGTTAAAAAGGATTTCACGAGCATATGATTAACGATGCTCATCCAAGACTGCCCAGCTCGACTGAATCAATCTAATGTCATAAGTCTGTGATATACTTGATTCTCATCGAGTCGATCCTTCTCATCGACCCGAGCCCTACTTATTTTTGCAGAATATAAACACGCGCAGTGATGGTTCCTTTCCAAAACATATGCAAGTTGGAAAGTGGAATGTTTCCTGTCATCACAGCAAAAAATGTGCATAAAAGCGCATGTAAACAATTTTTGTGGACTGATTTAAAACCAACCCTGAAAAATCCATTTTGGTGAGCAGTAATACCTAAGCTCGTAACCATGGGTTTTTGTTTTTGTCCATATTTTTGTCAACATACTTGTCCACATTAATTAAATTCTGTAAATAGTATCTGTGATGAACAAACTTTATGTTACCACTGTGTTTCATAAAATAATTCAGTCTTTGGGTTAATTATAGACTGACCAATCGGAAGGACCGGGTCGATGAGAAAGTTTCTGAATGACGGAGCCTCTTGACTGGTACTTGCTTCACAGTAAATATTTTAAGATAAAAGCTTTTTTATTCCAGAAATGGTTCATTTTACTGTAGTTCAGTAATTTCTCAGTCAGAAAATGAAATTTAGTTGCAGACCAAACAATTTGAAGTTTGCATGTTAGGTTTTTATCTCTTAGGAGATCGACTCCATGAGTAAGCAGTATATTCATTCATTTTGGTTACTGAACTTTTATAAGATTTCAGATTTTATCATTTATTTAACAGTTTTCAATAGTGTTAAATTCGTACAGTCACAGTGTAGCACACGATGCCTTGTACTGATGTAAACAATTGGCGTGCAAAACGAAATAGCAATGCACAATAGATGCATAACATTGTTCAAAAGTTGTTTACATTTTTTAACATTTTGGGTCGAATCGGTACGAGTACGACAGTGACTTACTTCAAGGTCTGTATCGGATGTTGATGAAATTGCATATCTACGTTCGTTATGAGTATTAAAGAAGTTTTTCCTTGTTCAACAAGTACTCGCGTCTTGTAATCAGTTATATTCGCGGCTATTTTTGATAAGTAAAGTTTTATCAAAACAATGCTATAGGAGGGATTCAGAACTACGTCATCAATATAGTCTGCTACTCGTTATCTCGAAGGTCGGTCAAGCAATGTAAACAAGGGCTGTGTTCAGTGTTAAAGTATTGTTGTTTTGAGTTGGTTATATTCTTCTAAACACAAAATAAAATGCAAATAATTAGGTAGTTGGAAAAATATTTGATCACATGATTACTCTGAAACTGAATAAGTTAACATTATTTTGTATCTTGTAAAACAACATGTATAATTAGCAGTATCTGTGACCATGTGTTATCCTATGCTTTCATTAAACTTCTTGACATCAATAGATCATGTACTTCAAAATCAACAAATAAAACAAGCATTATATAATATTTTATTATTCATATAAACTTAAGGGTGTTTTTTTAATGAGAAAGAATACAATAACGTGAAAAATGCTTGTTTCTAGTGTAAACTGCACATGGACCATTCTTTATTTTCGTATATTGAGTGTGCAGTCAACTTAATTGTCTGTTCTATGCTAGCATATTTTATAATTTTGTAACAGTATGCTGTCACGAAAATATGTTCATCCCAAGGATGTAGGGTAGTTTTTTTTATAATTATACAGGAGGACAAAAGTATCAAATGATTCTAACAAGGTAGACAAAACCCCTCCGTACGGCCACATATGTGGTAGACAAACTTTTAGCTCATTCATTTTGAAAGTTAATTTTTTGATATGCGCATCTTCAAATTTATAGTTTCAAACACAAATTGTTATTTAAATAAAAATACATATGTAACGGGAATTGTCTGTCATTATACAAACAATTACAGCATTTCGTTTATGAAAAGCGTAGTTGTATATAAATCAATTAAAACTAATTAATTACCACTGGATTCATATAATTAACAATATGGCATAAATACACGTACAATACTGTATTTTAATAACTTTTTTCTTTTATTACAGACTTAGTATTACCATGAAAATATATCACTAGGGATTTTGTCAACCTTACATGTATAATCATGATAATATCAATTCAGAAATGAGATAAGACGAGCGACAGCTTCACCATGTTGATGACAATTGATTTATATTAACAGTGCCAAGTATTCAAAATTATTTACTATTATTTTCTGTTAGGTCAACAGCAGAATTATGACATCCGAAATGCATATGATGTTGAACATTGTTTCCAGTTAAGCTATTAATCCTTACATTGCTTACTTAAAAGCATGATTATGTTTCATTATACTTGATCCAACCAAAAACATATGTTACCTAAACATGTACATCATATCACAACAGTGTTAATTAACTCCTTTGAGTTTTAATTGATGCTATATTACACACCTTAGTACAAATTCTATACAAATGATACTAGGTCGGTCAAAAGCTTGACCGACCAGCAACCGTTGCTGTGGTCAGTTCTTATCAGTAAATCTATTTTTATCACATTCTCTATTTCTGGATCCCTCCTATAGGGCTATCTACTTCCGCCGTCATGTTTAAAACGCGGCCAAACTGCGGGCACGTGCGGCCAAATCAAGCAACTTTAAAATCATCAAGATATTGTTCATAATATATGAAAACTACTTATATAATCACAATAAACAGCACAATATCACAATAATTGCTAAAATACTGAAATGTTACCGTTAAACTTTTGGAAGCAAGTACCCGAGCCAACCCATTCTGTAGTCTGGTTCCCTGTCGTTCTATATTTGTTTAGTAGTGATAGGGGAGGTAATCCAGACTACCCATTCTGTGACCACAGATTCGGTAGTTTGACCGCGTTTTAAACAAGTCTATTTATAGTACAGAATTTATGAATAGACTAATTCCGGCGACTCTACATTTTTTTATCAAATTAATGTATAAATTTCAGCAATTTCTTTTCTTTTCATTATCTATAATTGATAAATAAGAAAATTTATATGAAACTCTATATTATTGTTTTCATGCGAAAACATCAGCATCATTGGTAAACGAATACAACTATCGATAAAATTAGCGATCAGTTCAGTAGTAGAAAAAAATAGACACCTCAGCTAGTCTACGCAAAAAGGGATCAGCAATTAAATTATTAATACGGAAACATTTTTTATTTTACTTACGAACATTATCCATCCAAAAAATGTCATTTATGGTGGGATCAATGAGAATTTAAATGTGTTTGTATAGGTATCAATTAATAGCTTCAATATCCACGCAAACAAATTTATTCATTTTAATAACTATCAGTAACTTGTCCTTTCACGTCCAGGGGAGAAATTTGGTTGGTATTCCATAAGATAGCCGCCTCAAGGGCGGCTATCAATAAAAATAGATCAAATGTGATGCGTCTAAGGGAGACAACCACTACATAATTGAATAGTAAAGAATGAAATGCGTTATGGACAATTTATCCCTCTTATAGCGGACTATACGTTGGCCAAAGGCCACGGATAAGATCCGGTTTATGGTAACACCTGTGCACGTGGTTTGGCCAGAGTTTGAATTCACTAATGGATCTGCAAATTTATGTCACAATTCGGCAGTGAAAGAACGTTACTGAACAATGGCTACCAATTGAATAAAAAAAGTTATTTAAAATGCGATATAGCTCATAAATTTTATTTTATTTTTTAATGATGTTTAAATTTTTTCAAAAACTAAAGTAGGTCCCTATCTAGAAAATAAAATAAAAATTATCAGTCTTCCATGGTTGCTGCGCAACCCGTCTTCTAGATGGGAAACGCTATTTACTATAGTTTTGGAAACAAAAATTTATTTTGTCCGCTTCGGTAGGAAAGTTTAGCATTTTTAGTGCATAAACGATGCTTAAACTGTTATGAGACACATTATTACTCTGAGATTACGAAGTAAGTCGAGTGGGAATCGTTCATAATTATGTGCGAAATATCAACCAATCTTAAGACAATCTAATAAAAACGACTCATGTTCCGATTACTTCACTTTGCAAAGCGGTTACTCCCCTTTGCAATACAATTAGTATATTAAAGTCCGTTTCGGGTATTTACGTATCTGGACCGGACTGATCTTTATAAACGTCGGTCACAATGACCACCTGCTCAAAATCTAGGTCAGGTTCAATATTGGGTCATATGGGGTCAAGAACTAGTCTTAAGTATAATTTTCTTGAAACATATCAATTTTTTCTGTAATCTATCGATTTAACTTGCGGACCTACTCGGGTGAGCGATCAAGCGTCCTCTTGGCCATCTTATTTACTTTAAGAAACTATTCCTTTTTGGTCGATTTCTATCGTTTAGATTTTCATTTATTTCAAAAAGATTGTACATGTGTTATATTTCTGGTAGGGTTGCGAACAAATCAATGCATAAACTCTCATACCTTCGTAGCGATGGATAACATCAGATATGAGGTGTCGAGAGTGATTACTAGTATTATAATTTGGTAAAACCTGTTTCACAATTAGCATAAACGAATGTATAAATGAAATATATGTTTTTATGACAGCACAGATTCAAAAGTCGGACTATAATATAGTCTGATTATTCAGTTATTTTAAAGCTAATACCAAGTATAGAGATGGTATGCAAATTAGAAAGTGAGCGGAGATGGTCATCTGTTATTGAGGATGTTTGGTATATGTTTCAGATGTGAGTTTGATCTCAGACTATCGGACCCCAATATTTTTCTGTGAACTGATGTAATTAACAACTAAGTTACTATGCCTTTGATTGTACATACTGCGTTTATCTGTCATGTCCAGTGTCCATGAATATACCATTAATACGACGTCTTTATGACATACTTGCCTTTATTCGACCCTTAATTAACCCATAAATAGATAGCTCGTTATCGTTTTGCACATGCAGAGTATTTCGCGCAAAATTATCGTAACTTTCGTTTCACCAGTAAGTGATTTATTTCAGTTTAGCATCGATCTTTGACTATGATACAATGTCATACCTCCCCACACGAGTGTAGTATGCTTAACACTTACGTGTGTAATATTGAGTAAGGATATCTTAATTCCTAGGTATGTTTCCGGTTAACAAAACCACACCACCTGTCGTAAGTGCATCACTCATAACATACAACGCCCATCACCCTACAAGACAGACACATTTATTGCATATCCTTATTTGCTATATATAAATAATATGTATTGGAGCATTACACAAACTACTTAACATACAGTTTGTGGTTTGTTAGTCAGTGTATATCGAGAATTGCAAAATGTTTATATTGTGTATTTACATGTATTGCTATTCTCGATATTCAGCAAAACAGACTCAGACAATTTATGCAAATGGATATCACAACAGATCAACCTAATCACTGTATGACTTATTGGGTGACTATACAATTTAACGTGTATGACTTATGGCGATATTCGAAAATTTATCGTTTATACACTGTGTACACAATGCCCAATGATGTTGTACCGGACTGTACGGTTTAACATCACTTTTAACCGTATATTCCGAATGTCGCATAATGGCCAATTTTTATCATATACCTAGAGCAATGTAATGTATCACGAATACAGGCCAAATTGCACAGTGATTCACAATATTCGATTTATGACGTCTTTTTTTAATGTTGTCCAATGTCGTATGTCGTGATTTACGACATTCGACTTTTTGAAAGTCATAATAATAAAAATTATTATACGAGGGTTGCCTGCAAGACTGCGGTACATCCTTCTGTAATAATAAGCAGTTACGACAGTTTCATGTCTAGCCAACTTCACACAGCTAAGAAAAAAGTGGATAATGCAGGTTTGTTAAAGTCAAGGTTTGAATCTTCCAGAAAATTAGTGGTTACAAAAAAACCCATGGAAATTACCGTTATATGACGTACAGGTAAATCGCTTATTGTCGTCGATGTGACAATTAAATGCGTCACGGTGATACGTAAAAATGGACGTCAACAGCGTGTGAATCGTTTGATTGTAAACGCATGGTTTTCGTCACGTTAACGTTTGTGCAAAACAACGTTTTTTATGCTTTTATATTTATTACAAATCTTCTTATAAACATGTCGATCCTGTCTATAACTGACAAATCACATGTAATTATGTATCATAAATACACAGTGTGTACGTTTACACATCATGTTACTGTTTAAGAGTTTTTTTTCAGTCTATTCATTATACAGTGTGGGCAAACCACGTAGTATGTGACGTAAGGTTTAGCTATGGTCGCAGGTAAAAATCTTGTCTAACAAAACTTTAAAAAAACTAGACTAAGTATTTTATACTTTGGCCAATTTCAACGGACAGTACGTAGAGTCAGATTCGGGTAAAATTTGTACGCCACATACCATGTGGTTTGATAATTATGTCCACACTATTGTACATTTTTACATCATTATTATATACACTGGACAGAATACAAACACAGCACAGGCCACAATTACACGGCACTATGCCCAACACAAAACTGAACCAGAAAAACTAAACTAAACTGCTGAAAAGTCCAAGTTTCAGCTGTCCAAAAGCTGAAATACGTGGTTTAAGCTATTAGCGAATAAATTTCGCAACAAGTCAACGTGTCACGTGGTTTGGTCAGAGTTTGAATTCATTAATGGTTCTGAAAATGTGTGTTACGGGCTCGCAGTGACAGGAATATACTGAAAAATGGCCGTCAATAGAATAACAAAAGTTACCTAAAATGCGCTATTCTGTAGCTCATAAATTTTCTTTTATATTTTAATGATGTTTAAAAATATTCCAAAAACTCAGTAGGCCCATCTAGAACACGTTTTAATAAGGGAGATGAATACTCTGTTCCTTCGTATAGCACTTTGATCGACCGCCATCTTGGAACGCTGGGAAAACAGAGAGAAAACACAGAATGTGATAGCCTGCATAGAATCAGTAATTGATCAACTGATTACGCCATTAAAGTACTTGTTCTAAACAAGGAAAGTCGTATTATTATACACTTACTAAGGTAGTTATACAGTGAACTTAAAAACGAAAGCAGATTCGTATCGACTATCGTCCTTCGTTACTTCGTACCCAAAAATGTCACAAATTTTCTACTGACTGTACATATATGAATCATATGATCAGCAATCATTCTGTACTGATCAGTTCATTTTATATATACAGGGTGTTAAAAAAGTTCGTTCTCAAAGTTTAAGTTTCAACAATTTATTGTTCTGGCGTCAGAAGAATGTAAGCTTTTCAGGTTAAATTCCAGAGGGTTCTACCATTGTTCTAATCTATCTTGTAATAAATGAAGCTTTTAGAGTAAGAAGATAAAATTGGACACTTAGTCTAACTGCGTACAAATCGCAGATACAATATAGTATGAAATTTAAATTTGAGAACATACTTTTTTAACACCCTGTTTATATATTAAGATCATTTTCGTTTTTTATGACAAACGTCAATAAAGGGATTACTGATACATGAACCTTATTTAGTACAAGTGTGACATCACCATAGCCATGATGTTTGTGAGAAGTGGGGTGGTGTTCTATGTTTCCAAGCCAGATCAGCCAATTACATCCAATTCAAGGGAAGAGACCGATAAAAGGACACCAGTACGCTATCCTAGCTCTTTCTGAACCGACTTAATAGTTCGTCGATGTACCCGATGTATAGCACCGACACATGAGAGATTGTATCTGGGTAACAAACCAGTTAAACTATAGCTTGGTGGGAAATTACCATGGTTCAGGACAGGGTTCAAACCAGGGACCCCCGGATTGGTAGTCAAGAGCATTGTCCACTTGGTCGCCGTGTCATCTTATTATCATATGACATAGTAATTACCATTTTTAAGCATTTTCTCAAGCAAGAAGCTGGTCAATGTTCAAACAATGTTTTTTTTTACTTTATACAAAATGCATACACTAATGAAACTGTTCTAACGACGTAAAGACTTGGTCAGACAGATAATAAATTATAATACATAACGTGTCTTAATACATCATAAGAATGAAAATGGACACTTCCCCTTATTTGCAGAGGAAAATTATGCAGGTGAATACATTAACATTATTAAGACGTGTGATACTGTTGCTATTTTAAAGGCAGTCGTAAATCACAAGAACAAATACATAACAATGGCCTTCTTAATGTGTCAATTTGTTTGTTACGGAATGTATGACATTTTGCAAATTGTGGTAGTTTATTTAATTGTGTTGCTCTAACCATTGGCCCAACCAGTTCAACGTACTTAGCTCATCCGTTTACACGGTGTATAAACGAGTCAACCTCTGGTTATCGCAATAAGTCATACACGTTGAATTGTATAATCTCCCAAATTTGTCATACAGTCACCGGAAATTACATATCTTTCGCTCGCAATAAACCATACAAGATGAGTTGTATAATATCACAATAAGTCATACAGTGGTAAGGTTAATACGCTGTGGTTTAGTACAGTGGATATTTACTATCGGGGGCCGAATACCGATTCGGGCAGGGCAAGTTGTGCTACGGCGTTAACAATGCCGTCATGTTCTTCACATGTCAAGCAGATGTCAGTGACTTAATGAAGATAATGTTAGCACGGTTTGAGTTTTTTTCATTATTAGGAAATCTAGTTACTAGTTAGGCCAATAGTTCGTCGTATATACAAAACTGACTTGTAAGCGGGATGTTCGGCATGTTTTGATATACGTGAATGTTTTTACGTATCTCAAAACGTTCCGAACATTCCTCGTACAAGACAGTTTTACGTTAATATTTCGCGATACTTTATTTCTGCATCATCTTATTAGTGTCCGAACAACCCGTGTATGTCTGACAAATTGTCGAAGACAATGTCTTGACGACAACTTCACCCATAGTGTTGTTTCAACCTGTTTATGCATGCAAATATTCTTGCTTAAATTCATTAGTATGCATTATGCGCGTATAATGATCACGAAACACGGTATAATAATCACCCTCGCCAACTGTTACATAATGTCATTCAACATGCCTTAAATAGTCACATAAATTGTAATATATCAACAAAACGACTTGAAATATTTCCTTATCAAATTCTGAGGGCTGACATTAGTTTTCCTTTTATCTAGGTTACAGAAAACGAAAATGTTTTTGCTTAAAAGTGTCTGCTTTGCTCTTCCAACCATTTCCAAACACAGCGTGGGTGAGACGGTAGAGCATTATAACATGCCTAATCAAATGAATAGAAATTACTGTGCGGCCTGTCTACTCCAGCGCACGTGTAAAGTGATAAAGCGTCATGTGATCGAAGGACAATTTCTTTAAAGTCAATGATGAACACCCCCAATATTTCAGCCCTGTCCCGCTGCCGGTAATTTACAAGATGTTTACCGGGGATAGACATGTCACGCGATGATGCAGCGATGGGTCATGAAATTTGAACCCTCCGGCGTGTTTTTTGGGGTAATATATGGCAAAAAAAACTGACTGCTGTTTAAATGAATTCATATTTACAATCCTGTGGTGTTGTGAGTTTTTAATTGCTTGTCACTACACATACTTTACGATTGTAGGGTTGCTTGAAAATGCAATGATTACATCCACAACTAAACAATCACAAACACACTGCCCTAGTAACGTTATGCTCTGACTGCAATGGAAAGAACTGAAATGTGTCTGTAATAAATGTCTAAACGTCTTAACATAACGATGTCATTTTAGAATTTCAAAGTTTGCTTTTTTGTATGTTTTAATGTGCGACCAAATTAACTTCGTACTTGCCCTAACTGCATACATATATAACTAACCTCTTGTGTGGAATATATACAATTTCCATAGTAAAGTCATGCCTTGCTTGAGATTAAGATCAGCCTCAATGATTGCTCGACTTTTTCGACCAATCAGCGGGCTTGATTTCGGTCTTCGAATCCCCGAAGAAAGTTCTTCTTTTCACTGCGTTCCTTGCAGTTAAAATCCTTGAAGAAATTGTTTCACAAACTTTTACCTATGCTTACAGGGCTTATAGTACATCTCATACTGTACAAAAATAAACTTAACTTTTGTTCTGTCCATATTTGTTATACTCTCCACTTATGAAAACAAAGGCTGAAATTAAATTTAGACAATGATTGAAGAACAGGTAATGTACGCTAATTAGAAGGTTTCGAGGACCACGTTAATTTGTTTGCACTTTACAAAAGTAAAACTTTTGCACTTTGGATGTGAAAATACACCCATATGTTGCGCTAACATTCCGTTATAGTTTATTGTCATGCATGTTTACAACTTCGTTTACTTTTTGTTTTTATAGCCTCTTATCAAATCTACGTGTTTCTCATATTTGCATGACTGTTTTGTATGCATTGAGAAAGAATAAAAGAAATGTTCTGTTCTGTTATATGACAGATCTTGTGATAAACAATACTTTTGTCATTCTACCACATGAAAGGTATGTTCGGCACTTCAGTTTATGTGGACTGTACTGTTTTCGCAGCATGCCTACCGTATATCATCCTGGTACAATTATATTAACAAGTTCAACCTGTTGAATACACGAGTGAAATACGAGCAAGAACTAACTGTTTTGACACCGTGTCATTTTACCTCAACACTGGTTGTTATTTATAATCTACTGAAGGAAACTATACGTCTTCCTGTCCGCACGGTCTCATTCGTCCAGTTTTGTTCTCATTAATAAACTAAAACAGATTACTTGTAATCATGATGATAATGTGTATTTTGTTGAGGGCATCAAAAATCTTACCCGGCAAACTATTGAATTGTTCTTCTTCAATGTTTGATTTGAAGTTTACTCGATGTTTTAACAATTTATGTTCAGCTCGAACTGATAATTTCAGTCTACCGAAATACGGATAAGACCGACGTTTGAACGATCTTGGACTCGTATAATACATGTAGTTATATTATCTTGTTAGAAATGTGACTTTTGCTAATAAGCTTTTCATGTTTACATGTATCATGTAGAGTCATATATCATAAGGCATATTTTCAGGTTTTCTTTGAATTCACATAGTCACTAGATTCCGTCCAACCAGACAATATTGACTTGCAGTACTCTAGATATATCCGGATACTACACACCCGACGGAAACACGTAAACCCTGCACCACTTGGTCATCCGTAAATGACGATATGACAATAACGACTAAATTGTTTACGAACACAGGCCTGATTTTGGTCAATTTTTCTGTTTTAGATAACTAATTGTCACAATTTTCATTAAAAGGGATCAGTATCAGCATACTAGTAATGTTAAACCTTGACCACGTGACATCCAGAAGTGTATGATGCATGGTAGTAAAAGTATCCGAATTTTGGTAATTAAACCATTAACTACGGAACCCTGAAAGTGACAATCCAGCCTATACCCATTAAGTATGCTATTGTAGCGGAAAGAATATAAAAACTTTATGAGATGCAGCATTAATACTGGTTATTTGTGTCTGAAGTGCAGTTTTCGATATATTAGTGCTAGATTTTATTCATGGGTAAAATTTGCAAATATATATAACGCCTTTAAGTTTTCACACCCTTAGGATTGTATAATCAGCCACTTTCCAGGCATTTTTTTAAATTCGCTTGCCACTCTCAAAGATAAATAAGAAATGAAATTCATCGTCTACACCGTTTGTATTGACATTTTCTATCTTGTAGAGGTATGTTGTGTCGCTTCGCACTACAGGTAGTGAGCTTCTGTCTTATCCTATTCAAATGAAATCAGGAAAGAATGAGGTCGACATGTACTCATTTGGATGATAAATGGTGTGTTTCTTGTTTATGACTGCGTGTACTAATCATCCACGACTATACATGTCCTATAATAATAGGAACGTACATTAATATACGGGTCCGCTTGTTTATGTTGACACTCACGAACAAGGCCAAATGTAGATATGCGTTCGTTGACAAGTCTTGTATAAAATGAAAAAATAAACAAAAAGAAACAACAGGGAAGACCAACACTCGGCTTAAACAGAAAAGCACTAAAAAACCCACTAAAAGCACAATGAACGGTTAGATGAAAAGGAACAGTATAAAAATGTGACTCGAATCTCCGACGGCCTGGCGCACCATTCAGTCAAATCTAACCGGAGTAAAGAACCAATTGCTTTCATGTACTGGCCTTAACGTACATGTCATTATATAAAGTTGATTTTTGCACTGTTGTTAGATGTGGACTGGCGTGATCTCTTGTTGGTTTGACTGTTTTTGTTAGACCGCAACCATGGGATTAAAAATAACAGAATGTGCGATTATTTTATGTTTCTGTGCTCTGGGAATACAGTATTCATCCGCATTTTTAGCCAGCATGAGAGGTAATATACATACTCACTAAAACATATATTTTTACGTTCAAACTTTGACGCTTCGTGTAATATATTGATAAGAACGCTCGACGAAATTAATAGTGATTAGAGGTCCGGCAGAGAACGCTTTGTGTCCGGTAGTGCCATGAACGGTCAACAATTTCTGCTTTGCGTCAGATATTGTGTAGAACGCTCTTGAAACAATTTCCGTTTTGCGCCAAATATTGCAAAGAACAATCTTGAAACAATTTCCACTTTGTTTCCAACGGTGCTAAAATACATGTTGGCTTTTCCGACACTTTTCACGAATGCGACTTTGGGTAAGAACTCATAGCTGTAACCAGCTTTGTGTCTGACATTGCACAGAAAATTCCACAAATGATGCTTTATGTCCGTCATTACGCAGAGTGCTCCGTAATACCACTTCGTGTCAAGTATTGCCTAGTACACTGCACATGTTTAAAATTCGGTCCCAATTGTAGGACATTCGATCCTACGGCAAATATCAGTACAAATACACGTATGAATCGAAAACCTAATTGTTTGGTTAAAGCTATTTTGGTTAGTGTATTCTAATTTAAATAATGCTCGTCGCAATACGGTTAGTGGAAAGCGTGTGTATGATTTGTCTAAGACTATAGTATCTTATCGTCCTTGTTTGTTTTTTTTTGGTTTAGGTCATCATTTAATATGCAAACACCCTGTCACAATATCCTACACTTAGACAACTATAAGTCTTAAACTTTCGTTGTATACTGAGCATAAGCACGCAAAAACTACATAATCGCAATATTTACGATTTTAATTTGTGGCAGCCAGGCTGGGGTCGAACCCACAACCTCTTGTCCTCCAGCTGGATAATGTAACCGCTGGACTACTAGACTAGGATAAATACATACATAATTATATATATATGTAAGTAGGTGTAGATATTGCACCTTATGACAATCCGTATTATTTGACCACCAAGATCTGCAATAAACTCATTTAAGAATCAGTAAATGACGTATAAAAGATAGACAATGACTGTCATTTAGATAAACAGGTGTAGAGTAATAAGAACGTCACTGCTGTCAGTGAACTTATCCTTCCACTGGCAAACAATTCTCTTATAGGACACCGAATAGTTCATTCAGTAAAACCTGTGTTAAAGATTACCCGCAAATAGTGGCCATTTTTATATGACTGTTCTGCGAAGGTCACCAATTTAGTCTCTCACTATACCTATGATGGATGGTTTTTACAGACAGTGTTGCACTATGTAGTTGCTAGGCTTCTTTTGCTACCGTTAAAATAGCCGGAAATAAGTGTCTTAAAATGGTTCCGGTCTGTTTATACATGTATAGTACTGACACGACACACGACACACGACACGACACCGACACCGGCACCGACACCGACACCGACACGACACCGGCACCGGCACCGACACCGACACGACACCGACACCGACACCGACACCGACACCGACACCGACACGACACCGGCACCGACACCGACACGACACCGACACGACACCGACACCGACACCGACACCGACACCGGCACCGGCACCGGCACCGACACCGACACGACACCGGCACCGACACCGACACCGACACCGACACGACACCGACACGACACCGACACCGACACGACACCGGCACCGACACCGACACCGACACCGACACGACACCGACACGACACCGACACGACACGACACCGACACCGACACCGACACCGACACCGACACCGACACCGACACCGACACGACACCGACACCGACACCGACACGACACGACACGACACCGGCACCGACACCGACACCGACACGACACCGGCACCGGCACCGACACCGCACGACACCGGCACCGACACCGACACCGACACCGACACCGACACGACACCGACACCGACACCGACACCGACACCGACACGACACCGACACCGACACGACACCGACACCGACACGACACCGACACCGACACCGACACCGACACCGACACCGACACCGACACGACACGACACGACACCGGCACCGACACCGACACCGACACGACACCGGCACCGGCACCGGCACCGACACCGAAACCGACACGACACCGGCACCGGCACCGGCACCGGCACCGGCACCGGCACCGGCACGACACGACACCGACACCGGCACCGGCACCGGCACCGGCACCGGCACCGGCACCGGCACCGGCACCGGCACCGGCACCGACACGACACCGACACCGACACGACACCGACACGACACCGACACCGGCACCGGCACCGGCACCGGCACCGACACCGACACCGACACGACACCGGCACCGGCACCGACACCGAAACCGACACCGACACGACACCGACACCGACACCGACACCGACACCGACACCGACACCGACTGCCTAAGACAGATGTTTGCTTATTTTTGGCTATCATTAACACATGATCAACTATTAGAATATAATTAATATTATGGTAGTTATGTACAATGTGCATGTATGTTATATCGTTCAAAAGTTCAAACAATTTCTGAAAAAAATTGACACAAAGCTTTGTCATTATTCCACGAGTATTTAAACAATTGCACAGAATGGTTACAGACTTAGTACGTCATATTATATACAAACATTTTAAGTGTGTATTAAGACAAATCCATCCATCACAATAGTCTACGGTGACAGGTATCTTATTTGCATGTCATACAAAGTCAACGGTAAGCTTGACTTTCTGGTAAACGCTTGTTAATTTCTCATTGTGCGCCTAGCCGATCTTAGGACGACAACGATATTTCGGAGTGGGCAAAAATGGACCTTAAACTTTCAGAATGGGCGGTGCTTCTTTGTTTCTGTGCGTTTGGGATACAAAGCTCTCTTTCCTTTATTCAAAACATGAGAGGTACTAGTTAGATTGATATTATTTTCAATCCTGGCTAATATTTTTATTATTTGTACAAAGTATTATAACGTATCGATCGATGTGACATTTTCTTTAACAGATCGAATGTTTTCGACGGTACTGTATCTTTGTAGATTCGGTCTGTTTTTTTTTGTGTGTGTGTTTAATTCAAATACAATTTTTGTTTGAAAGTATTATTATTTTCGCGCATAAGCTGCATATTACCGAGTCTTTAATAAAATACGAGTCATTGGGGTATCGATGTAAAACGGACATGGTTTATTTCACGCCGGTCTAATGATCGCTATTTTCGTGGATAGATAATTTTCGCGTTACGTAACATAACACAAATTTAAACCTCGATCACATTGGTAACGTATATCATCATAAAGAATCCGCGAAAACATAGATTCGCGAAAATTAAGGCACCAGTCAATCCGCGAAAACATATATTCGCGAAAATTAAGGCACCAGTCAATCCGCGAAAACATAGATCCGCGAAAATTAAGGCACCAGTCAATCCGCGAAAACATAGATCCGTGAAAATTAAGGCACCAGTCAATCCGCGAAAACATAGATCCGCGAAAATTAAGGCACCAGTTAATCCGCGAAAATGTCACTGCATGAAAAATATCTAATATAGTACAAAGAGCCAATAAATGTATCGTAGGCATAAATAGGTATTTATCGAATTCGAGACCTCTGACACTCCAAGATCCAAGGCTGAGACATACTACAGTCGTTAATGGTGCTACTCTTGGGTTCTCCCTCACTTGACCCTCAGCATTAAGCCAGTTCCCGCTTACTGCTGGTTCACCCGATGTCAGAATAATGCCATTGATTAGTCTCCATATAACTGAAGTACTATTGGCGAGTTGGACTTAACGGTGCTGCCTACATATTGCCTGATATGTGTTTGCATTTTTTAAAGGAAAACTACTGAGTGTAGGGTATCAAGAGCGGTTTAAATTGCTTATTTGCAATAATCTTTCATAAAGCAACACTCAGTGGCTTTCTATTACATAACTTCTTGGTTAGGTATGAAAATTACGTAATACAAAATTTTAGCCAGATCTGTGAGGCAGCTACTTTAATTCAATATTTTTATTACATAATTAGGTGTATCATATATGTAAGGTTTGTTTCTATTTCAGAGATGGAACAGAATTGTGCCATGGATGGTGGTTTTTGTATAAATACGAACGTTCCTCAGCCAAGACGACGTGCTAACGCTCAGCGACGTCAACCTGGTGTAGGTGGTGCAGGAGGTATGACTGGTGCAGGAAGAGCTGGTCCTAGAAGGGGAACTAGAACCCGAAAGGGATCTAGACCAGACCCTAGAGCATTAGGTCAACAACACACACGTTTACCAGGCGCCGCAGCACCGGCTGCAGGAGCAGCACCAGCCGCTGGAGGAGCCGCAGCTCTACCATACGCCCCCGCCGCACCTGCCGCATCCGCCCCTGCCGCACCTCAAAATAACGGCTGGTTCTTCGGTGGTGCTTCTCCTAACGATCCATTCGGAGGTTTGATGGGCATGATGATGTTTTCCCGCAAGAAGAGACAAGCACCCGCAATATTAGATCCTGCAGAAATTGCTGAAATTCCACGAAGACGTAACAATCAAAGCATGTACCAATATCTGAATGTCCATTGTAGAAAATCTGAATTCGATTTTGGTTGTAGAAAAACAGGAGGATTTTGCTGTATCCCATTTCCGAGATAAAAGGGGCGTAACATAGGTATGTCATTATTTCTTAACATCATTTTCTTAAGTTTGTAGATAAAACTCTGAAGCTAGCGAGATGAATTGTTGAAATCTTTTTTTTTTCGGGCCCCGTAAGGGTAACCCCGTTTATTTCATATATATATATACATTCATAATTCATGATTTACAGAATATTAATGTTTAGACAAGGCATAAAGGTGAACATTAAGGAGAGAGTTTGCAGTGTTGAGTAAACTGGGTATTATTTGTCACATAAATAAGATTTAATTTGTGATCAAAATTGTTGAAATCTAATACACCAACAAATGTATTAAATCACATGGATTGACGTTGCGGTATTTTTACAAACATAGGTGTCGTGTAGCGGCTGTAAGAATTTCCATGTGTTCACTTCAGTGCAGTTATCATTCATAATTACCTCCCTTAATGGTTAATTATGCCAGACATTCAAAGTCCATAGTACTAGTATGTCCTTCTTTAGGCTTGCTAGAAATGTTCCTTTTTGTGAGAATATGGATGGTTGGTGGATGGCTATGTGCTGTCACCGTTTCTGTGTGGCTATGCCGCTATGGGTCGTCTATGTGCTTCAGTATTAAATTGTTTTACATGGAACACATGCTTGTTCGTCGTCCGATCATTATGTTTTGTTTTAACCTGCACCTGGTCAAATTTTATCTGCTTATGTATCATGGTTCAGCTGATCGAGTTTGTGTGTTGTGGGTGTACTGACACATCAATTGCAGTATTACTGTTATGCCACTCTATTCCTGTACAGTATTGTAGTTACTGCACTTTATGTGGTACTGACTGTGTTACAAAAATGTACAAGAATGCAGTCTTACATATGATCATAGTTTGTTTTGGCTTTCGTACGACTCACGATTGTGATTTAATAAGAACCCGAATAGCGTATACTATGTAAGTATGTGAAGTGTATGAAGCACATTCATTTTGTTTGTTATTTTAGAGTTTAGTAAATAATGATCGCATTGTTCGCATATTTTACTTGCAAACACTGAGCAAGTTGACAGCAATAAAATCTGACGGGCCTCTTCCGCACCGAGGCTAGATTTGTCACTGTTAGTATATTGCTATATACGTGAATTATAAATAAGTCAAAAACAGACATTTTCCCCAAAAGTGGTTAAATCGTGACAATGGAGACATTTGATGGACGGTATTGTGACAGATTAATATAATATAAAACATTAAGCATCTACTTTAAGTCATAAATCCAGCCACGGTAACTGACTCTGTATAGCTGGGCGCTTGTATTGTCAACACGCACACAAAACAAAGCTTGTTTTAATTAAGTTTTTCCTTAACAAATCTTGGACGCCGTTGTACTAATATGACGCCTCTCTACCGGTGTGTTTTGCTAGTCACCTCTTTACGTGTTCTTCTACATGCAAACGTCCATCCGTCCGACTGTCCGGGCAAACGGGTATAGTGTAATTTGAGTTGGGATCTGTCTGTTTAACGAAATTCCACTTAATTGGCTACTGGCTAACTTTGTGTGTGTTTGTGTGTGCAACATGTAATTTTGGGCTAATTTTCATTCAAATATTCAAATCAAATGTCCGATTGCTGTATGTTTGTTGGCTAGTAGGTCACTCTTTGAAAGTAGACTTGTTAATCACCTACATCTATGGTCTATGATCCTATATCACTAAATGTTCCACACGGATGCTTACATCTAATATGACCTCTACAAAGGTCACAATATTATAGAACAACAACCGTCATAACGTAACAAAGACTCAGTCAAACCACCAATAAATTCAGCGGTTAAGTTCTCTGTTTCAGTATTGTTGTCAGAAAAACCAACGACCGTAACCATTCTGACACTGATTTAGGAAAACACTCAGATGTGTGCTCTCCTTTCCTGAATATGATTAAATCTCCTAAATGGGGAGGTTGTAAATTTATACGTATTATTAAATATTCTGTCAGCCCTTCCTGACATTTGTGTTAAGCAAACAGTCTCTAAATTTGAAAGACACACACCTGTCAGAATTAGTTTGTTAACTTGCGAATAAGAAAGTCAGTAAGTAAGCCTGTAAATTAATGAAACGCCAAGTTCACTTGATGTAACGAGGACATGTTTACAAAGCGTACCATGTACAATAGTACCTTCCTTCACGAACCTTCTCAATAACGGTTTCTAAAAAGAAGATAATAAAACATCGGTCAGGGAAGGAAGCACTCAGCTTAAAACAGCCGAGCACAGACAACATAAAACAGCACAAACCACAACTACACGGCATAATTAATGCCCAACACACAACTGAACGAGTAATGGAACTTAACCGCTGAAAGTCCAAGTTTCAGCCGTTAAAAAGTCGAAAGTCCAAGTCCCAGCTGCTCGAAACTTGAAAACCCAAGTTTCAGCTATAAAAAGCTAAATGTCCCTGAGTACATACTGGGTTTCAGGTCAATGCACTGTTTTGCTATTTTTCAGCCTCACTGTTAAAGTTAATTCATTATAGCAACCATGTATCGATGTGTGGTCCTATTGTTAGGTTGTACTTTGTACTGGGTGTTGCCGTCCGATAATTAATCGCTTACAAATGCTCTCGTATTTGATAAGTTGTTGTACAGGGTGTTAAAAAAGTTCGTTCTCAATGTTCAAGTCTCAATTGTTTATTTTCCTGATTGTCAGAAGAAAGTACACTTTTCAGGTTAAATTTCAAAGGGTTCTACTATTGATCTAATCTGTCGAGCATTAAATGAAGCTATTTGTGTAAGAAATTGAAATTGTACATTGCGTACATTGCTCAGATAGAATTTAGGAAGGATTTAAATTTGAGTACAAACTTTTTAAACACCCTGTATATGGTCCTTGTTAGATATCCCTGTTTCGCTTTAAAAATAAGAACATGGAATCGACTGGTTGGAAATGTCGGCTACAGTTATTAGCTTCGAATGATCTTTCTAAGATCAACTAGGATAAGAAAAAGCCTCGGGCTTATAAATAACTATCAGAAATGAATAAAGTCTTACCTGAACAATGAAAGTGTCAACAATAAGGCGGGAAATGCAGTTATTTACGTACATAGTGGGTGCACATGTTGTATACATTATGGTAATTAGTCTTATATTAACTAAAACAACGATTAATGTACAGTTTTAAGTATAACTGTTGTTCGGATTGTCAGTGCAATACATGTACAAATGACCGATATAGCCCGAGGGTGAATTAATGACAGTGCGCATGCGTAGTTTTATTGTACACATGCGTGGTTAATAAATTGTGATTGTAACTGTCTCGTTTCCTAATGAATATGTCCAGTGTACATTCTGAAATAAGAAACAAACGTCTATTTACAGTATTATCTTACATAAGAAAGCAATGTTTCTGGTATTTTATGGCCAAGTGCTTGTTCGTGATATCAGGTTGAATACTTAACCGCTTAAGTAGGCGCATTAATTACAACAAAAACAAACAAAAAATTATTGCATATTGGTAAACATATTAAGTTATTAACCTTCAACAAAGATAACCGCGAATGAATAGTTATACACATGACATATATTTTATCAGACTGCAATACAATACAGTGTAGCAATACCATGTATGCGGCCGGACTACAGTTTCAAGCATATTCTTTTCCACGGTTTCACTGGATGCTGGACAAATGGCCCAGCTGTTGAAAAAGATCTTATATCTCGTGGAAAGCAAATAATTTTACCCTTAGCGTGGCTTATATAATCATAGATATAATAAATAGAAATACATAACTTACATGGCTATTTTTGTTTTCGAAGTGAAGCCAATTTCGTCTTGGACCTGTAGCCCAAAGTCAAGTGGCATTGATATAATGACAATAGTGAGATTGACACTATATATTAATTTTAATATAATAATTATGCAGAATGAATACAATAATGTGTTAAAGAAACTAACCTCCAACAAATGACTAAAGCGTAAAGGAGCGGGCGCACCCATATTCCTGAGGAGTTTTTCTCAAATTGTTTTTTTTCTTTAAAATAAGTAATTCAGTAAAATACGGACAAAAACCACTAAATTTAACCAAATTAATGTTTAAAAAATACCCAGTTTCAGTTTTGCATTCAAACGTGTCTCCATCGTTAATTTCATTTTTTGTGATAGTGAATGAAGTCACAATTTTATTTATACATACTGAACTGAAAGTTTCAAATTTCATGACGTTACTGTGACCTCTACAAGGATGACGGACTTTAAATATTCCGATTTCAAGAAAACACATACTTGATTGATTTCGAACCCATTTTGAAACCCATTTGATAGCCTCCTCGATAGCCTAGTGGTTGAGCGTTCGCTTCGAGTGCGGGAGGTCCCTGGCCGCGTCATACCAAAGACGAAATAGAAATGATACCAGTAATTCTCTTGCTAGACACTCAGCATACACGGGAAACTTGCTTCCTTTCTCTCATACCCTCATGGCGATGAATAACATCAGGAATGAGGTGTCGAGAGTGATTAATATAAGTTGGACAACTTGTTTCACAATCGACCTTTAAAAAATAGTATAAACTAAAATAAACCCATTTGGGGACTTGGGAATCTATTGGGATAAGGAGTTAAACGTTTATTTTATGCCTTTTTTCCTCTACTTTCAGATCTTTGTAGTTTAATGTGACGACCAGATCTACAAATACTTATTTAGTATTGTGAGGACGTATTAGATACGTTTATCCAGTACAAGAGACATGGGAATGAGGAACCATATAGTCCAAAAGAAGATTAAAATACAATTGAAATTTCATTTACACTATAATTCTTATCCAGCTTGTTCAATCTATATTTAAAAAATGTGTGAAACATACTTTGTAACTACATATGAGTGCTGAGACAACAGAGATGACAACGATGTTTGTATTGTGTTATTCGGAAATATATACGTTTTTTGAACACTGAAGGACAATGATTGGCTAAAATACCGGAAGATGATGCAATGCATTATAGGTATTATTACGTCAGTACATAAAACACGTCATGATTTCTTCTCTATGAGTATTCTCGATATCGACATTACCCAATAAAACCCGTTTTTCCGGACCCGAAATTTCACGGTCAGGGGGTTAGCGAGCAATAAGCAGTATAGCGGGAGTGTATATAATTATTCTTTTTTGAACGTTTAAACATTAAAAACATTTAAAACAATTATTACACATTATCATTAAACATCTTTGTTTTTAAACTTTAGCAAGAATAATCCTAAAAAATGCTTTATATTTGAAATATTGCATTTTATTCTACACTGCCGCTTCCGTAGCTCGATACCGATGGCGAGAAAATATACGCATTTTTCAAGTTAAACATATTATTTTGGCAAAAATATTGTCAGCGAGGTCGTAAAATGGTGTTGTCATTGTTTAATAGTAAGACTTTTTACAAATTCCTATCATTTGGCTTAAATAATCGCGATTATTGTACCTGGTTGCTCTATACGCTATAGGTATTTCCCCCCCTGACGTACATTCGGGATATCTCGCACATTGTCGCTCAATAAATTCCGTTATCCCGGAAAACGGATTTTAACCTGGAATGTCGATATGGTGAATATTCTATCTTGTTGCCATTCTACAACAAAATAATTCAGTTCTGTTTAATATATCGAAATAATAAAAATAAAATATTGCTTATTTTTGTTTTCTTTATTAATGTTTATTATGGATAAGCGTTCAATATAACAACCGACGATGGATGGTTACCTACCAAGGGCGTAGCCGGACTTGAATTGGTGTTACGCTAACAAGCTTTGGAATTTGGGACTTTAATGCCATTTTGACCATATTTTTATTTTTACTTTAAGCATAGGCAGACGTCCGTATACGGCTGGCTACGCCCTTGCCTTCGAAGAATTAGTACTTGCTTATGTAATGTTTACAGACCAAAATTTGTCCTTTTTTATTTCTCGACCAGAAGGAACCGCATGATGTCAACAGAAGATCACTATCAGTGTTTGTCTAGGGTCATAAAACACCAAAACTGGTCAATGCAATTAACTTGAGGCCCTTATCTACTGAATAGCCATAGTACTGTGCTACTGTATGTACACTAGAAAGTATGTGTCATATTATGTGCTTGTTTTAAATTTGTATATTTAGATATATTCATTTATTTTTTTTTCCATCTAGTTTGAGTGTATTATAACAGCTATTTTGCCAAAAGTTTATAAATTTGGCAATTTTATTCTCAGTTATCTCTAGATAAAATTATTTTAAATAAATTTGTTAAATAAATTACATACAAAATTCAATACAAGTAAATATTCGTATCTAACAGTTTTTAGATATATATGAAATGAAATACTACACATAGTTTATAAATTAATTTTTTGTTTTTAAAGTCCTCAAAAGTAACATTTTTTTCATATTGTCTTATACGTATAAATGTATATTCAGACAAGTGCAGTGGTAACACTAGGCAAGCTATATATATATGTAAATAATGTATTATTTGAAATATTAGTGCCTCCCCTGTGGTACATCAATTAAAACACGTGTGGTAGAATACTATCTATTACTTCAATTAAAATTAGAGTCCAATAATTGCCTTCTTACTTTTTGCACTATTGTTTTCTCTATACATCCTAGTATTTTTATTGATTAGTTTCCTATAAAATTTACATTAAATCTGCTCTATATATGTTTGATCATCAAGTTGTTTGAAATAACTTATATATAGGACTTTATTTTATTATACAGATACTTTATAACTTCCTGTCATAAAGGGAACTTGAATTGTTTTATTATCTACTACTAGGGCCTCTAGTCAACTAATTAACAGAGTATGTAATATTATGTAATAAAACATAATAGGGTGCAATACTGGTATATATCTTATAAATCAGAGACCACATGCTGAGAAAATTAAGATCAAATTTTGCTGGCCCAGTGCCATAATATACGCCTTTAATCATTCTCAGAGCTATGTTGTCGAATTAACGATTCATATACATCGAAACCGTAAGTGTATACTGGATATACACAACCAGGTTTTCCAAGGTCAGGGAAAAGTCAGCGATACATATTTTTATCAAGGTCAGGGAAAAGTCAGGTCAATCTTTAACTAGTCAGGGAACTCTGAAAGTTGACAAAAACGAATGATTTTAATTTTTTATATTAGCTATCAATAATTACCAATTCCTTTGAAGAAAACAATATTTGGTCGCTACGCTCGCTCAGGACAATATGTATCAAATATCTTTATTTTAACCTTATTTGAAACATCAGCCCTTTTCGTTCATATAAAGCTAGTATAGCTTCCTTTTCTCCATCATTATATTCATATTTTACCCAAACAAAAAGATACTTTGGTGTCCGATTGCTTACAAAAATCAGGGAAAACTGCTATTTGGTCAGGGAAAATTCAGGGAATTGTGCGTCCGAGTATTTGTGGTAACGTGAGTCAACCTTGTTATGTAAAATTCAAAACGTTTTACTGGACGTCTTCGTAAAAATGTAACAGTAAAACTGTTTATCTTAATCACAATTGTGTATCCTCTTGAGCTCCGTTAGTATAACATTAATCACACAGTTGACTACTAGTACTGTCTATACGCGTTTTATTATATGCGCAGGCATACGTACGAACGACGTATGCTAAAAACCTCCAGGACCAAAAGTGCACAATTTGCTCGCGGAAATTGATGCATGTAGTCTACGTATTTTCGGATGATTAAACATAACAAAAAACTGGTCTTGAAAATTCTTAAGGAATTTAACTACGGTGGCGTCTCGTGGTACTGTTTTATCAAAGCACTTACAACAAAGTTACGCTCAAATTTAATTTCTTTATAATTCATTTACCACTGCAAATTGGTGACGGGTATGGTTTGTAGGAGTTCATTAACTGATTCATTATTAGTATTGGAGCTCCATTTACCACACTTTGTAATTGTACACAAATGATAAAGACTTTAATTTTGATCGTAAGTTTACGATTTCCGTAAATGATTTGATAAAATACGCATGGTCTTGCTATTACATCGAACGAGTTTCTAATGTTTGACCTCGTCAACAGCTATGTCATTCAGCATCTTATTACAATAAGATGATGCTAATAATCTCAGTATTAAACCTTCTGAACCGACACATTGCTCACATTCTTCACATTCTTATGATAGATTGTCCACATCGTAATGTGACGTTAATAATGTTAATTAATGATGTCACAACGTGTGACGAATTGAATCGTAAACTATGTCTTTGTGGTTGATGACGATTGGACAATGTGTTCACTATGGGACTGTACGAAGGCACTATGGGACGGTGCGATGACACTATGCGAGGGTACGAAAGCACCATGGGACGGCGTGAAGGAACTATTGGACGGTGCGGAGGCACTTTGAGATGGTGCGGAGGCACTATTGGACGGTGCAGAGGCACTTTGAGATGGTGCGGAGGCACTATGGGACGGTGCGAAGGTGCTATTGGACGATGCGGAGGCACTTTGAGATGGTGCGGAGGCGCTATGGGACGGTGCGGAGGCACTTTGAGATGGTGCGGAGGCGCTATGGGACGGTGCGGAGGCACTTTGAGATGGTGCGGAGGCACTATTGGATGGTGCGGAGGCACTTTGAGATGGTGCGATGACACTATTGGACGGTGAGATGACACTATTGGACGGTGCGATGACACTATGCGAGGTTACTAAATCTATGGGACATCGTGTAGGTACTACTGGATGATTCGAAGACACTATGCGAGGGTACGAAAGCACTATTGGACGACGCGAAGGTACTATGGAACTCAAGTTACGAAAGTACTATGGGACGACGTGTACGTAGGTACTATTGGACAGTACGATGACACTGTCGGTCTGTGCGATGACACTATGCGAGGGTACGAAGGCACTATGGGACGGTGCGGTAGCACTATTGGACGGTGGAGGCACTATGGGGGGTGTGAAGGCACTATTGGACGGTGCGGAGGCACTTTGAGATGGTGCGGAGGCACTATGAGACGGTGCGGAGGCACTTTGAGATGGTGCGGCGGCACTATTGGACGGTGCAGAGGCACTTTGAGATGGTGCGTAGGCACTATGGGACGGTGCGAAGGTGCTATTGGACGGTGCGGAGGCACTTTGAGATGGTGCGGAGGCACTATTGGACGGTGCAGAGGCACTTTGAGATGGTGCGGAGGCACTATGGGACGGTGCGAAGGTGCTATTGGACGGTGCGGAGGCACTTTGAGATGGTGCGGAGGCGCTATGGGACGGTGCGGAGGCACTTTGAGATGGTGCGGAGGCGCTATGGGACGGTGCGGAGGCACTTTGAGATGGTGCGGAGGCGCTATGGGACGGTGCGGAGGCACTTTGAGATGGTGCGGAGGCACTATTGGATGGTGCGGAGGCACTTTGAGATGGTGCGGAGGTACTATGGTACGGTGCGAAGGTGCTATTGGACGATACGATATGAGTATTGCTGACATACGTAATGTGCAAATAATTATCAAATGTTTATCTGTACACAGTGCCATACAGATCACGACGATTTTATTCTGGTTTTACGTAGTTTATCAACAATTTTCAGTCGTTTACGGCGGTCGATTCAAGTAGGCCTACCTACTAACCCTTCCCAAGGATCCAGTCAATATGGAGGAAAATCTGCACGATTAACCTTATATAATTTGAGTATACAATAATATCTTTCATGCACAATTAGAACGGGCGGATAGGAGAAAGGCGTTTGACAGTTTACATGACGGATCCTTATATGTCGGCCTTCTATAAGGTCTGAATCACATAGGTAAGTTGTCAGTGACTGAAGGAGGCCAGGCTGTTACTGGTAAGTGACACATTCATACGTCAGCAGACTGCCCAACATGAAATAAATATTGTCAACAGTCAATAAATAGTGTCTAGTAAATAGTGTCAAACTATTTATCTACATAAACCATAACATGGAGGAGAATTAGTTATAGTTTAACAATCTACAAGTTGTAAGTTATAACCTAAATGTCATTGAGCTCTGATTCGCCCACATCAGAAAATGTTCCTATCTGCCTTTTGTCAATAGTATATATACCGATTTCCCTAGTTCTAGTATTTGAGGGCGGTTATATAAAATCATTAATGTAGTTTTTGACAAAACATCAGACCAGCACAGACTAGCAGTGTCGTCATATGCAGAATATGCATGTATGATGTAAATACTCATTGTATAAAGACCAAGAGCCAGGCTCGAAAGGTTAGAGAAATGTTGTGCATTCGATTGCTATTCTTACGTTTCTTAGTACATTTTTTGTACTTGTATAGCTCACAAAACATTACTCTTATTGAATATTCTTATTTTAATTCATCAGATTTATTATACTTAAACATATTTTTACGCATAAAATACTACAGTTAATGATTTATTGTTCGTATGTGCTAAATATTAGAGCATTCTCCATTTCACGGAAACTGTATTTCACAGGTACCTTACTCCAAACTTGCCACTCCAAACACACCCACATTAAACCAAACCATCATAAAATGTATAACATTTATAAAAATATGTACATGTATTTGTGATTAACATTAATGCGACCGTTCACGTGTCAAATAAACCCATCATACCGAATAGTGTATGAATACTATATACTCATCTGCGATCTGTTATGTATAATAAAATGTCACGTATAGAAGTAGTAACACCAAAACAATAACATCTTTCACACACACCAACGAATGCTCCTATCTTCCTTGTTGTCCGTCATAATGATGACGTCATCATTGCCAATTCATGTAGTATATACTGGTATGCACTTACACATTAGTGTTGTAGCTTTTGACAAAACAAAACTGTCTGGTGTCTCGTTTCCATGTGAGGAATACTTCTCTCCATATTAGGCTTCCCGGTGTTAAGGAACAATGTATTCCGTTCCCTCCGTATAAGAACAAGGAAAGAGTGTAAAACTGTGTATGATACATAGCATTGAGCTCCAATAATCGCGTGCTTGGTTGTTTTATACACACGTACATAATTATGATATGCCACTCCCTAAACATTAGATAAAACCAATTTCACGGCCATACAAAAGCGAGAGGAGCTATTAACATAACGAGTAAATAACAATTCATAATAATTAATAATATTTTTATTTTCAGAAATTTAAGCCTCCGGTCCATAATACATTACAAACAATGACACACAGTTGGCAACAAACCCAAATTATATACACATTTTCATTATTAATTACAATTAATTTCGCATGGAGGGGAGACAATCCAATTACGGAACATGGATTTAATCGCACACTTTATCAAGGGTTAGCGTTCCTGAATCAGCAAATCTTGATAAGAATATGCACAAGAATGTGAAACTCTATCAATACAGTGGCGTAGCCTGATGAAGGTTTAAGCCGAGGCAGTCCGAGGAAATGCTCCCATCTGACGTTCTACGTAAAGCGTCTGTGGTGCCACTTGTTTTGGTTGTTAGCAACAGGTCCAAAACAGACTCAGACCCCGTGGCAAACACTGGATTTGGTTTTGGGGCCTGAAATGCATTGGTATTAAATTAAATGCAACAGTATTTCTTTTTATAACTCTTCATCCTTTTGTTGATAAACACTGTGTGTCTTGACATATATAGAGTTTTTGGCATTTTAACGTACCTAGTGTGCAGTACCAATACTAGGGTACTAACTAAGGTCATCTCTAGTTGGGTGGGAAACACTAAAATGTCCAGTGATCCAGTCGGGACATCGGGAACTCGAGATCATTGTCACCTATGCCAAAATCAGGGAACAGAACTTGATATCAGAGAGGTAACTCTGTTTCACTAGTTTTTGATCGGTAAGAATGACTTCCCTTTAAAAATAGTAAAAGTGCAAGAGTATTGTCCCTTGGTATAATTAGAGTGAACTCTGTTTGAGTAATTTTAAGTCGGTAAGAAAATCAGGAGAGGGAACTATTTAGTGCAAGAATCACTACTCTTGATACCAGGGAGGAAACTATGTAGCTCAAGAGTTACTTCCCTGGATGAAAGTAGTACAAAAGTTACTGGATATCACGATAGGAAACTCTATTCGATTAATTCAGATAGAGTATCTTCTGATAAACAGGGGAGCGAAAAATTAGGGTAAGTTAGGGACACTCTAAAAAAACATAATGTACACAATATCTTATATGCCACTGCTGCATTACTAGAAAACGACTAGAAAACGACTGTCCAGACTTTCCTAGATGCATATATATGCACGTGTTAGCTTGTTCAATAAATCTTACAAAGCATTTAATGTGATGATATTTCATAGAAAGACAGACAGGGTGTTAACTATAGGGCACCGCAAACACAAGCACTTTGCGATGCGCTAATAAACATTAGATACCGGTGTATTATAAAAATCGTCAGATCTATGAAAACAGTCAACGCGCATGCGTGGGAAAGGTGTCGGTTCCGGTGTGATTGTAGTCGGGACCGGATGATAAACATGATCCTTGACGGTAAGTATTTTTACTTTAACACGATAAACTATGTTAATTATGCCTAATTATGCGGTATAATACTTTCTATGCAATATCATTGCATTTCATTATTTGTCAGATTTATTGAACTAGAAAATGAATTCATATGTTGTGAGATTTGGTTGTAGAAAGTGGTCTTATTCAGTAGTATTACTGTTTACATAGAAAAGCCACTCTTTCATTAATTGGGTGATCGGTCCCAGTTTTGCACCCGGGAAGAAACTCTAAAACTTAAAGTCATCAATCCTGACTTGCAGGACAGAGGCATTTCCAATTTGAATTACCAGGGAATTCACTCTTACTGACGAAGAATTGGTCAACACAGTTCCTCTCTTATTTTCAAGTGAGTAACTTCAGAGTTCCATCCCCTGGTTTTCAGAGGATAATATTCTTATTGACTTAAAATTAGCCGAACACAGTACCTTCCCGTTATTTCAAGTGAAGTTAACTCTTCTATTACTAAGTGTTTTTTCGACTTTTTCGACCAATCAGCGGGCTTGATTTCCGTCTTCTAATCAATGAAGAGCGTTCTGCTGTTTTTCCTAAAAAATGCGTTTTTACCATGAAGTAATGCGAATCTATTGTGCAGGCACAAGTGACAGCGTGTGGTTTAAGTGTGGACATTCCATGTGGTGTACAACGTAATTTTGGTTTACGCTGCAAGTCGAAATAGTTGAAAGAATTTTATCCTTTGACATATTTTAACTAGAAATCCTCTTTCTTGAAGCCAAGAATGAATACTAGCCACGCGACTTAATATGTATTTCTAGAATAGGTCCCAGATTTTGCCCGAATTTGATTCAAATGACTGTATAGCAGTTGAGTTAGTTTCGGGCAAAAACTGTAAACTTTTGCACCAAAATATTATGTGACATGGATAATACTCTTACAAACTTAAAGTTAGTCAAACACAGTTCTTTCCCCTGATTTCATTGCAACTAACTCGTGCACCACACTGGTTTTTCAGGGGAAGGAACTCTTATCAACATAGAATTAGTCAAACATAGTTCCCTCCCCTGATTGCCAGGGGAATGTTTTGGAAGGTGTAGTGCCAGATTATACATTGTGATCAGACATTCTATTCACTGAACCTATTGTACAATATTTCCTGCGATGTATCTTTATATATTTATACTCACGGGTACTGTTTTATCAAAGCACTTACGGAAAAACTATGCACACATTTAACTTATTTATATTTTTTTAACCATTTTAAAATGTGGTCATGATATGTTCAATATTAATACTGTTTCGATTAGTGAACTCCTGCACACCATAGTTGTTCCCCCTTTTTGTACACGTAAAAGGAAAATGAGGAATTTAAATTTCAGCGTAAGTTTAAGGCTTCCATAGGCGCTTTGATAAAACAGCTTCATTTAGTATCAATCTACATCAGACTCGTATCTATACTAGTGATGTTCTTATATTTCTCATACTGGACACATCATTTCTGAGGGACACAAACTTAGTTTTTCCATTTAATGTGGAGCATCAAGGTCCATATATACCCTTTATATTTCGTCTATGTTATGACGGTAGCATGGTGAAGCCTGAATGCTCCAGTCTCATCGGAACAATACCAAAAGAACACATGTTTTATGGAGATTATTTAAAATTGTCTACATGGATGAACATACATTCGCCATCTTGATTGACAAGAAGTGTCATCCATTTTAACCCGCTGAAGCCAGAACCAAACTACAGTAAGATTCGGGGCGGGAACCAGAATTTGATGCCCTATTCTCTATTAGACAATCAAGGCGGATATAAACTAGTTTATGTTTCCACTGGGTGGGCTTTTCAACCATAAAGCAACACATTACATGTAATTTATTAAATAATTTATGGTACAGACCACCTTATACGGCATTTTAAGATATAATGCTTTTAGTATATAGATGATGACTTATTAGCACTAACTAGACCGACTAATTTAATTGTAACACTTAACACGTTAGGTCGTCTGTCTACGCACAATAATTACAAATTCCTACTTCGTGGTCTGTCGTATAAATTTAATAAACAAATTCAATATGGACGTCATTTTGACATTTTACGAACAGAATGACTTTGTGCAAGAATAATTATTATACAGTATATAATATCTATAAAACACTTGTATTATGTAATTACCCGTTAAAAAGTGTTGTACATTGACATTCAGGACATGGATAAAGCAATTTAAGTTATAGTTAGAACATATTAAGTAAATTTTAATGATTAAAAAGGCCAGAGCGAGCGAAGCGAAGCGAGGCCTTTTTAGTCATTAAAATTTACTTAATATGTTCTAACTAACTTAGAATATAACATTCTGCATTCTGATTGGCCGATAGAAATTAGCGCCAACGCATGACGTCAAGTCTGTTAAGAGAAAATTTTAATGATTAAATTTTCATTTAACCGCGAAAATGCGGCGTTTTCATTGGCTCATAATGTAGGTTATATTCTAAAATAGTGTCGTACATCTAATCACCACAAACACATTGTGATAAATGACAATACCAATTCAGTCTGATTGGATTTGTAATTTCCATCAGGCACTTAGATCGAACATTACACACAGTGACATAGACTGAACGCCCCCTTATGTGCACACCGCCTTTACTCCAGCTATGTCTTATTATTGAATGTAGCGATCACTGAGTATTATACCACATCAAGTGTATTTGTGCCTGTATTCCCAGTCTGATATACTATTTATTAATAAGAAATAAAGGTTATTGACCAAAACATCGACCTCAAAAAGGATGCTTCTGTATAAAGCTATTTTAACAGTTTATTTCTCCACATTCGCACTTTTTAGTCATTTATTGCCATGAGATGATGTATACGACTATGTGGACAAAGTCCGGTCAACGTTACAACTCAGTTCATATCCTTATTGCTGTATTAAACCTCGGTGCTTGCAATAACGGACCCCACTTTAGGTGCAAACTATTGGAGTCCAGTGCCTCATGGAAATAATCGCATCAACATGTGGAAATACATTGTCTATTTTTGCTTAGATTAAATTAACCTCATGTTGAGATTTGTAAAGAGGAGTGAACTTTATGGCTTAGAATGTTACAATAACTTTCAGTCGTGAAGGGGAAGGTCGCGCAGTACTGGATACATTATATAGCAATCATTTGTCGTCAAGGTGAAGTGGGTGAATGTATTCTGTAAGTTTACTACGAGAAGCTGTCTTTATTGCATATTGTTGTCATAATATACATAAATATATGGATATAATAGTGTTGTTTATATCACAACACCGGTAATAAATCAATCATACATATCACAAGGGAGCCTACTGTTTGTTATGATGGTGATATCCGTAGGTCTGCTTGTGACTAAACATATCTATGACGGTGTGAGAAGCTGTGTGTGAATGTCTATCAACAAGTCAAATAGCGGTTCGATGAAGTACTAGTATAATCAGAGCACTGAGAGTACCATTGGGAGGCGATCTGGTTGCTGCTACTAAAGCTTAAACCGACTTTACACGTTTAATGTTCGTTTTCTTACTGCCGATCTTGTCTTGAATGTCAAAATAGGCATATGTGACTATATAGGCATGTTGGGTATCTAAATAATTGTTAAAAGGTGCATATTAATTTATATGTAATACGTGTATTGAATGCGTATATCAAAAGTGGCTTTAAAATAATACTACGCGCCTATTTATCAGATTCTACAGTACCGTCTTGTAATCACTTCCCTCACAGTGTGAGACAGTCTATAGAAAGCGGCTAGCTAGTACAGCGACACCACATGATTGCATAACAGTACTTTGCAGACCGTATACGATTCATTGATAAAACCATCACTTGACCGTAGTCTGAAGTTTCTAAAAATAGCTTTACAGCCGGGACATTTGATGAACACGTCATTTTCGTATTATGAAACAAGTTCGGTATCGGCCGGTGTAGCATACTGAAGAATTCTCCTCAAGCGGGTATCGAATGAAAAATCAATAATCAAGGGACGCTAATGCTACAGTGTGTGTTTTGTCACGCTTTACTTCCCTTGTCGGTTATCGATTACGTATATTGGTGTTTGATGTTGACAGGTTTAAGTGCAGACAGGCGTTATAAAAACGAACACGAATACGAAAGTTAATTTTGCATAACGCATAATACAATGCTTATAACAAATAACAGAGATGAATAACGGTGTTTATAGTGTAGTGTAAAAGTATTCTGTCGATATTAATTATTTCTCTATTAATTTATTTCCATTTCTCTCTTGTTATGTTTATATGCATGTTCATAATTTGTGTTTGACTATAACATGTAGTTCTATGCTTTTAAACTTTATAATACGTATACATATGATCATCTGTCCTTCCATTATTATACAAAATATTTTATTGAATTATAAGAGACATTTAACGTAATAACACTCATATTTAGCATCCCATGAATTACATTGCATCGATATTTACGCAAATAACACAAAGAGACTGAGCTAAGAAATCGAAATGTGGAAATATTCCACTTATGCACACTTAAAATATCATATCAACCCGTTCATTTATATGTATACATGTAACTCGTGAGAATGCGCAAATAGCATAAATCTAAAAAATAAAAAAATATCTAACTCTAGCAAGATGAAATACTAGTCATTTTAAACTGTGTTTCAGTTTTTAAGTTTTTTTTCAGGAATTAACCCCCAGTACCTGATTAATTGTAATATAAATATATATAACGGAAATTTATTATGCATCAAGCATAATACAATGCTTATATGACATATAAATACAAAATAAAGAGATTAAAATCGATGATTTATGATAATAAAACAACCATCTGTAGCCACGCGTTATATATTGGATACAAGGGATTGTTTAATCCGGTGTTTGTTTAGCGCGTGTCAGTTTTATGGGGGTAATAAACCTTCATTGGTCGCTGAAACTGTTAGTTAAAGAAAGTTATATAGATTATGTGTTTAATATATATATATATATATATGTATAAATTATATATTAATATCTGAAAATTATCAATTGTTAGATTCTTTGAAGTTCTTAAGTGTGATGTTGCCACGTTATAACAAATATAAAAATTAGGTTTTGTTATTTAGAAATTACTAGCTAGTAGGTTCTTGTCATACACAATTTAATAATTATAATAATTATGAGGAACTTCAATAAAAGAGTAATTTCGGATACTAACTAACTGTTTCCTAATTGATATAATTCATATTATTTTGTTTTACATTTTTGACGAATGATGCCTTTTTTGCCATTTTTGATGGTTCTGTATTCACGCATTAGGCGTTCATCATTTTTCTACTGATTAAATCATAAAAATGATTATTTATAGTATCTGTTGGGTTTGATGCAAGTATTTCTATTCGTTTACTACACCTATGTAATTTCCTTTTGCTAAGAAATTGTTTAATTTTGTACATAAAATCAAAGTGAAAAATACAACTGCTCGTATTGATACACCCCAAACACTTATATAAAGTTTATTACTTGTTGGTGTTGTTATAAAACAGTAACAGTATGAAACAGGCGATAACCGATATATACACGCGATAGAGCGATCGTCTGTCAAGCTACTACAACAACAACAACTGTTAAGAATAACAAAAATTGCAAATTTTAGTCAAAAAGAACCTTACAGTAGGCGATCTTAATTTTATCTTAAAATAACGAAATATATATCATTTAAAGGGTAATTTTAATATCTGTAAAGATCCATTTGCACCTAAGCGTTGACTTTGAGTTAAGTTGTTTAAAATCCAGGTTAAAGATACCCATGTTTGGTCAAACGCTCATATTGTATATAGACAAAGAAGGAACAACTCACTAGCAAAGTGGTATAAAATATCTTCAAAATAGGCGATCTAGATATTTATTAAAATGCATGAAATTAATATCACCTAATGTGTAAGACATTAAAGATTACAGGTCTTTTTGCACCTAAGAGTTTGCTTGTCTATTTTTTTCGTTATTAAGAAAAAACTATATTGTCCCTTCTTATTTCTATATAGAAAAAATGAGCGCTATCGATTTACCGCTTGAGGAGAATTCTTCCACATGTTTTTTTTTGCAAAAATATCTATTTAACGAACAGTTTCACAATAATTTTTGATCTTAGAATAAACAAATGTTGCTGATAGACTTAAATCAGTTAAAAAATTTGGAGAAACATATGTAGCAGTATTGGGAATGTTGACAGTTTCTGGAACTACTTGAATGCGGATTCACATAGCAGCCTAAAGGCGGTTAATTTTGTATTAAGAAATGGGCAATGGTAGTAATTAGAGGCTTAAACGCCTCCCAAAAATCAATAGACTACATAATGTACTTAATCTTTTAACATATCGCTAGCTTAGACAATCTTTTCTTGGCTTCTGAAAATATCGATTTTGTACTTACGAACTTATGATTCTAAGCTAGCGATAAGTACTCATGTAACCAGTAATATACGTTAAGTAATTATTTATTTAGGCCTTTCGGTCAAGGATAACCCATGAAAGTGCAAGCACTTATTTCTAATGGGGTTCTGTTTTTTGCTGAAGGGACAGCGAGTAGGAGACAGAGTTGTGATACAAGGAATCCGGGTGCGTTACCCTAGCTCGTTTCGATTAGACTCCCTGGTTCTTTAACGTGCCAGGTGTACACTCCCCATAAGTTATAACCCGCCATTTTATATTCCATTCCCGTTTTGTGAAAAATGCATGTATCCACCTGAAATTTCGCATACTGATACATGATTAAGAGATGCAGCTGAGTAATTTTGACCGTTTTGCAGTTAATTTCAGTGCATTCTGTGTATTGCGTAAAAAATACTAAAAATGCATTTTTGCATGTGCAATGCATGTGGACCAGAATTCACGCGCTCATAAACAAAATCGGCATTACTGATGACTGTTCATCTTGAAAAACACATAAAATGCCGAAACTGACTCGAGAGGAACACTCATGAGATTACGAAAAACCTCTGTGAACACGATTCCTAGTTGACATTTTTTTTATTTTATTAATATTTTTTTAATAAAGCATTTATTAACACGAAATTTCACATAAAGACATATGAATATCCAATGAAGCCAACTATATGTTTATTTTGGCCTACTTACGGTCTAATTCACCGTTTTAGACTTGTTACGTAATCTAGAATAATTTACACGTGTAATGCATGCGCGTCGAACAGCACGTGTTTATGTACGGTTTTGATGTAAGTGAAGATTATCCTACGCGAAAAGCACCTAACATGTTGAATTTGGCACGAACAGAACTCGGTTGGCCTGTCGGGATGTCATCAGTTTTTATAAAGTTGTGGCCCTTAGTTTTGCTTTTTATTACAAAAATGATTTTCTATTTCGTTTGTAATTGTTATTTGAATGATTATTTCCGTTTTTTCATTCACAGGAACCTTCAATTTTTTAAATCAACACTCAAGAAAAATTTGCAAAATTGCCATTTCATTGAAATAGCCTTTGTGAAATTTGGTTGTAAGATTCTTACACTTCATCCAAGTTAGTTTTGTGTCAATCTTGGCATGTTACGTGTTTTTCTGGCAGGGCAGACATCGGTTGTGCTAAATGTTAATGCATACGTGTTTGTTGCGTTGCAATATGCACGTGATCATGAACAATTTGGGTGAAATACGTTGTGACTTTGTAAAATCGACTTCATTAAGTAACGCGCTTGTAACGAGTAACATGGCCGTTTATCTGCAAAAATGAATCAATACTTAAATGCAAGTATTATTCAAGTATTGGTATGCAAAATTTCATGAGAGTACGTACTGTATTAACAAAATTAGAACACATTTTTATGGTGGCGGGTTAGAACTTTTGGGTAGTGTATAGAACCGATACACGTGAGAATACCTCTGGATTTCCAACCAGTTCATCTTTGATTTCCAACCAGTTCATCTCTAGTTGGGTGGGACACAAGTATTCGGCTGTGACCCCCACCCCCTGCCAGTGAACCACAGTACACATAAGACACCAAGGGGATTTTTCAGATATTTAATGAAATGTTATTTTATGTTGTTCGGACACTATTTAAACATGTTTAAGCTCTCTGTATGGGTTTTACAGTGGTTCACTGGCAGGGGGTGGGGGTCACAGCCAACATGCCGAATACCTGTGGGATGGGAAACACTGAAAAGCGTTTCAGAAATGACCAAGTGTCCCGGCCGAGATTCGAACCAGGGACATCTCGATCAGTAGTCAAGTGCGTTATCCACTAGACCTCGCCACCCATGACAAGACACCGTTCGTTCAGTAGACTGAACTTTAGCTATATTATTATATAGTCTCAGATCGGCTGTTACATAAGGAGCAAACATTATACATTTTTTATAATATCTTATAGTTACAGCTCAGAACATTTTTAACATGGAATCCTTGAAAACCGTACTGATCCGTTGTCCAACCAGAGTTATTATTTTAACTAATCAAAACATTATTACGGTACAAACACAATGATTAATTATCTCCAGGTCAAATGTTCTGTACTACATCAATTCGACGTTACTTTGAAATAACCAAAGGCTACAAATCAAAGCCGATATTGCCAAGATTTTAAAACGAAAATAGCCGTATTTATACATCACGACGACTGGGAACTGTGGTCCACTTGAATACAAAACACATTAAGGTTTCGCAGGGTGCTGGAAAAACTGTGCTGATAGGGATTCTACATTTCATTGAAAGCATATTTTCCCCCTTAGACTGGCGTCATGTTTTATAGAAATCGATATAAGTAATATACTTTTATACATACACTACACAAAAAAACTATGATTTGACGTCTTGACGAGAACTAAATTTAGTTAATTAATTAATATTATGTTGTTATGTTGTATATCTAATATCACTTAGTAATATTTAACGAAGCATGCTTCCTTTATCTAACAAAATCATATGACCTATTTGCACATTTGCCATTTACTCATTTGTTTCATTATCCTCATGTCTTTATAATTAATTAACTGATGCACCTGTTTCATATATACCGGTATAAGCTGCTGCACTTGTAAACACCAGTCACATTTTGTTTTATTTCAAGGAATGTGAATTTTTTATATAATAAAGTGAAATATGAACGATATGCTTAAGTGATATATTTGCTTTACTGATTTATACACGTTTATATAACTGTTTACAGGTTTCTCCAATCTCACAGCGTGTCTTAAATAACAAAATCAGAGAAAGTGACGACACTCGAACGTTATCATGACATGCACGACACTATAGTGTGTGATATATTCTGATATCAGAATATATGTACGTGTAATACTAACCCGGATACAACTACATGTATATATTTGATTTAATCATAGATGATTTTTAATATTTTAGATGTATTGTAATTTTACTACTAACAGTCTCTTATAAATCAAACATGATTGGTCATATTCTTGTATTATTGCATTTATATAATTTCGTTGTATAATTGTATTTTAAATATGAAATGTGAATGAGATTTGAATAAAATAATTAAAATTGAAATTGTATATAACTGTTAACTGTTACTCCAATCTCATATCTTGTCTTAAATAACAAAATCAGGAAATAACCTGACAATTATGTAGTCATGAAAAGCGTAGTTTCATATCATCATAACCTATGCATCTGCAGTATCTCATACGTTCATTGTATCAATAAATGATATTCTGTTTACCCAGAGGATCTATTGCGGGTTGTGAATTGATATAAACTTATACTAAGTATTAAACGAGTTCAGGAAATTTTATAAAGCGAGCCTCGGGTGACATTGGCTCATATAAGAACGATTGGCCTCCGTAGCTCAATGGTTAGCGCGCTTGCCGTCTAATCTGGCGACCTAGTTCTCTTTTTGAATGCTCTCTTTGTATAGTAATGACCGGAAAATGGGAAAGTCAAACCTCAGCATTTTGTGATATATATGATTTCTTAAGCCTGTGAATAGATTTTCTACAAGTTCAAATATATGGTCAACTACTACATGTACAGTTTACTGTAAACTCATCAATATTCATTGGGGATTTAATTATATGGATTTTGTGGATAGCCTCAACCATGAAATTAAATCCCCAATGAACAATTATACCAATACATATTTCAAGTTTACTGTGGCTGACATACTTGCTTTCAAGTTCAGTCAGGTATAAGGCTGTGTTTAACCGGGGAAGTTAACTTGCATCAAAATGTAATAAAACAATTATCATTTACATTTTATTTTTGAAAGTTAACCACGAAATTTTGACCCATTGATAGGACTTTACAGTAGTATACAGTTAGGCATTGATGGATTTGTACATGTTTTTTGTCCAAGTATCAATGTTTTTGTCTAACTTATTTTGTTCAGTTAAGTGTGTGACATTGTCATTTATTCCCCCTTTAGCTACCTTGTCAACATATGTCACTATATTTCATCAGCGTCGTTAAGAGCTTTCTTGATCATAGTTTTAAAGATAATTAAAGTACGAGCAGTTATAATATAATTAGGAATAATTTGCCATAAATAGAATCCTCATAAATGACAACGTTAATTAGTAAAGGGTGTTTATTCGCGATTGTGGTTAAAGATTTAGAGCGTACGTGCTCTAGTTATTTCACCGAGCTGCGATCACATACATACACATAAACAGAATTAGTGCTCAGTGAATGGCATAGACGAAGCCAAAGAACAGGCAATGAAAGTTACTCTATTACAGATAGGTGGTCAAAACTTTCGTTTCGTTAACAGAACACGTTTAAACACGAACCGTTTTTAAAACTCAAAGTATTAGACTGTTAGTATTTGCACCTTAAGTGGATTCGAACCTACATACGAGTATACACCGAACGGTGTCATTCTCAAACAAGTTTTAATGTAACTACTATCACACCACACCAGTAATTGGTTAATATGCGGATTACAATAATGACTATATTAACGGGAGAAGTGGGACACTAACTTTACTAAATACTCTAGCAGGGACCAGGGTACTGTTTAATGAAAGCGTTTACGGTAATCGTAAGCTTAGGATCAACTTTAAATTCTTTTTAATTCATTTACAATTATAATGTGTTGTAAATGGAGTTGCAATACCAATAATGATTCGGTTAATGAACTCCTACAAACCAGATCCGAATTTTTATCATGCTTTGATTACAACATACTGTGGTGAATTCGATGCATTTGTATGTGCCTATTTATAGTTGTAAAACATTATAAAGAATAAAATTGGAGCGTAACTTTAAGATTTTCGTACGTGCTTTGATGAAACAGCACCACAGGGAACAGTCTGCTTGTCACAGAGGCACTTTAACACTGGTAGCACAATGGATATTATGTTGGAAATGAGTTTGTTGGAGAAAAAAACGCGACGATAATGTAGGAACACGTCAGTGTCAATCAAGGTTGCACCAAAGCTAGACGGACAGACGGTTCATGTCCTGGACATACGTCTCCATTGTCTCGCTTGGCACAGCTAGTACAGGCGACCATAACTTGAACTGTATGACTTTATATGTACATCTTAGACCTGCAAAAACTTCACAACAAACAACAGCAGTTTAGACTGGCAGTTCTGATATAATGTATACTGTATAACCTCACTTTAAAAATATAATATTAAGTCGGACAGGGAAGGCAGCACTAAACCTAACCAGCCGAGCACATGAAACATAAAAAACATACACGGCACAATGCCTAACACACAACTAAAAGAGAAAATGATCCGCCCAAGTCCACCCCAAAGTAACACCACACGTTTAGGTTCTTTTTATTATTTTGAACACCAACCCAAAACTGTGATCATGTTTTCATAGGTCCTAAGGATTGTTTTCCTATTCAGGTTTGACAGTATACGGTTCATTTAAATAAGAAAAGAGGGTCATAATGATATGTGCATGAAGTTAGCAGCCAGTTGCCAGTAGCCGATTCAAAGTTTTAAATTGCGAATTGGTAAATGGCAGCTAACTTCACAACCCAGCTGCCAATTCGATTTTGGCTATCGACTCGGCAACTGCGAAATGGCAGCCAGCAGCCAATTCAAATTTTAATATAGGATCGAATTGGCAACTGCGAACTGGAAGCCAGCTGCCAATTTGTTGTATAAGGACTACCAAAGGAGCAGAGAAGAGTTTACTATTTTACATACATGTTTATAGAAAAAACGCACCCCACCCACTGGCGGCCATGTTTTTTAGGAATCGTGACAAAAACTTCCATTTTATTAGAGGGTCACCGAACTTTTTCTGTAGAATTATTTTGAAATCTGGCGAATTGTTGACTTCCTATGTTTTTTTTGTTCTAATCGGTTACCTAGGCAACCAGAGTTATAGCTATATATTTTAGCTATTTTGAGAAAGGTCGACCAAAGGAATATTTCTGTGAAGTATGGTTGAAGTTGCCTTAGTTGTTTAGGAGGAGAATTAGTTTTTGAATGAATTGTTTACGGACCAGCACGCTGGGAAGGACGACTAACCAGTGGCGACTACAGACTTTGGTGCTGGGGAGGGGGCGTAAATGTTGACATAAAAAATTATGAGCGAAGCGAGCTCGAAAAAATCATTGATTATCTTTGAAGACTTTATAACATTAATTTTAAACCTTTTTTGGGCGAGCGAAGCGAGCTTGAAAAATCAGCAGCATGCTACAGCAAGTAGGTAGTAGGTGGTCCGAGCCCATGCTCCCTTAATTATTTTGAACTCGATGGATGCATCTGTTGCGATGTGAGGTACCTTTTTGATGATGGAAAGGGTAAAAGCTTTATTACAAAATCAAGCCAATCATAGTCCTCATTTATGAGTTATGAAACTTATTAATATTGCGCGTGTATATCTGTATTTCTAAATCCGATTTCTGAGAAATTTTATGAGGGGTTTATAGCAAGGCAATTAGAGTAATATTAGATTAATATCTCAGCCACATGCCAGACTAAGTTTAGAGCATACATGTTTTCCATTATCTACGTAATACTATATCTATAGAGATTAAAGTTATTTGCGATCGCAGCTAGCGCGAAAATTGCATATTTTATGATTGTTTCACATAGAACAAACGACAAAATGTCCATGCTTCGGTGATTTTAGGGGGGGGGGGGGGGTCGTACGCCCTCTTCCACCCACCTTAAAGACAAAGACCAATCACAAAATCACAATGCGACAGAGAGCGAAAACAGTTCTAAATACGGAATAAAAATATTTATTATAACATACTTTTATTCATGATGAATTTTAAGATTGATGCTCCTCGTACAAATATTTACTAGTAAACACATCTTTTAAAAGTTATTTATTATATTAATCCACCTTTAAATCAAGACAAATGACCAATATAGGGCATGTATTCATATATCTCCACCTAATATGTCATTCATTTGGTTTAAATAATTATACCGCACATTGAAGCGCGTTCCACGAAACAAGTCAACTTTACGGTACACACGGTTGCCCCGACCATATAAAACGTGTTGTTTGCGCGAGCTGGTCATACTTTTACTGGCTAATAAGGCAACATGAGGGCTCTACATTGCGCAGCTCTTGTTGCCATTTGGGGACATTGTGCATTGGCCTTTTTTCCAGGTTTCTTCCCGCCAAGCAATGTAAGGGAGGCGCACCAAAATTATTATGGTAAATATTAATTTTGTTTGTATTTAAGGTATTTTAATAAAATAAACCTTTTTCAAAGTATTTCTACGAATTATGTATATTGAGATGCATGCAGTTTGAATCCTCTTTAACGTCATCTTTTAACTAATACTGGAATACGTTTTCTATTGTTTTAAGTAAATCCACTACCATATGCCAGAAAAAATTAAGTGTACTAAATTTTCTAAAATCTTGAATGCGAAACTGCTGATATCTCTACAAAAAATTTATGAAGATTTATAAAGATCTGCATACAGAGAGTAGATAAATATTTTGTAATGGGGGTATAACTTTTATTTATATCACTATTCATGATCATTTTACTGCGTCTGTCTATTTTTTTTTTATCCCATGCATGTCTTAACTATATTCAACAGTATCCTACACGATTTTCAATGTTCGTTTCTGTTATGGTCAGAATTGTGAAAAAAATAAGTATCAACCTTATGTTTTTTATTGGGTTTACACTTCGTTTCTTACTAAATGTGCTACTCAGCGCTTTGTTGGGTTTACCTTCATCTTTTACAAAAAGTGCTACTCAGCGCTTTGTTGGTTTACCTGCCGTTTCTTAGTGAAAGTGCTTGCCGGCGCTTTGTTGGGTTTACCTTCATTTTTTACAAAAAGTGCTACTCGGCGCTTTGTTTGGTTTACCTGCCGTTTCTTAGTAAAAGTGCTTGCCGGCTCTTTGTTGGGTTTACCTTCACTTGTTACAAAAAGTGCTACTCAGCGCTTTGTTGGGTTTACCTGCCGTTTCTTAGTAAAAGTTCTTACCGGCGCTTTGTTGGGTTTACCTTCATTTTTTACTTAACGTGCTACTCAGCGCTTTGTTTGGTTTACCTGCAGTTTCTTATTAAAAGTGCTTGCCAGCGCTTTGTTGGGTTTACCTTCATTTTTTACTAAAAGTGCTACTCAGCGCTTTGTTAGGTTTACCTGCCGTTTCTTAGTAAAAGTGCTTGCCGGTGCTTTGTTGGGTTTACCTTCATTTTTTACTTAAAGTGCTACTCAGCGCTTTGTTAGGTTTACCTGCCGTTTCTTAGTAAAAGTGCTTGCCAGCGCTTTGTTGGGTTTATCTTCATTTTTTACTAAAAGTGCTACTCAGCGCTTTGTTTGGTGTCCCCTCCGTTCCTTAGTAAGAGTGCTTCTCAGCGCTTTGTTGGGTATACCTGTGTGTTGAAACAAAATAATAAAACACTTATTACCTCCATTGGAAAGAGTCATGAAGCATTTTTTGGCCGCCGAGCTACAACATGTATGTTATCACTTTTATTACAGTTTGTATCATTAGATGTTTGACATTTTCCACCTGACAAAACATGAACATATTATTGCAAAAAATAATAAGATTGTGATATATTGTAGCATTTGGTTCCTTCAGTGTCTATCCGCTGTCCAAAGTGTGTATTGTCTTTAGTCAATTTGTAAACAATCTGGGGCTGTCAATTGGCACTTTTACATTGAGTTAAGGAACACATCTATTTGGTGGTTTATAACCTAAAACAAGTAAATTATTAAATCTCTACCTTGAAAATTTGAAGCGTTCAGTATATTTCTGGCGCAAGCACCGCAATCAATGTGAAAGTTTAAACAACAAGTCAGTACAATTAACAACATTGAATTGAAAGAATGACAGTTAGAAAATGGGCTTAGGCAAAAAGTGTCCGAAAATAATGTTTTCGTATCAGGCGGACAGTTCACCTACTGGCTTACAAACTGACTCAGGAAAAAAACAAGGTTCATATAAAAAGCAACAAAAACGCATTCATACAAAAATAGCAGGGGCACATTATGACGAGAAAACAGTCATTTTGCAAGTTTTAGAAAGATGATAAAAATCGGACACGGAAGGCAGCACTCAACAGAAATAACAGAGCACGAACGGCACATAAAGAACAATGCACAAATTGCTTTTACCCTTTAACTTCGAATTGAGACAATAATTGTTTATTCTATTTTGTCTTCGGACAAAATACTCGTACGTTTTGGAATGTAATACCTTATTTGGAATTAACCGTCTTATATGCCTATATATCTACATTCAATTGCTACTGTTTATTTATTATAGTCTCCGTAATCTTGTTCCGCGGTATTAATTCTGAAATTAATGAAGGTGCCATATAAGTTATGCCCTAGAACGTCGTCAAAATATCAAAATTTGTTGTTCCAAATTCTTTAAAGGTATGTCTTGAGTCGTATATTTATTTACTGCCATTATATATCATGTACACGATGCATACAATGAGCAAAAAACCACATCAAGGTTGTTTATCGCATGGCCAATAAAAGTTGTTTTGACAAGAGGCATAATGCGTAAAGTGATAACAAATACTTAACTCTTTGCGCATGTCAAATGTGTCAACCAATACCTTTGCGTAGAAGAACATTAACATTCACAATAATGATCATTCTTTGGTATAAAAACAGATAAGATGCTGCCATTAATTCATCATTGTGAGACATTTTTATTGAATAGCAATTAGTAGCTTGACGATTTTAACCTCGTGCGGATGAAGAAGTTATAGTCTGCCACTTGTATACAAACAATACAAAAGTGTTTTAAACACTTACATTGGAGAAAAAGGCAGTGATAACCAATACACGTATCTTATTCACTATCATGATAGATACTTATATACCAATACTGGGTATTAAAATAAGGCAATGATAAGAACATTTGCACTGTTTATGTACACAAAGTGACTGGCCCGAAAAATTGATTTATATATGAATATATCAATGCATGGTTTGATGAAAACGTTTCGAATCTACACATTTATGACTACATAACAATTGAACAATTACCTAAAATGAGTATGAACTGTCAACCTGAGTTTAAGACAATGCCATAACGTACAGAACATAACATATAAATAGACATAACACATAAGTTGCGATAAATCGACAGTGTGGCTTGACTAGGAACCTGCAAAGAGTTTCTCGAAGGTTTGACGAAGGTCATCAAGCTAACAGGTTTTGACGAAGGTCATCAAGCTAACAGGTTTTGACGAAGGTCATCAAGCTAACACATTTGGATTATGGATAATTATATAAAAAGTTTATTTTCATTGCGTATCCAATAGGTTATATGGCCAATAAGGACACCATAGGTACATATAATACTTGTCAACATTTCATAAAAACATCATATAAACATCACAAAAGTCACAATCAAAGGAACTAAACATGTGCCAAATTTCAATGTATTCCTACATTTAAATAAAAAAAACAGAAACTAACTCCACTGTTTTAATTTTATTCAACGTTTCTACACAGGTATTGTGACATCACCAGGAACATATATAATTTAAAACAGGAAAAATATATAATTTAAAACAGGAAAAATATATAATTTAAAACAGGAAAAAAGTATTATTTCCACAGTAAATTCCTCTGATAGGTTCTACATTTACATACGTATATTAACAACTGTTCAGGCCCCAATTCCACGAAAAAACTCAAGTTATTGCTTAGCTGAGACTGTTATTTTGAATTTATTATTATTTATTATGACTACAAGTATAGTCTTGTGATGTAGATTGCTACCCGGAACTGTGCATTTATTGCTAAATAATGATGTAATAGGTGATTTTTGTATGAAATGCTCATGGAAATCCAACAGTAATAGATAATAAATAATGTCATACTTGAGCATGATATAGCAGACTAAAGTTTTTGCTTTAAATGTTTATAACTTTAAAACACTATTTTCTGTAAAAATCGGACTTATTATGTATTGCTCTATTAAATTGGCATCTAACTGTGATGAAACAATATATACAAAGAAAATATGTTGCTGCCAGTAAATAGAGCATAACAAGTAATGCATATGAGATAAATTTCATTAAAATGTAAGTGTTGAGTACAAAGTTATGAGAAAAGTCCTATTATTTCTGGAACAACCCTCGTACAAACATAAATTTTAGTCATTTAACCAACAAAATATGTTTTTAAAATAGCAGTCTCAGCTGAGCAATAACTTAAGTTTTTTCGTGGAATTCGGGCCAGGCGTTGGTTCAAGTGGAATAAATAGGTTAATGCGTTCAATATGCAATATCCGGAAATTGTCTGACGCCTAGGACAAGCTTAGTTTATAAAATGAAGATTAAAACAATATGTTTCTAATTGACAGAGGTGATGACAAACTGTGAGAGGGAAGGTGGGGAGTGTGTTGATGTTGATTTCAGTGGCAGGACAGATCCTCCGCCAGTGCCTGAGGTAGAGAATAAAGACTCTACCACTACCACCACGCCAAGACCAAGACGGCGCCCAACGACACGTGCTCCTGTGCCGCCACCAGCGGCTCCCATCGTTACAGAACCTCAAGTTTTCTTTTGGTTCCCGTTTTGGCAAACCACTCGACGTCCAGTGGATCCCCCTGTCCCGATTGTACCGGTAACCATGGTACCACCACCTCCAACACCGGCACTACCACTTGCATTTGCACCTATGATAATGCCGGCACAACCACCAGTACCACGAGTAGTTGCACCAATGCCGGCACAACCACCTCTACCATCAGTTGTTGCACCATTGCCGGCTCGACCACCAGTACCACCAGTGCCAGGAGTAGTTGCACCCATGCCAGTAGCACAACCGATACCACCAGTATTTGCACCAACTGTGCCACCAAAACTGGCTCCGATCAGAATAGTAGGAGCTACTCCTGCACCTAAACCCGTTACACCAGCACCAATACCAGCAAAGAAGGCAGCACGAGCTCCACGGAAACCTGGAAGAGCTGTAAGTCAGATTTGTTTAATCCAATTATAATTTTGAAGACGAAAACATATTCTACCTGTCTAAAGGGATTCAATCCGGTTAAAATATCCATCAATTCTACACTAGGAATTAGTAAGGGAAATAACTCTATGACTGACCCTCAAATAGCCAACTCAAAACTATATTCAATATTTTAAACTGGTCGAATGCAATCATTCATTTTGTACTGCACAAGTCGTGTACAAGTGATGGATTTTTAACCGGGCTACCGTCATGGTTTTCTGATTGGCTTGCAATTTTTCTGATTGAAGTCTATTTGAATAACAAAATCATCTAAAATGTCCATGTATACTCATCTTCTTTTATTTTCGGTGAATATATTAAGAAAATAAACTTTAATTTATGGTCTCGGTTCGAACCTGTAACCACTCAGCGAACATGACCGACTGACTGTCAATTGATAAGAGAATCCTGGAAGAAAAGTGTAGGCCTACCATTTATGGTAATAATTATTACAAAATGTACATTTATTGTGATCGTATAATAAAATTCACAATGCATGGCAAAATTAAAACAACTACGCAAAAAAGACAACAAATTATGACTGCGCGAGGCGTATTGTTGATTCATACACTGTCTTGTTTGGAGACACCAGTATGATTGTTTACAGCGACATGCAGATGCCGACCTGTCGATTTTTGCTTAAAATATTTCTCTTTTTTTGTGATGAATGACTTATTGCGAACATTTATCAACAGCAAATGCAACATGTTACATGAACATCATTTGTAAAATGTTATCAAAGTCATATTTCAAGCAGAAATTGTGGAATGTTGTTGACATTAAGGATGATGTAACTTAATTCAGCCATTCAAAGATGTTGACTTATTTGCGCTGACAAATATCTACAGCTGTTAATATCAAAGTTGCATTAGGATATAGGCCTAATGTGAAGTTGAACAGTATGTACGAGGGTTGATCGGGAAGTTCGTGTAATTTTGTTGTGAATCGTGTTGTTTTGCTCATAAGGAATAATAAATAATACCATAACAATATTGTATGCATTATCAAACTCTCTAATAAAAATGAGAAAAATACATCTAACAGTTACATAGTTACGACGATTCCTAAACAGCCACTATGCATAGACCCCGCACACTAGAAAACTAAACGACGTCACACAACGTCAAACGAAATGTAGGTCCAATGTATGGAGCACGTTTCCCACGAAGTCACGACACAATGCTACGAATATCTGATATTCCGCGTACCTAGCTCTTTCGTAAAGAACCTATACATAGTTAAAGGAGATTTCTCGAGCTCGCTCACTATCGGTCTAATGGTGTTACGTCTGTCTTTTCGGATGATTCCGCGCACTTTTCACGTACACACGGAAGAACTGTCGATGGCAACCTTTCTCTATTGTTGACTTGAATTGATCGTCTGTGTACTTTGAATCGTCTGCGTTGTATGTTGGTAACTGCCGGACTATACGCTTTTAAATTATCGCAAATTTTAATCTTTTCATTGGTTTCAGTCAGTGTTTTTCCACATTCCCATGCAACATTCTGTAACGCGCCTCAATTCAATGTCACCCGTTGACGTCATGACGTTGTTTCCGTTTCATTGACTGTTCAGATAAACACAGTACTCATTTGATAGCGAATGTAGTAAACAACATCATATTCTATGGAAATGACTCCATGACGTTGACGTATGATGTGTTATATTTGCGTGAATTTTAATCACACACAAGACTTTCAAAACGGCATTGTTTCAGGAGAACGAAAAATGAAAATCGTTTCATCAATATTTAACTAAGAATAAATAATTTATAAGCAAATTATACGAACTTCGCGATCACCCCTCGTACAATTGTTTAAAACAAATGCAATTACGCAGCTCTAGATTCAGATGTAACTTCTAATACATGCGCCAAGGTTCAGGCACTAATTTTACGGGCAAATACTAAACGTAGCTTAATGTTATGATTTTTGTCTTAAGCTAACGACAATGATAAACTTATCATAAGCACAGGCAATCTGCATGTACCCAATGCCCCCAGTAAAATCCAATCTTGCCATTGTTCAACTACTTGATGAAAGGTTCGTTACGACAAATAGAGTGCCTGTCAAGTCACTTGCCATTTTTTACCTTTAACTCACTCAAATGCAAGGCTACGGGTCCAAGCGTGTAGCTAATACATTGTACTTCATGATACATTTTACAAAAGTTCAGCATAGGTCTTTTTGTACTCCGGTTCACAGCAAGCTGCTTTCCAGTGATAACGGTGAAGCGCAAACACCACAACACACATACTGCACGCGCGCCATGCAATCAATTGGCAGACAATGACTTTAGTCCAATGTCTAAAAAACGAGTCTAATGGTGTGTTGGTAGACATTACTAGAGAAAAATATGGTTGTATCGTCCACGCAGTTGTGAAAACATACATTTGCATTTACTGTTTTTTCATTGACTGCTGCGCTGTCCATTCAGTCGGTAGAGCCTATATGTCTAGTGTTCTGATCATGAGTACTGATTTGTTAAAAGATTAACCAAAAATTTACACTCAAATATAAATACCGTATAATGTTTTTACACATTTTTAACTACAAATAGGCACAATCATACTACAGTACATGATGATTTGTAGAACACATACATGTGTTAACCACAAATTGTACCTAAGAATGAGACAGGATTCAAATTTAGATATATGTTCAAACTTTCCGTAAGTGCTATGATACAACAGTACCCTGGGCCGGACGCATATTCTTAAGTGTTTATTTGACCGTAGGTAATGCAACCATACTCCTTTGTTCTCAGTCTGAACTATGAAGTTTAGTGAATGCGGGGGTGATGTTATTTACTTGCGGAGGTACGTGTTTGTCCTGTCTGGTTGCCAAAGGTCACCGGTCAGGTCACTGACCATTGTAAATAAAACTCTGGTCACCTCGGTCTTTACCCTCACGAGTATCACAATGTCTCGTAAACAAGTGCAATGCCTTTAAGACAATACGAACACCTCAAACATTTCTTTCATGGAACAATCAAGGTAAACAGACTTCCACCGTTGTCAAATGAATGATACTTGAAAAATGCGTTACATGTCATTATGGTTAAATATGGAAACCCTGTCGGTGTTTGTGCGACATTGAGTAATGCTTTTAAGTAAACCAAATGAATGGGACACCTACATAGCCTAGTGGTAGAATGACCGGTTCAAATGCAACATGTGTCAGGTTCTCTCACAGGTCGTGTCAAACCAAAGACAAAATACAAATGGTACCATGTTTCCGTGCCTTTATATTTATCGCAAGAAAAGAGAGCTAACTTCTGTCATATTTTCGTGGCGATAGACACAATCAGGAATGAGATGTTGATAGGGAATTGTGGGCGTTGTAAGATCTCCTTGAAGGAAACATGACATCAAAGTCAAAATAATTCATGAATAACAAAAAAGTAGAAACAGTCAATTTTGGAGGTGAAAATTTATTTTCAATTTGTTTTTTTACACACGACAAAATCATATGAAAGTGAAAATTAATTGCAAAATTGATACAGGAAGACTACACTTAGACCCTCTAACATACTAGAGGACGAGTTACGTCACATTTATTTGGACATGCCATTAGCGTCATTAAATATGAAAAACATCGCATAAACCCCGAAAATGTTACATAAAGAACACTGCATAGTATTGAATAAGTCAATAGTTCTAGCTTTGTCAGCTTTATTTCTTATTGTTGCTTTGAAATTTAATTTATTTCGGATAAATGATATCCGAACTGCTGTTACAGTGAAAATCTTTCAGCGGAAGAGTCGAAAATCACAATACTTTCCCGTGATCGGTTATATAAACTGTCAAGGTTTGTTCATAGAACATTCCACTGAAGTGTGCACGACTGCGTCAGAAGATTTATACATTTCTAGTAATTACATTGTTAGAAACTATCCAGCTGAGCAGTCTCATAACTTTCCTACAAGGAACTGATAGTGATGGAGTTGATCTCACAATCATAAATAATTACGAGATGTTGGTTATTTCGCTGTATATCACATTTTTTTGGTGCACGCACAATATTTCTCAGTTTACGTCTGTTCGTTATTTAAACATTCGTCTTAATTGTTCTTTTCGAACACAGTTAACCCGGAAATATTACTAGAAATATACGTCTGTATCACTGGCAATAGACCATACTTTTGTAAGAGTCTATAAATGTATCTGGAACAAATCCAAAAAAGTTATATGTATAATACATGTATGTGTATATAACAATATTGGTTCTCTAAATATTTGTTTGTAATATTGTTTCAATTATTTTAGGGACGAAAAGGGCGCCGTCGTCAGAGGAAAAATAGGGGTGGTGAAGAGCGAGAAGTCCGCCGTCGTCGACAGGCTGTCAACCCCGACCCCTGGGACTACTTGTACAATGAATGTACCGGAGGTTGGGAGTTCGACCTTGGTTGCAGTGCACGAGGGGCCAATGTGTGTTGTTACTCATCGAATAGCAACTCACCAACCAAATAGGTATGACTCACATCTTGTCAATATCTAGTCTAATTGATAACTTTATTAAATGTTTGCTTAGTATGTCACATAGAAGCAATATGCTGATGCTTTGCATGAAGTTTAACATTGCTAGTTAAGAAGTTCAGTTGGTGCTAACCTTACGAATGTGCAAAATCTTAGGCCAAATAGTATTGCCCATTCATGCACTAACCATATTAATGCGCTAAATCTCAGGCCAAATATAATTGCGCATTCATGCAATAGTCATACCAATGCGCTAAATATCATGTCAAAAAGTGTTGCGCGATAAAGCACTAACCTTACCGATGCGTTACAACAAAGGTATAAAATGTTCTTGCGCGTTCATGCGCTAACCTTACCAATGCGCTAAATCTCAGGTCACATAGTGTTGCGCGTTTATGCGCTATCCTTACCAATGTGCTAAATTGTTGTAGAGGTTATGTTCAAGGAAGACACGATTCAAACCGTCGCATTACCGGTAAAATATTCTTTGACATGTTGAACTTGTTGGGAAAACCCAATGTTAGATTTGTCTGGAACTCTGTGATTTTTTAGCAATATCTGAACTTTCCATTTTGCCTCGAATACTCTAGCAGCTACGAACCCACTCTTTGGTGTCCAAACAAATTGATGACGTAATAGTATACATTTTAGAGTAGATGCTTCGAACAGGTAGATGGCTAGAACTATTTTCCTGATTCGAAATAAGTTCGAGAAATCGATGTCCTACAGTTTTTCCATGGTAGGCTGGGCTCAAAATTTGCATTAACAGAAAAAAATCTTTACATTACATTACAGACAAGCAAGAGCTCGAAGTTTAGATTAGTTTTAAATTTAGACTCTGGGTTGTGCACAATTATATTTTGAGCTCACATTTCTATTTCGGGGTACTTCTGGAAAACGGGACCAGGGTGTCCGTAACATCATATTTCAGCTCAATCAGTTTGACATATGTTGAAGATAATGTCCATGTAAGATGTAACTTGTTATACCACGTGACATTTGTTAATAACCCCAATTTGTTCTTTTCTTTCAGAGCGACAACATAGAAAGCTACACAATCACCACAGTCTAATATATATGTATATATATACATTATAGTTCACATCACCGTCCATCACGTAGTACAACTTTGATCACACCGCCTTCCGTACATGTTCCGTGTTCCGTGTTCTTGTGTTATAAATAAAAAAACATATACTCAAGAAATGCAATTACGTTGAACTTCTATCTTGTTGTTTTGTTGTTGATGTTTTATTTTTTTCATAAACAACACATAAATGAACTCACATTTGCACGACTGACCGATCTAAAAACGTTTGCCCTTGTTTCACTTCATCAATGTAAGTATGTCCGTATGTCCAGCGGGAATGAGGCGTCTTGACCTTAGCTAGGTTAATGACCATACATGTATGTTTTATATCTACTAAGTGAAAAGAGTATCAATCTGTTTTGCAGTACGTTGGCAGGTGTGGCCATCACGTCACTAACGCAAGCTGCAAAATTTAATATTGTATTCTGACGTATACATAATATGTACAGTCTTATGTCGAAACATGTGTAGGGACTTCTGGCGTATAACAGTGACCCCTTCTCTTCCTTTTATACATGCATGACCTGGCCGACACAGTAACTTCTTAGGTGCGATTGTTTGCTGATGAGACAACCGTCTACCTTACAGTTACTTCCCTTTCTGATTTAGAAATCTAGAAAGAATAATAATCAAAACACAGTAACATGTTAACTATTGTATAAGTGAAAAAATGGTTTTGGTTAATTAAGTTTTTCGTCGCCATACTACTGGAAACGATAGCAACTGTAAATTTCAGGTTATCACAAAAGAATGAAACTTTAAATTACAAATACGTGTCATTTATAAAGTGCAAACATTATTTAAACACAATCTATTGCGCTTCACAATTACATGACGCACAATGATTCTAGAGATTAGATTGAGTCATAAACACTGAATTGACTATTAGCAAGAGCAAACTTATTGTCCATGAAACCGACTATACAAATGTGTTTTCAATGTTGATCTGAACATGGATTCGCAATGAATGTCTTTCAGGTAACTGGGTAAATCGTTCCATTATTTTAGGCCAGTAATGGCCATAGATGTGTCTGCTAATTTTGTTCGCCGTCCAGGAATGTGAAAGTTAGTGTCACTTTGTGATGGCAACATGTACTGTTGTTTATTTTGTACAATCATTTCCCTCAAATGCAGGGGAGCTGAACCATGGATGATACGGAACACCATTACCAGAACTTTAAACATGAGCCTAGGTAGCCTTAACTGGAAACCAGTGCAGTTTCAACACATCAACACTTGGTGTATCGTAAGTTACCTTCATCACCACTCTGGCAGCATGATTTTGCACTCGCTGCAGTTTGTTGATTTGGTAAGCTGGAATTTCAATAAATTAGGCGTTGCAGAAGTCCATATGTGATTGAACCAATCCGTGCACTACTCGTAATGCTGCAGTAGACTTTTGTGTGAGATGTTTACGTATAGCCCTAAGATTCCGTAACTGAACGTCAGCTATCTGACATTTCTTCTGGATGTAGTGGTCAGAGCTGAGTGTATTGGTCATGATGTGTGGTTTATAAACACATTTGAACTGGTCGTTGTCATCAGTTACTAGTATATCATACAAGCTATGTATTTGAACTTGGGAAATTAATTCAATTTGGACGTCATTTTGACATTACGTGGGTTGCCTGCAAGACTGCAGTATATCCTTCTTTAATTATAAGCAGTTACGACAGTTTTGCGGGCAACCCTCGAAATTTATTTATTATTTATTATTTTATTTATTATTTAATTGAAAAAAGTGATTTTTTGGAATAATCTTAATTCCCGGATTACATTTATACTTACATGGAAATGCGATATACGGAATAACATTTGAAATGTTATCTTTCCATCGGTGTATATGACAATATCATATGATCTCAAGCATTTTGTCATGGCATTCGGTTGTAATAGGGTACATATATTATCAAACACCACGAAGAAAAAACAATCAGGGGAATCAAAAATACAGTATTATATTATATGATTAAACACTATTTGGTGGCGAATGTTACTAAACGTTTATGATAATCATAAAAACGCAGCAAATAGGCCTCAGGTAGATTAGAACTCTTTCATGACAACATTGCATTGTCAGTAAACAAGAGCCTGTTAATGATTGCCGTGTTTTTTACAGCAACAACTTTAGAATAGGGAAGTGAATGAACCCGACGCTGGAAAAATGTAGCTTAATTAATCCCTTATGGCTTACGTCAGTGTTTACTGATGTTGAAACCTAACTTAGTTACTATGTCGCAGAACAAATGTTTAATGTAAACAGTATTGAATCAACTTCCAGGAAATTAGATAACACGTAGTAATTGGATTCAACATGTGATTTAATAGAACCGACGATGACATTACGACCTCACTTGATAGCAAAGGGTTGTGGAAGTAGAATAAGCTGTGCTTATATACAACGTTTATCTTTGTGGAGCTTCCGTTTAGAGTAAAAAGTAGGCTAATAGTCCATATACGTAGCTATCTTAACCACTTAAACTGTAACCTTATCAAGTTATACGATTATGGCAAATAGTATTATTTGCGGCTTTACATCTTGATCTGATAATAAATTATATTGGCTGTAATAGCTCCTGAAGATTAATATCGGTGTTGGTAAAGTAAGACACATTTGCCGATATCAAATTATCGCATCATGATACGATTCATTAAAAGAAAAAAAAACATGGTAATCGTAATTAAGTAGGAGAAGTTAACCAGAGTTTAGACTTCTAGCCAGTGTAATCATCTTCATTGGTGACAAAATGTGGGTTTGATGATAAAAGCATGGCACGACGTAGATAGATAGATAGATAGATATTTATTTCAAACATAAGGCTTGAAGCCCAACAGTTTACATATATGTACATAAACACAAATGACATGATACAGTATATATAGAAAATGTGGTTTAAAGCATGCTCAGAATTATTTGGATGGTAATGGCAGTATTTTATATTTCAACAAAATCAGTGACTATATGAACAAAACAATATAACAGAGAAAAGTGTCCACATGGTTAAACAAATATGGTACAGTCGCGTAATTTAAAACTTTTGAATACATAAACTGACAACTGTTTGATGGTATGATGATTTTCATGGCACGACGTATAATGGACGTTAAATGTATTATGTTCAATAATACTTATGTTACTATATATAGTAACAAATTTGCATTGAAAAAAATGTATTATGCGCCCTTTTAAATTATTATCAGCTTTTGGCCCGCCTCGCGCAGGGCTATTATCAGTGATAATAGCCCTTGGAATACGTACACGCGCAACGTTACGTCATTTGCGTCTCAAAAGTGACCAGCGCCGAGCGTAACGTAGGCCTTCTGGAATCACTTGCAAACCAGATTGATAGATTTGGACATGCTGGATAGCACATTTCAAAATTTTATCAATCCTTGATCAGATGGATCTAAATCTACACTTATTTTCTAAAATTTAGACGTTAAATCTGTGTTTACTAGATCTAGACAGATCTACGCGAATAGATCCAAGTCTGACAATTTTTAAAACGACGATGGGTTTGTCGATCAATTACGGAACATGTTATGTCTTGTAAATGTTTTCTTAAATGAGTAGTTTTATTGAAAACAACAACATAAATATTATACAGAACAATGAATGGCTGAGCAGTGCCATTGAATGATAATCGCCCCGGTAGATTATAATTGCCCTCGGGCTAGCGCCCTCTGGCAATTATCAACCTACCGGGGCGATTATCACTCAATGGCACTGCTCAGACATGTATTATTCTATAACTATAAGACAATTGGACTAAAGTTTCCAAAATATGCCAAATTTAAAATGTATTCAAAATGAAGGACATGATCAAATTGACAAACGATTCATTCAACCGTTGTACAAGTATACTGGTGCCTCGTATTTCCACGGTACTTAACTATTAACTTAGATGAAATGTTTAAAATGTCCATACTGGTTACAGCCTGTCACTGAATGATAAAAGGCATCTTTGGTGTATGAGTTTATTCTAAATCGATGTTTACATTGAGCTGAAACATAAAGAAATTGAAGTTAGGAAAAACCCTACTCCTGTCTATAAATATTGAGCGGATACCCATATTTCCATGGTATCCGGTGTAAACAGTTCTTTGCACCACTTACATGACATTTACCTGTTAGAATTCCTGTGAAAAATGTTTAGGCAGGTGTCGCCAACAATAGATGACTATGTAACATAAGCTGAAATGTATCAAGTTGTTATTGGAGGTTTAGCAAGCAACCTGTTTTGAACAAGTAGGAAAATGTACTATTTTTTGGTGGAAAATTTGATTAAGGTCATTTTTTTTGTTTATTCACTTTTTTTGGAACTTTTTGATGAAATTATGAAAGATAAATGTAAGTGCACTTATTAGCATGTATTTTTTGTGTGGGTGGTCCACACAACTGTTTATATCCAATACCACGGCAATAGGGGTACCACGGAAATATGAGGCACGTATTTCTACAAGAACGAAATAGCAAAAATCGTTTATATTGTGTTAATTAACAGTAACAGGTAGACATCAGCCAAAAACAGTCCACTATACACCTGGCTCCCATCTCCTTAGAGATTTTGCTTAAATAAGAGATTGCATTTCAGATAAATCTGAAGTTCGAGCTCTTTAAATTTAGACTGTAATAAACTCAAAAATGTTTCTGTTAATTGTGATGCCAATTTGGAATCGAGACTCCCATGAAAATAATCTACAAGTATAACACATGGCATTATTTGAGATGTGATTATATTTCGGGAGATCGGGGACTGGTCAATTGTTATTTGAAAAATGGTTTATCTTCTCATATATAAGTGCTTCTGATGATGTTTTTCCAATATAATCGTGAGTAATCAATCAAGTAAGACACATTTAACGTTGTCAGATCAACACATGTTGTAATTTAAAAAAACCAGTAGTTGCATTTTGAACGTACTTCTTAATTAACAGCAGACATGTACCAGTCTAATACATCAGTCTAATTAACACTACAAGCTTGTTTGTCTGATAACAAGATGTTCATATTACCTGAAAAGTGAAGGTATCGGTCATCAGTAATTACATTCATTGATAATATAAAGGTGAATACAGGTCATCATTAATTAGTTTATTTGTTTAAGCATTTCATAAAATCAATCGATTTATCAGAAGCCGATAGCAATATCAACTATTCATTGTCCGAGTTAGCATTCTAGTATTTCATTTGGCAAATTGAGAGAATATTTGAAGATAAATGAAACACCACACACACAATACGATGCGTCGCCAAACTTAGCACAAGTTAACCATTTAAACTTGTTGAAACTAAGCTCCGAAAAGTTGGAAGGAAGTTGGAAGATCGTAGTAAGATATTGAATTTCCAGCTGCACGCCAATAACGAGCTAGCAGTGTGTTCGATATTCACATAAACACGCCAATTTCCAGCTGGTGTCCAGCTGGAAATTGAATTACGAACTCAGAGCTGGCTGGAAATTCGAAGTCAGCTGGAAATTCGACATTTTTGTCAAGTCGAAATACGAACTCAGAGTTGGCTGGAAATTCGAACTCAGCTGGAAATTCGACTTTATTGTCGAGTCCAATAACGGACTCAGAGCTGGCTGGAAATTCGAACCCAGCGTAAATTCGACTTTTGTCATGTCGAATAACGAACTCAGAGCTGGCTGGAAATTCGAGCCTAGCTGGAAATTCGACATTTTTGTCAAGTCGAATAACGAACTCAGAGCTGGCTGAAAAATTCGAACTCAGATGGAAATTCGACTTTTGTCATGTCGAATAACGAACTCATAGCTGGCTGGAAATTCGAACTCGGCTTGAAATTCGGCTTTATTGTCAAGTCCAATAACGATTTCAGAGCTGGCTTGAAATTCGAACTCAGCTGGAAATTCGACATTTTTGTCAAGTCGAATAGCGAACTCAGAGCTGGCTGGAAATTCGAACTCAACTGGAAATGCGACTTTTCGTCTTGTCCAATAACGAACTCAGAGCTGGCTGGAAATTCGAACTCGGCTAGAAATTTGACTTTTTGTCTAGTCGAATAACGAACTCAGAGCTGGCTGGAAATTCGAACCCAGCTGAAAATTCGACATTTTTGTCAAGTCCAATATCGAACTCCTAGCTGGCTGGAAATTCGACGTCAGCTGGAAATTCGCACTGGTAGAAAATTAATAACGAACTCATAGCTGGATATTGGACACCAGCTGACATGGCGTGTTTATGTGAATATCGAACTCACTGCTAGCTCGTTATTTGCGTGCAGCTGGAAATTCAATATCTAACTACGATCTTCTAACTTCCTGTCAACTTCTCGGAGCTTTGAAACTAGGTCATTTGGCTGGGGCTAGGTCGTTCCGCTGAAACAATGGTATTCAGCTTTTTATTACTCTAATTTTAGGACTACAAACGGCAAAAAATGGTATTTCAGCCGTTTTACTGTTAAAACTAGGTCATTCAGCTCTGGCAGTCAGATTTTAGATAGCTGAAACTATTTGACAGATGGCACTTGGGCAGTTCATTTGGTTATGTGTTGGACATTGTGCCTTTTATGTGTTTATGTTTTCTGTGCTCGGTTGGTTAAGTTGAGTGCTGCCTCCGCTTCTCTGTCCGACTTAATATTATCAATATGCACACAAACCATCATCACATGGGCAATATTTTGTGAGCAATACAAGCTAGGTTGATGTTTCATCATTTAAACATCCATATCTTGTCTTATATTTTAGATGGGTTAACCGCCTGTGATGTGTGATTGTCCTTTTGATTCGATGTAATCCGCATTTGTTTGACATACTGTTGCGACAGGCTGCCAGAGGGTTGAGTCGTACTTTTTTGCCACTGTTCGTTTTCGTGTAGATGTTCTTTTTGTGCCTCTGTATGCTCTGAGAAGAACTGTTGCTGCTAAGTACAGCTGCTTTCATTGTCCAAATTGTTTGCTGAAAAACGTTTTTCTGCATTGTCTTTCAACAATGATACTTTGCGGCGCTGCTTGTTGATAAATAAGGAAAGATCAAAGGAAATGAGAACATTGGTGCTTTGAAATAAACATTCCGCTGCTTAAATGTGTTCACTTCAAGTGGATCACATAAATATTTACAGAATAAATACTAACCGTCGTCCAAAAACGCTATCAACTTTTACTTTCGTTTTCGTGTGATGTAGGGGCATATATTTATCTGTAGTACGGTGTCTACCCGTGACATTTAGCAACATGTTTCCTCGCACTATTACGATTCGTCTACATGCATACGTTTTCGTTTGACTCTGTGCCACAAGACGCACTATCATGTGAATCCCTGCAATAGTCTAAGGAATCAATTGAACTTTGTACATATTTCAGACTAGTTACAGTTTTTCAACTTAAACAACTTCTTTTAATACGTCTTTGTTCATCACGTTTTTGCACTCATAATGTAAGAATGTCGCCGTATTTGTCTCATATGAAAAGACATCAATTACATATTATCCTAGTGATTGGCTCTTCAATGCAATACTGGATTCATTAAATGTTTGTGTCTGCGTCGTAAGTCTGTCATTTAAATTGGTTCAACACGGGTAGTATGATATCAAAGAAAGTCCATGCACTATTACACTTTGTACATGCAACAGGCAAGTTACAGTTTTTCAACTTGAAACACTCGATCAATTATTGGTTTATTCAATACACAATTTTACGAATAGTCTGATGAACATAATTTCATTATATGAACTAATGAACATATACAAGTTTATGAATGAATGAATGAATATGCAATATTATCAATAATTAAACACGCGCAACTTTATGAACGCGTTATATTCTAAATCCTAAAACGATCTGCTTTCAGTTTATTCCATACCCGACATTACACGATAATTAACGTTTAAAAACCTTAGCGATGATTAAATTTCGCTTCTTTATGTGTCATTTCACCAAAAAGAAAGGCGATACTTATCGCGTTGTTTTTACAACAGCCGATAACCAACACACGATTATCGCGTTGTACAAGCGAAATTTTATGTGGCCCGTTTAGGATTCAAACATTTGTCTAGTCATATTTATTTCATCCACTTTCTGTAGTCATTCGATGAAATTAAATTTGAACTTAAATACGAGAGATGTACCACTTATATTAATCTTTGAACAGAGCTGATCATCTGTTATTTTCTTGCTGACACGAAATAATCGAAATGTCTCCATTACAACGTGGATGTGGCAAGTAACAATTACTTTCACTGTTTATTGAATTTACAATTAAGTTAAGACCAAATAAACAATTTGAGGGAACATTAAGTGTGGTTTTTCTAAGACCTAATAGTCCATTGGATGGTGTTCATATATCCAGCCGTCATCATAACAGCAAAACTTTGTGATATACTTTTTTGGTGTAATATAATTCAAGTTCGTGTCCTTAAGGTATTGAACAGTGAGTTTGTGGTAGGGGATGAAGCCGAGCCTTGACCAGAGGGGCATACTTTTTATGCAAAAACGTTTTTGGACCTTATGAGTGTAATAATGCGTGCTAATGTTTGTTCCTTTGTGAGAAAATACGAGAAGTGCCCCACTTATATTTCAACAGTATTGAACATATTTTGAATCGTGTAGAGTTATGTGTCAGATAACACATTCAGTCGATGTTTGATTTGTTTGCAATATGGTTAGATCGAATCCCAAACATCAATTTCGTAGAGGATGGTGAGGCATTTGGCTTTTTGAAGGCCATACTCCCATAGAAGCCCACAGAAGGTGTTGGTTAAGCACATATATCCATTCCTGTAAGTTCAATACGTATTTTTGGTCACTAGAATGGGTATATGACGTTCCGTTGCTCTCATTAGTGAAATTAGGCCAAAAACCCGCCTCAAAAGTGACGACATAACCATTTGTTATTTGACGCATAGGCCAAATCCCCTATAAGAACTGTTTATCAGTTAATATCGAAAATTCTACATGCCAAACTCATGAAAAAATCGGGTTTTACCAGCTCAATACCACAAAACAACTCAATGCAGACAATTTGTTAACGATGTACATGCTGCAATGGAACTGTCAATACAATTACTCTGTCACCCCTGATTAAACAATGTGCTATCATTGATAAATGTACCGTGAAAGAATCGACTGCTATACAAAAATGTTTACTAGGCTACCCATAAGTTGACATTCGTAAAGTATAATATATTCGCGACCGATTGCATTGCATGTGTTGTTGTTTGGTATACAAAATGTACTGATAAAATGGAACTCTTATCTAATACTAAGGTGTAAAAAGGGAGTGTATATTACTATGTTGATAAGGAAAACGTATTTGGAAGAACTGTTTGCCAAGCTTCTTGAAATCATGAAGCCAATTTCCGCAACATATGGTGTCTTGGTCAAGAGACTCCAGACGCAGATTCAAACCCCACAACAAATACACCATTCGGTACCTTACGATCACGAATGGGAAGCATAATACGCCAGAATAATAACGGCCGAAATCTAACGTTCCAGCGCCTTTAGACTTTTTAATATTGAGGATATTGCAGCGCTGATTACAGATGAGAATTCCATACAGCATCGACCGGATTATTCGGTCCTTAGAAAGCTAAAAACAATTCCCCTACACAATTGTTGTTTTTGGTTCTAACTCAATTACACATATATTAAACACAGTGTGAACATGTTGTTCGACACATTTTTGTACATGGTTGAATAGAAACATTTCGATTATACCTTGCCAGCATGAAAATGTCGGATGTTAAGGACTGTTCAAACGTATACCATTATTAACAACCGGAATAATACAGTGTTATGGTTCATGCAATGGTTCTTAAACCAGTGAACCTCCGTAGCTCAAAGGTTAGCGCGTTTACCGTCTAATCTGGCGACCCGGGTTCAAATACGGGTGGAGGCACTCATATGTCAGCTATATTTCCGCAGAAAGCTGACTGGCAAATTAAAGCTATGCTCGGTATTTTTAGAGCATTTTTAGTCAGCAGATGAGAGATGTTGGTGTATGAACTAGTTCCTGTGATGTTCAAGCCGAGGAGTGAAGTACTCGGTGATATCTACTAGTGGCATGTCAAAGCTTGTGGACTATTATATCCATCCAGCCAAAATGTCTTCATTATGCCTTTACCCTGTAATAATATAATAAACGTGTAATTATATAATTTATTATACCTCATTATTATTCATGAACAATATACATGTTTTGATTGGTCGAGAGCACACAGTATGATATGCTACTGCTACATTTTAAATGTTGCTCTCTTGTGTCCGACAAGAGGGCAGCATTATCCATATCACCCTCATTTTCATACAATAGCATTTCGAAGACGTTTTGATCACAGGTTACTGTATCATTAATAAAGAGTAAACATGTGTTTTTATAAATTGTTTAATATCTTAGAAAGGTTTATAACATGGGAATTTGACCATACAGTCACTGAAATGCAGTTTGTTTTTAATAAAAAAAATTAATACTTGTGTTATTTTAAATATTATTACATAATCAGAAACTAGGGAGCTTCGACTTTAATTTGATATCACTATGTTAAAAATTCGTCAATAAATAAGAAAATAAACCCATAGGGCGTGAAATCACTTTCGTTTTTCTTGTTTAGAATAGCATTGGTTCTGATTGGCTGGTAGCTCACATGTAGGATATCTACCCGACACACAAGTACAAATTCCTTCAAATTGTCTTAAATAATTATCTCGTACGTACATTTGGTATATATATATATCTATAATGAAACTTGCTCAAAAACATGGGAATAAGCGACCGAAATAGTCACCACCTACATGTTATACATACACAACTAGATGCATATCTACGTTAACAAGAGCCATAATCACATGGCCATCCCCCGCCGTATATGATTGCCACTAATAGGTGTTAAATAGAAACAGGACTATATGTAAAAAGAAGGAAAGAGATGTTAGGGAAAATAAACAAAGAGTTCATTAATGAAATGGAACCAGACAGAGTTCAATAGAAGGGAAAATGTTTTGGTTGATCACCCCCATAATTGCTATTTATCGAAAAAATGTGAGGACTATACGGACAAAAATGTCTATAAAATCATTAAATTTAATTTATTTTTTAAAATGAAATGATTCTTCATGTGCCTAATAGTTATATTAATAAAAACAAAACCAATAACTAGCAGAAGATGCGATTTAAGATAGTTATGTTCATATATATTACCAACATAGTTAAAACTTTCGTGAGTTTATTTCACTCTACAAAATATATAATGAGCATATACCACTTTCAATTACCCAAACATTTTCTTTATACTGTTATGCTCATACTTAGACCGAATAAAATACAGGTTCGCATTCAAATTATCAAGATATAACATTTTGTATGACCCTACCCACCATAGGATGCTGTAACAATGTATAAATTCCTATTATACAATATTGTAAACAAAATATTTCTGAAAAAATATTTTTCACCATATAACAGTATTAAAAACAAATTAAGAAAAATATATTAGTTCCATTGGGGTTTGAACCCACGATCTTCAGGAATATGTCAAAATTGTTTCAAAATTAAACAAAGGGTGATAATTTCAAAACTGGGCCATAAAAAGTTATGGTTCTTGGTCACTGTACTTCTCCTAGTTGCTGTCTATTCACCTAGTAAGTTTCAAGTCAATACCTCAAATAATTTTAGAGTTATGCTCTGGACACAAACTATTTTAAAATTAACAAAGGGGAGATAATTTCAAAACTGGGCCATATAGAGTTATGTTTCTTGGTAACTGCACTTCTACTAGTTGCCATCTATTCACATACTAAGTATCAAGTCAACACCTTAAATAGTTTAAGAGTTATGCTCCGGACAAGATATGAGACGGACGGACAGACGCATACTATTTCTATATCCCTTCGCCTTCGGCGGGGGATAATAAAAAATAAATGCTTACCTTAATTTCAATCGAACCTCTTTTGCTTATAACGTAACCATTTGCTTCTTTGAGTCTTTCTGCCGACGTTTCCGACATTTGAATTCGTTGTGCTGTGGACGAGAGACAAACGTTCATTTGACTACAGTTATTTTCTCACATATGAAATATATGGAGAAGTTGGTCATTGGCTTACTAAAGAGCAATTGATATTGGTTGATAATTAATTTCTGTAAAAATAAGTCGGTCAACTCTAAAAGGTAATAACAACTCGGACAGGGAAGGCAGCACTCGTCAGAAACAACAGAGCACGAATAGCACAGATACTAAAGGTGGACCAAAGATGTACTTGCACAAGGATATACACATAATTCTAACATGGCCGATGAGTTTGTCTAAATGGACAAATAACAAATAATAACGTTGTATAACGTTCGAAATACCGATGGAAATGATGTCACGCTATGTAGGTTTTCCATTTATGACGTCATGTAAAGTAAACAACATACTCTCGCAAGTTTTAATTGCGCATTTAAATCATGTTAGAATCGAAATAAAACATTCAAGAGTCGTAGCATACCTTTTGTTATACAACAGTTGTCGTTCTGACGCTTGTTTTAACCACTCAGCCTTACGGCCTTCGTGGTTAGTTCCTACGCATAAGAACTCTTAACCATGATATAACAGCCGGTAAACTACGGTTTTTCATAAGTATGTTCTTAAATAAACCGTTTGCAATAGAGAAACCGTTAAAAGTATGGACAGCAATGGCCAACAATGGTTCCAATACTAAAAATAAAAGATGTATGGCAACAAACTAGACTAAGTCAAGTTCACTGTTTAAGTTAACTTTAGCAAACACTCTACTGAAGAGTGGGTTATTGGGGTAGGTGCTCTCGTATTCATTTAAACCAACATAACAAAAATAGATATATCATGTTTTTGATCAAGTATTGCTATCGAAAAGATGAAAATATATTTTTTAAATTTAAACTGAAAACTGAATAATGCATTATCGAGACTGGAATCTAATATGATTTTCTGATATCAGATAACAACAAAATAATTAATATAGTCTGTGCTTCTCAAGCTTTTGTTGAAAATCTGGCATTGCAGGTTTGACTCCCTTTTGCAATTGTTAAAAAAGTTTCGACAAGGGAAAGTTTGTGATTATATTACGATATAAGATTTATGTATGCAATAGCTCAGAATGTTTATAGTAATACTAGTACTCATAAATCAAATAAGACAAACATGCTTTATCGACGTTTCGACTTTAATTACAGGTCTTCATCAAGAATATATATAATCGAAAATAGTAATATGTATACATGCATGATTTGTTTATATTATAATGTGTATATTTGTGTTAATAATTATGTCAATGCATGTACTTATTATAATTATATGTGCAATCATGGGCATATTGCCTTATTTTCGAAATAATCTATCTATCTATCTATCTATCTATCTATCTATCTATCTATCTATCTATCTATCTATCTATCTATCTATCTATCTATCTATCTATCTATCTATCTATCTATCTATCTATCTATCTATCTATCTATCTATCTATCTATCTATCTATCTATCTATCTATCTATCTATCTATCTATCTATCTATCTATCTATCTATCTATCTATCTATCTATCTATCTATCTATCTATCTATCTATCTATCTATCTATCTATCTATCTATCTATCTATCTATCTATCTATCTATCTATCTATCTATCTATCTATCTATCTATCTATCTATCTATCTATCTATCTATCTATCTATCTATCTATCTATAAAAATAAACCAAAACAATCAAGTTAAATATAGATAAGTACTGACTTACGCAAGCCCGATGATTCCATTCTTGACGCTGTGTTAACAGTATCTCCAAATAAACAATACCTTGGCATTTTGAGTCCAACAACTCCAGCCGCACACGGACCTTTAATAAAAACATTATATACCAGCATGTACATTAAATACTTTACATACACAGACAGTGCTAAGCCATACATAGCCCTCACACAGGAAATATACATAGGTAGTAAATAACACGGACATGAGGTAAATGTATTTTGGCTTTGGAAACTATTTCACAAAGATTGTAAGGAAATACGAACTATTGGTTGTGTTATATAATAAGTACCGGACTTAAATTGTTGTATATTCATGATACTCTTTATTGATGCAAATTAACATTGCTTTTCGAAGTATAAAGTATAATCCCCACCAAAGGAAATATCACACTAGAAAAACGGTTATTCAAAATAACATCACATCCTCCGAAATTTGTTTTTAATTAATGGCCAACATCTATGGAAATGAGGCACTTATCATTTCAATGAATATTTACACCAATAAATATGTCAAGTTTACAGTGGCTGCCATACTTGCTTTCAAGTTCAGTTAAGTATAAGACTGGGTCATTGGGAAGTTTACATGCATATATCAACATGTAATAAAACACTGACCACGTATATCTTGCGGATTTGTTAACAGAAGGTGGGTGTCTAGAAGTCGGACAGGACGGCAAAAGGTAAGAAATTAATTATAATCAATTCACAAAGAAAACTATTTTATAGTCAACATCTATGGAAATGAGGAACTTATCCTCCCAATATATTTTAAATCATTTCACTAAAAGCCGCTTCGCACTTAGCTTTAGGAAGGTCCTGTACATGTTAATCAGCGGGGTTGTTACCAGACAGTAGAGTCCAGAACACGGACAGGACAGAATGAAACGACATACCTTCTGTAAGAAATTTAGTTTGTCAATGTACCTGTATGAAAGCCAACCCGAAGTTTGATCTTCTCTTGTTCTCTATGAGGTATAACCATTTGTGCTAATGCATGTAACAGACCTATTGATAATCTGGCAATTTCTTCCACATGTTGCTCACCGTTTCTGTTTGGTAAACCAGACACAACCAGGTATGCGTCACCTGAATCAATGATGACATTGTATACTATATTAAATGACCCCTGACATTCATCAAACTGACAAATGTTTGGACCAGGGGTGGTATTCAATATTAATCTTATTCAATTGGAGAATAATGATAGCCAATCATATCGCCTGTAAATGTCAAATCGTTCAATATGGTGTGATCTGATTGATTATCATTATCCTTAAGTCAAGTTATATCAAAATTGATTACCACCACAGGGCATAGACTGTAGCATATCGAGTGCCATCAATTTTCATCATAATAATCTATGTAATTCATTAACAGTGGCAAACTGTTGTGAGAGTGTTTGTAATAGTAATGATGTTTCAGTAAATATATTTCTTCAAACACCATAATACATTATTTGTAACAATATAAGGTTCTGTTGGATATTATGTCAGTGAGTAACTCTCCCGTTCATGTGGATGGCACACCACCGAACTGGGCTAAGTTATATTTAGCGTAGAGAAACGCCATCTAGGTTACCTGCCGATGATGCCTAAGTTGGTACTAGTTTAAATATTGGCGTACACGAGATCGGTGAAGCCTCGTTCGGGTTACATAGGTGTCTTGAACATCATCAGACACAGATAATAAGACTGATGACGATGTGCCCTTACCAAAACTTGCTAATCGTTATAGTAAAGAACGTGGAAATTTAGATAATGAAAATTGATATATCACTAATGGAACTAAAAAACAACTGGGTTCTCCAGATGGTACTGATAATTTGAGTACTGATTCTGTTTCATCATCTACTGAAACTAATTATCACCCTTCTGGTTCTGACATTATTGAGTCTAATAGAGTGTCTGAAAATGCAGTAGATCAAGTGTGTGTTTCAATTCCTCCTGTTATAAATAGTACTAGGCAGATAAGAACACCTGCGTATCGTCGAAATAGACGGCAAATAAAAATGAAGCAATTGTATATTAAGACAATAAGCTGATTGCTTTATGGCTGCGTAACTGACCTACTTGTTTATCTTTGTACATATTTTTAGTTATTTGTAGGGAGGCATTTCATGTTTGAGTGGGCAACCTGGTGATAGTTCTGCATTGCACGAGTAGCAATAATAATTATTGTAAATAATATCGCCCGGCAGCCGCTATGTGTTAACCAGATTTTATAAATACAAGACCGTTGAACAATGCTTCAATAAATCGAGAAATATCAAGAAATAAAACAATTACCTGTACGGCTAATTAGTGACGTTTAGAAAAAGAACAAGTGGAAACAATTACAATGAATCTTTGATCGGGTTAAGATAATCATCGTCGTCGTCTAAAAAGTGTGTAATTTTGAAGTTGGATTATTTATTTAGTAGGAAGTCGTAGTGTATTTTATATCTAGTAAACTGTGGAAGAGACTTGAAGGGCGTCCTATGAAGTAATCATTCCGTGCCGTAGATTAAATTTTCTTATTCAATGGACATTGTTAAATCTTTATAGGTAGCTGGACAGAAATGGCGCGTGAACTTTTAGAGTGATCTATTAAATGTTACTGTTGGAACTCCTCTCTGATTAGTTTTGGACTCATTGAGAAATCTTAAATTTGAAGGTTAAATTTAATAGTTTTTTCCGATAAGGGTCGCATGTAACAATATAAGGTTCTGGTGATGGATATTATGTCGGTGAGTAACTCTCCCGTTCATATGGACGGCATACAGCCAAACCGGGCTAGGTTATATTTAGCGTAAAGAAGCGCCGTCTAGGTTACCTGCCGATGATGCCTAATTTGGTACTAGTTTCTATATTGGCGTATCCTAGATCGGTGACGCCTCGTTCTAGTTACATAGGTAAATACCTGTAACATTCATTTGATTGAGAGAGTCGTGGGCCGGCCGGAGAAAAGAGTGCTTGCAATGCATATAGACGTAGAACATTGTTTATGTTGGATTAATATGTAAATAAACTCATCTAGAACAGGCAGAAAGTTTTGCTCTATTGTTAGTTGTGCAACATATTTCCTAATGTGTATTTGTTCAAGAAGAATGAAGAATACAAATACGTGCGGTTTCAGTTAGTGCTTTGTTAAAACAGTACCCGTGGGTTAAACCAACCCTGTATAAGTTGCAACGCTGTTGTCCTAGGTGATTGTAAACGTTATCCATTGTGTATAGAGACAATGAAACGTGGTGTCAAATATTGGTATAAATTATTGCGAATACCGGACAGTCGGTACCCAAAGATGTGTTATAAAATGCTACTGTATGAAAATTACATTGGTCATAAAAACTGGGTATCTTTACTGAAAACTTGTCTCCAAAGTTTGGGTATGTGTGGCAGTCGCAAAACATTACTGATATAAACATGTTCATAAAAACATTCGTCAGACGTCTGATAGATCAATATCTACAAAACTGGCATGACACTATTAATAGTAGCAATAAGTTTTTATATACATTACAAGCTATATAAGCATTCGTATGAACGAGAAACCTACCTTGATGTTCTAGACATAAGAAAGTTTAGACATACTATGGCGAACTTTCGAAGTAGTGCACATTGCCTCGATATTGAACGAGGTAGACATAATAATGTGGAAAGGGAACGAAGACTATGCAAACTTTGTAACAATAATGAGATAGAGGATGAATATCACTTTTTGCTTAAATGTACATGTTATATAGATATTAGAAAACAATACATTAATGTAAAATTCTACACGCCAGCTACTTACAATAAAATCATAATACTAATGACATCTACAAACAGTAATGTTGTTAAGCAAACTGCTTCTTACTTGTATCATGCATTTGAACTAAGAAAGCAACGATCGATAAAGGAATAATAAGAATCTCGTAATAACTTTACTCGAGTTAGAGGGATAAATTAATGTGCAATATAGAGCAAATTCGTCGGGACTTTGAAATTTGCACGAATTAGGCCGGTTGCTCGAATAATCGCTGCTCGTATTACCGAGGTTTTACTGTAATTTTTTGAGTAATATTTAACCATTTTAACTCACAAACTGACCAAATACAGCAGTTTATCCCATGTCAAAAGAAACGGGCTAACGGACGGAACAAAAATTAACAGGGACCAGTACGACTAAAGATAAATAAGCAATTTCTTTGGTATATAAATAAATAAAACACAGTGGAAAGGAATATCTTACTAAAATATGTTTATAATTGAAAGAAATACTAAAGCTTTAATTAATTTTCCATAAACCTGTTTCAGTTCGTTCGTGGTAACTTAAAACTTGTCCAAATAAGCTTTTAAGTCTTATAGACCCGATAAAATCGGTTATGGACAAACCAACAACTATCTGGTCCATCAGGCCCACCGTACCCTTAACTATTTAGGATTTATTAAAAGTAGTCCTTCACACATGTGATAGATTTTAATTCATGTTGATGTATTTTATTGTTCAAAATCAATGCATTTTGACTGCTTTTATTTAAATAAATAAGCAGGCATGACCTTGATCAAATATTTGACAACCACACTTTCTATTTTTTCTAACATTTTGTTACGAAATAAATGAGACTGACATTTTGAAAAATGTATACCTATTATGTATGAGACTAATGTGTTATTATGCAAAAAGGTATTTAATTCATTGAAGAAAAATACACATTTTCGCCCCTTAGAATGAACCTTAAACGTTTTGATTTTGTTCCTATAAAACATTATTATAACATAATATTAGTTATGTAAATCAGTTCACATTTCTTTACGGCTTTCGTTTTTTTAAATTATGAATTGTATTGATGCTATACATGTAGTCCGGAGAATTCGACACGACTCTCGGCCTTGAATTAGAACAATTTAACAGCTGATATGGTGCCTACATTTATAATTCTGTGTGTATGTTTTTATAAGCGGGACGTATCACGAAGACGCTCGAGGTGTAATACCAACACAAATATTAATAGTCGATATTGCGCGATTTACTCGGGAAAATTTATATAAATGTATTCAACACAAGAACCTTGTAATATATTCACGCATAAAGGTCAGGATCCAGTCAAATTCTCCGTGCTATACATTGTTACCTGCGAGCCTTGAGCGAGCAGGTATATTGGATAGCATAAAGTAAAAAGTCCATGGAGGGGCACGTGACCTGTTCTCGATGGTTTACGATTTAAAAAAAAAATCCAAAAAAGATGCATTTTGTAAGAATGTCGTGAACCAGACTAATTCCATGCGGATAACATCGGTCTTTGTCGCATTGCAATAGTTTATTTATCGAAGAAATCAGAACTGTCCGAAATTGCAGTGAGCGCTAGGCTAAGACTGGTACCCGTTCGAATATTAAAAATATCGTATATCGCGTATATTGATCTTTGTTATTGTTGAACACCGAAAACATGTCTTATGATAATACCTTTTAATGAACTGATACGAGGTTTTATTTATAAGCATATAAATATTATATGGAACAAGGGAGTCATAATATGCATTTAAGTGTCTTAAACATTGGTTTGTTATACATGAAAGTATTTAACAATTTGTGGATAAATTTCGTATGTCAAATTATCGTGCATATAGTTTTCCCAATTTGAAAGGTAACCGGCCTATCGCGCTTATTTTTTTCTCACAATTTTGAGATTTCCATGCTTAATTTTATACACATCATCTGTTGAATTATGCAGATAGAAGGTCGATGATCCTGTCAATTCTCTGTCAAATGAAGTCGGTACATCATTTGCTCGCAGGACTTGTAATTTGTTTGTATGTTTGTTATATACATGTATACAGTTCAACTTTACGTGACACTCGTTTATTACAAAGTGTATAATGCGAATTGTAAAAATAGAAATATTAATGGATATGATACGATACAACAGGAGATTATACAAACACTAACATTCTCTGGGAAAGGTAAAGCTTTGATGTATTGTTGAAAGATTGGATGTGATGATCTATGTGAATGTATTATAAACATGTTTCTGGTTAATACACTGATTTAGGCATTAATAAGAGACTTTGATATTACGCACAAGCACTGACCAGTCTTACTTAAAAGTGTTGGAGTACGTAAAGGGTAGTTCTATCTTGGCACATTTTTAGCTCGACTATTTGTCGGCGTCACACTCTTTGTTAAGGTATTTTGGGACAGGCTACTATATTTGGCCACATCTTACATACTATTCATGCTATTGCATTGAAACTTACAACACTTGTTTACCATCATTAGTCAACACTACTGGGTAAGTGCAATAACTCCATTTTGATTTTAAAGAGAGTTATGTCCCTTTCTTACTTAGTTACATTCAGGCTAATTATTATATATAATATTGCATTGAAACTAAATTGTTTATCTTATAGCCTGTTTTGAACTTAAATTTATGTGACCAATGGCTGAGAATAGTCGAGCGCGCTGTCTTATGGACATCTCTTGTTTTATATTCAAGGTTACACAAATGTATATACATGTATCAATCGTATTTCTGGTGATGACAAAAGTTACCAACCTATTGTCTCAACTTTGTAAACATCGTAGTTTTCAAGACGGCCATCAATCGTCATGTATAGTTTGTTCAACATTTGAACAACCTGCATCGGGCTACTGCAACTGAAATTCAGGAATTCAAGATTAAAATCATTAAAGAAAGCAATATTGTTAAAACAAAGACGTCATAACATACATGTAAACAATATAGTTGCATAAACAAGGTTTCATCACAATACTGTACTACCGTTTCGCTACTTAAGATAAGTCACTGACCAGAGATTCATAATCTAGACTATCATTAGCAATAATGATATTACCTTCCCACCGGAACAGCTAGAATTCCAAAGAAGCGTCTCCATAAGAAGCTATGTTCACATCAAGTTCAAACACAATACAAGAACCTTATTCATAAACAAAGTAATTATGCTGAAAACTATTTATTCTACAAACACCGATAATTTGACTTGATCCTGACCTTTAGGGCTTTATGCTTGAATATATTACAAGGTTCTTATATCGTACATCATCGGTCCTTCAGATTAGTGTTGGTATTACATCTCGAATATCTCTGAGTATGTTCCCGCTTATGAAAGCATACGACCGAGATTACAAAAATAGACAATTTGTATATTATTTAATGCTAACTGATGATATATGGAGTTCTATCAGTGAAATAAAACTTATATCAGTCACTGGTTATCACCTACAATGCGACTGATATAAGCTCCGCCCCCTCACAGGGACTACTTTAATTTTACCAAAAACTCAACACTAAACTGTCCTTTACTTTTTATTACTTAATGGAAACATGTCATGTGGGGGATTTTATTCTTAGTTAGAACATTTCCTACAAGTTGGCGTATGCTTTGATACAAAATTCTCAAAAAGGTGTTTTCATATATTCACCATAATCCAAGATGGCGGATTTTGAATTGAAAAATATTAATGTAATGACATATGCATACGCAGCCTAACCACAGTGGTAATTTGGCATAAATAGTACCAGTTTTGACACCAGATAAGCATCACATGAATAGAATAAAATATTATTTGTTTGTTTTGATTGAATATGGTTAATATCTCATCTTGTAGTGATAAAATTTTATTTTTTTCAATCACCCTACGCGCTCTTGAAAATATTGAATTTTATCGCTACAGGATGAGATATAAACCATATTCAATCAAAACAAACAAATATCCTCTAAATTGCAGCTGTCAAATTATTCTAATTAATATATATTATCTTTATTTCCTCCAGTATTGAAGAGCGTATATAACAATAAATACAAAGTATACATTCAACATAATTATAGCTTGTTACAAATAAATAAAATGATAAAAAGCAGATATTATCAACTGGTTTCAATTATAGACAATTATTGTTATTGTAAACACCAAATTTAATCCAACCACATCGATGAAATATATTTTGTAATCTGAAATAACAAATTCTGTCAAAAACATTACAAGAGGATGCGGGTTATTTAAATCAAATACAACATGTCGATGTGTCATTGTAAATAGGCCACAGACGAGAATTGATTTGCACCAGGTTTCTGCAATAAGAAATAAGTTTTTCTGCACTCTCACAGATTAATGAATAACCGATATTTTCTCTTTCCTTTTCGAAACAAAAATACCACATACTAGTAGCTACTCCATCAAAGTGTGTCATGTCCGGTATTGTCATGATTCGTCTTAAATGTACCTCTTAACGATATCAGATTTTGAGAATCAGAGAAATTACTACGTGTGCACCTGGCTGACAGTCATCATTAACTTTCCCCGGCCTATTGTCATACATTGACTTATGTCCTTGTGTTAAGGCAAGCGTACGATTATGTAGAAATAATTAGACGAGTCTCCGAAGCCTTATTTGTTATCATGGATGGATATTATTGATCAAGATTCGATATATTAGCGTACGCACATTTTTTAGCTAAGAAGTACACCCATCCTCATACATCAGTGGTTATAGTCAAGTTCTCAGAAGAATACTCTGGTGAACGAGAATGAAGTACACCAGGTCCATTGTTTTTCTTGCTGTTTTTGTGACATCATAATGCTTCTGTATTAAATATAGTGTCTACCTTAGATTAACACGCACACAGAGTTTGCGTTGTCTGAATAATGTATCAAACATCTGACATCATACAAAATTTCCCCCTTTTGTGAAAACTAATGAATATTTATCAAAAAGCTTTCAAATTCTCGTCGATATTGACATGCATTAATAGTACACATACTGTCTAGATAAAGCAAAGGTTGATTACTTCTGTGTGTATGTTTCATATTGATTCTACAGGATATCCGCAGGTTACAATAAAACACTGGACGTGAGTTACTGTCAAACCTATCAGACAGATCAAGGAAGCCAGTCGTTTGAGTGAAATTATCTAGAGTGCTGTTAAATGATAAACGAAGCAAATCCTATTGTGATATAAATCGATCAACAGTGTACATGTGTACTTAAAATCGTATAGCGAACGGGGGACATAAACGACACGACGTCCTATATAAATCCACGATTTCTCTCTTTGACGTTGAATGTTTATAAACGCATTGTTGGTAGTATAATGGTTATTGTCTGTACTTACGTGTACAAAGGTCAATCTGGTAAGTAAACCTAGTCCATACCTTGCAATTTGTGTGAAGCCAACGACATCCGTAAACATAATGGTGACGGAGTCATAGGACTCCGGGGTGACATTGCCGTCTTGCATTAGAGTCTGCGCTACTGGTTTCGGTAGTAACTGATACAGCAATTGTTCTGTTTTCTTTCTCTCGTCTTCTAACTGTCCAAGAAGTACCACACTCTGTTTTTTCTCTTCCTCAAGGACCACGGTGCGTTCTCGAAGCCTACTAGAGAAGCTGACTACGTTTCGTACTAGTATCACAATGATCGGTAGCATAAGAAGTGCTATTATTAGCTGTACTACACTGCCAATAACTGAATTAAGCAGAATCGTATTATCATACTCAGCTTGCTGGAAATAAACACAAAACACAATTAAGATAAAAGTATAGTAACATGTTCATTAACTGATAGTTGCATCAATTTTCACAGTTCACAGTTTTCAGTTTATTCGGTCATATATTAGCCAGTACATATGTACCAGCCTGCTCGTCCCCACATATAGAGGATATAACAGTGACCAATGAACACCTGAATCCATAAGTATTATTTGTATGGTAGTCTAGTTTTATACAGGTCAAAACGTTTTCTGCGGCAAGATGATTTACTTGTAGTTTAGTTCAGAGTGTGTTTTTTCTGCAGTTTGGATACTAATCGAATTTATTCCGGTGTATGTTTAAATTTATAAGATCACGTGTGCTGGTCGGAATCGATGCAATGTCATAATCTCTTTTAGGTACCTCGCACAAAAATTTGAAAGACGACTTTAGTGATCAAAGATTAGAAAGTTCTAACAAAATAAACAAATATAAAATAGAGGATCTTGCATGAGTGTTCATTACATACGAGTTTTTTAAACGAGTGGACAAAATGATATGACACGAGGCTTTGCCGAGTGTCATATTGTTTTTGTCGACGAGTTTAATAAAACTGGTATGTAATGAGCACGAATGTAAGATTCTATTTATCACATAACCTTAGAAAACGATTATTATTGTTCAAAAGGATGATGTACGCTGCATAAGTTTCAGCCAAAATTCAGCGGTACAATTAGCGCGAGGTCATGGCGACGTTGATATTATCCAGACGTCATTGACGGATCAATGCATGGATTGGCTAACGTCACGTCAAGCTCTTTTAAATATTTATTGCACGATCTGGGAGTGCCGAACGATATTTACGGCACTCCTGAACCGCAGGTTATGTGATAAATATGCAATCCGTGCATTCCGTATTTGGAAACGAAACACCTGCCTTTTTGTGACCAGGATGCATTTCATCAGAACATTGCGAATAAAACATTGAGCATCTTACTGGTGTTAACAGCTACCTGTTTCATAATCCCAATACAAATGTGGATACAACTAACCTACATAAAACAGACTATAGGTATTAACAGAATGACTGCATTGGTCGCTCTGTTTTGTCTAAGTCTCGAATGGTTTCAAGTCATTGCATTAATGCGTTTTAATTAACTGATCCTCTGAACCCTTGATTAATGTCAACAACTATCGTGGTGTTAATTTCTGAACATACCTCAATGATACGACTGGCGAGACCATCTTGGATGTCTTTTAGTACGTTGATATATTCTGTCATGTTATCAAACCAGGTTGTACCAGAATTAACTGAAGCTTGCTGCATGATATTGCTACTTATTTCGCCCCTCATCGAGTCAATGACATCAACAAGATATGTTGTCAAATATTTGGTATCGACTAAATTACGCACGTACGGAGAATAATGTGCGCTCTGTTTTAGAAAGGTCTGTCCAAGAATCATTTTTTCGTTATACCATAACAAATCATTCAACGAGAATTGACCTGAAACATGAATAGGTATTTTTGCTGCAATTTGTGCTGCGCATATTTTCTACACATGGCAGATACACCCATGATTTCTTAGTGAATATTACAGCTCTTTACAATATGCTTTATACCAATGCGAACAATTAATAATCTTAATTTATTTTTCTAAGGTTGTAAGTCTTTACAAAGATGCTTTGTGAATACAAACCCTGGTCGTACTATATGTTTATAATGTACTAACGATATTATTGTTTCCAATGTAGTAAACGTTCGCAGATAATGGTTATTCCAGTCGCTTCAATATTCGAGATTTCACCAAAGCACATTTGATATAGCAGTACATACAAATGATGCTTAAATTCTGTATTTGACTCTTGCATGATATTTTTATGTAATAACTTTGAAAAAAACAAATACGGCCAAAAACAATACAACCACAACAATCATTAGAATAGCTAGGAGAAAGCTAAGTGTTTCGTTACTTCCATGGGCCAATGTACTTGAGTTTATACTAAATTGAAAGTTTATTTTAATCAACCAGAAGTTGGCAATATAAAAAAGAAAGTGATTGTTTTTGTACTGATTTAGGGTTACATTACCTGTGGCATAGTATGTACTTCCCAAAGCTCGTTCAATACCAGCTTGTTCTTTGCTAAAGATCAGCTGTTCGTATGCCGAAAGGTCCGTCCAGAAGGAGAGAGGTATTTCCACGTTAACATTCACTCCAACAACGTTAATCAGTATTGCATTAATATCCGAGTAAAATTTAATTGTTTCATACAAAGAAACGGTGCTAGGATCAAGTGACGAACGGAATGTTTTTAGATAGTCTTTAAACGCCTGATTGCTTCTGAAATGAACAGCTTCTTCGTTTACAACCAGGTCTCCCAGTGCCCGTACGCTGATATCAGTAGCTTTGTAAATATTCGCAAGTCTTCGCATTATGAACGGATCACCTTGTGACGACACATACAGAGCTGTTGTTCCGCGTTCGATCTGTAGAAGATGAATCAACTTGCCTAAATCAACACTCAGTGCTACATTTTCCCTGGCTATGTTGTTACCGTCGTAGAACTGCAAAATAGTGTAAGTTACACAATGAAAGATGAACGAACTTGCCTACGAGAGGTGTTCAACTTATATTTGAACAAAATTGAACATCGGATTTTGTCATACTAAGACAATGAAAGCGATTTATTTCTATTGAAACATGAAAGAAAATGTTATAAGTAGTATATACACTAATTTTGTATCATATTTGGCTTATATTTCTATCCAAAATCAACCATCATGTAGAGGGTGTTTTAAGACAAAATGCCCCCAATAGAACCAACAAAAAAGGTGTTGGTAGGTTATGAATGACTAATATCCGTGCAGACAATCGATAATATTTGTCATATGAAGGGTGATATGCGGACACCTGCTTGTTTTGGCGAAATGGCACCAAATTATTAAAAATCACCAAAAATGGTCGAAACCTGCAATCGCCATGTCGATTTGTTCAGTGCAATCCAATAACCCAAAGTTGGATGGAAGCGAAGTTGTAAGTGTCAGTAGCAACTTTCAATCGAATTATTTCAAAAATGGTAGATGCAGAATTTCATAACAATGTGGTGTTCATTAGCTCAAAGCCATGTACATGATAGAGCGCATACATGTACAAAGGTCTTGGAGGCTGTATATGCGACAACAAAAGAGTGATAGGATCAACTGTGTCGCCCCTGAGGAATTAATGTTTTATCTAAGAGGAAATTATTACATATACAAAGTATGTTATTTCATAAAGGGTCATGATGACAACCAAAAGTTGCAGTTAATTAAGCTAGGTGGGTTCGCGGCCGCTTTCATGACAGGGTCTTATGTTTGATATTATGGAAAAGTGGAACTCAAAATAATTGAAAAGGAGACAAATGTGAACGCATATTTTATCAATGCAAAAGGTTTAAGTTTGTTTTCGACAAAAACATGACACGTCCTTTTCCTGGTGACATGCCAAAGACAGGGTGTTTCACCAATACTTAACTTCCTGTCGCCCTACAAAGCATGTCATTAAGTACCTTATGAATTAGACTGGGAAGTATAATATACCAAAACAGTGGATACCGAAGCCTCCCGATGAAATATCAATATAATTTAAATCTGGAGAACATTGAAACGTCGACCAGAGAAGGAAATTCTTAGCATCAGCATTTGGAGGTAATTGGCATTAAAAATGCAAAATCAACACACTCTATACAAAAGTTGATTTTGTTCTAAGGATATTACATATTCATTATACAATGATTGTTTATATCACTTGATACATTTCTATACATTCTAACACGATCTGGGGATTAATCCACATACGCATAGAGCAAACCAGGGCATGTATTATTACCGCAATAAACATGTCTATCAAATTGGCTGTTACTATTTACGCCCCGTATCACTTGACATATTTATGAATGAATTAACGTAAACTTTATAGTAAAAACTTCCACGAGTCGCCAACAAGGCAAGTTGCACGGGTATCCAGTGTTATAGCTCTATTTTTAGAAACTCCAACATACTCTCGAAATTAAGTTTCACAGAAACTTCTGATAATCAATTCATTTATATTTTCATTTCATGAAATAGAGACCCTATATTCCTGTTATTAAAATTGTTTCAATGTTTAAATTGTGTTATTTCCTTCAGAGAATTACGAAGGTCGTTATCATTAACGAGGGAGGTAATTGTACCTGCTAATAAGCCACTCAATTTCAGCGTTGAATTAAGTTCAATGTCAAATGGGTGAAAATGGAATGCGCGCAGTAAAATAGTACGGGATATTATCGTATTAGAATCAAAATAAAAACTCTGTTCTTGTATGTTGTCGGTGAATAAAAAACGGACACTCGTGATTTAATTTTCCGCATCCGAACTCCTGTCCATGTTTTATTCACCGACAAAATACGCGAACAGATTTTTATTTCTTAACTATTGAATAGACACAATTTGATTTCGTTGTGAAATTCGTGAAATACTGGATGTTCAATTTTGTTCAAATATAAGTTGACGGTCTCTCGTATATCTACACTCAGTGCTACATTATCACTTGCTATCATGTTACCATCGTATAACCGCAATATATTGTAAGTTACACAATGAAAGAAGTGAGGCACAATCAAACGCCAGGAAAGAACTGTATGAGTGAATATTTTAGCGGGTCATCTCAACACTGGTAGACACCGTACTCCGGATATAGCCTCCTACATCACACGAAAACGAAAGTAAAAGGGGATAGCGTGTTTGGACGACGGAAAGTTTTTAATCATTATTCTGTAAAAATTTATATGATCCACTTGAAGTGAACAAATATAAGCAGCGGAATGGTTATTTCAAAGCCCCAATATGGTCATTTCCTCTTATCTTTCCATATTTCTTGACAATCAGCACCGAAAAGTATCACTGTTGAAGAACAATGCAGGAAAACGTACATTTTCCTTTTATTACATTATTTTATTACAATAATCATCATTGGATGGTGGCTCAGTGCACTGCATATAAGATTTTATAATAATGCTTAAGCTAAAGCATGAGACGCAATTTTAAGTACAAATATAGTATCACCGGGTTATTGACCTGGGAGATCGTGTTTTGCCAGACGTTCTTGAACGGAAATAAATACATGTCTGATTACAATCTGATAACCTAATTGCAATTTTGCAAGTGCTAACGCATCAAGATCAATAGGTAAAGCGTGTGGTATATGAATAAATTTCACAATCTACCTTAACATCAGTGTCTAAGTTGATTATATTTTGTACAATCACTATAATGGATGGTATGGTAGTAAGGAAGAGCAGACGTATCAACTTTCCATCTTTGTCTCTTCGTCTTGATTCGTTCTGTAAGCGGCTTGATCTGATATCTGGCGTTACAATTGAAACCCGGGTCCTCCAGTTAAAAAAGGTGCCTTGTGTTGATGGAGCCATGGTTGAAAGCTATATACACAGTATAATGTAGTCGATGATTGGACCTGTTTGTGAGAGAGAAAACAATAATCATTATCCGTAGTAATAAATGGTATCTACATTTACTATATCCAACTACAGTAATAACTGTAATATCACTTATTTTCGTGGGCATTACACTTTTTATAAAAATGCAATTTTATGGGGTCTTATATTTGTGGATTTAACAGTTCGGAAGGATAAAACCTTGTTTAGTAATTGGGATGTCGATTAATCCCATTAATCGTGGGAACTAAATTTCGTGGTAGAATGCAATCACGAAATCAACGAAACTTTAACCCCGAAGAAAAATATTTTATTTTATTTTCACCAATAAGCCAGTAAAATGGCTTAGATTTCTGGGCATGTCATGGGAAACATTATATATGTAGCTGACAGTATATTTATAATACTGCTTTATATATTTCATCGGTTACACAGAAAACAAAGCTTATCGTTGCCTAAAGCTCGCCGAACATTATGAAAAGACGAATGATTTAATACAGGTAATAATAGTAATTACTTGTAATTATACCTACTTATTGGTTTTAGTACAATACAAGCCTTCTTTAATGTAAATGGGTTTAAAGAGCACGTAAATCTACTCCGTAATAATGATGATATATCGTAGGTAGAATGGTGTTTTATCTTTAAGACAACAAAAGAATGCTAAAAAGGAATTCTGTAACAAGGTAAATGACTTATTCGAGCACCATTTCCCCCATCGTCTATATAAATGAGCCAGTCTCCAGGAAAACCTGCTATTTTGACAAAAATATTGATTTTGAGATTTTCAATACTTATAAAGAATGATCATATTGAAGCCAAATGTACAAGAAATTTTGTTGATATCTCGGGGTTTAAGGAAGTTACAGCTGTTTTTGTAGAGTCACTATTCAGAGATTTGTGTGTGACGTCACAAACGTCATTCGAACGTTATTTGACGTAACTGTAACAAATACTTCATAATTAAATATGTTGATGAATTCTTGGCATAAACTGTTCAAAATAGTATCACGTGTTTGAATTATGTTTTAATTTTTAAAACATATATCATATTCGAAATTGTTCGGATTTAGAGAATGGCTACTACTGTTTTAATCAACTAACTCCTTGCTTTTCTCAATCGGAGCACTTTTCCGAAATTGGTCGCCATAGCAACGATTTATGTGACTTCGACATAATTCATACGAAAGTTCAAAGCTAAGATATAGCACTATATGGGTAAATTATCTAAGATAAAATCAATACATATGTATTTTTTCTTATTTAGAGCTTTTTCAAAACCTTGTTACATATAGTAATTACATAATGTCAATATAGCAGGTTTTCCTGGAGACTGGCTCATATGTATAATAACGTTTCTTTTTTGTCAAACGATGTCTTTACGCGCAATTATGAGCTTTTTCTCATCTAGGACAAATTAAATATAATTGTAAAGAAGATACATCATTTCAACCGTATACTGTAAAGTCATTATTTGTCGAGCTGGTTGAATTTTCGCTGATATCGTTTGGAACTCTACCAAGACCTCTCATCGATATCCCAAATTCAGACCAAAGGTTTTCCCTTTGTAATCCACGAACATACGATCCAACGAAAGTGCATTTTCATCAAAATATACGAAATTTAATACCCTCGAAAATATGATATTTGACAGCATGTGTTCGTAAGTATAGTCAAGGTAAATAAAAGTATGAGATAAAAAGAGTCTACATAGTGTAGCCGGTCTAAGGCACACGTGGTTGAAAACGCAATATCTTTGTTGCATGACGGTTCTGTTAGATCCTTATTGACGAGTATGTGTTAATGGGCCTGGCACAGTAGTTACAGGCAATAAACTAGCTGCACTAATTGATATCATTTGGGTATAGTATTTTTTATCAGTGTATACTGCCCCATCGGGACCAACATTAGCAATAAAGAGTATTTTACTGACTGTACATGTATACATAATTTTTCAGTACAAAATCGTTTGAACAGAGTTGATAAATTTCCAGTTTGGAAACTTAACATTAATTAAATTAATAATCAATTAGAATATACTGACATGTATCTGACCCTTAGACTCTAGTGGTACAGCGTAACCTTAGAATGTAAGATGTTGGATGGACATTCGTGAATTTGAACAACGTTATGTGTGAATAGTTAATACTATGTTTTAAAAGTGCTGCCTCACAGATCGGGTTAAATTTTTTGTATGACGTAATTTTCCTACCTAACCAAGTATTTATATAATAGAAAGTCACTGGTGGTTGCTTTATGAAAGATTTATGGCATATAAGCAATTTAAATCACTCTTGATATTTGGCACTCAGTATTTTTCTGTTTGAAAATATCGCAGAGTTTAATTCCTTCCAAAATGTTCTGTGAATTATGTAATTCACACATGATCAAACTGTAACTTCAACAAACTAAAGACAAAATATCTGTGAGGTATTCGGTTCGTTTCGCAATTCGTTTTCATCGAATGGAAACAAATTTCAGGCGATTTAAGTGACAGTAGTGCTAATTCTATAGGGTATTTAAATACCCTATAGAATTTTGGGTGTAAAAATGCTAAATTACTACAAAATTCCGATGTTTCCCAAGTTATTTTTTATGTCAATGTGGTTGTTTATGGTATATACAGGAAACTATACCAAAATTACATGAATATTTGAGAATTTAATTTAATTTTTGCAATACACCAATACGTGAGGCAGTCCCTTTAAGGCATAAGCAAATGTATACACACAGTGGTACAGAGCTTGTCAAGCGACACCAGAAAAAAACATAATATAGTTGATGCTTATAAACTGTTGAGATGGTTTTGAATAAGGCAATCGAGTTGACGCATTTAACTGGAATTTACTGTATTGTATGTCAGTACATTGTATGTTGTTTCGTGAAGTTTTACGTTGGAATCTAGAGTTTATAATATATGATATGTGTCTACAAAGTTTTTTGACACACCTCGTATGTATGGATTTTATAATAAGCAGTATGTCCACTCTCTTCTTATCCCTGATTACAAGTGTCCTTCGCCAGAACAGAGGGGGGTAGGTTGTCTAATTTTTAACAAAAATATTTCGCCAGTAATTATTGCGCATCTCGTCAACCCTATGTGCTTACGATACTGTGAAAATAACAATGTAGAGATAGTCGTACGATTATACTGGAAGTTTAGTCATTTTTAAATGTTTACGACGAAACTCCCGAAGAAACGAATGAAAAAGTAATAAATACTCTAAAGAACAAGCTCAACATTTCTGTGACGAACACGGACATCGACATTGCTCATAGACTTGGAAGATTTCAAAAAGACGGAAATAGACCAATAATTTGCAAATTCGTGCACAGAACAACTAAAATCCGAGTGATTGCCACCAGAACATCCATTGTCATCAGAGAAGATCTCTCCGCCAAAAACGCTAAACTACTAGAGGCCGTTGGCCAAAAAGAAGAAGTTAAAAACGCCTGGTCTGACAGTGGGAAAATCATCGCGTTATTACCAGATGGGAAAAATGTCAGAGTAGATCATTTCACTGACCTGTCAGTGTCACTTGTACCGCGTGTAATGTAAAACGGAACCACGTGGGTATATTTACCAACTTATGCAAATGACTGACGTTTTCAAGGCGACACGTAATTTTGATTGGACAAACGGTACGCATGCGTACAATACAATAACAGGAAGTGCTAGTGAAACCTACACATTGTGTTTTTCCCCGATATCAGCCGGTAGGCCTATATAGACACTTGTTACTTTACTTTGTTGCAACTGACATATTATGATAATTGTGTTGATATATAATTTATTCCAAAGTTGTTAATATTTACCTCCCTTTGATCTATATACATGACAGAAATATCAAGATTTACCTCCCTTTGCATATGTTTACATACATGGGTACATGTACGTAGCCTACTTGCATGGAATTATCGGAGGTACATGTATTCCTACTTGCATGGAATTATCGGATATATGACCTTTGCTACTTATAAATGTATGTTCAGACCCAAGGCCAAGGTGATCGAGTTTAAGCTGGTTGCATTGTTTCGTTTTGTTATTCTACATTAAGTATACATATTGTGGAGTGTAATAGCCTATCATATGTCTGTAATATAATAATTTATACTTATATAATAATTTAATATTTACCTCCCTCTGATCTATATACATGTCAGAAATATTCATACATTGTGTGTATTTACCTCCCTTTGTATATGTTTATTACATACTTGTACATGTATGCCAACTTGTGAATGTATGTTCATACCAAGAGCAAAGGTGATTGAGTTTCAACAGATCGCATCATTTTGTGTTTGTTATTCAACATTAAATATGTATATTAAGCTGTGTATTAACTAATCATATGTCTGTAATACAATTTATACAAAAGTAATAGCTTATCATTTATCTGCAATATAATTGATACAAAAGTTGTGAAGATTTACCTCCCGTTGATCTGTATACATGTCAGAAATATCCAGATTTACCTCCCTTTGTATTTGTTTACATACTGTACATGTGTGCCTATTAGTGAATGTATGTTCATACCCAGGGCAAAGGTGATTGAGTTTCAACTGGTTGCATTATTTTGTTTTTGTTATTCAACATTAAATATGTATATTAAGCTGTGTATTAGCTAATCATATGTCTGTAATACAATTTATATAAAAGTAATAGCAATATAATTGATACAAAAGTTGTGAAGATTTACCTCCCGTTGATCTGTATACATGTCAGAAATATCCAGATTTACCTCCCTTTGTATTTGTTTACATACTGTACATGTGTGCCTATTTGTGAATGTATGTTCATACCCAGGGTAAAGGTGATTGAGTTTCAACTGGTTGCATTATTTTGTGTTTGTTATTCAACATTAAATATACATATTAAGCTGTGTATTAGCTAATCATATGTCTGTTATACAATTTATATAAAAGTAATAGCTTATCATATATCTGCAATATAATTGATACAAAAATTGTGAAGATTTACCTCCCGTTGATCTGTATACATGGCAGAAATATCCAGATTTACCTCCCTTTGTATTTGTTTACATACTGTACATGGGGGCCTATTTATGAATGTATGTTCATACCCAGGGCAAAGGTGATTGAGTTTCAACTGGTTGCATTATTTTGTTTTGTTATTCTACACTAACTATACATTTTAAGCTGTGTACTAGCTTATCATATGTCTGCAATATAATTGATAATACACAGGGCAAATGTGTGAATGTATGTCCAGATCCAGGGCAAAGATGATTGAGTTTCAACTAGTTGAATTTTTTTGTCTTGGTATTAAGTATACATATTAAGCTATGTAATAGCTAACCATTTGTCTGTAATGCAATTTATACAAAAGTAATAGCTTGTCATATATTTGCAATATAATTTATAAAAAGTTGTCAAGATTTACCTTCCTTTGATCTGTAACATGTCAGAAATATCCAGATTTACCTCCCTTTGTATATTTTTATATATATGTATATGTATGCCTGTTTGTAAAATTTTATGTATGTTCATATCCAGGGCAAAGGTGATCCAGTTTTAAATGATTGCATTGTTTTGTTTTGCTATTCTACATTAAGTATACATATTAAGTTGTGTACTATCTTATCATATGTCTGTAATATTAGTTATACACAATTTGTCTAGATTTACCTCTCTTTGAATTGTATACATGTCAAAAATATCCAGATTTACCTCCCTTTGTGTATGTTTTACATATCTGAATGTTTCCTGTTAGTTTTAATATCAAATTATTAAAATGACACCTGAAAAACTATATGAAGGAAGTCTGACACAATGCTGCCACGGCATACTACACACCCATCATGTATACATACATACATTTGTATTAATTATTAATATGCATACATTTTTTTCTTGGCTGACATAATATAGCCCTCAAGCATTTGCTGTCTGTAGATAAGTATTCAACAACTAAATGAACTGCTGCACTGTATTGAAAAAACAATGCTACATGTATTAATGCATACTTACATTTGACATAATGTACAATGTACATACAGGTTTTTGATAAAACAAATATGAGCTGTTTTTTCCGTCCAGGCGAATAAAGAATACATAAAATGTACTGCAATATTGTTCTGTTTCATGTAGTAACAACGCTATGTCTATACGTAGAAATGGTAATATGTAAGGTTTGTGATGATAGATATTGAAAAAGTTATATTATGTATTGTCACCAGTTATACTGAGTATTGATGTTAGTTTTGTGCGAGTTACCTCCCTTTGTGAAGGTTTACATGTATGCCCAAATTAGTGCGATTTTTATGTATAATTTTGTAGCATATGTATTGCCACCAGCTATACTAGGATATTGTTGTTAATTCGGTGTGAGTCACCTCCCTTTGAGAAGGTATACATATATGTCTCAATTAAAGTGATTTTTACTTAGATTTTTGTTACAAATGCTAGTATCTGATAAAGTATGCCATTTTTAAATCTAGGGATGAATTAATACTCGAGATTAATTGTAATACTAGATTTTCAGAAAGTAAAACTGGTGTTTTGCCTTTTCAAAAAAAAATTTGTATACGCGACATATTGTTTGTAAATATAGTAACAAAACAATTACCAGCTGCAAAATAACCTGCTACACATGTGTATCAGTCTTTATCTCTTTCAAGTATCCTCCTCCTAAAATGTCTTACATATGCACTAATGTGCACTTATCTTTTTTATTTACATATATTACATCTTTTTTTGCTAACAAGGGTAACAACAGTCATCTACCAAGAACAGGCAGTGCACAATACTTTGTCTCTGTTTGTAGATGATATCTTTCATGTTTGCTGTCATATCATTGGTTGGGGAATTCCTGGAGTGTATATTTCTTGTATAAAGTATAAGGGTCATCACAGTGCTGCATACGATTATTATCCATAGTGCAAACACTTAATGGTAGATAAACTCAAAATTGCCTCTATGAATGTACAAGGTTTGGGACATAAGGAAATCGCAGGTATGTCCTAAATTACTTAAAAACCTTAAATTACAATATATATTGTTTGCAAGACACACACTTTATTGATAAAGATTCAGCATACATTATAAGTCAATGGGGTATAAATGTTATTTCAATAACTTCAGCTCACAAGCTAGAGGCGTTGCTATTTTAATCAATAATAACTTTGATTTTAAATACAAAGATATCCAGAAAGATAGCAATGGGAATCTGATTATTTTACACTTCAGTGCCATGAAAAAACATCTCTCTATTCTGTATTTATGGTCCAAATAGAGATAAACCCTTATTTTATGAAAATATAAAAGAAAAACTAATCGCTTTAGAAAATGAAAGTATCTTAGTAGGTGATTTTAACTTAGTAATTGACCCTACAAAAGAATGTTTTAATTATGTTAATATCAACAACCCAAATTCCAGAGAAACAGTTATTGATATTATTTTAGGTTTAGATTTTATAGACTGCTGGCGTGAAAATCATATTGAAGAAAAAAAATATACATGGCATAGAAAAAAACCAATTAAGCAAGCAAGACTCGACTTTTTTCTTATCTCAAATACGTTATATACCGAGGTAGATGCTACAACTATTAACCCAGGATATAGAACTGACCATTCAATGATCTCTCTGACTATTAAAATGGGGACTATAACTAGAGGAAACTCTTATTGGAAATTTAACGACTCTTTATTAAAAGATACTGAATATATAACCCAGGTAAAGGAAACTATCAATAGGGTGAAAGCTCAATACGTTGTGGAAGATCGAGCTCTAAACATAGAAATAGAAAACATTCACATAAAAGATATTGAGTTCATAATAAATGACAGATTATTTCTTGAAACTTTACTTATGGAGATTCGAGGCCAAACAATATCTTATGCTTCTCATAAAAAGAAACTCGACACAAATAAACAAATAAAGTTAGTTGATGGAACAAACAATCTACAAAATGAAAATAGAAACAACTCACAAATAATTGAGGAAAAAAATAATGAATAATTAGAACTTAGAAAAAAGTATTTAAATGGTAAACTTGTAAGATCACGTGCAAAATGGATCACTGAAGGTGAAAAACCGACTAATTATTTCTGTAACTTAGAGAATTAAAACTATGTATCAAAAACAATGTCAAAACTTTACTCTAAATCAGGGAGCTTATTGCAGGATCAATCTGAAATCTTAAATGAAACCAAAGAACATTACAAATCACTTTATTCAGATATACCCACCGATAATGTAGATTTAAGCTCTTTATTTGATGATAACACCATTTTAAAACTAAATGAAATAGAAAAGGGTAATTTAGAAAAAGATTTATCTTATGACGAAATGCTCACATGTTTAAAAAAGAAGAAGAACAACATATCACCTGGTAGTAGTGGCTTTACAACTTCATTTTATAAATTCTTTTGGAATGATATTGGACATTTCTTAGTTAGGTCAATCAATGAAGCTTTTAAATTTAAAGAGTTATCTGTAACACTCAAGCAAGGTATCATAACATGTATTCCAAAAGGTGACAAAAGCAAATTATATCTAAAAAACTGGAGACCAATCTTACTGCTAAATATATCATATAAAATTGCATCGTCCGCTATTGCGGCACGCTTAAAAAATGTATTACCAAATATCATTAACGAAGATCAAAGTGGGTTTCTTCCAGGACGCTTTATAGGTGACAACATACGAGTTATATACGACATAATGTTCTACGCTGAAAAAAATAACAAACCTGGAATGCTGCTACTTTTAGATTTTGCTACAGCTTTTGACTCGCTATCATGGAAATTCATGTATAAAGTATTGTCTTTCTTTAACTTTGGACCTAACTTGATCAATTGGGTTAAACTATTTTATACAAATATTTCATCGAGTGTTATAGTCAATGGACATCTGTCTGAATGGTTTACATGACACCGAGGTTGCAGACAAGGTGATCCTCTATCTCCCTACCTGTTTATATTATGTGCAGAAATTCTATCTATATTGATAAGACAAAACAACAACATTAAGGGTTTAAATGTAAATGAACAGAATGTTTAGTTTCACAATACGCAGATGATACTACTCTTATACTAGATGGTACAGAAATGTCACGAAGAACAACGATGTCAGTGTTAAAATTTTATGCTAGTATCTCAGGCCTTAAGATAAACATTGATAAAACAAAAGCTGTCTGGATAGGCTCCTTTAAAAATAGAAATACTATTATTTGCCCTGACTTAGGTATAAATTTGGAAATGAATAGCTTTAAATTACTCGGAATAATATTCTGTAAAGATCTCCAAGAAATGGTCGAGATTAACTATCAGAATAAAATCAATGACATTAAAAGTTTATTTACAGTATGGTCTAAACGAATACTGACTCCAATTGGAAGAAATGTAATAATTAAAACATTGGCATTATCAAAAATAAATCATTTAATACTCAGTCTACCTAACCCTAACATTGACACGATTAAAAAATTAAAAACTATTATTTTTAAATTTCTATGGAACAATAAACCAGATAAAGTCAAGAGAAATTGTATTGTACAAGACTACAGTCTTGGAGGTTTAAGGGTACTAGATTTAGAAAACTTTATAAAAGCCTTAAAAATAACCTGGCTTAGAAGATATCTCACAAACTCCACTAAATATTATAAACTGGTCGAAGAACTGTGTCCTAATATTACACTTTTTAGTGTATTTGGCAGTGATTTTGGAACGAAAATTGTTACAAATACACATAACCAATTTTGGAAAGATGTCCTAAAAAGCTACACACAGTTAGTAGAAAAAATGCAATAAATTCTTGGCAAGACTTTATACATCTACCAATTTGGCGTAATAACATTTTTAAAATTGGAGGGCAAAGTGTTTATTACAAAAAATATCTTGATAAAGGAATAGTTCTCATAAATGACATTCTAGATTCAAATGGAAATTACTACACGTATGAAATGTTTCGACAAAAATTGCAAGTACAAACAAACTTTTTACAATATAACAGCCTTATCAATGCCATAAAGGCAGGCTGTAACAAATTAGCAATTACCCCTAAACAAACTGAAAAAGTATATATTAACCAACCTTTACACATTAAACTTATTTCAAGCTCCAAGAAGGGTTGTAGAAATATATATGACTCCTTAATCAGCAAATATGAGACCATAACATCAAAATCAAAATGGGAAACAGAGTTAAATCTACCAGAACAATTTGGATGGAAATACATTCTTAATTCCCCTTTCAAAATTACTAATAATTATAACCTACAATGGTTCCAATACAGAATTACCCACAGAATTTTAGGCACTAACTCATTGTTATTTAAAATGAATCTCTGTAATAATAATATTTGCACTTTTTGTAATCAAGAAGAAGAAACTTTAAACCACTTATTTTATGAATGTCATTTTGTGTCCCAATTTTGGCAATTACTAAAACAATGGACAAACAATACTAACCCAGAAATAAAAATAAATTGGACACAGTGCGACATTCTCCTTGGTTGCCCAAATATCCAGACAGCTACAAATGTCGTATTAAATACTATATTATTAATAGCAAAAAGGTATATCTATACATGTAAAATGAAATCGTGCATACCTAACCTGACAAATTACAAAACCTATTTACTATCTCATTTAAGAGTAGAACAATACATAGCCAAAAAGTCCTTTTCTACACACAATTTCAATAAGAAATGGAACTGTTACATGGCAGCACTGGAGGGAGACCCCTCATAAATTAATCTCCTCACCACCAACAACACAAAACTGTACTACAATAAGATTAAATGTTTTTTTTGTGTGTTTCCTATTTTAACAGCAATGGAAAACACAACACCATACCTAACCCTTGCCTTTTAATTTTTTTTTCTAGTTTTCTTTTCCTTATTTCAAAAGTTGTTGTTAGACATACAGTAATATTTTGTTAAAATTATATTTGTAATTTATGTTGCTGACATTGGCGTGATGAACACCAAGACAAACTTTTATCAATACTTATTATACATCCGTGAAGTGAAGCTAACTATACTGCACCCAGGATTATGTGATACCAACAAACATGAATCGGTTTGGCCATCTGATGCAAAATTGGTTTTACAAATTACTAGAGTAAACAGATAAGTTCAGTATTGTACTCAAAACTTCACTAGTAAACCGTACACATCTGATTTATCCTCCTTTGCGGTATAACATATTTTCCGCCTTTCACGTTATCCTGGGCACACTATAAGATTTTATTTATTCTTTGTAATTTGCTTTGCACCCATATGTATACATCTCATGCTTTGTTTGTGTTTATGTTTACCATGTTTTATATCAGCAACGAAATAAATAATTACAAAAATTTTTTTTTTTAAATGTTTTAAAGACGAATGTAGAAATTGTGGAATAAAAGTACATGCATCATTAATCATATTCAATATTTATGTAAAACAGAAAAAATACAGAGAAGTCTATAATAATTTATATTTTAATCATATTAACTTATTAAGTGATTTGATTAAACAATAATAAAAAACCCCAGAACATAACACTTTCAATCATGTACGTATATACAGTACATCACCCAAAAACACATACATGTATTATCATATACGTTAAATGCATGTACATGTTTATACAATTTCACTGTACATTGTACATACATTTAAAATGATAGCAATCAAAACGGATACAATGAACAAAGAAGTATTCATGACAAAATCAAAACAAAATTATAAGTGTTCTCAAAGTACATTACACATTTCACATATTGAAGCGTTCCAACCGTCAGCATACTAATTAAATGTGTCACTAAACATGTCAATCTGGTTGCAGTAGTAAACCGTTATCTAGAACTGAACGATAATGTTATGAGTAATCAAACATGTTTATTGTAACTAAACTGTGCTGATAAGCTCACATTAATGTGATATCTACTACCGTATCTATCAATACTACATGCTTACAGCTATCCCTCAGTGGGTTTGTTTACTCAATATCATAGGCTGTCACCACATCGCTATTTAACATGGTAACAAACATTCTATTCAATCCCTTGTGGAAGCACACCGACACTGGTTCTACTAATCCTTTACCTTTCTTTACAACCACACCAACTTTCTTCCCATTCTCACTGAATTGCACAACATTCTTCGTCCCGTACCCGACAACAAACACATTCCCTCTACCGTCAACGCAAACACCATCTGCATGGCTCAGGCCAGTATCTGTAATAGTAGACATATATTTGGCCGCTTTATCAAAACATACCACTACATTGCTCGAACCTCCAACAAAAAGTTTGGTTGCACTTTCGTTGAACGTAACATGTCTACTCGCGGTGAAAAGCTTATTCCCAGAATTGTCTCGTGAAATTGTCTCCAGACGGGTACCAGTCATATCATAAACATAGAGGGAATCATGATAATCTGTCACATAAAATTTACCATCATTGAAAGCAATGCCATAACAACGATGCGACATTTTAATTTGACTTGTTGGAGTCATCTTGTTTTGAATTGAAACAATCTGAATTTTGTTGTCTCTACGACATGCAACAGCAACTTCATGGTTACTGACACAACATACACCATAAGGTGTACAATCTAAATAACAATAGTCCACTACTGACATCTTCTGAATATCAATACATTTTAACTTCTTATTGTTTTCATCTGTGACAAGTAGTCGATCATCATGTGTTATACAACACCCAAAAGAACTGCATATGGACATAGAATCATCAGACAATTTTATGCTAATATCTGTACTGCCTTTGATTTTGTAGAGATCGTCTTTAGGGGTTTCACGTTTCTGTACTTGACCAATTCCCTGTAGAGTCTCCAGATATTTCACCAAAGATTGTTCCGGAATAAATGATATATTTGTGTTTGTATATTGATGCAGTGCTTCTTTCATCTTCTTAACTTCCGCTTCTTTCATATTTTCGTTTGCATTTTTTATGCAAACAAAATGTTGGGCTCTATTTCCTTCGGATTGGTTCAGCTTCTCGTCTGTCGTCTTCAAACCTTCACAAATGTTTTCAGCTTTGTGTTTTTCTTTCAGAATTTCATTTTCAAGCTCCTTGTACGTAGCTTCAACTTGTTGTCTTGATGCGTCAGCAGCTTTCCTTACGATGGCTTCTAATGTTTTCTGGAATGCTGTCACATTATCTAGTGCTTCATTCTTCGTTTTACTCAAAGCTTGAAGTTGGGTATCTTTAGATATACTTAGTGTTTCCATGGAAACCATTAAGCCTTTCAGATTACTGTGTTTCTGTTGGCAGTCGGACAACTTATATATGGTGTCAATTGTATCTGGTATGGAATGGATGTGACTATCTTGACAATGTCTGAAAAAATTAAAGCAGGACTAATTAATGCTTGCAGAGAGGGGTCAATGACCATCAAACACTCACTTGAGTACATTAAATATATGTACATTTTGTTGGTATGTTGGTATTTTATGGTACATATTGAACTTGGTATACTTTGTGCAGAGACGAACGTTGTGACCACGTGTCGTAAAGATTTAGTCAAAACCTTAACTTATAGAGTGTAAACGACAAACATATTCTCAGGATTCCTACAAATATTTTCCCTTACTTTTAGAGTGATCTTGTATCAAAGCATCTTTTTGTTTGGATAAAATATCACTACACAAATAGATTTTCTTGCAATATGCTCAACATTAGTAGAGAAAGATGGCTTCTCTCCCGTACCCATGTGGCGATAGATCATACTATCTGGCATGATCGAGGTGTGATCAATATAAGTTATCGATCATCAATAAATTAGTGTTAACAAAATCTTACGGCGAAAACAACTATGTACAGTACTGTAGACTCTATGTGGTAAAAGTGTTGATACAATTTATTATGTTCTCGTAATATACATGTAAAGTTATGTAGGTCTACTACAGTTTGACTTACTTGTGATCTTCAAAGAAGCATGTAGGACAACCGACAACATCATGTCCTTCACAATACATGTCCAGTACCTTGCCTTTATGTTTACTACATCTTTCAGTTGGAAACTCCGGTACACTTGATGGCTGACCGCTCGCTTCGTTTCCTTGACAGACTTCAAGAAAAGTGTGAAATTCTAATGCTGGGAACACCGTGTGTACGTCAGTACATAACTGACAACAATATCCACTACATTCTACACAGTAGTTCACAGCTTCTACTGTTTTGTTTTTCTTTATACAAGATGTACACACAAAATTAAATGTTTCCTCCGACATATTTAACTGTGAACGTCTTCCGGAAGTCATTTTCTAATCGGTGTTTGACTTTGAACTCTACTTTCGTTTTCAGCCACTTATAGGGAATTCCCCGGTTTGGTATAATATGTGGACTGATATAACTTAGTATTATCGTTATCGTCACGCTGTAAATAAGACTGGAATTAACTCCCCTGAAACCTCTCTTTCGCATGTTCTTTTTCTGATTCGTTTACATGAGAAGTGATGTTTGCGATAATGCTTTTGTTAATCAGATTATGTAATGATACGTGATAAATGACTGTAGGCAATGTTGTCTTTATCTTTATTGGTAAAAAGTTATTTTGACAAGTAGCTTAATTACGAAGTACGCTATTATTTATGTTACAAATTTAAACCACATATTGACGGACAATTGTCGACGAATAGAGTTCGAACCCGGAACCCTTCGCTTACAGGGCGATTGCTCACCCGACTAAGCTATATTAGCGCTAACACATGTCTCTCACCCTACATAAACTGGTTCAGACCATGACATATCAAATGATTATCATTTCAGGAAATATTTTATTTTTAGTAAGTTTATGTTTGATCGATATTTTCAAAATTGGTTGCGTAGGCAATTATTGACACACGCCGCATAGTTTTAATTAGTTTTTGTTATTATTTGTCACAAATAAATCGGATAAAAACGTGACACAGTTTTTCCATAGTACATTTAGCCTTCGTATAAATCACAATTAATTTCTCCAAATTGGACATGCCATGGCTTCAAGCTCACACTGTCTTTAGTTTTCCATGACAACTTACTTGACGAATATGTTGACACGCTACGTCATGTATAAAAGCCTCAGAATGACATAATTATAGTTAATCGAATTACTAAACTCTTCTCAGTATACAGCAAAACTCGGTTATAACGATTTACGAGGATCCGGCTTTTTAGTTCGTTATATTTATAAAATTTACTGGTTCAGTTGATAGGAATATAGGATAATAACAAAATTGGTGATTTTAGTGACACCGTGACGTATTTAGCTGTTCTTTGTTTACAAGACTTCTTTTAAACCCCTCGACGGACGTGCGACGGGTCTACGATGTAAATTTGAGGACTATCGTGCGTCCGTCGCACGACGGACTTAAGAAATGTCTGCATCGTGCGACCGTCGTGCGACGGAAAACTCGTAGAGTTTTGGACATGTTCAAAAATTTCGTAGGTCCGTCGTGCGATGCCCTACGTGGTCGCACGACGGACGTGCGATGGACGCACGATGGACGTATGCTTTGTATGTGATTATAAGGTCAAACTAGGCTCTTCGAATCACACCATTATTGTGCGATTGACGTGCGATGGACGTGCGATGGTCATGCGATGGTCTTGCAATGGTCGCACGACAGTCTTGTGTACATGTATATTCACTATCTACGACAGCCGTGAGTCAATCGCACGACCGTCGTACGACAATCGCCCGATCGTCATTTTTCAAAATTCATACCCTATAGTGCAATTCTAAGATAAAATCATATTTGTAGAGAAAAATGTGTTCTTTGAAAACAATAAAACCTCTCGCGACACACATAGGGAAACATAACGTTACAGAGGTTGTTGCTCTGGAGAGGTAAATGTGTATACATATTAAATTGTTTCTTCTCAAACAACATGTTTATGTTGCTAAGAGAGGTTGTTGCTCAGTGGAGGGCTGCTCTGGAGAGGTTACATTGTACATACATATGACAAATACAAACTAAGATCTCGAAGTTGTCTGAATGTTCTCATACATGCATATCAACAACATACTTTAATCACTTAGCAGGTTATTAAAATATCAACAATGTATATTTTTATTCCACAATTAGTTACATTAAATGTATACTTTAAAGTAACAATACACCAGTAATCTAAAGACTCTAAACACGTTTTATTAATTCATAAATATTTCCAACATTTTATGCACAAGAAAGCCATGATTTGAATTAGGAATCAACTGTTCTCTCTTTTATAACATATGGACATCCAAAATATTTCGAAGCAAACAAAGTCTAAAATATTCTGCGTTTTACACCAGCGGACTAACCACAAAATGCATTCTTATTATTATATTGATTATGCATACATGAAGTTCAGTTTAATACTAGTATTTAGCAAGTTCTTATTTGCAAAAAATATTATAATTCTAAATTAAGAGTTTGGTTCGACGTTTTGATTAATTATATCCAGCTGCTGAAACTTATTTTTGTGTGGCGTACGTCACACAATGATATTACCACTTTTCAGCGTACGACCAATTTAACGCCTTAAGGCCTCCGCCAATAAATAGTTCTATGATTTGAACAATATTACAAGCATGCTACACAGGTTACACGTATCATTGAACCCGATTTGTTTACATTACCAACATTTATTAATATTAAGACCAACAATTATATCAGACTTTTATTTTTAGAGGATATTTATAGCAAATCATTCCGCATGGACTATATTCCTACTACCAAAGGCCTGTTAACCGTCAAGGCAGAGAAAGTAATTCCACTGTTTTAATTAAAATCACTCCGCCGCTGAACATTGTAGACGATGACCTGCTGTTTTATACAAACATTGATGCTATAAATAGAAACAGCATGTTTGCACTGGTGGCGGGATGCTGAAATAGTTCTACGTAAAGTAGTTCCAAAGCGTTTGCTTGTAAAAACCGCCAATGACTAAAACTATCTTTAAAATACACTAAGTAGATTCCTTCTTTATGAAAGGAGATTATGTTCACTAAATAAAAAGATCAATTGTTTAACGGAATATCGTGTTGCTAAACAATTACTACGCTCGAGGCCTGGTTTCACACAGGAGTCGAAATCTAGATAAAAGGACGTCGAAGCGAAACATAACCGTTTTAAAGCAATTAAACATTATAATATTGTCACACCTGCCCAGATATATGTATTTACAACTAATTTAAATTGAAATACCCGAAACAATATGTAAAATGATGACTTTATAGCCCAAACTACTACGACGACAAATCCAAGGGAGAGAACTTGGGCTGGCTTTGAGTCGAATCTTGACAAAAGGTGTCTTTAGAAGCGAAATATAAACGTTTTAAACCAATTTAACGTTATATTATTGTCACATATGTCTAGCTATATTTATTTACAACTAATTTAAATCAAAATACCTAAAACAATATGTAATATGGTGACTTTATAACTAAAAATGCTACGACGATTGGAAGTTGTATACAGCGGTCAACCCTGAAACATCTGACTTCCTGGCGAAACGCCTCTGACAGGAAGTCAGTTAGTTATAAGGGGAAGTATTCTACAGTGGTCAACCCTAAAATATCAATTTAAGGTTTCTTAAAGGAGTCGGTTAGTTATAAATTGAAGTTTTCTACTGCAGTCAACCCTGTAATATCTATATAAGGCCTCTGTCGACAGGGCTCTGTTAGTTAAAATTAAAAGTTTTCTACTGCCGTCAACCCTGTAATATCTATTTAAGGCCTCTGACAGGGGTCGGTTAGTTATAATTGAAGGTTTTCTACAGCTGTTAACCCTGAAACATCTATTTAAGGTCTGTGACAGGGGTTGTTTAGTTATAATTGGAAGTTTTCTACTGTGGTCAACACTGAAATATCTATTTAAGGATTCTTACAGGAGTTGGTTAGTTATAAATTTAAGTTTTCTACTGCGGTCAACCCTGTAATATCTGTTTAAGGTTCTTACAAGAGTCGGGTAGTTATATATTGAAGTTTTCTACTGCAGTCAACCCTGTAATATCTATTTACATGTAATGTCTCTGGCAGAAAGTCAGTTAGTTATAAGTGGTAGTTTTCTACTGCGGTCAACCCTGTAATATCTATTTAAGGCCTCTGACAGGTGTCGGTTAGTTAAAATTGAAAGTTTTCTACAGCGGTCAACCCTGAAATATATATTTTAGGTTTCTTACAGGAGTCGGGTAGTTATAAATTGAAGTTTTGTAATGCGTCAACCCTGTAATATCTATTTAATTCCTCTTACAGGGGTTGGTTAGTTATAATTGAAGGTTTTCTACAGCGGTTAACCCTGAAACATCTATTTAAGGTCTGTGACAGGGGTTGTTTAGTTATAATTGGAAGTTTTCTACTGCTGTCAACCCTGTAATATCTGTTTAAGGTTTCTTACAAGAGTTGGGTAGTTATAAATTGAAGTTTTCTACTGCGGTCAACCCTGTAATATCTATTTAATGTCTCTGGCAGTAAGTCAGTTAGTTAAAGTTGTAGTTTTCTACTGCGGTCAACCCTGTAATATCTATTTAAGTCCTCTGACAGGGGTTGGTTAGTTATAATTGAAGGGTTTCTACAGCGGTTAACCCTGAAATATCTATTTAAGGTCTGTGACAGGGGTTGTTTAGTTATAATTGGAAGTTTTCTACAGCAGTCAACCCTGAAATATCTATTTAAGGTTTCTTACAGGAGTTGGTTGGTAATAAATAGAAGTTTTCTACTGCGGTCAAACCTTTAATATCTATGTCTCTTGCAGAAAGTCAGTTAGTTATAATTGAAGGTTTTCTACAGCGGTTAACCTTGAAACATCTATTTAAGGTCTTTGGCAGGGGTTGTTTAGTTATAATTATAAGTTTTCTACAACGGTCAACCCTGTAATATCTATTTAAGGCCTCTGACAGGGGTCGGTTAGTTATAATTGAAGGTTTTCTACAAAGGTTAACCCTAAAACATCTATTTAAGGTCTTTGGCAGGGGTTGTTTAGTTATAATTGGAAGTTTTCTACAGCGGTCAACCATGAAATATCTATTTAAGACCTCTGACAGGAGCCGGTTGGTTATGATTGAAGGTTTTCTAAAACGGTCAACCCTGTAATATCTATTTAAGGCCTCTGACAGGGGTCGGATAGTTATAATTGAAGGTTTTCTACAACGGTTAACCCTGAAACATCTATTTAAGGTTTCTTACAGGAGTTGGTTGGTAATAAATAGAAGTTTTCTACTGCGGTCAACCCTTTAATATCTATGTCTCTTGCAGAAAGTCAGTTACTTATAATTGAAGGTTTTCTACAGCGGTTAACCCTGAAATATCTATTTAAGGTGTTTGGCAGGGTTTGTTTAGTTATAATAAGAAGTTTTCTACAACGGTCAACCCTGAAATATCTATTTAAGGTCTTTGGCAGGGGTTGTTCAGTTATAATTGGAAGTTTTCTACAGGGTTAACCCTGAAATATCTATTCAAGGCCTCTGACAGGGGTCGGTTGGTTATAATTGAAACTTTTCTGCAGCGGTCGACCCTGAAACATCTATTTAAGGTGTATGACAGGGGTTGTTTTGTTATAATTAGAAGTTTTCTACAATGGTCAACCCTGAAATATCTATTTAAGGTTTCTTACAGGAGTCGGTTAGTTATTAATTGAAGTTTTCGACTGCGGTCAACCCTGTAATATCTGTTTAAGGCCTTTGACAGGGGTCTGTTAGTTATAATTGAAGGTTTTTTACACAGTTAACCCTGAAATATCTATTTAAGGTCTTTGGCAGGGGTTGTTTAGTTTTAATTAGAAGTTTTCTACAACGTCAACCCTGAAATATCTATTTAAGGTTTCTAACAGGGGTCGGTTAGTTACAATTGAAGGTTTTCTACAACGGTTAACCCTGAAATATCTATTTAAGGTTTCTAACAGGGGTCGGTTAGTTACAATTGAAGGTTTTCTACAATGGTTAACCCTGAAACATCTATTTAAGGTCTTTGCCAGGGGTTGTTTAGTTATAATTGGAAGTTTTCTACAGGGTTAACCCTGAAATATCTATTTAAGGCCTCTGACAGGGGTCGGTTGGTTATAATTGAAAGTTTTCTGCAGCGGTCAACCCTGAAACATCTATTTAATGTCTATGACAGGGGTTGTTTTGTTATAATTAGAAGTTTTCTACAATGGTCAACCTTGAAATATCTATTTAAGGTTTCTCAAGGAGTCAGTTAGTTATTAATTGAAGTTTTCGACTGCGGTCAACCCTGTAATATCTATTTAAGGCCTCTGACAGGGGTCGGTTAGTTATAATTGAAGGTTTTATACAACGGTTAATCCTGAAACATCTATTTAAGGTCTTTGGCAGGGGTTGTTTAGTTATAATTAGACAATTTTTACAAAGGTCAACCCTGAAATATCTATTTAAGGTTTCTTACAGGAGTCAGTTAGTTATAAATTGAAGTTTTCTACTGCGGTCAACCCTGTAATATCTATTTAATGTCTCTGACAGGGGTTGGTTAGTTATAAGTGGTAGTTTTCTACTCTGGTCAACCCTGAAATATCTATTAAAGGTTTCTGGCAGGGGTCGGTTAGATTTTAGTGGAAGTTTTCTACAGCGGTCAACCCTGAAATGTCAATTTAAGGTCTCTGACAGGCGTCGGTTAGTTGTAAGAGCCAGTTTTTTACAAAGGTCAACCCTGAAATATCTATTTAGGGTCTTTGGCAGGGGTTGTTTAGTTATAATTGGAAGTTTTCTTCAGCGGTCAACCAAGAAACATCTATTTAAGGTCTATGACAGGGGTTGTTTAGTTATAATTAGAAGTTTTCTACAACAGTCAACCCTGAAATATATATTTAAGGTTTCTTACAGGAGTCGGTTAGTTATTAATTGCAATTTTCGACTGCGGTCAACCCTGTAATATCTATTCAAAGCCTCTGACAGGGGTCGGTTAGTTATAATTGAAGGTTTTATACAACGGTTAACCCTGAAACATATATTTAAGGTCTTTGGCAGGGGTTGTTTAGTTATAATTAGAAGTTTTCTACAAAGGTCAACCCTGAAATATCTATTTAAGGTTTCTTACAGGAGTTGGTTAGTTATAAATTGAAGTTTTCTACTGCGGTCAACCCTGTAATATCTATTTAATGTCTCTGGCAGTAAGTCAGTTAGTTAAAGTTGTAGTTTTCTACTGCGGTCAACCCTTAAATATCTATTTAAGGTCTCTGACAGGGGTCGGTTAGTTATAAGTGGTAGTTTTCTACTACGGTCAACCCTGAAATATCTTAAGGTTTCTGACAGGGGTCGGTTAGATTTTAGTGGAAGTTTTCCACAGAGGTCAACACTGAAATGTCTATTTAAGGTCTTTGACGGGCGTCGGTTAGTTGTAAGAGCCAGTTTTCTATATTAGTCAACCCTGAAAGATCTATTATAGGTCTCTGACAAAGGTCAGTTTGTTTTAAGTGGCAGTTTTCTACTGCAGTCAACCCTGAAATATCTATTTAAAGTCTCTAACAAGGGTCGGTTAGTTATGAGTGGAAGTTTTCTACAGCGGCAGGGGTCGGTTAGTTATAAATGGAAGTTTTCTACAGCGGTCAACCCTGAAATATCTATTGAAAGTCTTTGACAAGGGTAAGTTTGTTTTTGAGCATGCTTGCGGTGAGTGAGACTTAGTCGCCACTTTTAGTGTATGTGTGTGCGTAAGTGTGAGCATGCGTAAGTGCGGCCATGAGGGTGAGTGTCATGCACAACCCTCGGGTTCCTATCTCAAAGGTCAAGGTCACAGTTGGTGGTCAAAGATTGAATTACAACTTGTCCGGACTATTACTTTTTTATGCATTGACCAATCTTTCTTATATTTGGCATGGATGTTAATCTGCATGAGGTCGAGTGTCCTGCCCAACCCCAAGGTTCAACTCTGCAAGGCAAGGTCACAGTTGGATGTCAAAGGTCAAACTGAAGTTTGTCCGGACCATAACTTTGTCATGCTTTGACCAATCTTTCTTATTTTTGGCATAAATGAGGCGGAATGTCATGTCTAACCACCAGGTTCCTATCTCAAAGGTCGATGTCACAGATGGAGGTCACAGGTCAAATTGAAGCTTGTCCGGAACATAACTTTGTCATAGATTGACCAATCTTTCTTATATTCGGCATGAATGTTATCCTCAATGAGGCAGGGTATCATGCCCAACCCCCGGTAAAGGTCACAGTTGGAGATCAAAGGTCAAGTTTAAATTTGTCAAACTACATGTATTCCTTTGTCATGCATTGGCCAGTCTTAAAATTGGCACGAATGTTAACATCTATCAATTTAAGTGTCATGAGCAACCCCAAGTTCCTCTTTCAAAGGTCAAAGTCAGTGTTGGAGGTCAAAGGTCAAATTAAAGTTTGTACGGATCATTTCTTATTTATACACGGTGGGATAAGAATAACCTGGCACATTTAAGTTGGTGATTTTTTCACCGTGCTCGACATAATTTGCCCAAGGGCATGAATTTCTCATTGTTTATCTAGCCTGCTTCCAGTATTTCAAGATGGCTAACAGTACACAGCAACAAAACAAGTTATGTAATTATGAGGAAGAATGTTGCCACTCAAAGGGTCAGGAAAACAATAGTCCTGTACTGCTTGTTTGTTTGTACTGTTTTAATTCCCACTGTATTCTATTATACGGCGACTTCCCAGTGACTACATGTAATTATCTTGACACCGGGTGAACTCTCCAAGTCGTTAAAATGGTCATTGTAAATATCCTTTGCTTGACGCTCAGCATAGTAAGTTACATGTAACTGCTGGTTCGCTTGGTGTCTTGGGCAGCACAAACGTTTGAATGAGACTGGGCTTATCAGAACTCGAGCATAAAATGTTGATGTAACCTTTATTCGATATTGGTTTTAATGGCATCAGTACGCCACACAACGGTACTTTCAGTGCTTTGATTTTATTATTTGTCACAAATAAATTGTGATGAAAACGTGACACAGTTTTTCCATAGTACATTTAGCCTTCATATAAATCACAATTAATTTCTCCAAATTGGAAATGGCTTCAAGCTCACACAGTCTTTAGTTTTCTATGACAAATTACTTGACGAATATGTTGACACGCTACGTCATGTATAAATGCCTAACAATGACATATGAGCCAGTCTCCAGGAAAACCTGCTATATTGACATTATGTAATTACTGCATGTAACAAGGTTTTAAAAACGCTTTCACATAAGAAAAAATGACGTTTCTATAGATTCAATTTTAAGTCATTCATCCATATATTGCTATATCTTAGCTTTAAAACTTCTGATGAATTATTAGGAAATCACTTACTTCGTTGCTATGGTGACCAATTTCAGAAAAGTATTTTGATTTAGAAAAAACGCGGAGTTAGTTGTTTAAAACAGTAGTAGCCTTTCTCAAAATGTGAACGTTTACAATTTAGATGTATATTTTAAAACTTAAAATATCATTCTAAAACTTGATACCGTTTTGAACAGTTTATGTCAAGAATTGATCAAACGGTGTATTTATAAAGTTCTTGTTACAAGACGTCGAATAACGTTTGAATAACGCTTGCGACGTCACGCCAAATGGCTCTGAATAGGGCCTCGACAAAACAGCTGTAACTTCCTTAAAAATCAAGATACTAACAAAATTTCTTTTGCATTTTGCTTCATTAAGACTTCACTTTTAAATGATACAAAATCTCAAAATCAAATTGTTTGTCAAAATAGCAGGTTTTCCTGGAGACTGGCTCATAATTATAGTTAATCGAATCACTAAACTCTTCTCAGTATACACAAAAACTCGGTTATAACGATTTACGAGGAGCCGGCATTTTAGTTCATTCTCGCAGGTAATAAAAGTTACTGGTTCAATCAGGGAGTTTAGATATTTATAGAACAGGTTCTGGTTCAATTGATAAGAAATATAGGATATTAAAAAATGGGTGATTTTAGTGTGAGATCGAATTTTATTTCACCGAGTGAAGATCTTTATTCGTAAAAGTAAGATTTAATACGACTCTTAACTCCGTAATTCGATAAAATACACCGGTGCTATGTGCGTACCGTTATAAACGTCGTCAATAAAACATAGTGTCGTTTTTGCGTTGTTTTCAGAAACAAACAAGTGTTGGTATAATGCTCATAATTTTGTTATATCGAACAAAAGTTTTAAATGTCACTGTATATTATACTTGTACACAAGTTATTCACACAAACAACTGGGGGCATTCGTCCTTAATTGCAAAATTGACGATCAAATAAGAACGTCAATTTGGCGCCATAATAACGTTACGCGTAATTTGAAGCCCGGCGTCGTTGACGTTACGTTTCTTTTTCTGTATGGTAATGGAACCAGTGAAACTAACAAAATGATAATGTCGCTGCTATTTAGCTGTTAAATCTCTGTACTCCATTAACTGCAAATAATGACAAGACGGAATGCGTAATTTAATGTATGACCCCGTCATCATGCATTGGTCTACAGGTTTAACTCTTGAGTTAAGATTCGGGTCGAGTTCCGAACTTGAATAATTTACTATATAATCTGAATTTGCTATACATACAAATGTATGTAAATACGTTTTATTAAATTAATGTGTCATTAATGTACTGAATGTACGTTTAATGCATTCTTTTTCGTGTTATAAAATAAAAGAGTCCCGATTTGTTTATAACACACAAAAAACTATGCGTAAACGCTATTATAGCATATAAAATAACAACAGTTTGGCCGGAACTTTTTAGCGACGTTGCAAGACACGATATGGATATCGCGTAATTCTCGTGTCTCGCCACAAGACACGCACTACTATCGCGCAATTATCGTGTCTCGACCAGCTGTGTGAAGTTGGCTCAACATACGACATTCAAAAAATCGAATGTCGTCCAGCTCGACATACGACATTGGACGACATTCAAAAAATCGAATGTCGTCCAGCTCGACATACGACATTGGACGACATTCAAAATATCGAATGTCGTCCAGCTCGACATACGACGTTGGACGACATTCAAAAAAATCATCAAAATTCGAATTTCGTCCAGCTCGACATTGGACGACATTGGACGACATTGGACGACATTAAAAAAATCGAATGTCGTCCAGCTCGACATACGACATTGGACGCCATTCAAACAATCATCAAAAATCAAATGTCGTCCAGCTCGACATTGGACGACATTGGACGACATTCAAAAAATCGTCTAAAATCGAATGTCGTCCAGCTCGACATTGGACGACATTGGACGACATTCAAAAATCATCAAAAATCGAATGTCTTCCAGCTCGACATTGGACGACATTAAAAAAAATCGTCTAAAATCGAATGTCGTCCAGCTCGACATTGGACGACATTCAAAAAATCGTCTAAAATCGAATGTCGTCCAGCTCGACATTGGACGACATTGGACGACATTCAAAAAATCGTCTAAAATCGAATGTCGTCCAGCTCCACATTGGACGACATTGGACGACATTCAAAAAAACATCAAAAATCGAATCTTAACTTAATTTTTTGTTACTATTTACAAAGACATGTGTTATGACGTCTCAAAGCAGATACGGGTACCCAATCTGCACTTATCATCCGCATGTTTGCAATACGCTTGGGAGTTGTGTGAATAGCTCCTAATGGTATACCAACATATTGAACCTAATTGTAAATCTTTTATCAGTGCCTAAATATTATTTGTATTTTGCAACCAGCTCATTAAAAAAATCAACAGAAATCGAATGCTGTTAAACAGATAAACTACATGGACATATTATGTGAAACGTATGAAAATAATCAAACTACTAATTTGATTTCCAACTCAACACTGGCGGCTCGGTATTTATGATGTTAAGCGCGTTTTAATCGATATTCGAGTAAAGTTAACACAGCCAGCCTAAATAACATTACTTTCGAGCTAAGTCGAATATCGAGCCATGTTGGTAATTGATATTCGAGCTAATGTGACACATCAATCGTACTTGAAAACTTTTATTGTATCAAGCAATCTTTTATCGCGTTTTGCACCCAGTGAACCACAGTCATAGTCCGAACAAATTAACTCGACCTTTATAAACATATACGAGGGTCATTCAATATATAATGTAACATATCAATTACATGTATCTCTAAAACCAGTAAATATAATTTCATGAAACTTTGCATAATACTTAGGTAGGAGAATTCCCTTTTGATGGAATAATTTAATGACATTTAACGTCATCAGCGAGTGCGTTTAATCGACGTCACTCTTAACGGTAATGTCGCAAGACTAACGTAGTTAACATACAAATCGAGTGCTCACGCAACAGACGCTCTAAAGATTTCTTATCATCTTATCGGATCTTTGTGTCAAATGTCATCTTTCATACTCTAAAATGTTGAGACTGTCAAATATCCATACGAACGGCTGTATTACAGTTAAATAATACTAGCGCGCTGATCGGTATATCGGTGCAATCGACCCATTTCATAAGAAATCATTTGAAATCAGACAGAATATTTGCATGAGAAGATATAGCCCAGGGAATTGTCAGTAGTTGTGTCCCTATTTGTTTGAATTTGCAGAACAGGATGAAAATGCACCAGATTTCCGCTCCTTGGATATCCTATCATTTGACGTCAGAACAGACGGAACGTCGCTCCAAACTCGCTGCTAGCTTGTTTTCGCGCTTTAATGTAGACGGATAAAACTTTCTAATCAAACTTATAGCGATAGATGATACCTGGATACGATATTTTCTGCCGAAAACGAGACAGAATTACCGTGGAATTCGACATGCTGATTCACATAAGGTTGATTAGACCGTTGCCGAGCAGTTTAGGGTATACTTATGTGCGTAGTTGCCTAGCAACGGGAATAGAAGATCTGTGGAAAGGATGAAAGACGATCATTTACTACTAGGAAAGTTACTATTAATGTCAATGACAATGCTTGAACAATTAATATGTTAGTTAAGAGCTTACGGGATAGGCTGCATTATATATTGAATGACCCTCATACATTCAACTGAGATGCTATATTATCCAAATCCGGGATAAAGTCGTGTCTGTCAAAGATTGATTTATTAGTCTTTGTAGCCTGCATATTCGAAATTCTCTCCGCTTATGGAAACGAAAACCGATCGAAATTATATATTCAACTACCGCTTTTAAATTATGCTTTTAGAATGTTCGCGGATGTGTTAATTTGTTCGTACTATACGTGTGACCTTGAAATTTGGAATCAATGTCTGATGTAACACCAAAAACACTCATGTTCATCACTCATGTACAAAGAGGACTGCTCAATTTGTACGTATTGCAGCCATGCGATTTTTCAATTAGCTTCAAGAATTTAACGATAAAACTAGTCAAAGATTCGTCTGATGACCTAGCTTATACAACTTGGTTTATCCCGAAGGTTTCCGTATATCTGGCGTGTAGTCATCGTGTACACACCGGGCAACAGCTGCTGGTTGACATTGAATCCTATGGAAAGGATGCCTGACGGACATGACGGGTATCAGTTGACGATCGTACACAATGTCCGTTGGTTATCAATCCTACATCGGATGGTCACGGACAAAGCAACGTTCTGATTTCATCCGACAAGGTCCCGATGACTGTCCGATGTCCAACTGACCTCCGACCTAAATAGCCTAAATGTAATAAGTTCGATCATCGCTAGGCGATCGGATGGGATTTGTGATCCATGCATTAACAAAATAAAAACCTACAACGTGTGTTGAATTTCTTAGTCCATATGAGGATTTATTGAATCAGTTCCTGTTCTAACAGGACTTTATATGTCATTGTGTCATATAACCATATTGAAAGTACATGTATATAACAAAGAAGAGTCAATATAATATGGCAAATCCCATTGCACGGTATAAATCTCGATAATCCGCTTCTCAGTTCCATGAGAGAATTGTTCTATTTTCATATGGCTCTAACGGAACTGAAAACCGATGTAACGCTCAGACGGAACTCAGATTTCATGTATCCGGAGTGTTAAATTGGTTTTCAGTTCCGTCAGAGCCATATGACAATAGAACAATTTTCTCACGGAACTGAGAAGTGGTGTACATTGTATCAGGATTCATACCGTGCATTGGTGTCTAAATAAACTAGGAACACAAATCGGTTTGAAATTTTAATCAGAGGCGAAATTGTGACAAACTAGATTTCTTTGAGTTATGTCCACTGTTGCATTACGTATTAAACAATCCTCGTAGACTATTTCTTTGGCACCATAAGCAGCATCGTGCGATGGAACGGCGGGAAACAAGAACCAATTATTGACTTTGGCGGGAACTATCCTGGGCTATAGGGGCTTGTGTCCTCCATTCATTGGACAAACTCCAACTAAATCTAATGATTTTAGATGATTTTTTGAATGTCGTCCAATGTCGTCCAATGTCGAGCTGGACGACATTCGATTTTATATGATTTTTTGAATGTCGTCCAATGTCGAGCTGGACGACATTCGATTTTAGACGATTTTTTGAATGTCGTCCAATGTCGAACTGGACGTCGACATTCGATTTTAGACGATTTTTTTGAATGTCGTCCAATGTCGTCCAATGTCGAACTGGACGACATTCGATTATAGACGATTTTTTTGAATGTCGTCCAATGTCGTCCAATGTCGAGCTGGACGACATTCCATTTTATATGATTTTTTGAATGTCGTCCAATGTCGAGCTGGACGACATTCGATTTTAGACGAATTTTTTGAATGTCGTCCAATGTCGAACTGGACGACATTCGATTATAGACGATTTTTTTGAATGTCGTCCAATGTCGTCCAATGTCGAGCTGGACGACATTCGATTTTAGATGATTTTTTGAATGTCGTCCAATGTCGTCCAATGTCGAGCTGGACGACATTCGATTTTAGACGATTTTTTGAATGTCGTCCAATGTCGTCCAATGTCGAGCTGGACGACATTCGATTTTTGATGTTTTTTGAATGTCGTCCAATGTCGCCAATGTCGAGCTGGACGACATTCGATTTTTGACGATTTTTTGAATGTCGTCCAATGTCGTCCAATGTCGAGCTGGACGACATTCGACTTTTGATGTTTTTTGAATGTCGTCCAATGTCGTCCAATGTCGAGCTGGACGACATTCGATTTTAGACGATTTTTTGAATGTCGTCCGATGTCGTCCAATGTCGAGCTGGACGACATTCGATTTTAGACGATTTTTTGAATGTCGTCTAATGTCGTATGTCGAGCTGGACGACATTCGATTTTTGATGATTTTTGAATGTCGTCCAATGTCGCCAATGTCGAGCTGGACGACATTCGATCTTTTGAATGTCGTCCAATGTCGTATGTCGAGCTGGACGACATTCGATTTTTGAATGTCGTCCAATGTCGTATGTTGAGCCAACTTCACACAGCTGTCTCGACCGGTGACTCTGGTAAGTTTTATCTTTGGCTCACGTCCAAGTAGACGGTGTCAGTAAGGAATTTTAACTGGCACACCGGGCGAGATATGTACCTCGCGTCCATTTTTCGTGTCTCGTTTGAATTCTCGTGGACCCATTAGAAACGCGAGCTCGTGCCTCGCGTTTAATTCTCGTGTCTCGCTCTTGGAAGTCGAGACACGGGAATTAGAGGCGATATTCGCCCTTGACAAAACACGGATTTTCACGGAACTTACGGAACTTGATTCGAGAAAACAAAAGGAATAAACTGCGAGGCACGATACGATACACGAGAATTCCACGATATTAGATATTAACTTGCAAAAGTTGAGGGTCTAAGGCGATATTAAAAACGCGATAATTCAATTTTTAATTCTCGTGTCTCGTATCATGCCTCGCGAAATGTTCGTGTCTCGTATCGCGTGCCTCGCGTCTAGCTCTCGTGTCTTAAATGGTGCCTTGCGCAATTCTCGTGTCTCGTCCTTCGAACGCGATATACGATTTTTAAAATGGCACTAACATGATTCCGTAGAAAAACACATTGTCATGTCATTCTACATTTTTGCTGTTTATCTAGTTTGGTATTATTTCAATGTTTCATCAGATAATGTATACCAAACATTAAATGGTATATTTTATATGTCCCATATAAAATTTATGGCCATCCAGAGATCTTATAAGAGAATTGAGCGTCTTAGAAACTTGTCAGACAAAACAAATAAATAACCAGCATAAGCTGTTAAAGAGCTTTTAATAAAGTCATAAACATAATAATAACACAATGTAAAATTTAAAATAACACATTATAAAACATATATACATTTATACGTTAGAGAGTAACACATACCGAGTATCAAAAACCTGCTGCCCTTAAAGTAGCCCCAATCATATGTTTTGTCTTATCTGGATACTAAAACAAATGTGAAACAATAGGATGGTAACGAATACACACGTACTCGAGTACTCGTTCAAAGGTCCGATTATCGAATATCAAAATCAGTATTCGAGTACTCGGTAAAAAATAAAAATAATAATTGTTAATCCTGTATGGTACAGAACATGTCCTAGTATTATCTTGTCTACTAAAATTACATTTAACAAACAACGTGTCATCAATCCTTAATCGCCGCTACGAGGTCGCTAATTGCAAGCAAAACACATGCAGACCTGTCAAGCATCGTCTGTTAGTTTGTTTATGACACGTTGCTTGGGGTTCTTTTGTTGACATCAATCCGAGTGATTGTCATCGATCTTTAATTGGCAGTTATTGTTTATTGGGTGTGACAATCGATTATGAAATTAATAAAATATTACTTTAAATTATAATCGTTCTCACGCGTGTATGAATGAACGATAACTCGACTGCGTCACGCTGTGTAAATATTACTATGTCATCGGTTGCTAAGAGTATTTCCCCTTAGTTGTTAATTTGTTATTATTCGATTTTCTAGCGTTAATGACTATAACTTATACTGAATTTACACTGTATTGTTGTTCTTTTGTTAATTTTTTTGTTTCAACATTCTTCTACCTATATAGATTTGACCATCAATTGAACAGAATGGACAGACATACACGATGTTCTATTTGAAGTTGAACACGCACGTTTGCAGTACAACATTTCTGGGTCCCAAATATCATTTACTTGTATAGTTTTCCGAGTACTCGATCGGAACAATGACCGAGTACCGATTTTAGTACTCGTTGCCATCTCTAGAAAAAAAGAAACGATACATCAAAGTATATCATAATTATATTCTACTTTCAACTGTACACTGACTGCAATAGAAATGTTAAAGTGTACAATGTTATAATGTTTTATACACTTTATACGCCTTAGGTTATGAAGTTAATCTCATTAATGCTTCATGAAAATGTAACAAACACAGTACGAACACATTTTTACATTCTATTAATGAAGCGTTCTTGGTAGCCTTCAGATAAAGGTTCATTGAGTCCCTATATATGTCAATCTGATCATATTTGTTTAAATTGTCAAGAACATTAGACATTTAAAAACATTTACATGTGCTATCAAATGTTATCGTCATCAATTAATACATATCTTAGTGTTACTACAAAGTCACCAGATTATACAAGGATATAGTGATGATGTACCGTAACTATCACTTATCCAAACATGGTCTATCTGCAGTTCAGTTATCCCACAGTGACTTTACTCTCTCCATATCATAACATTTCACCATATCACTGTTCAATAATGTAACAAACATTCTATTCAGTCTAGGATGGAAACACACAGAGACTGGACCTAGTAAGCCTTCTCCTTCCTTAACAACCACGCCAATTTGATTCCCATTTTCACTCAATTGTACCACAGTATGTAAAAAGCAGCAAACAATAAACACATTCCCTCTGCTGTCAACGCATACAACATCTACCTGACTTAGGTAATTGTCTCTAATAGTGGACATGTAATTTCCCATGTCATCAAAACAAACAACAACATTTTCCGAACCTACAACAGACATTTTGTTTCCATTTTCATTAAAGGTAACAAGCCTACTCGCATTGAACAACTTGTTACCATCATCGTCTTGTGAAATTGTCTTCAGGGGTGTACCAGACGTATCATAAACATACAATGCGTCAGCGTAATTTGTCACATAAAGCTTATCATCATTGCAAGCGATGCCATAACAACGATTTGGCATTTCAATTTGTCTTGCTGGAGTCATATTTGTATGAATGGAAACAAACTGGATCTTGTGGTGGATTTGACACGCAACTGCAACTTCTTGGTTACTGACACAACACATGCCATAAGGTACAGAATCTAAATAAGAATAGTCCACAACTAACATCTTCGGTATATCAACCCGTTTTAGCTTTTTATTGTTGCAATCTGTGACAGGAAGTTGGTTATCTGCTGTCAGACAACATCCAAAAGAACTGCATATCTCAGAATCATCAGGCAGTTCATGTTAATATCGTTACAACCTTTGGTTTTGTAGAGGTCGTCCTTCCGCTTTTCACGTTTCTGGATTTGCCCAATACACTGTAAAGCTTCGGCATATTCCAGCAATGGTTTGTCTGGAATAAATGATATCTGTACGTTTGTGTAATGGTATAATGCTTGCTTCGACTTCTCATGTTCTGCTTTTTTTTCAGCAATTCTTCGCCGATTTTCGTACACACGAAACGTTGGGATCTATTTCTGTCTAACTGATTCAGCTTCTCGTCTATCGTCTGTAAATATTCGCAGATGTTTCCAGCACTGCATTTTTCTTGTAGGATTTCATTTTCCAGATCCTTGTACGCAGCTTCGACTTGATTTCTGGATAGCTCAGCAGCATTCTCAGCACGATAAAAAGTATTTATGCCACGTACTATGTATATATCTATAAGAATATTTCATTACAATACAATCAAGTATCCTTATTTACTGTTGACCCCAGATAAAGAAAAGAAATGTTAATGTTGGCAGATATTTGACCTGGCGCCAGTGTAGATAATGCTCCACCCATGTGTTCGTCGTAAGTTTCGTCGAAGGTTATTAAGTGAATACATGTACATTATATTATTTAAGAACGTGTAAAATTTCTGTTCCCAGTGAATCGTACGTGTTGGTGACGGAGACGTCTTTTACCGGTGTTGGTCTGCAAGACGTCCTTAACACGTGTCTGTGACGTATTGCAACAGCGCAGACGTCTTTAAAACACTGGTTAAACGTTTCGGTATCAGAAACCACGCGAAGACTTTGGCAACACTTTAAAAAATATATAAAAAATCTTCGTTTTTTTCTGTTTTTTTATTGTATGGAGTATTACGAGCAGTTGCCACTGCCTTGTTTCTTAATCGGAAATAGCGAAAAGATTACTTGCATTGTACTTCGTTTTTAGAACGTATCCGAGACGTAACGATTACGTTTTCAGTTCAACAAGACTAGTAGGAGACGAGATGAAAATATTTTGATGTAGCATCTCTTTAAAAAAATATGTAAAATAATATAAATATGTTAATAGGTATGTTGTGTTGTCGACCAAAAGGTATTTAAACTGTATGTTAAACAAAGACGTGTTTACACGTGCGGAAAATGTCTTTCCATATAAATAATAAATAAATAAATGCCGAGCATATCCTTTATTTGCCAGTCAGCTTTCTGAGATGTATTCTAAACGTCACCGAAACGTTTCATTTACTTCACGATGAAGACGTGTTCTTAACGTCTCCTAGATGTATTCACTAGAACCTTTCAGTTAGAGTTGTGACGTATTCTAAACGTCGCCGTAACGTTTCTCGTGCTTCACGGTCAAGACGTTTTCCTAACGTCGCCTAGACGTATTACTAAAGCTTTTCAGTTAGAGTTGAGACGTATTCGAAACGTCGTCGAAACGTTTCCTGTACTTTACCGTCAAGACGAGTCCTTGACGTCGCCTAGACGTATTTACTAGATCTTTTCAGTGAGCGTTGAGATGTATTATACACGTCACCGAAAAGTTTCTCGTGCTTCAAGACCAATACGTGTTCCTTACGTCGCCTAGACGCATTTACTAGACTTTTTAATTTAAGAGTTCAGACGTATTCTAAACGTTGCCGAATCTTTTCCTACATTTCACCGTCAAGACGTGTTCTTGATGTTTCCTAGACGTATTAACTAGAGCTTTCCAGTGAGAGTTGAGATGTATTCTAAACGGCACCGAAACGTTTCTCGTGCTTCAAGGCCAATACGTGTTCCTAACGTCGCCTAGACATATTTACTAAAGCTTTCCAGTTGGAGTTGAGACTTATTCTAAATGTCGCCGAAACGATTCCTTCCTGTACTTCAATGTCAAGACGTTTTCTTAACGTCACCAATACGTATTTACTAGAACTTTCCAGTTAGAGTTAAGATGTATTCTAAACGTCGCCGAAATATTTCACAATGGGTCACACGGGCGTGTTCTAAACGGTACCGAGACGCTTTTATTAATATAATGTTCGACTTACATTTGTAGATAACATTGCCTCATAAGTTTACAGCGTTGAAGGCATGTCGATGAAAGCGTTTACGAAAGGACATGAGAAGAATGGTAGAAATTACAAGGCAACGTGATACTTCATCTGATGATTGGGTAATTGCCCTCCACAACTACAATCACAACAACTAACTACACACTCTCTGTCTGTGCCGGCTACTGAAGTACTGTTGCACTATTACAGAAGTGGTGTGCTCCAGGGGCTTCCAAAAACCAGACGTACTCTTTTGAGAACACCGCGTGGTATTAGTAATATTGTTAATAAATGCTGTGGAACATTCATTTTAACCAGGATTAAACTTTTCAACAATGACACTTTGATTAATGGTAAATTGTGGAAAACATGCACTTTCGAATACACAGGTTTCTTCCATTTTCAAACCGATCCTATAGTATAAAAGCATTTCATCAAAAGAACTAAATAACTCTAGTTTCATCAATTTTTCACTTGAACATGTGTAACGTATACACAGTATTACTTTTATTCTTATTATTGGAAGTTATCCATATACGTTAGTTGGATTGGTGTCGTGTATCTATCTTGAATGATTGAACGTTTTTAAGATGTCATTTTTTGTTTTAGTGAGAAACGGAACGGTAGCCTTAATGTTTACACGAACCGTAATTATATATTAGCTACAGCAAACGCTGTTCTTATTGTACCAGCTCATTCATTTCGAGAAGAATTAAACTTTTCAACAGTGTCACTTTTGATTACTGTTTTTTTGTTGAAAACCATGCATTTTCGAAAAATAAAATTCCTTCGATTTTCATACCCGATCCTAGTACAATTACATTAAACGTTTTTTAGTTATATCCAATAATACATTGATATTGAATGTTAAACTTGTATTATACACCGTATTACTATTTATCTTATAACATTGGATGTTATACACATACCAGTGGGTAACGTTTGCTTCACGTTTAGGATGCGCCCAAATCACTAAACTAAGACGTTATTGTTTGGATTGGTGGCCTTCAATAGTAGCCTTCAAAACGTTTGGAATACCAAACAGAGACGTGGCTTGCGTCTTCAAAATGTAACGCTTTTTGGGTGATGATCCCGTTTTCAACACGTGCTTGTTGCAAACGTCTCCTTTTCGTTCAGGAGGCGTTCCAAACACCAAATCAAGACGTTCTTGCTTTAATTATTTGGCACGTCTTATAACCACGAGGCATTACATTTAGAAGACGTTCTCATTTGAAGTCGTTTAATAGTCTTCAAAACGAGTGGAATACCAAATAGAGACGCGACTGACGGCTTCAAGATGTAACGCATTTTGGGTGATGGTTACCTGTTCAACACGTGTTAGTTGCAAACGTCACCTTTACGTTCAGGAGGCATTCCTAGAACCAAACCAAGACGTTCTTGTTTAGATTGACGGAAACGTCATTAACACGTGTCATAACGCTGAGAAGACGTTCTCATTTGAAGTCGTTGTGTAGAATACCGAACAGAGATATGACTGACATCTTCAAAATGTAACGCTGTTTGGGTGATGATCACGTCTTCAACATGTGCTAGTTGGAAACGTCTCCGTCACGGTACATTATATAGTGTAGGCCACAGTACAATATATCGAGGGACATTATATAGTGTAGGCCACAGTACAATATATCGAGGGTACATTATATAGTGTAGACCACAGTACAATATATCGAGGGACATTATATAGTGTGGACCACAGTACAATATATCGAGGGTACATTATATAGTGTAGGCCACAGTACAATATATCGAGGGTACATTATATAGTGTAGGCCACAGTACAATCTATCGAGGGTACATTATATAGTGTAGGCCACAGTAAAATAGACCGAGGGTACATTATATAGTGTAGACCACAGTACAATATATCGAGGGTACATTATATAGTGTAGACCACAGAACAATATATCGAGGATACATTATATAGTGTAGACCACAGTACAATATATCGAGGGTACATTATATAGTGTAGACCACCGTACAATATATCGAGGGTACATTATATAGTGTTGTCCACAGTACAATATATCAAGGGTACATTATATAGTGTAGACCACAGTACAATATATCGAGGGTACATTATATAATGTAGACCACAGCACAATCTATAGATGGTTCATTATAAAGTGTAGACCACAGTACAATATATCGAGGGTACATTATATAGTGTAGACCACAGTACAATCTATAGATGGTTCATTATATAGTGTAGACCACAGTACAATATATCGAGGATACATTATATAATGTAGACCACAGTACAATCTATAGATGGTTCATTATATAGTGTAGACCACAGTACAATATATCGAGGGTACATTATATAGTGTAGACCACAGTACAATCTATAGATGGTTCATTATATAATGTAGACCACAGTGCAATCTATAGTGGGCTCATATCGTAACTACGATACAGGAATTCCTGATTACCTTTGATTTCATATTATTTAGAATATGTGTCTGATTTGATGTATGTAACTTCTTCATTATTGTCTCATTTATGTACATGAGCGTATGTACGATAATATAGTCTTGATAATTTGACGTAAATGCATTTTGTCATGTTTCTATATGGCGGTGAAATTAACGAGCAGCAAATATCTGAAGAACGGATAATAAACGATTTGCACCTGGGTATTTATATATTCTGTTTAAAGGTCAGTAACATGCTCATATCCTCGTACAGTACTATGTTGTTAGCACACGATTTGTGGTAATTGTCCGGTTCTGATAATTTCACTATGAAGTTTTAGGCGAGTCCAAGCTGGTAGGTAATCGATATTATTATACCTCACGTGACCTCTCTATGTATTTTCCCCATAGACCTTCCGTGTGATATTTTGTTCGATCACTATGTGATATTTTGTTCGATCACTACTAGTAAATTTGTTCTATTTCAGTCCGGAAAACACCCTGCTAGAGAGTATCCGTATGCTATTTATATGTTTGTGTATATTGTACATGCTATTTTTAGTAAATCTTGTCGATTTCAACCGTTGAAACTGACAAGAATTACTAATTATAGCACCAAATCATTAGAAACGTTTACGGACTGAGATTGTACATGTAAAATTATCATAACGGCAATCTAATTTCTGCTTACATTTGTTGATATTTTATTTTGTAAAATGGTTGTAATTTTGTTCGGTATAATAAAATAAATAACACATGGCTGCTCGGGTGACAGAAAATAATACCAACCCTTGAATAGTCATATCACCCGAGGCGAAATTCTCGGGTTGGTATTATTTACCATCACCCTCGCAGCCATGTGTTATTTATATATTATCAGTTTAGTGTAGTTTTTGAATTAAACGCTTAATTGAAAGATATTTTCGTTGTAGAAAATTAGTACTGCCTATAGAGCGACATATAGATACGGAATCTAGACAGTTATAATTAATTTCAGTAACTGTTTATATATTTGTTATCTTTAATCATTTTAATGACTAGTGTGACAAACTATAAAACACAATAAGTAGGGATTTAAACATCCGTGTGTCTTCGTGACCATTTCATGAAATTACGATGTGTTAAACTAGAGCTGATTACCAGCCAATTGAAACAGACTTTGATAATACATGTATAATTATTATCTTAATACCGGCATATGCCATAAGATTATATTAAGTCAGACAGGGAAGTCATATGCCATGTCACGAACATGGTTATAATGGTTGCCATAAGATAGAGAAAATAGCCTGGACTGACAACTGTAAGACAACAAAATGTATCTAATGTAATCGTCTTTGTAATATAAACCGCTTTACCTATTTTGATAGTTAAAACCATCAACACACGTGACGCCACTGGTTTGTGCGATAACAACGAAATTTGTCCAACAACGCTTGTCAAGCTTTATATCACATGTGTTTTACCAAGAGCGCTATATGCATGTGAACTTTGGAATGATATTTCTATTTCCGATATGAGAAAATTAGAATCTACCCACCACTTCTGTCTCAAACGAATCCAAGGACTTTCACACCGCACTCGCTCTGACATGGTCACCGGTCTTCTCGGTATTACGTCTCTACAAGCCTATATCGACTTACAAAAATTGAGATTCTTTGAAACTTTATGTAGATCGAATCCAATTGACTTAGTGACGGAACTATTCAACTACAGATTCTTCCAGCATCAAACGTGTGGCTTTAATAAACATTCCGGATTTATGAAAGATCTCGAACATATTCTTTATAAGTACGATCTCCATAATTTCTGGACCGACTACTCAACTATTGGAACATTTCCTAACAAGCTACAATGGAAAACCATCTGCAAGAAAAACATTTTCGAATTCGAATGTCATGAGTGGAAAAACAGACAATTACTAAGTGCGGACTTCGAGCGCTTCAAACTGGTACACGATACATTGACTGTTTGCAACGCTTGGAAAGTGGCGAAAGCACGACCAGACTCCCTTGCGATAATTAAACATCTCGTCAAGATATGCTGTGCAACAAAACATTCCGAATTGACTATTTGTTACAATTGCAACTCATATTATAGAGATGAACTCCAACATAAACTGTTTGACTGTATAGACCCAACTGTTATTTCTGTCAGAACGAAATATTTTCTCTCATTAAGTTTAAAGTTTAATGTCGCTCTCAGTAACTACTTGCATAGTGTAAACAGAGACACATTGTGTGCATACATACTAGGTCGTACAGACGAACATTTAATGAGTATCATTGGCACTTGCTCGTATCCTCAGTTCTTATTAGAAAATTGCAAATTCCTAAATGCATTATACCAGTAATCGAATGACCATTTTCTCACATGTTTAGTTTTTAATTTTCGTTTCGTTCAAACTAAATAAACCAAGTGAGGTAAAATGCCAGGTGGTGCTACGACACCTATAGATATAGACGTTGCTATAGCAATTTGATGCTGTGTTATAGATATACTGATATTCACTGTCAGACCACATGTTGTAAATAATATTTTCTACCTTGCTGTTGATATGTATATCATAATTATGTTCTTGTATAAATATGTTGTCATGCAAACTACATGTATATATCTCCAGAAAATGGAGGCAATAAAGTTATATATATGACATGACATTTTGATTGGCACATATATCAACATAATACAGATTGAATGAGAAAACCCAAACAGTTGGAACTTGGGCATTGCCTGTATAATGTACTACATCCTTACCAAACCACTCTAAAATGACTTCCATCTTCCAGGGACGTCTGTTACTACCCGTTTCGTAATAAAGATAGAAATTGTATGAATATGTTGTGATGATGTGCTGAATAGCACAAGTCTAAAGTAATAAAGAATTTATCTATCTATATATATTTATATTCGTAATAAAGTTGCAAATTGTAATAATTATTACAAAACGGATTGAGAGGAATATTACAGTTTGAAAAATCATGCAACCCATTTTCTAATAAAGTAAAAAAAATGTGATAAATATTCAAAATCCCTTCAAAAGTGTTATAATTATTACAAATTAAAGGTATTGTTAATGTGTCATTACACTTTGAAATAACTCTGTAACCCATTCTGAAATAAATTTTCAAAATGTAATAGATTTTCGAAATCACATCATTAGTGAAATAATTATTAAAAAACGGATTGAGAGGCATATTACAGTATGAAAACTCATTGCAACCCGTTTACTGATAAAGTAAAAAAATGTAATAAATTTTCAAATCACTTCAAAAGTGTAATGATTATCACAAAAGCGATTGGAATGTGTCATTACACTTTGAAATAACTCTGTAACCCATTCCGTAATACATTTTCAAAATGTAATAAATTTTCGAAATCACAATAATTATAACAAAACGGGTTGGGAAGTGTTATTACACTTTGCAATAACCTTGCGACCCGTTTTGTAATAAATTTTCAAAATGTTATAGACTTTCGCATTTATTACAAAACGGGTTGGGAAGTGTAACTACACTTTCAAAATAGCATTCAAAGAATGAAAAATCGACTCAGTTACTTGTCATTGCATGACATTCAAAATGTCAGGTCGATCACGTGTCAAATGGGTTATAAATGCCTTTGACAGTCACAATGTCTCTCTCTAGCTCTCTGGGGTAATGGGAGTTAAGCGTTGTAAAAAACAACAAGGTATAATAAATGCTGAATGTCCACACGATGACAGTATTCCGTTAATACATTAACAAATAATTATCTGTAAACGATGATTACTTTTATATTCCCTGATTCCTCGAATACTGTTTGTCTGTCAGCAGTAATTGTTGTATAGTGTCCGTATATATATTCAATGAGACCATTAGGTCTATTATACCGACAAGTCGACATGGTTGTCAATAAAAATGTATAATTACATGTATGTAACTAACAATGGTCCCAGTAGTATTGTCTTTCTACACTAATGAAACAAATCTATGACTTTCAGTCGTACAGATCTTGGTGTCATCATGCCTCGTAGACACATGTAACGCAGCAATGTGTAATATCCTGTTTTTGTGTATGTTATGTTAGAAATAATGAAAGAATAATGCAAACTAGACTGTATTAAAGACATTTCCAAATGAAAAACTAACTAGGGGCGGATGCAAAACCATACCTAAGTCATTCTGGAAAAAATGTTTTAAAACGCATTTTTGTATTTTTTAAAAAGTCATAATATTCCATAACTTTATAGTCAAACTTGCTTACTATCTGAATAGTACAATCAAGTACAACGTTTCCCGTGGATTGCACTATGACTTGTGAACGAGCCAGATGTACAATGAAAGTGCTATCATGCTTCAATAAATTCACTTTATTGATATATATATTTTTTGTTTAACTCCAAGTGTAAATATAGTGCATCATAATACTATGCTTACTGTATTCAACACATTTTAATTTTAAGAATAAAGTGCATTTGAAAAACATGCTCAATCTCACTATATTGAACTCTGTGTCCTTAAGGGGAATACCAATCTAGATTATGACAATTTGATAATTGTTGCCAGCAACCAAACAAGACAACCCGAGGACATGCGTTCACATTGTCAGTGGAACAAACGTTTGCCTGTTTACGGAAACATAAAGTTATATCTGACATTTGCAAATATATAACTTATTTCGTAATACATTACTCTTTTAGATAAACTTAAGCCTAGTTGATTTTCTTTCACCAACTATAAAAAAATACTTGAGTATATAACTTGTCATACGCAGTACCTAAATTATTGTAGTGCAGTTTTATTGACCCATAAAAATGTAAAGTTGCACGGTAGGTGAAAACTATATCATCTCCAGAAAAGTGAGTTTTAATATAACAAGTGTGGCGCTACTGACTGAGCATGTTACTTTTGATAGGTCAATAAAAGTGCACTACATGTACACCTATGCTATAAAAGCATTGTTTTGAATCGTCAGTTAAAAAATTAAATTAAATTTTGTATTTAAAATCTTACCTTAAGAATATGATAAATTCCGTGGGTGGTCTGGTTGGATTATGATAAACCATTATAGCTGTCATGTTCTGTATTCCACTACTTGTATATCGTTACCGTGGTAACTAGGTGACTACTTTTCCAATTCTCGGCGATGGGATTCCAATAGAATGCTTCGTGGATGATGGCTGTCGTATACTAGATAGAGGAATACATAAAGTATGGTGACATATGCCTTCAGTTAATTCAAACAGCGCTTTGTCGAGTTTTATTTATTCGTATACAAATCACTGGCTTAGAAAAAGAATGCCATAAGTACAAAAACGCTAGTTTAAGAAAACAAGAAATGTTTGAAAATTACTCCCTACGTATGGAAAAACAAGCTTTATCATCTTCAGTTTGGTCAACATCACATGTTCCGAATTTCATGAAAATAGGCTCATAGGGAGCGCTAACATAATATTATACGAGTCTTATAAGGGCGTAAGTAGCACTCACGATCTTCTCATACTAAACCAGCGAAATGTTTGGATAGGATCGCGTCAAACTATGGATTCTCCTTCGAATGTGGTCAACAAATTTCAAACTGTCGTAGGGTTATCTAAAATAAATACTGAAGGTTTAAGAATACACTTCAAATGCTGTTCGATATTTCTCCATTTCGAATGCATTGCGAAAGTTTTGAGAACGAGTAAATCATTTATAATGGACCAGAATATAATAAATTATGGATTGGCATTTGAGGGACAGTCGTAATCAATCTATCTATCTATAGATAATGGCCGAGCTCTTCTTATAAGTTTTATTGGCGGATAATGATTTGGTAAACACCAGCCCTGCGTACAAGGAACAATAACGTGACGCACGTTTCGTACCAGGTACACAGGGCTGGTGATTGAAGAAAAGAAGTAAGTAATTGAATTATTAAAAGGAAAAAAGAACAAAGAACAAGATCAAAGAAAAAACACTGCTGTATATGAACACTAATGGTGGTGTTGGACCAACGCTTACTTGAATGGTTCTAAACTAGTCAGTGTTGCAATATGCGGAGGTAACCTTTACCACAGGACTGTGCTATGGGGGAAGGGAATATTTAAAGAAGTCCGAGTTGGCATGTATTTTGCGGAGACTATAGATACATGTGCCTTGTTAACCTGGTTGGGCCGGACGCTTTCGGTTCGTCTTAGTTTACTCGATTTTTAAACTTGCGCTAAACCGAAAACCCGGGAATTACCTTACCAATACTATAACGATGCAGCAGCCCGATATTTAATCGGGTTCCCTGGTGTAGTCCGTACGCGCCCCTACTCAATATAACCTTGTTCTAATATTACCGTTTGCTATATATAGAACATGGAACATGTGCAACCGATATTTTAAGGTTTGTCTGCTCGGGAAATAAGAGGACATTTATGACACAACCATGTTCTATGTACCATCCTTGTACGTCATAAACTACATCAATCTTTTCCCATAGAAACGTTTCCTTGGCTTTCTGTAGTGATTGTTTTTACACATAATAATAATTTCCAAAGCAATGTTTCCAGACGAACTATTTTATCATACCAAATTTAAATTTGAATTCTACACATTTAGCGCACAAGTAAATGCATCATTGATGAAGAATTGTTTTTTTAGAAATTGATATACAGTTCAACCTATGTATAGCCGTATAAACCAAATCACTGTATGACTTATTGGGATACTATACAATACAACTGGTATGACTTATTGTGAGCAGAACCATCTGTGATTTCCAATCACTGTATGACTTATTGGAAGACTATACAAATCAACATGTATGCCTTATAGTGATAACCGGGAGTTGACTCGTTTATACACTGGCATTTAGTGTGCAAAAACATTAACTATTTGTATATGTCTTCGTAGATTTTTTGTACGACAAAGTTGTATACACTTGTCTACGGGAAATGTTAGCGAATTCGGTAAATCTGCTAAATTGACAAATATTTCCAATTCACAAATGTAACTACTTGTACATTATAATCTGCACTTTTTTGGTAAACAATCTCCGTTTCGAAATGGGACAACACGTGCTTGCTATTTACAGATATATGTTAGATTGTTGATACCAAGCGAATACATATAAGACAATAACGCGCACAGTTTGATTGGAAAATCAAAGGTTTTTTGTCTCTGCATTATGTAAATATACCGCCCAAGACGTAGGTTTCTAACATTTATATGTATTCAGTTCGCGACTATTGGGTTTGTTTGTTTTCAAATCGTATTCGTTCGTTTATTTTTTCTGATCTATTTTATCTCAGCGACAGTCGAGGGAAGAGATAGCTGTCTGATACAAGTAATCTGAGTGCGATATCCTATACCTCTTTCCGTATAGGACTCTTGGTTCTTTCATGCTCCCGGTGTATAGCACCGATTTACGCGATACAACCCTAATGGATTACGTAGGTGTGTGGGAAACGAGGAAAAGCGTTTTAGAAATCACCAAGGACCCTGGCGGAGAATGGATCCAGAGGCCTCTCTATCCATAGTTAATATCTTATCCATTCGACCAACGTACCACCTCTTCTGTTCAAAAATAATGTTTTGATGGTCTCGATAGTTTTTGTGATGAGGTATTTTTATATTTTTTTCCCGAAATTCATGCATGTGCAATGTTAATACTGCAATGCTTTCAGTGCTTTGATTTGAAAAGATGGAGTGCATTTAGACGACGATCCATGTGTGCTATGTTGTTTCAACTATATCAGAGTCCAGTCTATCGTTTCTTCGACGCCTTGTTAGTAAATACGTCATCCTAAATTGCAGACAATAATTAAATGTTAGCTGACGTTTTTTAGTTATCAATACATTGTTAAATGTATCAGGTTATAATAAAACCTAGCCGGACGCACAGTAACATTCTTACAAACACATTTAATCCAAAGGTAATTTCATATAATACTGAAAGGCTTGGTGTTAAATAAGCTTTTAATTGTCCCTGTAGTCACGAAAGAGACATTTTGGTCTATCATGTTTCCTTACATAATTATATCGTTTATGTTTGTTTGGTAATTTACACGTGTGGGTTTGCTTATAGACTGACACGATAGCAGGACAAATCAAAATGTTATATAAACAACACATGGCTGCGATGGTGACAGTATATATATATACACTGCCCACCAAAAATAAGTATACAGATGTAATTTGCCCAATTACTTCCTGTAATAACACTATTTGCAGAACAATGAAGCAACAATATATATGAAGAAAATGACTATTTTTGTTTATTAAATGGAAAGGCCATACATCAAATGGTACCCTAGGTGCAAAATTCAAAGTTTCTTTGTCCCTCTTGAATGGTAACTTTGTCACAAAAAGATGAAAATTCAGCCTATTTGATCACATGGTTATTTTAGTTTTAAACATATTCATCTTTATTTCTATGTCTATTTTGACTCATTAAGTAACTGTAGTTTCAGAAACTAGTATAATTGTGATCGTCTGATAAACAAATATCGAATAATTTAATCAACTTTAATTTTGCAACAATTATTTACTGTATATATATATAACACATGGCTGCGAGGGTGATAGTAAATAAAACCATCCCAAGAAAATGCTTTCCGGACTCAGATAGTACAAATGCCTATAAATTGCTCAGCCGCGGTTTTGCTATGTGATCGGAACAAATTATCACACAGTGATCGAACAAAATATCACATGGCAGGTATATCGGAAAATACATTGAGAGGTCACGTAAGATATAATAAAAAGTTTAATGATACCTCAATATTTTGTTTGATCACAAAGGGATGTCTTGTTCGATCACATGGCAAAAATGAGGCTGGGCTTTTTGTAGAAATATGAGCTATTTGAGTCCGGGAAGCGCCCTGCTAGAGTGTATCCGTTTGCTTTTTATATAATTGTGTATATTTCACATGCTATTTTTAGTAAATCTTGTCAAGTTCAACCATCAAATCATTAGCAGCTTATACGAACTGATATTGTACATGTAAAATTATCATTACGGCAATCTAAGTGCTGCTTACCTTTGTTGATATATTATCTTGTAAGATGATTGTAAATTTGTTCGGATCTATAAAATAAATAACACATGGCTGCTAGGGTTGTAGTAAATAGTACAAACCCGAGAATAGTTGTATCACCCTAGCAGCCATGTGTTATTTATATAATATACATAATTACAGGGTGTCCCAAAAAAACGGGGACCTACCTAAATCTTTTATAACTTTTTTAATTTTTAATGAATTTGACTGTTGTTTTGTGAGAGTGTATAAAAGTAATTTCTAATTTTAAAATAGGTACTCGTATATAGGCTTTGCTTTAAAACGTCATCATTTCATACACGTCCTGTTTTTTTGCTGACTGGTCTTGAAAATGTCATCATCAGATAAGACATTGTTGCCTTGAGTGTTCATATTAAGAAAACCAAGTTTTAAAGCCACAGAGGTGATGAAAATATTGTAAAAATCGAAGAACGTTGCAATGAAATAATGAAAGAGGGGTGAAAGTGGCAAGTTTATTTAATAAAAGGGAAGCAGACAACCTTCAAAATATTCATTAACAATCGCCAAAGAAGCAAAATATAAAGATTCATTTAATATTATTGAGAACAATCAACAAAAAGCTTAGTAAGAAGCAAAAGGTAATAGTATGAACTTACATCCAAATCAAAAGTTCATAGATGTAAATCAGAGTCATTTAGTGTGTCAGCATTTATAAGAAAGCAGAAACCACTTATTTCAACAAATCAACAGCAAAATCTTGATAAATTCGCAAGAAAGTTCTGACATTTGACCTCATACCTTAGCGCAATTGGCCTAAATTTAGCTCGGAGATGGGCCCTATAGTAAATCTGTTTGCCATACATGATGAACAAGTGTATGCAGATTCATTATCCTTGACTATGGGGCCCCTGAAATTTCATTTGGGATCGGCATGTAAATCTGTTTATGAACACACTGAAATTCCCTGTTCGCTGTATTCTAATATACTGAAATACGTGATTGAAAACAAGGGAGATAACTCTAGGTATTCGGACTAAATAATCACAATTATGATGTTGTTATTTTGAACGGTATTCATCACTTACTGTTTTGTCATATTGACATTGTTTTATTAAATAAAAAAGAAAAATTTACGAATGTTTAGCCTAGGTCCCCGTTTCTTGGGACACCCTGTATATCGTATATGTTTGTGTGGTAATGTACGCTGTCGTCGTTTCTGTGTGGCTTTGGATTGTCTGTGCGCTACAGTATTTATTTTATTATAAGACTGGTACAATAGCAGGACAAATCAGAACATATGGTTCTATCAGGTAATAAATACATACGAGTAATAAGGTAAGTAAGTAATTTATTATCGTGACATATGTTTAACATATACATGTATTTACAAGTGAAGTGCTATAAAACAGAAATATCCGGCCCATTGACTGCCTAGATATGTGATACAATTGTTGGCGAGATACGGGGTTTAAACCTTTAACACATATATAACACGCTATGTGTCTACTTTCCCCTCTTGTCAACCAATTTGAAAATCCAACGTGTCGCTTAGAGAGTGTCCTGTGCCAGCCAAGAGAGGAGTCCAATGTGCAAATACACAATGGATATATTCACTCCGTGTTCCCGGAATTGATGTGTTAACCTGGCTTCGAACGTGTTAGGCTGCGGTAAACATTAACTCTCGCTTGTTGTCATTGTTATAACAGCCTATAACGTTATAAAGGAGCCAGTTTAACACGCCTTGTCCGGCTACACGGGGCGATAATGGATAAAACGAACACGAGGCAATGGGAGGTCATTTTGAAACCGTGTATATCGTAATCTAGTTAACGAGATGTCATAATTTTAACGTCATTGTAAACTCACTTCCAACGAATTTGTTTAAGCGAATTTCTACAAAGATAGAATATTGCTTATAACGAGCTAAAATTGACCAGACTGCAACACTACATTAGAAACTAGTGATCAATCTGCAACACCACATTAGAAAATAGTGATTTATCTGCAACACCACATTAGAAAATAGTGATTTATCTGCAACACCACATTAGAAAATAGTGATTAAACTGCAACAACACATTAGAAAATAATTGTCAATCGCAACACCACATTAGAAAAGATTAATCTACATGCATTACCACATTAGAAAATAGTGACCAATCTGCAACATCACATTAGAAAATAGTGACCAATCTACATCACCATATTAGAAAATAGTGATTCATCTGCCCTTGTTATCACCACATACTTGATTGGATGATACTGCAGTTATCTATCTATATAAGTATCGTCATAACCACACACCATGCTGATAGTTTGGATTAAAACATTCTGGACACAGTATTTTGAAACAAAACCTATACGTCTAGATAGAACACAGACACGTGAAGTTTCGACCAACTATGCAAACACTGTCAGAAATCAAAGTGCCGAAAGCATTAAAGTTATTCGAATGAATGCTGGAGAAGTTTCAATTAAAGATGATTTTACTGTTTTTTTTCTAATGATTTATTTGTACATTAATTTTATTACTAGCGTATACTCTTTAATAATACATGCTATAATGTCTTGATGTAAACTTTCGTATATACTAGTAAGCTTTCCCCAAAGCAGAATTAATGATATGCATGGTCTATAAATAGTAAATAGAAATCGGTCTACTTATTGACCGAGAGGTAGACACATGCTGTTCATTCAGAAGTATGGTATGTTCTCAACTATATTGCGGTCACCGGATGTTTTGCTTTCTTCGGTCAATCAAATATTGCATGCGACAAAGACTGATGCGATCCGCATGAAATAAATATTTTGCATGACCAGTTTACATCCGCGTAGGTAGTTACGCAACATTATTGGCTGACCTTTTTACTTTTGCAAAGGTGGCGCCGCCTAGCGTCGGCGTAGGAAGAAAAGTAGTTTCATCAACTAAACTATGAGTGATTGTAGAAACGTGTGTATAAATATAGTTGTTCGATTTATCAACAAAACACGATTGCACATGCATTCTAGAACAGATCATGCAGAGAACAGTAATAGAATGGTACGTAGATGATCTATCAAGCTGGGATTATATTATAAATTTAAGAAATAAAAATCTGTTCGCGTATTTTGTCGGTGAATAAAACATGGGCAGGATTTCGGATGCGGAAAAATTAAATCACTCGTGCTACCCGTGTTTTATTCACCGACAAAATACAAGAACAGAGTTTTTATTTCGATTCTTAACACGATAATATCCCGCACTATTTTACTGCGCGCATTCCATTTTCACCCATTCGACATTTAACATAATTCCACGCTGAAATTGAGTGGCTTATTAGTTGGTACAATTACCTCCCTCGTTGATGAAAACGACCTTCGTAATTTTCTGAAGGAAATAACATATTTTAAACATTGAAACAATTTTAATAACACGAGTATAGGGTAGCTATTAAATGAAATGAGAAACATAAATGAATGGATTATCAGAAGTTTTTATGAAACTTAGTTTCGAGATTATATTGGAGTTTCTAAAAATAGATGCGTCATAGCTGTAAAACTGGATACCCGTGCATCTTGCCTTGTCATCGCGTTTCGTTGAAGATTTACTATACATTTTACGTTCATTCATTCATAAATATGTCACGTGATACGGGGCGTAAATAGTAACAGCCAATTTGATACCATGTTTTATGGGGGTAATAATACATGGCCAGGTCCGCTCTATATTTAAAGGATTATTAGAATATAAACTTAAAACTATACTGTAAGCATAAATATAATGGCAAATCGTACAGGGAAGGCAGCACTCAACTTAAACAGCCGAGTAGTGCATTTTGTAATCAGTATCTGAAGTACGTCTATAGAACAATCATAATACTACTAGTATATCATTCTGTTATACTCGCACGTAAAGCACTTTCGTTTTGTAACAGTTAGTAGTCACAAACAACAACACGTCTACACCATAATCTCCATTGTCTGTTGTTCTAGAACATGAAGTATCTCTGTGCAAGGGACAGTCTCGATGCTGGGGGACATGTCAAATGTTCTTTTTCCTCCTTGTCCCCTTTCTGTGTCACAATATGTACTTTGTAGGAATAGGGATCAACTATAAAAGAAACACAATGAATCAAGCATCAGTGTAGCAAAATCTTAACGCCATATTTTTTAATAACTAATTGCGATCGGATTTCATTTATTCGAATTTCCAATATTTACCAGATACTACGAATATTGCATTTCGATAACATACCACGTGTAAGCTTTTAGCCAATGGCAACATCCAACGTACTCATGAATATTAATGAGGTAAAATAAAAATATGATATTTACCTGTGAGCACTGGCAAATAGCCGTTCCACACCATGTCAGACTTCGTCAGTGATCGACAGCTTGTAACAGGACATACTCGCTTACATAAACCGTATGTAGAAACCACATCCTTAGACGCCTGCAAATATCATACTTTATTTACACTTTAGTGAGAACATATTATCCTGTTCCTTGACTATTCTACTAGCATAATTTAACATTTGATTTCCTATTCCGGGCTTTGTTTTCGGATGGTGTAGTACTACGAATTTGTACGATACTCGTCGACATGACGCGACTTTCTCGCGATCAATTACATATTTCGGGTCAGCAATAGATAAAAATATTTCACAATTTCAACTTATAAAGGGCAATTTCAAAGTAAATGAATTCCTCTATGATACAAATTGATTACGCTGATGTACAGTATATCAATGGCTTACATTAAGATGGTGATGGTCAAATAACTGATATTATATAATGATATACACTGTTATATGTTACAAATAGTAAGATTTATACCTTGAAGACAAAATCAACGGAATGTTTACTTTGAAGACAAAAGCAACTGAATGTTTATCTTGGAGACAAAGGCAACTGAATGTTTACCTTGAAGATAAAAGCAACTCAATGTTTACCTTGGAGACAAAAGCAACGGAATGTTTACCTTGAAGACAAAATCAACTGAATGGTTACCTTGGAGACGAAATCAACTGAATGTTTACCTTGGAGACAAAGGCTACTGAATGTTTACCTTGAAGACAAAGGCTACTGAATGTTTACCTTGAAGACAAAGACTACTGAATGTTTACCTTGGAGACAAAGGCTACTGAATGTTTACCTTGGAGACAAAGGCTACTGAATGTTTACCTTGGAGACAAAGGCTACTGAATGTTTACCTTGGAGACAAATGCTACTGAATGTTTACCTTGGAGACAAAGGCTACTGAATGTTTACCTTGGAGACAAAGGCTACTGAATGTTTACCTTGGAGACAAAGGCTACTGAATGTTTACCTTGGAGACAAAGGCAACTGAATGTTTACCTTGGAGACAAAGGCTACTGAATGTTTACCTTGGAGACAAAGGCTACTGAATGTTTACCTTGGAGACAAAGGCTACTGAATGTTTACCTTGGAGACAAAGGCTACTGAATGTTTACCTTGGAGACAAAGGCTACTGAATGTTTACCTTGGAGACAAATGTTACTGAATGTTTACCTTGGAGACAAAGGCTACTGAATGTTTACCTTGGAGACAAAGGCTACTGAATGTTTACCTTGGAGACAAAGGCTACTGAATGTTTACCTTGGAGACAAAGGCTACTGAATGTTTACATTGGAGACAAAGGCTACTGAATGTTTACCTTGGAGACAAAGGCTACTGAATGTTTACCTTGGAGACAAAGGCAACTGAATGTTTACCTTGGAGACAAAGGCTACTGAATGTTTACCTTGGAGACAAAGGCTACTGAATGTTTACCTTGGAGACAAAGGCTACTGAATGTTTACCTTGGAGACAAAGGCTACTGAATGTTTACCGACAGCTTTACCATAAGCACCGAACATCTTCCTCTGCTTCACTGGTTCCGGAGTAGGGATAGATGCATTCGGCATACCTAGAAATATTATTTTTCACTTTTTGTTATATCAGTGTAAGTACGTATTTGTATTTTCCTCCACATATTTCTCTTGCAATGTGATCTGTACATGTTGTAGTGTAACTGAAATTTTATTTAGTGTACTATAATATACATTACTAATCAGGGCTGGTATTCATAAAGCATCTTAGTAGAAAACTTAGATTTTTTTTAAAAACACGAACATTTCTTAAGTATGTCAGCCTAACATGACGATCAAGATTATTGATTATTTGCATAGAATTAAATCCTTACGTAAAGAGCTACTATAATCATTAAGAAAACATGGGTTAATCTTCAATTTGTGCACAATATATGCAAAACTTATTTTTAACTTAAGTCAAAATATTTAAGTTTTCAACTAAGATGCTTTGTGAATACCAGGCCTGGTTATTAACCGTGTTAAACTGACCGAATATAAACATTTGATAATATCATTTACAGAAAAGCAACCACAAGTTTCTTTGTGCTACAGATCTATATGCATATATTGTAAAAATCATTGGTGAGATATAATGCCAGATGCATTCATATTTGAAAAATCCACAAACAACTACCGCTCTGCCTTGAGTGTTTCTAAGATGAGATATGTTATTGCGCGGATGATGTGCTTTTGCAACATTTATAATTATATTGCTGCGTCCACGAGTTTACAAATTGACAGTGTCTACCTCGATATTTACCGGGTAAGGCAGACAATCGATATCTAACTGATGTTGGCAACTTGCTCACTGATTGTAAGGTTATAATTACGCTCGTATATACAAATAATTTAATAATTTACCCATCTGGCTCCACGCAATTTGTCCACCTTTAATGATGATATCAGGTTTAGCGCCAAAGAAAGCCGGGTGCCAAATTACAAGATCCGCCAGTTTACCAGTCTGAAATTTAAATTCATTCTAGGTTGTATACATAAAATGCGTTAGAATTTTACAAAGCTTTGTCACAATAAGTGTGTCTAGTTTAAGGGGGGTAGAGTCTAATCTATAGTGAGATTTTTAAGTTTATTTCAAAAAAAGTTTTTCGCCTTCAAATGTTAGTTGTTGGATAAAATAAGCATTGTATCATGATGTCCAACACTTACTCATGAGGTGAGACAAAAAAGATATCAACAAAGCTTTATTGAAGCATGACAGCAATCAATTCCATTGCAAATCTTGTTCGTTCACAAACAAAGTCAACATGACATAAGGCGTCAAAGTTTGTTGACGGGGACATAGTCAGTAGCATCATGAACAAACTTTTACAAATAAATAACTATGAAACATATTTATGAGATTGTAGCATGCAAAACTTCAATGACCTTGCAAACCGGTAATGGTAATGTCTTGAATATCTATGAAAGTATACCTTGTTCATTACTAAACTAAGCAAGAGTTTGTTCCTTGGTGTTATATTGTAAGATTGATTTACATTTTAGCAAGTAACACCTGACAGTTTGCTTGTTTGTGAACAAGCAAGATTTGCAATGAAAGTACTGGCATGCTTCAATAAACTAGCTTTTTAAATACTTATTCTTTGTTTAACTTCAAGTGTACACAATATTAATATGCTTACTGTACCCAACAGATTTTAAATGTAAGCATAACATGATTTTGAAAAAAAACATTCACAATCTCACTATGAATTATACTCAATGGCTTAGGTGTGTGTCGTTTGTTTATTTGGGGTTAACGCCGTTTCTCAACAACTGTTCATAAGCGCGTTAAATACAACGGCCGATTCACCTTACTAGTTTTCCTGGACTGTATTCATCCAGTGATAACTTACTTCTACACCACGAAGCCTAAAATAGTTTCCTAAAATTGCTTACAATTAGTTTACTAAGATATCTTAATTACCTCAACAGACCCAATTAAGTAATTCATTCCATGAGCAATAGCGGGGTTGATTGTGTATTTTGCCACGTATCTTTGTATTCTAATATTGTCGTTTTCTCCCTGAAATTAGTAAAACACACACTTTATGCAATACTGTTTGTACATGTAGATCAAGTACAAAAAAATGTACATGTGTATAAAGCCTATGTCCCACTGAGCATATTTTGCCTCGGCGATGTACTCCCGATTTAAATTAATAAGCTTTCGGGAAATCGGGAACAAGTTCCTCGTAGTCTAGGGGAAGCTTCGGGGAAGTCATGAGACTATTTGTGCTTGTGATGAAAATCGGGAGGTATCGGAAGAAATCGGGAGACCATCGCCGATGTGGAATTCCTCTGTGGGACCTAGGCATAACATCCACTTTGTAGAATGCTTTGGTGAAATTTTATCACAATATAATACCGCTTTTGATACATTCATTGATGCATGTAATCAACAGCTAAAAGTTATAATTAAAAAGTAAGAAAACACATGAGAGAGGAAGTTCTAATCGACCAGTTATAGATCACGCATGTTCAAGATTATTTTATGGAAGTAGAATCCACGAGAATGCATTGAAATGTAGACAAATGTAACTTCTCTTTTACATCTAGAAAATATGATCCTTTAATCCGAAGCCACAATGGACTTACAAGTGACTGCATCTTAATCTATCGCATTGATTCCAAGACTGCTCCGTTACAACGTGCTCTCACATTATGATAGCTATTAATATGAAAAGGAGAGTAGCCAATTTTTGAATCGTTAGATAAGATCGCTGCGTAGTGCACTTACTGTAACAACTATCATGCACAGCTTACGATGTATTCGCTGTTCTTTTCTGTGACTTTCGTGCTCTGTTGTTTCTGTACGGTGTGTTCATGATTATCTTTTGTGAGTGGTATGTATATATATGCGCCTTTTCAATAGTCTATTCGAAACTTGTTTTGGTTGTGTTTTTATTTGCGTATAGCAGACTAACCTATAAGTGCTTGGTCGTCAGGGTACTGTTTTATCATAGTAATTGCGAAAACCGTTTTAGTTACGTCGAAATTTAAAATCTATATAATTCTGTAACAATTATGAATTGTGATAAAGGGATGTGCAATATTAATAATGTTCCATTAAATGAAACCCTGCAAACCATAATAATATGTCCCAAATTTGTATTTGTTAAAGAGTAAAAACGAAATTGAAATTAAACATTTCCGCGAGTGTTTTCGATAAAACAGTACTCGGTGTTCAATAACACCCCGTATAAAAGCTAAAACGTATATCACAGCATTTCTTAAGAGTGAGATGTCGCTGCTTCCTTTCCTTACCTTTTCCTGTCCGAGACGCCCACGGAACAGTTTCATTTTATCAGCGGTTTGCCATGTTCTTGTTATAACCTCACCGACTCGACCCATTGCCTACATATATACAATGTATAATAATAATAATAATAAAGACATTATTTATGGAGGGAGTTAAACATACTTGAGATAATTGTCAATCTGCCGTAAGGCCCTCAACAGTAAAACATTGAAACAACAGAAACGTGGCATTAATAAATCTAAAGACTATGTACAAAATATCAGGAGTATTGATATATTAATAATGAAATTATAAATATGTTATATAATTTGGTTAAGGAGGTTTTATGTGGTAATCATGACAGTTGTTTTGGTGAAATAATACTACAATTTCAATACATACCAACACAATTGTACAAATATAGTGATATCATCGCGACACCAACGCATAATGACAAAATTAAGGAAAACCTCAATAACAAGATTAAGTGACAATCAGGAAGAAGAAACACATGATATATTGACATTACTTCAATCAGATATAGGACCGTTATCAACACAACATTATTGAACATCTCAATAACAAGTGTCTTTAACATGATCATCTATAATAAGAAACACCAGTACGATGTTCATTTAGAGGCTTCACTAGTTATTCAAGTCGATATGAAGAACAAATAGATCAAGCTTTAAAAGCCCCGAGCATATACTTCTGTTTTATGACATTATTTCCATTCAAATTTGCTATCTTAGTTAATCAAGCCAACAATAAAAGTAAAATCCAGCTCAAAGATCGCATTGATAAAATAAGTTAACTAGACGGTAGCAAGTCTAACTAAGTTTTTAACGTATATGTCATTTTTACTGTAAAATCATTAACTTTCGCCAGTATTAAATTTCGCGGGTTTCGGTAATTTTAATTGTAATTTCGTTGTTTCTTTACTTCGTGGATTGAAAATATTGAAAGAAAAATATCTTGCTTCGATTTTGTGTGGTTAATTATTCTGGTTCATCAGTGAAATCAACGGAAATTAATCCACCACGAATATTAATGATTTAATTAATTAATCTCCCGAAGCATCTCAAGAAGAAACCTGAACTCAAATTGAGATTGTGCTCAAATCAGAGTCTGAGTTTAAGATATACATAGTCATGTATCTGAAATTTAAGCTATTGATTTTTTACTGTAAACCCAGAATGATGTTATGATGCCAAGTTTCAGCCTAGGTTTTCATTGAAATACGTCAAAGAAAAATAGCGATATTTGAGATGAGATTGAGCTCAAGTAAAGATGGTTCGAAAGATCGGAGCCGGGTTTAAACCAGGATATTATCTCTAAATCCCACTTCACAGGTCTATTGTCCGGGTCGTCCTATAAATGGGTATCTTTAAAAGTACCAACAGAGAACGCTATATAACCCGTACCTGTGAGTCTGACGCTATGATACTTATTGCACCCATATCATGGAGAATATCTTCAGCAGCAATCGTCTCGGCTCGAATTCTCGACTCTGCAAATGCTACATCGTTCTTAATATTCCTGAAGTGAATCAAGATCACATAGTTAATGTACCAATGAAATGATAGTTTAGTATACTAGTTTAGTATACGTGAATACTAAGCCAATACCGAAACTCGTTGCTTAGAATACAGAATACTTTTCAGTGTTTTCACAAAACGTTGTATGCTATTTTAAGAGTGTCGCATTTCTGTTATACAGAACTATGTATACTAAGAATTAAATTTTGTATACGACGTTACGTTCTGTTTGTATACGTGTGTTATGGTGCTGGGCATCAAACACATGGTTCATCGACCGCATTTTCATTTTTGGTGAATTACTGGTTACCAATTTGTTACGTATTTAGTATGATTAGGTCATGGATCGGACCCGGCATATCCAAAGCTCGAACGGATGCTCTATCACCTGCAGTTTTAATCAGTTAAAGAGCATTTACAGGAATGACATATGTCAAGGATTTAAGTGACTAGCATATATATGGTGGAACTATGAACACGTTTTCAGCTATACGGTATATAGAGGAAACCAAGGTGTACATGTATAATCGTTAAAACACAGCTACAGTAATTGACTTCACTGCGTTCCGAGGCAGAACATATTACAGCGGTTATGCTGCGTTTACAGTCAGCCACGATAGCCACGATGACCACGATTGGAAAGTATCGTGGTGAGCGTGGGGGATCGTCGGAGGTCGTGGAATTGAATCGTAATGATCGTGGGGGAACTTGGTGGGATCGCGAGCATCGTGTCAAAATTTTTGACAGTCAAAAATTTGACCACGATTGTCCCGATTCAACTTTGATCTTGAGAGAGCGTGATGGAACGTGCTAATCGTAGCGGAGCGCATTAAAACTTGTCAGGCCTTAACGTAGCGTGTCAGACCTTGATGCTTCATCGTAGGGGATCTTGATGGACTTTGAAACACGATGCGTAAAGTTGCATTACGATTCCACCTCGCTCTATCACTATCTGCTACGTTTCGTCAAGATATGTAGGGTACTATCAGTAATTTAATCACGATGCGACAAGGTCTGGTAAGATATTCCCACTCCCACGCTTTGTGGTGCTCTCCTAAGTCTGGGTAAGTTCCGATGCATTTCAAGCATTGTTTGGCCGCGGTGTGACGATTCGTCGCGTTGAGGCAGCCCAAAAACAAAGGAAATAATCTGCTAGGAATTATCAGATTGTCAAACCGTCCTATCAACACCAATAACCGTAAGTGCACGCAGGCAATGGATGACCATCTACCCCACCTTCACAAGAGGAATTGGCATATAAGACTACCACTCGGAAAAAAGTCGGGATAGCAACCTCCTTCAGTGACATTCAAGCAGAGAATATCACAGAGTCTCTGAAAGCCAACCTCTTCATCTTTGAATAACACAGAGTCATGAACATCCGGACCAAGGATGTTTGCGGTTGCACCATGCAAACATAATGGATACAGTTTGTTCAACTGACATATGGCAAATGCCACCAAGTTCAAGCATCTACCAATACCACCGAAGTGGGACATTTACAATCCCTAGAGCTACCTATGTGTGCTGGCTTTAGGGAGTTATTATATTGGCCATTCAAAACCCCCTTTCGCATGTGATACATTACATCGCTTATTGATTTTGTCTGCAATTAGTTTTCAATCTTTAAAACAAGAGAATATATCACCTTTATACATTTTAACAACAGCCTTTCGAACTCCTTGAACAAAATAGAAGAAACGACTATATATGAAGGCATAGTATAGTAAAAGTAATTTATCATAAGTGATAAGATGTTTGAGGATGAGTGTCAGCTCCAGTCCATGTGATAGGGGTTCTCATTTAGTACATTTTCTCTCTATGTTTGTTGCTATTCTTTTTATAATATCATTAAATATACGTATCATCCTATAAAATGACGAAGGTGCTTACATCATCAAGCCTGAATTCTTTGTCGGAAATATTGAACCACTAGGTTATTTCTATTTACACCAAACCATGGTCTACACAGTAGGTCCTAAGCCATCTATTTCTCCTTTACTTCTCCTATAGGCTTCCCGGCTACATACCTTGTTGCCACTGTTGAATATTAGCAATGCAGGAACACATAACTATTGCGAATTCGACATCGTCATCTCTTGAATGCATAGCTTGTTTCTTTGTGGAATAGTTAGAGAATGGGTCCATCTCCCATTCTATTTATGTATTCAATCGTACTCAAAACGTGACCAGCTTGTCAAGTCGTGGACATTAATCGTAGGAGAGCTCAGCATAACTTGAAGAGCGTAAGAGATCTTAACAGAACGTAATAAGACGTAATAAAACGTGATAGTATATCGTGGTTGTCGCAAGAGAACGTAAGAGAACGCGATGTAATTCGTGGCAGATCTTGACATGAATCGTGTTGGTATCGTAAGAAAGCGCAACCAGTAGTAACACAACGTAACAAAGCATAGGACAGCGTAGTAAAATTAAATTTGATGCAATTAATCGTGGAGCTCCACGATATTGTCGAATCGCGGACATCGTGGGCATCGTGGCTGACTGTAAACGCAGCATTACATACTGTGTGACAAGTGTTTTATCTATAATAAAGCACGGTCATTTGTTTGGATGCGTTTAATTACAACCCATCCGAATTCGTGACCGTGCTTTATTCTCAGATAAAACACAGGACCTTGTACATTAATTCGTAACTAATGCAATCCAAATGGTAATGACAAATATTTGCTCAACGTACTTATCCAAATGATGACAGACCATCAGCATATCTAGATGTTCGTCGACAGTGTTAGCTGTGTATGGACGGGTAGGGTTTGTAGAAGATGGCAGAACGTTACTTTCACTGCAAACACGTATAATGTCGGGAGCATGGCCACCACCTGCACCCTCGGAATGATAGGTGTGTATTGTGCGTCCCTTAAAGGCTTCAATCGATTCCTCCACACAAGCTGATTCATTTAGAGTATCTGTATGGATCGTGACCTTGAATGGGAGAAATAAGTGACATATTAATCCCTTGCTTGATAAAATTCGAGGAAGACAATGTAGCCCATTGGTCCTTACTAGTAGAGATATATATTTTTGCTTCTCATAGAGATAATCTCTGTTTTAGATGTGAAATGTCTCATGTCATTTCTGTGTTATATCAACTGTTTGGGTTGATATATTTGATAACTATGTGCTTAGAATTGACTTCCGATACAAATACATTATAAGAGCCATATTCAAATTGAGCTTTATGCACATACATAAATGCGTTTATAATTTTGAAGCAAAGCTGATTAAATCGATTTTGTCTTTAAATAATTGGAAATGATGCAAACGATGTTATAATTCGCATTGAATGAACCAATTAAGATTTTTAGAACATTGACTTCAGCAATCGAACAAGCACATGCTATATATCTGTTGATTATATCCTCTTTATAACAAACATATCACGTTTCTTTCCCGTCAGCGATAAAACTGAAGTCCCGCATTAAAACTAAGCTTATATCATTATACACATCCTCGACCTAGATTGAGAAGATCGCAAGTACAAAAATTTGAGAAAACAAGAAAAAACTGTCTGAAAACTGCTCTTTACTTATGGAAAAAATTCAGTTTGGTCAGCATGACCACTTCCGATTTTCATGAAAATAAGCTCAAAAGAAGCGCCTCGTGGTGCATATTTATATTATGTATAGGTCTTCTAAGGTCGTGAGTAGCATTTACGACCTTCTCATTCTTAGCCGCGAAATAAGTTATTCTCATTATCAAAACATTGACTATGTTCGTTAGTTCGCCTGTGTTCGACTGTGATACTCTCAGTACGTGGGCATTCAGGTTTTACTGTGTTTATGTGTTTCAGACACTTATAACGTTGTGTACCTATACAGGTATCGTATCTGGAAGTATAGGATATTTGCATTACAAGCAGGCATCTACCTATCCTCTTCATACCCGCTGGCACCTAAAGCATAGGTCCCACTGAGCATGTTTTGTCTCAGCGATGTACTCCCTATTTAAATTAATGAGCTCGGGAAAAGGTTACTCGTAGTCTAGGGGAAGCTTCGGGGAAGTCAGGAGACAGTTTGTGATATTGGAAAGAATTGTGATGAAATCAGGAGAACATCGCCGATGTTGAGTTCCTCAGTGGGACATAGGCGTAAGGCTGAAACCAGGGCTAACCTTAGCCTAATTTGCTGGTGGCACAATGATAAGTAAACTCTTTATATAATTGAGACAAATTTCACGTAATGTATTCACCTGCACATCATATTGATCGGCTGCTCTCAGGCATGTATCTATGGCTGCCGGTGTGGTTCCCCAGTCTTCATGTAACTTTAAACTGTGATAGAGACAACAAATACGTACATTGAATGACTAAAAATAAGATAGATTGTAAACTACAGTCATAACACTATGATAAAACCTCTTTTCCTCTCATACTCACGTGGCAATGGACATCATCGGGAGTGAGGTGTGGAGTGAGTGAGATTATTATAAGTTGTAAACACTTGCTTCGCAATCGATGTAAACTAAATTAGGATAAGCAACAACAGCGTAACCCGATAAACAACAACGTCAAAACATACTAGTATCAATAAAGACATCCAGTCAGACCATTTTGCGTGTTAAACCTATGTCCTTTGTCCCACTGGGTTGTTCATCGGTACCCCTGACTCGTGAATTTTCTCCGGATGGAAATTAGATGCTTCCTGATGCGTCGGGAACAAATTCCTAAAAACATCTGGAGTATAGGGAGACATTGGGAGAACAAAAAAAGGTGTAATTCCTCGTCGCCGATAATTTTTCCTCAGTGGGACCTAGGCATACATACTGTTAATGCACCAAACTGGTCGTACTGCCTTGCCGTTCAGAAAACATCAAACGACTTGCTCAGTGCACTGTCCTACTTTAGGGTGACTGTGTCATATGAAAGTATGTTCCAAAGAAAAAGTTAATCATTCATTAAACGAGGGTAATACACTGTCGCAAAACTATCACGATATTATTTCAAATTAGAGAGCCATTGCTTTACTAAATACAGCATATAAAGGGTGTAAAGAAAGTTCGTTCCGGTCAGAAAGTATAGTGTATTTTTATTTTTACAAAGCGAAACATTATGAAATTTGCTATGATGATATAGTACTAAATTTAGGATCAGCAGATTATTTTTGCTTGGATTCCGTTCTAGTGGACACCGTTGCCATGGATTTATAGAACGCGGAAGTAAGCGTACGTTTACGTTACGTCGACGGCCATTTTAAAGATGAGTCGACAAACAGAAATAACTGCAAACTTGAAACATAGCCAGATTTAGCCGTTTTAGACATTCATATTGTTTAACAACACCTTATGCTTAAAGATAGTGATGACTTTAGGACTGGTACTCATGAAATTGGAGCACAACTATGAATTTGCAAGTACAGGATGTAGATTTCGTCGAACGTGACGTGACGTAAACGTCAAGCGAAAATTGAGAGTAGGGTAAAGAAAATGACCGACTGTGTAAAAAATAACGGTGGAAAATTACAGGAACAACTTCTACGAACATCATAAGGCAATGGCGAAGACATGTCTCATTTTTCAAGTAAAGAGTAACTAAATAAATCCAAAAGTAAAGAAATGTCCGAGTTGACAAAATCGCGCAATTTAGAAAAAACTATGTATATGGAAAACAAAAGGCAAGTATTTGCAAAACGAAAACTCTTACAGCTTCATAACTTGGATAAAGTTTTGTGCATATATAAGGTTAAATATTAGTTTAGTTTATTACAAGCTTAAAATATATACAACGATACAGTGAGTGGACAACAAAGGGAGTATTTCGAACTTTACCGGTCACGACGTCGTTTACGTCATATTCGAAACAAGATCAACAAATTTATCCAATGCGTTTGAAAAAATATTGCCAGTCAAATCAGCTAAAACTGTTGTACAAAATGATGTCATTATACCAGGAGACTGAATGCAAAATTTGGTGCAAATATATTTAATAGTTTTGTATACACAAGCTTTTCAAAAACCGGAACGAACTTTCTTTACACCCTTTATTAAGTAGCAAATTCTATATCATACATACTAAATTGTTACCTACCGTCGACAGTACTATATATAAACATTAAATTATCTTCAGACAAGAGTGCTGAAAGGCCAGATGTGTACGTGGAGGCTATGTATTGAGACTATGAAAAAATATTTTATCTGGTTTAGAAAAAGCATTTGACAGTTTAATGTTTTATGTTTACATTAATTTTGTATAAGATCATGTAGGCCTATCAACCATTTGACCCTTGGGAAGCTTGGCTTCAACATCGTTGTACCTTTCCACTCCACCATCTACTTAGAAATAGTGCCCAAAATTATTTAGTATTTAGCAATAGATGTACAATGTAATACATCTCCGATCCGTTGTTAAATAATTTATGGGTTTTCACATTCCAATTGTAAAATATAATAAAATGTACTGTGTGTAGGAGTGCTGGACGCTCGACTGTTTTGTTTTCTGATAGCACACTTGCTCATCTGAGATCCAAAGTTCTTAATACATCAAGGGCAGATAACTCCATACATATAGGTCACAGGGTTACCTTGTCAGTATGGACTCCCTTTGTGATGATTAACAACTATGTTGCGTTTATGTGGAGTTTCAAGTGGATACTTTTGGTAGTCTTTGAGAAAATTACACTGACAAAAAAAACTAAACCCACGCACAGGATCCCGTCAGCACAATATTGAGTGAACATATGAATTACCCTATGGCTCCAGCTTTAATTTGTTCCTCCAGATCTTGGGCTATACCATCTGAACATGACGAGTTCCCCTTACCAGTGAAACCAAAGTTTAAAGGAAAGGCATCAGTACTTTGTAACATAAATCTGAAATTTGCAAAGTTTGTTAACTTGTATGAAAAAGTTTGTCTGTCAAGTACATGAATGAATATATTTATCAAAAAGCATCGTGCAGTGCGTATAGACATTGACTCTCCAAATTCAATTATATGTTGTCAAAACAAAGCGATTCGAATCATGCAAAATCATTTTATTTTAAAAGCGCGCCAGCTGAATCAAAGCATTACAAAATGAGTAGTTGGGCACTTTGGATTGATAAAATAATTTTATGTACACTTGGCTTAGACGGTTCGATCAATTCTTGTATACGTTTCTCATGAAATCGCGTTCTAGTTGCAGTCTATTAATTAAACACAGTTTACCTAAAACATTAACAATTTGTTATATGCAAGACTATAGTTTAGAGATCAATACTGTAATTACAATCGGACATAAAGTTAGAAAGCAGAAAACGTTGACCAAATCATACTATATTTGTAAATATAAGTCGCTCACCTGATATGGTTAGGTCCTGGTGTACATGTTGTAGCATTCGTTCCTGTAGCTGGACCCGTGCCTCCACCAAACAATGTGGTTATACCAGATGCAATAGCTTCCCTGGCTAATTGAGGACATATAAAATGTACATGTGCGTCTAGAGCACCAGCAGTTACCACCATACCCTCCGCTGCTATAGCTTCTGTACCGGCTCCAACTATCATACCCTACAATTGTATTTAAATTCATAAAAGAAACGTAAATATATACAACTTAAATATAAACGTTTTTTAAGGAAAATTTAAAGATAATTGATATAGCACTATTGTATACGGGTAAATTACTTAAAATAGAATAAATATATATGTATTTTTTCTTATTTTAGAGCTTGTTGAAAACCTTATTACATACAGTAGCTACATAATGTCAAAATAGCAGGTTTTTCTGGAGACTAACTCATATGTATGAAACTAATGTAGGCGTACAAAACACTCATACCCTTCTAGCTATACAAGCACCTTTTGCGCAGTTCGAACCTATACGGGTACGGCGCCATCACATATAGCAATGCGAAGTCAGAAAACATTAAAACACTCGGTTATACCAGTTATATAATTATTTTCCATATTATTACCGGAGTAACGCCATCCATAATGTCTGGATTTCCTGCTTTACCAATTCCAACAATGTTGCCATTCTGTCAAATAGAGGAATACGACAATCATCACACGTCTGCCACTTATATAACAATAATTGCACAAAAAAGCAATTGTCAGAATATTAGGTGTTTGTATACTAGTTTAGTTAGTTTCAACATATTTTGCTCCGTTTAAGTACAACACAACATCCTTATAATATTTGATAAAAAGTCATGCATAAGCAACATAAAAACTAATAGGTTATTAGCAAAAGGGTCGAGTCACAAACTATTACGACTTAGTTCCGCCCTACCCCATTTTCAAAAATATAATAACAGTACAATACTAATGGCACGATCAGCGACAAAATTATTTTTTGTTAGCTAAGGACTACTTTTGGTCATGTGAAAAATTGTACACTTGAGTCGAGTGTTTTCGGATTTACAGAAGTGGCTATGAGAAGTCCTTTCATAAACATAAAGTTCTACAAGACATTAGACCTTATTGTATCCAAAATGGAAATTTATTAGTCTCAGGGGGCGTCGGGAATATAATCATTGAGAAACCTCGGCGGCCTCGTGAGACATCGGGCTAACCGGGAAACATCGGAATACATCGGGATACATCAGTAGACATCGGGATACATCGGGTATCTTCAGATGTGTTACAGACATCAACTGAACTTATCTTAATCCAAAGGATAATGATAGCAAATCACAAGCTTGCGGTAATACTAACCTTTATACCTATATCAGCCTTCACTATTCCCGTCACGGCATCAACAATCAGGGCATTAGTTATAACTGTATCCAAAACATCCCATTGTTCATTGGTTCGATTAGCTTGTTGTCCCATACCTTCTCGGATTGACTATTGACAGAAAGACATATTGTATTTGTTTACTTAGAGAAAATGTCACATACAGCTTTATACTGAAATATGGTAGTCATATGATATTTGAACCCGGGTCGGCAGATTAGATGGCAAGCGCTAACCATTGAGCTACGGAGGCACTTCATCGGGTAGCTATATTCAACAAGTCATTAGCTTCAACATTAGCCTGCTTAAGGTCAGTTTAGTGGAACAAATCGGGATAACTTAGACGTATCGAAAACGTTTGACCACCGTAATCAGATAATAGACGTACACGGTATCATTATTATTTTTTCCTGACAAGGCAAAGTGACTCATTGAACACCTTGAAGACCGTTTGTATACATTCAGTGCAATCTATAAAATGCATAACGAATGAGAGACATTCAAGTGAATTATAGACCTCATTACTAAACAGTCTAACAAAATTAAAAGCTTCAGTCTAAAGTATTCCATACCTCTTTAATGTATCTCGTTAAAATAAGGTATACATACCTTGCCACCTCCGAATTTTAGCTCATCCCCATACACAGTAAAATCTTTCTCCACCTCCAAAATTAAACTTGTGTCCCCGAGTCGTAACTGAAAGAAATCAAATTGTTGTGTGAAGTGGTTCAAAGTGACATTATACTACATAAACCAACGTGTTTAATATTAGTTTCTGCATCGTATGTAATCAAGTTTATCCTCATATATTAAACTCTTTACCTTTCTAAAATGAATTCATTGGTGTTTATGCGAGAATGTTTTCATTTGTATAATATTCGAAACAATGTTGAAGTTTTCAATTAAACATACGCAATATTATGTTTTGTTCTTTTCTAAATCATCCCCGACACCTCATTCCTGATGGTATCCGTTGCCAAGACAGTATGTTTGAGTGATATAGGCAACAGTCCCTATATGCTAAGCATACTGCTAATTCTTGGTACCGTTTCGTTTTAGTCTTTGTTATGACGCGTCCTGTGATCTTACCTTATCTCCAACAGTAGGTCCATACATGTATGCATAATGTCGGTTTTCTAATATCATATCATTTCCTGGTTTGATTTCGCTCTGTAATGGATTAAAGAAAATATTTTAACGAGAACTGGATTTGTAACCTAGTTATCGCCATTATTGCCCTCTCTCTCTGGTGTCGGAATGTGGAATCAAAACTTTGAGGATTTGAAGGGAGATGCCTCAGAAAGATATTGACAATACAATGGCTATAGGTGTACGTGTATTCAATACAGAAGTAAGAGAAACAACTGACATTGGAGATATGAATACGGAATTACGATGCAGAAGGTGGGGATGGATAGGACATGTCTTGAGAATGGAGAATACTACATATACAAGAACAGCTCGAAAATGGACACCGCAAGGGTACAGAAACTGTTCTAGACTTAGAACCTCGAGAAACAACGTCGAGGCTGAGATGAACGTGACAAGAGATACAATTCTCTGGGAAAGTCAAGGAAGCCTTGTGTACTGAAGTATGCGTAGAGGGATAAGTAAGTAAAGTATGGAGTGCAAATCAATTGTCATTACATCAGTTGTCGACCAAGTTCCTAGTATATAAAATGATAACAGTTATAGCACGTGGTGAAATGAATTCACGACAACAAATTATTAAAATAAAACCGAGCATAGCTTTTATTTTCCGTTCAGATTTCCGCTGAAAAATGGCAGGCATATGAGTGCATACGTCCGAATTTGAACCCGCCGGTCACCAGATTAAACGGCAAGCGCGCTAACCATTGAGCTACGGAGGCACACATGATATCAAAATAAAACGATCTCTGCTCTAGCGTAATGTCAACAACTACGTTTTAGTACGCACCTGTTTTATATTACCGAACTTCCCCTCCTTCACTCTCGTCATGACTTTGGGAAGATTGCTCTCAGATATCTTACCATCACATAATCCATTACCACCCCGCACGATCCTGAAAATACCAACACGAGGCCGGTTAAAATATTATATATGTGTGGTACATGCGTCAGTGTAGGATATAAATGGGTGAGTTCGTTAGGTTTTGTTCTGATCTAAAATTTATAATTTAAATACGATTAAGTTTGACAATAGTATTATCTAAATACATCATGCATTTAATTCCCAATTCGTGCTCTTATGTCAAGCTTAAGACTGTGTTTAATTTAATATATATTTTATTTGTAATGAAATAGGATTGGGCAACATGCTTGGCCTATATTAGCCCTCTCATTAAGGCAGTGTTTGATCTGCGGGCGACTTGAAAGATCACGGAATAACACAGTGCCTCAGGTCAATTCTGTAAAACTATACCACATGTTATACTATACACTAGATAATGTTATGTCCTCTATTACTTGAAGTATTAAACACATAATAACAATATACATTTGCACATACATAATGCAGTAAAGTGCAATTACATAAGCCTTAGCATCACTTAATATCCTTAATGATGATGTTACTAGAACAGCGTCAGATACCATTGTTAAGCAACAACCTCATTAAGAAATTAGGTTTCGTCTACAGAAATTGAGTTACCTCCCTTAGACAAGACATTACTCTAATCATCTTGTAGTAGACACAATTATTATAAAGTCAATGCATGTATAGTTCGAGTTACCCCCAATAGACAATATAACAAGCTAACGATAATTTTAAAGAGGTGCTACTTAGTAGTGCAACAGTTAAACTTTAACCATCATAACTTTGGGAAGTATTGCACTAATTTCTGTTATTTAAAAGTTAAGAAAAAAGCAGTAAAACACAAAACGTTGAACTGTTAGAAACATTTGCACGGTGTATAAACGTGTCAACTTCCAGTTATCACATTAAGGCATACAGGTTGAATTGTGTAGTCTTCCTATAAGTCGTACACACACCGAAAATCATAAATGTCTTTGCTCGCAAAAAGTCATACAGTTCAATTGTAAAGTGTTGCAATAAGTCATACAATGACTACCTTACGTTGTGATTTAGAGATTGAGCCTGGTAATTAATTGAGAAATGACAAATGTTTTCCTAATTACGAGGCATGACCTTAACGAGACTAGTGTGTAATATTACACTGACCGTGTATAGATGGTTTTACGGATATGTATTCAGTTGAAATTTTGAAACATATGAGCCTCAAAGGACTTGCGTTTAAAGTTGTCGAAAACTTGTCACTGTACAGTCAATATATCGATATTTTGTTACAGATAAAAGTCATTCAACAGTTATGTATACTGAGGATCTTTGTGTGACGATCTTCATGAAGTCTGAACTAAACAGGCTATAAACCTGTACGCGTACATTCACCAAAGCCAGTCGTTTCAGAGCCCGTCCTAGTGAACGAACATGTTCAATCCAATATAAAGGCCACGATAATAGTATACCAAGTTTATTAATTATGATTGTAAGATTGTGTAACTTCCTTGTGTGAAGTTTATCAGTGTTGTTTAAATGCTGGTTGACTCAGTGTCAGTGTAGCAATACTACGTGCCTCTGACATCTCTAAATGCTACAAATCCAAGAGGACAGCTCTGACATCTCTAAATGCTAAACATCCAAGAGGACAGCTCTGACATCTCTAAATGCTACAAATCCAAGAGGACAGCTATGACATCCCTAAATGCTACAAATCCAAGAGGACAACTCTGACATCTCAAAATGCTACAAATCCAAGAGGACAGCTCTGACATCTCTTAATGCTACAAATCCAAGAGGACAGCTCTGACATCCCTAAATGCTACAAATCCAAGCTCTGACATATCTAAATGCTGCTAATCCAAGCGGACAGCTCTTACATCTCTAAATGCTACACATCCAAGATGACAGCACTGGAATCTCTTAAAGCTACAAATCCACGAGGACAGGTGGACATTTGTCAACATTTGCTCCGCATCGAAAAAAAAATTTTTTCTTCGCCGATTTCAATGAATCATACGCCAGTCTGATGGAATGTTTTTCAATTTCGACAAATTTCATCTTGGATTTGATGCCTTTCATGACGTCAGAGTCACGTGATTTGGCTATACTGAGTTGTCTATAACAAGTCTTGGTAGTACATGTGTAATCAAACCACTGTCCATGAAACAGTTATTAACTGAAACAAAACTAACTTGTTTCCTCCTATCTTAACTAAATCCACGCTTCTCTCCTCGCCAGGCTCAAAGCGAATGGAAGTTCCGGCTGGAACATTCTGAAATAACGAGTCGTCAGTTAGCATATGGTGAACATAATTTTATATTTTGTACATAAAAATTACGACCATTTTTTATTACACAGTATTTAAAACTAATTTGTATCTGGTCGAATGCTAACAACGTTTTACAATTTTCGACACCTCATTCCTCATGTTATACATAGTCATGATAACGTTTATTTGGAATTTGCATTCGCGAGTTTTTAAGAGCATGTCAATAATGGTACAGAACCTTTCTGTTATAACGAATTTCAATGAGCCTGTCTCGTAATGAACGTTAACTGCTCTATTGATATTACGAAGTTTGGTTAATACGAGTAGAGACTATGACTTCATTATCGTTATAACAAGACTTACTATATTCTGATACAAGTTTGTGAAGAAAACAATATTTATGGTTATTCTTGTTCACAGAACTTTGATTGATTGTAATAACTGTCTTATTTCGCTTAAAATAGCACATGGGAAAGATCAATCTTAGCTAAGATATGTCTATAAAACAGGCTCCTGTATTTCCTTACCAATCGGTATCCATATGCGGCGGCTCTGTCAAAGTATAATCTTTTGTTTGTCTCTATGAAATTGTAATGACTTCCGACCTGATAAATATACAAGTAATCAGTGTCACAAGTGGAACTGTGCTTTATAGCATATAGTTAGGCAATCAGACTGATCTTTACATCTAGTTAGGCAATCTGACTGATCTTTACATCTAGTTAGGCAAACTGACTGATCTTTACAAAATATATTATAATGTAACATTCAAACTTATCCATTTACGAAGACTATTATATAATAAAGTATATACAGTTATAAGTCAGGAATAAACTAAGCATGCCTTTGTGCATGCGTACGGGTTTTTCAGTGCAACATCGGTGTCTGCACTTTGGGGTCTGCAAATCAGTATTCGCCGTTGTACAGAGGTTGTTGCTCTACAGAGGTTAAAGTTACAGTAATATCAGATTAGAGAAATGTTGAAGGTGTTGTTTTAGAGAGTTTGTTGCTCTACAGAGGGCCACTCTGGAGATGTTGTACTGTAATAGTATCATGTTTCAGAATGTTTGCTCTGGTACATCTCTACTGATCCAGTGCATGCATGTTGCTATTGCCAACTATATCGATCACAGCCCATATACAAGTTATACTTTTAGATTATAAAAAAGTACAGATCATAAGCGTTTTTTTCCCCCGAAAATTAATGAACATAATAACTGTTTACCGTATGTTAAACCCCACCTGTCCCGCCTAATGAATAAAACTGGATACGCGATACGTGTACGTGGTTTGGTGATCATGAAAGTATAGATGCTATCATATTTTGTACTTTTAGTGTAATGTGTGTGGTAATTGATACCAAGGTTAAACAGTGTTTTATATGTTATCTTTCTGTCTACCCATCGTTTAAAAGGCTACCACAAAAAACAAACCCCGAATAGTTACCCTATCACTAAACACATTGGTATAAATACAATGTAGCACTTTTAAAGCAACCCTTTCGTAAAAATCAGATTTGAGTAATTACAGTTCTAGTCAGCTCGTTCAGCAAATGGTCATTGACACGATCGGCCATTTTTAACAGTTTAAGACATACAAATTAAATGGGATTTTTTTTTGGACATAAACGTTTCTACAAAGATCACGTATATCTGAATTTGCGATCAGAGCTGTTTGAACGACAATTTTCTACATATTATAACTTTATTTTTTTATAATGTTTTAGTTACCAACCTGTATCGGCCTGTCACATTTGCTGGTGACCTTGAGTGAGATGGAGTCACGACCTTCGTTCATGGTCCGTTTCCCTGGCAACGGAATCCTTTCCCCGGCCTTTATGTCTAACGGTGCAACCACGAACGATTTATCCTACGGAAAGTAAGAAATATTGCGATTATCATACGATGAATACTAAAAATTTCGTGGAACCGAATTAAGTATTCCGTATATCAGCCGGGATTCATTTATAATAATTCGCCTAATTGTATTTGTATTCGAATTAAACCGAGTGTAAGTAATAATTTGTTACTTTTAGTTCTTGAAGGAGCTATTTTTTGCATTTTTCTGGTTAGTCGGTATAATGAATCGAGGGCATTCCACGCATATCGAGGGAACACTTTACCGGTTTACATTGTAAATTTATTTTGTAAGACCCATTTTTGACATTAACAAGAGCTACATGGATCTCATCATTGATTCGATTTATACCGGGTATTCGGATAAAAAGGGTTTCGAACTGTACATACTATTTTCCATTTATATATCACTTACATGTTGCATTATATGCCTTGGATAAATAAAGTTCTGCTCTGGTCTGTAACTTTACTCAGATATGTGCATGTTTTAATGGGTTGTGTATTTACATAACGACGCAAATTTAATATTACTTACATACTCATACTGCAATGATTATAAATACTTGCATCATTTATCAGGTAAAATCGCATATTCTTTTATCATGATATCCAAGTTTGTGCATGTATCCTAAAAGTTTAGTTATAATGTGATACGAATTTAAACTGACAGTGTGAATCTAGATGGAGTAGATCTGAATTTTTATGTCTTTTGTAAGTAATACCCGATACATATCATGACAGTCGAGATGAAACGAGACTTTTACATAAATTAAATAAATGTAATGCATTTTCAGCCAGTATATAGTTTTTTAAACATGTTTTAACATAAAACAGTTACATACAATCGTTCAGGCTGTTTGTTCATGAAAACCATGTTTAACAAACAGACTGTCCAATGAGAAACATAAGTGGTATATGACATTGCCTTTCCTCGTCAGATACAGTTCCTGGGTAACAACTTTGCAAATTGGTCTTAACTACAGTGAGTAGTTTATAGTCTAAGGCTATGCCGTGTAGCCTACTCACTAAATTAAATGTCACCTTAGGCAGTGTGAATACAATGTGCGATGCCCTAACTGAATTTTAAACCAATCGTACATCAACAAAATTTATAAAAAAAATATTATCTATTCGAACAGAGCTAAAATGTACCTTCTCTAGTGCCTCGTCCGACTTTGGTTCAAAAATACTTAAATCCGGTATCGGTAAGAAACTTCCATATAAGGCAATACTCAGATCCCCATCTTGTCGGCATATTGGTGTGTGGACAGTGACCTGTAAAAAATAGTAGAGTAAGTGTTCTTAACATGTATTTGGTGGTCCGAAGGTTATGGGTTTGATCCCGCTTCTAACCCGATTAAAACAGAAATGCTTTTAAGTATTCCCCACCTAACTTAACTAACATTACCAACAGTCTTTCAGACGAGACCTTAAACCGAGGTCCCGTGTATGGTGCTTTACATCAGACACGTAAAAGAAACAGGGATGCTTCGGGAGCTGGGGCATAAATTATATTCTTTACTATGTATGGATCGTCTGGTGACGAGGATAAATAAAAGCATAATTGTAACGTTTAAGAGAATGTCGGTGAATGTGGCTTACAAACTCATTACTGTTTTCTTAAAATTGCGATAGAACCGTACAATTAATCATGAAGTGTTATGGACATTCGACATGATGTAGAGTTATACTGTATAGGTGGATATTACCATGTATCAAAATGTAAGCGAATTTTGAATTCGTCGTGCGAAAATATAAGCGACGTTTTCAAATTCTAAGTAGAGTTGTTTGTTATAAAAAAAACAACAACACAAACTGTTAGGGCGAAATAGTGAAATTCGCCATAATGCCTGTCTCTTATTCAACCATTTATAAAATTGCTGTATTTATCAACTCACCAGTTTGGTTCCATCCGGGAATGTTCCCTCAACTTGCACCTCACCAATCATATCGGCGACTCCAGGTAAAACTTGTCGGAAACCTGCATTTGATACGTATACATAACACAAGCATATACCTCAATGTACCACCCCATGTGATCCATTAAACATTTGTCTTCAAAGTGTGCTCTTAAGGTAGTGTGAGCCGAGCTCTGTATTTACATAATAAACATTACATCGTACATGGATGTATTCCCTAATTCTTTTGCCTCAGTTATGAGAACATACTTAATAATAAATAAAAGATAGATATTTGGTATTAGCCGTTGAAACCGCATATCCAATGACCACATTTAGGCTTGTTACACTTGCTGTTTTGAAGAAAAGAACGTCAACAATCAGCCGTTTCCAGTCCGGACATGAGCTTCTACATATTGCTAAAATATTTTCTTACTTACTTAAATTCCATGCCTATACATAAACGACACCTAATGGAGAAATCTTAACGACGGAATTAATTGTTCGTCTGATTTATCTATCTTCAAACCAAGGCAGTGGTACTCATCTTCTAGATATATTTTGCTTGATGTATACGTGGCCAAATGGCAAGGATGGATTAGGCAAAGCAGCAAAAACACCATTTGAGAATACCACGGTGTCCCGTAAGGACCATCGCCGAATAGCTAGTGAAAAAGTCGATAGTATGATAGTGAAAAAGTCGATAGTATGATAGTGAAAAAGTCGATAGTATGATAGTGAAAAAGTCGATAGTACGATAGTGAAAAAGTCGATAGTACGATAGTGAAAAGGTCGATAGTATGATAGTGAAAAAGTCGATAGTACGATTGTGAAGAGTCGACAGTACGGAAGTAGTGAAAACGCGAAATAATGTCAAATTTTCACTATCGTACTTTCTTTGTTTCGTGATTTCATCATCGTACTACATGTATCGACTTATCACTACTATTGTTTCATGTTACCATCAGCGTACTACCGATTTCGTTGATTTGACTTACTCCTATGCTGCGATGGCCCTAACGGGACGCCATATCATACCTACCAAGCATCTCTCGTCCTTTGGACATAAGTTCAGACACGGACAATCCATCTCTTATAAATTCTTGCACCTACAACAAAAACAACATTAAGTGTTGGTGCTACTCACGTTTTTACAAGGACACTCTTTTGTAAGTGTAATTATAAAAGTATACTACATGTAGTTTTAAAATAGCATACTTTCATCATCTGTATGAAATGTCATATTTTACATATACTGTATTACAATTTTCGTTTCCTTGATTGATATATCTGGGGCTAATGTGAGAAAAATGCTGCCTTAGTCAGAATCTGGTAGCCCGCTCGGCAAGTTCGCTGTCGTCACAGAAGTTACATCTGTTGATTAAAGAACGTAAAATGCAGCATTTGAACAACACAAACGTGCGTTCCTACTAATGCAACGGAAATCCACTATTTCGGTTGGAAGTAAAACATAGAATGTTCCCCTTGCTTCCACTTTCACATTTAACTAACAAGTACATGTAAAAAGGGCAACGCGACATAAAAAACAGGAACCCGACGGTATGATGATAATCATGAAAAGGCGGTAGTATAGAGGTAAGGCATGGGTCATTGGATCAAGAGGTGCCCGGTTCAATTTCCGTCAGGGACACTTCTTTATTGATCTTAGAAAGAATATCCCACAATGCTTCATTTCACACAGGAGTAAGACGGGATGATGACTTGAGAGGGCTAAAAAACTTACGCACTACGGCTGGCCAATGACGCCGTATTAACAGTTTAAAAAAACATGCGACACAAAGGTCAGTGAGGCATTTATGAAGTCGCCTGAACGGATGACGTGTACGTATGTTTTACCCTGGTATGATGGTATGTTAAAGTTCTTTTTGCAGTGGCTTGATGCAATGATTTTAATGCTATTATTGTATGTGTAAGTTGCAAGTTGTACAAAGATAAGACTTTAATTAGTAAATGTTTTTATATGACATACCTGTGAAGCAATTAGGCCGACGGCCTCCGGGTGATTTAGACGAACTCCGCGTGCAAGGCGTTTCTGAGCCAGCAACCCACACTGATGAACCAATAGGCTTTCTTGTTCTCTTGGTGAGAGACGCATGTTTGTTCTGTACTATCGACCACCTGTAGGAAGTCAAGCACAATTATAACATCAATCCTAGACGTGGTCATGGTCAATGTGGTTAGTGTGATGGATCTGTAACACTTACATGTTCATTTTCCTCCACACGCAGAGACGTTGCAGGCTACTTTAAATTTGGAAAAGAAATTTATTACTGTTAAGTACACACTCCATGTAAACGGCTTTACATACTGTCGTCATACGTATAAGATTTAAAATGCAATATGAGTTTTTGCTAAACTATATTATGCACCGCGTTAATGTAGAAACTTGATATTATCATTTGTTTTTAATGTAGTAAAAATATTTTCGATGCGGTTACTTCACAAGGACTTACTTAAAGTTTTGTCAACCGGGCAATCAATCAAGATATGGTCCAATTATGATGCGCTAACTGTACAGTTTCGCTTTTCAGTAAAAAAAGCTTCAAATATTCGGATATGACCATATCACTTCTAAAGTATTGGTCGGTTTGCAACAAATAAAACGTATTATGACTTGCTCTAGAACAATATACATTCACTATGAGTTTTAATACCATATGGTCAATAGTCCATTCTAAAATGGAGAAGAGATATGTTTTAAGATAGCTCATTATAGTTGTACAATATTTTGATTTATTTTTCGCAATTTTACTGAGCTGTTAAGAGATAGCACATTAAATGTTGTGTTAAGCGAAAATTGTTCATTAAATCGTGTGCATTTAATTTGTGTTTCTCCAAGAAATGACGTTATATAAACATTTTGTTTCCAATTACAAGACAAAATGCTTCTTTTTAAGTGTCTGTTCGACATGTTTAAAATTATAGTGCGCTATCTTAAATAACGCGTACGTTTTGGTGTAAATTGGTAAGTTAGCGCAAATTGTGACCCATAAAATTCGTAACGGCTGCTTCCATTAAGAAAACAATGAATGCATTATGTAGGTAACATATAAGGAATTCAGGGTTTTAATTATTTCAACAAACCATGAATGTACATACATAAGTTTGAGCCTACAATATGCATGAACAACAATCAAGTGATTGATTACATTAAAGTATTTCGCATGACAACACTGACCACGGTCATTTGAAATTCTACATTTATAAACACGTAGCAAATGACCCATTAACAATTGCAGAGAATTAGGACTGGTATTTCCATAGCATCTTAAGGGAAAACTTAAATATTTTGCCGGACATAACTTAAAACTTTGTGCAACTCATATGTCCCGCATTTTAAAGAATACTCAATGTTTTCTTAGTTATTAGAGTTATATATATATAGCTGCTCATATAATGCTTTAAAACTATGAAAATTATTGTTAGTCTTGTTTTTCTTAAGATTTTATGAAATTTCTAAGTTTTCACTTAAGATGGTGTATAGTATAGTAGACACACAGTATATGAACGCGTCAACTTCCGGTCATCGCAATAATGAGTACACATCGAATAATATAGTCTTGCAATAAGTCGTACAATGATAGGAAATCACCGGATGTTTCAATCACAATGGGGCTCCAAGTATGTTGTACAAAGAAAATAATATGAAAATAGTGTGTATTAAATTACAAAATTAATGTATGCGTACTAAATGTCACACACGTATTAATACAGATAAGATGTCAAGTAATTTAAGCACGTTCAAATTCAAATGGATCGTGTGCATTTGTAGGACACTATAATGCTAAATATTTAGATGCAACCTATACTGTAGAATTGTATAACTGGTTTAATCAGGTCAGTCATCTGTTTACATAACATGGTGTATGTAAATTTTGCAAAATATTTCATTGTTGGATTACGTTGATATAATTTTTTTTATATTGTGTGTGTTAGTATACATAATATATGTGGCTTAGTGAATAAGGTAATGGTTTTCACTGCCTTTTTAGAATATCTAAAACTATAAAAAAATACAGTGTTATGATATTGCAATGTTTGTATGCAATCGACATACCTGATTAAACGGACTATACTATAGTCCAGTCAGGATAAATCCAGTGACGCAGCGGTCGAGTCCACTATAACGGTGTAAAACCAATTATAAAGGCTTACACTGTACAAACAACAATAATTTCAATGCTAAACTAACATACTCAACTTCGCTCTACCTGTTTAGACAATGGTCGTGACTTTTTGCGAACACATAAACTGCAACGTCACTGTCACAATATCCTAACTGGACAATATCTCCCATTAGACCATTTCTAGTGATGTTTAACCTGTTATTAAAGCATACTTGTCAACAAAGAGCTTAAGTTGCCATTTCCTTGGTAGTCTTTATATACAGGTTTTACTGTACATATTTCATGTGGGTTTTCGTAAATGAGACCATTGAGATATAAAATATTATAAAATGCCTGTTATCCTATGCGGATTATTGGCAAAACTATTCGCACTGTTGCATCATATCGTGCCCTGACACATATATGCACGTGAGTTCCGTGCATAAAGGGACAGTATTTATAACGGTCGATGACTTCAGTCTATCACACAATCATTAAAACAACCAAATGTACATAAAAAAATTTCACAATCTGTTCCATGAACTACTTAGTTTTAAGTATTTGAAATGTCTACCATATATATTAATTATGTCAGATTCAGAGAAAGTACCGACTCTACGTATGTAAATATACATGTATATGTGTGGACTACTATAAGAATAAATTTCATTACACACTATATTATTTCAACTTGTTTATGTAACTGTACGATACATCACATATAATTTAGTAATAATAAAATTAAATCAGCTTACCTGTGGTGTTTTAAAGCGTAAATTAATTACCAGTTTCGGAATGTTTCAAACTTTTAGATCTGTTCACTCGAGTGATCTCATGTTATATATATATATACTGAAGATGTCTTATCCGGGACTGAAGCTTGCAGTGACCACATTACAACACAATCCAAGCATAAAGTTCACCTTACACTAACCTTCGCGGGTCAATGTAAGATTAGGAACATCCATATATTTATGTATTCTGTATGTGTGTCTACTGAAACAAGGGATTGAGGATTTAACTTGACGTATGCTGTAAGTTATACTTGTACCTTATCAGTGGTCCTTGACACTCAGCGTGTGTGTGTTTACTATCTTATAATTTTAAAACACACTGTTCTTGATTCGTTATGTGAGGACTTGACACAACTGTATGTTTAATGTGTATCATCTTACTATATTTTACATTTTCGTTTAATTTATTTTGATATCATCTTGATGCAGATTTTATACTATTGTAGAAAGTGTGATTGAAATATCAAGACATGGATACCTCTCAAGATCAGTGTACATTTATTCAAGGTAAGACATTACTTTTTATAGTTAGTATATAGCACGGAGAATTTGACATGATCCTGACCTTTATGCATGAATATATCACAAGGTTCTTGCGTTGAATATATCAATTCCCGCGAGCAAATAGTGAAATATCGGTGTTGTATAGTCCAGTCAGGATACAAATCCAGTGACGCAGCGGTCGAGTCCACTATAACGGTGTAAAACAAATTATAAAGGCTTATACTGTACAAACAACTATAATTTCAATGCTAAACTAACATACTAAACTTCGCTTTACCTGTTTAGACAATGGTTGTGATTTTTTGCGTACACATAAACTGCAACGTCACTGTCACAATATCCTAACTGGACTATATATTAATTTGTGTTGGTATTAGACCTCAAGCGTCTAAGTAATACTCCCCGCCTATGAAAACATACAACCGAGGTACAGTAAAATCTCGTTATCCCGAGTGCCTATCGGGACAAGCCAAATGCTCGAGATAAGCCAGTTGCTCGACATATCCGAAGTCTATTAATTAATATACAACATAGAGCAAATTCGCCGGGACTTTGAAATTAACTCGACATAGGCCGGATTCTCGTAATAACGATGCTCGTCTTATCGGGGTTTTACTGTATATAGATATAGACAATATATCAGCTATTATAATTATGCTAATAGGGGTTGAGAGTCGTGTCAAATTATCTGGACTATAATTACATGTGTATCTAAATACCGTTTTCTGTTATTAAAGTGTGATCATGCATCGTGCGAGCTATATACTTGTCCTGTTGTTTATATGCCTTTATTTATCCTCGCCACCGGAAATCCGTATGGGCGAGGGACCCAGAAGAGCTAGGTCAGTTACTTTAGTTTTTTGGAGATACTGCACGACACAGAAAATGCCCCTGTGCCAGAAGCATCATTGGTTCTTTTACGTGCCTGATGTCAAGTAGCATACACGGGACCTCGGTTGGTAAAGTCCCGTCCGAAACATCGTTGGGAGAAACACTGTACAGCTTTTCTGTTTTAATTCGGCTGGATCGAAACCACAACCTTCGGATCAGCAGTCAGTAGCTCTTACCACTGGACAACATTACAATGCACTATATATATATATATAGTTTTATGTTGCGCGTGCATATTAAAAAATGTAATCGATCATGTCGAGTTAGGATCGAGTTGTTTACGACATTTCGTAAAGTTAACGGAAAAATTGTAAAAGGCAGTTGAATACATGTACTAGTATAAAGCATATGGTTTGTTGTTACTAGATTAACACATATGTATTATGTAATTTTGACCCGAACAATTATATCATGTAACTTAATGTAACGAACATTTCTGCAAATTTATAAAATCTAATTTTTTGTCAGGAGACGCTTATTGACAGAATGAAGAATAAACAGATATATGAAAGTGCATCCGCCCCGATCTCCCGAAGCATCTCAAGGGGCAAATCTGATATTTTTAAACCTCGCTGGAGACAGGAACAGTCTATCAAATGTCAATTTATTTTATCTTATAAATGATACCAATAGATGCTATTTTATAGGCTAATACTTATTTTAATAACTGATTAATGAAAATACTTCATTTGAAAGCATGCGTTACGTTCTTTTAGTCCTGGTTAAATACATGTTGATAGCAGTTCAATGTACATACACACATACACATGCCATATGATCATAATCCTCCTACATTATAAAAACACACATCAACGACAGTTTCAACACTAAAAATCAGGAATGTAGTTCAATGTAGTAAGAATGCTAGTTTACTCCGGTACGAGTTAACTCAAGTACGAGGTAACCGAATTCAGGTACGGGCTAACTTAGGTACGAGCTGACTGTATAGCTGCAAACAACAAAAAATAATAATACAAATGTATTATTCACTGTAGCGATTTCTGTTTAACTATTTAAGTCTTATATATTAATGATTTATATTAACAAATTCCTTAATCATTTAAATAATAACATAATTATGTTGATGATTAAACATGTTTAAAGATTGCTTAACAACATTTAACTTAGACCTGCCGTCCACTAGGACCCCGAAGGGTTCCCGAAGGCTAAATTTGCCTAATCGGGATGGTTCGGCATGTCTTCGGGACTTTCTGGAACCCTTCCGTGTTGTTCCTGTACGCTTCGGGAAGCCTTCCGGACACTTCGGGACCGAATTTTAAAATTTGGACGCCGAAGGTCTTGTTCGGGAAGACTTCGGGAGTGCTTCGGTATAATCGGAAACCCATCGGCAACAGTTCGGGGTGTTCGGGAATCCATCGTCATCCACTCGGCACCTTCGGGAATCCTTCTGCGAGGCTTCGTAATCATTTTATCCCTCCCGAGCGGTTCCCGAAGGAAGCTGAAGCAATGCCGAAAGCTAGCCGAATATGACGAAGGGATGAGTTATACACACGGAAGATATGCCGATCATGTTAAGACACACGCCGAATAGTTGCCGAAGGCGCCGATTGTGAACGAGTCGAAGCAGTATTTCCCGAACTATACAAGAGCGACTGCGGAAGCGATGAGGTTAGTTTGCCGATAGTTTTTTTATCTTGAATATATCGTTTTCATCATGGTCCTACAAACCAAGAACAGGCTACCAAATATGGTTGTGTCAGCCCCTATAGAAAACTATGACACAACCAGTGTCCCATGGTCTTCAGTTATTAAAGGAAAACACCGGAAATAGACTCCCGGTATATCTACTGTAGTAAGTTTTTTTCATGAGCTTAATATGTCAGTGTTGTTATACCTGAAACTAAGTCATTCAGCATTTGTGTAGCTGAAAATATGTCATTTAATTTTATACCTGGAACTAGCGAGATTAATGGCTTCTTCCATCAATCGTATTCAACTGATAACAAGATAGCAGTTCGGCATCGTTTATATAAATCGGCAACCTTTCAGCATGCTATCGGCATCGATTCGTAAACACTTCGGCATATTCTGCAATGTATCCGCAACCTTTCCGCACGATCGGGAAACATTTGGGACCATATCCTGAACTGTCGGCATTCATTCGCGTTGCGTTCGGCTACTTCGGAAAGGTTTCGGCGTCCATACTGCAACATTTCGTATAACGATCCCCGAATATATCCCGAACGATGCCGATGGCTAAGATCCGCCCATTTTTATTGATAAATGATCCCGAAAGGTTCCCGAAACAAGCAAACTGTAATCGGCTACCCTTCCGCATATCATCGGGGTGTAGTGGACGGCAGGTCTTAAATAACATACCTATATAGGCCCGCAGAGAGCCACAGAGGTCCGCAGTTTAAACGAAATTATTGTTGCGGATAGGTCAGGCAGTATCGTTGTCTGTTTCGGTGCAAGAAGTAGCGATTTGTGCATTGCCATAACACATTCCAGTAGTAATAGTACGTCGCCGTACGATAGTAAATTTTAATTGCAATTTTGCAATACCGTACATATACTTACTCATGTATGCATGTTTCCTAAACAATTTCTTAAATATTGTCATAAGTTTAAATAATGTGTTTACTTAATTTGTTTCACGAACAATAGTTATAACGCACCGGTTACTCGAGGAACTCAAGGTTTTCCCGCGATTAATATATTGACCTTTGACATCAGCTCTAGAGTAAAATCCGGTGTGTTTGATTTACCATCTGAGCAGCTTGGGCAAAGTAATGGAAAACAACCATTGTGTTTCAATTATAACTCAATAAAAGTTTGTCGTGTGTACATGTTTAGTATATTTGAACAGTGTATGACGGTGTGTGGTATGTGCATTGATGTATTTGCAAAGGTGCTTCTTAAGTATTAAAGCGTCTCATCAATGCATTATGAATTTATGATTTGTAAAACGAATTCGGAATACCTCGGACAAATTGAATTAATGTCGGTACGAATGATCCAACTCCAGGATAAATTATACATCGTGTAGCTATAGTACAATTTGGTACCGGGTGGGGTAATTTTTACATTCACTTAATTATATCAAAATGAACATGTATTTGAGACAGTAAATTATCTACAACATAGACACGACACCCATCGACGACAATTATATATTCAGGAAAAACAATTACGAAATCATCCGAAATTATGAGTTTTGATGTTTCGTAAGCCAGAAGAGAATCAATCGGCTATCTAAGACAGATAGTTGCTTCATTTATGTGACCACTCACACACAGGATTTTATACTGTAGATGACATGAACACTATTACCTGGTTCTCTATATGATTTCAGCTGGAGCCATAGTCACCAATGGGAACCAGCGCTCACATAGCCACGATCACACACACGAGCACGGCCATACACACGAAGTCCTAGACAGTCCAGGTACATTTACAGCGCGTGATCAACCAATTTACAGATCGGACTGGAAACAGGTAATGAATGTTATCATAATAGACGAAGGCTATTGGTTAATTTATTAAGTTATTGGTTTTTGTGAGCTACAACTTAGTAGATATTCAGGGATTTAGTTCCATCTTTCTTGTTCAATTGTGTGTTGGGCATTGTGCCGAGTGATTGTGGTACATACGAGTGTTAGTTTTGTTTTCTTTGCATGACGGTTTCATTTTAGTGCTGACTTGCCTGTCTGATTTTTCGTCATCTTCTTGTACTGCTGTTTCATATTTGTGTATATTATTGCTGTGATGAAACGTCTTTTGTTATATGTCCCAAAGGTTTCGTTAATAATAATAATAATAACAACGACTTTATTTATTTAGGATTACATATTTGACAGTAATACCAATGTTGAATATGGTCCACTAAGTAGTAAAGATAACTGATAGAAAAATATGGCTGCAGGAATGCCTGTTATGTGCTGAATGTTGGCGCCTTTCAAAGTTAAAAACAAGGGCGCTTTTATGAAGAAATACCGATTGTTGTCGTATTGAGGTTACCACAATCACCAACCAAACAATGGGGGTGAGGATTGTAAAGGCCAACACGGTGTTTATCCTTTTTTTACTGCCGTAGATGTGCTTAGATTGGTTGCTCTAGATACGCGAACAAAGTGATCCTATTGGTTTGTCATGTTTGGTATGACATCCTTTGTCCATGACAATAGTATAATTATATTTCACCAAATGCCTAGATTATATTTGTCCAATTCACCTATTAGTAAGTTGACCTTCACAAGTTTATATAACATTTTTTTACAAATGACCTTGAAATGATATTTATGGCTCTCAAATGATTTTTCGGGTGTGAAGTAGTTTGTGTAGCTCGTAGAACAAAATTATAGCAGACACAATGACTATGTTGTAAATGGGCTTGTATTAATGCACATAACATAAAATATCTACAATACATACAACAAACACTTAAAAGCTGATAAAAATCGCATTTTGTAATATCTGGATAAGCAATCGCCTTTTTTAATTTGACCTTAAATATAAATAGTTATGAGTAAGCATACTTTCAATTACAATTTATATACTAAGTATGTAAATGTCTCTATTGTAGCGATCGTTTACGGTGGGGATCGGAGGCCCTGTGGGGTCGGGTAAAACAGCGTTGGTGCTTGCCCTCTGCAGGCACTTAAGGGATTCAAACAACTTGTGTGTTGTAACAAATGATATTTTTACTCGGTATGTTGAACATTGATCACTAATTACAGTTTTAAATCAGACCGCTCATGAAATGTTAAATAATATTATATGTTCTTATCGTTCTCAATTCGATCCAGGTCCGGGGATGTCGATTGTGAAACAAGTTCTTACTATCAATATTTAGGTTGCCATGGAGTGAGCCTCGGAACTCTCGCAATCAAAGTGGACGCTCTACCACTAGGCTATGGATGTTGCCATGGAGTGAACCCTGGATCTCTCGCACTCAAAGTGAACGCTCTACCACTAGGCTATGGATGTTGCCATGGAGTGAACACCGGATCTCTCGCACTCAAAGTGGACGCTCTACCACTAGGCTATGGAAGTTGCCATGGATTGAACCCCGGATCTCTCGCACTGAAAGTGGACGCTCTACCACTAGGCTATGGAGGTGGCCATGGACGGAACACCGGATCTCTCGCAATCAAAGTGGACGCTCTACTACTAGGCTATGGATGTTGCCATGGAGTGAACCCCGGATCTCTCGCACTCGAAGTGGACGCTCTACCACTAGGCTATGGAGGTGGCCATGGAGTGAACCCCGGATCTCTCGCACTCAAAGTGGACGCTCGACCACTAGGCTATGGAGGAGGCCATGGAGTGAACCCCGGATCTCTCGAACTCAAAGTGGACGCTCTACCACTAGGCTATGGAGGTGGCCATGGAGTAGAGCCCGGATCTCTCGCACTCAAAGTGGACGCTCGACCACTAGGCTATGGATGTTGCCATGGAGTGAACCCCGGATCTCTCGCACTCAAAGTGGACGCTCTACCACTAGGCTATGGAGGTGGCCATGGAGTGAACCCCGGATCTCTCGCAATCAAAGTGGACGCTCTACCACTAGGCTATGGATGTTGCCATGGAGTGAACCCCGGATCTCTCGCACTCAAAGTGGACGCTCTACCACTAGGCTATGGATGTTGCCATGGAGTGAACCCCGGATCTCTCGCACTCAAAGTGGACGCTCGACCACTAGGCTATGGAGGTGGCCATGGAGTGAACCCCGGATCTCTCGCACTCTAAGTGGACGCTCTACCACTAGGCTATGGAGGTGGCCATGGAGTGAACCCCGGATCTCTCGCACTCAAAGTGGACGCTCAATGGCTAGTCTATAGGGTGGCCACGGGGCGAATCTCGAACCTATCGCACTCAGGTGCTCCATCACTAGACCAATGAGGCGGCTACAACCTAAACACGATATTAATATACTAAATATATCAATTTATTCTTGCAACTCTTCCCATCAAATTTTTGGTGTCACAGATATGACCGAAATAATCCTCTTAATTAGTACACACACTGTTCCGATGGACTGACTTATGCCAATGTTACAATGACACTGAACTGCCTGTTTAAAAAAATACGTTTCAAGCCTTGAATGTAGAACAGATGTAATCTTTGGCATTGACAAAGCTAAAGATTATATCCATTATTCATTCACGTTGTTTGGTTTTAATTGTTCTACTTTTCTCCTCATCTAATTTTCGTTCTTTCACCCTTAGGTATATAATGACGAGGGGCTTTTTAAGAGACCATTTGCATTTTGCACCACCATTGTTGAAAAATATGTATGGGTCCAGTACCCACTTAAACGCCCTTAACGTAGTTCTATGTGTTTATAAGACATTGTATGCCATAGTATTGCTATATTTTACAGAGAAGATTGGGAATTTCTAGTACGGAACAAAGCTTTACCCGAAGAGCGCATGCGCGCTGTTGAAACCGGCGGATGTCCTCATGCTGCGATAAGAGAGGTAAAGCTATACATATCATGATATTAAGAATTTCCCTGCGTTGGGCTCATGAAAACCGAAAAGGGAACTGACATCTCTCGCAGATGAAGATCAGACATGAGGAATTATGAGATCATTACATTACACGAAGATCTTCTTTCACAATACGTATATGTAGACCTCGTTGAACTAAATTGATATACAGTACTTTTATACATGCTAGAAACAAACAAGTTTACTTTCAATTTAATTCGCAAATGAGTATTATATAACATATTTTGAAATGTAAGCGAATGTTTTTTGGAGTTTGTGGATTTACACCCGAGCGGGGCATGTGTTCGGATGCCATATTTAACTGAAATATTACGAACAGCGTATAACAAGCCAAACTAAATTTCAGGACTTTTCGTTGAATTTTGAAGAGGTAAAAGAATTGACACAGAAGTATCATCCTGACCTTGTAATCATAGAATCAGGGGGAGATAATCTGGCTGCAAACTTCAGTCGTGAACTAGCTGATTATATAATATACGTCATAGATGTCGCAGGTGACGTAACATTCGTCTTTCGTTTTTATGTGAGATCAGAATATTGAAAAACGTGCATACTGTGTGTGGTTTACCTAACCCGACTTAGGATAGAATATGACTAGATGACTAGAAAATATTTTAATGAAATTAATTTGTTTCTGGTACGAGTTATGCCTTGTATTAATGCGTAAACATGTTGATTTCTGGTATCCCGACCTATCCTAAAAGATGGCTGCGACCCTGAAATGTTTAAATGACCTTTGAAAAAGGCCTTTCAAAGTGTAGTTTGCTCTCGCTATATTAAACGCAATCCGACCTACCTTTTAGGATTTGGTGTGGGGAACCAACACTTACCTGGCCGTAATAGTATGTACATGTACTTTATCCTATACATGTAATAGTTTTAATTTATTGTCAAAAGTAATAAATCTTGTCATACGAATGCCAAACTTGTTTGTTTACATCCTATTGTCGCCTTCAAGATGATTATTAGTGTAAACAATATTGCAATCAATTTTGTGCATTAACTTTCATTACAGATTCTAATCATAGCATTGCACACAAGCGTATATTAAACAAATTATTCAAATATACTTGGTTTTAAACTTAAAAACCATATTTACCACCCTTATTTTGAGTAACTAGCCAATTTGATTGGCTATTAAATATATGGATAGAAAATGAAAACATCCCCAGACCCTTAGCCTTAACAAATTCAAGAAAGGATGTTTTCATATATGAATGCCCTTTTTATAATAATAACTAATTGTTTTCAATTATCACATCTTATCGATCTTCGGTCGATGGTTTGTCAGATTTACCAATCAAAATGACCGACACATGTAACCAAGGGAGGTAAATATTGTAAGTGTTGAATATTTTGATATTCAGGAGGAGATAAGATACCCAGAAAGGGTGGCCCTGGGATCACACAGAGCGACCTGCTTGTGATTAATAAGACCGATTTAGCTGATGCGGTCGGAGCAGATTTAAAGGTAAGCAATGCTTATTTATATGACAATACTAATCCGTGCCTCCTCGATAGCTTAGTGGTTGAGCGTTCGCTTCGAAAGCGGGAGGTCTCGGGTTCGATCCCTGGCCGCGTCATACCAAAGACGAAATAAAAATGGTACCAGAAATTCCCTTGCTAGACGCTCAGCATTAAAGGGATACTGGCTTCTCTTCTCTCATACCCTCGTGGCGATGGATTACATCAGGAATGAGGTGTCGAGTGTGATTAATATAAGTTGGAAAAACTTGTTTCACAATCGACCTTAAATAAATTAGCATAAACTAATCCGTGCTGATCACGTTTGTTATTGTCGAGTGATATTGACCGTCAATAAATAATTCCACGGTTCCCCCAAAGCCGGTGGTCATTGGCCAATTAGGCTGGGGAAAAATTTATCGAACCGAATGGCCATGCACTACCACTGTCTCAGTCGAACACACACAAACATATTATATTAAGTCAGACAGGGAAGACAGCACTCAACTTAACCAGCCGAGCACAGAAAACATTAAAAATACACAAAGCACAACACCCAACTGAACCAACCGAGCACAAGAACATAAAACACATACCAGGAACCTGTTCACGATGTCTCCCGAAGCTCATTTATTTCCATCGGAAGTACATTGCAGTACATTGCCGTTACAAAAAAGCCCAGTGGAACCCAGGATTGATTTTTTATTGTACGTCTTCTAAGCCTCGAAACAGTCTCTCGTCAGACTACATGTTACAGATTTGGTACGATATCGCATTACCTGTTACAAACTCAGGACAATACTTTTTTCGTTTTCATTACACCTCTACGATATGTATAAGAATAATGTCGAAAACTTTGAAATCTTCTATATAGCTATACTGTTTACTTGTTGCATTGTCACTACGTTTATGTATTCTAGGTTATGGATCGTGATGCCAAACTGATGCGACAAGATGGACCTACAATATTCTCACAAGCTAAACATATGATTGGAATTCCCGAAATTGCCAACCTAATACTGAAATCACAGAAGATAGCCACCCAGTCCGCTTGATATATATAAACTATGATGGGTGCATACCGGACGGCTGTGTTGACTATGGTATTGTTAAGGATATGTAGGACTGTATAAAATGTGTAGGCCTATGGTCAGTACAGCTCTGGAGGTCAATAAATGTGTGTCGTTCCTGCAGGTGTCATCGTTATGTTTATTTTCTTCCTAACTTTTAGAATAGATCTGTGCTGGTATTACACAGAGTGTTTATCAGGTCAGGATAACACCGACGAAAGTGATTGGTGGTAGCATTGGAACTTGATATATTCACACATTTAACGTCACAGATGCGACATTTAGCGTCAGGGGGATTGCGACATTTAGCGTCGGTTGCGACATTTAGCGTAAGCCTTGATACATTTAACGTCAAGTGCGACATTTAGCGTCGATGCGACATTTAACGTTGCTACATACATCACATATATATGCCAAAACCAGTATAACAGCGTTATATAGTTTATACTTCATATAACAGTAGTCATGCCATGTAAACACACAAAATTGCGGCTACTTTAGTAAGTAAGTAAGTAAGTAAGTAAGTAAGTATTACTAAATACTTTATTTAACGAGGCTACACATTTGGTTTCCCAATCTTCCATGTGGGCCTCAACAATTTGTCTTGTATATATCTGGTATGTAACCCGTGGATTGTCTGTCACCATTATAGTAGCGTATGAGGCAGTTAACGAATACAGCCTTTGATAGATCGACAGAGTTGGCCAAAGAGTGCCAGTTTCTTACAGTTAAAAATTGTATATATAGGTATTGTACACAGACATGTTAATGTTAATAATGTACTCGTTCACGTAAACAGTCCTTGTATTCGTTTAACACAGTGTCTATGAGCACGTTCTAGGATGAGCATATCTCGAGATGAATGATTGTCCCACAACCCGCATGAATATAATGCTTTCGGGATTATCAAACTGTAGTACATTGTATATGCAAAACGACTGATTGCCCTCACAGGCCATGGTCTCAAGATTACTGTCTAACTGGGATAAGAAGACTTCCGCACAGCGACGATGAAATTTAAAAAACAATCAAAATAACCATAGTATCGGGTAAGGATACAATAAACGTATGTGCTATGTACAAATTTGATATTTCAAACCGTTCAGGAATTATAAGCATTAAAGTAAATATTCTCTTCCACGAGGGTTATCCGTAAAGTTCGCGGACAGCCCTCAAAACGTAGTTGAACAATGACTGCAGTCCTAAAAGTCATACCATAATGTAGTACATCATCTTATGACTTCGAATATGGCACAGTAATGTTTCAGATTAACATAAATATGCGTGTGTTATCTTGGGTAAGGCAACGCATGTAGCACGTTCCGGAGCGGTCCAAATTTTGAATTGACTGATGATTTTACTCGGACTTTTTATTTTGTAGGCCTATCGTCCCGTGTCTTCAATTGAAGTCAAATTTGCATTTCGCCCAGTGTATTTGAGGCATAATCATTGGCTATGGCTTATTTTTATGTTTATTTATCTTTTATACTAGTATGCCAGTGAATTGATCTGTGTTGCAGGGCCTTTCCCAAACGAGAGATCTGTTAGTGACTCGTATGAATTTAGGAACAATTAGTTGACGTAGCCATACCCGGCGAAGAAATAGTGCTAGTGTGGGTTGTAAAACTAAACTTTGAATACATATTTCAGTAGTTTTTAATGATATATAGGTTAATTTCAGACGGAATGAGTAATTGCGAATAGGCTGCAAGTAGCATGAGAACACTGTTTGACCACGCCCATTAAATGACGGACTATCACATACTGTTATCAGGTCATGTATTAACAGGAAGGTACCATGGCAGTTGCATAAATTTGATAGTTTGTATTATAGTATTCGACAAACTCCTCGTATGTAAGGATATCCCATTACTTGGCGTATCGACAGGAATAACGCTGATAGGAATCCGCAGTTTCCTAACCGATTCTTATATTACTGCTTTGTCTGTCGCCGATAATGTTGCACAGGAAAGGAACAAAAGGAACACTATATACAGTAATTATTATTATTATTATACTATATTTATAATGCACTTTTTCATGTAACTACACGTTTAAAAGTGCTGTGCAATATCACATGTTAGACACGTTTAAAACCATTTGAAATAGATCTACGCTTGCAAACATAACAACAAATGTATACTTATACATGCACAGTTTGTTTAAAGTTCACGGATCAAAATATGAATTTTCAGCAGATTATTTAAAGCAAATATAAACATTGAATGCTACAAATCCGATTGTCTTCGTAAGTTGTTTGGCCAGTCCACACACACACACACTCCACCAGCCGGTAGTCTATGTTTCGAATTATGTTGATGACTTTAAAGTTGTTGAAAATCACTGAACATAGTACAGCAATGCTGACAATACACTGCATCGTCCAGTCAGTTATGCAAAACTAAAACTAAAACATGGAGTGTTACAGCTCAGTTGGACACAATTGCCCGCCTCGCAACATTGGCTACACAGGATAGATAGTATAACACCACCTACCATTGACGTGCTTATTTCGGGTGTGAGAGGATCTAAAATTTAAAAACAATACATAAATCAGTTATGATGTTAACGTCCTCTTGGTCAGTTATTTAAGAAAGAAAGGATCTAAATTTTAAAAACAATACATAAATCAGACATGATGTTAACGTCCTCATGATCAGTTATTTAAGAACAAAAGGATCTAAAATTATAAAAATACATAAATCAGACATGATGTTAACGTCCTCATGGTCAGTTATTTAAGAATGAAAGGATCTAAGATTATGAACATATTTAAATCAGTCATGATGTCAACGACCTTGTGATGAATATGTTATTCAATCAAGCTAGTGCGCTGTAAATATTAATATCGACGAACACATTTTGTATAGAATCTTTTACAAAGTTGAACGTTTGAAAGAAATGTCATGTTTCGTCCTGGAAGTGTAGCCATTAGTCATGTCAGTGTCACATGGCATTTCTATATACAGTACAACCTCTGCATTGCAACACCCTTTGGAAGTGGCAAGTAATAGTCTTTGTACAGAGGTTGTTGCTCTACAGATGTAAAATGTAGAGTAAATATCAACTTAAGGAAATTTTGAAGGTGTTGTTATAGAGAAATTATTGCTCTACAGAGGACCGCTCCCTAGAGGTTGTACTGTACCATCAAATACGTTGAAACAATGAAATATGTAGGTGTTGTTATAGAGTTTAGAGTACTATGTACATACCACAACCTTGTTCATCAGACCCATCGTCACAATCTCTGTCACCGTCACATCTCCAGATCTTCATGATACATTGTCCAGAGGTACACCTAAACTCATTGCTTGTACACCCGTTGGTAACTACGATACAAACACATTCCAATTACTTGATGGATCTTATTTTTTACCGATTGCAAAACAAATATTTGCAAGTATGTATAGCACAGAGAATTTGACATGATCCTGACCTTTATGCATGAATATTTCACAAGGTTTTTACGTTAAATATGTAAATTTTCGCGAGCAATTCGTGCAATATCGGTCCGTTAGATTTGTGTTGGTACTACACCTCGAGCGTCTTCGTGATTCTCACGGCTTATGAAAACATACAAACGGGATTATAAATATAGACGATTTATCAGCTGTTAAATTATGCAACTGAAGGTCGAGAGTCGTGTCAAATTCTCTGGACTATACAACTGTATAAATCTTTCTGGGTGGTTTGTTCAAAGCCCAAACCTTCCCGAACCACATTAGACGGCGATACTAATGAACTCAAATATTTACACGGTCCCAAAACACGTATCACCAATCGTACAGAGATAGGATTTTTCTAAGACATTTTGTAACAAATCCGACCTGAGAAGCTACGATAGAGCTTTAAAGTGCATAGAAGCTGCTATAGAACTTAAGTGCATAGAGGGTTGTTCATTTAATACCCGGAAGATCGACCTAGCGCTTGATTGAAGCATGCAATTGTAATAAATTTTCCTTTAATAAGACATACTCACCAACTTGATAATTCGACAAAACGTGGTATAATATTTTCCATCCGAACACAAACTGTGGTTACTATAGTAACCCAACTAAGGACTACCCGGCCCAACCCAGGTTTTCAGTGAAATGTAGAGTGTTGGTGATATGACATGGTGCGTGGTATAGTTGCCCTTTTTCAACGGAAAACATCATACAACGTTATGCCTACATCTACGTTATGTTATATAAGGTTTGGTGTCATTTTTGTACTGTTACTGTGCGTGAAGCGCTGTTTAGTGACAACGGGCATGTTCCCGTCAATATCGCAATGCAATAGAATGTGTTAAGGGAGAAAGCGATTATGATACAATTTCGTCAAAGAATAGTCATACACCTATAAAACTAAAGAATCTATTTTAGAGAAACCTTTTGGGATTATTCGTATCAGTGGATTTCTACTTATAAACGGTTTTTTGATGAGAAGGATCACCTCGCGATGATCTGAGGACGGGCCAATCTAACGTCAGAAACAGGAAAGTGTCGTCGGTTTAACATCTGTGGAGGGGTAAACACTACTTGAAGAATAACTACACTAGTAATTACGGAACCATGCGAAATGATCGTGGATACAGCATTTGACATCATTACCGAACATCTTAAAATGGAAAAAGTGTGTGATCGCGTGACTTTACAACTCTAGAACGATGATCAAATAGAGAAAAGGTTTCACGTTTTAGGACCGAAAATGGCGAAACGTCATTATATTTTGACGTCGACTTGAAATTTCGTATGTGAGTTCAGGAATAGTGTGAATGTATTCCTGTATGTAGCAACGTTAAATGTCGCATCGATGCTAAATGTCGCACCTGACGTTAAATGTCGCAAGGCTGACGCTAAATGTCGCAACCGACGCTAAATGTCGTAATCCACCCTGACGCTAAATGTCGCATCTGTGACGTTAAATGTCGCAACAAACTGGCCTGACGTTAAATGTCGCAACATTAACGCTAAATGTCGCAATCCTTTATAAACACTCATTTGTAGTATTACTGTTCTAGTTTAAGTCCAGACGTATCCACAGTTCTTAGGGGTTTACCCAAAGGGGTACTACACATAAGCATTTAGTGATAAAAAACTGTTTTACTTCTACTATGTAAATGTATATTGTATGAAATTTACACAGTAGAAATAAAAAAATATTTTTTTTGAAAAAAAAATAATCACTGCAGGTTCATGACTGTGTCGAACTCGTAAAAATGCCGTACGGACCTTTCGGATTGATAATCACCCTCGGGCTAAAGCCACTCGGGCGATTATGCTTCCTGCGGGCCGATTATCTAGACACCGTCCTACATAGCCGTGCAATATCCTCTAAGTAACTCATCGTGCGGGTTTGAATGCTACTTTTCGTAAACACAAATAAATTGATGTCAACAGAATTTCAATTATGATTTACACAATTATTTATTTAGTGTATTTTGCATTGTTCGACAAATACTCGGTAACTGGAACTACACAGACCTTGGTCGTGATGAAACCAGTATAATTAAGTATAATCCGTAACGAAACGGGTTTCTACCGGGCATACCGTATACGAATGTATAACCATAATTCGGGTATATGCTATGTTCTTCCCTGCCTCCATCGGTATGAAACGCACTTTCCTGGGACTCAACCGGTGTAGAGCCAGGGTTCAAGCGCAGTCCAAATAATGCCGGTATACCACGGTTTATAAATAAATAAAATACCAGAATAGGTTTGCACCTATAGTGGATATCGAACCCATACTGTACGACGTCATACGGTCGTAGCAACACGGCTCGTCACGGTTAGCCCGAATCGACTTAGAACTTCACGATGTCTCTAAGGTTCATACAACGGGACAAACCGGGGGTGCCAAACCGGCACAAGGTCTGCTGTCAGCTCAGAACCGGGATACACTGTGGATACAGCGGGATAATCCGTACTGAGACCGGGATGCAACATCGCGGTAGAGCTAATGTGTAGCAACGGTTGTAATCCAGTTTTGACTCCATATTTCAATTCTGTTGAAATCTTGACCATTCCTCCCGGTAGCTCCTGATGACTACATGAAGCTTTAAACATTTTAAAACAATCGGGTCTGTTTTGCCAGTTTGATAAGAGTATCACGGTTCACCATAGTTCGTCTTGCCGATCCAGCGTTGTTACGGTTGTACGACGGTTCACTGAACCGGGTATACCGAGTAAGATTCGGTTCATCCCGTTAAACCTAAAGGGGTTCGACACATACAATTTCAGTGATTAAAAACTGTTTTCAAAAAAATATTTTTTATTTCTACTGTGTATATTTTATACAACATACATGTACATTTGTACTTAGAAGAAATAAAAAAATATTTTTTTTGAAAACAGTTTTTAATCACTACAGACTTATGTGTCGAACCCCTTTGGGTAAACCCCTAATAATTGTCGATACGTCTGGACTAAAACTAGAACAGTAATACTATAAAATAGTGTTTATAAAGGATTGCGACATTTAGCGTTAATGTTGCGACATTTAACGTCAGGCCAGTTTGTTGCGACATTTAACGTCACAGATGCGACATTTAGCGCCAGGGGGGATTGCGACATTTAGCGTCGGTTGCGACATTTAGCGTCAGCCTTGCGACATTTAACGTCAGGTGCGACATTTAGCGTCGATGCGACATTTAACGTTGCTACACTGTACGTTTTCATCAATATCGATTCACTAGTATTCCAGCAATATCGATCGTCCGGGTATTAAATGAACGACCCTATAGAACGTTATTGCATAGAGGCTGCTATAGAACAACATAATACTTAGAGACTGTTATAGACCTTTCGCGATAAGAGACCGTTATAGACCTTTCGCGATAAGAGGCTGCTATAGACCTTTCGCGATAAGAGGCCGCTTTAGACCTTTCGTGATAAGAGGATGTTATAGACCTTTCGCGATAAGATGCTGCTATAGACCTTTCGTGATAGGCTGCTATAGAACGTTTAGGTAAGTGCTTAGAGGCTGCTATAAAACGTTAGTGCTAAGAGGCTGCTATAGAACATTATAGCTAAGAGGTTGCTATAGAACGTTAGTGCTAAGCGGTTGCGATAGAACGTTAGTGCTAAGAGGTTGCTATAGAACGGTTAACTTAGTGCTAAGAGGCTGCTGTAGAACGTTAGTTCTTAGAGGCTTCTATAGAATTTTAGTACAAGAGGCCGCTATTGAACGTTAGTGCTAAGAGGCTGCTATAGAACGTAACTGCTAAGAGGCTGCTATAGAATGTAATTGTTAAGAGGCTGCTATAGAACTATATAATGCTTAGAGGCTGCTATAGACATTTCATGATAAGAGGCTGCTATAAAACGTAAGTGCTAAGAGGCTGCTATAGAACGTAAGTGCTAAGAGGCTGCTATAGAACATTAGAGCTAAGAGGCTGCTATAGAACTTCAGTGCTAAGATGCTGCTATAGAACTTCAGTGCTAAGAGGCTGCTATAGAAATTTAGTGCTAAGAGGATGCTTTAGAACGTAAGTGCTAAGAGGCTGCTATAGATCATTAGAGCTAAGAGGCTGCTATAGAACTATATAATGCTTAGAGGCTGATAAAGACATTTCGTGATAAGAGGTTGCTATAGAACGTAAGTGCTAAGAGGCTGCTATAGAACTATATAATGCTTAGAGGCTGCTATAGACATTTCATGATAAGAGGTTGCTATAGAACGCTAGTGCTAAGATGCTGTTATAGAACTTAAGTGCTAGGAGGCTGCTAGTCTGCTATAGAACTTTAGTGCATAGAAGCTGCTATAGAACTTGGGTGATAAGCGGCAGCTATAGAACGTTTAACTTAGTGCTAAGAGGCTGATATAGAACATTTGTGCTAAGATACTGCTATATAACGTTCAACCTAGTGCTAAGTGTCTGCTTTAGACCTTTAGTGCTAAGAGGCTTAAATATAACTTTAGTGCTAAGAGGCCGCTATAGAACTTTAGTGCTAAGAGACTTTTATAGAACTTTAGTGCTAAGAGGCTGCTATAAAACCTTCGTGCTAGAGTTCATGTCATTGCACATTCAAGGTTCGAATGACGTTCATTTTATTGATTTTAAGTAAATAAGTTAAACACCCAAAGGCCAGCAGTGAGATTCCATTTGTATGTGTTGTGAAATCGTGAGTTTGTTGAACCGTGAAGTGAATTCGTCATTTCACTTCCTATACAAGTATCCGATTTTAATAATGTCACCTTAATATAAGAAGATTTCAGCTTAATTATTTTGGGATTTGATCCCCATCAGAGACATACTGTAGATAATTATTACTGTGTGCATTTAATAATAAAACATACGTTGTATTAATTTTTGTCATGATAAGGAACATACTTTTTGTACCACTGTTCAACGAGTCGTAATAATCACGGATTGCCTTTATTTCCAAGTGTTTGATATCAATGTTTAACTTTCTAGCTATTTTCTTCTGAAACTTGACAAACTCTTGTGTATCAGCAGCGACTGCATCTACCTGCAATCAAAAAGAGCTCAAAACACTTTTACTTTTATTCCTCCAGTATTGAAGATATACATATATTTACATGCAAATACTATTACATACTAACATATACATTTATATACAGTTTTCATGCTCCTAAATATTCAGAAACGATAAATATAGCGGAGTTTGTGTTTGTTTTATCGCGCTGGAGTTATATATATTTACATCACAATAATAATATACATCTACATGTATGTCTCTATATCTCAATATCATGTTCACTGGCATACACAAAGTATAATCCGATTTCGATAACATGGATTTCTTGGTTCAGCGCATTCAAAGCGTTTAGGGGAGCATGTTTTGTTATTGGATTAGAGCAAAATTGCACCAATTTACTGGATAAAATCAGTTTAGTAACGTGTTATATTCAATAGCCTCTGTGGCTAAGTGGATATGTGCGTTGACATAATTATATTTGTCGTTTGAAATCGTTCGTTTTGAGTTCAAGCCCAGGAGAAGTCGTCTTTTTTCTTTGCATTATTTATCATATTATTTTATTTTTTATTCGATATACTATCATATAGATCAATATTCAATATATAAACTTGTTCGTCTGGTACGATGTTTAAACATTCTGCCTGCATGTATTTTACATTCTTTGTGGGAGATTCGATTTCCTGAGTTAACTTTCTTCTTACCATGAATTTAAGTTCATACCTTTTATCAGCTTGATACCATAAAACAAAACAAAACAAAACAACAATAAATATAAGCAACAAATTATTTATATGCGTTTAAAAAAAATAGAGATAGTGGGGGTTGAACCGAAAACTTGATTCAATTGGTATTTGAAACTATCTGCTCTGCCAACTGCGCTATGATTGCAATTGAAAAATGTGTGCTTTGTGTAGCCTAATAAAGAGTTTGTATGCATGTTATCAAAGCTGGATCACCTGTATTATGTTTATGGTATAGCCTTCGTATAAAAACAAACGGTCAGATTATCGAAATCGGTCTATACATGTATCATGGTAGTCGAACCTATATAATATTGCACGGCGACATCGCTATGGAATGTGGTGTACGGACGCAGTGGACCTCGACGCTTTCGTTACCTCACCAAAAATGCGTTAATCAAATAACCAATATCCACGTGATTACAGCCATATGACATAACATATCATGTATTATTATCATTTTCATATAATGTGTTAAATATACTTCCGGGGTATGAAAAACACCATGTTTCTTGACAACAACACGACTATGTAGATTTTTTTTTATTTTGACATGGTGATCAGAGGTCATCTTTGACCTATTTCACAATTTTATGTATTGTCATACGATTGATGTCCAAAGACATCTTAAAATATTGAAATAAATATAGTTTCTCTATGCCTTAGTGCCAGGAATGATCCAGAACCAACAATGTGCCGCGGTATACACACAAATAGGAAGTTAAACAACTAAACAAAACCTGAACATATTGTTACAAATATATAATAATTAACATACCACTGATACGACAGACGTTGTTGGTTTTTGTACTTCGGCCACCGTATCAAGAGGATTAATCGCACTATCCACATAATAACTTGTGGTCACCACAAATATAGACAGTACCACAACACGTCTCATAACTTTTGTTTACGTTTACTCGTGAAGTCAAAACAACAAGAAATGTTGATCGTTTTAGTTGAGTACACACATTTTATAGCATTTGGCTCGTTACGTCAAGAGGATGACAAAAAACTCACGTTTAATTCACAAACGACATAGACAACGCTGACATAAAACACGTTTCATCTTAATTATGGTTATAAAAGTATGAGGGTCATCCGTTAAGTTCTAGGACAAGTACCATTGTGAAAATATCCATTAAAACATATTCATTAACATGACACGTCTTCCTAAAACTTACATATATTCGTGATTTACAAACGAAACTTAACAATTAATACTTCTGCATTACTTTGAAACTATACATACTAACTGCTACGGAGCGCTCAAAATAATGTTATAACGTCATGACGTCATCGTCAAACTAGCTTATCATTTATTTTCTAAGTACTGTCCACAACATGCTATGCATTTACAATGTCGCTAGTATCACAAACATGAATATCTTTTCAAAATTGTTTGTACCCCTCTCTGAATTTATTAGAATCACAGGAATGTTTCCCACATACGTGGGGTGATCAAAAAGAAATGAGACAAACGCTGTAAAATGACAATCAATACTTGTACAAACAAACAAATTGTATCCTTATAACAAAATATACACCCTCTCTGTCTGCTGAGTTTCACAAATATTCATTTATTACTTGAATAGATATCAGCAGTTTCACAACCTTCGGTACAGTGACTCGACGCACGCAATTGACGTCAATGACATCATGCCCGTAAAAGGTTAACTGTTTGAACGTCGCATTGCTCCAATAAATGGCTCATACCTCTTTACGTATTGTATAAATTTACCATTTATTCAGTTTTTTAGCAAGAAAGAGTTTGTTTGTATAAAAACATTTCATTTGAAATAAAACATCCAGAATATGTTAAATAATTTTTCGATCATTCTCATGCTAAAGGCGGCTTCCATGTATGACGTCCGTTTTGGCAAGTGACGTTCAAAATTGATCGCTCATCTAATGCATTTCGGGCCTCTAGCTACTTGATATACTAAAGTTTATTTTCCGTCAAAAAACATTTTATACTTACGATATATAAGTATACTTCCGGCAGACTTCTCTCTCGATGCCCGTTTCATCATTTTAAATGCTTGTTCAGACTTTCTCCTAGTTTGTGATAAAACTGTATATTTTCAAGCTGTAATTTTTCGCCGAAATATGACGTGGTTTTCGAGTCGGTATATCTGTTAGTTTTCACGTCATATATTTAAAACAAACACACTTACATCAAAACCGTTTTAATCCATGGTTATTCAATATTTTGACGTAATGTCCAGTTCATTTGATAAATGTTGCAGGAATAGTTAATACAATATTAGTCGTATGCTCTTCCATATCATACGGCGAAAACTGATGCCGTTTTGATGTGTGGCGACATATCGCGATACCTTATATTCAACGTTATATCAATAAATCACTACTTATTGCAGAAAATTCCATTTTACGCGTACAAATCTGAGACTCGAGGAAAAACGTCACGAATAATATGTTTCAAGGCATGATAAATTTAGGTTACAAGGGAGATACGGTGATTGAATGATGACAAACGTAATAAAAATAAGTTCAACATATGAACTGCTCCGTAGTTCGCTACAGGCGTTACCGTGGCAACGATAACTTACGCAATATTAATTTGCCATATTCAGATTCATAATATGTCATTCTACCTATGGTAGTAATTTTTATATTGTAGTCAATCTTTAACTAAATAATAAGGAGCTGTTCCAAACTTTACGGACGTCCCTCGTACATACCGTGATGCATTAAATAGGTCACATACATTGACTTACTTTAGTATATTTCACTGCGTTGGTTGACATTATGTAAAATTACGATGAGAGACGGACTCACAGATCACACATTATTTAGCCTCGTAAAAATGCAGATGGTACATATCATTATATACGTCTTGAATAATATACATTTGTATTTCTTTTGAAAAATACCTACATAACAATGGTTATCATACTTTTCGAGCTATGACCTGTTTACGAATCATATAAGACATGTCTATTTAAGGTCAACCAACAACTATTTCTGTAAAAGCATTTAGAAGTCTGGCCTGTGGTTATTTTTTATGATTTTTAAAAGATTTAAAAATCGGTTGCCATGACACGAGTTCTGCATGGATAAAATTGTTTTAGCTATTTTAAGAAAGGACCACCCAAGGAACCTTGTTGCAAAGTTATTATGAAATCCAACAAGTATGCTTCGAAGAAGATTTTAACGGTTTTGCTACAAAAGCTATATTGGAAAAAACATGCCCCACCCACAGGCGGTCAGGTGTTTGACGAATCATAGCAAAAATGTCAATTTCGTAAGAGGGTTACCTAACAACTATTTCTGTAAAAAATATTTGGAAATCTGGTCAGTGGTTGATATTTTAAGATTTGTTAAAATGTTGTTCAAGTACTAATATGATTAGTATTTTAGTTTTCTTTTGAAAAAGGACCACCCTACGAACATTCCGGTGAGGATTATTGGAAGTTGACTATTAAGTTGTTAAATAGAAGAAGTCGTTTGAATGAATTTTGGAAGGACGGGGGGACGCATTCACGGACGAAGACCGATCACAAAACTTCACCTTGTCACTATGTGACTATGAATTACAATAAAAACATTATCCCAATGTAACACGTAGTTGTCTCCCTCTAAACACTACACATATAATATTTTACAGAAACAAATGTCATTACCAGTATACGATAATACGATTTATTGATAGAAAATATAACATGTTAACCTTTTAATATGCAATGTATACAAGCAAATCCCTTCTAATGATGCAATTAAATAGTAGTTGTTCATTTTATTTATGAGCCAGTCTCCAGGAAAACCTGCTATCATGACATTATGTAAATACTATATGTAACAAGATTTTGATAAAGCTCTAAAATAAGGAAAAATATATATCTATTGATTCTATTTTAAGTAATTGACCCATATAGTACTAAACCTTAGCTTTAAATTTTCCTATGAATTATGTCGAAAACACATACTTCGTAGCTATGGTGACCAATTTCAGAAAAGTACTCAGATTGAGAAAAACGAGGATGTAGTTGCTTAAAAAACAAGTAGCCTTTCTCTGAATGCAAACAATTTCGATTTTGATTTATATTTTGAAAAGTGAAACCTGATTATAGAATTTGGTACTATTTGAACAGTTTATGTCAATGATTGAAGTAATGGTGTAAAAATGAAAAACTTATTTCAGTTAAGCGAATAACGTTTGAATGACGTTTGCGACATCACACAAAAAGCTCCGAATAGGGACTCTACAAAAACAGCTGAAACTTACTTAAAACTCAAGACATTAACATAATTTCTTTTGCAATTTGCTTATTTAACAGTATCCTGTAATACTATGGAAAATATTAAAGTCAATATTTTTGTCACAATAGCAGGTTTTCCTGGAGACTGGCTCATACACATGTATATTAATGACCAATACAACTGCACAATGACTGTATTATAAAGCCACATTACCAAGCATTCTTACAACGGGTTTATTAACTTGTAATGTCGTTAATTTGTTGGTAAGAAACATTCCTCGATTGAACTAGATACTATTTGTATTCTTTGGCTGATGCTTGAAAACATTCTAATGATACTAAAGGAATACGGCGAAAATACAAACATACAATATATCGTACGAGGTCTGTCTGCAGTACCGTAGAGACATTCGTCGAGATGCAAGAAATGGGATAGAGGGACGCCCACCAGGGTGTCCTAAAAACGGGGACGTAGGTGAAACATTCGTAACTTAGTCTCTTTTATCAATAACACATTGTCAATAGACAAAACATTAAGGGATAGCCCAGGTCAAAATACCAGCATCATAATTGTGATTATTTAGTCCAATACCCAGAGTTACCTCCCATGTTTTCAATCATGAGTTTCAGTATAATAGCATACAGTGAACACGGAGGTTCAGTGTGTTCATAGAGATAGATTTACATGCTGACCCAAATGAAATCTCAGTTGTCCCATAGTCAAGGATAATGGATCTGCATACAGTAATATTCATTACTTAGGTCAAACAGATTCACTATAGCGCTCATGTCAGAGTTATACTAGTATCTAGGCCGCTTGCCCTTAAGACTTTTTAGTATGATGTCAAATATCAGTATTTTCTTGCGTACGTATCCTGATTTGATGTAAAAAGTAGTTTCTGCTTTCTTATAAATGTTGACATACTAAATGACTCTATTATATATCTATGAACTGTTGATTTTGATAAAAGTTCACCTTATTAACTTTTGATTCTTACTAAGCTTTCTTATTGCTTGTTCTCAATAGTAATAAATTGATATTTATTTTTTGTTTCTTTGATAATTGTGAATGAATAGTTTGAAGGTTGCCCGCTTCCTTTTTATTTAGTAAACTCACCACTTTCTCCCAACGTGTATGGTGTCATTACAAAGTTCAAAGATTTCCACAAGATTTTCATCACCTCTGTCACTTAAAAACCTTGTTTCCTAAAAACTAATGCCCAGACAACATTGTCTTATAAAAACGATGATATTTTCAACGTAAGTCAGCAAAACAAACCGGAAATGTCACCATAGGTACAATGATGACGTCACTTCCAGTTTCGATGCAAAACATATTAATACGTACCTATTGTAGAAGTAGAAATCACTTTTACCCACTCTCACAAAAGTATGGTCAAATTCATTAAAAATGAAAAACGTTATAAGGGGTTCAGGCAGGTCCCCGTTGTTTGTGACACCCTGTATATGATAAAGTTTTATGTAATATTTAGACAGGAAGGATGTATGCATCATGGTGTCATAAACGTTGTTGTCATAAACAGATGTGTGACTTCGACGACGTTGCTTTCAAAGTATGATTTAAGACAGAATAATTATAACTAGCTCTGTTTGGAAAGCCATTCTCCAATTATAACCATCACAACATTGCAAGAACACCATTCCGGTTATGATTCACTGTCTATTTGAAAGGCACGCATACTTTTTAATGGATTTCTTTCAGCAACATTGAGTCAAAAGAAGATGGCTAGCTTGTATCTACATTTAAAAACAGCATGGACATCATCATCAGACAAAATAGACGTCACATTGGAAGTATGATACAAAATATAATTCTGTTTGTAGACTAAAAAAACTTGCAAATATGTAATATTTTGTATCATATAAAACTTTGCAATACATATATCTTGGATGTGTAAACTATGTGTTGTTATACTTCGTAATATCCAAACTCTTCCGTTTGAAAAGTGTGACATATATTATGAATCACCCTGTATGTTCATACCTTGATCATGTGGTAATGAATTATTGTTATTGTTTTACTCTGCTGTGAAGATATTAAGTACGTATCAAGTGTAAACTTAAGACAGTGTATATCAATGTATAACATGCGCGTTGTTTTATCAATTAAGAAATAAACTATGAAAACCCGTTGTATACCGGTGTAGTATGAATTCCGCAAGTTTATGAAAAATGCAAGTTTCGCTTCCGCTTCCGGTTTAGACTTGTGAAATTCACTGTACTGGTTATGAGATGCGTAAGTCGTGAGAATTGCAAGTTTGACTTCGATAATCGCTGAATTGTTTCCTCCCCCCCCCCCCCCCCCCCTTAAAATTTCTATATATAGAATTGATAACGGAGATTTAATTAAAAATTAGATCTCTCATTGTATTAAATTTTAATTGATGGATCGTATATATAACGGACCTTGTTTTTATATACATGTATATACGTCCGTTCATGCACCATGGTGATTTAATAATTCGTATAAATCGTTTTGTACTTCGATTGATTTGAAGTTTTGGCAGAAGATTTTTTGCTTCATTTAATTTTTTTTATTTTAAATTAAACTATCTTTAGCATTCAGAACAAACATTACATGAGCGGCCCAGCACATCGGCCCTAGCACATTTTCGGGGTGGGGGGGGGGGCTAATAATAATAATAACTACTTTATTTATTGTGGATGGCATATTTGGTTCTGGACGCATTTTCAATATGATCAACAATATGGGCTACCTGATAACTCTATGCTATAGGTTCACATTCATTATAGGCGATATCCTCCTACAGTCTAGGTTCACATTGATAGGTGATAGCCCCGTACGGTATAGGTTCACATTGATAGGCGATAGTCCAGTACGGTATAGGTTCACGTTGATAGGCGATAACCCAGTACGGTATAGGTTCACATCGATAGGCGATAGCCCAGTACGGTATAGGTTCACATTGATAGGCGATAGCCCTGTACGGTATAGGTTCACATTGATAGGCGATAGCCCCGTATGGTATAGGTTCACATTGATAGGCGATAGCCCAGTACGGTATAGGTTCACATTGATAGGCGATAGCCCTGTACGGTATAGGTTCACGTTGATAGGCGATAGCCCAGTACGGTATAGGTTCACATCGATAGGCGATAGCCCAGTATGGTATAGGTTCACGTTGATAGGCGAGAGCCCCATACGGTATAGGTTCACATTGATAGGCGATAGCCCAGTACGGTATAGGTTCACATTGATAGGCGATAGCCCCGTATGGTATAGGTTCACATTGATAGGCGATAGCCCCGTACGGTATAGGTTCACATTGATAGGCCATAGCCCAGTACAATATAGGTTCACATTGATAGGCGATAGCCCGGCTGTACGGTATAGGTTCACATTGATAAGCAATGGCCCCCTACAGTATAGGTTCACATTGATAGGTGATAGCCCTGTACGGTATAGGTTCACATTGATAGGCGATAGCCCCCTACAATATAGGTTCACATTGATAGGCAATAGCCCTGTACAGTCATATTGATAAGTGATGACTGAATGTCTATAAGAAAAATGAAAATAAAAAAATATATGAAATTCCCACTTTTATTGCTGTAAAATATAAAAAAGACAATTTTGATCATTAAAATTACCTACATGACATTCATAATTATATTAATCCAAGTTAATCCACGGAACTGGTTTAATGAGCCAGCTGTCCATCATATGCATCTGGATAAACAGTGCAAACATAAAAGCACAAGAAATTCTATATGCAGTTTTAGTGGAGTTCAACACATACAAGTTTAACCTAGCTTCTGACAGACAAACAGACGAAAGTACAGACAGCACCGAGGTTATATATTTTGTGTGTTCCAGAGGTCCTGGGTTTGATCCCGTCTGCTCCACCTAACCCAGGTGTGAATTAGTACCTCTGAGGGTGTTGTCTGTACATGGTTGATATCCCTGGGTGCTGTATCTCGATGTTGGTTGCACACCAACCAGGAGAGAAATAGTCTCTCTGGGGAAGACTATAACTCAGGTTTTCTTAGGAAACCCAATGACCAGGGGAAGTAAAATGACAAAGGGTGGCTGAACAATTAATTTGCTGGAAGCAGTCATCCAGAACTAGTAGCTTAACTTAACTTATATGCCCCTACTTAAAAATAACACAGCTGTATGAAAGAAGGACAATGGCTGAACACAAAAGCTTGTACACCTACTGGACACATCTTCAGAAGTTCAATGTCACTATATTTAATTGTGTGTGACTGGTGAGCTAATGAAAATACAAATGCAAACCATTATATCTCAAACAGAGGTAGCAGGTTTGATTAAAAACAGGTAACTGTATCATTGCTAATAACAGAAATTCATTTAAACATAATTTATTTTTAAATCTTTTTCAATGATACGGCTACCTGTGTTTTTAAACTGCAGTAGAGCAGTTGAGATTTATTTGAAATCACAGTAGAAAAATATTATATTAAGTCAGACAGGGAAGGCAGCACTCAACTTAACCAGCAGAGCACAGCTTTTCTGGATATGTTACAGTAAAATAATTTATGAGCAAAATAAACAAAATACCCTGATTATGTAAAAACAATGGCTGAATCTCTTATAATAGCTCAGTATTACAATGTATAAATCGATTAATCGGGTTGGTCACTTGTTTACATAACATTGTGAACATCAACATTGCAATCTCTCTTAGTAATTTATTATTTTAATAGACATTACGTATATTAGTATGTAGCTTAGAGAATAAGGTATTGGTTTTCACTGCCCATTTCTCAAATTGAAATGTTTAAAACAATAAAAAATACAATGTTATGATATTGTAATGTTAATTGGTATTCAAGTGACATTAAACAGACTATACATGCTGTTGTAACTGATACCACTATTAACTATGAAGGTGCACACATTTTAAGTTTAGCCATTATAAAAGTTTACATGCATAATTAGCCATTGATTTTCAAAATGCAACATTACATTACATTTGAGAAACACAACTGACCCAAATGCATTGTGATTACACAAAGAACTGAACTTGTATGAGTGGTATCATGTGGCTTGATTATACATGGCAGTACATATCACACATTCATAGTCTTTTAGTAATGCAGCAGTCTGGTATATTTTAAAACCATTCAGTTAGGACCATCTACAACACACAACAATGTACAAAGCTGCAGCAACTTCTCTTTTTTGTTTGCACCCTCACATGTTGCACACATCTTCTTTCAGATACTACATGAGCCTATATATCTACTGACATTTCATAACGCAGTGAACTTGCATTACTTGTGGGGGAAGGGCACATCCAGTGAAATACATTTCTGCATTCTGAAACATATAAATACATACTATTATTTATAGCGGAAGCACAGTGGCCGAGTGGTTAGTGCTCTGGACTACCAATCCTGATGTCCCGGGTATGTTAGTGAAACAAGGAATCTATTCGAACAGAGCTAGCGTAACGACACAGATTATTTGTATCACACAATCTTTCTGTCTGGGATCCCCCTATAAGCCAGAGGTCATTGGTGAATAAGGTAGGGATAAATCCGAATGGTCACTCCCCTACCAAATATTGTTCATGATTTCATGAACACTTGACTCGTCGCTTCATTTTAATGCACTTACTTTATTTTATGGGTTGTTCATGAATACTTCATGAAGTAATCTTAAACATTTAGCAGCTAGTGGCTGACCAATCTGTGTGGTTTATGAACTTATTACAGCATTTAAACCTTAGTTCATGAACTTATGAAGAACTATGGTTCATGAACTGTTCACTGACAGTCGTGAACAGGAAATCGGACATTGACATATAAAACAGACATGTAATGAACTGTTCATGAACAACAAAATGTGAATTATTCATGAATTCTTCTGGTGGGGTTTTAGGCAATGTATTAATAGTTTAATACATACCATAAATGAAGACTTCATATGTCAGTGTCTGGTCCTTGAAAGGCTTTATAGTTTACTTGCAACTGCAGAAACTTCTTGTATAGCAATAAATTGGCTGAAATAAACAAAGAATTGTTGTAAACTAGAACCCCAAAAGTGGCATTATCTCATGGGAAGGGGATGGTAACATTTATGTCATTATTATTCAACTTCTCTAGCCTTGTGAACAAAAGTTTGGGTTAAATGCAGCAAAATTTCCATCATTTACAGTCATGTACAATGTATACACTGGGCCAGTGGTTTTGTAAAACTGAAAAAAAATCCAGCAAATTGCAACTATTATGTTCTTAAAACTAGACTAAGTAACAAACTATATGAGACTGATTTCATTAACAGCTATGAAAACTGCAAGTAAATACCCAATCTCATCAATCATGACTATATATGACATCATAACTAGACTAACTAACAAACTATATGACTGAGATATCATCAACAGCTATGAAAACTGCAAGTAAATGTACATACTCACCAATCGCAATTATATATGACCCCAAAACTAGACTAAGTAACAAATTATATGAGTCAGATATCAACAACAGCTTTGAAAATTGCAATAAACCAATTATGACTATATATGACCTCATAACTAGACTTATAAGTAATAAACTATATGACTGAGTTATCGTCAACAGCTATGAAAACTACAAGTTAACATACAATCTCACCAATTGTGGCTATATTTGACCTCATAACTAGACTAAGTAACCCACTGTATGATTGAGATAGCATCAACAGTTATGAAAACTGCAAGTAAATGTACAATCTGACCAATTGTGGCTATATATGACCTCATAACTAGACTAAGTAACCCACTATATGACTGAGATATCATTAACAGCTATGAAAACTGCAAGTAAATTAACAATCTCACCAATCACAACTATAGATGACCTCATTACTAGACTAAGTTACAAATTGTATGACTGAGATATCATTAACAGCTATGAAAACTGCAAGTTAACATACAATCTCACGAATTGTGGCTATATATGACATCACAACTAGACTAGGTAACCCACTATATGACTGAGATATCATTAACAGCTATGAAAACTGCAAATTAATGTACAATCTCACCAATCGCAACTATATCTGACCTCATAACTACACTAAGTAATAAACTATATGATTAAGATATCATTAACAGCTATGAAAACTGCAATTAAATGTACAATCTCACCAATCGCAACTATATCTGACGTCATTACTAGACTAAGTAACAAACTATATGATTGAGATATCATTAACAGCTATGAAAACTGCAAGTAAATGTACAATCTCACCAATTGTGACTTTACATGACTTCATAACTAGATAAGTAACAAACTTTATGATCGAGATATCATTAACAGCTATGAAAACTGCAAGTAAATGTACAATCTCACCAATCGCAACTATATCTGACCTCATAACTACACTAAGTAATAAACTATATTATTGAGATATCATGAACAGCTATGAAAACTGCAAGTAAATGTACAATCTTACCAATTGTGACTTTAAAACTAGACTAAGTAACAAACTATATGACTGAGATATCTATAACAGCTATGAAAACTGCAAGTCAACATACAATCTCACCCATCACAACTATATCTGACCTCATTACTAGACTGAGTAACAAACTATATGATTGAGATATCATCAACAGCTGTGAAAACTGCAAGTAAATGTACAATCTCACCAATCGCAACTATATCTGACCTCATAACTACACTAAGTAATAAACTATATTATTGAGATATCATGAACAGCTATGAAAACTGCAAGTAAATGAACAATCTTACCAATTGTGACTTTATAACTAGACTAAGTAACAAACTATATGACTGAGATATCTATAACAGCTATGAAAACTGCAAGTAAACGTACAATCTCACCCATCGCAACTATATCTGACCTCATTACTAGACTGAGTAACAAACTATATGATTGTGACCTCATAACTACACTAAGTAATAAACTATATGACTGAGATATCATTAACAGCTATGAAAACTGCAAGTAAATGTACAATCTCACCAATTGTGACTATATCTGACCTCATTATGAACTACACTAAGTAACAAACTATAGGATTGAGATATCATTAACAGCTATGAAAACTGCAAGTAAATGTACAATCTCACCAATTGTGACTATATCTGACCTCATAACAACAATTGCTCATTACTAGATTAAGTAACAAACTATATGATTGAGATATCATTAACAGCTTTGAAAACTGCAAGTAAATGTACAATCTCACCAATTGTGACTTTACATGACCTCACAACTACACTAAGTAACAAACTATATGACTGAGATATCATTAACAGGCATGAAAACTGCAAGTAAATGTACAATCTCACCCATCGCAACTATATCTGACCTCATAACTACACTAAGTAATAAACTATATGATTGAGATATCATTAACAGCTATGAAAACTGCAAGTAAATGTACAATCTCACCCATCGCAACAATATATCTGACCTCATTACTAGATTAAGTAACAAACTATATGATTGAGATATCATTAGCAGCTATGAAAACTGCAAGTAAATGTACAATCTCACCAATTGTGACTATATCTGACCTCATAACTACACTAAGTAATAAACTATATGGTTGAGATATCATTAACAGCTATGAAAACTGCAAGTAAATGTACAATCTCACCAATCGCAACTATATCTGACCTCATAACTACACTAAGTAATAAACTATATGACTGAGATATCATTAATAGCTATGAAAACTGCAAGTAAATGTACAATCTCACCAATTGTGACTATATCTGACCTCATAACTACACTAAGTAACAAACTATATGATTGAGATATCATTAACAGCAATGAAAACTGCAAGTAAATGTACAATCTCACCCATCACAACTATATCTGACCTCATAACTACACTAAGTAATAAACTATATGATTGAGATATCATGAACAGCTATGAAAACTGCAAGTAAATGTACAATCTCACCAATCGCAACTATATCTGACCTCATTATTAGACTAAGTAACAAACTATATGATTGAGAAATCATTAACAGCTATGAAAACTGCAAGTAAATGTACAATCTCACCAATTGTGACTTTACATGACTTCATAACTAGACTAAGTAACAAACTTTATGATTGAGATATCATTAACAGCTATGAAAACTGCAAGTAAATGTACAATATCTACCATCGCACCTATATCTGACCTCATAACTACACTAAGTAATAAACTATATTATTGAGATATCATTAACAGCTATGAAAACTGCAAGTAAATGTACAATCTCACCAATTATGACTTCATAATTAGACTAAGTAACAAACTATATGACTGAAATATCATCAACAGCAATGAAAACTGCAAGTTAATGTACAATCTCACCAATCGCAACTATATCTGACCTCATAACTACACTAAGTAATAAACTATATTATTGAGATATCATGAACAGCTATGAAAACTGCAAGTAAATGTACAATCTTACCAATTGTGACTTTATAACTAGACTAAGTAACAAACTATATGACTGAGATATCTATAACAGCTATGAAAACTGCAAGTAAACGTACAATCTCACCCATCGCAACTATATCTGACCTCATTACTAGACTGAGTAACAAACTATATGATTGAGATATCATCAACCGCTGTGAAAACTGCAAGTAAATGTACAATCTCACCAATCGCAACTATATCTGACCTCATAACTACACTAAGTAATAAACTATATTATTGAGATATCATGAACAGCTATGAAAACTGCAAGTAAATGTACAATCTTACCAATTGTGACTTTACAACTAGACTAAGTAACAAACTATATGACTGAGATATCTATAACAGCTATGAAAAATGCAAGTAAACGTACAATCTCACCCATCGCAACTATATCTGACCTCATTACTAGACTGAGTAACAATTTATATGATTGTGACCTCATAACTACACTAAGTAATAAACTATATGACTGAGATATCATTAACAGCTATGAAAACTGCAAGTAAATGTACAATCTCACCAATTGTGACTATATCTGACCTCATTATGAACTACACTAAGTAACAAACTATAGGATTGAGATATCATTAACAGCTATGAAAACTGCAAGTAAATGTACAATCTCACCCATCGCAACAATATATCTGACCTCATTACTAGATTAAGTAACAAACTATATGATTGAGATATCATTAACAGCTATGAAAACTGCAAGTAAATGTACAATCTTACCAATTGTGACTATATCTGACCTCATAACTACACTAAGTAATAAACTATATGGTTGAGATATCATTAACAGCTATGAAAACTGCAAGTTAATGTACAATCTCACCCATCGCAACTATATCTGACTTCATAACTACACTAAGTAATAAACTATATGATTGAGATATCATTAACAGCTATGAAAACTGCAAGTAAATGTACAATCTCACCCATCGCAACAATATATCTGACCTCATTACTAGATTAAGTAACAAACTATATGATTGAGATATCATTAACAGCTATGAAAACTGCAAGTAAATGTACAATCTCACCAATTGTGACTATATCTGACCTCATAACTACACTAAGTAATACACTATATGGTTGAGATATCATTAACAGCTATGAAAACTGCAAGTAAATGTACAATCTCACCAATCGCAACTATATCTGACCTCATAACTACACTAAGTAATAAACTATATGACTGAGATATCATTAATAGCTATGAAAACTGCAAGTAAATGTACAATCTCACCAATTGTGACTATATCTGACCTCATAACTACACTAAGTAACAAACTATATGATTGAGATATCATTAACAGCTATGAAAACTGCAAGTAAATGTACAATCTCACCCATCGCAACTATATCTGACCTCATAACTACACTAAGTAATAAACTATATGATTGAGATATCATGAACAGCTATGAAAACTACAAGTAAATGTACAATCTCACCAATTGTGACTATATCTGACCTCATTATTAGACTAAGTAACAAACTATATGATTGAGATATCATTAACAGCTATGAAAACTGCAAGTAAATGTACAATCTCACCCATCGCAACAATATATCTGACCTCATTACTAGATTAAGTAACAAACTATTTGATTGAGATATCATTAACAGCTATGAAAACTGCAAGTAAATGTACAATCTCACCAATTGTGACTATATCTGACCTCATAACTACACTAAGTAATAAACTATATGGTTGAGATATCATTAACAGCTATGAAAACTGCAAGTAAATGTACAATCTCACCAATTGTGACTATATCTGACCTCATAACTACACTAAGTAATAAACTATATGACTGAGATATCATTAATAGCTATGAAAACTGCAAGTAAATGTACAATCTCACCAATTGTGACTATATCTGACCTCATAACTACACTAAGTAACAAACTATATGATTGAGATATCATTAACAGCTATGAAAACTGCAAGTAAATGTACAATCTCAGCCATCGCAACTATATCTGACCTCATAACTACACTAAGTAATAAACTACAGTCAACTCTCGTTATCTCGAACTCGCTTATATCGAAGTTTCCGTTATGTCGATGTTTTTTTCAAGTCCCGATTTTTCTCCTTCTTTGTCTATATGAAATCTCGAGACCTATCTCGAAGTTTCGGCTCGAATTTTCGTTATGTCGAATTATTTATTTGGTCTCAATTAACTAATTTGCACTGTTAATCTTCTGTTCATCTCGAAGTCTAGTCGAAGTCTGATCGTGTTCGACTAGTGTACAATGTTCTTCACACCTCGCCAGTCTGAAATCTTCGATTTACCTGTAATTTTCGCGCCTTCCATTGTTGAACAAATATTTGTTTGCACAATTTACGTAAAACATGTTATAAATATTCGAGTTACGTCCAAGCATTAATAAACATGTCATCTCGAACAATTGTCTCGATTTATTATTGCATTGGCAATACACTACACTTACTGATAAGAACATATCATCATATATTAATGCAAACAACACTACGTACACAAACGAAAATGAATAGAATGCATTTTCTCGAGGAGGAATACATGTACATAAATATCAAAACAAGCAATTCACACGAACATGTCGTTCTTACGAACGTAGCAATATGGCGGCATAAAATGACAGAAGCTAGAAAACTTGCAACTTCGATGCCGAAAATTCTATCTCGAATTTTCGTTATGTCGAAGTAATTTCCACGGTCCCGTGAAATTCGTGATAACGAGAGTTGACTGTATATGATTGAGATATCATGAACAGCTATGAAAACTACAAGTAAATGTACAATCTCACCAATTGTGACTATATCTGACCTCATTATTAGACTAAGTAACAAACTATATGATTGAGAAATCATTAACAGCTATGAAAACTGCAAGTAAATGTACAATCTCACCAATTGTGACTTTACATGACTTGATAACTAGACTTAGTAACAAACTATATGATTGAGATATCATTAACAGCTATGAAAACTGCAAGTAAATGTACAATCTCACCCATCGCAACAATATATCTGACCTCATTACTAGATTAAGTAACAAACTATATGATTGAGATATCATTAACAGCTATGAAAACTGCAAGTAAATGTACAATCTCACCAATTGTGACTATATCTGACCTCATAACTACACTAAGTAATAAACTATATGGTTGAGATATCATTAACAGCTATGAAAACTGCAAGTAAATGTACAATCTCACCAATCGCAACTATATCTGACCTCATAACTACACTAAGTAATAAACTATATGACTGAGATATCATTAATAGCTATGAAAACTGCAAGTAAATGTACAATCTCACCAATTGTGACTATATCTGACCTCAGAACTACACTAAGTAACAAACTATATGATTGAGATATCATTAACAGCTATGAAAACTGCAAGTAAATGTACAATCTCACCCATCGCAACTATATCTGACCTCATAACTACACTAAGTAATAAACTATATGATTGAGATATCATTAACAGCTATGAAAACTGCCAGTAAATGTACAATCTCACCAATCACAACTATATCTGACCTCATTATTAGACTAAGTAACAAACTATATGATTGAGAAATCATTAACAGCTATGAAAACTGCAAGTTAATGTGCAATCTCACCAATCGCAACTATATCTGACCTCATAACTACACTAAGTAACAAACTATATGACTGAGATATCATTAACAGCTATGAAAACTGCAAGTAAATGTGCAATCTCACCAATCGCAACTATGTATGATCTCATAACTAGACTAAGTAACAAACTATATGACTCAGATATCATAAACAGTCATGTAAACTGCAAGTTAATGTACAATCTCACAAATTGTTATAATTATGATCTCAAAACTAGACTAAGTAACAAATATATGAGCCAGATTTCATAGTCAGCTACAAAATGGCCTCATTTAAGACTATAATCATTGGTAGGGGGCTCATTTTCATATTAACCATTATTGAAGGCTGTATATTTTGAATACATGCAGTATTGGACTTATAAATATATAACAGCTACAGGTGCATTAAGCTTTAAGTTTGATTGTACAATTGTTTATACTGATTAATTTGTGAACATGGGCCTCATTGTGGGAGTTCTCCAAAGTGTCATCATCCAGAATCTGTTATGGTAGTATCTCGAATATAAGTAAATGGGAAAACATTTGGAATAGAAGACATTCCCCGGTTCATTGCAAATACTGCCAGACTATATAATTATTATCCCCTTTTGAGAAAGTCTGGGCTATTTTAGAGTGCAATAACCTCTCCCCACTTTACATTATGAATAAAACTGAACTATATGGCTTGTGTCAGACCATCTGAGAAAAATAGCTGGAACCATGCATTGACCCCCAGGAAATTTCACAATAATGTTAACTATATCATATTATTTATACATGTTAGATCCTACATATTGAATTTGAGGCTAGTCTGTCTGGACCCAACCCAAGCAAGAGAGTTGCTCCAACCCTTGTAGATTTTCAGTGCTCAATGTATAACAGGATGAGAAAAATATGCAGCCTGACTGTGGAGTCGAAACCCGGGATCCTTCACGTACAGGCCAAATCTCTTCAAACTGAGCTTTAATTGATATCAACATCATAGGATAAAACCATTTGTCCTGTATCCAGGATTTCACGGTCAGGGGGGGGGGGGGTTGAAAAGGATATGGCCAATAGGCTGCATAGGGGGATTGTATAAATCTGCTATTTTTCAATGTTTAAATATGAAAAAGTATACCGGTTATAAAATTATTGCACAATATCATTAAACTTTTTTGTTTTTAAATAGCAAAAATAGTCCTAAAAATGCTTTTTATTTGCAATATTGTATTTCATTCTACACTGTCACTTAACAATCTTGATACCAATGGCAATTAATCATTTATGAAAATGGATGTGAAATAGTATTGTAATTGTGATAAACTGTATAAGAATTTTTACAAATTCCTTCTTTTGTCAAAAATAATTGCAGTGTACAACCAACCCCCTCGGGTCAATCAGAACACCTAGAACATTGTTGTACAATTCATTCCATAATCCAGAAAACAGGTTTTATTGTAGTATTATTTTTAATGTCAATATGGTGAATCTGGCCGTCTTCATAATTGAGTTGATTGCTATTTTAGTTATGCACCAGTCAATTGAAACCACAGCCGTCCAACCCCGGGGAACAGGGGGAGTTTTACTTATGTTTTACCAAGGGCCATACAGATGGTAAAATTCTCGCAAATTGCCACGCCCTATAATTCCTCCTGGCAATATTTCCCAGCTACATTTGGCGCTAAACAGAAGCCCTGCGCTCAACCGGCAGTGAGGGGATAACGGAAAGGTAAAAATACAGGACTGTACCCCCGCCCTTCCCCGGGTTGGGGCGGGGACGTGGTTTCAATTGACTGGTGCGTAATCCAATAACATATACACACTACAAATAAAGCACCTATAGTCTTTAACTTAAATGCATAGAATTTTAGTGTATAAAAGAGTCAACTTCTGACCATCGCAAGAAGTCGTACCACGCATGTTAAACTTCGTGGTCGTACACACTGAATTGATAGCCTTGCGATAAGTCATACAGTGAAGTTTCAGGTGCTTTTGCTCACAATAAGTTATACAGTTTGATGTATATGTATCATCGCAAGAAATGATAATACAGTGATTAGATTTATAAGCAACATACATTCACGCACGTTATTAACGTGCGTGATATATTTCACAAATTTTGCAAACAAATTTCGGGCACACACACATGGGCGTAGGGGCGTCTTCAAAATTGTGTTAATAGCTAATGGTGAATGCTTGTGGATATGATTACTAAGGTAAGATATATTTACTAGGTTGTTTGCTTGTCAAAAGAGCGGGCAAGAAATTAACCTTATCTTAATTAAACTATTATTGTAAGTAGGGGGGGGGGGGGGTCCGGGGGCAAGCAAACGATATGTTGCCCCCCCCCCCTTGTCCTTACATTGATTCCCCCCCCCCCCCCTTGTCCTAACATTGGGGGGACTGGCTCACCTGGCCCCCTTCTCTTACGCCCATGACACATAAATAAATGAAGTAGAATAAATTGCGCTGACTACGCTCCTGAAAATAGCTTGCCGGACCCCCCCTGGAATTGATAACGTTCTTAGAACTAGATCTATTATTTATTTGTGGCAACATAAAAACACTTGTTTTTTTCACTTCAGTATAGCGCAAATTAAATAATTACATACTTTGTAAAAACACGACGGTCAGATAGCAAGAGTATGCTAGTTCTACTTTCGTTTTGACAATGGCAGTGGCTAGTCGTCCGGCACCGGACGACTAGACAGCGATATTAGTCGTCCGGCGCCGGACGACTAGACAGCGATATTAGTCGTCCGGCGCCGGACGACTAGACAGCGAAATTAGTCGTCCGTCATATGACGGACGATTAGCAAACGCTATGTACATTGGATAGAGAACCGTCATTCTGTTTCTATGCATTAGGCATCTACCATATGATAAAGGCTATAAGAAAATTCGAATATAGGCAAGACATGTCAATGCATTATCTGGATGCATTTTGTGACCGCCCGTGTAATCTTCGTATATTGGCCGCCATTTTGGAATGGTATAAACTGGCACGAATGAATGCGGATATCGCTGTCGGCATGAGATCGGTTTGAGATCTATATATTGTGTGAAAAGTTGATTGAAATGGTAATGCTGTGTTAAGCATTATGATATGTTCACAAGTAGTAAGTAATAGAGGTGTAGAAGAAATGGTTAAATGACAATAAGAAGAACAGGGAGCGTTCAGTTATGACAGGATGAATCAGATTCATGTATTCGTGTGATGAAAATTGAGAAAATATGACAAAATGGTAAACTATATATTTGCTTTATGTGATATTTATTCCTAAAACTAATGCGTTCTCATACATTTTGTTTTACGCTATAAATGTCCAGTAAAATGTCCCATAAATACTCGTCGTTGTTTCACGACATAGTCATTGTATAACGCTTCAGACACCAATTATGTGCGTAACGTCTTAGTGGTTTGTGACCATAACGGAACACGAATATCAATTATTACAGACCAATATTATATTAAACATATTTTTTATACAAACGACTCATTGGATATTAAACTAGCCGTTCAAAGACTATACCTCAAAACGAAAGTCGCAAAATTTGCCGTTTTTACAATGTACACATTTCGTGAACCGCGCATGTAATGATTTAAGTCTTTTATACGCTTATTTCCTTCCATCATAGCAAACATGTCATTTTTGCGACTTTCTATTTGTTGCTTATTATCTTTGAGTGAGTACAGTTGGATAACCAATGAATTATATATGTACAAGCACTTACCTATTTGCTCGTTTCCCATTGCCCTTACTTTTGAAGTTTCTCCCTCCATGGATGCAACTGTAACTAATGCTGGTGTACTTAATGTCCCGATTAAATGATTTGTTTGGGAAACGACCTAAAGACTTTTCTATCGTACGTGAATCACGTCTATATAACTGAACACATTTCACTTTCTGATATTCCTCAATTTTACTTTCAAAATCTTTGAATGAAGAGAATGTATCTCCAACAGAGAATGACACAGAAGCCATTATGAATTAACTTCAAATGATATATTTTCCAACCCATAAATACCATATATAGCCCGGTAAGGCATAAATTCACATTCCACCGCAGACATTGCATGAAAAACTTCGAGCAAACAAGATTAAGTTCCAACACGTGCCGACCTTTTAACTTTAAAAGATACAATACGATTAAAGAGACAGTTAGAACACATTAAGTAATTAGTATGTGTTTTTAATTTGTTAATCACTTGCAAACTTACCCAATGATGACAGTTTGGTATACCCGTTAATTTGCCGAGGTATCACAAACAAAGCTAATATGGCAATTAATTATTTTTTATTCGCAGTTTTAATGACACATATATACAAAACAATACAATTAACAATTTTTATTTGTTTTCATTTAAATACAATATACAATAGGGCCTACCATGATAAAATTAACGGCAACATTGTTTTCACACTATTATATAATCAGTAACAATCCAAACTGTCAATTACCCTCTAACACAGCAATTTTATTTTTTCAGCATGAAGTAGTATACTTTCACCATCCTCATAAAATGGTAATTGAAACACTCTTTTTTTCCCTACTCTATTTCTTACACCATATCTAATACACAGCTGCACCATAGCTATTTGTCGCGCTACATAAAACCCGACAGCGATTTCCGCATTCATTCGTGCCAGTTTATACCATTCCAAAATGGCGGCCAATGTACGGAGATTACACGGGCGGTCACAAAATGGGTGCAGATAATGCATTGAAATGCATTGACATGTCTTGCCTATATTCGAATTTTCTTATAGCCTTTATTATAAGGTAGATGCCTAATGCATAGAACCAGAATGACGGTTCTCTAGCCAATGTACATAGTGTTTGCTAATCGTCCGTCATATGACGGACGACTAATTTCGCTGTCTAGTCGTCCGGCGCCGGACGACTAATATCGCTGTCTAGTCGTCCGGTGCCGGACGACTAGCCACTGCCTTTGACAATAACAAACCAGTTTTCGGCATGTGCGGAAGATGGATTGGTAAGTTGGTTATTAGATCTAGTTACGTAGCATTCTCGGACAGTCATGCTGTACAAATATATGTCAGAAAATATGCTTCAAAGTTATTCACATCAAACAAAATAATGTGTGACACTTACTGTACCTTTTTTATGCAAGGAATTGTAAACATCGATCCGTCATTACCGTCCAACTTGTATTTTTCATGCCACAAAACGCGCAACCGTTCGCGCATGCGCACTTCGTTAAACTTGTAAAATTCATAGAACTTGTGTTTTTCATGAGACACCGGCTGTTATACAATGGTTTGGAGTTCTGACGCGTAGGAATTAACCACGAAGGCCGTAGGCCGTAAGCGTCAGAACGACAACGTCTTTTTTTCTGACATCGTCGGCGAGTCTTTGGGCATAATTCGCAAGTGTTTGACACAAATTCCGGGGATGTGTAACTGTGCGGAGGGAGAAAAACGCAAAACGCACGTTCGTCTAACAGCGGTAAAACCACGCGTCATACGGCCGGTTTGTGACATGGATTAGTTTGTCTGCCGCATACAAACATCACTTGAGAAGTTTGGTTACGTCACTGTTTTAATATAATAAAAAAGTTATTAATCAATGAAAATAAGGACTTAGCAAATTGTTAAGTTTATTACAATTATAAGGGCAGTGAACGTTTTGCTAGACTTTTAATATTGTCCGGTATAATAAAAAAATCACATGCCTGCATGCGTGACATAGATATTGTCAATCAAGCAGACATACAGATTTATATAATGTCTCATTTTTTGCCGTGTGTTCATCGAGCGTGTGTCAAGCTACGTATGGGCCTGGTTTGCTGATAAAGTTCAAGAGTAACTATCACGGGGACATCAATAAAGAAAAGAAGGACACTAATAAAGCCTTAGAATTGTCGACTTTTGGCATCATGAAAGCATTTTCCAACGGGTTACCTGCCCTGATCATAATATTCAAATGTGCTACTAAGAATTTTAAAGTGTTAACAACTACGACGATGTTGAGTGAAAAAACGCATTGTTTTTCGTTTTTGGAATTGGGCGATATGTCTAAAATGCCAATTGACCATACATAAAAATAATTTGCACCCTGTTATAATATGGACAACTCTTGTATTACCATTCACTAGGATAATCTAAGTTACCTCCCTTTTTATATATTCTTGAATCCAGACTTACTCTTTGTTAATATTTCACTGAATAAACATAGTTAGAGCACAACTGTCTTGTAGTTCTAAGAACCCAAAACAGCAATATAAAACACACCTTCGTGTCAATTACTCGTACGTTATTTTTATGTTTCATAATTCAATGACCCGCTGTATTGAAGTTTGCCGCAAACACTTTATTAATCTAATTTTGTCGCAGCCAATATCACAAACACACATGTCCGTGCAAAAATGTCAATAAACAAAAACGTTACACGAAAAAACCAGTGTTCACTTATACCATTTGTTAGTTGTAGAAGTCGGGAATTTCTGCTACACGTAAATGACGAGGATAAAGTTGACGTCATATTCTCGACAATGCAAACATTAAGCAGGACAGGGAGTAAGGCAGCCATTTTGCTCACAAGTTTTCGTATCGCAGCATGTACTACAAAGCATAAACAATATAAAGTCCCCGAGTGTGCCCATGCTGGGTTGACCTGTGCCCGGATTACCTACAATGATACAAATATATGAATTACATGTACTGAATGGATGTTAGTTTAAAGAAGTTGCTTTCACCAGAGGCGCGATTACATCACGTGATTGTTCTAATGTGACATCTCATGATCCAGTATATCATAAAATGATAAACTGATTTATATATTTTTATCGGTCGAGCGTTGATATATGTTTTCGTTTAAGTACGTGTAGCGTACATGCTTCATACTGCCAACTTACAACGTGCGAGTGATTAAGGACACCGTGCGTCTCTCGTTAAGTAACGTGGAATACGTATGGAGATCGGACGCTGTAAGCACGTGCACGCACAACTCACATATCACGTGTATAACGTACGTTGCCCACAACAACTCGCGGTAAGGCGCACACGTGCGTCTGAGTACGTTGACTTATTTCTTCAAATTTTTGGCATTCCGTTCCAAAACATTTTAGAAATTGTTTCGTAGCCTCCCAAAAACGTCCAGACAAACGAAACACACACAAGGGGTTGTGACCGGATCTTAAACCACATTAATTTTATTTATCCAAGGAATGAACATAATTTTTATACTAACTTTCTGCGAATCGTAGAAATGCCGGACTGCCGTTGTTTCCAAATCCAAATTTTCGTTAAAAATCTACTAGTATAGTTGACAAATGTATGCCATATTTTCCTTATTTCTATTATTTAAAGATCCAAATTGTACCAAAATCATGAGAAGACATAGGGCTTTCGTTAAATGTATATTTTAAAGATAAATATAATTTATTTCCACCGAGAATGACCGCCAAAGGTGGGTGGGGTAAATTTAAACCAGAACGTAAAAATCTCAATACAGTCAGTATCAACATTAAACACTCATTAAACATATTCCTTATATCCAAATATGATTTATTCGTGGAAATTGATTTTGACTTACTTAAATATTATGCTAATTAACTAATTTGCATATTTATAAATATTGATAATGTATTGAACATGTATGACAAATAGCGTCCAAATAAGGATCTATATCTGAGTGATAAACAAGCAGTGCCTTTAAATAATTATAAAAGATGCAATAACTATGTCTCATTACATAATATATGTTTGTACATGACGTTTAGAACTGTACTATTTATTCTTATAATCATCGGCAAACCACAGTAGTTTCTACCGTTATTATACAAATTATACCAATTCCAATCAAAGTAAAATGTCGCCTGGTATATTAACCTCTTAATTAATAAGTTGGTATTTGTTAACAAACTACCGGGTATACGTATGTTCTTTTAGTTGCATGTATAGACTCGTATTGAAGAACACGACTATGTTATTCTTAGCCAATTGCAGTTCATTTCTTTCGTACCCTGACTTGTCCGTACTTTCATAATGTTTATATAGCCTTAGTTAATACAGTTTGTTGCAATTTTAATCAGTAGCAATGCGAAGTAAGTAATGGTGATTAGGACGGTATTGAATGCACATATGAGTAATTTCCTTTTTGAACGTTTCTATTGTGACTTTACAAATCATAAGCTGATCAATAAAGACTACACAACTTGGATTCAAACGAGGTAGAAAAAGTCGTCCACTGCGTCGAATTATATCTGGTCCTGATACTAGTATGCCCATGCCACAATCAGACGATTATATCTTGCTATTGAGTAAAACCAAAGTCGATACTCTCTAAGTTACTTGTCTTTAGTTTGCAAACACGGTCAGAGACGTTACTAAGAAAGAACGAGCTTGTTGTAAGAGAAAGCTACCACAATGTACAGAAGACAACGAAAAGACGCAAAGTATGCCAAATGTCATTAAAAGATGCGAGGGTCATTTTTATGCTTTGGGTGCTTCAAGCGAAGGATGCCTTACTTATTTATCATTCAGTTCTCTTCATTGATTCCGTTTTTCCTCAGGTTTGGCCTTTACTGTTCTTCGCCTTGAGGTTTTCAGTCGTGTTATGGTCTCTTAATGCCGCGAGGTATCAATTGAGACACTTGAAGCATATACATTTCCCATTGCGTATGTCTTTGTCTAGGGGATGATCATAGAGATTCGGGAGGCACCGTAAACAGGTTGCTCGTGGTCTAGGGGAAGTATTGGGGAAGTCATCAGACAAGTTGTGACATCAAAGGAATCATGATGATCAAGGAGTATCGGGATGCATTGCAAAATCTCTCGATGTGCTCCAGGCGTTATGCGTCAATTCCTCTTCCTCGGGGATGTACTTCCGGTGGATTTAAGAGCTTAACAGGCGTCTATGATCCCATTTATCTCAGAGAAGGCTTATCCGGTGTCTCGGGTAAGCTTCGTGAACGTTTTGGGGAATCTTGAGACATCTTGTGAAAACGCGAGTACATGTTCATACGTCAGGGAAATTCAATGCATGCATATTTTTACCCGATGTATTCGCGCTGTCATGTCGGGATTACCCGGGAAGGCATCCCAGAAGCGCTACAGAGACTCGTGAATACCAGTTACCATGTAAACTTATGCGCTAGGCATCCCAGTGATACTTTGGGGACACATTCGCGGTCTCGGGATTGCAATTCTGAAGGGAAACGTCGGGTAAGGCATGAGACATTTTGGGTCATCTTGAGTAATCGGGGTGGGGGTATCGGTAGACATCGGATGACTCCCGATATGGTCCTGAAGTTATACGTCTGTCCCACTCAATGTTTTACTCCCGATGGAAATTAGGGACTTCGGGAGGTGTTGGGATCAAGTTCTGCAAGAAGATCGGTAGTATCGAGAGACATAAACAAATGTGTAATTCCTTATCGCATCGTGTACCTTGGCATTGTCCCGACATATGTTCTGGGGAATTCTCCCAGTTACCGGAAACCTACGTCTGATAATAGTTGAATGAGACAGGTAGAATTTGTCAAGATATAATATGTTAAAAATATTTGGGCCAAAATATGTTTCAGATTTGTCGTAGGTAGCCGTTGTGGAAACTTGACAGCTCGTGAGTATCTTCATGTTAGCTTAAATTTGCTTGATACATTCGCAGATTCGCAACTTACTAGTAGTTGTTTGGTTGTACTATTTAGATTTTCCAAATTTGACGTAATCTATATAATGCTGATCAAAAAAGGTTCGCTTTGTTTGTCTATTAAATGTAATAATGCTGTAAACCTGATCAATATCTAAGACTTCAGCAAAGGTCTGAAGTATGACTTGTGTCTCTCTGGTGTTGATTTGTAGTCAAGCCTAGTTTGCATACTTGCTAAAGAAGAGTATGAAGGGTATCAAAATAATTATCGGATGGCATGATATAGATGTATATAGAATCACCATCTGGGACATTCAAATATTCAAGTCTATATAAAAGTTGTGCCATCAAAGAAAACCAAACTGTGTACTGTACATATAGTTATCAGAACATGTCCCCAAACGACTACCGTATCATTGTTGGGTTTCTCTCTTTGATGGGATGTGAAACTATTCTTCTGCTTGAAAAGATATGACCTTCTGTTGGATATTAGAAGAGACATACATTCAGATGAGACAGAGAGTTGTACAAACTTGTTAATGGCTCCTGTTTGTTAAAGCTCTATAAAACAAGGCTTGAATAATTCCGTCAAGAAGTTAAAAAAGAACTAATATTCGAGGGCTGCTTTCAGCAGTTCAGCTGTTCAGCCACCCTTTGACATTTTAACTTCCCTGGTCATTGGGCTACCTAAGGAACCCTGCGTTCGAGGTTCCTAGTGAGTGTGCAGCCAACATCTATCGGCGGCGCCAAGAATTATCGAACGTGAACAGACATCGCCCTAACAGGCACCAACTCACACCTTGGTTGAGTGGAGCATGTGGGTTATTCTTGCTCAGAGAAATTTGAGCAGTGGTCGAGACGGGGATTAAACCCGGGACCTTTCGACCGAAGCGCGCCTCCCTACCTCTAGGTCACTGCTCGAACTGCACACCACAAGAGCAAACTACCAATCAAGCACTTGTATACGGATACAAGCCGATGCATCCATAATGCATACAGAAATCAAGACGTGATATACTAATTCTTCATACTGGTTGCATCGAACTGAGAAGGTGTTTGTAAATTCACGTGCAAATATATCCACAGCATATGTTCACAATCAATCTCAAACTAAACAGCGACATTGTAGCTTTTCTTATTTGTACATATATACACTATAATTTCATGAATGATTTGTGGCGTTTTCTGTATAGATTCATAGTTTAAAATCGACAAGAACGTTATTGTCTTAAGCACTTAAGGGGGTATATGCACCTTGTGTTTAATGATCAAAGCGCCCACGGACGGGCATTGGTACCTGCTGTTTCTGGTACTCTGTAGATGTTATAACATGAAAAGCATGCTTTAACTCTATATTCATTCTAATTTAAACAAGACATGAATTAAAATATCAATCTGGTGCTGTATGGAAATATATTATTATGTAACAGTATTCATGCTTTAAAATGAACCATTCCCCACCTATTTTGAGCTTTTACAAAGGAACAAGTAAAAGTGTATGAACAATTTGCAAAATCATTTTGATTATCATCATCTTTTTTATTCCTATAGCATATTTTGAACCTAAGTTTATGTTTGTTCTTATTTATCATACTAAACTTGAAATTACTACTTGCAGCTCATGTGTATGCCTAAGTGTATGTAGCTCATTCCTCCTTAAACGAATGTTGACATATTTTAAATGAATTGGTACATTTCAAAACCAATATAGTAGTTGTTACTTGTCATCCCATTTAAATCAATGCAAATATAATATTACTTATTTATAATACTTTTGACGCTATTATGTAAGTTTGGGTTCATGTGTCATTTTACCCCCACCCACTTTAAGCAAACGTGTGCCCTTAAATCAATGATAAGGCAAGTTACAAGTTAACATATCAATAGCTTAGTATCTCACCATTAAATAAGAATCATTTAGGCTTTCAAATTGCATTAATGACGACATTATAATAAATATATGGTTCATACACGTCAAATTTTTATGAAAAATATTGCTAATTTTAGGTGTTCTCATCAATATTCATGAGTACACAAATGCATGAATTTATAAAAAGTTATGTTTATTCATAGCCCAGTGCATTAGCTTCATTTTGATACCATTTGTAAAAATATTGACCGAAAACTGACAGAGATATAATGATATTCGAGTGAGATATATAAAAAATGCACTCATTTGACCTTTGACCTAATTCTGAGAAAACGAGGCAAAATCACGGATGGCATCCGGCCGTTTCAGATTACACACATATCATAGATAACATATAGCATGGATGCCATATTCTACTCTCCGATGCCATGGCTCGTCATATTTTCTCCGTAAGGACTCCCGACTAATATATATATGTTCGAATCTCACTCTATGTTCAAACTGTTTATTTTACAGTTGTATTATTTGTGCCGTGATGCGGTAATAAAAGTCACCCCGATCATATAATAGTTGCTTAGAAATAGTGAGAAAAAACAATGAGTAAAAATACTCAAGTGCAATAACTTAAAGAAAATAGATAAGACCGGAACATAATAGAATGCGAAACAAATTAATAGTAGGTAGTTACGAATACAGTGTCGTTGAAACTCATCCACTAGTTACTTACAGATAACTAGCATGGACGGGCGGTCGGGTGGACGAAACGGCGACTTTATTATCCACATCATGTAACTACTGAAAACTGTACGTTTCCATTTAATGTGGACGTTCTATATTTAGCAGTCATTGAACTTGCACATCTTGTCCTGTTTCAAAGTTTAGTTTGCATTGCATACATACAAATCCGTGCATAAATTATGGTCAGAGCTGCAGATATATACACCGGGGAGTTGTATTGGAATTATAGCATACATCTATCTCCTTTTCAACAAGACAGCGCTTACCGTTCGAACTCATAGTTCAAATATACCGTCCCTAATGCTGGTGCCCCTTGGCAATGTCTCATAGAATGTACCATATAATGTTATTTATCAAAGATTAACGAATATCGTTAGAAAGAATGGCGAAAAAAACACTTTGATATTTATATTGAGTAACACGCGCGATACAATGGGTTTCTTTTTTGGATCATTCTTTAGGGTAACGAATCAGTGTCGAGTAATCAATTCACTATTATATTTTTTCGATAGCCTTGACTAATTTCTCTTAAATATTGCCGTCATTGGACGGCGGCACAGAAACATAATTGACGCTATGTAACGTTGTCAAAGTGAAAAATGGCGTAATTACTGTTCACACTATACAACTTTAAAACTATATTGATCGAGTTTCGCGAGGTCAATTTTTCTTTGAATTTGATATTTTATTACAGGTGTGCAACATATTAACATACTAAAAATTAAACATTTTTTGACGGGTGGAATTTTTGCAATTTGTCGAAACGTCATAGTTTTTTTAAATCTAAAAAATGCCAGACTCGACGTTTTGTTCACTTTGTTAGCATGCTACTAGATTAATTATATATATTGTTACCTGACCGGATTCGGAATTACATAATGCGTCGAATGGTACTCACTACTTTCCTGGCGTGTAATAATGAAGCCCTGTATGGGCTTTTTCTTGACTCCGCTGCGTTCCGCGGAACGACGTCAAAACGCGTTTTCCATGGTAACTACATGACGTCATAATAACGTCATGGGAACGCGCACGGAGATATAAGACGCGACATTGAATTGGGAATAAATCAAAGTTTACTATGATACCAAATTTGTATATGGGTCAGGAACTTTTTTTATAGTGTGGTTCCACCTTAACTGAAATTCTTTACCTCTTCAGACAATGGTTTTAATCGTTTGTATACACATACACATGTTTTGCTTTTTATTATTTTTCAATGATACAGTTACACTGTACACAGACGTTTTGGTGTAATTTAAACGCCATGGATAGAAATACGCAACATGTGAATAGCACATGTTATACAATCCATAACGTACGTCATGACGTTATTTATTGACACAAAAATTCGCGCAGTGATAACTAATAAAGGAATTAGGGGAACTCCCACTGAAACCTCCAATATGATCAATAATATGCATAGGACGAGTTCTGGCAGTCATAATTTGGTCTTAACATGATGTTAAAATGGTATGAAAGAGATGGAGGTCGCATTAGAACACCTATAGTCACAGCGTTGACGTTAATATAGCGTGTTTTAGGCACAAAACGTAATGCACAGTCAAGAAAGAAAAAGAAGAAATCTACACAATATTCAGCACGCTACCACAAACATTTTCGCACATTACGACCACAATAAGGCATTTTTGAGAAGTGCATTGGGTGTCATTTTTTATATTCGCGACTTAGTGAAGTGATCGTTGGTGGTATTTCATCGACACCGACATTGTAACGTCACTGACGTCATTTGCTTTGCCCCGGGTGCGTGGTAGTGACTGGTTTTGAGAAGCTATAATTGATGACAGACTTGTTACAGATATACCTAATTTGGTGTACTGATCGCAGAAAGATTCCGAATTATTATTGTGTATTTATAATTTTCGTACTACAACAAATGCGAACTCCAGAGTAAAAGTATACGTTATTTCTGAACATCCCTCGTATAGGCCAAAATTCAATACACGTATCGAACATTTCTGTTGTACTCGCGATATCACTAAAATGTATTTTTCAGGACTTCCCGAAGCTTCCCCAATACAGTGGGGAACATGTTCACGACGCCGTTCGAAGCTCATAATTACCATCGGGGGTATATCCCCGAAGCAGTCGGACAGACGCATTACGTCGTGAACACATCAGGAGTTCTCTCGTACCAGATACAATGTACCACCCGATTCGTCACGATTCCTCCCAATATAAGAACTTGTCTCATGACCGCTAGCTCATCAGGAACCTGTTCACGATGTCTCCAAAAGCTCATTATTTTCCATCGAAAGAACATTGCGGTGACAAAAAGCTCAGTGGAACCCAGGATTCAAGTCTTAGTGTACGCCTTAACCTCGAAACAGTCGCTCTTCAAACTACATGTTACAGATTTGGGAAGATATCGCATTACCTGTTACAAACTTAGGACAATAGTTTTTTCTTTCTCAATACACCTCTACGATATGTATTTCAGTATACCGTCGAAAATTTTCTTCTATATAGATATACCGTTAACTGGTTGCTCATTTTTTAAAAAAACTTTGATGCATTCTAGGTTATGGATCGTGATGCCAAACTGATGCGACAAGATAGACCTACAATATTATCACAAGCTAAGCATATGATTGGAATTCCAGAAATTGCCCACCTAATACTGGAATCACAGACGATAGCCACCCAGTCCGCTTGATATTATAAACTATGATGGATGCATACTGGACGGCTGTGACGACTATGATATTGTTAAGTACAGTTAGGAATGTATAAAATGTGTAGGCCTAAGGTCAGTACAGCTCTGGAGGTCAATAAATGTGTGTCGTTCCTGCAAGTGTCATCGTTCTTTTTATTTTCTTCATTACTTTTATAATTGATATGTATTCTGATATTGTGCTGGTATTTGACAGAGTGTTTATCAGGTCAGGATAACACCGACTATAGAGATTGATTGTCGCATCGGAACTTGATATTTTCACACTTGAAAACGAAGAGGAAACACAACAATTTAATATTATAGTTGGACAATCATCAATTGGTCTGGCTAAATTTAGCACTAGTAAATAAACACCAGAATGACCTTCACACCAATTAACTGAGCCATTTGGTAGACGTGATAATGCTGCAATGATTTCTAGTAAAGGTTTAGTCGTAACGCGTCCCCCAAACGATGAATAATCTGATATTATATTATTGCACGCAGCACTTATCCTCGTCATGTCTATGTTTTTATCATCATTTTATTAATATACTTAATACTTCTATGCAAAATCCCATCGAAATTAATCAACTAGTTAAAAAGTTATGACATGAATGTATTTCACGGTGTCCACCCCGTTACTTAGATGCATTCAATAAGAAACAAACAACATAAATAATGAGGACATGTAGTATTTAGTTTTGATACATCTGGTATGTAACTCGTGGATTGTCTGTCACAATTGTACGTGCACTTGTGTCCGAACAGCTGTAGTTTAACGAATGTGATGTAGTTTGTTTTTCTCTGTGTCATTGGATATTAAAATGATTAACATTGTCTACGAACTTATTGAATGACTCTCGTAGTAGCGTATGAGGTGGTTAACGAATATAGCCTTTGGCAGATAGTGAAACTGAAAACAACAGAGTTTGCCAAAGAGTGTCAGTTTCTTATAGTTAACGATTATATCTATGCGTATTGTAAACATACATGTTAATGTACATAATGTACTCGTTGACGTAAACAGTCCTTGTATTCGTTTATCACAGTGTCTATGCGCACGTTCTAGGATGAGCATATCTCAAGATGAATGATTGTGTCTCAAGATTACCGTCTAACTGGGACAAGAAGACTTCCACGCAGCGACAATGAAATTTAAAAACAATTAAAATAACCACATTATCGGGTAAAGATAAAATAAATATATGTGTTATGTACACATTTGATATTTCAAACCGTTAAGGAATTATAAGCGTTAAAGTAAAAAATTCATTCCACGAGGGTTATACGTAAAGTTCGTGGACAACCCTCAAAAAGTAGTTGAACATTGACTACAGTCCTAACATTCATACCATAATGTAGAACATTACTTAATGACTTCGAATTTGGCACAGTGATGTTTCAGATTAACATAATTATGCGTGTGTTATCTTGGCTAAGGCAACGCATGTAGCACGCTACGGAGCGGTCCAAATTTTGAATTGACTGATGCTTTTACTCGCACTTTTTATTTTGTAGGCCTATCGTCCCGTGTATTCAAATGAAGTCAAATTTGCATTCCGCCCAGTGTATTTGAGGCAGAATCATTGGCTATGCATTATTTTTATGTTTATTTATCTTCTATAATCATATTCCAGTGTATTGATCTGTGTTGCAGGGCCTTTCCCAAATGATCGATCTCTTGGTGACTCGTATGAATTTAGGAATAATTAGTTGACGTAGCCCTACCTGCCGAAGAAATAGTGCTAATGTTGGTTGTAAAACTAAACTCTGAATACATATTTTTGTGGTTTTCAATGCTATATAGGTTCATTTCAGACGGAATGAGTAAATGCAAATAGGCTGCAAGTAGCATGAGAACACCGTTTGGTCCCCGCCCATTAACTGACGGACTATCACATACTGTTATCAGGTCATGTGTTATCTGGCAGTTACCATGGCAGTTGCATAAACTTGATAGTCTGCATTATAGTATTCACAAAGGCCGGTTTATTCTGGATCACCCCTCATATGTAAGGAAATATCATTACTTGGCGTATCGACAGGAATAACGCTGATAGGAGTCCACAGTTTCCTAACCGCTACTTATACCACAGGAACTTGCATAATTTAAAAATATGAAAAAAAAGAAATCAATACAGAGAGCCTGTATTACAATCGCATTGCAATCCTGTCTATATTTTAATACAGGCTCTCTGGTTTGAATTTTTGTTCATTTCTTTTTCTTTTTGTTTAAATTATGCAAGTTCCTGTGCTTATACTACGGCTTTGTCTGTCGCCGATAATGTGGCACAGACAAGGAACAAAAGGAACACTGTATACAGTAATTATTATTATTATTATTCCATATATATAATGCACTTTTAATATGTATATAATGTTCAAAAGTGCTTTACAATATCACATTTAAGACACGGATAAAACAGTTTGAAATAGATCTACGCATGCAAGCATAACAACAAAAGTATACTTATACATGTACAGTTTGTTTAAAGTTCACGGATCAAAATATTGAATGCTACAAATCCGATTGGCTGCGTACACTTTTTGGCCAGCCCACACACGTACATACTCCACCAGCCGGTAGTCTACGTTACGAATTATGTTGATGACTTGAAAGTTGTTGTAATAGCAGTGTACATAGTACAGTGATGCTGACTACACACGATGCATCGTCAAGTCGGTTAGGTGAAATTAAAACATGGATTATTACAGCTCAGTTGGACACAATTATTCGCCTCGCAGCATTGGCTACACATGATCGACATTACAACACCTCCTACCCCCATTGACGAGCCTACTAGTTCGGGGTCGAGAGGATCTACAACTATGAAAATACATAAATCAGTCATGATTTTAACGACATCGTGATAATTTATGTAAGCAATAGAGGATCTAACATTATAAAAATACATCGGTCGAAATGTTAACGACCTTGTGACCAATATGTTATTCAATCAAGCTCGTGCGTTTTAGATATTATCATTATTATACATGTGTATTGAATATTTTCTACAAAGATGAAAGTTTGAAAACAATGTCATATTTCGTCTTGGATTGGTAGCTTTAGTTTAAATGTCATATTTCATCTTGGATTGGTAGCTTTAGTTTAAATGTCATGTTTCGTCTTGGATTTGTAGCTTTAGTTTAAATGTCATATTTCGTCTTGGATTGGTAGCTTTAGTTTAAATGTCATATTTCGTCTTGGATTGGTAGCTTTAGTTTAAATGTCATATATCGTCTTGGATTTGTAGCTTTAGTTTAAATGTCAGAGTCACGTGTCATTGCTTTACTGTAAATAAATACAGTATAACCTCTGTATAGCAACACCCTTAGGGAGTGGAAAATATTGGTCATTGTACAGAGGTTGTTGCTCTACAGAGGTAATTGTAGAGTCAGTATCAACTTCAGGACTTTTTAAAGGTGCTGTCTTAGAGAGGTTGTTGGACCGCTCTCTAGAGGTTGTACTGGTCACTCAAATCCGTTGAAACACCGTGAGTTTAGAGTACAATGTACATACCACAGCCTTGTTCGTCAGATCCATCATCACACTCTCTGTCACCGTCACATCTCCAGATCGTCATGATACATTGTCCAGAGGTACATCTAAACTCATTTTCTGTACACCCGTTAGCAACTACGATACAAAAACATTTAAATTATTTGATGAATCTTATTTTATACCGAATGCAAAACAAATATTTGCAACTAAGTACAACTGTATAAATCTTTCTGGATAGTTGGTTCACAGCCTAAACCTTCCCGAACCACATTAAACGGCGATACTTATGAGCTCAAATATTTACACGGGTCCCAAAACATGTATCACCAATCGTACAGAGATATTTTGCAACAAGTCCAACCTGAGAAGCTACTATATAACTATAGTGCATAGAGGCTGCTATAGACCTTTCGTGATAAGAGATTGCTAAAGAGCGTTTAGCTTAGTGCTAAGAAGCTTATATATGACTATAGTGCTATATAACTATAGTGCATATAGGCTGCTTTAAAACTTTTTATTATTATTATACCATATTTATATAGCACTTTTATCATGTAATTACACGTTCAAAAGTGCTTGACAATCACATTTAAGACATGGTTAAAACAATTTTACATAGATATATGCATGCAAACATTACAACAAATGTATATATATATATTAAAGTTTAAGGCTAAAATCCTCCCTCAAATACCCCCTAAAATGGATGTTTCAAGAGCAGCGTCACATACCACTGCCACGGGAAACTAACTCCAAAGGAATAGTGATACTTCCTTTAAGGAGGCAGGAGACCCCCGATTTATTTACTACTGTACTAGTGTTTCAAGAACAGCGTCACATATCACTGCTACAAGAAACCGTCTCCAAAGGTATAAATGTACTACCTTTTAGGAGACCCTTAAAAAGTCAAACTAATCATCAGCCAGAATATGCGTTTGTAGCGCTTTCTTGAATGATGGTAGTGTTTTACTATCTCTGAGTGCTGTTGGCAGTGCACTCCAGAGCTTCGGTGCTGCAGCCATGAAACATCGATCACCGTACGATACAGTCCTCATCCTCGGCACAACTAGAAGAATAGAGTTATTTTGTGACCTAAGCTGTCTTTGTGGAGTATATATTCCCAACATACTTCTGATGTAGCCTGGGGACTTTCCATGTAGTGCTTTGTAAACATGAGTCAATACCTTGTACTCCACTCTGTATTGTACAGGTAACCAGTGAAGATCCTTCAGCACAGGAGTGATGTGGTTGTATCGCGGTATCCGTGCGATGAGGCGGGCAGCTGTATTTTGAATATTTTGTAGTTTGTTCAAAATGGTTTTTGGGGAGCCGCACAATTCGTTGCAGTGTCTCATCGCGTGAAACGCAATCCTTCGGTTGGAATGCCATATACAACTGGGAGTCATCAGCGTAGAAATGATGTTGCAGTTGATGCTTTCTGCAGATTGCACCCACTGGTTTTGTATACATGATGTAGTTTTTGGGACCAAGCACAGAGCCCTGAGGTACGCTACGCTATAATTCATCAGTACTGGTTCCGAAAGTTCACCATCAATACAAACAGTCTGGTAACGGTCACACAGATAGGATTTCATCCACTCCAATGGTTTGCCTACTATACCAAAATGATTTTCAAGTCGGCGTAGAAGGGTGGTGTGATCAATGGTATCAAATGCTGCTGATAAATCAAGCATGACGAGGACAGTTGCTTTATTCTGGTCTAGAGAACAAAGGATGTCATTTTGCACACGAAGTAAAGCAGTTTCAGTAGAATGGAATTTTCTATATCAGTGTAGCAATACCACGTGACTTTTGACTACAGTTACAAGAAGAAATTTGTAAACATTGGAAAATAAAAAAGCTGTAAGTATTTTATTTCTTCATGGATTTTTATGAAACATACGCCACGCTAAGGGGACAATAATTTGCTTTCCATGAAATATAAAATCTTTTTCCGCGGTTCTGCCGTTTTGTCCATTACCTTGTGAAACCATGGAACGTGTAGGTTTCACAGGGTAATGGAAAAATCGGTAAAACTGCTGAAAAAGATCTTATATTTCACGGAGAGCAAATACTTTTACCCTTAGCGTGGCATATATTTTATAGAAATCGATGAAGAAATAAAATACTTATGGCTATATTTGTGTTCCAATGTTTACAAATGTCTTCTTGTAACTGTAGTCACAAGTCACGTGGTATTGCTACACTGTATATGCTGACTGGCGTTCTTCATGGAGATTGTACAGTGTTAAGTGCTCATCTAGCTGAGCATCGACTACCTTCTCAAGAAATTTGGAAATGAAAGGTAAGTTTGACACCGGTCTGTAATTTTTCATTACATTTTGATCAAGGCCCTGGCTTCTTTATCAGTGGTCTTATTCTGGAGCTTTTAAAAGCCGTGGGTACATCAGCATTTTCAAGTGATGCATTGAATAGTCGTGTTAATATTGGCAGTGGTTCATTTAAACAATCCTTCAACAACCATGTTGGGATTGGGTCAAGCTCACATGATTTACTAGGTGATCTATTTATCAGTTTCCGGATTTCTTCTTCTGAAGTCGGAGAAAACTCAGATAGTTGCTCTTCTCGAAAAGGTGTGTCGAATTCAGCAGTGTCACCATGTTGGGTTGACTGAGTAGTGGAGGCAATTTCATTCGTATTCCTTCAATTTTGTTGATGAAGAAGTCACTGAAGTCCTGTGCAAGCAACTTGGCCGATTTATTAGATGGTAACACCACTTCCTTAGCATCGCCCATCAGATGTTTAGTTATCTTTAACAACTCTTTCTGATCGCGACCACATGTCTCTACCTTATCTGCATAAAAGGTTACTTTAGATTGTTTTAGCAATTTGTTGACTGCCGAACATTGATTTCTATATATTTCATGATCTATCGTTAATTAAGTGGTTCGCCATTTTCGCTCAAGTTTACGCCTCAGATGTTTGGCGTCATGTAGATCTTCAGTGTACCAAGGACAAGAAGGTCTTAAAACAATGGTTTTAGATTTGAGGGGAGCATGTTTGTCAATGAGTGATGACAGTCCATGGGTATACACCTCAACAAGTTCATCAACATCGGAAATGTGCAGCCCGCTTTTCAAAACATCTGATGATTGAATGTCTTTTTTGAATTCATTGACATCAATCGATTTTAGCTTTCTAAAATTCACAGTTTTTGTCACAGGAGCAGGTTTAGCAGCGCATGCTTTAAATACTACTGCAAAATGGTCACGTGACGTCTTTCCACTGTTATCAGGGAGTCCAGGGTCCGATATTTCAACTTGTGAAACAGTAGTGTCAGTGTCTCTGGTGATAACCACATCCAATGTGTGTCCAGCCACATGAGTTGCCCCAGTTACATGCTGCTGCATGCCGCAAGATTCAAGTACACTGGTGAACTTGACTCTGGGTTTTAAAGGGTGTCAAGGTGGATGTTTACATCCCCAACAATAATGATGTTACTTTCTGTAGTTACAAGTTTGGCCAGAAATAATGGCCACTCCTTTTCTAGGAAAGTACATGTCTTAAGACCGTTTTTACGATTAGGGGGTGGCCTATACACCACAGCCAGACGCAGAGAATAGTTCTTAATGGTTACAATGCATTCCATGTGTTCAAAAGTGGTAAACACTTTATCATTGGTAGAAGTAAGAAGCTGGAGGTTAAGAGTGGTTTTGTACACAACTGCTACTCCTCCACCGCGTCCACAACGAGGGACATGCTTGATTTTGTATCCATTTGGAACAAGCTCCGCAATGCATGATTTGTCGGGAGGACCCCCTAGCCATGTTTCAGTCACCGCAACAATATCATAATCATTATATGATAAAAAAAATATATAATCTGAAAGGGCAAGACTCTTGTTTTTTACTGACCTTGGGTTTATACAACACACTTTAATATAAGTTTGACCTTTGCATACAGTGATATATTCAAATTTGATCTTCTTCAGATCATGATGTTTTGGTTCATTTTCGGTATTAGAATCTGTTTTAAGAGATGAAATTGGCATTACAGTAGTTATTTCTTGGGGGAGTGTTTGAATGTTTTGTAAATTTACACCTTCATTCAGATCCCATGTTCGTTTATATTGACCCCCTCTAGCACCCATGAACTTCAATATTCCTAACTGTTTTATTGTTGTAAAAACATGACGATCAGGTTTTGCATGTGATAATTTCCTAATCTCACACAGGCTATACCTATTATATTGTATAATCCCTGGTATACAATGACCCATTTTATTCCTGAGGCAAATACACATTTATGATTTCAGGTAGATATTCAAAAATATTAACATAAAACTTCAAACATCACAAAATTCACAAATATATACTAGACCAAAAATACATAAATACAAAAAGAATACTTCCATAAACATTCACAGCAAATTCCACAGGAATCACTGCATGTTAGTGCTAAGAGGCTGCCATAGAACGTTAGTGCATAGAGGCTGCTATAGAACTGTAGTGCTAAGAGGCTGCTATAGAACGTTAGTGCTAAGAGGCTGCTATAGAACTGTAGTGCTAAGAGGCTGCTATAGAACTGTAGTGCTAAGATGCTGCTATAGAACATTAGTGCTAAGGGGCTGCTATAGAACTGTAGTGCTAAGAGGCTGCTATAGAACTGTAGTGCTAAGAGGCAGCTATAAAACTGTAGTGCTAAGATGCTGCTATAGAACTTTAGTGCAAAGAGGCTGCTATAGAACGTTTAACTTTATGCTAAGAGGCTACTTGAGAACGTCAGTGCTAGAGGTCATGTCACTGCAGATTCAAAGTTCGAATGACGTTCATCTTATTGATTTACTGTAAATAAGTTTTAACAAACGTAAGATCGGCAGTTAGATTTCATTTGCACGAGTGGTGACATCGTTAATTTGTGAAATCATAAGTTTGAAAAATCGTAAAGTGAATTCGTGATTTCACTTCGTATAATATACATGTATACTATTTTAATAATGTCAACTCGGTACTAGAATATTTCAGTTTAATTGTTTTGGGCTTTGAAACAACAATAAATCACCATCAGAGATAATTATTACTGTGTCCATTTAATAATGAAATATAATGTTGTATTAATATTTGTCATGATAAGGAACATACGTTTTGTACCACAGTTCAGCTTGTCGTAATAATCACGGATTGCCTTTATTCCCAAGTGTTTGATATCAATATTTAACTTTCTAGCTATTTTCTTCTGAAAGTTGACAAACTCTTGTGTATCAGGAGCCACTGTATCTACCTGCAATCAAACAGAGCTCAAAGCAGTCAATTATGCTCCAAAAGCTTTTATCGCTGGGATCGAATTTTCATAAGATTTTTGGCGTAGAACAAAGTCGAATATAATATTATACAAATGTAGTTGGCATACACAAAGTACATGTATCTTGGTATTCGAATCTATATTACACGGCGACATCGCTATGAAATGTGGTATACGGACGCAGGGGACCTTGACGCTCTCGTAACCTCACCAAAAATACATTGATCAAATAACCAATATCAACGTGATTACTGACACATGACATAAAATATCATGTATCATTATCATTTTTATATAATGTGTTAAATATACGTCCGCGATATGAAAAAGACCATGTTTCTTTACAACAACACGACTATGTAGATTTTTTGATTTTTCACATGGTGATCAGGGGTCATCTTTGATCTATTTCACAATTTTATGTATTGTCACATGATTGATGTTCCAAATAAATCTTGAAATATTGAAATAAATATGGTTTCTCTATGCCTTAGTGCCAGGAAATATCCAGATACATCAAAGTGTCAATGTATACACAATAATAGGAAGCTAAACAACTAATCAAAACCTGAACATATTGTTATAAATATATAAATAATTGACATACCACTGATACGACAGACGTTGCTGGTTTTTGTACTTCCACAGCATTTTGAGTTTGAGTCACACTATCCACATAATAACTTGTGGCCACCTGCACCAATATAGACAATACCAGAATACGTCTCATAACTATTGTTTACGTTTACTTGTGAAGTCAAAACAACAAGAAATGTTGATCGTTTGAGTTGAGTACACACAATTTATAGGATTGACTCGTTATGTCAGGGTGATCGTTCATATGTCCATATTCAGACATTCAGGCGGGCTGACAAAAACAATATGTTTTTCATTCACAAACGACACAGAGGTCGTTGACATAAAACACGTTTCACTACATACCACTTCAATTATGGTTATAAAAATACAAGGGACATTCATAAAGTTATAGGGCAAGTGTCATTATGAAAATATCCATTAAAAGTTAAAACATATTCATTAACATGACACTTCCTAAAACTTACACATATTCGTGATTTACAAACGAAAATTAACAATTACATTTGTAACTCTTCTACATTACTTTGAAACTATGCATACTAACTGTTACGGAGCGCTCCAAATAATGTTATAACGTCATGACAGCATTGCCAAACTAGCTTATCATTATTTTCTAAGTACTGTCCACAACATGCTATGCATTTACAATGTCGCTAGTATCACAAACATGAATATCTTTTCAAAATTGTTTGCACCTCTCTCTGAATTTATTAGAATCCCCGGATCGTTTCCGACATACGTGGGGTGATCAAAAACAAATGAGACAAACGCTGTAAATTGACAATCAATACTTGTACAAACAAGAAAATTGTATCCTTATAACAAAATATACACCCTCTCTGTCTGCTGAGTTTCACAAATATTCATTTATTACTTGAATAGATATCAGCAGTTTCACAACCTTGGGTACAGTGACTCGCCGCACGCAATTGACGTCAATGACGTTATGCCCGTAAGCGGTTATCTGATTGAACGTAACATTGCTCCACTAAATCGCCCATATCTCTTAACGTATTGTATAAATTTACCATTTATTCAGTATTTAGCAAGAAAGAGTGTGTTTGTATAAAAACATGTAATTTGAAATAAAACATCAAGAATATGTTAAATAATTAACACAATTAGGCAGGGATAAAACCAAATGGACACGCACGACAACTGTCAAAGTCGAATGCGCACAAAAACCTCACAGGTTACGGTACCATTGATAATAATTATTTAACAGGAATTAATTTATACTCCAGATGGTATATTGTTCAACAAAAGTGACCATATTTTCAAAGCATCAAAAGCACGAATTAGCTATTAGAATACATATATCTCCATTTAGCAATACTAATATACAATTAAACTATTTATTTATAACTTTCGTGCAAAAACTTAAGATCCATAATTTAAATATTGTTTCGACAAGTTTAAGAATTAATCCATAAAATGTAAATCTATGAGTTGGGTCTATTGCTGAGGTGCATGCAGTCCAGACCCAATCAAGAGAAGAAAATGGAGTAAATATTGCATACATTGTTGTGCATGTAAAATACTATATACAATGTAATAAACGGCTAAATTGAAGAATACAACTGTTTGAACAAATACGTGGGACGTTCAAGAATAAACATGACATTGATGACAAGTATAAACTGTAGTAAATATATACGGATGTTTAAATGTAGCGTATCTTGATCAGGCATGTTTTACCCTTTCGCCGCCACTATGACATGCACAGCGAAATGTTGACGTTAAAATGATGAATTATAGCTGATTTAGGTCAATTACCACATGCTTTTAATGCAAAAATTGTCTTAAAGTTTATGTTCAGTAGTGTTAAATAGTGTTTAGTCCATTCATTCAACGTTGATTATGAAAAACTAAATGTACCTCAGCATTTGTCTGGTCAAATTTCCCGTCAAATATACTTTCTTAAGGATATATAAATTCTGAATTACCCTTTGTCATTTTTTGTTTTTTATTATTTTTCATTGATACAGTTACCTGTGGCGGCACACTAAATAGTTCAATCCGAAGATAGCGTGCAGCTACCGTGTAACTATGTGTTGTTGACAGGGATAAAACTCTGCAATAACATTATAACGATACTCGTACAGTCACAAAAAACACAAAACGAAGCATGGTTAATGAACTGGTTCAATTCTGCCACACTACAAAAAAAACTACAAATAGTTTACCTTTCATCTGTCACGTTCCTCTGCAAGTACAAAAATATATTAAGTTAACATTTTGTCATCATTGTTAACAAACAATTGTCACAAAATCGTTGAACACAATTTCAAAAGAAGCACACGTGTGTAGGTACACACGCACATGTTGTTTTACGTGACCAAAATGCGGTTATTTATGTTGGCATTGACTGGCAGAGAAACTTGCCAAAAAACAGTGTATGCTGCAAAGTTGATATGTGAGCTTCCGGCATTCCTCCCCGGGATTCTCAAGTGATGTTTATATGCGGCAGATAAACTAATCCATGACACAAACTGGCCGTATGACAAGTGGTTTTGTCGTTGTTAGACGCACGTGCGTTTTGTTTCCTCCGCACAGTTACACATCCCCGGAATTTGTTCCAAACACTTGCGAGCTATGCCCAAAGACTCGCCACGTACGAAAAGCATTTAAAAATCAATCATTATATCACAGTTATGCGACCAACGATGTCAGAAAAAAATATGACGTAACGTCGGAACGGTGCCGTATGGCATTTCGTGTCGACAAGTCAGAATAATTACCTAAATCATAACTGTCTGATTGATTTACAACATATACATTTCTCGAGTATTTAGTTAAAGGTAAATTTATTGGTTGTCTGTCGTATAATGCAGGTTGCCAAAGCGTTTGTCAATTTGAAGTGACGTTATGACGTTACATCGGGCTACTCCGGAGACGTGAAACCACTTTGAGTTCAGACAGTAAAATTCAACGAGTCTATTCGTTCAGCAATGCTTCCGAGTCTCGTCTGTGACTGCTAGCAGAAAAATCAGACTACATCAGGTTGTCATCCCAGATATCAAAAACTGTATTTGTGACTTTTACCTTCTTTAGTTGTTATATTAAGATTGTTTTCATACAATAATAATATATCAAAATCGACGTGTTGATGTACAGTTCTTTAAGACGATAACAAACGCATAACATAGCCAAATTTCATTGAGATTTATACAAGGGTGACAAAGTTATCATCAAAAATATAAGTGAGGACTTAGAAAAGTATACGATGTACCACCCGATTCGTCACGATTCCTCCCGATATAAGAACTTGTCTCATGACCACTAGATCATCAGGAACCTGTTCACGATGTCTCGCGAAGCTAATTAATTTCCATCGGAAGTACATTGCGATGACAAAAAAGCTCTGTGGAACCCAGGATTCATGTTTTATTGTACGCCTTAGCCTCGAAACAGTCTCTCTTAAAACTACACGTTACAGATTTGGGACGATATCGCATTACCTGTTACAAACTTAGGACAGTACTTTTTTCCTTCTCAATACACCTCCAGGAGATGTATAAGTGTAATGTCGAAAACTTTAAAATCTTCTATTTAAGAAATAGTTCACATCACTGAGGGCCCAATGTCATTATATTGACTGGCTAGTCAGCCCAAGTTTTGTATATGGACCGAAGCGAAGCTGAGGTCCATATACACAACGCGGGCTGACTAGCCAGTCCATATAATGTCATTGGGCCCGAAGTGATGTGAACTATTTCTTATATTATACCGAACAATCAATTTCGATATTATAGGCCTACTTTTGTAACTAGATCTAGATTCTAATAAGAAAACCTTACATACATTTGGGTTTAAGTTGTTAATGTGCTAAAGAACTACTTATCATTATAGGAGGCCTAACATCTATTTTGATAGGTCTGCATACCCACCGAAATAACCCAGAAATGTGAAAACCCGTGTTGCTATAATAAATCTATAGACAACTTAAGTTGTTTCAAGTATAAATCTCCATCCCTGAAATTTCGACTTCCTGTTCATTTTTATGCAAACTAATGCCTCTTTAGTGTTCATACTGAACTTTGTATCATTAACGCACATGCGATTTCTATTGGCAGGACATTAATCTAATTTAAACAAAAAACGTTACGAAAAGAAAAGTTCGCGCAACGTCACGCTCTATGGTAGCGTGACAGTATCCATGACGTCATGCAATAAACAAGACGTTAATTTCAGCAGCCGGTTAATATTATTTTGCCGGTCCATATTTTTTATAATATTGACCGGTTGCTGTATTTGGAACATGTAAGTCAGTCAGTCTATCGCTGGATATATTGACTGATTGGAATAACAAAGAAACAGTTGAATGAAATTAGGGTGAGGTATAATATATAGCTATACTGTTTACTTGTTGCCTATTACATTATCACTACGTTTATGCATTCTAGGTTATGGATCGTGATGCCAAACTGATGCGACAAGATGGACCTACAATATTCTCACAAGCTAAACATATGATTGGAATTCCAGAAATTGCCCATCTAATACTGAAATCACAGAAGATAGCCACCCAGTCCGCTTAATATATATAAACTATGATGGGTGCATGCCGGACGGCTGTGTTGACTACGGGATTGTTAAGTATATGTAGGACTGTATAAAATGTGTAGGCCTATGGTCAGTACAGCTCTGGAGGTCAATAAATGTGCCATCGTTCTGTTTATTTTCTTCCTAACTTTTAGAATAGATCTGTCTTCTGATATTGTGCTGGTATAACACAAAGTGTTTATCAGGTCAGGATAACACCGACGACAGTGATTGATTGTCGCATCGGAACTTGGTATAATCACACTAGAATACGAAGAGGAAACTCAACAATTTAATATTATAGTTGGACAATCATCAATTGGTCGGGCTAAATTTAGCACTAGTAAATAAATATAAGAATGACCTTCATGAACACCAATTAATTGAAACATTTGGTAGACGTGATAATGCTGCTTTGATTTCTAGTAAATCGCCATAGGCTTAGTGGTAACACGTCCCCCAAAAGATGAACAATCTAATATTATATTATTTTATCATCATTTTTATTTCGTGTTGTTATTATTTTTAAATTACAAAGTATAAAAATCTTTAAAGAAATACAGTGAATACATAGATTAGACAACATGCAAAACTATTTTTTGAAGCCGAAAAATCGTGTAAGTGGATTCAAACTCACGCGTAATAAAAACATGCATTTGTTGTTGCTCGACCTTGCTCTGTAAAGACTGAGCTATTGTACTTCGGCTTTTGTAATTAAGTAAATGGACCTTATTAGCTCACTTCAGGTGCAAAATATAAACAAGATTGTTTTTGTTCTGGTGGTATTTATAGCCCGGTCAATTTATCATTGTCCGATTATAATAATTATTTTCTACACAATAGAAAATCCTTCTGCAATCCACATTGTAATTCATACTTATATCTGTTTTATCTTCAACAGAAAGTTTGACGCATCATACCGAGATATGTATCGCAAAGTTCGACAGGGTGATATTGGGGATATACATACGATCAGTAGTACGTTCAGAGACACACCAATGTGGATGGGAGCTCAGACATTGTCACAGACCTTCTTGTGTCATGACATTGATATGGTCACGTGGTTCGCCGGAAGTTGTTTACCTGTCAGCGTTGCTTGCATAGGTTCAGCTAATTATCAGGTAATCTTTGGTGTTGTATTTTGGGTTACGTGGATTAAATGGTGAAGCTATGATATGAAATGCAGGGCGAAAAATCTATACACAGTCTAAGTTATAATTTATATAAAGACCTTCCTTTGGAACATCAAAATGTGTTTATTGTTGTCAGATTGTCTCTCATATATGTAGCACGCTTAATGTCAATGGAAGATACGATTGGTGCCTTATGCAAGCCATTTTTGTAAAAGTTGTCTTTGTTTGCAGGTGATGATTACCATATATTTGATTATATACATTGTTGGTTTTAGATGCTTAAACATGTTTAAAAATAGACTAATTGCAGACAAAATGGGTATTTAATGCAGGCACTTTTTTCACAGTAAGCTTTGTTTGCTGGTGGTCATGATTACAGATTTGGCTGTGTATATAAGGTTGGTTGACCATGTACAAGACTTCAGTATTTGTGATTTGTATTTGTTTACATCCATAAAAAGCATGTATGCAGCTGTAAGGTTATGTACCATGACATTTACGGTGATGCTTAAATATGTTTGGGCTATTTTTTGCATCCGAATTTAGGACTTTGTAGCGTTTTAGTATCATTTTCTTGTGGCGTTTGCTTGTGGTTGTTCTTTTTGTGTCTTCCTTTTTTTTGCCTTTCGTGCCGGTCTGTTTTCGTTGAGTGCTGCCTTCCATGCCGGATTTGTCATTATTTTTGTATTTGTAATTTAGTACTATTCTACATTTATTCTACAGGAAATAAAAGACAAGAATGATATAGATTGTGTTGTAGTGACAATGAAGTTTGCTAATGGTGCTATTGGTATACTTGATTTTAACCGCTTTAGTTGCTATGGATACGACATCAGATTGGAGGTTAGTGTACCCTTAAACGTTTAACTGGTCATTGCAAGAAGTTGTTGCTGTGACAACTGTAAACGATGCAAATTAAGACATAATAGTTGAATAATACACAAAGAGATGCAGTTTTACAGTAAAAGTAATTTCACAAAAAGTGATGGAATTAAAATATAACTCTTGGCATATTTTAGGAATTATAAGAAATTATTGTTATGGCAACGATGGAGCTTAAAACATAAGCCGGTTTCGGATAGGCAGTTATTAATCCAGATGACCACAACATTTTAACTTCAATGTTAATTCAACTAGCCTAGTATATTATTATAAATGATATGATATGTGAGCAGTTCTTTAATGTTTAAGATATAATCCGCTAAAACAGGCTGTGCCTTAGTTTATACATGTATTATGAATTTCAAAACCACAAAATGCTTTCGTCACTGTGGTATTATCACAATTGTTTGTGATGATTCATAAACATCCCGTAATGTACGACAATGTTCATGTTGTAGGGTGATGTTGATGACCTCAATATGAAGTGGTTCAATTGCATATATCCGCTTGACGTATAGATGTGAAGAGATTTTATGTTTACATCTCAATAATTAAAATATTAATGCAATTTAATTAAATCGAGCGATTGTGGAAAGCAATTGTTTCATTAGTGGCCACTCCCGACTTTATTATTCCCTGTTATCGTGATCTACATCTAGTGTTGACATAAATACCAGCGTAAAAGACGTACACGCTTGAAATTGTCAATTTCATTTTACATGTACCATGATTGTTCTTACATTAGCCCGGTTTGCTCATTGGGAAGAACGTCGCTAGCCACCACGCAAGAGTTTTGGTACGTAATTATGGTTCTAATTACAAGTTTTTTAGCCAAAGCGAACAAAACAAATGATTAGTTCTGAAGAAATATGATACATGCATGGCTTGTTAAGATGGGCCCAATATACACTATAAACATTATTATGGTAATGTAAATATCTTATAGGTATTCGGGTCAAAGGGGATGCTTAAAATGAACCCACTTCTACAGACGACCGTTCAAGAGTTTAAAACAGAGGGCCAAACTGAAGCTCCTTGCTGTGTATCATTCCCGGATAGATTTCGAGAGGCTTATGTTACCGAATTGAACCATTTTGTTGACGTCATTCAGGGTTAGTTGTTTTGATTTTATTGTTTTGGGAGACGTCAAAAATATTTTTTGATGGCTTTTGAAAGTTACATTACGCCAAAAACTGGGTTGTTACAACACTGGTACATATAATTTTATGTACATGTATATCAGCATTTGGTTCACTATGTCACTTATTAGACAATAAAACGCCGAGTGATATTACCATTGTAAACCATGTAACTGCTGGTTTAGACTACAGCCAATGACAATGACCTCAGGTGAATTAATTTCAAATAATTTACATAACTTTCTAGATATGAAAGATGTATTGTCTACATAGACGAATAAAGGAATGAGATCATGTATCGTGTATTCATTGATCACCCCTCGTATATGTGTTCTCTCCCCGATCACGCTGATAAAATGCATAATTTATATGTGCCATTCTCATGGAAAACCGGGCTTAACGACAACAAAATGAAAACACAATAATAAAGCATTAGAATGACAGGACTCGTATGAACAGTTCTTGAAAAATTGAGCAAAAATGACACCCAGTTACAAAGTTACAGAATTTTTAAAAATACCACGTCTATTTTTTAAATGACGCCACATACGTCATTCATACGTCATTTAACCTCACGTTAACAAGCACTTCACAATTCCAGTATTTGATAAATTCTTAAAGTAAACATTTAAAAATTGTATCGCATTTTAGAATTATAATCTTATTTCAATAAAACATCGTGAATGTTTGCTTTTAGAGAAAAGAAGCTATTGTATGTACTCTCGTTATTTTTAATACGGGTACTCTTCCGAAAGTGTTTACCGTAGCTACGACATAGGATAGCTCATAAAAATGCATGAACAAAAATAAACATAAGAGAGAGTACCACGTTAAAGACGCATGTACTTAAAATTAAATCAAAGAGCATGCCTTTTTAATTTAAGAGGTTTTTCTAAACCTTAATTGCATAGTAATTGGCTATTTAATGTCACTAAGCCCGGTTTTCTTGGAGAAAGGCTCATAAATTATGTAGACGGTAACTAACACGGACTCGGTACGTTTAGCTCGTCAATGATATTCCCCATTTAGCTAGATACTTCTTTGGTGCTAGTCATGGAACCAATTGCTGAAATGCATCTCTCTACAATTATTGTAAGAGTTTTCGATAGTTTACTACTTTTATACATTTAAGTTCTGCCGGAGAATTTTCTGTCTTTTACACTCAACTTTCGTTTTAAAAACCATTTACAAGTAGAAGGCAAGGCACTCGCACGCATCTGAACATGAATTTTGTCAATTATCATTATACTATTATATCGAGCTATCAATTTGTTTTCTTTTTCACCCCCCCCCCCCCCCCGTTGAGTTCTGATTAATTACCAACTGTACATCGAACATGTGTAATTATACTGTGTAATTAGACGTAACTATTTTGCAGGTTAAGCAACTCTTGAAGTACCCCGAGCTCAATGTGAAAGATGTGGTATTGTTCTAGATGCCATAAAAGAATCCTACAATTCAGGAAAAATAGTTTATCTATAATAGTCTTGCATTGTAAATGTGTTGTGAGTTACTTAACCAAATACAAGTTTAAAATACCATGTCTTTACTGCTTATTGCACACCTTCTTTCATTGTTCAATGCATCAATATTTATAACTGGGACTTCATTTTTGTGTTGGTCATTGTGCCGTGCATTTGTGGTCTGTGTTCTTTATGTTTTCTGTGCTTGGCTATTTTCAGTTGAGTGCTACCTTCCCTGTCCGTTTCCCTGTCAGCGAACGAAGTTCTACCAGTCTGGATTTGATCTACCACTTTTGGTACAATTTCAACATACCTGGCTGTATTATGCTCACGATAATGAGAAAGGCGAGCAATTTTGGTATATTCAACAAACGTAAGGCGGATTAATCAGAATAATATACTATAGTTCTTCGTAGATAACTCTAGATTATAACTCTCGATTTCACACCGTACAACCCGCTGTGTGTAAGACAGTTCTGTATGTTGAAGGCAGAGACACACGCGTTTTACGCCACTAGAGTGGGGTAAGTATTTGTTATTTTATATGTGTTTTGCGTTGCTTTTGAAAGCGATCACTTACATAAATCGTTCACGCGATGAATGAACAATAAGTATATACAACTTATGTGCCCTAAAATGCCATATTATTCGAGTAAACAGGGTTTAGGCATGCAATGTTTGCCAAAAGTTCGAAATATTCGCCTTTTACATTGAATTCTCAACTTAATTCGTGGTTTGGAACAATTCTGAAACATTGAATACAAACTTCAATCCTTCCTCAATATATCTGTCGTTTTCGTTTTGGAAAATGTGCATTTTCTGTGAAGATACAGAGGTTTAAATTGAACGAGGTACCAAAAACATGCTAACGAAATAGGCAGTTCTGTTTTTCGAATGATAACGACAAAGGCAGAGCGTAAAATATTAATGCTAAAGCAGAGGCAGAGATTCTAATGACTTGACAGGGCCATAAAACCCCTTTGTACGATTTGTATGTTATAAATATAACCCAGATTCATGTTAGGCTGTATTACAAAGTCCATTTCACCAAGAATCACGAGTGTTTAGTGGTTATTTTCGTCCAGTTGATTAACGGAATATATTACATACCTGGTGATCGCTGACGCCGGCAATTGTCGGTTGTGATTGGCCTTTTATGTCTGTTAATGATGAGTGCATGGCTTTTTGGGGGCGTAAGCTCTTCAAGCACTGTCTTAGAGTTTAGAAACGAATGGTTCTCTTAGTATTCCATCGATAATATAAGCAAAATGTTAACAAAATGACGGTGAAATTTGCAGTTTTTGGGAGGCGCAATAAGTCATACAAGTTGAATTTTATAGTTTCCTTATCATTGAAGTCATACAATGGCCGGACATCAAAGGTTGTTGCTCTGTCGAGGAGGTTGTACTTTACATCTTATTCGTGCTGGAGCTTTAATTCTCTAAATAAGTACATGTCCATGCACGTCTGCATATTTAATAAATGTAGATCTATGACAGTTAGGTATAAATACAGCACTTGTCAGCAGTTTACATGAACTGTAAGTCATCGACACTGGAATTTTTACGTGACACTCTATTAAACTGCTTTATGTAATATAGAAAGAGGATATTTGTTTGTTTTGATTGAATATGGTTTATATCTCATCGCGTATATTCTATTTATTTAATGCTTATCGGGTGTCAAAACTGGTACTATTATGCCAAATTAGAATCTACCACTGTGATTAGGCTGCGTATGAATATATTATTCCATTCATATTTTCCGCCATCTTTGATTATGGTGAATAGGTGAAAACAACATTTTTGAGAATTTTGCACCAACTTGTAGGAAATGTTCTAACTAAGAATAAAAAATCCGCATGACATGTTTTCGTTCAGTAATAAAAAAGTAAAAAGAGACAGTTTAGTGTTGAGATTTTGGTAAAATTAAAGTAGTCCCTGTGAGGGGGCGGAGCTTATATCAGTCATATTGTAGGTGAAAACCAGTGACTGATTTAGGTTTATTGCACTGATAGAACTCCATATCTCATCAGTTAGCATTAAATAAATACTTTTTATTTGTTCGAGAATCGACCAACTATAGTTATATACACACGTTTCTACAATCGACTATACTTTAGTTGATGAAACTACTTTTCTTCCTACACCGCCGCTAGGCAGCGCCATCTTTGCAATAGTAAACCGGTCCGTCGGTATTGCATAACTACCGACACGGATGTCAACCGTCATGCAAAATAGTTCCATCAATTGCAGCATATATATATACTACAAAGCTACTTCATATTTCTAAATCTATAGGGAAGTTGGATATCCCAATAAATAATTTAAACATATTTCCAGTATTTCTTTGTATTTACAAAGCAATTACCACTTCTGTTAACTGCCTTCCGTACCTTTTTCGTCGGCATAAACTGTTACGTAATCATATACTGTGATACAGACCCAGTATTTCTAATTATATCGAGGTCATGGTTCCATGCGTTATCAATCTAGCTACTCTCAACGAGCGATACGCGTAATATCCATAACTCCGAGCATCACTCTATATAAACTGTTACACATACACGTAGTTGGTTAGGTTAGATTAATCAGACGTACGGTAGTATCCGATGTTACATGTATCTGGGTTATTTGGACTAATACATTTAAACATACACCGGAATAAACGTGATCAGCATCCAAACTGCTGAAAAATACTAGAAATTATCTGGCCGCAGAAAACTATTTGACTTGTACTTCCTGCATGCATTCATTCCAATCGTGAAAGCTCGGACATTTCCGTTTGTCTCCGGTAAATATTTCAATGCATGTACAGGCCGAGGTGATCAGAATGGTATTCATTCGAACAACTGCTGGCTTTCAGCGCTTTGATTTTATCTGAAATGTTATTGATAACAACTACATTTGTACATCGTAAATCTAATTATACATAAAGAACTTGCGTCTCGTCTTATTGGTATTATGCTACGCCCCGTTGCATAATTATCTGCGGTCCGGATGACGTTAGATGATGTCATTAAGACCAAACAACTTAGCATGGAATAATATGTTACATGATATACGTGATGCTACATGAGCACGTGTTGCCCATCTGTTTTAAGCAGTCAGCCCATAAATAGATGTAAGACCGTATCTCTGTGACTGTTTAAATAACCTGACTGTTTTATTTATAAAATGCAGATTAATACTAAGATCATATGTTCCACTGCACATGAATAGCAATGTATCGGGGCATGACGATGTTTTACGACATTATGGATTATGTTTTTCGTGTGAGTTATTCACGAAGAATAGTCCAATAAAATTTGTAACATTCAAATAACATACATTTTTGCATTAAGTTCCCTGTCAAGTAATTTGAATTGCTGCATTTCGAACTTACGTATTCTATAGAATGCTAAAATCTTTTCGTTTCTTAACTTCATGATAACAAATGGAGCGCTTAATGCCCCCCCCCCCCAAACACACCAGTTCGTCATTTGCAGACATAAAGGGCCACTTACAACCGATAATTGCCGGCGTCAGCGATCACCAGGTATGTAATGTATTCCGTTTATCAACTGGACTAAAATAAACACTAAACACTCGTGATTCTTGGTGAAATGGACTTTGGAATACAGCCTAACATGAATCTTGGTTATATTGATAACATACAAATCGTACAAAGGGGTTTTATGGCCCTGTCAAGTCATTAGAATTTCTGCCTTTGACGTTAGCATAAGTCTCTTATCTCTGCCTCTGCGTTATCATTAATATTTAACGCTTTGCCTTTGTCGTTATCATTCGAAAAACAGAACTGCCTATTTCGTTAGCATTTTTTTGGTACCTCGTTCAATTTAAACCTCTGTATCTTCACAGAAAATGCACATTTTCCAAACCGGAAACGACAGATATATTGAGGAAGGATTGAAGTTTGTATTCAATGTTTTAGAATTGTTCCCAACCACGAATAAGTTGAGAATTCAATGGCAAAGGCGAAAGTTTCGAACATTTGGCAAACATCGCATGCTTAAACCCTGTTTACTCGAATAATATGGCATTTTAGGGCACATAAATTGTATATACTTATTGTTCATTCTTCGCGTGAATGATATATGTAAGTGATCGCTTTCAAAAGCAACGCAAAACACATATAAAATAACAAATACTTACCCCACTCTAGTGGCGTAAAACGCGTGTGTCTCTGCCTTCAACATACATAACTGCCTTACACACAGCGGGTTGTACGGTGTGGATTTGATAATAAATAAACATGTATGTTATAAACACTTCACCGCTAATTATCAGTGTGGATGTGGAGTATACATGTATCATTAAAGGCGATTATGCTTTAGATTGAACAAAAATTAACATAAAATGCACTTGATTTGCCTTTGTATTGTAAACAAAGGCTGGTATTATCAGCGGCGGTCTATACAGATAACTTCACAATCGCTGCCACTGGTTTACTCGAATCTCACATTGGTGAGGGTGTCACCTCATGAATCCCGAATACTTCTTAATTTTTCAGCGAATCCCGAATACCACCTTATTTTTTCGCTGAATCCCGAATACCTTTAGCCAGTTTTGAAACATAAAAACAGCTCTGTAGACACATTAAATCTTACAACTTTAGTATGTAGTATCCATCCCGTATAATTCAGGGGCGGTTACAGGATTGATTAGGTGTTAGGATGGCGAACAGATTGATATGCAAAAAGGAAACAATGAATCCACCTGAGGACAGGTTTTACATGATATAATCATCCAAATCATGCTGATAAATTACTTATAGTCCATACTCATTGACTTTTAAAACCAATCTAATAGAAGCATACGAATTCAAAGGATGTTTTAATTACGAGAAGGATTTGAGTAAGGGCGTTGTATGAGCTAACGAAGCAGTATGCTGCACAAAACCATTCTTAATCAAGTTGATAATATACGTATTATAAGTATTTGTGCGAGCGAATCGAGTCAGAAAATTGCATTGATTATCTTATAATTTGCGACACAAACTCTTTCTCTACTTGATAATGATAAAGTCGTTATGTGAGCGAAGCAAGTTTAAAAATACATTGTTCATCTAAGCGGCATCATAGAAATCAGTGACGGATACAGGAATTGGTGTAGTGGGCGTAAATGTTGATACACTCCACCCCCACCCCGAGAAAAAAGTATGCGAGCGAACCGAGCTCGAAAAATTTCATTGTTTATCTGAAAAACATGCCTACAAACCCGTTCTTTACTTGATAAAATTCATTTGTTACCTATTTTGGGCGAGCGGAGTCAGTTAGAAAAGACTCAGCAGCATGCTTTATCAACTCATTCCGCACTTGCCAATTTTCACTGCGTTAAGGGGTGGATAAATTGTTTGAAAATCAAGTGGTATGTGGTCCAAAAAAGCCAAGAACGTAATAAAGTTATAATTGTCACAGTTTTCTAGCGATAAAAATGCCCTAGACTGCTTTACGAAACTCGTCATCTCGCGCATATAACACATTCCTGTAACTAATGTTTGTATTATCTTGCGTTGACGCCTGGTATTGTCATGGTACGTGATGTTGTGCAAGTCTGTGTCTCAGGCCGGCAGCAACAATACTTATTTACTATTCACATCGAATCGCAATTATCGTCTTACTTAAAGTATCAATGAATATAATTTTGCTATAAGCATATGTATGTATGTTTTATGCAATAAACATTTTGTATTGTATATTGTATTGTATAATGACGCAGTTCACCATATGGTTATTGAGTGGACAATAAAGCAGATACGTGTTTGAATGTGCCGTCTGTGGTTCTCGTTAATTTTCGATAATAGAGAACATTAATTTTACGAGTCACACCATGTACCGACGTTGTTCATCTCAATATTGTAAAGTCATATATTTGCGTGACGTCACAAAATTTCACGAACTTGTTATTTTGAAGTAGTTCGCGGGATTAAATATTCGCCAAATTTTAATTCAATCCTGCCCTGCGTTCAAGGAAAAATCACGTGACGCACGCTTCGATACGTGCGTCACGTTATTTTTCCCTGAACGCAGGGCAGTTGATTGGCAACGATTTTCTCGACTTAAAAGGACGATGTTCTCGATTTGAAAGGGCGTGCTTCTCGATTTCAATAGATTTCAATAAACGCTGTCTATATAATATTGTTCAAAACAAGCGTATCGGCATCGTGGCTAAAACGAATCGGCGCAAGAACGTAGCAAGGTCGTATTAAGATCGGCATAATCGTAGAAACATCGGGGAAGCATCTTGTCGGGATCTGCATGATCGTAATAACATCGTGGTACAATCTATTGAAACACATAAAATTGCGTTATACTATCGGTATATATGATAGTCATTTTCCTTTACAACAGTTGGACATAGACCAAAGCAAATTATTATGTGGAAAAACATAAGTATTTTAACCAAAAATCGTCGAGATATCAGGAAAGTACATGAACATTTGAACAACATGAACTCGTTCAGCATATAACACCTATGTAGAAAAAGTTGTTCATTGTTAACATAAAACATCATCCAATGGATTCAATGCCTCTTTCAGGCAATGAGTGATGTGAAAAAAATGACCCAAACTCATTGATTAGTGTACGCATCATACCAAAGCGTACTATGATCACGTCAATTTCGTAGTATTGTCGGCATGAGCGGCGCAACATCGTGTTACAGTCTTTTAGGTCTGTCTACCAACGTAATAGGGTTTTGCAGAGCGTTGCGACATCGTAGCAGAAACGGTTCTTGATCGGCACTGATCGCGTTGGAAACGTGGTGTAAGCGTACAAGCATCGTATCGGAAACGCAGTGATCGTAGCGAAATCGTAGCACAAGCGTCGATCAGACGTTCCGGTGAAGATTTTTTATATATTTTCGATCTCGTCCCGATTCATACTTTTAGTCAGGTCGGGACAGATCGGCATGGTCGTAGTAAGAGCGTAGCCTAGTGTGAACGGGATCTAAGTAGTAAATACACTCAGTGTGTTTCATATTTGCATTGTTTTTCTAACCAAAATCAACCATCTTGTAGAGGGTATTGTGTTTTGGGTTGTTTAACAGAAATTGCCCATATAGAAGCATAAAAAAGTGTTGGTATATTATGGATAAGCCATGTCAGTGTCAACATTCAGTAATATTTGGCATATGAAGGGTGATATACGTCCACCTGCTTAATTTGGCGAAATGGCGTCAAATATTAAAAATCACAAAAAAATGGTCGAAACCGGCAATCGCCATGTCCATTGGTTCTGTGATATCTAGCACAGATATAATAACTCAAAGTTGGATGGCAGCGAAGTTGTTAGTATCAGTAGCAGCTTTCAATTGAATTATTTCGAAAATGTTAGATACAGAATTTCAGAAAAGTGCGGTGTTCATTAGCTCAATGCCAAGCAAAACAAAGAGCGCAGACAAAGGTCTTGGAGGCTGTATATGTGACTACGGAACAGTGATTGGAAATATGTTTCGTTCCTGGGGAGTTAATGTTTTTATCTTAGAGGAAAATGTTACATAGACAGAGTCTGCTATTTTAGAAAGGTTCATGGTGATAGACATAAGATGTTAGTTAAGCTTGGTGTATTCGTGGCCGCTTTCATGACATGGTCTTGTGTTTGATATTTTGGAAAACCGGAACTCAAAATAATTGAAAAGGGGACACTAGTGAACGCATATTTTATTTATGCAAACGGCTAAAAAGTTTTTTTTCGACAAAAATGTGACACGCCCTTTTTCTGGTAACATGCCAAAGACAGGGCATTTCCCCAATACTGAATTTCCTGTCACCCTACAAAATAAGTCATTCAGTACCTTATGAATTAGACTGGGAAGTATATTATACCCAAACAGTGGATACCGAAGTCTCCTTAGAATTAGCAATAGAATTTAAATCTGGAGAATATTGAAACATCGATTAGAGAAGCGAATTATAAGCATCAGCACTTGGAGGTTTTTGACCTTAAAAATGCAAAATCAACACACTCGATACAATAATTGATTCTGTTCTAAGTATATTACATATACATTCTACAATTGTTGTTTATGTCTCGTGATACATTTCTTTACACTATTGAATAGACACAATTCGAGTTCGATGTGAAATTTATGAAAATACTGGATGTCCAATTCAGTTCAAATATAAGTTGAACACCTCTCGTACATGTTGCATATTAATAATTTCTGGTCTTCGCGGTAAAGTGGCTCAAGTGTACAAACGCATTGTCAGCGTGTTTAACAATGGTAGTACTTGACCTAACAACACTAATTATATCATCAGTTTCGGGAATTTATACATGATTTGGGTCACAAATGTACAGGATATGGTGAGAGTGAGAGATCCAAGGACAAGCTTGCTATGTTATTGAAACGAAACCATTTGGTCTACCGACCGACTGCGGGATGGGGGCGTGGTCAAGACAGCACAAGTGTTTGTGCGCTAAGCGACTTGAAAATACTGGATGTTCAATTCAGTTCAAATATAAGTTGAACACCTCTCGTACATGTTGCATATTAATAATTTCTGGTCTTCGCGGTAAAGTGGCTCAAGTGTACAAACGCATTGTCAGCGTGTTTAACAATGGTAGTACTTGACCTAACAACACTAATTATATCATCAGTTTCGGGAATTTATACATGATTTGGGTCACAAATGTACAGGATATGGTGAGAGTGAGAGATCCAAGGACAAGTTTGCTATGTTATTGAAACGAAACCATTTGGTCTACCGACCGACTGCGGGATGGGGGCGTGGTCAAGACAGCACAAGTGTTTGTGCGCTAAGCGACTTGAATTAGGCGGTTCGTGCGTTAAGCCCAGAACATTAAAGGTGCCGAAATCGCGCGCTTTAATTCAATTTTTGCTAGAATCTCAGTCAATTGCATGATTTTTTATGGCAGGCCTGGTATTATGTGGCCAGTAGTTTTCGCGTTATCTAAAAGGTATGGCTGCCTCTAAATTAGTTAAAAAGCTTTATTTATTTTAGCAATCTTGCGTACTGAATACCAATAGGCATTTTTATTGCGTACCGCGTACGACTCCCTAGCGTCCCGAATACCACCTGGAAAGGTCATGAAGCCCGCGTACCGAAAGGGGATGTTTCACCCTCATTGGTCGCTGGAATATCACTTCTAGGAGGATCTCTACATAGCAATACCAGCTAGCTGAAACAAAACAATAAAAACATTATAAAAGTATACAGGCTACTCACTTGTCATTTTATACTTCTCGTAAAAAATACACCCCTCTACAATGCCTATTTGTATCCAAAGTCTGTACATGCATATAACAGTACTATGTCTTCACAACTGGCAATTGATTGTAGACATCTTCACTTGAAATGCATATAGTTTTCACTTACATTCAAACACAATTTGGTATTTATTTACTACAGCGGTACTTGTAAACAGCATGCCCATTCTTCTCCCCCTACCGGTAAAAGATCTAACCACAGAAAGGAAGCTTTACATTGGTGCGGTTTGCTTGTTTAGATAAAATGTTTTTCAAATGAAACGTGTGCTGTATGTCTCATGATTTTAATAACCTTTTGACTAAGCAATTTTGGGCACCATGTAGTTTTTATTTAACACATTAGTCTTAGATGTATCAAATAACTATCTTCTTAAAACATACACTTAATAATACACAATCAGACAGAGAAGGCAACACTTAACAGAAACAACAGAGCACGAACGGCAGATACATGAACACATGAACACATGAAACATGAACACATGAAACATGAACACATGAAACATGAACAAATGAAACATGAACACATGAACACATGAACACATGAAACAGAACAAAACACAAATAACAAGCACATATCAAAAGGAAAACCGCCAAAATCACTGGAACTTTGAATCTGAACAGGTACAAACGGGCTGGAAATTCGAACTCAGCTAGAAATTCGACTTTTTATAAGTCCAATAACGAACATACAACTGGATTGAAATTCGAACTTTGCTAGAAATTCGACTTTTTGTCAAGTCGAATATCCAACTCACAGCTGGCTGGAAATTCGCTCTGGTGGAAAACTGAATAAATAACTTATAGCTGACATGATATTGGACACCAGCTGGAAATTGGCGAAGGCCTGTGAATACCTGTGATTTCATTTAAGCAATGCATGATGAACAAATACTTTGGTATGGAAGATTACATACTAATGTGTGTTGCAACCAATCAATTAAGGAAGAGAAAAAACAGGAAACCCACAAGTAATTGTAGTTGGAATAGAAAGTACCTATAAGGACCAAAACAAGATACCTTACCATGCTTTGTCGACCAATCAACGGGCTTGGTTTCCGACATCTAATTCCTGAAGAACGTTCTGCTTTTCAATATAATGCGTCTTCACCAAGAAGTTATTTGAAGCCACTGTGCATGTGCAAATAGACAACGCCTCTTCGTGAAGCCCGTGCAAGCGAAAGTGTGCGGTTCTAACCATGGAATATGAACGGGTGGTATCAGTAAACTAACAATTTATAAAACACACGTTTATTGAAGGACATCCCCTATTAAATGTTATCGTCCAATACACGATTCTTCGCGCATATTGTACATGTGCAGAACAATATAAAGGCATGTAAATCAAGTGTTTCCTGGGATTTTAACTATCGTTTGTGGAACAAACGCTAAAGGTGCATCTACACGGTAAGTTTTGGTGTATACATCTTGACCATATAAGTCAAAATGTACCGTACGAGTAGTATTTTCGGCTGATGTACGACACATTCATTGGATAGTCGTCACTGCATAGCGGTAAATTCTGCTTCGCAGGTCAAGATTTATACGCAAAGACTTACCGTGTAGATGCACCTTAAGTCGGTTAGAGTTTGTGAAACGGTTTTTTCAAAGATTTATAACCACAGTCACTCGGTTCCTTTAGCTTAAAATCCCCGAAGAAATCGTTTCACAAACTCTATAACTAACCTATACGAGGATTGTTCAAATTGGAATGCAAGTGATGCTATATCTTTCTTGTATTAATAAATTTCTAAAAATAATAAGCTGTACATCAAAGATAAATGTATTAGCTTTAAATTGATACCTCACATTTTAAAATCCGTTCAGTGTAACAATAGGTCAAATAACATTGTCTACTCGTGTATACTAATGCTTAAATTATTTGAAAAATGTCACTTGTTTCTGACCAAATTCGGTCCAATTTAAAAATCGGTGTTTTCTTAATATGGGAGCAAATACAATAATATTTAAAGTAACTTGTATGATGAAATGGTGTCATGAAGTATCTTATTCATCAGCTACTTGATAGTTTAAGAAATTTAAAAGTGGTGTAATTTTATTTGGAAATGAACCTCTTGCACGCAATCCAAATACCGCAACATACATGTACTACCAAAGGGTTGCGAAAATCAAATATTTTAGAAATTGTTGAGTATTTACAATAAGGCAAGTAGCTCAATGTGTTAACACATCATTAGGAGCTATTCATACAATTATCAAGCATATTACAAAAATTAGGACGAAAAGTATAGTTTGGATACCCCTGGATTATCTGTTTGGGACGCCAGCACATGTGTCCTTGCAAACTGTCCAAAAAATAGTTGAAACCAGTTTCTAGATAAAAAAAGTCGACCGTTTGCTAGTGTTACATGTATGACCATAAACGAGACATGGGTTAATTTTGTCACCCATGCGACATATCCATACACAAATATGGGCCAGCAAAGACAGAACAAAAGTGTGCATTGCAAAATGCACCGTGGGCGCCAGCAAAAATGTTCACCTTTTTCGATATAAACTAAGTTTCTACAATTAAATTTGATGTATATAATGGACAATGGGTAAATACAAAGCTTAACAAAGGTAAATTTCGTTAGAAATTGAAGAAATACTCCGGAAATCTCATGTTTGAAATATGGCATGCTATTGCAGGGCAATGGGCCTCCACCTTCAGCAGCCATTAACGCGACTTTCTGAGAAGCGTAAATGTTCTTGAACATTCCGACCATCCTTATTTGTCAAGCATTGTCCCTTGTGATCTTTATTTGTTTCAAACGTTTCTTAAATTGCATTGTCGGAAATATATCAGGTACGTGAAGATCTCGGTTTGGCTCATGCCCAGTATATGCACAGTGTACTTAGGAATAATAACAAAATCGCATTTTAAAAATGAAATAACTGAATGAAACTTCGCTTATATATCGGAGATGAATACTGCAATGGTATCAACGGCTTGTTTAATAAGAATCTATCAAGGATAAATTTGTATGGTCTTAGTTGCATTCAAATTTTAACAACCCTCGTACATACTGTGATGCATGAATAATGACATGAACACACAACGCCTTTCTAATTGCTTAAACTACAGTTAGAACCAAAAAACGATATCAATTTGTTTACGGACTGTCTGGAAAGATAACATTGTTATTCTTTTCGTAAACTTTAACTCACAGCTGGCTGGAAATTAGCTCTCACTGAGTCTCAGTTGGAAATATGACTTTTCTTCAAGCCAACTCACTGCTGGCTGGAAATTCGCTCTCAGTTGGAAATTCTTGTTTTCATTCAAATGAATATCAAACTCACAATTGACTGGATATTAGAACTAAGCTTGAAATTCGACTTTAAATTAGTCGATTATCAGCTAGACTCAGCTAGAAATTCGAGTTTTCATTAATTGAATATCTAACTCATAGCTGGCTGGAAATTCGATTTTAGCTGGAAATTGGAGTTGTATTTAAGTCGACTATCGAACGCACTGCTGGCTGGAAATTCGAACTTTTTGTCATGTCGAGTATCCAATTCACAACTGGCTGGGAATTCGTACTCAGTTTGAAATTCGACTTTTAGTCAAGACGAAAATCCAACTTACAGTTGGCTTGAACTTCGATCTGACTTTTTGTCAAGTATCTAATAGCTGTAAGTTGGAGTTGTTACAGTTGAGTACGTAGTATCCAATTCACTGATGACATGAAATTAGGTCATAGCTGTAAATTCGAGTTTTTTTGTCCAATATCGAACTCACAGCTGGCAGGGACTTGGACGGATCTTTTTCTCGTTTGGTTGTGTTTTGGGCATTGTGCTTTGTATCTTTTGATGTTTTCTGTGATCGGCTGGTTAAGTTGAGTGCTTCCTCCCATGTCTAACATATTGTTGTCCTTTAATTGCTGACTGGATTTTGGACACTAGCTGGAAATTGGGGAAGCTACGTGAATATCGAACTCACTGCTAGCTCGTTATTAGCGTGCGGTTGGAAATTGAATTTCTTACTACAATCTTTCAACTTGTCTCTGACTTTTCGGAGCTTAACCTCACGGTACGATTGCTAATTTTATAGTGTGCAGAAACGAAGACTATGTTTATTTTGACACGTCATAAATGGAACTATAACCATGATTGTAAACATGTAAAACTATTTATTAAGTGAAACTCAACGTAGACTGAGCTTTTCCTGTTTATGCAATATTTTCCGGGAAAGTCGTTCACACTTGAGATGTGTCGGAAAACGCGAATACAGCATCATTAAGATTTTGAACACAAGACGCACAGCATCGGTGTATGGAAAACACACAACTGGCTCACAAAGGGTAAGAGTTTATTTATTTTAAGGCAATATAGCTCACAGGCGACAATTCTACCTTAATTAGTATACAATGTATAGAAAAGACGGATACTATTAAGGACGAATACCACAGTGGTTTGAGCGCATAATTCTGCGCATATTATGAAATCATCGTTTAAAATATGTTTGTTTGTTTTATTGATAGATGACAATAACTTGTGTACAAGTATCATATACACTTAACATGTGTGTATGTATGTATATATACCTTAGCTCAGTCAATACGTGTTGTATTTTGCTGACATTCTCAACATTTTGTAGCTTGGATAATTATGTGGAAGTACAATTCAATTGATTGCATTACAATCTGATAGCAATCGGCACAAACACAATAGACAAATAGACAAATAGACAAATGATGACGTTCGTGTTGTGTGATCATCGGGTGTTTGTCAGGTTGTTAATGCAGCCATTGCTGATGGAGTTAGTGTTCAAGTGTATGGACTTATCAAGGAGACAGAAAAAAAGAAAACAATGATAAGAATAAAGCACAATTTAGGTTTATGAGTGCCGATTGTTTTGCTCACGAAAACAATTTCTAACGGGTTCCCCCTGCCCCTTTGACCATAAAATTCAAATTAGCTACGAAGTATTTTTAAAAGTTAACAACCACTATGTTGTTGCGTTATTTTTTAATTTGACGATATGTCTGAAATTCCAATTGACTATACTTAAAATAATTTGCTCATATAATGCGTGAATCTTTCCTACATTTTGCGTGTTTTGATATTTCATTGTTCAGTAAACCGCTGTGTTTAATTTTGAAGAAAAAACTTTATTTATCCGATCTTGTGTTATTCAATAGCTTAATTATTTATAAATGAAACGTTATACAGTAAAACACGTCGTGCACACTTTTTGCACAAGATTTGTTAAATATACGGTGACAATTAAAACGTTTAAAACTATAAGCACACTTAGACGAACACTTGTATGTTTCTGATATCAACGCAATGTTTTATATGACGTACGTATATATATGACGTTATTCACATTGGAATTACGGAGGTAAGAGGCGTATTCTGTTATCGCGTTATGAATACAATATCTGAAGAAATAAATTAATTCTATTTGAATTTGTATTACTTCATATCATGGAGCACGTTTATTTGATAACTATGAAGATAATGGCATGTTTTATATTTGTTTCCCCTGTCAATGCAGTTCATTTATGGTATAGTAAAGTGACAAACACATGTTATGATTGAACGTGTCTGACATGTCAGACGATTTATTTTTAAAATACCCACAAATATAAAATCATCTATAATGTGTGACATATGAGAAACGTTGAATTTGTTCTGTAAGACCCATTGGATGCTTCTGGAGAAGCTTTCGAAAATTGCTACCGATGAAGATGCACCCATAGGTAAGACTGTGTCAAAGTAAAATTTCCCTTTGAAGGTAAAACCTAACTTCCCATAATCTAATGGGGAAATGGGGATGATTCTAAATGCTTCTTCTATGTCTGCCTTAGCTACCAATGAATGTCTACCCGAATGGAGAATTAATTCTGCCACATCGTCGAAAGATTCCATTGTTACACATGAATTTTTCTTTGGAATCATACAGTTAACAGAATAAGTAGAATTTGTACTGAATGATAAATCATGTATCAAGCGGAAGCTATTTTTGGCCTTTTCAGGGACAACCCCCAAAGGACTGCAAACAAAATCCTTTAAGGGTGGCCTTGCATAAGGACCTTTGATACGTTTCTTATTAATCTCAATGGCTAGTTTATTCTCTAGGAAACCCTCATTTTTTACAGCTGGAGGGTGATTTGAACATATGCGCTCATGAATGTTACCCACAGTACCTAATCTGAAACCTATGGAGAAACCATTGACTAATGTTTGAGTCTGTTCGCTGTCGTAACCTTGCAAATGAAATGCCAGACGAAATGCATTAACCGGTGAAGGAATGCAGAAATTAGTCTTTTTTGGGGGTAGGTTTGTTGGCATTCTGGTGAGATTTGTTACTAGATTGTTGTCCATGTTGCTGGATTTTCCTACATGTAGATGCCCCTTGTGATGTTCCGCCACACTTTGAACATTGGTGTGATTTTGTACATTTTGCTTTTGAGCAACTACAGTAGCCATTCTTTGGAATTCCCAGCAATAACCTTTGCGATATGTGTTTTGCCCTGGACTTCTGGATATGTGACCGTTATTGAATGACCTGTTACGTTGCTGATGTCGGGGACGAAAAGTAGACATTTGGATGACACAGAATAGGTATGTTTCTGTGTGAAGTTTGTCCCATGGAAGAGGTGAAACAGCTCGCAATTGGCGGAATTTTTCATCATACAACTGCCAGTGGGTAGTGTGGTTGGCCAAATTTTGAATCAATGTCATGTATAGGAACAATTCTGGGGATTCATTGGCGTATTTGGAACTATAGACCGCCGCATATATCTGAAAAGCTCTGGACCAGACCAGTATGCCCGATATTTTCTTAGGTGCTGCTTTTTCTATGGATGTTATTGTGCCAAAATTAGTTTTTTTTAAAGTTTTTGTTTCTGACACAACTTTGTTGGCAAAATATAAAGCCGATAGATCAATGTACTCCATGTTCAAAATTTTTGTCCTAATTTTCTTGTCAACTTGATCATGTACAATAGCCTAAATCTACTTGTTTAACAACTTTATCACCCTTCTCTTTACTCTCCTCATCATCAATGTTCTCATCATCATCGTTATCAGAGTTAGACATTTGTATTTCTGATACTGGATCGTCCAAACAGGAATTATCTTCCTGTTCCATATCACTATCATTATAAATTTCCGTACCGTCTTCCCTATGTTCCTGCTCTGATTCTGATTCACTGTTCAACATTTCCTTAATTTCTCTCATAACAGTTTTGTCTTTGGTTATAGCGTCTGCTATCAATCGTGCCATTTTGTTTTCCCCGGTTTTGGACTTCTTTTTCCTTTTCCCCCCTTTTGCCTCATTTGGGCGTGTTTTAGGCATTTTGAAAACAATGTAAAATTATAATATATTACTAAATGTATAACAAGCCCTCTGAACTTGTATCTGAATAACACTGATGAGCATTTCAGTCTTATTTATAATTGAGCCAAAGTGCAGAAACATTTGCACTGTCCGTGTGCATGCTGGATGACCTGCTTATGTCTTGGACCCTCTAATGTGCAAATTTTGCATAATGCCCACATGCTGTAACCCGTCATCCAAATGAATAATAATGAAATTGGCAGCATATATAAATTCATGAAATGTTGTAATTAGTAACCTCTATGTTGTGATTTATTATATTCTGCTGCAATGCAGAAGTCCACAACAACTGTCAATTTCTTTAAAATAGAATGAAGACAGTACGCTACAAGTATAATACTCTGCAACAAATGCATATAAATTACACTGCTACAAATGCAGAGATCCGTTACAAATACTGATATTTATATAGTGAAATCAATCATTGGCAACAAATGCGGATGAAATACTCAGCTACAAATGCAAAGATCCGTTACAAGTCCGGATTGAAATACTCTGCTACAATGCAAAGATCCGTTACAAATACGGATTAAAATACTCTGCTACAAATGCAGAGATCCGTTACAAATACGGACATTTTGATAATACTGCATTCATGATCAACCCACTACGAATGTGGAATTGATAGTTGTTCAAAAATAAAAATGTGTACAAACTTTTCCTCTCTTCTGACAGTTTTACCGATACTTGCTTTGCCACACACTACTTCCCAAACGACTGACAACTTTCCTATCAACACTCAATATTGACACAATAATAGTCTGAAATGTAAGAAAATTCGAAATAAAATGGCCATTAAAATTTAAGAAACCAATATTCAATATATATTTATGTAATAATTACTACTCTTGTTAACTGTTGTCTACCATCCTCCGAAGTCTGTTCTGTGCTGCTATCAGGGCACTTCTGACTGACATAAAATAACGTGGCATGCCCCTTACAGCATCTACATGAATCCCATCCTTATCTACATAATCAGAAACATATCTCTTATTATAATTATTTCTGCAATGGCACCAAAACATCAAATGTTTGCCTTCACTGCACGCTGCCGACAGCAGTCTGTTGGTTTCATCCACTCTGGCATTGAAGGCCTCTGCATTGCGTCTATGGAGAATTTCTGAAAACACTACAATACTGCATCCATTATAACATAATGTGTCTGCTAGAGCCATCATTCTATCGACTAATTCAGCTGGTTTCACTGTTTTACTGCATAAATCGTTGCTGCCTATGTCTATGAAGGTAATACCTATATGTAGATCAGAAACAAAATGAGTGTCTTGCATAATAGACATAGTATGATGTCTACCAATGTTACCACCACTGATGCCATGCCAAAAAATCTGAAACTGATCACAATCCAAATTCATATTACTTTTATTATTACCAACACACCATATCTGCAACCTCTTTGTGAACGAATGGCCTAAAATAAAAACATTATTAAGCACATACATGTTTACAACAGCTGAATACAATGATAGAAGAACGCAAACAGACCGAGGTGAAACTAGGTCGATGACGTCATCAATGTTTACAAACAAACTTTCAGACGGACCTGTTCATAATCTGTATATGGCTTGCCAACTGGCTATATTGTGAAGCGTGTATTAACAGTTAAGTAAATTTTAACACATATTAACCAGTGATCTGATGAATTAAATACTCAGATAATACAAATTTCACGATAATTCAACAACCCACGCTGAAAAGTAGGTCACCCACGCTATCTCCTCTAATATACGCTCCTCCTACCGGATTCGCCAAAATTCTTTCTAATTATAACTGCATATGATACTCGCTCAACGGGAGTTACAATAATAATTCAATAAATTAGTGAAAAAAGAGATAATTAAGTAAAAGCTTCTCTGCGTAGATTGCCCGCTTGGATCCAGCCGAAAACAGATTGTAATTGAAGGAAAGTTTGAAAATTGACCAAAAGTGTCAAACACGGCTGGAGCCAAAGTTAATTAATTACCCAAAAGTATCCACAGCTGGCCCTCACCCTAACATATACAAGTGATTAAGTAAAAGTAAATCCAACAAATATAAACTACTTTATAATGCTTCACTTATAAACTATTGTTTTCTATAAAGGAAGGTTATATATTTTCGGCTGGAACTCGAAAAATCATGAAAAATGTCGGACAGTATATGAAATGTTTATAAATTTACTACTGTAAGGAGTAATTAAGGAGTGTGATCGCCAACTTGACGAATGATGTTACACGATACATTAATGACGTCGCCCGACTACGGATTTCATAGGTTGGCAAAATGTTCTTATCAATTTCTTTTTCATTGTATCCAAACGTTATTTCGTACGATTTCTCTTACGAATTGTATTAACCACTATATTAAAAAGTTTAAGAAAACAACGTCTAATAACAGAGTAATAAGTTTTTTCTCGTTATATATTGAAAATCCCTCTTATTTTCTATTTCTTGAATAATGCGTCATGTTAAGGAAGTAGATGTATAATGCAAAACCTCCATTCTGAAGAGTACTCAAGTTCAGGAACTTTACGTACACTTCGACATATTCCTGAGGGTCATGTGTTCAAACCCCACTGGGACCATGTTTATGTCTTCTTTTTTAATGTTTAGGCAATGTTTTGTATTAAAAGCATGCATTTATACAGTTATATAGATTATGGGAATTTATACATCGTTAAAGCATGAAAAATGGGGTAGGGTGATACAAAATGTTATATCCTGATAGTTTGATGGTAAACCTATATTTTATTTGGTCTAAGTCTGTGCATAAGAGTATAAAGCAAATTTTGGGGTAATTGATCTTGATATATGCCCATCAATTGGAGTATTTTTAGGATTATAGATGTTTTATATTTTGTAGACTGAAAACTACTCAAACTTTGCTAAGGGCCAATAAATTGATTTTGATGTCCGTCTCACGTTAAATGTACAACACCGATGAAGAAAACGTTGTACAATTAATAAAATATCATCTTATCTGCTTTTAAATTTCGAAACTTAATGTCTTGTATTTGATACGCACTGCCAAAATGACGTCGTTTTCCAGGTAACTGATAAGCCCTATTGGTGGAGACTAAAGTGGCTAGATTAACATGGACATTTTTATCCCGTTTTTAATGCCAAGAAAATGACCGCATTCTGTTACTACAAAGGCTTGAATGCAGCTCGAACATTTTAATTGGGTTGGGCTTATCAGCACTTAGACATTAAATGTTGAAGTAATCTTTATTGATTTACAATATTGCAGATGTAGCATTATGTTTTTGAAAATTCTACCGGTCAATCTTATTTAATTTGCAAAATATTTAAATGGAAAATTTCTTGGCCCTTATCAAATTTTGAGTAGTATATATCTTAAATCGCATCTTCTGCTTGTTATTTATTTTGTTTCATTAATATAACTTTTAGGCACATGGGAAATAATTTTATCTTAAACATTAACTTTGATGATTTTATAGACTTTTATGTCAGTATAGTCCTCAAATGTTTCCTACAAATTGCAATATTGGGGTGATAATATTAAAATGTAACATCAGCAAACTACAGCGTTAATATCAGTGAGGTATTTGGTTCGTTTTTCCATTCGTTTTCATCAAATTTCAGGCAATTTAAGTAATAGAAGTGTTAATTCTATAGAATTTTTGATGTAAAAATACTGAATAACTACAAAATGCCGATGTTCATATTTAAATATATCCCCATGGGCATACTTGACTGTTATTCTTTGCGTATGGTTTTTTTTAATTGTATCTTAAGTGCATGGTAAGAGCACAGGCGTTCGGTCGGATATTGATAATGGGAAACTTTAACGATTACAGTTGCCGCAATACTGCTCTGTTGTGTTTGATTGCTCAGTTTATCGCACGCTTACGATACATGTCACGTGTTGTGATTGAAATCAACGGATAATGCGTCTTGTGTATTGGTCGAAAACCATTTTACTCTGCTGACAGACCGGTCAACAAACCGACTGCACGTCACGAACGAAACATTATATCCCGCTATTTTTTATGAAGGCATTCTAATATACGTACAGTAGATTAAACTTCTTAAGAAGTTTTTTGTACATTTTCTATAACCCAATTTTAAATACTATGACATTGCAACAATATTACAACCCGTATTTGTTCATTTTTTCTGCACACTTGTTTTTGGTTCCTATTAAACTAATTGTTATGGAAGTCACTGTCGGAAAACGTGTAAATGTACGAAGCTGACGTCTGATTGCTTCACTATGACATATTCCAGCATCAATGCACCAATCAACATGGAATTCTGTCCATGGTATCAACACATTTTAAAATGCTGAATATATAAAGTAATGCTTATGTCATCGGCATATTTTGTTGAACTGATAGAAGAGACTATTGAGCATTATATAAAGACAAACTATGATCAGTTTTTGTTAAACGTTTTTAGATCACTTTTTGTAATCAGATTGGCTTAAACGTCCGTAATAGGAATCATTATAATGGAAATGCAGCTAACATACATCTCTTTATCAACTTTCACTACATGACAAGAGATCAATACTGTACATTAATTTAAAAAATGCAACCCTTTGTTAACAAATACAGTTTTAGTCTTTTGCTAATTTTGTCACGTGATATTGCAACTTTGACTTCGTTGGCTTAGAATGAGATGACAGTAAATGCTACTTACGATCTTATAAGACATATTTGCAATTCGCATCGTGAGGCGCTTCTTATGAGCCTATGTTCATGAAAATCGAAACAAGTCATGTTGACCAAACTGAAGTTGAAACAGCTTGTTTTTCCATAAGTAATGAGTAGTTTTCACAATAGCGTTTTTGTGCTTATAACGACATTCTCATTCTAAGCAAGCGGCATGTACTTTCAGTTGGTAATTCACCACAATGGTTCCAGTGACGGACGTTTTAGCCAATGTGATCTTTGACGGCGATTAAATATTTTTTTAAATGTTCAGACGGGCATAGATCTAGTAAATTTGTAAACATCTAAATAACTTCATATGTAGAACATTATGATTCAGTATGTATGTGTCGAGAAGTATTCTTACATCTTCAATGCATCTGATCATTATATTACTTTTATGTCCATTTCTTTACAGATTGGTGGTAGGCAAGAGATAGAAACATTTTGGAAAATATTGTTGGAAAACAACATTTCAGGACGTGTATGTTGATGAACATGCGAACAAAACTCAATGGTTCAGAGGTATTCTTTTTTTAAACATTATTAACATATCATGCATTCGTGAATGACTCTGTCCATATATTGCACATAATGTGAACAAACAAATCAACCAACTAGTATGCTTGGATGCAATTATTTGTATTAGCTACATGACATGGAAACATGACACTTACTACGTCAACCTTATTGTTATAAGTACTATACCATATCATATGTTAAGTTAATAATCCATCTCAGTATTAAACATAGAACAAACACTCTATTGACCTGAATAACTTTAAGAACACGATTGCCCTGCTTCAAATAACGTTGTTCCTGATATAATGCATGCAATCAACGTGAATTTTGTAGTCATTACAACCATTATAATTTAACGGTAAATGTTATTAAGCCATACGGTAGTCTGTGGGGGTAAATGTGAGGATTGGTGCACCGCAAAGTGCTTACGCCCCTTGGTTACATTTGTCACTGTCCGCACCATAGCGGAAGCCCTGTAATCAACCTTCTTTTTTAGTATGTTTTGTATGCATTGTCCACAAGCTAACAAACGTCCGACAGATACACGTCATAAAATGCACAACGTTAACTTTTGTTGATGTGACCATATCTTTGTTAGTAAAACTTGTGACCACATTGTAATAAAAATATATTGAATTGTCATGCCGTTTATCCTAGCTACATATGTATCATTTTAGCAAGATCAAACATGCATTGACCGAGCTATGGGTTAACATATCCATTCACGCTTATAAGGATTGTTAAGCTAGTTGGACGACAAAAACAATAGATGGTACATTATTAATTTGAAGATTTTCGCGTTAGCTTATCCAGTCATCTACAATGGTTAACATCGTCGATTGTCGAGGATGACTTGGTTCTTAAAATATTCATTTTTAAAACATTTGCTAAAAACTCATCTGTTGTGCGTTGAAAAATTGCAATTTAGTTTTCTTATTATTTTCCAAATTTAACATTTGCAGCTTAGTGGATAAGGTATACATTTGCATCGTCTTTTTATTCGACTAAAATGTTCAAAACAATAATAATAGTAATATGTTATATTTCTTGTTTTTATACGAGGAACATACCTGAATAAACGAACTGTAATTGGCTAATGGCTAATAAGATGCAATTAATATATATATATATTACATAATGCATTTTCTGTCATAAACTCGAGTTGTGTTCCTTAAAGTTATATCGTAATAATGCATTATATTTTAGTTAATATCATTTGGCATGTTTATGTGTTTGTGAACGAGACATGATTTGACACAAATACTTTAATATACAATGTAGTTGATTGTTAACTACATATGAACAAATCGTATGGGATTCACGTAGGTTCATATATTACAAGTATGTTTACTTGTACTATTTCATTCTCCTAAAATATATTTAAACTGTTTACCAACCACCCATGTTTCTCTATTGTACCCTCAACACAATAGCCATATATTTTGCAGGCTTAGAATTAGAATGGTCGTTAGTACTTTTATGACCTTTTAAGACTCATGCGTATTTGCAATCTGCATAAAAATGTTGACCAAACCGAAGTTTAAAATGTTGTTTTCCATATTCAGACAGTTTATTGTTGTTTTCCCAAATATCGATTTTGTACTTACTACCTTCTAATTCTAAGCCAGCGATATGTAGTGGCGGGCGATGTACGACTGTGTCATACTAAATTCAATACAGAAGGAATGATAGGTTCGGGAAATCTGCTGGTTAACACTTATGGCCTCATCATACTTGTTTAACTACCAAGTTACAGTATTATTATTATTATTATTATCTGTTTCAGGAATCTGCCGATCGCATACCTTAAATCACAGGTCCTTAAGTGAAGTATGTTACTGGTAGGATAGTGCTGCAGTTTTACCGACACGTTGATCCAGTTTAGACTTCAAACGTTCGGTACAAACGTGACAAACTGAACTGTTAAGTGTCAACATCTACATAGACGTAGTGCCTATTATTACATTATTGGATATGTCTAACACTACAGGGAGTATAGGGACGAACATGACTGATAGTTGGATAGGACATGTCACTAATACAACACTAGACGTTGCTACGAACATGGCTCTAAACGTTACAATGTCCGCTACTGATGTCAACACTACAATAACACATGCAAACACAACAGTGGCATCAGATACATCGTCACAACAGTTTACAACTACGCCATATTCACATGACGCGGGATTTGAGTATGTATATTATATGTACACTGGATTTTCCTTCGAAAAACCAGTATATTTATACATTTGGGAAATTCTTGTTATTTTGACCAGTATTGTTAACATTGTAGTAGTTTCTATTTTGTTGCGCAGGAAGATGCGCAATCCCACCAATATGGTTCTTGCTGCAATAGCAATATCAGACTCGTTGACCGGTTTGACAACACTTCCAACCTACATAATGGTTTATCAGAGTACTGGCCAACAAGAATATGAATATCCACAAGGTAGTTACGAAGGTCATGAACCGTACCCAGAAGGTTATGCATATAGTGATCCGAATTACAATCCCCTTTATGCACACTACTACAATGGCAACAGTTCATATGACATGCCAGAGGTTATCGAATTTGAAGTTTATTATTTATCAAAAGATTTGTGCCGTTGGTTTATGATAACGAAGTTATTTATATCAAAAACCTTTCATTCGATATCCATTTGCCTCACTCTGTTTCTTGGGATTCAAAGATTCATTTCTGTCGCAGCTCCATTCAAAGCACAGGCTCTTACAACACAAAGAGCTATTCTCATATGTATTGCTATTTCAGTAATGTCTCCTATACTTCACGTGTTTCATTTAACAGATGAAAAGGCAGAACACGGCATGTGTGAATGGGATTTAGAAGAGTCAGGCTGCACAGGTGGTTGCATCGAGCTTTGGATTATGTTTGTCATAAGAAATTTCATCCCCTGTGGTGTTCTTCTTTTGTTCACGATTCTCTTCATTCGTGAACTTCATAAAGGTGAAGTTAGTATCCGACGAATGGGTAGCAATAAAGGCCAGATTGCGAGGAGGGTAGTGGAAAATCGTCGGATTGCTTTCATCGTTACGTCTATTGTTATCGTATTTCTTATTCCAGAAATCCCCTATGGCTTTTATCTTCTCTATAACGCTATTGACAAAACTGCTTACAACGGTGTACATATGGACTTAAAAACCAATCGAGCAGTACACATGACGTATGAAATTCTTCTAGTCTTATCCTTCCATGCTAATTTCTACATATACACATTGTTTAATCGGAAATTTCGCACGTTTCTTATCAAGATATTTGTTCAGCCAGTTCGAAGATTTATGGGAGATAAGAGACGAGTTTCTGTCAGCTCTTCAGGTTCACAAAAAACAGACTCACAGAGGACTTCACAGAGAAAGACAGAACTAATATCTATGAAGTCCAACCCGAGTACACATCCGTTAAAGAAGGCACTTTCCAACACCTTATCTAAGGACACAGTAGAATCTGCAGCTTTCATGAATTCTGTGTCTGTGGATATTACTCAAACCTCGCATCAAGACAAAGATGATGAACTCGAAGCACTCAATGCCAACGTTTGAAGCAAAACAAATGTCTCTTCTCTAAATTTTGTAACTTATTTTAGAGTCACATGAAAATTATAGATCAAAATTAATTAACATTTTTAAATTCATATCTATAGTACTTAAAATATGTAAGCGCCCTACTGACACACAAACTATTCCCTAGTAGTATTCAATCAGTACTCATAATACGTTTTCATTATTATGTGCCAATATTAGTGATTAATCCGTACATTTTACAAAAACACAGCCTGGTATTTTGTTATTACCTATGCATCTTTTCTATTGTACCCATTTCACTTTATCGTACATGAGCTGAGGGTATCAATAAACGTGTACATTTGTATTGACCTCTATACCGATATTCATGTGTCTTATGAAGCAAAGTCCTGTTTGGACTAAAAAATTGTGGTGGATCTGATTTGAGGTTCCAAGACCGTTAACAATAATACAATTGTACTTTTCTAACATAAATTGTAAACCTAAATCGGTATATCTCATTATTCGTCATTTTGGCCGGGGACATTTTCATGCATATCTAGCATTGTACACTGTTGCTTTTCATTGTGGAATTCCTGTGTGATTTTTTCAATATATTTAAGTATTATGAAACCAGTTATAGTGTCCTGTATGTGTTTATTTTAATCACACATTTATATATATATATGTGTTTTCAGAAAGTATTTTAACTTCTGTCCAGTATAAGAGTGTTGATAATATTGTTATACACTTAACAAATCTTATAAGTGTGCACGTATGTATTTACCCATAGTTCAGTTAATACGTGTTTGATCTTGCTGAAATTTCCGACATATGTAGTTTGGATAGTTACGTGGAATTACAATGCAATTGCTTTGATTATAATCTGATAACAATTAAATGTCGACAAAAGAATAAAAAATCAAAAGCTAATGTCACACATTTTTGTCGTGAGTTCATCTGCATTTCGTCAGGTTATTATTGCAGCTATGTGCCCATTTTGCTGTTCACGTGTATGTTCTTATTATGGAGACAAATATGAAGTGAACAATGATAAGTATGAAGCCCACATTTGCCTCACAAGGACAATTTTTGATTGGTTACCTCCCCTTGAAGTTAAAAACCATCATGTTGACCATACATAGAAATAATTTGCACCTACGCGTCGATTTATCGTGGATTTTACGTGTTTTTATGTTTTAATGGTTCAGTGAATCGCGGTATTTAATTCTAAAGAAAACAATTTATTAGCCGGCTGTTGTGTTATTCAATGTCATAATTATACAGAAATATTCATGAATAAAAAACTTATACGGTAAAACATATGCACACTTATAGGATTTGTTAAGTGTATAAGTCTATTAAAGTATGTTTATGGGATACATGCTGTGTAATATATTGTATGACTTTTATGTTGTATTACCAATATCCGTTGAAGGCATTTATTCAGAAACATTTGCATGTAAGGTTCTCATGGCTTACGTAATAAAAATTATCTTATAATTAGATAATTTATTTTTCGATTTTAAAACTTAAAATTGCAGATTTTACACTGTTATGTTTTCCAATAGTGATAAAACTTGTACAGTAATATTACTTTGCATTCAAGATTTTTCAAAATTTAGATTAAAATACGAGTATGTACAGTTGCAATTTTCATGTTGATTTCTTAAGATTTGTCAATTGTTATGTTAAATACAGAAACTTGTCCATGTAAAATTGATAAGATGTGTTTATGCATAAATATACATTTTGACACATCTTTCTTTAGGTTTTTAATAACTTAGTCAATTTAGAATGTACATATGCCATTTTATACGAGTACTTACGAACATCGTTAAGGAGCACCAACAATCTTATATCTAATTATATCCTCATTGATTTGGGCGTATATATCTCATCTATAACTATAGTGCGAAAAAAAGCAATACAAAAAGAAACACAAAATTCGCTATATTTATCGTTTCTGAATATTTAGAAGCATGTAAACTTTATACGTTGTGCCAAATGTTTGAATACTTTCATAGGCAAATGTTACGGTCTTTGATTTTAATCCATAAGAAAAATAGAATCCCTATTGTGTTTGTTGTTTGTATAGTTCGCCTGAGATAATACTTGCCTTTGTTTACAAATCAAAATGAAATTTAAATATATATTATCTTCATCTTTATTTCCTCCAGTATTGAAGAGCGTATATAACAATATATACAAAGTAAACATTCAACATAATTATAGCTTGTTACAAGCATACATTATTGGTGAGAAGATTAGTAAGCATAATTACACATATCAGAAGCAATTTATGAGCACATAGATCATAACTTGCATCTAACAAGATATGGATCATTATATTGATGAGAGGATTAGTAAGCATAATTACACATATCAGAAGCAATTTATGAGCACATAGATCATAACTTGCATCTAACAAGATATGGATCATTATATCGCAAAGCTTTACAATATTATGACCTGACAATATTTATACACTAGAAGACATGGGGACAATTTTGTAAATACGTACATTGTCACAAGGCTTAAGTTTATCCCTCATATAATGCATACACAAAACAACTCTACACACAATATGAAAACAACGAATTGCAAGACTACAAGGGAACAACAAGTAGCAAATGGCAAACATAAATACACTCAAACATAAATACACCCAAGAGCTCACTCTACACGTTTAACAGATCTGAGCATATAGTAATGAGCACTTGTATACCAACAGTACAGAATAATATGCTGTAGTTACATTAAACTCTGAATTCCACATTAAATAACCTAGATTCAATATCAACAAATCTACTTTTGATTAAAGTAGATTAGTGTTGGTGGCCAGAGTATGGTAGAAATTTGCGTTAGCAATGTTCGGGCACCGTTTGTAACATGAGATATTTTTATAGATACACAGCTATACCCCACTGAGTCATGGTCTTGTCGAGAAGGACGGTTGCAATACTACAAGAATGAAATATTAATATAAAATTAAATTATATGTGTTCACCTATTTAAGATAGCTAAATATGTAACTACAGTATATTAATAAACACTGATAAAATAATAGGATAAATGTCAATAACTCATTAAATGTATCGTTTGGACCACTGTTTTAAAGCATAGCACTCGAGATGCATCCGGCATTGTGAATGACGGAAACCCTGACAAAAATTTAAATGTATGTATCGTTCGCGTTACAAAACAAAAGTACATGTTTGCTCATATTAGCTGTGGTTATAGATCATTTGCTACATACTATGTCGTATTTCCGGTCAAACAGACTGCACATAAGAATAAATGCAGACGTGCATTGAGGTTGTGTCTGTATGTACGACAAAACTGCCACATATTACGCAAGTCATATTTTGAGTGAATCCCTCAATATGACATACGTGGGACGTTCAAAAATAAACAGGACTATTGTCACAAAACCTGCATCGTTAAACGAAATAAATCAAATTATATCAACCATCCGAAATCGGAATCTTCTTTCTACATACTGTTAAGATATGAACTAAAACAAATACGCGGTGCGAGAGTTACAGGTGACTAAAAAAGGTCACTGACGTTGACCCGGCGCACAAAATGACGTCGCGCTATATTACACGGCGTTAGTGCTTCGCATAGGGATATGAAATACGAAGTTCATAATGATAAAGGTGATGAATACATTCCAGTACCACACTGCACCTGATAGGTAAAGCGTTGGTGAGAATAGCATGTATTTTTCTTGATCTTACATCTAGGCAAGAATACGTACCATGAAACGTAGGTATTTTGAACAAGTCTCGGTAACTGACGTTACAACGTTTTTATGATTTCCTTTAACTTCCCTGTCTTCAAAAGCTGAACAATTAACACTAAAGCGTTTGTTCCATTCTTAAACTGATAAACGACTTGCAGATCTCTTTCCAAAATGTAGTTACGATAATTTCATACGATTCAGAGGACATTATCTTCTTGCTGTTGACAAAACTTTGTGTTTGTCCGTTTTTCCTTACGTTCTGGTGACGTCATTTTTGCGTCACGAATTTGTCCCACGTGGAGTTCAACTTTTGTTTATTTCAGTACCTAACGTCCAAATGTCCTCATTTTTGCAGACATCGTCTAGCATGTAACATGTAATGATACGGCGAAATTTGAAAACAAACGATATGATAGTATTAAAGATACACCCCATTACGTAGTCGCCATTAATGGTAATTGTTGGGCTGCGCCGGCTGCGTGTTACCATGGTTTCATAAAGGACTATTATGAGAGGACGAGATAGTGTAACTCGATAAATCAGATATTGACTTTTCGCAATTGAATTCCGATTCCATATTATGTAATGATATTTGGATAATATTGAAATCTGTAGTCGTGAGGGCAGGGCTCCAGTCCTGTTTATTTTTGAACGTGTAACTTACGTAGTCGTTGTAACTGTGTGTCTGTTACACCGTTCCATAGTTCACTGCCGTAAAGTGCCCTTGGTAGGACGACAGAGTTATACATTTTTCTGCTAGTTATGGGGTGGAAACAATTTCTGTATATACCACAATCTACTATTCTGAAGAATGTTTTTCGGAGCTTATCACAACATAGTGTTATGTTTTCATTCAGGTCCATCGATTTGTTGCATTGGACTCCAAGGTGGGTGTAGCTTGAGGCTTCGTCTATGTGGTGGTCACCTAGTTTCCACGTTGTTTGTTTTGTTTTATTGTCGTTAAACACGACCACATTGCACTTGTTAGCATTATAGAGGTAGTGCTCACGTGTAGAATTCAGATAGCATTGTTCAATCAGTTTATCTAATCCCTGGTTAGTGTATGACAGGATCACCATATCATCTGCTGATGTAGGACAACCACACACTATTTTATCCAGATTCAAAGAAAGTGGGTTATTTTCAATATTGTTCATCAAGTCATCTATGAACACTAGATAGAGGAGCGGACTAAGACATTGACCTTGTCTGGTTCCTTGTTGTATTGGGAACCAGTCTGACGTATAACCGTTTGATTTAACACAGCTGTGACATTCGTCGAAGAAAGATAGAATTGCTTTAAATATTGACAGGTCTAACCCTTTCTTGTATAGTTTGACGAGTATAGATAATATCCATGCGCGATCAAAAGCCTGTTTTGCATCGAGGAAGCACGCATAAATTTTCGAGTGATGTTCTATACCATAATTAATACATTCACGTAACATAAACGACGCCATGAGGCATTTAACGTGTTTTTGGAATCCACCTTGGGATGCATTAAATGTGACAGACTTATCATGTTCAACAAATTGTAGTAATATTTTCTTGTAAAGTTTGAGTATATTTGAGCACAGTGATATTACCCTGTAACTATTTAGGTCATGAGTATTGGTTTTGTTACCTCCCTTGAATAATGTTACGATAATACCACGTTTCAGTTCCAGGGGCGTATATGAGAAAGTCAGCATAGCGTTGTATAGTTGTACCAGAATATTCAATGGTAATGGGCCACCATCAATAATATTTTTTTATAGAATACACCATCGTTACCACAAGCTTTCCCTTTCTTTGAAGTTTTCACAACGTTTTGTAGCATTTCCGTTGTAATTGTATATTTACAGTGATTGTGTTTGAATATTTCACCCTTGATAGTTTGTAATTCATGTTCTATGTGGTATTTGTAGTCTTTATCGAAGTTCGAGTCCATAGTTGGTAAGTAAAGTTCACTGAAATAGTTTTTCCATTCAACATTAATATCCCTGGGGTTGTTATGGGTTACGCAGTTAAATTTCATTTCGAATCTGCTTTTGTTAGAAGGCTTATCCCTACGTTTATTGATGAGGCGCCATAATTCGTTGTTGTCGCAATCTGCTGCTACATCGATATCCGTCTCTTGTTGCTTTAAATAGGCAGTTGCTGAATGTCGATGGTGTAACGGTCAGCGGAAGAAGATAAAATGCAGGGAAAAATTCGATGTTAACATCACACACGGAGCAACGGACCGTAATAAAAAGGGAGTGCGCAGCACAGACACTTTAAAAAAACATATATCTTACCAACATAGACTAAATTAAACTCGACATGTTTAAAGGCATTGTCATTTCGCTAACTTTAAATGTTTAAGTGACGGACATGAGGTTTTCGACGACTGAAAGACAAACTGAAGACCGTCACTGACGAGTGAATACAAATTACGAAATGTGAGGGACTTGAAGCAAGATTGGCGGATGACAGTAAGGGGTTTGGAACTCAGCTCGGAAAAAACAGACATACGGTAAGCTAAAATAAAAAACCTTTAATAATTTATCAAAGGTTAGAGACTGATGTGTCCCCAGGTTTCTATCTAAGGTGGAATTGCCTATATGTGTAATTTAACCTCCAAAATTCGTTCAAGGCGTCGCGTGAAAACAAAGTGCTCACTTTTAGTTAGTTGTTACATGTACTTACTATAATGTTCGCTGTATGTGAAATTTCAAAAATAGTCCTTATTGGATTGATCTATACGCTAGTAAAATTTCACATGTATTCCCTCAGTGGTTGCTTTTTATGAACGCAGTCTCAAAGCTTTCCAAACACCCCTCGTAACTATTGAAAACAAGACAATACACGACAGGCATGGGTTTCTTGTTACATTTAGTTCAATAATGGTCACAGAAAAATAAATATATTTGATTCTGCATTTACTATAATTGTTAAACAAAACTTAATTGATAATAGTACTATAATCGGAAAAAGATAAATTGGCCGCGCTATTAATAGTACCAGAACCTAAACATTCTTATTTACCTTTTGCACATGAAGTAAACTAATAAGGCGTATTAAAAACAACACAATACGCAATGAGAAAATAGCTCAGTCAGTAAAGCGCAAGGTCCAGTCGCAACAAAGGTATGTTTTATTATGCGCGATTTCGAATCCAACTCATACCTTTTCTAAAGGAAAATACTTTGTTTATTTAGTTTATTTTATTCATTTTTGATTTCGTTTGATCTTTTCTATATAGACTTTGTAATTTAAAAGTGTTGAGAAAACGAAAAAAGAAATAAATATCATTAAAATACACAATACGTGGATTCGAACCTGCGTACAAATAGCATACCTTGTAAATCATCTATAGGCTGACGCGTTTCCTCTGAGCAACTCGGGCTATTGGAGAAATGATTGCCCGATTATGATAATTTTCCGGTTAATTAGATGTGAAGGTCAGTGTTGTGTTCATTTACTATTGCTAAATTTAGCCCGACCAATTTATGTTTGTCCAACTATACTGTTATTATATGTTTGGTATGCGTTATGCAAGTGCATTGTTATAGCTGAGGACATTTGACTTGGCGCTAATTAATCCTCGTGTGTTTTCGTTATTGTACCGTAAAAATGATTTGATTAGTTAAGATAACAACGGATACCATTTTAAATATTCATAGCCATATATTACTAGTATGCCAATTGTATAATTGCAACGGGAAGATATATTTATCTTGATATGCAACGGAAGGAGCAAATAAAGCCTCATTAAGATTTTGAGCACAAGACACACACCATCGGTGTACAGAAAACTCACAAATAATCGACACGCACAAGGTAAGAGCAAATTTATTTGTAGACAATAAGTGTAATAATAGCATGTATTGAGTCTATGTCAGGGTTTTGTTACATCTAAGTGTTTTATTGGCGTTCTCTATTTCATCCTTGGTTGGTGTTTTATCAAATAATGTCCAAGAACACTTCAGCAGGCTTGGTCTTTGACCCAGGACACTTCAGTATATCCTTAAAGTATTGGACCCATCGTTTGTTCTTGTCATGTTGATATATTATATCTATCTTTAACTTATATATGTGATGACAAAGATATGTTGATTCCACAGCGTATGTCAGTAATTGCTCCTCTTACTTATTATCATTTTTTGTTTGTTCCGAAACCATATTTACCCATTGCTCTTTCACAGTCTGTGTTGTCAACACCCACTTTCGATTCCATGTCATCATTATCAACAACATTATCATGCTGAGATAATTTGGTAATTAAACACCCTCTTTAAGAACGGACGCAAGCTACATAAGGACTCGCAGTTCAATTTTAGACATGAAGCCATGACTGCTCGTAAATTACTCTGAATTGGAAGAAGTTTTTATACATGTTGAGAAGTTGTCAGTTAATTATGTACTTGCATGTTAGTGTTGTTTGTTCATTGGCAGAATCATGGGTCAACTGCGCCTCCCCCGGCATGATTTCCAATCCGTGAGTGATGATAAAAAGTGTCTATTTACCTGTTCCTAACTTCCCGTGGCAATATATACTTTTTCTAGTGAAGAAATAGTTGATACGCACATATACTAGTATTGCCTTTGTCTAATAGGTAGTTTGGACACACAATCAATACTCATTAGATTTGTAGCATTGTCTAAAGAGGGGTAAAGTAAGTTGTTTATATTTATGCACTGTATGTAAAAAAAGGATTCCAATTTCTGATGGTATATAGTTTTATTTATATTGTGTAACCATGCGGTTTTTGTGACAACAGTCCTGATTTTTTTTGAACGTCCCGCGTATCAGTGAATTAATATAAAGATTTCTCAATTAGAATTACAGTGAAAATAGCATTTGTTATTTGTTAACGTCAATGGCGCCGGACTTTAAACTATGCGTTTCGTCATCGTGACGTCATGATTGTCCAGTTCCAGTTCATCGTGATTTTCCAAATTAAGTCAATTTTAAATAGTTGATATTTGGTGCAAAGTCAAATTTTATTTCACTTTAAACTGATTTTCTTTGATCACTTGGTTTAATAAAATTCGATCTTACACCAAAATCAACAAATAGTTTCTATATCTTCCGCATTGCTAATCAAGCCATATATCTTCGACTTTGCATACGGACGGATGTTCGAAGTAAGGAAATTTAAAGTTTCTACAAACAATTAGAAGTTAATAGACTGATTGGAAATCGCGAATTAGTTTGTCTATTGATACAAATAGCCCATGCGTTCATTAGTGTATGTAGTTTATTGTCATTCTTTGTGAGAAGGATTGTACATAATGTGTATGTGTGTCTCAATCGTTCGGTAAATGTTTGCTATATCATTATGTTAGAGTAGAGATGTATGGTCGGAGTCGATAGTGAAATCTCGCATATATAAAACTTCCCCAAATTCTGCTGTGCTTGAAAACGCGTGTTCTAAATACACACTTTCTGAGCATGAATACATTCGTGAAATAAGCATTTCAATCGAACCATTTTTACGGTGTTGTGTCGTTGGGAATGGCTTCGTCGCAGCCAAAGAAAATATGACATCGATTTTTAACATCATTCATGTATGACGAAAGGTAGAAACTGTTTTGCGCGATAACCTCGGATGTGATAATATACATACATACATTTCCATGTATATTGTCCATTGGTTTTGTTCACGATTCAGACAAAGAAACGCATAAGATCCACAGCATGAAAACACGGATTTAAGTGCAAATAATGTTTTATTATATTTACTTTTATTTGAAATTTCACAAAAAAGTTAAATTTAAGTCCATTTATTTTCCGTATATTAAGGTAATCCATCCATCATTGGCAATATTTAGATTCCCAATGAAACTACCTTTTTCATAAAGTGTATCACATGGGATGTCTAAATATAAATTTTTAAAAACTTTTACGACGCCGTTTTGGAGAAATTCCATTTTAACTATGGTAACCATCCATATCAAAATGGAGCAAATTTCAGAAAAGGTCCCAACAGTATTTTTCTATTTTTGTGTCTATAAAATCAATAAATTGTGCAAAGTTTTATGTTTTTACACAGCCAATGGAATGTGTTTGTAAATGATATGTAACAGAAATTTGTAAATTACTTCATATTTTTTTCTTTCACCTCTATCTTTCAATTTCAGTGTTTTGAATGAGTAGAATTATCAAAATGTTTAAATTTCCCTTTCAAAGAATGGTATAAAATCATCTTATAAAATGATTGGCATGCTGCAATAGTAAAATACAAATTTTAAGTAATCAATATGGTGTAAGAAAATAACAAAATAAAAAAAGTTTACCACAGGTTTTTTTCAGAAAATGTACTTTTCTTTGCATACTCTCATTTCTGTGCTCGCTGAAGAATGAGTTCTCATTTGCTAAAAACACTATAACTTTTTTATTATTGACTGAAAACATGTCATGTGTGTATTCATTTTCTTACTTAGATGATTTGCTACAAGTTGGTGTATGTTCTGACATAAAATTCAGATTTTTTTTTTAGTCCCCTATCGGTTTTCAACCAGAGGGGACATAGGTTTACACTTCGTCCGTCCCTCAAAAATCTGGATCCTGACATAGCTCAAACAGTTTTCAAACTAGGTTTATGAAACTTGGTATGTGGATAGGGGGCAATAAGGGAATTATGCACGTCTAAAAAAATAACCGAATCCAACAAAAATTGTGGTTGCTATGGAGACAAAAATAGTGAACAAAATGTCAAAATCTGGATCCTGCCATAACAGTTTCTAAGTTAGGATTACAAAACTTGGTATGTGGGTAGGTGCTAATAAGGAGATTATGCACATCTAAAAATGTTTTGATTATAACAGAAGTGTGGTTGCTATGGAAACGGAAATAGAAAAAAATCTATAAAATCTGGAATCCTGGCATAACTAAAACAGTTTCGAAGCTAGGACTATGAAACTTGGTATACAGAAAGGAGTCTAAAAGGAGATTGTGTAAATTTGCATATTTTTATTATTCTGATTGAAACTGCGTTCGCTATGGATACAGAAATAGTTAATTTTTTCCCTTTGGCTGGACGATTGTATAACCCCAAAAATAAGAAAATAACTTTTTTAGATTTAGCATCAAAACATCCATTGGCTTATAGCTAATGATTTAACTAAGAACATGAATATGCACATTTCATGTTTTCATTCAAAAGCAAATATGTTCTACACATTTTAGTGAACTGACAGCCATCCATTTGTCACAATCAACACAGCATTAGTCACATGTGCCTAAAAGACTACTTAGCTTTATTGATTATTTCACATAGTGACCTAGTTTTTAACCCCAGATGACACTGGGTTGATCACCGTGACCAAAGTCACAAAGTTTCATAAAGATTAGACAGAAATTGTGGCCTCTAGTGACTATACAATGTGTACATGTATGCATGGTTGGATCTATAGTGACCTAGTTTTTTAACGCAGATGACCCAATGTGGAACTTGTCATGATAGACTTTGTTTAGGGATCATTGTGATCAAGTTTCATGAAGATTAAACCAAAACTGGAGACCTTTAGAGACTGCACAAGATTTATATATGATTTGACATAATGATATTGACCTAATGTTTGACCACTTATGACCCAACATCGAACTTGATCCAGGTTTTGTTGAGATGATCATTGTCATAAAAATTTGACCAAAATAGTGAACTCCTGTGACTTCACAAGATTTATGTATGATTTGACCAAGTGACAACTTTTTAACCCCAAATTACCCAATATAAAATAAATATTTGTTGAGATGGTCGTTGTGTCTATGTTTCATAAAGATTAGACCAAAATTGTGATCTCTACTGTCTATGCAAGCAAAAAGAGTTTGAATAACAGACATCAAGTGATCACAAAAGCTCACCTTGTGACTTTATGACAGGTGAGCTAAACTCAATATACCCAACAAGTATAATCATACACTTTATATGTCCTGCCTCGTAGTTATAAATGTTCAAGTTGTATATCTATGGAGTAATGGGTGAAATTAACTCATACACCCTGTATCCCAAGTTCTTAATTGACACTCAAATCTTATTTATACAAACAGAATGTACTTTGTGACACAGGAAGACTGTCACTTTGAATCAAAGTAAAGGAAATGTGTCTGCCAATCCAAATTCAGACAGAATGGACGCTGATACTTATCCTGAACAATACAACCATTTCTAACTGAGTGCAAATATAAAAGTAGCATTTGTGACTGCCGGCAACGACTGGAACAACTGCGCGATATATTCCTCTATACATATGTAAATATTTAACAATCTTTCAGAAAATAGTTCCATGGTCCGATCTGGGTTATATGCCAAATCTTGCTCCCGTGATGCATTCCGGATAATATGCTATGTCTGATTCCACTGCTGCAATCTTTATAGTATGAAGCGTCAGTATTTCACAACCTGCAAATAATATAACATTATAATTATATACTAATATGATCCTGGTGGTCCTGCACATAAACATTTTCTTTGTTAAAAAAATGAAAGTTTAGAAATTGTCAAATTATATCAAATCTAAACTAAAACCAAAGGTGCTTTTTCCAAAAGCTGAATCTATACCCAATATTAAACATAATAGTATATAGTGTAGAATTCAAATTAAATGACTGATACATGACTGATGGGTCTGTTTCTTGTTCACCTTTATGTGAAAATCGACATATCGATGTATCAATGATATATCGGAATCATCAATGACTGCTCCAATAAAGGCAGATATTATAAGAACAGATCTATGACTGAACTACAATATAATTTGAATTTATTTGGACTATAGTCATGGTAACTGCAACCAAAAACAATTTTAGCAACAAAACTGAATTATGTATACAATTATAAGACAGAAAAGTTGTTAAGTTCACAAACTCAGTAATTAAAGCAAATCATTGAATTAGGAATAGGTGCTTAATTATAACCTAAATTTTGCATTAGAAACAATGTATTTGCAAAACATGCAACTACATTGTAACTGTAACAATGCAATCATGCATTACCTCACAGTGACAGTACAATTTTACATTTTTCACAAGTCTGCACAAATTTCTTCAGCATCTCTAGTTTTGATGTCAACTGTTTCATTCTTGATTCCCTGCAAATATAAATAATAATTATTATCACCTTTTTGTTTATTATGTTGACACTAAGTGACTTGGCAGATTTATAGTGCCATGTTGCATACTTAGTGCAGAAATGCTTAAGGTAAATTACTTTTATAAGAACCTGTAGCAGTTCAAATATATTTCAGATATATTTGTTTTGTTTTTCTATCGAATAGACAGATGCTGCAACAAGTAATATATGAACTATATACGAGGGGCCTTCATAAGACCCCTTCACAATTTCCTACAGGCCCTTTCACAATTTCTAAATGCCCCTTCACAACTTGACTACAAAGCACAAAACAAACCAAACATAGATAAAAATCATATATTCCTGGAATTGATATGAAGTATTATATCATAACGTCATGCATGCTTGGGACAAGTGGAAAAAATTGAGCTAACATCTGAACAAATTATTTCACAATTTGATTATTTATCGCACTTAGTTTATAACAATTTGAAAGTTTCTGCGCCCACTTTTTCACAATTTTGTGTATTATTATGTGTGATTATTTTGGCCTTTCGGTCAAGGACATAACCCATGAAAGTGCAACTTATTTTCAACGGGGTCCTGTGTTTTTGCTGAAGGGTTGTGATACAAGGAATCCGGGTGCGTTACCCTAGCTCGTTCCTAAAAGAGATTCGAACCCCGGACCTCTCGATCAGAAGTCAAGTGCGTTATCCACTTGACCACCGTGCCACCCTAATTTGGAGGTTTTTCGCAAAACCAAAGGGCCCGGGCCTCTACACAATTCAGCGAAAAAAAGGCCTGGACCTTGAACCCGGCTTTCCCGGTTACAAGTCAAGCAAGCTAAACAATAGTACTACAAGGCTATTTCGGTACCTGGATTCCAGTTCATTCGCAAATATGTATATGTAGACACATGGGCTATACCTTGTACTTGTAGGCCTACATCTTTTACAAAAAATACAAGTTAGACTTCCCCTGGGCTTTTTAAACTAAATTATCCATTTGCTCTAGTTAAAATAACACTATGCATACACGAATATCACAAAAATAGCGATTCAAAATCAGAATAGTTCTGAATTGAAAATGACCAAGTACAGTCGAGCTGACAATAACAAGATGTAAAATGGAGCCTATAACGCTCACCTGACGGAAGATTGCACAAGTTATACAATAATATAATTTTTTTGATCAAGAACACAATGTTTTAGCAAGTTTTACCTGAATGAAGTTGAGAAGCATCGTGATGAACATCAACATAGGCTGGTTTGCACTATTGAGTCTATTCTCGACGCAATGGTGCAACAGAAATATTTCTACTTTCGTTTTCTCAATGTTTGTTTCCGAGATTTGCATCGTTTTCAACCGAACATTCATAAGAATAACGGTATTCGTCCTCACAGCGGTGTTAACCAATGCAATTTAGACTGATGAAAATCCTCAACCATTCCGAATAACACAGTTTTGGTGACAAATCGACCTCACGTCGAGAATAAAGTCTGCTCGCCATGTCATTTCGGCGCTTTATTTCGCGAGCGTTTCTGTGACTTCGAATATCAAAGGGAAGGAACTCGTCCCTATTTTTTTATTTTAAATTTTTTTTTAAAGATCGTCAAATCTAATTGCCAAGAAATAATTTATTAAGCAGATTTATTGATGTGAATACCGTAAAATAAAAATATTTAATGTTTACGGACGTTTGTAATATTTTCCGGACGGTACCGAAGTTTCCCGTAATAACACGAAATTACATCGGCTAATGATGGACGGATTACGTTAACTAAATTTATTTGTAAAAATAATCGCAAATAATACTATATTATCTTTCCGTTTATTTGGAATTTCACAAAAACGTCCATATTTAAGTCGATTTATTTTCCGTATATTAACTAAATTTTATTTAATTATATAATCACAAATAACATCTTTAAATTCTACTTCATATTTGCTCATGAACATTGAAATAAAAAGCAGTACATATAGCTAACATAAAAACATATGGTTATACTTTATAAATCGTACAAAGAACTATTTGTATTGCTTACTGCTCTACTACTGAGCGGTTTGTTGTCTTATTTGTACAAAATGTGCAGAATAAATTTTATTAAAAAAAAGAAGATATTTAATCACCTTTAAATGCAACTTAAATTTCAAATTTAAGTTAAACTTTAATCGCATTTAAGTTTGCGTTTATATTGCATAAACGTGCATTTAATCCCATTTATATTCTATATTTAATCACCTTTAAATGCAACTTAAATGTGACTTAAACTTGTAGGAATAATTCCACTTAAATGTAGTACTAAACTTAACTTAAATATGGAATTTAATTGCTACTTTATTCTGATTAAATGTATTTAAATTCTGAATATAATTAAATTTAAGTTAAGTTTAATAGTAAATTAAACGTAATATTTCATGCTGTGAAAGTCAATGTCAAAATTCGCAGGTTTTCTTGTCCTGATTGAATAACCTATACATAAATATGATAAATGATAGTAACACATTCATTATATAAAGCTATATATATACTGTATTTATAGTTACCCTGCAAAACTAAATGATTTGTTATCAGTAAATTTTTTTTTGTGTTTTACTGCCTAAAACAGGAACAAATGAATGTCCCAGTACCAGAGTGTTATGCTTTTTATTAAAGTATTTCATGTTCTCAAATGTCATGAGACAAAACTTGTATGTGCATTTTGATGGTGAATATTTAATAATACACAGAAAATATATTGTAAACAAAAACATACAATGAATATTGTAAAAAATATGTGTTTTATGTCCCATAGCTTTGTGTTTTTGGTGTAACGAAATCGATTAGGTACCTAGTTTTATACCATGATCCCCTCAAATACCAAAATAACTTCTTTATTTCGAAAGAGTTACTCTTCCTTCACACAACAGCGATGAATGGTTCTTAATTTATAATTGGAAATTTATAGACAATTCAATGTTTGTATCCCTGGTCGTACTTTTTTCTTTGTCCGTGGTGTAATGCTGTTTATTATACATCCGAAAGCATATTTTTCAGGACAGTTCCCCTTTTGGTTTAAGATATATGTATACAGAAATATATTGACATTTTTAATTGCTTACGATTGCATTTTATTGACACATATTTTTAAAGCAGACATGTGTTGCAAAAAGCATAATATTGTCCTTATATTTCATAATAAACTAATAAATGTAATATAGCTGTAACACCATGGACAATTTCTTTAAGGAAATCGACCTGACTGTTAACACATGAAATCCTTTCTGTTTTTACATAGAGATATTGTGTAGCACTTAATACACCAAACAAGTCTGCAATACCTTTTATCTTAAGTTTATTCCTCAATTTGATCAATTTGGTATATTAATGTGTTTGTCCATGGTGTTACATATCTGTCTGTGGTGTAACATATCTGTCCCTGGTGTTACATATCTGTCTGTGGTGTAACATAGCTGTCAATGGTGTAACAATGCCCGTGGTGTAACAATGTAAATCAGGTTTTATGATGTAAATGTAATAAAAAAAGTCTTTACACTACATGTATCTTAAAGATAGCCTGCAGGAAATGCTACATATATGAAAGAAAAAAATAAACAAAATTGTTTTTTTTGTAATATATACTATACAAAGTAGTAGAAAATGTTCAGATTTGATATTGCTGAATTGTATTGCTATACAATGCCATGTGACTCATTCAGTTTACAATTTCAGCAAAATTCATTCAGTATTTTCGTTACTATGTACTTGAAAATAAGCTGCATTCAGTTTGTTTAAAGAATTTCCTGTTAAATTTCCTGATCGTTACACCAAAGACAATTTACTTAAGTGACTTTAAGTTTGAAGTTGAAAAACATATATATTGTCTTAATTAAGGGTCGACACTGTACCTAAATGTCCAAGAAGAGTTTGGACAATAACATTGTACAATTAAAACCATTCTATTTGACAAAAAATATTTTAGAAAGTGGAGAGGCTAAAAACCTGTGAATTGTTAAATTGACTCATAAAATGAATATATACACTCAAGGACTTTAAAAACGCCTCACCTAATTCAAAGTCCAATATCGCTCAAAGTATTTATGTTATTGCAATATAATTTTACATGTGCATTAAGTAGTCTTGTCTACATGTCAATCAGTTAAGTTTGCAATAAAATGTTGTCTCATTGTTTTCTAGGAATCCTGCAAGCTCACTCACCCTAGTCAAAAGTGTGGGGTTTCAATACAGGCTATGCGAGACATTATACTCTTAACTCTTATCGTGCTAGATTCCAAGTGGGCTTATCAGCTGACCAGTGCTAAATTATATTAGCAGTCTACTTGAGATAAAAATCTCATCTGATAGTGACTCTGTTTAGTATCTAATTAGTGGTGTTAATTATCAAAATACTGATATAAACCCTATACTTTATACAAAGAAGATGAAATAAGCTACACATTGATATAATTTTGATAATTATTGGTATTTCACACGTTATGATATTCAGCAGTATGTCAATGCAATGTGAAATATTTCCATGCACTTCATACATAACGCTATGCTAAATGTTATGAAGTAGGCCTAATAATAAATACCAATCGCAGAATTGATTATTCCGACTAAAACTGTCAGAATATAATGATGCATTTATTTCAATTATTAATATTTCAAATTTCGTTGAAAGAAATACAGTTAATGTTAATTATCCTTATATATTCATTCTAAAACATCTTGCGCATTCCGCATTGCGCATAGCCGATCGTCAGCCATTGTAGTTTCGGAATTTCCAGTGCTCAAATGTTAGACGGTAATTTTAACATATTTGGTAGTTGATTGGCTGATATTATTTTAGAAATAGTTTAGTAATTTACTACTGAATACATTATAGTTAAATTTCATTCATGAATACTACAAGCAAGGTGAAACGGGGCTAAAACGCCAATCCGACTAGCGCAACGGTATAGCGCGACTCACAGTCGCGCTCAGCAGTGGTTGAAAGTATCGTGTAGCGCGACTCTGAGTCGCGCTAAGCACGATAAGGGTTAATATGCTCATGTTTGTGAGATGGTGTAGCAACACTAATCCGTCGAATACACTTGTTAATCGTTTTCTATTCTTCTATTTTAGCATCTACAAGTTTTTAGAATGCTGATTTGCTTTTACACACTCTCTAACCTACCGCATTTAAACATGTTTGAAAGGATAGAATTTTAAATTTGCCAATTTTAGTAATAAAACTTAAAACTTGTTGATTTTGAATGTCTGTGAAATGCGTGGACATTCTTTTGTTATTGCCTTTATTTATCTTTGTTTTAAACAAAATGACAGGTTATTGTTGAATTTGAACACGCGTAGAATCTATTATGAAAATCTTACATGTGACAGGAGGTTCGTTTTAGGACTTATAGACGAATGTGATCCGCATATTAGGATAAATTGTTGCGCCCTTAGTCGGTATTGAAAATCCCACACTTTTGCTTATGGTGAGTGCGCTGGTAGGATTCCTAGAAAATAACGAGACAACAATTTATTACAAACTAAACCTGATTTACACGTAAGACAGATCAATTAATACACATGTAAAATTATATTGCAATAACATAAATACTTTGAGCGATATTGGGCTTTGACTTAGGTGAGGCGTTTTTAAAGTCCTTGAGTGTATATTGAAAACACTGATACAGGAAGTTCACACAAACAAACTCCGAATGCTTTACGCCATCATGTGTATGAATCGGTTAATGGCGGATAGTTTAATTATAGCAGAAGTGTTACTTTTTGCTATAAAACCAAACATCGTGCATTTCAATATATCAAAAACTATGTTTTCTGACATTATGTTTTAATATCAGATGACGAATGACGTGAAATCCATTTGGACGACATTTGCGTTATCAAAACAAAGTTTTTAACCCGAGTGTCTCTTTCCTTTGAATAATTCTCATAGGTTCCGTGTACATTTAGTAATAGGAAATTTAAATACTACAACACCAGACAGAAGAATATTGTTTCATCGAGAGACTTGGAACCCAAGTATTATCTTTCAAAATTAATGAAACCAAATAGGTCCTTTCATTTAATCTCTGTTCGCTTTATTGTGTTAAACTGAAACATCCTCAATGTAATCAGATAAACACTAATGTTCAGGCGAATGTTTATGTCACGTCATATGTCATATTTGTGTTGATAACGTGTATAATTGTATGTCAAAGAGCAATGCCAAATCTCGGTAAAAGTTAAATTAACGAGGTTACTTTACCTCGGGGTTTGCTTAGATATGGCGATAAGTTATATAATTACATGTTATAACTAAAGTATAACTCATTCTAATTAATATAGTTATTTTAACGAAATCATGTTCACAGATTGGTTGCAGACAAAGACGAAACAGTTGACTAACGTTTGTTGAAATACGAGATTTCCCGATTGTCGACTGAAACACGAAGCAAAACACATGTTTTAGAGGTATGGTGTACTCATATACTAAGTTTTAGGTCCATTTTATTTATTTCAAATGAACTTTATGAAGTAATATTAACTACTAGGAAGAATCATTTCACTATTAGTAATAAGAGTAAATTTAATACGTACATTTGTAAGACCTCCAGTTGAAAAACAATCAGTTGATTCAATTGAACAAAACGCTTTCATATTTCTTGAATATGGGTATGTGTGATTATTTGAGGACCTTATTTCGGAAGGATACTCTGGTAGACAATTTATACGTACATGCAAGTGATAAAAGAAATAATAGAAGATCGGACAGGGAATGCAGCACTCAACTTAACCAACCGAACACAAAGACATCGTATACCGCAATTACACGGTACAATGCCCAGCACATAACGAGAACATGAAAATTTAACCACTGATAGCTCTAGTTTCAGCTGCCAAAACATCGAAAGCCCATGTCCCAGCTGTCTGAATGACCTGGTTTCAGCTATATAAGTGTAATACTACACATTACTATATCAATATCACCTACTTATCTGTTTCAGGAAGCAAGAAATTTCCAATCTCAACACGCTGACACAGGAGTACACCAAACCGTCAACATATCAATACTAAGTCTTGTAATGCGTTTATAATACTAGAATATACACACACTTTGTAATACGTATAAAGTACATGAATATAGACAGGTTGCCTTAAATGTTACAGCCAAAGACATGTCTAATTTAACAGGGAGTATAGAAACAAACGTGACAAATAGTTTGATAGATCGCATTATGAACACCACTCTCAACATAACAATGTACATTGCTCTAAATGTTACAATGTCTGTTAAGGATGTCAACAATACACTGGCACAGGTATTCCAAGACACAACAACTACTCGTGATACTGTGTCACAAGAGTTAACCACATCGACAGACGACTCTGGGTATGTGGATTACATCTATCCTGGATATTCTTTTGAAATACCAGTCTATTTATGTATTTGGGAAATTCTTGTTATTGTAACGAGTATTGTCAACATTCTAGTAGTTTCCATTTTACTTCGAAGAAAAATGCGCAATCCCGTTAACATGGTTTTAGCTGCTATAGCGATAGCAGACTCGTTGACCGGCTTGACAACAATTCCCACCTACATAATGGTTTATCAGAGTACCGAACCATCCGACTATATGGACTATCCAGTAATGTATGGAAATAGTAGTTTTGAGATTGCTACTTACGGAGGAAATTACATATATCCAGATGATCATCACCATTACGATTTAAACGAGGATTATTCCAGTTTTGCAGACCAGAATGACACAAATGGCTACGCTTCTGGTGGCATAACTGATGTACTAGAATATGAAGGATACCATTTGTCCAAAGATTTATGTCGTTGGTTTATGGCCACAAGGTTCTTCATATCAAAATCGTTTCATTCGATATCCATTTATCTCACTCTATTTCTTGGAATTCAGAGATTCATTTCAGTGGCAGCTCCATTCAAAGCGAAGTCTCTTACAACTCAAAAGGCTATTCTATTATGTATTATCATTGCTGTTCTGTCACCTATACTTCATTTATATCATCTGACAGATGAAAAGGCAGAACACGGCATGTGCGAATACGATTTAGCCGAGACAGGCTGCGTAGGTGGTTGCATCGAGCTTTGGATTATGTTTGTAATAAGAAATTTCATCCCCTGTGGTATTCTTCTTTTGTTCACGATTCTCTTCATTCGTGATTTCATAAAGGTGAAGTAAGTATCCGACGAATGGATACCAATAGAGGCCACATTGCTAGAAGGGAAGTGGAAAATCGTCGGATTGCTGTCATTGTTACGTCTATTGTTATCGTATTTCTTATTCCGGAAATCCCCTATGGCTTTTATCTTCTCTATAACGCTATTGACAAAACTGTTTACAACGGAGAGAACATGGACATGAAGACCAATCGAGCAGTACACATGACGTATGAAATTCTTCTAGTCTTGTCCTTTCATGCTAACTTCTACATATACACATTGTTTAATCGGAAATTTCGCACGTTTCTTATCAAAATATTTGTTCAGCCAATTCGAAGATTGATGGGAGATAATAGACGAGTGTCTATCAGCTCGACTGGGTCGCAGAGAGCAGGTTCACAGAGACTTTCACGGGGGAAGACAGAAAGTGTGTCTATGAAGTCCAACCTTAGCACAAATCTGTTAAAGCCATCTGCAAATACCTCTTCTAAGAACTCAGTAGAAACTACAGCTTTTATGAATTCGGTGTCTGTTGACATTTCCCATCACGTCAAAGATGAATTAGAAGTCATGAATGCTAATGTCTGAATTTGTGCTGTATTCTATTTTGTTTGGTAAAGACAACGGTTCATGTACAGGGTGTCCAAAAAGAAAGTATACAGTGTCAATGTCTATTTATCAAATCTGTCCATTGTGCTAAATTAAAGAAAATTTACACATGTGTAGACAAAAAGTGTAAGTTTTTTCTGGGACAAGTTTTAAGATTACAACTTGGATAATTTTAAGTAAATGTAAATTTACTGAAATTCCCTTATTTTGACAGTGCCGTATATTCAGTAATTTATGACGTTTTCAAGATGTCCACCCATCTTACGTTTCTCTTCTTGCACTTCTTTTAAACTAATATAACATTTGCACATGTGTCTAAACTGATCTTCTTACCTTCCCTTTTGATGCTTCTCGTGAGCATAGACGGGTCTGTTGGCTTTTGCTGTACACTAGCGATTTCACATAGCCCCACGAGAAGAAGTCACAATGTTTTAAATCCGGGCTGTGGACAGGCCATGTCACACCACAGTGGTATTTTCAGGAAATTACTTTGGATCCAACTGTTTCTAGGAATTTATACAATCCCTTATGTACAATATGTGGCCCTGGCACATCGTGCATGAACTATGCATCATTGAAAAAAATAAATCACGTGCGGTGTTTAGGAATGAGCTGGTTTTACAAGGACAAGTAAAGGGTTGAGTTTATTTCTTTTCTATTGTGCTATATGAATTGTTAATGTACAGTCTAAAGCCAACGGACACGTACATGCTACTGAGGAACATCAATTAGAAGGTAAGAACATCAGGTAAGACACATGTGCAAATGTAATTCATAGTTTCAAGAACGAGTGCAAGAAGGGAAATGTCAGAAGGTGACATGCATCGTGAAAACGCCGTTAATTACTACAAAATGACGTCACGGACAAAATAAGGTAGTTTTAGAAAATTGACATTTTTCTAAAAATTATCCGGGTTATAATCTTAAAATTGGTCACAGACAAAACTTACATCTTTTGTCTATACATGTGTAAACTTTCGTTGCAATAGCAGATTGAAGAGATTTGATAAACCTACACTGAAACTGTATACTTTATTTTTGGACACCTTGTACAAACAGTTTCTAGAAACATTAAAGTGAATTAATATACACTATAAGGATACAGCACGATTGAATTGTATCCGGACCATTTATTTAAAAGTGACGTACGCCGGGGGTACTGTTTTATCAATGCATTTACGCTAGCCTAACTGGAAGTTTTCCGTCTATATTGCGTACGACGATAGTATTTGCGCAAAGGCATTTTACTGTAATTTTACGCAAAAATAGAGCGAACCTACGATAAAATATTTGAACGCAGTGAGAAATAAATTGACACGCACTGTCGATTGTGACAGCCACATGTTTTTGTAGACTGTGATTAGTAACAAAAACATGTTTAATTATCAAAATGTGACACTGTCGAACGTTTATATATAATTATTTATTCAGTTTGGTTCCGGATGTATTGGTCTTATTGTGGCCCGGCCTATGTATGCAACAACTTGTGATCGATCAGTAAAAGTTGCACTGAAATTTGTGTAAGAAAAATATGTATACGTAGATTAACATGGCATTTACGCAATGTTAGTAAAACAGTACCAAGATGAGTATAAAGACATTAAATATTTTTAAACCACTGCATATAGTATAAGGTTTGAATAATAAATTGTGATTGGAAATTAGATTTACTTCAAATCTCATTTATAACGAATGCACATATATATGTCAAAGTATGTTAGGTCAATGTGTAGTACCCGCATACAAGTATTGCTATTTGTCATAGATTTTACACATTTCTTTTCAATTTAATTTAGCAGCAGTTTATGTGCAATAAAACTCCATGCCTGCATATTCACTGTATATATTGTATTGCTGTCATTGTAATCATTGATTGATTCAGTGTAGCAATACCACGTGACTTTTGACTACAGTTACAAGAAGAAAGTTGTAAATATTGGAACACAACTATAGCCATAAGTATTTTATTTCTTCATCGATTTCTATAAAATATACGCCACGCTAAGGAGAAAAGTATTTGCTTTCCGCGAAATATAAGATCTTTTTCAGCAGTTTTACCGATTTTTCCATTACCCTGTGAAACCTACACGTTCCATGGTTTCACAAGGTAATGGACAAAACGGCAGAGCCGCGGAAAAAGATTTTATTACCTGCGAGCATTGGAAAGCAAATTATTGTCCCCTTATATTTCATAGAAATCCATGAAGAAATAAAATACTTACAGCTTTTTTATTTTCCAATGTTTACAAATTTCTTCTTGTAACTTTAGTCAAAAGTCACGTGGTATTGCTACACTGTGGTTGTTTAATACTATTTGTACATAAATGTATTCAATGTCCTATAGAGGGAATTAAAGTGTTGAATTTGAAGAAGTTGAAGTAGTTGAAAAAATATTTAATGTTTTGATTGTGAATTCGTGACATTCTAGACGATAAACAATATAGTGGACGGTTAAACCAGTTTATAGTTCTGTCAAAATGTTGATGTAATCAAACTGCTTATATGTTTATAATGCTTTTCAGTACATGTATTGTGAGTGAACTGTTTAAGATGTTTAATTAGCATTCAGTGTTACATCTATTAACCATACATGTATGTGAAATTGTTTATTGCATAGTTTAAATGAAAATGTCCATAAATCGTGATGAAATGTTTACATTGTTGGTGGTGGTATTTGTTATTGTATTGTCTATTATTCACCGAAACAAATTCAACAAACAAAGTGTTGTTCAATAAAATGATTGTTAAGCTGTTGTTTTAGAAAAAAAACATGTGAAAGACACTGATTAGGGTCTATATGATTATGATATTAATATTGTTTAATTTAGATAAGGGTTTTTATGTTTATCAGCATCACAACTAACAGTAGTAAATATTTTTAAATTCATAATAGAAATCAATAATATTACCGTGTATATATCAATTTCAATTTTTGTTTTATATGCTCTTCGGCAAACTGTTTCACTTCTGACTAATGCTTGTTTATTTGTTATTATATTGTTTGCTATAACATATGTAATTTTGTTTTACGCAATAAATATTTTGTATCGTTTTGTATCGGTTATGTAAAACTGGCCTGCCTCGACAATACAAACCACGAAAATGAATTGAAACGATGCTTTTTTCGTATTATATATAATTAATTATGTATCCTTAGAATGTTCATATTGTTTTTCCTCACGTTGTCTCGTGTTCTGTAAAATAAAAGAAATGACATTATGAAACAGGAATAGATTTTGATCTACTTATACATTCAATTTAGCAATATTTGTCACATTGTCTTTTAGAGTTTCGGCTAATTTAGAACTAAATCCAAGCATCATAATTCGTCAAACAATCATATTCTGTGTCTGTTTTTGGAATATCACCTATCTTTAAGAAGGACAGCATACCGCGACATTTAATTACAACGTATCTGATAATGTTCCAACTTGTATGCAATACACAATTCGTGTACAAATATATAGTCATAAATGTCTTACGCAGTGAGCTGAGGGTTGCCTCAATGTGGCCCTTTAAACCTGTTTAACACGTTATTTGTGATATGTTGCTGCCATATTTATTGCAGCTACATTGTTACAGGCTTTTTTCTGTCATTGCGATATGCGAGTATACATAAGTCTAAATATTATGTACGATATGCATTGCTAGGCGATTTCACCATGTGTTCAAAACCCACAATGTATATGCGTGTTCAGACATTACTTTACTCGATTGGAGCTAGTGGCGGTGTAAATCAGATGTCACCTAGCACAAGTACTTGCTACAAACTTAGAATGTACATTTTGTAAATACAATAAAACGTCCTATATGATTTTGGTATTTGTTTTTGTTTGCAAATAATTCCATGTTGTATAAATGCTCAATAGAGTACGACTGCACCCTTACTAGTGTGTCTTTGATCGATAACAAGGCCCCGATCTCCCAAAGCATCTCAATCTGAGCTGAGATAAATCTCAAATACTGTCATGTGTCTTTGAGATAATTTCAATGGAAGACCAGACACTGAAAGTTGGCACCACAAAACAGATACATTGTTCTGAGTTTATTACAGTAAAATATTTTGAGCACAAAACTTAAGAATGATCTTAAATTTATACTTTTGACTTGAGCAAAATCTCAATTTGAGTTAAGATTTCTACTTGAGATGATTTAGGAGATTGGGGCAAGCTTGGTCACGTATCGGCTCCACTATTAAATACCCTCATATGCTTTCAAATTATGCACGTTCTACACAAGCATTACTGTCCAGTTAGGATAAAAAGGGTGACGCAGTGGTCAAGTCCATTATTAAAACCAATTATGTAAAACCAATTATAAAGGCTTATCCAGACATCTATAATACCAATGCTTAACAACAATGCCGTTCATGAAAGTGGGCTTTTCTGGTCCGATTCCCATTACCTTACATGTTCAGACAGTGGTTGTGATATAAGATAAAACATAACTTTCACATTATCCTAACTAGACAGTTCTCTCAACATTTAAACACAAACAATTATAGTTGAAACCAATCGGGACACCTTGGACAATCTCTACGAATCATCTCTCGGGTGTAAATAGAACGTCGCCATTTTTAACGTCTTTCGCCATGACGTCATCATAACAAATTTAAACAGTGCTTCAATGGAATACACGCCAATCAAGCAAGTGCTGCGTAGCTGCGTATTATGCTCAATGAGTGTATTGTTTAATCAATAAAACAATTTTTGATATGTCCCATGCTGATAAGTTACGGTCTATTTTCTTTGGCCCATTTTCTGCGGCGTAGGATTTAAGAAAACTGCTGGATTCATACGCTTGATACATCCGAGGTATTTTATCCCGTAAAAATGCCGTACGGACCGTTCCGATTGAGTTGAAACCTATTGAATCGTTGAATTCTTAACGTGGAAGCACGTACCACTTTCAATTTGACTGACATGTACTGTAACAAGGCAGTCCAAAATACGGTTATAATCCTTTGCCACCTAATAATGAACAGTGAAGTCGCATAATAAGTTACACATTTACTTTGATTTTCGTGCAATTCAACCAAGGCATTAAAAAGTCAAAGTTGAACTTGAACCGTGACCTTCAAGCGGCATGGTTTGAAAGTGGATTCTGCACGTCGTCTTTATTAGTTACACATTGGCCAATGTTTATGCAATTCGGCTTAGATGTTGAAAAGTTATTGCCGGGACACAAAAAGTAAGGTTCAAAGATTTGACCTTGAACTGTGACATTGACCAAGAGCTAGCACGGTTGAAATGTGGGTTCAGCACGTCATCTTTATTAGTTAGATATTTGGTATGAGTTCGATGCATTTCAGCCCAGGCATTGAAAAGTTATGGAGCGGATCTTTAGGCAAGCACGTACGCACGCAAGCTCGTACGCACGCTCCCTCGCACGCACGTACGCACGCACACACACACACGCATACCTTTCCTATAATCCCATCCCACTTCCTGGTGCGGGATTAAAAAGGGAATATAAAATGCCAAATTCATTATCTAATTGATAGGTACAGTTTTGTAATTGCATTTGGAAACGATCGAGCCTCATGCATGCCATCAAAATACCGCATCATCCTCGAAAATGGTTGCAAATAGTTTGAAGGTACTGATGAAAGATTTACAGTCAGACAAATGGCATAATGTGTTGGCATAATATTTTTTAGCTATTTACACAAATCTCAATCGAATTGCATAAAAGCGGATGATAGGTGCAGTTAGGATACCCCCTATCTGCTTCTGAGACGAAAAATACAGATGCACTCGTAATAGGCTGGTAAACGAAATCTTGAGTAGCATCATGTATCGGACTACTTGCAACAAAAACATCTCTCTTATTTTCGTAAACTACAATATGTGTAGTAACACAGGGACAAAGTTGCATTCACTTGGGTCAGGCATTACTGAGAAAATGACCTTTCATTAAGGTCATATGAAATAATTTTAAAAAATCACTGACCGTTACATGTTCTGAGGGTGTGGTACTTTCCTTTTATAATTCGTGTTATTTTCAAGCTTTAATGTATACACCATGTACTTGCAGACATGTTTAAATGCATTTTTGACATTTTTTTTATCTTTAAGGTAAGAAACATCGAATATATTTTCCTTTTTGGGGGAAATTACCCCACCCACTTTTAGAAATATACTAATATCTGGAAAATAAAAAAGAAACAACGTTATTTTTGTTAATTGTTATTTAATTATCATGTATTTGGCGTAATAATGAAATATCAAATAGATTTAAATAAACAAGACTTGTTTTAAAATGATAATGGTTAAGAACATGAAGATTTTTTACCCAAAATACATGTAAAATTTCACAAGAATCCCTAACACAATATGTTCAGTACCAACCACATTAATTAAATTTAGGCTATACTGATTTGCCAAATATCAATACATTGTCGATAGACTATGTTAAATGTTATTAGGTACTACGTGTACAGCAATGATAAAGGTCAAATGTCAAGGTCATTTCAAGATGTTTTGAATTTCATGTAAAAATAGTTAGAAATCTATAATATAATGGTTCAATCGCACACATAAATAATCAAGTGGCGAAGATCACCCCCTCCCCCAAGGACGGACTGCATATATATTAGGGATTATTGGACAGTGTGTGGATTGTACATGTGGAAGTTGGTGCAACTTAGTAAATACGTCACGAAACAACGCTCTTCCAGCAGCTGATGCATTATACTACCAAACATGTTTAGTCAACAGATTCTTAAGGCGTTTGAACAGATGCTAGTCCACATACTTAACAGGTACAACCAAACTATCATATTCGGTATACGTACAGTATCAAAACAATCGGACAGTCTAGACCGAGCTTCAGAAACGATAATCATTTACTGTCGCACTAAGCTTTGCAATCCCATGGAATGTGGAAAGACCATCAAATGTACGAATTTGCGATGTCAGCTACGAACGACAGAAATGCTCTAGGAAACAAAGATAGTTGTGTTGAGAGTTGCTGCAACGTTTAACTGAAGCATTGAACATATAAATATGAAATAGATTAGCAATCAACTAAATACCTAGTACAAATGCACACCAAGGCATCATACCAAGACACTTTGTTGCACTATAACTGGACAAATTGATGCGAACTTTAAACATCGGTATCATTCCGACATAATAATACAGTCATCAATGTATGTAAACATTCATTGGTAAAAAATGATGAGCAGAATTTCTTTTGGATCTCTGTCGTTAATATCTTCAATTTGGTAATGAGCTGCACCATAAAGGCTTAGAATTGCCGACTTTTGGCCTCACGGAAGCATTTCCAACGGGTTACCTCCCCTTGATCATAGTAATCAAAATGTGCTACTAAGCATTTTAAAGAGTTACCACCACGATGATGTTGAGTGAAAAAACTCATTGTTTATTGTTTTTGGAATTAGACGATATGTCTATAATTCCAATTGACCAAACATAAAAATAATTAGCACCTACGTGTCAATTTCTCGTACGTTATTTTTATGTTTTATGGTTCAATGACCCGCTGTATTTAAGTAGGTTCAACGGAAACTTTATTAATCTAGTGTTGTCGTAGCCAATATTACAAACACACAATTCCGTGCAGAAATGTCAATAAATAAAAACGTTATATTCGAAAAAAACAGGTGTACATTTATAACATTTGTTAGTTGTAGAGCTCAAGAATTGCTGCTACTAGTAAATAACGAGGATAAAGTTGACGCCATTGTCTCGACAATGCAAACATTAAGCAGGACAGGGAGTAAGGCAGCCATATTGCTCACACGTTTTCGTATCACAGCATGTACTACACAGCAAAGACAATACAATATCCCCAAGTGTGCCGATGCGTGGTTGATCTGTTTCGGGATTACCTACAATGATAAAAATATATAAATCAGTTTATCATTTTATGATGTACTGGAATACGTGATATCACGTAAGAACAATCACGTGATTTAGTCGCATCTCTGATGCAATCAACTTCTTTAAACTAACATCCTTTCATTACATGTATTGCGCAGACCACCTATGCATATGCGAAGTGGCCCCCGGCAATGTATTTGATGAATAAATAATAAAACCAGCTATCCACCAATAGCTAACTCGTGGGCACATTTGTCTGGTTCCCGTTCCCCAATATTACATTCCATTAGCGTAGATTGCAAAGATCGGGCACATTTGTACAAGTCACGAGTAACTATATATACAAATATCACTCCTATGGTACAGAGAAGTTGACTTGATCATCGACCTTCTATTAGCATAATTGTACAGCTGATAGCTTGCCTATATAATTATATAACACCGGTTGTATGTTTTATAAGCGATCAGTATCACGAAGATGATGGCCTAATTACAGACATAAATCTAAAGGGCCGATAGTTCACGATTTGCACACGAACATTTATATATTTAACGCAAGAACCTTGTAATATATTCACTTGTTGACATCAATCTTTCCGAACCATATATTGACTTGAAGTTACGGAGTAATGACACGACCGTCGTATATACAGACAACTGAGTGCCCTTGATATCTATTGAACACATTGTATATTTAATTAATACGGCAAAATAAATGTTATTGTTGTTGGAGATGCTAAGTCGTGCCATAAAGGCGTGACACTTAAGGCGGGACACTTAAGCGATGTTCATAAACATTACCTCTCTGCTCTTATGGCCAAATTAGTTTTAGTTTATTCAATCCACAATCGCAAAAACGATGTCGCTTATCATATTTCAGTCGTCTTTACGTTCGTGAGTTCAAATCCCAACTACCGGTCGATGGTCTATACACGTATTCGCCTCAGTACGTGTAACGTGCATGCCTTATACTGCCAACTTACAACGTGCGAGTGCGTAAGGACAACGTGCGTGGGCAGCACATGCTAGTACATGTACGTCACTTGTGCAGTGACGTGGAAGACGTACTGAGTTCGGACGCTGTAAGCAAGCACATTGTTAGCACGTTGTGTACGCACAAGTCACTTATCACGTGTATAACGTACGAGGAACGCACCAACTTCCGGTCAGGCGCACACACCTTTTTAATGTTTTCATAGCCTCACAAAAACGTACGGACAAACAAAACACGCAAGTAGGTTTGTGACCGGGCCTTAATCCACATTTATTTTATTTAGCCAAGAAATGAACGAAAAGTCATACTTTTTATACCAGCGTATAATTTACGGACTGACGTCGTGTCCAAGTCTTTGGCTTTTATATTTAATTCTTCAGCCATTTTGTTTTGAAACGTGGCGAACTCCTGTGTAGCTGTCGGCGTCTCAGCAGCGGCGAAATCTCGTGTAGCCGTCAGAGAAGCTGGCTGCAGATAAACAGAGCTTGATTACAGCGGTGTAATATACTTAACAGTTTGTAGATGTACAAGAGGCTTTGAAACTTATATTTGAACAGAATTTAACATCCAAGATGTTCATGATTTTCGCAAAGAAATCGAATAACGTCTATCCTGCTGTGCAGAGTAATGTATCAATAAATATATACAATCATTTTAAATTACGCCTGAGTAGATGGCGTTGCTTTTTGCCCTTTTAAAGACCAAAACTCGAATGGATGATGTGTTAATAGACGTTTCAATTCCACCAACCCCCAATTCTATTGTTGCAGCAGCGGAAGGCTTCGGAATCCAATGTTTTGGGTGTTTTGTATGGTGACTTAAAGCTGAGTCTGGATGAAACACTATGTTCTTGGCACAGCCACCAGGAAAGATACATTGAACTTTTTTTTGTAGAAAACGGATTTGAACATAGAACTCTGCGTTCACTCCCGTCCTCTTGACAATATTTTGATGTCTGTATTTCAGTCATAACAAATACAATTCCGTGCTATGAAAACGGCAGGGAATAAATAAATCTGAACAAACAACAAAACTTATCCCTATCATAATGACCTTTCCTTAAATACTTGACCCTGTCCTCTTATAACTTTCCCTAAAATACAACATTGTCTCGTCAGAGGCGAAGCTATGTTCCACTTAATGTTCACTATGTCGTATTTACAGACTCAAAGACATTTGGCTGTACTGCATGTTTTTCGGTTTTAAGGGTTTGAACTCTGCATTTTCCCTGAATCCTGCATTATTATTTTTCGAAATTATTCGACTGATAGTTCCTATGAATACTCTCAACTTTATTGCCATCCCGCCTTGTGCTAATGGATTCGTCATAGATATCACGAAACCAATGACCTCGACTATTGTAGAGTGTCATTTTACCATTACAAATAGCCGAACTCACAGAACCCTTTTTACGACGAGTATTACCTTTAGCCCCCCCCCCAATAAATATATGAGCCAGTCTCCAGGAAAACCTGCTACTATTTTGACATTATGTAATTACTACATCTAACAAGATTTTAAAAAGCTTTAAAATAAGAAAAAATGACATATCTATAGATTCAATTTTAAGTCATTTATTCATATAGTACTACATCTTAGCTTTTAAATTTCTTATTAATTATGTCGAAATCACTTACTTCGTTGCTATGGCGACCAATTTCAGAAAAGTACTCTGATTGGGAAAAACGAGAAGTTAGTTGTTAATAACAGTAGTAGACTTTCTCTAAATGTGAACATTTACAATTTGGATATTTATTTTAAAACTTAAACATCATTTTTAAACGTGATACCATTTTGAACATTTTATGTCAAGAATTGATAAAATGCTGTATTTATAAAGTACTTGTTACAACAACGTCGAATAATGTTTGAATGACGTTCGCGACGTCACACAAAAAGGCTCTGAATAGGGCCTCTACAAAACAGCTGTAACTTCCTTAAAATCAACATACTATCAACATTTCTTTTGCATTTTGCTTCATTAAGATTACTCTTTTAAATAATAAAAAATCTCAAGATAATTTTTTTTGTCAAAATAGCAGGTTCACCTGGAGACTGGCTCATATCTAATTCATAATGACTTTCTTTATGCTTTTAAAAGGGGCATTTTGCCTTAAAAAGCCCCAAACAAGATAATCTACTAAATCGGTGTTGTTAGCTCTAACCATATATCATATACATTACACAGTGATCATGTATATTACCTAACACACTTTCACATATGGTTGAAAAGAGATATATCGATTGTATTGAGCTAAAATGGCAAAATCCGACGTTCTGTTTGTTCAAGTGTAAGTTGAACACCTCTCGTATTATTGCTTTGAAACATGTTGTATATAGGAGTCGTACTGAACACAATCACAATATAATACACATAAATGATATATTACATTCTCTGTTTGTATATATACATGTAGGATTACATATTAATGTTACACTACCGTAATATGTCCATCATTGTTCATATGAATTAGTGTCATGAAGCATCCTGTTCCAATAAAGTGCCTACCTACATAATAATAAGAAGCCAAACTAAACTAAACTAGAAAATATAGCTTGCTATATAAATAAATGACATACCGCTAATACTTGAAACGTTGCTGATTTTCGTACTCCCGCCGCATTAAGAGCTTGAGTCACACTACCCACAAAAATACTCATGGCCACCACAAATAGTGAAAACACCACAACACGCCCCATAACTATTAGGTTACGTTTATTCGTGAAGTCAAAACAACAATAAATGTTGATCGTTTGAGTTGAGTGCACACATGATTTGCCTCGTTACTTCTGTGTGATTGATTATGTTTGTGTTCAGACATTCGGGCGTACAGAAACTAACTCACGTCGACTTTACAATTAAAAAACAAAGACAAATAAAAAAAGTAAAGTTTAACCACTTTAGTTACAAATAAATTGAATTATCGTCGAACCATGCGTATGGTGAACATAACGTTATGCATGTCCATTTCAATTTGTTTTCGCAATTCAACAATTCCAGTTCATAGCCACAAGCTGCCACATACAATATGAACATAATTTATAATAGGTGACAAGATAACAGTTCAACTATCAGATGCTTCATGAAAATGTGAATACACAGTTCATATTGTTGGTACAGTCATACATGTATAATTATACATTTATATAGTATTTGATAAGCAGAGCAGAGCAGAGCAGAGCAGAGCAGAGCAGAGCAGAGCAGAGCAGAGCAGAGCAGAGCAGAGCAGAGCAGAGCAGAGCAGAGCAGAGCAGAGCAGAGCAGAGCAGAGCAGAGCAGAGCAGAGCAGAGCAGAGCAGAGCAGAGCAGAGCAGAGCAGAGTTAGCTTAAATATGATATACCACACATGAGTTTACAGATAACGAAACATATTTATAAATATAACCCTGTCATGGTAAATGTAAAACGGAAATCCTAAGAAATGTTAACAATATATATGTATGGGTCACTTGTATTATTGTTTTTTTTTGTAAAATATATGGAATTATTTATAGTTATTATGGCATAAAAGGCCAAAGTAAAGTAAGCCAAATAGTGTACAGAGAGTTGATAAACAATAAACATACTTTTATTTACACTCCCCTGTTTCATACTGTTGTTAGTCAAGTACGTATTAGATTTATAAGTGCAGCGTGAATCCGTAACACGTGTTCAAACTTCCAATGATGTTTGTCCGTACAAAGTAATAACACTCAACCGTCTTTTTTACTGACAACTTGATAGTTTAAAACACGAATAAGCAAAGTTATAAGCAAAATAAATCGTCACTTTGTCTTTTGTTAAACTGTGTTTATTTTGTATGACGATGTCCTTTTGCAATGTTTTAGTCAAGCAAAAGGCTGTGTAATTTCTTTCATTATGCATGTACATGTATACTTTTCTGTTTGCGTTGCCTTGTGTGTTGTCCTTGTGGTTTGCTTTTGTCTGCTTGCTTTAAATGTCAATGTAGTTGACCTCTCACGACCATGAAAACACCAAATACGGAGGATAACTATTCGTATGCATCGTGTCAGGTCATAAGTAGCACTTACTACTTTTACATTCTAAGCCAGCTATATCATCTTACAAATATTGGCATCTTCACACCATGTACGTCAACTTCTTTAAACTGGAGCAATCACTGGAGTGATGAATCATACCCCCGCCTTGACAGAGGAATATTATTGAAAACAAACATGGTGACTCCAGTATATCCCCTTCAAACTTTATTTGCAGGGATATAATAGTTGCTGGTTATAAATACACAACCAACGTATGATACAGGTAGCAATGACAGTAGAAAGTGAAACCAAGATATCGGAAATGGGATGTCGTGGAAATTACTGGTGGCAGCATCTATAAGTGAATACGTCTATGTTGGCGACGATGTGGTTGTTCGATATGCGGTACAATATCTTGTTATACATTCAGTGTCGTTATGAAATTGGCACAATGCACACATCATGTCAAACATCATCATCGAGTATCTAGCATCAATTACTGGATCGAATCCTAACTCCTCTGAAAATGAAATAAAATGCAAGTTTACCATTAAATCATGTGTTAAACAAGTTACATATAAGTCTGGTATAACTACGAATGTCAGCCGTTTTACTGTTGAACTTAGGTCATTCTTCTAGTGCATTTAGCTTTATGATTGCTGAAACTAGTTCATTTAGATTTGTACAGCTGGGACTTTGGCTGGTCATTTTTCTCGCTCGGTTGTGTGTTAGGCATTGTGTCTTGTATGTTTTTATGCTTTCTGTGTTCGGCTGGTTAAGTTGAGTGCTGCCTTCCCTGTCTGACTTAATATGATCTTGTTGTGTGGCGGCCGTAGAAGTCCCACCGAACATACACTTATAATCAGTGCTGTTATCAAGATGTCAACACAATGCTTGTGTAGTGGGATTTAGTTACATTGATACTGGTTTTTCTATGATTTTTAAGATTGCGCAAATGTTAGACAATGTTGCAAAGCAGTATGGATTCGATTCCTTCTGCAGGTGCAACTCATTGTACAGTTTTACTAACCTTACGTACTGTACTAGCCGTGTTTACAAACATACATTGATAATGCATAGTACCCGGATGATAACACTGGTATTTTTTGCAATGTCATAAAATGGCAATTTAATACATTTCCAAAGTCAAATTAAGTTCGATTTTTTCGGCTTAATTTGTTTAATTGACACTTAAGTGATTTCGGAAATGTCGAAAACCAGGAGAGTTTACAAAATACGTCAACGTTTTGAATACGTTGTATCTAGTTTTCGCGATCATTTTTTTTTGAAAAATGTTTATATTTAAAGATGAGCCCATGCTCTATTGCATTAGCTAGTCTATATTCTTACGAAATAAATGCAAAATAACCTTCCTCTAAAGTAGACGGGATGCTTGCTAAACAAATGTTAAAACTTGGATAGAATTTTGTATTACGTTTCGCATACGTTGTAGCTAGTATTCGCGAGTGTTGGTGTTTCAACGTTTGGAATAAATGGCTCATAAAATTTCAGCTATAGCTATATTCTGCAAGGTCATTATAGTATAATATAGTAATAACTATACAGTAAATTCGCGAATTAAAGACATGAGAACATGCTGACACACTAATTGTAAGTTTTTCGTACTATACACCGTTTCTAAACTTCCGCCCAACTGAAGAGTTATGAATCACCTTAAATTAAATGCTCTTTCGGTCAAGCGGTCGGTCTACCGTGCAGTTGTGATACTACCAATGTGTGTTTCTCCAGCGAGCTACTCACACGGTACGAGACGATATTGTCCAGTTATAATATTAATAAAGTGGCGGAGTGGTAGAGTCTACTATTGGGGTGTAAAACCATTCAGACATGCTTATCCAGACCTCCATTTCATTGCTTAACTGAAAGACTTTACCTCTTCAGACAATGGTTTTAATCGTTTATATACACATAAAATAAAACATAACTCTTACATTATCTACTTTACTGGACAGTACTTGTTTTATTTATTGTATTTATGTTTGGGTGGCCCGTACGTTCCCAAGACTGTTGCTGTATCAAATAGATTAATTTAGATCCGTATAATGTCTCATACTTTAAATATACCCACACAGTAGTATAGGTAAATTTCCAACTTGGGTAGCTAAACGGGGGGTTAACTGTATGGTTAAAGTACATAAACATGCATAGCCTAGAGACACACATATACAAATTTGAACATATTTTTATATTAATGACTTTACAACATCACGGATATGGGTTATCGGTCGGTGCATTGAGGCGTCTAGTCACGTTCAGTTTTATCATAATCATATAACCAGGCAAAAAAATACATGCTCACTGTATGCATGTATATACATAAAAAAATAGTATAATTATAGCATTCTCTTTGCGGCTGCTAGAACGTTCATGCCTGCAATATTTGAAAACAGTTTTTGCCTGTCAATCTATACACCCCTTATTTATTCGAATAACTTAAAAGTAATGCAATCGCAGAACTAAATTAATCATACTAAGAATACTGATATCACAGTTATTAAAGGAAGCATACAATGGTCATACAATGGTCATGCAGGCCAGGCCTGTAATCTGTCCATTTTTTGTTAATTATTGTGCATAATCACTTGTATTGCATAAGTATACTCTTTCAATCTTGGTAAGTTGACTGTGCAGTGCTTTTTTATTAGGCTTATTTCTTTATTGATAGGGCTAGAGTTATACTCCTGATCTTGATAACTGTGTGTGTTTGTCACAGCCGGATATTATAGAAATAGTCAAATATTAAATATAAATGATAATGATCTAGTACCTGCTTATGACGGCAAAAACACTCATTTTTAACCACTGAAAAGCTACGCTGGTTAAACGCTGCATGCAATCATTGAAATTTGACTCTTAACATGCGTGACGGCATGTGTTGGCGCCATAATCGATAGGCCAATCCAAATGCTTGGTGTCACATTCTAAGTATATTTAGAATATAATCTACATTTTGAGCCAATGAAAACGCCGACCTATGGCAGTTAAAAACTTCATTTAATCATTAAAATTATACGTCATGTGATGGTGCCAATTTCTATCGTACCATCAATCTATTTTTAGAATTCAAGATTTTGAAGTTCTTTGACGTCACTAGATTCTAATGACACCTTACTATCTCAAAATATATTTGTCACATAGTGAGAAAAATGTGCAACCAGACTAAGGCTCTAACCCGGGACCCATTGTCTTACAGGGCGAGCTAGTCGGCTGCCTACACGCTCCCTCACCGATACTGTGAACAGTTTCAGGCCGTGACATATTCCCCTCTGAAATGGAAATGCGTCCCGAATTTCAGAGAGTAGAAATATATTCAAGCACATGAGCTGTGAAGCAACCTGAATACCATGCCACGGTCCCTCGTTGGGCGCCAAAGTCACAAAGTGAGAAAAATGTGCCACAAGACCGGGACTCCACCGACCGAGCTAGCCGGCTGCCTACACTCTCTCTCACCGATACTATGAACAGGTACAGACCGTGACATATTGATTTTTAACACAGACAAATGGCATGGATGGGATGCGGATTACAAAATTAACTGTTTTCTTGTAATTACATCTTTGACCATAAAAGAGCATAATCTTACATTTATGGCGTATGAATAAATTGCTCACAATGAAATGACATCCTAATTATTTTTTGAATGGTTATTTTAATAAATTGAGATACTATGGATTTTCTACATACCTGTTTCACAAATGATTTGCTCCTTGGTAGTCTGTTGAACAATGTTGGCACTGGAACCTTCCTCTTGCTGTGTTATTGGGAATATCCTCTTCTTCTTGCCATTTGGTGTGATAAGTACAGCGAATAAACTGTTTTTACCCTCCTTGTAGTTTTTCCTAACTAGAGAGGGTGCTACTGTCGTCTTAGTCGTCGATGTAGATATTGATGTAGTATAATAACAAGCAGACTTGCTAGTCCTTGGTGTTGTGGACGACACGTTGTCCGGCACACGTTGTGATTTACGACGGGACGTGCGCTCCTTGTTGTTACCTGGCTTGAAGTGCCCTGGATACATACGACGTATCAGTGATGCTACACACACTTTTCTGGCATGATCCCTTTTGTTCTTACAAGCTGCTAAAACACCTTCTATCTTAAAAGTCAGTCTTTCTCGCATCTTTTGGGGATAGGTGCCTCGCAATACGGCATCTGTGAATCTTTGAGTTTCATTATTTCGCTTCGATGCATTTAAATTTTGATTAAACCTCCGTAATTTGTTCAACTTTTCTTGTAAACTTCTGGATGGACGTCCATTACTCATATGCACTATACCTAGCACAATGATAAATACATAAATTATAATCCGCATTCTGTTTTATCTTGTTAGCCTACCTTTCAACTTTAAAATTATACTAAACTTGTACCCCCCTCAGTCCGTATTTTAAAAACAATTTCATGATTATTATCAATTGTGATAAGACACATACGATCAAGGATATACTTAAAACGTATTCACACGATATTTTATAACAACACGTTAAATACTAGAACACCCTAACGCCTGACAGGCATTTCGGCAATTTGTCAAATTTCATAACTTGCATCCTGTAGTATTTTGTGTGTATTACTAATTAACTTTACACCGTGTTGCATTAATAAACACCGAACCACTTTACCACCTACGTTCAACCAGTTGTCAGAATCTTGAAACTGATTATACAAATTATAAATGCATTTACTACTAGTAACAAAAACAATAGCAAAGGCAAAACAAACACACATCTTTGTTTACAGTACGTTATTTGTTATTGTATTATGTTGGTTGTGTCGTAAGTTTTACGTGAAATATAGCAACATACTTAAACTTTACAAGTGAAGACAAGCCAAGATGCGTATTCTTTTATGTTTAAACGTAATGCATTCTAAATGCAATTACATTTGTAAATGCAATTGAATGTATCCGCTGCAGTATATTGTATGAGAGGTGAGGCAAAATATTCTGAAAAAAAATGAAATGCAATATGTTTTCTGATAGAAATAGAAAACTACAAAACTATAGGTTACCCCGAACTTGTTTATGAGTTTTTAGTTGTCCGTAAAATTAGTGTTTTCTCCAGGTGGGCGTATTCAAGGCAGATAAATTCTAGACAGGTACCATAATCTATGATTTACTTGCATTTTTCTATTTATAATGCTATGTCACCATACTAATATACAACGTTTAAACACATGTTATTATTGGAATTTCCCATGTCTCACTAGAAACAGCAGCGAACGCCCTTAAAACGAAAACTGTGTTTTCGTGATTAATGCTAATGACACGACTCTCGATCTTCTGTTAGCGTAATTTAACAGTTGATACATTGTCTATAATTATACTCCCGGTTGTATGTTTTCATAAGCCTGAAGTATCACGAAGACGCTCTAGATGTAATGCCAACACATATCTAAAGGATCGATATTGCACGATGTTCTCGCGGAAATTTATATATTAGCCTTGTAATATATAAGAATCAGGATCAGGTCAAATTCTCCATGCTATATGTGCTAGTATGTTGGACCTGTCAGTATAAACAAAAATAACATTACCAACAACAACAACACCATCAGCAGCACTTAATCATCATCATAAATGACAACATCCTAAATCTATAGACAGAATGGTTTTTTGCCTAACGTTCCCACTTTTCCGAGTGCTTGGTGTACTAAATTTTCACTGCAAACCGTTATCTGTAAAGTACCCAATACATGTATAAATTATCCTAATCATTTGGTATCTTTTTCAATAACACAACACACAATTATATATAAAACATATTTAAAATTTATTCAGTTATACAAGGCTCATACATACAATGCATTTGTAATAAATAGAACAGACATTCATACAATTAGGATTTCAGAAACAAATTCAAAATTAAATAAAAAACAAGTTCATATCACAATGTTGTAATAGCAAAATGCTACCATATAACATAAGTATCGATTGCCCAACACATCAAAACAAACATAATAATTTGTAATTAAATATAATAATATATGCTGGGAATCAAGCAATCGTATTTGTAATGAAAGTGTCTAGTCGTAGATTTATAAATTCTACTTCAGCCTGAAGTCTCTCAACCACTGTCCTGCCAGATTGTTCAATTCAGATTTTCTTGGTGGTGCGATTGTTGGTAAGATGGTGGAAAACCTTGTTGTTGTTTCGAAATTTTGCGTCTGAAATTGCTGTGGCTCTATCCCGCTTAAGTCCATTCCATTACTACTAGTTGCTGTGTCCATGACTTCCACTGGGACACCAGATAGTGTTTCTTGAGCTGTATTCACAAATTGCACATTTTGTTGCGGTATATGTATGCTGCTGTGCATATTAGCAACGCTGCCTTGTGCGTTTATAGTATGATCTTCTAAACTCACGGGTCTAGTTCTAGAAACAGATACTGGGATGTCTTGCGTTTGCGTTGGACCAATCTGGCCGTTGCTACTTTGAACGGCCGCAGCTTGGTTTCTTGCAATAATTGCATTTAACTCGGCCATTGACATCAGTCCAGATGGGCGAGCACTTGAATCAATTTGTGGCGAACTGAAGGTTTGCCTACCATTGTTAGCGTGAGACATGGCAATATTTTGTTCATTATCTACATTATTAACATCTGAAACTAGCCACACATTGTCAATGTTTCCGTTATTGAAATCCTGACCGGAATTGGAATTAGCAACGGTGTTTGCAGACGGGTTATTGATAAATACTGTCGACGATGGGTTATCATCTAGGAGGTTTGCATTGTTCAATTCAACAGGTGAAAAACTGTTATCTATTGTCATAGCATTCTGGGGTTGCGTAAGAATACCGCCATGTCCCAAATCTAAGAAAATGTCGTTTCTGGTAGGCATTTCGGGTTGCTGACTTCCAGGTTCATCATCGAATGGTGTTACTATTGTGGCACGTAAATCTACTGGCCATCTGCCATTGTCTTGCTGATGACGTTCAGACAAACTGATAGGATCTCCAATCATTGTGTCCATGGCCGTTGTGTCTATGGCAGCTTCTTGTGGTAACGTTGGCTGTATGTGTGTAGAGATAGAATCTATATCCGTTAATGACTCACGAATAACTTGTGATCCAACTTCAAACGTCTGCATTGGAGGTAAAACATCTGCAGACGGCATGCTTGGAAACGTGTTCTGAAAACCAGTACTCATAGTATCAAACTGTGATGGATTAGCTATAGCTTCATTCGGAGCAGGAAATATGTCTTGAGCTACAGATATGTCGATATGTCGGGGTCTACTTTGATCCTGCTGTACACGAGTTGCGTCCCATTCAACAAAACCATCTGGAAGAAATCCTTGACCCACTTGGGGTACGTCAAGTAGCTCCTGACCAATCTGCTCACCTGAGTTGATACTTGATGCTTGTTGGTTGTTGCTATCTACAACAGGAAAATTTTCTCCAGGCAGAGGGACTACAAGATTTGCCAAGTTGACACTTGTTGATTGTTGGTTGTTACTACCAGTATTAGGAAGAATTTCTCCAGGCAGAGGGACTACAATATCTGTCATTGAAACGCCGTTACTGTTTATCGTTGGTGTAGGTAATGGCACAGGAAAAATGTCTATATCAGGGGTAGGTGTACCATTAAACTGATCATTCGTATCCATCACATTTGGTGTTGTAGAATGCTGGCTTGGTTGATTGCCGTTAAACATACCCGTTCGTGTTTCATCCCATGCTAAAGGAATACCGGCATTTTGTTCGGAAGGAGTTGGAATAACAGATGGTTGACTTTGCTGGTTACCGTTGAACATACCCGTTCTAGTGTCTCTCCATGATAAAGGAATACCGGCATTTTGTTCGGAAGGATCTGGAATAACAGATGGTTGACTTTGCTGGTTACCGTTGAACATACCCGTTCTAGTGGTGTCTCTCCATGATAAAGGAATACCGGTGTTACCATCGAAGGCAGATTGTTGGTTGGATCCCGCCAAAGGAGTATCAATTTGGATTTGTGGCATGTGTTGATTGCGTATAACCTGCTGTGGTACAGAATCAGGAACAATTGGAGCTAAATTATCTCCCCAGCCAGTATTCATTTGTCCTCCCATTGAATTGTCACTCGGGACACTTTGAGTATTCCTGTTTGATGTTTGCTGATTGACATCAATACTATGTACATCAAATTGTCGACTAGACAGACTTCCACCGGGATGAGTTGGTGTGACCTCTTGTTGTGGCATCCTGTTGTTTGTCTGTTCTGTTAATGCTGGATTAAAATTGAGCGAAGGAAATAGACCATGTTGGTTGGTTGCCAGACTGGGCTGCCTAGGAAACAATGGCATGCGCTGCGTTTGACCTTTTAAAATTTGTTGCGCGGAAAACAAGAAGTTAATCATTTGTTCAAATACTCTTTGCCTCTCGAATGGATTATGTGGTTGAAATGGATTTATTCCTGTAGTAGGGAAACCTGCTTGTCCATTTACATTTTCTTGCGATGGTAACTGAAACGTATGTCTTGTTTCAGAAGGCGACCGATTTAGTACTTCGGTATTCTGCGTCCAAGGCAATGGAGTTGTTTGCGGCAATGGATTCCATGGTTGGGGATTTGTTCCTGTGTTGATTCTAGATGGAAACGTAGATTGCTTGTTGTTGTGCAATCTCTCATGTCTGCTTAGTTGACTCGCTTTTTCCATATTTCTCTGGTGGGCTTCATCAGTTTGTCGAGCTGGCACTGGCATCATGGGTATCGTGTCGTCGTGAGTACAATGTATCTTTATACATTCTATATCGTTCTTCTCCTTGCACAGACTACACATCATGTCCAGCAGCATTGGACCACTAGATAGGGACGGCTCATCTGTAAAGAAACATAAACAATATATTAGTGTTAACACATCTAACAGCAGGTAACATGGTTATAAAGCTTTTTTCATGATAAACTCAACTTGAGTATAAACTTGATTAGCTCCTAGAAAGTCCAACAATTAAACAATCTTTACTATACCAGAAAATATCATTCGGTTTTCATAAAAACTATCTTTTTAATAAAATAAAAGTCAGTAAATTTTGAGACATATTGCTGTTTCAAACATTTAAATTTGAGCACGAAATTGTGTTGAGAATGAAGCTTTATAATTATTGGGCCTGACCTATCATGACAGGTTGTGTAATGTTCGAACGTTGCTTCAGAGCAGAGTAAAAGATAATAAGTCATATAACTTTATTTGCCCAAAATGCGTGCATTAATATTGTCGATTTTATCTTAAACGACACTTATCCATAACCTAATGGGTTGAAACCTGGGGTGGTATTCACAAAGCATATTAGCAGAAACTTAGAAAATTCTTAAAATCTTAAAATTTTCTAAAGTGTACCTGCCAACCAAGAAAATCAAAATTACTAATATTTTACATAGTTTTGAAGCATTATGTAAACAGCTACTATAATCACTAAGAAAACATGAATTTTTCTTCAAACTGTGGGACATATGAGCTATACAAATTTTTAACTTAAGTCGAAATATTTAGGTTTTCACTTAAGAAGCTTTGTGAATACCAGCCCTGAACGATATAGGTTATATCCATAGTAACGTTCTTATTCTAAGAATGTCCTGCACATGTGAAAAAGTATTCGATCGCAGAAATTAACAGGTAAGTCAAGCAGTTGTAGTTGGATTCGACCCCGGCCATTTATATGGTACATATACCAAATGAACAACTGAAATAGCTGTTATCAGCACAGTTGCATGTATAAAATACTTACTGGGTTGTTTTTTCTCCTGAATTTGGTTAACTCTGGTTCGTACTTGGCTGACTGCAGCATTCGCCGTGTTCATTAAGGAACCTAGTAATGAGTATGAGTTCCCTCCTATACGTCCATCCACGCCTGTAGCAAGAGCCACAATAACGACACATACTACTCCTAATGGTAACGTCGTCATTTCTGCAGAAATATTTGTGTAATGTCGAATCAGGCACTTTCGCCTAGATCTAGTATTATTAATTGAACCTATACAATATATATCCTAGTGTGTAAGCTATTTACGATGAACACTTTTTTATATAAAACTATTTACAAAATCTTAAGCAGTGTTGGTCGTCTAGTAAAGTTTCATGCAATGATTGAAGGAATTCGAGAAGGTCTTTTAAATGGCCGCGAAACCCTTCCCCACCGACTCATTGTATGGTTTTCATTTGCCATTACGCAATTTACGTACGGATTACGTTTTTGAATTGAATTCACGTATCATCATGATCAATCAAGACCGTTTGTAAATGCGTAATACATTTTTGAACGTTGTGAAAACACCGAATAATGTACCACAGTCTCTAGACTAAATATAACTAACCACGTAATTGTATGATTCGTATGTCATGACTTTTTATATCCATCGAGTCGCGTCTAATTGAATTAAACAAAATCTAGCACTGCACGATATATGACATGCTTGGGATGTAATGTGCAATTGTTTGTGTGTTTGTTTATTTGGGTTTAACGCTTTTTTCAATAATTTTCAGGTTCGATTCATATATCGACCGATTCATCTAATAAGTTTTCCTGTGATGTATCCTATCCAGTAGTTACTTAACCTTCCACAAGGAACCAAGAAACTATACACACATGGAGAAAACATTCAACATTTTTTATCAAAGTTCCATTAAAGGCGACTGGGAATCGAACACTCATCTTGTTATAATGTTAACCTTACTTTTAAAAAGAACTGAACGTTGCTAAAGACCCTAGTTTGCCAGGTATTATTAATTGCAATGTGTTTGTAAGGGGTAAATTACATTTCTGCATGATGCAATTTAATAGACAACTTGGGGTATTGTTAACCCGCTGTGTCTTTGTCAATTTTCGAACACGGTGTAGCAATACTACGTAACTTTTATATCACTACAGACTACAAATCCAAGACGAAATTGGCAGCTGGGCCGTTTTTGCAAGCACCCTGTAAAACATGTATTCGACCAGACTACACTTTCAAGCCGTTTTCTTTCCAAAGGTTTCACAGGGTGTTTGAAAAACGCCCGGTTAATTGCTCAACGAGTTGCTGATAGGGATGCTACATTTCATGGAAAGCTTACATTTTCCCCTTAGATTGGTGTATGTTTCATACAAATCGGCATATATATAAATACTAACGGCTATTTTTGTTTGCCAATGTTGACATATTTCGTCTTGGATTTGTAGCATTCAGTCACGTGGTATTGCTACACTGGAACAGCTATTTTTGGCAAACGCACGATTCACACTAAGGACAAATGTACAGTATCTAATAGGGGTGTGTGCATTTTAACACACAAATATAACAGTACAATGACCTATGTTTAGCTTTGATTATTCTATAGTCTAATACACATTTCTGCTTGACTATTCGCTCTACTGTTTACAAAGTTTTATAGCATTCTGTATGAGCATTTGCATGTAAAATGTGAAATATATGTCATTGAGCATTACTAAGGAATGATTAAAGGATAATATCCATGAATGGCTTAATTTGGTTCTGTGTTTTGTTTTAAAAAAGTATGAATGCATCATCCTATCATTCTGTTTTATACGTCGAATTCATTCAGCACGCTAATATTTTGTGAAAATATGCTGTTATTTATAACACTGTTATGTAAAAATATAAAAAGTTTAGCATGACTGATATTATGGTGTTTGGTAAGATTGAACGTTACGAATCGTCATGAATATGGGTTAAACTGCATTGTTTGCTAAACAGTTAGCATGACAAATTTCCAGGGAATTTGTGTATAGAATACGGTGAATATTGGGATAAAGTGCATGCCAGTAAAGCAGTAGGAAGTTATTAGAATTATAGGATTCATGTTTTGGAACATGCATTTATTTTTGAAAGAAAATACAGAGTCAAATCAAGCCATCTGTGAATCTGGTCGTTTTTACTAAATACCATCAATATTTGGGAATGTGTTTATATCTCAAGCCTATTTGCATAAAATCACACTCTCACTAGAGGAGGGATTAGTCATATCAGACTAGTACTACTCACTTCCATTATTCACTGATGATGTTATACTTTCCCTATTTCTCCATATTATTCTTCCATGCAACTATTGATACTCTTTTCACTTGTTAGTTCGCGCTTATTGATTCCTAGTGACAATCCACCTTAATTAAAACATCAAAACAAATGTGGACGCTATAAACCATTGACCATCGGGGTTGCTGTATCTTTTTTGAAATCACATTAACTGTTACAATGCATTACCGTAGTAGCGGCCAATTCCAAACAAAGTACTATTTCTGATATACTAGTTATTAATAAGAATGACAATTAGAACACAATTTTTGTGATACCAAAACATAAAACAACATAAGACAATCTAAGACAAGGAAATAACGGTGATCTTGTGAAAATATAAGCGTGCCTCATGCATCGGGAAATGGTGTTTTATGTCTAAAAATAGACGAGGAAAAGTTAGTTCAAGCGGACATTGGTACAATTCAGACATGAAATTCAAGCAAACCATATCCTTGATTGAAGATTTGTCTTATATATGCATGACTAGTACAACAACAGGGTTGAATAATTTTGTATTCAAATGATTTCCGGACATTTCAAACAATCCTGTTTGAGAATTGGACAGTCATCATTTCTATATTTAACCACATAGTCGGGAAGTGATGTTTTATCAAAAGTGTCGCTCAAATAGTTTAGGTGGTTAGTGCGGTCCCCATTATAAATGGATCGTATAAAAATAAAAATGTCCGTACACGTCAGAGGATAATGATTTTGGTACCATTTAAACATTTAAATATACCTTATTGTAATAGAGTATAGTACAGAGATATGGACCTGACCCTGATCTCGCGAAACATCTCAATCTAAGCTGGATCTCATCTCAAATATTGTCACATTATGTCTTTATGATAAGTTCCATGGAAGGATGGACTCAAAACTGGCATCACAAAACATAAAACATTATTCTTAGTTTATAACAGTAAAATTTAAAGAGCTCGAACTTCAGATTTATCTCAAATTCAGACTCTGATTTGAGCAAAATCTCAATTTGAGATGAGATTTCTTCTTAAGATGCTAAGGGAGATCGGGCCTGAACCTAACCTTTATGCATGAATATACTACGAGTTCCTTAATGCGTTGAATATAGCAAGTTACGCGAGCAAAGTGTATCGTGCAATATCGATACTTTAGATGGTTGTTTATATTACAACTCGAGCATCTTCGTGATACTCCACGCTTATAAATTCACACAACGTGGGTTATAAATATGGTCAAAATAGCAACTGTTAAGTAATGCTAATAGAAGGTCGAGGAGCGGGTAAAAATTTTTATTCTTAGAAGTTGTGAATGGTTTTAAATGAAGTCACCATTAAAAAGCATGCATGAACTACTACGTCAGGTGAGCGACCTCTTGTTGGTGAAACTTGGTCATTCAGTTGGAACCATGTCATTCAACTTTTTGTTACTGTTATTGTTTAACTGTTTATGACTTTATATAGCTAAATCTAAGTATATCTGTCATTCGGCTGGGTCTTTCAGCTTTTTTATTGCCGAAACTAGGTCATTCATCTGAAACCACTTGGTATTCAGCTAAAAGCATGCCTTTGTTATTCTTTAACCAGCTAAAACTAGGTATTTCAGCCGTTTTACTGTTGAAACTAGGTCATTAAATTCGGTCATTTAGCTTTTTGATTGCCAAAACTAGTTCATTCAGCTTTTTGGGACTTGGACAGTTCATTTTTTCGTTCGGTTATGTGTTGTGTCTTGTATGTTTTTATGTTTTCTGTGCTCGGCTGGTTAAGTTGAGTGCTGCCTTCCCTGTCCGACTTAATATCATCTTTTGGTGACATGCGAATGCTCTAACCACTGTGCTTACCGGACGAGCTTTTACTATCAAGAAACGAATATTATTAATGCAAATTAAACTGCTGTGTTCAGTAGGTTTTTCATCAACTATAGTGTACTGAATGAACTGGTGACCGTCGTTATTCATGTTTACCTTACTGACAGTTTTACTACTGTTTTAATGAACCCAGTCATGTAATCACTCCTGTTTTAATTACCGCAAAATTACCGTCTTTTTATTAAACCACCTGATCTACCACGATGAGGCGGTATTAATCGTATCAATTATCTGCTACACCATTTCAGCACCAAATATGTTGTACAAAAGTGTACACAATCGCTGTAATGCATGTGTTAAAGTCATGAAGCTATTATTATCATCATATAACACATAAATATAATGTAAAGTAGAATGTTTATTAACTTTATTTATTAAGTATCAACCGTATTAAAAGCGCGAGTCAATTTTGTTTACAGTATATAAAAAGTCATATGACATACAACATGTTGACTCCTCCATTCAGGTAGGTAGTATATCATTTAACTTAAGCTTGTGACTCACCAGATTGCCAAGAAAGGTGAATGTCTTAACTATACGACCACGGGAAAGGTATACCCGTACTACAGATTCAAACCTATTCCTACCTAGCAAAGCGAAGTGCAGAAACATTACTCGACTCGGCAACAACCCTTAATGTGACTACATTACAGTACATCAGTAGAGGTTGCTATGTCAACAACAGCATTGGAAAACATTATTCCATTATACATTGTATTGGTTAAAATAAAGAATTTTACGACTGGAAGGCTATATCTGTGAATTGTTTATGTGGAACTACGTGAAATTAGTTTGTGTCAGTGATATGATATGAATGGATTTGTCATCTACTCTTCTAGTTAATGTTAATCTTATTTCTCTTTCGTCCAACTTTCATATCCTCTTCATCTGTATTTGTGTTTATATTCAATGGCTTGTGTATTGTGTGAAATTAAGGATAACCATGCAGTTATCACTTTTCATTTTTTATACATTCTCGTGTATCTGCATCAGCTCAAATCCTATGCCCCAGCGCCTTTAATAAACTGGGGAAGGGCCTGATTTATTGTGTTGATACAGCGCTGAATATAACTCAAGTAAAACGTGTTCTGTTCGCTTCTGTTTTGTTCTGTTAACCGGAGATGGTTTATTCTGCTATAGAGTTTTAAAAATGGTATGACCACCTTTTTGTATTGTTTTACCTGTATGTTTAAACTGAACAACAGTACTGATGTTGTGAATGATGGGTTGGGTATTGCATCCTGGATGACACATTTCATTGTGTCTTTAGAAATGTTTTAAAACTTTTCATTACTCTGTTTCTGCTTTCATACATCACTGAGAGCTGAAACCTAGTAGCCATTTTGAGGCTGTCTGGCTTTTAAGGTTTTCACCACACTTTAAGGTTGTACCTTTTAGTGTTGATAATGATGAAACATGTGATTTGTTTTTTAGGGGAAACTACTCTTGGTCAGTGGTGTGATACATTAGTAGATTTTTGTTGCGAGTTGTCTCCCCTGGGTTGCCATAATCTTGTTCAGTAAAACACCATTGATAAGACCACTCGTTTTACCATCAGAAACAGGTCCTTTTATTGAGCTTGTCAAGTGAAAAACAGTAAAAACACGGACCTCAACATTGTGGTTATATTTTTTCGGAAAATAGGTTGGTCTAAATAAATTATGTTTGTATTCCAATAAATATATCAGATTTATAAAGCGCTTTTTTCATGCGAATACACATCATCATTCATTCAGAAAATGTTTACAAGGACATTGTTTCCATGTGGTAGGCGAGCACAATAAACATGCCATCCCTTAAATATCCCTGCTTATCCGTTGTTTTATTAAAGTTGTGTTACTTTAACGAATCAAAACATGCTAACGATACAATTAAGAAAACGAGGATTAATTAGTAACAAGTCAAATGTGCTCGCCTATACATTCATTCATTTATGGAGGGTGTTTGTGGGGATTCTTTGTTAAAATTATGTTTGTGGTGTATCAATCTACAATAGTGTTCCTCAATAACTTAGTGGTACAGCGTCCGCTTCAGTTGCGGGAGGTCCAGGGTTCGATCTTTCGGAGGCCGCGTCATACCAAAGACGAAATAAAAATGGTAATTATAGTATTTTCCTTGATAGACGCTCAGCATTTAAGGGAAGTTGGCTTCTTTTCTCTCATACCCTCGTGACGATGGATTACATCAGAATTGAGGTGTCGATAGTGATTAATATATGTTGGAAAAACTTGTTTCACAATCGACCAAAATAAATTAGTACTAGGTTTCCTCAAGAAGCTATATTTTGACACATTGAAGTTGAACTAATCCCGTGAAATTTCTTATATATGTGGAGATTGTTCTACAATATGGATTTTGGCCGCATGGTATAATTTGTAAACCTTGGCTATCACGTGACGCGTTGTGGCGAAGAAGACAACGTCAACCGTCCGGAAGATCACGTGATGACCCGCCGAGATTTCGACAAGCTAGATCATCGGACAACTATACTAATATAGACAAAACAAATCGGTACAGATCTTTACATACAGATCAAGACAATACAGACTGGTCGCGTGCTTACTCTGGTGCGAAATATGGTTTTATATATACATAAACATATTAACATACATTATATATATCTGAATATACTTTCTGATAGTACATTATGTATATGACAAATGCTAACATTAGTATTACAAGTATTTTCTTCATTATCATGCAACTCAAATTTATGTCTTGGAATGCGACTGGTTTGATTTCCAGTTCATCGTATTTATGTGAAACATTGTGTAAGAATGACATTGACATTCGTGGTATATCAGAGCACTTTCTGTACCCTCAGAACGTGCACTTCATGGACACGTTGATCTCAGACTATCGATCGCATGTTGTTTGTGACGAAGACCTTGCTTCTCCGGGTAAACGGCGGGTCGGAAAAGGAGGTGTGGCTTTAATGTGGCACCGGAAATTTGACAATTGTGTGGTTCCATTGGAATTACCTGATGATAGGATTGTCGGTATTCAGTTTCAGTTAGCACCAAATCATTATGTATATATATTTCAGATATACCTACCTTGTGTGAATCACCCTATCGACAAATTCAGGAGCTATATTGATAAACTTTATGATGTGTGGAATACTTACGCTCATAGTGGTGATGTTATTATTTTAAGTGACTTTAATGCGAGGTATGACTCTAAAAGCACACGCACACGAGATGTTTTATTTCAAAAATTCTGTACGGACACAAATATTGTCCCAGTAAATACTACACCTCTGTGTGTTGGTGCCAAGAGCTCATATGTCTCTTATGATGGTAATTTTCACTCATTGATTCACTCATTGATTGATTTTATATGTATGCCTGTGGAAATGTATGATTGTATAGCATATTGTGAAATTCTTGATGACAATTGCCTAAATGTGTCCAGACATAGACCCGTTGTTTGTACTTGTGATTTTAAAATATGTGAACCAAATCAGTATGGTTGTGATAATGCTATGTATGTTAACTGGGGTAAATGCAGTACTGATCAAGTGTTACAATATAAAGAAGTGTTATTATCAGATTACGACTTACAGCGATTGATACATTGTGATTTAGATACGGCTGGTATTGATGGAGCATATTCATTGTTCAGTGATAAACTTGTTACACATGCGAATTCTACGCTGCCTCATAAGAAGTTTGTGAAACATCTGAAGCCGTACTGGAATTCCGACTTAACGGCTGCTCATAAATATATGACTAATGTAAGAGGAGTATGGTGCAGACATGGCAGCCCACGTAATGCTTTCGACCCAACGTACGTTATGTATAAAACAGCCAAACGTGAATTTCGCCGTATGCATAGACGATGTGTTAATGTATATTTGAACAATCTAAATCATGAAATTGATAGAAGTGTGGAGATTGACTCTAGTAAGTTCTGGACAATGGTGAAGAATAGAAGGAAACGTAATGTATCTATGATAAGTGCTGGTATGAACTTTGATGGTAATATAGTGAGAGATCGCGATAGTATAACTGATGGCTGGTGCAAGTATTTCCGGGATCTATATAAACCAAATTCAGATCTTGATAATGGTGATGAAAACTGGCATCGACACATATGTCAAGAACTAGATAGAAATTACATGACATTCAACCTGACTCAACCGCCTGTGTACACCCCGACGTAGTGAAACGTGCGATTGAATGTTGCCCCAATGGAAAGGCTTGTGGAATCGATTCTATTCAATATGAACATTTGATTTATGCTAAAGATGTTGTATCTCCAGTCTTAGCAAATATCTACACATGGATGCTGCGTAAAGGACATGTTCCGGATAGCTTGAAGAGAGGTGTTATTGTGACTCTTCATAAAGGAGGCAATAAGCGTAAAGATGTGCCGGATAATTACCGCGCTATTACTTTAACTTCAGTTGTGTTGAAACTCTATGAGTCTGTTTTATTAACTCGATCAAAAAGCGAAATTATGTCTTCAATCAATCCACAACAGGGAGGATTTCAAGACGGACTCTCCTGCCTCATGACGTCATTCATTTTGCGTGAATCGATATATTTCGCTCGTGAATTCAACTCAAAACTTTATGTCTGTTTTATGGATGGTAGAAAAGCGTTTGACACTGTCTGGCATGAAGGCATGCTGTACAAACTACTAACAGAGACTCATATTGACTGCACAACGTTATACTCAAATATGTCAAGTTGTGTGCGTTATCAAGGTAAAAATTCCCAGTGGTTTAGTGTTGGTCAAGGTACCAGACAAGGAGGGAGAAGTTCGCCGATTCTATATCTCCTGTACATAAATGGACTCATTAATATGTTAGAAAACTCAGGCGCCGGATTCTGTCTATATGACACAAGGCTCAGTTCACCAACAGTCGCCGATGATATGGTCCTTATGTCATTCTCAAAACAAGGATTAAATGACATGCTTGAATTGTGTGATAAATACTCAAAACAGTGGCGTTACCAATATAATTCAAATAAGTGCGCGGTCATAGTTTTTAATGATGATTCAAAGGCTGTGCAGAATCGAGAATTTAGACTAGGAGCTAGTAGTGTTGCTGAAACAACAAACTATACTCATCTTGGTGTGATATGTGATCCATTCCTAACTACACGCTCAGTGATCGACGATCGTGTCATAAACTTAGAGGGACGTATTTAAATATAGTCAATAGCGGAATCAGCCCTCGGGGTCTCAATCCTTGCACTTCAGCAAAGATTTACCATACTATAGTTATCCCAAAAGCCCTTTATGGATGTGAACTCTGGACGTCGCTGACGGCTACTGACTTACTCAAAATTGAGCGTGCCCATAGATTCTGCATTAAATATATGCAGACATTTAGTTCTGGAACATCAACCGATTTATCGTTATGTACACTGAATATGGTATCGATGGAAAGCCTCATTGAACATAAAAAATTGCAGTTTCTTGGACAAATATGTAATCTTTCAAATGTCTATATTGCTAAACATATATTCAACAATAGACTTATTCACTACATCAACTATGACAATCAACATAATGGATTCATTCCTGACGTCTACACGATACTCCAGAAGTATGGCTTAGTTGATTTTTTATCGAACTATATTTCAAATGGGATTTTTCCTTCAAAAACAAGATGGAAGACTATTATCCGTGACAATGTTTTATCAAAACAGCGAACTGAAATGATGAATAATGTTATAACTAAGTCGCCACTCCTTCAACCTATTTTAAGAGGAGACCAACCGTGTACATTGTGGTTGTTATCTAGACATAACCCAGCTATCCCCTGTTTGTCTAAAAATTATGTCGTTGATTGTGCGCTTTGTTTCAAAGAGGTTTATATGCATATGCAAAAAGTGCGATTGTGCAACTGAAAGTATTATTGTGCACTTGATCAGTTTCTGCGAGAAAAATGCGACAATTCGAGAGCAAGTGTGGGATATGCTCATTAGTGAATTCGGGTATAATGCATATAGGGAGTTTACTGTTCTGTCACCTTCTGAACAGACCGAGCATTTGTTAAGGCTAGCCAGTGTTATTGATGGAGATACCTTTAAATGGTTCCCGTTAGCGTCACTGTTAGCAAAACTATTATAGTGATCGATATCAATGACACGGTAGGCACATGTATCGATCGATTGTTTATACACATGATTATTATACCTACTGAACAACTTGTGGTTGTAATGCGTATGTTCGTGAAATTTGTTAAACATACTTTTTGTGTGATGTGTATGCTTTTATGCACACTGTATGTGACAGTTGTATATTATATACTTATGTGTTTCGTGTAAAGATAAATAGCATCAGTAATTATTTACACTTATAGGCAAGAGTTAAGTACAGTGCAATCTCTCCATAGTGGCCCTCCGTAGAGTATCATTCTATCTTAAGCGACATAATCACTTCATTTTAAAATTTCAGCGACCATTTGCTGATTTTTTTTCCAATAGCCAGAAGTTGTGCTTTTATTAGGGTGTTGCTCTAGAGAGGTTGTACTGTATTGTTATTACATACATGAACTAGCAACTTCCATCCTTGATTATCTAGCTATTTCGTTTCGTCGCCTAGGTAATCTTCTAATGGTGGAAGTTGCATACAGATATGAACATACAGGAGGTGATGTACGTGTGTGTTTGGTTGTGTGTACGTGTATGAATGCATATGTGTGTCGATGTATATAATGTGTGTCATTCATGGTGGGTTTAGGTGTACGTGCGTACGTGTGTAGGTGTTAGGATGTATGCGTGGTTGGGAGAATATATGAATGTGCATGAATGTGTTAGATGTACGTGCGTGCGTGTGTAGATGGTAGGGTGTATGCGTGGATGGGTGTATATATGAATGTGTATGAATGTGTTAAGGTGAGCGACTGTACGTGATGTACATGCATGTGTGCGTGCATGTCTGCGTGTATGGTTGTGTAATCTTATTTAGAAGTGATTCCATGTATTATTGTCTACTATGCCATTATATTTGCCATTCAGTTTTGTATTGTGTAATCTTGTATATTGATGTATAATTGATTGTATTATAACTCTTCAGAAAATGGAGGAATAAAAGTTAATAAGGTTCTAGATTTACGTATAGTACAAAGTTTACTTACAACTCTCGTGAGTATATATACTGGTGAAAAACCAAGTGTGATGTTTGTGGATCTGAATTTGCAGAAAAGGGTATGCTTACTAGGCATTCCAGAATGCATTCAATTGAGCAACCGTTTAAGTATGATGTTTGTGGATCTGCGATCGCACAGAGCAGTGTCCTTACAAAGCATGCCCAAATGTATATTTGTCACAAACCATTTCAGTGTTGTATTTATGGATCTAAATTATCATCAACTAGTCATTATTATGTTCACATGAGAATACATACATGTACTCGTACTGGTGAAAAAACCTATAAAATACACAAATAAATTGCATTTTGTGGTTTTGTGCAAAGGTAACTGTGTAAAATTTTCTTATGTATAAAATGTATATTTGAGGGCAAAATCGAATGCTCAGACAATCACTGAGGTCATTTTGTCATAATTTACGATGATTAAGTGGCTTGTCGAATAATCAACTGTTTAAGGATGTAATTGAACAAAATCTTTATGCTGCTTTGCAAGCATGGGGATTGCGTAAATAATCATATTTACGATATAATTCGTGGTTTAAGATATTACAAGAGTCAGAAAATCAGATAGCAAGCATATTCACAAATTACAAAATGTTTGCAAGGCTAGTTTTGATTGTTTTCTATTTTGTGTTTTTTTTACAAGTGACATCCTGATAAACGGACTATTTGTGTGTACTACTTTGTTGTTGCTTCCCATAATTATGTATGATTTAGTTAAGATCTCAATTTGTGTATTGACTGATGTTGCACGTGCTAACTGACGAAATAAAAACATAGAAATATTTGGAAAACAGGTCATGAACAATATACTAGTAGTCATATATACATGTAGATTATTTTATTTAAACAGAAAACTGTAGACTTACATGGTTTATTACATTGAAAGACGTTGCCAAAAAACATAATGACACAACTTGTATGAATGATGTAAATGATGACGAAACGTAGTAACAAAATAACATATTTTATATTAACAACAAAAGGCAAACGAAATATAATCAAACAAGTAATAAATTAATATTTATGGATTTGTGTCTTTCATCAACAGCATCATTATAGTGTTCGAACTGTAACTATGGCAGTATTGCAAACAAATAGACAGAAGTCGGACAGAGCTATAGAAGTTCATCTTCCGTGAAAATGTTGAAACCTCTAATATGAGTTCGGAATCAAAATGTCAAACTCGATGGTTTGTAGACAAACACAACTTTATGCAACAAAACTAACTCGTAGACATGTCCGTCACCTGTGATTGTTTCGACTCATAATGCCATGGCGAGTATGTATAACGGAAACAACTCTCCGCTTGCAATTATTTCCGGCACAACACTTTCTGCCATGTTGCTTTGCGTTTGGTACCAGTATCACTTTTGATGACTGTATTTAAAACACGACGACTGAATTGTTTGCTTATACAATTGGAACTTGTTTTGTTGTCGTGGAGTCCTGAAGGATCCCTCCTGATGGGGAAAGTTCTGCATTCACTAACATTCGTATAATATCGGTAGATACCATTTTATTCCCATTCGACCCAGACAGTGGACTCAAAATACTATGCAATTGAGTCGATAGACGGTTCATGTCTAACGACTGGTCTGTGAATATATCGGGATTTACAGCCTGAGGAATGTCATGTGACCCAGCTATTAAGCCGGCTCCATGATTATTTTCTTCATCTGTTATCACAGTAATAGTATTCTGCGTGTTCTCAGGCCCAGTTTCAGACGGCTTCATAATGATTGCTCCTGCGTTGTGATCCACGACGTGTGAAAGATCACTACTCGGATTGGTACCTTCAAACCCAGATTGTACGACGGTGTCTATACCAGCTTGCTGTATTTTGTTATGAATGTCATAAGCATTTACATGGGGTATGCCTTCGCTATGATTTGGATTAGAACTAAGCGTTTTGGTTGACGAGTCGCCGTTATTGGATGATGGTACAGAGGCTTCCACTCCCATTGTGTGTGATTCGGAATTGAGACTAGTTTCCAAACTGCCTACCATTGGTGGTATGGGCGTATTGAATGATATACTCCGTACTTCATCGGCTGTTATATGAACATTGTTTTGGTTTTCAGTCGGGTGTGGAAAGATTCCCCCAGAAAGCAAATCCATTATCTGCGATGTTTGGTGCTTGGTTAAATTTATACCATCTATAGAAGACGAGTGTTTAGCCATCTCTTGTGGAACTTGGTTGATTTGATCATGCACAGATGCAATATGCAAATCGCTATGTACACCATGACCATTGGCATGAGTTATTTCATTAGAAGCATGATGAGCAGTCTTAGACTCAGGCACACTCATTGGTTTCGTTACATCAGTGTGTTCCAAAGGTGCTTCTTTTCCTGTAAAACGTATAGTGCTCTGTGGATGTTCAGTGTTGATAGCCGCATCACTTATGCCACCAGATATTAAATCACCAAAGTTCAACATCGTATCCCCATGATTTGCACCATTCTCATGTACTCCAAACTGAGAAGTGTGGTCAATGTGCCCGTGAGCATCTGCTGTGTTCTTGTGCTTGACTGTACCGTCTTGAATCGACACTATCGGGGTATGAGAATGAGCATGATCTACATCAGCTTGTGGTAATACGTTATTCATGTCATGTGCTACGACATGAGATGGTGTTTTCGTTTCAGCAGTGTGGTCCACAGTCAATTCATTTGTCGGAAAATCCACAGTGCTTTGTGGATGTTCATTGTTGATAACTGGACCACCCATGCCACCAGATATTAAGTCTTCAAAATTCAACTGGATCTGCCCATGATTCACACTATTCTCATGGACCCCAAACTGAGATGGGTGATCAATGTGCCCTTTGGTATCTGCTGTATCCATGTGATTGACCATACTCGCGTCCAGCGGCGATGTCGGGATATGAGGGTGAGAATGATCTAGAACAGGTTGTGGTAATACGTTATGTATGTCTTGTGCCACGATATGTGATGGTGTCTCGCTATGTCTAGGGTTTGTACTAAGCGTGTTAGCTGATGCTACATTCTGTTTAGTATCTCCTATTGATGATTCGAGTCCTGTGTGGTGAGCTTCGGCGTGGTGATTTATTTCCGAATGTTCAACTGATGGCTTTAATGATATCTTTGATGGTACGCTCGATGCTGCATTAGCTGTAATCGGAGCATCAGGAGATGAGTGGCTTTTTTGTAACTCGTTTGACTTAAAAATGGCTGGTGTCTCGGCCTCTGGAACTATCATGAGAACAATTGGTTCTGTTGGATTTAAGTCACCATGGCCTGTGAGTTCTGTATCGGTAACTGTTTGGCTTAATATATTTTCAGAAATCGTAGATTTCGTGTCCAAAAATATTGAGTCATTTGAAAGAAAACTAGTTTCCGGCATCGAGGGGTCAACGTTTTGAACCATCTGGACATCCGTTTTGGCATCAATATGCTGATTTGGAATATCGATATTTACCACAGTATCTATCGAATTAGATTTGTCTAGGCTGTTTATATTTGATGCGACTTGTGTTTGACCTGTTTGTAGCTGTTCAATATTAGAATTGCCCTCTGGAACCACATTCATGAATCCATTACCGGTATAAAGAGGTGTAGTCGTAGGAAGGAATTCGGTAGATACATCACTCGCAATATTTATATCACTATGGTGCTGAATTTCAGGGTTGTTTACCACCTGATTATCAATACGTTCAAAGTCAATTGGTACCCCACCTACAGAGTTTTCAAGATTTCTACCGATTGGTTCTCTCTGGCGAATTCCACTCCCATGTTTTTCCATCAACTCTGGTATTAAAGAAATCTGCACCATATTGCTAGGAGTTTGGTCTATGTTTGCATTATCATTAATACCTGGCACATTAGGTAGATTAATCCCGAGATCGGCTCCAAGTGGAATTATTTCTACCAGCGGGTCACTCTGTACAGTCTCAGATACGAATCCAGGCAGACGTGGTTCAATGCTTATTTGATTTTCATTAATATTGGTTATTGGTGGAAGGTTTTGATTGGCTGTCTCATCGAATGGCGCTCTTAGCTCCACTGGAGGAAGTGGTAGTTCTTGAAAACCGTCTCTGTTCATTCTACTTTGATCGCGTTGTTGCATTGTTAAATCGACATTTGGAACATTATTAGCATTCGTTAAAATGTCAAAATTCTGATTTAAAATAGCTCCTTCGTGATTTACAGAAGTTGACAGATCAAAGTTGTTACTATTCGACATTTCATTCACATGCTCTGTCTGTTGATGATCTAGGTTAGTCGTACTGTCTGGACTCAGGTTTATGAATCCATCTGCGGCATTGGGTAGTATGTCTGAAGGAACGAAATCGGCAGATATACTTCCCACAATCGGGTTAGTCCCCGAAACATCAACCGCCACCCCGTCATTCGTCGTATGAATTGAGTGTTGCCCTTCTATGTGATTGTTCTCAGGTCCAAAACTTATAAATCCATCTGGGCTATTTAAGGGTATATTTGAAGGAACGAAATCCACAGACACACCACCCACATTGTTGTTAGCATCGATTCCAGAAACATCGACATGTACCCCACTCTCCTTCATATGAATTGGTTGTTGACCTTCTATAGTGTTGCTCACTGGACCCAAACTTATAAATCCATCGGGGGCATTGAATGGTATATCAGAATTCGCAAAATCTGTGGATATATCACTCGCAATATTGTCGCTCAGTTGTCTAAGATGATCGTTAGTATTACGGCCATCAACCGGTAGTACCTCTTCAATGTTACCACCTGCACCACTTATTGGCAATTGCTGTCGAAACATGTCCCTATTTTCCATTAACGGTGGTATAACAGAGTCCACTGAGAAACCGTTTGGAGCCTGGCCAAAATTTGGGATAATATTATCATTAATATGTGGATTGTTTTCTAAGGATACGCCAGCATGTGTTCCTCGTGGGAACAACTCTGTACCACCCGCTATAGTATTTGGTACGAATCCTGGTTGAACTGATTCAAAGGGCATTTCTGACTGTCTGAATGGAATTGATGGAGGGATGTTCTGAATAGAATCTATTGGGTTTGCTTGATGTTCTCCCGTTGGCACTAGGGACGGTAGAAAACGTTGCATGTCAACGCTATTCATTGAATGAATGTCACCCTTTAAAATATCACCAATAACGTCCAGCGATGGGATAGCAGATGGATTCCTTAACATTGTACCTTCATTGTTTTTTGGATGAACAAGATCAATAGGATTCCCGATTGCACCAACATTGGCGTGTAATACATCATTGCTGTGGAATGTTGGTTGTTGAACACCTTGCATTGGATGATTCGGTTGTACAGCAGGTACGTGTAGGCTGACAACAGGTCGTTGAAGTTCGTTGTTCATGTCCATTTGCTCGACGCCAGGAGAAGTCTGCGACGTTGTCAGGAAAGATGGTGAATTAAAACCAGCGGTACCATCACTAAAACCGTTAGCAAACATACTTTTATCGGCAGTATGTACAGGCGAAGGAACAATACCTCCCAAACGATTTCCGGACAGTTGATTGTTAACGTCAATAGAGTTTCCACTGAATGCTATTGAATGAACATTACTAAGCTCGGACATAATGTCGTTATTTGCACCAAATTTGCTAGATGTGGTACCAGTATCTATTGACTTTATTGGAACTAAATTGGTAATTTGAGGTACTGCAGCGTTCGGTGTATGATTATCCAAGACATTATAAATAAAATTGTAATCGTGCTGTAATGTCGACACTGGTGAATTAATCAAATCGTTTAATGTGCTACTTGGAATCTGGTTCATTGCTTTGTACGGCGGCAATACCTTTCCATTTAGTGTTTTCTGTTTAATTACTGAATTTTCGGCTTTAGCGATGTCATTGACTTTCAAGGGTGTCAATCTTTTATCAGAATGTACATGGAATTCACTGGGTATGACAGGCTTAGCATTAGGCTTCACTACAGCATGGTGATGTTGTCCAGCAATAATATCACCTGTAGTACCCACCGGTGAAACTCCACTTCCAAATAGTAGTCCTGGCGGAGGATTTACGATATTTCTTCTTCTGAATATTTGACAGTGCTTGCATATAATAGGTCGATGTCGTCCCCTTAAATTGGCAGCTGAAATAGATTAGATAGTTCAGTCAGTTGTAAGAATAATGAGTCATTTATAGTAACGGAACTTGTTTAATATTTGAAGCATAGCCATGTTACAACCCGTTTTGTAATAAAGTTGCAAAATGTAATAATTAGTACAAAACGGGTTGAGAGCTTATTACACTTTGAAAAAATGTTTGCAACCCGTTTTGTAATAAAGTTGCAAAATGTAATAAGTCTTCAAAATCACTTTAAATGTGGTATAACTATTGAAAATGTGATTGGTATGTGACAGAACAATTTGAATTAACTATGCAACCAGTTTTGTTATAAGTTTTCAGAATGCATTTTTTTAAATCACTTTAAAAGTGTACCATTTATTACAAAACGGGTTGGGAATGTTATTACACTTTGAAAATAACCTTGCAACCCGTTTTGTAATAAAGTTGCAAAATGTAATAAATTTTTGAAATCACCTCAAAAGTGAGGTATCTATTACAAAACGGGCTGCAAGGTCATTTCCAAGCGAAAGAACACTTCAAACCCTTTTTTGTAATGAATACCTCACTTTTGAGGTGATTTCAAAAAATTATTACATTTCGAAAATTCATTACAAAACGGGTTGCAAAGTTATTTTCAAAGTGTAATAACACTCCAAACCCGTTTTGTAATAAATACCTCACTTTTGAGGTGATTTCAAAACATTATTACATATTGCAACTTTATTACAAAACGGGTTGCAAGGTTATTTTCAAAGTGTAATGACAGGGTTGTAACATATCCAACTATTGTTGCCATGCTGATCAAGTTTAAACGTTTTTAACTTAAGAATATTCTGTTGTTTTTTAAAAAAAGGCTATCTAAACATTGGTCAACGATTAAGTAATAGTATTTACCTAACACCGAAGATAAAACTCTCTCCGTATATACCATACCATACATGAATTTCAATGTTTTTTAAGAAATAAAGTATGAACAACGGTTACCGTAGGCCTGAGTGGTTAATAACAAGCGTCAGAACGACAAACATTGTATAACAGTCGGTATACAACGGTTTTCATAGTTTATTTCGATTCTAACATGATTTAAACCCGTAATTATATAATGAGCCAGTGTTATTTTGCGAGATCTATGTTGCTTAGGTCACTTGTTGACGGCTGTTACGATTATCTTTATCACCCCCAGTATAACTATACTTCAAACAATAATCAAAATATGAAATAAGAAAAAATCTTTTCAACATCAATGGATATTTATTTAATTAAATATCATTTAAGTTTCCTTACTAACAAGTAGTCTTAAATCACAAAAACATTTTCAACGATGATAATACAATGTCACGTGATTTCATTCATAAATTTCCCGACGTGTAAAAAAAACAGCCAAATCGAAAGTTACGATGTATATCGGCCGATATACAACGCTATGATACTAGTATGTTATTTGTCTATATAGGCAAAATCGCCGGTTATGTTAGAATATTTAACATATAGCAACATGTTTTCGTGGTATATAAAATAATACAATGATATTAAACGCAGCTGCTGTAATGTGGACTCAACGAAACAGTTGGTGGTCCTTGTGCATCCATGGTGCTCACCATTACGGATCCTCATTACTTACTACTTACCCTGATAACATACTGTTAATAACATGAATCAACGAAATCAGTATAAAGTAATTACCTTTGGCTAGTGAATGTACGGAATGTGTTCCATGGTCATTGCCCACTTTCGTCCCTCGGTCGTATTTCCTTGCAAAGTTATTGAAATATCTCGTTGCATCGTATAATGAGTATGACCTTCTGTAAGGTACAATACGGTGTGCTCTTGGTCCTCGAGCTCTGTTTGCTGTGCTGAATAACGACGATAACATTGGATGTGAGCGCCGAGATATTATCCCAAATACGGTGGCACTGTTCACTAATAAAACAAATAACAACAAGGAGTTGTGAGCGATGATATCCAATTTCATCTTAAAATGAATATTTGTTACACCGGTAAGGTATGATTGTCTGTTATAATATAAAGTTAAAACGTTTTAATTCATATGGCACGCAGAATGTTAAATCTATTCGACAGGCAGAAGGAAGTGTTATGTTTTAAATGTTTTACTTGACTGTTTTCTGTTTCGTTATGCGTGGTTTTCTGTAAATCGGTTGTTAATGCCGATTTTATTACGCAAAGTATTGGCTGACGGTTGTTGTTGACGTACGTAAGGTTAAACGCCTCGTGTGACTTAAGTGTCGTCAGTTATTAATAAGCTGTGTATGTTAATTGTTAGTCAACCGTTGAACGATTTAAACAGATCGCTACAATTATGTAGTGTCATTGTTGTGGTTATATATTAATCTAATTAGAGGCTTTATTAAATTGCCGCAAAAGTGTTCCAGATGAAACAATTTCCTTTCTGTCTGGGTTATCGTGCATGGAAAATATGATTTAAAAAGTGAACTATCTTCATGTGGTTTTCATCTAGCTCATAAATTATTCGCATGCAGACAATGCACTATAGATACACTAATCACTTGCTTGATAGAGTGTGACAAGCGCAATGTTAATAATGAATCTGATTGGTTCAGACGTCTGCTCACATGGAAATAACGAATGCGATTGGTTAAGGTGAACCTGCGTTATTCGGTCATAATAATAACACTATAATGATGACAATTAACTATACTGTAGAGTAAACAGTGACATATTATGAAGATTGTTGTTACGTATAGCTACATATTTGTTATTAATAACCAACTGTGTGACAGGCCACAACGTGTTACTATTTTTAGATATTGTCAAGGCAGACATATTATTCATTTCCTTTTTCGCGATTGGCCTATCAGATACTACATGTATACAGTATTTTATGATGTTTATTGATGAGATTATATTTCTTTTAAATGATGGCTCGTTTTTTTGTATTTATGCGTTGTGATGACATGAGGTTATGCGTGCATGCAGTAAAAGGTCAATATGCATCACAATTATCTAAATATAATTATTTTGTAGTTTTAATAAACATTAAATTAAACATGCAGTAATGATTATAAATGCACAAACCGTTTTAATTAAGTAACTTGTTTACAATTAAAATAGGTGGGTGTGGGTAATTAACAAAATATTACCTTTACTTTTATGTTTATATGTTACATTGTACAGTCGTTTTTCTTTGGAGGGTATTTGTTATGATAATTCGACTTTATGGTAGTTCCAGGTTTCATTATATTTTCATGTGCAATAAAGTTTATTTTAAATGGTTTCATTGATTTTCTTGGCAGTTACGCCATATGTAGGCCAAGCACCAGAATTAGTGAAAAATATCAGTCGGTGACAGAATTTATGTTACATGTAACATCACTAGAATTACTCGACAAAAAAAATAAAAAGGGTTAAATTCAAGTATTATAATAGGGATTTTACTTGGTAACAAATTTGCCGCATTAAATCGGAAGTGCGTGCGGATAAATACTAAATTAGGACTGGATACCACGAAGAAAAGTATACCGAGTCGATCGTTTAACACGGGTTTTCCTTAAATGCCACAGTGACGGTATATCACCAACTTTATATTATGTCTTACAGCTATGGTATAATTGTCAAACTATAATGGAGAACTCTCAGCCAGGCTATTCTTTACAGACTTGTTACTTGACTAGACTAAAGAAATTGCACTATGCAGACTATGTAAAATAACAACTTGAATTAAGAAGGAACGCTTGATGCTGGACTGCACAGCAAGCACTTACGAAATAGCAATTATAGTGGCATGTCAATTCCGAGGACTTAAATGGGGAAAGCTGGTCTAGTTTGCTGTTAAGACAGCGGGGATTATGTTGATAAAATACCGGTATTTCGGATGGTACATTTTACATATAATGGATATAGAGGATATTTGTTTGTTTTGATTGAATATGGTTTATATATCTCATCGTGTAGAGATAAAATTCAATATTTTCAAGAGCGCGTAACGCGAGATGAGATATTAACTATATTCAATCAAAACAAACAAATATTCTATGTATTTAATGCTTATCTATATATATATAGTGTCAAAACTGGTACTATTTATGCCAAATTACCATTGCGGTTAGGCTGTGTATGAATATGTTATTCCGTTCATATGTACCAATTCAAACTCCGACATCTTGGATTATGGTGAATATGGGAAAACAACTCTTTTGAGAATTTTGCATCAAATCAAACAACAACTTGTAGGAAATGGTCTAACTATGAATATAAACCCTCAAATGCCATGTTTCCGTTCAATAATAAAAAGTTACGGACAGTTTAGTGTTGAGTTTTTGGTAAAATTAAAGTAGACCCTGTCAGGGGGTGAGCTTATATCAGTCACATTGTAGGTGATAACCAGTGACTGATATAGGTTTTATTTCACTGATAAAACTCCATATCTCATCAGATATGCAATAGCATTACATAAATATGAATATATAACGAAGTGCATAAGGTATTGATGTTCACTGCCGTTTTAACAGATGTTTATGTTTTAAACAATAAAAAGGCTTTTTGTTTTGATATTGCATTGTTTGTATACAAATGACAGACCTAAATAAACGGACGTGTCTATTTTGCCATCACTGAGGTCGATTGTACATGTTTAAAAGCACAATGACTGGTCCTAGCGGCACGCCTACGCCCCACCCTGTGGTTTATATTGAACTGTTATTTGCCTTTCCAGCACTGCTATCTGACACGACTGCTATCGTACGGATATTGCTATCTATTCAATAAACTTGCTACGGACCTTTTATATACAAAATGTACTATATTATGTTTTATTATGTTTTCAACCGGAGGGGACTATAAATTGCCCATAGTCCGTAAGTCCGTTCAAAATATTGATCCTGACGTAACTCAATTAGTTTCCAAGTTAGGTTTATGAAACTTGCTATTTACACATGGGTCAATGAGGGCATTTTACAAATCTTAATATATTTTGCTATGGAGATGAACATATTGAATTATACATCACAATGAGGATCCTGGCATAACTCAAACAGTTTCAAAGCTAGCTTTATAAAGTGCATAAATAAAATAATGTGGGCTTGACCAGGTAAATGTTGTTACTGATGATGATGATGATATAATGTGTGTATGACCATGTAGCTATTGTTAATGTTGATTATGATATAATGTGGGTTGACCAGGTAGCTGCTGTTACTACACTGCTGATGGTGTAATGCAGGTTTGACCATATAGCTGTTGTTACTGCTCATGGTACAATGTTGGTTTGACGATATAACGGCTGTTACTGCTGAAAATGATATGATGCGGGATTTTCCAGGTAGCTGTTGTTACTACTGCTGATGGTGTAATGTTGTGTTGGCCAGGTAGCTGCTGCTACTGCTAATGGTGTAATGTTGGGTTGACCAGGTAGCTGCTGTCCCTACTGATGATAATGTAATGTTGGGTTTACCAGGTAGCTGCTGCTACTGCTAATGGTGTAATGTTGTGTTGACCAGGTAGCTGCTGCTACTGCTAATGGTGTAATGTTGTGTTGACCAGGTAGCTGCTGCTACTGCTAATGGTGTAATGTTGGGTTGACCAGGTAGCTGCTGTCCCTACTGATGATAATGTAATGTTGGGTTGTCCAGGTAGCTGCTGCTACTGCTTATGGTGTAATGTTGTGTTGACCAGGTAGCTGCTGCTACTGCTAATGGTGTAATGTTGGGTTGACCAGGTAGCTGCTGTCCCTACTGATGATAATGTAATGTTGGGTTGTCCAGGTAGCTGCTGCTACTGCTAATGGTGTACTTTGGGGTTGACCAGGTAGCTGCTGCTACTGCTAATGGTGTAATGTTGGGTTGACCAGGTAGCTGCTGTCTCTACTGATGATAATGTAATGTGGGGTTAACCGGGTTGCTGTTGCTACTGCTAATGGTGTAATGTTGGGTTGACCAGGTAGCTGCTGTCCCTACTGATGGTGTACTTTGGGGTTTACCACGTAGCTGCTGCTACTGCTAATGGTGTAATGTTGGGTTGACCAGGTAGCTGCTGTCCCTACTGATGGTGTACTTTGGGGTTTACCACGTAGCTGCTGCTACTGCTAATGGTGTAATGTTGGGTTGACCAGGTAGCTGCTGTCCCTACTGATGGTGTACTTTGGGGTTTACCACGTAGCTGCTGCTACTGCTAATGGTGTAATGTTGGGTTGACCAGGTAGCTGCTGTCACTACTGATGATAATGTAATGTGGGGTTAACCAGGTTGCTGTTGCTACTGCAAATGGTGTAATGTTGGGTTGACCAGGTAGCTGCTGTCACTACTGATGATAATGTAATGTAGGGTTAACCAGGTTGCTGTTGCTACTGCAAATGGTGTAATGTTGGGTTGACCAGGTAGCTGCTGTCACTAATGATGATAATGTAATGTTAGGTTAACCGGGTTGCTGTTGCTACTGCTAATGGTGTAATGTTGGGTTGACCAGGTAGCTGCTGTCCCTACTGATGGTGTACTTTGGGGTTTACCACGTAGCTGCTGCTACTGCTAATGGTGTAATGTTGGGTTGACCAGGTAGCTGCTGTCCCTACTGATGGTGTACTTTGGGGTTTACCACGTAGCTGTTGCTACTGCAAATGGTGTAATGTTGGGTTGACCAGGTAGCTGCTGTCCCTACTGATGGTGTACTTTGGGGTTTACCACGTAGCTGTTGCTACTGCAAATGGTGTAATATTGGGTTGACCAGGTAGCTGCTGTCACTACTGATGATAATGTAATGTGGGGTTAACCAGGTTGCTGTTGCTACTGCAAATGGTGTAATGTTGGGTTGACCAGGTAGCTGCTGTCACTACTGATGATAATGTAATGTTGGGTTAACCGGGTTGCTGTTGCTACTGCTAATGGTGTAATGCATGTAGCTGCTGTAGTTGCTGATGATGGTGTAATTTGGGGTTTACCTCGTAGCTACTGCTACTGCTAATGTCGTAATGCGGGGTTGACCAGGTAGCTGCTGCTACTGCTAAATGGTGTAATGTGGGGTTCACCAGGTAGCTGCTACTACTGCTGATTAGGTAATGCAAGTTCACCAGGTATATTATGATATTATTTGGGTTGACCAGGATGATATCATATGTGTTTGACTAGGTAGGTTCTGTTACTGCTGATGGTGTAATGTAGAGTTGACCAGGTTGCTAAAGTTACCGCTGATGATATAATGCGTGGTTCACCATATAGCTGCTGTTTCTTCTGATGGTGTAATATGGGGTAGATCAGGTAGGTGCTGTTACTGCTGATGGTGTAATGTAGAGTTGACAAGGTTGCTGCTGTTACCGCTGATGATTTAATACGTGGTTCACCAGGTAGCTGCGGTTACTACTGGTGATAAAATAAGGGTTTTACCAGGTATCTGCTGTTGCTGCTGATGATAAAATAAGGGGTTAACCAGGTTGCTACTGTTACTGCTGATGATATATTGCGGGGTTGACCAGGTAACTGCTGTTACTACTGCTAATGATGATAAAATGTGGGTTTGGCCTGGTAGCTGCTGTTACTGCTTATGGTGTAATGTGGGTTTGACCAGATAGCCACTTGTACTATTGGCGGTGTAATGTGGGTTTGACCAGATAGCCACTTGTACTATTGACAGTGTAATGTGGGTTTGATCAGATAGCCACTTGTACTATTGACAGTGTAATGTGGGTTTGACCAGATAGCCACCTGCACTATTGACGGTGTAATGTGGGTTTGATCATATAGCCACTTGTACTTTTGGCGGTGTAATGTGGGTTTGATCAGATAGCCACTTGCACTATTGACGGTGTAATGTGGGTTTGACCAGATAGCCACTTGTACTATTGACGGTGTTATGTGGGTTTGACCAGATAGCCACTTGCACTATTGACGGTGTAATGTGGGTTTGACCAGATAGCTGCGGTTACTGCTGATAATGATATAATGCGGGATTGACGAGGTAGCTGCTGTTACTGATGATGAAACTATTATGTGGGTTTGTCCAGGTAGCTACTTGTACTACTGATGGCGCTATGCGGGGTTGACCAGGTAGCTGCTGTAACTGTTGTTACTGCTGCTGATGCTATAATGCGGGCTCGTCAATGTAGCTGCTGTTACTGATGATGATAATATTATGTGGGTTTGACCAGGTTGCTGCTACAACTGCTGATGATTGATAATTATAATGCGTTTTTTTCAGGTAGCTACTGCTACAACTGATGATGGTGTAATGCGGGGTTGACAGAGTAGCTGCTGCTATTGCTGATAGTGTAATGCGGGGTTGACCGGGTAGCTGCTGATGCTGTAATTTGGGGTTGGCCAGGTAGCTGCTGCTACTGCTGATGATTTAATGCGGGGTTGACCGGGTAGCTGCTGTTACTGCTGATGCTGTAATTTGGGGATGGCCAGGTAGCTGCTGGTACTGCTGATAATGTAATGCGGGTTAACCAGGTAGCTGCTGGTACTGCTGCTAGTTATATGTGTGTTTGACCAGGTAGTTGCTGTTACTACTGCTGATAATGAAATGTGGGTTTGACCAGGTAGCTTCTGTTTCCGAGTATGATGGTGATAGTGCGTGGGTTTGACCTAGTAGCTGATGTTACTACAGCTGACGAGGTATACTGTGTGTTTAACCAGGTAGCTGATGTTACAGCTGACGAGGTATACTGTGGGTTTAACCAGGTAGCTGATGTTACAGCTGACGAGGTATAATGTGGGTTTGACCAGGTAGCTGATGTTACAGCTGACGAGGTATAATGTGGGTTTGACCAGGTAGCTGATGTTACACCTGACGAGGTATAATGTGGGTTTGACCAGGTAGCTGATGTTACAGCTGACGAGGTATAATGTGGGTTTGACCAGGTAGCTGATGTTACAGCTGACGAGGTATAATGTGGGTTTGACCAGATAGCTGATGTTACAGCTGACGAGGTATAATGTGGGTTTGACCAGGTAGCTGATGTTACAGCTGACGAGGTATAATGTGGGTTTGACCAGGTAGCTGATGTTACAGCTGACGAGGTATAATGTGGGTTTGACCAGGTAGCTGATGTTACAGCTGACGAGGTATAATGTGGGTTTGACCAGATAGCTGATGTTACAGCTGACGAGGTATAATGTGGGTTTGACCAGGTAGCTGATGTTACAGCTGACGAGGTATACTGTGGGTTTAACCAGGTAGCTGATGTTACAGCTGACGAGGTATACTGTGGGTTTGACCAGGTAGCTGATGTTACAGCTGACGAGGTATAATGTGGGTTTGACCAGGTAGCTGATGTTACAGCTGACGAGGTATACTGTGGGTTTGACCAGGTAGCTGATGTTACAGCTGACGAGGTATACTGTGGGTTTAACCAGGTAGCTGATGTTACAGCTGACGAGGTATACTGTGGGTTTAACCAGGTAGCTGATGTTACAGCTGACGAGGTATAATGTGGGTTTGACCAGGTAGCTGGTGTTACAGCTGACGAGGTATAATGTGGGTTTGACCAGGTAGCTGATGTTACAGCTGACGAGGTATAATGTGGGTTTGACCAGGTAGCTGATGTTACAGCTGACGAGGTATAATGTGGGTTTGACCAGGTAGCTGGTGTTACAGCTGACGAGGTATAATGTGGGTTTGACCAGGTAGCTGATGTTACAGCTGACGAGGTATACTGTGGGTTTGACCAGGTAGCTGATGTTACAGCTGACGAGGTATACTGTGGATTTGACCAGGTAGCTGATGTTACAGCTGACGAGGTATATTGTGGGTTTAACCAGGTAGCTGATGTTACAGCTGACGAGGTATAATGTGGGTTTAACCAGGTAGCTGATGTTACAGCTGACGAGGTATACTGTGGGTTTAACCAGGTAGCTGATGTTACAGCTGACGAGGTATACTGTGGGTTTAACCAGGTAGCTGATGTTACAGCTGACGAGATATACTGTGGGTTTAACCAGGTAGCTGATGTTACAGCTGACGAGGTATAATGTGGGTTTGACCAGGTAGCTGATGTTACAGCTGACGAGGTATAATGTGGGTTTGACCAGGTAGCTGATGTTACAGCTGACGAGGTATAATGTGGGTTTGACCAGATAGCTGATGTTACAGCTGACGAGGTATAATGTGGGTTTAACCAGGTAGCTGATGTTACAGCTGACGAGGTATAATGTGGGTTTGACCAGGTAGCTGATGTTACAGCTGACGAGGTATAATGTGGGTTTGACCAGGTAGCTGATGTTACAGCTGACGAGGTATAATGTGGGTTTGACCAGATAGCTGATGTTACAGCTGACGAGGTATACTGTGGGTTTAACCAGGTAGCTGATGTTACAGCTGACGAGGTATAATGTGGGTTTGACCAGGTAGCTGATGTTACAGCTGACGAGGTATAATGTGGGTTTGACCAGGTAGCTGATGTTACAGCTGACGAGGTATAATGTGGGTTTGACCAGGTAGCTGATGTTACAGCTGACGAGGTATACTGTGGGTTTGACCAGAAATTTGCTACGTATGCTGATAATGTTGCTACTTTTGATATAATGTAAGTTATTCCTCACTACTAATGTTTAATTGTGTTTGTAGCTGTTCGTACTGGTGATATTGATGTAGTTTTTGGTTGGTGATAGTCTAAGGATTCTGTGTGGTCATTGATGCTGCTGTTGAGATATTTCTTATAATCCTTAATAAAGGTAGGTAGTCAGGGTACTGTTTTGTGCAATTACCTACGGAAATTTTAAACTTACGATCATATAATTCTGTATAGCCCTGACAGCTTAAAGTTGTGGTAAAGGGTTGTTTAATATTGATTTTTAATCAGGCAATTCCCAGCAAACAATATATGTCGCCAATCTGTACATGTATGTTTCATAGAGTAATTATGAAATTTAATTTGATTGTTTCCGTAAGTGCTTTGATAAAACGGTACCGAAGCTGGTCTTTACCTTTCATATTCGATAAACCCGGAGTAATTATACTCAACACAAAGATAATATGCATCATTCATGATTTGATATTTCATTAGACATGTAAGTGAATAGAGAGTCAACTAAAGTTGGGTAAATGTAAATCTTAGATGAAAATGGATATTTTGTATTTTGTTGAGTATATAACAATAATATACACATATATATAACATGAAAATATGCTACTCAAACTTTGAAAAGGGTCAACAAATTTTCCTTACAGGTATTTTGCAAATTTGATAAAATGGAATGATGAATTTTTAGAAAACAAAATGTTACCTGGAAAACGACGACATTGTGGAAATGCATGTTAGCTAGAAGTTAACTTCATCGGTTTTTCACTTTCATTTGTTATAGAAGTTCACACTTGTCGTTATTATCAATAATATATGAAATAGGGATCAGTTCGTATTGTGTGTTACATAATAAACGGTCTATAAGTCAAACATCTAGAAAAGCATGATCTTTGTATATAAGTCCGTTTATTCAGGCTTAATAGAATAGCTCCTGATTCAGGTCTGTCTATATACAAACATCGCAATATCATAACGTGGTATTTCTATTGTTTTAAACATTTTAATTTGAGAAATAATCAGTGAAAACTAATTCCCTATTCACTAACTAAAAGTACATACTAATACAGATAACATCTACTAAAATAAAACAACACTAAGACAGTAATAATGTTTTTCTTCACCTGAATAATCGATTTATATCATAGATACATATCTAGTATGTATGTTTAATATGTACTTTTATCAGTAGAGTTTATATAGTAAATTCCTCCCGTTGACCTAGCTGAGTTCAATATTGACCTATACTTATAGAATGACTTTCTTATATGATGATTTTTAAAAGTCCGTGAAGTTGGCTTTTAGATGTTAAATGTTCACCAAATATTCATTCCATTCAGAATGGATAGCTATGCATTCCATCCAGATATTCACACGTAGATGTTCAGTCGAAATATAATGAACAGCTGTTCATCAAATGTTCATATAAATGTTCAATCGATACATAATGAATAGCTGTTCATTGGATGTTCACTCAGATGTTCAATGCCTACATAATGCATAGCTATTCATCAAATGTTTATACCGATGTACAAATAGTATATAATGAATAGCTGTTCATCAGATGTTCACTCAGATGTTCAATCGATATAACACGAATAACTGTTCATCAAATGTTCACTGAGATGTTCATTGCCCACTGCTTAATGAAAATTAGGTTTAAATTGAAATGTATTTCAAAATTCCCGCGTGTTTTGGATTGTTCTGGTCTATACGGCGTACTGCCTATCATTTATTCTTATCTGAATTATTTTAATGACGACTTTATAAAAGGTCAGGAAACACATCACAAGGGTCATTTCATCAACATGATAGTGTTTATTATCGTTTAGTGTGTATGTATCAAATAATTGATCTGAGTTAAATTTATATGAATTTAACGCGTTTCCATCTCCTCGGTACTGGAATATTAAACTAGTGGAACATAGGTGACTATTCATATTTAGATACGTTCGTTAGAATAATAACAATAGTAGCAAATTGTCTAGGCGACGACCAAGTGTCCTTATTTGTATGCTACAATAGTATGATTACCTCTACAACCCAGTGATAGAGTGTTCGCTTCGAGAGTGGTGCTTATTACTAATACAAATTCTTGTATTTTTATTACCATTTATTTTCGCTTGGATAGCCTAGTTAAAGAGCGTATCATCATCTTGGATATAAATATAATATCACCCGATTCCTTTAATACAATTTCAGCTAGACAATAACCCTGCTATGGCCAACTGTTTCTACCTAGTGATGACTGCGGTGTGCATAGTATTGTTGCACAACCAGGTTTACGTAGATGCTTTGGTAATGCCAGCAGCGATGTATCAAGGTCAAATGTGTGTTTGTTCACAACATACAAACTTATTTATCTACCCGACTACAAGCGAACATGTGAACCCTATTGGGGCATTATATACGGGTGATTGTAGGTTGTACGATGCGCACACTGGACCTGTTGGAATGTTTCTACCGGTTATACATGAACACCAGGTAAAGTATGTTCAGCGAATTTGACGTCTTTTTACGACCTTATCAAAAATTTGAAGTATGAATACATAAACATATTTTTAATACAGCCCAGTAAGGATATTAAGAGAGTGACGCAGTGGTCGAGTCCAATACGCATCTATAATTTCAATGCTAAGCTAAAACACTTACCTGTTCAGACAATGGTTGCACATCTTTTGAGTACACATACAGTCGCATAGTTTACATTTAGCTCAGTGATATGGTATAATATTCATGAGATATTTCCGAGTGTTCATCATTCAGTAAGTGACAATGCTATTTGGGAGAATCGTGGATCATTTGATGCCAAGTACCAATGCTAATCTTCTCTGGTATGTAGTGACATTATGTATGATAGCCTGATAAAAAGCTAGAAATTGGTTCGTATTGTGCTTTTATCAGGAGAGTCATAGGGCCATATTCACATCCTCTCCTCCACTCTCACTCACTGAGTTAATTCAAATTTAATTATCGTTTCGTCCGTGCGTTTGAGTGTGAAGTCGACCTAACCTGAAATTGGCATTCACAACGGTAAGTGTAGCTGGAGTTGACTCGACTGAGTCAGGAATTTTCGAGGGAGCGAAACGTCGACTTGAGCGTGAATCCAACCAAACTCAATGGAATGTTAGTGAAAACCAAAGTTAGTCACTAACTAAAATGGACAATCCACTCGAGGTAGAAGAATTTGAGGAGATGATTTTACCTTTTAGAAATATCCCGGATAGGAGCAAATCCTTAGAAAGCATGGATAATGTGAAATTTTTGGAAAAGTTCCCCAGCTACACTCAAATGTGATTACGTGCATACCGATTTAGCGCACGAATGTTGAACTAATAAAGTTATTGAAGTTTCAGATTAAACTACACAACAAATTCATATGATCGTGTGCGTTGATAAATATACAATCATAAATATAAATTTATTTATAATTTGTTATCTAAAAGTATATTATTTGGACAAATAAAGTTACTCGGTAATAAGTGTATAAAGTATCTGGAATTAAAATTTAGTGATATTACCGCGATGTTAATTAAATGCATGGTATTATATATGGAGCATAACTATGAAATTATAACGTTATTGTTTTCATTATTTGCCATATTATTATTTTTAATCCCGCCCAATGTTGATATGAAGATGACTGAAATATTTAAACGAATAAAAAACGTGCTACCTTACAACACATACTGATGATGTGCATTGCAATCATTCATGAGTCAATGTGCCGCCTCGATAGCCAACTGTTAGAGCGTCCGCTTCGAGTGCGGGGAGCTCCAGGTTCGATCCGGGGTCACTTCATGCTAAAAACGAAATGGTATTACTATTTCCCTTGCAAGATGTCTAGCATAATAAGCGAAAGCTGGCTTCTCTTCTCTTATGTATATCGATATCATTGTGACAATGGATACAATTGGGCATGATGTGTCGAGAATGGTTAATATTAGTTTCGTAATCAACCTAAAACCAAGAAGTTCATGCATAAGCTAACTTATGTACTATGTTTTTATACATGTCGCTCATTAAATGACATTCTAGGAATTGTGGCTTTCTAGTTGTCGGGATTCTCCGGAACGGTCTGAACGATGTATGTGTAGTAATTAACAAAATCACCTGACAGTGAATCTGCTTATAAAAGTAAACTGAGCCCATCTCACTTGACTTCTAAATTATGAACATGACATTACCTGCTTGACGGTCGGTGGAATTCATATTGACGTGATTTGATATTTGATATTGAGTCCATGCCGAAAACATAAGGCATACTTATGGTACGGTGTCTTCTTCGATGTGCGCATCCTTTATTCATTTAGAAAGCGTACGCATTGTCTTGCATAAATGTTTTGTTGGAATAAATCATTGTAAAGCATTATACACGTTCATTCAACGTTATTTACATCGAAGTTTTATGTTAACTGATCCACTATTATCTTTGCAATAATCATACTCTCTATTTTTGATTATTCAAATAAAGGTTTTATTTGAGCGAGTTCAAAGAAATATAAAGAATGTAGCATAAACATCATCAAAATTATAGTTTGACTTTGTTAAATGCATCGAAACACAACCAACCAATTCAATAATAAAGCACAGATTGTTTGTACAGTGTAATATCCTACCATTTATTATAACGGTCACACACTCAGGAAAGTCGAGGACGAGTTACCCATGTGAATACCAAATCTCCACTCGACCTTCACTAACTCGACCGTCACTCCAGCTACACTTGAGGCTACCTTAGGTTAGTGTAAGTCGAGTTGGAGTGGAGGACCGACATGTGAATATGGGCCATAGACATCAATGTCGACATGTGAAGCGAATATCAAACAGTATAAATTGTTCGTACATTTTGAAATATTAAGCAATAATGTGAGATAAAATTTCCAGTTATGTAATGCAATCAATTGATTTTAACCAATTCATTAAACATATTAATATGTTACTGGTTTGTGTACACAAGGTTGGGTAAGTGAAATGTTGCTTTAAAATTTCGGTTTACTAAAGAACCGCAGCGCCGTAAGAATTCCTAACTGCATTTGAAAGACAGGCATTCATTGGCTAGTTTTTCTTAACCAATCACACAGTCAGTCACAATTGTCGGTCTCTTTGAATGTTAGCTGGCTTCGTTTTTTGTGGTAGAAACAGAAAGAGGAAGAAGCTGGAAACCTTTTGGAAGTATTAGAGGTTTAGGTACGTCATATAGTAAAATCGTAAGTTGTAATACTGTCTCGCTGCCGAACCATCATAAGTACAATAACATTTACAAGGAAAAAGTGCAAACCTTATATTTTATCATATTTGAACATCTGAAATGTCTATCCTAACCCAATACAAAGAAATAACTCTTTTTAAATGACGTATAGTAATCAGTCAGCAATGTGTCAAGTACATGTATCATGATTTTATACTCACTGTTTATTTTGTGTGTAATATAATTAGAACCCGCATCAGCAATCGTGTAGAGGGTGTAGATTTTGGCTTTTTGAAGACCAATCGCCACTGTCGAATCACCAACAATGTGTTGGTAGAGCATGAATATGACGTTTCTATGAAACGACAAATAGTATCTGTCGTCACAAGAAAGGTGTTTTGAGTTATGTTGCTCTTATAAGTGAATGGCACGACATACTAAACACGCCACATGTCCTCCTAGAACATGGTGGTGTGGTCACAACTCATGAACATATCGGATGATCAATTAAATTTAAATATAAACTTGTGTACCTTTTATGACTGTACTGGAACGTGTTTTGTTTCATTTCAGACTGGATACGTATACCAGGACGTGAATGTAAATCTTGTCGAGTGCCCAAATTTCGTGGTTGATCCGGCTGATAAACGTATGCTTAAGTGTGGTTCTTAAACACATTTTTCCCAATCGTTATTTGTATAATAACAAGTGTGATTACTGCACCATTACTGCAGACCTACACAATCCTGTCTAAAACTGTCCATCGGTGTATAATCATGCCATACCTCTAACAAGAGGAGATTGTAGTGCGAAAATGAACGTATACGTGGGTTTATATATAAACACTCGTAATAGATTCATGAATACATTTTGCTCCAAAATTCACGACTTTTTTACACGCACGTATGTTTCCTTTCGCAATCAAATTTACATTGCAACCCGTGAGCACATGTATACGTGAACGGTTTGATACACGTACAGGTTCTCGTACACGGTCCTTTCGCAGCCTCTCTATTATTTAGTTACTACATGTGTGCGTACGCTTTATAATCCACATCATTGTAATTATTTAACGACTTTACGAGACGAATGTAACCTAGTTGTTTGTTGCAACGTGATGTATGTGCACTTATAAAATATTGCTGCAATACGGGTACTGTATTGAACTACATGTATATAACAAAGTTTTGCACACTACGAATAAAAAAGAATGACATAACATGACTTATACGCATTACACGGTATGTCTCCAATGCCGTATTGTGAAATGAAAAAAGAGGAACAGTAGGCTGTAGAGGCGATTCCTATGTACAACGGATTGCATTAACGTTTTCCTATGCGCTACAATATGACATGCTGGTGTGATGTTGGCAAGGTGTATAACATAATCATAGTCACCCAAAAATGAGCCGATAAACGTTTACAATGCATTAAACAAAACAATTAATTGTTTTTAGTCTTTTATTTCAGTAACAACAACACTTCCATCGCATACTTCACACACTCCAAACCACGCCCAGACTACAACAAACCACGCCCTTACTACAACAAACCACGCCCTTACTACATCATTCCACGCCCATACTATAACAAACAATGCAGTAACTACGTCAAACCACGCCGTAACTACGCCATTTCACGCCCAAACTACAGTCAAACCTGCAGGGTGTAATGGGGTGGCTTTATTTACTGACATAGCGTACCATAAAAATGTGGGTATTCACAATTACGTCAAATGCCGAGATGGTATCCATTACGACTCGGATGCTGTCATTTCAGCATTCTGTTCCGCCCCGGACCCGCCTCAATGGCTACCAGGAATACAGGTAACATGAATATTTCAATAATGTAAGTGAGATAAAGAACCTTACTTTTGATAAGGGGTCTCATATGATAGATACGCAGCATAATTTGACAAACATATCGTGTGACTTATTTAGGCTTAATGGGTCAAAGCATCTCTAATGGAAATAAATGTTCACTAATATTCTCGTCTGCATTTGCGACAAATCGTAATAGTCTAAACAAGGCTAGTCATGGCCAAGGTGTGCTTTATGATCATATACCCCTCCCCGTGGTAGAACATTTCTCAACTTATTTTTTATCAAAGAGAAAGGTCTTGGGAGTTGGAAAACGATAGTTGTGACTCTGAGATCAATGAAAGTAATTACGAAAATCGTTTTTCAATGTATAGAACAGAGCAAATACCATTTTGCTCATGATAAACGATACACATACATTATTATTGATAAACTATATCAAAGTATGGGTGTCTTATAATATTCTAAAATTCTAGTTCCATACTAGCTTGTGAAATCCTATTCTTGGGGTTAAAAATAAATACCATTTGCTTACAAATACCATTTTAAACAAACCTTTGTACAATGGCCACCAGGTGTATATCCCTTAGGCCTTTTAATTAAGAGACTCAATCCGTTTATAAAGGCTTTATAATTTACATAATAGGTTTAACTATAATTATTTCCATGACAGGTTACTTCACACTGCAATCAACTGCCGGAGTTTACACCGATTGCTGTGTTTGACAGACAGTCAACTTACCAGAAAGCAGCCGCCATACTTCTAGAATGTACATCCAACTATATATACGTAGGTTGATAATTGTTCTTTTTTGATACATGCCAGGTGAACTGTTGTCCGTGGCATTTGCATAATTAAGTGAAGTCAGTGGCATATTTGGTTAAATGACACAAAAATTATGTCATCCATGTTGATGTAACGTCAACAAAATCAATATTACCGTATAGCGGGTTATTTCTGCGGGTAGAAAATTTTGCGATTTGGGCCTAAAATGGGTAGGTTTTATTTCTGCGGTTTTTATTTCTGCGACCTACCAGAAAATCCGGAATTAATTTCTGCGTGTTTCAGAAACCGGAAGAAATTTCTGCAAATGGTAAATAGCTACCGTATCTACTACGGCATGATCAACAACATGATGACACTGCTTGTATGATTTAGATTTAATTGTTAATTTTATACAGAATTCAGCTTCCAGGGTCCTTTCTCGTAAAATATCTCAATATACTCATACCGGGTATTGCTATATCGTTAGTACAATTATACACAAACTACAGTGTTGCAAATTGAACCAGTTGTCAAACTTACATCAACGTGTATTGAGGGTCAATACCGATATAACACATACCATTCTTTAATTGTGAAACAAACAAGCAAACAAAGACAGTCGATCACTATACGTGTGAAAAATACGACAGTAACAAAACACTAGAAAGATATAGATTAAAGGTATATTACCAGTATATTGAAGCAAAATATGGAAGTTAAATTTTGCGCACAAAATTTTTACGGATGTTTAATTTTGCGGAATTTAATTTTACGGGACAGCCTCAAACCGCAAAAAACGCAGAAATAAAAACCCGCAGAAATTACCCGCTATACGGTATCATAGTCAATTACCATCAATCACCATCAATGGAATGGTTAAGTGACGTAAATGCTGAATCTAGATTTAGAATTGACGTTAATGACAAACATATATGGCGATTTGACGTCAACGAAATCTACAAGGTTGAAGTGACATCAATAAAAACAATAAGGTAAAGTGTCGTCAATTACATCCACATGATTAAATGGCGTTAGCGTCATCCGTTTGGTAAAGTGAGATCGATGACATCCTACTGATCAAATGACGCTATCGAAATCAAAGTGGTAAAGTGACGTTGATGACATTCACATGATAAACTGAGGCTAACGACTCAATATGGTAAAGTGACAGTCAATGCCATTCGCATGATAAAATTACGCTATCGACATTCATGTAGTGAAGTGACACCATTGAATTCACGAGAAGAAGTGACGTCAATGGCATACACATGATGCAATATCACCAACACGGTATCTTAATGGTCAATCATGATGATACGATACCGAGATGACAGTGATAATTATACAGCTAGGGAATTCGTATGTGAAACTGTTTTGAACATATGATATTGGACATTATAAACGTCATGATAACCTGTTATAGTTATATAATTTAACGTCATATAGATTATATTTATTTCGATATTAGTTGAAAGAATCCTACCAAGATGGCCAACACTTCAACAAGGGAGGTTACTACTACGCGTACAGGAACAATCTCCTCGTAGTAGTTACCTCCATTGTAAGACTCAACTGATTTCCGTTATTTTATCATTTTGCATTGTGTATATTTTTGATGTTAATTTTATTATTCATGATCGTAGATGATATCGATATTAGAATAAAAAATGCCATCACGGGGGATATAGTCGCATAAGTCTCGAGGAAAAGATGAATCAATAATTTATTATCATGCAATCTAGTTCACTGCGTAGTCGTGATTTATTTCATCGCTCCATATTCTCAATCAAATTGGGTCAAATTATGTCACATCCGATTTATAGTAAAAGTTATTCTGATGTTTTATATTGCCGTATACAATATATACACGATTATGAAATAATCAGGTCTATACAAAAACTTCGACATAACAGGAGTTGACATACTATGAAACTACATGTATTATATCGCTCCCTGTTCTTTCCTATTCAGGATAATATTATGTATGCAAAGTTGTATACATGGCCTTCGTAACAAGTAACACATGTCGTTGCCTGTTCTATTCTATTCAGGTTGCTATGCAAAGTTGTATACATGGCCTTCGTAACCAGTAACACATATCGTTGCCTGTTCTATTCTATTCAGGTTGCTATGCAAAGTTGTATCCATGGCTTTCGTATCAGTAACATTTATCGTACCGTGTTATATTCTATTCAGGTTGCTATGCAAAGTTGTATCCATGGCCTTCGCATCAGTAAGATATCAACTACTGACAATCCTTCAGCATCGGATTACCGTGTGATAGAATGGTTGTAAATACAGAATACTGACCTCCAAACATCGCAGAAAATATTATATTTTGATGTACTGAGCACACTATCTAGTTTATATAAATTATTTCCGAATAAACATCTTATTCTATTTATGGACTTCTGCAGTGCCGGACATGCCTGTATCTAATGTCTCTCTCTACCTTCAGAGCCTTTCTCTTGGTCAGACCATGCTATAGTGGTGTTTAATAGAGGGTACCATAGGCTCATATCCACATACCTAGCACCTGTGTATAATATAATTTGTTTAGACGAGATTTTGAATGTCCTGGTGTTATGTGCACCACTCAAATTAAACTTTTAAAAGCAAGATTGACTCATGGTCAAACTTAGTGAACAGATTTTAGATTCACGTTTTAAACGTTTCATGTTTGATTCTTGAATATGTATGTTCCTTTAAATAATTGTGTGTCAGTGCAGTTCAATAAAATGAAATAAAATAAAGCATTGTTTATGTCTTGTCACTGAATGTACATCACGAGCTAGAGCATAAATGTCTTTGGTTTCATTAAAAAAAAACAATTGCAAACATTGGTAAATTTTATCTATAAAACAGATAAAACTTCCAGAAACAAAGATAAACACTATATTTTAACAAAACAATACATTTAACAAAACAGCTAATTAATATCACATACTTCAGAAATGTTTTCCCATTTCCCGGGTTTTCAATTGTACCTAATGTAATCTAACAACCGTCCAGGCTACATGAGCAGCCTATCAGCATCATGAGGGAAATCGGTATTATTCCGCCTAACTTTTTCGTACAATGTTAAATTCCGATTACCCGAGAAAGAGATATTTTGACCGTCAAAGACATATCCAAACATTTTGACAAGTGATCAACCGAAAGTGACTGTCAGGTCATGTAATCGACCTGCCCTTTTCAATCTCGTGCAAATCCAATTAAACAAATGTACATGAATATGAGCCAGTCTCCTGGAAAACCTGCTATTTTGACAAAAATATTGATTTTGAGATTTTCTAAAGTCTTAAAGGACAATATTATTGAAGTAAAAATTTTGTTAATATCTTGAGTTTTTAGGACGTTACAGCTGTTTTTGTACAGTGTCCCTATTTGGTGCTTTTTGTGGGATTTCGCAAACGTCATTAATACGACATTTGACGTCACTGCAACAAGAATTTCATAATTACACCATTTGATCAATTCTTGACATTAACTGTTCAAAACAGTATGTTTTAGAATTATGTTTCAATTTTCAAAATATATATCAAAATCAAAATTGTTTGCATTCAGAGGAAGGCTACTCCTGATTTAAACAACTAACTCCTCGTTTTTCTCAATCGGAGTACTTTTCCGGAATTGGTCACCATAGCAACGAAGTATATGATTTCAGTATACATGTAATTCAAGAGAAATTTTAAAGCTAAGATATAGTACTATACGGGTTAATCACTTAAAGTAGAAACAATAGATATGTATTTTTTCTCATTTTAGAGCTTTTTCTAAACCTTGTTACATAATAGTAATTACAATGTACATGATGTCAAAATAGCTGGTTTTCCTGGAGACTGGCTCATATTTAACACACGACATCAGTTTCTATTTTGCGATGCACAAGCGACGTAACGTCTTTTCCGCCATTGTGTATGCTCTTGGTTGGCGCCATGCTTCCCTGGCTATTCCATAGTCAAGTCCACAGCCTTTCATGTATTTCATATCTAATGTATGTGTCTGGTTTTCGTCAGTTTGATCGTGCCAGTTTCGTGCAGAGGTTGCAATTTGTACCATGATCTTTATTAGCCTTTTGACACAAATAAAACAACAAAATTAACGACGGTTTTCTCCAAGATTCATAGATGATGAATGCAACGGTATATATGTCCAATAAATCAATGTAACAGTTAATATGGCCGGTCACGTGCACTGTCTTAATCCATCCAAGCAAAGACGTAGTTCTGAAAACACAGAAAATAGCTAGTTTGAATGCCAAGAAATGACACTTAAGTTATAAATTACCAATAAATAAAGTTGAATTTTAACCTGTACATATTTGACTAATAAGCACTTGCTACAACGGTCGCACCTTGCCACAATACACACAGTCATATTTTAATACCATACGTCAGCGTGCATGACATTGATATGTTAATCCTCGAAACATAATGACACTCTTAGTTTTGAGCTCGGTTTGCATTTTGCCCTTGTATTGACAATACCTTCACATGTCACAAATGCATGTAATATTTATATAAATTAAGCAATTAAAAACAACGTCACATCTTCCAATTGCAAGTAGATATTACATATCTTAAATTCGAAATAAAAGTTCTATATACCCAAAGAATAGTTTAGTAATCGTCCGCTGCACCTCTTATCGTCCGCTTGTTCTCCTCCACTCGCGCTTTTTCACATCAACACTTTTGACGAAAACTTGTTTATTTTACCGAACCATCGTGTTGATTTTTGCACTGATCGGAGAAACTTATAAAAGTTCTAGCGGCACCAAAGAATCACCTTACGAGCGGAGAAATCGTCTTCTTATAGATCGAACTTATCGACGTGGAATAGCATTCCCCGATTTTTGATATAATGGAAAGTTTAAATAGAAAAACAAAATAAACCACAACACTCACCTCTTGTTTACAATGTTTTCATCCCGCGCTTTGCATCGGAAAACTCGACCGCTTCGATTACGCTGTTCACAATTTGGAGGAAAAGCGGGTGTCTTGTGGCCGTGTACATTGTGAATGAACTATGAAATGAAAGAGCTTAAATTGGAGATTCTAAAGGGACTATCCGTTTGTGATGAAATGTCAACGTATTTCTGTAAAGTTTAACTGAACACGATGTTTTGTGAAAGTTGAAAAGTGAATCAAGAGACAAGAAGAAAATTGACGATAATTTCCCCAGTAAGAATACCAGTACATAAATAATCACGCAACTCGATTTAAAAGAGTAAAACACGAGTTTAGATCGTTTTATCGTTGGATAAATTCTTCGCTAACGTTTCATACTCAACACTTTTGTACGACTTCCCAACGTTCGCCCTGAATATTTTTTTTCGTACTCAACACAATTCGTACCCGGCACTTCGCTCCGTAAACTATTTTTCGGATTCTTTTAGGATCAGCGGGTAAAATCAGTGCTGGTTGTTTCCCTTGATAAAATTAACAACATATACAGTTTCTTTAGGTCTCCAGAGTCATATAAGGAGCATTACCATTCAGTGTTAATGTCTATTCAGAGACTTAAAATTCTAAATGTCTATTGTCATGGAATTATCGGAATTGGTTTATGATCTTTGATATTGTTGAACACTGAAAACATGTCTTATGATAATACCTTTAATGGACTTATACGAGATTTATTTATAAGAATATAAATATTATATGTTTCAAGTTTCAAAGTTTATTGCGCAAAACAGGCCACCGGCCTATACACAAGAAATAAATAGCACATACATATGACATTTAACAATGAACAAAGTGTGAAATTGTAGATATAATACATGTATACATTTGTTTACAAAGCATTATAATAGTCCAGTTAATTATACATTGAAAGGTATTCCTTCCTTTCTTTAGTAGCATAAAATATAAACATTGCTACATTACGCACAATGTAAACATTCTGGGCGGACATTAGGCTATAATATAATATCGAGGCATTGTTCTCTTGTATATGTACATGTGGTAGATACCTTTGGCGGATGGGGCTGTATAGTGGACAGGTCAACATAAAGTGTAGTTCGTCTTCAATGCATCCTTCGCAGTACGGACAGGTACGGTACTCTGGCATTATACCCAAGTGTCTACCCTATATGGAACAGGAACAAGGGAGTCATAATATGCAATTATGTGTCTTGAAAATTGGTTTGTTATACATGAAATTATTTAACAATTTGTTGATAAATTTCGTATGTCAAATTATCGTGCATATAGTTGTCCCAATTTGAAAGCTACCTGCCTATCGCGCTTATTTTTTCACAATTTTGAGATTTCATGCTGTGCCCCCTACTGCTGGCAAAGTCCCCCTTTAAGGCGATTATGACGGTGAACCGTTAAGACCTCTACCTGTAGCTATAGTCGAATAAGTTTAAACGGTTGCATGCATAAGAGAGTTAGACTTGGTTCAGTAGATTGGCTGGACACTGTATGTATTTATGTTTGTGTTGCCGTGGCAATGTAGTTCATTTATATCATAATAAATATACTACTAGTACATTAACATCAAAGTGGATTGAACGTGGCTGACAATGTCAGACGTTTTAATAATACATGTACGAGGTGTGTCCAAAAAGTTCGTAGACATCCTAATTTAAAATATATCCGGCGTAATGACAAATTCTTTTTCACCAGATCTGTATACTTTATTACAAAATACATATTCTGTAGTAATTTGACTAAATATACCATAAAAATAAAAACAAGATATGACATTTTATATATCATTGTTTTGCTAAGCGGCGCAGGTCAAGTTCGTTAGTTAGTACGTTTAATATAATGTCATGGCAATGGCGTAATTTTGGCGCGATTATATTGAAGTTTGTCAACGTGCCATGAGATTATGTTGATGTCACGTCCGCCAAGTATCATAACAATAGAACACCTGTACGTTGAAAAAATAAACTTTTATCATGAGGACCTAAGGAATTATTTGAAACGAAAATGACGTCATTTGACGTCGAAGAACAACGGACTATTATTAAAGTGTGTGTATCATTGGACAAAACACCGGTTCAACCCATTAAAACACTTCGGTCTGTAACAGGCTAGGATTCCGTGTGTAGAGCACTTGTTTACAAGCGGCGCATGCGATATTCAGATTGAAAAACGACTAAAAAAGCAGACGGTAGTAGCGGACGACCGAGAATTATAAACGACGTTACCGTGACGTCTATAGAAGAGATCGTCAATATGGATAGACATGTGAGCATTCGTGAGTCTGAATTTAGCTGTGGGACAGTAAATAACATACTTAAGCAGCAGTTAGGTATACAAACAAGGTATGGGTGCCAAGGTTGACAGATTTCGACAGAGGCAGGCGAAAACATTGATAACGGTGGCTGCTACTTTGAAAAATTGTGACAATTTTAACGTTGTTAATTTACGTTGCGGACGTTACTGACGTCACCACCTGCGCCGCTCGGGTAAGAGTGAGAACACTTTAATTAATGTAGAAAAATGATTACTCCACGCATTTCACTGAAATTTTCTGTGTTATATGTAAATGGAAAGTATTTTGTAATACTGAAGTTTGATGTGGATATGTTGTTTTGGTTTCATTTTATCACAAGTGTCTACGAACTTTTTGGGCACACCTCGTACTACAGAAACCATTGGGTCGACCGACCGGCCAAGCATTATGTATACACACATATATCCACACCCACGATAGAGGGCATACAATACTGAACTACTTAAACATACTAGATCTGTGATAAATTTCTATATGTTCTTAACTTAAAGTTCAAGCATATAACTTCATAAGATTGTGTACATGTATAAAACACAATACAAAATAAATTTTCCAGTCCTGAATATTGAAATGGAAAATTACCAGAATCCCGCATCGTCCTTGGCGACCGAATATAAAACGTCTACATTTTCCACAATTATTCCGACTATCTGTCAAGAAATGTCTGTTTTATTTGTATCAATATCTTCAGTGGTTTTTTCGTTTCTAACCGTGTACTTTGTTTATTTGGCACTTGTTTTTGACTTCTTGAAACCCGGTTACCTATAATCATATACAATGTATGACATTTTCGGATCAAGAGGGTGGCCGAGATCCGACCCTCCCCCTGGAAATTTGAAAAAATTGGTAATGATATCTTATATAGATTACACTTGGTTGTAAGAGCCCGACCAGACAATCATTTAAGAAATCAGCTAATTGGACCCCCTGAAACAAATAGCCAGTCGGGCTCCTTCCTGAGAAAAAATCTGGGTTACACCCCCTGAGAAAATGTTCAGGATACGCGCATGTGTGACAATAAGGGAGTATACATATGTTAATTCCATTATCCCGGCAATACTAACCGAATTATACTCGTTTCTATATCCGCTTATCCGACAACGTCGGTGCTTATAATTCAGTTATTACCGTTAGATTCTTGAAAATAAGCATAATTATATCCCAATAAGCCACTCTTGGTTAGCTTCAAGGGGGTACAGATTTTTATCAGCATGAATATAAAACTGAATTACTTTTGTATATGCATAAATTAATGGACTTTAATCACTAATTTGTATTATATTATCATGAATGTGTATCCCTAGGGTGAGAGGCTGATCTAGTCTTGCTACCCACAATGTCATTGTAACATCAACCTTATATCAGTCGTCTACGGAATCCTGTTAGTGCCATTTTCAATATCGTGTATCGCCCTCCAAGGGCGAGACACGAGAATTGCGCGAGATAAGAAACGAGACACGAGAATTAGACGCGATATTTAAAACGAATTCTCGTGTATCGTTTTAACTATCGTGTCCCGCCCTTGGAAGTCGAGACACGAGATAAAGACGCGATATCTGAAACGAGGCGCGAGAATCAACTGCGAGGCAAGATACGATACGCGAGAATAACACGATATTAGATATTAACTTGTAAAAGTTGTGGGTCTAGGGCGAGATTAAAAACGCGAGATTCATTTTTCAATTCTCGTGTCTCGTTTCAGGCCTCGCGCAATTCTCGAGTCTCGTTTTAAATATCGCGTCTAATTCTAGTGTCTCGTTTCTTGCCTCGCGCAATTCTCGTGTCTCGCCCTTGGAGGGCGATACACGATATTGAAAATGGCACTAACAGGATTCCGTAGTCGTCGCCAAAATCAGTTACTCGAATAATAGGGTCGTACGTAGCAATTTACCCACACTTAGTCGAAACCCGAAATATAGAACAGTAATAATTATGAATCTCTTTTAAAGGGGCATGCCCTGGAACTGAAGTGTCTCGAATAGCAATCAAATTGGTATCATTTTAATACCTAAGTCAAATAATGAAAACCCTGCAAAAAAGAAGCATAAAATGAAGATAGATCGGTTTAGTACGCATGCGCCATTTGTCACAATACGATACGTCGTGTCATATAAACGTAAATATGTCTTAGAATTATTTAAATCAAATCAATTCAAACAGTTTCCTGCAATTAGAAAAATACTAATCGAAATAACGGTTAACATTCTGAAAAAAATATTTAAAATATTAAAAAAATATTGCTATTTATGCCAAATGGCTTTTTGGGTTGTGAGTTTGGTTTGTAACAACCTTTCCTATTCTTCTATCAAAGGCGTGTCATTGTTGCCTGTTCTGTCACCTAGGCAGCGTTCTGAATTTTCCATTTCTAAAAAAGTTTCATCAGAGTGGTGTTTATTTACTTCGTCATTCGTCTTTATGGATTCCGTATGCATATCAAATTGGCAATCAATGGATGCAGCGTTCTCCTTTTTCCTTTAGATGTTATTTGCTATTGGTGTTTTGCAACAGGTAAAAAACATACTCAAATATTTGGTGTTGGAGCGTTAATAAAGAACACATCCCCTCCCATGGTAAATTCACACATCCACACAGTACCTCATTATCTTTTTGATAAAATGCACTGTGTGTCTTGAAAAGGTATAGACTACTTTGCTCTTTATCGTGCCTAGTGTGCAGTACCAAAACTAGGTTACAAACCAATTCATCTTTGAAATGTTCAGTGCCCAAGCCGGAATTCGAACAAGGGACTGTGATTGGTAGTCAAAAATCATACGAAAACATACCATTTGTAAAACTCTGTCAAAATCAGGGAAGGAGCACTGTTAGTCTGTTCAACGGAGCTGATTAGCAAATCAATTTAATTCGTAGTTTAAACGCGTGGAAGAGTCTAGGAGCACTGTAGTACAAAAGTTACTTCCCTTGCTATCAGGAGAGGAAATTATGTTTGAATAATTATTAATAAGTCGGTAAGAGTGACTTCCCCTGAAAATCAATGGAAGGATTGTTATCATGGGAGGACATTCTGTTTGACTATGTTCTAGTCGGTAAGAGTGAAGTCCCCTGAAATCAAGAGATGGAACTATGTTGTTAAAGAGTAACTTCACGTGGTATCAGAGGAGTGAACTCTGTTTGACTTATTTTAAGTCGGTAGATCGAGCGACTTCCCTTGATTTCAGGGGAGGGAACTTTGTTTGACTTATCGGTAAGAGTGACTTCCCCTGAAAATCAGGGGAGGAACTCTGTAGTCTGGCTTACCTCCCCTAGATGTCTATGTTACTAAAACACATTATACGCCGGGAACCAGACTAGGAACTTAAAGAGTTACTTCCCTTGGTATCAGGGAGTGAACTCGTTTTGACTTATTTTAAGTCGGTTAGAGTGACTTCCCTTAATATCAGGGTAGGAACTCTGTGAGACTAATTTGAAGTCAGTAAAGAGTGACTTCTCCTGAAAATCAGGACAGAGAACTCTGTATTACAAGAGTGGCTTCCCTTGAAAATCAATAAATTGAACTCTGTACTTCAGCAGTTACTTTCCTTTTTATCAGGTGAGGAAACTCTAGTCGATTGATTTTAAATCGGTTAGAGTAACTTCTAATAAACAGGGGAGTAAAGAATCAGGATAAATTATCCCAAGTGAAAGAGTGATTTCCAACACTATAATTGATCATATACGCAATATCTAATAAACCTCTGCTACAATAATAGAAACCAACTTTCTTTTCATAAAATAGCTATATGCATACGCATGTATTCTGCTTACAAAGCATTTAACGCCATGAGATTTCATAGAAAGCTAAAAATATGCTTATAAATGTTTTAATGATTTTGAAGATTCATGAAGATTGAAAAATATATTAGTGAAAAAGTTATTTCTGTCGTCAGAATGGTAAGTTTCGTTTTTAACACACGTGCCCCCGGGGTAAAAACACTTCACAAGTTATTCATTCCTACTTATGTACACATGTACTATAGAAAATAACAATACATGTCTATTCACGATTTGTGTACAGTTAATGTATGAAATATATTTTGCCTATGATACATTATGTTGATGTTGTTGATATGTACGTGGAATACATCGTAACATTAATCTGGGTTACATTTATCACATACAATCATACTTATTTACGAGTACTTTTTCATTTTCGTCCCCGTTGGGACATACGGCTGCTACAGACTCTCTCCACTTGGGTATGTTTTTGCCATTCTCTGCTCTTCTCCAAGAGATAGTCCCATCTCTGCAAGTTCTGTCACCATAGTTCTGCGCATGAAAGGTTTTTGATACCATGAAAATCTGACCACTTTAATACAAATGCACCTTTCTAAGAAAACATAAAGTTCATAAAAGAAATTTCTAATTACTCTTTATCAATGATACAGTTACCTGTGATCAGGATTGGCCCATTCTCAAAGTATGGCCTAGCCACCTTAGTCTTCTTTGCTTGATTTCGGTTGTGATGCTATGACAACCCGTCTTTTTGAATAGCTCTTAATTCGTTATCTTGTTAGGCCAGAAGCTAGTTAATTTACGCATGTAACCATTATAAAAATCTTCTATTTTCTTCATGTCACTCGCCATAGATAACTCGCCAACATTCAGATCCGTATAGAAGGCCAGATGAAAAGTTTAGTCTTCAGCAAATTTTGGTTCGATTGCCATATTGGTCTAAGGATAGCAAAGGAGTTTCTGATTTCCCAGTCTTACCTTGGTGTCCTTATGGGCTGGGTGTCTTTGTTTATCAAACTGCTAAGACAGACTCTGCAGAGGTAGAGGATGAAACACTATAACACTATATGTAAAGCGCATTTGAACGTGTGTTCGCATAAAAGTTGCGCTGCATGAATCTGGTATATATATATATATATACGAGGGGCATTTTTTAAATACCAGGAAAAGTGATTTATAATGTTTGTCTTGTGTTCTAATTACTTCAAGTTTGGTATTTAAATAGAACCTTTCGTGATACACATTGAAATATTGATTGAACGCGCGAGGGCGTAGTATAAGAAAAAGCGCTGCTGTCCATTTTCACGGACCATAAATTATTAACATTATCTGAATAAATGTCACTCAGTCAGTCAAATGACACACACGATTTACATGCCACAATAACAACAACGTTTATATTCTTAAAATATGCATCGCTTCATGGTATACGCTTCCGATGTCGCTTTCCCAAGCGTTGGAAAGCGTCGCAGAAAATAGCGGAAACGTTCGACACAACGTCTCGCGTCTGATTCAAAACAGGCCGTCCCTTCCAGTAATCACATGCAGCACTGCCACGGACAGTCTGGAAGCGTTTATATTAATAATGTATCCTACCCAGTGACAGGCAGCGGTCACCAACTATAATGTTTCAAATCTAGATTTTTCTGTCAAATGACAAAAAACTTATCAAATTCGAATGATCTTCCGACATTCTGACGGGTGATTCTAATACATGTATCGCAACATGATTGTGGGAATATTCAACTTTGCCATAAATTGCCCAAAATGATGTAAAGCTGACCGACGAGAACGTTCAATGTAGTCGTTTTAGGTCGGACGATTTTTGGACCTTACGTCAAATTCGCCCCGGGTAGCTCTTCCTGAGGTTATCACATATAAAATAAGAACGGCACATTGTTATGAAATTGTACGTAAATTTTAGGAGATATTGCGAATATGTGTCTTTGTCTCTCTGCAAAGTATCTTTGAGTTTTAGCAAACGTAGAACATTTTATGAAGCTTTTCTTGGAATTTAAAAAACACCCTCGTATATATGTATTATGTATATTAAGTTATAATGAAATAATATATAACGACTTAAGACAGGGTTCCTACAAACTTTCCAAGACAAAATTCCCTGACTTTTCCCTGATTTTTCCCTGACCACAGAGCAGTTTTCCCTGACTTTTTTGAGCAATCGGTCGACACAGCATCTTTTTGTTCAAGCAAAATATGGCAATAAAATAGAGAAAATGAGGATATATTTGCTTTATATGGAACAAAAAAGTTTAAGGTAGCAGATTTTAAGGCTGTTGATTGACATGAAGTTATTATAATGTAGAATGATTCTGAGCGAGCATAGCGAGCGAGGATTTTTTTTCAGTCTTAGGTATAACTTCATAGGAAATGACACATATCGACAGCTTCAATAAAAATTCCCTGACTTTTCCCTGACTTTTGGTAAATTTCTGGATTTCCCTGACTAATTCCAAAATTCCCTGACTTTTCCCTGACCTTGAAAAATTATGTTTTCCCTGACTTTTCCCTGACCGTGGGAATCCTGTAAGAGGCTTACTAAAGATAATATGCATCGGAGCATTATTCAAAATGTAACATTGACAGACGGAACGTTCTCGAATATATTGATCAACCCTCGTACGTGTGGCACAGTATCCGTACGAGTGCAGCTATACGTGTCAAATGCTAGTACATGTACTCGAAAATGAAAATGAGAACAGTCACTCTTTCAAAAGTAAGATAGCAAGCATAATTATTATATATTTTTTATTATTTTCAATATTATACAATTTTCAATAATCATCTGTAAATAGGCTAACGTTTGCCTAAAGTCAAGGAGAGCTGGGCTTATCATGTTGCAATAATATTCATGCACTTGACAGCTTTCTACCCGTTTTATATGTAAATGTATGGGAAATTGCTAGTGGTGGTATTCACAAAGCATCTTAAGGGAAAACTTAAATTAATTTAGTGTATCAGTTAAACAGTAAAGTTAAACTTTCCATTATTTTACATTGTTTGGAAGCATTATGGAAAGATCTACAATAATCACAAAGAAAACATATGATGGGTTATTTTTCGTTTCTTGGGAAATATGTGCAGCTCAATTTTTTAACTTAAGTAACAATATTTAACTTTTCCCCAAAGATGCTTAAGACTTGAAAGTTTATGAATACCAGTCTATGAGCTAGAGCATGTTCTATTTGCTGTAATGGTGACAGAACCAAGAACCATTTGTTAGCCATTACAGGAGTTAGTACATGACATGTACACTAGGCAATAATTTAATGTAGCGTACTACTGCTGTGTTATAAGTGAAGCGAGGTAAACTCACTTCAGAAACATTGCGTAAAAGGAAATGGCTCGTACTGAAGTGCTATATACATGTATGTACTTAAGAAACGTGACATGTGGTCTAAAGTATTGTTTCCACTGAGTGCGAACGAGACTGAGTATTGGTCAACACTTAAAAAGCATCAGTGACATAATACATTGTGGTGTAAATGTTTTTACTCAGACTCTCCCACAAATGAAATGAACGTCACTTTTCCAAGGCTTAGCATCAGTTGCTATCGTAACAGTTATACACCAAACCATTAGATACGTAACAAATGAACCACTTATAGTATGTTGATAGGTCAGAAGGAGAAGGTCGTAAGTACACTATTTATATTTTGAGAAAAACAATAAAAAACTGTCAGGAAATTACTCTTTACTTATGCACAAACGAGCTCTTTCAACTTCAATTTGGTCAACATGACCAGTTCGGATTTCATGAAAATAGGCTCCAAAGAAGCGCCCTGAGATGCAGATTGCACATATGCATGAGTCTGAAATGGTCGTAAATAGCACTTATGACCTTCTCATTGTAAGCCGGCGATATGTTTGTGCAGTTGAACGACTAACTAGTACATCAACGATATTATTTCACAACACATCTGAGTCGCCTCGTAGTATTGTAGAAAAGGTTAGGGGTAAAGTATGAGAGTTGTGTTGTCAAAATACGCACTCATGATTCAATAAATACGCATCCGAACTCGTAATCATGCTTTATTCTACGATAAAACACAGTACATATTCATTATTTTTGAAGTATAAATCAGTAGGACCACATTAAAACGCGACGAGTTGGTGAAATAATCTTGGCGTGTGCATACTTGAGTGGTATAGAATCCAAACCTGAATCTACTCAAGCCTAATTAACTTGTAGAAGCTACTCACATCTGTATGACGATATACACTTCCATGAGTACACGTAGCCATACACTTCTGTACTTAATCAACTTATAAAAAACGAAAACTTAAACAAATGTTACCGACACGGCCGATAAGTCAGATGCAATAAGTGAATAGCCAAAAGATGATGTGAAATTGTGTTTAAAGAATCTGTGTCAAGTTTGCAGAAAATGGCTTCGGTGTTTCGATAATTTTGTACTGAACGGAGCGGTAAAGTGAACATAAATTCGCTGCACAGAGCGTATTAAAGAACCAAAACAAACCAAACATGATAAAGATCATATCTGCTTACGACACACATTGTTCAAGTTACTTTCAGCACAAACCTGGCGCACGTTATATTACGTTAAAACAAAAGGAACCGGGCATTTGTATACACCACTTTATACTGGGTTCGTGACAAAGAAGAATATAATCTAAACGTGCCTAGATATATATAATTTATACCAAACAGCACCTTCCAATCTGGCAACCCAGGAAACACCAATATTCAAACCATTAATATACACGTAAGTCAGAATATTTCAGGGCAACCCTTTATTATAAATATAGTTTATAGAGACAGTTCAATATAAGCAAGGGAGCAATAATTAGACTTTGTGATAAGACTCGTCATGTAATACTACACAGGTGACCTAGTAAAAACTGATAAAATCATTTCGGATCCTCTGGGAAAATGGCGAACGCAGTACTATATATGTTTATATTAGGGATTTTACTTAAGGATGTGTCTTCCGCGAATATAGAAAGCGGTGATGAACTGTTCGATACCTTACTAGCCAGAATTGAGGCCCTTGAAGAGAGCGATGCCGCGAATAAAGTCAAGATTGCTGAAATGGAATCGGAATTTAAAATTGAATTGGACATGAATAAACGTGAAATATCTGGTTTGAAACTAAAGATGGAAGAAATGGAATCCAGTTTCCGACTAAAGGAAGCCAGTATGCTTGGTGAGATAAGTGAATTGAAGACGACAGTGACTGTTTCCGATGATGACAACGCTGGGCAGCAACTGGATAGAAATGATGACATAGAGCGACCACTTACTGTGCCTTATAGGATTCGACGTCGAGGAAATAACTTTAGGCAGGGTATGCATAATAACAATTAGATAACAGTATGCGAACATTTGTTTTAAAAAAACCTGGGAAAATCTTGATCAAAGTTACAACAAAAGACTATGTTCCATCCTAGATTTGTCCATGTACATTGTATAATCTAGCACATTCTTCCATTTTGTCCATGTACACTGTATAATGTCATAATCAAAAACAGCGTTACATAATCAATATCGTAAAAAGAGTACATTTCAACCTCTATAAAGCAATAGTCTCTCAACAAGAACAACCAGTTTATTTTCTGTCTGACTTAGTGTTTAATTGCATTCAACCTTCTATATATTTCCAGATCGAGAAATGCCCGAAACCGAGGTTGCATTTTACGCCACTCATCCGTCCGGCAGTGTGCACCACGTAGGAAAGAACCAAATCCTTCAGTTCCCTGTTGCTGTCACCAACATTGGCAATGCTTTTAACAACAATACAGGTGGATTTACGGCGCCTGTGGACGGAACATACGTTCTACATGCTACGATCATGGGTATAGACACCACTAGTCACATGCGCGCTCACTTTGATATTAATGGGGTTGCGTATTCCGTATTTTACGCGACTTCTTTTGATCAATCTTCGCAAATGCTTGTCATTTACCTAACGACAGGACAGACTGTGTCGATTAAAAACGATTACGTTGATACGGGATATTTCGGTTCACATCATTCCACATTTTCTGGATTTCTGTTGTACCAAAAGTTTCCATCTGGAACCGTTATTGGAAAATAAAGTGTATCAATCCTGATTTTTGTAGAGTTATAATTGGATATTATAAAGTTGATATTAATATAATTTTGCTAAGTTACTGTTCAAACATTTTATGTTATTTTTAATAAAGACCGAGGTGATCAGAATGACACATGATGTCACGTCTGTTGAGAGCGAAATTTTAGTGATTAAATTTAAAACAACCTACATTCTGAACCAATGATCACCTCGGTATTTATGCACTGCAATTGACCTCTGACATAACAAGGCGCCACATTGAACTATTTTCAGTCATATGCTTAAAAATTACCGCCAGTAAAACACATGTCAATACATGCGCAAGAAAATCGAGGGTGAAAAACATTCGTATCATAAAAACATCGTTCCAAATTACCAAGACTCGCCTTGCCAGAACAACGGACGGGACGAATATAGGATTATCTAATTTCATGATTGACCATTATCATTTCTTCGCCAGTTTACTTTTGTAATTTTATCTGAGCCGTATGCCATACCAATTTGTCTTTTTTAGATAGACAGAGCATATTTAGTTTATTAAAAAGCTACTTAATGATAATATATTGTAATGATTAACGTTTGTTGGCGAGCGTAGCGAGCGCGAAAAATGCATATTGCATACTTTTTCACCTTGAAGATATGACAAAATTAATGACCTATGTTCCGAATAATTAAGGGGGGCGTACGCTCTCTTCCGCCCCCTCTAAATCCGCCCTTGTTTATGGAGTCACAAGTATATTTTGTTTGTCAATACTGTTATTTATTTTCATCTACTAGTATTGCGTCGCAAGTCATTACAGCATTATATGATCATGCCTGACTGCTATCTCGATTACTGATCAGTATCAGCGCTCACGTATGGGAACGCAAAGGCACAGTTTCAAACTCCACCACGGCAGAATTCGAACTCAGTACTTTCGAATCACGAGGCGTATTACGTAGTTCGCGTAAACGAAATGTGCCACCATTATGTGTACTCCGTCTGTTATTTTCATCTTTGGTTGAACAAAAGCATTCAAAAAGGCATTTGCGAAATTTGCGATAGAAAATTAAGTATATATAGAATTTAGCATGAAATGACAGTACTAAAAGAAGTTCGTAAGCCATGTGTATTGCTCGATTGGTTGTTATAATCATATGTTCGCCATTGTAAACGGTTTTGTCTATCGCATTATGCAGCAGGAAGAAGCCATATGGGATTTCTGGAACAAGGAACGAAATAAGAATTGCTGTTACTGTACACGCGGTTCGACGATTTTCAATGGATCGCCTGTTTACCTCAGCGTCATCGAGACTATGCCGTATAGATGCTACACTTTTATGCAGTTCGCGAATGAAGAGAATCGTAAACAAAAGAAGCACTCCGCATGGAATGAAGTTTCTTATTACAAACATAATCCAAAGTTCGATGCAACCACCAGTGCAGCCAGTCTCGTCTAGTTCCCATTCACACAGACCCCGCACTGCTTTCTCATCAAGCAAGTGATACACATGAAGAAAAGGAGACAATACTGTAATAATAATGCACATGCGAAAAGCCATTTTAGCTTTAAAATTACGTGCTATAAATGGACGCGCAGCTGAAATGAATTTTAGAATTCCAAGGAAGAGAGTGAGGTATATCGATATGGAATAACACGATTTTGATATGAAGAACTTTGTTGCCATGAACCATTGACATAATTCTTTTGACAAATAGTAACTTTTGTTGCCCTTCATATCACCAGTTGGGTCACTTGAATTACCCGAGCTGTTATTCACATTTTCAGTTAGTAATACGCTTGTATCCACGTAACCACTGTTGTTTAGATGCATATCACAACCACGTGCATCGTAAGGTTTATATTGAATGTCGTATTCTGGCGGGTCAGTACTCTGATAAACCATTATGTAGGTAGGAAGTGTTGTCAAGCCGGTCAACGAGTCTGATATCGCTATAGCAGCAAGAACAACAGTAATATGAGTGCGCATGCTTTTGCGCAACATGACATAGACTACCACAATGTTCACAAGACTAGTGAGTATAACGAGTATTTCCCAAATATATAAGTACACTGGTCTTTCGAAGGAATATCTGGGATATAGGTAAAGTTGATACTCAAAATCATTGTATTCACTATACACATAATCTGTCGTCGTACAATCGTGTGACGTTGTATTCGTCATAATAGTTTGTGTTGCCATGTCTTCGCGTGACGTCATCTTTTACGTTAGAGCATTCGTAATAGTAAGTTTTAACGGCAATGTTCACAGTCGAGAGTGATAGAAGTCTGGTAGTCTTCTTGTTTCACACGGAACGTTTTTTTCTACGCTTATCAATTATATTTATAGTTTTTTTCTTGGTGACTCTGAAATGTATAACGATGAGTTCGTTTAATCAGGTCTGTCACTTCTATACACACATTGTAATAATAGTATCATGACATTGTATTTTATTGTTTAAAACATTTTTAATTGGAGACAAATGCAGTGAAACCTTATACTTATTCACTAAGCTACACACTAATATAAATAATATATATTAAAACAATCAAAATAAGACATGAGAAATATGTAATGTTTATGTACATATTGTTATGTAATTAACAAGACTTAGTGGCTCACCAGAATATCGATTTATAGTACCTGTTGTATAACAAAACTGGCTCATCCGCAATAACCCATGGTGTTTTAATAAAATGATGACGTATCACTTGAATATCAAGTAAACCAACCGTTCGCTCTATTTAGAAGTAATGTGTTGATTGATATCAAATGTTCACTCGTATCTTCGACGGTGAATATATGCGTTGATACAGTATCTGAAATGTACGAAATACATAGTATTTGTATCAGAAATTAATCTGCTAAACAGTTTGAATTAACTATATACCGCTGGCTTAGAATAAGAAGGTCGTAAGTGCTATTAACGACTTTATAAGATTGATACATATTTAAAATCTGCATCACAAAGCGCGTCTTATGAGCCTATGTTCATGAAAATCGGAAATAGTAATGTTGACCAAACTGTAGTTGAAAAAGCTTGTTTTTCTATACGTAAAGAGTAGTTGTCCAACAGTTTTTTCTTGTTTTCTCATAATATTGAAATTGTACTTACGACCTTCTAATTCTAAGTCAGCGATATATACTTGGTGGTTTTTTTTATCTTCGCGGTATTTCTTCTATCATTCCCGGGGAGATTGCTGCATTTCGTACTTCACTTTCAGTGAGAGGGGTTTTTTTTCTTGAAAAAGTTCAGCTATAATGTATTTATAATATCATGTAGAGAAGCACTTTCCACCTACCAACATAAAATACGTCACGTTTAATAGTCGCTGACGATTTATAACATCTATGAAGATCATAACAGATACCGATCGAATGCTTAGGGAATGTCGTAGAATAATGAATAAAACATAATCTGATAAAATTGTAATACGATATAATATAATTATTTGAACTCATATTTTTTCAAGAATATCAATGTTGCACTTGGAAGAGTGGGTGACTTCATAAAATATGACCTAAACAATTTATAAACATTTAGTATGACCTAATCGCTAAATATAAACGTTTTATCATCGGCTCGTTCAATAGATAATGTTTGAGTTTATCACTGCCTAGGTCGAATGCCAGATTATTCCCAGCACTATACAGTACGAGTAGTATATGAAATAGATAACATGCTATGACTATACTCATTGCTTTCTCACTATCTAAGAGTATGCAGAAAGAATGTTCTAACTAGATACCCTATCTATATAGCCATAACATGTTTCCGTATGAATCCGATCTAACGAAAGTATACGCCGGAAAAAACATAAGTATAATAATCATAAAAACGCAACAATACTGTCTGGTACAAAAATGTTAACATTAATTGCTTTGATAATCGTGTCAGTTTTTGAATCTTCACTTTCATATTCTATCATTTTTCCATGGTCAAACACAAATATAGATAGTTCATATGTTCATAAAGAAAACAGACACATAAATATGTGAATATGTCATTTTATTTCAAATGACTATTATGCTTAATTGCATAATCTAAACATGACAATTATAACTTTTTCAAAATATCATTTACCATGAACATAGATGGGGGACAAATGCATCACTCGCTTACTACAGCGGCTTATTGGGATACTATACAATTGAACGGGTATGACATATTGCGATACTACATACAAGTCAACTTGTATGACTTAATGTGAGCAAAAGCATATGTGATTTCCTATCACTGTATGCTTATTGGACGACTATACAATACAATCTGTATGCCTTATGGTGATAACCGGAAGTTGACTCGTTCATACACTGTGGGCATAGTGCAAGTACACCCGGGTAACATTGCGTAAATGTCACGCTAATCTACGTAACTATACATATTTCTCTTACGCAAATTCCTAAGTGCGTTGTACTAAGTTTTTCATGCATTTACTTAAAAAGTAAATCAAATATTATTTACGGAAAACTTAGAGTAAGGCTAGCCAAAATGTTTTGATAAAACAGTGTTATCAAAGCACTTAAGGAAACATTAAACTTACGTTCAACTTTAAATCATTTATAAATATTGTACGTCTATAAAGCGTGGTAAATGGATGTGCATTATTAATATTCATTCTATCAAGAACTCATACAAACCATATCTGTTCCGAAAAGTGCAGTTGTTGAAGAATTATAAAGGATTTAAAGTTGAACGTAAGTTTACAATTTTCATCATAAGTGTTTTGATGAAAAATAACCCTGGAGAATAACGACGCTCATTTCAGCTTTGCAATTTATCGATACAATTTTACATTGTTAACTTTGGTTGATATATTGATAATATTTTATGTAGGTAACTGTAGTTGATACGTGTATATTGACTTGAATATTGGAACACGTATGCTGCTTATGGAATGCATGCAAGTAGAAAACTTGTGAGCGCTTTGATGGAGTCAGTCAATTACGCCCTAGTTCTAATTTTAGATTAAAATAACAATTTCTTATCTACCACACGCACATTTCATCGACATGTTTAATGACTTTACAAACAGATATACATAAACGGAGTATAACAGAAACAGCTGATCACAAAAGGTACGCAACCGTCAACTCGTTAGTTATAGTCGAGCTAAAACAGACAGGCGTTATTAATCTTGGTCACTGTTTTTTATGCCTTGTGCTCATGCTTATATTTTCAGATTAAATGTATTTCACAATATAGAGTTATGGTTATTTATCACTGCACTTCTCCTAGTTACAATTTTTTTATTTGCGAGAGTCATTCAATATACAGTGCAACCTATCACATCTATTCTTAAATCCTATATTAATTATTGAAGAATTGTCATAAATATGCAAAGTAACTTTCTCGATGGTCAATGGTCGACTTTCATCCTTTCGGGAGATCTTCTAGTCCCGTTGCTAGGCAACTACGCACATACTCAATAGACTGCTCGGCCACAGTCTATTCAACCTTATGTAAATCAACATGTCAAATTCCCAGGTAATTCAACACTGTCTAGTTAAGAAAAAAAATTGAATCGGCTGCTGGCTGCCAGTTGACAGTTGCCATTTCGATAGAAAAATTCGAATTGTCAGCTAGGTTGTGAAGTTAGCTGCCATTTGCCAATTCCCGATTCAAAACTTTGAATCGGCTACTGGCAACTGGCAACTGGCTGTTAACATCACGCACATTAAGAATAAAGCATCGAATATTGAAAAAAATCTGGTAAGAAATTATTACAGAATAGAATCTGGCAGTTGTCCCAAACTAGAATGGGAGAATAAAAATAAATGTAGTTACTGTAATTGATAAGTAAGAAGATGAGTATCATTACATTCTGGAATGTAGGTTTTTCAATAAAACAAAAAAACACCAACTAGTTCGACATAAAATGTATTGTAATCGTTGTATAATGAGCTACACATAATTTAATTATTGCCAACCTCTTCTTACAGTGCACTCTTATACCATCTCATGCATTTATTAATATAAATAGTTTTCCAAATGTCATTATAGTATATGGCTTGACAGCTGGTACTTTGACAGTTCATTTTCTCGTTCGGTTGCACAGTATGTTGGACATTTTGCTTTGTAATTGTGGTATGTGATGTTTTTTATGTAATCGACGGGTTAAGTTGAGTGCTGCCTTCCCTTCCTGTTCGACTTATATAGCTTTTAGAAACACTGAGTGATTCATATAGTTTCAAAAACACACATCATAAATAAAATAAAACAAAACAAACTCCAGAATTGCTCAACGTTTCGACTGTATTCTCAAGTCTTCATGAGGAATAAAGTCAAAACACACATCAGGGTACTGTTTTATCCGAAGTTTACGGAAAAATTCGTTATAATAGTTTTACAAATACAACGAGTGGACAAACTATGGTTTGTACGAGTTCATTTACTGAATAAATGTAATACATCCAGACCTTTTTATCATACTTTGTAGCTATAAAGAATAATTCAGAATTTAAATGTGGACGTAAGTCTTTAATAAAACAGTATCCAGCTATATAATTATCATGACTTCCTAAATCGAAAACGCTTGTCATGTTCGTGGGCTGATCTAAAAATAATTAGAGCTTTGTCAGTACATCGTCACTGAATCAGAATATTTCAAAACGCATTATATATAAATATAAAAATGAGTTTTAGTGAACAGTTATCATGACATGGTTTCATCTATTAAAAATGTTAACGTTAAACAAACGACGCACTCCTTTTTTCAACGACTAACTGCTGTGACGGTATGTACGGCTTTTAACTGAACAGAAAAAAGAAGCTCCATGGCAAAAAAGAAAAAGCATTCCAATAGTAGCCTCCACTTCAGTGGAGGCGACGAAAATAGGAAAGTATAAAAGCAAAACAAACTATTGCTCCACTTTCAACAATTAATGTGAATTTAGTTAGTCATCGAAATAACGATAGTTATATCTCAAATATCAATGAATGTAAAAGCGATTTGCCAGTAGAGCTAGTATATTTGAACGATTTACATTGACACAGGTGGTATAAAAACTAGTGTGATGTATCTACACATTTCCTTTTTCTATGACAACATTTTATTTAGGATATAAGCTGACGAGTTGCCAGACTGTAGAATATTATAAAGATTTGTGCGGGAGATAAACGTCGTTATAGATGATGTTCTGTGTTATACAGGAGATGCCCCAGTTATAATTGAAACGTGTTGAAACATTCGATATGTTCATGCTACACGATAGATATAAATGAACTATATGTTTTGAACCGCATAAAAGATAATGTAAACTAGACAGGGAAGGCAGCACTAAGGTTATATACGAGGATTAGTCAAAAATAACTGAGAGTGGCTAATTGATTCTTACGAAAAACCACACTTTATAGTGCAACACTATGAAGTAGTTTATGATGTGGGTCCATACCATATGCTTTTACGTATGATGTATATTAGTTGTATATTAGTATGCAGACAGGGGCTGCTGGTGTAACAGTTTTGTGACTTTGGACCCTATGAGTTGATGTCTTTTCAGCTGTTCTTTGTTGACAAGATTTCAATTACAGATAAGTTCCGTTTAATTTTTTGTTTTAACACGAATTATTTATCTATGTATGTTATGATACTTTAATAATTATGAGAATGCATAACCTTTGGTATTAGGTGCATATTATGCAATATTTTGTGTATATTCCGGCCTAGTTTCTGAACTGTTACACATTTCCCGAAAAAAATGTAAAAGAGATAATTTAACCATGATATTGCAGTATAAATTATCATGATTATATTTGATGCTATTAAAACCACAATTTTACTCCCCAAAAAATCATGTCAAGGCAACAAAATAACACACCAATAGTGATAATTCTGAAATAATTGCTCATTATTATTTAAGATATGCTGTTCTACAAGAGAAACATATTTATTTTCAGCGAACTTTTTACAATACTCAGTGTACACTAGTCGGTTGTTCTATGTACACAGCTTGTTCGTGTGGTAATGACAGGAAAATAATTGTGTTTTTTAAAACTTCGATGTAGAGAGATACTTGTTAAATGTAAAGCATGTGTATGTTAACGTATGAACGTGCAAAATAACTTGTGTCAATTATTACAGTAAAGTAAAACTTGTGTAGTTTGGACATCATTTAACCAAAATAAATGTAATTTCGAACATGAAGTTTGACCATCTCCACATGATCTAAGTAATACAACTAGTACATTAGACTAATTCAATACATGACCGTACGTGTTTTATGTAACATATTCTGTGTTATGGCGATCTAAAACACCCCTGACGTCAAGATAAATGTGACGTGACTCGAGGTCTGTCATATACAATATAATTGCAGAAAAATTATTTTGGCAAAAACTAAAAATACAGCGAACATAGGCATTATCGGATAAACGTGTTGACGTCAAGCATTTTTACTGTGCTTGTGTGGTCTTCCAGTATCAAGTTTGCAAAACATTTTCACTTGGCGTGTATTATTTGTTTTCGTTTGTGGAGTGTGTCTCAATCGTAAACAAAACAAAGTGAAGACTTATTATAATCTCCAAGATCAGCGTGCACAATAATTTGTTTTTCTGCGTTTTGGCATGCCTGAACGACGATATGCCATGTGATACATCAGCGTAAAATAATTTCGAATTTAGATGGTTATTTAGTTGAATTACACACGCTCAAAACATCGTTGAGTGTCAATATTAATTAATAATGTCAAATACATTTAACATTTTCCATAAAACATTCCCGATTTGCCATAAAACAATTTATTTGATCGTTTTTGGTAGGCTAAGGTTCACTAACTAGTAAAAATGGCCCAGTAACATAATTTGATAATAATTTGACTAATAACAAGTAACAGTGCATCATGATCGAAAATGATACTTATATTCAAAAAAAATAATCTACTGTTGCCATGGCAACAATATTTTATCCGTCATTCTATTTATCTTTTTGGCGACATGAACGAGGAAATAAGGAAACAGTACTAAACATAGACACTCATAAAATGTTGCATATTGTTTAAGAACATTATGGGAATAATGCATGTTGATACATTCACCAGTCAGGCCTAAGAAAACGTCGCTATGGCAACGAAACATGTAAAAAACGAACAAAATAACAACAGAAAACTGGAATCATGCCACTATTCGAACAACTTGCAAGTCTTGATTACTGAACTTAGTGTATGCATAGGTTGTAATAAGGGGAATATGCATGCACCATATATTTTGATTTTACTTAAAGAAAGCGTTGCTATGGAAACACAAAACAGTGGGGAAAAGCCGGTTTTACAAGACCGTGGCATAACTAGAGTATTATGTAAGGCAGAACTATGAAATTTGGTATGTGGATAGAGGACATTGGTCGGATTACGACAATTACTTGATATGTATAATTGGACACACTTTGTGGTTGCTATGGCAATCAAAATACTTAAAATTTCGGATATTTTCTGAATAGTTGCATAACTCACGAAGATCCAAAGTTGAGGCTTATAGCCTTTTGCGAAGTGTAATAATTGACATACACACACTCGTATGATATTGCTATTTAAAGATGTGATTGTTATAGAAACTGAACCTCTAAAAATTATTGACGACCGAGCAAAATTAGTAAAATCTGAGTTCGATAACAAAAGTAAAAGGAACGTATATGGGTACCTGTATCTAATTGTACATAAATACGATCATGTTGCAATTCAAATTCATTAGCGAAACATAACGTGTTCATGTAATTACATGACAGTTGGAATTCATGAAGTATTTTTTATGTAATAGAACATAGTGGGTTATTTGTTTTTAATGATTAAAAGATTGGAATTTGGTTTCAACTCTTCGTAATTAATGAAATTTACAATACCCTGGTCTATTAGTGACTATGTAAAATCATTAATTTACGGCGAGTTGAAACCAAATGTCTATGATTAAAAAGGACGGTGTGAGCGTACCGAGCGAAGCAAAGTCTTTTTTAGTAATTTTGATTGGCCAATTGAAATTCCCGCCAACCCATCTAGTAAGAGCAAACTTTTAATGATTAAAATAACTCAGAATGTTACAGTCGGCATTTGATTGACCGATAGAGTATGTGATCAACTCACGATGTCATAATTAAATGTAGCATTTAACCAGCAAAGATCAGCGTTTTCACTGGCTAAAAAGTTAGGTTATATTCTAAGGGGAAGGTAGATCTAGCACTGAACTGAAACAGTCGAACACAGAACTTACACAGACCATAATCACACGGCACAGAAATACCCAAACACACAAGTCAACTGACCGAGAAAAATGAAACTAAACCGCTCACCAAGCATCACTTGACTCACGAATGCAAATTGGTTTTCAAATTGAACGGCCTGGAAAAACGTCATACAAGAAGATCAGTTGCCCTTGAGAGCTTTATAGTAGGCCTACACGTGACATCAATGCTTGTTATAGGCAACTACAGGTGTTTTGGCCGTCATATACACAAGTTATTATTTTACATGCACTTCTGTTCAGTTTGTTTTCAAAAAATCAGAATTCGAATTTCACTCCATGTTTTATTTAAAAAAATATTTAGGAAAACCCTAAATTAAGCATGAACTAAATAGAATATTTGTATTTTACAGTCAGGTGTTATTTCACATCGTGAGCAACTGATTTATTTTGAACCCGTGGTTCCAATTACGTGTAACGATGTTGTAGTCGTGGGTTGAAACAATGAGAACAGTCAGAATTAACATTCAAAGTTTATTTCGTATATAACACCCAACATAGTATATTGTACAAGCTATTACATATCAGGACCGTTAGTTCTTGGTCCATCGACCGTTCTCCTATATAACACTCAACATAGTATACATGTAGTTACAAGCTACATTTTTACAACATATCAGGACCGCTAGCTCCTAGTCCTGCGACCGTTCTGAAATCTGTTGCTACTGGACCCTCTTATATACTCTTCCAAATGACCCTCGTCATTGGTAATTAGCATTTGCATTAATGAGCATACATAAAACATGTCAGTATATTGTCAAAATGTTACTAAATATAATAACATAATTACATATCGTGACAATAAAACTTCTTAGCATGCATAGTTTTGTGTATTAAGCACGTGTTCTCATCATTTCTGTTGACAGTTTTATTGTCATGCACATCATGCAGCTGTCAACAATTGTTTCATAAGGTGGGTTTCTTAAGTAAACAAATTAATCAACATGACAGGCGACAACTTGTGTGTTATGAAATAACACACATCTATTTAACAATCAATTAATAAAAAACAAAATTAAAGCATATTAATTTTGTTACATACGCTCGTGAAAATAATGCTTCATCTGCTCTATTTTATCATTGAAGCTAGACGAACTACGTAAAGCATTTGACTATTTACATCAAATTAACGTGTTAATGACACTACTTTTGTCTTCTAAAAGTGCAAACGAATATTGCAATGTGACATTTTTTATTTTTGCCGACGGGACGAATCGTCAAAAGATCAAACATGTTTAAAATCTGTAAAATGATTTAATTACCGTCAAAACACATGTCTAATTGCCATCATAAAACGTATCAAAATTAAAGTACCAATCAGGTAACGTGAAATATTCAGCTGACTAGGTGAACTCATTTTCGGAAAACTCGACTCGATTCTCCGAATAGACACCTAATATATATGCCACGTAATAGTAACTTTGCGCTTTTATTTATAATTACAACGGTCAAATTGTTTGTATAATTCTGAATAGCTCTCTGCGCGTATAATTTATCACTTACTATTTTCTAGATTGATCATCATTAAATTCTTTGTAAATCGGATCGTACGTTCTGCAAGTTAGTATAGCACAGAGAATTTGACATGATCCTGACCTTTATGCATAAATATATTACGAGGTTCTTGCGTTGAATATATATATTTCCGCGAGCAAATCGTACAATATCGGTCCTTAAGATTTGTGTCTTCGTGATACTTTCCGCTTATGAAAACATACAACCGGGATTATAAATATAGACGATATATCAGCTGTTAGATAATGTTAATAAGGTCGAGAGTCGTGTCAAATTCTCTGGACTATAGTTGAATTGCTCTTTATTGAAACTGTTCAAATTTATTGACTCAAACTCTTCAACGTGAATTATACTATCGGCCCGGATGTTGGCTGATATAAAACAAAGGGTGAGTTTTGGGGTCACTGTGAATGTACATGCAGGTGTCATACGTCATGATTTAGAGAGCCCAAGCCGGGCTCGGGGAGATAAAGTCCAATGTTTTCAAGTACCGTTTTCCTGATCAACATAAAATCGGCTCCAAAGTCGAATATAAAAACCGTCTGATTACAGTTATACCAAAGTTTAGACATGTTTGTCTGATAAAGCCTTTCTGTAGATAAACACGGGTACACCGATATGTATGGGTTTTAAACAGATAATCACGCTAAATATTTTAGTTCCGACGGGAACAAATTCAACGCGAAATTCACTAAATTTTGGAGAAACTACAAATTGAACGGAACATGATTTTTTTCCTAAAACCACCAAAAACGAAAGCCAACACTTGATACTATATTTGTGCAAAATCTCATCAAGATACCAGTTACACACGATTTTTTCCGAAAAGGGTCTATTTCACCTTAATCCTCAAATAATTTATTAAACTGAAAGTAACGAAAACATACAAAGTATTGGCGGATGTATGTTGAAGAGTATTTAAAAATCATCGATTTAGTCATGATAAAAAATATAGAATGTAAAATGCGTACATGCATACTCGTGCACTTCCCACGTTCATATTTGCTTAAAAGATTAAATCAAGCATACGTGTAGTTTTGCAATATTTTATTAATATGCTGTATACATTATAACATTGTATGTCAATGTTGACATGTGCATGGTGGGTCACTGTAGATTTGACAGTTGAGTATGTTGGACACATTTAATGTGGTGTGGGGGATGATCTTACATAATACCAGGAAGCTTGAACATTTGGTTACACCGATCTCTGTATAATACATGTCTGGCTATACCCTTTATAACCCAAGCAAAGTTGGGTTAAGATGAGTTGGAATTGGAGCGCCGAGTCATGAGTGGAGCTCTGAGTCAGACCGGAGCGTATGTATTGAATAAAACGTTGAAACTGCTATACTGTTAAGTGATTACTTTAGCCATATTACGCTACAACATAATTAATTAAATAGTTAAAAATGTATTTTCAAAAATGCAAGACGGTCACTGAGTAGAATGTAACAATTTTCATCGTAAAAATATTGAAAATATTAGCGCCATATATCATCAATTTAAAATATTAAATGTTAGAGGATAACTAACACTCTGGGTCTATGAAACCTCCAGTTGGTAGTAAACATAGCATAACGGGGATTCTACGATTCCGGAAATCCGGATTTGCTGCATTATAAAGATTGATATTTTCTGCAGACAATATGAACGTAATTTGATAAAAGTTATGGTCATTTGAAATTTTATTATCATATGCAGAATTTCAGCTGCAATTTGGTGTAGCGGTGTCTACTAATGGCACGACTTGCGACTCGTTTTCAGGATCGGGCATAAGGCCTCAGTACGATCCCTGACATTAATTTATATAGTCAACTGACTTTTCAAGGCTACGATATCAGCGCTAGTTTGATCTCTTGAATTGATTATCGTGATTTTTGATAATGCAGATGATCTATTTTCGTTCGAATTGAAGGTTTACACTTTTTGTCCAAGATTTCCCGTAAAGTCCCTATCAAATAGTCCGCTATATCGAATGTAGACAATGCGCTAGACCTTGTCACCTGTATCAGAAAGACACTATAAACATTCCTGTCTGTATGTTTTTACAGGGACTCTTCTTGATTTAATCACAAATCATATAAATCCAATAATCATTTGATGCGAAGACGGGACGTTTTTAATTAGGCCCCTACCTTCAAGGATGTATCCATTATTCATACGATTTATTTTTCTCAATTAAATAATGTTTAATGATCACTTATTCCACTAACAGCGATTCAACCGACGTCTATTACGTGAAGTCTACTAAATGAACAAGATTCAATATGTGTCAAAGCGAGCTAATTATAGATCAGTCAAAATTCTCATGTGCTCGATATCAAGTTCGGCTAAATGTCTTTGATGTGAGTTTTCCATCTGTTTCCTTTTATTGCCGACGTAAGTCGGCAGCGTCTAATCAGTCGGCAAATCTGCGATGTACATATTGTCGGCGACATCAGAAGCTACAATGCAGTTTGATCGGAATAACAGTAAGGCCGCGGAGTTTTATAGTTGCGTTATTCACCCGTTATACCAGTTACGTTCATTACGCTCGTAACGGCTACTGTATACGTTGCTATGGATCGGATGTATGCGTTGCTATGGGTCGTAATGGACCTCTGCTTCTGTCACGAATTTTTGAAGTGGGTAAATGATGGTGTATGTAAATAATAAAACAATAATAGTATTCCAGATTTATTTTGCAACCTTTTCATGCGACAGACGCGTTCAACGGCGTTTTCCATTTAAAACAAATTCGTCTGACCGATGGACATAAAGAATTCCAAAAAAATATTGTAACCGAGAAATGAAATAGTAGTGGCCTTACATGTCCTGTTGTTGAGCAAAATGAGCGGGTTAAACAAAGAAACTGCGATAATCGCGCTCCGGCCTAATATGACGTTGCCGTTGCGCAAAACTTCGTCGTCTGCTTCTGACGTGACGTCATGTTGCTTTTTAGGTCAAAAATGTCACGTTACGGCTTATATACTTTAAATTTAAGATATGAGCGCACGCGTGTTCCAAAAAATAACAGTGATGTTATAAATCAACTTGAAATTCCTCAGAAAGCTAAGCAAGTTTGAAGGTGGAACAAACGTGCGCTGATATGAACAAATAAAGAAGTGTTACACGAAAAACGCAGATTTCGCCATTTTTAGCTAAAGAGGGGTTCTTACAAGTGGAATTTTACTGACTTTAAAACGGATTTTCTAAAGAAAAAATACATTTTTATGAAGAATAAAGGTTGGTTATTAAAAATAGATATCAAAAAACATTTTTCGTCTATTTTTAATTTTTCATTATTTTTGGGCCATTTTTACTAGTTAGCGAACCTTCTCCTTTAAATACTTCGCGGAATTGTGAGTAATGTATGTTTGTCGCAATGAACACTTTTACGCACCTTTCGTTCGATTTCGAGCATTGAGCCGTGACTGCACTTTTAACGTTTCAATCATTCTTCGATAAAGGTTAGTATAGGTATGGCCAGTCAAATAAGTAATACAATTAAGGCCAAGTATACATTGCTAGGTATATTATACATAATATATCTTGTACAGGAATGAAATGATATAACAGTTTAAAACTGGGACATATATTATGAATCACCAAGTATGTATTATTTTTAATGCACACGACTCGCACAAGCCGTTTTAAAATAGTATATACGACAACCCATATTTGTGTAATATTGTTGCACGTATATTGTAGGACGTTATGATGGCTAATCAACCGAAAATAGGTTGTAAGTTAGCTCGGAATACAAAACGATCGAAATAAGTGAAAAGGAAAATACCCATTTCATTGATCAAGTAAAAATAAAAAATGAATTCATAATCTCTTCAAATAACATAAAATAATTAATTAAAAGGATGAGCGAATTGCATATTCGAACCACCGAATCTTGGTTTTGAGTTTCTGAACGTTACCGGCTGTGATAATCTGTAATTCGCTTCCAAAAAGATATCTTAACGAATTATATATTATAAAACTGACCTCCGAACATAATAAATCATTGTTTACCGACCCAAATGGACTCGGCTCACGGGTCAAAGTTGAACTATATTACAAGTAAATAAACAATCCGATATATTGGCTTCGCCTCGGGGTGACATTCTGCCCCGGGTTGACAATATCAATGTCACGCAGGCAGGCATCTGTGTACTGTTTTATCAAAGCACTTACGGAAATCGTAAACTTATGTCCACATTTTTATTCTTTATAACTCTTTACCGACTGCATATTGGGGACTGATATGGTTTGTAGGAGTTCATTAATTGCATTATTACTTGTAATACAGCTCCATGTACCAAACCTTATAGTTGAAAATGAATTATAAATAATTTAAATTTGATCGTAAGTTTACAATTTTCGTAAGTGCTTTGATAAAACATTACCCTGATATTTATATAATATAGATCGAAAACGAGTATTGAGCCGTGACTTCGCTTACAGCTATAGGTCCTTTTCGGCGAAACAAATCGTATAAAATGAAGATTTCTCAGTATTAACTGCACCTTCAAGTATGAGATTTTGCACGAATGAATGAAATGTATTATATCTACTTCCCTTCCCGAAGAAAAACACACTTATACCAAAAACCCACTTAAAACCAACTTATTAGTGGGTTTTTCCTGCGTTTTTTGACAAAAGTATGCTAAAAGCGAGTTTTTCCTGGGTTTTTAACAAATAAGTGTGTTTTTTGTTGGCAAAAGTGAGTTTTTTGTATCTTGAAGTGGGTCTTTTGATCAAATAAGTGGGTTAAAGTGCGTCTTTTAATATCTGAAGTGTGTTTTTGTTGGTCTTTTAATAAATGAAGTTGGTTAAAGTGGGTCTTTAAAGAAAATAAGTTGGCTAAAGTGCGTCTTTTAAATAATGATATTCTCAGAAGTGGGTTAAAGTTGGTTTTAAGTTGGTCTTTTACTTTTTAGATAAGATTGCGCTTTGTGAGCTTCACATGCAAAAGACTCACTTAAAACCAACTTCTGGAAGAAGTTGGTCTTTTCTTTTGAAATGTTGACTGGATCACTGAACCGAAGATATTAGATCTACACTTATTCATTGCTTCGAATTACAACGCATACTATGTTTTGTACATCTTTTGTTTGGTATTTCAGTAACTGTTGTTGTTTATGTATGTAAATATGTTTGGAACAAAATCTTAAATGACAGTTTATTTTAAGTCATTGCTGTAAACTTATTTCCCTGTGAAAAAATACCGAACGTTCATTTCGAGACGTTATAGGATAAAACCCATTTTCCGGAATTTCCGCATCTTACTGCGGATATACATGTACATGTATTGACTAGACCATCTTACCTGTTATCAGCATAATCTAATAGCTGGCACAATTAATGCTTTATACATGTATAAACCCGGTCGTACGTTTTTCATAAGCGGTGGTATATAACTAATACGTTGGACGTGTAATACAAACACAAATTTAAAGAATCGGGAATTTACATGGTTTGCTCGAAGAAATTGATATATTCAACGCAAGAACCTTGTCACATGTTCATCCGGACCAATTTAACAACTCCGGAATATACCCGGTTGGTTATAAAGATACAAAATATACTTGACAACTTCGTGTACATACATACACCCGTACATGCATTTATTTGGTAAATCGACATAAAAAATGTCTAGCACGCATGTTAATTAAACATGCGTAACCATTTACATTACAAAAAAATGGCAATCAATATAAGGACACAAGAGAAAGTAGTTATAAAAACCAATTAATACATTAGTTCATGCTATATATAAGGACACAAGAGAAAGTAGTTATCTATAAACTACTAGTGTACCTTATAATTAATATTTGCAAGTTTTTTTTATCAGTCTATTTGTCAAATGAAAATAATAAACTATATCACATAGTACGTTGTTATTATTGTATTATAGCGTTATCAATTTTGAATTAATTAATCCCCAATTAACAATCGATAATTGCAGACGGTATAATGTAAACCAATCCAATTATAACATACTGTACACTATAATCTCACCAGTTTAATTTATTGCCTAGGGCTACATATCTCGGCGATTTATGACCCATGTGACACGCGTTCCAGACAGTTTCACAGTTAGGGGTCTTGTTCAGAACCAAATCTGGTACTCTACTGACACTCTTTTGTTTTCACGCACGATTTGTTCATATTAATTATGCACAATATACCAGGTCAGTGAATTATGACCAGAGCATAAAATATATAATTATTAATTTTGTATATATTTGTTATGAGCATTGTATTATGCTATATGTAAAATAATACATATATAACTTTGCACAGCCATTTACCTTGAAATTGTTAATATGACATCTGCTATTTTAATAAAACATACATTGAACAATATATTTTTGGTGATAGCTTGATCACAATATGGACACATTTTATGAACATAGTTGATAGAGTGATTGCAGGGCTTTGTCTTGTCTTCATATTAAGATTGATGACATAGTGTAATTCATTTTCATATATTGTAGGGGGAGTAGATCTACCCCTTTTAGTTTTTAATTGATACCAAATATTTTTTTTAAATACTAAAATTAGTTTATTTAATATTTCACTGCATGCATGGTAACGACGTTAGACTTTTAATAAATACCGAAACTAGACTTCGCAGTTTATGCACGTATTATTATATGAATTATGGTCCCCCATTACACATGAATACCTGTCATTAATTGTTTAAATCACGAAAGTGAATATCGTGTGGAATCTATACGTGATTCGAAAACCTTTAAACTATTAAACCTGGCTTTCTGATAAAATCATTCGGATGCCTTATAATGAGAAGATTTATTATCTTGTAGATTGTCATAGCGAATAATAAAATAAAGTGAAGGAAAAAATGCCAATTATTTGTGCTATAATAAATTTAATGCAAGGTGTAAACTTAAAAGATTTCCTCTTAAATAAAAAAGAAATGCGCCTTAATTTTTTACACTAACATGCGAGGATCCAGACGGGGCCATTATGTGTGCTATTCGGACACTGATTTCACCAGGGGACCATGGAGTTTGAATCAGGACCGCTCTATGAAAATATGTTCGACTCTGACAAATATCTTTAATCGCGCGTGCATTCCGTCCGGAATTCGGCCTTTATCAACTTCTTCAAGAGTTCTTGCGGAGTTACTTCCCCTTTCGCGCTTTAGCTCAATATTTGAAAATTGAGAACGACGGAAGATTCTGGTGAAATTATACACAGAAATAGTTGCTTTATGAGGTAATTTCGTGTTAGATGAATTTGTTTTTGTAGTCTAGAATATACACTTTATTATTGCAAGGAATATGCTTGAATAAAATTTAGATTGCTTTAGAAGTGGAGACTTGACTCTTTGTCAAGTTTGTGTTTTCAAATTCAATTCAAAATTGCAATCACAATGCCGCGAGAGCAGTAGATCAGACTGGCAGAATATTTTGATGCTTATTGTATATCTTTGTGCTAACTCGATATATTTGTATGGTAACTGTGTTTAATGTAGAGATTCTATAAAACTATTTAGCCAAGTGTCTCGTCCGAGAATCGAACCAGCCACCTCGCGATCACACGTCCAGACTAATTATCTACTCGACGGGTTTCATGTTAAGTTAGATACCATACATGTTAGCTCAGTTGTTAGTGTGCTATACTAATATTGACGACAATTGCTACTGTGGGTGGCACAGTGGTCGAGTGGTAACGCACTTGACTACTGATCAAGAGGTCCCACAAGGCACAGACACTTGGGGTCTGGACCCCGACCCCCAGGTACGCATCAGGATATATTTTTATCGTCAATATTGTATACCCAGACCCATACATCAATCACATTAACATTATTAAACGTATTCGGGACTTATAATTTGTTTGTGTTTAACTGACTGCAAATTTCCTGCCTATATAATGGTCAAGTACACATTACTCTTCGCGATGATGATAGTGACAGAAACCGAAATCCACCCCTACCTCCACAATATGCGAGAAAGTTGGCAATTTTCAACTGAAAACATGCCTCGCACATAATCTTTCGACAATGGTTTCCCGCCTGATCAATACGAAAGTATGTCGTCGTGCGTTGAACGTTGGAACCAGATATCTAAATAAACCATTCGGAATACCTCGTTTGGGTCCAACATTCAAAGTGCGACACGGTTCTTATGTATCAGACTGGGAACCACTGTTCAAATTGTCGAAATATTATGTGCGCGGCGGAAAATGAGTTGACAATTGCAAACTTTCCTGATATTTTGTAAACAAGAGTGCTGATCAATCGAGTATTGTCAGTATAGTCATCGTAAACTTGTTATTGACCGAAGGATACCAGAAATATATGGGAAAGTTGCAAAACAAGTTTTACACAATCGTTTTTTCTAGGTTGGTGTGCGAGAAAGTTCAGCAAAACATATGTATCTTTGTGTTTTTTTAAGCAGCATTAAAAGGAATTTTGTAGATTTTTGTATTAATATCACATACATCCCAACTCATGTTTGTGTGAATACTGAATGAGTCTGGATATATTAGAACTATAAAAAAAATCCATGCGCATAGCGGGAGGGGGCGTGGACCAGACCCCAAGTGTCTGTACCACAGGGCCCGACACTAACGCTGGTCTGAGACCAGTGAAAATTCTGGAGGACCAGTAACTGTCCTATTTACAAATTGGGCGTTTCTGCACTGTCGGACCATTGGCCAAAATAGTTTGTGTCTAGGCCTGTCACAGGGTCGAATCTCGGCTGGGGCACTTGGTCATTTCTAAAACACTTATCAGTGTTTCCCACCCAACTGAAGATGTACTGGTTGGAAACCAAGAGGTAGTCTTGCATGTATCGGTACTATACACCGGGCACGTTAAAGAACCAAGGAGTCTATTCGGACCAAGCTAGGGTAACACCTGCCAATAATGTAGATATAGTGAATAGCACCGATACACCTCGGGTTTCCATCTCTAGTTGGGTGGGAAACACTGAAAAGTGTTCTGAAATATCCAGACTCCAGTGCCCCTGATCAAGATTGGAACCATGGACCTCTGGATTGGTAGTTGAGAGCGTTAACCACTATATTTACAGACAAGGATAATGTTGATAACATACCTGTATTTTGAATGGTACTGTGGCATAATTCTGCAGGAAAATTTGATAGATACAGATTCAGCTTTTGAAAATAGCAGCTGCAATTTAAGTTTAACTAAGACTTGACCCATTTGAATGTTTGTCAACTTTTAATTCTTTATCCTACTCCTAGAAAAGTGTTTTGTGCATGACAAATAGGAATTTTACTAATTAGTGGTTTCATTTTGCATCAGTACTTGCTTATACTATCAACATCACACTTCGGGGCATATGTCCCTTACAAATACAATGCCAGCTATTGTTATGATATATGCTTGTACATTTTTTCTAATTATTTCCTCCGGTTCTTGCAGCACATCGTTCAAGCTTTAATAGATACAGCACTGCCACCAGGTGAGACTGAAAAACGCCATCATGACATTTTTGGATGCTGTTTACGTATGGCAACTTGTGCTCTGCTCCATGAACAAATGTTCAACCAAGAATCCCTGCTGCAGAAAGAACAGCTATCATTGGTAATTTGCAGTTTTATTAATGATTTTTACTGAACTTGCACACAAGTTCGAGGGCTCGGTACAAAACTATTGTACGTGGGGTGTCCCAGAATAGCTAATAATCACGTTATATCATGAGAACTATCATAATTCTTGTCTGGGCTATTTCTCAAGAACCTCTGCTCAGATTTTAACAAAACTTCATAGATAGCTTCACTACAAAGTGGAGATGCGCATATCTTAGGCACTTTCCGGTTCGCTGATTATTCACACAGTTATGCCCCTTGGAAGATCGCACTACTAAATTCTTGTCCAGGCTATTTCTCAAGAACCACTGCTCAGATTTTAACAAAACTAATTACTTCATGGATAGCTTCACTACCAAGTGCAGGCTTTCCAGCGTTCATAGTTTTTCCTAGTTTTCCTACTTTTTCCTAGTTTTTTGAATGCCCTCCTAGTTTTTCCTTGTTTTGTCTAAAACCTCCTAGGATTCCTAGTTTTTCATAAATTTGGCAATTTATGGAGAAGATGAAACTGGTTTGGAGATTTTCTTTCAGAATAAGACCTTCAGGGTGCATGTCAATTAATTTTAAGCCCGCTTCACTCGCAAAATAACTAGTGAATATCATTATGTTTAGATAAACAAGCATGATAAATAGTATCAAGTGAAGAACCAGTGAATACAGAAACAAATGATATCTATAGTCCATGCTGAATAGTATCAAGTAGAGAAAAGGTTTGTGTTGCAGTTTCTGGATCGCTTCGCTCGCACAATAAGTTTTATTTCAAATAAAAAATCCTGGTTATGGCTATGGGGTGTTAAGCTGACAGTATTTGGTATTCTTTGTGTGATATGGTGTCACTAACTGGTGCAGAGTCTAGCCTTCTCAGGTGATAACTGAAGGTTGGACTATGCTCTATGATGACTGTACTATTGACAGCTTAACAGTCTGTAGTATACACTTATTTCATGTATGTTTGGTTAACAGTCAAAACTATTGTCCCGAGGTATCGAGGAAGACTTTTGAACTGTTGCACGAGGCCGACAGGCCGAGGGCAACAGTTCAAAATGTCTTCCCAGATACCGAGGGACAATAGTTTTGACTGATTACCCAAAACAGACATGAAATAACTGTTTAATTACCTAATACATGTACTTTATATAACTACAGTAAAGTTCTACTTATACAACAAACAAAAAGGATATTTCTAAGACATTTTGTCATACTAATTGCGGATATTTTTTGTTATAAATTCAAGACTGTCATTATCCCCATGATTTTATTATCAAACAAATAAAATCGGCATGTTATAAAGCAAAAAGCGACAAAACATTGTTCAATAGTTATATTAAAAATACGCTATATATCTAGCAGGGTGTTTTTGCAGGAATTTATATTGCGCATCGTAGTGCGCAGGTAACAGCTCATCCAGGGGTGTAACAGTCAAAACTGTTGCCCTCCTGGCAATGAACTGTTTCATACCTGAATCTAAAAATAAATATTAAGACATGAAACAGTCAAAAATAAAGAATTACTCGTTATATAGAGTGCTAGGTAATAATATAAAATGTGTTCGGTTACTGCGTTAATCAGGTAGGGAAAACTCCTAGTTTTTGGCTCAACCTTCCTAAAATTTCCTAGTTTTTTGTAAATAATTTTCCTAGTTTTCTCCTAGTTTTTTCAAAGATGCTGATGGAAAGCCTGCAAGTGGAGATGCGCATATCATTGGCACTTTCCGGGTCGCTGATTATTCACACTGTTATGCCCCTTGGAAGATCGCACTATAACTATATACTAAATTCTTGTCCGGGCTATTTCTCAAGAACCACTGCTCAGATTTTTATGGACATGGCTTCCAGGGGGGCATAAGCGTTTATTGAACGCAGTCTTGTTTGCACTTACAATTATGGAACAATGTTCTCAGTGTGTGATAACACATGTGTGTCGTGACCAGCTTTTAGGCGCCAAAACGTAACTTTGTGACTTAAATATGTTATTTCTGATGTTGTTTTGGCCTGATTACTTAACTTTAGTAATGTGATAAAAAGAATCTATGAAGATTGCATTTCTATCTGAGCAGCGTATCACACAAACTTGTTGTCTACGTGGCATATTCACTGATAAAGTTATTGTGTGAGCGAGGTGAAATGCGTTGATATTCTGAGCAGCATGTCACACAAAGTCATTGTCTACTTGATGATAATTGATATTGAGAAAGTTATTGTGGAACGCAGCGAGCTAGAAAAATGCACCTACAACACAAACTCGGTCTTTACCTGATAAAGTTCATTTCAATGATTAAGTTACAGTATGCCCAGTCACGCAGAATCCTGCATTTTTCAGGCAGCAAACACGATGTCCGCGCAACTTTTTCAATGTCCGCGAGTGCCGTTACGCATTTTGTTGGTGCCGACTAATACACAATCTCGGCAAAACTTTTAGCAGACAGTGACCTAAAACCGATAAACGCTTGCTTTTTAATCTTAAACAACCTGCGTCAAACATCGAGACAATCTAGACTCATTTGTATCATGTGGCATTTCCAAGTGCCGAGGCACTATATCAATCAAGTGAACGAGGTCGTCATTTTGTCATAACAGCATATTACTACAAGTGCGACAGTAAACTGAAACAATATTGCGGGTGTTATCATTAATTTAGGATAAACTTTTGGAAACATCGCGCAAATTGGCAGCCATTTTTTAAGAATGTTTAAAACCGGTATCCAGTCCGAAAATACGTTCACAAATCAGATACGATTTACCTCCCTTTCCACATACAAAAATTACGGTACCCACTTTCTTAGGCCTGTACCCACTTTTTCCAAAACTAGTGGGTACAGATACCCACTTTTTAAAATTCCAGTGGGCATACTGAGTTACTGTTACATTATTATGCTTTCCATCTTTGATGAGGGGGTATATTGCTTTGCACATGTCTGTCTGTGTCGGTCGGTCGGTCGGTCTGTCTGTCGTATAAAATGGTTTCCGTTCAATAACTCAAGAACGCTTTGACCTAGGATCTGTAAACTTTACATGGAGGTTGGTCATCAATAGTGGATGACCCCTATTGATTTTGGGGTCAGTAGGTGAAAGGTCAAGGTCACTGTGACCTTCACCATTTCTGACTATTTAATTGGTTTCCGTTCAATAACTCAAGAACACTTTGACCTAGGATCTTCAAATTTTACATGAAGGTTGGTCATTTATAGTAGATGACCCCTATTGATTTTGGGGTAAGTAGGTCAAAGGTCAAGGTCACTGTGACCTTTACCATTTCTGACTATTTAATTGGTTTCCGTTCAATAACTCAGAAACACTTTGACCTAGGATCTTCAAACTTTACATGGAGATTAGTCATCTCCAGTAGATACCCCCTATTGATTTTGAGGTCAGTAGGTCAAGGTCACAGTGACATTTATCATTTCTGACTATTTGGCTGCCATGGGGGCATACGTGTTTTACAAACATCTCTTGTTAAATCAGGTTTTGTACTGGCTATTTCAAAACTGAAATATGTATATTATATTATTGCAGATGTTATATCCGACAAGTTTGGCATCGCCAGATGTCAAGTCCGTGAGAAGATGAGGGTATCGCTTAGACAACTTAGGATCATGTATTGGTAAAGACCTGCTTTCGTCCCAGCTTACCAGAATTTAACAGCCTGTTGTCCCTATACCGAGAATTACCATCCAAAAAATTTGTAAAGAGATTACTGCGAGATTACGCTTCATGTGAAGTTAAATTGGAAGAGACTCGATGAATGCGATTTAGTAGCTACAAACCGAACTCAAGCGATGTGTCTTTAGAGAAAAGAGAGAGGCCGTTGTTGTAAAACTGGCCAAAGATTTGTGCATTTCTGTCTGTAATTGAAGGTGATGATTTCTCTACCATGAAAGATCTTCTCAGTACCGGACGTCCCTCGGTGAGTGCTGCTGTTGACATGACTGCTACTCCAACCTCACAATCGAAAACAAATACACCGTGTGTGTGCATACATGATAAAGGGGTGTCAATTTTCCGGATTTATCAAGAAATGGCAAAGTTATGGTCAATTAACTCTGCTCTGAAGGATTTTCTTCAATAAACAGTTTGAAAAACTGAGTTATATATGGTTGACAGCCTCTAGTTTGTCAAAAATGGTCAGCCGCATATGATTTCCAGGATTTTTAATTTGTCTCTGTTGACACCCCTGATGAATGATGATATCAACATCCTTAAGGATTCATTTAGCAGTCTTCAAGCTGACATGATGCTACTATTAAAGCAGTCAAACATTGCCGTTAAAAACTACGTTCAGATCAGATAACTGCTGTTAATGAATCCCTTAAGCTCTACGAGCAGGAACTCATCCATTGTACAGAATTGGTGAACAATGACATTATATAGATAACCCAGCCAAGCTCAGACGCTCGTATCACCTCTATTAAAAACCAGTTATCGTCAATCTTGAATAGAGTTGAAAAACTAGAAGTTGTTGTTGAACAGAATAACGCTTTCATTGCTGACAAAGTAGAGTTACCGGTACTGGAGTCATCAGCCAAAGTAGTGAAAACGTATACACATAGCAGTATCATAAATATACTACGGACATAGAACCATCTAAAGACCCCGATTGTAGTGAAATTCATTGTGCTCAAAACTGTAACTTTGAAGTAGTCATCAAACAAGAAAGGAAGACCGAATTCCACGAATAAGAATACTATTGACAAACTTTTATCTGGGATTACCCCAGTGCAAACACCAGTTACATCCCCTCTTAAATCAATAACTATGAATGAACATGCCTCAGGCTAGAATATTTTCTTCGCACGAAAATTGGTGGATATTGGTGTGCCAATGCCGGACAATAATCACAGACTCAGACACTTTACTAGCTCAGGTCTGAAAGATCATAATTTTATGGCTCGTGATATTCCTGCACAGGTCTCCAATCGTTATCTGACTCGAACATTCTCTGATTCCGACCCTGAAGATTTCAGCAACTACACAAGGAAGAGATCCAAATTTTTCTGTGTAACTGGATTTATGTAACTTTGTCACAATGTTTGCCTCTTTGAAATCTATGTCAAGTTCATAACTGGGTCATCTGGGGTCAAAAACTAGGTCAAATCAAAGAACAACCTTGTTAACATTCTAGAGGTCACATTTTTTATCTTAATTAAACTTGGTCACAATGTGTATCGTTATATACTCTAGGTCAAGTTCGCTACTGGGTCAACTAGGGTAAAAAACTAGGTCATCAGGCCACATCGAAGAAAACGGTTGTTTATAATCTAGAGGTAGCATTTTTTATCTCATCTTTATAAACCTGGCCATAAAATGTGTATTTGTAAATTGTAAAATCTGCATCAAATATTAAAGTCATATGAATTTTAACACTAAAACAATGTTTGAACTAAGTTTTGGTGTGCGGGTGTGTGCTATTGATATTCAAAACAGACTTGCAACTAGTTTTCAGGATTAGGCATTATGCCTCAGTAGAACACCTGATTGGCTGTATTAGAATCGAAATAATGAATATGTACCTGGGTTTTATCTATAATTAAGCACGGTCACTTGTTCGGATGCATACATTCAATAACGTGTGCTATGCACTCGTGATTTAATTACTTTGCATCAAAACTTGTGTCCGTGCTTTATTCTACGATAAATCACAGGTACATATTATTTCTTAATTAAATTAAGGGCCAATAAATTTCTACTTACTTTTATTCTATCTATACATTTCAATGCTTATTTTGATTAGTTTCCTGATAACCTTAAATCAGCTTTGTATATGTTTGATTATAAAGTTGTTTGCAACAACTTATATAGCAATTTATTTTTATTATGCACATACTTTATAACTTTCTGTCATGAAGGGAACTCTCATTGTTTTTAATGTCGGTCTAAAAATGTTTCCTCATTTCAACCTCTCCAGAGCAGCATTCAATAGAGCAACAGCCTCTTTAAAGCGATATAACTATTTTCCGTAACATTTTCTACATATTTTACCACTCTAGGCACAACCTCTGTACAACAACCAAACTTTGTGTTTACCCAAAGGAGTTACTCTAGACAGGTTGTTCTGTGGTTTGGTCAAAATGTAGCAAGCTGTGATGTATTTAACAATGAATTTAATTTGCTTATTAATGTCAAAAAAGTTATTATATTTATCTATTTATGCAATGTCTTTCTAAAGTTTATATTAATGCAATGTCTTTCTGTATGTATCTACATCATTGTTCACCAGGTCTTTCATGTTGTTTATATGTTAAACATTGTTTTGTGTTTTGATTGTATTGTTGTATATCAGTAAGAACATCTTTTATTTTTTCAAGTAAATATTTTATTAATTGATATTTATTGTTGTATTCTTTATTATATTTGAAAAGGTATGCCATTTCATTTTATTGATCAAAGTGAGTTTACACAGCCAAAACAACATTTAAACCTGGATTCATCACATTGCTTTGAAAAGGTATTCCATTTAATTTTAATTAAAAAGAAGTGAGTTAAAAGCATGTTTAAACCGAGCTAAAGCTGGCTAAATACGGGTTAAAGCCGTGTTTAATGCGAGTTTAACGCTTTTTTTTTTATACTGCTGAAACTCGCTTTTAAGTCTTCTACTGGGTGGAAAGTTGGTTTCTTAGTGAGCTAAACGTGAGTTTAAAGCGAGTTAAATGTGGGTTAAAACCGTGTTTAATGCGAGTTTAAAGCGTGTTTTTTCACAGCTAAAACTCGCTTTTAACTCACTTTTAGCTCACTAAGAAACCAACTTCCCATCTAGTAGAAGTGTGTTAAAGCGAGTTTTTTGACGCATAAAAAACTCACTTGCTGGGAAAAGGTTGGCTAAAGTGGGTTTAAAAACCCACTTAAAACCAACTTATTGAGAAAAAAACACACTTACTTGAAATAAGTGAGCTAAAAGTGAGTTTTAAAACCCACATAAGCGAGTTTTTCAGCACAGAAAAAACACACTAAAAACCAACTTATTGAAAAACACACTATAAACTCACTTTCTAGAATAAGTGAGCTAAAAGCGGGTTTTAAAACCCACATAAGCGAGTTTTTCAGCACAGAAAAAACACACTTAAAACCCACTTTCTAAAAATAAGTGGGTTTTAAAACCCACATAAAACCGACTTAAGTGAGCTAAAGCGAGTTAAAACTGTGTTTAAAGCGTGTTTTTCCCAGGTTTTGCTCAGAAAAAACCCAGTCGGTAAGCTAAAAGACTCGCTTTTAGCACGGTGCCAATACCACACGGTTTAACACGGTTTTAACCCGCGTTTAACCCGGGTTTTGCTCGCTTTTTGGAGAAGGGTTAATCTACACTCAAATCTAAGCAAGATCGGACATGTTTAAACCACAGGTAACTGTATCATTAATAAACAGTACCTAAAAAAATAAAAACAATTTGTTAAATTTATAATTCTTATACAAGGTATATTTCCCGGAGAAGTGATCGTACAGTCACTGGGTGTATTTTGTTTTTTTTCATAATTTAAAGCATTTACGGCATTAATCATCTATTTAAAGCTGTAGGTGATCAAAAACATCTTTGTGAATCGAAAGCATTCGAAAACATGCTTAAATTTGCCTTCGTACGATATAATTCATTGTTTAAACTTTGATTTTATTTTTCGAGGGCGATAAACACTGTAGGAACGGCTGTAGTGGTTTTTAGTGTGTCTGACGGGTATTTCGAACGTATTTTATAACGGTCGTTTTCATTGGCGTAGTCTACATCGTTTGTACGCTGGTAACCAAGTCCTGGGAAACCCCAATGAAATCAACCAATGAAAATCGTTGCTACAAAAAGGAAATCACGCGCATTATTCGGAACGTTCGCACAAACATGGAGTCATTTTGACATTTAAATATGCAAACGATTCGTTTTTCGGCTTATACATTCACTGAAGTGAACATGTGTCAACCAGGTAAATCTGTTCCAACTTTTTCGTTCTTTAATTTTACCGCATTATTATGTTTCTACACAACGGTAAATTCGACATATGGTGGTGATTTCCTCAATATTTCCGTTTTTTTGTTTTTATTGAGTCCACCCCAGTGATCGGGTGGATACCGTATTACGTATTTATGGCATAACTGTTTAACTACTTGACCAATTTCGATGGGATTTCGCATGAAAGTAGTTATAGTCATGTTTTTTACGAATATAATTACTTTATGAAGATATCGAAAGCCAATTCTTGTTTTTGATACCTGGTCAATTCATGGAAATACACCTTGTATAAGAATTATAAAAGATGTTTATTAATGATACAGTTACCTGTGGTTTAAACAAAGTTTTGTTAATAAGTTTTATGTAAACTATTTGTAATCTACCATGAAACTTCATATAAGAACACTCGATACTTTCAACAGCTAACTTTATGGTCACGTGACACATCTAACGGTATATTTACGTACTTGTAAACTATCTCATGGCCCGGCTGTGTATTTGACAAAGTACAGTTTGTGTATAGCATGTCCGGGTATATCTACCTAAAATTCTGAAAATAAACACTATACAAATGCCCTGGCTGGTAATACTCAAATAAATTTACCGAGTACGTAAATAACAGTATTCGGCGTTGTATCAATGAAAGCCATAGAAAAATAGCCAGCGCTTTTACCATGCTTAGTCACGTGCATTGGTGTCAGTATCATCTGTATAACTCAGATGTACTTATTCCAAATGCATGTTCTGTCCGAATGTGCACTCCTTCTCGAAATATAAAAACACGAATTGTACAGCGTCTTCAAACGATTTGACTGCTTAATTTTAGTCAGACTGTCGCTTTAAGACCATTACACTATGTTTATGTAGATGTATAACTCAACTATTTAGATAAGTCATACGACGACATTAATTTAACATACAGTACATATATGAATATGCATAGCATAGTGGGTATGGGTTTTCGTGACATAATGATACATTAGCTGTATACATGAGACACAACAAAATAAACCGTTTTATACGGGCCTCATAAATTTTGCCTTCGTTTCGTTGATCACGTTATATTACGGTTACATATTTGATATTCTAACACGATCCGCGGATTAATCCATTAAACAAAGAGCGGACCTAACTATTTATTATTACCCCCATAAAACATGGTAACAAATTGGCTGTTACAATTTACGCCCCGTATCACATGACCTATTTATGAATGAATGAACGTAAACATTATAGTAAAAAAAATTAACGGACCCCGAGTTTCACGAGAATCCAGTGTTACAGCTATGACGCATCTATTTTTAGAAACTCCAATATACTCTCCAAATTAAGATTCATAAAAATTTCTGATAATCAATTCATTTATATTTTTCATTTCATGACAAAGATACACTATACTCGTGTTATTAAAATTGTTTCAATGTTTAAAATGTGTTTTTTTTCCTTCAGAAAATTACGAAGGTCATTTTCATTAACGAGGGCGGTAATTGTACCAGCTAATAAGCCACTCAATTTCAGCGTGGAATCATGTTCAATGTCAAATGGGTGAAAATGGAATGCGCGCAGTTAAATAGTGCGGGATATTATCGTATTTAGAATCGAAATAAAAGCTACGCACTCGTGATTTAATTTTTCCGCATCCGAACTCCTGCCCGTGTTTTATTCACCGACAATAAACGCGAACAGATTTTTATTTCTTAAGTAAATCATCAATGGAATACCAGATTACCTCCCTGCGTTAAAGTGTCCAAATTTACGTAATTGCAATATACAAAAAATAATGAACATGTTTTAATAAGTAATTGGAATTATGAAATTTGGAATGGGAGTAGGCAGTATGTAACAATGGTTTTACGTATTAAATTTTTACCAATATTTGACGAATAGATTTTCAGAAATTTAAAATATATACGGTTTGATTCGCCATATATACTGTATATAGTAGATACTCAAAGGTTACGGCTCAGAGGTCATTTCAATCTACTATATAATGTATAATATATAGCTAAAAGTGCGGATACGGCTCAATCCACGTTTTCAATAGCATAATATTGTATTTTTATTGTTTTCAACATTTTAATTGGAAAAGGGGATATGAAAACCAATACCCTATTCAGTAAGGTATATACTAAAACGCATAATGTATTTTTATTGTTTTAAACATTTTAATTGGAGAAAAGAGCAGTGAAAGCCAAACACCATATTCAGTAAGGTACATACTAAAATGCATAGTATCTATTAAAATAAGACATTAATACGAGACATGAATTGCAATGTTTTGTGCACAATGTTATGTGAACAAGCGACTGACCCGAATAATATAAAGTATTGTCAGAAAAATAACATAAACTTACCTTAAGCAGTTGTATGTCTTTAATCATCCCTGCGTACACGTTTACTAATAAACTATGAACTACTTCATGGATTATCCACAGTATCACACTTCGTTGTTAAAAAGACTATTTTTCGACGTTTCGGCTTCAAGCCACTTTTAAGTAAATAACAAAAAAAATGACAAAATCTGTTGAACTAAATAAAGCGCACTTGATAAAAAGTTTAAAATTATATACGTATGTTAATAATTATTGATAACGATTGTAGCATATTACAAGTCCACTGTTTAACTATCCTTCAATCGTATTTCAAACTATATTTAATACATATAGAAACAATACAAAACAACGCTCGAGCTTGGCTTTAAATACATATCGTCATTTCATAACAAGTACTTAACATAGTTTGTGATAATGTAACGACCGGAACGAATTATCAAATCAAGTGCATCGCGCATTATGACGCGTCTCCTTATACTACATCGACATTAACTCGAGACTGTTATGAATGCACGTGATCTACCTATGCAATGCAGAGTCTTGATATTTTTATAGAAGGATGTTTACCCATAGAGCATCACACCATATCTTTTCTAGCACCGTCTGTTTATGATTCAACACGATAATTTTATACCAATAAACAGTTTAAAAGTTTATTTCATAACATTATATACAATTGACAATGTGTCTATGCATACAAAATTTGACATTCACACACACACAGCGGGATACTATATACATACATCGTACATTATATAACAGTGAATGACAAGTTTGATACTATATAATATACAACCAGGGACGAAATAAACGCACACAAGTTTCAGGGGACTATTATTTTAGATAGTCGCATTTCTTTTATGGCTTAAACAATAAACCTAAGTATAGTTTTGAAATGCACTGACAATGTAAGTTTAAAACCAATGTTTTGCACGCAGTTCATGGATTGACCATTGTCTTTATCAGACCGTTGGCTACTACTGACCACGTCGTAGGTAAACTCAGATTGCAGGTTCCTTGAGTGTGCTCTGCCACAAATGAAGTTGCAGAACTTATCATAGAGTGGTTAACGTTACCAGAACAAACCATCAATACGACAAAGTTATTGGCGCCCCGATGGATCGGGGCGTCTGTATTGGAGGACTTTGTTATAATGAGCTGGAAGACAATTCCCCCATGGTGTCCCCGTGAGCCTCAACTTGTATGAAGTTTATGAACACTTCCCCGTGTTGAGCCTCAATTCGTAAGAAGTTCATAAATAATTTCCCGCGTGGAGCCTCAATTTAACTATATAATATAACTTTATTTGATTTACATACATAAATTCCCCTTACGAACCTCGCTGATCCGGTCGGCGAAATTACTTATTTGCATAAAGCTAATTGTGTCGCCCCCGGCCAATATCTCATTAACATGAAGGTACCGGCTGACCAACAGACCTTAGGTAATCTTACATATCCTACTCCCCACAATTCATTGCTCTGCATTACACCCAGTGTCCACAGCAAATAAACAACCAATCAACGTATCGCTTACGAACAGCGGCTTCATATCAGTAAATACACTGGGTACACCGTCTATTTTTAGAACAGGAAAAACCGTTACTCGGCACGGCTCTTGAATGGCGTATTAGAGTTTCTATAAATACATGTATCTACCACATCACACCGTACAACCCGCTGTGTGTAAGACAGTTCTGTATGTTGAAGGCAGAGACACACGCGTTTTACGCCACTAGAGTGGGGTAAGTATTTGTTATTTTATATGTGTTTTGCATTGCTTTTGAAAGCGATCACTTACATAAATCGTTCACGCGATGAATGAACAATAAGTGTATACAATTTATGTGCCCTAAAATGCCATATTATTCGAGTAAACAGGGTTTAGGCATGCGATGTTTTCCAAAAGTTCGAAACTTTCGCCTTTTACATTGAATTCTCAACTTAATTCGTGGTTTGGAACAATTCTAAAACATTGAATACAATCTTCAATCCTTTTTTAATATATCTGTCGTTTCCGTTTTGGAAAATGTGCATTTTCTGTGAAGATACAGAGGTTTAAATTGAACGAGGTACCAAAAAAATGCTAACGAAATAGGCAGTTCTGTTTTTCGAACGATAACGACAAAGGCAGAGCGTTAAATATTAATGCTAACGCAGAGGCAGAGATTCTAATGACTTGACAGGGCCATAAAACCCCTTTGTACGATTTGTATGTTATAAATATAACCCAGATTCATGTTAGGCTGTAATACAAAGTCCATTTCAACAAGAAGCACGAGTGTTTAGTGGTTATTTTATGCCAGTTGATTAACGGAATATATTACATCCCTGGTGATCGCTGACGCTGGCAATTGTCGGTTGTGATTGGCCTTTTATGTCTGTTAATGATGAGTGCATGGCTTTTTGGGGGCGTAAGCTCTTCAAACACTGTCTTAGAGTTTAGAAACGAATGGTTCTCTTAGTATTCCATCGATAATATAAGCAAAATGTTAACAAAATGATGGTGATATTTGCAGTTTTTGGGAGGCGCAATAAGTCATACAAGTTGAATTTTATAGTTTCCTAATCATTGAAGTCATACAATGGCCGGACATCAAAGGTTGTTGCTCTGTCGAGGAGGTTGTACTTTACATCTTATTCGTGCTGGAGCTTTAATTCTCTAACTAAGTACATGTCCATGCACGTCTGCATATTTAATAAATGTAGATCTATGACAGTTAGGTATAAATACAGCACTTGTTTGTCAGCAGTTTACATGAACTGTGAGTCAGCGACACTGGAATTTTTACGTGACACTCTATTAAACTGCTTTATGTAATATAGAAAGAGGATATTTGTTTGTTTTGATTGAATATGGTTTATATCTCATCGCGTAGTGATCAAATTCAATATTTTCAAGAGCGCGTATATTCTATTTATTTAATGCTTATCGGGTGTCAAAACTGGTACTATTTATGCCAAATTAGAATCTACCACTGTGGTTAGGCTGCGTATGAATATATTATTCCATTCATATTTTTCAATTCAAAATCCGCCATCTTTGATTATGGTGAATAGGTGAAAACAACCTTTTTAAGAATTTTGCACCAACTTGTAGGAAATGTTCTAACTAAGAATAAAACATCCGCATGACATGTTTCCGTTTAGTAATAAAAAAGTAAAGAGAGACAGTTTAGTGTTGAGTTTTTGGTAAAATTAAAGTAGTCCCTGTGAGGGGGCGGAGCTTATATCAGTCACATTGTAGGTGATAACCAGTGACTGATTTAGGTTTTATTGCACTGATAGAACTCCATATCTCACCAGTTAGCATTAAATAAATACTTTTCATTTGTTCGAGAATCGACCAACTATAGTTATATACACACGTTTCTACAATCGACTATACTTTAGTTGATGAAACTACTTTTCTTCCTACACCGCCGCTAGGCAGCGCCATCTTTGCAATAGTAAACCGGTCCGTCGGTATTGCACAACAACCGACACGGATGTCAACCGTCATGCAAAATAGTTCCATCAATTGCAGCATATATATACTACAAAGCTACTTCATATTTCTAAATCTATAGGACAGTTTGATATCCCAATAAATAATTTAAACCTATTTCCAGTATTTCTTTGTATTTATAAAGCAATTACCACTTCTGTTAACTGCCTTCCGTACGTTTTTCGTCGGCATAAACTGTTACGTAATCATATACTGCTGCATTTCGAACTTACATATTCTATAGAATGCTAAAAACTTTTCGTTTCTTAACTTCATGATAACAAATGGAGCGCTTAATGCCCCCCAAACCCACCAGTTCGTCATTTACAGACATAAAGGGCCACTCACAACCGATAATTGCCGGCGTCAGCGATCACCAGGTATGTAATATATTCCGTTTATCAACTGGACTAAAATAACCACTAAACACTCGTGATTCTTGGTGAAATGGACTTTGGAATACAGCCTAACATGAATCTTGGTTATATTTATAACATACAAATCGTACAAAGGGGTTTTATGGCCCTGTCAAGTCATTAGAATTTCTGCCTTTGACGTTAGCATAAGTCTCTTATCTCTGCCTCTGCGTTAGCATTAATATTTAACGCTCTGCCTTTGTCGTTATCATTCGAAAAACAGAACTGCCTATTTCGTTAGCATTTTTTTGGTACATCGTTCAATTTAAACCTCTGTATCTTCACAGAAAATGCACATTTTCCAAAACGGAAACGACAGATATATTGAGGAAAGATTGAAGTTTGTATTCAATGTTTTAGAATTGTTCCCAGCCACGAATTAAGTTGAGAATTCAATGTCAAAGGCGAAAGTTTCGAACTTTTGGCAAACATCGCATACCTAAACCCTGTTTACTCGAATAATATGGCATTTTAGGGCACATAAATTGTATATACTTATTGTTCATTCATCGCGTGAACGATATATGTAAGTGATCGCTTTCAAAAGCAACGCAAAACACATATAAAATAACAAAATCTTACCCCACTCTAGTGGCGTAAAACGCGCGTGTCTCTGCCTTCAACATACATAACTGCCTTACACACAGCGGGTTGTACGGTGTGCACATTGTAACTATAAAACCCAAGAAGTGCAGCGTATGGATTAAGATGTGCCACGTTCAGGTTTCTCTGAAAAGATTATTCAATGAAACAAAATAGTCGGTACCAATTTTGAAAACCACGTACAAAGTAACAAATGAAAAATTGATACCGACTATTTGTTTAATTGAGGGTCATTCAATATACAATGCGATATAAATTGAATGACCCGTACGTACTGCATATCAGCGACATTATAGCTATCCAGCTTTTTAATGCACAACTTTGACCGACCCTGCAGTCTACATTGAAATGCTATATCTTAAAACATTTCATGGTAAATGGATATGCCCTGGAAACTATTTTTGGAATAGCTAAAACTTGTCTTAGATATAGATTTCAGTCGTTCTGCCAATGGAGAGATGTGTCTATACAGATTTGAACGCATTTGCTTTTACAGGTATCTAGACACTTAAAATGGTTTCTATACAGATTTGAATTAGCTGGTAACTCACTGGTCCTCGGTAAAGTTTTTGAGTCTTGGTAGACTCATCTTCTACATCAATTGTTCTCGATTCTTGCTACACGTATTTGAATACATCTAAGCGTATAGACTCATGAATAAACTTGACATCTGTATAGATTTAGTGTCTAGAAAGCAATTGATTCTAGTGTCTATAAAGATTTAAATAATGTTGCTTCTAAACAAATACATTTGGTTGTCTATACAGATTTGGCACGTTCTATGTGTCATGGTTATGCAACACATATGTCTTGTATTGTTAATAGTTTTCTGATTATAAATAAAACAAAGTTCATATACCTGTTGTATTTTATTCTTGTTTTTTTTAACTTATCATATGGAAACTTTCAAATTGAGAGCAATGCCTTTACACTCAGCTTTGTTTGTTAAATTTATACAACCAATGAAATAGTATGCACCAAATATGGAATTTGCACATACTGAATTGCTATCGGATATATAGCTATACAAACTTTACACACAATACACCATTTGACTATTACATTATACTAATTGCCAATAAACTGAAATTAGCATTATGAAGTTACTACACATCGCATCACACTGAAATGAGTTGTAAATGATGTGAATCTGCATTGTTTGCCATTTGATAAATTTAAATGAATAGCATGCGTATATTTATAAAACATGCTTGTACAAGAGGATTAAGGTACAAACTAAGATCCTTAATATTCAAGATGAAAATATATTTTTTGTATTTCACTTTTGCCATTTTATTTTGAAAAATACAACACCTGCTGTTTCTTATAAAGATCAATCATATATGTCTTTACAGTTTTCAGAACTTCTTTTATGGCGCCCTTTGATGCTTTGCATCAATGGTTATCTTGTATACATTCGGAGCACCTCGTACAATTCTGCTGTAGAATCATACCTGGCGACGTCAGGAAGCGATAAATGCCGAACGGACCGTTCCGATTGAGTTATATAGAATGTCGCTGTGTCCGGTTAGCATTAAAAGTAACCCAAAAAGCTGGATTTCTACATTAAAACCATCGTTAAGATTTTATTTGTTGACTTATTTCGCTGAAATGTCCACCACAGTAACTGTTACCTCATTAATAACTACTGATGATGTGTGCGAACTACGAACGAGTTTAATGAACACTAACATTGTAAATTACTGAGTGTACTTATGTAGCCTACTTCATTACTAGCTTAATATGCTACGGTCACAAAACTCTTACGATATCCGTACGAATTTATCAACTCGAACGAGTTCACAATTTTTGAAATCCTAACGGTTTTTGTATGTTCGTAGTGTCTGGTCACAGCTCGTACACATACCACGAACAATCTATAGAGATGCACTTGTACGATATTCGGACGATGCTCGTACGAGTTAAGAAAATCCGTACGATGTTCGTACGAGTCTTCGGTGTCCGTACGAGCTCCGTACGGACGCCGTGCGAGTTTGCAAAAATCAACTCGTAGGGAGCTCGTAAGGAGCTCGTAGGGCAAATGTGACCTTAGCATTACAGAGCAATGTGATATTTATAACATCCATGCCAAATGCCAAAACCATTCAAAAAAGTGAGAAAATAATATTAGGACTAACTTGTTCTAAATGACATAACTGTGTGAAAATACGGTCATAATGAGCCTGCGTAAGGAGAAGACACAGTCCAGATCTTGAAAGTGCGCATGTATATATTTACCCATAGCTCGACCAATACGTTTCTGACTTTGCTCAAGTTGTCAACATATGCAGCTACAATGTAAAATATGTGCCATGACAATTCACTTGATTTTAATACAAATCTTGTCGCTCACTTTACAATCACAACAAATAAACGACGACATAAACAACTGTGTATGTTGTAAATTTTGTACCGATACCGAGTGTCCTTTGGCATTAGTCAAGTCGTTAATGCAGGTAGCTAAGTATTGGTAAAAATCGGGTACAAGTACAATTAAGAACTGAATACTGTAATAAAGGAAAAAAGATTGATAGCTTTAATTACATTTAGAAAAAAGCTGAAAGCACTTACGTTGTTTGCACGAATGCAGAGGACGTACTAAATTATGAAAAAAAAATGACCAACCCGCCAATTCAATGTATAGTTTACTTGGTTTGTCGTTCCATTGTCCAATCTACCATGCTATTTAATCTAGATGCAAAAACTCTTGGTAGTCCATAGCATACATTCTCATTTACCAGAGTATTCTTCACCTGTGATGGTAGTCTAGTAACTTGGCTATTTACTTATGTATTAGGATGATAGCATACAAATACGCACAAAATGCCGTGCAGAATGTAATAATGATTAAACAGTTATATGATACCAAATGTCGTGCAGAATGTAATAATGATTAAACAGTTATATGATACCAAATGTCGTGCAGAATGTAATAATGATTAAACAGTTATATGATACCAAATACCGTGCAGAATGTAATAATGATTAAACAGTTATATGATACCAAATGCCGTGCAGAATGTAATAATGATTAAACAGTTATATGATACCAAATGCCGTGCAGAATGTAATAATGATTAAACAGTTATATGATACCAAATACCGTGCAGAATGTAATAATGATTAAACAGTTATATGATACCAAATACCGTGCAGAATGTAATAATGATTAAACAGTTATATGATACCAAATGTCGTGCAGAATGTAATAATGATTAAACAGTTATATGATACCAAATCGTACACACTTCACTATCACACTAAGTGTACGTTGTCAGTATTCGATGTAATACAACTGAGATTTAAGTGATTTATCTGAAATCCGAGCATTTTTCTGAAAATGTTACAGCTAAATATAAACCATGTATCAGAAAACACTTAAAAAACAAATTTTATATTCATTTTGTACGAGCGATTGTGGTGTTTATATTATGACACGTTATATAAAAACTAAAATATGAGGAACAGGTTTCCATCTGTTTTGTTCTGAATGGCGCTCTCACACAGCTTAATGGTGACCCCTTTATGACCCTTATCTGTACCTGCTCATTATTTACATTCCATTGCAGCAGCATATAAACACCTGAACATCTTCTGTAACTCGATGTATGCGTTTTGAATAATAAATAAAGATATAAAGATTTGTCGTTTCTGTAGCGTAATATGGCTAAAGTAATCACTTAACAGTATAGCAGTTTCAACGTTTTATTCAATACATACGCTCCGGTCTGACTCAGAGCTCCACTCATGACTCGGCGCTCCAATTCCAACTGATCTTAACACAACTTTGCTTGGGTTATAAAGGGTATAGCCAGACATGTATTATACAGAGATCGGTGTAACCAAATGTTCAAGCTTCCTGGTATTATGTAAGATCATCCCCCACACCACATTAAATGTGTCCAACATTGTCAAACCTACAGTGACCCACCATGCACATGTCAACATTGACATACAATGTTATATTTCTATCAAATGTTTCGCTTATCCAAATATTTCTTTTACGATATAATTAAGTGTGGTTCGTGTATCATGATGACAATGTAATGGGTGTTAGGTCGTAATTATAGATATAATGCTTTGATGTTTAAATAAAATGTTTCCTTTATCCAAATATATGATTATATTTTAGAGTGGTTCATTTATCATGATAAAAATGTAGTGGGTGCTAGGTCGTAAATACTTTAATAATATTTATTATTATAGATATAAAAATTTGTTGCTTAAATAAAATGTTTCCTTTATCCAAATATATTATTATAATATAGAGTGGTTCATGATGAAAATGTTATGGGTGTCTAAGGTCGTAAAATACGTTTTATTTTAATATACGTTATTTATCTTGAAATTTCGATCATGATTTTTAATAGATGAAGTTCGACATATCAAGGGTAGTCTAAAATTATTACTATTTGTCATACTTATTTCTTGGTACATATAACCACCATGACTAAAGCGTGTGACGTGAATCATATAATTGTATATAAAGTCATGTAGTGCATGCAAAATTTCGACACTCGTAGATAAAATCATAAAATTAAAAGTACACAATCGTCATGCAACAATCCTTTTACTTCGACAATACTCAGTACGAGGGATGAAGCTTACTCGGAAGAAGATGAACCGCTTGCATTATATAGACTATGATAGTGATCTATGGTTTTGGCTTGTGGTCTGTTGTTTTTTTCTGTGTTCCTTTTTGTTACATTCGAGCTCGGCTTTTAGTTGCCTTCTCTATTAGATTTATCATTATCTTTTAGTTCAAGGTGGCATAAATATTGATTATCAAATCAGATGATAACCGAAATGGATCGAAAGTTTCATGGAATCGTTATCTCCCTGTAGATGATGTAATCATTATCAGTAATAACACCCAGGTGAAGAAATGTCTATCAATAACTGTCGGATGCCACTTGAAACATACACATACTAGAATAAACAAATGTTGCTGATTGAATTAAATCAGTTTAAAAATTTGGAGAAACATATGAAGCAGTATTGGGAATGTTGACAGTTTCTGGAACTACTTGAATGCGGATTCACATAGCAGCCTAAAGGCGGTTCAGGTTGCATTAAGAAATGGGTAATGGTAGTATAGAGAGGCTATCGCCTCTCAAAAATCAAAGATTGTCGCAGATACTTTAGTATTTGAATTAATTATTTTTGTATAAAAAAATCGACTTCGTTGGGTCGAACATTGAGGAACGTCAATACTTGCTGTCCTTGTTGCATTGTTTATCTGTATATACGTATATGCCGTTTATATTATTACAGTATGAACATGTGGTCCTTTTTCCATAAAACCCATGTTCTGTATTTTGGAGGTCGATTAATCGTGGAGCATTATATTCCGTGGTCGAGTTCAACAACAGCATCAACGGAAATTCAACTCTCTCGAAAAAGAATGCAATTACAGTACAAGCAAGTTGTTTTTGCCTCAATGTATTTTTATTAGGCATGTTAGTACTACAATTTATCATTATACATTATATAACAACACACATATTGATGCTTGTGTCAGTGGCTTCAGACATACATGCACTGGTCATTGTAGTGTTACACACTTTATCACTTTATTTACGTTGTGGGTGCATGACTGTCATATTACGTTACATTTATTAATACACAGTCTAGTAGACAACGTTTTGTCGAAACCCTAATAGTGATAGAAACTAAGGATCTTGGGGTACACATATATTTAAGGTACCGAACATCTTGGGCGTGTCTGTGGTCGTCATTTTCTTTTTGCCGCATTTATAAACGAACCAAATTGTTCGTGAGTAAAGCCACAAGTGACCACACGGTGATATAAGCCCTTGTATTATCTATATTATACCAAAAGGGCCTACATCACGAACATTGATTTCCCTGAACACATAAACTATATACTACTCACGTGTACAATTTGATAAGGGACATGAAATTTTCCATTTGAATACTTTTCAAATTAAATAAGATTGACAGGGAGAATTTTCAGAAACATAATGCAACATCTGCAAAATTGTTAACCAATAAAGATTACTTCAAAATTTAATGTCTAAGTGCTGATAAGCCCAACCCCATTAAAATGTCCGTGCTGCATTCAAGCCTCTGTAGTAACAAAATGCGGTCATTTTCTTGGCATTTTGAGTCTTACACGATATGGTAATAATAACAGGATAAAACATTCCATGTTGATTTAGCCACTTTGGTCGCCGCCAATAGGGCTTATCAGTTACCCGGAAAACGACGTCATTTTGGCAATGCGTATCAAATGTAAGACATCAAGTTTCGAAATTTAGCAGCAGATAAGTTGATATTTTATTAATTACACAACGTTTTCTCCATGTGTTTGTACATTTCACGTGAGAAGGACATCAAAATAAATTCCTTGGCCCTTAGCAAAGTTTGAGTAGTATATGTAGTAAAACATGCTAAAGAACGCCAAATGTGATATAATATTATATTTCATCTGACTACGTAAGAAAATGTGATTGTGCAAACTTGTATAATATAACACATGTAATGTAAGCCTGTACTACAATGCATCCTCTGTAGAGCAACACCCGTTGGAAGCTTCAAATATTTCACCGTTGTTTAGAGGTAGTTTTTTATAGACTTCGAGAAATTTTGAAGGTAATGTTATAGAGAGGTTGCTGCTCTATCAAGGTCTGCTCTAGAGAGGTTATACGGCAGTTTGTAATGTCTAATGTCATAAGTTCACTCACAATACAGTTGTAATTGCATTCATAATATTATAGTAACATATAAACAAATAGATTGACACAATTACTACATTTCCATCACTTTATAGTCCAGTCAGGGTAAGAAAAGAGTGACGCAGCGGTCGAGTCCACTATATAAATGCTTATATATGTACAGACAGCTATAATTTCAATGCTAAACCACAAATGTGTACACATAAACGACTACGTCACTCTCACCATATCCTAATTGGACTGTACTTACATTTACATCACTATACATACAATGCTAAATGTGTAAACAGTTTCATCATAATGCTTTCACATTATTCTGCAATATCCGAAACGTGCTGATCTCAATTAAAATATTTAATAATTCAAAATCACGAACCACTGCACTGCAACAGAAAACATGAAAACAACATCGACCACCCCAAATATATTACACAATGTTTGTGTATGTTTCTTAGGTAAATCAGTGACACAACGTAACAGTTATAATGTTTAAAACAATTAAACTACAATGGTATGCTATTCCAATGTGTATATACAAGTGACAGACATGAGGAAACGGACTATACATGTCGTTATGAGTGGTAAATAAGATACAAGAATATAATATATATAGTTATAAGAGCCAGTTGTGCAGTTCTTTTGATTCAGACACTAACATCGACGGCTTCAAATTGATCTTGGTCGTTGTTAGATTTTCGAGTTATATCAACATCTATCGTGTTCATTAAAGCATTAGAACCAATTCTCTGCGAACCCGTTGAATTGTTAGACACTCGTCTGTTATCCCATAAAACTCTTCGAATTGGCTGAACAAATATTGTGATAAGGGACGAGCGAAATTTCCGATTTAACAATGCATATGTAAAGAACTTAGCATGAAAGGATAATACCAACATGACTTCATACGCCAAGTGCACTGCTCGGTTGGTTTCCAAGTCCATGTGTTCGCCGTTGTAAGCAGTTTTGTCAATAGCGTTATGGAGAAGATAGAAGCCATAGGGGATTTCCGGAATGAGAAATATAATAACAATGGCAGTAACCATGACAGCAATTCTACGATTCCCAACTGTACCTTGTACTATTTTAGTATTCTGACCCCAACGATGGCGATCACTTTGCTGCATACCTACTTGTTTTTTATAAAGTGCTCGAATTAAGAAAATTGTGAGCATCAGAAGTAATCCACATGGGATTACATATCTAAGCACAAATGTAATCCAAAGCTGGATGCAACCACCTCCGCAGCCTTTTTCATCTAAAGCCCATTCACACATGCCGTGTTTAGGATTTGCTCGTTCATCTATTAAATGATACACATGAAGTGCGGGAGATAGTACCGTAATAATAATGCATACGAGAATAGCTCTTGGAGTTGTAAGAGCATGTGAGTTGAATAGAGCTGCAACAGAAATGAATCTATGTATCCCAAGAAGGAGAGTGAGGTAAATGGATATCGAATGAAATGTTTTTGAAATGAAAAATTTTGTTGCCATAAACCAACGGCATAAATCTTTGGACAAATGATATCCTTCATATTCGAGAACCTCAAACATGTCATCCGAACCGTTGCCATACATACCGTAGTGGTATGCAAAAGTGGAATAATTGTGATAACCTGCTTGGTGACCTTCGTACACGTAAGAAGCCATGTCATTTGAACTATTTATAGACATTACTGGATAATCTACATAGTCGGAAGGTTCGGTACTCTGATAAACCATTATGTAGGTGGGAAGTGTTGTCAAACCGGTCAACAAATCTGATATCGCTATCGCAGCAAGCACTACATTAGTTGGATTGCGCATCTTTCTTTGCAATAGAATATAGATTGCCACGATATTGACTAAACTCATCACAATAACGAAAATTGTCCAAACATATGAATACACTATTCGTTCGAAAGTATACCCTGGGTAAACGTAATGTTCATACTCAAACTCATAGTCGTGATAGTCGTGCAGATAGTCCGTAGTGGACAAATCTTGTGACACTCTTGCCGACGTCAGTGTTGTGTCTTCGTAGACGTATGCGCTTGTAGCGGTGACATAATTTACGGACATGTTTATTCGCGGTGTGATTTTCGTAAAGTGGACTATATAAAGCTGCTTGTCTTGTTGGTGATTGGTGATTAAATATATCGATGACTAATGGTGAATACAAAAGGTAATGCTACTATAACCTATATACAATACTCGTTATGTTTCACAAAACTAATTTGTCAGCCTATAACACGCATTCGAAGTAAATATATTATGGAAAACCGTACAGGAAATGTAGCCATCAACAGAACAGAAAGAGCTGGACACGGAAGCCACATAAAACAAGAAAATAACACAGCCAACTAGGATGCGTCACAATGACCACGATAAAACTGAACAAGAAGACGAAACTAAACTACTACAAAGTTCTAGCTTTAGTTATCAAAAACATTTTGCAAAGTCTGTTAAATATGTAGAACTCCTTCAGCAGTTCCAAACGTCACATTTGGATATTACCAGTAGATACTCGTACCTGCAATAGACAATTTTCTAGTTAGTATTTTGTTGCATCAGTAAGTATAATAATAAATTATGTTAACTATTATAACAATTATTATGCCGTCTTGAAAATGTCACAAAATGTGTCAACAGACCAGTGTCATAATTTAGTCATTTATGATATTACAGTGAATACTCAGTGTGTTTGATAACGAGAAATTACGAGAAGGTAATTTTGGTAGCATAAAAATGTAATGGGTTTTAATGAGAGAAATCATGTATTTTTGCTGTTTGCTATTTGGTAACTTAAAAAAAATCAGAATCAGGGATATTTATATTTGTAGATAGATCACTCTAATTTCTCAATATTTCGACCTAACAAGGTCTTCTTCAGGAGGATGAAACTATAGGATGAAATTAGAGTGATTTATCTACAAATATTATAGTGATCCCCTTTTAGGGATATTTTACAACTAGGGATATTTATGCTCAACTTGATAAAATACTGGTATTAATGGTGGTACAGTGGTAGCATATACCGCGGTTAATCATACCAAGGTTACCGATATACACCTTTAGAAGTATACTAAGTAAAATGCTTCTTTGGATTTTATTCCTAGTACATTGTAATCATGTAGCATATAGCACATTGAAGATATATGCAAAATTGTATTTGCTTTCGTCAGGCTATGAACTCTTTTCATATTTTTTTTATATGATAATGTGGAAATCAAAATAAACGATAATTCATTGCCAATAGACTGAATATACGAATGAGAATTTCCTAATGTTAAAAATAGAATACCTCTGAAACGTAAAATTTCTTCGTAGATTCATCCACACACACTTAAATTTCGTTACCCAATACACATTGGTATCGTCTGCATTCGTAGTGTCTGATTCGAATCTGTAAACAAAAACTTTTCATGAAATTTAGATATTTCCTCTGTAAATCAAACAGTGTATATCTAATGCATTTGGCAAAATCTGATAAACTAATGCATAAAATACTACAGTAACTGCAGTACGTTGATAATATATGGTTGTTCTATAGGATACAGCTAGGTTGAGCATGTTCTATAGGATACAGCTAGGTTGAGCATGTTCTATAGGATACAGCTAGGTTGAGCATGTTCTATAGGATACAGCTAGGTTGAGCATGATCTATAGGATACAGCTAGGTTGAGCATGTTCTATAGGATACAGCTAGGTTGAGCATGTTCTATAGGATACAGCTAGGTTGAGCATGTTCTATAGGATACAGCTAGGTTGAGCATGTTCTATAGGATACAGCTAGGTTGAGCATGTTCTATAGGATACAGCTAAGTTTTAACTTTATCATACAACATAATCGGTTTAAATGTATGGTACATATACACTCCTACTGTAATTGCAGTTATTCAATGAACACATATACATATATACAAAGTGAGAGAGAGTTATTAAAATGAAATATACTACAGTACTAATTAAAAGCATACATGATTGTCTTGCGACTTATTTCGAAACTTTTCTGTAAGAACATAGATAGGTTTTTCTGGATAGTTTTATTATCAGATTTTAAAAGTTCAACAAATTTTGGCACATTTGGATGTTTCCAGAAATATCGTTTAATATGACATTTTCTTATTTCGTGATATAGGGGACATTCTAATAAAAAGTGAAATTTGTCTTCTAGGGTATGACATGTATGACATTTTCTCTCATCGTATGGGATTTTATGTGGCTTGTGCCATCTTCCGGCCTCAATATAATTATAATATATCTTTAGAATGAAAACGAAGTACATACTTATACATAATGTATCAGTTTATGCATTTAAGATACACGCGGTCGTTTGAAATGCATCCTCTTAAGTTTTAAATATTTTACAAGATACTTAATATGCAAATTCTACCAGTAATCCACAAACGTGTGCACGCAGTTCATCTTATTCAAAATAAAATAAAATGCAATCTGTTAAATGCCAGCTATCTGTAGACTAGATAATGTCTCTATAATATAATCATTTGATGTGATTATGTTGCTATGTTTTATAGGTCATTCAGCTTGGTCATTCAGCTTTTCGTTTACTGAAACTAGTTCATTCAGCTTTTTTGACAGCTGGGACTAGGGCGGATCATTTTCTCGTTCAGCTGTGTGTTGGGCATTGTGCCTTGTATGTTTTATAGGTCATTCTACGTGGGCATTCATCATTTTGATTGCTGGTACTAGTTCATTCAGCCTTTTGGCAGCTGGGACTTGGGCATATCATTTTCTCGTTCGGTTGTGTGTTGGGCATTGTGCATTGTATGTTTTTGTGTTTTCTGCTCGCTAGTTAAGTTGAGTGCTGCCTTTTCTTGTCAGACTTAATATTATATTTTTGGTAGCAATGCATTTATATACAGCAACTATGTTAACTTTGTCACATTAAAGCCATTCAGATATCAATGGTGTGTTAATAGCAAGTACGGACACGCTTTTCGCCTGTTACATTCCCAATTAGCTCATTTGTAAGTGCGTATTAAGTCCTTTGGAAGTGTTGCCGGAAATATAAGCATTACGGCTCAAATGTTATGTCACCATGTTGTTTGGAGGGCATTCAATATATATGGTTACTTTGATAATAAAACACAGAAATCAAAACACATCAAAATGTGGTGTTTTTTCTCTCTAAATGTTTGCACTAATCTTTAAATTTGATGCTGCAGTCAGTTTTAGGCGCACCATTGAAGTACCCGATCGGAACGGAACTTGTCTTATCCTGAACGGTCGCACCAACTTAATGTCATTTACACGCGGAGAAGAACAATACGTTAAAGGGACCAACTCATTTGTGTGGGGAGCGCGCTTATGATTGAGAGGTCCCTGGTTCAATCCCCTTCCGCGCTCCTGTCTAACTTATCATAAAAATAATAACCCACAATGCTCAACTTCACCAAGGTTTGAATTGGCACATATGAGGGTGGTGTTTGTTTGAGAGAAGTAGTATACACACGGAGACTCGGACGCAGGTTTCATCGGAAACTGGTAACTTAACAGTTTAAACACAAACTTATTTCCAGTCTTTTCAAGACAGCTTCATGTCGATTACTTGACATTTATCTATCGAGAAGAGTTGATCGGCAAGAAACTGTACGAGAAGCGATCTGACAATGTCCGGACATTATATCGTTCTTTACAACCATTCAACACTTGTCTTTTATTCTGTTCTTTACCAAAATATTATCAACATATATACGTGCATGTTTCGAGTTTCCTTAAATTCTCTAACACGATGGTAAAAGTTCGTAAACATAGGTGGAGACTATTTTGAAAAAGATGAAGCAGGATTTGAAAACATTTTAAAAGTTATCGGAGAAAATGTGCCAACCTTAAAATACATATTCTTTTATAAATTAATAGAAATATGCACAAAGTTACCCATAGTCCTCAATGTAGATCATCAACTTAAAGGCCAACTATTGAGCAAACTGTGCATTCTGTAAGCAAATGTCATAATGCGCTTTTTCTAATAGAATTGATTATTCTTATAATAATGTATAAATAAACTGTTAAACTGTTTTAATAAAACTAGACAAACCTCCAAACCAATGACTTTACAATCCTTGTCTTAGATTCTAGTAGAATAATTATGCACCACTGATAAAACACATTTACTGTATTCGCATGCCACTGCTCGATATATAATACTATCGTATGACTTTCCTTTATCCGCATTTAAACTATTAGAAATGGTAAAAAACAACACGTGACATGTTTAAACACATGGACTTACAAGAACGACAGGGAACCACTACGATTCTGCTACGTGGGTGTCTCGATGCGCACCATATGCAAGGGATATTTAAATGCACAATGAAAATAGATAATAAATATCCTAGTGGATTTTGATAAAACGCGCGACTTCACTTCAGTGTAGTTTTCATTCATACAGTCAGATCTCGATATACCGACTCTGTTTGTTCCCGATCAAAATGTCGTTATAACGAATTTGTCGTTATACTGAATTTCACTAGTGACGATAATTTTGATTGAAAGATTGTTTCATAGAAATCAATTAATGATTAACATATAATTCATTATGTCATGAAATTTACATAATCCGCAAAATCAGCAGTATGAAAATATCATAACTACATAAAATAATATTTAAAATAAAATGTTTTTAGAGGACTCCAATTAAAGAGCGTCCTAATTTAAAGATGTCCGGATACTACTACAGTAAACTATAAAATATAACGCTCTAGAGAATAAATTGGTAATTCATGTTGTTACTAATTTTACCCTATCGTCTTTAAGAATTGATGAATTAATAAATCAAGCCGAGAAATCTCGATTAACATCGTTTATTTCGTGAACCGTAGGATTTCTAAAATACGAATATATGCGATGACTTCGCTTATCTCCCTTGATTAAGAATGCGCGAGCCGAAGTATACAAACTGTGATTCGTCTGTGAAAGGTTCTACTGTTATAATGAGAGCAATTAAGATGATTTTCACAAGTGTAATTACATAATTAGGCTCCATGCTTAGGTGGTGACTTTGTGTAAAGCCGATAAATAGTTCAGGTGTGAAATATAGTCCCTTGACATTGTCAGTATATCGAGTGTTAATTACTTTGTAAACAATCGATTCGTTCCCATTTTTTTGCTGTCGGTGTCGGTAAGTGAATATGTCGTAATAACGGATACAATTAACGTTGTATAGAATTTGTCCCCACCAATTGGTGTCGTTATAACGAAATTGTCGGTATATCGGATGTCGTTGTAACGAGTCCTGACTGTAATTACCTCCTCCCTTTATAGTTAATTATGCATCTAAGCCCAAAGAAATGTTTCCTTGATTGATTTTAATGAAAAAGTATTGTTATTTCTTTAAAGTATTCAACTTCAACCAATATGCGAAGTATCAGGAGGATTATTAATTTTCAAAATCCGATTTTAGTATCATTTCTAGGTATTCTGTCGATAGATTGAGCAAGAGTCAAACATAGATATTTAACAGGCTTGAAAGCTGCCAAATATCACAAGCGACAATGTCTGGCAAATGAGACTTTTCATATAGTCGCGTTTACTGGTCGCTTCGTGTGGAGGCACATTGCTTTGCAACAAATTGACATCCGTGGTGGGTTTGTGGTTGTCAGTGTATTTCTTCAAATTATGGTGGATTTTATCTTGGTAAAACATGACATTTACCCATTTTAAACATTAATTTGAATGGCAGGAAATTGATTTCTTAAGGAAATAGTGTGCATTCCTACTGGTGCTCAATGTGTGTTTTGCAATGCAAATTTTTGTTTTGCATTTAATTGCCGGATCATATATGGTTAAGACTCTGTGGTAAACCCGCGATTGGTTAATGGCCATTACATCGCAAACTGTTCATTTTGAGAAAATGGTCTAAACTTGTTAAAAAATCCAACTGAACTTATGGCCTGTATAGCACACCGTAGTGTGTACTCTTCAGCGGGAGGTACAATGACGTCATGAATTACGTACAAAATTTAATGGCGGCGCCCAGTAAAAAACAATAACAAACGTCCTGAAGTGTCATTATCGATTGAATAGGCAAGGTAAGAAACGATTATGTTTATTTTTTATGATTGCCAAGTAGTGTGTCTGCGTTCACGCGTTTTGCGTGTGCACAAGTGTTCATTTGCGTTGTTTCCCGGTGGAGTCGGGGCCAAGGTCGGATATCGTATAAACATACAGACGTTGGGATATGAACGTGACTGTGATACTTATATACTGATATTAACAAATACTAATGATCAAAATAAGCAAAAACCACTTATTTGATAATAAAAACGTGTTTTTAGAGCAATCAAATATGTTGACTTTTTCAAGTACGGAAGCGCATTTTTGCCACCATTCCGACAAACCCGAAACTAGTAAGATGATTTAATTCACAAGTTTTGACAACGTACAGTGCTATGATTAGAATACGATTTCGATTGTTTAAATATTCATGAATGTTTGTGCTATTAAAATTATATTATTACTGTAAACTTGTCTACAGTAAGAGGATCTATGTAATCAAATGCTTCTATAAATCCTTTTTTCAAGCAGTTGCTGAATATTGCACAAGTGTACTAGAATACGATTAATCGTACATGTCCTAGTCGCCAACTGCAATGCATAATTATCATACTGTATGTTTTATGATTGTCATCATTTTAGACATATGACACATTGAAAATACACTTAAACCTGTCAAAGTATCATACTTTTATGTGTTTTAAAAATAACAATCGTCATGACGCCATGTTTTCATGGTGGCGATTGGTGTTTAGTACCCGTAAAACGTACCTTCCTAATCAGGAAAAATATCAGTTTTCCAATTTCAAAGAAAGAAATTCCCTATCTGCATGATGCCGTGTTGGATCTAGTCCAGGTGATTCATGATAAAAGTTGAAAGTTGCTAATTTTATATGACAGATTACACAACACAAATCGTAGTACATGCCATGTAATTAAAAATCCGACAAATCCGCAACTTTTCCCAATTTGTCTAGCTCCTGTAGCTTTCTAAATCAAGCAAAAGCTGCATGGATAGTTCAGTTTACCTATCAATGTACATTGTATTGTAATTTGTAATAGCACTGTGAAATACAGTGCGACGGATTGTATTTTCTATCAGACATGTTGGGTTTTTCTCAATCTGTATTATGCTTGTAGAACGTACGTGTTTTATGTTGAAAATAGGCTATTAAACGTTAAATGGCATCACAGAATTGAACAATTACCTTATTTCAAATGGACGTTGTGTTATATGCCCAATATATGCCGATGTAGTTGTGTTGATAGGTTTTGGTCGTATTATCTCTCGTTTATTGCGTTATACCGCATCTCACTCTTACACAGACAACTTGAGGTAATACGGCATAACGTATCAACACACTGCAGTGATATTCCTTATTTATTAAATACATTTATCACATAAAATAGGCTCTGGGAGTTTAATAAACCTATTACATAAAAGTCATAATACACACGTGTAATAAACATGCAAATGAGGTATATACAAGGGCGAGTCACTTTATTTATGTATTCATACACGTTGTCAAAAAAGTAAAATAATACATTTTTAGAATAGAATAAATTTTATATCCGATTATGAGCACTCTAGGGCATGTTATAATCACACAATAACAGATGTACAAGAACTTAAGAGATATAACTGTAAGTAAACATTACGGTAGGTCCGTTAAACGTGGGTACGAATAAGATCGGGACGAACTTTACATACCAAATATCTGGCATCTACACAAACACGGCATCGGATGTTGATTTCATTGTATAAATCCGTTAATTTTGAGTATTAAAGACGATTTTCCTTGCTTACCAAGTACTTGCATCGTGTACAATCAGTTATTTTCGGCTATTCAGACGAATCGCGAATAAATTCACGCGGAAAACCTAGTTACTTCCCCTGTCCTTGGTAGTTACTAAAACCCGGAACGGAACACGGAACAGAACATAATACGTTGTGTGGCTGCGGGCCTAGATTTAATTATTTACTTTGTTAAGCGTAGTTTTACATCTGCAGGATTTTAGATATCCTAAATATATTAGTTTTAAAGGCAGAAAAATTAACATATTGGAGTATACATTGTTGCACTATTTTCTTAGCTCTTTCAATGAACCGCTTTACTCCTATGGAGTTTATTTGCTAAAGGGGAAGTGTGTGCATTCTTGACAAACTTTTACTGTGTATTTGGTTTATGTGATAAAAAGAATCTTACATTCGTGTCATTCCATATTAAATTTATTAAACTCGTTGAATAAAAGTGATAAAATGCTCGGCAGAGCCTCGCATTTTATCATTTTATCCAACTCGTTTAATAAATTCAATATAGAAAGACACTCATGTCAGATCCTCTATGTATTATCCTGATAAGCTGTTTATAATATAACAAAACCAGTTTACTTCCTCGTATTTGATATTCGACACATTAAATTTCTGTAAGGGCATATTACTTTATCTACAAAATTTATAGTATGTTGCAGCACAATACAATGATAACAGTCGTGTTAATGATATGTCTTTCATTATAATCATCCAGAAGACCTGTTCATAACTTTTCATTTTCAATTGCAGAATATATACGAACAACCCAGCCAACATCAAGGGACAACAACACCACTACACTACTAACATTAACTAACAATCTTGTAAAACAGCCTGTTGCAGAAAAATACTACAATTGTAGCAGTAAACGCTTCATCAATAATATAGAGGATCTTACATGAGTGTCTTTCTATATTGAATTTATTAAACGAGTTGGATAAAATGATAAAATGCGAGGCTCTGCCGAGCATTTTATCACTTTTATTCAACGAGTTTAATAAATTTAATATGGAGTGACACGAATGTAAGATTCTTTTTATCACATAAACTAAATACACAGTAAAAGTTTGTCAAGAATGCACACACTTCCCCTTTAGCAAATAAACTCCATAGGAGAAAAGCGGTTCATTGAAAGAGCTAAGAAAATAGTGCAACAATGTATACTCCAATATGTTAATTTTTCTGCCTTTGAAAATAATATTTTTAGGGTATCTAAAATCCTGCAGATGTAAAACTACGCTTAACAAAGTAAATAATTAAATCTAGGACCGCAGCAACACAACGTATTCTGTTCTGTTCCGTGTTCCGTTCCGGGTTTTAGTAACAACCAAGGACAGGGGAAGTAACTAGGTTTTCCGCGTGAATTTATTCGCGATTCGTCTGAATAGCCGAAAATAACTGATTGTACACGATGCAAGTACTTGGTAAGCAAGGAAAATCGTCTTTAATACTCAAAATTAACGGATTTATACAATGAAATCAACATCCGATGCTGTGTTTATGTAGATGCCAGATGTTTGGTATGTACATTTCGTCCCGATCTTATTCGTACCCACGTTTAACGGACCTACCGTCATGTTTACTTACAGTCATATCTCTTAAGTTCTTGTACATCTGTTATTGTGTGATTGTAACATGCCCTAGAGTGCTCATAATCGGATAAAGAATTTATTCTGTTCTAAAAATGTATTCTTTTACTTTTTTGACAACGTGTATGAATACATAAATAAAGTGACTCGCCCTTGTATATACCTCATTTGCATGTTTATTACACGTGTGTATTATGACTTTTATGTAATGGGTTTATTAAACTCCCAGAGCCTATTTTATGTGATAAAAGAAAATAACCTTGTGTGCCAAGGTACTTGGTATTTTTGGTACTAACTGTTACAGTTCTTTCATAATACATACCCTTGGATACTCAACAATACCGAGCTTCCTTCCGACAAATATACAATCAGTGGTACATATCAGGTGAAAGGGTTCCATATCTTATATAATGTGTATACATATGCTAATCATGTATTGCTAGACAAATATAACATTCTCGTTATATATTAATTTCTTATCATACTCAATAGACCGTTGCATCGCAATACACACTGGTTAGAAAAGTAAAAACAACACAAGTGATGGAGCTCCTTATAAATGTATTGGTTAATTTGACCATTTTGGGTTCGTGACTTCTTTCAAGACTGTTCAAGAATCTTTTTTCGCTACGGCAAAGAATATGTTTATACTGTAGAATTTACTCGATTTCAATCTTACAACTCGACAAAAGTATTCATTTCAGATATTGAGATGAGTGTTTGCAACAAACTACTGATTCTGCAGGATAAAGACAGCCAGTCCTTGTTGAGAGTCAATCGAAATACATGTTTTTGGTCAAGAACTTCACATTATCTCCTGAAAAAACTATGTTTATAAACGAAACATTTCTAGTAATTCTGATATAAAAGTTAGTACATGTAATATAACATGTTACAAAAATACAAAAAGATCATCGGACGTATTTGACTTCAAACATGAAGGCATACTAGTAGTTTGTGCACAATATGCAATTCTGGTAGGATCGCTAACATAACTGATCTTCAAGCAGTTGAAGCAGGTACAAACAAACTATCATGTTCGGTATACGTACATTGGTTTGTGGACACATATAATATTAATAGACTGGGTCTTGTGGAGTCAATCATCTAGATGCTAAAGGGGCATACACCAGTCCATAAACTGCAAATCTGCCCCAGCCTGGAGGAGGCTTGGCAGATGGTTTGGTCCACAGACATGTTCTTCGAGACCCAGCTGTGGGGAGATGCAAACAACATTCTAAAGATGGTGCAGCTCATTACCAAATTGAAGATATTAACGACAGAGATCCAAAAGAAATTCTGCTCATCATTTTTTACCAATGAATGTTTACATACATTGATGACTGTATTATTATGTCGGAATGATACCGATGTTTAAAGTTCGCATCAATTGGTCCAATTATAGTGCAACAAAGTGTCTTGGTACTTTTACATATGATACCTTGGTGTGCATTTGTACTAGGTATTTAGTTGATTGCTGATCTATTTCATATTTATATGTTCAATGCTTCAGTTAAACGTTGCAGCAACTCTCAACACAACTATCTTTGTTTCCTAGAGAATTTCTGTCGTTCGTAGCTGACATCGCAAATTCGTACATTTGATGGTCTTTCCACATTCCATGGGATTGCAAAGCTTAGTGCGACAGTAAATGATTATCGTTTCTGAAGCTCGGTCTAGACTGTCCGATTGTTTTGATACTGTACGTATACCGAATATGATAGTTTGGTTGTACCTGTTAAGTATGTGGACTAACATCTGTTCAAACGCCTTAAGAATCTGTTGACTAAACATGTTTGGTAGTATAATGCATCAGCTGCTGGAAGAGCGTTGTTTCGTGACGTATTTACTAAGTTGCACCAACTTCCACATGTACAATCCACACACTGTCCAATAATTCCTAATGTATATGCAGTCCGTCCTTGGGGGAGGGGGTGATCTTTGCCACTTGATTATTTATGTGTGCTAGTCTGAACAAACTCGAATGATTGTACCTGTAGTGGGATTCGAACATACACTGAAAGTCGTCACCGATTGAACCATTATATTATAGATTTCTAACTATTTTTACATGAAATTCAAAACATCTTGAAATGACCTTGACATTTGACCTTTATCATTGCTGTACACGTAGTACCTAATTACATTTAACATAGTCTATCGACAATGTATTGATATTTGGCAAATCAGTATAGCCTAAATTTAATTAATGTGGTTGGTATTGAACATATTGTGTTAGGGATTCTTGTGAAATTTTACATGTATTTTGTGTAAAAAATCTTCATTTTCTTAACCATTATCATTTTAAAACAAGTCTTGTTTATTTAAATCTATTTGATATTTCATTATTACGCCAAATACATGATAATTAAATAACAATTAACAAAAATAACGTTGTTTCTTTTTTATTTTCCAGATATTAGTATATTCCTAAAAGTGGGTGGGGTAATTTCCCCCAAAAAGGAAACTATATTCGATGTTTCTTACCTTAAAGATAAAAAAAATGTCAAAAATGCATTTAAACATGTCTGCAAGTACATGGTGTATACATTAAAGCTTGAAAATAACACGAATTATAAAAGGAAAGTACCACACCCTCCGAACATGTAACGGTCAGTGATTTTTTAAAATTATTTCATATGACCTTAATGAAAGGTCATTTTCTCAGTAATGCCTGACCCAAGTGAATGCAACTTTGTCCCTGTGTTACTACACATATTGTAGTTTACGAAAATAAGAGAGATGTTTTTGTTGCAATTAGTCCGATACATGATGCTACTCAAGATTTCGTTTACCAGCCTATTACGAGTGCATCTGTATTTTTCGTCTCAGAAGCAGATAGGGGGTATCCTAACTGCACCTATCATCCGCTTTTATGCAATTCGATTGAGATTTGTGTAAATAGCTAAAAAATATTATGCCAACACAGTATGCCATTTGCCTGACTGTAAATCTTTCATCAGTACCTTCAAACTATTTGCAACCATTTTCGAGGATGATGCGGTATTTTGATGGCATGCATGAGGCTCGATCGTTTCCAAATGCAATTACAAAACTGTACCTATCAATTAGATAATGAATTTGGCATTTTATATTCCCTTTTTAATCCCGCACCACGAAGTGGGATAGGATTATAGGAAAGGTATGCGTGTGTGTGTGCGTGCGTACGTGCGTGCGAGGGAGCGTGGGTACGTGCTTGCGTGCGTACGTGCTTGCCTAAAGGTCCGCTCCATAACTTTTCAATGCCTGGGCTGAAATGCATCGAACTCATACCAAATATCTAATTAATAAAGATGACGTGCAGAACCCACATTTCAACCGTGCTAGCTCTTGGTCAATGTCACAGTTCAAGGTCAAATCTTTGAACCTTACTTTTTGTGTCCCGGCAATAACTTTTCAACATCTAAGCCGAATTGCATAAACATTGGCCAACGTGTAACTAATAAAGACGACGTGCAGAATCCACTTTCGAACCATGCCGCTTGAAGGTCACGGTTCAAGTTCAACTTTGACTTGTTAATGCCTTGGTTGAATTGCACGAAAATCAAAGTAAATGTGTAACTTATTATGCGACTTCACTGTTCATTATCAGGTGGCAAGGGATTATAACCGTATTTTGGACTGCCTTGTTACAGTACATGTCAGTCAAATTGAAAGTGGTACGTGCTTCCACGTTAAGAATTCAACGATTCAATAGGTTTCAACTCAATCGTAACAGTCCGTACGGCATTTTTACGGGATTAAATACCTCGGATGTATCAAGCGTATGAATCCAGCAGTTTTCTTAAATCCCACGCAGCAGAAAATGGGCCAAAGAAAATAGACCGTAACTTATCAGCATGGGACATATCAAAAATTGTTTTATTGATTAAACAATACACTCCTTGAGCATAACACGCAGCTACGCAGCACTTGCTTGATTGGCGTGTATTCCATTGAAGCACTGTTTAAATTTGTTATGATGACGTCATGGCGAAAGACGTTAAAAATGGCGACGTTCTATTTACACCCGAGAGATGACTCGTAGAGATTGTCCAAGGTGTCCCGATTGGTTTCAACTATAATTGTTTGTGTTTAAATGTTGAGAGAACTGTCTAGTTAGGATAATGTGAAAGTTATGTTTTATCTTATATCACAACCACTGTCTGAACATGTAAGGTAATGGGAATCGGACCAGAAAAGCCCACTTTCATGAACGGCATTGTAGTTAAGCATTGGTATTATAGATGTCTGGATAAGCCTTTATAATTGGTTTTACATAATTGGTTTTAATAATGGACTTGACCACTGCGTCACCCTTTTTATCCTAACTGGACAGTAATGCTTGTGTAGAACGTGCATAATTTGAAAGCTTATGAGGGTATTTGATAGTGGAGCCGATACGTGACCAAGCTTGCCCCAATCTCCAAAATCATCTCAAGTAGAAATCTTAACTCAAATTGAGATTTTGCTCAAGTCAAAAGTATAAATTTAAGATCATTCTTAAGTTTTGTGCTCAAAATATTTTACTGTAATAAACTCAAAACAATGTATCTGTTTTGTGGTGCCAACTTTCAGTGTCTGGTCTTCCATTGACATTATCTCAAAGACACATGCCAGTATTTGAGATTTATCTCAGCTCAGATTGAGATGCTTTGGGAGATCGGGGCCTTGTTATCGATCAAAGACACACCAGTAAGGGTGCAGTCGTACTCTATTGAGCATTTATACAACATGGAATTATTTGCAAACAAAAAAGAAATAACAAAATCATATAGGACGTTTTATTGTATTTACAAAATGTACATTCTAAGTTTGTAGCAAGTACTTGTGCTAGGTGACATCTGATTTACACCGCCACTAGCTCCAATCGAGTAAAGTTATGTCTGAACACGCATGTACATAGTGGGTTTTGAACACATGGTGAAATCGCCTAGCAATGCAAATCGTACATAATATTTAGACTTATGTATACTCGCATATCGCAATGACCGAAAAAAGCCTGTAACAATGTAGCTGCAATAAATATGGCAGCAACATATCACAAATAACGTGTTAAACAGGTTTAAAGGGCCACATTTGAGGCAACCCTTAGCTGACTGCGTAATACATTTATGACTATATATTTGTACACGAATTGTGTATTGCATACAAGTTGGAACATTATCAGATACGTTGTAATTAAATGTCGCGGTATGCTGTCCTTCTTAAAGACAGGTGATATTCCAAAAACAGACACAGAATATGATTGTTTGACGAATTATGATGCTAGGATTTAGTTCTAAATTAGCCGAAACTCTAAAAGACAATGTGACAAATATTGCTAAATTGAATGTATAAGTAGATCAAAATCTATTCCTGTTTCATAATGTCATTTCTTTTATTTTACAGAACACGAGACAACGTGAGGAAAAACAATATGAACATTCTAAGTATACATAATTAATTATATATAATACGAAAAAAGCATCGTTTCAATTCATTTTCATGGTTTGTATTGTCGGGGCAAGCCAGTTTTACATAACCGATACAAAACGATACAAAATATTTATTGCGTAAAACAAAATTACATATGCTCATAGCAAACAATATAATAACAAATAAACAAGCATTAGTCAGAAGTGAAACAGTTTGCCGAAGAGCATATAAAACAAAAATTGAAATTGATATATACACGGTAATATTATTGATTTCTATTATGAATTTAAAAATATTTACTACTGTTAGTTGTGATGCTGATAAACATAAAAACCCTTATCTAAATTATACAATAATAATATCATAATTATATAGACCCTAATCAGTGTCTTTCACATGTTTTTTTTCTAAAACAACAGCTTAACAATCATTTTAATGAACAACACTGAGTTTGTTGAATTTGTTTCGGTGAATAATAGACAATACAATAACAAATACCACCACCAACAATGTAAACATTTCATCACGATATATGGACATTTTCATTTAAACTATGCAATAAACAATTTCACATACATGTATGGTTAATAGATGTAACACTGGATGCTAATTAAACATCTTAAACAGTTCACTCACAATACATGTACTGAAAAGCATTATAAACATATAAGCAGTTTGATTACATCAACATTTTGACAGAACTATAAACTGGTTTAACCATCCACTATATTGTTTATCGTCTAGAATGTCACGAATTCACAATCAAAACATTAAATATTATTTCAACTACTTCAACTTCTTCAAATTCAACACTTTAATTCCCTCTATATTAGAGGACATTGAATACATTTATGTACAAATAGTATTAAACAACCACAGTGTAGCAATACCACGTGACTTTTGACTACAGTTACAAGAAGAAATTTGTAAACATTAGAAAATAAAAAAGCTGTAAGTATTTTATTTCTTCATGGATTTCTATGAAATATAAGGGGACAATAATTTGCTTTCGAAGGCTCGCAGGTAATAAAAAATTTTTCCGCGGCTCTGCCGTTTTGTCCATTACCTTGTGAAACCATGGAACGTGTAGGTTTTACAGGGTAATGGAAAAATCGGTAAAACTGCTGAAAAAGATCTTATATTTCGCGGAAAGCAAATACTTTTCCCCTTAGCGTGGCGTATATTTTATAGAAATCGATGAAGAAATAAAATACTTATGGCTACAGTTGTGTTCCAATATTTACAACTTTCTTCTTGTAACTGTAGTCAAAAGTCACGTGGTATTGCTACACTGAATCAATCAATGATTACAATGACAGCAATACAATATATACAGTGAATATGCAGGCATGGAGTTTTATTGCACATAAACTGCTGCTAAATTAAATTGAAAAGAAATGTGTAAAATCTATGACAAATAGCAATACTTGTATGCGAGTACTACACATTGACCTAACATACTTTGACATATATATGTGCATTCGTTATAAATGAGATTTGAAGTAAATCTAATTTCCAATCACAATTTATTATTCAAACCTTATGCTATATGCAGTGGTTTAAAAATATTTAATGTCTTTATACTCATCTTGGTACTGTTTTACTAACATTGCGTAAATGCCATGTTAATCTACGTATACATATTTTTCTTACACAAATTTCAGTGCAACTTTTACTGATCGATCACAAGTTGTTGCATACATAGGCCGGGCCACAATAAGACCAATACATCCGGAACCAAACTGAATAAATAATTATATATAAACGTTCGACAGTGTCACATTTTGATAATTAAACATGTTTTTGTTACTAATCACAGTCTACAAAAACATGTGGCTGTCACAATCGACAGTGCGTGTCAATTTATTTCTCACTGCGTTCAAATATTTTATCGTAGGTTCGCTCTATTTTTGCGTAGAATTACAGTAAAATGCCTTTGCGCAAATACTATCGTCGTACGCAATATAGACGGAAAACTTCGAGTTAGGCTAGCGTAAATGCATTGATAAAACAGTACCCCGGCGTACGTCACTTTTAAATAAATGGTCCGGATACAATTCAATCGTACTGTATCCTTATAGTGTATATTAATTCACTTTAATGTTTCTAGAAACTGTTTGTACAAGGTGTCCAAAAATAAAGTATACAGTTTCAGTGTAGGTTTATCAAATCTCTTCAATCTGCTATTGCAACGAAAGTTTACACATGTATAGACAATAAAGTTTTTTCTGTGACCAATTTTAAGATTATAACCCGGATAATTTTTAGAAAAATGTCAATTTTCTAAAATTACCTTATTTTGTCCGTGACGTCATTTTGTAGTAATTAACGGCGTTTTCACGATGCATGTCACCTCCTGACATTTCCCTTCTTGCACTCGTTCTTTGAAACTATCAATTACATTTGCACATGTGTCTTACCTGATGTTCTTACCTTCTAATTTGATGTTCCTCAGTAGCATGTACGTGTCCGTTGGCTTTAGACTGTACATTAACAATTCATATAGCACAATAGAAAAGAAATAAACTCAACCCTTTACTTGTCCTTGTAAAACCAGCTCATTCCTAAACACCGCACGTGATTTATTTTTTTCAATGATGCATAGTTCATGCACGATGTGTCAGGGCCACACATTGTACATAAGGGATTGTATAAATTCCTAGAAACAGTTGGATCCAAAGTAATTTCCTGAAAATACCACTGTGGTGTGACATGGCCTGCCCACAGCCCGGATTTTAAACATTGTGACTTCTTCTCTTGGGGCTATGTGAAATCGCTAGTGTACAGCAAAAGCCAACAGACCCGGCTATGCTCACGAGAAGCATCAAAAGAGAAGGTAAGAAGATCAGTTTAGACACATGTGCAAATGTTATATTAGTTTAAAAGAAGTGCAAGAAGAGAAACGTAAGATGGGTGGACATCTTGAAAACGTCATAAATTACTGAATATACGGCACTGTCAAAATAAGGGAATTTCAGTAAATTTACATTTACTTAAAATTATTCAAGTTGTAATCTTAAAACTGGTCCCAGAAACAACTTACACTTTTTGTCTACACATGTGTAAATTTTCTTTAATTTAGCACAATGGACAGATTTGATAAATAGACATTGACACTGTATACTTTCTTTTTGGACACCCTGTACGTGGGTCGTTCAAAAATAAACAGGACTATTGTCACAAAACGTGCATGGCTAAACGAAATAAATCAAATTATATACCATCGTAAATCAGAATCCTTTTTCTACATACTGTAAAAATATCAATTAAAACAAATACGCGGTCCGAGAGTTACAGGTGACTGAACAAGGTCACTAACGCTGACCCGGCGCACAAAATACCGTCGCGCTATTTTACACGGCGTTAGTGCTTCGCAAAGGGCTACGAAATACGACGTTTATAGTGATATAGGGTGGCGAATACATTCCAGTACCACAATGAGTCACACAAGTAAAGCATTGGTGAGAATCGCATGTAGTTTTCCGGATCTTACATCGAATATCTGGGCGAGAATCCGTACCATAAAACGTTGGTATTTTGAAAATGTCTCGGTAACTGACATCACAGACGTTCTGATGATTTCCTATTACTTCCCTGTCTTACAAAGCTAAACAGTTATCATTAAAGCATTTGTGCCATTCTTAAACTGATAAACAACTAGCAGAACTGTTTTCAAAATGTAGTTACGATAATTCCATACGATTCAGAGGACTTAATCATCTTGCTGTTGACAGAACTTTGTGTTTGTTCGTTTTCACTTACGTTCTGGCGACGTCACTTTTGCCTCACGAAGTTGTCGCTCTTGGATTTCAACTTCTGTTTATTTCAAAACCTAACGTCTAAATGTAATCATTTTTGCAGATATCGTGCAACATGTAACATGTAATGTTATGGTGTAGTTTGAAAACCAACGATATGATAGTTTTAAAGATACACCCCATTTCATAGTCGCCATTTATGGTAATTGGTGGGCTGCGCCGGGTGCGTGTTACCATGGTTTCAAAATGGACTATTATGAGAGGACGTGAAAGTGTTACTCGATAAATCAGATATCAAATTTTCGCAATTGAATTCCGATTTTATATTATGTAATAATATTTGTATAATATTGAAAACTATACCCGTGAGAGCCCCAGTCCTGTTTATTTTTGAACGTCCCACGTACATGAACCGTTGTCTTTACCAAACAAAATAGAATACAGCACAAATTCAGACATTAGCATTCATGACTTCTAATTCATCTTTGACGTGATGGGAAATGTCAACAGACACCGAATTCATAAAAGCTGTAGTTTCTACTGAGTTCTTAGAAGAGGTATTTGCAGATGGCTTTAACAGATTTGTGCTAAGGTTGGACTTCATAGACACACTTTCTGTCTTCCCCCGTGAAAGTCTCTGTGAACCTGCTCTCTGCGACCCAGTCGAGCTGATAGACACTCGTCTATTATCTCCCATCAATCTTCGAATTGGCTGAACAAATATTTTGATAAGAAACGTGCGAAATTTCCGATTAAACAATGTGTATATGTAGAAGTTAGCATGAAAGGACAAGACTAGAAGAATTTCATACGTCATGTGTACTGCTCGATTGGTCTTCATGTCCATGTTCTCTCCGTTGTAAACAGTTTTGTCAATAGCGTTATAGAGAAGATAAAAGCCATAGGGGATTTCCGGAATAAGAAATACGATAACAATAGACGTAACAATGACAGCAATCCGACGATTTTCCACTTCCCTTCTAGCAATTTGGCCTCTATTGGTATCCATTCGTCGGATACTTACTTCACCTTTATGAAGCTCACGAATGAAGAGAATCGTGAACAAAAGAAGAATACCACAGGGGATGAAATTTCTTATTACAAACATAATCCAAAGCTCGATGCAACCACCTACGCAGCCTGTCTCGGCTAAATCGTATTCGCACATGCCGTGTTCTGCCTTTTCATCTATCAGATGATATAAATGAAGTATAGGTGACAGTACAGCAATGATAATACATAATAGAATAGCCTTTTGAGTTGTAAGAGACTTCGCTTTGAATGGAGCTGCCACTGAAATGAATCTCTGAATTCCAAGAAATAGAGTGAGATAAATGGATATCGAATGAAACGATTTTGATATGAAGAACCTTGTGGCCATAAACCAACGACATAAATCTTTGGACAAATGGTATCCTTCATATTCTAGTACATCAGTTACGCCACCAGAAGCGTAGCCATTTGTGTCATTCTGGTCTGCAAAACTGGAATAATCCTCGTTTAAATCGTAATGGTGATGATCATCTGGATATATGTAATTTCCTCCGTAAGTAGCAATCTCAAAACTACTATTTCCATACATTACTGGATAGTCCATATAGTCGGATGGTTCGGTACTCTGATAAACCATTATGTAGGTGGGAATTGTTGTCAAACCGGTCAACGAGTCTGATATCGCTATAGCAGCTAAAACCATGTTAACGGGGTTGCGCATTTTTCTTCGAAGTAAAATGGAAACTACCAGAATGTTGACAATACTCGTTACAATAACAAGAATTTCCCAAATACATAAATAGACTGGTATTTCAAAAGAATATCCAGGATAGATGTAATCCACATACCCAGAGTCGTCTGTCGATGTGGTTAACTCTTGTGACACAGTATCATGAGTAGTTGTTGTGTCTTGGAATACCTGTGCCAGTGTATTGTTGACATCCTTAACAGACATTGTAACATTTAGAGCAATGTACATTGTTATGTTGAGAGTGGTGTTCATAATGCGATCTATCAAACTACTTGTCACGTTTGTTTCTATACTCCCTGTTAAATTAGACATGTCTTTGGCTGTAACATTTAAGGCAGCCTGTCTATATTCATGTACTTTATACGTATTACAAAGTGTGTGTATATTTTAGTATTATAAACGCATTACAAGATTTAGTATTGATATGTTGACGGTTTGGTGTACTCCTGTGTCAGCGTGTTGAGATTGGAAATTTCTTGCTTCCTGAAACAGATAAGTAGGTGATATTGATATAGTAATGTGTAGTATTACACTTATATAGCTGAAACCAGGTCATTCAGACAGCTGGGACTTGGGCTTTCAATGTTTTGGCAGCTGAAACTAGAGCTACCAGTGGTTAAATTTTCATGTTCTCGTTATGTGCTGGGCATTGTACCGTGTAATTGCGGTATACGATGTCTTTGTGTTCGGTTGGTTAAGTTGAGTGCTGCATTCCCTGTCCGATCTTCTATTATTTCTTTTATCACTTGCATGTACGTATAAATTGTCTACCAGAGTATCCTTCCGAAATAAGGTCCTCAAATAATCACACATACCCATATTCAAGAAATATGAACGCATTTTGTTCAATTGAATCAACTGATTGTTTTTCAACTGGAGGTCTTACAAATGTACGTATTAAATTTACTCTTATTACTAATAGTGAAATGATTCTTCCTAGTAGTTAATATTACTTCATAAAGTTCATTTGAAATAAATAAAATGGACCTAAAACTTAGTATATGAGTACACCATACCTCTAAAACATGTGTTTTGCTTCGTGTTTCAGTCGACAATCGGGAAATCTCGTATTTCAACAAACGTTAGTCAACTGTTTCGTCTTTGTCTGCAACCAATCTGTGAACATGATTTCGTTAAAATAACTATATTAATTAGAATGAGTTATACTTTAGTTATAACATGTAATTATATAACTTATCGCCATATCTAAGCAAAGCCCGAGGTAAAGTAACCTTGTTAATTTAACTTTTACCGAGATTTGGCATTGCTCTTTGACATACAATTATACACGTTATCAACACAAATATGACATATGACGTGACATAAACATTCGCCTGAACATTAGTGTTTATCTGATTACATTGAGGATGTTTCAGTTTAACACAATAAAGCGAACAAAGATGAAATGAAAGGACCTATTTGGTTTCATTAATTTTGAAAGATAATACTTGGGTTCCAAGTCTCTCGATGAAACAATATTCTTCTGTCTGGTGTTGTAGTATTTAAATTTCCTATTACTAAATGTACACGGAACCCATGAGAATTATTCAAAGGAAAGAGACACTCGGGTTAAAAACTTTGTTTTGATAACGCAAATGTCGTCCAAATGGATTTCACGTCATTCGTCATCTGATATTAAAACATAATGTCAGAAAACATAGTTTTTGATATATTGAAATGCACGATGCTTGGTTTTATAGCAAAAAGTAACACTTCTGCTATAATTAAACTATCCGCCATTAACCGATTCATACACATGATGGCGTAAAGCATTCGGAGTTTGTTTGTGTGAACTTCCTGTATCAGTGTTTTCAATATACACTCAAGGACTTTAAAAACGCCTCACCTAAGTCAAAGCCCAATATCGCTCAAAGTATTTATGTTATTGCAATATAATTTTACATGTGTATTAATTGATCTGTCTTACGTGTAAATCAGGTTTAGTTTGTAATAAATTGTTGCCTCGTTATTTTCTAGGAATCCTACCAGCGCACTCACCCTAAGCAAAAGTGTGGGATTTTCAATACCGACTAAGGGCGCAATTTATCCTAATATGCGGATCACATTCGTCTATAAGTCCTAAAACGAACCTCCTGTCACATGTAAGATTTTCATAATAGATTCTACGCGTGTTCAAATTCAACAATAACCTGTCATTTTGTTTAAAACAAGGATAAATAAAGGCAATAACAAAAGAATGTCCACGCATTTCACAGACATTCAAAATCAACAAGTTTTAAGTTTTATTACTAAAATTGGCAAATTTAAAATTCTATCCTTTCAAACATGTTTAAATGCGGTAGGTTAGAGAGTGTGTAAAAGCAAATCAGCATTCTAAAAACTTGTAGATGCTAAAATAAAAGAATAGAAAACGATTAACAAGTGTATTCGACGGATTAGTGTTGCTACACCATCTCACAAACATGAGCATATTAAGAGTATAATGTCTCGCATAGCCTGTATTGAAACCCCACACTTTTGACTAGGGTGAGTGCGCTTGCAGGATTCCTAGACTATAATGAGACAACATTTTATTGCAAACTTAACTGATTGACATGTAGACAAGACTACTTAATGCACATGTAAAATTATATTGCAATAACATAAATACTTTGAGCGATATTGGACTTTGAATTTTTAAAGTCCTTGAGTGTATATATTCATTTTATGAGTCAATTTAACAATTCACAGGTTTTTAGCCTCTCCACTTTCTAAAATATTTTTTGTCAAATAGAATGGTTTTAATTGTACAATGTTATTGTCCAAACTCTTCTTGGACATTTAGGTACAGTGTCGACCCTTAATTAAGACAATATATATGTTTTTCAACTTCAAACTTAAAGTCACTTAAGTGAATTTTCTTTGGTGTAACGATCAGGAAATTTAACAGGAAATTCTTTAAACAAACTGAATGCAGCTTATTTTCAAGTACATAGTAACGAAAATACTGAATGAATTTTGCTGAAATTGTAAACTGAATGAGTCACATGGCATTGTATAGCAATACAATTCACCAATATCAAATCTGAACATTTTCTACTACTTTGTATAGTATATATCACAAACAAAACAATTTTGTTTATTTTTTTCTTTCATATATGTAGCATTTCCTGCAGGCTATCTTTAAGATACATGTAGTGTAAAGACTTTTTTATTACATTTACACCATTAACCTGATTTACATTGTTACACCACGGACATTGTTACACCATTGACAGATATGTTACACCACAGACAGATATGTAACACCAGGGACAGATATGTTACACCACAGACAGATATGTAACACCATGGACGAACACATTAATATACCAAATTGATCAAATTGAGGAATAAACTTAAGATAAAAGGTATTGCAGACTTGTATGGTGTATTTAGTGCTACCCAATATCTCTATGTAAAAACAGAAAGGATTTCATGTGTTAACAGTCAGGTCGATTTCCTTAAAGAAATTGTCCATGGTGTTACAGCTATATTACATTTATTAGTTTATTATGAAATATAAGGACAATATTATGCTTTTTGCAACACATGTCTGCTTTAAAAATATGTGTCAATAAAATGCAATCGTAAGCAATTAAAAATGTCAATATATTTCTGTATACATATATCTTAAACCAAAAGGGGAACTGTCCTGAAAAATATGCTTTCGGATGTATAATAAACAGCATTACACCACGGACAAAGAAAAAAAGTACGACCAGGGATACAAACATTGAATTGTCTATAAATTTCCAATTAGTCCGGCAGATAAACGGCAATTTTTAGGGTAACCGTGCAATGTCTTCTATACAAAATGTTTTTGCAAGTTCATGTTTTTTGGACAATACTATAACAGAATCCGAATGATGCCACCTTGTCATCATTGAGCAATTCTCACAATGAGGCCCCAAAGGGGTATATGTTTTTTTCTCGAATTAATCGATATATATACATTACTATTCAATCAAATGTGAATCAAAACACCTTAAGTGCAATTGTATTGTGTTAGATAATGCGTTACATCAATATATACAACTTTTATACTAATAAAATGTGGAAATGAGGCCCCATTTGTGGCTTAAACATAACCTGAGGCCCGGTATTACACACACGTATTAGTTAAATAAATAAATGAATACATGTAGAGTAAATATCTCTTTATATTGCTAATTAATAATATATTCAATGCCTTTGATGAGTATAAGGAACATGCAATACATTGCTTAATATTGTGTTAATGACAATCGAGGCCCTGGTAAGGGTTAATGTATGAGACAATCTTTCAAATAATATTCTATTTCTACTGTATTTTAGAAAAGGAACGTTAACCATAACTTGAAGTTATATAAGTTAATTAAGTTATAGAAGTAACATGTTCTGAATTGGTAAACTAGGGAAATGAGGCCCTGCTTGGGTGTTGAACTATAAATTACGCTTTTATCCCAAAACAAATGTTACTATTTCATAATACATTGTACTTGTAATTTGAAATCATATATGAAGTGTCTATGTGTTGTAGCATGCCTATAAATAAATGACATAGATAAGTATAAACAACCTGAATAGCATGGCTAAATTGCATGGCTTAATATTTTATTTCATGAAAATGCAGCCATAATAAGGGTAAATTTAAATGTTACAATGTATCAAAACTTTCAAGTAATGAAACTGTTATTATTTACGAAATAGTACAACGAGGACATGGGTCTCTACTAATGATTTTAAACTACAAAAGACGCCTTAGACAAAGTTCAACAAACATTTCCTTGTTATCAAGCAATTACAAAATCTACTAATAATTCAAATACGGCTTGATGAATAAAGGTAATTTGAGATATCAAGCCTGAGGCTGGTATCTTCCTACCAGTATAGTCTCTATAAATTATACTGAACATGGTCCTCACCATCACCGACTACTGTTATGCGAGTACCTTTATAGTATTTAAAAAGGACAATACTAGTCGGACAGGGAAGACAGCACTCGTCAGAAACAAAAAGCATGAAACACTTTTAAGCTACAAAATACCCCTGTATTTAAGTAATTCCAAGCTATATCAAGATCCCATGACAACCCATTCCGACCGCCATGTACAGTACCGCTATTTCTCTACGCCACCACCAAATATGACTTTTCGTATGTACTGCAATTCCATGTCAATGGATAATTCACCACCGCCAAGTGCAACTATTCATACATAGATAAGGTACGCAACACAGTGTCAAGCTATACAATATATTCAGTCTTGAATAAAGCATCTACCATTAGTTCAGTCAAGCCTTATACTAGTATTTATAGGAAATTGCCACTGCCGACTGTGTACAGTCCTGGCTCTACATATTACTGCAAGCTACATATGCATGGGACGTTTAAGTACTAAACACTGACCAACACAACCATTCATGGTTATGTTGGGACCCCAAAAGGCAATAACAAATCTGACAGGGAAGGTTACTATAGGCTCAACATAAACATCACCTATTAACTAATGATAATTGTGTGGCAGTTTACAAATATTGCACTCAGTAGTGCCTGGATTCCTTCGGGGATGGAATATTTATGTGATGTATCGTATGGGATTGGAATATATTTACTTGGCATATTTCGCTGATGGTGGACCTAAGGGGATTATGTGAAGCCTCGAGTATATAGCGGAGATAGCTCACTGCTAATGCACTGGGCTGGCGATACAGAGGTCGTTGGTTCAATTCTCGACATGGGAACTGGACATTCCTGAAATTCTATTTGTAATATTTCCCGCTATATGGCCGAATGGACTGCAAAGTATCTGGTTAAGGGTGTCAAAAAGCTGTGTATCGATGCTATACATCGGACAAATTAAAGAACCGGGCTGTGCATTCGAAAAAAGAGCAAGACACACTTATGCAGCGCTGGGCCTGCCTGTATCTAACGTCTCAATTTCCCTTCCGTTGGGCTTTCTCTCGGTCTGCTGTATCTGCACTGGTAGAGGATGCACATGCGCCCTTGTGGCTGCAACACTATGCTCATAGGGCTTGCAGTGGCTGTACTTCGTGGCCGTGTGTAATCAGATATAGCTTGCGATGTCTGCAGTGAATAGCAGTGATGAACATAATGCATAAAATGGTTGTACTCTGCTGTGGTAAGGATTACATACCGGGTAGGGCATATCATCTCTGACACAGTTTGGTAAAATGACTATCTGTAAATTTTTTCGTTAATGAGCTCCTACAGACCAAATCTGTCCGCTATTTGTAGTAGTAAAATCATTATAAGATATTTAAATTTGAGCGTAAGTTTAAGCTATCCGTAAGTACAATAATAAAACAGAATACCGGAGTCTATCAACTCATTCCGGGCCTCAGTTGATTATTTCATTTCTATGTATTATTTAGTTATGTATACTTAACAATACTATAATTTAATTAATCAGTAAAATCTAATGTCTGATATGTTGAAATGGTTAATTAAACAGGGACTATTTACCATTTCTAGTTTAACACGCATACAGGGCCTCATTGCCATATTTTACTTTTTCCAAATGTACCACACAAATAGTTCGATCACATGGTAATAGCAATAAAAGTACATTCAAAATTGCATTCCTTAAAGTATAAGATAATAAAATATTTCTTGACATCGATTTTGGAGAATTTCACTATTTTTTCTATATTTGGATTTACCATTTATAGGGCCTCAATTTAAGAAAATAAAATATTTAGCAATGCAATGTAGGCTGTTTATGATTGCCAGTGATACTGAATTCAATGTTAAGTATCAATATAATGAAAAACATGGTACCATTTATCATGAACGGATTTTATTCATATGTTTGTCTAAAAAGGGGCCTCATACAAGACGTAAAACGTCAGCAGGGCCTCATTTCCACATGTTAATATTATAAATGATGTATAATTTGATGCAACTTATTATTTAACACTATATAAACAACATTTAATGTGTCTTGCTTTACCTTCGTCTAAACGATAATGTACTAATACAGCTTAATTCATGAAAGTTCATGTACCCCTTCGGGGCCTCATTGTGAGAATTGCTCAATGATGACAAGGTGGCATCATCCAGATTATTTTATGGTATTGTCAGGAGAATATGAAAATGCAAAAACATTTTGTATAGAAGACATTGCACGGTCCATTGCAAGTTCTGCCGGACTAAATTATAAATTAAAAAACATTCATCGCTGTTGTGTGAAGGATGAGTAACTCTTTCGAAATAAAGAAGTTATTTTGGTATTTGAGGGGATCATGGTATAAAACTAGGTACCTAATCGATTTCGTTACACCAAAAACACAAAGCTATGGGACATAAAACACATATTTTTTACAATATTCATTGTATGTTTTTGTTTACAATATATTTTCTGTGTATTATTAAATATTCACCATCAAAATGCACATACACTCATAATATTTGAGAACATGAAATACTTTAATAAAAAGCATAACACTCTGGTACTGGGACATTCATTTGTTCCTGTTTTAGGCAGTAAAACACAAATAAAAAAAATTACTGATAACAAATCATTTAGTTTTGCAGGGTTACTATAAATACAGTATATATATAGCTTTATATAATGAATGTGTTACTATCATTTATCATATTCATGTATAGGTTATTCAATCAGGACAAGAAAACCTGCGAATGTTGACATTGACTTTCACAGCATGAAATATTACGTTTAATTTACTATTAAACTTAACTTAAATTTAATTATATTCAGAATTTAAATACATTTAATCAGAATAAAGTAGCAATTAAATTCCATATTTAAGTTAAGTTTAGTACTACATTTAAGTGGAATTATTCCTACAAGTTTAAGTCACATTTAAGTTGCATTTAAAGGTGATTAAATATAGAATATAAATGGGATTAAATGCACGTTTATGCAATATAAACGCAAACTTAAATGCGATTAAAGTTTAACTTAAATTTGAAATTTAAGTTGCATTTAAAGGTGATTAAATATCTTCTTTTTTTTAATAAAATTTATTCTGCACATATTGTACAAATAAGACAACAAACCGCTCAGTAGAAGAGCAGTAAGCAATACAAATAGTTCTTTGTACGATTTATAAAGTATAACCATATGTTTTTATGTTAGCTATATGTACTGCTTTTTATTTCAATGTTCATGAGCAAATATGTAGTAGAATTTAAAGATGTTATTTGTGATTATATAATTAAATACAATTTAGTTAATATACGGAAAATAAATCGACTTAAATATGGACGTTTTTGTGAAATTCCAAATAAACGGAAAGATAATATAGTATTATTTGCGATTATATTTACAAATTAAATTTAGTTAACGTAATCCGTCCATCATTAGCCGACGTAATTTCGTGTTATTACGGGAAACTTCGGTACCGTCCGGAAAATATTACAAACGTCCGTAAACATTAAATATTTTTATTTAATAATATTAATAAATCTGCTTAATAAATTATTTCTTGGCAATTAGATTTGACGATCTTTAAAAAAAAATTTAAAATAAAAAAATAGGGACGAGTTCCTTCCCTTTGATATTCGAAGTCATAGAAACGCTCGCGAAATAAAGCGCCGAAACGAAATGGCGAGCAGACTTTATTCTCGACGTGAGGTCGATTTGTCACCAAAACTGTGTTATTCGGAATGGTTGAGGATTATCATCAGTCTAAATTGCATTGGTTAACACCGCTGTGAGGACGAATACCGTTATTCTTATGAATGTTCGGTTGAAAACGATGCAAATCTCGGAAACAAACATTGAGAAAACGAAAGTAGAAATATTTCTGTTGCACCATTTCGTCGAGAATAGACTCAATAGTGCAAACCAGCCTATGTTGATGTTCATCACGATGCTTCTCGACTTCATTCAGGTAAAACTTGCTAAAACATTGTGTTCTTGATAAAAAAAATTATATTATTGTATAACTTGTGCAATCTTCCGTCAGGTGAGCGTTATAGGCTCCATTTTAGATCTTGTTATTGTCAGCTCGACATTTCCTTTACTTTGATTCAAAGTGACAGTCTTCCTGTGTCACAAAGTACATTCTGTTTGTATAAATAAGATTTGAGTGTCAATTAAGAACTTGGAATACAGGGTGTATGAGTTAATTTCACCCATTACTCCATAGATATACAACTTGAACATTTATAACTACGAGGCAGGACATATAAAGTGTATGATTATACTTGTTGGGTATATTGAGTTTAGCTCACCTGTCATAAAGTCACAAGGTGAGCTTTTGTGATCACTTGATGTCTGTTATTCAAACTCTTTTTGCTTGCATAGACAGTAGAGATCACAATTTTTGTCTAATCTTTATGAAACATAGACACAACGACCATCTCAACAAATATTTATTTTATATTGGGTAATTTCGGGTTAAAAAGTTGTCACTTGGTCAAATCATACATAAATCTTGTGAAGTCACAGGAGTTCACTATTTTGGTCAAATTTTTATGACAATGATCATCTCAACAAAACCTGGATCAAGTTCGATGTTGGGTCATAAGTGGTCAAACATTAGGTCAATATCATTATGTCAAATCATACATAAATCTTGTGCAGTCTCATAAGGTCTCCAGTTTTGGTTTAATCTTCATGAAACTTGATCACAATGATCCCTAAACAAAGTCTATCATGACAAGTTCCACATTGGGTCATCTGCGTTAAAAAACTAGGTCACTATAGATCCAACCATGCATACATGTACACATTGTATAGTCACTAGAGGCCACAATTTTTGTCTAATCTTTATGAAACTTTGTGACTTTGGTCACGGTGATCAACCCAGTGTCATCTGGGGTTAAAAACTAGGTCACTATGTGAAATAATCAATAAAGCTAAGTAGTCTTTTAGGCACATGTGGCTAATGCTGTGTTGATTGTGACAAATGGATGGCTGTCAGTTCACTAAAATGTATAGAACATATTTGCTTTTGAATGAAAACATGAAATGTGCATATTCATGTTCTTAGTTAAATCATTAGCTATAAGCCAATGGATGTTTTGATGCTAAATTCTAAAAAAGTTATTTTCTTATTTTTGGGGTTATACAATCGTCCAGCCAAAGGGAAAAAATTAACTATTTCTGTATCCATAGCAAACGCAGTTTCAATCAGAATAATAAAAATATGCAAGTTTACACAATCTCCGTTTAGACTCCTTTCTGTATACCAAGTTTCATAGTCCTAGCTTGGAAACTGTTTTAGTTATGCCAGGATTCCAGATTTTATAGATTTTTATTCTATTTCCGTTTCCATAGCAACCACACTTCTGTTATAATCAAAACATTTTTAGATGTGCATAATCTCCTTATTGGCACCTACCCACATACCAAGTTTTGTAATCCTAACTTAGAAACTGTTATGGCAGGATCCAGATTTTGACATTTTGTTCACTATTTTTGTCTCCATAGCAACCACAATTTTTGTTGGATTCGATTATTTTTTTAGACGTGCATAATTCCCTTATTGCCCCCTATCCACATACCAAGTTTCATAAACCTAGTTTGAAAACTGTTTGAGCTATGTCAGGATCCAGATTTTTGAGGGACGGACGAAGGGTAAACCTATGTCCCCTCTGGTTGAAAACCGATAGGGGACTAAAAAAAATATCTGAATTTTATGTCAGAACATACACCAACTTGTAGCAAATCATCTAAGTAAGAAAATGAATACACACATGACATGTTTTCAGTCAATAATAAAAAAGTTATAGTGTTTTTAGCAAATGAGAACTCATTCTTCAGCGAGCACAGAAATGAGAGTATGCAAAGAAAAGTACATTTTCTGAAAAAAACCTGTGGTAAACTTTTTTTATTTTGTTATTTTCTTACACCATATTGGTTACTTAAAATTTGTATTTTACTATTGTAGCATGCCAATCATTTTATAAGATGATTTTATACCATTCTTTGAAAGGGAAATTTAAACATTTTGATAATTCTACTCATTCAAAACACTCAAATTGAAAGATAGAGGTGAAAGAAAAAAATATGAAGTAATTTACAAATTTCTGTTACATATCATTTACAAACACATTCCATTGGCTGTGTAAAAACATAAAACTTTGCACAATTTATTGATTTTATAGACACAAAAATAGAAAAATACTGTTGGGACCTTTTCTGAAATTTGCTCCATTTTGATATGGATGGTTACCATAGTTAAAATGGAATTTCTCCAAAACGGCGTCGTAAAAGTTTTTAAAAATTTATATTTAGACATCCCATGTGATACACTTTATGAAAAAGGTAGTTTCATTGGGAATCTAAATATTGCCAATGATGGATGGATTACCTTAATATACGGAAAATAAATGGACTTAAATTTAACTTTTTTGTGAAATTTCAAATAAAAGTAAATATAATAAAATATTATTTGCACTTAAATCCGTTTTTTCATGCTGTGGATCTTATGCGTTTCTTTGTCTGAATCGTGAACAAAACCAATGGACAATATACATGGAAATGTATGTATGTATATTATCACATCCGAGGTTATCGCGCAAAACAGTTTCTACCTTTCGTCATACATGGATGATGTTAAAAATCGATGTTATATTTTCTTTGGCTGCGACGAAGCCATTCCCGACGACACAACACCGTAAAAATGGTTCGATTAAAATGCTTATTTCACGAATGTATTCATTCTCAGAAAGTGTGTATTTAGAACACGCGTTTTCAAGCACAGCAGAATTGGGGGAAGTTTTATATATGCGAGATTTCACTATCGACTCCGACCATACATCTCTACTCTAACATAATGATATAGCAAACATTTACCGAACGATTGAGACACACATACAAATTATGTACAATCCTTCTCACAAAGAATGACAATAAACTACATACACTAATGAACGCATGGGCTATTTGTATCAATAGACAAACTAATTCGCGATTTCCAATCAGTCTATTAACTTCTAATTGTTTGTTACTTCGAACATCCGTCCGTATGCAAAGTCGAAGATATATGGCTTGATTAGCAATGCGGAAGATATAGAAACTATTTGTTGATTTTGGTGTAAGATCGAATTTTATTATACCTAGTGATCAAAGAAAATCAGTTCAAAGTGAAATAAAATTTGACTTTGCACCAAATATCAACTATTTAAAATTGACTTAATTTGGAAAATCACGATGAACTGGAACTGGACAATCATGACGTCACGATGACGAAACGCATAGTTTAAAGACCTATATTAGTCATTCTTTATTTCTGGACCAGAACTTTATAGAAGGAACCGCAAGATCTCGGCAGGAGATCACTATCAGCGTTTATCTAGGGTCATAAAACACCAAAACTGGTCAATGTAATTAACTAGAGGCCCTTATCTACTGAATATCCATAGTACTGTGCTACTGTATGTACACTAGAAAATATGTGTCATATAATGTGTTTGTTTTAAATTTGTATATTTACTATTATTTAGATACCGGTATATACATTTATTTTTGTTTCTATCTAGTTTGAGTGTATAACAGCTATTTAGCCAAAATGTTTATAAATTTAGCAATTTTATTGTCAGTTTAATATATATAGACAAAATATTTTTAAATAAATTATTATGTTTAAACTAGATAAAATTAATATGTAAAATATAAAACTAACATTTGAGCACACTGAAATTACATACAAAATTTAATACAAATAAATAAATGTATCTAATAGTTTATAAATTTATTTCTTGTTTTCAAAGTCCTCAAAAGTATTTTTTTTATATTGTTTAAATGTATTTTCACACTGTTTCTCTACACATCACAAGTGCAGTGGTAACACTAGGCTAACTATGTGAATTGTGAAATAAGTGTCAACCCTGTGGTACATCAATTATAACACTTGTGGTAGAATATTATCTATTACTTCAATTAAAATTAAGGGGCCAATAATTGCCTACTTACTTTTTACATTGTTATTTTCTCTATATATCCTAGTATGTTAATTGTTAATTTTCCTATGTACATTAAATATGCTCTATGCTATGTTTGATCATGAAGTTGTTTGCAATAACTCATATGGGACTTTATTTTATTATACACATGCTTTATAACTTCCTGTCATAAAGGGAACTCTTATTGTTTTATTATCTACTACTAGGGCCTCTAGTCAACTAATTAACAGAGTATGCAATATTATGTAATATTACATAATAGGGTGCAATACTGGTAGATATCTTATAAATCAGAGACTACATGCTGAGAAAATTTAGACCAAATATTGTTGGACCAGTGCCATAATATACGTCTTTAAAGTCCGGCGCCATTGACGTTAACAAATAACAAATGCTATTTTCACTGTAATTCTAATTGAGAAATCTTTATATTAATTCACTGATACGCGGGACGTTCAAAAAAATCAGGACTGTTGTCACAAAAACCGCATGGTTACACAATATAAATAAAACTATATACCATCAGAAATTGGAATCCTTTTTTTACATACAGTGCATAAATATAAACAACTTACTTTACCCCTCTTTAGACAATGCTACAAATCTAATGAGTATTGGTTGTGTGTCCAAACTACCTAGTAGACAAAGGCAATACTAGTATATGTGCGTATCAACTATTTCTTCACTAGAAAAAGTATATATTGCCAAGGGAAGTTAGGAACAGGTAAATAGACACTTTTTATCATCACTCACGGATTGGAAATCATGCCGGGGGAGGCGCAGTTGACCCATGATTCTGCCAATGAACAAACAACACTAACATGCAAGTACATGATTAACTGACAACTTCTCAACATGTATAAAAACTTCCAATTCAGAGTAATTTACGAGCAGTCATGGCTTCATGTCTAAAATTGAACTGCGAGTCCTTATGTAGCTTGCGTCCGTTCTTAAAGAGGGTGTTTAATTACCAAATTATCTCAGCATGACAATGTTGTTGATAATGGTGACATGGAATCGAAAGTGGGTGTTGACAACACAGACTGTGAAAGAGCAATGGGTAAATATGGTTTCGGAACAAACAAAAAATGATAATAAGAAAGAGGAGCAACTTGTTCATCTCAGTCTTATTAATACCGAGACAATTACTGACATACGCTGTGGAATCAACATATCTTTGTCATCACATATATAAGTTAAAGATAGATATAATATATCAACATGACAAGAACAAACGATGGGTCCAATACTTTAAGGATATACTGAAGTGTCCTGGGTCAAAGACCAAGCCTGCTGAAGTGTTCTTGGACATTATTTGATAAAACACCAACCAAGGATGAAATAGAGAACGCCAACAAAACACCTAGATGTAACAAAACCCTGACATAGACTCAATACATGCTATTATTACACTTATTGTCTACAAATAAATTTGCTCTTACCTTGTGCGTGTCGATTATTTGTGAGTTTTCTGTACACCGATGGTGTGTGTCTTGTGCTCAAAATCTTAATGAGGCTTTATTTGCTCCTTCCGTTGCATATCAAGATAAATATATCTTCCCGTTGCAATTATACAATTGGCATACTAGTAATATATGGCTATGAATATTTAAAATGGTATCCGTTGTTATCTTAACTACTGTAATCAAATCATTTTTACGGTACAATAACGAAAACACACGAGGATTAATTAGCGCCAAGTCAAATGTCCTCAGCTATAACAATGCACTTGCATAACGCATACCAAACATATAATAACAGTATAGTTGGACAAACATAAATTGGTCGGGCTAAATTTAGCAATAGTAAATGAACACAACACTGACCTTCACATCTAATTAACCGGAAAATTATCATAATCGGGCAATCATTTCTCCAATAGCCCGAGTTGCTCAGAGGAAACGCGTCAGCCTATAGATGATTTACAAGGTATGCTATTTGTACGCAGGTTCGAATCCACGTATTGTGTATTTTAATGATATTTATTTCTTTTTTCGTTTTCTCAACACTTTTAAATTACAAAGTCTATATAGAAAAGATCAAACGAAATCAAAAAATGAATAAAATAAACTAAATAAACAAAGTATTTTCCTTTAGAAAAGGTATGAGTTGGATTCGAAATCGCGCATAATAAAAACATACCTTTGTTGCGACTGGACCTTGCGCTTTACTGACTGAGCTATTTTCTCATTGCGTATTGTGTTGTTTTTAATACGCCTTATTAGTTTACTTCATGTGCAAAAGGTAAATAAGAATGTTTAGGTTCTGGTACTATTAATGGCGCGGCCAATTTATCTTTGTCCGATTATAGTACTATTATCAATTAAGTTTTGTTTAACAATTATAGTAAATGCAGAATCATATATATTTATTTTTCTGTGACCATTAATGAACTAAATGTAACAAGAAACCAATGCCTGTCGTGTATTGTCTTGTTTTCAATAGTTACGAGGGGTGTTCGGAAAGCTTTGAGACTGCGTTCATAAAAAGCAACCACTGAGGGAATACATGTGAAATTTTACTAGCGTATAGATCAATCCAATAAGGACTATTTTTGAAATTTCACATACAGCGAACATTATAGTAAGTACATGTAACAACTAACTAAAAGTAAGCACTTTGTTTTCGCGCGACGTCTTGAACGAATTTTGGAGGTTAAATTACACATATAGGCAATTCCGCCTTAGATAGAAACCTGGGGACACATCAGTCTCTAACCTTTGATAAATTATTAAAGGTTTTTTTATTATAGCTTACCGTATGTCTGTTTTTTCCGAGCTGAGTTCCAAACCCCTTACTGTCATCCGCCAATCTTGCTTCATGTCCCTCACATTTCGTAATTTGTATTCACTCGTCAGTGACGGTCTTCAGTTTGTCTTTAAGTCGTCGAAAACCTCATGTCCGTCACTTAAACATTTAAAGCTAGCGAAATGACAATGCCTTTAAACATGTCGAGTTTAATTTAGTCTATGTTGGTAAGATATATGTTTTTTAAAGTGTCTGTAGGAGTCTTACTGCTGCGCACTCCCTTTTTATTACGGTCCGTTGCTCCGTGTGTGACGTTAACATCGAATTTTTCCCTGCATTTTATCTTCTTCCGCTGACCGTTACAAACTTTTAACCAACTTTCAAGCAGCGGTACAGCATATGTCCATCTGATGTCATAGTGTTTGACAGTGCATTTATGTGCCAAATATTTAGATGGCGAGCCATTTATGCGTTGTGAAAACACGTCAAATTTGAGGTGCTCCGTGAGGCGCTATATAGATTGTTTATGCAACCAATATTTTGCAATATGTGATCTAAAACAGTTTATGTTTTTAATAAAAGACTTATGGAAAGTTTATCTTTACAGTTGTATACTAGTTAATGAAATCTTTCTGATACATATTCAGATATAGACGCAGTCTCCAAACTTTCCGGACAACCCTCGTATTCTGGGCCCTCGCACCCGTTAAGCAAGACAATTCAATATAGTTTTGTTCGGACGTTCACTCTCGTACTCGATTGATGTGCGTATAGTCCAGAGAATTTGCCACGACTCTCGACCTTCAATTAGCATAAATTAACAGCTGAAATCTTGTCTAAATTTATAACCCCAGTTGTATGTTTTCATAAACGGGAAGTATCACGAATACGCTCGATGTGTAATACAAACACAAATTTAAAGGACAGGTATTGCACGATTTGCTCGCGGAAAATAATATATTCTACGCAAGAACCTTATAATATAGAGCGTTTTCGATTATTTTATCCGAGTCACTCAAGTGACCCGAGTGATAAATCAAACGCGTCGAGGAAACGTTATGCGCATGCGCATAGTCTCTAACCTACCCTACTCCAGTCACCCACGCCTTTTCAAGAGTAACTCGAGATTCAAGATGGCGGACGAAGGCAAACTTCCACGGTAGGCAAATGGTTTTCGGATCATTTACGCAACGTCGAGTGATTTTTAATGAAAATTTGTTCAGTTTGTTAATGATTTTGGTGATTTGCATATTCTGTGACCTTGGGTTAGTTGTTTACTTTCGAAATGCGGGCTATTTATACTGTAAACTATGACCGTGACGTCAAAACGAAAGAAGATTTGTCGGAATCATGCCGAGCGTTATGAATTAATTCAATTATTGAACATGCACATTGGCGAATATTATGAAATTTACAAGATGCAGGCGATTATTTATAATTTATAAATTTCATGTGCAAGTGGATTGCTAAGGACTATTTGTTGGTCGCCATCTTTTATTACCCAAGTACAACCCCCGGTGTTCGACAATGACTACTCGAGTGAAGACAGTACGCATGCGCCGATTTCTATGTAGCGTGACCCGAGTGACCAAATCGAAAACGCTCATATTCATGCATAACGGTGTTATATACGTGCTAAATATGTGCACCATGTTAAACTAGTGAGAAATATTGACGTAGACTCACAGCGTATAAACGACTGTATGTAAAGTAGGATGTTGTAATTGGATTTAGATGGTTGGAGTAAAAAACACAACAAGATTGGTTGAATAATTTGAAATACTAAGCTTATATACGAAAACATAATGACAAGTTGTACATATTTATTATAACGATTAACTTTCCTACCGTTTGCATACACTTCATTCCGAAATGTTTGCTCATGTTACATAAAATCATTAAACATCGTTTGACTTTTTGTGAGAAAAATGTACACTGGCTACTGTTAAACATCATTTACATGGTGATTGGGCACGTTTCGTTTCAATAATTGTACATATTATAACAGACATAACATTAACATATAATTTGCATGTTTTCAAATATTTTCAAACTGTGTTTTTATTGCGATAGAGGTGAAAAACAAACCGGCTATGTTGTGCCGCTACTGTATGTTTACTGCATTGATTATGTATGTTTATTGCGATTATTAAAATTTAATGTGTACGACTTATTGCAATTTTTTATCGCGATTTGAGTCAAACTTTCAGGTACAACGCACGAATGCAAGTGCTTATACTGCACAATTTCACCAGAAAACGTCGGTACCTGCATTATACATTACACTGAAGTCCATGAAAAGTTCAATTCGAAAATCAAAATTTTGCATTTCTATTCTGAAACAAAACGTGTACTATGGTTACCCGTTTCTAGGCAACGACAGAACCTGACATAAACATAACGTTCTCGCTTATATGACTGTTTTTCGACTATCATTCTTTTCAAATGATCGTTTTAAATTCACCAGTAGAAGCATAGAGTCTACACTAAACCACCTTAAGCAATGGATGGATTAAAAATAATTATTTAGAAAGAAAACAATTAAAAACCAGCCGCCTGTTTACTTGGTAAAAAGGACGAAACTATGGTTTGTGTTAAAGTTTCGTCGCCTAGCAACTGGTAACCAAAGCAACTGTAGCTCTCGTAAGGTTTAGGTTATCACAAATGGATAAAATTTTCCAATCGATATATTTTTTGTTTCTTAAACACTTTAAAACTGCAATACATTACAAGCTATATAATTGAACATGGAAAACAAATTCAATATGGACGTCACTTTGACATTTATCGAGAAAAAAATAATTTTCAGGAATCTTAATTCCTTGGTTTCATTTAAAGTAACATAGTCATGCTATATATTCAATAAAACTTTGAAATCTAAGCTTTCCTTTGGTATATGAAATTGTCAGGTGTGATCAAGCATTAAGTTATGACATTCGGTTGTATGGGGACAGATATTATGGAGGAATACCATATACACTACACACAAAACCGATACGGGTCAATGCCATCAAATGACATTCTCACAGCGTAAACGATTAATTATATAAATGTTAATAGAGAAGTAAATATCGCCGGCTTACAACAATAACAACCTTATAAGACCCTTGCTCATTAGAAATTAGCACCACTTGGCGCATCTTATGAACCTATTTTTGTGAAACTTGGTACTGGTCATGTTGACCAGACCGAAGTTAAAAACACTTTTTCTCAGAATGGCTTTTTGTAGTTACGACCTCTATAAAATAAAAATTATTTTAAGCCATAGATATGGATAATTGGCACATCAAGGTTGTTTCATAACACGGCTCAATAAAAAGTAATCTTGGGTTATACGGTTTCACAGTCGATACATAAAGTTCGTTTTGAAAATGATTAGGTACAATATTTAGGAAGTATTTGACCAAATAATTTACTGAAACCCACTGAAGATTCCTAAGAAACAACGCAAATCACTGCATTTCAATCACAATAAACATACATCTCTATCACAATAAACATACAAATCATTTTTTCTAAATTATCAGTAAACATACAGTAAGGAGACTACATAGCTGTATCACTTTTGGCCTCTATCTCAGTAAAAACACAGTTTGAAAATATTTGAAAACACGCAAATTATATGTTCATGTTATATCTGTTATAATGTGTACAATTCTTAAACTGAAATGTGCACGATCATGATATAAGTGATGTGTAAAAGTAGTCGGTGTATGTTTTTCTCACAAAAATCAAACGATGTTCATTGATTTTAGATAATATGGGAAAACATTTGGCAATAAAGTGTATGCGAACGCTAGGAAAGTTAATCGTAATAATTAATATGTACAACTTGTCATTATGTTTTTGTATATAACCTCAGTATTTTACATTATTCTACTAACTTTGTTGTGTTTTTTACTCCAATCATTTAAATCCAATCACGACATCCTAGTTTGACATACAGTCATTTATACGCTGTGAGGCTGTGTATGTGATATATAACATGAATTGAACTTTTGAGAAGGATTGAATAATGTTGTTTATAAATGAACATGATGTTAATTAGCTATGTAATACATGTAGTACAGCTTGACATCACTGGCGTGAGATGTAAGCATATTCAGTGGCTAGTTTTCTTTTTCAATAAAATAAACATTCCGATGTGCGACAAGACCAGGCGAAGTCCTTGTCGAAGTTCAATCAGTAGCGTGTCATTTATGTCAAATTAACATCATAGATCCTATCCATATCTGTTGCTACGTCTTTGTGCTAACCATATTCTGGTGTTGATCGATTATCTGCGCCTGTCTGGCTTCTTGAGACACCTAACCTCGATATTACGTTCATGTACAAAAATATAGTTTCAAGATGGAACGGACTAAGCTAGAGTAAAGTAGGCCTTGCTTTGACTCACTAGAAGTTTTGGCCGTCTCTAAATGAACTATAGTGACAACGGTTCACGCCAAAACCCAATATGCATGTGATTGGTAGTGTATACAGAATACATAGCCAAGACATGTTTGATATAGCCAAGTATGTACAAGTCAAATAGTTTTACTCGGCCATACCAGTATTTACAACAGTAACTTTACTTAAGAAATAATGAATGTGTACATGTGTTTTATCGTAGAATAAAGCGCAGTCACTAGTTTGGATGCGCACCTGAACAATCTTTATTTTAGATAAAACAAAGGTACATGTTTATTAATTCGATTCTAATATAGCCAATATTCCGCATTGAATATTACAAACAGACGTTCATCGAACGGCTTTTTTGCAGTTGTCAATCGTAGCTGTATTTTATCGACAATTCGTGCACACCATGATTTCCTCTATGTGTATATGGCTGAAACCGCTTGTTGGTTAGAATACCGGTAATCCTACCTAATCAACATGGAAACACTCCATAAATTCTTTTGGCCTAACCATTTTCAAACATTCTACACCAAAAGTAACAAAGCAGACCCCCTGTCGTGATTCAAACATTGAGACCATTTACAGCAGACGATTGGCGAATTCGTGAAGATGTGTCTAGACGGTACATCTCCAGAAACTGTGTGGTAGAAGTATACTACATGTAACTACACAGTACATTTTTAAACCAAAATGTACTGTCTAGACTCACCTTAAGTCAGACTGACACATTAGCCAATCAGGCATTGACATGTGGTCACGTGCTCCTCCATAGTCAACTTTTTTTTGGCATTCCAATATACCCTCGGCCTAACTATGTTACACAGTTTGTTACAGTGTGTTGATGATGTTTTATTAGAATAGTATGGCGTACGCTTAGGGTCAAAACTCGTATTTAGTAGGTACCTACTAAATATGTAGTAGGTACCTACTAAATAATTAGTAGGAACCTACTAAATGATTAGTAGGAACCTCTCCGATTTAGTAGGAACCTACTATATACGAGTTTTGACCCTCGATTTAGTAGGTACCTACTAATTCGAATTAGGTGGAACCTCTATTCGATTTAGTAGGAACCTACTATATACGAGTTTTGACCCTCGATTTAGTAGGTACCTACTAATTCGAATTAGGTGGAACCTCAGAACTAGAATTCATACTTTCGCGTACAAAAGGGTCAATATTAGTTATTTAGTAGGTACCTACTAAATATTTAGTAGGTACCTACTATTTCGGAGAGGTTCCTAAATATTTAGTAGGTTCCTACTAATCATTTAGTAGGTACCTACTAATTATTTAGTAGGTACCTACTATATAATTAGTAGGTACCTACTAAATACGAGTTTTGACCCTAACCGTACGCCAATAGCAGATGACATACAAATAAGCTAACACAATCCTAAGTGTATCATTGCTGTAAGTAACACATACACTCACGGACTTTAAAAACGCCTCACCTGAATCAAAGTCAAATATTGTTTTTATTATTCATCTGATTGAAAAATAATTTTGTGTACTTGTTAATCAATCTTTCCTTCACATGATTCAGTTTAGTTTATAAAAAAATGATATCGCGTTATTAAATGACAGTATCCTATGTACAGTCACTACAAGGAATTGTGTGGGATTTTGAATATCGATTATTTCGTACACTCATGAAAGCTCCAAGTCGCCTGACGTAACCCCATAGAGCAATTATGGGATGAAATTGGGCGACGTCTGCGTAAATGTTACCCAGCACCAGGAACATTATAGGAGCTATCTGACGCTATACGACAAGAGTGGAATGATATTCCTCAAAGATGTGTTCGACGATTCTGTGCGTCTATGCGATCTCGCATAAGGGAGTGTATTAGAGTTAACGCTGGTCATGGTCGATACTAAAATTCCCACACAATCACATGTGGTGAGTGTGATTAAACTATCCTCCTTTTGTAACAAGACTTTATTTTATCAAAATTTAAAGTGGATTGTACGAACAATGATTATATTATTACACTCATGTAAGTGAATTGTCAATTAAATAATCATTTTTGGGTTTTATTCATGTGAGGCGTTTTTAAAATAATCGATATTCAAAATCCCACACAATTCCTTGTAGTGACTGTAATAAGAAAACCCTCATTTAATAACGGGATATTATTTTTGTACAAACTAAACTGAATTATATGTAGAAAAGATTGATTAACAAACACGCAAAGATAAATAATGAAAACAATATTTGACGTTGAGTCAGGTGGGGCGTTTTTAAAGTCCGTGAGTGTATTGCACTATCAATAAAATGCCATATTGGTCACCGTCACCGTATTATTAAAACAGTTATATGATCAAACGTGATGAAAACATTTTTAACGCGCACTTAATTGGCTGCGTAAGACTGGTTTGATATTGTACATACAATTGCCCATTGTTTAACCAAATTGAACTGACGTACATTATAGTTCGCGTAATGTATTTACTATACCTGTATGTTTTGAATTCTTTAAATAACCCAGCTGATAGGACGAACGTAAACCTCGGGTTATTCCTGCGTGTCAGTTCAATCTCGCAATACTATACATTATACACTCAGTCGCAAAAGAAAGTATACATTGTTTATACTTGAAATTATTTTATCTCAGGTTGAAAGAAACAAACAAAAGGTTAATATATTTTATATAGTATGTTTATCTTAGATTTTAAGATCAATAAATAACATGTCAATAAATGCAATTCTACACAAATATAGTCAACAGCTTTAACATCTGTAAAATCAAATTAACAAAAAAGTTCAAATCTTATACGTGGTTACCTCCCCTTGACCATAACAGTCAATCTCGTACATTTACGTTTTTGGTTCTTCATGGCTTAATGAATCCCTGTCTTGAATATGGAAGAAAACACTTTATTAATGTGGCCTCCGTAGCTCAGTGGTTAGCGCGCTTGTCGTCTAATCTGGCGACCCGGGTTCAAATCCGGGTGGAGGCACACATATATGCCTGCCATATTTCAGCAGAAAGCTGACTGGCAAATAAAGGCTATGCTCGGCATAATTTAAAAAAATAAAAAAATAAACTCGTGTTGTAGTCAACAGCATGTATACAACATTCCATGCAGAAATATCAATAAATAAAGGATTTTTCATTGTTTTGACGATTTAACATGTGGGCTATTTTCAAAAAATGGCTAGTTTAGTTTTTCCACAATAAAATATATTCTAAACAAGTTATTCTTATATCTTTTACCCTGAAACATATCATTCAATGTCATGAACTAGTGTGTGAAGTTTGAAAGATATTGCTTAACAGAAAAAGAAGTTATGCTGAAAAAACAGGTGAAAAATATCAGGAGGGAAACGAAAAAGCGTGACAGTTTTCAACAATCACATAAATCAAGACATTCCTGTGAAATGTATTGATGAGGGTCAAAGTTACAAAAACATTTAAGAATAAGTTTAATATATTGCCTTTACAATGGTGTATAATTTTAAGCGTTATTATCATGGTAAGACATAAAAAATAAGCGGTAACATAAGTCATGATAAATGAATGCTTAATAGAAACACTCACTTATGTAACCGCTTATGTTTTATGTCTTGACATGACAATAATGCTTAACATTATATACAATTCGGTAAATATACACTTCTCGTTTGTTAGTTGTAATCCCAGATGATATAATGTCAGGTTACGTACAATGTATACTTTCTTTTGCGACTAAGTGTAGTTCAGAGCAATTTCAAAATAGTTTGTTTATTTAGGTCTGTCTCCTACGTGGAATTCTACAGAAATCACTTTCAGTGCAAGTTATCTGTGTGATATGATAATAAATCACAATATCGACATATGTGGGATCTCAGAACACTGGTTGTACAAAAATGATTTACTTTTTCTCAACAATATAAATTCAGACTATACCAGTTATTCAGTCTCGGATCCTGATCTAGATACAATAAACACCAACAGACGTGTTGGAAAAGGTGGTCTGGCTATCATGTGGAATAAGCGGCTTGACCGATATATCACGACCTTAGAATCAGATTACAAACATTATATAGGTATTCAAATTATGCTGAACCCTGGTGAATACATTTTTATTGTCCAAGTGTACCTTCCATGTAACAATCACAACACACAAGCTTTTAAAACATGTATTGAAGATCTAGAAAATAGTATATGCATGTATAGGGACAAAGGTTCGTTGGTTATAATGGGTGACTTCAATACAGAACTGATAAGCGCAAGATCAACTATTCAACATACACTGTATTCTAGAGGTGTCCTCTTAACCAGTGTGGCAATACCACGTGACTAAATACTACAGTCCAAAGAAGAAAATTGTAAACAAAACCTCCACTTCGCGAAGGAAAATAGGCATAAGTATTTTATTTCTTCACCAATTTCTATGAAATATAGACCACGCTAAGGGAAAAAATATAAGGGTTCCGCCATATATAGTATATTTCTTCGTAGCTTGACCGTTTTTTCAATTACCCTGAGAAACCTTGGAAAAAATGTGTGTGAGAGCGGACTACAGTATCAAGCCTTTTCGTTTTCCTGGTATTATCTACTCCATGCGTGATTGAAGAGTCATGTTTACACCTTCCGGGAACACCGGAGGCAATTTCGCAACAAATAAAATACATATTATAACAATACATGGCACTTATATGACATTTTCTTTCAATTTGCAATTATGGCTACAGTTCCAAGAAAAAATATTCAGACTACAGTTCAAAGCTGTTTTCAGAATTTACCATAATACCAAGCAACGTTTTGCCCCTGATGCTATTTTTGTCAACAATACACACACTAAAGTATTCTTTATTTGGTCAGGTTTTATTTTTTACAACACATTTTACATCATTTAAGAACATAAACACGCACATGGGTAACAGAAGTTTAAAGTATATACATATAGTAATTGATAATAAGTTTGCGTACGGGTTTTTTTTAGTAATTTCCATTAGTGCATTTGATGTTTGATCTAAATTATATATTGGACGGTGCCATCGATATTCACCAATGGTAGACACCATATGGCGGATATAGCCCCCTATACTTCGCACGAAAACGAAAGTAAAAGTGGATGTCGATTTCACACGACTCTAAGTTTTTAATCACATTTTTGTAAATATTCATGTGATTCACTTGAAGTGAACAAATTTAAGCAGCGGAATGTTTATTTTAAAACACCAATGTTGTAATTTGCTCTGACGTTTCGTATACTATACTTTCCTTTTATTTCAGCTCAAGTATGCACTTCCCAGGACTCTGTTCCGATTTAAACTTATATCTTCCATGGTCTTAACCTATGTTGGAACTCTCGCAAGCAAACACCAACTAACAAGCAATCGACTGAAGGAAAACATTGCATTGTGTACGGGATCTAATCATTATGAAACTTTCCATTAACATGATCTATTTTTCTGTTGCACCGAGGATAGCAGTCCTGTACTGGTGTTGGATTCCTCATTTTGACTCCGTAGTACGTGGTTTGAATCTAAAACAAGAGGGCCCTATGGCACTAGGTTGCTCACCTGTCGTAGCAGTACACCCAAGCCATGTGATTTGACCTTGTGACCTAGTTCTTAGCCACAGATGACCCGATATAACACTTTAACTAGATTTTGTTGGGATGATCATTGTAATCAAGTTTCATAAGGATTAGGCTAAAATGGTGACCTCTCGTGAATTAACACAAGGGTTTCTATAATTTGACATAGTGACCTAGTTTTTGATTCCAGATGACCCAATCATAAATTGACTTCGATTTTATTAAGATGATCATTGCGACAAAGTTTCAAAATGATTAGGTCAAAATTGTGATCTCAAGTGACTATACAAGGTTTTTCTATGATTTGATATTGTGATCTAGTTTTTGATCCCGGATGACCAAATATATATCTTGACCTAGATTTGGTTGAGATGATCATTATGACAAAGTTTCATAAAGATTAGGTCAACATTGTGACTTCTAGTGCCTACAAAAGGTTTTTCTATGATTTGACCTTGTGACCTAGTTTTTTATCCCGGATGACCCAATATCGAACTTGACCTAGATTTTGTTGAGATGATCAATGTGACCACGTTGGATAAAGATTAGGTCAAAAGTGTGACCTCTAGTGTCTACACAAGCAAATTGTTGACGGACGGACGGACGGACGAACGACGGACGGACGGACGACGAGTCATCACAAAGCTAACTCTGTCACTTTGTGACACGTGAGCTAAAAATAGGAAGGCACGTGATTTAAGTACGTAGTATTGCCTTCGTAACCAAAATATTGTTATTGCTAAATTGTACAATTCTGTCTTATTTGGTACGAAATAATTGGGGACGTGTTATAAGCTATTTTACCCTCAGTCTACGGGCGCTTAAATTGCATGCTGAAACAAATTATGCACACCTTTTTATTCCTTTAATTATACCCCCCGCACAAAGAGTTGTAAGGGGGGTATACTGGATTCAGCTTGTCTGTCTGTCTGTCCGTCCGTCCGTCCGTAGACGCATTCTTGTGGACGTAACTCCTCCTACAGTTTTTGCAGCATTTGATTCAAACTTTAACAGATGAACAACCTCAACATGTAGATGTGCATAAAGGAAAGAATTTGCGCTGTGACTATTTTTGACAGAATTATGGCCCTTTGTACGTTTATGCACTATACAATATATAGTGAACAGTTCTTGTGGACGCAACTCCTCCTACAGTTTTTGCAGCATTTGCTTCAAACTTTAATTAGGCAATATGGTCAGATAAGTCTGATCCTGCAGCAAATGAGACATAGTCACATTGGCGTATCCATGACCTTGATATGTAGGCACTTATAAATCATAAAAACCAAGACTTTCAAGCACAGACAAACTGACCTGACGCTCAACAATGATGTATTGTTATAAATACGGACTATATGTTATATCCGCTGTACGGTGTCTACCAGTGATGAAAATCGATGGCACCGTGCAATATATAATTTAGATCAAACATCAAATGCGCGTATTGAAATTACTCAAAATTACCCATACGCAAGCTTATTATCAATTACTAGATCTACATGCATATATTGCATGTAAACTACTGTTACCAATGTGCGTGTTTGTGTTTTTAAATTCGGTATAATATGTTGTTACAAATAACAGCTGACCAAATACAGAATATTGTAGTGTGTGTAATGTTGCCAAAAATAGCATCAGGGGCGACACGTTGCTTGGTTTTATTGTAAATTCTGAAAACAGCTTTGAACTGTAGTCTGAATATTTTTTCTTGGAACTGTAGTCATAATTGCAAATTAAAAGAAAATTCATATTTGTGCCATGCGTTGTTATAATATGTATTTTATTTGTTGCAAAATTGCCTCCGGTGTTCCCGGAAGGTGTAAACATGACTCTTCAATCACGCATGGAGTAGATAATACCAGGAAAACGAAAAGGCTTGATACTGTAGTCCGCTCTCACACAAATTTTTTCCAAGGTTTCTCAGGGTAATTGAAAAAACGGTCAAGCTACGGAGAAATAAACTATATATGGCGGAACCCTTATATTTTTTCCCTTAGCGTGGTCTATATTTCATAGAAATTGGTGAAGAAATAAAATACTTATGCCTATTTTCCTTCGCGAAGTGGAGGTTTTGTTTACAATTTTCTTCTTTGGACTGTAGTATTTAGTCACGTGGTATTGCCACACTGTTAACGCAGTTAATGGATAAGTACTCACTACAATCACTTAATACGATAAACAGCTGTCATGATCCAGTGAACACAAACATACCGTATAATTCGAGCAGACAAACTTTAATAGATATCATGATTACGGAAACTAGTATTCGACACATAAATCGCTGTGAAATATTACTTGACAACGCTACGTGTGTATCAACTCATCGTCCAGTCATGGGCTCATTATTCATGCAAACGGTCTACTGTCAAGAACAATGTAATAAACCAAATATTGTTACCTGGCGCAACGTAAAAGATTCTTGCACGAAAAAATACCGCAACTATCTGGAAAATAGCGACGTATTGTTGAATGCTCAAAATTTGCCTATCACAAACACTACCGACATAGACAACCAATACTCAGGAATTGTTGTTATATTGAACCTTGGAACGGACTTATATATCCCAAAAGTGAAATATAAACCATATATCAAACCGTACTGGAATACCACTCTAACAGAACTACACAGAAAAATGAACCCAAATCGTGTAAAATGGAAGGCTAACAACCGGCCTAGAAACTCGAGCTCAACTCTATTGTTTCAATACAAAGCAGCAAAACGTAAATTCAGATCACACCATCGACATTCAGCAACTGCCTATTTAAAGCAACAAGAGACAGATATCGATGTAGCAGCAGATTGCGACAACAACGAATTATGGCGCCTCATCAATAAACGTAGGGATAAGCCTTCTAACAACAGCGGCTTCGAAATGAAATTTAACGGCGTAACCCATAACAACCCCAGGGATATTAATGTTGAATGGAAAAACTATTTCAGTGAACTTTACTCACCAACTATGGACTCGAACTTCGATGAAGACTACAAATACAACATAGAACATGAATTACAAACTATAAAGGGTGAAATATTCAAACACAATCACTGTAAATATACAATTACAACGGAAATGCTACAAAACGTTGTGAAAACTTCAAAGAAAGGGAGAGCTTGTGGTAACGATGGTGTATTCTATAAAAAAATATTATTGATGGTGGCCCATTACTATTGAATATCCTGGTAAAACTATACAACGCTATGCTGACTTTCTCATATACGCCCCTGGAACTGAAACGTGGTATTATCGTAACATTATTCAAGGGAGGTAACAAAACCAATACTCATGACCTTAATAGTTACAGGGTAATATCACTGTGCTCAAATATACTCAAACTTTACAAGAAAATATTACTACAATTTATTGAACATGATAAGTCTGTCACATTTAATGCATCCCAATGTGGATTCCAAAAACACGTTAAATGCCTCATGGCGTCGTTTATGTTACGTAAATGTATTAATTATGGTATAGAACATCACTCGAAAATTTATGCGTGCTTCCTCGATGCAAAACAGGCTTTTGATCGCGCATGGATATTATCTATACTCGTCAAACTATACAAGAAAGGGTTAGGCCTGTCAATATTTAAAGCAATTCTATCTTTCTTCGACGAATGTCACAGCTGTGTTAAATCAAACGGTTATACGTCAGACTGGTTCCCAATACAACAAGGAACCAGACAAGGTCAATGTCTTAGTCCTCTCCTCTATCTAGTGTTCATAGATGACTTGATGAACAATATTGAAAATAACCCACTTTCTTTGAATCTGGATAACATAGTGTGTGGTTGTCCTACATCAGCAGATGATATGGTGATCCTGTCATACACTAACCAGGGATTAGATAAACTGATTGAACAATGCTATCTGAATTCTACACGTGAGCACTACCTCTATAATGCTAACAAGTGCAATGTGGTCGTGTTTAACGACAATAAAACAAAACAAACAACGTGGAAACTAGGTGACCACCACATCGACGAAGCCTCAAGCTACACCCACCTTGGAGTCCAATGCAACAAATCGATGGACCTGAATGAAAACATAACACTATGTTGTGATAAGCTCCGAAAAACATTCTTCAGAATAGTAGATTGTGGTATATACAGAAATGGTTTCCACCCCATAACTAGCAGAAAAATGTATAACTCTGTCGTCCTACCAAGGGCACTTTACGGCAGTGAATTATGGAACGGTGTAACAGACACACAGTTACAACGACTACGTATGTTACACGTTCAAAAATAAACAGGACTGGGGCCCTCACGACTACAGATTTCAATATTATCCAAATATCATTACATAATATGGAATCGGAATTCAATTGCGAAAAGTCAATATCTGATTTATCGAGTTACACTATCTCGTCCTCTCATAATAGTCCTTTATGAAACCATGGTAACACGCAGCCGGCGCAGCCCAACAATTACCATTAATGGCGACTACGTAATGGGGTGTATCTTTAATACTATCATATCGTTTGTTTTCAAATTTCGCCGTATCATTACATGTTACATGCTAGACGATGTCTGCAAAAATGAGGACATTTGGACGTTAGGTACTGAAATAAACAAAAGTTTAACTCCACGTGGGACAAATTCGTGACGCAAAAATGACGTCACCAGAACGTAAGGAAAAACGGACAAACACAAAGTTTTGTCAACAGCAAGAAGATAATGGCCTTTGAATCGTACGAAATTATCGTAACTACATTTTGGAAAGAGATCTGCAAGTCGTTTATCAGTTTAAGAATGGAACAAACGCTTTAGTGTTAATTGTTCAGCTTTTGAAGACAGGGAAGTAAAAGGAAATCATAAAAACGTTGTGACGTCAGTTACCGAGACTTGTTCAAAATACCTACGTTTCATGGTACGTATTCTTGCCTAGATATGCGATGTAAGATCAAGAAAAATACATGCTATTCTCACCAACGCTTTACCTATCTGGTGCAGTGTGGTACTGGAATGTATTCGTCACCTTTATCATTATGAACTTCGTATTTCATATCCCTATGCGAAGCACTAACGCCGTGTAATATAGCGCGACGTCATTTTGTGCGCCGGGTCAACGTCAGTGACCTTTTTTAGTCACCTGTAACTCTCGCACCGCGTATTTGTTTTAGTTCATATCTTAACAGTATGTTGAAAGAAGATTCCGATTTCGGATGGTTTATATAATTTGATTTATTTCGTTTAACGATGCAGGTTTTGTGACAATAGTCCTGTTTATTTTTGAACGTCCCACGTATGTCATATTGAGGGATTCACTCAAAATATGACTTGCGTAATATGTGGCAGTTTTGTCTTACATACAGACACAACCTCAATGCACGTCTGCATTTATTCTTATGTGCAGTCTGTTTGACCGGAAATACGACATAGTATGTAGCAAATGATCTATAACCACAGCTAATATGAGCAAACATGTACTTTTGTTTTGTAACGCGAACGATACATACATTTAAATTTTTGTCAGGGTTTCCGTCATTCACAATGCCGGATGCATCTCGAGTGCTATGCTTTAAAACAGTGGTCCAAACGATACATTTAATGAGTTATTGACATTTATCCTATTATTTTATCAGTGTTTATTAATATACTGTAGTTACATATTTAGCTATCTTAAATAGGTGAACACATATAATTTAATTTTATATTAATATTTCATTATTGTAGTATTGCAACCGTCCTTCTCGACAAGACCATGACTCAGTGGGGTATAGCTGTGTATCTATTAAAATATCTCATGTTACAAACGGTGCCCGAACATTGCTAACGCAAATTTCTACCCTACTCTGGCCACCAACACTAATCTACTTTAATCAAAAGTAGATTTGTTGATATTGAATCTAGGTTATTTAATGTGGAATTCAGAGTTTAATGTAACTACAGCATGTTATTCTGTATTGTTGGTATACAAGTGCTCATTACTATATGCTCAGATCTGTTAAACTTGTAGAATGAGCTCTTGGGTGTATTTATGTTTGAGTGTATTTATGTTTGCCATTTGCTACTTGTTGTTCCCTTGTATTCTTGCAATTCGTTGTTTTCATATTGTGTGTAGATTTGTTTTATGTATGCATTATATGAGGGATAAACTTAAGCCTTGTGACAATGTACGTATTTACAAAATTGTCCCCATGTCTTCTAGTGTATAAATATTGTCAGGTCATAATATTGTAAAGCTTTGCGATATAATGATCCATATCTTGTTAGATGCAAGTTATGATCTATGTGCTCATAAATTGCTTCTGATATGTGTAATTATGCTTACTAATCCTCTCATCAATATAATGATCCATATCTTGTTAGATGCAAGTTATGATCTATGTGCTCATAAATTGCTTCTGATATGTGTAATTATGCTTACTAATCTTCTCATCAATAATGTATGCTTGTAACAAGCTATAATTATGTTGAATGTATACTTTGTATATATTGTTATATACGCTCTTCAATACTGGAGGAAATAAAGATGAAGATAATATATATTTAAATTTCATTTTTATTTGTAAACAAAAGCAAGTATTATCTCAGGCGAACTATACAAACAACAAACACAATAGGGATTCTATTTTTCTTATGGATTAAAATCAAAGACCGTAACATTTGCCTATGAAAGTATTCAAACATTTGGCACAACATATAAAGTTTACATGCTTCTAAATATTCAGAAACGATAAATATAGCGAATTTTGTGTTTCTTTTTGTATTGTTTTTTTTCGCACTATAGTTATAGATGAGATATATACGCCCACATCAATGAGGATATAATTAGATATAAGATTGTTGGTGTTCCTTAACGATGTTCGTAAGTACTCGTATAAAATGGCATATGTACATTCTAAATTGACTAAGTTATTAAAAACCTAAAGAAAGATGTGTCAAAATGTATATTTATGCATAAACACATCTTATCAATTTTACATGGACAAGTTTCTGTATTTTACATAACAATTGACAAATCTTAAGAAATCAACATGAAAATTGCAACTGTACATACTCGTATTTTAATCTAAATTTTGAAAAATCTTGAATGCAATGTAATATTACTGTACAAGTTTTATCACTATTGGAAAACATAACAGTGTAAAATCTGCAATTTTAAGTTTTAAAATCGAAAAATAAATTATCTAATTATAAGATAATTTTTATTACGTAAGCCATGAGAACCTTACATGCAAATGTTTCTGAATAAATGCCTTCAACGGATATTGGTAATACAACATAAAAGTCATACAATATATTACACAGCATGTATCCCATAAACATACTTAAATAGACTTATACACTTAACACATCCTATAAGTGTGCATATGTTTTACCGTATAAGTTTTTTATTCATGAATATTTCTGTATAATTATGATATTGAATAACACAACAGCCGGCTAATAAATTGTTTTCTTTAGAATTAAATACCGCGATTCACTGAACCATTAAAACATAAAAACACGTAAAATCCACGATAAATCGACGCGTAGGTGCAAATTATTTCTATGTATGGTCAACATGATGGTTTTTAACTTCAAGGGGAGGTAACCAATCAAAAATTGTCCTTGTGAGGCAAATGTGGGCTTCATACTTATCATTGTTCACTTCATATTTGTCTCCATAATAAGAACATACACGTGAACAGCAAAATGGGCACATAGCTGCAATAATAACCTGACGAAAAGCAGATGAACACACGACAAAATGTGTGACATTAGCTTTTGATTTTTTATTCTTTTGTCGACATTTAATTGTTATCAGATTATAATCAAAGCAATTGCATTGTAATTCCACGTAACTATCCAAACTACATGTGTCGGAAATTTCAGCAAGATCAAACACGTATTAACTGAACTATGGGTAAATATATACGTGCACACTTATAAGATTTGTTAAGTGTATAACAATATTATCAACACTCTTATACTGGACAGAAGTTAAAATACTTTCTGAAAAACACATATATATATAAATGTGTGATTAAAATAAACACATACAGGACACTATAACTGGTTTCATAATACTTAAATATATTGAAAAAATCACACAGGAATTCCACAATGAAAAGCAACAGTGTACAATGCTAGATATGCATGAAAATGTCCCCGGCCAAAATGACGAATAATGAGATATACCGATTTAGGTTTACAATTTAAGTAAGAAAAGTACAATTGTATTATTGTTAACGGTCTTGGAACCTCAAATCAGATCCACCACAATTTTTTAGTCCAAACAGGACTTTGCTTCATAAGACACATGAATATCGGTACAGAGGTCAATACAAATGTACACGTTTATTGATACACGCAGCTCATGTACGATAAAGTGAAATGGGTACAATAGAAAAGATGCATAGGTAATAACAAAATACCAGGCTGTGTTTTTGTAAAATGTACGGATTAATCACTAATATTGGCACATAATAATGAAAACGTATTATGAGTACTGATTGAATACTACTAGGGAATAGTTTGTGTGTCAGTAGGGCGCTTACATATTTTAAGTACTATAGATATGAATTTAAAAATGTTAATTAATTTTGATCTATCATTTTCATGTGACTCTAAAATAAGTTACAAAATTTAGAGAAGAGACATTTGTTTTGCTTCAAACGTTGGCATTGAGTGCTTCGAGTTCATCATCTTTGTCTTGATGCGAGGTTTGAGTAATATCCACAGACACAGAATTCATGAAAGCTGCAGATTCTACTGTGTCCTTAGATAAGGTGTTGGAAAGTGCCTTCTTTAACGGATGTGTACTCGGGTTGGACTTCATAGATATTAGTTCTGTCTTTCTCTGTGAAGTCCTCTGTGAGCCTGTTCTTTGTGAACCTGAAGAGCTGACAGAAACTCGTCTCTTATCTCCCATAAATCTTCGAACTGGCTGAACAAATATCTTGATAAGAAACGTGCGAAATTTCCGATTAAACAATGTGTATATGTAGAAATTAGCATGGAAGGATAAGACTAGAAGAATTTCATACGTCATGTGTACTGCTCGATTGGTTTTTAAGTCTATATGTACACCGTTGTAAGCAGTTTTGTCAATAGCGTTATAGAGAAGATAAAAGCCATAGGGGATTTCCGGAATAAGAAATACGATAACAATAGACGTAACGATGACAGCAATCCGACGATTTTCCACTACCCTCCTCGCAATCTGGCCTTTATTGCTATCCATTCGTCGGATACTAACTTCACCTTTATGAAGTTCACGAATGAAGAGAATCGTGAACAAAAGAAGAATACCACAGGGGATGAAATTTCTTATGACAAACATAATCCAAAGCTCGATGCAACCACCTGTGCAGCCTGGCTCTTCTAAATCCCATTCACACATGCCGTGTTCTGCCTTTTCATCTGTTAAATGAAACACGTGAAGTATAGGAGACATTACTGAAATAGCAATACATATGAGAATAGCTCTTTGTGTTGTAAGAGCCTGTGCTTTGAATGGAGCTGCGACAGAAATGAATCTTTGAATCCCAAGAAACAGAGTGAGGTAAATGGATATCGAATGAAAAGTTTTTGATATAAAGAACTTCGTTATCATAAACCAACGGCACAAATCTTTTGATAAATTATAACCTTCATATTCGAGAACCTCTGTGTCATATGAACTGTTGCCATTGTAGTAGTGTGCATAAAGGGGATTGTAATTCGGATCACTATATGCATAACCTTCTGAGTACGGTTCATGTCCTTCGTAACTACTATCATATTCTGGTTGGCCAGTACTCTGATAAACCATTATGTAGGTTGGAAGTGTTGTCAAACCGGTCAACGAGTCTGATATTGCTATTGCAGCAAGGACCATATTGGTGGGATTGCGCATCTTCCTGCGCAACAAAATAGAAACTACTACAATGTTAACAATACTCGTCAAAATAACAAGAATTTCCCAAATGTATAAATATACTGGTTTTTCGAAGGAAAATCCAGTGTACATATAATATACATACTCAAATCCCGCGTCATGTGAATATGGCGTAGTTGTAAACTGTTGTGACGATGTATCTGATGCCACTGTTGTGTTTGCATGTGTTATTGTAGTGTTGACATCAGTAGCGGACATTGTAACGTTTAGAGCCATGTTCGTAGCAACGTCTAGTGTTGTATTAGTGACATGTCCTATCCAACTATCAGTCATGTTCGTCCCTATACTCCCTGTAGTGTTAGACATATCCAATAATGTAATAATAGGCACTACGTCTATGTAGATGTTGACATTTAACAGTTCAGTTTGTCACGTTTGTACCGAACGTTTGAAGTCTAAACTGGATCAACGTGTCGGTAAAACTGCAGCACTATCCTACCAGTAACATACTTCACTTAAGGACCTGTGATTTAAGGTATGCGATCGGCAGATTCCTGAAACAGATAATAATAATAATAATAATACTGTAACTTGGTAGTTAAACAAGTAAGATGAGGCCATAAGTGTTAACCAGCAGATTTCCCGAACCTATCATTCCTTCTGTATTGAATTTAGTATGACACAGTCGTACATCGCCCGCCACTACATATCGCTGGCTTAGAATTAGAAGGTAGTAAGTACAAAATCGATATTTGGGAAAACAACAATAAACTGTCTGAATATGGAAAACAACATTTTAAACTTCGGTTTGGTCAACATTTTTATGCAGATTGCAAATACGCATGAGTCTTAAAAGGTCGTAAAAGTACTAACGACCATTCTAATTCTAAGCCTGCAAAATATATGGCTATTGTGTTGAGGGTACAATAGAGAAACATGGGTGGTTGGTAAACAGTTTAAATATATTTTAGGAGAATGAAATAGTACAAGTAAACATACTTGATATATATGAACCTACGTGAATCCCATACGATTTGTTCATATGTAGTTAACAATCAACTACATTGTATATTTAAGTATTTGTGTCAAATCATGTCTCGTTCACAAACACATAAACATGCCAAATGATATTAACTAAAATATAATGCATTATTACAATATAACTTTAAGGAACACAACTCGAGTTTATGACAGAAAATGCATTATGTAATATATATACATGTATATATTAATTGCATCTTATTAGCCATTAGCCAATTACAGTTCGTTTATTCAGGTATGTTCCTCGTATAAAAACAAGAAATATAACATAATACTATTATTATTGTTTTGAACATTTTAGTCGAATAAAAAGACGATGCAAATGTATACCTTATTCACTAAGCTGCAAATGTTAAATTTGGAAAATAATAAGAAAACTAAATTGCAATTTTTCAACGCACAACAGATGAGTTTTTAGCAAATGTTTTAAAAATGAATATTTTAAGAACCAAGTCATCCTCGACAATCGACGATGTTTACCATTGTAGATGACTGGATAAGCTAACGCGAAAATCTTCAAATTAATAATGTACCATCTATTGTTTTTGTCGTCCAACTAGCTTAACAATCCTTATAAGCGTGAATGTATATGTTAACCCATAGCTCGGTCAATGCATGTTTGATCTTGCTAAAATGATACATATGTAGCTAGGATAAACGGCATGACAATTCAATATAGTTTTATTACAATGTGGTCACAAGTTTTACTAACAGAATAAAGATATGGTCACATCAACACAAGTTAACGTTGTGCATTTTATGACGTGTATCTGTCGGACGTTTGTTAGCTTGTGGACAATGCATACAAAACATACTTAAAAGAAGGTTGATTACAGGGCTTCCGCTATGGTGCGGACAGTGACAAATGTCACCAAGGGGCGTAAGCACTTTGCGGTGCACCAATCCTCACATTTACCCCCACAGACTACCGTATGGCTTAATAGCATTTACCGTTAAATTATAATGGTTGTAATGACTACAAAATTCACGTTGATTGCATGCATTATATCAGGAACAACGTTATTTGAAGCAAGGCAATCGTGTTCTTAAAGTTATTCAGGTCAATAGAGTGTTTGTTCTATGTTTAATACTGAGATGGATTATTAACTCAACATATGATATGGTATAGTACTTATAACAATAAGGTTGACGTAGTAAGTGTCATGTTTCCATGTCATGTAGCTAATACAAATAATTGCATCCAAGCAGATACTAGTTGGTTGATTTGTTTGTTCACATTATGTGCAATATATGGACAGAGTCATTCACGAATGCATGATATGTTAATAATGTTTAAAAAAAGAATACCTCTGAACCATTGAGTTTTGTTCGCATGTTCATCAACATACACGTCCTGAAATGTTGTTTTCCAACAATATTTTCCAAAATGTTTCTATCTCTTGCCTACCACCAATCTGTAAAGAAATGGACATAAAAGTAATATAATGATCAGATGAATTGAAGATGTAAGAATACTTCTCGACACATATATACTGAATCATAAAGTTCTACATATGAAGTTATTTAGATGTTTACAAATTTACTAGATCTATGCCCGTCTGAACATTTTAAAAAAAATATTTAATCGCCGTCAAAGATCACATTGGCTAAAACGTCCGTCACTGGAACCATTGTGGTGAATTACCAACTGAAAGTACATGCCGCTTGCTTAGAATGAGAATGTCGTTATAAGCTCAAAAACGCTATTGTGAAAACTACTCATTACTTATGGAAAAACAAGCTGTTTCAACTTCAGTTTGGTCAACATGACTTGTTTCGATTTTCATGAACATAGGCTCATAAGAAGCGCCTTACGATGCGAATTGCAAATATGTATATGTCTTATAAGATCGTAAGTAGCATTTACTGTCATCTCATTCTAAGCCAACGAAGTCAAAGTTGCAATATCACGTGACAAAATTAGCAAAAGACTAAAACTGTATTTGTTAACAAAGGGTTGGTTTTTTTAAATTAATGTACAGTATTGGTCTCTTGTCATGTAATGAAAGTTGATAAAGAGATGTATGTTAGCTGCATTTCCATTATAATGATTCTTATTACGGACGTTTAAGCCAATCTGATTACAAAAAGTGATCTAAAAACGTTTAACAAAAACTGATCATAGTTTGTCTTTATATAATGCTCATTAGTCTCTTCTACCAGTTCAACGAAATATGCCGATGACATAAGCATTACTTTATATATTCAGCATTTTAAAATGTGTTGATACCATGGACAGAATTCCATGTTGATTGGTGCATTGATGCTGGAATATGTCATAGTGAAGCAATCAGACGTCAGCTTCGTACATTTACACGTTTTCCGACAGTGACTTCCATAACAATTAGTTTAATAGGAACCAAAAACAAGTGTGCAGAAAAAATGAACAAATACGGGTTGTAATACTGTTGCAATGTCATAGTATTTAAAATTGGGTTATAGAAAATGTACAAAAAACTTCTTACGAAGTTTAATCTACTGTACGTATATTAGAATGCCTTCATAAAAAATAGCGGGATATAATGTTTCGTTCGTGACGTGCGGTCGGTTTGTTGGCCGGTCTGTCAGCAGAGTAAAATGGTTTTCGACCAATACACAAGACGCATTATCCGTTGATTTCAATCACAACACGTGACATGTATCGTAAGCGTGCGATAAACTGAGCAATCAAACACAACAGAGCAGTATTGCGGCAACTGTAATCCTTAAAGTTTCCCATTATCAATATCCGACCGAACGCCTGTGCTCTTACCAAGCACTTAAGATACAATTAAAAAAAAACATACGCAAAGAATAACAGTCAAGTATGCCCATGGGGATATATTTAAATATGAACCACAATTAGTAAAGCGTTAAGTTACAAACAAACATCGTTTGAACGTCCCAGATTATGACATCTGCATCGCAAAGCGATTCTTATGAGCCTATTTCAATGAAGGTCGGTACAGGTACTTGTTTTCTCAAAATATCGATTTTTTCTTGCGACCTTCTAATTCTAAGCTAGCGACTTGGTGTATTTTAGTGTATACTAATCGTATATAGTATGCAGTTACCGTGTAATTATGATATTTTTGACACGTCACGAAATTGAACGGTATAGTTCTAGTTTAGTTTGAACCATTTACTGGCCAAAACATGTTTTTATTTAAACTTTTAATTTAGATGACATTGTCATTAAGCTTAACTCGGTAAAGCTTCCTTCTTGATATACTAGTCTATCAGTTGTATATGCCTTGTCAGAATCTTATACTGTGCATACTGGTGGGTCTCTGACATTACAAAACAAAGCACATTTTCAATTTCATTTTGTGTCGTTTTAACTTAACATACATGCTTAACCAATACCGTGAGGATGATAGATCTACAGCCATGTTAATCATATTTATAAACTTGGTGTCATCGATGTGACATATTGTAGCGAAAAAAAGGTTATAATCACTGTTTACCTGTTATTTTTCACTTAGTCTAATAACTCTCTATAATCCACTGAAACATATATACTAAACCAACATCTCTGTCCCCTCTGAATTGCTGTTTATTATAGCGTTCGATTATTATCATCCATCACACTTAATATACTATTTACATTTTCTTAAGGAAGAGACAAAGTAGAATCACTTTAAATTACAGTACGTGATGTGTACATCCGCAATCACTTTTAAAATCAACTAAACTTAACCGATTTAAAAACGCAACAGTGGGTTTTTGATCAATTTAAGCCAGTTATTGTGCTTCAATTCTCTTGAAATTTTACATGTGATGAATTCAATACATGAAGTCAAAGATGTGCAAGTTTTATTGTAATCAAGGTTTAGATGGTCACAAAACCAAACCACGAAATGTATCGATCGACAATGTCAAGTTCGCAAAATTAATAATGTATTTATAAGCTGCAACCTGCAATTAAAATCAGGCGCCTTTGCCTCATTGGCGGGAAAATAAAGTGTTGTAGGATGTTGTTCCACACATATATGAGGAAAACACGTATCAATTCAAACGCTCAGAAGTTTCTGCTTGATGATGCACTTCTTGACGGCCATTTGTGTCTGCCTTCAAAATTCGTTTCACGAGTAAAAATGCAATGACCTCCACAGCCACAACACGAACTGTCAGCAAGTTTTTGTCAATCTTGCATAGGCTGCATTGTGTCCAATGTTTAAGAATATACATTTCTTATGTCTATGGCATATCAAACCCGTAACCGGAAGTGGATAATGGAATATGTCAGGATAAATAAGAAGACAGACAAAATGAAGAGATTTTCAACATGGGTCAAAATAAACATTAATCAAAATGTTACGGAATGTATATTTTAGCAAAATTACCTAATCGTACGCATCATTGCCTTCAAATTGTTAGTATAACAGAAAATATTTTTGACCGGAAGTGGCGTCTGTAAAAAACGTTCGTTTGGTGACATCATGTTTACGCGCTTGTATCGTCGGCATACCTGACGCAGACAATCGTAGGTGTAAACTACCTCTTGAAAACACTATGCAAGTCTAAATATCGTCGACAGACGACAGTTAATCTACTTTGCCATGATAAAACGTCACATAACTGCTCACAGCAAGTCGATTGCGCCAGGATGTTATGTATCCTAAAACCGTGACACCGTATACAACGCACTTCAAAATTTAACTTTATGTTTTTTTGTTGTGGTATCGTTTCTCTATAAATTGTCGGTCAAATCGTCACGCCCAATTGTTTTGCTCACGCATCACGTGTAAATAATGAAAATGACGCCACTATGACGTAATGGGCTAAATTGAAATATTTTTTCGTAGAAAATCGTACCAGGCATAAGACTAGCGTCCCATTCATTGGTTTATACTCCGATAGAATTTGAATAATAAATAATACAATAAATACCGACCCCCAAAATTGTTGCGTTTCTAAATCGGTTAAGTGTAATAAACAAATAACTAAACGTTAGACTGTGTATTGTATTTTACGTACTTATAGGGACTGCCTCACGTTTTTGTGTTTTGTAAAAATAAAATAAAATTGTCAAATATTCGCGTTATTTTGGTATACTAGTAGTTGCCTGTATATGCCATGAACAACCACACTGACATCTAAAATAACTTTCGGCATTTTGTAGTTATTCAGTATTTTTACATCAAAAATTCTATAGAATTAACACTACTATTACTTAAATTGCCTGAAATTTGATGAAAACGAATGGAAAAACGAACCAAATACCTCACTGATGTTTACGCTGTAGTTTGCTGATGTTACAGTTTAATATTATCACCCCAATATTGCAATTTGTAGGAAACATTTGAGGACTATACTGACATAAAAGTCTATAAAATCATCAAAGTTAATGTTTAAGATAAAATTATTTCCCATGTGCCTAAAATAAATAACAAGCAGAAGATGCGATTTAAGATACTACTCAAAATTTGATAAGGGCCAAGAAATTTTCCATTTAAATATTTTGCAAATTGAATAAGATTGACCGGTAGAATTTTCAAAAACATAATGCTACATCTGCAATATTGTAAATCAATAAAGATTACTTCAACATTTAATGTCTAAGTGCTGATAAGCCCAACCCAATTAAAATGTTCGAGCTGCATTCAAGCCTTTGTAGTAACAGAATGCGGTCATTTTCTTGGCATTAAAAACGGGATAAAAATGTCCATGTTAATCTAGCCACTTTAGTCTCCACCAATAGGGCTTATCAGTTACCTGGAAAACGACGTCATTTTGGCAATGCGTATCAAATACAAGACATCAAGTTTCGAAATTTAAAAGCAGATAAGATGATATCTTATTAATTGTACAACGTTTTCTTCATCGGTGTTGTACATTTAACGTGAGACATTTATTGGCCCTTAGCAAAGTTTGAGTAGTTTTCAGTCTACAAAATATAAAACATCTATAATCCTAAAAACACTCCAATTGATGGGCATATATCAAGATCAATTACCCCAAAATTTGCTTTATACTCTTATGCACAGACTTAGACCAAATAAAATATAGGTTTACCATCAAACTATCAGGATATAACATTTTGTATCACCCATCCCCATTTTTCATGCTTTAACGATGTATAAATTCCCATAATCTATATAACTGTATAAATGCATGCTTTTAATACAAAACATTGCCTAAACATTAAAAAAGAAGACATAAACATGGTCCCAGTCTTCAGATGTTGTATTCATAACGCGATAATAGAATACGCCTCTTACCTCCGTAATTCCAATGTGCATAACGTCATATATATATACGTACGTCATATAAAACATTGCGTCATTTTTTGCATTGATATCAGAAACATACAAGTGTTCGTCTAAGTGTGCTTATAGTTTTAAACGTTTTATTTGTCACCGTATATTTACCAAATCTTATAAGTGTGCACGACGTGTTTTACCGTATAACGTTTTATTTATAAATAATTAAGCTATAGAATAACACAAGATCGGATAAATAAAGTTTTTTCTTCAAAATTAAACACAGCGGTTTACTGAATATTTTAAGTATAGTCAATTGGAATTTCAGACATAACGTCAAATTAAAAAATAACGCAACAACATAGTGGTTGTAAACTTTTAAAAATACTTCGTAGCTCATTTGAATTTTATGGTCAAGGGGAGGTAACCCGTTAGAAATTGCTTTGTGAGTAAAACAATCGGCACTCATAAACCTAAATTGTGCTTTATTCTAATCATTGTTTTCTTTATTTCTGTCTCCTTGATAAGTACATATACACTTGAACACTAACTCCATCAGCAATAGCTGCATTAGCAACCTGACAAACAACCGATGAACACACGACACGAACGTGAGGCATTAGCCTCAGCTTATGTCATCATTTGTCTATTGTGTTTGTGCCGATTGCTATCAGATTGTAATGCAATCAATTGAATTGTACTTCCACATAATTATCTAAGCTACAAAATGTTGAAAATGCCAGCAAAATCCAACACGTATTGACTGAGCTAAGGTATACATACATACATACATACATACATACACACATGTTAAGTGTATATGATACTTGTACACAAGTTATTGTCATCTATCAATAAAACAAACAAACATACTTTAAACGATGATTTCATAATATGCGCAGAATTATGCGCTCAAACCACTGTGGTATCCGTCCTTAATAGTATCCGTCTTTTCCATACATTGTATACAAATTAAGGTAGAATTGTCGCCTGTGAGCTATATTGCCTTTAAATAAATAAACTCTTACCCTTTGTGAGCCAGTTGTGTGTTTTCCATACACCGATGCTGTGCGTCTTGTGTTCAAAATCTTAATGATGCTGTATTTGCGTTTTCCGAAACATCTCAAGTGAGAACGACTTTCCCGGTATATATTGCATAAACAGGAAAAGCTAAGTCTACGTTGAACTTCACTTAATAAATAGTTTTACATGTTTACAATCATGGTTATACATGTAGTTCAATTTTTGACGTGTCAAAATAAACATAGTCTTTGTAGCTGCACGCTATAAAATTAGCAATCATACCGTGAGGTTTTATAAGCTCCGAAAAGTTAGAGACAAGTTGAAAGATTGTAGTAAGAAATTCAATTTCCAACCGCACGCAAATAACGAGCTAGCAGTGAGTTCGATATTCACGTAGCTTCCCCAATTTCCAGCTAGTGTTCAAAATCCAGTCAGCAATTAAAGGACAACAATATGTTAGACATGGGAGGAAGCACTCAACTTAACCAGCCGATCACAGAAAACATCAAAAGATACAAAGCACAATGCCCAACACATAGCCAAATGAGAAAATGAACTGTCCAAGTCCCAGCCAGCTTTGAGTTCGATATTGGACCAACAAACTCGAATTTACAGCTTTGACCTAATTTCATGTCATCAGTAAATTGGATACTACGTACTCAACTGTAACAACTCCGACTTACAGCTATTAGATACTTGACAAAATGTCAGGTCGAAGTTCAAGCCAACTGTAAGTTGGATATTCGTCTTGACTAAAAGTCGAATTTCAAACTGAGTTCGAATTCCCAGCCAGTTGTGAATTGGATATTCGACATGACAAAAAGTTCGAATTTCCAGCCAGCAGTGCGTTCGATAGTCGACTTAAATACAACTCCAATTTCCAGCTAAAATCGAATTTCCAGCAAGCTATGAGTTAGATATTCAATTAAAGAAAACTCTAAATTAGTCGATTATCAGCTTAGTTCTAATTTCCAGTCAATTGTGAGTTTGATATTCAACCAAATGAAAACAAGAATTTCCAACTGATAGCGAATTTCCAGCCAGCAGTGAGTTGGCTTGAAGAAAAGTCATATTTCCAACTGAGACTCAGTGAGAGCTAATTTCCAGCCAGCTGTGAGTTAAAGTTTACGAAAAGAATAACAATGTTATCTTTCCAGATAGTCCGTAAACAAATTGATATCGTTTTTGGTTCTAACTGTAGTTTAAGCAATTAGAAGTGTGTTCATGTCATTATTCATGCATCACAGTATGTACGAGGGTTGTTCAAATTTGAATGCAACTAAGACCATACAAATTTATCCTTGATAGATTCTTATTAAACAATCCGTTGATCCCATTGCAGTATTCATCTCCGATATATAAGCGAAGTTTCATTCAGTTATTCCATTTTTAAAATGCGATTTTGTTATTATTCCTAAGTACACTGTGCATACACTGGACATGAGCCAAACCGAGATCTTCACGTACCTGATATATTTCCGACAATGCAATTTAAGAGACGTTTGAAACAAATAAAGACCACAAGGGACAATGTTTGACAAATAAGGATGGTCGGAATGTTCAAGAACATTTACGCTTCTCAGAAAGTCGCGTTAATGGCTGCTGAAGGTGGAGGCCCTTCGCCCTGCAATAGCATGCCATATTTCAAACATGTGATTTCCGGAGTATTTCTTCAATTTCTAACGAAATTTACCTTTGTTAAGCTTTGTATTTACCCATTGTCCATTTTATACATCAAATGTAATGTAGAAACTTAGTTTATATCGAAAAAGGTGAACATTTTGCTGGCGCCCACGGTGCATTTTGCAATGCACACTTTTGTTCCGTCTTTGCTGGCCCATATTTGTGTATGGATATGTCGCATGGGTGACCAAATTAACCCATGTCTCGTTTATGGTCATACATGTAACACTAGCAAACGGTCGACTTTTTTATCTAGAAACTGGTTTCAACTATTTTTTGGACAGTTTGCAAGGACACATGTGCTGGCGTCCCAAACAGATAATCCAGGGGTATCCAAACTATACTTTTCGTCCTAATTTTTGTAATATGTTTGATAATTGTACGAATAGCTCCTAATGATGTGTTAACACATTGAGCTACTTGCCTAATTGTAAATACTCAACAATTTCTAAAATATTTGATTTTCGCAACCCTTTGGTAGTACATGTATGTTGCGGTATTTGGATTACGTGCAAGAGGTTCATTTCCAAATAAAATTACACCACTTTTAAATTTCTTAAACTATCAAGTAGCTGATGAATAAGACACTACCTGACACCATTTCATCATACAAGTTATTTTAAATATTGTATTTGCTCCCATATTAAGAAAACACCGATTTTTAAATAATTTAAGCATTAGTATACACGAGTAGACAGTGTTAATTGACCTATTGTTACAGCTACATGTATACTGAACGGATTTTAAAATGTGAGGTATCAATTTAAAGATAATACATTTATCTTTGATGTACAGCTCATTATTTTTAAAAAATTATTAATACAAGAAAGATATAGCATCACTTGCATTCCAATTTGAACAACCCTCGTGTAGGTTAGTTATAGAGTTTGTGAAACGATTTCTTCGGGGATTTTAAGCTAAAGGAACGGATTGACTGTGGTTATAAATCTTTGAAAAAAAACCCGTTTCACAAACTCTAACCGACTTAAGGTGCATCTACACGGTAAGTCTTGGCGTATACATCTTGACCTGTGAAGCAGTATTTACCGCTATGCAGTGACGACTATCCAATGAATGTTTCGTACATCAGCCGAAAATACTACTCGTACGGTACATTTTGACTTATAGGTCAAGATGTATGCACCAAAACTTACCGTGTAGATGCACCTTTAGCGTTTGTTCCACAAACAATAGTTAAAACCCCAGGAAACACGTGATTTACATGCCTTTATATTGTTCTTCACATGTACAATATGCGCGAAGAATCGTGTATTGGACGATTACATTTAATAAGGGATGTCCTTCAATAAACGTGTGTTTTATGAATTGTTAGTTTACTGATACCACCCGTTCATATTCCATGGTTAGAACCGCACACTTTCGCTTGCACAAGCTTCACGAAGAGGCGTTGTCTATTTGCACATGCACAGTGGCTTCAAATAACTTCTTGCTGAAGACGCATTATATTGAAAAACAGAACGTTCTTCAGGAATTAGATGTCGGAAACCAAGCCCGTTGATTGGTCGACAAAGCATGGTAAGGTATCTTGTTTTGGTCCTTATAGGTCCTTTCTATTCCAACTACAATTACTTGTGGGTTTCCTGTTTTTTATCTTCCTTAATTGATTGGTTGCAACACACATTATTATGTAATATTCTATACCAAATTATTTGTTCATCATGGCTTAAATAAAATCATAGGTATTCACAGGCCTTCGCCAATTTCCAGCTGGTTTCCAATATCATGTCAGCTATAAGTTATTTATTCAGTTTTCTCCAGAGCGAATTTTCAGCCAGCTGTGAGTTGGATATTCGACTTGACAAAAAGTCGAATTGCTAGCAAAGTTCGAATTTCCATCCAGTTGTATGTCCGTTATTGGTCTTATAAAAGTCGAATTTCTAACTGAGTTCGAATTTCAAGCCAGCTGTAAGTTTGTTATTGGACTTTAAAAGTCGAATTTCCAGCTGAGTTGAATTTTTAACTCCGACCTTCCAACATGATAACATGTGGTCTCGTTGAATTATCTATACTAGGTTTGTGTGCTTTTGTACCTGTTCAGTTTCAACGTTCCAGTGATTTTGGCGGTTGTCCATTTTGGTATGTGCTTGTTATAAGAGTATGTGTTTTGTTCTGTTTCATGTGTTCATGTGTTCATGTGTTCATGTTTTCATGTTTCATGTGTTCATGTGTTCATGTATCTGCCTTTCATGCTCTGCTGTTTCTGTTAAGTGTTGCCTTCTCTGTCTGAGTGTGTATTATTAAGTTTATGTTTTAAGAAGATAGTTATTTGATACATCTAAGACTAATGTGTTAAATAAAAACTACATGGTGCCCAAAATTGCTTAGTCAAATGGTTGTTAAAATCATGAGACATACAGCACACGTTTCATTTGAAAAACATTTTTACTTAACAAGCAATCCGCACCAATGTAAAGCTTCCTTTCTGTGGTTAGATCTTTTACCGGTTGGGGGAGAAGAATGGGCATGCTGTTTTCGAGTACCGCTGTAGTAAATAAATACCAAATTGTGTTTGAATTGAAGTGAAAACGATATGCATTTCAAGTGTAGATGTCTACAATCAATTGCCAGTTGTGAAGACATAGTACTTTTATATGCATGTACAGACTTTTGATACAAATAGGCATTGTAGAGGGGTGTATTTTTTACGAGAAGGATAAAATGACAAGTGAGTAGCCTGTATACTTTTATAATGTTTTCATTGTTTTGTTTCAGCTAGCTGGTATTGCTATGAAGAGATCCTCCTAGAAGTGATATTCCAGCGACCGATGTGAAATTCGAGTAAACCAGCGGCAGCGATTGTGAAGTTATCTGTATAGACCGCCGCTGATAATACCAGCCTTTGTTTACAAATACGAAGGCAATCAAGTGTATGTTTATGTTAATTTTTGTTCAATCTTAAGCATAATCGCTTTTAATGATACATGTATACTCCAAATCTACACTGATAACTAACGTTCAGTGGACTGTGAAGTGTTTATAACATACATGTTTATTTATTATCAAAACGAGAGTTATAATCTAGAGTTATCTACGAAGAACTATAGTATATTATTCTGATTAATCCACCTTACGTTTGTTGAATATACCAACATTGCTCGCCTTTCTCATTATCGTGAGCATACAGCCAGGTATGTTGAAATCGTACCAAAAGTGGTAGATCAAATCCAGACTGGTAGAACTTCGTTCATTAAATCAGTAAAGACATGGTATTTTAAACTTGTATTTGGTTAAGTAACTCACAACACATTTACAATACAAGACTATTATAGATAAACTATTTTTCCTGAATTGTAGGATTCTTTTATGGCATCTAGAACAATACCACATCTTTCACATTGAGCTCGGGGTACTTCAAGCGTTGCTTTACCTGCAAAATATTAACGTCTAATTACACAGTATAATTACACATGTTCGATGTACAGTTGGTAATTAATCAGAACTCAACGGGGGGGGGGGGTGAAAAAGAAAACAAATTGATAGCTCGATATAATAGTATAATGATAATTGACAAAATTCATGTTCAGATGCGTGCGAGTGCCTTGCCTTCTACTTGTAAATGGTTTTTAAAACGAAAGTTGAGTGTAAAAGACAGAAAATTCTCCGGCAGAACTTAAATGTATAAAAGTAGTAAACTATCGAAAACTCTTACAATAATTGTAGATAGATGCATTTCAGCTATTGGTTCCATGACTGGCACCAAAGAAGTATCTAGCTAAATGGGGAATATCATTGACGAGCTAAACGTACCGAGTCCGTGTTAGTTACCGTCTACATAATTTATGAGCCTTTCTCCAAGAAAACCGGGCTTAGTGACATCAAATAGCCAATTACTATGCAATTAAGGTTTAGAAAAACCTCTTAAATTAAAAAGGCATGCTCTTTGATTTAATTTTAAGTACATGCGTGTTTAACGTGGTACTCTCTCTTAGGTTTATTTTTGCTCATGCATTTTTATGAACTATCTTATGTCGTAGCTACGGTAAACACTTTCGAAAGAGTACCCGTATTGAAAATAACGAGAGTGCATACAATTAGTCCATGTGACAGACGGAATTTCATTACCAAAAAGGTGAAGAGATCCAACTATGATTTTCGGTTAGCTTGATATCTCAGCAGTCTGAAAACGGTTGATGGACTTGCGGGTCACTTTGCCAAATGGGCCGCCATTATTTTAAGCAATCATAAGCTTTGGGAAAACTTGAATTATTCCTCACTCAATAGGGCTATCGGCTTGCAATATGTCTTAAAATGTTCGTATTTCAACCCCACATCTGCTGATATATAAATCATAATATTATAATAAAGTGATTACTTCCAACTTTATGGTATTCTAAGAAAACTTTGATATTTTTCACTTTTTTCATTATTTTTTCTCTTGCAACTCCGATTGGGATTTGTATTTAGCCATTTTTTGTTTGTTATATTGAGAGGGTAATTCTAGGCATCCATAATATACATTACATTGATAGAGTTTCACTTTGAAGTCAAAAATTGGTCAGGAATATATGACAACTAATGCCTAAATTAAATAGATATTTTAGGACATATGAATAGACCGTTTCCAACAATCTCAGGAAAAAATACTTTTTTTTTTATTTCATGGCTACTTTGTTGATACGATGCGTATATATATGCCTAGGTGTCCAGTACCGTGTCACAAGGGTGTTAGTGTGGTACCTGACCCCTAGCTGGATGGTTTGGCGGCTCGGATCCGTTCAGTTGTATGAGTTCATATGACATTATTTTCAAAAAAATGGTTATTGACAGGAAAACTTTAATAACTATTCAGCGAAACGGAAAATAAACATAAACATGACTCCAAATGATTGGAAAATAATTTGATATGAGTTTATACATTTATATTTTTGTTTATAAAGTTCCGAATATTACATTAAAAGTACATTATTTTAACGTTGTTTTCACATTCTTCTTTAATAATAGTAAAGCATGTAAGAATTCATACCTCCCACTGTTTAATTCTATTCGTTTGGCGCATTCACGAAGAAATGAAAATGTGAAAGCAGGAACGTATTCGAAGGGAAACAATAAGGAATAGAGGGGATACAAAATAAACAAAATTATATATTGAATCATTTGATCTTTGTCTAGTGTCTAGCTTACTACTTTTCTGACTCAGGTGGACCTTAGTAACCTTTAAATAACCGTTCTTAATAGAATTTGTAAAATTTCCACAACCCTACCACAACCAAGGTTGTAATTGGTGACACGATGGTGGCTGAGGAGTTAGTGCTCTTGACTACCAATCCGGAGGTTCCTGGTTCGAAATTTCATTGACCAGTGTTCAGTATTTCCCACCCAACTACTGATGAACTGGTTGTTAACCGTGTGATATTCTCATGAGTATCGGTGCTATACGCTCGGCACGTAGAAGAACCAAAAATGAATCTGTTTGGAAAGAGCTAGGGTATCCCATCTTGATTCCTTGTATCACACCACAGTCACTTCTACTTGCTGTCTCTTCAGCAAAGCACATGACCCCATATGGAATATTAAGAAGTTATCCTTGACTGAAAGGTTTAAATAATTACAACTACAAATACAACTACAAGGTGTCAACCACGGGGATATTTATCCTGCGAGTTATAAATGCTTTCAGCATCACTGACTATCTCTGCCATGCCTGCAGGCACTACCTTTAGATGTGTGCATCCACAATTACATATGGGTATACTTTTCTTGTTGGGTTGGGGCATACGATATTGCTCCGTGATGTACATAAAGATGAGCACACTTAGTCCTGAACTCATGGATTACTAGTATGTGTCGGCTACAGTCAATCCAGTTTTGTACATATTACGGATGGACAGCGCCATTCCTGACCATATGGGTTATTAATGCATACCGGTACGACAGATGGGTACAGTAATTTGTAACCATACTAGATACATATTACAGATAGGTTCATTCGTTCCTGACCGTATTGGGTGCATACTACACATGAATACAGATATTCTTGACCACATATGATACTTAGTACACGTACTAACCATATGAGTACTAAAACATGCTATATGAAGGAACAACCATTCCCGACCATATGAAGTACATTCTACTGATAGGTACAATTGTTCCTGACCATATGTAGTCCGCAGTAGATGGGTACAGCCATTCCTATCCATGTGTGGTACAGACTACATATGGGTACATTAATTCCTGGCCATATGGAGTCCACAGTACAGATGGGGACAGTCATTCCCAACCATGTGTGGTACAGCCTACACATGGGTACATAGATTCCTGGTCATGTGGGGCACATATTATTTATAGGTATATCAATTCCTTATATGGAATCCGTAGTACAGATGGGTATTGTGTATACAACTATTCCTGACCATAACTATGTCATACATATTACATATGAGTACAGCCATTACTGACAATACTTGATACATACAGATACATACATACAGCCTTTCGTAACTATGCAGTTGGGCACGGGCATTCCTGACAATATGTGGTACATTCTGCTAATGGTAATCATTCCTGGTCATATGGGTTACATAACATGTTACTAATAAAGATAGAAACTTCCATTTATAATGTCTATATGAGGTACATTCTACTGATTGACACATTCATTCCTGATCTTATTGGGGGTACTATGGCCACAGTCATTTCTGATTTAATACTATTAGGTGAATAAGCATGGTCATTCCTTACCATATTGGGCTTGTTATTTTATCGGTATAGTCATTCCTGGTCCTTAAAGTACACCATATTTCTAAGTAAACCATCCTTAACCCCATGGGGAATATTCCACCGATTAAATCCATCCATTTTCTTAATATATAGAAGAACCTTCCTTCGGAAATGCTTCTGTTCATTCCAGTCCTAATAAGGTATATGCTACTGCCTGTACATCATTTTCTCTCTCTATTGGAGTAAAGTCCACCACATAGTACATCCACTTTGGTTCCTATGGGGTACATTCTGCAGTCAAGTACAGCTATTACATGTACTGATAAGGGATAACGACCAATGACAGGAACACCACTTCCTCTCCTAATGGATATCCCCCACATCACTTTGTCTGTACTGGTGTCATGGGCTATCCATATTCAACAGGCGAAGCTATACCTACAAGATCCTATGATGCGTCTTACTACACGGTTTGCTGCTATTCCTGTCTCAATGAGGTACATGTAGATAAGTAATTCTCCGCCAGATTGTTCCCTACAACCATTGGGTCCAACTACCACAGGTAACAGTTACCGAATAACATTAGGTATAGCAACTGCCTACTAGTCCTACTGCTTTCCTCCAATCAAGGGGTACGACTAACGCCGGTCTTCTTTGTCATGAATATCTACAAAAACAGTGTACATCTACTCCTAGCCCTGCAATCAAGGGGTATGACTCTTAATATAAACACTGGCCATGAATGTAGGAACAAATGACTTGCATCTTCGATACTAAAATTATATTGTATGTAAAAAGCACCCAGTTAAAGTAAATTTTCAGACATTCGACCATTCGACCGACTGTACCTTTACTCATTGAGTCTCACGTCAGTTGTAACACTCGCTCGGCAGTGTTGGCTGCTGGCAGGCTTTTGACCCCCTCAGGTATCCATTTATACATTAAGGTAAGTGGGGAAGGTGGATTATTCTTGCTCAGAGAAATTAAGCAGTGGTCCAGGTGAGGATTGAACAGGGGACCTCTCGATCCCGAAGCATGCACCCTACATCTAGGCTCCCCACAGAAATCGTTATAATTCACGCAGCAGTTTTTAATATTTTAAGTTAAACATGACTGTCAGTGATGGTAATCATATAGACCAAGAAGGTAAGTCTGATGATGCCAGATACAGAACCCTTCGCTTGAGATAATTATATATTTCATTATTACTTCTCTAAAACGTCACCAAAACGTACTTTTCAGAAGACAACATATAACTTAGGATCCTAAAATTTGGCATACATTCGTGTTGAATAAGAATGCAATTCGCTAATGATTCACTATTTAGGAAAGAAAGAATCAAAGATTAGTTATACTAAAACACTCGCCCCATGGCGTGTATGATCCTGTACTAATAGCCGGACCCTCGCCTGCAAGACTTCTAGCTGGGGTCCGGTATCATACCCACATCTTATTAGGCAAATAATTCGATTTTCAGATACCTACACATGTATAGATATGTGCATATGAACAAGCAAAGCAACTTTGAAATAATAAACCAAAATTAATGGTTGTTCCTGAGATTATTGGAAAAGATATAATTATGCATGCGTCTTAAAAATATCCATTTAATTAGATATCAGTTGTCATATATTCCTGACCAATTTTTGACTTCAAAGTGAAAATCTATCAATGTAATGTATATTATGGATGCCTAGAATTACCCTCTTAATATAACAAACAAAAATGGCTAAAAACAAATCCCAATCGGAGTTGCAAGAGAAAAGATAATGAAAAAAGTGAAAAATATCAAAGTTTTCTTAGAATACCATAAATTTCGAAGTAATCACTTTATTATAATATTATGATTTATATATCAGCAGATGTGGGGTTGAAATACGAATATTTTAAGACATATTGCAAGCCGATAGCCCTATTGAGTGAGGAATAATTCAAGTTTTCCCAAAGCTTATGATTGCTTAAAATAATGGCGGCCATCTTTAAAGATGGCCGCCAAAAGGTCATTTGGCAAAGTGACCCGCAAGTCCATCAACCGTTTTCAGACTGCTGAGATATCAAACTAACCGAAAATCATTGTTGGATCTGTTCACCTCTTTGGTAATGAACCAACAATTTTTAAGGCCTGGGACATGGACTAAATAGGTTCTTTTCTCTAAAAGCAAACATTCACGATGTTTTATTGAAATAAGATTATAATTCTAAAATGCGATACAATTTTTAAATGTTTACGTCAAGAATTTATCAAATACTGGAATTGTGAAGTGCTTGTTAACGTGAGGTTAAATGACGTATGAATGACGTATGTGGCGTCATTTAAAAAATAGACGTGGTATTTTTAAAAAGTCTGTAACTTTGTAACTGGATGTCATTTTTGCTCAATTTTTCAAGAACTGTTCATACGAGTCCTGTCATTCTAATGCTTTATTATTGTGTTTTCATATTGTTGTCACTAAGCCCGGTTTTCCATGAGAATGGCACATATAAATTATGCATTTTATCAGCGTGATCGGGGAGAGAACACATATACGAGGGGTGATCAATGAATACACGATACATGATCTCATTCCTTTATTCGTCTATGTAGACAATACATCTTTCATATCTAGAAAGTTATGTAAATTATTTGAAATTAATTCACCTGAGGTCATTGTCATTGGCTGTAGTCTAAACCAGCAGTTACATGGTTTACAATGGTTATATCACTCGGCGTTTTATTGTCTAATAAGTGACATAGTGAACCAAATGCTGATATACATGTACATACAATTATATGTACCAGTGATGTAACAACCCAGTTTTTGGGGTAATGTAACTTTCAAAAGCCATCAAAAAAATTTTTGACGTCTCCCAAAACAATAAAATCAAAACAACTAACCCTGAATGACGTCAACAAAATGGTTCAATTCGGTAACATAAGCCTCTCGAAATCTATCCGGGAATGATACACAGCAAGGAGCTTCAGTTTGGCCCTCTGTTTTAAACTCTTGAACGGTCGTCTGTAGAAGTGGGTTCATTTTAAGCATCCCCTTTGACCCGAATACCTATAAGATATTTACATTACCATAATAATGTTTATAGTGTATATTGGGCCCATCTTAACAAGCCATGCATGTATCATATTTCTTCAGAACTAATCATTTGTTTTGTTCGCTTTGGCTAAAAAACTTGTAATTAGAACCATAATTACGTACCAAAACTCTTGCGGTGGTGGCTAGCGACGTTCTTCCCAATGAGCAAACCGGGCTAATGTAAGAACAATCATGGTACATGTAAAATGAAATTGACAATTTCAAGCGTGTACGTCTTTTACGCTGGTTTTTATGTCAACACTAGATGTAGATCACGATAACAGGGAATAATAAAGTCGGGAGTGGCCACTAATGAAACAATTGCTTTCCACAATCGCTCGATTTAATTAAATTGCATTAATATTTTAATTATTGAGATGTAAACATAAAATCTCTTCACATCTATACGTCAAGCGGATATATGCAATTGAACCACTTCATATTGAGGTCATCAACATCACCCTACAACATGAACATTGTCGTACATTACGGGATGTTTATGAATCATCACAAACAATTGTGATAATACCACAGTGACGAAAGCATTTTGTGGTTTTGAAATTCATAATACATGTATAAACTAAGGCACAGCCTGTTTTAGCGGATTATATCTTAAACATTAAAGAACTGCTCACATATCATATCATTTATATTGATGAAAATATATCTTCCTGTTGGACATATTCGCCTGTCTACCAGCATCTGTATATACGTGTTGTCTCGAATTTTTGTCCTATTGTGTATGTACTTACATGCCATCCAATTTAATATATATTCTTGGTTCTAAATGTGTTGTATATGTATCTACATGCCATCCATTTTAATATTTATTCTTGATCCTAAATTTGTTGTATATGTATCTACATGCCATCCATTTTAATATATAATCTTGATTCTAATTTTGTTGTACACATAACTTCCAGTTTGATGTACCAACATACCTTCTAATTAAATATTTACTTGGCTGCAGAATAGTTCCTCACGTCAGCACAAATAAACGGACTAGAACATCGATATAAATTATGCTCATATATACATGTAGTTGCTTTTTTGATATGCTGTGTATATGCTTACACTGTATGTAATGTAAATGTATGTATATATTTTGTCTTGACCATCTTTTTTTTTATTATTATGTAAATGGTCAAAGGCATTTCAAATGCCGATTATACCAATTAAACTGTAAACTGTATAATAATATACTAGGCTAGTTGAATTAACATTGAAGTTAAAATGTTGTGGTCATCTGGATTAATAACTGCCTATCCGAAACCGGCTTATGTTTTAAGCTCCATCGTTGCCATAACAATAATTTCTTATAATTCCTAAAATATGCCAAGAGTTATATTTTAATTCCATCACTTTTTGTGAAATTACTTTTACTGTAAAACTGCATCTCTTTGTGTATTATTCAACTATTATGTCTTAATTTGCATCGTTTACAGTTGTCACAGCAACAACTTCTTGCAATGACCAGTTAAACGTTTAAGGGTACACTAACCTCCAATCTGATGTCGTATCCATAGCAACTAAAGCGGTTAAAATCAAGTATACCAATAGCACCATTAGCAAACTTCATTGTCACTACAACACAATCTATATCATTCTTGTCTTTTATTTCCTGTAGAATAAATGTAGAATAGTACTAAATTACAAATACAAAAATAATGACAAATCCGGCATGGAAGGCAGCACTCAACGAAAACAGACCGGCACGAAAGGCAAAAAAAGGAACACACAAAAAGAACAACCACAAGCAAACGCCACAAGAAAATGATACTAAAACGCTACAAAGTCCTAAATTCGGATGCAAAAAATAGCCCAAACATATTGAAGCATCACTGTAAATGTCATGGTACATAACCTTACAGCTGCATACATGCTTTTTATGGATGTAAACAAATACAAATCACAAATACTGAAGTCTTGTACATGGTCAACCAACCTTATATACACAGCCAAACCTGTAATCATGACCACCAGCAAACAAAGCTTACTATGAAAAAAGTGCCTGCATAAAATACCCATTTTGTCTGCAATTAGTCTATTTTCAAACATGTTTAAGCATCTAAAACCAACAATGTATATAATCAAATATATGGTAATAATCACCTGCAAACAAAGACAACTTTTACAAAAATGGCTTGCATAAGGCACCAATTGTATCTTCCATTGACATTAAGCGTGCTACATATATGAGAGACAATCTGACAACAATGAACACATTTTGATGTTCCAAAGGAAGGTCTTTATATAAATTATAACTTAGACTGTGTATAGATTTTTCGCTCTGCATTTCATAGCATAGCTTCACCATTTAATCCACGTAACCCAAAATACAACACCAAAGATTACCTGATAATTAGCTGAACCTATGCAAGCAACGCTGACAGGTAAACAACTTCCGGCAAACCACGTGACCATATCAATGTCATGACACAAGAAGGTCTGTGACAATGTCTGAGCTCCCATCCACATTGGTGTGTCTCTGAACGTACTACGGATCGTATGTATATCCCCAATATCACCCTGTCGAACTTTGCGATACATATCTCGGTATGATGCGTCAAACTTTCTGTTGAAGATAAAACAGATATAATATTATACTGACTATGATTCTTGTAAACATAAGTGTTGCCTTGGCATGATAGCAATGAAGTACAGCCCCCATCTGTTCATCAAAGAGTCCGTGTGTTAATAAAATAGTATGATCCTATATATTGTGGGCCTATATGTAAAACACTTGATTCTTTGCTCTGTTTAGTACCTAACACTGACTGGTACAACCAATTATACGCTCTCTTCCGTACCTATCACTACCCGGTACAACCACTTATTTGCTCTATTTAGTACCTAACACTACCTGGTACAACCACTTCTTTGCTCTGTTTCGTACCTCACACTACCTGGTACAACCATTTCTTTGCTCTGTTTGGTACCTAACACGACCTGGTACAATTATACCACTTCTTGGCTCTGTTTGGTACCTAACTTTACCTGGTATAACCAATTATTGGCTCTGTATCGTACCTAACACTACCTGGCACAACCATTTCTTTACTCTGTTTGGTACCTAACACTATCTTGTACAACCACTTGTTTACTCTGTTTGGTACCTAAACTACCTGGTACAACCATTTCTTTGATCTGTTTGGTACCTACACTACCTGGTACAACCACTTCTTTGCTCTGTTTGGTACCTAACACTACCTGGCACACCATTTCTTTACTCTGTTTGGTACCTAACACTATCTGGTACAACCACTTGTTTGCTCTGATTGGTACCTAAAACTACCTGGTACAACCGCTTCTTTTCTCTGTTTTGGTACCTAACACTACCTGGTACAACCACGTCTTTGCTTTGTTTGGTACCTAACACTACCTGGTACAATCATTTCTTTGCTTTTTATATTATCAAAAACTATATTTTAATGTGTTTAAACTAACAAAGACCATTTTACCTTTCACCTGGTTGTCATTTTTCAAACGGGACTAATTACAGTACTATCACCTTAAGCACGAGTTAAGTAAGAAACCAAATAGATACATGTATATTGATAATGGAGTACTAGTATCAAGAAGGATTTTAACGAACCTGTTGAATGCGGCCATCAACACCTTCCCATTCTTCTCAGCTGCATCATAACATGCTGTTATTTCTGACGTCACTTCCGATAACGGTTTCTCACACAGAACATGCTTCCCTGTAAATGGCAGACTATGTACAAATGCTAATTCAAAAGTACAAAAACCGACACTACTTACATAACATTTACAATCGGTATGTTGTATTGTTGGAAACAAGTTCTTGGCAGATGTTCACAAAGCATATTAATTTAGTAGATTTTTTAAATTTCATTAAGTGCGAGATTAGCTAAACAAGAAAATCAAGATTATGTTATAGAAAGAGAACGCAAACGCGAGGTTGTCATATTTTGTCGAGGGAGTAGGGTTAAGTTGTTTTAGAATATTGCATTATGCATATAATTGGAATGTCCAATACTAACACGGTCTAATGATCTTACAAATGAACACCCAGAGCAATTCAACTAATGAACTTAACTTAAACGTTTCATTCATAAAATTAAAAATCAATTGTGCACGTGAATCAGTATTCGGATGGCTAGCGTGAAACGGTAGTCAGATGATTAGCGTGAATCAGTAGTCAGATGGTCAGCGTGAATCAATAGTCAGATGATTAGCGTGAATCAGTATTCAGATAGATGTTAGCGTGAATCAGTAGTCAGATGGTTAGCGTGAAGCGGTAGTCAGATAGGTAGCCTGAATCAGTACTCAGATGTTAACCACGGTGTATCTGTAATCTGGGCGACACTAGCTTGTACTTAACAGTCTTAATTTTTCGAATTTCGTTTAAGGCAACTTAGTAGTAAGCTTTTAAGTATGACACCAAGAAATGTGTACAATTACTCACCATATTAGACATATATTGTATAAATATTGGTACTATTCAGGACAATGAATGCTGTATTGTCATTGTTAATTATGTGTTATTTTGTTATGTAATTACATTTACTACTATTATTTGCCTTAAATGTATATACATGTACATGTAGATCCTTTGCACCGTTACATGACAAGTTTTGTAAATATGTTATAACTTGTAAACATGTTTTGCTCTCCTTATTGAAGGAATCAAATATATCTATCTATCTAGCGTGAATCAGTAGTCAGATGGTTAGCGCGAATCGGTAGTCAGATGGTGAGCGTGACGCGGTGGTCAGATGGTTAACGTGAATCGGTAGTCAGATGGTTAGCGTAAATCGGTAGTCAGATGGTTAGCGTGAATCGGTAGTCAGGTGGTTAGCGTGAATCTGTAGTTAGATGGTTAGCGTGAAGCGGAAGTCAGATGGTTAGCGTGAATCGGTAGTCAGATGGTTAGCGTGACGCGGTGGTCAGATGGTTAACGTGAATTAGTAGTCAGATGGTTAGCGTGAAGCGGAAGTCAGATGGTTAGCGTGAATCGGTAGTCAGATGGTTAGCGTGAAGCGGAAGTCATATGGTTAGTGTGAATCGGTAGTCAACTGGTTAGCGTGAATCGGTAGTCAACTGGTTAGCGTGAATCAGTAGTCAGATGGTTAGCGTGAATCACTAGTCAGATAATTAGCGTGAATCAGTAGTCAGAAGGTTAGCGTGAATCGCTAGTCGAATCGGAAATATGATGGCGTGGCATTAGGTTTCTTTTGGTCTCGGATAGGACAAAGGTGAGTGCAATAACTTCAGACGCTGTTGCACTCATTCCCATAACAACAAGGCATAGCTTCATCAATTAGCATTGTATTAACCACATGTGCACTCCTGCAGTGAGCCAACTTGAAATTACGTTTTCAACGAAGATGCTTTGTGTATATTACGAATAGTTATCTAAAACTGCTTTATAATTAGCAACATGATCTTTAGAAACAATGTGTAAAGTAATTTCTTGCTTGCTAGAACAATTTCAACATCTCCAGCAATTAAGCTCTGTCTCTATATGAAGTGCCAGAAATTATTCGAACAGACTGTTGGTTGCCATGTGTGCCATTATGTTAATACAAGTAACATTGTATTATAATAAATAAACGTGTCGACATCAAAGTCACACGTTTACGTTCAATTTGGATATGTTAGCAATTGTTTCGGTGGGTTGTTATTGAAGACTAATGAGACTTATGGGGAAATACTCCTATTGCATCGTCCGTTTACGAAATGTGTGTGGTCCAGAATGGTTAAAATGTTTAAAGATAAAGGGCCAATCAGAATACCTATCCCAGTTTCAAACTATTCTAACTTTTCGTTCCTGTACAAGATATATAATTATGTATTGGTGTGTGGGAATGGGGAAGGAAAAATCGACTTTAAATATGGTGAAAATAGCTCAGAGTTCAAGCATATATATTTAACAACAAAAAGCATTTCACACACTCTATCATCAAGTGGAGTGTAATGCATCAACTTATAAGTGCACAGTATCTACTTGAAGTCAATTATTTTGAACAAGAAGAAATATTAACATATTAAAACGTTGTACTTGTGAATGGATACGTATTTGCCAGAAAGTTGTTTATAATATGTTTCAGTATAATCACATGCTCGGATCATGGGAATGATACGAAAAACATGTCGCACAGAAACTTCAAATGCAAATGTTAAGCCTAAGACATGCTGAGAATAGGGTCCAATACTTTTATGCCTGACCTATTTTCCTGCTGCAATACACAACTCATTGCTTTCGCATTTAATACAGTATAACATGCAAAAGTATACTGTAGCTCAGAAAAATTGATCTGATTCTGACCTTTATGCATGACTATAAATTTCCGCGAGAAAATCGTGCAATATCGATCCTATAGATTAGTGTTGGTATTACACCTCGAGCGTCTTCGTGACACTTTCCGCTTATGTAAACACACAACCGGGGTTATAAATATAGACACTATACCAACTGTTAAATTATGCTAAAACAATGTAGAAGGTCGAAAGTCATGTCAAATTCTCCGGACTATACATGCTATCAAAAAATCATGGTTATGAACACAGAACCGAAACTCGAGTCGAGGGCATAGCAATAGTTTAAATACAATAGCTTGGTGTTTGTTCTTTATATGTTTGTATCGCAGTTTAACTGTGGGCGTGGTTAGTGTGGTAAGACGTGGTTAGTGGGATGGGCGTGGTTATAGTGTGGTGATAAACAAGCTGATATTGATCAGTGAGATATAACAGTTATCACAATCTTTATTGCAGTTATTGCACGCTTGCTCGTCGTAACTTAACTATTACAATAACAACTCGGACAGCGCTACTTGTGGCAGAACTCAACAGAAACACGCATGTTAATTAACATGCGTGACAGAAACAACAGAGCAAAAAAGCGCAACAAATGAACCCACGAACAAGAAAAATCAAACATTCAAACAAAAGTAAAACAAACTTTATTCACACCTACTACATAAATGTATATACAGTACAACCTATGTAGAACAACACCCTTTGGAAGCAGCAATTATTGACTGTTGTTTAGAGGTTAAATTTACAGTAAATATGGGCTTAGGAAAATTGTAAATGTGTTGTGATAGAGAGGTTATTGCTCTACAGAGGAGGGCCACTCTGGAGAGGTTCTACTGTACTTATGTTTTTATATAATTGCTGTGGAAATCGAACATACATATATATACACAAGTCATGTTTTATTTTTTTACATTACCTGCATTGAGTGCCTGTGTTGTAAGGCTAGCATGGGAGTCTGTGGGTGTGCATACAAGTACTGCGTCAACCCTGAAAGTTTGAAAATCATTTTTAAGTAAATTATAAGTAAATATCGCAGCAATCCACACGAACGGGCTGGCAATCTTTTAGATGAATGAGATTTAGTTAAACAATGTCCATAAGTATGCTACGGTGATACAAATACATGCCAGCAAACATTGTTGTACATATATCATCCATCAAGTGTTGACAAACTGCACAACGTAGATAACAAATTAAAGGAAATATAAACTTAAACGTGCTATCTGTGGGATCTAGACTTACCAAAATAGACAAACAATGCATTTACAAGTGGAAACATTTTCTATGGTCATTAGAAATAATACAGACTATAAATCCGTACAATCGCTGGCTTATAATGAGAAGGTCTTAAGTACTACCTACGGACTTAGAAGACTCATACATATTTAAAAATCTGCATCAAAAGGCGCTTTTTATAAGCCTTTTTTCATGAAATCAGAATAGGTCATGTTGACCAAGCTGAAGTTGGAAAAGCTTGTTTTTTTCATAATTAGAGAGTAGCTTCAGAGAGAAAATGTTGTTTCTTGTTTTCTCAAAATATCGAGTTTGTACTTACGGCTTTCTCGTTCCAAGCCAGCGCAATGTATAAATGGGTGTATGTGTTGAACACAAAATCAAAAGGAAGTTATAACAGATAAGATTGCTTGTTCTTTTATGCCACCACGTTTTAATCTATGAAATGTTACTCGATTCTACATGTTTAAGTAGTTGATCCATGACGTATTTATCATGTGCCTAACTATAAAAACGGTTGATTTGAGCAAACATAACCATATTTCCTAGACATGTAAAACATAGCTTGTAGTCTACCTAGTCATATTACATGACTGTTGAAGTACTTTTAACTAGAGCTAATAGAGCTAAATGTGACATACTTGCTACTGTGCTACGTTGACATAGAGTAATAGCAACAACGTAATGTGGTATTGTCAGGGGAAGGAACTCCAGAAAAATGAATTTCCCATACTATATTTACCTCCCTGCACATCTGTAACCGCGCCGGTGGGAATTTTCCATGCACCGGATGGGACATCACAAGATGGCGGACGTATCAAACGTGAAAAGGTAGGGCCATATTTTATAAAAAAATTATGTTGAAATTTTGGTTGAATGCATAGCAGCTACAGTTACACGACAGTGCACCTGTATGAATTATAGTTCATTTTGAACGGTCATGTTGTAATTGGTTGATAGTAAAACTTATATAAGAGGTATAAAAAATAAATATTTCAAGCCTAGAATGGAATTAGTACTGTCCACGCCAAGTGATATTTTTCAACTAAAGGGGACAGTTATTGCACGGAACCGGCTTAACTGCTATCAAGGCAATTGAGTCGGTTGCGGACAAAAAAGTGACATTTTGCTGAGAAATATTAAGCTACATGGACAGTACTAATTCCATTCTAGGCTTGAAATATTTAATTTCGAGTATGGCTCGTTAAAATGGCTAAATAATAAATTAAACGATTGATGTTGTTGTTAACTTTGTGTAGATACATTTTTGGATGCGTTCTTAGCCCAAACATACGTCACATACGTTTCACGGCATAGTCTCCCTGGCTAGATAGTATCCACAACTCTTGACGATTATTTTTGTTGTTAAGATAGATTTTAATAAGGTGCAGCAACCAAACTTTTTCACGAACACCATTTTTCCTTCATTTTAATATTTATTATATCTTATTCTATTAATTAAATATGCATTATACGTTAACTGTACGAACCAGCCATTATTTTCATCACCTCGGAAATGTATTAATATAAGTCTTATATAAGACTTGTTTACAAATCCAATTTCTACCCAAATTTACCATAAAACTACCTGTTACTAATTATTGTATATGTACCTCTTATCTTGAAAAATCTGTCTATGTAACACATAAAAAATGCATAATTATGGAAATAAATATTGTTTAAACTATACGTCACATACCACATGGAATGCCCAAAGTGTTAAGAACCCCGATCGGTGAACCACAGAAACAAATCAAGTAAACTCGGGCATTTCCGGTTTCCCCGGATAGAAACCAATGAGTTTTAATCAAGTCGGTTTTTGTCAATGGTTGCTGCACGTATATACACGATGGGACACAAAGATACCAGCATTTATTGAGCATTATGATTTGTTCGATGCCGAACATAGCCTTTATTTGCCAGTCAGCTTTCTGCTTAAATATGGCAGGCATATACTATTATGTGTGCATCTACCCGGATTTGAACCCAGGTCGCCAGATTAGACGGCAAGCGCGCTAACGTAGAGCACTTGATATACAAGTATAGTGGTGCATTCAACATAGTCATTAAACCGCCTCCTCGATAGCCTAGTGGTAGAGTTTCCGCTTTGAGTCCAAGACCTCGTCATACCGTGGACGATATGAAAGGGTTCAAGTCAATCCTTGTTAGACACTCGGCATACAAGGAGCAACTGGCATCAATTTCTCACTGCTTCGTGTAGTTGGATAACATCAAAATTGAGGTGTCGAGAGTAAATGATATACCGAGTTGGAAAAACTTGTTTCGCAATCGACATAGATTTATTACTAGTAAAATAAATTAGACTGTTACATTGTGTAAGTCTTTCCAAATAACAAGTCACTTTATCTAGTGGTTCGTGCGCTATAGAATAGTATCCCTTTCTTATCTATATGTCCGCGTTAGTTCCTGTTCACGAATATCATTTTATGCGTTATCGTACTGATTGTAAAATGGAAAATAATTAATGTAAAATACAAACGTAATTACGTGAAGTTTCTATATGCACACGTGTATACATACTAGTACATGTGCATGGTAGGAAATTGCTGGGGTTACATTTGTATTCGGAGTAATAAAATTGCCACTGTCACGTTCAAGATATCTACATTACAGAACATGATAACTTAGTTATCACCAAGACCTACTAGTAGTCAAATACATGCTAATCCACAAAAACCACTGTGACAACACATGTGATCTGGGGTGATATTCAATATTGATCTTATTCAATTAGAAAATAAGGATAGCCAATCATATCGCTTGATACTAACCAAGAGTTTAATATGGTGTGATCTGATTGGTTGTCCTTATCCTTAAGTCAAGTAAGATCAATATTGAATACCACCCCAGGGTTAGTATTCAATATTGATCTTACTTGACATAAGGATAAGGACAACCAATCTGAGCACACCATATTAAATTCTTAGTCAGTAACAGGTGATATGATTGGCTATCCTTATTCTCCAATTAAATAAGATCGATATTGAATACCACCCAGGACTTTTATTTTTCTACGTTTTCTTCGTTACTTCTTTACGGTCGTTTATATGAATAAATAAATATACCAGATTTATATAGCGCCTTTTTCATGCGAACACACGTTCAAAGACACTTTACATTATAGTGTTGCAGCTACAAGGACGCAGGTGCATCCTCTACCTGTGCAGATACAGCATGATCTAACCAGAGGGGCGGACAGACTGAGAAAAAGCCCCGGAAGGGAGAGAGCGGCATTAGATACAGGCATGTCCGGTGCTACAAAAGTGCGCCTAGCTCCTAATTCGAATATACAGCCTGGTTTTTTAATGTGCCCGGTGTATAGCACCGATACACTGCTTCCTGGCACCAGAATAAAAAATATTTTTTGGATAAAATTTAATTTATCCAAAACATTTGTTTTTACTCGTTAACAATGATACAGTTACCTGTGATTACAGCTAAGCTGGCATAAAATAAAACCCACATACCTTGGATCTTTCAACACCTTGTCTACATCTGAAATACCAGTAACGTTAACTCGTGCACCAAGGTCACGAACCACTGTATTAGCTGCTTCGGGATACTGGTCGACAATCCATTCCAAACGAATTCTTTTATTAGATAGTAAATTATTCAGATGAATTTTACCGATGCGACCCACGCCAAAAAGAGCCACACCTACGCACTCTGTAGTTGCCATTTTACTCACAGCTGAACCGAACCCCTATAATGTGTAATGAAATGTGTTTGTATTAAGGTCAAGTATACTCAGGGGCATGTCTTTATCAAAAACTTGGGAGTATTTAAATATAATTTTCAAAATTCCACATTTCAATGTTGTGTTGGTTCACAATTATTATCAGGTGGAAAGGTCGACTATGGTTTATCTCCGCTACATTCAATTTTGAGAAATAGAACAGTTACACACATTCCCAGAGCTCATACATAATTATAGCTCAACACATTTAACATGGTATCTTTGAATATCCGTGTTTATCCGTTGTCCAATTAGAGTTGTTATTTTAACTAATCACACCATTCTAACTGTACAATAACGAAAACACACGATGATTAATTAGCACCAAGTCAAATGTTCTGTACTGTAGCAGAATATGTGTTTAGACATACACACACTATTATCTGTGTTTAAGAGTCGCGTGAACTTAAAGTGGCATAGACCTATACATCAGTTATTCAAAATTGTGGAAGGGGATCTATTATAGTTTACGTCCATGTTTGAGTTCATCGAAATTCACACAGAAGTATATATATAACAATTACATGAAGTGGACATCGGTCCAGAACAATAATATGAACAATTTTACATGAATAGACTAGTAACTGAAATATATGTCGTTACGACATTATAGACTCATGCATAATTAAATCTACATCATAAGACGTTTCTTGTGAGCCTATTTCCATGAAAATCAGAACAGGCCATGTTGACTAACTGAACTTTAATAAGCTTGTACTTACGACATTCTTGTTCTAAGCCAGCGATGCATACAAAATATAGCACAATCATGTTAAATGCAATTATGATTTAGTATGACAAGTTATCATTTCCTGATTAATACACCAATATACACGACATACATGCAATACAAGCATACATAAAGTATAATTTGCATTTGTTTACTTCTTAACGCGTTGACAAAACAAACCACTGACACAAAAATGAATAATACACCTTTTTATAACCTAAACTTGAATTACTATTAATTGATACAAGTTTGTGAAAAGTAAAATACATTCATTTTACATTTACCTTGCCGAAACTTAATACATGGTTAACGGTATTCAAATTTTTTTTTTTAATTTATTAATCATAATTAGGTTATGAATATATAAATTTGACAAAAAAAAATTTTTTAATTTGTTTTTAATCTTGATTAATGATACAGTTACCTGTGACTGTAACCTTATATTAAGTAAATTTGTCATTATGTATGATGAATACTTATCAATGCACGTGCATTATGTCAAACCACCCTATTATGAAGTCAACAAGTGATTTTGTACGTCAATCAAGGTTCTGTACAATCAGAATTGGCCTTCTGTTGTCAAATGTTGTGGTGGCATTGTTGATACACTTCACTTTGGTGTGTCCTCTCGTTTGCAGTATATATATGCTTTATATATGAATGCATCAAATGTGTAAGTTTTTAAACATGGCGGTCGTGGGTAACCGATAAATATGCGAGCGCTTATTCCCAATGGGGTCGTATAGACAGTGGTAGGATAAAAGTACTCCAGATCGAATACGCTAGTTCTTTCCTAACATACTCATTTGTTCTTTGTTATCTATAGTCTCTGATTATGGCATGTTGACCAGCTGAGTATGTGATATCTGGGTGTAGATGTTGTGGCACAAAATGCTTCCTGTTTCAACAATACACCAAAGTCTGGGTAGATCGATTTGCTGATCAGTCAAGTGTAAAATCCACTGAAGCCTGACTGGTCAAGAGTTCTAGGGAACATGCATTTATTCTAGTAATCGTTTACATGTGCAAAAACCTGAGTGTACTATAAAATTTGGACTGGCATCTGCAAGTGATTTTTAATTGAAAATCAATCAATAGGATGAGCCATTTTCATTGTGTTCACATACAAGGGATGAATGGTTTTCACATTATTTGAACCAGTGAAATGTTATTATATAGAGATAACCCATATTTAAGCACAAACTATAATTAATATAGTCAATAATTCAGTAAAAATGGTCTCTACAGCACACACAAGGCTGTTCTATCATCTCCCCTAGTGACATATAGTCATTTGCAAAATGGTGGACAGAGGCAAACAAAAGAATGTAAATAGTAAAACCTGTGCATGTCTACATATTTCGAAATGAGAACGGAAAAAATGGTGTTTTACACGTTCAAATTGCTGGTGCCAAACAGTGCGTTCAATAGGATTACAGCAACAAATATTGTGATTATTTAACATATCGTCACATAAACCTTCATTGAACGTAAGGGCAAATAATCCATATGGACAGTTTGGACCAAAATTATGATCTCTAGTGCCTACACATGAGTTTTCTTTGATTGAACCTTGTTACCTGGTTTTTTACCCTCGAGTCTCAATAACAAACTTCACCTAGATTTTTCACCAAAATTTAGACCTCTAGTGACTACTCCAGGTTTTTCTATGATTTGACTTAGTGACCTTGTTTTTGACGCACAATGACCCAATATGGAACTTGACCTAGATTTTGTTCAGATGATCGTTGTGACCAAGTTTCATAAAGGTTAAGTCAAAATTGTAAATCTTGTGACTACACAAAGTTAGAGCTAAAATGAGCCACAGATTCAAAAATAATAATATATGTATACTTTAATAACAATTTCAATAACAAACAAAATATTGGTCCAATAATCAAAACACAGTGACATAGTGAGTGCATCAACATCATGCAACCTGCCTAAGGCTTCTATATCAACAGACTCAACTGTCTCTGCATGATACACTTAAACCTCACTGCAGTATACCAAACACAGGATATTGCAATTAAATTTAAGTCATATCATTACGTTTCGGCGACATTGGACTTGAAACGAGTATAAGTTCAGTCATGATATTTTCCAAACGACCGATTCCTTCAAGCATCTCAAATGGTTTGAAGCATCTTTAGATATTTTAATAGCCACAGAAGACATCAGACTATAGCAGGTATTCCTTTAAGCGCTTAAATTTTCTTGAAATAGACTGCTGCTCCCTCTCAAATGTTGATCGTGATATTGCAAATATGTTAGGAATGATTATATTACCACGGTATAATCGTTTTTTAATTGAGCATTTTTTAGAAATATGTTTAGTCCAAATTTCAGTAACAAGAGCTGTCCACAGCGCACTCCACTATTCACAGTGCCATGATGCTAGGATAGTATAATCATAATATATTCAAAACAAAATGCTTCATATCATCATAACCCTCTGCTGTGTAGAGGTTGGGGCTTCTAAGTCCAAAAGGGGAGATAATTTGGAAAAGTATGCAGGACCGTTACCTACTCATGTGTAGGTCCTCTGAGTCATGAAGGTAGACAAATAAGCATTTCTAAGTCCAAAATTGTGATCTACTCCCGTGTAGGGGATGGGGTCATGATGGTGAACAAGTATGCAAAGTATCAAAGCAATATATCAATGCACTTTGAAGGTATTAGAGGTTAAAATACCTGTACCTAAACTTTGACATTTGCATTTCCAAGTCCAAAAGGGGCATAATTTCACCAAAATGCTTGAAAGAGTTACCTACTCCTGTGTATGGGTTGGAGGTCATGATGGTGAACAAGTATACAAAGTATCAAAGCAATGTATCAATGCACTTTGAAGATATTAGAGGTTAAAAAACCTGTACCTTAACTTTAACATTTGCATTTGCAAGTCCAAAAGGGGCATAATTTGATTAATTTCAACAAAATGCTTGATAGAGTTATATACTGCTGTGTAGGGGTTTGGGTCATGATGGTGAACAAGTATGAATAGTATCAAAGCCATAATATGTTAATGCAATTTGAAGATATTAGAGGTTAAAAAACCCGTACCTAACCTTAAACATAAGCATTACGCCGCCGACATTGACGCTCGGGTGACTGCAATAGCTCCCCTTATTCTACGAACAGTGGAGCTAAAATATAGACAGTACAAAACAGATACTAACTAAAACAGATACAAGTAACAGTTCAAAGTATTGATTTTAACTAACCGAGTATTGCCAAGTATCTTGTTTGTGTACAGAGTATTGGACAACATGATGACTACATTACTTATTTACTCGCAATATCCAGGTGTATAGTATACCACAGTGAACCTGTGTTAAAAGACAATCTGTGAAAACAGACCACTATTATAAAATTTGGTATATAGTAAAGTATCAAAGGGCCATAATTCTGGTAAAAATGGAAGCAGCAAAAAATCAATCTTTTACAGACATCTATACATTGATGTTATTTATCTGTGAAAGTTTGAAATAGTTAGTGAGGAGAATAACTTGTAACATTTGCGTTACATACTGGACAGATAGCACCAATGGTACATGCCCCCCTACACGTTTAACTATGTGTTGGGAACAAATAATGTTGACAGCAGAGGACAGACAGCACCCATGCTACATTTTGCACATGCCCCCAATGGCTACAGAATCTGAAGGATCATTTTGTTACTTTTGACTAAATGTTTCCCATTTATATGCAAAATACCCATGATTTTAAGTGAAAATGGCCTTTCAAACCAATATCTTGAGGGTTAGTATGTGGCTTTTTTTAAATTACAAGGGTCAAAACCCTTACTCTCAAGTCAAATGAAACCCCTATCCCCCAACACTTACTAATTTGTGTAGGGAACAAATAATGTTGACAGCCGAGGACAGACAGCCACCTTACACAGCTTACCAGTGAGCTGTTTATACTCCGATGAGCTAACAACAGTCAATAATGTGGGCAGTTTATGTGTATATGACAATTACATAAATTGATCACCAACTGATGCCTACAAAATCAAATATCAGACAGAAAGTTCTGTATAACATGCATAAAGAATATATATACACTTAACAAATCTTATAAGTTTGCATGTATATCTTTACCCATAACTGAGTCAATACGTGCTTGATCTTGCTCAACTTTTCAACATGTGTAGCTTGGGTATGTGGGATTACAATTAATATCTGATAAACAACTTTGACAAATAGAACAAACAAGAATGACAACAGGAAAAGCTAATGTCACATGTTTTTGTTGTGTGTTCATCGGGTGTTTATCAGGTTGTTAATGCAGCTATGTTTCCCCTTTGCTGATCAAGTTCGTGTTCAAGTGTATGTACTTATCACGGAGACAGAATAAAAGAAAACAATTATAAGAATAAAGCCCAGCAAAGGCTTATACGTGTCCACTTTTTGCTTAAAATGCCATTTCTGATGAGTTACCTCCCGTTGACCATAAAATTCAAGATGTATTTTTAAAAGTTAAAAACAACCATGTTGTTGAGTGAAAAACGCATTATTTTGTGTGATTATATTTTATCAGATTTGTTAAGTGTATGTCTCAAAATGGAAAACTACAGTTCTATTTTATAGTAGGTCATTTGGTTGTAGTACACAACAAGTCACCATGAAGCACTGTCGTCAGATACTGCTCAACATGTTGCTATATGACTACACATCAAATCACCATGAAGCACTGTCGTCAGATACTGCTAAACATGTCGCTATATGACTACACATCAAATCACCATGAAGCACTGTTGTCAGATACTGCTAAACATGTCGCTATATGACTTCACATCAAATCACCATGAAGCACTGTCGTCAGATACTGCTAAACATGTCGCTATAAGACTTAACATCAAATCACCATGAAGCACTGTCGTCAGATGCTGCTAAACATACAGCTATATGACTACACATCACCATGTAGTACTGTCGTCCGATGCTGCTAAACATGTCGCTATATGACTATCAACATCCATCTGATTCTGTCTGAAATAATAAACAATTTCAAAATTGTCACTTAGATGTGCTTTGACAAACAACTAGACTTAGTTAGGGCAATATCTCACTTAAAATTGATCCGACCAACGTGTGCCAAGGATATGCACAACTAGACTTGGTACTGATCATTCATGCAAAGTTTCATTGAAATCCGACCATTGGTTACATAGAAATAGTGTGGACAAAATTTATAAGTGTAAAACAATAAAAGGCCAAAACTCCCTTAAAATTTATCTGACTAACGTGTGCCGACTATATGCACAACTAGACTTAGTACTGATGTTTCATGCAAAGTTTCTTTGAAATCCAACAATTGGTAACAGAGAAATAGCGCGGACAAAATTTATAAGTGTAAAACAATAAAGGGCCATAACTCCCTTAAAATTTATCTGACCAATGTGTGCCGGCGATATGCACAACTAGACTTGGTACTTATCATTCACACAAAGTTTCATTGAAATCTGACTATTGGTAACAGAGAAATAGGGCGGATAAAATTTATAAGTGTAAACCAATAAAGGGCAATAACTCCCTTAAAATTTATCCGACCGGCGTGTGCCGATGATATGCTCAACTAGACTTGGTACTGATCATTCATACAAAGTTTAATTGAAATCTGACCATTGGTAACAGATAAATAGCGCGGACAAAATTTGCAGGGACCAACCAACAGACCAACCTCAAGCACCCATATAATATGTATCTGGGGGTATAATAAGTTTCTATTATTCAAGCAGATATAACCCAAACAAATTAACCTAATCCTTGACCTTTATGCATATATATATATACATAACAAGCTTCTCGTGCAGAATATAACAATGTCCATGGGAAAATTGTGCCTTGCCCGAGATAGTAGTCATGTGAACAACAACATTTGATGACTTCACATAAAGTGACCTCCTTTTTCGTTCTCGACTTGTGCATTCCACAGTCAGGATGTATGAACATTTTGCTCGGGAGTATTTGGCAGAGATTACGGTTAGTGTTTATAGCACACCATATACCTGTTCATAGTACTCACAGATAATTGAAACAAAGGCCGAAAATTGTAGACAAGAAATCTTTATAGTTAAACAAGTCATTAAGAATTGCAGGCAATGCAGCAGTCCCCTACAGGTTTTAAGACATTTTCAATGTTTCTGTTGCCATAGCAACCACTATTTTGGTCGGAATCTATCGTGCATTATCCCCTTATTGCCCCCTATCCACATACCAAGTTTCATAAACCTAGCTTGAAAACTGTTTGAGTTATATCAGGATCCAGATTTTTTGACGGACGGACGGACTGACTGACGGAGGCCAAACCTATAGTCCCCTCCTGTCAAAATCCGGTAGGGGACTAATTACGCTAACACTTAAACAGGATTACAATTGTTCAAGCACCTGATTCATTTGCACTGTAGATGATTTTCATATCAATTTGATTTCTTCAAAAGAGTTTTTTAGGGATTAAGTCCGGTAAATTCACCCCTCTGAGAGAAATGCAGGTAACTGGTTAGATAAGACCCGTACTTGAGACAAACATTGGAGGCCTTTCTTTTTCTTAAGCAAGTGCAGTTTCCAAATATTTTTCAGGTTCTTATTGTTTATACTTTTACAATAGGGGAGCGGCGGCCTAGAGGTACATGTACTTGGGATAAAGATCCTGGGTTCGATTTCAATCTATGCTGCTGGTCAATTTCTAGGATCAAAAGATTAAACCCTCACTCTTCCCCTTCACTCAGGTGTTTGAATGGGTACGGGTAATAAAACAAATGTTCTGTGGCTGCCTACGAGGCCGTATTAACAGTCGACTTGCAACTCAATGATCAGTGGCAAAATGTACAGTCTGTTGCATGTCTGAAAATAGACTTTAATTTAGACTTCATGAAAACTAAATGCATATTAAATAATGATGGTAAGTCTGATAATTGTTTTTTTGCGTTCAACTGAGACAGTTGTAATGTGTGGCCATTTGGTTTAATTCCTGTCTAATTGGTTGATGACCTCAGGCTTCGAGGCAACAGATATAAAATTAGTGTGATACAAGGAATGCAGGTGCTCTGCCCTAGCTCTTTCCAAAAAGACTCCTTGGTTCTTTAACTAGCCCGAAGTATATCACTGAAACATGCAAGATTTACTCTAGCTTTCCAACCAGTTTGTTTCAAGTTGGTTGGGAAACACTGAAAAGCGTTTTTGAAATATCCAATGCCTCCGCCGAGATTCGAACCAAGGTTCTCATGATTGGTGGTAGAGAGCGCTAACCACTCAGCCACCGTTCCATCTAATTAATACATACAAATATGATATAACCCTGATTAACCAGTAATACTAATGTGTTCAGCTAAACATACCTGTCTGAAAACTGTGTTTGACATAACGGACAATTCTTCAGTGTAACAGCATCTAGAGATGTATCATCAATGGACTGGTCCCTGAAGCTTGTCTTATCCTCAACAGTATCAGCACATTTTATTTGCACAGAGTTAGAGGTAGTTTCCGGTTGTATACAATCACCTGAGACCGAATGATCTGATGCTTTCTGTGTCTTCACATTGTCCTGATGTCGACCGGCAATCGACACAAATTCTCTTTTACTTGTAATGATAGGATGTGCATTTGAGTTACTATGATGTGCGTTTGAGTTACAAGTATTTGAGCAGATAATAGAAGCATTTTGAGACTGTAGAACATAGAGATTTGAATTTCTATCCCTAAGCAGGTTGCTATTATTTTCTCTGTATGTAGAGAGGTGTATATTATTAGTATGTTTCTCCATGGTTACACCGTTTACACGTTTTTCGCACTTAGTTACAGTGTTTACATTGTTTTCACACTTAGTTACAGTGTTTACATTGTTTTCACACTTAGTTACAGTGTTAACACTTTTTTCACACTGTCCACTGGTTATATGTGGTGGATCTGATAACTGAAATAATTTGTTAGACAAATTAAAAGTGTCTCTTTTACTTGAAGCTCCGGATATTTCTTTGGAATGAATTAAATGTCGACATACTTTAGGAAAGGGAGATAATTCAACAAATTCCTGCACTTTAGATGATGACGATGGTTGTCTCCCTTGGACCCATTCTGTGCTGCCTGATCCATCACCATTCTGTTACAAATAAGAATAAATAATCAATCAAAAGCAAACATGACCATAGCATGTGCATTGTTTTAATATTTAACTTGGTTTGTATTTAAGAAAACCCTTCAGGGCAGATTCAATTAACCATAACTTTGCCATTTCTTGAGATATTTTCATCAATAAACTGGTCAGAAATCACTTCCTTCAGGATAAATAAATCCAGATTTCTGGATAAATCAGGAATATTGTCAACCCTGAAGGCTACTGGTACAGGTATCCAGGGACGTAGCTAGAGTTATTTGAATGTGTACACAAGAAGGCTAGGGGGTTCGGGGGCATTCTCCCCCTGAAAAATTTTGTTCGCTAGAACGTCTCTGGTGCGTTCTAGGGTGTTTTTTGCATCATCTTTAACATTATTTTTACTGATAAAACCAGGTTTTTTGTGTATAGAGGTTTTTAAAAGTGTTTGTAAGAAATGCTGAAAATACTAAAGGATTACCCCCTTTAGGGCTTTGGCAATAGTTTTTATTTCATTTTTCGATCATTTAATTTTTCACTTTTTGAGAAGCATGTGTACGCAGCTGCGTATTCTGCGTACAGGTAGCTATGCGCCTGGTATCAGTAAAACAATTTTCTCATTTGCCATAAACCAATATGTTTTTCAAATGATAACTTATTTTAAACTGGTACCCTACCCTAAGTAGGCTTTACTTTATAAATAAATATCTACTTTATACCCATTAACAATGTATTGACACTATTACAATGTACAGACCAAACTGCAGTGGAAAACAGTATGTTGGATGTATTACATTTTCCATATCATGCATGTTTGGTTGTCTGAATCTGTACCATGAATATATGATGTGCTTTATACCAAACATAAGTCAACGTAAACGAAATAATGACATAAACAATTATTTTTTTCTGGAATGGACATCATTTTATATGCCTAAAATAGGCCGATGCTCATGTTGATATCATTACGGTCAATGTATTCATTTGACCATGTTGCTTGCATTATCAGGCCCTTCTCCAGCCAGAATTGGCTTTCCCGCAGCACCTTAACTCCTAGTAAGGTGCACATGTCTTGAAATTACTATGGGTGTTAATATTTTGGGTCAGAATGGAGTATTTGAGAGATTAAGGCCTTTATTATGTAAAAAGTGGTTAAACCAGCCTTTAAATTATGGATAGTCATGCAGTTTTCTCTTCTTAAACATTTGAGCCATTCTTGGCAATTTCCTGTAGCACAAATCCCAGCATTACCTCCAGTTCCTTAAAACTTTTCAGGGGAAGGGCCCGATTATACTGCATCTTGCTCGACCTTAGTGGCCTAGAGAGATATGGCATTACACAAGCAATGAGAGGTAATACGGCTCAACACAAATACAGTAATATACCAATGTACTAAATATAGACATATAAATGCATGTATGCACATACCTGATAGTCTGTATACACCGGAGGGAGCTCAGGTATATTTCTCTCTTTTGGAGCTAAATTCAAAATCATCTGTCTCAATCTATTCAAACTTGGATCATCCGTACCAAGGAAAACACTGAAAAATAACAAAGATTTATAATATATACATGTAATGTACACAAACGATAGGATCATGATGGTTCTATATCACTCACATGAGTATCATGTCCCCATGTCAGTATGTACATAATGTATACTGTAGGGCATACCAAATAGTGACATTGTTTGACCATATATTACAAATCCTTTGAATTGAGAAACAAAACATTTGATACAAATTAATACACTCTTATGCAACTTTCACTCCAAGTATAACGTTTTTGTGTGGAATCTTTATACTACAAAAATGTTAATGGGTATTGTATTGTATTTATTATAACTTTGGAAGTTTATTTTGTTTCGAGTTTTCATACACACTTTTATTCACTATTAACGTTGTAATTGTACGTGTTTCAATTTATACTGTATTATCAATAATTTTGACTTGACTCGGTGACTATACATAATTATGTACATATGTTATTACTGTTGCCATTGACCATTTTATGTTTAAATTTGTATTGTAAATATTTGTAATGCTCATAGACTGTAAAGTCTTATGTATTGGAAAATAAACTAAACTATATACGGTATATAAACTATATTATTTTGTTTATATCTTATCGGGCACCTTCAACTATTTTTTTTGTGGGGGGGAGGGTTATCTTATATAATATTCCAGACTGGGCGTTGCTACCAATTATATCATCAGCAACTGAGAAAGGCATATCATACATCATTTTAATTATCTATTTGGGACTATAACAAGTTCATTGTTTAGATCCATAATTCTTGCACTCTTCATACGCTTAACACTTACTTCCCTTGCACGGCCCTCAATCTATCAAATCTACAACAGAAATTTGCATATATGGGACACTAAGTAAAATTGCGCAAAGTAGCGTGCCAGTTTACCTAATCTTTGCATTGGTAACTGAGGTTATTTACTCTTAGACTATATCTATGGTAACTGACTATATCATATTGTGGCACAATTATGCTAAATATGACAAGAGGACCCATCATTTCTAGCTACCATGTAACTGCAATGTTTCTTTGGAAACTTGGAGGTAACTCTGGTATTTCAATGGTAATTGCAATAAATGAAAAAAGACCCTTCCATTTCTAGTAAATTTGTATCGGCCGAACAGCAAATTTCACGAATGCACCACATATACATGCATGTGCCTTTATTAGACTCACAGGTACCAGCTGTCTTATTGTGCAACACCTTTTGTTTTGAGAGTAAGTCCACAGGAACCAGTATATCCTGCATGGTTTCAGTGGGGCTATCAATATGACCCTCCAGTGTATTGGAATGTTCGGAAACTGGTGGAAACAGGTCCAGGGCTTCTTGAATCGGTACACTGGAAAATTGGAATGTGCACAGACAAGTGTACTTTATATTATAGTTATTATGCACAAGTCAATTGAAACCATCACCCCCGCCCAACCCTGGAGAATGGCAAGGATTTTTAATTTTGTTTTTAGAGGCCCATGAACAGTTTGTACTGGCTGGCGAGTAGTTTCCGACAGCGAGCAGAATCTGACATCTGATATTTGGTCATGATTTGTAGGGTAGCTCTTCAATTGAAATGAAAAATATAATTTAAGAACTACACCATAGCAATAAGTGTGTGGCATTTATTTACGTAAATAAAAGAAAGTATCAAGAAATACACGCAATCAATAATAGTCTTTACCACTTGTCCTTGGGGATCACCTGTTTATGAAAAATGTGCATGCGCAATGAAACAAACACATTCATCTATTTATAACCATGTCATATCTATTAGCCCACCAACAGGTATCAACGGAACCAGTTACCCAAACGAAAGTCGACAATAATAATAATAATAACGACTTTATTTTAAGAGGCGACACAGTTGGGCAAGCCCAGTCTTCCCTGTGAGCCTCTATGCAAAAACATGTGTACAGAAATCGTATGACATAAACAATAAACAGTCAGAAGTACAACAACAAGATATAACAATATTATAGGGCGAGTTTTTCAACCTGTCGCAGGTACTTTGCCAATAAATTATTAAATATTTATTACATTGGCCACTGAGGTTGAAACAAGTATAGTTGTTCAATGTACAACAGTAATTTTCATATGAGTCATTTACAATTGACACGTACCTGTAAGTGATATAGGCAAGATGACCTCCGACAGGTAATAAAAATCTAACTATAGTCTACATAGAAATGCAACATGGTATCAAATACATTATGTTACATAGTCAAATTATTAACAAAATATCAGAATACATTTACATTAGGTTTGTCAATCAGAGTAGAACCATGACAGGTAAGACCTTTTGAAGGCTATAAGAGAAGTTGACTGCCGAATATTTAATGGTATATTGTTCCATATAACTGGTCCTGAATAAGCTTAGTGATTTTCTACAGAATTCAAGGCGTGGTTTTGGGACATATAGTGTGTTGTTAGAGTGTGATCTTAAAGATCTGTTTTCTGATTCTTTAAACAGGTTTGACATGTATTCTGGAAAGATGTTGTTAAGAGACTTATATACAAAAATTGCCTTTTTGTAGATGACGCGGTCATGAAATTTCATCCATTTTAATTCTTGAAATAAATTGTGAGAAGGTGCGTCATAGGGTTTATCCAGAATTATTTGTGCTGCTCTTTTCTGGAATTTGTATAGTTTATCAGTCAATGTGTCACTACAGTTACCCCATATTGTGCAGCAGTATTAATCAAGATGTGGCAAAATGTAGGCATTGAAAAATATTTTTCTCATATGTGTAGAAAGAAATTGTTTTATTCTTAAAAGCAGGTATAGTAGTGAATTACATTTTTTTATAATAATATTGACAAAATACAGTACAAGCAAGGTGGGTTTTCCAATTTCAACCTGTCACGGTGGCGATGACTCTGGGTGAACCCACCCAAATCCACCTAGACTTTAAATTAGGGTGGACAAGAGTAAAGAATCTAAAAGTAATTTTCGACCTGTACCTTAACAAAAGAATGTTAATTAACATTAGGTGTTAAATTCCTAGTCTGTTCCACGGAGATGAATAGCAAACAGTTAATTTGTCGTATAACGCATGGAAGAGTATATTAAATTCCTAGATTTTGAGCAACTGTGTAGTTGGCCTAGTTGCACCATGCACTACCGCTTCCTCCTTAATTTCGTGATTGGAGAAAAATCCTCGTCTTCCAAAGACTTAGGAAAGTCTTACAGTTGTATTCATGGAGGCAGAGATCGAGTTCCGGTCATAGACATTCGTAGTAAGTCACTGTTATTATTATAACGTTACATCATACAGGCCTAGACACTAACTATTTTGGCCACTGGTCCGACACGGCAAAAGCGCCCAATTTGTAAATAGGACAGTTACTGGTCCTCCAGAATTTTCTCTGGTCCTTCTGGATTTTCACTGGTCTCGGACCAGCGGACCAGTGTAAGTGTCGAGCCCTGTCATAGGAGTGATAATTTTACACTAAATGTTTTAAAAATGTAATTCAATTGTTAAGGTACAGATCGAACATTACTAACATGTATAGGAGATCAGTACATTTAAATAAAACAGCCTTTAGAATAGTCATTCGCGGGCGGTATCGCTATTCTTATGGAACTCGATCTCTGCCTCCATGAAACAACTGTAAGACCTTCTTAGTCCCATAAATAAGACTCTACATACGTTCCACAGTCCTGCAGTACTATAGAGTCTCATAGTTTTGAACTTAGTTGTCCATAGCAAAATTTTATTTCCGAATTGAACGATTCAAGTCTCATTCTGGATTAAACAGTTGAATCGACCGCAGTAAAGCTTATTTCAATCATAAAGTACAAAAACAGTGTTAAACATACCTTTTCACAACCAATATTAGATGAAATGTTTGTCTGACATCTGTCGTGATTCACTTCCGTTTTAAAAACGAAAGTTACCTACAGTTGACAAATTCGTCTCAGAAGAAATAATTATTCAGTACGGAGCAGTCGTTCTTGACCGACTATAATGTAGGCCTATTTTTAGTCCAGATACCAGGTTTTAGTTATAGCCATTTTTCGTCTAATCAAAATTCGTACAAATGTCAGAACAACAACATTCAGAATATATCGGCTCTGTTGGACGACTTCAATGGCGTAAATAAGGATATTTCAGTAAATTTGGAAGTGAAATGAAACAGGAATAATTTATGTATCAATGAGGTAAGTGTTCTTGCAATCATTCGTTTTCAATGATATAAAAGCAGGGCTCGACACTTACACTGGTCCGCTGGTCTGAGACCAGTGAAAATCAAGAAGGACCAGTGAAAATTCTGGAGGACCAGGAACTGTCCTGTTTACAAATTGGGCGTTTTTGCCCTGTCGGACCAGTGGCCAAAATAGTTAGTGTCTAGGTCTGAAAAGGCATTAATGAAGCCATGTGTGGTGTGCCTTTACTTTAGGGCTCATAATCGGTCACCAAACAGCGACAAAGAATTGTGTCGCAAACTGCTACATACATGTACGTGCACCCAGTGAGACCTAATGTAATGTAATGTAATGATGTTTGGTCTCGGTTGGGACTAAGACTTTCTAAGTCTTTGAAATTTTCTCAAATCTGTAATTTTTTTATACGTGGCCGGGTACATTCATTTTGAAAAAATGTTAATAAATACATTTACCAGTTTACTGTAGAGTAAAAAAGGTAAGCGCTTTAAATGTGTCACATATATATATAATTCATTAAATAACTGCGTTCAAAACTGCCGTAAGAATAGCCACTCCGGGGCTGTTCCACTATTCTTACGGAGCCGTAAGAATAGCAACTGCCAAAACAATATAATGCGTCAATATCCTGTGAGTTAGGCGCTGCGGCTCTACCAACTGAGCTACTGGCTCATAAATCACTACAGGTGCATCAATCTTTTACCAGATGTAATCAGATCATCTCATGATGTTTACCTCTTTTTCTGAGCAATCCGTGACAGCTCATTATCGGCATGTCCAGGCTCCCTTTGTTCAACTTCAGTAACTTCGACAGTTTCCGACTCCGATTTTCCAGATTTCGGTTTCGACACTCCGTAATCTGTTGTCGCATGAGTCTGACAGTTATGTATCTTGATTTCATGTTTTCCTTGAGGTAATTTGCGTTTAAGGCTCAATTTTTTCATCATTGAAAACAATTAACATACCCGCTTTCGTTTGAGTAGCCACCTCCTTTTTGGAGAGCTATTTTTTGTGATGCGTATTAATTATTTAATCGTGATAAAAGGTTGACTGTGTGCTACACCACTAAATTTCTTACAAAACACTCGCCCCTTTGTGTGATTTTATTTCGTGCAAACATACATGGCGACTCGCTAGATTTTAGTCCAAAAATAAAGGAAAACATTATATTAATGATTTTGATATCATATTAAATCTAGATAACGTTCTGTAGTTTTAGAAAATGTAATTAAATATTGAAATCCTTGCAAACATTATCAATTGTTTTCTAATAATTAAAACGTATAGACATCTATAGATATCTCAGCTACCTTCTGATTCTACGCTCATCTGACATCCATGGGCCAATCGAACCATGGACCACCAAAAAGAAACATTAAATTCCCATGTGGTGTAGAATAGAATAGAATAGAATGTGGTGTATGTGAGAAAGGTTGTCACTGGAACCAAAAGGCCATCTGTACATGATAGAGCTCTGTGAAACTTGGCACCATGCTAAATGTGTCCCTATGAAAGATGAAGTATTCCTTCCCTTCACTAAACCTGAGAACGATACCCCATTCACCTGTTTTTCATGTGGTATACCTAACTTTGCCACAAGTCTATTTGAGTCTGTACACGCTGACTCGCCCATTATCTCCTCAACCAAATTATCAAACCACGACTCCATCCACAGTAGTGATATTTCACAACATACCAGTACCACCAGTGCTGATATATCTAACCTCTAAAATATCTCTAAACCATCGAGCGGTATTACCAGTGATGTGTTTCGACCATCATGCTGAAGTCCTTAAAATAAGTCAAAACACAAACTACAAACCAACAACATACGTCTTACAAGCTTGAACATCCAAAGTGTCACCAATTCAAAGAAAAAGCCTTATTTTGGAACCTCATAGACTCTGTAAACTGTGACATAATTTGTGATGGTGAAATCTGGCTAAACCCGTCCATTAGTGACGCCGAGATCCTGCCACCAAATTCAGCTTTTAACATTCACCGAAAAGATAGACAAGATGTGTATGGTGGTAGTCTTCTGGTAAATGACGACACTCAAGGCGAACGCATTGAAGTCGGCACCCAATGCGATGCCCTATTCCTAAAAATAGTGGGCATCAACAAAGAAACCTTCATCATTGGCTCGGTCTATCATCATTATCATCTTCATTAATCGCATCCCTCAATTTGAGTATTTTCGCGATGTATTTAAAAACTGTTCACACACAGCAGTCAGGCACATCTATGGAACGCCATAGCTGTCTTTTGTTGACGCTTGTCATGTTGACTTGTCGGTAGAACATGAGAACTTCTTAGTACAATGAGTTAATATGTCAAACCACATTGTTGACTTGTCAAAATATCATCTGAGTATGTCAACTTGCCCTGTTATATTGTTAAAACAACGCCTTAAATTGTTAAAAGAATACAATAATATCTCAAGCCATCGTGTTATACTGTTAAACCACATCGATAAATTGTCAAATCACCATTTGTATATGTCTACGTTACATGTTAAATTGTTGAAAAAACGTTTGATAATGTTAGAAGAACGTGTTAACTTCTCAAAGCTTCGTATTATCATGTTAGACTTTAACTACAATGATGAATTGTTAAACTATCATTTGAATATGTTTATATGCGTTGTTGAATTGTTAAAACAACGTCTTACAATGTCGAATGAGCATGCAAACCTCTCAACACATCGTGTTATACTGTTAAACGGCAGTGGTAAATGGTTTAAATATCATTTGAACATGTCTATACGACATGTTAAATTGTTACAACAACGTCTTAAATTGTCGGTAGGGCATGTGAACTTCTCAGTGCAACCTTATTGTATGTCAAGTCACACTGTTAAACTGTCCAAATATCATGTTAACATGTCTATATGCCATGTTAAATTGTTAAAATAGCTTCTTATCATGTCCAAAAACCATTTGAACTTCTCAACAGAACGAATTATACTGTCATACAACAGTGGTAAATTGTTAAAATATCATTTGAAGATGTCTATATGACATGTTAAATTGTCAAAATAGCTTCTTATTATGTCCAATAACTATGTGAACTTCTTAAAAGAACGTGTTATATTGTTAGACAACAGTGGTAAATGGTTAAAATATCATTTGAAGATGTCTATGAGACATGTTAAATTGTCAAAATAGCTTCTTATCATGTCCAATAACCATGTGAACTTCTTAAAAGAACGTGTTATATTGTTAGACAACAGTGGTAAATGGTTAAAATATCATTTGAAGATGTCTATGAGACATGTTAAATTGTCAAAATAGCTTCTTATCATGTCCAATAACCATGTGAACTTCTTAATAGAACGTGTTATATTGTTAGACAACAGTGGTAAATTGTTAAACTATCATTTGAAGATGTCTATACGCGATGTTATAGTGTTAAAACGATATTTTAACTTGTCGACGAGGCATGTTAACTTCTTAATAGACAGTGTTGTTGTTGTTCAAATTTGTATGACGTCATCAATAACGAAAGTTCCTCCCGCGTGCATATTGAACAGTTTCCACCATCTTTGTTCAATATGCACGCGGGAGGAACTTGCGTTATTGATGACGTCATACAAATTTGAACAACAACAACACTGTCTATTAAGAAGTCCACATGCCTCGTTGACATGTTGAAATATCGTTTTAACACTTAAGCATGGCATGTAGACATTTTCAAATGATATTTTAACAATTTACCACTGTTGTCTAACAATATAACACGTTCTATAAAGAAGTTCACATGGTTATTGGACATGATAAGAAGCTGTTTAAACAATTTGACATGTCGTATAGACATATTCAAATGATATTTTAACAATTTACCACTGTTGTTTAACAATATATCACGTTCTGTTGAGAAGTTCACATGGTTATTGGACATGATAAGAAGCTATTTTGACAATTTAACATGGCTTATAGACATCTTCAAATGATTTTTAACAATTTATCACTGTCGTTTAACAGTATTACACGTTCTGTTGAGAAGTTCACATGCCGAATGAACATGATAAGAAGCTATTTTAACAATTTAACATGGCATATAGACATGTTCACAAGATACTTGGACAGTTTAACAGTGTGACTTGACATATAATAATGTTGCACTGAGAAGTTCACATGCCCTATCGACAATTTAAGACGTTGTTGTAACAATTTAACATGTCGTATAGACATGTTCAAATGATATTATAACAATTTAACATGACAAGCGTCAACAAAAGACAGGTATGGCGTTCCATACACATCTATATACAGTGTTTTTTGTTTTTAAAAGAAAGTTTCATATTTTTGTACAGCTTAAAATCACGTTAAAAACGAAGCAGTTGAATCCTGCCAAAGCTGTCTGAAAACCTGGGTATCGACCAACAAATAACGACAAAATCTATTCTATCGATCTTTATAAATCTTTATCCTACATATCTTCCAAATTCAAAAATGCCACTGTCTGGATCACCGGTGATTTATATCCCCCTGACACCAATTGACCTTTCTGTCGATTTTGATTGATAGGTGGCGTTAGCCAATCACATTGCAGCATTTCGGCAACGATTTATCGCCGCCATCTTGTAGGACAACCTGGACATTTAAGACAAGCTAAAATCAATGTAAATTGTGCAATATTCAATTAAGCCTTTTTTCATTAATAATGACCACATTTTAAAAATACTAGTATGTTTAGAAACTAGGGAACTCCAACTTTAATTTGGTAGCAATGTCATGAACGTGAATTAATTTATTAAATCCATATGGCCTCGGAAGTAGTAGCTATATAAGTATATTTTGTCTCAAATATAGTCTGAATTAAAAGTAATATCATTGATATTTACATCAATATAATTCGAAATAATTACATGTTGTGAAACTAGAAAGCTTCGTCTTTATTTTGATATGACTGTTTTAAAAAATATATACTTTAAACCATAGACTCGTTAAATTATTTCAATATTTGTTATAGAATAAGGACATATAACTCCCAAATAACGAGAGTGTGTGTATTTCCCATCAAAGATGATTGTGCAGTGTTTTAATAATATTGAACATTATGATGTTTTGGTCTATTATTAAAGCGCTTTTCAGTTAATATCCTTGTGGTGCTAAATGCATTCAATCTCCAAAGCTTTTAAAAATAGATATTTAAAATGTATGTACTGTATACTCCGGACAGCTATTGTAAATCATAATAGATAGATACATGTACAAGTATCAAAGTATCTATAGGTCAGAGACCTGTCAGATATATACACATCACTACAAAACATATATAGCAATTATGTATAAAACTAACTGACCCCATACTGTGCCCCTGTCCTTGCGAAAACCGCTATGTGTTACATTGATTATTGACAATTAACAAGACACCGCAGTATACCACTAGACCCCGACTGATGTCCGAGATACGAATCTAAACGAGATCATCAAAGTATATAACACATTGGAATTTTAACTAACTTATAATCTAGGACTTATTTATTTTTGTATAATGGTGCATATAAAATTGTCCATGTTTGTTCAAAAATCTTTCAACGTCAGGAATTCTTTGGTGTTTAATAAGTATCACATTATTATGTGACCACATTAATCTCGTTTTTACCTTTGCTATATACATGCTACTTCTTGAAGGTTATCAATGTATGTTTTGCACTGTAAACTATTATGTACCTATGCATCAAATTTGTACTGTTATGTAATGTTCTTTGGGTGTAATATCTATGTATAAATATTTATAAATGTAAAATTGTGTACTCATGGACACATTGTCCAATGTATATATGAAATAAACTGTTAAACTGTTATAAAATATGTGTAACCCACATTATTGCACTTGACCCAACAGTTTTAACGTTTTGTGAGAAAACGATATTTATTTACTTAATAACGCGTGATCGTACAATAGAAATTTGTTAATATGCTGACTGTCAATGACAAAACCATGTATTACGTAGCGACTTGGGATTTGAAAGATTCACATTCATCTATGTTAACGATTACGTAGCACTTATTTTTTGCCTACGTTGCAATCAAATACAGCCTCTGTCGTCAGTATAAATCACCAAAATGTATGTCCCCGCTATAGGCGGTAGATCACACGGATTACATCAATAAAAACCCGACGCAGAAAATCAGGAGGTCTACTTTACTTAAATATTTTTTACGCACATTGGAATTTGATTATTTATTAAACACACGATCATACGAACGTGTACAGAAGTTGCAATGCTGATAGTGTATATGGAAGATTCCATTACACCGTGTATATGTAAATATATTAAATATATGTATCAACCCTTAATAATTTATTTGTTACAATAAAGGGTGTTTCTTCCAAGACAGGTCAGTCCCGATTTGCCCAAAAAATATACATAAATAGCGATTTAGATAAAAAGAATGAAACATTCTGATTGAGCGGCAAAATTACGCGTGTGAGTACATGTCTGCTTATTCGGACTCTGTTTGGCTCTGATTTAGTTTAGTAACTGTTTACATAAAATTCTTCGATTAAAAACCGTCGATTTGCAAGTTTTAAGTAGGCACATAATTGTGTTTCTCAATATTTTCAAATCATTGACTAAAAGCGAAATATTTAACGGAATTGTACCAAGAGCATCACACGACATCTCCGTATTAGACGCCATTTAAACGAAAGCTTGACTTGCGTAGCAACAACGAATACCCGTAACTATAGGGATCGTGGCTACGATGCGTCTGCAGAAAGGTCAATTGGAAAAAAACAGCAGCATACAAGGGCACCAATACAAAAATGCATTAACGAACAATTCTTAAAACTCGAACCAGAACTTGACCTTACCCAGAGTTTTAACTTCCCAACACGTGGAAACAACACAGTCACAAGACTTATTCTTGACAAACAGACCAGACCTTATTGACCGGTGCACTGCGATACCTGGTATCAGCGACCACCATGCTATTTTTGTGGACTCTAACACGAGCGCCTCCCGTCGTAAACCTACCAAACGTACCCTATTTATGTGGGGTAAATACTGACAGCATCCGGCAGAAGTGTTAAACCCTGTCTGATAAGACCATACAAGCTATCATTAATACACCAAATGTTGAGCACATCTAGGACATGTTCAAAACTGGCTGCCAGGACATCGTGAACCAAGATATTGACTGATAAGCCATTATACATGTGTATTAATTATGTGGAAAGTTACTATTATTTCTGGCATATTTAGATGATTTTAAGCTATTAAACTTGTATATCAATTTATATGAACATTAGACAAACTAAAATCAATGAAAAATGTGCAATATTCAATCAAGCATTAATTCATTAATAATGAACGCATTTTCAATATATTGGTATGTTTAGAAACTAGAGAATTTCAACTTTCATTCAGCTAGGGCATTCAGTCTTTCGGTTGCTGAAACTAATAATTTATTATACTTTCGACAGTTTGAACTAGGGCGGATCTTTGCTTACTTTAGTAACTGTTGGGCATTGTGCCTTGTGTGTGTTTTATATTTCCTGTGCTCGGTAGCGATTTCAGCAAAGTGCAGTAAATGTGCCTTATATTTTCCTATATGATACATAATAAGTACTGGTGATGGATTGAAAGCACAAATACAAATACGAGGCAATATGCTAATTAATGCATTGTACTTTAAATTTTACAATTGCGTGTACACAAATGCTATATAATTCGTATACTAGTATATAACATTCGCCGAAATACGGGGAAATTGCATTCTTCCAAGAAAACGTGAGATAACAGTGATCAACAGATATCACCAAACCCGTGAATTAAGGAACGAATCACATTCCGTGTATGATATATAAAGAGAGACAGTAGTGTTATATAAATTATCTCCTTGTAAGATAAAGCCCGAGGTAGACCAATTAGCACAGCGGTCCTAACTTGTTTAGATCCTCGGACTTTATCCTTGTTTCTCACAGAAATATCCCTGATTTTAGATATGAAATTTCTCACTTCTGTATTACCTTTTATGTTAAGGCCGTCAAAATTTATACACCATGGTGTGTAAACAACATGCAGCCTAACTTGTTATTTAATCTGATAATCAATGTTGCAAATATTTCAGCCTAATTACTACCATGCACAACAAATAAAACAGGGATAAAGGCAGAGTAATCCGCATGATAGGACCTATGAAATTTTTGGGAGTAGTAAGGGGAGATAACTAACTAATATCTCCCATTCCCGGATTACATTATCTTATCTGTTTATTATGCAGGTACCGCTGGTGTTCGAGGAAAGTTATCATTATCTATACTTTGCCATTTGTGTGCTTTGTCTGTCGTTACTGAAGTATCGAAATAACGAGATTTCAAATTATTTCAATATAACTAGTACTTCTAGTACTACAGCGTATAAACGACTGTATGTCAAACTAGGATGTTGTGATTGGATTTAAATGATTGGAGTAAAAAACACAACAAAGTTAGTAGAATAATGTAAAATACTTAGGTTATATGCAAAAACATAATGACAAGTTGTACGAATTTATTATTACGATTAACTTTCCTAGCGTTCGCATACACTTTATTGCCAAATGTTTGCCCATATTATCTAAAATCAATGAACATCGTTTGATTTTTGTGAGAAAAACATACACCGACTACTTTTACATTTCACTTATATCATGATCGGGCACATTTCAGTTATATAATTGTACACATTATAACAGATATAACATTAACACATAATTTGCGTGTTTTCAAATATTTTCAAACTGTGTTTTTACTGAAATAGAGGCCAAAAGTGATACAGCCAATGTAGTCTCCTTACTGTATGTTTACTGATAATTTAGAAAAAATGATTTGTATGTTTATTGTGATAGAGATGAATGTTTATTGTGATTGAAATGCAGTGATTTGCGTTGTTTCTTAGGACTCTTCAGTGTGTTTCAGTAAATTATTTGGTCAAATACTTCCTAAATATTGTACCTAATCATTTTCAAAACGAAATTTTATTTATGTATCGATTGTGAAACCGTAAACAACACACCCAAGATTACTTTTTATTGAGCCGTGTTATGAAACAACCTTGATGTGCCAATTATCCATATCTATGGCTTAGAATAATATTTATTTTATAGAGGTCGTAACTACAAAAACCCATTCTGGCGATATTTACTTCTCTATTAACATTTATTTAAGTAATCGTTTACGCTGTGAGAATGTCATTTGATGGCATTGACCCGTATCGGTTTTGTGTGTAATGTATATGGTATTCCTCCATAATATCTGTCCCCATTACAAACGAATATCACGACTTAATGCTTGATCACACCTGACAATTTCATATACCAAAGTTTTATTGAATATATAGCATGACTATGTTACTTTAAATGCAACCAAGGAATTAAGATTCCTGAAAAATTTTTTTTTTCTCGATAAATGTCAAAGTGACGTCAATATTGAATTTGTTTTTCATGTTTAATTATATAGCTCGTAATGTATTGCAGTTTTAAAGTGTTTAGAAACAAAAAAATATATCGATTGGAAAGTTTTATCCATTTGTGATAACCTAAAACCTACGAGAGCTACAGTTGCTTTGGTTACCAGTTGCTAGGCGACGAAACTTTAACACAAACCATAGATTATGGCTTTTTACCAAGTAAACAGGCGGCTGGTTTTTAATTGTTTTCTTTCTAAATTATTCTTTTAAATCCATCCATTGCTTAAGGTGGTTTAGTGTAGACTATATGCTTCTACTGGTGAATTTAAAACGATCATTTGAAAAGAATGATAGTCAAAAAACAGTCATATAAGCGAGAACGTTATGTTTATGTCAGGTTCTGTCGTTGCCTAGAAACGGGTAACCATAGTACACGTTTTGTTTCAGAATTGTAATGCAAAATTTTGACTTTCGAATTGAGCTTTTCATGGGCTTCAGTGTAATGTATAATGCAGGTACCGAATTTTCTGGTGAAAATGTACAGTATAAGCACTTGCATTCGTGCGTTGTACCTGAAAGTTTGACTCAAATCGCGATAAAAAATTGCAATAAGTCGTACACATTAAATTTTAATAATCGCAGTAAACATACATAATCAATGCAGTAAACATACAGTAGCGGCACAAAATAGCCGGTTTGTTTTTCACCTCTATCGCAATAAAAACACAGTTTGAAAATATTTGAAAACATGCAAATTATATGTTAATGTTATATATGTTATAATATGTACAATTATTGAAACGAAACGTGCCCAATCACCATGTAAATGGTGTTTAAAAGTAGCAAGTGTACATTTTTCTCACAAAATGTCAAACGATGTTCAATGATTTTATGTAACATGAGCAAACATTTCGGAATGAAGTGTATGCAAACGGTAGGAACGTTAATCGTTATAATAAATATGTACAACTTGTCATTATGTTTTTGTATATCAAGCTTTGTATTTCAAATTATTCAACCAATCTTGTTGTGTTTTTTACTCCAACCATCTAAATCCAATTACAACATCCTACTTTACATACAGTCGTTTATACGCTGTGAGTACTTTACATCCTACTGCACAGGGAGCTTATAGTTTGTACCTGCTTCAGTGAACCATATCAATTGTGAACTATAAGATAAACCACAATCGTTCGGGCGTAACTGTACTTTTAATAATGAAATAATCCAGGTAAAAGGGGTGTATTCGGAATAAAAATATATTATTTGAAATTGTAGCTTACATCGTCCTCCATGGCGCAGTAGGCTAAGCTACTGCTTATGAATCTAAATATATTTTTTTGCTTGGGTTCGAATCTCACCCATTTGAATATTTTTTTACTTTTGCTAAATAAAACATTCGCGTGCATGTCTATTTTCTAAATATTTCTAAAATATATCTATTTCCTTAAGTTTGTATTTTAATCATTGTAAACATTCGCACGTCAAGACTGTTGAACAGAAATTGGTCAACGGTCACCCAAACTGTGCTCCTTGTATTACCAGAGTAAACGCTTATTAATGTTGACGTTTCTACAGCATATTCTTAGAGTGGTGATTCCAATTAAAATTCCAGCAAAACCAATGATGAAAATAGTTTGTATTTCAACCCGATTGTCATCTGAGCAATAAAAACAATATCCAAGACGGGCTAAAATCATAAACTAAACGAAACAAAGCAACTTTGTATTAAACCTAAAACATAATTTTATTATTCATTAAATAATAAATATATATAAAAGAAACTCATGTATTATGATAATAAAATTTGTGAAAAAGAGTTTAGCAGCGGACTCGAACCCACAGCCCATATAAAAAGAATGTTCTGAGTACAGGCTGGTTCTGAGTATAGATCATCTTAACCACTAGGCCACGCTGTCAACTTGAAAGATAACGTAAATTTATAAGATATAGTCATAATATATCAGAAAAATAACGGTAAATATGGTTTCAACCTCAGCAAATGAACTCGTCCTAGGGTCATATTTCGAAGGTCGAATTATTCACAAAGACTCGCCACGTAAGAAAAACGTTCAAAAATCAATTTTAATATCACAGTTATGCGTCCGACGATGTCAGAAAAAGATGACGTGACGTCGGTACAGTGCAGTGTGGCATTTTCTGTCGACAAGTCTGAATAATTACCTAAATCATCACTGTCTGATTGATTTACAACATATGTGTTTAGTTAAAGGTAATTGTATTGGTTGTCTGTCGTAAAATGCAGTTTGTCAGAGCGTTTGTCAATTTGAAGTGACGATATGACGTTACATCGGGCTACTCCGGAGACGTGATACCACTTTTAGTTCAGACAGTATAGGTCGACGAGTCTATTCGTTCAGCAATGCTTCCGAGTCTCGTCTGTGACTGCTAGCAGAAAAATCAGAACGCGTGGTGGTCATCCCAGATAACAAAATTTGTATTTGTGACTTTTACCTTCATTAGTTGTTATGTTAAGATTATTTTCACTCAATAAATATATATCGAAATCGACATGTTGATGTACAATTCTGCGAAACGATAACCCACGTACATTATAGCCAAATTTCATTGAGATATATACAAGGTTGTCAAAGTTATCATCAAACATATAAGTATATTTGATATTAATACAAAAATCTACGTAATTCCTCTACTGCTTAAATAACACAGTGTTATTAAAGCTATAGAGGCATTTACGAATATTTTTATTTGTCCGGATACGTTTAATAATGTTTGTGTGATTAATGTATGAGTCGGGGTATACAAATGTTGATCATAAAAATATACCCAGGTACGTAGCTGGGGGGGGGGGGGGCGGGGTCCAGACCCCAAGTGTCTGTAGATAAACTGACATAATATTATTTTACCTATGTTTTTCTTAGTGTACAAACTGTGATAGGTGTGTCGGGTAATATTATTGCTCTGATAGTGTGGATTAAGGATAAAAAGTGTAGCAAAATTGCTTGCTCCGTATATTTCATATTTCTCGCTGTCAGCGACATTTTGGCCCTCTTCATTGGTCTTTGGCATCATGTGATTTCTAATATATTGAATTTGGAGGGCGATTATTCTCATACATTCTTTTGCAATTATAGAGCCATTTTTCGTCTCTTTTGTGTCACAACTTCCCACGTGGTTGGTTAATTGTATGTACAAATGTATCTCAATAGAGAGAGTACTCCGTCTAACATTTCCCTTTTCGTTTGTACCAAGTGGTGCGAAATTTCGCGCAAAACCTGTATTCGTGGTATTAATCTTGCTTCTAACTGGAATAAACAGTAATGCATTCGTTTTTCATGTAGTATCAGAACAGGATAATATGTCTTGTGAAATAAAGAATGGTTGGATACCATTTAACGTGGTCATGTACGAGGTCTCAACAATATGGATCCTAAACGTGGTTCCATGTTGTCTTATAATGACATGTAACATAGTCATACTGATACAGCTTTGTGTAAGGAATCATACAAATACAATGAACAGAGCACAGAGCGAACAGCGTGTTGCCATGTTCACTAAGTTATCAATTGCAAGTGGTGTGTTACAGGCTGTATCTTTGATTCCCTCACTGCTGTATCATGTGTCTTACAGTTATAAAGTAACTCCATGGGCGTTGGAAACTTTGATAGCACTACGTACAGTGTAGCAATACCACGTGACTTTTGACTACAGTTACAAGAAGAAATTTGTAAACATTGGAAAATAAAATAGCCATAAGTATTTTATTTCCTTATCGATTTCTATGCATTATACGCCACGCTAAGGGGGAAATTATGTAATTTCCATGAAATTTACAATCTTTTTCAGCGGCTGTACCGTTTTGTCCATTACCTTGTGAAACCGTGGAACGTGTAGGTTTCACGGGGTAATGGAAACATCGGTAAAGCTGCTGGAAAATATCTTATATTTCATGGAAAGTACACCATTGTCCACTTAGCGTGGCGTATATTTCATAGAAATTGATGAAGAAATAAAGTACTTATGACTATATTTGTGTTCCAATGTTTACAAATTTCTACTTGGAACTGTAGCAAAAAACCACGTGGTATTGCTACACTGTACGTAATTCCATACCAAATACCCTTTACCTCAATAACTGTCTCAATTTCGTGGTATATTGTTACAGTAACACACAATAATTCCGTTCTGATTTACGACATTTATGTACATGATGTAGTGCATAAGTATTAGTAACAACGGTGGATGCTTGATTTTACACAATCTTAATTTTTCTTATAATTTAATGGTACATTTGTTACAAGGGTATACTCTTTAATAATACATGCTTGAATGCCTTAATGTGCAGACACCAACTTTGTATTGATAGATCTTTCATTTGCTGGAAAGGTTCAAATATGTCTTGTATGAGTCCTGGCCCTGATCTCCCGAAGCATCTCAATCTGAGCTGAGATAAATCTCAAATACTGGCATGTGCCTTTAAGATACTTTCCATGGGAGACAAGACTCTGAAAGTTGGCACCACAAAGCAGAAACATTGCTCTGAGTTGAGTACAGTAAATATTTTGATCATAAAACTTAAGAAATATCTCATATTTATACTCTTGACGTGAGCAAAATCTCAATTTGAGTTGAGATTTCTACTTGAGATGCTTCGGGAGATATGACCTGAGCTTTGACTGCACTTCTAACTATAAACCATATATTCTCGTAGAATCCACCACCGCATACGCCTGAAAAATTGTTGACAAACAGTACCTATAAACCGTAACCAGATCTTCTGAAGTATCGAAAGACTATGAAAACAACAAAACATTTTTCAAAATTAAAAACAATGCGCAAACTACGCGCTCGTGAACATTTTATCGCATTATCATGAGATATAAATCATATTCAATCTAAACAAAGAAAATATCATCTATTTATTAGGTTGTGGTATGTTCCAAACGAATGAACAAAGTCCAATTAATTTGAAAATTGATATTTACCTGGTATCAATACCATTACTATGTTAATCTAACAATGTGTTTTCTACGGGATATAATCCATGCCCACTATATGTATCACATTGACCGGAAGCTAACGTCGGAAGCGCTTTGCTATGCAACAGACACCTGCTGGTCTCTATCGTATTGCGATCATCGTGAATATTTGGATATTTCTGCTTTCTTTGGTAAATAAATTATTGCAATGCGACAAAGATCGATGCGATCCGCATGAAATACTTTGTGTTATATATTAGAATTTCGTCCATTGACAGTCAAAAGTAGCAATCCTCCTTCTATTTCAGTACGCTGACATTTCATTTTGGATGCCAATTGACGATTTTATCTAATATATACAATTGTATTATGAAATTGATGAGTTATATTTTTCATGACCGGTTAACATGCTTCCTCCGCATCGGTGGAAGTTATGCAATTGCTAGCTGACCGGTTTACTTTCGCTAAGGTGGCGCCGTCTAATGTCGGCGCTGGAATAAAGTAGTTTGAGGCCGTAAAAGATACCGATTATTGTTAAAACTAGTCGTTCTTAGAACAAAAAATATCCTTTTACTATGTGCTAGCTGGTTTATAAAAAAATACAAATGTAGATAATATGTATACATTGTATATTCACTGCGGTATACCGTACACCGGATATTGCTAGTAAAGGTGAGTAATATAATCAAATTTCGCGACATTCATGTGTACACCAGGGTAAGTTCAGAGACGATGTTTGCCAAACCACTGACTACTTACATCATCCAAACTAGGTTTTAACGTCTTCGGATATTTTTATAACGTTATAGTACGCTATATTATATCAGGTATTCGTAGAAGTGTTCAAATTACCTAGTATTGGGCTGCTTCTCACACGCAAATATTCACCAAAACACTTCACAAGAGTTTGGAATGAGTGTATTACCGAGATACATATTTTTTTAACTGGGCATTCTGTTTGTATTGAACGTTAATGTCTTGAGTCCGAATTTCAGAAAAAATCATCAAAGTACAACAAAGATACACACTAAAATAGAAAGAAGTGCGTGTACGGAATATTGCTGTTTACTGTACAGTTTATTGCATGTTTGCTCACGCGTTCAAATACACTAAATTAAACTAAGAAATTAGTCATAAATGATACTTAGTACCGAACATTACAACAACCCTTTGCCTTCAAAAATGGTGCTGGCTATGAGCCTTGAAAAGAGTGATTTTGAATATTTAATTGCGTGTGTAAGTATTGGTACTCTCCAATTGCCTCGCCCGAAACTACATCGTTTCTGAATTGTAACGGTTAAGGGGAAATCAAAGCGCTGTAGGGGCGTAAAGTATTGGTTGTAAACCATATCACTTTCTTAACACAAACTGAACAGAACAGAACTGCACTTTTAACTGAATATAATTATATAGATAACCTTACATATATCTTAATATGTGACTTGTCCACTACTTAAAAAGAATAACTATGTAATGTTTTATACCTCTAAGATAGATTCTACATGTATATCAAATCATATACAATAAAGAGCTATTAAAAGAACGGGGATTTATCAGCTCTATTGATTTGTGTAATATATTTGTATTTTGCTGTCATAAAATCTTTTCAAGAATAATTTGTGTGTGACAAAGCATTTCTATCAAACATGGTAATGCCTGGATACAGAAATGTTCTGAAGGGGATCGGACCAATTATTTTTCTTAGGAAGGGGTCAGACCAGCAAAGTGGGTTCAATAACCTATTGTTCTTATAAAGATGTAAGCATTGGGAATTTATCTATTTATAGCTTACAGGTATTTATATCTCATAGGTATATCCAAGACTTTAGTCAGCAAATGTTATGTTAATTGAACAACCTTTAACCTAAGGCAGGTATGGTGATCAGTTGGTAACATGATATGGGTTAGTTGCCACGTGATGTCACAAACAATGGTAAGAACATGACTATTAGTCAGAGAAGCTGAAGTGTGTAGGATGTATAATTTTGGCACGCTGTGTGAGTCAGTTAGCATTTGAACGTACGTAATGAAAGATCTATGTTTAAGACAATGAGTAGTCACCTAAATTTGTACGATAAATATTTATAATCATACTCTTAACCCTGTCAAACTGGTGTACTTATATAGTATTACATTTAAAATTTCGAGGGATGCTCGGACCCAACTAAGGATTCGTACACTACAGCAGGTTTTAATGTAGTTTTTACACTCTCCAATTTTAAACAGATATAGATCAGACACTGTAAGTAATATTTACCAAATAACACTGGTTTTACCTCGAATTTACTTAATTTCCGTGAGCAATACTCCGTACACTGCAGAGCAATACTCCGTACACCATTGAGCAACACTAAAACAATACTCTGCACACTAAAATTTTTATTTATTTTCAAAATGCATCGTTATTTACGATTCCTTTCCTGGTAAAGCATTAACATAAACTTGGTCACTTGGATGTCATTTTGCTCGATTCAAGTTGGGTAGTTTAACGCAGAATATAAACAAAAACATCTTTATTGATAGACCGAGCTAATTTTTTGCATGAGTAACGATACAAGTTTGGTCTTTTAATTACCTGTTTAAGTAATTCCTGGTCGTTTGTCGGCCTTCAGTAACTAGGAAAATTATCGAAGTAGACACTTTTGTATACAATTAACATAAAACACAATCAGAAAGACAAAACATCGTATCTGAACTTACCTTGGTGTACACTTGAAGGTCCCGAAAATGGATAACAATTACCCACCTTACTAGCAATATCCGGTGTACGGTATACCGCAGTGACTATAGTCCCTTCACGGTCTTGAACACAGGTCCTTTTTAGTATTAGTGTGTATGTACCGGATACTAACACATATAACATTGTTTATGTTTGCCTAATATCTCAAATAAATCTATACAGTGTGGAACAATGGAGGAGTGATTAGTGGCATAGTGATCTCAACTACTCTGTGATGGTATCAGTTTCATATACATGTACCTGTGTTCACTGTAACACGGTCCTGCCATGCTGCCAATGGTGTGTTTGATAAGTGTGTCAAATTATTAGATCTACCTCAACATTTATATTACCTGATTATGTCATACTTTGTTTCTACTTTTTTTTAATCCATTCTTTACAGCTACTAATAACATTGCAATTCCTTGCAAAGGCTGAATTTTATAGCGAGGATGCTCACACACATGGAGTTTCGAGAAGTTGTGTGAGTCGTAGCATGTGGCAGGTATGACTTATTTTGAAATATATGCTGTGCTTTTTAAAAGATGCATAGAACATTAAACATTTATCTATTTTTATTGTATAAAACATTTTATCACATGAATACCGTGATCTTCCACGTGATAACAAATGACAGAACAATGTTCTTCAACACGTGTGTAATCGTCAGCTTAATTTCGTTATTTGTCATTATGGCGGGTTTTTTTTGGTGAGTGATAAAATTGTAGTTTAGTGATACATGTATTGTTTTTCAAGCAGTAATTTGTGATAAGTAAGGTCAAATGCTTTAGTCAGAGCTAGAAAATGGTTCCATCATGATTCCCTTCATTTATTTGTTTTATCCAGTTGTCAAGAATGGAGACAAGGGCAGTTTCGCATGAGTGACCGGTTCGAAACCCAGACTGGTTCAGGTGAAGGAGAGAATTCTTTTCAAAGAAACTATTAAGTTATTAATGATATGTTTTTCGAGTAATTTTGATAGAATAGGTAATATTGAAATTGGCCTGTGTTTGAACTCAGGACCTCTCGATCTCTAAGCGCGCTCTACCTCTAGACCACCGCTCCCCATTTTAAATAACATATGGCTCATTTAAAAGTAAAATATCTATTACAAAGTTCAGCTGTTAACAGACAGACCTTTTCATACACTGATAGTCTTTTTCTTTATTCATATTACTTTTCTGTAGTTATTAAGCTGTTTCAGATTTTTTCTCTGTTTGAAAGAGAGATAACTCGTGTGGTTTTTTTCAGATTCGTTTATCGAACTTTCAGTGGACAATCAAAGTACTGAAGTACTATTGCTCGGGGAAATCACAATTCTTGGTAATAAATGTATAGGGTTTCATCTTTAATGGTAATAAATTTTTAAAAAAGGGAATGTTGTGACAAGGTCTCAGAGACGTGATAGCAGCTTACTCATTTAAATCACACCACAGCGGACCCATCACAATAACAAAGCTCATGAAGGCAATGAACTACACCTACTGAAGTCCTGAGTAATATGCCACATTGTGTGTTCGATTCCCCGTATTTTCCGTTTTTCATTTACATTATTTCATAAGATATGCTCGTTAAATGAATTATCAAACATTGAATGTGCCTGTGGACATCAAGACATACCAGTCCTTATATACAGTATTGCAGGTCAGACTCGCGTAATAAATAGAATAAAACATTTGTTAAAACGATTCCGCGCTAGTTATTTAGTAGTTAACATAAATAATATAAGAAATCTGATAAGGGATGAATGGACGCAAGAAAATGAAAAAAAATCCAGTGTCTATAAACAACAAAAAATTTTAATTCCACAAATCTTCAGCTGGATATATAAATTATAAACCAATCGGATAGGGTACGATTAGCGAGAACGAATAAAATAGGGGTCGAAACACAAATGCACGATATGGTCTCGACTTTTGGCGGGGACAATTGTATACGCAGCTCAGCGCTCGGAAAAGATTGTGGTAGAGACAGACTTTTTTGCTGATAATCTGTGGTAGTTTAATGGATCAAAAGTCGATCTATACTCTAACATGGGTGCAAGAAAATAGAAAGGACTATTGACTGAAAAAGTCCCTTTTCAATAACTCTATCTGCATACGAACTGGATAGAGTACAAATAGCGCGAACGAATTCGTTGGGGACGAAACACAAAAAACTGATATGGTCTCGAATTGCGGCGGGAAAAAATATACAACAGCGTTGGGTCGTTCTAACGGTAAGCCCAACATATTCAACTGAAGATCTATGGTAAGTTAAGGATGCTGGATCGGTTTAGTGCGCATGCGTCATTTGTCAAAGTACGTTATGAGCTTTATAAATGTAAAAATGTGTCAAAATAATCTAGAATAAATCAAATTGAACAGTTCTGATAAGTATTATGCAATAAAATTATAAAATACTAATCGAAATGACGATTGGCATTCCGAAAAAAATATTACATTACAAAATAAGTGGGTGGGGTAAAAAATAAAATATTTGCTATTTATACCAAATGACTTTTTGGGGAGTCAGGTTCGTTTGGTAATTCTTGTTTATTGTGTGTTTATGTGTTTTCGCGATATTTACATGGTCAACATATTTTTTTCAAGTGTTTTCATTGATTTACGCAGCTATTTAGCCACATTTAACCAAGATAAAAACAAAATTTGCGAAAAAATACCTCGGTAACATGTATTTTTATTGCATGACTTTGAAGATCTATATCACTAGACTAACTTAACAAAATATTTTAAAACGTTTAAGGTGGAAAAAAAGTTATAAGGATTTTATCTGTGTGCTATTTTGATGCATTAAATATGAAGTGGGTGGGGTAAAAGAGCAATATATATTAGACCAAAATTAAATATATCATTTTTGGTATCTTGACCATGTATAACAATGTGTACCCAAACTATATTGAAAAATATTGTATTATTTAGATCACAGACATCAAATAAAAATGTCAAATTTGAATACAAATGTACAACCAACAATCTACCAATTTAAAATTAATGTAATTATAAAAATATTTCATACACACTTCAAACAGGGCTGATTACTCGGAAAACGAGTTACGTGACCTATTGGTGTTTCATCATTGTTTGTGTCAGTATAGATTTCTTTACTTCCTGGCAAAATTTGAGCAAATTCTAAAGGTGGGATCCTAAGCGCTCCAACATCCTTAATGGAAGAAACGTGGATCAATACTATAAACAAATGCAAAATATTGTAAATAATAAAAAATAAGCACATGCTAGATTAGGAGTTTCTTGCTAAACTGTATATATAATATGAATGTTAAAACCATTAATTGTGTAAAGTTCGTCTGCCCAACGGGTTACTTTTAACAGTGACATTTTTATCGACCCTCAAAAATCATTAGTCATTTTACAGCGCGTAGGAATTTATTTGCAGAAATACATTTATTCATCAAAGAAAACTTTCAAAAAGTTCACACAATACAAACAAATAATAGATAATTCAATTGTTATAAACAAATTTTCATAAAAATGGTTGAAAATTACGATATTAGTTGAGATTTGCTGGCACTTGTTTCTTGGTCGGATGAATTGGTTGTGGAGAAATAACATAGTTAAAATCGTAGTGATTTCTGAGATGGTATGTAATACGAAAAAAAATCAGAAGTTGTTGGTATTGTATAGAAAAACGTTGTTGTCATTTATCGGATGTCGTTTTCAAGATAAATTGCGGTTGGTTGATAAGTATTGATGACCGACGGTCTAATGTCCGATATGTGTGGACGGCCGGCGGTATGTATGGATGACCGACGGTCCAATAACCGACGGTCCAATAACTGTGCTGAGTCGGACATGCGGATGGGCAGTTCAAACACTTTGTATATATCGCAGACATTGTAGAATAGCAAAACGATGAAATCCTTGTATAAGTATTTACATTTCTGCATCAACCTGCTCTGTCGTCATTTACTACAACGCATGACTTTGAATGTACATAAAAATAAGTAGAATAAAACAAATGGTGTCACTCTTACGTTTTACAATATAATCTTGACATAAAAAGAAATGGGTATCTGAATTTTACACCGAAAGAACCCCAGAAAGAACTTTCACCAACAGCTTAATCAGTTCAAAATTGCACAGCGCTGTACAGATTTTTGGCTAGTTCTGCAGCACATCGCTATACAGAAATTGCTTTCCTTTCGCATTACAGTGGTATGTTTGTTATTATTTACATTTTGCACAGCACAGTACAGTAGCCAAAATTTCGAACCTTTCAAAAATCTTTCTTAGTGATATTTTATCAGAAACAATGGGCACGTGTGACGGGTACGACCATTTCTACAGATCTGGGTGATTATTTATGTACTGGTATTCTTACTGGGGAAACAATTGTCACTTTTCTTCTTGTCTCTCGCTTCACTTTTCAACTTTCACAAAACATCGTGTTCAGTTAAACTTTACAGAAATACGTTGGTATTTCATTTCAAATAGATAGTCCCTTTTGAATCGCCAATTTAAGCTCTTTCATTTCATAATTCATTTACAATGTAGGACGCCATATTTAGAAAGTTTGGGTCGAAAACAAAAGACACTTACTTTGCTCGCGTTTGTCGTCCGCCATCTTGAATTCTCGTCGCATTTTTGGGCATACAGGCTACCACACAGTGACTATGTTTATTTTAAAAAAAAGATTATGTGTATCATTATTGAAAGGTATTTAAGTTAATACGGGAATTACATGGGAAATACAGAGTACATTCATTTTGACAGTCACAACTATTACAAAATTCGTCCGATTCTAACATATTAGCCCTGGATCGAAGCAGTATAGATGCCGCTACTAACAACTACCAAAGAAATGTGCAAATGATAGCCCATTACCACACAGTAAAGACCGAAACACGTAATTGTTAAACAATGATGCTACCCTATTAATGCCCTATATAATTTTGGATGTATAAATGCTAAATCACTACAAATTTAGATGCCAGTGTGGTTGTTTATGGTGTATACAGGCAACTACACCAACTACGGCGTTTGGACCGACGTTTACCGAAGTTTGGACAAACGTTCAACTCCGCTAATAAAAGTTCCTAAAATATATTTTTGTTTGTGTCTTTCCTTATTACATGTCCTGGCCATCTGAATTTTCGTAGTTTTATTTGTGTTGTAATATTTGTTTGTCAAGTTATTTGGTATAAATCGTTGTTGGAAATTAATGTGGGCCAGTATATTTTTAAGATTTTGCGAAGGCATTTTATGTGGAATCCAGATAGTTTTTGGCTGTGTTACCCTCCAACATTCTGCTCCATACACCAACACGGACAGGACATTACTCTGGTAGAGTTTGAATTTTGTTTTCTCATTAATGTGGCAGGTCGCCATATCTTGTTTAGCTGGTGGGAGGATGTTCTTGCCTTTTGGAGTCTGTTTCTATTGTCTTTTTCAGTTGTGTTGTTTTTGCTGAGGATGCTGCCTAAACATGTGAAGTCGTCTGTCTACCGCTTCTATTAGTTTGTTGTCTAATGTTATTATTGTTGGAGAGTTTGTAAGTTGCATGGTCTTTGACTTTTTCTAGGTGATGCTTAGTCCTACTTGGTGAGCGTATTTAACCAGATCGTCAGTTTTCTTCTGTAGGTGGTTAGCATTGCTTGAAAGTAGAGCAATGTCACCTGCAAAGTCCAGATCTTCCAGTATTGACGTCAGTGTCCATCTTATTCCTCTGTTCTTTGTTTCCGATAGTATTCCTCATCACCCAGTCGATTGCAACAAGGAAAAGCATAAGTGACATCATGCATCATTGTCGTACCCCACTGGTGATTTTGAACCAACTGCTAAGTTTGTTGTTGTGGATGACACATCATGTGAAGTTTTCATAGAAGCTCTCTATAATGTTAACACCTTTTTATGGGTATCCATATGCCTTAAGGATCTTACAAAGACTTTCTCTATGAATACTATCGAATGCTTTTTCAAAGTCGATGTAGTTTATGTGAACTTTGCTATTCCATTCGATGCATTGTTCCAGGATGTTCCTTAGTGTGAACATATAATCAGTGCATCAAGTTCCAGGACAGAATCCAACTTGTTCTTTTCTTAAGGTTCCATTTATTGAACTGCTGAGTCTCATGCAGATGATTTTACAGAGGACTTAACTGGGTATGGATAGAAGTGTGATCCCACGCCAGTTTGAACAATCCATCTTGTCACCCTTTTTTTGGAAGTTTTACGATGAAGCCTTTACACCAATCATTTGGGAGAGTTTCTGTGTAAATAGTTGGTGGTGTTGTTCAGAATCACATTTTGTGTCTGCTTTAAGTACTTCGCTTTCAATACTGTCAATTCCTGGTGCGTTATTTTTATTTAGTTGGTTTATGTGGCTTTTACTATTCTTCTTTGGTTGGTGGATCTAAATCTATATCGAGTGGTTCTCCAAAAGGTCCATTTATGGTTGCTATTTCTACAGGTTCTGGTCTATTTAATACTTCATTGAAGTGTTCTGTCCATCTTTTCAGCTGTTCATATTCTAGAGTGATCTTATCTCCTGCTTTATTCTTCAATGGCCCAGTACCAGAGTCAAATTTCCCAGTCAATTATTTCGTAATTCTACGATGGGTGATAAACAAATACGCGGAAAAATGCCCTGAAATCTTTGTTACGTGATCAATATTGTAGAAAGTCGGTCAGATTATAGATTAGCGTATAACAAATACATATCTACAATAACATTAAACTAAAGAAAATATTTGGTCAAACAAACATAGAAACCGTAACCGTTCCTATGGCTACACCGGCCCAACGTCATCCCGACGTCGTTAAATATAACAGTATACATTCTCATTCGTGGCACAATTCATAATGTATAACGCATTGAATGATTGTCAAAAAATAGCTTTACAACCAGATACACTAGACATATCAAGCAAAAATTTATTTTGTTTCTTTACAACTTGGATGCAAATTATTAGAATTAGCTGCTGGAGGACTTTACTATTGATGACGTAATTTGACGTTAATGACGTCGTATAGCCCATTCGGATGTCGGCATTGATTTTACATGGCTACATGTGAAAGAATATGCAAAACAGATTCCTGTTTTGAATGTTATTACATATGTTTTGCATTTTGCGAGATTGTCATTGGTATTTTATGACATTTCATTCGTGACACGACTTTTCGTTGCCGATTTCTGTATCGCACACATTGACAGGCAACGACGTCGAAGCAAATAGCTCTAAAACGGAATTTTGACATTAAGACATTTTTTTGAAATAATGATTGCAATGTTATATCATTGCGTATTGATAACCCATTCGTTAGAAAATTATTTTATTACAAACGTACGCATGGTACGTCATCGTTTGATACGTGCAACGTTGGAAAATATGAAAACTTGGGACGCATGACGTCGAGTGACGTTGCGATAGGAAACCGCGTTCGTTCTGACTTTGGTTATTATTGATGATCAGCGAGGAATCAATTTTAAATGAATTTATCTTCATGTTTAGATAGTTTTAACCACGTACGATGACAAATAAAGAACTTACAGCACTTTTCCGTGTATTTGTTGATCACCCCTCGTATACACTTCACCCATCGCTCCTTTATTGGCTGCTGTTTCTGTCCCATCAGCTTTATTGCCTTAATATTCTCTCTTTTCTTGTCTAAGCTTACGTTTAGTTTCCTTATTATTGGTGTCGGAGTATTCTTTGCTGTATCGCTCAACTAGTCTTTCAAATTTTGCATTTTGTTTTTTCTCTTTCAAGATTCTTCTTTTGTCGATAAGGTTCCAAGTGTCTGTTTGTATCCATTTCTTATCGTTTTTCTTCTTTTTGCCAAGTACAGTTTTACAGGCTGGAGTGTACGTGTCTTTTATATTGTTCCAGGTGGTTCTCATTCATCTTCAGTATCACCAAGTACTTGGAATCTGTTTCTTAACACAATGGTGAACTTCTTGTTTATTATGGGGTCTTTAAGCTTTGCTGTATGCTATCTTGGCTGCGCTGGTTCTGATTTGGATGGAGCTTTTCTTAGATGAAGTTTAATCTTGGTTAACAGTAGGTGATGGTCACTACCAACATCTGCTTCCCGTCGAACCACTACATTTTCTAAGGAATGTCTCCATCGACCATTGATGATAATATGGTATATTTGGTTGCGGTCTCTACCATTTGGTGACTCCCATGTTTTCTTGTGGATTTCCTTGTGTTGGAAGATGGTACCGCCTATCACAAAGTTGTTTATACCACAAAGGTCTGCAAGTCTCTCACTATTCTCATTCCTCTCACCACATCCATGGTTTCCCATACATCTTTCTCTTTTTTCATTTGAATTTCCAACATAAGCATTCATATCTCCAATCACCAACAAGAGATCGTGTGTTGGTGTTGCATCGATGGCTTTTTGTAACTGTTGGTAAAATATATATGTTTGTGCAATGTATAACACATCCTATGATTTTGACCTGGATATTAACTTTAATTACCACAACAATAACCGCAGCAACAACAACATTAACTTTATTTACACAAATCATTTACAATTATATATTTATGAATATACATGGTGATAAAAAAGTTATTTCTAAATGTTTAAATTACAATAGTTTTTTCTGACCTCAGAAAACTGTTAACATTTAGGTTGAATTCAAATTTAATCAGAACTGTCACTTGTATACAAACATTGTAATATCATAACATTGTATATTTATTGTTTTAAATATTATTAATCTGATTTGAAAACCAATACCTTAATCACTATACTACATACTAATACAAACAATATCTATCAAAATAAGACATTATAATCGGACAAAGATAAATTTGGCCGGGCTTTAAATACAATGTAGTAACAGAACAAAAACATTTTTGTTTACCTATTATACCTGAAGTAAACTAATAAGGTGAAATATTAGACCTATATCACAAGAAGCAATGAGGAAACAGCTCAGTAGGTAAAGCGCAATGGCGAGTTGCAACAAAGGTATGCTTTTACTCAGCGCGAGTTCGAATCCATCTGATAACATTTTAAAAACCAATGTTTATGCTGTTATATTTTTATTTTATCTTTTCTAGACTTTTATTTTAAAAGTGTTGCGATTATGAGATAAAACAATTAATACGATAAAAAGACAAAGACAAAACATGGATTCGAACCTGCGTACAAAATAACATATACCTGGTAAATCATTTATAGGCGGACGCTTTACCACTGAGCCACGGTTGCTATATGAGAATTTATTTCACCATTATCATGTCTATCCAATTTCCCGGTTAGTTAGATGTGAAGGTCATCGTTGTGTTTATTTATTATTGCTACATTTAGCCCGGTCAATTTATGTTTGTCCAACTATAATAAGAGAATTTGTAATGCTTATACATTTGTATAAACATATGAATATGTAAACAGGTGACTGACCTGATTAATCGAGGTATAGTACGAGTTTGACGTGTATTGAATAATTGCCATTCTCATTATTATACAATGTTATGATATTGCAAAGTTTGTATGCAAGTGACATACCTGATTAAACGGACTATACTTGTATTTCGATTAATTTTGTAATGCACAGACAATTTAAATGCAAAGAGAAACGGTGACAGCGCCTAGCCACCAACGCAAGGTACAGCATGTGTGTGGTATGTTTTACGTGTCAAAGTCTCACAGTGTATGGTGGTATAGTACAGATAATTTGACACGACTCTCGACCTTCTATTAGCATAACTCAAAAGCTGATATATTGTCTATATTTAGAACCACGGGTGTATGTTTTCATAAGCGGGGAGTATCACGAAGACACGTTAGGTGTAATACTAACACAGTCATATCTAAAGGACCGACATTGCGCGATTTGCTCGCGAAAATTTATACAATGTATATTCAACGCAAGAACCTGTAATATATTCATGCATAAAGGTCAGGATCAGGTCAAATTGTCCGTGTTATACCTAATACAAAATTATTGTTGAAACACCAAACAATAGTTTTTATACGTCTTCAAACCACCTTTGCAAGTTTTCATGTAAATGCACTATTACCAGGTAAATGTACGGTTCATCACTTTTGAAATCTGAGCATTAAATGGTTTAAAATAATTTCGTAACAATGTCATCACCTCACTTGGTACTTTTGGATGAGCACGGCCTTTACCAGGTGGTAAACATTCAATTGAGTTCGGCTTAGCAGCAAAACAGTATTTCTTCTTTGTTTTATTGTAAATAAAATGTTCGTCTTTGTAGAAATGGTTGAGTCCCAGGAATGATTCTAACAGTTCCAATTCTTTGCGCGGATTTTCTTCAAATGCTGATCCATCGAACGCGTAAACCTGTTTTTTACCGAATATGTCTACCCACATTTTTGCTTGTAATATGAATGTACAGTTCGTAATTATTGAGGACGATGCGTTTACAACCCTTTCGCCATTACTGTCCAGTTTAGTAACCATGTCCTTGAATGGCTTGTCCTTAAATATTGGACGTTTATGTGCCTTCATCATTGCATAATGGGAAATTGCACACTGCACGGGGTCTTTAAATATCATGAGTATTTTAGTATTTTCATTCATTTGTTTGATGCGTAGTGCCGAGTGCTTAAGGAAAAAATAACCAGGAGATTTTTCCATGGTAATCTGATTTGAAAAACTGCAAGGCATTAACCGTCTGTACCAATCTAAGGAATGATTAATGTAATGTTTATTGAAATACCGCGGTTCATCTGGGTCACTACAAGCCACTATTTGAGGATGATAGTTAGCAAATGCTTTAAAAGCTGTCGTACCAGACTTCGGACTCCCGACCAAAATAACTGTTGGTAATCTTTGTTCACATTGTTCGTTTGCACGTCCTGTTATAAAACGTGTATAACTATTTTCATCAGAAGTGTATACATTGATTCGAACTGGAATAAAACAATAGGTGGTGAAGATACACAAAGCACACATCGACACACAAACAGCGAATGATCTGGCCTTCATTTGGATAGTCATAGTTGTAAACATGTATGTGTTAGTTCTGGGAGTCGTGTACCACATACTCTAGCTACAGCACATGTATCTATAATATTCTGTTGTTGTACTAGGCGTAAGCGTATGATTGTCGGGCGTTTAGTCGTCTATTTTCTTTCAAACTGGAAATAGAAAATATAAATGCACCTTAAAAGACGCAGAACAGAGTAACAATTTAACCTAGAGAGAACTATTCAAGCCCGTGTAATAATTTGTAAATAACGGGAACCAGGGTACTGTTTTATCAAAGCACTTACGGAAATCGTAAACTTACGTTCAAATTTAAATTCTATATAATTCTTAAACAACTGCAAATTTGAGACGGATATTGTTTGCAGATGTTCAATTACTAAATCTTGGTTAGTATTGCAGCTCCATTTACCACAATTCATAGTTGTAAAATTATTAGAAATAATTTAAATTTGATCGTAAGTTTAAGTTTTCCGTAAGTGCTTTGATAAAACAGTACCCTGATGTGTAATTATAATACTTATATAAAGACTTTTTATACAAATATATACGGAACATCACTACAGTGTGTTGATCCGTTGGGCCGTATTACCTCGAGTTGCTTGTGTAATGCCGTATCTCGCGAGACCGTTAGGTCGAGCGTGATGCGGTATGGTGCAAGCAACGAGAGGTAATACGGCTTAACGGTTCAACACAACTGCAGTGATATTCCTTTTATTATATTTCCACACAAGTGAAAAAAGCGCTTTTACGCGCGAAAATGCGTTTAATGTGTATACATTGACGTCATTAACGTCGACATATTTTCGGCATATAACGCGACGTTCATTCATAAAAAGGTAAATGTTTACGTCATGACGTCATTGATTTGACATAATGTTTGGCATATAACACGTCAGACAGGCATGATACGGATTCGGAAAACCAGACATGTATGATACGGAAAATGCAATCTGTCGTGCTGTATTCCAGTGTGCGATTTGGCCTGTATTCGTGACAATACAGTGTTAGTTATATAATAAACATGACCAGTATTGACACCAGGTAAGCATTAAATAAATAGAATATTTGTTTGTTTTGATTGAATATGGTTAATATTAATATTTTCACTCGCACTACGCGCTCTTGAAACTATTGAATTTGATTACTAGACGATGATATATAAACCATATTCAATCACAACAAACAAATATCCTCTATATAGTCCAGCAATAATATCCTCAAAAAACGGATAATCATTATTTTTTTGAGAAAAGCACCAAACTTGGTATATACGAGGGGTGATCAAGAATTACGTGGACTTTTGCTTTTAAAAGTTTATTTTAGGTCAGATCGGTATGGAAGTTACACAAAAGCAGCTTTTATCTATTATTGACATAAAACTCAACACATAAAAATTTAAAATAAACTTTGCATCAACAGTTATACGCTACCATAGCAACACATAAATGCTTTCGCGGACCAACAGAGATTTAATATTTTCAGTAAGAGCAATATAATTATAGTACAATGTCTCAGATTTATTTTTCTCGTGCATTATGTTAAAACATATTATGTCGTTGCTATGATGACCATTTTCTGAAAAGTACCCCTATTAAGAAAAAAGAGGGGTTAGTAGTTATAAACAGTAGCTACTTTTATCCCAAAAGGCACATTCACGATTCCGGTAAGTTATATCAACAAGAGCTGTCCACGAACAGCGCGCTCCACTATTCGCAGCGCCATGCAAGGATAGTACAATCATTAAATATTCAAAATGCTTCATAACAGCAGCATTACCCTCTGCTATGTAGAGGTTGGGGCTTCTAAGTCGAAAAAGGTGGATAATTTGGACAAATTATGCAGGTGAGTTACCTACTCATGTGTAGGTCCTCGTGGTCATGAAGGTAAACAAATAAGCATTTCTTAGTCCAAAAGGGGGCATAATTTCAACAAAATGCTAAATATTTATCTTCTCCTGTGTAGGGGTTGGGGTCATGATGGTGAACAAGTATGCAAAGTATCAAAGCAATATATCAATTCGCTTTGAAGATATAATGGGTTAAAAAACCTGTACCTAAACTTTAACATTTGAATTTCCAAGTCCAAAAGGGGGCATAATTTCAACAAAATACTTGATATAGTTACCTACCCCTGTTTATGGGTTTGGGTCATGATGGAGAACAAGTATGCAGAGTATCAAAGCAATATATCAATTAACTTTCCAAGTCCAAAAGGGGGCATAATTTCCACAAAATGCTTGATAGAGTTACCCACCCCTGTGTAGGGGTTGGGGTCATGATGGAGAACAAGTTTGCATAGCAGTATGTGAATGCACTTTGAAAATATTAGAGGTGAAAAAACCTGTACCTAATCTTTAACATTTGCACTAAGTTGAACAAAGGGGGCATAATTTCACCAAAATGCTTAATAGAGTTACCCACCCCTGTGTATGTGTTGGGGTCATGATGGTGAACAAGTATGCAAAGTATCAAAGCAATATGTCAATGCACTATGAAGATATTAGAAGATAAACAACCTGTACCTAATCTTTAACATTTGCACTATTTGCACTAAGTAGAAAAAGGGGCATAATTTCAACAAAATGCCTGATAGAGCTACTCCTGCATATGGGTTGGTGTCATGGTGGCAAACAAGTATGCAAAGTATGAAAGCAATATCTCAAAGGACTTAGAAAATATAAGAGGTTACAAAACTGTACCTAAAGTTTAACAAAAGTGTTCCGCCGACGCCGACGCCGACGCCGACGCTCGGGTGACTGCAATAGCTCCCCTTATTCTACGAATAGTGGAGCTAAAGATGAAGCTCTGGACAAACTTTGAGTAGTAGATGCATATAAATCATATATAAGTCATGTAGACTTATTCTTAAATAATATTAAACAACGATTAAATGACAACTTTGTACAAAACTAGTCGAACAGAAGAAATGACTCTAGCAGAGCTCTATTTTATAATACTATTGCTGTTTTCAGACTTCAGTCATATTTAGAATTAATCAATATTAAAAAGTGTCGTATTGAACTAACAAAACTTAGGGTTTCCTCGCACAGACTTCATATTGAAACTGGCCGTTGGGCCAAACCAGTGAGTATTACTGTCAATGAACGTATATGCGATTTATGTGAAGTGTAAGGAGATGAGTATCATTTTGTTTTACAATGTCCACTTTACAGCGATTTCAGAAATTAACACATTCGATCATACTACAGAACCAGACCAAATATGATTACATTTACCGAACTTATTAATACTGAAATTAAGAACCAGATTAGACAATTAGGAAAGTTTGTATGAGACGCTTTCGAACTAAGAAAATTATGTTTTGGAATAAATGTTTTAACTATAGTTGTATAATTCGTCAATGTATATTTTGATATTATTTGTGTTATTTATATCTTGTTACTTCAAGTTGTTAATTAAAAATTAGGTATTGTTACGTATATGTTATAGATCATTATATTAGAATTATAATCAATTAATACACCTGTTACTATATATAGTAACATTTTTACGTTGACAAAATCTGTATTATCGCCCCAGCGGGGATATTATCATCAAAATGTTGAAAACTGATAATATCCCCGGGGATATTATCGATCACGTGATCAATAATCGCCCTGCGATCGTGCGCACGCGCGACGTGACGCTATTTACACGGAATTTACGTTAAATATACTAACGGCTCCTAATATATGTTACATAGACGTCGAAAAGTATGCTTGGAGGCTAGGCCTAATAAATTAAGGAAAACGGGACATCCATACTTCTTTATAATTTTTACTTAAAGGACATATTATCTACTATTTAATTGACCGTTTTCTTCGTTTAGTTCTATTTTGCCTCGGAATGACAATTGCACCGTGCTATTTCTCGTTGTTTCGAAGGTTCATTCGTATCAATTGACGAATGAAGACGTGTTACCTTTATTATTTACTGTTATGTAAGATGCTGACATTGAGTGCTTTTATATATTTCCTTCGCTGGAACATGTATATTAAACAGTTCAATAACTGGGCGCGCTGTGGCATTGGATGATAATAGCCCCGGCGCTTGATAATGGCACTCGGGCTAGCGCCCTCGAGCCATTATCGTCGTGCCGGGGATATTATCACCCAATGCCACAGCGCGCCCAGTTATTAATCTCTAAATTAAGTGCAAGGGAGCGAAGCTTATAGTTTGCCCGCCCACTTTTTGGTGACATTTCCAATGCTTTTGTTTGCAAACAATAGCATGCCCATTGATGGAGTAATGAAGGTAAAATAAGACAATATTGTATGTACAAGGGATGATCAACAAATACGCAGGCAAATGCTTTGAAATCTTTATAACGTGACCAATACTTAAAATAATTGGTCATATAAAAGATTGACGCATTACAAATACACAATGTACATAACTATAAAACATCAAACTCAAGATAATATTTGGTCGAAAAAACATTGAAACAGTAACGTCACTATGGCTTCACTGGCCCAACGTCATCGCGGCGTTGTTACATATCACAGTATACATTATATAAATATCAGATGCCTGCCTGCGTGACATCACGATACTACCCGAGCTATCTCGAAATACGGCGCAGTTTAAACTGCGGATCTCCGCGGGGCTATTTGCGGGCCTCTGTAGCAGCCGACATCAATATAACATTCAGCCAATCAGCGATTGCAGCATTTCCCTGTTTTAAACCCCCTGTGTTTGTAACAGTCGTTAATTCGTAGTACATGATAGCCCATGGGAACGGTCCGCGCACGGTGCGGCATTTTAACGGGATAAAATACCTCGGATGTATCAAGCGGATGAATCCAGAAGCTTTCTTTTTTTAAATCCTACGCAGAAGAAAATGGGCCGAAGAAAATAGACCGTAACTTATCAGCAGCGGAAATATCAAAAGCTTTTTTATTGTTTAAGCAATACAATTTCGCTACACTCCTTGAGCATAACACGCAGCTACGCAGCGCTTGTTTGATGGGCGTGTATTCCGTTGAAGCACTGTTTAAATCGGTCATGATGACGTCATGGCGAAAGAAGTTCCAACATGGCGACGTTCTATTTACCCGAGAGATGATTCATAAGATTGTCCGAGGTGTCCCGATTGATGTATAGCGTGTAGAAGAGTGTTTAAACTGCGGACATTCGCGGACCTATTTGTAGGTTGTATATTACATGCAATGCTGTTTTAACATTCGTTAATAATTTGTTTAATCATCGATTAAAAAGTTATGACAAAATAACACTGGTCCCTCTATATTTAATAGTGTCGACAATGGTCATTTTAAGCTATTTTGCGCTAATCGGATAAGCGATATTGTTGTACATGATCAATTCAAAACATTGGTATCCGTAAGTATTCTAATCTTTGAGTTATTTAAATGAGCCACAGACAAAACAACAACAACATCAAAACGAATGCGGTGTAAATGAAATGTAATTAACATAAAATAGCATAACGTTTATTAACATAGAACTTCATGTTCATAGTCAAGCACAAATTATGTACATACAAATTAAACATAACACGAGGAAAAATTGGAATCATTTAACTGAGAAGTATGTCGTTGTTATAGGAGTGTAGATACGCTAAAATAGGAGACTGTATGGTTTTAAATAAAATGTAACATCATACATATAATATAATAAGAGAAAAAGAAGAATACAATAAACATATTGATAATAACAAATGTACTTTGTTGTCTTAGTATGGGTATAATATTCATTATGTAGTTCGTGAAAATTGTATTTGGACATTTTTGTTACATAATTTTTTAAAATTAATATTTTGTATTGATAGGAAAATATTAAGTCTGATTTCTTAGGTCAAATGCGTTATAAACAAACTTGGATAAAATTATTATTAATCGCGTTGTAACTATGTTGTTGATGGTACCTCAAATGGGGGATATTGGCTATATTAGAATCGAATTAATAAACATGTACCTGTGTTTTCTCTAAAATAAAGCTTGTTCAGGTGCGCATCCATACTAGTAACTGTGCTTTATTCTACGATAAAACGCATGTACACATTCATTATTTCTTAAGTAAAATTACTGTAGTAAATACTGGTCTGTAAATTATCTGGCCGAGGAAAACTATTTGACTTGTTGACGGCGCGGGAAACACGCCGTCATATGGTATGATTTGAAAAATGTCTCCATGTAATTACGTAACCGTAAATGTACCCATGTATTTACGTAACAATGTTATTAGGCTACGCTTTTTTATAGCTTCGTTTCTAAACTTTGTTACCCCTTTACATCAATGTCTCTAAAACGCTTGCGAATACTGATAAAGGTGCTTAAAAAATTATTTTAAATCAAACTAAGAATAAATTCATAAATCAACAACTATTTTGGTTTAATTTAATTCCCACAAAGCTTTACAATGGAAAAAATGTAATTAAAATGAACAAACTATGCAATAGTCATGGCCTGAACGGAAACGTGTCTCAAAAGTTAGGCTACGCTTTTTGCGTAGCTTCGTTTATTAACCTTACTACCCCAATTCCCTAAATGTCTCGAAAACGTTTGCGAACACTGATAAAGCTATTTAAAAAATCGCTTTTAAGCAAACGAATAATAAATTCAGAAATCAACGACAATTGACTTTATTATTATATAGATTATAAACGAGCTTTTGATACAGCAAATAGAGATGCATTGTGGGTAAAATTAATCCAATCGGGCACAAGTTGTAAAATGACTAATATGGTAAAATGTACTTAAATACAATGGAACTTTCACATTTTTTTTGACGTTTCGATTGGATTAAAGCCAGGGAGCCGTTATCGCCGCTTTTATTTATATTATCTGTCAATGATATCATTGAAAAAATAAATTTTAATACACTTACTGACAATGATATTGATCTTTTGTCAAGATTTTTAATTTTATTCGCTGATGATATTGTCTTGTTCACAACAAATCCAGTTAGTCTGCAATCCCAGATTGATAGTATCTACCAATACTCCGTACAATGGGGCTTATAAATTAAAATAGATAAAACTAAAATATGTGTATTTGAAAAAAGAAAACAAAATCACTATCCAGATTTCTATATAAATGGACAAAACTAAAATTAGTTGATAATTTTACATATTTAGGTATTAAATTCACTCATACAGGGTCCATGATAACAGCTGTAAAATCCCTTAATGACCAGGCTCTTCGAGCATATCATAATCTATTGTCATTTCTTTATAAAGTTTCATTAGACATAAAGACAAAACTATCTCTATTTGATACAATGGTTGTTCCTATACTTCTCTATGGATCTGAGTATGGGGTTTTATAATTGTAAAGATATTGATAAATTGCATATTAGGTTTTGTAAATATATACTTGATGTTAAAAAACAAACCCCTAATGCAGTTGTTTTTGGTGAACTAGGAAGAATACCATTATCGATCAAATGTAGGGAAAGAGCTATCAAATGTTGGCTAAAAATTATGAAAAATGTGAATTCTCCTACAAATGATATATACACTCAAGGACTTTAAAAACGCCTCACCTGATTCAATGCCCCATATCGCTTAAAGTATTTATGTTATTGCAAAATCATTTTACATGAGTATTAATTGATCTTTCCGTCGTGTAAATCAGTTGAGCTTGTACTACAATGTTGCCTCGTTATTTTCAGGAAATCCTGTAAGCGCAAACACCCTATGCAAAAGTGTGGGATTAAGTGAACGTATATCACCCTTCATATGACAAATATTACTGATAGTCTTCCCTGAGATGGGTAATTCATAGTATACCAACACTTATTTGATGCTTCTATAGGGGCATTTTGTCTAAAAAAAACCAAAACAAAATTTTGGTAAGAAAAATGCAAATACGAAACAAAATGAGTGTATTTACTACTTAACACATTTTCTTACATGGCTCAATAGAAATAAATCGATTATATAGTGTTCGTATGGCAAAATCACATGTTCAGTTTTGTTCAAACAATAAGAACACCTCTCGTAATACCATACACCTCCATCGTATAGGTTAGAGTTTATGGAACGATTTATTCATGGATTCGTAAACTAAAGGAGCACAGCGACAAACACATTTCATTAACTCGAACCGACTGTGTGATTAATTCACCCCAATAGTTGTTTAACAGGTCCGTTTCTGGTAACAATATGCTCCGATGACAGAAGGCTGAAATCGGAAGGGTCTTGAGGAACTCACAACAAGTGGTTCGATACCTAAGTATCTTGTTTAATAGCCAAAGTCTAAGCTTTGCAACATATCCAATGAGACAAATGCATAGCCAAAATATAAAGTGAAAGGTCAAACAAATTAATCACTAAAACCAATAAAATACAAAATTTAATGCAAATACCTATTGATGTAACGTTACAGTATAGTCCGTTAGCGACCAGGATGACCCCCATTAACCTTAAATATCTTATAGAGGGGTACAATGCCAATTAGGATACACATGTTACAGGGCTACATATCTTCTTTTATCGACCTTACAACTCTCATTAAATAAAACAGAATTTTTGATCCACAGAAAAATGTACTTTGTTTTTACTTCCAATGTAAAATTTTAAGTCTAAAACAGAGTAAATAAGTATGGGTGGTTCAAGTGTCCACAACAGCAAAAGTGAATAAATTGATCCAATATAACTGTTCATTAAGTAACACACCAGTTACCATTGCAAATATATAATGAGGTCCAGACATCAATGTTAATGGGATTAATGTTTAAGCCGACCTTTGGTTGCCGAAATAACTAGAGAAACTGTGTTTAAACCCTTGTAAGAAAAACATATACCGGTATAGTTCGCCGGAGATAACACTAGCCTTTGTTTACAAATAAAATTGAAAATTAAGTACATTTTCAATATTCATTTTTGTTCAATCTTGTGCTATACACTTTTAATGACATACTCTTTAAATCTAAATTATATATATGTCTTGTCGAGCACTTTTGACCTGTCGCTTATTAATCTCCGTGTGTTTTCGTTATTGTACCGTAAAAATGTTTTGATTAGTTAAAATAAATATTGTTCTCTGCGTTACATCGTATAGCCGAGAACCACTGTCTCAACATGTACGTGGCCAAAACTGGTTTGGTCAAGTTTTGTTGGTATAAAAAGGTGATAAACTCAGCGGAGCGGTTACTTCTAGTGAAATATCCAATATATTTTACGACAGCGCATGTTAACTGCTGTATACCATTTATGGTATATTTATAGAAAGTTGGTCTCGTTGTAAAGTTGACCATAGTAACGAATGTTGTTAAAATTAAACAGTAAAACATGACCAATAGTACCGTGGTCTTACATTTTAGCTGACCTTATAATTAGGGTTGTTTAATTTATAGTTTAGTGGCATATTTTGATATGTAATGTTGAAGCTTTTACATTTATACGGACATGCAGTAGTGTTGAAGGAATATTATGTTAAATCATAATCCATTCGGCTGCGATAGAGTGGAAACAGTTTCCAGAGCATTTTCTTGTAAAAGTTTATCTCTGGTTTTCACCTGGTCCATTCTATTGCATGGATGATATGTTAAAAGTGAAAGGCAAAACATGTTTGCACAAATTATTATAGAAATCAGAAGATGGGCCTCAGCTATACTTATAAGCTTTGATGATCAATCAAATGTTGGTCTAAGCTACCCATATTTATCCCGTTACAGTATTTACAAATACAATAGCATTTTTCTAACTACCTGACCGTAATTGGTTATTTTACTCCCTGTCCATTTGTTGATTAAAATATTATATACAACTGCTACATATGACAGGCATATGAGTGCATCCACCCATATTTGAAACCGAGTGGTCAGATTATATGGCAAGAGTGCTAACCATTGAGCTACGGAGACAAAAATATACAGTGGAACTCACTTGTAACGAACTCGCTTACAACGAAAACTCGGTTATAGCGAACGAAAAATAATCCCCGACTGCGTTAGAGACTTAAAATTCTAAATGTCTCTTGTCTATTGTTATGGAATTATCGGAAATGGTTTATGATCTTTGATATTGTTGAACACTGAAAACATGTCTTATGATAATACCTTTTAATGAACTGATACGAGGTTATATTTATAAGCATATAAATAATATATTGAACAAGGGAGTCATAATATGCAATTAAGTGTCTTGAAAATTGGTTTGTTAAACATGAAATTATTTAACAATTTGTTATAAATTTCGTATGCCAAATTATCGTGCATATAGTTTTCCCAATTTGAAAGCTACCGGCCTATCGCGCTTATTTTTTTGTCACAATTTTGAGATTTTCATGCTTAATTTTATACACATCAGCTGTTGAATTATGCAGATAGAAGGTCGAGGATCCTGTCAATTCCCTGTCAAATGAAGTCGGTACATCATTTCCTCGCAGGAACTATTTGACTTGTAAGGAAATTGGATATAATGAAAAATCGGCTATAGCGTAATGATTCCCGGTGAAGTATTCTGTGTGCATTTCTGCTCGGTTATAACATAACATAACATAAAGTTTATTAACATACTTTTTAGAACAACACAGGCGGAAATTGTATGACATTAGTTTGTGCAAACATTTTAATAAGGTGTTAAGTGGTTACGCCTCAGGCATTCAACATAATTGCAAATTAACCGACCAAACCAATTATTATACCCCCTAACACAAGGCGCTTCGTAGGAGATAATCTTTATTAAAGTCTCATCAATGTACATTCTTACAATATTTACATTACATATTTGAACAATTATAAAAGTACTTTGCCGCTCCACACTGGAGCTATAAGAGACTAGATAATTCATATATACATATCAATAAAAACAGAACTATATTCTTGCAAGGGAACATAGTCGCGCAAAACGTAGTCTGCACAACCATAAAACAGAATTAAACAAATACAAATTTACATTAATATGTATAAAAATCAATTGCATTATCCTTTAAGATCGTATGAGCCTATTTTCATGAAAATCAGAACAGGTCGTATTGACCAAACTGAAGCATTTAAAAATCGTATATGAACCCTCACCCGGTGTTAGTGGGATTCGAACCCATGACCCCAACAGCGACAGCGCCTAGCACTGAAGTGACCGCGACCATACCGACTGCGCCACCGAAACAACTCCTAAAAATTGCTCAAATGACGCTGATATGGATCTGATATGGTTGTTGTCACTACAGTACATGAGGTATGAGGACGGGAATATTGTAATATCTCTGGTCATTTTAACTACTTGTTTGCCTCGCAGACAGACACGCCACTTGGCTTTTATGAATGCCTGGGACAGTAGCTATCCATTAAATATTTAAAAATCGTATATGAGCCCACACTCGGCGTGAGTGGGATTCAAATATTTAATGGTAAGCTACTGTTCAAGGCATTCATAAAAAAGCAAAGTGGTGTGTCTGTCTGCGAGGCAAATAAGTAGTTAAAATTATCAGAGATAAAGTCGAACAGTTTGGTTTTTCTTAAGTAGAGAGAAGTTTCCAGGCAGGTTTTTCTTGTTTTCACATAGTATCGATTTTGTACTTCACGATCTAAGCCTACGCAATGACGAGGAGAAAGTTTGTTACCTGACTGTTTCCTGACCATCACATAGAAGAAGTCGCTGACACTCCCTTACACATACATTTTGTAACTTGTTTAGAATTCTAACTATATGATAATACTAGTGTACCCGTTTGCAGCGAAAAAAATCGTCTAAATTTTGAATGGTTAAACATTACATTCTACCTACTCCCATTTTAAATTTCATAATTTTTAATTACTTGTTTAAACAAGTTTATTCTTTATTGATATTACTTGCATTTGAACACTTTAACGCAGGGAGGAAATCTGGTGTTCCATTGATGTTTAACTGTCTTTTTATTACTAGTAACTGTTATTATCCGTGATCAGCGAGATTAACATTGCTGTGATGAACGCGAAATTTATGAGGCCCATATAAGTCGATTTATTTAGGTATGTCGCTTGTGTGTATAGAGATAAAACATGTAATATCACGGAAAAGCAGTGAAAATCAAACCCTTATTCACTAAGCTACATAAGCTATGTATATACTTATACATGGACATACACGTATATACATGTAGTAATGTTAAATTAAGAACTTAATTAAAGCATTGTAATGTTGATGTGCGCAATGACAAATAGTCTTATGACTGAACCAGTCGTAAATAATTGAGTAATATACATCTACCCAAACCTTTAGGATTAGTCTGAAATTTACATTCATGAACACGTTTGAAGAATGCCTAATATTAAGCCGTCAAAATCGTTTAAAGACGCTGTAAAATCCGTGTTTTTATAGTTCGAGAAGGAGGCTGCTAGACGCAATCCATTTTTACGTTTAGACCCGAAAATATGATACACATAGAAAGTACAGATGTACAGACGGGCCTCGTATATGCTATATTAAATAGGTTACAAATACGTAAATCTACCGTTAGACTTGTCACATGACCATAAAATTGGCTGTTGTGTGTATCGAGTCTTCTAACAGGAAGTTTCATTGCAAACTACAAATATTTTACATAGAACTTATGAACAAAACTTTTTTCACACATGTCCGATGTTGCTTAGATTTATTTGTATATTAGGTAGATACATTTCATTCACTCGTGCAAAATCTCATACTTGTATGTGAAAGGTGTAGATGCTGCCAACCGGGGTAAAGCATGGGGTGTTGATGGGATACCATCTGAAGCTTTAAAAAATGATACGACTGTTATGTTTATACATGTTTTATTCAATATTTGTTTTAGCAATGGCATTATTCCATCTGTATAGGGGAAATGTGTAATTAACCCTATTCCCAAATCTGCAAGTCTAGATGCTAGAAACCCATTATCTTATAGAGGTATTTCATTAGAATCCTCTATATAAGTTGTATTGTTATATTTTGAACAGTAGATTAAGTAACTGGTCGGAATCAAATACCGGTAACATCATTATTGATGAACAGGACGGTTTTAGACAGAAACGCAGTACGATCGATCAGCTTTCTACATTAACTACTATTATTGATACAAGAAAAAAGCTAAAACGTTCTACCTTTTGCACCTTTATAGATTTTAAAAAAACATATGACTATATTAAGCGTGATTTGCTCTGGAAAAAACTGTGTGATTTGGGTATTAAAGGTAAAATGTTAACAGCCATACAATCGTTATGACGTAACGTCAAAAGTTGCGACCCATAAGCGTAACACACTACAAACAAAGCAAATGCTTATATTTTGTTTATTATTACTTATACAGATTCTGTGAAGAAAGCGAACGAAACTTATCGTTAAATTGTATGAGTTAATAAATTTTTGTCATCATTTTAAAGCTCAACATGTCTATTTTTTAAGCTATTTTAAGGGAAATAGACGCAACACACTAGCTCCGAAAAACACATCCATCTCGTTTATTAACATATACACAACCGTCAAAATTACACCACTTATTCACGTTCCAAGACAACGCATGCAAAATTTGCCGAATTTTCAGTTCCGCCCAATAGAATAATTCAATATAAGGTACTGCGTCTTTAAAATAAATGTTACATATTACGCACGGTTTTTCCGCACTTTTTACACGCAATTGGTGTGTTTTTACGTATTAACGTTATAAAACTATTACACTTTTAATAATATATTAAAGCCCTATTATTTCTGTGTATTTTGATACTTTTGTGAAGAAAATAGGATGAATAGTAATTAAATACTTCACATTTTGAATTATCACACCAACGAATTTCAGCATGGGTCGCAACTTTTGACGTTACGTCTATATTCTTCAGTTTCATCTTGTGTCAGAGTAAACGGTCTATGTACTGATTATCGGGATTGCGTCAGGGTTGTATGATATCTCCCCTTTTGTTTAACTTATTTATTAATGACCTTGCATTATATTTGAAGTCTTTTGATATTGGAGTGCAGTGTGGAACAGAGAAGATATGTATTTTGTTGTACGCAAACGATATTATTTTACTTGCTGAAAATGATAGAGACTTGCAGTGTTTACTGAATGCTCTACATGATTGGTGTAATATCAATGGTATGTCTATCAACAAAAATAAAAGTCAAATTGTACATTTTCGACCACAGTCTATTGAAAGAACACTTACTAACTTTTACATTGGAAATGATCAGTTAGAGATAGTGGATAGATATAAATACTTAGGTCTTATATTAAGTGAACACTTAGACTATAATATTACAGCAAAGTCAGTAGCTCAGAGTGCAAGTCGTGCCCTCGGTCTTGTTATTGCTAATTTTTATAATGTAGATAATGTCTCTAATAACTCTTAATAAGAGTGGCTATATATGATTTGTGTTTATGAACAGAACAGAACATCTTTTATTTAGACTTGTACGACGTACATCGTCTTGTTTGCATATATTTACAATTATGTACAAATAATCAGGTGATCAAGAACTATATACTAAGATAATTCAAACAAATAATTCTATGGTATGTTAATCTATACAAAATGAAGTTGTAGTTGAGGATGAACATATAATTATACATTCAATATAGTTTTTCTTAAGCATAAAGATTCCTTGATATATAAAGATAATGTAAGCATATTTATTACTAGAATTTAACAATTCAATAAATTTGTATACGGATGGACGTTGATAAAAATAAATGCTAATGTCGTGTGCAATATATGTTGTAAATATAGATGAGACTCAAATAAATAAATACATGTACATACTTGTAGGTGCATTTTAGACGATATTTTTCGCCGCAAACGGACTATATATCCTACTCCAAATGGTTAACACTCCTTTGCTGCACTTAGTACGGAAGTCCCAAAAACAATACTATGACAATTGCATTTGTCTGTTAAACTCGTGTGGCGAGACGTATAAAAGCATAAATTTTGCTTTTGGATTCAATTTGTTTTGGTTGTGATAATCCCCTTACAATCATATATAATCCCACTGTATAGTCTTTGTCGAAATACTGCGTTGAATAGGATAAGTTTGAATAAGGTATAATAAAGTGCATTGATACATGTCATAACACAACAGGAATTAAAGTTCTAACAATAAAATATCGACCCATTCGAAGTTGTTGTTTACTTAGAGGATATATGTTTGTTTTGATTGAATATGGTTTATGGGGTCATATAACTGCCACCACTTAACTTTAAGATTTCATGAAAACTTTCGTAAAAATTATGGGATATTTCATGAAAAAATATAATTATCATGAAGACAGATACATTATCTTAACACGAAATTCTGCTTGTTAGTGCTCTTAACTGACACCACATAAAGATGATGCTTTCACGAAACTAAATAAGTTTTTCATGAACGCATAAAAATGTTTCGCAAAACGTAAAGATGTTTTGGTGAAAATAATCGACGTTCGTGAAAAGTTTCGCGAAACGTAAAAATGTCTTCGTGAAAAATAATACACTTTCGTAAAAAGTAAGTTGGTTTCTTAAAAAAAATAACAGGAATGTTGTGGCAGATCAAAACAGTAACTGGCAATTTTTACTATAAATAAAATGTTCTTTTTTGTAGAAATGCTTGAGTCCAAGGACTGACTCTAACAGTTTCAATTCTTCGCGCGGATTTTCTTCAAATGCTGATCCATCGAACGCGTAAACCTGTTTTTTACCGAATGTATCTACCCAGGTCTTTGCATGCAATATGAATGTACTATACCAAATGATCGAAGATGACACATTTACAACCCGTTTGCCATTACTGTCTAGTTCAATAACCATGTCTTCGAACTCCTTACCCTTCACTTTAGGAACTTTGTGTGCTTCCACATAGCAAATATCGAAATTGCAACCTCCACCGGGTCTTTAAAAATCATGAGTATTTGAGTGTTCTCGTTCATTCATTTAATCCGCGTTGCAGTGACATTTCCATAGTTTTACAAATAACCAGGAGTTTTTTCCATTGTAATTTGGTTTGAATAACTGCAAGGCATCATCCGTCGGTACCAATCTAAGGAATGGTTGTTTTTATCAATTCATAACATTGTTATCCGTAAAAATTCTATTCTTTGACCTATTTCAATGAGACATCCTCGGCGATCCAGCCGAGAATGAGTACTGTAAAAAACATGTACCTAAACTTTAACATAAGCATTACGCCAACGCCAACGTCGACGCCGACGCTCTGGTGACTGCAATAGCTCCACTTATTCTACGAATAGTGGAGCTAAAAATGCCGAGCATAGCCTTTATTTGCCATGCAGCCAGCGTTCTGTTGAAATATGGCAGACATATGAGTGATGTATTTGACACCGTTAACCATTGAGCTACAGAGGCACTTATTTTTCTATAACTAAATTATGATAAATGATACAGAGAGAGTGTGTTACCTGACTGTTTCCTGACCATCACATGGAAGAAGTCGCTGACACTCCCTTACACTTTACTTGTTTATAATTCTAACTAAATTATATGCTATAAGTAATTTTTAGGTTATGCATGTTTTTGTACTGTACACTATGGACTAATCCGATTTGAGGTGCCTATTTGTACTACAGTCGATACTCGTTATGTCGACATTTTGGGACCGTCAAAATGTATCGACATATCCGAATGTCGACACAACAGGGGCCAATAATTCCTTACCCGTGGAAATTCATGATAACAAAGTCCTCGATTTTTTTTGTCGGTGTCGTTTAATTTTTTGTTACATCAGTTTGAAAATGAACTTAATACATGTATGCGATTCAAATAGTGAAAGTTCAAGTCTATCACTCTTACAGTTATCACCAAAATATTATACCAAGTGTTTACGCGAGGGTCGAGTTTATAGCCTCGTTTTGAAACAAGTACAATACGGGATCAGCACCGCACGTATGGTTTTTAGCCATAACCGGGTTCGCTTACGCAACAGTTTAATTGTAAACAAAATATTCAATCAACATGCCAGTCATCTGAAAGCAACGATGACCTTTGCTTAAAATTACAATGTTAAGTGTCAGAAAAATAACCAGCATGTTGAAAAAAATTGTGAAAGCATACCAAAAGGTATTTTTTTCACCTACCCAGAATCACACTAGATCAGCAGATTTCTTAATTTCATACTCTTAAATGGGTTACAATTTGTTTACAAACTTAGATTTAACATCATTCAATTACATTTGCAAACTGTGAACACATTAATTTTTAACAAACAATGGTTCGAAACAGAAGTAGTTTTACGGTCAATTAACAACTTTTCAATTTCAATAGCGTCGACTCAAACAATGACTGTAAGACCCCGTTCACACTGGGCTACGCTCTTACTACGACCCTGCCGATCTGCCCCGACCTAACTAGACGAGATCGGCGTCAAAACCAAGAAAATTTACAAAAAATCTTCCCCGGAACGTCTGATCGACGCTTGTGCTACGACCACAGCGTTTCCGATACGATGCTTATAAGCTTACACCACGTTTCCACCACGATCAATGCCGATCATGAACCGTTTCTACTACGATGTCGCAACGCTTTGCAAGACCCTACTACGTTGGTAGACAGACCTAAAAGACTGTAGCACGATGTTGCGCCGCTCATGCCGACAATACTACGATATTGACATTTATACTTGCCGTTGCCATGTTTGCTATATATGTTTTGTAGCATTGTGTATATCTGACAGGGCTGGTATTCACAAAGCATTTGAAGGGAAAACTTGAATATTTTGACTTGATTTAAAATATTGCTCTGCACATATTTCCATAGAAACGAAGAATAACTAATGTTTTCTTTGCGATTATTATAGCTCTTTACATAGTGCTTCGAAACTATATACATACATACATACATTTATTTGGTATATCGACATAAGCAATGTCTTTGACCATTTGCAATACAAAAAAGACGGTCAAGACGCGTCATACAATACAATCAAAATCAAAAGTTTATAGATACATAATATATACAATCAAAATCAAAAGTTTATACATAAATAAAATATACAAAACATGTGGGTAGTTATGTTTACTGTTGGACCTATGGATCAGTTAAATCATGAAGGAATTGTTTTCTTTTTTTCGACGCTTCATTTATAAATTTGGAGGTAGCAGTTATCGTAATTTTGTTTTTTGAAGACACGATGCGAGTGAATTTTTGAATAGTTGACCAGGAAGTGTTACCAAGATGTTTCTGTCTAATATTTTTATACAAGGCACAACACATGAAAAAATGATATTCAGATTCTACAGAATTGCATGTGCAAAATTGACATAATCGATCGTGTCTATCGACATCCCTATGGAGACCCATTTCTATTTCTAATATTTTAACTATATAAACCACTGATAATCTTAATTTTCCTGTTTATCCCATACACTTAAGGAAATATTTAGATTTTTAATAAAATTCTAGGTTTTCCCTTAAGAAGCTTTGTGAATACCACATCGGGCCTTTGGCCAATAGATACTTTGAAATAAACTTACTTGCTTACTATCCCACACAGAATGGTTAACACTCCCTTTCATGCACATAGTACGTGTAGTCCAAAACAACACTATGACAATTACATTTGTCTGTTTAACCCGTGTGGGTAGTCGTTAAACATTTGCGAATTCAATTTATTTCGGTCGTGATAATCCGCATACAATTATTTATAAGCGTATTGTATAGCCGTTGGCAAAATAGTTTACGATGAATGGATTGTGTTTAAGTAACTGTAACCTTCTGTACTCTCCAGTGATCCTTGTGTGTTAGGTGGAGACTACCGAGTTGAGGGGTGGGTCATATAATCCTGACAATAGTGAATATAAGTAGTCAACCCATTCAAAGTTTATATCATAGTATAATACATCGTATCTCATATAATAGAACAGTTTGTAGGTTGTTTATAGTGGAGTATTACACGTATTGTCTGACCAGATTAAACTGAGACTCCTTGCATAATTCGTTCAAGTCCGGAAATTTCCGAAGATATAAAAACATATTATTACATTTATCGCTATATGTCACTTTATTGGGTTGCTACTAGATAACAACATGTGATGGCTCAGTGGGTAAGTTTGCGGTTTGTAGACCACAAGGTATCGGGTTCGAAGCTAACTAAAGTTTGTTTCTTTTTAATTTAACATTTTTTTCTTGATATGCAAATATGCTATTCGTGAATTACAATGACCGCTATGTCCAAATATCCATTACACAATTAATTCAGTCACACATTAAATTTATAATGATCAAGTCGTTGAAACATTTTTCATGTACTTCAAATAAAAAATATGCAGTTGAATATATTACAAAAAAACGAAAATGAAGACAAAATAATAATTAAAATAACGCACGGGAAATAGTTTTAAATATAAACCTCTTGGTTCAAGGATAGAAAGTTGAAGAAAAAAATACTAATGTCAAAAGGTTACAGTAAGTTTCGAACCTGCGACCAGTTGCGTTATTGGCGCAAACGTTTCCACTGCGCTATTATTCGTGCTTGATTTTCTTTCGATTTTGTTACCAATGAAGAGATTACTGCACATGTAGTAAATAAACATACGAATCGAAAACGACCGAGTAAAGCCGGGCGTATACGGACTTTGATCAGAGTCTCAGTTTAATCTGGTCAGACAATATAATCGGACAAAGATAAATTGGCCGGGCTATAAATAGCACCAGAACATAAACATTAATGTTTACCTTTTGCACTTATAAGGTGTATCAACTTCATCACAAGAAGCAATGAGGAAATAGCTCAGTAAGTTAAAGCGCAAGGGCGAGTTGCCACAAAGATATGCTTTTAGTCCGTGCGAGTTCGAATCCAGCTGATAACTTTTAAAATAAAAGATAATTTTATTTTGTTTATTTTTTATTTTATCTTCTTAGACCTTTAATCTAAAAGTGTTGAAAAATTGGGAAAAATTAATATGATAAAAATAAAGACAAAACAAAGATTCGAACCTGCGTACAAAAAGCATACCTGGTACATAACCTATTGACTGACGCTTTACCACTGAGCCACTGGTGCTATACGAGAATTTATTTCACCATTATCATGTCTATCAAATTTTCCCGTTTAATTAGATGTGAAGGTCATCGTTGTGTTTCTTTACTAGAGCTAAATTTAGCCCGGCCAATTTATGTTTGTCCAACTATAGTAGAAGAATACGCTGATTGATACACCCTGAAAATACACAAAGGACCTAACATTGTAACATCAATATGAACATAACATGCGCATATTATACCTCATATCATGGTCAGAAACCTACGGACACCTCCACAAATATAATAGAGATTATCACATAACACAACGCCACATGACACCGCACAGTCTCTCACATAAAAATATACTATCACATGACACAGAGCAAAGTTACATAACAATACATGGCAGTTGACACAGCACAGCAAGTTACATAATATTACAAGTAGACACATCACTTACCAATCTATGGGATCAAGTGTCTATAACCAAGCTTTCTCCTCACACCAACGTTCACTCCTGTGAGTATTATATCTGTAAATAATTGAATTAGCTACTAAATGTGAAGGAATAGGGTTTTAGGAAATGTGATCATATAATAGAGTAGAATAAATGAGTAGAACTCCATTACAGGTAGATTAATTAGCCACACCTGAAGACCACAATTGAATACCTGGGTACCTGAGCAGACTTCCTATCTTAGATTAACTTATCTCAATAAACATTACTTATAACATTTACAATGGAATGACAATAATAAATACAAGGGAATAATATTTAGAATATAACCTACATTATGAGCCAATGAAAACGCCGCATTTTCGCGGTTAAATGAAAATTTAATCATTAAAATTTTCTCTTAACAGACTTGTCGTCTTGCGTTGGCGCTAATTTCTATCGGCCAATCAGAATGCAGAATGTTATATTCTAAGTTAGTTAGAACATATTAAGTAAATTTTAATGACTAAAAAGGCCTCGCTTCGCTTCGCTCGCTCCGCCCTTTTTAATCATTAAAATTTACTTAATATGTTCTAACTATAACATAGAATACTTGACCAATACACAACCAACCATTCAAATGTTCAAAGTATCAAACCAATCTCATCAATCAATAAAACATCAGTTTAAAATAACTTCTTAACACAAAGACTTCTGTGTTAGAATTGGCCACGTTTTAGCGGGAAAACTCTTGACCAATAGAAATGAAAACCAACCACTGTGACTAGTCTTGAGTAGATATAGGTTTTAGATAAGTACTACTCTAATTATCTCCCTTTGACCATTGCTAACTAAAATGTACCAAAAATGGTCAGGTTACATTTATAACACCAAAGAAAGTTGAAGTTCTCTATATCAGTAAAATATCGACCCATTCGAAGTTGCTGTATACATGAATATATTGACACTGTTTTATCAAATCATTTACGCAAGCGTAACTCCAAGTCTTCCGTAAATATTGCGTACGTCGAAAATTACATTTGTGCAAATCCGTTTAACTAAGATATTTTTTCTCATTTGCTGTCGTCAGTTTTGCGTATTTCTACGCAAAGTCAAAGCGACCATGATACAACATTTACGAATTTGGTGAGGAGAAATTGACACGCACTGTTGATTCTGACTGCCAAATGTTTTTATCGACTGTGATTAGTAACAATATCATGTTTAAATCATCATAACTGATCGGATGTTGCTTTCATGGCCTGTACTAAACAATTGAAAAGGTTTACGAGTAATGTGAACAGTTTTTTAACGAAATATATATGAATTATCAATGTATTAATTGCTCCAACTATTATTGGATTGCCAAAAGTAAAATGACCATGGAGGGGCACGTGACATGTTCTCGATGGTTTACGATTTCAAAAACAATATCCAAAAAAGAAGCATTTTGTATGAATGTCGTGAACCAGACTAATTCCATTATTCCATGCGGATAACATCGGTCTTTATCGCATTACAATAGTTTATTTACGAAAGAAAGCAGAACTATTGCGAAATTTAACTGTGAGACCACAAATCTAAACAGCAGGTGTCTGCAGCTGCATTCATTCGTTCGGCACATACATTTAACACAACCAAATAATTGGAGGATATTTAAACTGAATACGATTTATATCTCATCATGGCATTTGTTGTTAGATTAATCGGTATTGACCGATATTACATGTATTGGAATTATTTGACAGAAACATTAATTTAAACTTACACCGGAATAAATTCGAATTGCATCCAAACTGCAAAAACCAAATCCTAAACGATACAACTAAATTATCACCCGCAGGAAACTATTTGTCTTGTATGTATCTGGCAGCACTGATATACATGTGCCTCCATATTTGATATTTGAAGAGACGACTATTACAAGTGTGTAGTACATGTACTTATGTACACTTTTTAATAAGATAGAGTAGTTTAATAAGATTTGAAAGATAGATCATTTACATTGTAACACTTAATGTTTCTGCCGTTACTCAAATGTTCCTGTATACTCTCTTCCCCATCAAACGTTCGCCAATTGATCATGTTCGATAAGAGCCCATTACTAGTATATCATTTCATGTTCTTTACAGTCGTTACTTTTTGCAGTATTATGTTAAAACAGTATTGCACTTATCAATGTTTCCCACCAGAGTGGAGGGGGGGCGGCGGGGGTGCACGGGGAATTAGACATAAAATGTCCGATGTACGGGAATTTGATAAGTTCTGTTGTCACATGTAGCGGTAATTAGACTTGGCCCGTATTTTTTGGACCGAGGACAACCCAATGAATTAGACAGGACTATCTGCAATGGGAGAGAAATTTGACCACCAATTTCCACACATGTCTAATTCCCCTATACATTTTGTATAATCCCCCTCTGGGGAAACACATTGTACATGAGTTATATAAAAAAAAACATAACTGACATTGCCCATATTGTTCTTATATTTATAATTGTGTAACAAGCAACACAAACAACTGTGTTAAGGTAACAATATACAGTCTTAAAAAGACTAAATAAACACGATTGGAAACTTAGGTCATGTTAAACTATTTTCATCATTCGGCTGTTATCAGTACCACCATCTGACCTTATATGATAGACCGACAGATAAGAAATCAAGACCTGACCGATGCTGATTTTTACATAGAAATATAAAGCAACAGATTAATAAAATTAATGCACATTAAACTATTTGTGCCGTATACCGTGACAATAGTGTTGATATCACCGTATAGTTTAATTCTTTATCTATCCAACAGTTTAATTTTATTCGTTATTACTGTATACATGTATATTCTTGCTTCCTTTTTCTGTTTAATTGACCCAATATTTCCTTTATAGACTACTATACATACATCGTATAGCAATAACGTTCCAATTCGACAAACCTGCATACTTTAAGCGTTTTATTTAACGCCTTTGGTTTGACATAAAACTTCAATGTCGATATTACCAGCTTAAACATATGCTAATAACGTGATATAAGAAAATTCAGTAAAATAGGACCGTTTCTTCTTGTTTCCTTTTTATTCTGAAAATGACCAATGAAATAATTGACAATTAAACACTCACGTCCTCTACCAACTACTGGTACTCAATAATTATGTCGTTCTTGCGTCTTGTTAATTACGTTGCTACTCTATCACTGATGAAACCGATATGAAACTTAGAATTAAAAGTATTTCTCTCGATAAGTTTACAAAGTAGGGCCTAGTTGAAATTAATTGTGAAATTAATTGCATGTTCATTTAATAATTATATTTTCAAGTAACAGATGTGTTTATTTCAAAGCGCTGCTTTTAAACTGACTATGTCGCTAATAAATTGACAAGTAAATTTGTTTTTTCATTTGACATTATTTATCAAAACATATACATGTATATGAATACTAATAAAGTGATACAGTGTATGCACCTAAATATTGCTATGATCTTACAGGGATTATAAAGATAGAAATCTGTTCTTCCACCAGAATCAGCATGATAGGGCAATGTGTTAATTGATACCCGACTTATACAAATCTGTCTGTGACACTGGATCTAACGACATCATTAATTACTTTAGACGTTTTAGACAAAACATACATTAATAACGAAGGACTTTTAAACAAAAGTAATTTATTTAGTTTATTGATATTGATAATACTGTTGTATATAAATGGTTGGACATTAAAAGCTTGTATGTGTGTATTATAATACTAACTGGCACCAATGCAGATGTGTTTGCATTGGTCTAGATATAGCAGTCTGTTCTCCATGGTATGCAATGTGTTAATTGGTTCCTGACCTAGCACTGATAAGTCGCGCCCGGCTAGAACTATTTAATTAGAAAACTTGATATGTTTCTTTTTTGTAGAAAATTATAAAGATTTGAACAATCAGGGAATTCCATAAAGAATTATTTTGGTTCATCGAGAAAAATGTAACATCTGAAATCCAATACATTAAAATATGACAAAATAACCATCATACAAAACGTTAAATTTATATAAACTATTTTATTCCTATATGTTTTCGATAATGACTTCGAATTGCAGTAAAGTTCTACTATATACATACTAGTATATGTGGCCAAACGAAAATTTGTGTAAGATTAGATTTTTAAGATGTTCGAGAATCATAATGAGAAAAATGATTGTATGGCTATTTTACAACATGGGTACTCGGTCAGTGACGTACATTTTGTAAATTATATCAACTTCAACTTCAACTCGATTATTTATTATAAAAAATATCCGAATCTCCCTCCAAAGCTGAAATGTAATTACTGTTCAATTAGGATACTTCTTATCCTTAAAGAAACGTTTTACAAACTCTAACCTTTACATTGTTTGTAAACAATTATCATTTAAATGTGCACGCAGTAGAAACAACCATGTGCGTGAAATATGGGTAACTGGGTTCGGACCAGTATTAGCAAATATTAACCAGTGTTAACCACCCAAAACAGTGTAAATTTATAAGTGACTTCCCAAAGGAGATCCAAGAAGCTCGATCTCGACTATGGCCCCGTTACAAAGACTGTAAAAAAAATGAACCCACGCTCTAAAGTTGGTATAGTATACCCAGCGAAATTAATTATAGATCGCAAATTGATATGGGACGAACTACCAGAGTGGAATGATCACGTTAATGGTAACAGACTCACTATACTGAGAAATGTCAACCCAAACACCTGCATGATGCATGAGAATACCGGACTAATCAACCAAAATGTGCATATAAACAATCATCAAATGACAAATATGAACGATCATAATCATACTGAACAAATGGAAGTGCAACAGAACATGGGTTACAACGAGAACAGATATACACAACAAAGACACTTACCTGTGAATACGTCAAATGCTACAAATAACAACACTTATCCAACAAATCCAACAAATGTGTATCGCCAACCGGCATCCACATCCACCCAGGAAATCCCGGTACAGCAAAACGATGTCAGCGTTAACGTATCGCAAGGAACAACACACAATAATACTACAAGTGCATACAACGAGGTTATTGTGCACAACACAGCCGCAACTGATGAATCGCCCATCAGCGAGGTACTTGCAGCCGTACGAGAGTCCTTGATAGAGAGTGAAATAACACATATTCCTAACAGTTCTGTGAACAAGGATATAAATTCGTCGACTAGTGAAACTGTGTTAGTTATAAATCCTGTTGCGTCAGTGTCAAATCCACAAAACATAAACGTGAACACAAATACAAAGTGCACAACAACATCACAAACGTCCAAAGATGAACATGACATCAGCCAGAACACAATAACACAAAGTTCAACCAGCACACAAAATAACTTCCATAACACGAATACATTCAACGTCAACAGTGACACAAATGTCAACACAGATAACCATAACATATATAGCAATACACAAAATACACAATCAAACATCATTACAGATGACAATATAATCACACGCAAATCCCGTGCGATGAACAGGTCCGTACAACGGTCTTATTCAGCTAGCCCATACTTCCGTAGTACGTCTAGAAATAGAATCCAGAATTCCCCCGTTTCTATAAATAGACATCAAATTTCCACAAATGAGGGTCATCAAAAGTCTGACTGTTAGGAAAACGTGGAGAAGATTAAAATAAAATGTGCGTTATTGAACGTTCAAGGTCTACAAACAAAACGCACGAACAAATTAGAATCGGCATATTTAAAACAAATTTTTGCTGAAAACGATGTAATACTGTTTACCGAGACATGGGCGAATGAATTCACTGAGTTTGATTTTGACGGTTTTGATTATTTTCACATGAACAGAAAATTAATGAAACGATCATGTAAACGCAGTTCTGGTGGAGTAGTGATTTATATTAAAAGTAGTCTAGTGTCACGTGATACACTTATCCTAACTAGCGAGGACGATATTGTTTGGATAAGACTATCCAAAGACAAACTATGTTGTGATAAAGATTTATATATTGGATTGTGTTATGTGCTACCGAGCGATAGTAGTAGACAATCATTGGTTGAAAACAATATCTATGACAGATTAATACAATCATTTATTTCTGTGGAAAATATTTGTAATGATAATGCAAATATATGTATTTTTGGGGATTTTAATAGCAGGACCTCTTAATTAGCTGATTTTGTACAATATGATGACTTTAATCATATGGATATTTTACCAGATGATTACGAGAGTGATGTAATCTCCAAACGTGTATCCCAAGATAAAGGCCATGTTAACAGTAACGGTAGATTATTGTTAGATTTTTGTAAGCAAACTGGTTTTAGAATAGTAAATGGAAGACTTTGTGATGATAAACAGTTAGGGCGATATACGTTTGTAAATAACAGAGGTAGTAGTGTGATAGACTACATGCTTTGTAAAGATAGTTTATTTGATTGTATTAGTTCGTTTAATATACATGACCCTAATATCATAACTGATCATTGTTTGATAACATGTACTTTGTCTTTTAGAAAATTGAATGATGAATGCCATGAATATACTAAACCAATTAATTACGAAAAAATAGACTCTACATTTAAGTGGGACAATACCAAAAAGTCACACTACCTTGAAAACTTATCTAATCAATACAATACTACGTCACTTTCAGACATAGTGCAAAGTTTGGATTCATGTACGTCAAATAATGACATAGACAATTGCATTCAAAATCTGAACGAAGTTATATATTCAGCAGCCGATCCTTTTAAAAAAAGGGTCGTTTCTAATAACAACACATCAAAAAATATTAATAATAACAATCAGTGGTTCAACCATGATTGTTTTGATAAGAGAGTCTGTTTTTTCAATATGTTAGATGTTTATCGTAATAACCCAACAGATTGTAATAGAAAAAATATGGCTAGTGCAAGAAGCGAATATAAGAATATGTTAAGAAAAGCTAGATATACTTACGATAAAAATAAAACTGACACACTTATAAGTGCAAGATTTGATAATGCTCGATTGTATTGGAAACTTCTAAAGCAATCTGCCGGTATTAAATCGAGCGATATGCCATTGTCATTGTTTGAAAGTTATTTTAAAGCAGTAAATAATCCCGATGATAGATTTTTCTCACCAGATGAAGATATTTTATATTTCAACGAAAGATACGAAAGAGATGAGTTTAGTATAATGTTTGCAGAATTAAACTCAGATTTGTCAGTTTCAGAAATAAATAAAGCAATTTCACAATTAAACGGAAACAGAAGTGGAGGCCCGGATTTACTGATTAATGAATTTTTTATTGTTGGGAAACAAATCCTCGCGCCTGTTTTACATAAATTGTTTAACAAAATATTTAAAAACGGATATTTTCCGGAAAAATGGTCTGAAGGTTACGTCATTCCATTACATAAAAAGGGTAGTGTAAACAACGTTGAAAACTATAGAGGCATAACCCTACTGAGTTGCATAGGCAAATTGTTCACTCGAGTCATCAACAACAGATTAACAGAATGGGCTGAAACTTATAATGTTTATGTTGAGGCCCAGGCAGGGTTTAGAGCCAAAATGAGTACCATAGATAATATTTTTGTACTACACGGATTAATTAAGCATGTCATTGGTCAAGGAAAAAAACTTTTTACAGCCTTCGTTGATTTCACTAAGGCGTTTGATTACATAGTTAGAGATAATTTATGGTATAAATTAATACAAATGGGATTAAGAGGAAATATATTAAATATTATGAAATCTATGTATGATTCAGTAAAGTCACGAATTAAGTATCTTAACCAATTAAGTGAGGAATATTCATGCACACTCGGAGTCCGTCAAGGCGAATGTTGTTCACCCTTCTTATTCTCTATGTTCATTAATGATTTAGAAAATGAATATTTAAAACATGGTCTGAAAGGCATCGACGCGAATACGTTTAAGATATACTTATTGCTCTATGCTGATGACATTGTTTTATTTGCGGATTCTGCAGAACAATTACAACTTAGTCTGGATATTTTGTACGAATATTGCAATGTTTGGAAATTAAAAGTCAATATTGGTAAAACAAAAGTAATGGTTTTTAGGAAAAGCGGATCTTTATCAAATAATTTAAAATTTTATTACGCTGATCAAGAAATTGAAATTGTAAAAACATTTAAATACCTTGGTATCGTATTCACATCAGGTGGAGCATTTAGTACGGCTCAAAACACGTTATCCACACAAGCCAATAAGGCAATTTTCAAACTTAACAAGTATTTGTATAAGTTTACATATATTGCCACTAAGCATAAGTTAGAATTATTTGATAAACTTGTTTCTCCTATTCTTAGTTACGGTAGCGAAGTTTTGGGTACATCAACCGACATATCTATAGAGAGGGTACATTTACAGTTTTGCAAATCATTATTGGGGGTTAAAAAGAACACACAGAACGACTTTATTCACGGAGAATTGGGACGAATATCTTTTACCACAATTCACTTATATAATGTCATAAAATATTGGACCAAAATTATACAAATGCCACACAATAAATATGTTTTTATTATATACAGTCTTCTGTAGTCTGACCTTGAGTTAAATTAAAACTGCATGAATTGGTGTTATTGTGTAAAGAATTTATTGGCTGAACTTGGATTTTATTATACTTGGTTAAATCAAGGTGTTGGAGATTTTAAATTGTTCCTATCTTCAGTTAAACAAAGACTTACAGACAATTTTGTTCAAAATTGGCACCATCGATTAGAAGAATCAAGCAGAGCCTTATTTTATAACAATATTTTGCATTTCAAATTGCAACCCTATTTAGAAATTAATTTATCAGACAAAATCCGCCAATCTCTCTCAAGACTTAGAACTTCTTCTCATAGATTGTGTATTGAATCAGGCAGGTGGGAGAAACCAATAGCCATCCCATTGAATGAGAGAAAATGTCAAACATGCAATATTTTGGAAGATGAGTATCACTTTGTGTTAGAATGTCAGCTATACCATGATTTAAGAAAAACATATATACCATTTGAATACCGACGCCACCCAAGTATGTTGAAATTTATTCAATTAATGAAAAATGAAAATGAAAGTGTTTTGAAAAAGTTAAGCCTGTTTACATACCATGCATTTAATCTCAGGAATGAATTGTTATATTTAAACTGATGACGTGATATACTTATGTCAACTACAGTATCAATAAGTATTATTGTGTGCTTTATTTATCATGTATTGTTGTGCATGCATGTACTCATATATATATATATTGATTTGATGTGAATAATAATATTGATTCATTAGATACGTAGATATTTATAGTCGAATTATGCTGTATCATTTAAATCTTCTCCACATAGTTGTGAGCATGCTTGATTATTAGTTAGTATTTATTTTGCTTACTGTACCACTGTTCTGTCATAAATGCATTGTATTGTCCTCATAGGCTATCAGCCTAATGGAATTGAAATAAACTATCTATCTATCTAAGTGTATGGTGATGCCTGCGTTATGATAGAGTCAAGTTGTCACAACATTCAACACATAAAAAGCTCTGTCCAAGTACAAGGTAATCAGACACAATTAATTATAACTGTGTGGTATGCTTATCTCTGCCCATAATCTGCAGTCTTATAATAAAACAGATAGCAGTCCTGAATATGAACGCAGATTAGGGTCAGCAGGGGACAAAACTCCAACGTATGAATCGGCTTAATCAAAGAAAATGCAGAGTTATTAGCCTTGACGAATGATGAATATAGTTTGGTATGTGTCCTCCGTAACCATGTGGAGAAATGTGTACCCCTTAAATACTGTAATCAAATATCGAATTCAACAAATATCAATGATATTATTAGTGGAATAGATTACTTCTCTTTGTTATTTTATTGCTTTACTTTATTTATATATAGGTTGTTTGTTTCATATAACAAACGTAGTATATTGGTTTGAAAACGTATTAAATATTATCCATTTTCAAAAACTTTTTGTAATGTCATTGTTCAAACCAATTTTATATCTCAAAACAAAATAGGAAAAATGCCTCGAGGATAAATCAATATGCTCAGAACAAAACAGAACACAACACTAATTTTATTTGTATGCATTTCACAGATTACAGAGTAAAAACATTCAATTCAATTCTTTATTATTTTTAATAATATTTTTACAATGATATCGATTATGGTGTTTTTAAGATGGTAATTTGTCATACATTATTGTAATGCATGGGGAATGTATTTATACCATAACGAGCGAGAATAAAACATTGATATACATGTAATACTAAAAACATCATTAATTATTCGATTCAAAATCGTATGTATACGTATGTATAGATGTACAACGACCTTCGAAATATGACTCTTGGACGAGTTCATTTGGTAAGGTTAAAACAAGATTTACCGTTATTTTTCTGATATGTTATGGATATTTATTATTAATTCACGTTAACTTTCAAGTTGACAGCGTGGCCTAGCGGTTAAGATGATCTATACTTAGAACATTCTTTTTATATGGGTTGTGGGTTCGAGTCCGCTGCTAAACTCTTTTTCAATAATTTTATCATCATAACAAATGAGTTTTTTTTATAAATTTTATTACTTAATGATTAATAAAATTATGTTTTAGGTTTAATACAAATTTGCTTTGTTTCGGTAATTTTATGATTTTAGTCCGCCCTGGATATTGTATTGCTTGCTCATGTGACAATCTGGTTGAATTACAAACTATTTTCATCATTGGGTTCGCTGGAATCACCACTCTACATGCTCTAAGAATATTCAATGATGCAGAAACGTCCAAATAAGTTCAAGCGTTTACTGTGGTAATACAAGGAGCATAGTTTGGGTGACCGTTGACCGATATTTCTGTTCAACATTCTTGACGTGGGAATGTTTTCAAGGATTAAAATACAAAGGAAGTATATATATATATAAAATAGACATGCATTATTTAGCAAAATTTAAAAAAATATTCAAAATGGGTGGGATTCGAACCAAAGCAAAGCATATCTACTTAGATCCATAAGCAGTAGCTTAGTCTACTGCGCCATGGAGGACAATGTAAGCTACACTTTCAAATAATAGTTTTTATCCCAATACACCCCTTTTACCTGGATTATTTCATTATTTAATATAGAGTACAGTTACGCCCGAACGATTGTGGTTTATCCATAGGCAGTCAGTACGTACCCAAATACTCCCCCAGCCAAATAAGATTTTACAAATTTTTACTATCTATGACAGGCTACTAACAGAATAATTATTGCCGATTATAAAATTGCCTGTCACATTTGTAGCCGTGTAGGTTCATTATTTATTGAAATGGTATATTACGGATATCAGCGTGCAGCTACCATATTTTTCTTTCAGGATACATCAACACTTTAGTCTTTAAATACATACACTTAACACAACGAACGTCAGAATCACGAACCACAATTCCTTAATTTGGGCTTTGATTTAGGCGTTTCAGCACCACCCAGATTTCCACGCTTGTAAACGTGAATTTGGCTTGAAACAGAATGTTATAATGCTTCACAAACGGGCATCGCTTGTCATCCTTTCAGTTAGTATAACTAAATAACTTACCTCACATGCCAATTAAACATCGCAACATTTCACAAGCTCGATAATTAAAACGAACTTCGACTCCGTCAATTTCCAATTCTATTTATGTGCGTGAAGTTAGCAGCCAGTTGCCAGTTGCCAGTAGCCGATTCAAAGTTTTGAATCGGGAATTGACAAATGGCAGCTAACTTCACAACCTAGCTGACAATTCGAATTTTTCTATCGAATCGGCAACTGCGAACTGGCAGCCAGCAGCCAATTCAAATTTTAATATAGGATCGAAATGGCAACTGCGAACTGAAAGCCAGCTGCCAATTCGATGTTCCTAGTGGACACGAATTGGCAACTGGCAACTGGCAGCTAGCAGCCGATTCAAATTTTTCTCAAAAAATATTTTAACTCAGAAAAATCGAATTGGCAACTGGCAACTGGCAGCCAACAGCCGATTCAAATTTTTCTCAAAATAATATTTTAACTCAGAAAATTCGAATTGGCAACTGGCAACTGGCAGCCAGCAGCCGATTCAAATATTTTTCTTAAAAAATATTTTAACTCAGAAAAATCGAATTGGCAACTGGCAGCCAGCAGCCGATTCAAAATTTTCTCAGAAAATTCGAATTGGCAATTGGCAGCCAGCAGCCGATTAGAAATTTTCTCAAAAAATATTTTAACTCAGAAAAAACGAATTGGCATCTGGCAACTGGCAGCCAGCAGCCGATTCAAAATTTTCTCAAAAAATATTTTAACGCAGAAAAAACGAATTGGCAACTGGCAACTGGCAGCCAGCAGCCGATTCAAATTTTTCTCAAACAAATATTTTAACTCAGAAAAATCGAATTGGCAACTGGCAACTGGCAGCCAGCAGCCGATTCAAATTTTTCTCAAAAATATATTTTAACTCAGAAAAATCGAATTGGCAACTGGCAACTGGCAACTGGCAGCCAGCAGCCGATTCAAATTTTTCTCAGAAAATTCGAATGGGCAATTGGCAACTGGCAGCCAGCAGCCGATTCAAAATTTTTCTCAAAAAATATTTTAACTCAGAAAAAACGAATTGGCAACTGGCAACTGGCAGCCAGCAGCCGATTCAAAATTTTCTCAAACAAATATTTTAACTCAGAAAAATCGAATTGGCAACTGGCAACTGGCAGCCAGCAGCCGATTCAAATTTTTCTCAAAAAAATATTTTAACGCAGAAAAAAAAATCGAATTGGCAACTGGCAGCCAGCAGCCGATTCAATTTTTTCTCAAAACAATCGAATTGGCAACTGGCAACTGGCAGCCAGCAGCCGATTCAAATTTTCTCAAAAATATTTTTACTCTGAAAAATCGAATTGGACAAATGGCAACTGGTAGCCAGCAGCCGATTCAAATTTTTCTCAAAATAATATTTTAACTCAGAAACATCGAATTGGCAACTGGCAACTGGCAACTAGCAGCCAGCAGCCGATTCAAATTTTTCAAAAAATCAAATTGGTAGCTGGCAACTGGCAGCCAGCAGCCGATTCAAAGTTTTCTAAAAAACAAATTTAATCAGAAAAATCGAATTGGCAACTGCAATAAAATACCAAGAATGACATTGGAAAAACATAACTATTTTAAGAACAAAATACTGCGGGAAATTTTGGACCGTCGTAAGCGTTAAGAAGCCGTAACGGCGTTAACTGTATTGATCAAATGTTCCCTTGTATGTACTTCACACCACATTCGCTTAAAATATCCAACAGCCAAAAAGCATGAAATTTAGTCATTTTTATGTTATCCATTTATGATCGTCAGATCTTTCTTAGAACATGCATGACATAGTTTTGTATTTGATTATTTTGAAGCTCAAATGTTTTATACATGTACTAATTTTTTAAGTGTCGGGGTGGCCACCATGAGACTATAACATTTGTGGCTAATACTAAAGAACAAGTATAATTGGTATTGAGCAACCAACATAAGCCGTCGGATATAAAGGTGGTACGTACAGCCAATATGTACAGCTATACATACAAGTACAGTCGACTCTCGAAAATTTCGGTACCTTGAAAATTACTACGACATTACGAAAATTCCAGATAAGTTCGAAAGTCACTTTAAATCCCGTTATTCTCGTCCCAGTTTGGCAAATTCAGGGATACCGTTTCGTACCGGAGCGACAAGCCTTGCGTGGTCGTGAACATCCGGGATCAACCGGGGTGATCCGTGATAAACAGTGATGGACCGCTTAGGTCCCATTCTCACAGTCCTGGTTTTGGCATCCCCGGCGAGTCCCTGTTTGTAATCCTAGGGGACCGTGTCTATCCGGGTAGACAACCGCAGCAGCACCGTGACTGTGAAATCTGGGATCAACCGGGACGATCCGTGATAGACCGTGATGAACCGGCTGACAGCCCGGCAGCCTCGGTTGTTTTAAAAAATTTAATACAACCAGGAGGTACCGGAAGCGATATCAAAATTCGGGGATAACCGGGGCAATACCGGGGAAGGTCCGTGGCTCTACCGTATTAATATCGTGATAAAACGCAGTGGCAAAGACATAATACAAATCAACGAAAAAGTCCAAAAAACGGAAAGCATATGCATTATCCGTTTGTGGTGGAAACAAATCAAAGTACTGCTAGTATTCGTGTTCGGTTCTTGGCAAGGAAAAAGTAAACAAAATAAAACCGAACAACCTATGCACATGATATAATAAATTTCACACATTTGTCACATTTAATGCCTGGTGTTGAGCCCTTAACACGAATGCACTAGACGGTTCATTGATGCTATGATGGTTGTCATGCGTTTTTGTGGGATAATGTTCTACTCTTGAATGAGGGTCCGGTGAGGTACAACAACGTTCCACGGTAGAGGTGCATGTGCGCGGATCCGACCGGCCAGACATGCACGTTTATTAATTCGCTTAGGGACAGGCGCACAGTTTTGCCTGAAACTGACTCAACTGCTACACAGGCAACTAGTGCCACGCACAAATAAAAATATGCGTTTATTAATCGTTTGTGATACTGCTGGTAAAGATATGTATAAGTTGCGATATTTATCGGCTAAACATGAAACGACTGTGAAATGTATCGTTATCGTCTGCAATGAAGAGTGAAACAAAAAATGAATCAAAATTAAAATACGATATTTAGAAAACAGAGTTATATTTTTCAAATAATTTGTCAATTTACTCGACATTGTACTCGTATCATCATCCTAGCTGTGGTTGTGGCTGACCGGAACCGATTCCTGCGATTGTGCATGCGCATAGTTCCGCCTTGTCTACGAGTTATATTCGGGGTCTCCCTTTGTGAGTGCGATCCTTTATCGTCCCAGTGACATTATATCACTATTTTAGCCTTGTCATTGTAGAATAGTGGCAACGGAATTGCATGGCGACAGCAGTACGACACAATCACATTCGAGGAATTCCAGTTTCTACCGACCGACTGCTTTCATGCAGATATTATATGTGTTAACTTACTTTGTATACTTTTATTTGATGAGTTTTAACAGGGTTATATATAACTTGCGATTTGTCAATACAAACGTTCCAATTTTCAATTTCGCACGAGCGCTACTTGCAAAACATAGGTTTTACCGGTTTTAAAACAAATATAATTGTGCGCAAAAATGCACAGACGTCAAGGGTTTAATCCGTACAACATGAATATTTTAATAAACACACATAAATAAGTTGGTTGTTACCTATGTAAGTGGTTAGGGCGCCCACCGTGGAAGCGGGAGATCGAAGGTTCGAATCCCGACGAAAGCTGGGTTTGACTTAATGCGGTCGATTAATTGAGCCGCCAGATAGTTAAAGAATGGTTACCGTAGGCCAATCTCTACCAGGCGCCCGGCAATACGAGAAGGGGTTCGGGAGGTACTGTGCGCACGAAATATAGGTGTCTTATCAGTCAAATTGGCTGGCCCTTTCAATGGTGATACTATAATATATTAACCTTTTTTACAGTAGGTCCAACCTATATCGTGCGATGAAGAAGAATGTCGTAACATATCATACCGTCAACCAACGGAATACTGTTAGCAAGTTATCATGAAATTCGAATTGGCAGCTAGCCAATTCGATTTTTTGAGAAAAATTTGAATCGGCTGCTGGCTGCCAGTTGCCAATTCGATTTTTTTGAGAAAAAATTGAATCGGCTGCTGGCTGCCAGTTGCCAGTTGCCAATTCGATTTTTCTGAGTTAAAATATTTTTTGAAAAAATTTTGAATCGGCTGCTGGCTGCCAGTTGCCAATTCGATTTTTTTGAGAAAAATTTGAATCGGCTGCTGGCTGCCAGTTGCCAGTTGCCAATTCGATTTTTCTGGGTTAAAATATTTTTGAAAAAAAAATTGAATCGGCTGCTGGCTGCCAGTTGCCAATTCGATTTTTTTGAGAAGAATTTGAATCGGCTGCTGGCTGCCAGTTGCCAGTTGCCAATTCGATTTTTCTGGGTTAAAATATTTTTGAAAAAAAAAATTGAATCGGCTGCTGGCTGCCAGTTGCCAATTCGATTTTTTTGAGAAAAATTTGAATCGGCTGCTGGCTGCCAGATGCCAGTTGCCAATTCACTTTTTCTGAGTTAAAATATTTTTTGAAAAAAAAATTGAATCGGCTGCTGGCTACCAGTTGCCAATTCGATTTTTTTGAGAAAAATTTGAATCGGCTGCTGGCTGCCAGTTGCCAATTCGATTTTTCTGAGTTAAAATATTTTTTGAAAAAAAAATTGAATCGGCTGCTGGCTGCCAGTTGCCAGTTGCCAATTCGATTATACTGAGTTAAAATATTTTTTTAGAAAAATTGAATCGGCTGCTGGCTGCCAGTTGCCAGTTGCCAATTCGATTTATCTGAGTTAAAATACTTTTTGAGAAAATTTTGAATAGGCTGCTGGCTGCCAGTTGCCAGTTGCCAGTTGCCAATTCGATTTTTCTGAGTTAAAATATTTTTTTGAGAAAATTTTGAATCGGCTGCTGGCTGCTGGCTGCCAGTTGCCAGTTGCCAATTCGAATTTTCTGAGAAAAATTTGAATCGGCTGCTGGCTGCCAGTTGCCAGTTGCCAATTCGATTTATCTGAGTTAAAATATTTTTTGAAAAAAAAATTGAATCGGCTGCTGGCTGCCAGTTGCCAATTCGATTTACTGAGTTAAAATATTTTTTTTAGAAAAATTTGAATCGGCTGCTGGCTGCCAGTTGCCAGTTGCCAATTCGATTTATCTGAATTTAAATACTTTTTGAGAAAATTTTGAATCGGCTGCTGGCTGCCAGTTGCCAGTTGCCAATTCGATTTATCTGAGTTAAAATATTTTTTTGAGAAAAATTTGAATCTGCTGCTGGCTGCCAGTTGCCAGTTGCCAATTCGATTTATCTGAGTTAAAATACTTTTTGAGAAAATTTTGAATCGGCTGCTGGCTGCCAGTTGCCAGTTGCCAGTTGCCAATTCGATTTATCTGAGTTAAAATATTTTTTTGAGAAAAATTTGAATCGGCTGCTGGCTGCCAGTTGCCAGTTGCCAGTTGCAAATTCGATTTATCTGAGTTAAAATATTATTTTGAGAAAAAATTGAATCGGCTGCTGGCTGCCAGTTGCCAGTTGCCAATTCGATTTTTCTGAGTTAAAATATATTTTGAGAAAAATTTGAATCGGCTGCTAGCTGCCAGTTGCCAGTTGCCAGTTGCCAATTCGTGTCCACTAGGAACATCGAATTGACAGCTGGCTTCCAGTTCGCAGTTGCCAATTCGATCCTATATTAAAATTTGAATTGGCTGCTGGCTGCCAGTTTGCAGTTGCCGATTCGATAGAAAAATTCGAATTGTCAGCTAGGTTGTGAAGTTAGCTGCCATTTGCCAATTCCCGATTCAAAACTTTGAATCGGCTACTGGCAACTGGCAACTGGCTGCTAACTTCACGCACATATTCTATTTAGTATTCCGAAATCTTTCGACCTCAACGGATCTCGAAGCGATCGTTTGATTGGCTAGACTGTGTGTCGCGTCATCCATAGTTGTTCCATCGTGAAAGCTCGGGCATTTCCCTTTGTGTTCGGTGTATATACTGAACGCCAAAATTGGTGACCAAACCAAATTCGCAATTCTGACTTATATTGTGTAAAGGGTGTGTATTTAAGGACTGAAGTGTTGATATATCCTGATAGTAAAATATCTTCGCTACACACTGATACCCGTAATATAGCATTTGAATGAATAAATAAACAATAAATATCTTTAAAAAAGATATACAGCGTTGAGTTTAATGACAGTCTGCGATTGTTACATGTATTTTTTCAAACAAAATTGCGAATATAATTAGTTTTAATTTGTTCATATACCAAACGGAACGCTGTACATTTTTGTCATATGACAGACAGTTCCCGTTACTTACATAATACATGTATGAAGTAACAGTTTATGTGGGATACTGTAGAACATTTTCATATATAAAAAATAACTTTGAACATGGATCAGCTTCAAGTTTGTCTGCCACACATGTAGCGGTAGCGGAGGGGTTTTGTCTACCTTTGATAATTTTGTCCACCTGTATAACTAAAAAAAACTACCCTACAAACTTTGGATGAACATATTTTCATAACATCAATGCTGTTATAAAATTGGTTACAAAAAATGCTATCATAGTACATACTTGACTACATACTTAATATACGAAATAAAGAATGGTCCATGACATTTCTGAAGTTTACCCTAGAAACATGCATTTTCACGTTATCAGTGTATTCTTCTCATTAAAAAAGTGCACATCCTATGCTTATCTGATTAATAAAATATTATGTATTTCTTTTGTTGATTTTGAAGTACGTGCATGGTCTATTGATGTCAATAAGTTTAATGAGAGCTTAAGATAAAACATGGTCACAGATATTGCTAATTAATGCATGTTGTTTTACAAGATACAAAATGATGTTAATTTATTCAGTATCAGAGTATTCATGTGATCAAACATTTTTCCCAACAAACTAATTATTCGCATTTTATTTTGTGTTTAGAAGTTTAAAACCAATTCAAAATAATGATACTTTTAACACTGAACAGCCCTTGTTTACATTGGTTGACCGACCTTCACATAACCTGCAGCATACTGTATTGGTGACGTATACTATATAGTTGTGGAATCCCTCCTATAGTAGCCACTAGCTAGCTTCTACACTCGTCTGTCTGCTATACCATAACCTTCGTTATGCAGTGTAAAAAGACAATATTACAGTGTTGAACTTTATGCGACCTCTTACTATATAGTTCAATTTTGAACTCTGAGCCATGACCTATCCGACTAGTCCATTTTGGCGGGTAGACTATCATTCATTACGCTCGGAGCGCATTTTTTAATGATATGATTCTTACAGATATCTGTTTATAATCATATTACAGTTTAGTGCAGTCGGCAACGTTCAGAATTTCTAACCCAGAAGTCGGTGGTTCGATTCCCTGATTCGCACATTATTTTAATTCGTTGTTTTATGTTATGTAAAGAGATGGTAAGTTAAATATTTTGTTTATATTTTTAATTTATCCATTGATAGGTGTCGATTCAATATATTTATCATTTTCACTCATTTCGATCGTTGGTGTATTTCGAGCTTACTGTCATCCTATATTCAATTAATTTGCCTACAAAACGTTCTACAATATGCATGTAACAAATGTGGTTTGTCACATATACTAGTATTACACGGATATTACAAATTGTGTGCATTTAAAAAAATATAATAAAAATGAAAAACTATTTTGGTGGGATTCGAACTTGCCCTGTCGGACAAAAGTTATTTTACAATGTATCAAGCGCTTTACCGTCACGACCATCAAGAAACATGAAATTTTGGACTTAATTGTATTACTTATCGTACTGGTCAAACCTATACCAACCTATATCGATTAGTGGTTAAAACTTTAAAAGTGCAGTCACGGCTCAACGCTCGAAATCGAACTATACCAGTCATTTGGAGTAGCTACAGTAAAGAAAACAAAATTACGGGTGAGATTCTAAAAAGTAACAGAACACTTATAAAATTTAATATATATATCAGACCCACGTAGGTGTCTTCTGTAACCACCAGTCGACTGCTTAAATCAAGGAAAGATTTCAGTTGACTTTGGAAATATTTTGAACCATATTATGGATTATTACTTTCGACACGCTAAAGTGTCCATAGCGTTGTTTATAAGTCTTGATGTCATTTATGATGTTATTTCTTAAGTTTGATTTTCAAAATTTTGTTGATTTATTTAATTTGGATGCTAAGCTTTGATATAGTTACCTCCTCATTCTCAGAGCGGGTATTCTTCACTTTGATCAAGTATTTAAAGTGCCCTGTATTACTGGTCAGTTTACCGGTATCTGTGGTAACATTTTTCCACGGTACAATATACCGCGATACAATCTTGATATACCGCTATTTTATCGATATTATAAGTACTTCCTATTGCTTTGTATGTGCCTACCGACCGTAGACACAAACTACAATGACGTGTATAGTCCAGTCAGGATATGAAACCAGTGACGCAGCGGTCGAGTCCACTATACGGGTGTAAAAGCAATTATAAAGGCTTATACAAAGAACTGTACATCGAGTCGTAATTTATATATTTATTTGTCTCGATATTTTCATGTCGTTCGATTTTAATTTTTTTTAGTTTTTTTGTAGGTCTATGTGTCCCCTTTAAAGGTCAAATACGATGAAATCAATTAAATCAATTCTTTTTATCTACTTCCATTGATATTTATCATATAAATAAAACACATTCTACAAATATAAACCTCGCAAGTTCGACAATTCCGATGATTTTAATCGATTTAATTTGCCGATCAATAAAGATCGCTAAAAACCTACCGGGTTCTCTCCCTTTGTTTGTGACGTCATCGATGCACAACTCGATTTTCGTCTGTACTGCGGCCATTACCGCATTAGCCTTAGAACTGTGAAGCGTGTTGTTATAAATTTGTGACGTGAATCATTTTAATCGTTTATGTTTTTTGTTTATTTACATCTGTTAGTGTCGTGTTACTTAGGAATATCCGTGATATTGTTGTTAAATTCATGCGGGCGGGATTTTAGCGACTCGAGAAAATGGTGATTTGTGCGGCCTATGGTTGCAATTCCCGGTCGGGAAGACAGAAAGTGAGTTTTTTTCGTTTTCCTACGGATAAACAGTTAAAAAAAGTTTGGGTAGAGAAAATTGGACGAGACAACGGGAGTAAAGGAGGCCTTTTTGAGCCGAAACGCCACCACATACTGTGTTCTCTACACTTCGAGGAAATCGAGATTGAGCGTAGTACGTCTGTGAATTTCCTTACAAAAATTGGATTCAAATCGCAGAATTTACCACGATTGAAAGACAATGCCATGCCCACCATTTTCCTTCACAAGACAACTAAGCCAGCCCGGATGTCTGCAGCTAGCATCGAATCGAAACGTCGGAAAATCGAGGTAGGTCTAGCTGGCCATTCTTTTTTCTTGCTCTGTTTTATTTTTATTGTGTTCTTTTTCCTATTGAAGTACAGGGCTCTCTCAGTCTCTCTCTCTCTCTAGAGCTCTCTCTTGAGCATCAACATACGACTCCAACGATACCTAGCACTTTGACATTATGTTATATATAGGCCTATAGAGTCAGTGCACTTCAGTGGTAGGCCCATTTCAGTGTGGGACATTAATTGAATCTCAGGAAATAATAGTAAATTCTCCTGTTTGCAAATTAAATTGCCATTACCTATCACACAGCCGAACAAGAAAATGATCCACCCTAGTCCCAGCTGTTAAAAAGCTAAATGGAATAGTTTCAGTAAACACTGCCTATGCTGAATGACCTAGTTACAACAGTAAAACTGCTGAAATACCTAATTTAAGCTGTCAGAAGTCCTAAAGTATTAAATAAAAATATAAAAACGCTGAATGGCATGTTTTCAGCTGAATGACCTAGTTTCAGTAATAAAAAAACTGAAAGCCCCAGCCGGATAACTCAGTTTCAATGAGTAAATGTCTTAACAAGTCGAGATATGCCGAAGTGAACAACCATGCTACGTATCCAAAGTGGACGCCCCAGTCGGATGACCTAGACTAGTTTCAATACTAGACAAAATGTCTTAGTTGAAAAAGAAAAATGTTGTTGTTGTCAGAATTACCCAGCCTCACCAAATCACGCTACATGACAGGGCTTTTTTCAAGAGTATAGGAAGGGGCCTTTTCCTTGAATCTGGTGGGAAATTAGTCATCATTTTTGTAAAAGGTGAAGAAAAGACTTGATGTAAATTGGATTTAAGGGGAAACTGCATGACTTTAAAAAATTATCCTGAAGAAAAGCAACCTGGAAACAGTCCTGCTATAGAAGGAAAAAAGCCCTGCATGACCACAGTGAACGCCCCAGCCGGATGACCTAGTTCAGTTACGCACCAGTCAATTGAACCCCCCCCCCCCAACCCTTGGTAGTAGCGAGGAGTTTTACTTTTTAAGCCCTAGGTAAATTCCCTGTCTGCCCTATACATCACGGGGCTATATGCCCCGCTATTTTGCCACAAAACAAAAACTGTGAGTGCAGGGACATAGGAAAGTTATAAACACAAGACTGTTCGGACAGTTCCCCCGCCTATCCCCGGGGTTTGGGGGGGGGGGGCTGTGGTTTCAATTGACTTGAGCTTAATTTGACGGTTGCATTAAGCACCAGTACTGACCAGTATGTATTGCTGTGTAATGTAGCAGATATTTATAGATTCTCAGGAAATTGTAATACGCATACGATTTTCTGAAAATTCAGGGTTATAGACTGATGATAATCTGCCAATTCTTACAAGAGCTACAGATTTTAGTCCAAGTTTCAATTTTGTTTGGGTTTTGACAATTTTAATTGGGTATTTAATCAAACTAATAGGGTATAAATTAAATGATCTTTGGTTTGCTGTTTTTCACTTTTTCCCATTTTGGGTATAGTTCACAATCTGAATCTGACTAAATTTAATTACTTGATCTTCCTCACCAGTCCTCATGCGTAGCAGGTTTGAAATTGAGGATATGATTTTATTCAGATTGGGGTATTTCAGATTGTCTTAAAGTTGCTTTTTCTTACTCCCTCCTCTCAAAATATAATGCAAGGTTCATACAGGCCTTGAAAAGTCCTTGAATTTGGTTTCAACCTTGAATAGTACTTTGAATTTAGTGCCTTGAAAAAATGCCAAATTGGTAATTGAATTTAACCGAACATCCTTGAATTCAGGCAAACAGCCTTGAATATCCATAAAAGCTTGTTGATGTTGTCAAGATGGCACACTTTATTATCTGCGTAAAAGAACTAGGAAAATGCTATTTTTCTCAAAAATTAAAAGTACATAAATGTATGAGTGGGAATGTCACTGTTATTTGATGAATTGAGCACTTTCTGGTATGACAAGAAATTATTGCATTTTCGAAAAATTTAACCATGGTGATTGTTGGAAAAAAGGCCTTGAAAATGCATAATCTACCTTGAAAAGTGTCAGTTTTAAACTCTCGAGTCCTGTAAAAATATATATATATTATATATAGGCAACACTGCAAACAGTTTGTACAACTATATATGCAAGTAGCACTCTTCACACAGCTGCTGAGAAAAGTAGGTCAAATATTTAGCCTACTGTCCTTATGTAACTGGCTAAACAATAAGAATAAGGGTGACTTATTGGTTATAAAAACTTTCATTGGGCAAGTAAGTCGTCTAATAAATGTTATGATACACAAATTCCAATCATGTACAAAATAAACATGCATTAATTGAATGAGTGTGTCCATGTCTTTACACAACTGTTTCTTTGTTTGACCCAGGTTAATAACCCACATGAACAACCCGGGTAGAGGGTGACCGTTGTTCATGTAACTTACTAACCTGCGCACGTGCGCGGGTTGTTCAAGTTTGGTTACTAACCCGCGCCTGTGCACATATAGACCTCCACATGCTGTAAAGTATTTCAATTAGTAGGTAAGATGTGTACATAAAGGATTAACTGTTACGGAGAAATGGATTAGCTACCTTGTTACAACAGCAGTCATACATTGTAACAGTGTCAATGAAAATAAAAATATAGTCATGAAGATGTACACACAAACCTGTTATAGACCACCCACAAAACCTGTCGCAAAATACACCAATTTATCCCCATCTACCATCGAATTATTCTCAACTGAATAAAATATGTTAAGAAAGACCACCTGTAAACAGAAAGCACTATTTTGTTGTTCCCGTTGGTGATTTTATAGACAGGTTTGACTGAATAAAATATAATAGAATATGTTTATTCAGAAAACCACATGAAATGGACTGTATCAGGTTAGATCACCACATTAAGTATATTTTTAGATGTGTCTGTTCAACCGACTGCACATTTACCACCTTCCCCGTCGTTCGACCCTTTCATACAGCAGGGTAAAATGGAAATGAAGGGTTACTCTCGCGCAGGAACATTAAGCAGTGAAACAGACGGGAATCGAACCCGGGGCTTCTTGATCACAAAATAAGCACCATACCCTAGGTAACCACTTCCAACTCAAAAAGATGCCAACTTAAAACATTGTTGCTGTTCATCTTGAGGTACTTGTAGACATGTTTGACTGTATACAGAAATCACACAAAACATAAATTCCGATGGCAACTGTCACACTTACATATCTTTACAGTGAAATTAAAATGTTATTTTGTTATAACTGCACTACAATCATATGTTAAAATTTTAATAACAAATGTGCAATTAAATTAACATTACGATTGTACACAGTTGTGTAAGTCAGTTATTGGCATCGTATGCGGTATACCAGAATATAAACGACCCGCGCACGTGAAAACCGTTAAACACCTCGACCGCTTCGCGGTCTCGGTGTTCACGGTTTTCACGTTCGCGGGTCGTTCATATTCAGGAATACCTCATACTCGGTCAATAACCATTACATATTTTTTATTTGACGATGTATTGTTCTTGTGTTTCAAAGTTTCCTTCGAACAACTGTTACTATTTTATTGACCCTGTCAGACAGGGTGTGTGATTATTTCAGTGAAATGAAGTCACCTGATAGTAAACAGAGGCAGAATGAAGATGTTTAAAAATGGCTTCATACAGTGTTTGTTTGTTTTGAGGGTGAACTGGTTGTGATGAAGCCTATTCTATAGATGAGCTTTTGAGTAACTTTTAAATACAATGAAAGTTGTCTTGCTCATAATTTGAGTTTTATGTTGTTGTGTTCACATTTATGACTGAGTGTATAGAAATTAAAATGCGCCGTTCAACTTCATGGGATTGAAATTTGAATCCCTCCCAATATACGACTTTTAAATATGAGGCTTCATTGGCTGGTTACTACCAATTAAAATACATATATACTATATAGTAATGCACTTATTTATGTTTTATTTTATCTTTCTTGCAAAATTAGAGCTGTAACGTGTATATGTATCATACATGTAAATTCCCATTGATGAGATTGGCACAAAAATCTTTCCCAGTCCTGTAAAATATCCACGGTGCATTCTGTGCATCCTCACAGTGTGTCAAAGTTCATGTTGCGCTGTCTGTAAATTTTGTACAAGTTTTCTATTTGTCCGTGACTAATACTACATGTAAGTTCTTGTTCAACTTAGACAAGTAACTTCTGAAATAATATATACATTTGTAGAGTATAATAAAAGAAATTATTATAGGCCTAATAATCATTTCAAATTGTTTATTATTAATAGTTACAAGTTTCACATCCTAAATTCGCAGACTGTTAGCAATTCAATCGCAGTCTGCAAATTAGCCCTAGTCCAGTTTTTGAGGACAAGTAATTGTTGAAGAAAAAAAATTGTAAAATTTTCCATGCCTTGAGAGGATAGGAGCAAAAAAGCGGAGATGTCCCAAGTTGGCCCCAGTTTAAGAATTTAATTGATTCGCCTAACGATTTTGCTCAAATTACGCATACGAATGCCCTTCACTAAACTGTACACGTATATGAAGTTTGGTGAAAATAAAATCGGCAACTTCAAAAACTACACCCGATATAAATAGCTCTAGGTCTAGGCGCTATACGCCTCTATCTCAGATCCTCTGGTATCCGCCTCCCGAAAAAAAAAAAACAGATTGTTATACATCAAATTGTTTGCAATAAAATTGCAAACACGCTGGTATATGTTTTATAACTGTACGTCTAGTAATAAGCTCAAAAATTGCTAAAAACAAAAAAAAAGACTAAATAATTGCTCAAATCCGGAGGTAGGCATTTTTTCATTTGTGGTCTAACGCGACATAGCAAGATCAAGTATGTCTATTTGCATTGTAATGCCCTACGATTTGACTTATGAAACATTATTTTAGTACAAGAAATGAATGAACTACAGCCAAATTACTCTGAATAAATATTGAAAAACGGCCCATGATTCCCGTATAGCGGGGTATGGGCAAGCAATTTAATTATTCCTGGCTTTGTTTTTTGTCGCATGAAGATAGTTGATATAGCAACGTAATTGCGGTGAATGTGCGCGCAATTTGACGCATCAAACATAAGTCTAGGGCGTGAAATGGCTGAGCGACATAGATTCCAGTCTGATTTATACCCATGCCGCTTTCGCTTAAATAGGTTTACAACATAGACTTGGCAGGCCAGAATGGCACGCACGTCTCGAACCAGCTGAGCGAGGGCTCCGATGATCTCTCGCGCCGCAAATCTGATACGCAGAATGGCTGTCCGGTCCTGGACTTCTTTCAGTAGCTGGGAGATATCGTTGTCTCCCAAATGAATGACCACATAGCCTGGTTGACATATTCTCAGGGACTCGAGCAACCGAGTATGATCGTGGGTGGCCTTTTTCCCGCCGACTGATAGGTTCTGGCAGTCTGCTGGTAGGAACGGATTCATCCGGCGAAAGTGAGAGGAGCCAACGTAAGCCATAGTATCGATGATAGAAAATTAAGCATGAATTATAATAATGAATAATATTTAGTGTAGAGTCCGTTGCTAGGTAGCTAGCGGGGTCGGTAGCGCACCTGGGTCGAGGAATGTGTCAGCCAGGGTAAAACAAAGAGGTGTGAATTGTTGGAAATACATCGCTGACAGATATATTGACATGTATATTGGTTGGCTTTGTGTCGCCTAGACTGTCGTCTTAACTAGCAGAGGTGTGAAAATTACTAATTGACAGCTTAACTTAACCCCTATTAAATATTTTAAAATCAATTTTCAATTATGATTGATAAAAACGAATGTTTTAATTTTAGCCCGAACCCTGCCCTGTATATTACATTATCATACATAATCGTATTCGCATTAAAAATACCTACACAACGGTATCAATAACTAACTTGTAAGACAAATATTACCAGATACATTATACAGTAGCAATATGGCCCGCAAGATACGCAGCATATCGAAGCTCAAGTTCGCCTGGAGGAAGCCGAGTATCGGCGAGCAAACGCTCTGTCGCAGCACGGCCGAGGGTCACGCAAAGCCGAAAATAGCTTGTTTCACGGGTAGCGGACAAGCAGTGTTTTCAATTGTCGACGTATAAGGCATAGCCTGCTAATATGTTTTATATGGTTAGGAAGCTAATGTAATTACCTATGTTAATGTAGCTGACTAGATGAATTGTACAGCGCCCATACCGCATGCTTCTAATTTAATTTGTTCCCGTAGTTTTTCGCCGTATATGGGGTAGGCATTTGGCCGGTATGTTGCGGGTCGGGATTTGTTTCGCTGTGACATAATGTCGCAGCCAGATAATTTATACACGAACTTGTTGCTATTGAAAGTAGCTACGATATGATGCATGCATTTGTACTGTAGTAGCAGAAATAAAATATTTACATGGGAAACACGGGCGGTGAATTATAGCTGAAAGCCCAAAATTGCTTGTTTCACGGGTAGCGGGCAAGCCGTTTTTTCAATTGTCGACTTACCAGGCATGGCCTTCTTATATTTTGTATATGGTTGGAAAGCTAATGTAATTACCTACACAACGATGTATGATAATTATGTTAATGTAGCTGAATAGACGAATTGTATAGCGCTCAAACTGCAGGCTTCTAATTTAATCGAACATTGAACTTTTTTGAATGTTGTTATGAGAAGCAACATTGAACATTGAACATTTGAGTATTTTGAATGTAGTTATGGAAAGCAACATTGAACATTCGATTTTTTCAATGGCGTTATGAAAAACAACATAATATTCAAAAAAGTTCAATGTTCAATGCCTTGCAACCATTACGTGCGCACATGATAGCTATCGCGTGTGTACGTATTACTATCACATGCGCACGTCGTAGCTATCGTGTACGCACATAATGCTAACACGTGCGCACATGATAGCTAACACGCGCGCACGTAATAGCTACCACGTGCGCACGTGTTGCTAATACGTGCGCACGTGATAATTAAAATAATTATTGTGTCCCCTCTATGCCACCGTACAATATCCTAACTTGACTGTACATAATGTGTACACCATGCATGCTTTCCTAATTGTAACATCTGGTTATCCATACAGGTTTCTCGTACTGCTTGCCTTGCAGTCCGGCAACAAGTGTTCCCTCGGAGAGTGTCTTCTCGACTTCTCCAAGTTATTAGTCTATTCTACACTCAAAAATAATACTAAATAACAATACAATTTGCTTGACCTGTGTTTAATCAGTCAGCTGGATGAAGACAAGTATATACAGCAAGAATATGAAACTACACAAGATTCATGATTTAGATTTATTATTAACATCAGTCATATAACAATGCATACAATATTGAGACCCCTGCAATTCAACCAAATCAAAAATATATAATTTGTCAAATGATATTACAAATAATTCACATTATATAACGAATGCTATCAACCATTATCGATGTTGAACATGCGTAAGAGTACAATCAATTATTATGCATGTTATGATACTGCATAACAAGAAACAAGTAAATGTATAACTTATATAGATAGACATTACTTGCATGGATATGGACTGATAAAAAGCAATACCATAAAGAAATACATATCCAATTAGCGCATTAAGAAATTTTGTTTTATTAATAGACCTTTATTTATAAATACGAAGAGATTTCGTAAGATAGCGTTGTATTACGAACCTATCACTTGGTACATAGCGTAAGTACATCTTGATTTTTCTTTGTTTTGAATCTTCGCATTTGAAATGAAATTAAGCTGACCACCATACCCGGCCCTGTCGTTAGCTGCAGACCCAATTCCATTACCCTCCAAATTATACCTATACTAGTAATTAAGGAGAACACTCGATTCTAAATTGGTTTTGGTTACTGCACCATTGGCGACTTGTCTATACTATTTCCACTTTCTGTCGACTTGCATGGTATATAGCTGTTTGATAGGATTTACCTTATTATAGGTAAGCATTTTGCAAAATTAGTTCGATGCCGTCATAAATTATTATGAGGCAAAAACGCCTTTCTGGAGATGACTGTTCTATAGTCTGCTCCACAGGAATTTGGCGTCTGCTAAAGAGAGAAATCGTACAAGTGACACATACGTTTTTTGTATGAAATCGCCATTCCTATGCGCATATATGATTATATTAATGTGTAGGATGGTATAACATGTTTATCGGTTCGTCATTATTCGTTAGTGTATAAGTGCGCCCAGGATAACGTGATATTTACAAACATGAATCGGTTTGGTCAACTGTTTCAAAATTGGTTTCACAAATTACTAAAGTAAACATATAAGGTCAGTATTATACTCAAACATCACGGATAAATCGTACACATCTGATTAACCCACCTTTGTGGAATATACCACAATTTCCCGCCTTTCTCATTATGAGGGGCGCTTAATACTAGATTTTAACCCATGTGTTATTTAGTCTTGACAGAGTTCTTGCTCACAATAAGTCATACAAGCTGAATTGTATAGTATACCAATAAATCATACAGTGATACACTGTGCGTAGCGCATCCGCTTCAAGTGCGAGACGGATCTCTAGGAGTGTCATACCAAAGACGAAACAGAAATGGTACCAGAGATGCTTTTAATAAGCATAAACTGGCTTCCCTTCTCTCATACCCCCATGGCGTAATATAACATCAGGAATAAGGTGCTGAGAGTGACAAATATAAATCAGAAAACTATTTTTACAATTGGCCTTAATTAAATTAATTTAATACTATAAACTATATACAAACACAAAGCCATGAAGTCTTACATAACTGTGTCAAGTACAGTATAACCTCTTCGAGCAATACCGTTTGGGGGCTTTAACTATTTATATACTAATTTATTTAGTCTAAATTTATTAGTTATTATTTAAGAAATAAAATTCTGTTCGCGTTTATTGTCGGTGAATAAACACAGACAGGAGTTTTCCGCATCCGAACGAGTGCCTGTGTTTTATTCACCGAAAATATACAAGAACAGAGTTTTTATTTCGATTCTTAACACGATAGTATCCCGTACTATTTAACTGCGCGCATTCCACTTTATCTGTTTACCTTTCACGATTGCTGAAATTGAGTGGCAATAGCTGGTACAATTACCTCCCCCGACACCGATACATACCGGAAGTGCATTTTACTACGAACCGGAAGAATAATTTACTACAATGTTTACATTTTTCATTCATAAATATGTCACGTGATATTTATTTCACACGACGGTAGTTGGAACTATTTTTGAAACGCACATGTTGATGTTCGATGTATTGTGAAGAAGCGAAACACATTTTTGTTATTTGCAGAAACAGCAGTAACAGTGTAATGAATAAATGCTTATTATGTATTTTATTGAGTTGTTTTGCCATTTTAGAGCGCACAAACAGATATGACCAAATTGCTGTATACGGGGTGTAAATAATAACAGCCATTGTGTCAACTATTTATTATGGGGGTAATAAAACATGGTTCGGTTTACTCTTTGTGTATTGGATTAATCCGCGGATCGTGTTAGAATTAGTCTTATTTATTCACTCTCGACACCTTATGCCTGATGCTATACATAGCCACAAGGTAATTAGAGGAGACAAGCCAGGTTTTCCCTGTTTGCTGAGCGTCTATCAAGGGAAATGCTAGTACCATTTTTATTTCGTCTTTCGTATGACGCGGCCTTGCATCGAACACGGGACCCCTCGCACTTGAAGCGGACGCTCTACCACTTGGCTATCGAAAAGACGGTCTCAAATATTGGCAGTTCTTTAAAGGGTTGCTTCTATACAGAGATTAAATTTAAAGTAAATATTGACTTGGGAAAATGTTGAAAGAGTTGTCATGGAGAGGTTATTGTTTTACTATCAAGGTCACTAGAATCGAGAAGACATGGAAATTTGTGTAGTGATAAATTTTGGATAAACTTTTGGATTAAAGACATTTCACATTTTTCATAAAAAATTCATCCTTTTTATCATCCTTTATTTCAAGACCCTTCAGAAAACTATGTTAAAATTTCACCCTGTCACAATATACACATTCCTGAAGACTTTCCATATTTCTCTTTCTAGTATATTTGATTATTTGTTTGATTATAAATTGTATTAATGCAATTTTATGTCAATAAACTGTATGTTATGTTATGTTATGTTATGTTATGTTTTACAGAAGGCTCCTCTGGACAGGTTGTATTGCATTGCTTTAGTGTAATTGTACTATTGCCAGGTAAATGTACGTTCCATCAACTTTGAGAGCTGAGCGTTAAATGGCTTAAAGTAATTTCGTAACAATGAAATCACTTTCTTAGATACGCTCGGATGAGCTCGCCCTTTATTACTTGGTAAACATTCAATTGACTTTGGCTCAACGGCAAAACAGAACTTTTTCTTTAACTTACTATAAATAAAATGTTCTTTTTTGAAGAAATGCTTGAGTCCAAGGACTGACTCTAACATTTGCAATTCTTTGCGCGGATTTTCTTCAAATGCTGATCCATCAAACGCGTAAACCTGTTTTTTACCGAATGTATCTACCCATGTCTTTGCATGTAATATAAATGTACTGTACCAAATGATCGAAGATAACGCATTTACAACCTGTTCGCCATTACTGTCTAGTTTAATAATCATGTCTTCGAACTTCTTACCCTTCACTCGAGGATCTTTGTGTTCTTTCCACATGGCAAATATCGAAATTGCAACCTCCACCGGGTCTTTAAAAATCATGAGTATTTTGGTGCTCTTGTTCATTCGTTTTATCCGCGTTGCAGTGACATTTCCATAGAAATAACCAGGAGTTTTTTCCATTGTAATTTGGTTTATATAACTGCAAGGCATCATCCGTCGGTACCAATCTAAGGAGTGACTGTCGTAATGCATAGTGAAATACCTCGCTTCGTCTGGCCTCATTAATGAAGCTATTTGAGGATGATAGTTAGCAAATCGATTAAAAGCCGAAGTTCCAGACTTTTGACTCCCAACCAAAATAACAGTTGGTAATCTTTTTTCACATTTTTCGTTTGTTTTTCTCTTGACTTGAAGCGATTTCGTAGTAGATGTCTCTCTTTTATTTTCTGTTGCAATTGCTATGTCAGCAGTGTCTGTTTCTGAGGAATATTCGAGAGGTTGCTGTATGTTTTGATTTGCGTATGAAGGATTAGTATTACCAGATTGGCTTGCAATGATCGACGCAAATCTTCCCTGATCCATCTTTTTTGTTGAAACTTGAATCAAACAATAGGAAAGGAAGACAACCATAGCACATAGCGATACAATGACCACAAATGATCTGGACATTTTTCCATCCGCCATCATTTTATGTTTCTTTTGTTGTTTGGTCTGGAAACATAAAATATGAACATGTACACGTTGTGACAAACATTGAATGGTGTACATCATAAGAACTCAATGGTAAGAAAGGTTGAGGAAATAATAGCATATATATCTAGAGACTATAGAAACAGACGTATTGGCATTCAAAGCATATAATATGAGCTGGTCATGTTTCAAAGGTCGTTGTACATCTGTAAATGGCAATCTATAATTTAGCCCGGACAAGAATAAAGAATATAGTTATAGTGCAAATCTTCCAAGGGGTATAACTGTGTGAATAATCGACGAACCGGAACCACCGAGTCCAATCGTTCACTACGGGTAGACGGGTCATAAAGCACGATGAGACGGCAATTTACCGGTTGAAACACTGACCAAGGTAAAAAATCGATTGTCAATTTTTCAATTTAACCTCTACGAAATGGAGATATGGCCGAGGATGATCTCTGATAATTCCGTTTTCACATTATTATCTCAGTTGGTATATATTCCTCATAGTTTCCGAGAACAAACGCGTCAAATGTGCTAGAAATAGCGAATTTTACGTACGTTCAACATCTACTGTTTTTTCTCACTAAACAAAATTTTTGGGCAAACATTTTGTCATGCAAGCTTTAAATACATAACGCCACGTATCCGATAACATTTTACTGTTTCTGATAAGTCTAGAAAGACAAAAAATGGGGTCAAATATATCTTGAAATGAATGCATGTGCTGACTCTTCCGTGCCAAATATTTGTGAACGCGCGGGTAGCTGGTGTATCATCTAACGCTAGTTTGTTCGTGTTTCAATGGCTTAATCCTCCGAAAACTCATCTGGGTCGGTATTTATAAAGCATCTTAAGTGAAAACTTAGAATTTTCTTAAAATCTCAAATTTTGCTTATGTGTATCAGCTAAACAGGAAAACTAATATTAACAATTATTTACATTGTTTAGAAGCATTATGTAAAGAGCTACAGTAATCATATAGAAATCATGGGTTATTTTTCGTTTCTTGTGAAATATGGTCAGCTCAATATTTTATCTTAAGTCAAAATATTTAAGTTTTCACTTAAGATGCTTTATAAATACCGGCCCTGATCTTAGTAATATCGCCAGTCTATAGTGTCTGTAAAATGGGTTGCGTTTATTCATCGCGAGCTAACGCTAAAACATCTTTTGTATCCACAGTTGTAATACATGTATTTTCGAATGTCCGTATACTGTGCCCTACGGCATTTAACCATTTCCTAACAGGTAGATTACTTCCCTTGGGTAAGTTTCTCGTCATTTGCAATTGGTTGTAAACGTTGCAGTAGAATCTCATGAATATCAAACTCGTAAATATGACAACGTCAAGCTCTTTGTATGGAAGCGCCGCTTTATCCGATTTATTATAGAAATGAACACTGATCTGCATGATACTATGGCATAGGTTCGTGTCTTCTCCTGAAATCCGTGATTGATCTAATTAAGCACAAACATATGCACCGTGTTCACGTGAAAACCATGACCAGGGGCCGTATTCAATATACATCTTAGATCTGTTCTTAGTTTCGCTCTTATCCTTACATCTTAATCTTACGGAAGGATAAGATTGATTTTAAAAATAAGTTGTATTTAATATCAATCTAAGAGTCAATCTTCCGTAAGAATACCCTAACTTTTAAGACTGAGAGCGTGCTGGAATGTTTATATAAATAAACAGATGGATAATGATAGTTCGGCAATGTTTTGATATGTTAAGTACACTATATTGAAACATTGTCAACGGGAAAGTCATCGCCAGTTTAACGTGGTTCATCAGTACTTGTAAATACAAAACGCGAATCTGATAGAAATCACTACATGACTCATTACTGAAAACTGTAAGAAAGTACATAAGGTAATTTGGTGTTGAATGCGCAATGGTGTTGAACACCAAAGTAAGTTGGGCAATGGAATACAATGTGGTGTAGGATAAAAACAATCGCTCATTGGTGGTGAGTGTCAATGTAATTTGACAATTAGATAGCGGAGATGACATTGATTTGGAAATATTATTTCTGTCTTATATGCTTTTTATTCTATGTATACAATGAAGTTCGTGGTTTCAGCAACGACAGTAACGTCATCACACACTATCGTTAAGCTCGAAACCAATGGAACGGACGGGTAATCTTTATAAATAAGGGGATCGGCCTCATGGAAATCAGGCATATTTAGCTTTTTTTTAGAAACCACCCGGTGAATTCAAACATTTCTCGGTTATAAATGGATCGCAATTGATTATTTCATCTCCTGTGCAGTCCTCAATTACTAAAATATCAATACATGCACACCAATTGCAAACCCCTCATACCTAACTTTTGCTAATCAACACATAAGCGTATGTCACATTAGCCTAGCAACATCGGTGCATTATTTACACTTGTCTATGATCATCTTTCCGAGATATAGCTAGCGTTTCGTGCTAAAATCGTAATTCCTTAATGATAATGAACAGTCGCAATTGCAATATTTACCTATGGTATGGATGTCTGCGATTGTATATGTAGCATGGTTGTAATTTTCCATTTAAATTACAGTTGTAATAAATCGTCTGATAAAAATCATGCTGCTGTTACATTTACAAAATACCACGTACGTAAATCTACAACGCAACTTAGTGTTTGTAACCGAAATGCTTGTTTGTATGTAGATGTTCAAGCCGATTGACGTTGGTGTTGGAATCACCAATAATTATAGGTAATAGTTAGTTGATCAAATATTTCTTTCCTACTCTGACAACAATACCAAAAATCCACCTTGACCGGACGTGCTCTAAATGAGCTGAGGATATTGCAAAAAAAACTGTTGTTATCACGTTATTTATAAAAAGTAATGTACATGTACATAAGATATATATATATATATATATACACAGTATGGAAGTTAACAAATTAAGTATCTATCTAGCACAAAGACACGATTCAAGCTGCGTAGAATCTTATTAATACTGATGGCAATGCTGGCATTGAGGAGAAACTCTATCATGGTCGTGTTGGTACCAAAGTGTTGATACACATAAACTTTATTTTAATTTTATATAGGAGTATATTTTAGCTGAATAAGTTTGTTAAATCAACTGGCGACAGCGCGCTGCCATGGGATGAATTTAAGGCCGTTATGCCTTGTCTACGCGTCTGTGTGTTCTGCATCCGCGTGTCCACGTCCGCCAAAAAATGAACTGGTTGAAAGTTGTCGGGCCTATTCCATGTCGCCGAGTTCTGCGTCCGTATGCGTCGCAGTCCGTGTAATGTGTCCGCAATAAATCGTTCACTGAGCGATTTGAACGCATGCAAACATATTACACGGATAGCACACCAAGATGGAGGGCAAATTTGGTCTTAATCTTGAGTTTCCTAAATATATCATTTAATTGAAAGGTATTCATATAATAAGACTATTTCGGGGCAGTAATGTTAATGTTATATGCCCTCCAGATGAACCCCGTCTTGAACAACAACCTTAAAACTAAAACGGAACGAGAGCAATGTGACGAGAAAACTATAACCGGGCACCACGCACGACAAGGACAATCTACAACATATATACATACCTTTTTAGTAGGACAGCGTTTTCAAAAAGGTCAGTTTGCGGATATATGGAATAGGGTATCCATGTCCGGATACGGAACACGGATTTAGCAGACCACGGACGCGAGCACATGGAATACCTGTCTACCTGTGCAGGGGGTCATATACAACCTAGCACAGCACCCTACCGCCGACTGAACTCAACATGCATGCACCAAACTTTTATGAAACGAGATGTAATTTACAACATAACTGTACAGTAATAAGAAGTTTTATAAGTAAGTTCTTTAAAAATAGTTATGTTTTTGCTGCACCAAAAGTATAATACTTGTAAATTTCATATGCATCGAAATAGAATCAAATAATCTCCGAAATGTTGCGTACGGTTATGAAATTCGCTTTCATTTTATTGTTAAGATCAATGTAAGGAAGCTAGCGAGCTTCCTTATGTTTAAGAAAGATCTTACTCGTATTCTTAGAATAAGAACGATATTAAATACCACTAACCTTATATCTTAGATCTAAGGACAATCTTACGGTAAATTCTTAATTTTATCGGAAAAATAGTCGATTTAAGATTGATCTTACAGTTAAGATACATATTGAATACGGCCCCAGGTCTGTCCTACCAGATAGACCTCTTTCTCGGTCGATATCCTATACTTACAACAACAGTCGTGCATTTTAACAGTGTCTTTGAAAATAAAAATATGGTCACGAAGTCATAAAGATGTACATGTACAGTCAAACCCGTTATAGACTACCAACAAAACCTGTCTACGAAATTGTTATAAACATAAACTCGTCTACTAGGTAAACGTTAAATGGATTAGATATCGAATTGTGTTCAAAGCGCATTCCATGCATCAAAGTCGATGTAGTGTAGTGTAGGATCTTTTATTTTTTTAGCACTGGCTACGGGATTCCATTTTGGAGGGGTGAAGGCGTTGCGTTCCTTCAGTATTATATATACGTATAGAGCGATTTTGATTAGATTGACTGATATGATATGTTATGGATGGAATTTCAAATTCCTGTTGTAACCATTACATATTAGTGTACTAAGTATGTTATAATATTTGTATTATACATATATGTATATAAGATAAACCACAATCGTTCGGGCGTAACTGTAGTTTTAATAATAAAATAATCAAGGTAAAAGGTATGTATTCGGAATAGAAACTATTATTTGAAATAAAAGCATACATCTTTCTACATGGTGCAGTAGGTTAAGCTACTGCTTGTGAATCTAAATATATTTGTTTGCTTGGGTTCGAATCCCATCCATTTTGGATCTTTTTTTTAATTTTGCTAAATAAACACTCGCGTGCATGTCTAGTTTTATATATATTTCTTAAACATACATATTATGTCGTTTGTATTTTAATCCTTGAAAATATGCCAACGTCACGACTGTTAAACAGAAATATCGGCCAATGGTCACCCAAACTCTGCTCCTTGTATTACCACTTATCAATTTTGACGTTTCTACAGAATATTCTTAGACTGGTGATTCCAGTGAAACCAATGATGAAATTTTGACCCAAAATTATTAATATCTTGAGCGAAAAGACAACATGTGGCTATCAAAGTGATTTATTATAAAAAAAACATGAATAATGACATTGCTGTAAACCGATTCCAAAATCACTATTTTAGTTTCTATTTTGTAAGATTTTGCCACAAAATATCGTATTACAACTAAAAACTTACACTATCTTATGATATATTATACTATAAGTAAATAAAATCAGATTGTAATGATTTTTGATATAATACAATTATAAATGACACTGTGGACCAGTGTGGTCCGCCGATTCCAAAAATCCTCACTTTTGTTTATATTTTGTTAAGTTTTACCCCAAAAAGAACTCAAGATGCACAAGAGTTTGACCCAAATATATTAATATCTTAAGCGGAAAGACAAAATATGCCTATCAAAGGGATTTATATAAAAAAAGGAATAATGGTATTGCTGTAAACCGATTCCAAAAATCACTATTTTAGTTTCTATTTTGTAGGATTTTACCCCCAAAAGATCGTATCTTGAACAAAAGCTTATAAAATTTTATGATCCATTATACTACAAGTTGCTACAGTCCTATTGCAATGGGTTTTGATAAAACACGATTATAAATTACATTGTGGTCGGCTGATTCCAAAAATCCTCACTTTTGTTATGTTTAACCCATAAATTACAGAACTTATATGTTAGTATGGAACTCCATATTAAGTAAGTTACAAGGCAACAGTTAAGAGACGGGATTCAACATTAAGCATTTGTGTGCAGTTTTTGCCCTGTCCTGAAATGCACAGAAAATGATGACGTAACTTCAAACCGCATTTTCTCTATTTCATGTCAATGTCATTAAGGGCCCTTTTCTCAGATCGCGGATCAAATAGTTTGTAATTCAACCCAATTGTCACCTGAGCAATAAATACAATATCCAGGGCGGGCTAAAATCATAAAATAAAACGAAACAAAGCAAATTTGTATTAAACCTAAACATAATTTTATTATTCATTTAGAAATATATAAACTAGAAATTCCTGCCCTCAGGCAAATTATGTCGAGCCTCGGCGCACGTTGAAAAATGGCTACAACTTAAATTAGCCTTCAATTTGATCTTTGACCTTCAACTGTGACCTTGACCTTTGAGATAGGAACCTAGCGGTTGGGCATGACACTCCGCCTCATGGAGGGTAACATTCATGCCAAATATAAGAAAGATTGGCCAATGTATGACAAAGGTATGGTCCGGACAAGCTTCAATTTGACCTTTGACCTCCAACTGTGACCTTGACCGATAAAGGACAAATTATGCATAATAAAGAATTTATTTATTATGTGAAAGATAGTAACATATTTAAATGTTTAAAATAGCTACATATTTGACTTTCCCACTTAAAGGGACTGCCTCACGTATTGGTGTATTGCAAAAATAAAATTAAATTGTCAAATATTCATGTAATTTTGGTAGAGTTTCCTGTATATGCCATAAACAACCACATTGACATAAAAAATAACTTGGGAAACATCGGCATTTTGTAGTAATTTAGCATTTTTACACCCAAAATTCTATAGGGTATTAATTCCCTATAGAATTAGCACTACTATCACTTAAATTGCCTGAAATGTGTTTCCATTCGATGAAAACGAATTGCGAAACGCATATGTTTCGGCTTTAGTTTGTTGAAGTTACAGTTTGATCAGGTGTGAATTACATAATTCACAAAACATTTTGGAAGGAAACTCTGCGATATTTTCAAACAGAAAAAATACTGAGTGCTAAATAAGAGTGATTTAAATTGCTTATATGCCATAAATCTTTCATAAAGCAACCCCCAGTGGCTTTCTATTATATAGATACTTGGTTAGGTAGGAAAATTACGTCATACAAAAAGTTTAGCCTGATCCGTGAGGCAGCACCTTTAACACGTCTAGTAGTACAATACGGTAACAACGTATAGGGCATAGTCCCAGTAAAATGCCGTTAGAGTATTTGGAACATCGCAGATTCCCTATAAAAATAAAGCCATTCAGAATGTTCAACCAATTATGTACCACTAGTTAAACAAGTATACGATGCATGAAATGTGCAAATTTCAAATCAATCGGATTACAATTATAGAAATTATGAACATTAGTATCAACCCTTTCGATTACTAATATGCCTTATTTTGTCGCGAGTCCAGTGTTCCACACCCCTACTTGTTAAATGTCATATGGATGAATGGATATTTTTCTGATTGCAATATTGTTTTATTGGCTCGATAGGCGAAGGTTGGATCTTTCAGAAAATGTCCACGTTTATACACCTTAATTGAATATTAAACTTGCATTCGGCCACAGATTAATACTTTTTTAAGTGGCCTTCGTATATTCTGGTACATGAACAAACTTGTTCTGACAGTATAAATGACCTAAAGTTACTTAACTTTTGGGGCTTAAGGCAGCTAAAACTATGCATAATCAGTTAGCTCCAAATTAATTAATTCATCAAATAGTAATAGCCTCAAATATAATTACATACAAATGTATATTGTTTCAAATTTCAGATCAAGCAAATATATAAATACTTAATTTGCCCCCAATTCGGCGGGGCAAAATAAATTTCCGAGTGGGCAAAAAGTTTGATAAGAGTGAGCCGCCAACCAATTAGGTTTGTAATGGGCAGGCCCCGGGCCCTAAATACTCGTATATGATTTCGAGTGGGCTAAAATAAATAAGAGTGAGCCACGAACCAAGTAGGTTTGAAATAAATAAATAAAACGGCCCCAGAGCCTTAAATACTCGTATATATCCTTTCCGCTACCATAGCGTACTAATGCAGACTCGCCGGGATGGCCATTTCGGCCTTCCGTAGTTTTCGACCTAAATGCCCAAATTCGGGAATTTTGCTGTCATGGGTACACAGGCATCCCAGACTACAGGATATTACGGGCCCAGGGTCGTGCACAGGTTTTTGGGCCCGCTAGACCCCTTTAAAGAGCTGATTTGAACGTAGATTTTACAAAACTGAAATTACTGGTCCTACCCGCCATTGCGGTACGATTCCCTGTGGAATTGCATTAACATTTAGCGCCAAAAAGTTTTTATTTTTCTATAGCAGGAATATAAGGCTAGACAAAGGGGTCAGGACCAATGCCCTAAAGGGGCCAAAAAGTAGGCCTGTCAAGCTAATTTATGTCAAGTTTTGTTTTGTTTGAATGTCGAATTTACGCTTATCTTGATTGTCAAAATAAATGTATATTTTCTTCAAATTTCTTCAATACCTTACAAGTTAGGAACATTTATTACTATACACCCTGAATATTACCGTAATTTACCAGGCCTTTTGTTTGTGATCTTTTATTTATTTAGTCTCGTACATTTACAAAACTCACGCGCAACATATACGTATTGAATGCGACATGGTCACATAACATTATATTTAGTTGGCCTAACATATTGGGAAATAATTCGCCAGTGTTGCGGTCCCATTTTATATATACCGTTAGATGAACCACAGGTGGTCGTATAGATTTTTTCAATTATAGGACATTGACAGCCTATCTAATATCAAATACTAAATGATAAAAAATATGCGGTCACCTGTGGTTTGTTTAACTTGTGCATGAAGTCGGTCAATTGAACTTGTCTAATAATTCTCTGAGAAAAACCCTCGACATAATCCGTTGATTCTTTTTCATTTGTCAGATTAAGTTTCAGTTCGGACAACCCCAATACCAACATATGAATATGTTACAATGTTCATCAACAGCTGAACTTTGTTTATTAATGACAAACACATGAATAATAACATTTTTAGACGTCTTGCTTCATTAACAACATACCAAGTGCATACTGGAAATACCGTATATAAGTGTATGTTTAGTTTTATTTATTTATTTTTCATGTTATTAAACATTCACGCTGCTTTAAAACACGTCTCTAATTCCTCTAAGACTACACAAAGCATGCCCAACTGAATTAATTGTTAGCCCTTTATTTACTCAACCGTGCACTCATTAATGACTCATAGACAAAATGAAGAAATACTTTTTTATTAATTACATAATCCGTAAAGATGAAGATTATACTAACCCACTAAAATAACTACAGTTGTATATAACATGCACTACTCGTATATAAATATACAATTGTAAACTGTTGTTCAAATTCCGACATTCTCGGTCTTTTATGATTTATCCGAACTCCCGTGGTATGACCATTTTAACCATAATTCTACACACTACTAAACCTTTTTTATAAAAAATACTTCTTAATTTGATGCTATAGAAATTGATTTTAATTTGCATACGAAACATTGCAACTCTGTTACTTAAAAATTATTATTGATATTTTCAATCAGTAATGATAAAATACATCATTATTCACACTCACTAAAAAATTGTTAATTAATTTTATTTCTGCTCATTTATGTACGTACATAAAACAGTTAGTATAATTATGTCAAAACCATTAAAATTGTACAAAAATATATTCTATATTGGGTTATGATAAAATATGCTTTTACCCAAGTCAAACCCCCCCTTGGGCTGCAATAACTAGCTTTCCTATTTCCTAACATAATGTTGTCAAAGGAGGTATTTGCTTTTCTATAATGAAACTACCTTAAACATATTTAAATCAAACTAACTCATATTTGATTGACACCCTCTCATAACAAACTGAAATGGAGTTCAAAGGCCTGGACCATATCATACTTTCATTCACTTTTACCCTCCAAGATAATGAACCATTGAATCAATGTTAACCATTGCATATGAAACTCACAGGTAACTGTATCAATGATAATAGTACCTAAAAAAATTAAAACAATTTTTTTTGTTTTTAGAATTCTTATACAAGGTGTATTTCCATGAATTGACCAGGTATCAAAAACAAGAATTGGCTTTCGAAATCTTCATAAAGTAATTATATTCGTAAAAAACATGACTATAACTACTTTCATGCGAAATCCCATCGAAATTGGTCAAGTAGTTAAACAGTTATGCCATAAATACGTATCACGGTGTCCACCCGGTCACTGGGGTGGACTCAATAAAAACAAAAAACGGAAATATTGAGGAAATCACCAACATATGTCGAATTTACCGTTGTGTAGAAACATAATAATGCGGTAAAATTAAAGAACGAAAAAGTTGGAATAGATTTACCTGGTTGACACATGTTCACTTCAGTGAACGTATACGTGTAAGCCGAAAAACGAATCGTTGGCAAATTTAAATGTCAAAATGACTCCATGTTTGTCCGAATGTTCCGAATGATGCGCGTGATTTCCTTTTAGTAACAACGATTTTCATTGGTTGATTTCATTGGGGTTTCCCAGGACTTGGTTACCAGCGTACAAACGATGTATACTACGCCAATGAAAACGACCGTTATAAAATACGTTCGAAATACCAGTCAGACACACTAAAAACCACTACAGCCGTCCCTACAGCGTTTTACGCCCTCGAAAAATAAAATCAAAGTTTAAACAATGAATTATATCGTACGAAGGTAAATTTAAGCATGTTTTCGAATGCTTTCGATTCACAAAGATGTTTTTGATCACCCACAGCTTTAAATAGATGATTAATGCCGTAAATGCTTTAAATTATGAAAAAAACAAAATACACCCAGTGACTGTACGATCACTTCTTCGGGAAATACACCTTGTATAAGAATTCCAAATTTAACAAAAAAAAAATATATTTTTTTTAGGTACTGTTTATTAATGATACAGTTACCTGTGATGAAACTATCGTATATTACAATGCATAGCGTGACTTTATTTCCCAACGGATATATGTACGCCTGGACGATGTACACACATTAATAATAGAGATGTATACACGACAACCTATGTGGACATGGAGAGCAGATAAGCGATATAAAACCGAGGGGTTGACTCAAAGGAATTTTAAAATGAAAATTATAAAGGGACATAGCTACTAAATGTCATTTTTGCTACCATGTCTAATTTCCGTGAAAGTGTTCATGTATTTTACCAAAAAGACAAATTGAATATATTTTTATCAAAACTGTAAACATGGTTATGATTGAGTTTTTTAGTTGAGTTGACTTGAGTTGAGTTGACTTGAGTGGAGTTGACTTGAGTGGAGTTTTTGAGTTGAGTTTTTGAGTTGAGTATTTGAGTTGAGTTGAGTTTTTGAGTCGAGTTGAGTTTTTGCAATTGAGTTGAGTTTTTGAATTGAGTTGAGTTTCTGAATTGAGTTGAGATTTTTAGTTGAGTTGACTTGAGTGGAGTTTTTGAGTTGAGTTTTTGAGTTGAGTATTTGAGTTGAGTTGAGTTCTTGAGTCGAGTTGAGTTTTTGACTCGGGTTGAGTTGAGTTTTGAATCGAATTGAGTTGAGTTTTGAGTAGAGTTGAGTTGAGTTTTTGAGTAGAGTTGAGTTGAGCTTTTGAGTAAGTTGAGTTGAGTTAGTTGAGTTTTTGAGTTGAGTTGAGTCAGAGTTAAGTTGATTTGGTCGATTCGATTTGGTTGATAAGATTTTGATTAGATTTGATTATAGTCCATAGCATTGGTCTACGACTGTTTCTGACACCCTCGCAGACTTTCAGGAATTTTGGTGCAAATTGGGAAAATGGTACTTTACCTCTAGGGACCATAATTTTGAATTAACTTCTGAATAAACTTCTGAATAAATTTCGAATATTAAATTTCAATTTAACTTTTAATATTTTTTTTTTATTTTTATCCTTTGACATGATTACAATAACAATATATTAAAATTACGCAAATACGTAAGTTTTTGTTAGCACATGGTCATTTCACGGAAATTAGACCTGGAGCCAAATTGACATTTCGTGGCTCTACCCCTTTATGTTATTTTCAAGTTCCTTTGAGACCACCCCTCGTTTTTAATCCGCTCATCCGCTCTCCATGTTCACATCGGTTGACGCGTATACATCTCTAATACCACGTTTACATAGAATATTATATGTTTCTTCCATAAGTCTCATTGTAAGTGCGCAATTACCAAAGTATATAAACAAAGTCGTAATATTTCAATTATTGAAATTAATTGGCAACAAGTACAAACGCATAATAGTAGCCTTACTATTCCATCATTTTATCAATATCCAGGCAGTTGTGAGACATGGACAAGCTACATCCTTTTACCATCATACCTGGTACTTACTACTCTAGGGGGTATAACGTTGAATTATCGGTCGGTCTTTAAAGGAATAATCATTCTGCCTTATAAAGAATCATTCTTTTCTAAGTTCTTAAAAGGCAGATCTAATGTTAACATTATATTCGTCTCAGTACAAATTAGAATCAATGACCCCTATTAAGGGTTCATACTTTTGGTAAGTCAATAATCGTTGACGTCGAAATAATTTACCTGCAGGATGAGTTGCCTTGTACATAATGAGTCCTAAATATTTTGCAACATCCCTAATTTTTGTTAATTTTTTTTGTTAAATAAGTATGTGATTAGTTTATGTACAGTGTACAATGTACATTTACTGGTTAATAACCTATAAAAGCTATCTTTAGAACCTTTGAAATATTTCGTCTACTATACCATATATACTTAACCGATTTAGAAACGCAACTATTTTTGGGGTCGGTATTTTTGTATTAATTATTATTTAAATTTTATTGGAGTTTAAACCAATGAATGGGACGCTAGTCTTATGCCTGGTGCGATTTTCTACTAAAAATATTTCAATTTAGCCCATTACGTCACAGTGGCGTCATTTTCATTTTTTATACGTGACGCGTGAGCAAAACCACTGGGCGTGTCGATTTGACCGATAATTTAAAGAGAAACGATACCCCAACAAAAAAACATAAAATTAGATTTTGAAGTGCGTTGTATACGGTGCCATGCTTTTAGGATTCATAACATCCTGGCGCCTTCGACTTGCTTTAGGCAGTTATGTGACGTTTTATCATGACAAAGTAGATGAACTGTCGTCTGTCGACGATATTTAGACTTGCATAGTGTTTCCAAGAGACAGTTTACACATACGATTGTCTGCGTCAGGTATACCGACGATACAAGCGCGTAAACATGATGGCACCAAACGAATGTTTTTTTAAAGACGTCACTTCCGGTCAAACATATTTTCTGTTATACCTACAATTTGAAGGCAAAGATGCGTACGATTAAGTAGTGTTGCTAAAATATTCATTCCGTAACATTTTGATTAATGTTTATTATGACCCATGTTAAAAATCGCTTCATTTTGTCTGTCTTCTTGACATATTCCATTATCCACTTCCGGTTACGGGTTTGAGATGTGATAGACATAAGAAATGTGGATTCTTAACCATTAGACACAATGCAGCCTATGCTAGATTGGCAAAAATTCGCTGACAGCTCATGTTGAGGCTGTGGAGGTCATTGCATTTTTACTCGTAAAAACGAAATTTGAAGGCAGACACAAATGGTCGTCAAGAAGTGCATCATCAAGCAGAAACTTCTGAACGTTTGGATTAATACGTGTTTTCCTCATAGATGTGTGGAACAACATCCTACAACACTTTATTTTCCCGCCAATGAGGCAAAGGCGCCTGATTTTTATAGCAGGTTGCAGCCTATAAATACATTATTAATTTTGCGAACTTGACATTGTCGATCAATACATTTCGTGGTTTGGTTTTGTGATCATCTAAACCTTGATTACAATGAAATTTGCACATCTATGATTTCATGTATTGATTTCATTACCTGTAAAATTTCAATAGAATTGAAGCACCTTAACTGACTTAAATTTATCAAAAACCCACTGTTGCGTTTTTAAATCGGTTAAGTGTATGCTAACCCTCAAAGTGTTTGCTAAGTTTCCTGTATTTTATTCAACACATGGGTGTAGTAACAATTTAAATTAATGAATCGTAATTGTAATAGTAACATTTGCTATACAATGAAGTTACCCATTCAGACATTTGTAACGTAACATTTCATTGATTTCTACTTTAAGTTTATATCATCTCATGGGTAATATTTTACTGAATTTGAGCATTCTATTTCATTCATTGAAAGAAACAATATTATTTTGCTATTTACCATTAGGTCTAAATCACACTGGTCAAAACGCGACTTTTTTAGTTTTAGGAGCTAACACAAATAGTGGGAGTTGAACTTAAGTTTCCCCTCAACTTCTTAAAACTATCGATTCTATAAAATCCGCTATGCACGAATGTGATAACTAGAAAAAATTGATAACAACTCTATAAACCCCATATAACACAACATGTATTCAACCTTTATAATTACAAAATGTATGAAGCTCTGCTTATATTACCGCGTTCTTAATTACACACATGTACTCCATGACAAGCTCGATGTAGGTGACAAACATAACACACATAACAAATATACTGCTAATATGTATTAACATAATGTTGTTAATTTAATTAGAGTCCATAGTTAAAATATTGTTCCCTAGATCTAGTGATTTTTAACGTACATTTGCAACTGAATTATTGAATCCGAAATAAATTTAAGATTGGGACAGCCATGTTTAAACTGTTGTTAAAGGTAACATTACCGGACTCCTCTGTGCAAACCTTTCCCCACTGCGTTATACTACCTTCACCAACTGACCTCTTTCCATACCACGTGACTGTAGCTGTTAACATGTGGCTGGTAAAATACTGCTCTCAAAATAAAAATGGCAACAACGAGCAAACAAGTCTTTGTGCTTTATGTTTTCTGTGCTCGGTTGGTTCAGTTGGGTATTGTTCTTTGTGTATTTTTAATGTTTTCTGTGCTCGGTTGGTTCAGTTGGGTATTGTTCTTTGTGTATTTTTAATGTTTTCTGTGCTCGGCTGGTTGAGTGCTGCCTTCCTTGTCTGACTTTATATTATCTTTTTATATTTTACATTTGTTTAAATAAACATAATGAAGTCGTTCTACATTATTTTCAACACCTCAACGCATAAAACAACTTTAACAATTCGACCGCCCATCACGTGATTTGGTTCACAAACACAATCAATTCCACGTGTTTCCACCTAAATCCTACCAATGTGTCCGTGTATTTTTAAACCATTGTTCTATATTATCTAATTATAACCAGTTTCTCTACTACAACAAAAGCATGTTTTCCGTGCATTAACGTGTACATTCTTATCGATTTATTTCGCTAGTATAGCTATCTAGCTGTCCGCTTCGTGCGACAAATTCAATAAACATAAAATTCATAAATTTTACACACGACTATTCATAGTTTCTGCTTTTAAACCACAACATTAAACTATTCACCAAATTTGTCGCTCGTTTGTCATCATGTGAAAGATTAAATTATACAAAATGAAATTCCACCTATAGAATTCACCATAGGCAGCCAGCACTTCACAAGTCAATTCAACCTTCTCATTGTTTAATCTGATTTTGCCGGGGTAGTATTTGGGTACGTGCTGAATGCCTATGGAATTCACAAATAAATATTATTTAATGTGTTCGTATATTCCCAATTTGTTCAAATAAATGCATAAACACTATATTAAATAAAGACATGCAATGTATAGACCGATTTCGATAATTTGACCGTTTGTTTATATAGAGAGGCTATAACATAAACATAATACAGGTGATCCAGCTTTGATAACATGCATACAAACTCTTTATTAGGCTATACATAAAGCACATAATTTTCAATTGCCAGCATAGCGCAGTTGGCAGAGCAGACAGTTACAAACGCCAAAGGAATAACGTTTTAGGTTCAACCCTCACTCATTGTACTTTTTTTTTTAAAAAAAAAAGCATATGAATAAACCGTTGCTAATGTCTTTTTGTTTAATGCTCTCAGACTGACAAAAGAGTATAAAAATTAAATTAATGAATGAAAATCGAAATCGAAAATTTCTCAAAAAGTGTAAATTACATGTACATATGCATAAAAGACCCACAAATAAGACAGAATGTTTAAGCATCGTACAGGACGAACCAGTTTATGCACGTAAATATGTATCCATACATACATAGAATAAAAAAACCTCTATTTTATATAAAAGCAAAGTAAAAATATGACGACTTCTGTAGGGCTTGAACTCAAAATTAAATATTTCAAAAACGAATATGTCCACGCACATATCCACTCAGCCACAGAGGCTACTGAATATGGCACGTTGCAATATACATATTAAATCCAGTGAATGGATGAAATTTGCTCTAATCCGATTAAATAGATAACAAAACATGTTCCCCTATATGCTTTGAATGCGATGAACCACGGAATCCATGTTATCGAAATCCATTTATATATTTCAATGCTTTAAAATCGTTTTCAGTTAATAATCAAATAAATTAATTATTTAAAATAACCCGAACTGAAATTACAACCAACCTTGTGTCTCCAACGTTTTGATCAAAAGTGATGCACAAGGCTTTGGCCAAAGCAAAAAGTGATGCATAATATGCCAAAGCCGTGAGAAATGCTATAAGGTATACGGGTACTAAAAGTTTCATATTTTCAAGGGCGGCATGAAGCCGCAAAAATCTATGTCATCCCGGATAACGTCGACTATAGGTAAACCATAGTCTTTAATATTTCAGTAAATACCCAAAATCATGTACGGTAATGAAACCTATGTGAAACAAAACCGGATAACAGTGTTTAAAAGAGGGATTCATTGATGGTTAGAGTTATTTTAATATTCGCTTGTTCTTCGTGAAAGGAATTTGTATTTTTAAAGGACGTATCTGCTAAGATAAGCCTAGAAACGTGAAAAAGAAGGCTTCAGAAGGGTAACAAAAGTTTAATAATTAGGCCTGAATTTGGAAACTTGGCGAACGTGTGTGTTTGATGTCAAGTAACACATTTATACGTTTTTGATGGAATTGGCATTCATCTGTACATATATGAAATTTATTAATGTGTATGATGGCATATTCGGTTCGTCAGATTTAGGAAAGGAGTATTTATTAGTGCTAGTTTTTAACCCATGTGTTATTTAGTCATGCCACAGTTGCACACATTGTATAGCCCGTTTGCAGCGAAAAAAATCGTCTAAATTTTGAATGGTTTAAAATCTATTCATCAGATGTTAATAAAAATCTACGTATAATCATAATTACATTCTACCTACTCCCATTTTAAATTTCATAATTTTTAATTACTTGTTTAAACAAGTTTATTCTTTATTGTATATTGATATTACTTGCATTTGAACACTTTAACGCAGGGAAGATATCTGGTATTCCATTGATGATAAACTGTCATTTTATTAACTGTTATAATCCGTGATCAGCGAAATTAACATTGCTGTGATGAAAGCGAAATTTATGAGGCCTATTTAAGTCGATTTATTTAGGTATGTCGCCTGTGTGTATACATATTGTGTATTAAACATGTAATATGACGGAAAAGCAGTGAACTAAATGCATTTTCATTGTTCCACCTTGATGAAGGCTGGTAAAAGCGGAAACGTTTGTCAATGATAAATTCTGTGTAACTACATTTACACTCCAGTGTCCTAGTTGAATGTTCAATTTTGTTCAATCTTGTACATATTCACTCTTAGTGACATACTCTTAAATCGTCACTGATAATAAGTGGTCACTCGGCCTTTCAGTGTTTATATTATGCATGTTTGTTTATTGATAGGTCTACAGTTATCTCCGGCGAACTATACATGCATGCACGTTTTTATTGTTGTTGTTTATTATGTTGTTTATTTATTATGTTGTTGTAAATCTGTTTCTCTTTTTCAGTGGACCATATTGAAAATTGATATTACTGTCAAATATGTAATCCACAATAAATAAAGTCGTTATCATTATTTTTATTAATAATGACATGTAGTCTAATGACTGAATCAGTCCTAAATAATTGAGTAATATACATCTACCCAAACCTATAGGATAAGTCTGAAATCGACATTCATGAACACGTTTGAAGAATGCCTGATATTAAGCAGTCAAAATCGTCAAAGACGCTGTAAAATCCGTGTTTTTATATTCGAGAAGGAGGCTGCTAGACGCAAGCCATTTTAACGTTTAGACCCGAAATTATGATACACATGGACAGTACAGATGTACAGACGGGCCTCGTATATGCTATATTAAATAGGTTACAAATACGTAAATCTACCGTTAGACGTGTCACGTGACCATAAAATTGGCTGTTGTGTGTATCGAGTCTTCTAACATGAAGTTTCATTGTAAACTACAAATATTTTACATAGAACTTATGAACAAAACTTTTTTCACACATGTCCGATGTTGCTTAGATTTAATTGTATATTAGGTAGATACATTTCGTTTACTCGTGCAAAATCTCATACTTGTAGGTGCAGTGAATATTGAATAATCTTCATTTTAGACGATTTTTTTCGCCGCAAACGGACTATATTTAATATTGTTTAATCTTATTGTGAAAATCATTTACGACGCTTGCCTGTGGTTCTGACAAGAAAATGTTCCTACCTGAATGTTCTATGATAACGTCAGTAAATCCATACTATGTCAATGTCTGTAAATAAGGCACAGTATTTCTGTTAAATAAATAGCGTAGTTTCAATATAGTCCAATACGATCAATAAACCCAAATGTAGACAAATACACAAGTCAGTACAATATATCCATGAATTAAATCGACTATCCCGTTTTCAATTCAATAATCCGCAAAGAAATGTTTATTCGAAAAACAGCCCGGGGAGTATACAAAAGTCTCATACCATTGTCCAATATTTACTGAAAACGCTACACACATGGGTTAAACCAAATGCGAAAGCACTGTTACAACCTGTTTTGTAACAACAACAACAAATAAACTTTATTGCAAACCGGCAAACACATTTGCCTTTGGCAACGAAAAGCATAGACATATATACACCAAAATATACATCCTAACATATATACATGGTACATTATATACACAAAGAGAGGAGTACATGTAAAATAAAGCACTTTATGTTCAAATAGATGTAGATTGATAGTATTCCAAAATAGGTTACTTAGAATATTAAGTTATTCTTATGTCAAAGGAATGTTTCAAGAAGTAGCAAATGTTATATAGAGATTTTTTATTTTCCGTATTCATTAGATTGTTAAACATTGATAGGGAGGGCCATCTGATAAAAGGCATGTATTTTTGTCTTAGATTATAATATTTATCGCATGTCATTAGGAAATGGTATTCTGTTTCTACGATATTTTTATTGCAGTTTTGACATATGCGGTTAACTCTGTCTGTGTTATTGTATCGCCCTGTTTCAATGGCTAGACAGTGAGCGGATACCCTAAACCTTGTAAAATGTTTTCTGAGTAAATCGTTACTGATTAAATCGAGATATTTCTCAAAAGTGAATGTTGTTTTAAAACTCAAGTATTGTTGCATTTTTGACATTTGGCCTAGCTTATTTCTCCATTCCTGTTGGAACTGGTCTCTTATTCTGGTTTTAAACATAGTCTGCTAGTTGTAATTCATTGTGAAATTCTGTTTTAGATAGGAGAATCCAATTGTATCAATGTATGCATTTATTTTATAACACCACGAGTTTTTTGACAAATTTACATTATTTTGTTGATTAAGCCATATGTTATGTAATAAGGTTCCAGGATTGTTTCGTATTTTGCACCATAGATTTAGACTTCTTTCCTTGCATAATACTGAAATTGGATATTTTACCAGTTCGCCTAGAACTGCCATATTAGGTGTTGATGAATTGACGCCTAGAATCTTTTTGTAGTATTGAATTTGAACTCTATCGAATATATCCGTATTATACAATCCTAGTATTTCAGAACAGTAAAGGAGAATGGGTTCAACCATGCGCTCAAATAGGTATAACTTTGTACTGACGTCGAATTTTAGTCTGGAATAAATAGAATATAGGCCGTTAATAGTTTTCAATGCTTGGTCAGATAAAGTTTTAATTGCCTCTTTCATATAGCCATTATAGACAAATTTAACACCACGATAGACAAATGAATCAACAACTTCAATCGGGACATCATTAATGAGCCAAACTGGAGGTTCAGTTCTCTTTCGTTTGCTAAAAATACAAATTTTGGTTTTGTTTATATTTATTTTGAGACCCCATTTAGCTATATACAAGTATAAACTATCAAGTTGGTTTTGTAGACTTCTTTCATCTGTAGTAAAGATGACCATATCATCCGCAAAAAGTAACATATGAATGCAAAGTCGATTTATATCGTAGTCAGTCTATATTCTTCACGACGTCATTCTCGAAAAGTATAAGTAGGATGGGTGACAAGGGCTCCCCTTGTTTCCATCCGAGAGAAATATCGAAAAAGTCAAACAACGTTTTATGAACCTTGACACATGCTGAGACTTTACAGTATATAAATTTTAGCATAGTAACCATTTTAGAGCTGACACCGCAATCCGTTAACTTATACCACAAAGAGTCCCAACATACGGTGTCGAACGCTTTTTCATAGTCGATCAATGCGCAGTATAAAGGCTTCTTGTCCGCAATTACCTGGTTAATGATACTGTGCAGAATAATCACACAGTCAGACGTGCTTTTCTTGTTCCTAAACCCAAACTGTTCGTCACAGAGAGCACTATTCTCTTCACACCATACATTCAGTCTGTTACGCAGGACTAGTGAAACTATTTTGGCCATTGTATTTATCAGTGAAATACCTCTGTAATTTGAAGGGTCAGATGTGTCTCCCTTTTTATGGATAGGTACAATGATACCCTTTGTCCAGGATTCTGGGTACACACCAGAATCGAACAGTTTGTTAAATATTCTTACAAGATATGGTGCTATAAATTGTTTTGCGTCAATAAAGAAGTCGCACGCTATTTTATCACAACCAGGCGCCTTATTCCTCGCTAAACTAGAGATAGTTTTACAAATTTCGTTTTCAACAAATGGTTTAACTAAGCATTCAATTTTAATTTGGTTTTCGTGTTGAGATTCTGACAAATTCACTCCACCCGCGACATTATTTCTATTGTTTAAAATTTCTTCAAAATATGTTGCAAATTGGTCAGTGTCAATATCTACCATTGGACTACTTTTATTGTTTTTGAATTGATTTACCCTTTTCCAGAATTGCTTTGGTGATTTGAGACTCATATCAGAAAATTTTGATTTTTCTAGAGAATAATATTGAGCTTTAGCCTTTTTCTTAACATTAATGTAATGTTTCCTGCTTTCCAGAAACTTTAATTTATTTTCAGCGGAAGTGTTATTTTTTAAGCCTCTTCTATCATTATCAAAAGTTTTTTTGCAGATCTACAATCCTGGTTAAACCATACATTGGTTGTGTGTTTTGTTTTCTGTTTAGCATAGATAGTTCTACCAAAAGTGTTGCTTGTACATTTGTAAATAAGTTCAGATAAGTGAGCTATATTTAAATCAATGTTATTTTGTTCATTTTCTATTTTATGTGTTATATTTTCAAACTCATGACGTTCATTTTCAATTGTGTCTAAAAAATCGTTTAATTTATTTTGATCCCATAAGATTTTTTCATATGGGGTATTACAGTCCCGACTTTGATTTAAAGCCTCGTTTAAAATACCGATTTTAAAAATTATTGGACAGTGATCCGAATATTCTAGTAAAGGGTGTACAGTAAATTCGGTAATAGCATCAAAATTTGAATGATGTGTGATTAAATAATCAACCATACTAAAACATACTCTGTTTCTCCTTTTTCAATAGTACGTACAGTTACCGTCATCTAGCCTCCCATTAACAATAGACAGATCATGTTTCTTACATAAACAAATCAATTTTCTACCAAAAGAACTCTGAGCCATGACCTATCCGACTAGTCCATTTTGGCGGGTAGACTATCATTTATTTCGCCCGGAGCGCATTTTTTAATGATATGATTCTTACAGATATCTGTTTATAATCAGATTACAGTTTAGTGCAGTCGGCAACGTTCAGAATTTCTAACCCAGAAGTCGGTGGTTCAATTCCCTGATTCGCTCATTTTTTTAATTCGTTGTTTTATGTTATTGTATTATGTTATTGTATTATGTATTTAAGAGATTGTAAGTTAAAGATTTTGTTTATACTTTTAATTTATCCATTGAAAGGTGTCGATTCAATATATTTATCATTTTCACTCATTTCGATCGTTAATGGTGTATTTCGAGCTTACTGACATCCTATATTCGGTTGATTAGCCTCCATAACGTTCTACAAATACATGTAACACATATGGTTTGTCACATATACTAGTATTACACGGATTTTACAAGTTGTGTGCATTTAAAAAATATAATAAAAATGAAAAACTATTTTGGTGGGATTCGAACTCGCCCTGATCGGCCAAAAATATTGTACAATGTATCAAGCGCTTTGCCGTCACGACCAACCAGACACTTGAAATATTTGGCCTTAATTGTATTACTTATCGTACTGGTCAAACATATACCAACCTATATCGATTAGTGGTTAAAACCTTAAAAGTGCAGTCACGGCTCAATCAAGTCACAATCATACAAGCAAGAATTGACATTTGTATACACAGTTGAACCGTCTGGTGGAATGTAGCACGCACAAAAATAAATATTTTTCTCGACACCTGATTTAACACGTATAGGATAGAACATGAGTAGATGTTGTATATGGGATTTATAACTCCGAGTAAAACGAGGATTATAATTCCATATCAACACCTACGAGCCGTTCTATCTGACTTAGACTATAGATAAATAATCTTTGTTTATCAGGCACACTTTGCCTATAAATCGACCAGTACATAGGGTATGATAAACCATTTAAGTGCTGGTGTAATATGTTAAGTGTTGCATGATGCATATATAGATCTAAGTGGCAAAATTAAGCTATTTACAATAAACCCTCAATAATGAAACTCCTTCTTGGGACTGTAAAAAACTTATCTCAATTATGTTGAGTGATTGCATCATTCTAGTAAACAGATGAAAACGGAACGAAAAATGGTTAATTCTGAGCCAATCTTGTTAAAGAGATGGTCTTCATATAGGTGCAATTTCACTGTGAATTTGAGGTTGAGTAATGTGCAAGTCAGTGGACAGAAAGTAGTGGTCTTTATTTTAAGGTGGTCTTGAAGGTGATGTCTTCATTTGTAAATTATGGGTTGTGATAGTATGAAAGTCATTTACTTCGATCACCAGACACCATTGAAACCCCTACAATTTGTTTTAATCGTTTATTTGGTTTTAAGTTCTACTCTGTGAAAATACTGTCTTAGAAGAGAGGGGTTATCTGCACGTAATTATTGAAGACACAATAGTACAGAACAACCTCTGTAGAGGGAGACCCTTTGTAGGCTGCAAATATTGGTCTTTGTTCAGAAGTTGTTGTCCTACAGAATTTACATGTATATAAGTATATACAACTTATATACATGTAATATCTTCAAGTTACTTTGAAGGTTTTGTTATACAGAGGTTGTTGCACTACATATGTCCCCTAGAGAGGTCGTACTGGTCTGTATTGGTATTACGCCTAGAGTTTTTTTTATATTTCCCGCTAATGAAAAAGAACAGCCGGGATTACAAATATAGACAATATATCAGCTCCTAATTATGCTAATAGAAGGTCGAGAATCGTGTCGAATTCTCCGTACTATACCATAAAACATTATAGTTCGATTTCGAGCATTGAATCGTAACTGTACTTTTGAGGTTTTTCTAGTTGGTATGTGAATATGCGTGAAGTAAGCAGCTAGCTGCCAGTTGCCAGTAGCCGATTCAACTTCACAATCCCGCTGCCGATTCGAGTTTCGCTAGCGTATTGGCAACTGCGAACTGGGCCCGGGGGAAAGCAGCGAACTGCCACTAGGAAGCTATTTGCAAATTCGATTTGTTGTACAGGATCTGAATGGCAACTGCGAACCGGCAGCTGATTTTCATTGTAGGATCGAATTGGCAATGGGAACCAGTTACCAGCTGCTAATTCGAATTTCACTGTAACATGCTAACAATAATCCATTGGATGATGATGTGATATGTTACGACTGCTGCACATTCTTCTTCGTCGCACAATATAGGTTGGACTCCCACTGTAAGTGAAACCTATTCATTTCACAACTGCGTTATTTATGAGTATGTCGATTGTAAAATGCTGCACCGTACACAAAGTAAGTTTATATAATCAGATTTCAGGTATGTATTGATGTAGTCACATATGTGCAACCTTTGTATGCATCTAATGCTATCGTACTTCGCAATGCTTGGAAATGGTGCCGTACAGTATAGGTTCGAAACCCCACTGTATGTGTTAACTGTACGCTTATTGCATTGTTAACCTACGTGATTATTCCTTTGGCAAGTGTCGACGTAAATGTTTGTTTTCTGTTTGATAAAGTTATGATAATAAAGCTTATTCTTCCACCATTACCGACTTCCCTCGGTCGGCGTACAAATAACCAAATCTAGCCAAATTTCTTTGAGTCCAGGTCATAGACCCCCCCCCCCCTTTTTAAACCCGCACTTGGTACTCGCGCCGGAGACAAACCGGTGTTACCAGGTGGTCATTGAAGGAATATATACTTGCAGCTAAAGTTTGAGTAAAATCGAAAGGTTCGTTAGAGTCATAACTAAATTACAAACATGTTATATATTGATCACCCCGCTTGCATAACATTTATTAAATTGCGAACACTTCGAGATGGTATGGGTCACTTAGAAGGTATGTTTGAGGGGTGATAATTGTATCAGCTAGCTAAGTTATGTCCTAGTCACACTGTCCAGAACCGACATCCCGGATTGCGACGGACTCAGCCGGCATTGTACGGAACAGTCTGTCGTAACCCGTAGTGCATTGTCTCAGTGGGGTCCTGTCATCCAACCTGGTCGTAGATCATTTTTAACTAACTACAGACAAATAATGAGTTCAAACTTTGTTCATCACTACGCTCCATGTACTACGAACAATTACATTCATCAACAGTTTTCCCTGACTTCGGTTTACTACCAGCAGACTCAGGACCCAACTTGTACAGGGTGTTCATCCACAACCGTCTGACCAGGACATTAACATACGTCGTTGAACACTAGTTTGAAACTTGATGCTAGAGCCGACAAGTATCAAGTATCTCCTCTGAAGTTTTGATGTACTGTTATTTGAAATAGTTCATGTGGTATTCTGAATACAGGTTAATGAAGTTTCTGTAGAACGTCTCATTCTCAAGACTCAGTTCCTGGATGGTAACTGGCTCATACCGTTTCTATGCCTGTCTTCATCGGTACGAAACGGGGCTTTGCCGTTCTTTACCGGCCAGTGTTCACCGTGGTGTGCGTCATACCGGTATGACATTTAGAAGGACGGTAGAGCAACGGATCTTATTCGAAAAGTCCCAGAAATCCCCGCATATAACAGGGTCCTTGCGCTGAATATATCAATTTCCGCGAACAAATCGTGCAATATCGGTCCTTAAAATTTGTGTTGGTAGTATACAGCGAGCGTCTTCGGGTAATTTCACGCTTATGAAAACATACCACCGGAGTTATAAATATAGACATTTTATCAGCTGTTAAATTGAGAATCACGTCAAATTTTCCGTACTATACATGAATTTATTACTGCCGTTTTGAGCATGTTTTATTAGCAAACAATTGTTATTGTAAACATTTCATAAAATACATATCAGTATACTTGTACTCGTATGTTGAGCTTTACTTCTTGGCTACACGTATACTAATTGGATATTCGGCGGTTTCTGTTGCCGCAAATGTTATGTAGTATAATGATGGCCACCAGACACTTATATAAGTATTATATTATAGCTTGTTTTCGCTTACGACAAGGCCCCAAAGTTTTCCGCTATATTTTTTTCTTAAAAAGTAATGTTTCTGCCAATGTCAATCTAGATGTTTAGAATACCAATATCAAATTTCAATTCAATGACATCCGGTAATTGTTAAATGTCAAATCATGGACGAAGAGCAGAAAATATGTTACATTTTGAAAATTTTATACATTTCAAAAAATAATTACATTTTGCAACTTTATTTCAAAACGGGTTGCAAGGTTATTTTCAAAGTGTAATAACACTTCTCAATCCGTTTTGTAATAAATACATTACTTTTGAGGTGATTGCAAAAATTTATTACATTTCGAAAAATTATTACAAAACGAGTTGCAAGGTTATTTTCAAAGTGTAATAACACTTCTCAACCCGTTTTGTAATAAATACCTCACTTTTAAGGTGATTTCAAAAATTTATTACATGTTGCAACTTTATTACAAAACGGGTTGCAAACATTTTTTCAAAGTGTAATAAGGTCTCAACCCGTTTTGTAATAATTATTACATTTTGCAACTTTATTACAAAACGGGTTGCAATGTTTTCTTCAAAGTGTAATAACACTTCTTAACCCGTTTTGTAATAAATACCTTACTTTTGAGGTGATTTCAAAAAATTATTACATTTCAAAAAATTAGAACAAAAGGGTTGCAATGTCATTTCTAAGCAAAAGAACATCTCAAAACCCATTTTTGTAATGAATACCTCACTTTTGAGGTGATTTCAAAAATTTATTACATTTCGAAAAATTAGAAAACGGGTTGCAAGGTCATTTCCAAGCAAAAGAACACTTCTTAACCCGTTGTGTATTGAATACCTCACTTTTGAGGTGATTTCAAAAAATTATTACATTTCGAAAATTTATTACAAAACGGGTTGAAAAGTTATTTTAAACTGTAATAACACTCCCAGCACGTTTTGTAATAAATACCTCACTTTTGAGGTGATTTCAAAAAATTATAACATTTCGAAAATTTATTACAAAACGGGTTGCAAAGTTATTTTAAAGTGTAATAACACTCCCAGCACGTTTTGTTATAAATACCTCACTTTTGAGGTGATTTAAAAAATTTATTACATTTTGAAAATTTATTACAAAACGGGTTACAAGGTTATTTTCAAAGTGAAATAACTCTCTCGACACGTTTTGTAATGAATACCTCACTTTTGAGGGGATTTCAAAAATTTATTACATTTTGCAACTTTATTACAAAACGGGTTGCAAACATTTTTTCAAAGTGGAATAAGCTCTCAACCCGTTTTGTAATAATTACTACATTTTGCAACTTTATTACAAAACGGGTTGCAATGTTTTTTTCAAAGTGTAATAACACTTCTCAACCCGATTTGTAATAAATACCTTACTTTTGAGGTGATTGCAAAAATTTATTACATTTCGAATAATTATTACAAAACGAGTTGCATGGTTATTTTCAAAGTGTAATAACACTTCTCAACCCGTTTTGTAATAAATACCTCACTTTTGAGGAGATTTCAAAAATTTATTACATTTTGCAACTTTATTACAAAACGGGTTGCAAACATTTTTTCAAAGTGTAATAAGCTCTCAACCCGTTTTGTAATAATTATTACAATTTGCAACTTTATTACAAAACGGGTTGTAACAGAGCACACCAGGCGCCCTAGCTCTGCATGCATTGGGTTTACAAGTCAATAGTTTTCAGCGGCCAGATAATTTTCCCACCAGTATAGTCCAGAGAATTTGACATGACTTTCGACCTTCAATTAGCATACTTTAATTGCTGATATATTGTCTGTATTTATAACCCCGGTTGTATGTTTTCATGAGCATAGAGTATAGTCGAAAACGTTTGACCTGTCGCTTATTAATCCCCGTGTGTTTTCGTTTTTGTATAGTAAGAATGTTATGATGAGTTAAAATAACAACTCTAATTGGACAACTGATCAGCATGGATATTCATGGATGGCACTCGATGTGTAATACCAACACACACACAATGAACCGATATTGCACAATTTGCTCGCGGAAATTTATATATTCAACGCAAGAACCATATACAAATGTAATATATTCATGCATAAAGGTCAGGATCATTTCAAATTCTCTGTGCTATATTACCAAATTTGTAACCATTTCCGATCTGTCACGAAGACGGTACCGACAACCGACTAGTCAGTTTATACTAAATTATTTAAGGTCGATTGTTAAACAAGTTTTTTGCAACTTATTTTAATCACTCTCGACACGTCATTCCTGATGTCATATATTGCCACGAGGGTATGAGAGAAGAGAAGCCAGTTTCTCTTGTATGGTGGCAACAGACTTAGGACTAATGTCATAGGGTATAAATATACAATACATTTGATTATCTATATATAAATATTATATGCTTTAAAATGTCAATAACTAATAAATTAAACTAAAAGATATACCAATACAACCTTACATTATAAACTTTAAAGAAACTTACTAGTTACTAATAAATAAATAGGAATATGAATTATAATAAAATATCGATATCACATGTTATACAAATCCACTTTTCTCTATATAAAACCAATATCTAGTCCTATATAGAGTGTTTGACCATATACACTTTTATATGAATCTAACCTATAAACCGATGTGGCTATCTAAATTGAATGCTTCGGTGCATTCATATATTGGTACCTCGTCCTACGGACGTACCTTTACGTTGTATTCTACAGTCGGTTAATTAAACAGGTAAGCAAAGTATCAAAGGAATATGACAATGCACTTTAAAGTTTTATAAGAGGTTAAAAACATGTACCTAAACTTTAACATTTGCATTTCTAAGTACAAAAGGGGGCATAATTTCAACAAAATGCTTGATAGAGTTACCTACCCCAGTGTAGGGTTGGGGTCATGATGGTGGAGTATCAAAGCAATATGTTAATTGAAGATATTAGAGCTTAAAAAACCTGTACCTGAACTTAAACAATTGCATTTCCAAGTCCGAAAGGGGGCATAATTTGAACAAAATGCTTGTTAGAGTTACCTACCCCTGTGTAGGGGATAGGGTCGTGATGGTGAACAAGTATGCAAAGCAATATGTGAAAAAGTTGAAAAAGGGGGCATAATTTCAAACAAATGCTTGATACAGTTATCTACCCCTGTGCATAGGTTGTGGTTATGATGGTGAACAAATACGCAAAGTATCAAAGCAATATTTCAATTAGAGGTTAAAATACCTGTACCTAAACTTTAACATTTGCACTTTTTGCACTAAGTACAACAAGAGCTGTCCACGAACAGCGCGCTCCACTATTCGCAGCGCCATGCTAGGATAGTACAATTATATATATTCAAAACAAAATGCTTCATAACAGCAGCATTACCCTCTGCTGTGTAGAGATTTGGGCTTCTAAGTCTAAAAAGGGGGATAATTTGGACAAATTATGCAGGCCGTTACCTACTCAGGTGTAGGTCATCTTGGTCATGAAGGTAAACAAAGAAGCTTTTCTTAGTCCAAAAGAGGGCATAATTTCAACAAAATTCTAAATAGTTATCTTCTCCTGTGTAGGGGTTGGGGTCATGAAGACGAACAAGTATGTAAAGTATCAAAGCAATGTATCAATTCACTTTGAAGATATAATGGGTTAAAAACCTGTACCTAAACTTTAACATTTGCATTTCCAAGTCCAAAAGGGGGCATTATTTCAACAAAATGCTTGATATAGTTACCTACCCCTGTGTAGGGGTTGTGGTCATGATGGAGAACAAGTATGCATAGCAATATGTGAATTCACTGACTTTGAAAATATTAGTGGTGAAACAAGACTGCGTTCAATAAACGCTTATGTCCCCTGTGGAAGCCTTGTCCATAAATAAGTCTAAGTCCAAAATTAGGTCAAGGTCAAAATGGGGTAGGTGATACAGGCGTGTGTAGAGTGTTCATACACAACATCCATGCAAGTATGAAAGCTTTGTAACAAGCCATATTAATGCTAGAAGAAACGGTCAATTTGGGTTAAGCGGACGGACGAACGGACGGACCGGTGAATCATTATATGCCTCCCGATCTATCGATACGGGGGCATAAAAAACTGTACCTAAGCATTAACATTTGCACTAAGTTGTGAAAGGGAGCATAATTTCACCAAAATGCCTAATAGAGTTACCTACCCCTCCCTGTGTATGGGTTGGGGTTATGATGGTGAACAAGTATGCAAAGTATCAAAGCAATATGTCAATGCACTTTGAAAATATTAGAGGTTAAAAAACATGTACCTAAACTTTAACATTTGCATTTCCAAGACCAAAAGGGGGCATACTTATTTCTACAAAATGCTTGATAAGGTTACCCACCCCTGTGTAGGGGTTGGAGTCATGATGGAGGACAAGCATGCACAGCAATATGTGAATGCACTTTGAAAATATTAGAGGTAAAAAACCTGTACCTAAACTTTAACATTTGCACTAAGTTGAAAGAGGGGGCATACTTTCACCAACATGCTTGATAGAGTTACCCATCCCTGTGTGTGGGTTGGGTCATGATGGAGAACAAGTATGCATAGCAATATGTGAATTGAAAATATTAGAGGTGAAGAAACCTGTACCTAAACTTTAACATTTACACTAAGTTGAAAGAGGGGGCATACTTTCACCAACATGCTTGATAGAGTTACCTACTCTTGCATATGGGTTGGGGTCATGATGGCAAACAAGTATGCAAAGTATGGAAGCAACATCTCAAAGGACTTAGAGAATATAAGAGGTTAATAAACATGTACCTAAACTTTAACAAAAGTGTTACGCCGACGCCATCGCCGACGCTCGGGTGACTGCAATAGCTCCCCTTATTCTACGGATAGTGGAGCTGAAAAGGGGTCATAATGTCAACAAAATACATGATAGAGTTACCTACTCCTGCATGTGGGTTAAGGTCATGATGGTGAACAAGTATGCAAAGTATGAAAGCAATATTTCAACGGACTTTGAAAATATATGAGGTTAAAAACCTGCACTAAACTTTAACATAAGCATTACGCCAACGCCGACAGCGACACCGACGCCGAAGCCGAGTGACTGCAATAGCTCCTTATTCTATGAATAGTGGAGCTAAAAATCGTACAAGTGACACATTGATACGTTTGTTTTGATGAAATCGCCATTCTTCATTATTCGTCAGTGTGCGCCCATGGCAGTACAAACATTTATCGGTTTGGCCAACTGTTGCATCATTGGTTTCACAAATTACTATAGTAAACATATAAGGTCAGTATTGTACTCAAACATAACGGATAAATCGTACAAATCTGATTAATCCACCTTTGTGGAATATACCACAGTTTCCCGCCTTTCTCATTATCCTGTGCGCACTATACTAGCTTTTTAACCCATGCATTATTTAGTCTTGACAGCGTCTTGACATTGTATATAAATATTGTATAGGGATAATTGTAAATATCATACGACAAATCGCTGGCTTAAAATGAGAAGGCTGAAAAACAAAATCAATATTTTGAGAAAACAAGAAAAACCCGTCTGAAAACGACTCTTTATTTATGGAAAAACAAGCTTTTTTAAACTTCGGTTTGGTCAACATGACCATTTCCGATTTTCATGAAAATAGGCTCATAAGAAACGCCTCGTGATGCAGATTTCAACTGACGACCTTCTCATTCTAAGCCAGCGAATTGTCTGTGACATACACTTACTGTGAAGTTCAATAACACTCTACATTGCAACAATGCAACTGATAAACTAATATAATTATATCAACAGATTGTAGAAACAAGTAACGGTATTTACAATGTGGAAGTTATGCGTAATATAATATACACTAATCGATTATGCTTTTTGAAGAGAAATAGACATGGACACGAAAACAGTAACTAAGCGTGTACACATATACGAGGACCTCGTATATGAATTGTATAGAATAATGTTACAATCTCGTGTTATTTCAACACTATACTGAAGTATATGATACAAACATTACATATTATGAACCGCCTCGATAGTCTAGTGGTAGCACAGTGTAGAAACGAGTCAACATTCGGTTATCACAATAAGGCATATACGTTGAATTGTATAGTCTTGCAATAAGTCATACAGTGATCGGCAATCACAGATGTGTTTGCTCACAATAAGTCATACTGTGATCGGAAATCACAGATGTGTTTGCTCACAATAACTCATACAAGTTGAATTGTATAGTATCCCAATAAGTCATACAGTGATACCCTGTGGGTAGAGCATCCTCTTCAAGTACGAGACAGATCCCAAGTCGTATCTTGTATACCAAAGGCGGTTTAGAAATGGTACCAGAAATTCCATTGCTAAGCATAAACTGGCTTCTCCTCTCTTATACCATCATGGCGTTAGATAACATCAGGAATAAGGTGTCGAGAGTGATAAAACATTTTTAACAATTGACCTTAGCTAAATTAGTACTATACAGTGCCCACCAAAAACAAGTATACAGTTGCAAAATTAAACTTGGTTAAATCAATCAATACTCACAATTATACTAGTTTCTTAAACTACAGTTATTAAATGAGTCAAACGGGAGGTATATATGAAAAGGCTCTGAATTAGAATAATCTTGTGATCAAATAGGTTGAATTTTCCATCTTGTTTTGACGAAGTTACCTTTGTAGCCTGTCAATTTCTTTTAAATATTTTGCACCTATGGTATTAATCAATATAGGGTCTCAATACTTAATTAAAAAATTGTTCCTTGCCTTTGAAAATAGTGTTGCTTTACTGTTCTTTAAATATTGGTATAACAGATGAGTGAATGGTGAAATAGTTAACCTTCGTATACTTATTTTTGGTGGGCAGTGTAAACTACATAATACAACCAACAAGCTATGAAGTCTTACATGAACGTGTCAAGTACAGCATAACCTCTTAGAACAATACCATTTGGAGCTTCAAATATTTATATACTAATATAATTTAGGTCGATTGTGAAACAAGATTTTCCAAATTATATTAATCACTCTCGACACCTCATGCCCGATGCTATATATCGCCATGACGTTATGAGAAGTTATGAGAGGAGAGAAACCTGTACATTTGTAATTCCCTTCCTTGCTGAGCGTCTATCAAGGGAAATGCTAGTACCATTTTTATTTCATCTTTGGTATGACGCGGCCTTGGATCAAACCCGGGACCTTCCGCTCTCAAAGCCGACGCTCTACCATTAGGTTATCGAGGAGGCGGTCTCACTTATTGACGGTTGTTTAGAGGGTTGTTTCTATACAGAGAATAAATTTAAAATAAATATTGACTTGGGAAAATGTTGAAAGTGTTGTCATGGAGAGGTTATTGTTCTACAGAAGGCTCCTCTGAACTGTCTGTATTGCATTGCTTTAGTGTAATTGTACTATTGCCAGGTAAATGTACGTTCCATCAACTTTGAGAGCTGAGCGTTAAATGGCTTAAAGTAATTTCGTAACAATGAGATGACAATTTTTTGAATTTTGTCCAATGTCGTATGTCGAGCTGGACGACATTCGATTTCTGACAATTTTTTGAATTTCGTCCAATGTCTATGTCGAGCTGGACGACATTCGATTTTTGATGATTTATTTGAATGTCGTCCAATGTTGTATGTCGAGCTGGACGACATTCGATTTTTGACAATTTTTGAATGTCGGCGTTTGTCGTATGTCGAGCTTGACGACATTAGATTTCTGATGATTCTTTAAATTTGTCCAATGTCGTATGTCGTGCTGCACGACATTCGATTTCTGCCAAGTTTTTGAATGTCGTCCACTGTCGTATGTCGAGCGGACGACATTCGATTTTGATGATTTTTTTAATTTCGTCCAATGTCGTATATCGAGCTGCACGACATTCAAGTTTTTGAATGTCGTCCAATGTCGTATGTCGAGCTACACGACATTCGGGTTTTTGAATGTCGTCCAATGTCGTATGTCGAGCTGCACGACATTCGATTTTTTTAATGTCGTATGTTGAGCCAACTTCACACAGCTCCTAAAATCAATGATTACGAAATATACATTTATAACGCCCCCCTCATGAAACTTGGAAACATTCAAATAGCTGATAGTTCATATAGGTAGTGTGTGTCTAGAATTAAGTAGGGGCTCGGTGTTGTAACATGAGTGGTCACCTATTTGGGTTGTGTATATTGCCGTTATTTTGATAATAACTCAAATATTCTTATGACAACTTAATGTTATTTAAAAGAACTATTATGTATACATGTATATATCAAGTTCGATTCAATCATCTTAAGTGATGCTTCAGCAGTGCGCTCTGTTCTAAACATACATAGGTCCAATTACCTCGTATTGGGGTGAGATTTCAGTCAATACCCAAACTATGTACTATTTGAATACCAGTATAATAGAAATTATCTGACTTAGAATAATAAATAACTAATAGATGTCTCCCTGAAAGATTGATCTTTCAGAAAATGGTTACTTTGAAAAAAAGCAGACCTACCAATTTCAAGTTATCACTTAGTTATCAGAACTTCCAGAATGTCAATCATAAATATATTGTTTTCTATGCTAAAGAAATAAAGGTTATAATCTATTGTGACAAGAAAATGTTCCTACCTGAATGTTCCTTGATAACGTCAGTCAATCCATTCTCTGTATCCTGTTAAATAAATAGCGTATTTTCAATATGTAGTCCATAAAGATCAATAAACCAAAATGTAGACAAATACACAACTCAGTCCACTATAGCCATGAAATAGATCGACTCTTTTCACTATCCCGTTAATTCAATTCAGTTATTCCCAAAAAATGTTTATTTAAAAAACAGCCCGGATGGTTATACAAAAGTATTCAATATACAATTGTCCAATATTTACTGAAAACGCTACAAACAGTGGTTAAACCAAATTCGACAAAGAGCACACCTGCAGGCGCCCTAGTTTTGCATACATTTGTTTTACAAGTCATTAGTTTTCTGTGGCCAGATACTTTTCCAACCAGTATTACCAATTTTTTAACCGGGTAATGGACATGTCCGAACTGAAACGGACTAATGAAACTGAAGTAAATTAACGGATTATATCGAGGGGTTTTCTCAGAGGATTATTACACATGTAAACAAACCACAGGTGACCGCATAGTTTTTATCATTTAGTATTTGCTATTATATAGGCTATCAATGTCCTATAATTGAAAAAATATGTACGACCACCTGTGGTTCATCTAACGGTATATATAACATGTGACCGCACCACTGGCGAATTATTTCCCAATATGTTAGGCCAACTAATTATAATGTTATGTGACCATGTCGCATTCAATACGTATATCTTGCGCGTGAGTTTTGTAAATGGACGAGACAAAATAAATTACAGATCACAAAAAAAAGGCCTTGTAATTACGGTAATATTCAAGGTGATTAGTAACAAATGTGCCTAATTGGTAAGCTAGGAAAGAAAGTTTATTTATTTTGACAATAAAAATAAGTGTTTGTTGTTTTGTCAAATTCTACATTCAAACAAAACAAAACAAAACTTGTCATAGATCCAATTTCATAGAAATGTATGTTATCACGAAGTCAGTTGATACAAGAAAAAGATATTTTAATACCAAGAAATTGAATTTTTGATATCAATAATTAATTTTTTGATATCAGAAAATGCATTTATTGTTTTGGTATCAGAAAATGCACTTCTTTATATCAAGAAGTCGATTACATAAAAAGTGGTGAGCTGCTAATAGATTAAGTCAATGAAAAACCAAGTGTCACATGAGACGTGTTTTAAATACATTATAACGGCATGTCCATGTTGTTAATTTAATTGAGTATAATAACGGCTTTCAGAAATAACACGGTGAACTAACAATTTTGTTGTTGGTCATCTTACATTTTGGGAGTTAATCCCCCCAGCTGTGTGCATAGCGTTAGATAAACCACAGGTGGTCGTATCGATTTTTACCAGTAAGTTTGTTGGTAACCTTTATGATATAAACTACCAAATGATGAAAACTATGCGACCACCTCTGCCCTACGTTCAAGGAAAGTAACCTGCCAACATGTTTAACAATTACGGGTTTTTGTCGATATAATCCTTCGTTGTACGCTTCGTTTGCGGCATACAAATTGAAAGTACTAATTTCCGTTTTTTCCGTTCTCAGTTCGAAATATGTACGGATGCACGGATTTTACTATTCACATTCTTTTGTTTGCCTCTGTCCGCCATTTTGTTTAATTACACAAATACACGCACACCACCTCCGGATATGGTTAGCCAAACTTGGCGTACGTGACAAACATGTTTTTTAAACATACCGTTCAACGAATAACAGGTGCGTACCAGGAGCGAAACGTACGTCACATAATCTTTCCTTGAACGCAAGGCTGGTTCGTTTAAAACGATACTCAGGATTTTCTCCCTAAACGCACGGGTGATTAGACAGTCAGTCAGTTGGATACATCTAATATTCTTTTGCGACGACCCCTTCACAATTATTCGTTTATCAGGTTTAGTATTCAGTTTAAGTTTCAGTTCGGACATGTCCAATATTAGACATCTCCGATCTGTCGCGAAGACGGTACTGATAACGGACTACTAGTATTTAGTTTGTACTAATTTATTTAAGGTCGATTGCTAAACAAGATTTTCCAACTTATAATAATCACTCTCGACACCTCATTCCTGATGTTATCCATCGTCACGAGGGTATAAGAGAAGAGAAGCCAGTTTCCCTTTTATGCTGACATCCGACTTAGGACTATTAAGGAGGAATGTCTCATAGTATTTGTCAAACGTCCTCATACATCAGTGGTTAGTCAAGTTCCCAGACTACTGTGATATCACAGGTCAAGAATACTATGGTGAACGAAAATGTTGTCACAGGGCAAAATACAAATAATGTTATTTCACAATTTCATTTTAAACGAGAGCCAAAATGTCACAAAATAAGCCCGTCTCGGGGCATGGTGAGTGATTTACGGCAAGTGTAAATTGAATACGTCCGTGAAAAGTTTATAATATAGATAAATGATTTTCAGGAATCGTATTTTATTTTCGTCTGATTTATGTACATACATACAACACACAAGCCCGTTGGTGCATGTGCTTGTGTCAGTGCGTAAGTGCGAGCGTACGTGCGTGCTTACGTGCGTCCGATTTCGTCCGGACTATAACTTTGTCATGCTTTGACCAATCTTGCTTATATTTGGCATGAATGTTCACCCCCATAAGGAGATGTCATCCATAACCCAGGTTCCTATCTCAAAGGTCAAGGTCACGGTTGGAGGTCAAAGGTCAAATTGAAGTTTGTACGGTTCATTTCTTCTTTATGCATGGTGGAATTAGATGAAACTTGGTACATTTTGGTGTGGGTTTTTTTCAACGTGCGCCGCTACTCGACATAATTTGCCCGAGGGCATGAGTTTCTAGTACTATGTTTAAGTTTTAACAATTTTACCACGTGCTAGGGAGTTCATCTTTTTGCCGCTATAAATTTGTTAAAACTGGTATGTTATCAAACCACTAAAATTAATTGAAAACTGGTAAGATCAAAATCCATTCTGAAGTTTAGGAGAAAATGTGTTTAATTAAAGAGTTTGAGGGTTTCAAAGTTTTTGACACTTGGACCTACACATACATCTGATTGTAACCGTTGATACACTGTGCCGTTTAAAAAGAACCATCTAAATATTTCCCTGTGTGATTTGATCAAAACCAATTGAATAGTTTAGACGATGGTAATTAAATGATAAAACCTAGTTTTTGAAACGTTTGATACTATCGTTTAAGGGGGAATGCATAAGAACCATTACTTCTCAGTGTGTTCAAAATGCGTTCAGTAGTTTAGGAGGAAATATCATCAAAATAAATAATTGACTAACAACGGCAGCCGTACAGCCACTCCTCATAAAATCTAAACTGGAGCATTATATTTTGCACAAACAGATGAGGCGTTCTCTACACTCCGGGTTACTGTTTTATTCTAGTAACTCAGTCAAAGCTGCAGACAAGTATCTTTCTGCAAATTGTGTTTGACCTCCAGACCAGTTTTATTGTATACAAATCATGTATAGAGAGACGGTATTACCGGTAACCGTGATATCATGGTACCGTAATCGTGAAAGCTTGGCCATTTCCGTTTGTCTCCGGTAAATATACTACAATGCATAAAGTCCGAGTTGAGCAGAATGCATGTTCGATCCCGGGGTATGATATACCACGGTACCATCGGAATTACGGGTATTTTATCAAGGGTATCCCTTCTTCTAATTATTTTGAAGTCACCTATCATAACAGCAAACCATACCACACGTGTTTCCCCATTGAGACCCTTGAAATTACAATGCTACTATGATTACGTTCTCGTAATTGCTTGCTGTGTAGTATAGCATCAAGTATGCCTTCTCAATTCAAGTTTTTATTTGTTTGGGTTTCCCAAACAAATACAGAAGTCAAGCTCAAACGCGAGTCTTTAATATCTGAGCGAAAGTAGTCCAGAAAATTCAATTAAAGACAAAGTAGTTCCATATATGTGCCTTTTGTGTGATCAAAATGTATTTTCTCATATGAGTTAACTATGCTGGTGATTTGAATCTCATAACAAGGTTGTTAAATTTCAAAGAAGGTAAATAAATAATAGAATATGAATAAATTAAAATTATAATGCGCAGTGATTCTAAGCGTATGAAGCCACGGCGGTTAAAATTTTCTCCGAAGTACTTCGTACGTAAAAAGTAGTTCGTTTTTCAATGCGATTTTTTAATTGAAAAAAGTGATTATGAAAAAAACCCATACAATATTCTTAAAACGTTTTAAGTATTTGTGTTATCCAAGTTATCTATAAACTGTATGTCTAATTAAAATTAGCGCGTATGAGTATCATCTTCGTTCCTAATCTGAACGGTCCGACCGGCATTTATACATGATAAAAACTGTCGCCATTTTGCAGTGTTTTGTTCCTGCGAGAAAAGAAATTTTATAGGAGATTTTTTCCGATTACACGACGCTAGTACTTGGTAAGCAAGGAAAATCGTCTTTATCACTCACAATTAACGTACTTATACAATAAAATCAACACCCGATGCCGCGTGTGACCGTCAAAGGTTTCGTAAGTACAAATAACATGTCGTACCCGCAACTATTCGACCCCAAAAAAATGCAAAATGACTCTTTGACAATGTTATGTCTGTATTGTGCTTTTGATAGCAATCTTTTTGAGATTATAGTAGTACTGTGTATAGGATTTAAGGGAAAAACGTGTGTAGGTGGCTAGCTTGACAAGCTTGCCGTCTCATTCAGTTGTAGCTTTTTGGAACTGAGCCGCAGTAGTGTAAACTTATTTACTTAAACTGTATGCGTCCAATATGTTAAACAAGTGGCTTGATAGCTCAGTCGATACAGTATTCGCTCTGTAAGCAAATTGTCAATGGCCAACATGGCATCTTGCCTAGTCAAACCAACTTGAGGTGTGTAGTCCCAACCGAGACCAAACGTTTCTAAACTAAACGTTTCATTACGTTAGGTGATAATAGGTCCAACAGTCTTTACAAGTTAGGTCCCATGGTTTGGACTAGGTGTGTACAGGCTCTTCGCAGGTTGCCGAATATTGGAGCGGCGGGGGAGGGGTATCCCCTCCGTTTTTATGAGGAAATTTTATGAAATCAGAGCGTAAATGGGGCTATTAGTATTTCCAGTTCTTTCAATATGTATTCCGTTGGATGAATTTTTGAATCGTCCGTGTATGTTAGTCATTTTTTGGTATCATTATTACCAAATAGTTATGCCTTATTGGCATATAGTTGCTGAATTACATTCATTTGGTGCTGTTGTAAATACAATTCAAATATAAGTTTATCAAATTCATCCTTCACTTATGTACCGACTGCATTGACGAGTATCATTATCGAACGCTACCCTTCGATGCATGGCATTGAATGCATGTTTTTAGAAACCACTGACCCTTATTCGTCGTTTTGCCGCTCCAATTGGTAGCCAATATTTCAGCTACAAAATTTTAAATTCTCATGCATATTTTTATAAAGTTTTGCCTTTACCCGCGAAATATTGCGAAGTATTCACAATACATGTGTAATTTCAAATATAAAAACCATAATTATAAATGTTTGAAATCATTTGTTACTAGCTTCATTAAGGTGAAATTATAATCCCAAAAAGTTTAGAAATTCCCTGCCTGCCAGTTTAGAGTTCAATTATTGATATTGAAGGAAGAAAGCTGTGTCCAGATAGCAGTCTCAGTTGAGCATTCGCCTTTTCTAAGCAGATGATTCTGGGTTTGAACCCTGGTCCAACTACATACTTTTCAAACCATGTTACATTATTAACGTTCCCACAGATTGTATTAGTTTTATTCCATTGTTTGAGTGTTGTATAGTCACAGTGTCAAAATGTCAATAATATTCCACGCGGTATTTGTCACAAATATTGTGACTAAAAACGGTCACTTTCCGGTACATTTGTACCAATATATATAATGTTTTAAGTTGTTCAAAGAACAACTAGTTTTAATACATATCAACAATTGCAACCCATTTTTACTGCCTGAAACTTCTTTTCTATGCCACAAATGGACAGTGCCACATTAAGGAAAGTAAACCGGTCAGCCAGCAATTGCAAATTTGCATATCTTTCGCCGATGCAAAGGAAGCATGTAAACCGGCAAAATAGTTCTCTAGTTACTCTACGAAACGTTGAAAATCTGTAATATTGAGCACTACTCTTTATGAACTGTTACATAATAGTTTATTAGGTTTGATTAATCAGTCAGTGGCGAAGTCAGCAATACGGACGTATGCACATGAGTAACATTAATTTGTACAGCAGAAATATAATATGACAAAAATGGCATTAAAGTCCCAAATTTCACAATCCTGAGGACCCCTAACCATAAGAACCAACTTCAAGGCTTATGCGCCTGTCCGTAGTATCTGATTTTACACGTATCTGAATTATTTGGCTAATTATTCTGACTAATGAATTTAAACGTGTACCCGGTGACCGGGATAAATTCGATCAGCATCCTAACTGCAGAACAACACATCCTAAGCATTTCTAGTTAATTATCTGGCCTCAGAAAACTGTTTCACTTGTACTTTCTCTGCATGCATTCTTATTCATTCTAATCATGAAAGATCGAACATTTCCGTTTGTCTCCGGTAAATATTGCGCAATGCATAAAGGCCGAGGTGATCAGAATGGCATTCAATCGAACAACCTCAGGGCTTTCAGCGCTTTGATTCCTGTTAACCGTTCAATACATGTAGTTAATATGCATACATGTTTTCAGGTTTTTTTCGCATTAATATATAACAGAGGCCTATAAAAGGCCCTTTCCTGATTGAAAATGTCTTTAAAATCATGCAGTTTTCCCAAATACCCTACTTTTTTTCCATAATCAGGAATGCACCAATATTTTCCCCAAAATGTAGAGACTAAGGATCCTTCCCAAAATGAACAGAAAAATCCCTGGTTTCTTTATGTAAGCTGCACAAACATAGTAGATACATAGAATCTAAATTAATTAATATTCATAAAACTTCTCCGTTAAAGGCCGCGCCTTAGTTCATATTATCGTTCAATGTTTTCATGCATGATTATAATTCCCCGCAAAAGGCGAAGGGATAATAGTAATTGTATGCGTCCGTCCTTCTGTCCGATATTTTGTCCAGGCATAACTTGAAAATTATTTAAAATATTAATTTGAAAATTGACATATGAATAGATGACAACTAGGAGAACTTCCGAGAAGTATAGCGAAAGAGAATCATAACTCTATATGGTTCACTTTTGAAATTATCTGCCCTTGTTTAATTTTTAAATAGATTTTTGTCCAGAGCATAACTCTAATACTAATTGTGATATTGACTTTAAACTTGATATATGAATAGATGGCAATGTAGCAACGTTAAATGTCGCATCGACGCTAAATGTCGCACTTGACGTTAAATGTCGCAAGGCTGACGCTAAATGTCGCAACCGACGCTAAATGTCGCAATCCACCCTGACGCTACAATACCATTTGTATTATGTACATATACTTTGGAATGCTTTATAACTTGTTTATATATATATGTGATTCATGGGCCAATGGCCTAAATCTTGAAAATAAACTGTATATAAAATTACAATTTAAAATTCAATTATTCACAACATCAAATAATTAAATTGGATGCGTCACTGGGTCTTACTTATTTGAACAGTGTTGTTTGTAAACCTTTAATGTAAATACATTTTGTGAAGCAGTTAATTTGCTACATACCTATATTATTATGAATAACGACTGTGTGTATGTTTGCTTTATATATATATGTTCTCAAAAATGTACATATGTTGATTGTTGATTTGCCTTTATGTATATGCCTCTCATATATTCATGTCGTGTATTGTCATTTCTAAACGGACTATGCATCTTTCTCCGCTTAACACTCTTGCTCTGTATGCCCTATCCACTCAACCTTTTCTTTCTGTTATGCAGCTTTAGTTAATATCGCCGAAGTTCATTCTTACGTTGCTATACATATTTCGTTTTTCGTCTTTTCAATACCCACATTACTTCCGTGTTATGCCATCCCACTCTCTAACCACTCCATCTTTCTCTCTTGTTTATTATTACTCTATTGTCACATCTTTGAGCGTGTACACGCACTCACTCTGCTGCATTTATGTTGCTAAATAGTGTCATTTTGTTGTGTCATTGTATAAATTGTGTATTGTATATTGATGTTCTCGTGGGCCATGTGGCCTTTTGAATTCGAAATAAACTTCTTCTTCTTATAAAACTATATCATTAATAGTAAATTGAACCACTTTACAAACACTTACAATAACATACCGGTATAAAGTTTTCTTGTATTTACCTGGACAGGGGTGCCATTGTGTGAAATATTATGAGCCAGCCATTTTACACTTGAATAAATCCAGAGTAGCAATACCGCGAGACATCATTAGTGGCTACATATCCACGACGAAATTTATCAACATGTGCTGCGCTTCGAAAACGAAAATAGCCGTAATTAGTTATTTTCGAACTCCCTGTGAAGTTGTTTGCATGTAAGCGAACTACAGTTCTAAACCTTGGAAATCTAGACGCATTAAGCTTAGGTGATCGAGAATAATACCACCAAGAACACGTCGCCCAATTAAAGCCGCTTTCGAGATCAAAATCGTAATCTGTCAATTATTTGAAAAATACAATACCACGTGACTTTAACGTCACTAAAGGAAACAAACCCAAGACGAATTTTGTCAACATTTGAAAACGGAAATAGCGCTAAATATTTTATTTCTATCCCGACTTTTATGAAACATTTAATTTATGCCAGTCTAAGGGCAAATGTAAGCTCGCTTTGAACTATAGGATTCCTTTCAACAGCTGAGTTGTTTTTCCAGCACCCACTCGATTTTGATCTCGACAGCGGCTTTGGGCGACGTGGTCTTGGTGGTATTATTCTCGCTAACCAAAGCATAATGCGTACCACGTTTAGTATGTAAGTGTCCGTATGATTGTGTAATCATGTTTGATGTCACGGGAGTGTTATAAAGTCATTTATCACAAACCCGTGCACTTTTCTGCAGTGCAAGATAACTACTGATGCACAGGGAAAATGCACAGTGTTCATTCAATAATTATTAAAATAACGTCGTCATCTGACGTTCTTTGTTTATAAATAACGATGACATCAAGGGCGTTATGTGCATTTAATTTCACCACCTGTGACAAATTAGTAGCTAAATGAACGAATGTGATTGGTCCATCTCGATCACGTGGTGACACAATATCATCCAATACCGGGTCAGTAAATACAATACCGGGTCCCAATGTGACCTGGGCTGGTATTCACAAAGCATCTTAGTGGAAAACTTAAATATTTTGACTTTAGTCAAAAACTTGGGTTGCGCTTATTTCCCACACATAGAAGATTAACCCATGTTTTCTTAGTGATTATTGTAGCTCTTACTACAATGCTTTAAACCTATGTAAAAATTTAAGAATTTTGAGTATCTTGTTAGGCTGACACACTTAAGGAAATTTGATGTTTTTAAGAAAATTCTAAGATTTCTACTAAGATGCTTCATGAATACCAGCCCAGGTCTATTTCAATACCGGGTCATTAACGCTTATAAGAGAAGAAATTATAGCTGTTACTGTTACATCCGTAACGATCGCTCGTACAAAAACATCGGGTACTTCACTGTAGTTAAATTAATATGAAATTCAGACGCTATGTAAAATAAAGGTAGTATTATCAAATACGTTTGACAATGGATGTATTCAGGATTAATCGCCCACCGAGTTGAGCATTCGTGTAGTGGTAAAGTCGATGTTGATCGTAAATTTGAAAACCTGAACATTTGCGCTTTCCTTGGGGTCGGATTCTATGCAAGCACAATTATGTATTGTTAGTTGCTCTCTTGTGAATATAAATAAGACCAGCACCAAACTTGTGAATATAAATAAGACCAGCACCAAACTTCATGTCGTGTCGCTTTGCAATATCTTCGATTTTCCGAGCGAATAGCCATTGCAACTTCATCTACTGGACGAAAGACTCGGCCGAAGACGAAGTCCGACATGGTTATTTGTTTCTAGACAAAATGAAAGCACTCTTAAATTATTTTATAGGTACGTCGTCCATTTTATTTATCTAGTTTGAAACAAATTCAGATGTCGATCCAAATGCGGTGTACGGTGTCATTGAATAATTACAGTGCTTACAGTGTAATCTCCCTTAGACTAATGTACACAGCACGAATTTGCTCCCTTTTGTTTTGGGCACACACGCATAACAGTGTAATGACCCAAAACATTTTCCAATATCCCGTTACAAGCACCATGAGCACCATACGAGAAAATTAGCGGTATTTAATTGAGGTGCTCCCCCTCGCCAGGTACAAATTTTACTGATCAGGTATCATCTCGTACCAGGTCACTAGATGACCATGTAACTGATAACAGGTACAATTTTTCCTGATTAGGTATCATCTCTTATAGTGCGCCCAGGATAATGTGAAAGGCGGGCAAATTTGGTATAGTCCACAAAGATGTATTACACTTATGTGCACCAATTATCAATGATGGTTTGAGTACAATACTGACCTTATCTGTTTATTTAAGTGATTTGTAAAACCAATTTTGCCACAGTTGACCAAGCCAATTCATGTTTGTAAATATCACATTATCCTGGGCGGACTATACCAGGTCACTAGATAAATAACAAACAAAGCAAATTATAAACACTGCACGGTCGACTGGCCGCCAGTTATCAGTTAAGATTTAAAGAGTATATCATTAAAAGTGTATATGCACAAGATTGAACAAAAATAAATATCAAAAGTGTATTTAATTTTCAGTAATATTTGTAAACAAAGGCTAGTGTTTAACTCCGGCGAATTATAACTATTAATGTAAAACGTACTTTGTTTGTATAATTACGTACCCCCAAAGATCTAAAAGAAACAGATTGGAAATATGAGAGAAAATGCAAAATAGCATGCAGCAGATTATGTTATTTTGCATAATTTTTTCGTTTCTTCTTCTGCATGAGGTAACTTGTTTTTGCCTACCTCTTATATAATTCAGAAAATTATTATTTGAATGAGGCAGTTTTGGTATTTTCAGATAAACGTGGAATTTCCATTAAAATGAGAGTAGGTCTGGCTCTTTGCGAACTCCTGTTTTATTCCTTGACTGATTTCAATAAATGAGGTATCATTTTAAAGCTGATTCATAAATATATTGCATAGACTTATTAGTGTTTGCCTATGTACATTACAACAAGAGATATAAGGTTATAAGAACAAACAAGATTTCGTGAGATTTCAGAAGTCTGCCGCGAGATATTGTGAGGTTTGGTACATCTTTCAAATATTTGTATTTTTAGATACACTGAGCGGTTTTGAAAACGCAACAATAATGAAAATCATGATAACTGTTTTATTTATTAATATTTCTTAACGAAATTTTGTGTGCGTGATATTGGCTACCCATGGATTGTCACTCGATATTCGTTCCATCTCGATTCACTACAACCATGAAATGAAAAAAAAAGAAAAATGTACGAGTAATGGATAGGTTGGTGCTAATTATTATATGTACGGTCAATTTGAATAGTCAATTCATCGACAAATTCAAAGAAACACAAAGTAAGACGGTTAACCACTCCTCAACATAATGGTACGTTTTAAAAACGCTGTTTCAGGTTTACCGAAAAACACTAATAGTTTTACAGTAAATGGGATGTAGTTCTGGATAGAGATTGAGTGAATAAAATTCAACTTTTCTAAATCTAAATTAAGCTTTATATTTATCTTTGTTTTACTATATTTCCGTCACCATAATAAGTAAGCTGTGTGAAGTTGGCTCAACATACGACATACGACATACGACATTCAAAAAATTGAATGTCGTCCAGCTCGACATACGACATTGGACGACATTCAAAAAATCGAATGTCGTCCAGCTCGACATACGACATTGGACGACATTCAAAAAATCATCAAAAATCGAATGTCGTCCAGCTCGACATTGGACGACATTGGACGACATTCAAAAAATCGTCTAAAATCGAATGTCGTCCAGCTCGACATTGGACGACATTGGACGACATTCAAAAAATCATCAAAAATCGAATGTCGTCCAGATCGACATACGACATTGGACGACATTCAAAAAATCATCAAAAATCGAATGTCGTCCAGCTCGACATTGGACGACATTGGACGACATTCAAAAAATCATCGAATGTCGTCCAGCTCGACATTGGACGACATTGGACGACATTCAAAAAATCGTCTAAAATCGAATGTCGTCCAGCTCGACATTGGACGACATTGGACGACATTCAAAAACTCGTCTAAAATTGAATGTCGTCCAGCTCGACATACGACATTGGACGACATTCAAAAAATCATCAAAAATCGAATGTCGTCCAGCTCGACATTGGACGACATTGGACGACATTCAAAAACTCGTCTAAAATTGAATGTCGTCCAGCTCGACATACGACATTGGACGACATTCAAAAAATCATCAAAAATCGAATGTCGTCCAGCTCGACATTGGACGACATTGGACGACATTCAAAAAATCATCGAATGTCGTCCAGCTCGACATTGGACGACATTGGACGACATTCAAAAAATCGTCTAAAATCGAATGTCGTCCAGCTCGACATTGGACGACATTGGACGACATTCAAAAACTCGTCTAAAATTGAATGTCGTCCAGCTCGACATACGACATTGGACGACATTCAAAAAATCATCAAAAATCGAATGTCGTCCAGATCGACATTGGACGACATTGGACGACATTCAAAAAATCGTCTTAAATCGAATGTCGTCCAGATCGACATTGGACGACATTCAAAAAATCATCAAAAATCGAATGTCGTCCAGCTCGACATTGGACGACATTGGACGACATTCAAAAAATCATCGAATGTCGTCCAGCTCGACATTGGACGACATTGGACGACATTCAAAATATCATCAAAAATCGAATTTCGTCCAGCTCGACATTATTTTTGTATTTGATAATTTTGAAGCTCAAATCTATTGTTTTACACTAATTTGTTTTAAGTGTCGGGTGGCCATCATGTGATTAATACATTTGAGGCTAATACATAAAAACAAGTTTAATTGGTATTGCGTTACCAACAGAAGCCGCCGAATATCACATTTAAAAAGGTGGTACGTATATCCGAGATGTACAATTTAAAATACATGTACACGACGTTACGCTCATTGTTGGCGTACATTGGCAATTTATAACATTTTTACACTTCAATATTGCATAAAAATCGTTTTAGAAATACGGTTGTTTATATTTTGATATCACAAGCAAGATAAAAGAATCGCCATGCTAGTAATGTGATCCGCATGTACGTTTAATTATTAACATATATTAAATTAAACATAGAATGACGGAGAACGTCACAAAAACGTCATGTAAGATGTAACATAATTGACCAATGCGCAGTGTTTAGCAGCTCGGCAAATTCATATAAGTATCTTTATCCGCCCAAAAAGTAGATGCGGTGACGTGATGGCAACTCCATTTCGCGTTGTTTCATTTATGTGCCGTTCAAAACTTCCAGTAACAAACCGTGAGCGAAAAACATATTCAACTGAAAACGTAAGATTTAATTTCTTTCCGCGACAAGATTTGTTAAAACTTCAGTATTTTCTATAACTTAAGTCGACTTTCTATAATCTTTATTTTGACAAAAAGTACACGCATCCTTCTTTTGAATTGGGTATAATTTGTACGATTATGACTTGGAATTAGGCTTTTAATATAGGTATACTTTTTTCTAGCCACGATGTCACACGCATCAAAAAGTGCACAAATTAAAATTGTGATGTTGCTATGCCTCAAAATATTTAAAGAAGTATGCATTTATTAAAACGACAGCGACTACAACCAAAAAGTACATATAATTGTCTGTATTTTGATATGAATAAGTCTTACATTCAACATAGCTTTAATTTTATTTATGAATTTTGGCAAATCTAGCCATAATGTCACACCCTTGAAATTAACGTAACGTCAACGGCTACGTGATCGGTAGATTCGTACCCGTTTTAATAAAAGAGTCGATGTACTGCAGATTTAAAATACAATTTGTATAAATGAAGTATGAGCTGTGGGGTTTATGTAATTATGGTGTTTTAGTCTGAAATAGTAAGCTTAGCGGTATTAAAAGCGCCACTTGTCGGGACGTGGTTTTCGTAGTATTTTTTAACTTATTTTCTCATTTTTGTACATGTATTTTAATGTCTCGGCAAAATGTAAATCATCTACTAGTATGGAACGATACGCAGCGTATTATTGGTATATTCTATTGTATGTTTAATTAAAATGTACGACTGTAACGCCTTAATTACCCCTCCGCCTCGCCATATGGCCGATCAAAAAACTGCCATACATTTTGCATAAAAATGCACTTATCAATCAAGCGGGTTGCTCAAAACCATTTTAATTTTACAACAATATTTTTTAAACCAATCGCGAAATATGTGACGAATAAAAATATGGGGTTTACGGCATAATTTAAGAAAACTTGTATTCGAAACACATAAATAAGTCTTGTAACGTCAATAATCGTTAAAAACGTCAACAACGTCGGAATTGGTTACGCTAATGTAAGTAAAGTCAAGTCTTGTTGTTATCTAAATTTTTCGTGACCATGAAAATTACTTCGACATAACAAAAATTCAAGATACGTTCCAACTTCGATAGTCACTTTAAACCCGATTACCAATGTCACCGTTTGTCAAATTCAGGGAAACCGTTTCTTACTGGAGCGACAAGCCTTGCGTCGTCGTGAACATCCGGGGTCCAACGGGGTGATCCGAGATGAACAGTGACGGACCGCTTAAGCCCCATTCTCACAGTTCTGGTTTGGCATCCGGGAGGGGGTGCTGGTCTAACCGGGGATGCGACCGTGGCGGCACCGTGAACATCCGGAATCAACCGGGACGATCCGTGATAGACCGTGATGGACCGGCTGACAGCCTCGGTTGTTTAAAATGTTTAAAATCCGGGGATAACAGGGACAATACTGGGGAGTATCCGTGGCTTTACCGTTCAAATACCGTGATAAACCGTAACATATCGGATTTTCAAATACAAACCCGATTGAGAGCCTGTCGACCTCCGACATAGAACGGTATAGCATCGTGTCGTACCGGTGGTGGCAGGGGTAGTTACGGTATGAGCCTGTTACAAGCCAGTTTAACCCCGGAATATAACGTTACATCTACGGTTAGGGCAAAAGGTCCAGGTTTCATCAAGGTTAAGGGCGGCGAAGTTGGTTTGACTAATGCTATATACAGCGGAAACTGTATGATTTATCCAGAAACCGAGGCTTCAAATTGAGACATTCTACAGAAACGTATTTATAGTTGCATCCAAGGGTACCTCAATAACTATTTCAAAGAATAGAACATCGAGAATCTAGAAAAGATTTTTCGTACATGAATAATCTTGCACCTAGTTCAAACTAGCAAACTAGCTTTAATTAATGCCCAGGTCAGACAGACACGAATAATCATTACACACAAGGGTTCTGGCGAGTCACAAAGCCTATGATCCGTGAGTGGCTAAGGTTGACAATGCTTTTAAAGGAACTGATGCAGTTACCGGACGGTATGCCAAGCCGCACGACATTAGATAATTTTTTGAATGTCGTCCAATGTCGTCCAATGTCGAACTGGACGACATTCGATTTTAGATGATTTTTTTGAATGTCGTCCAATGTCGTCCAATGTCGAGCTGGACGACATTCGAATTTTTGTGAAGATTTTTTGAATGTCGTCCAATGTCGTCCAATGTCGAGCTGGACGACATTCGATTTTAGATGATTTTTTGAATGTCGTCCAATGTCGTCCAATGTCGATCTGGACGACATTCGATTTTTGATAATTTTTTGAATGTCGTCCAATGTCGTCCAATGTCGATCTGGACGACATTCGATTTTTGATGATTTTTTGAATGTCGTCCAATGTCGTCCAATGTCGAGCTGGACGACATTCGAATTTTTGTGAAGATTTTTTGAATGTCGTCCAATGTCGTCCAATGTCGAGCTGGACGACATTCGATTTGAGATGATTTTTTGAATGTCGTCCAATGTCGTCCAATGTCGATCTGGACGACATTCGATTTAAGACGATTTTTTTGAATGTCGTCCAATGTCGTCCAATGTCGATCTGGACGACATTCGATTTTTGATGATTTTTTGAATGTCGTCCAATGTCGTCCAATGTCGATCTGGACGACATTCGATTTAAGACGATTTTTTGAATGTCGTCCAATGTCGTCCAATGTCGATCTGGACGACATTCGATTTTTGATGATTTTTTGAATGTCGTCCAATGTCGTCCAATGTCGAGCTGGACGACATTCGAATTTTTGTGAAGATTTTTTGAATGTCGTCCAATGTCGTCCAATGTCGAGCTGGACGACATTCGATTTGAGATGATTTTTTGAATGTCGTCCAATGTCGTCCAATGTCGATCTGGACGACATTCGATTTAAGACGATTTTTTTGAATGTCGTCCAATGTCGTCCAATGTCGAGCTGGACGACATTCGATTTTAAATGATTTTTTGAATGTCGTCCAATGTCGTATGTCGAGCTGGACGACATTCGATTTTTTGAATGTCGTATGTCGTATGTCGTATGTTGAGCCAACTTCACACAGCTTAATAAGTACGGACATTTGTTAACGAACTTTATCCGAGGAATAAGTACACATCAGCATTAACAAACTGAAAACACAGAAGGACTCACGGCATCAAATGAGCCTTTTGTTTATGTCATCATTGTTTTATTGTGGTTGTGAAGGGTCTTATCAGATTGTACTTAAATGAGCTTGATTGTTATGCCACATATCTTAGCTACAAATATTGAAAATTTCAGCAAAATCAAACGCATATTGGCCGAGTTACGGGCAAATACATACATGCATATATAAGAGCTATATAAATGTAAATGTTGCGTTTTTAAAGCCGCTCAGTGTATTTGGTACCCGGGCCCAGACTGTTCACAACTTATTTCCCGCTGGAACATTGGTATTTCCTAGTGCCCGTCTGAGGCACCAAAATGTACCATGAAAAGACGTATTTCATTCGAAAGGTAATTGCAAATGGTAACTGCACTGGTGTGACGGGTAAACCATAAGCCGTTCTCGAATAACCTGTACTAGCTATACCAGTTCTCGTATTTTATTTTTAGATAAACATGGACTTAAACAAGGGAATTAAACTGACCAACAGTGCAATAAACTTGGTTTTAAAATAATTCGCAAATCAATATACTTTCACCCCGGTCAGTAAATCAAAGAATAATAAACCCAGTATACTAACAAACGTTATTTTAAAGATTGCATTATACATTTAAATCAGATTAAAGTAATAAATAATGAACTCCAAGCTAAAGTTAAAGACACACGTTGGATTATGGACTATCGTTTAAATGTGAATAAATTTAAAAAGATAACACAGATGAGTATGTGACACTGTTTAATGTTCGACATTTAGAAACTTAAAAATACATAGAATGGAAATAATTAGTATAAGTTCCATCTTCGCATTTGTTACAGCTTAATACTTAATTGGTACAGCGGCTCGGACTATATAAGTGAGTAATATTTTTATAAATTTTTTTTATAAAGAATACAGTTTTTATTATCAACGCAGTAAAATTACTGGTATAGCGCCGAAAATAACAATAGCCTTTGTTTACAAATACAAATGACAAGTAAATGCATCTTGTTCAATTTTGTGCACAATCACTCTAAAGGGATATTTGTTTTCAGACTACACCTGTAGTCTGGTTCCCGTTCCCCAATCTTACATTTCATTAGATTAGCTTTACTGCGTAGGTTGTAAAGATCGGGAACCAGACTAACTACACCTGCTGCTAGCGACAAGTTAACCGTGCAATGTTTATATTGTCATTTTCCTTTGTTAACAAAGGCTATTGTTATCATCGACAAACAGGTTCTTAGTTAAAGCATCTGTATTGATGTTTTACTTAATTACAAGATGGCCATCATTGCCCTATATTGCTCTCCTGACAAACATTGCTTTTGCTACATGCCAAAATGCAGCGAATTGGACAAGACTGTTCCACATCGCTAAAATAAGTTCATCTGATAGATACTAGTAGTACTGTTTAAGCTTGGTCTAGTTTTTATTGAGACACACTTTATAACAAAGTTTCATGATTGTTGCCTCTAATGTTTCTAAGATTTGACCTTGCGACCTAGTTTTTTACCCCCACATGACCCATTTCAAACTTGACCGACATTACAAGGAGATCAACATTCTGACAATGTTTCATGAAGACTGGGCTATAATTGTGTCGTGTAATGTGTTCACAAGCTTTTTCTAAGAATTTACATAATGACCTAGTTTTAGACCCCGTCTCAAACTTGACCTAGATTTCATAGGGACAAATATTCTGACTAAGTTTCATGTAATATAATATTATATAATAGTCATCGCTATATCGGAACACAGACATAATTGTTTGGTAATGTCGCGGGTGTTGTTCGGTCTATTGTCATGTGTTGCTGTTATTTATCGTTTCAGCATGTCGTACAGAAACACAGTCACACAAATTGAACCATTTACGGCCACAGATGGGTTTAAACTAAAGAAAACTGTGTTTCTAGGCTATACAGACATCGCCGCAGGAGGCATGTAAGTATACATAGAGGATATTTGTTGATTTTAGTGTAAGATCAAATTTTGTTTCACCGAGTGATCACAAAATCAATATTTTCACGAGTGGCGTAGCTACGAGTGAAAATGTAACTTTCTGTGATCACGAGTGAAATAAAATTGATCTTACACCAAAAATCAACAAATTTTCTGTTAATTATATGCCTCAATTCCTCTTAAATATGTGCCGTAATTGGCTTAATTGGAAAAATCACGTCGAAATTAGAACTTCACGACGTGATAATTATGACGTCATGATGACGTAACGCATATTTTAAAGCCCGGTGCCGGTTGACGTTACGTTTCTTTTTCTGCATGATACTGGAACCAGCTTCTAAAACAGTGAAAATAACAAAGTGGTAATTTCACTGTTATTTTCATTGTTCATTTCACTGAAAAATCTCCATAATCCATTGAAAGCAAATAATAAACATTGATGTTCTGTAAAGTACGATGATAATGACGTGATCCTGCATGGATATACATGTATTACAAGGTTCTTGCGGTGAATACATGTATATACGTGGTAGTGTAATTCTATATTGAATTCGGATTTATGTTATGTATTAATATTTGTATAATATTTAAAACTGTACCCGTGAGGGCCCAGTCCTGTTTTTGAACGCCCCACGTAACTTTTCGCGAGCAAATCGTGCAATATCGACCGTTTAGTTCTGTATTTGTATTACAAATCGAACGTTTTCGTGATACTCCCTGCTAATGAAAACATACCACCGGTGTTATAAATATAGATGTAGGATATCAGCTGTTAAATTATGCTAATAGACGGTCGAGACGTTTGTATTTTTCTGACGTTATTTTCAATTTTCTTTGTTTAAAATCGACTGCTAAATTATGTGTGTGCGTATGTGAGTCATTTTGTACTAACAAATACGTTTTTCCAAAGATTTGTTTGTACAAAAAATGTTTAAATATAAAAAATGACTGTTTTCTTGGAGATTAGGTAGCGTATACAAAAATATGAATGTAAAGGGAATTTTAAAGAATCCCATTTTTTGAACGTATAAAAATTAGTTCCATGCGAATTTATTTAACTGACATCGTAAACAAGCATAGCGAATTTCAAATAGCTTGAACAATAAACAAAAAGGATATATATACTGTAGCGCACAGGCAATCCAAAGCCACACAGAAACGACGGCAGCGCCTAGCCATCCACGCAAGAGTCAGACATAGAACGAACCATCCATATCCCCCAAAAAATTCATATTTCAAGCAAGCCAATATACTCACTCCGCAATGAATGACACACTGTGGACTTCGAATTATGTGCATAATTAGCCATAAAGGGAGGTAATTATATATAATAACTACACTGAAGTGAAGTACGGGAAGACTTTTTACAGCCGCCACACAGCACTTAACACCTGCTGTAGTGATAAGTAAATACTGTAGCGCACAGACAATCCAAAGCCACACAGAAACGACGGCAGCGCCTAGCCATCCACACAAGAGTCAGAATGAGACATACTCTCCTGGTTTTTGACATTTCCGAAATCACTAAAGTGTCAATTAAAATAATCTAGCCGAGCAACTGCAATGAAATTTGGGATAAAACTTCTATAATAGTTACTCTACTGGTTGCATGTACGAAAACAGTATGTTGTTCAACTATTTTATTCGTATAACTTAAAAATGAAAAATCAGATATTTTAAAATATCATTTAAAAATACATATAACATGCATAGTCTAAAACAAACGTAATCGTGTGATTCCGTAAATACGTGCATGCCAAGTTTCATGTAATTAAATGTCAAACTTTTTCGGTGAAATATAAGTTTTTAGGGGGGTTCCCCAAAATCTAAAAATCTTGAAAACTAGCCGCGCAAAACTGTTATGGGTTTGCACAATCACTATCATGAGTGTGTTTTTCATATAAATCAGGCGTGTGATACCTCTTGTACAGAATAAATTAAGAGTTGGGAATCACCTTAACATAAAAATGAATTTACAGACGACTATTAATATTTTCTTATTCATTCTTGCCAGTTTTATTGACATCAAAGAGAATGTTCTTAAGCAGTTTATCTACGGTCTGATCGGGGTGATAAAAATGCAGATCTATTAAGGTAATTTGGGTAGCTGAAATTGAACCTATCAGTGTGTAACCGTGTCGGAATATGAATTACTTGTCAAGTCGGCAACATGTTGTTTAATAAAAGTCAGTATGATTAATAGAAAGTATACATAATTATACATAATAGTTGATATTCATACCAAAATTGAAAAATCATTTTATAAAAGTGTTTGCAATTTTCAATGTGTGATAAAACACTTTTCTACAAATTGAATTTTCATTTTTTGATACAGATATTTTTTGTGAATGTACATATTTCAATATACATTCGATATAAGCGAGTTCGAGATAACGAGAGTTGACTGTAGTATAATAATTTCGGTTGAAAATTATATTGAAGACTTGAAAAGCCAAATTCGTTTCTGACACAGTTTCTCTGTGATGGCTTCAATTTCAGCTGGGCATATTACCTTAATACTATTTTTTAATCAGCGCGTTAGTGCCTCATTTACAAATCTCAGTTTCTTAAATCACAAAGAATGTAGCTATATTTTAATTCATCGTATTAGCAACATACTCTTATAAGTAAATTATACAATCTAGTTAGGATATTGTGACAGTGACGTTGCAGTTAATGTGTACGCAGAAATATAAAAAACATTGTCTAAACAGGTAGAGCGAATATAACATGTTAGTTTAGCATTGAAATTATAGTTGTTTGTACAGTATAAGCCTTTTTAATTGGTTTTACACCGTTATAGTGGACTCGACCGCTGCGTCACTGGATTCTTTACTCCCATAAATAAGACTCTACGTACGTTCCACAGTACTATAGAGTAAATTTGGAAGTGAAATGAAACAGGAATAATTTATGTATCAATGAGGTTAGTGTTCTTGCAATCATTCGTTTTCAATGATATAAAAGGCATTAATGAAACCATGTGTGGTGTGCCTTTACTTTGTATTGCTTATTAGGTCACCAAACAGCGACAAAGAATCGTGTCGCAAACTGCTACATACATGTACTTGCGACCTGGTGAGACCTAACGTAATGTAATGAAATGAAATGATACGTTTGGTCTCGGTTCGGACTATGGATTATTATCCTAACTGGACTATAGGTTATGCATATTGTTGTACTTTAAACTGTGGACTAATCCGATTAGAGGTATACTAAATAAGCACTTTTGATTTTTACAGTTGTGATAGATACCCAGCATGAAAGCATGCCTCCCCTTTTCAGAAGACGAGTCCGCGTTTGGATTACCAAATTAAAAAATATATAGACCGATTTCGATAATTTGACCGTTTGTTTATATAGAGAGGCTATAACATAAACATAATACAGGTGATCCAGCTTTGATAACATGCATACAAACTCTTTATTAGGCTACATAAAGCACATAATTTTCAATTGCCAGCATAGCGCAGTTGGCAGAGCAGACAGTTACAAACGCCAAAGGAATAACGTTTTAGGTTCAACCCCCACTCATTGTACTTTTTTTTTAAAAAAAGAAACGCATATGAATAAACCGTTGCTAATTTCTTTTTGTTTAATGCTCTCAGACTGACAAAAGAGTATAAAAATTAAATTAATGAATGAAAATCGAAATCGAAAATTTCTCAAAAAGTGTAAATTACATGTACATATGCATAAAAGACCCACAAATAAGACAAAATGTTTAAGCATCGTACAGGACGAACCAGTTTATGCACGTAAATATGTATCCATACATACATGGAATAAAAAAACCTCTATTTTATATAAAAGCAAAGTAAAAATATGACGACTTCTGTAGGGCTTGAACTCAAAATTAAATATTTCAAAAACGAATATGTCCACGCACATATCCACTCAGCCACAGACGCTACTGAATATGGCACGTTGCAATATACATATTAAATCCAGTGAATGGATGAAATTTGCTCTAATCCGATTAAATAGATAACAAAACATGTTCCCCTATATGCTTTGAATGCGATGAACCACGGAATCCATGTTATCGAAATCCGTTTATACGTATAGTTTTTATTTTGTATACAATTTAATGCTTATTGTTTACAAATAGTGATATAGCACTGTTTATATGACACTATATCACTGTTTATAGGACAGTTTATAGTACAAGTTAGTCATATAGTGATTTTATGACAATCAGATTATTTTAATAGTTGATGATTTTCTCTTACAATTCATAACTGAATGGTTATGTACATTTTATATGTTCTGCTTATGAAGTTATGTCGTATGTTATATGTATGAACATATAAGAGAATAAATAAAGAATATTATTTTCTGCTTTTAAACCACAACATTAAACTATTTACCAAAGTTGTCACTCGTTTGTCATAATGTGAAAGATTAAATAATACAAAATAAAATTCCACCTATAAAATTCCCAAATAGATATAAATGTGTTCAAATAAATGCATAAACACTATATTAAAGACATTCAATATACATGTACATGTATAGTTCAACGCATTAAAGTTATTTTCAATTAATAATCAAATGAATAAATAAATGATTTAAAATAAACCGAACTGAAATTACAACCAACCTTGTGTCTCCAACGTTTTGACAAAATGTGATGCACGAGGCTTTGACCAAAGCAAACAGTGATGCATAATATCCACAAGCCGTGAGAATTGCTATAAGGTATGCGAGTACTAAACGTTTCATATTTTCAAGGGCGGCACGAAACCGCTAAAATCTATGTCACGCCGGATAACGTCGACTATAGGTAAACCATAGTCTTTAATGTTTTGTTAAGTATGGAGATAATGACGCGATCCTGCATGGATATATTGGTCCCTATACCCCGTCCCTGAGACACTATTGACTTGCCGCACTGATAAAAACTCGATACATCCGGATGCTACAATTGCGGGAAGAACCAGTAAGTTCAGTTTTGTAAAATCTACGTTCAAAGCCCTCTTTAAAGGGGTCCAGCGAGCCCAAAAACCTGTGCACGACCCTGGGCCCGTAATACCTTTAGTCTGGGATGCCTGTGTACCCATGACAGCAAAATTCCCGAATTTGGGCATTTAGGTCGAAAACTACGGAAGGCCGAAATGGCCATCCCGGCGAGTCTGCATTAGCACGCTATGGTAGCGGAAGTGTTATCTGCCATTTTCGAACATATCATTTATTTCGTAATATATTAATCTATAGGATAAACTTAATTCTAGTTGACTTTCCTGAAATATAGAAAATATACTTGACGAAATAGTAAAATTGCCATTTTATTTGGTGGTGTTAAAATCCATTTTTAACCCACCGAAAACAACGAATCATTTTTTACGAAAGTGAAGATAATCATTCTATATCTATTACGGTTACTGGACTCCTTGAGATACATGTGTATATTCATAATCTTATTGAAAAGAAATTGTGATCAATAATTAGTTTTAGAACACCATGGCAACGAAAAGGACACATGCCAAGATAATTGATGAAATGTTGGTAAAATTGTTGCTTATAGGCAACAAAATAACACATTCTGAAATAATTGCTCATTATTATTAGAGATATGCTATTTTACAATATTTACATCAGTGTAGCGATACGACGTGGTTTTTGGTTTTTGACTACAGTTCCAAATGTAGCCATAAGTACAGTGAAGTTCCGCAAATAAGACCAGTCAAAATGGTGGTCTTAGTAGCGAGTCGGTCTTATTAGCGGACCTTTTTTTCTAAATTTAATACTTTGGGACCTTAAACTGGCAAAAATCTGCATGATTTCAAAATAATCAAAGTGGTCTTATTAGCGGAACTTTACTTTAATTTTATTTCTTCATCTATTTCTATGAAATCTACGCCACGCTAAGAGGAACATTATTTGCTTTCCATGAAATATAAAATCTTTTTCAGTGGATGTGGCGTTTTGTCCATTACCCTGTGAAACCGTGGAACGTGTAGGTTTCACAGGGTAATGGAAAACTCGGTAAAGCTGATGAAAAATATCTTATATTTCATGGGAAGCAAATAATTCATCCCTTAGCGTAGCGTATATTTAATAGAAATCGATGAAGAAATAAAACACTTATGGCTATTTTATTTTCCAATGTTTACAAATTTCTTCTTGTAACTGTAGCCAAAAGTCACGTGGTATTGCTGCACTGTACATGTTAGTTGTAATAAATCACGATATAGTCCAGAGAATTTGACACGACTCTCGAACTTCTCTTAGCATAATTTCACTGCTGATTTGTTGTCTATATTTATAATCACGAGTGTGAGTTTTCATAAGCGGGTAGTATCACGAAGACGCTCGGGGTCTAATACCAACACAAAACTAAAGGACCGATTTTGCACAATTTGCTCGCGGAAATTTATTTATTCAACGCAAGCACCCTGTAATATATTCATGCATAAAGATCAGGATCGTGTCAAATTATCCGTGCTATATATAAGGTTGAACTAAAACATTGCATTTACAACATATTCAATCTCCATGTCACTGGCGCGAACGCATACCCCTGAGTGATGTTCTTTGGTTGCTTGGCAACTATATATATAGTCATCAGTATTAGCCTGACAAATGCATGGTATGATTAAACATATCCATTATTTTGATTTCTCCAGCCCATCCTTCTTGCAAGGTTACGGACCTGACGGCTAGATATTGTCCGTTGAAGCATATCACAGGCATATTCCGTCAGCTTAATTAAGGTCCGGGGCGCATTGTAAGTCAATCCAATCTGTTGATCCGTGTATTGGTTGGTACGATTTGCTCTATGGATACGCGAATTATTGCTCCTCAACCCAAACACTGGACAGATCAGGCCTGCGTAGAGACGGACATAGACATAAGGAATCTCACGAATATCACTGTAGTGCGATTTGGCAGTTTAAGTTCCCCTTTTAATGACATGGAGATGTGTTCAGTGGTGCATACTTATCCCTGTCCATACCATAACACACCCACCACCATAACGATCGTTTTTAGTAATACAGACTTCAACCTATCATTCATTCGGACTTCTCCACACTCTAGTCGTGTATCTATGAAGTATCCACAAACTTCGACTCATCGTAAAAAGTCCAACCTTGTGGTGTCCAATCAAGATGGTCCATGGACCAGCATAATCGTTCTCTGGCGTGGTTATTCGTCAAGGTATCACGAATTGCAAAATGTTTCGCCTTGAATCCAGTATCGTTTAACCTATTTTTTACTGTTTGAGTGGAAATCTGCATTACGTATTTTGAAAGTTGTTACGTAAGACAAAGCATTCTGGAAACCATTGCCTTCAGCGTGTATGCCAATACACCGGTATTGTGCTTGTGTTTTCGACCTAGATCGGGATCGCCATGCAGTGTGCAAACATTTCCACTAACTTAAAACAGATTCCGTATTCGTACGATATCGCTGAGTGACATGTTTAACGTCAAGGCTACATGCCTCGTGTACACACCCGCCTGCAAACTCCCCGCCTACCTGTTCATTTCATTTGGAGAAAAACACATTCGGAAGTCGTGATTTACCATAATTACTCATGTAAGTTACATAAAATAGAGCTTGTCTTCGAGATTACAGGAAATCGCAATTTTGGCGTTTTTGAGACATACCCACGAACACCTTGGTTTTGGAGCCTCGCTGACATTGCTTGCTACCCGTGCTCACTATACATGTAAAAACCAATAATTTCAACATTAATTAAAAAAAATATTTTATTTTGTGTATAAATAATTGAAATTGAATAATATTTAATCTTTCATATTTTTATATCAAAAAGAGGCCCTTAGCAAATTTTGAGTAGAATATGTATAGGGTAGACACTGAGTATCACTGGTTATGAGATTTAGACCGCGAGCTTCAGCGAACGTCTAATCTCATAACCAGTGATACGAGATGTCTATCCGACTTAAACCACGTGACTGACTTGCTGTACATGTACTGTTATTCATGCACATTAAAGAAGTTGTACATTGTATTTCTGACCAGATTATGTAATTTGTCCCCAGCAGTAGGATTAAATTATGCACTTATTACTCAAAACAACAAAAGATCAAAATCACAGGCTATTCAGCAAAAAAGTGTTGGATACGGGATTAAGACGATGGCAATACTTCGCTGTGACTGGCTATTAGCGGCTTACAGTGGTCTAAATAAATATACACACTGGTCAAAAGTTATAATTGACTAATTGTAGTAATTGATAATAACCTATTTTATCGTTTAAATCACAGGTCCATGAAAAGACATTAGTGTCCAATACCGTCTATTTATACATATTTAAATACATGTATGTATATATAGGTGGGCTAGGTCACTTTTCATGGACCTGTGGTTTAAATTGAATGTAACTCCTGTTAAGGATTATGATGGATTAAGTATTATGTATATTTGTATAAAGCTGTGTGTGTCCTTTCTATTCAGTATAATGGGAAGCTATTGTATGCCTGTACGTATATGCTGTAGGGTGCGTGGTTATTCAACTAATACAATTTGCGACAATATTTGTGCTGGTGTTTAGCTGAGTAGATATTACAGTGTAGCAATACCACGTGACTTTTAACTACAGTTACAAGAAGAAATTTGTAAACATTGGAAAATAAAAAAGTCATAAATATTTTATTTCTTTATCGATTTCTATGAAATATACACCACGCTAAGGAGGCAATTATTTGTTTTCCATGAAATATATAATCTTTTTCAGCGGCTGTGCCGTTTTGTCAATTACCTTGTGAAACCGTGGAACGTGTAGGTTTCACAGGGTAATGGAAAAATCGGTAATACTCCTGAAAAAAGATCTTATATTTCATGGAAAGCAAATGCTTTTCCCCTTAGCGTGGCGTATATTTTATAGAAATCGATGAAGAAATAAAATACTTATGGCTATATTTGTGTTCCAATGTTTACAAATTTCTACTTGTAACTGTAGTCAAAAGCCACGTGGTATTGCTACACTGGATTAGAACTAGTATAACTACCGACTAGATAATACAGTGTCTACCACAAATAGATATACAGCTGCAAAATTAAACTTGGTTAAAATTATTCCATATCTGTCTATCAGACAGTCACAAATACGTATACTAGGTTACTAAGCGATTCAAAAAGAGATCGAAGTAAAGATGAAGGTGTTCTGAATCAAAATAACTACATGTATGTGATCCAATAGGTGATTTTTTCCATCTTTGTATGACAAAGTTACCTTTCAAGCCGGACAAAGAAACCTTATTTTCTGCACCTAGGGTACCAATCAATGTATCGTCTGTACACTAAATGACAAATCTATTCACGGTCTTCAAAAATATTGTTGCTTCACTGTTCTGCAAATAGTGTTATTACGGACGAGTAAATTGTGGGATAATCTCTGTACCAATCAAACATCATAACTTGTGATAAATTTTAGCTCAATTTCATTTTGGGCGTGTATACCTATGTTTAAGGGTGCGAAGGGAAATAATTTCATGAAAAAAGAGTAGGCTGGCGAGTTTTTCCCCATAAACATTTAGATTAGACCCAATATTAGTAAAGTACGGATAATTTGACTTGATCCTGGCCTTTAAGCATGCATATATTACAAGGTTCTTGCGTTGAATATATCATTTTCCGCGAGCAAATCGTACAAAAACGGTCCTTTCGATTTGTGTTGGTATTACACATCGAGCGTCTTTGTAATACTTCCCATTTATGAATACATACAACCGGGATTATCAATATAGACCGAATTTCAGCTGAAATATAATGCTAATAAAAGGTTGAGCGTCGTATCAAATTCTCCGTACTGTAAGCCTATGTAAACTGCTAAAAATCTCGTGTGATAAAAACACGATGGGCGCTGAATTACACCAACGGAAATTTCATATCTAAAATTATTCCCTGGTCAAGGTGAGAATTTGTAATAAAACATTGATTTCAGTTTCTGCACAATTGCAGTGTTAATGTTACAACTAATGTCAGAAGACCAAGGTCTAGCATGTCATTTCATAGAATGCAAATTTAAATAACTTTGGACGCAAATGAAGAAAGTTTTATTGCTCTCTAAATATTCGATATTATTACATACACGGCTTGACTATAACATCGACGACATCATTATGACATTAGCCAGTCAGTGTAACAGACTGGGGATTAGCATAACAACAAGTATTTTCAGTACATTTGAAAACGCACACTCTGTGTCATTCTCAATGATTGGAAAGTATTAATTCATTGTATTCAAACAAAAGTTTATGAAAGTACACGTAAATTCCATCGTAATACATGATACCTGCTGTACAAATGTAAAATAGTACATTGTAGTAAGTTAAATCCATTTTTAGCATTTTATGCGAGTCAACAAACCAAAAAAATATTAGTAGTTTGCGTTTTTAAATGTACCGAGAATAGTTTGTCATGAGTTTGTTTCTATGAAAATTGTCTTTGTTTCAGTCGAGCATTGTTGGGTATTGATATGAAGAAAGAATTCCATACAATACAACTTCCAGAGTTATCTTCAGCTAAACTAGCATGTGACACCGTGGGTCCCTTAGATCCGAGGGAACAGAGTTATGCTCCTTTTCAACTCTGGAATCTAAAATACGAACTGGTATGTATAAACTAGTCTGGTTCCCGATCTTTACAATCTTCGCAGTAATCTAATGTAATGCAAAAATTAGGAACTGGAACCAGAATAGGTATAAACAGTCTGATAGTTAACATCATAGGGGCTCAGTCTTGGCTGAATAATAAGAGGGGTTTTTTTTATAAAACGTATCATTATGTATCGAATTAAGATACATGTATTTTTTGAGTGCGAACAATTGTATATTGTTCTGTTTAACACAGCAAGTAGTTTCAGCTATGTACGCACGGAGGAAACCAAGCTGTGCTTAAACTACCGATAAAACACAGAAGCATATTCTTATTTCTTAAATAATCTATGTTGTGTAGCATACGGCGCACGCCGAATATGACTTGCGTATATAAAACCAAGTATAAATAGTATAAGAGAAGTTACATTATAATAGGTCTCCTCCGTTAATACAAACTGGAAGTCATGTCTTGCTCTTATCGTAACACTTGAACTATCAAATCCTTGTTTATGAAAAAGTCCAATGATTGCTCTGTTTTTAGATCAACAAACCTGTTCAACCAATAATAATGTTCAAGTGTCGTCAACGCTCGTAGATACCACAATATGTATAGAGCGGACAAATTAACGTGAACCTCGACCTTAATTCACGAATCAGTACAAGTTGCGCGCGCCAATCATATCAATTTCCACGAGAAAGTCGTGTCTTGTCGGTGATTTTGATAAGTCTGCAAACTAAGCCACATACAAATCCGTAATACTATCCGTTTATGAAAACAAAGGCTGAAATTAAAGTTTAGACAAGATATCAATTCTTAAATTATGCTGATACAATGATCCGAGGGTCCAGTTAATTGGTTCGAACAATGATAACAAATACTGTCATCTGACACTTCACTTTAATGGATAAATGACAACATATAAATCCCTTGAACTTATCAATCACATTTATACTAAATGAACTTGCATGTTTGTAAGTGATAAATGAAAGCACACTGATACACAATGACAACATCAATGTATAACCATTTGGAACGAATGTGGAATGTCATGACATTGGTTCGAGCCCACATTCTTCTACAGCGACTACAGTACCAGGGTTAATCATACGACTGAATAGGACTCTATTTTTTAATGTTGATGTTCTAACTTACGATATGTATAAACGTGCTTTATCTTCTGTTGATTAACAGTTTAATTCATGCATTAATGTACGTAGATTCTGAAATTTTCATGATTTTTTTATTTAAAAAAAAAAAAAAATTATGATTCTACGAGTAACTTTCGTAAATTTCGTACACCTAAAATGTAATGACTGTTTGGATATAAATAAGATGAACATTTATTTTTAAATATGGATTTTGACTGAACATAATGTGTGCTGGTCAGGTTGCATTGATGTGATTTTCATGATTGCATACATGTGTATTAATTTGTATGCGTTGGTGTGATTTTATTGCATACATGTGTGTTGGTGTGTATGCATTGATTTGATTTTATTGCATACACGTGTACTAATTTGTATGCATTGGTGTGATTTTATTGCATACATGTGTACTGATTTGTATGCATTGATGTGATTTTATTGCATACATGTGTTGTAGTGTAATGATTCATGGGATAGCTAATTATATAATATTAATTGCAATGGACCTTCATATCCACCGTACATAAATATAGATTTGTACTAAAGCCACACAGCCTTGAGCTTAAACCTGTCAGTGGGAGGAAGTGTAAATTTAATATATGTCTGGTTGGTTAATACCATGTTAGTGGGGAGTCAGTCAGTTCAGTTAGAGAGTTGAGAAGTAGAGTCGAGAGAGACCAGTAGGTGAGGGCCGTCAACAAGTGAGTAGCTTGGGCCATAAGCCAGGCCAGTATGTTTATGAGTATGAAAAGTTGACTTATGCTGTGAACCTGAGAAGTACTATACTATGTTTATGAACTGTGTAACAAACTAATAAAGCCACTATACGAACACTCGAGTTACATTATTTACCAACTCATAAGGACTACGTAACAGTGTGTTGATTTTGATAACATAACACTACTATGATGTATGAGTATGCTAATTTTGACAAAATTTTGAAATATACGTGTATTAATCATTAGATGCATGTACTATTTTAAGTACTTTCTGTTACTTTTACAGTTTTCAGTTATTGTTGTTAACACAAAGATACAGGCGGATAAATGTCACTATGTATGCAGTAAAATACTGGATCTATGCACCGAATGGTAAGTGTAGCAGTGTGGACTCACAAAACGTCACAATGTTTGCCTCAAACCGACTTAATTACTCACCGGACAGCAGTTGAGTCCGTTTCGGGCAAAAACTAACATTTTTGCGCAAAAATACTAAGTGACATGGATAGAACTAATTTTCGCTTGAATGTCGAGAAGATCTCGTTGAAATCGGTCAAACAATAAAATACGATTGTTTTCAATTTTGCATTGACAGTCTTAGCCAAATGTCACATCTTGACCACGTGTCATGTCCACAATGAATATAATACGGCCACAGTGTAAAGTAGGTATCATCTGCTGCCCCAACAATAACAGCAATATAAGCCAGCATGTACATACCGTTTTAATGGCATCACTTCAATGTGGTAAAGTTACAATGTTGTGTTTGGTGATTAGTATATCATTATTATAGTGAAGATGAAGCACATCTTTCTGCAAAATGCCAAAGCCATCGTCTTATCAGAAAAAGCTTAAAGGGTATGTTTGTGGCATTATTCACCGCACCTATTGTAGCCTCGGCATATTGCAGTTGTGGAAACGTGGACGATTTTTCCCTTGGCCTAATTTCAATAAATCTAAACCAAAATTATGTTGGTACCTTTGATAAGACCCGTACGTCCCCCTTTAAACCATACACCCAACACTATTCGGATAAGGTACAATAAAACTTCGTTATCTCGAGGGGTGATCGGGACAGGTAAAATGTTCGAGATAACCGGTTGCTCGTAATAACCGAAGTATCATTTTATTAAGGATATAAACTAAAATGTGTACACACATCTTATATTCAGATTTTTGTGATATTCTGAACTAGAAATGTGTGCATATGATACAGACGCCCCCTTGTCACTTGGCCATTTCAAGAGCCATAACTGAGTGTATCTTCATCGAAATATACAGTACTCATATTTGATAAGGGTCCACATATTTTCCTTGTGAATATTTTAAAAATTCAATAAAATGAACTGATGGACTTTTCAGAAGCATATTTTACATCTGAAATATAGTGAACTGGTAAATATTGCTTCAAAAGTTGATGTCTAAGTGCTGATAAGCCCACCCTCACTAAAATGTATGTGCTGAATTCAAACCTCGGTGAATGTGGACCGTTTTTGGCACTTTGGGGATTTACCCAATGTGAGAATAGAAAAGGGACAAAGATTCAATGTTATTCTTGCTCAGCATATACAAAAACATAGTACCAATTAATCAATTATATGAATTGTAATATTTTAGTTGTGTGGATAAGCTGATTGTATTAAGCGCACTAAGAGTGGACGTGGCAACTGAGGAGGAGACAGCGATATATGAAAACGTCATCAATGATTTACCACGTATGTATTGGGCATTGCGCCTTGTATGAGTTTTATGTTTTCTGTGCTCGGCCTTGCTAGTGCTGCCTTCCCTGTCTGACTTAATATTGTCTGTTTGTGTTGTATTCTGTGTGTAACAATCACTTGTTTGAGGCTATCTGAGGTTAACATGATATTTCTGTCTGGTTTGGGCGACCTGTTTTACGATCTAAAAGATCCGTTCTTGATTAATCTGATCTATCATGTTTTACAAATAAGGTACATGCAGTACAACCTCTACTAGAACGCCCTTCGGGAAACACGCAGTTTGGTTTCTGTATAAATGTAGATGTAAAATTCGTAGTAAATGAAAATTTCTGGAAAAATAAGTATGTTGCTCAAGAGAGCTTATTACCCTATGCAGGGCCGCTCTGGAGAGGTTGCACTGTATATCGAGGAAAATAGTTATACGCATGCTGAGATAAAAAGTACAACATTTCTAAGGTTAAGGCTGTTAATTGAATTTCGTATTTTCTAGTCAAATGTAGCGATTTCGCACTTTACTGACTCTAAATACCGCTTAAGCGTATGGATTAAAAGACGGATCAATTAGTTTATTCCATATCAGCCTTAGACATCGTTGAAAAGAACTAAGCAATCTATCATATATTTATAAAAAATAAAAAACATGTAATAACTTTAAACAATATGAATAACGCGACTGTCAAACTATTAACCGGGTAACTTTAGGGCCGTAGCTGAGAAGTCCTAGGCCTATGTGCTAAACGTAGGACGACACCTGTATGATCTTATATCAATTTTAATTCCGAATAACGAACATTTTTTTGCAAATTTGCTGGGAGACTTTATTGCCGTAGCTGAGTATGTGCTAAACGTTGGACAATAATTGCATCTTCGAATAACGAATACCGGTATATCATTCGTTTTGTGCTGAGTAGTTTGGTATTTTAAGGCAGTAGTCAAGTTTGTGATAAAAGTAGAACAACAATTGCATCTTTTAAATTGTAACTCTAAACAGATACTATAGATATCTAATGTCTCTGTTCTAAATAACGAGGTTAGCGTTCATTTTCTGCTCTCTAGAAACTTTAGGACAGTAGTTGAGGAAGTCCAAAACGTAGGACAACTATTGTATCTTCTAAATTGTAATTCTGAATAACTTGACTTACATGGGCACCCTTCCTTTCTCTGTTCAGTAACCGACTGTAAAGCGTTGCCAGAGGACACGAGGATGAACGATCCATTTCTAAGCACATTGATACAAATGGTTCAAGTTGATCATGTACCTACGTGTTTCCTGATTATACCAGCACACAGAGCGTGTACGGGCACTGCTCGGGACACTGATGGTAGCAAGAAGGTCAGTACACACATTGAGTGAAACGCAATTTAGGCTGTGGTCGTATTCTGGGACGTTTTACGCCATTTTCAACAATGTTCACAATCATATAATACTACCCTTCTAGTTTCGGGGCCGGGGCAAGATGTAATTGATTTATCATCGGCCATTGTAATAAAATAATAACGCGCTTAATATAATTTCCGAATTAGTAGATTTAGATGCCCTTGACTCTGCTAGATTAATGCAAGGTGCTAGTATGATGGCATCACATGAAATTATGAAGTTCTTTGGACGTGGACGTTTGAAATTAAAAGTGTTTGATCTATGAGATCCACACATTCATTAACGCCAAAATGACGTTTTGACAGCGGGTAGTTTATTAGCATATTGTAAAATTTAGTTTATTTCTGTATCATTGGTTATTTAAACTATGAACTCGTCTATGAATATACTGAACAACACTTTACTGTCTATAGACGTGTTTTTCACATTATACCTTTACATCGTCGGTGTTCTTCGAAAACCTCGTATATCAATTTTGGCTTCTTTTCAGGAGACGAAAAAAACTGAACAACTTTTTACTAACAGTGAAAATTTATTTAATTCTTTGACACGAACATAGCGTTTGTAATTCCACTTTGAATGCATGTAAATGGACGTGTCGGCTGAGCAAAAGAAAATCCATACTTTAACTTTTAACTCGATTATACGAGCTTTTCGTTCTTATTTTTTGTCAAATTTGTTCCATTTACCGTTATTCGACTTTTTCGCGGCATTATTCAGTTTTTTCGCATTACGTAATTGCGTTTTCTAAATCCTCGTATAATTTAAATTAGCCATTTATAGATATTTATATTGTTCAACGTTAAAATAAAAGTGTTTCTACTTATCCGTTGTAATATACCATTACAGGTTAATTGTTTTGCATATTTGACGTAAGCGCAACCAAAAAACAACAAAACAATTTATTCGAGATTTTCGCAGACAAAAATGTGGCCCCATGAAAAAAATCAAGAATTTTCGCACAAGTACTAACTTTCTCGTTTGAGGGGCTATTTTTAGACTATCTTATCCGGCATTTTCGCAGAAGACTTGTCACTGAATGGGCTTTCCGATGTGCGTATAATCGTTTTTGAGCCAAAACGTGTATACGAGGTTTTCGAAGAACAGCGACGACATACTGCTGTCCAGTATTTTAAAAGAAATAATGCATATCTACCCGTGTTTTATCATAGAATAAAGCACAGTCACGAGTTTGGATGCGTAGTTATTAAATCACGATTGCGTAGCAAGGGTGATTTAATGTACGCATCCGAACAAGCGATCTCATGTGCTTTATTATAGATAAAACACAGGTACATATTCATTATTTCGATTCTAATATATCGTAGATTGACCAGTTTCAGTGACCCTAAGGTCTAATCCCTTCAGGCCTGCCATAATAAAATCATGCAAAAGCCTGAGATTTTAGCAAACATTGAATTAAAGCGCGTGATGATGACAAATTCAATATTCTGCGCTTAGCGCGAACCCCCTAATTCATGTCGCTTAGCCCGCGAACCCCCTAATTCATGCCGCTTAGCGCCGCGAACACCCTAATTCATGTCGTTTAGCGCGCGAACCACCTAATTATAATCCCACCAAGCATTCAAATGGCCTAATAAAAATCATTTATTAAATATACAATCTAATTGTTCTGTAATTTCAAGGTTCTAGAATAAAACCAATGTAGAAGAGCCCTACATTAAAAAAATTCGGTATCCTTGTCTAGGCAAAATTAAAAAAAATGCAATTTCCTCAGTTCTAATAAATGAATTAGCAAAATATATTTAACTGACGTGAACAAATAATGACAAGTATATTGTATTTCAATCATTTTCGATAATAGACACCTATAATACAATCAGGGCTAAGTATAAAAATAAAATTTAATAATAATATAAAAATGCAGAAAAGGCACGTCAGTAGAAGACCTACTTTAATACATGTTTATGGAAAATAAAAGCGTCCAAGTGAGCTAGATAGAGTCCATTAAATCTTAATCAAATTTGGGAAACAACGGGAGGTAGTACATTTTATGACACGTGCTTCCTGTTAATTGCTTTGTCACCAATTACACCGACTCGCAATTTACACCATCGTTATGAAAATGTATACACTGTTGAGAACCATGAACGCTTTGATTTTATCAAGATTGCCGGTAAATTGGACCTCAAAGCAGGTAAGCCTGTAATCACATCAGATTGCCGGTAATTACCGGCTCAATGCCTGAGAAATGGCAGGCCTGTCCCTTCATACTGGTTTAATATACTGAAAATAAATTCATGCTTAGTCCTAACTTTAACTTTACGTCATTATGCTTTGATCTATACCAAAATTCCTTCAGAGAATTTTAGATAAAACACAGGAAGCTGCCATATAATGGCATCGATTGAATTATGTTACTGGAAATGAATGGGACCTGTTTCAGTGACCTTTGACATTATCCAAAAATAGTCTGTAAATAAAAATTCCAAAACAAAATTTAATATGCAACTGAAGTTGAAACTATTACCTATCAAATAAATGAATTTATAATATTTCTTCATCTTTCTTGGCTATGCCTGAAGAAGTTGATAAAGGTGGGCAGTATAAAACATGGTGGCGCCACACCGGACTTTAGTGCAAAATTAGGAGAAAAAGTGGTCCCACCTATAACTTTTTTATTTCTAATTGCACGTTAATGATTTTGATACCATATTAAAGCTAACATTATGAAGTTTTAGGAAATGTAAATGCTAAGGTTATATTTTAATGGCGCCATGTTTTTTTACTCGCCAAAAGACGCCAATAGTTCTTGGATGACTATAAAGAATATCAAGCAACACTGTAAGAAGGGTACTAACTTTTGGGCGCACCTTGTACATGAAAAAATAGGCAGGACTTGTTTAGATCACATGACTTTGCTCAACAGAGGACAAAAAATGACTGACCCCGGGGAAAATATATTTTTTTTTGCATTTGGGATCATTTTAGGGAACTTACAAGGATAGGTATAAAAAGTAATAGAAAAAGTTCAAAAATACCATAGGATAATAAAAACCAGGGGGCAATTCTTTTTTAGAATCCTTTTTTTTAGTTTTTGATAACCGCATGGACAGCTGTTTGTTTACAGTTGAGTTTGCATAAATTTTTGACATCATAGAACTCTTCAAAACAGAGTATAACACAAGGAAAAACAGGTCACCGAAACAGGTCGGTCACTGAAACAGGGCAATTGACGATATACATATTCTGCATTTGACAACAGATCAATACATTATCTGCTGCACTGTGTTCTTCCTCGAAAGGCTTATTTGCAGTTTGCAGTTATTCGGTCGTAGCTGTGTTGTATCGGTAGTTTGTGCACACCGTGATTTACTCTGTGTGTATATAGCTATAAAACTGCTAGTTATGTTAGGGAAATTATGATTATTGTATTCCAGGTCATTGAGAAATTCCAAGACACCATCAATAAAGCAACGAAAATTCATTTCAACAAGGAGTTCAGTTATGATTTGGTAAGGTTTGATCAATGTGTTTATAATTCTTTAAACAATAGACGGTAATCTCATTTATTATCAAAATACCAACTTTGTAACACACTTACTTACTTACCCTAGACATGTTGTTTTAGGCCACTAATTATATTCAAAACATCAATGATATGCATACAAAATTGTAATACTCTTAGATGAATGAATACTCTCAATAGGTAAAGAGCACACCAATGAGATATAGATGATTGTATGCGGGTTACTTACATAAGATAATAAAAAGTCGGAAAGGGAAGGCAGCACTCAACTTAACCAGCTAAGCACAGAAAACATAAAAACTTCACATACCATAATTATTCAACACAATGCCCAACATATAACAAAACGAGAAAATGAACTGCCCAAGTCCTAGCTGTCAAAAAGCTGAATAAACTAGTTTCAGCAATCAAAAAGCTAAATGACCTAGTTACAGCATTAAAACGGCTTTGTCTCAACCAATCTCTTTCATAATATGCAACATTTCTTAAAGTTTATGTGTGCGTGCAGCTTAATGTGGAAAAGATGTCAAATTAATTCTTTGTGGAAAAGCGAGTAAGTATTGGTTTACAAAAATGAATTAATTCGAAGAAACTGAATAGGCCAACCAAAAATTGTTTGCTTTGGGTTTTTGATTTCTATTGTAACCTTTGATTATGTTTCAAATCATATCTTCTATTATTCCGACTTCTGCCTTTTTGAGGAGTAGTGGATTGTAAATAAGAATCATGGTCTTAGATTGCTGCATTGCCATTGGTGAAATTCGCAAGCTGTGCAGAACCGGCCAATAAGAGATTAATATCATGGTACTTATGGGCAGTTACTAGTATACAATTATCATCATGGTTGTGTTTTATATTTCATCTAGGTATACAAAAATGATGGTGAGGAAGACTCCAGCTCTGTGTCCATGATTTATTCCTGATAGAGACAGTGTGTACAGTGTCCATGTTATATTCCTAGGGTAGTATTCACAAAGCATCTTAAGGGAAAACTTAGCATTTTCTTAAATTACATATAAGTGTATCAGCTAAACAGTAAAATCAAGATTATCAATTCTGTACATAGTTTAGAAGCATGATGTAAAGAGCTACTATAATCACAAAGAAAATATGGGTTATTCTACATTTTTTGGGAAATATTTGTAGCTCAACTTTGTTACTTTAAAAGTAAAAATATTTACGTTTTCCCTTAAGTTGCTTTGTGAATACCTGCCCTGATAGAGACACAGTGTGTACAGCAGCATTGCTCCACCGACAATATGAATACACATTCGTAACAGAAGCATGCGGCGTAATACAGATATGACTGTAATGTGTATAATGTTAGTAAGTAATGGTTGATAATTAAGTACCAGGAAACTGTGCAGTTCAACAATCTGCACTTTGTCTATATGAAATTGTAGAACAATTGAGATGTGCTAAAGATGATGAAATAAACCATGTGTTCAATGTTAACATTACAATTGTGTATAACAAAATGGAAATCACAAAAACTGTTACTTCACATTTATTTGTGCCAATTCCATCTATAAATATACACAAAATCGATATAAATATTTCAATGAACTAGACCCAAGTTTATCACAGACTAAGATATACATAAGGCTACATAGAATACATAATTTTCATAGCTAGTAGAATCAGCAGAAAGAAATTATTCTGTTTCCAGTTAAAAGGTAGCAGTGACCTTGACCTTTGACATCAAAACCAATAGGAGTATTTCAATTACCAGTTCACTAACCAGTTTACTATGTTTGCAATAACAGAAATTTCACATAGCTGTATGAATGTAATCAGGGCTTCCATTGGGCTCTTGAAACTGCATTTTGACTCTTGAACTTTACGAAAGTGTCAGCTTTGACTCTTGAAATTTTTAAGTTTAAGAGTCAGTTTTACTATACTTATAATACTAATATTTTTGCAATATTCCATGACTCCTGATAAAGAGTGTTGGGAGTCACTTTGAATCTTCACCTTAGAAGGCTAATGAAAGCCCTGTATATACCGGTATGTTCCACATTTATATGTTTACCACTCACATGGCAAAGTAAGACAGAGAAATGTATACATGTACAGTCAAACCAGTTTGTAGGAGCGACCAAAAGGAACAGCAAGTGGGCTACGCAAAAACTGCCAGTCCTTCAGTCTTGACTGACAAATTTCAATTCGGACTGACAGAAAATCCTGTATCTTTCTATGAGACAAAGAGGAACATTCAGTCATTTTACCAATTCGGACTGACAAGTTTAAAATCTTTTTATGGAGCCTGGGGCTTTGTTGGCAGGGACAAAATCGTCCCTTTGGTGCAACAAGGTTGTATCTTTCTATTTAGTATATAGTAAGATACAACCTTGTTGCACCAAAGGCACAAAAAAACATTAAAAATAGTCTGAAGACTGATGGAAGCTTAAATTGGTAGACAGGTTGTGTAAAAGTGTTCTTGGTTAACAGGTAGAGTTAGATAAAACAGGTATGTCTGTAGAAGCTTTGTTCTGACGATAAATGCTGATATCATTTTTAAAATCAAACAATTTCTTGACTTGTCAGACACTTTTTTGAATACAGTGGTCTTACACTGACCATTTACAAATGTCCTGACTTTACAGGTTAGTGGCATTTCTAAACAAAATCAACATACAGAGCAAATGTTTAACACTTGAAAACTCAGACAAATTTTAACTCAAGCAAAACAACAAACGCTGCAGAACAAACAATAAGACCAAAATGTACCCTTACTGTATATACTACTGAATGTATGACTGTACATATTTGTGTTGTCAAATTTGGGTACCACAAATTGAACAAAATAATTGCAAATAAAATAATCTTACCCATTTGGAAAGGATAAAGCCAATATGACTCCAGTATAGCATGAATAAGACCAACCCCTTGGTCTCAGAGTAATTGTTACTTTCCGAGACAGAAAATACTAGTACATGGATGCCAGGGCCTGTATCATAAAAATTCTAAGATTTTTTTCTGATTTAAAGCAATTTCCTTGTTATCATAATTCACTTAGAGATTTAAAAATCTCATACATTTTTAAGTGAATAATTTCATTGTAAATAAATCTTACAGAAAAAAAGCTGAGAAACTTTGCGAGTACAGGCTCATATACACTAGTATTAAAACAGACCACAGAGACTCACCTCAGCGTACAGCTCATATGGGAAACAAAAATCCACATCAAAATTATTTAAACCCATTCAATACTCACAACAATGAACATGCAAGGACTTGTATAATACAGTATACTGACAGGTTGCTTTAAGCATGTATTATAATACAACACTTCCACATACAATACACAGAAATGGTACCAAATTCTAGCAAACATGAACCAATATAAAATCAAGCAAAACAAGATAGGGCCCCAATCTCCTAAAAGAATCTCAAATAGAAATCAAAATTGAGATTTGCTCAAACCAGCATCAGAATAAAAAATAAATCTCAATTTTTCATCTTATGAAAGGATTTTTGAGAAGAATCTGAGATTTGTGATACTGGTTATGAGTTTGATCCCACAGTAGAAGTATCTCAAGGATTTACCTATTTGAGGAGTCAGAGCTTTACAAATATTCACAATACTTTAAAGTTTTTGTTTGTCTAAGAAAAACTGATTTTATAAGTTTGTTGAGTAACTTTCTAAGAATTTAATGAAAATATCGTGGTCTTTGTCCAAGATTGACTTTTGTGTAAGTAGTGCACAATGAAATCAGTCTAATCGTCAAGATAAATATTATAATTTTTTAATTCCAAGTGAAATGTTTTTCATCTTCTAATTATAAGATAAATATTGAGATTTTTTATTTCTAAGTGAAACAATTTTCACCTACCAAGAATTCTTTAGAAAATATAATATCTAAGAAATTGTATGAATACAGACCCAGAGCAGTAAAAATGTCTCAGTTCTATAAAACAAATCTCACTCATAGTAATACAAATAAATGCTCTATATATGTAAGTGTTAGCTAGTTATAACCGAATCGGATCATCACTACGTTCCATTTTGAGTCTTTTCATCTCATACATAAGAGAATATGTGGAGTCTAACAAATCATTTGTAGCTTTCTTCAAACCTTCGGAAGATTGGCCAGAAGATGAGGTATTATTTCTCATAGCTGTTGGCCATGTACTGTCAGCGTACGATAACTCTGGACAATATGTAGGCCGAGGCAGTGGACGGCAAATAGACTGCTCTCGAGGATCCCAGTGATATGGATAGTTGGCTGCAAGTTTCTCTGCATCATCCAGAGTCTGTAAGTAACATAACAAATATTGACGAGGTTTCGAAACAGAAAGTGCAACGTGTATGTCCACATGAATACTACTTTTTGGTATGTTGTTATCCAGGTATGTGTAGTTTTAAATGTAAAGAAGTGTGACAGATAAACACAAGACATGGAATTTCCATGACAACCTGATTTTTCACGTCGGCCAAGCATATTTCTATTTTTTGCAACAGTGACCTTGACCCCACTTTCCAAGCAAGGTTTTCAAATAAGCTGCCTAAACAGCAAGTTTCATCATGATATCTCATTCAGAACTGAAGTTATCAATTGGAAACAAAATCTGGTAAATATGTGTACTATATCACACAGGTAGGCATATACTTGGGAAACAATATTTCATCACCCATGGACTCATTGGGTTTATATAAACACTCGCTATCAATTCATGTAGATATCATGTTCCAACTGTCACATATTTACACTAATGTCTAACATGTCTTGTTTCACAAGTAAGTTAAAATTGCAAACAGTACATATAGTTCATGTACCCTTAGGTATTGGTATAGTGCAGAGATTTTAAGTTGACGTCATCCACGAAATTCAATTCCCCCACAAATATTAATGATTTTACAGAATTAACTATTCTGGTTGAACATCGTGGAAGTCAATTCTGGGTTACCCAAGGAATAATAGAACAAATATAATGAATAACATCAGGATGCAATCTCATTAAATTTGACAGTCCATACTAAAATCAAATTCAACCAGTATAGCAGTATACTATAGGGAAGCGACCAGTATTACTTTAAAATCTTCTTCAAGAAAGTAATCTAGACACGTGCACTAAAATAGACAGAAAAACTCACTGTTTTCATGGAGGATTTAATTCCTTTAGTAGAATCTCTCAATGCAATGTTCGAAGATGCTGGAACCATTGTAGGCTGGCTGGAGTTCCAACCTTTCTGACAATGCTGAATAAACAAATATATACAATGTTTATTTAAATACCAAGGCTTTTTAACAAACTTCTGGGCTTGGGACGCTAGTCTTAATGGGTGCACTACTCATGTACATTTGGGCACAATTTTAGTATTTTCGGCAAAAAGATAATAATAAATTGAGAACAGGAAAAGCAGTACTCAACAAGGCACAAAAATGGAAATTTGATTAAAAAGAAGGTGACCAAAAACAGGACACTACTACAGCTTGCTACATCAGTTAGTCAAACATAGCCAGAATTAACATGGGAAACTGATTTTGAAGAGATAGTCTTCATATTTGCATTTTTTCATCAGCAAGTTGCCTAACAATGGCATGTACTACAGTACTACATTGATAAGGAAAACAAGCCCTGAATACTATGACAAATGCTACGCTTACAGTTTATATCATCAACTTTCTGTTTCGAGTATAAAAGTCTTAAACATGGTATGAAAAATTACTTTGACAATATACGAAACCACTATGTACCCGTGTTTAACCTGTGCGTCCCAAGTGAGGCACTATGTCAACTATTCGCCAGACTGAGGAAGCTGAGTGGCATAGTATCGAAATCCCGTTGAATATAAACACCTTATTAGATGATAGACACAAGTGATTCCTGGTTGACTCAGGGGCATCAATATGTTTTATGACTAATTCAATATAATATATTATTGTCAACAACAATGGATTGCATTCATGCATACAGTTCTGGATCAGGTTTTTAAAGCAACAGTGTAACCTTTCTCGAACAGCCAAACAATGGGAAAATAAAATGTGACCGCTTTAAACCGGTGATTTTTAAATACATGATGACTAATGGGGCTTAATATTACTGATTGGTTTGTACAAATGGCTGCTTAATTCAGGTGACCACTCTTGACAGGTTTGGACAAGAAATATATATATACCTCAGATAGGGCCATAGAATCTGCAGCTTCTAAACTGTTCCTTCTGTGTGGTTTAACCCTGTGTGGGGGCATCAATGTAGATCTTGGAATGCTCACCCTGAAACATAACACATCTATACATGCACACAGGAAGGCACACAATACATATAGACACATTCATGTAATACTTGGACCAAATGACGATACATTTATATCCATTCTATAATATCTATAAAGACATTCTATCAAGGGTATGTATCTTGTGCAACATACTACATAGGGTTGTGGAACGACCAAATGACAATACATTTATATACATTCTATTATATCTATAAAGACATTCTATCAAGTGTATGTAGCTTGTAAAACATACTACATAGGGTTGTGAAACGTATGGTAAGTCAGGCCATCTGATCCAACACGGGTTTTACTGACGCATAATGCCAAATCCTGAACACGAGGCACAAGTCTGTTTCAAGTATCACAAGAACACACCCCCACACTAAAACTCAGTTCAAACACCGTTCTATTGTTAAAATTCACCTGATGAAATTTCAAATGACTAAAATTAATCGTTCAATTTTTAAAAAAATTCACCAAATATTTTCCATTTTCTGCAGAAAAATACTTAATATGATAAGCCAACAATTATAATAATCGGATGACTGATTAGCGTATACCTGAACTGGCTTCACCATCAGCTGTACAAAAGGCATGATTGATCAATCAAATCCAATATACAACATACATTTTTGTATTACTGTAATACATGTATAATTAAATCCAACCAGTACATGTACATTAGATCATACCTAACAAATCTAGGTTCATCATAGGTTGGTTCCTTTTCACCATCCTGTCTCGCCTCTGGTTCCTGGTAGTCATAATCAGCAAACAGGCTTCGCTGTATTGGTTCCGGAAACAATCGATCATTTACAATGTAAGGCTTAACCTCTGAAGACAAAAACAATGTCATGTATAAATATAATCACATGAATAGCTGCCCATGTAATCATTTTCTTCCAGAAGTAACCATTTACTATAAATTGTACCAGAGAATGTCTCCATAGCAACAACCTCTGTACAACCACCAAAGTTTGTTATCCCTAAAGTGTATTATTCTAGTGAGGTTGTAAAGCACTTTAAAACTTTTCATAGCCATTAGTACAATGGCTATTGTCGATGTGATTTGCCCATATTTTGACTAATAGCCATTAGTACAATGGCTATTGTCGATGTGATTTGCCCATATATTGACTAATAGCCATTAGTACAATCCATTAGTACAATGGCTATTGTCGATGTGATTTGCCGATATATTGACTATTTCATGCAGAAATCACGGTATTATCCCTCCAAGTATGTTTTCAATGTCCCCTATGAATACAGTTACAGTATAACTTTTCCTGTTAATTTATACACCTATCATACATAAAACATGTCTCAGTTTACTGCCATTGAAACATTCACACGAAAGCAAATAATTCATACTTGTACAGTTATTGTAGCTGCAGTTCCTGAATACTTATCTTATGGAAGCCAAATATCTATGAGTGAAGATTTAAAGGTTTGGTCATTAAGTTCTCATATCTATATAAAGCCATTAAGTATGGAGAATTGAGGTTACAGTATGTTTAACAACTATATAAACATGTATGTTAATTAAGCCATTAGTGTACAGCAAGTACAACAAACCTACTATTGGTAAGTTCAACCATAACAAGAACAAACCTAGTCAATTCTACCACAATCAGTTAACCTACACAATCTGGTTATTCAAATAAAAAGTCGTCTAAATGTTACTTTGTAAATAAGTATGTAATAATTATACAGGTAAACACTGGTATTTAAATTAATGCTATGCCATATTTACTCAAATATATTTTAATGTTATTGATATCGGTTTAAGGGGAGAGCCGTAAATAAGTTTTGGAAATTGCGGCTCCACTCTTTTACCCATGTATATCAAATGTATATATATATTTGTGTGACAGTAATTGTATATTTGATGTAATAACATAGGTTTATACTAGTTAAGAGATGATTGTAACACATGCATTCTCTCATTGGCTAAAGAACAGTTTTCAATGTGAAATTGTCAACCTCAAAATTAAATAGGGGTCATTCACTTGTAATGACCAGTCTGTAGACCAAGTTTGAGAATTCTTGACCAATAACTCCATTTCATCTCCTGATCAATCGACATGTGTAAAGCAATATATCCCTGCCCACATCTTTGAAAAGCTAGGGGCATAAATCATATTATTAATACTATCAGTAAATAATACACATAAATTAGAATAATTGAAAAAGAGCAAATTTAAATGTAAAGTAAAAACTTTTCTAATAAAACCAATCCAACGAGTAAATGCAAAGTGAAATAAAGGCATGATAGGTACTTCTCCAAATACAGCAATATTTGTGGTTTCACACATACTATTACATCTTTTTTTGAATCCAAATCAAAGAATGACTGAAGTATTGCAAAGAGCCAGCCTATTTGGCTTATGAGACACATGACATGTATCTTCTGATCACAGGTAACCTCCTTTCCTTGCCAAGACTAGACAGGTAGGCATTAACTGGTAGCCATTTTTTTACTAAAGCTGGCGGCTGATTAACCACCCATATCAGTCCAAACCCCGGTCAGGATTCAAACCTTCAACCATCCATTTCCAAGGCAGGTGACTTCACCACTCTTTTGTCAAAGACTGCTTATCAAGAGCAGGTTTGAATTATCCTGAATACCTATTTATACACACTAACTACCAGGTTGATAAAAATAACTATAGGAATCAATAGTAATAAAGTTCAAATAATAAGTTGGTGCAAACAAAACAAAATAAATACACCGGTCATAAGTAAATAATGTTATTTTATATGATTTGTATATACCTGTATATGTAATTATAAACTAACAAATTGTACATAAGAATTATTATTTAAGTACCACACAGTGCCCACCTGAGGGAATCACAGTCTAATGAATGGGTTTGAACAAATATGAGCATCAACAATTATTTGAAGCTACAAACAAATGGATGACGCAAAAATAAGAATCCAAAGCACAGTTCAGATGCCAGGGATGGGTCTTCCATGTAACTAGATTGTTGAAGGTTTTCAAATGAATCAATAGGATTAGACACAACACTATGTGCTGTACTATACTACTAAAATATAATCCTAATACTTATTGGTGAACAAAGTCTTTGAATGACAATTAGTGCAGTGATTATTTTCTTTCTTTATTAGGGTCCAGTAAACGGAACCTTTCCCAATTGCTAATATACTTTCCCTAATTTGAATTGAGAAATTCCCACTAAATGATTTAAAAAATTTTTTTTCAAAATCGGTCATAAAATGATAAAGTTATGAACGTTTGTGACAAGAGGTCAAGCATAGAAGTTCAAAGACACCAGTAAAAATTCAATGTCATTCACATGTTATCTCTTTTTCTGTTTTGTTTGGCCTAAATTCTGCTTCATGGAATTCCCCAAATTTCAAGTTGTTACGACGCGAAAATTCCCAATCTGAATGAACCAAGACCCTTCCCAAAGAAGCAAAAAAATCCCTGTAGTGACTGATTACTTCACTGATACACTGACTGTGACTCAGGCGGGCAAAACATTCCTTGACATGAATTATATCATACAGAAGAGTTATAACTTGTTTATCTAGGTCTGTCATCTGTAAACATAACGTTATGATCAATGCATTACAATTTCTTTTATTAATTTTTAAATGCACATATACTGGACATATAAGAATGTGACTTAGTAGATAATGTATTGATTTTCTCTGCCTTTTCATCAGATTACAAAGTTTCGAACAAAAATACTATGCTTTGATATTACATTGTTTGTATACAATTGACAGATCTCAATAAATGAACTGTACATGAAATATTAAAATAAGCTACACCGTAAACAAAAACGTTATATAAAGATTAAATATCAAACAAAACTATATAAAATGGATCACCATACATTATGATCAAACAAACACACTACCTGATATCTGCATCTGTGGTATTCCTGTTAGATTAAACATTTATACTCACATCAAAATAACCAACAACAATCATCTGGGATTAATATCCGATATAAACATGTACTAACCAAGTAATCAAAATAACCAACAACAATCACCTGAGGTTTTGAAATATATACTAATTATTTGACTGTTTATTTTGTGTTGTTTTTTAAAAAGTATTTATGTACTTTTTCCGTATCAATGACAGCTCTTTTACTCCATATATATATCATAACACACCCCTATAACCCTTGTCCCACACCCCTATAACCCTTGTCAAACACTTATTATTTTCCCAATACTGGGTATTGAGGGGAGATAATCCAATGACAGAAATGGACTCATAAATGCTGCAGTCTTATTCAGGGGTTCTACTGAGGCATAATGCCTAATCCTGAAAATTTCCCATAAGTCTGTTTCGAGTGCCATTAGCACACACCCCTACACCAAAACATTGTTCTATTGTCAAAATGCAAGGTATGCAATTTCAAATGACTGAAACGCAGTAAATACTTGGTATTTTTTCATCAAAAAACTTTTACTTTCTGCAGAAAAGTTTCTTTTTTTCTGTTGCAGCAAATCTCGAGTATTCCGGAACTGTAGGATCCCTGCTTATTAAGGAAGACATTTGTTGAGGTAGCACAAAAAAAAAACAATAGTGAGAATTTCATATTCCAGTACTTACTTGTTTCCTCAAGAGCTTTCTGTACGGGGGAGGGTTCACGTTCTGGATGTTCCCATAGTTCTTGTGGAGGACTGAAAATCATAATATAAATAGTTTAAAGTTACTGGTACAAACAAGAGCCGTCAGAGACGGGTTATGCTCCCCGTGGGGTGTTTGTCACAGAAAAAATACTCAAAAAATTACAAAGGGGAACAACTCCAAAAAAGGGAATAAAGAGTTATGAATCTTGTGCACTGCACACCCTCTCAATGAGATCTATTCAGCTATGAAGTTTCAAATTGATATCTCTTATTCTAATACTGTTTGAGTTATGGCCCGGACACTAGATGTAGGGAATGCCTCTTTAAAACTTACAGCACACTATTGATAAATACTGAATAAAATTTAACCAAACTTACTCCATGTACATAGAATTTACACACTCTTCAAGGTTTAATTTTCTGAACTCCTTTAATTCCTCAAAAAATGTCTCAGATTGATTGACAGCATTTGAATCATTTTCCATCAGGGCAGCTATCCAATCATATCCCAGCATTTTTTGTTGTTGTTTGGAAAATGAATCCATTTGATAGGATAGATGCCCACTACTGTCTCGTGTTGGACTACGGAAGCTTACACGACTCGAGTTACTGGTGTTCGACTGAAAATACAATAAAATCAAACTAACTTTAGTAACAGTACGGTTATATGCAGCCAGTCAGGGGACCCCTGAAATATGGCTGCTGAAAGCAGGGGATTGGTTCATTTATGATTATAAGTGACACAACTCTAAAAAAATATAGTATTTACTGATTGGTCAATAGTGACACACCTCTAAAATATATAGCAATTATTGATTGGTCAATAGTGACACACCTCTAAAATATATAGCATTTATTGATTGGTCAATAGTGACAGACCTCTAAATACAGCATTACTGTTTGATCGATAATGATGCACCTCTCAATATATCATTTACTGATTGGTTGATAGTGACACATCTCCAATCAAGAGATAACTCATGTATGTCGCTGCTTAATACTGATGACTGATAAATACAGGTTATTGACCGCTGATTATAAAAATATCTCCTTTGAAATTTTGGATTAATGATTATCGACTTCTTAAGCAGTCTGCAAAACAAGCACTTGTCCGGTACAAGAAATTGTTTATTCGAGCAAGTAACTTCAGAATCTGCAGTAATTATGCATAGAGCACAGGCACCCGTCATGTTATGCCCCCCCCTGTAGACCCCATTACTACCCAGGTACCCCCTACCAACCCAAACTCTACAACCCCAGTACATATTATATTGTTTCTATACATATCACAGTAACATAAAAATATTTTCTACAAAATATATAAGTTATAGCTTTTCCATAACTTATATATTTTGTAGAAAATATTTTTAAACAAGTATGTAAAGTATCAAAGCAACATATCAATGCACTTTGAACAAATTAGAGGTTAAAAAACCTGTACCTAAACTTTAACATTTGCATTTCTAAGTCCAAAAGGGGGCATAATTTCAACAAAATGCTTGATAGAGTTACCCACCCCAGTGTAGGGGTTGGAGTCATGATGGAGAACAAGTATGTTAAGCAATATGTGAATGCACTTTGAAAATATTAGAGGTGAAAAAACCTGCACCTAAACTTTAACATTTGCACTAAGTTGAAAAAAGGGGCATAATTTCACCAAAATGCTTAATAGAGTTACCTACCCCTGTGTATGGGTTGGGTCATGATAGTGAGCAAGTATGCAAAGTATCAAAGCAATATGTCCATGCACTATGAAGATATTAGAGGTTAAAAAACCTGTACCTAAACTTTAACATTTGCATTTCCAAGTCCAAAAGGGGGCATACTTTCAACAAAATGCTTGATAGAGTAACCTACCCCTGTGTGTGGGGTGGGGTCATGATGGTGAACAAGTAAGTAAAGCAATATGTGAAAGTATCACTTTGAAAATATTAGAGGTGAAAATACCTGTACCTAAACTTAAACATTTGCACTAAGTTGAAAAAAGGGGCATAATTTCACCAAAATGCTTAATAGAGTTACCTACCCCTGTGTATGTGTTGGGGTCATGATGGTGAACAAGTATGCAAAGTATCAAAGCAATATGTCCATGCACTATGATGATATTAGAGGTTATAAAAGAAACTGTACCTAAACTTAACATTTGCTCTAAGTAGAAAAAGGGGGCATAATTTCAACAAAATGCCTGATAGAGTTACCTACTCCTGCATATGGGTTGGGGTCATGGTGGCAAACAAGTATGCAAAGTATGAAAGCAATATCTCAAAGGACTTAGAGAATAAAAGAGGTTAAAAAACCTGTACCTAAACTTTAACGAAAGTGTTACGCCGACGCTCGGGTGACTGCAATAGCTCCCCTTATTCTACAAATAGTGGAGCTAAAAAGCAATAACTTGGTGGCAACCTATCTGCATAATGATGGAAAACACCATTAAGACGGAAGAAAACTAAATACAGCCTCCAGATGGATTTTTTCCACAATAGTAAAATGTAAACACTAAATGCACAATTTATAGTCCAAGGGAAGCAACTCTTGCAAAGAATTTTTTTGTCTTCAATACTTTTTACTTAAATGTGATTTTTTGCATACTATTTCGCCAGAATAGTAACATTCTGTCGTCAATTATTGGTCGTTTGTGAAAAACATCCTAATTCCATGTATTTACTGGATTTTAAGAAAATAGTCTTTGGAGAGATAATGTTAAATATACCTTATTCTGCCTGTTACTTGTGGACAGTAAAATAGATTTAGGTTTCTTTGTTTCCCGTATAAACTTGGCGATTCTACGACTGTTGCCGGGGTTGTCAAGCTTTGTGGAATACTTCCCATCACTAGGATTGGTATCCCTCACTGGTATATCATCCTCAGCACCAGGGCTAGGGCCTCCGAGTCTGTCTTGTAGAAATTTCAAATCACTATCTTCAACATTAGAATAGCTGTAATTCAAACGTGTGTAATCGTCTTCACACTCTTTCAACAGTTCACTGACATTAAGGTCACTTGTACCATTGACTTTAACATTCCTGTTGATAATCTGCCTCTTACGGACAGTATTCGGTGTAGCGGAACTGTCAGTTACAGTAGTATCCTTCTCCGCAGCAGCACTTTTAAGATCTTCCATATACTGTTCTTCAACCTCTTTCCTAATATCAGATAGGTCTGTATTCGTATCTCTAGTTGAATAACTAAGGTAATCATACCCTGAAGAGCTTGGTCTATTGTCTGTGTAAATATGTTTACTTGGTAATGATTTCTTTGGTGACAATGTCTCCAGATTTTCCTTGTTATTATCCACTCTTCTTGTCTTTAAACCTGTAACCTCTGTATCTTCTCGAGACTTTGTTCTACGTCTATGCAGTCTAAAAATGATATAATATACAACCGACTGAGTGTTGATCATAATTGATACATGCACTGGCATCAGTGGCATGAGGTAAAATATTTAATTATTATTAACCCATTGTTTTCAACTTCAAGCATTTTTCAAACATAATCTTATTAAAATAATATCCTCAAACCCGCTACTCATGAGGATCTGACAGCGACCCATTAAAAGTCACCTCAGGCGACCTTTCCCATTAGCCAATCGGCGCTTGCTTTCACATTTCTCAATGGGATTTGATTCTATTTTTAAATGAGGTTATTGTCACGAACACATGCATCTTATGCACCGATTTCGTTCTGATCACCTGGGTTTTTATGGATTGCAATATTTACCGGAGACAAACGGAAATTGCCGAGCTTTCATGATTGATAATAAACAGTGCATTTATATTAAATTATCTGTAGGCCTACTACAAATTCTACAATGATCAAATTAATAAGGATTACTCCAAAAAAGCAGACTATACTAGTGGACAACTGTTTTATTTGTTATTTACCATTTATTAATACGACCGAAGTACTAATGTAACGAGCAATATGATTGGCTGAATTATAAATAGATATAAATAGCAACAGTGGAAATTCCAATTTCTGAAAATACAAACTCGCATAATGTCGTCATCAGATCTACCGGTAAGGAAGATCAAGTACTTTAGTCAAATTGTTTTCAAACACTGAAGTATAATTTTTCAGTACAACCTCTCCAGAGTGGCATAACAACACCATCAGAATTTCGCTTAGCTGACCAGTGACTTTTCTTAAAGAAAATTACGCGGCCTGTGCCTTTAAAATTGGGAAATTTTAGCATGTCAATTCGCGAAAATTGGGAATTATTAAAAGAGTTTGTTTGGTCATATTTTGTATTTTCTACTGATAATACACTAGTCATATGTGGCAACGACCTTTGAAAGTTAGAAAATGTATTGTTTTGACTTAGAACAGCTACATATATACTGTTGTTGCTATGAAACCTGCGAGCATAAAAGGGGGAAAATATGCATATATACTTTTTGGGAAAAAATGGAGATGATTTTGCTAGGGGAAGGGGCCTGTATTCGGCCCTAAAAATAGCCAAAAAAAATCACTGCTGACATTTACCATAATTTATAAATTCAACCCCTGTATAGCAACAACCTACGATGGCTTATTTGTAGAGGACTTGATATAAAGTATTATATCATAGATGCATGCATGTAAGTTGACAAAAATGATCTAACATCTGAAAAATTTTGTATCATAATTTGATGATTTATCGCGTTAAGTTTTTCACAATTTGAAAAGTTTCCGCGCCTACTTTTTCACAATTTTGAGAATTTTTGCGCTAAATTTACACAAAACAGCCTCTTCACAATTCAGCGAAAAAAGCCCTGTTTTAAGATAAAAAGAAAATTAAACATTTTTCAATGATTATACCTTACTCTTCCTTCTCTACTTGGAGTACTGACTGACTTCTGTAAACTGGTATCAAGTGTTTCCTTAACATTTGCCAAACTTTCTCCATTTTGACTGAGCATCTTCACAGGTGATTTCCGTACATTTGATCCCTGTCGTGGTTTCTCGCCTGTAATACTACCAGCACCTCGTTCATTGTTACAGGATTCCTCACCATCCACAGTATGAACATAGCTCTGTAATCGTGTTTGTTTCTCTTTCAGTTTACGTAACAAAAGTTTGCTTTGTTCCCTGAGGTCACCATCCACATCCATCATACTGACATCAACAATAGTACCAGTGAACTAAAATCATGAAAGATGTTTTATTTAAGTAAGAAACATTGGTGACATATAAAATAAATTATCTCCCTTGTCAAGTTCTTGCAGCTACATGGTTATACCATTTACAGTGATTCTTAAAACTTTTTTAGACTATTTCGACACCTGAAATTAGGACAAGTTTGCAATGGTTTAGTTTTATTTTCCGTTCAGATTTGTGTTTGGCATTTATATGACATACATGTGCGTCTCTGCTATTTTTTTTTTGTGGGTTCATTTTGTCATTGTGCTAGGCTGTTTGCAAACTTTCTATTGAGTGCTACCTTCCCTGTCTGATTTTTCTAGAGCTGTCATTGATAGAAGCGATATTGATGTATCAACGGTCTTTAGACTAGTCACACTGTGTACATAGTGTTGTTTATAACAAAATTACCACTACGGTGCTTTCTTATTTATTTACCGATTGTAACAACCAATATTATCAGACCTTGACCATGTGTATTCGGCTGTATTCGTCTATTTTTAGTATATTTTACATGTACAGTTTTTTTGGCGCAGAAGGCAAATTTCAGGAAACTCAATTTCTGACCGTAAAATTTGGCTTGACACTGGTACAGTTTTGGTTTGACTAGGTTCCAATCAACTGCCATTTTCAGGAAGGCTATTTTTGTCCAAATCGTCAGAGATAAAACTGAATGTCCACGCACTACCAGTTGAACGCAAAAAAAAGCAGTTAACTTTCGGAATATGTCGGTCTACAACTCTGCTGAGTCTGCATGCATAGGATTCTGCCTCTGGTAGAGCTTGGAACAAGTTTTGACAGGTTGCTGCCGAATCAGGTGCAAACATACCAATTTACTACAGTAAAGAAAAGTGGCTTACTAAAGAATTCGATGCAAATCAATTAATATGATTAAAGACCGAAATGCGAAATGTTTTACATGCAATAAATAAGTTGGGAAAGCTGTAATTTATTGAAACAATTTGTTTTTAGTTCCAACAGTTCCAATCGTCCGCCATTGAAGTTTACATCAACGACGCGTTCTGATTGGCTAATTCACTATCCCGTAATTTCTCGTGAACCGGTGCACGGAATTTCAGTACAATCATGGAATTTACAAGAACTGTACGTCGGTCAAAATGTCTAAAATGTTTATTTAGTGTTTTGTTGTTAATCTGTATATATATTTACTATAAATACATTTTCAATACAGAAGTATCTGGACTTCATCAAAATAACAAACAGCCAGTTTCTGATTCATTGCAGAAGAATGAACAACATAGCAAAGAAAAATCAAATCTACTTTCACTTTCAAAATCTGATGGTAAAGGAATGGCTAACGTCCAACCTGACACCGGACAAGCATCCATCGATGTTATGATAACTTTTACGAAAGCGGAGCGAAATTATAATTTTATATCAAAGTTCAGAACCACAGTGTCATCGTTGTTTAAGTTTGCTAGCATGCATGTCAATGTTTATCTGCTGGGGGATAGTACAAGTGAAGAAATAGCCAGGGATATACTTGAAGAGGTTGCTGATGATCACAAATACACTGTAAGCATGCACATTATTTTTTTCTACTTCATGCTGTAAGTCACAAAGTGATGTTAACAAACGTTTGGTTATCTCCTTCAAGAGAGTGTCATCCTGATATTTCAGGGGATTGCGAGTTTGAAACCCGTATCGGCCAAACGTTCCCTATATTTACTTCAAGTGACAAATGTCGCATTGCATTTGCATTCATGATTGTTGATAGTCATGTCGCAATGTTGTATCGCAATGTTGCACGTGTTATAGATGCATAGGTGACAAATGATGATGGACAAACGATATTAGAAATGATATTTTGATGAATGTGGTATTAAATGATTTGTCAAGTGCTATCGCATGTTGCTAAAATGCAGGACACCTCACACGACAATATAATACACCATTATGGCATTACGACAACGCGACTTGACAATATGATACGACCTAGAGACAACGCTCTACATTATATACTGTAAACAAAGAAATTATTTCGTGCGATTGAATTTCCCGGAATTCGCGAGTGGTAGAATTTCGTGAAATTAAGTCGCCGCGAAAGTGCTAAATACATTTTATGAACATCGTGGGAAACTTAAAAACTCGAAAATTTGTAGTTGTGAATATGCCAACGATCAGAAAGGGGAGAATAAAGCAGAATTTTTTCACATGTGCAAAATGTGACCTGACTGCACTTAAAAAAAATTTTTGCTGTATAAAGCCTGTCGTCTTTAACTTATCTTTGTATTTCAGATGAGACACTTGAACATAGATGAACTGGTAAAACAAGTACATGAGACAATATCCGAGATGCAGTCATTCTTCAGTTATAAGCCCGGAGCTTACTATAGTGATTCTTTATTCTTCCTGTCAATAGTTGCTCACAAAGTCTTGCCAGAAATGCAGCGTGTTATAATGCTAGATTGTGATCTCAAATTTAATGCAGATATTAAGGAGTTATATAACTTATTTGAAGATTTTGCGGGGACCAATATAATGGGACTTGCTCACGATGCACAGCCTGTGTATCGACACAATTGGCACATGTATAGAAATAAAAACAAAGGTACAAGAGTTGGGGATCCGCCTCCAGATGGATTGGCAGGTTTTAATAGTGGTGTATTATTGCTAGACCTGGATAGGATGAGGCAGTCTGATATTTACAACTCATTAATTAACTCAGATTCAATACGTGAATTGTCTGAAAAGTACATGTTTAAAGGTCATCTGGGTGATCAGGACTTCTACTCCCTGATCGCTCTGGAACATGAGGATTTATTCTACGTGTTACCATGCACGTGGAACAGACAGTTGTGCACGTGGTGGAGGGACCATGGATATTCGGATATATTTGATCTGTATTTTAACTGTGACGGTCATATAAATATTTATCATGGAAACTGTAACTCACCTATTCCAAAGTTAGACTGGGAAACATAGTAGGGTGATACCTAATTATAGGTCAAAGACCATTAAAAATGCTGAACTCCAGATATATATCCCCATCTAACTATGAATTATATTCTTGTTTGCTGTATCCCTATCAACATAATGTTAAGGACCAATTTCAAGTAAAGAGTTAGTGTGTCTTGTTAAGTCTAGTCTTGTTATGTACATGCAGATGCTTTGTATACATGTTGTAATATTTTTTTATGTGCTTGTTTTACAAATTAATATTTTGTGCATCATATTATATAAATAAATGTAATTAAATTATTTATACCTGGGTCACAATCCAGTCTGATCGCTGTTCTGACCGAGTACTTTGGTCTAATCTGCCCGGAGACTGTTACAGACATTGGCTGGTCATCAGGCGGCAACCAGAGTTATTTAAGCCTATTCTTAAATATTGCATTGCTACTCATCTGCCCACATCCGCATGCATCGGGTGCACATCAGATACACGGACATTGTCTGGATGATTTTTGACCAAGGTAATATATACATTGTAATCATGTACACAGTGTCCTGACATTCCATGATGTACAATATACATTGACATTTACTGTTATTTACTCTCATTATTTAAGACTGTGTTTGGTTCCTGAATTATGTATATGTATTCCATACATATTATAACGGAGGAGACATACTCATTTTGTGTAGGATGTGTTTCTATGTGAATGGATGTCACAAAGTCTGTGATTGCTTTCCTTAACTTCACATAAATGCTTGTTGCCAATTTTAAGCCTAGTTGTGCATATTGTTATGAAGTCTCGGTTCTATGTGGGAGACATACCGGTATGTTTTTGTGTCAAAAACCCATCTATAGTTTATTTATATAATTATTAAAGTACAACATTATATAAGTGTGTTTGATATCTATTGATCATTAAATGATTGTTAAATTACTAGTACGGAGGTAGTGAACATAATTAAACTGGTCCTGTGAATAATTATAACTTTTAAATAAATACTGGTCGTCTGGAGGGGTCATTGTTCTCAGATGAGGATATATCTGTAGGGTCATGTTGGACCATGGCCCTCTTGTTTATAGATATTTATTTTACGTCCACATATATGCATTTCTTGTTTTTGTAAACTGTTGTTTCATTGTCAGTTAAATTTTTCAAAATTACAAATAAAACCCAGATTTAAACAATTGTACATTGTAACAAGTCATTAAAATAAAACACTGCTCTATTATTATATTAAACCCTTAAAATTAAGAAAGATTTGAATACTAATCTATCAATTCATTTAATATTCTATAAAATCATTAATATTCGTGGGGGATTTAATTTCATGGATGACCTCAACCATAAAACTTAATCCCCAATGAATAATTATACCAATAATTATTTCAAATTAACAGTAGTGCAGCCATACTTGCGTTCAGATTCAGTCAGATATAAGACTAGGTTTTTAGTATAGGTTATCGATCATATATTAGAATAATAAACGAAATAAGTACAAGTTGAGCTTGCCAACGTTGGAAAATATGAAAATTTGGGCCGCATAATGTCAAAGAATATAGGAAACCGCATTCGTACCGACTTTGGTTAATATTGATGATCAGCGGTGAATCAACTTGAAATACATTTATCTTCATGTATAGAAAATTTCATTCACTTACAATGACAAATAAAGAAATTAGGGCTTTTTTCCTTGTATTTGTTGATCACCCCTCGTATATAAGCTGGTAATTGCTGATATAGGAATAACTGTACAATTTAGAGGGAAGGCGGGCCTAGTTTTCCATATATGGACACAGCAAAATTGTCATAATAAATGGATTTACTTCATGAACCACTTACTAGATTTGTGTCCATTGCACAAATAAATGGATTAGAGGTCCAAAAATTTGAAAATCCCTGGCATTTGATTGGACAAAGAAGTAGGGTAAACTATAAGGCAAGTTTACTTGCATTATATTCAACATGTAATAAAAAAATGATTAAATCTGTTGTTTCTGATAATTCGTGGAAGTTTTGAGCTTGCCAATTTTTTTCATAAAATCTGAAATCCTTGAAATTATGTCCCCACAAAATGGTCTTTTTCACCAAAACCACGAAATTTTGTCCTATTGAAATTAAATGGTTTTACAATATATTGCTGAAATAACTGGTTCATTTCACTAAGCTCTTGTATGGTTCTAATGTCAAACAAGTGTATAAATACTTAATATATATAAACTTACTGTATACTTTATTTATAATATATATACTATAATTATATAATAAATTAAATACTATAAGGTTCATACAGAGTTTAATCCATTGAATGACTACACTCGGATCTGTGTTCTTCTAATATGGAATTATTGTTTGTACAACTGGCATTGTGTGACAGCAGGTTTAATAGTAAAGTAAATGTGATCACTCTTCGTCCATTGTCTGCCCGTCCATCCGTCCGTCAACAATTTGCTTGTGTAGACACTAGAGGTCACAATTTTGACCTAATGTTTATTAAACTTGGTCACAAGGATTATCCCAACAAAATCTAGGTCATGTTCGATATTGGGTACTTTGGGGTCAAAAACTAGGTCACTAGGTCAAATCATAGAAAAACATTGTGCACGCATTACTACGACAGATGAGCGACCTAGGGCTCTTTGGGCCCTCTTGTTGTAATTTGAAATTAAAAAGAAAGCTGTTCAACCATAGTGAATCCCCACATATGTAGGGTTACCTGAAACATCCTCACATCTTTACAGTCACATATAAATATGTTAAAGGGTTGATTAACATTATGTTGTGTTATTGAAAAATTGGCATAGAACTGTCAATACTTACTAGGCTTTTGAAAAACAGATTGAATGCAATTGCCCCTTTCAACAAGTCATTACTTTGACCCTTTTTCACTATAGTATTCATATGTTTCTTTTTGAATTATTAACCTTTTCTTGATTATTCACTGAAAAGTACTAAATTCTAATTGTTGTTGAAGGCACGCATGTTAATTAAATTTTTAACATGCGTGTGTTAACACAATGGTATGATATTGCAATGTTTATACACAAGTGACCAACCTGAATAAACAGACTATTATAGTCTGCTGAAGATAACACAAGCCTTGTTTACAAATAAATTAGAAATTGACAATCTGTTGCATTTTTGGTGGTGATTTTTGTCCAATCTCATATACATGTATCGTTTTTCATGCATATTGTCTTTCAATCTATACTTCAAATGAGTAGCCAGTCAGCCATTCTGTGTTGATTATTATAATTATCATCTTTATGCCCGTGTATTTTGTGTATACCAGTAGATGTTTATTTGAATCCGACTAGTACAAATAGAGTTATTGCCCTTTGAATGATGAAATTTGGCTTGTGGGGTCTGTAACTTGAAAAGCTATTGTGCTACAGTCTCAAACTCATAGGAATATTAGTCAGCATGCACCTATGTACTTTTGTTATTAGCAGAGTTATTTCCCTTGGAATGATGAAATTAGGGTTTTGTCGTCTGTAACTTGAAAAGTAATTGTGCTACAGTCATCAAACTTCATAGGAATATTAGTCAGCATTAGTTGTTGTGCACCTATGTATTTTTAGCTCACCTGTCACAAAGTGACAGAGTGAGCTTTTGTGATCACTCTTCGTCCCTCCGTCCACAATTACTTGTGTAGACACTAGAGCTCACAGTTTTAGCTTAATCATTATGAAACTTGGTCACAATGATCATCTCAACAAAATCTAGGTCAATTTCGATATTGGGTCATCTGGGGTCAAAAACTAGGTCACAAGGTCAAATCATAGAAAAACCTTGTGTAGCCACTAGAGGTCACAATTTTGGCCTAATATTTATGAAACTAGGTCACAATGATCATCTTAACAAAATCTAGGTCAAGTTTGATATTGGGTCATCTGGGGTCAAAAACAAGGTCACAAGGTCAAATCATAGAAAAACCTTGTGTAGTCACTAGAGGTCACAGTTTTGACCTAATTTTTATGAAACTTGGTCACAATGATCATCTCAACAAAATCTAGATCAACTTAGATATTGGGTCATCCGGGGTCAAAAACTAGGTCTAAAGGTCAAATCCTAGAAAAACCTTGTGTAGTCACTAGAGGTAACAATTTTGGCCTAATCTTTATGAAACTTGGTCACAATGATCATTTGAACAAAATCTAGGTCAAGTTCGATATTGGGTCATCCGGGGTCAAAAACTAGGTCACAAGGTTAAATCATAGAAAAACCTTGTGTAGTCACTAGTGTTCACACTTTCGGCCTAATCTTTATGAAACTTGGTCACAATGATCATCTCAACAAAGTCTAGGTCAAGTTCGATATTGGGTCATCTGGGGTCAAAAACTAGGTCACAAGGTCTAATCACTTCAATATGTCATTGGGTCTAAATGTGATGTAAATTATAAAGCATAAGACAATATGAAAACCTTGTACATGCAATAGAGGCTACCATTAGGGATGCATGAACTACTAGGACAGGTGAGCGACCTATGGCCCTTTGGGCCCTCTTGTTATTTGGATCCAACCAGTATTAGAAGAGTTACTGCCCTTGGAACGATGGAATTTGGCTTGTTTCGTCCTTAACTTGAACACTGAAATTGTGCTACAGTCTAGACTGAGTTATGCATGTTATCACACTTTTGAACTCTGATACTTATGTCACTTTGTCAAGCAGTATCTGGGGATATTCATCACATTTAGTGATAGTTCTTCTTAATTTGATACTTACACTTTCTATATACATGTATACTATATACATTGTATTTGCCAACCACCAAACAGTGTCTATAGTATGCTACTTGATTTTCATCTTCAACCACGGTACACAATTACAGGTTAAAGTTCAGGGAATCAAACTCGAATCTCAGCCAGTTTGCTTCTCGGAGAGCAGTTTTGTCACAGAACATTAAAATTTTATAAGTTTGGGATAAAAAATATGCATATTTTTAAGATGTTTTCATTTTATTTTCTCCGAGTAAAGATTCATGAACAAAAACAAATATATAACAATCAACAGACAATAGTGCAAACAAATTAACCTGGTTCATGGCCGTTCTACATGTATAATTAAACAGTTAACTTCATGTGTATAATTTACCTTAGCCCTTAGTTTTTGGGAGGCGTTAGCCTCTCAATACGATCATTGTTTCATAAGCGGAGAGTATACATTATTACGAGGTGTAGTATAAAAAATAATCTACATCACAGAAATGGCACGACTTTAGTGAAAATAGTTATATTCCACACAAAAAACTTGTAAATTAAAAAATAATATATTCATGCGTAGTTGGTCAATTTGTTTGCACTATAACAAATGGCAGAAAATGACATAAACAGGAAATGTAGCAATTCATAACAATCATTCACTTGGTAATGATAAGTCAATGTAAAATCATAGCATGCTTGATTTGGTCATTTCTCAAAGTTTCACTGAGGTGTGCCTCTGTGTGTCTACAGGCCTGGGCAATGTACTGGCGTATGATTATGTAATCATTGGCATTTTATTGGGACAATTGTAAGCACACCAGTATATGGAGTGTGATGGAGGCAGGTATAGATTATCTATGGAGTGTGATAGGGACATGTGCATTGTATATGTGTATCTATGGAGTAAAGAGTTATCTACATCAATACTTGAGTGAATATGGTGAGGTCACAAACATGAAAAGACATGATGATGTGTGCTGCATTAAACAAGATGTAGTTATAATACATATGCACATAAATCATACACAAAGAACAAGATCAAATAATATCATCAGCTTATGGCAAATCTCAAAAATATCTTTGCATGAATATTTTACTACATAAAATCTCAGTCAAAGAATTATACGAGGGGTGTTCCAGAAATAATAGGACTTTTCTCATAACTTCTTACTCAACACTTATATTTTAATGAAATTTATCTCATATGTGTAGAATTTCATGCTCTATATACTGATGACAACATTTTTTCGTTGTTGTTGGTGATGCTTATACAAAGCGTTGTCATAGAAACCATGTAACACACTGGCGGGCCACACTGTATTTTTTTATTATTAACCCTACTAAGCACGGGCATATCTCAGTAATCACTGAATAAATAATATTGGCAAACTATGTGCCTTTACCTTGCTGTCACTGACGTGTGCATGCAAACTTACGAAGAAATCGCTGTTTGTTTATGATCACGACTGAGTAAACAAGTGTATATATCCAAGCGCGTCATGGACGAATAGACGTCAACGTCAAAAACTAGAAACCCCGCAATTGCTAAATTATGTTATAAATTGGAACAATGCAAACCATTGAAATAATTAAATAAGCAAAATGTTATAGCATCCAGCATCTATTTGTGTTCTATTGGCACAAACTGTTCACAGATAGCGAAGGTATGAACTAACAAGTGAACACAGGTCAAGTCACAGAAAAAGTAGTTTGACGTTGATAGACACCGTTCGTACACTGATAGACGCTTCAAGGTTAAAGCAATTTCTTACATCACTGTACCTCATTTTTTTAGGAACATTGGTACAGAGACAAATATAAACAATGTTGACAGTAACATCAGATCTGTTTTGAAAGTCAGGGTGACAATATATAAAAATTACTAAGAATGTCTTTCGGTTAAAATACTGTGTTTGAAAGACGACGTCATCATACCCGCCTCCATGGTACATGGCATATTTAATGTTTAATATATTTTTTATTGTTAATCCAATTGCTTTGATATTTCGTGTGTTAGTTAGTGATACATGGAATTTTATTAACAGGAAATCAGTTGTCTAAATTACTCATTTACCGCGCTGCTATTAAAAAAGTCCTATTACTTCTGGAACACCCTACGTACATGTATTGTATTCTATATAGAGTATAATACAACAATCCCATGATAATCGTGACCTAACATTTGCTCCATTTCTTTATCGGCTATTAGATCTAAAGTAATGTAGTGAAGCATAATAAGGGTCTGATTTTAAAGAGATTGATTACTATAGGTATACAAAAGCCAAATTCAATGCTATTGCACAATATAATCATAATACTAATAATTATGTATAGTTCAGTCGGAGAGTCCTGTGGTATGTTCATAAACCTTGGGCCTGGGTGGTTGTGGTTTGGAGTTCACAGTGTACCAACATAGTATATAGGTCCTGATGGGGCCTGGGTGATTGTGGGTTGGAGTTCACAGTGTACCAACATAGTATATAGGTCCTGATGGGGCCTGGGTGATTGTGGGTTGGAGTTCACAGTGTACCAACATTGTATATAGGTCCTGATGGGGCCTGGGTGGTTGTGGGTTGGAGTTCACAGTGTACCAACATAGTATATAGGTCCTGATGGGGCCTGGGTGATTGTGGGTTGGAGTTCACAGTGTAAAAACATAATATATAGGTCCTGATGGGGCCTGGGTGGTTGTGGGTTGGAGTTCACAGTGTACCAACATAGTATATAGGTCCTGATGGGGCCTGGGTGGTTGTGGGTTGGAGTTCACAGTGTACCAACATTGTATATACCTAGGTCCTGATGGGGCCTTGGTGGTTGTGGGTTGGAGTTCACAGTGTACCAACATAGTATATAGGTCCTGATGGGGCCTGGGTGGTTGTGGGTTGGAGTTCACAGTGTACCAACATAGTATATAGGTCCTGATGGGGCCTGGGTGGTTGTGGGTTGGAGTTCCCACTGTACCAACATAGTATATAGGTCCTGATGGGGCCTGGGTGGTTGTGGGTTGGAGTTCACAGTGTACCAACATAGTATATAGGTCCTGATGGGGCCTGGGGGTTGTGGGTTGGAGTTCACAGTGAACCAACATAGTATATAGGTCCTGATGGGGCCTGGGTGGTTGTGGGTTGGAGTTCACAGTGTACCAACATAGTATATAGGCCCTGATGGGGCCTGGGTGGTTGTGGGTTGGAGTTCCCACTGTACCAACATAGTATACAGGTCCTGATGGGGCCTGGGTGGTTGTGGGTTGGAGTTCACAGTGTACCAACATAGTATATAGGTCCTGATGGTAATTATATACAGGCACCTGGTTATATAATACTTTCCTTATAATGGTCGTTCCCACGCTGTCTGGTGACAGGACAATGTGACTGGGTAGTCCATATGAGGGACATATTGTCTTTCACTTTAGACATAAACTCATTAAACAAATAAAACAGTATAGAAATACACATGAACCAATAATATATTGATAAGGTAAACAATAACTATAATTTATGCAATTAATGTTATCAAAACGAACGAATAATGGCAAGGAGGTAGAAACATGGCAAAGATGTGCTTGATAATTAAATCATTTACTGAAATAAGCAAGAGATGTTTGTAAAACGAGTATGCCCAATGACAGCCCAACATTTAGAACTGGTAAAGGTTGGATGGCGACCTTGACCTACTGATCTCAAATCAAAAGGGATCACCTACCGATGGTGACCACACTTCGTTGTACCTATAATGTTTGAAGACACTAGGGCCAGCCATTCTTAAGTTATTCATCGGATTTATGATAAAGGCTACGGCGACCACGACTTGCTGAAATCAATAGGGATCATCTACCAATGATGAGTATCCTAACCTCAGTGTATAATTTGAGGATCCTAGTGCCAATCGTTCTTGGGTTATTTAATTGAAACCATTTGTTCTACCGACCGACAGTCAGTCCGACCGACATTGTCTGACATTGGCATTATCAAAGTTGAGGTTCATAATAAACATGCACATACAAAACATATGAACACATAAATAGAGTGAGGTGCATCATAGACAATAGATAACAAAGTGCATGATTATGACAGATAAATAAATCTCGTTTATATAAACTAATGTAGGAAACATGCAACTTGATTCTTCATTTCGTCATTGGTCCAGTGATATGTTTACAGTACAAACATATTGCATCATTGACATGTGTGTGTTAGTTATAACTTATAACATACTAATAAGTAGAATTAGACCGGACTATTCCATGAACTATGTTTTAATGTATTGTCAACTCAAATTTTCGTGCGTGGACGGACGGACGTTCTCACTGACTTGACATTGTGGGGGTTTCTTTTGTTCATCCTTTGTTTGTCGAACCCAATAAGCAACATTTTGCACCCCGTAAGCAGCGGAATGAATACAATCTAAATACATGTATAGCCGATTGTTCCACACCCCACACATACAAGTGAGTGAGTACGAGCAGACAAAGACTTACGGGTGTACATGTAAAAGTCAAGTATATGCGGACAAAATTAAAGAGCTTCATGAGGCTTTTGAAACACGATCCCCGTTGTCTATGGGAAGCTTCAGGGAGGTCATGAGACAGTTGATATGTGGTATCGGGGATATCGAGTAGGCATCGTAAAACTGTCGTGTTTCCGACATTATGCGTCTGTCCCAATGGGAAGTGGTGTCGGGAACATGTTAAGCAAAAACATCGGGAGTATATGTGACCATCGAGAGAAAATATATGTAATTCCACTTCGCCTATGATTTTTCTTCAGTGGAACATATGCATTAACTGCCCGGTCTATTGTTCAGTCTTATTTGCGTAAACAAGTGAAATAAAAGCATGAATGATACATAGTTAATACATTTTATGAAGAAACTGACCAAGCGAAACACCGGTATAAAATAAAATATGCGTAAACTTCTTTGTTGATATGAAGATTTTTAAATATATGAGGGAGTTTAAAATACCAGTTCGGTTCCCTACTACATACTTATAAAATACAATTATTTAACATTCAGCTGTAGAGATGGAGGCCATGGATTCATTTTGTTTGGCATTGTACATGATACCCACACTCCACCTTATCACAACATGCACAATGTATTGTTGATTTCATTGTAGATTTCTAATCAAGTTGGTAGACTGAAACTTTCAGTAATGACTTTGGAGTTTCAACTCTTGATATCAACACAATACCTTTCGTGATTATCTCTTTTTTTCTGTTAAACCTTATAGAATACCCGGAAACAGGAAGGTTGTTATTTCATCAACTGGTTTCAGGTTTAGTTTCAATTGTATACAAAATGTAACACAATAGTTACAAATAATTATGCTATTGTTCTGTTCTATAAAAACACAGGACTGTGGCTGTTTAAAACTTTTTGCCATTTGACGAAGAAAACAGAACGAGTTTGGCACAAATACCGTCCGATTCAAGTAACCAATGTTTCAAAATGTCTTGGAGCTCTTGCTTTTTGTGTTTTTGTCGTGAAAGCTCTTCCAACAATTTCGACGCCCGCGCACGAGGAATTTGTAGAACCGCTCCAGTAAAACCCGTTCCAACTGACCACAATGCTGCATCAGCAACTTTCTCATAACTATCTCCTGACCATAGTGACCAAATAAAACGACCTGTAAACATTTGTAATAAAGATTATACAATGCACATGGAGAAAACGGAAAAATATGTCGGATTATATAAAGCAAATGTACATGGACATATTTAATTTCGCAGTATTAATGTCCGTCGGCATTGGCAGTGACAGCCTTACTAAAGTGGTATTCATGGATCCTTATAACACCTATAGGCTTCGCACATTTGCATTAAAAATAAACTGTGCGAAACAGTAACGTCGTGACATGTCATGAACGTGTTTGTTTATATAGTTCAGACCGTAAAAATATCCATACATTTCTATCAAATATGATCGAGTCTCAAACGACAAATCATTAATATGTTACAACATGTTATTGCCTCATGAAACGTGGCAACTTCATGATAATAGTGCACTAAATAGTGGCAATGCAGTACATGTAGGCCTACACGAATCTAGCAAATCAGAAAATCGCAGTTATAGATTGGTTACATTTTGCCAACGTCACCGCAACTCCATTTAACTAAAATTCATACCAGCACAAACAGCTCCGACTCCCATAGACGCAAGCTGAAAGAAGTCTCGATCAGCAGAAGCTTTTTGTTCCACGGCCATAGTAACTGCCTTCATTGGCGACTCGCATCTCCTTAACAAGCGCCATATTTGTTCTGTTTGAGTCATCACTGATTTCGAATCAAATTCGTTTAGCTGAAAGTTTTTCGAATCTTGTAAATGTTTAATCACATCGATTTCAAGTTTAATAGTTCGATCTTGTATCTCCGACACATTTGAAACCAAGTCTCTTAATTTCACCTTGACCTTCGGCGAAGTCACAACAACCGATTCTATGGCAATTTTACAAACATCACTAGTAGCCGATAGGAATAAAGTTTCGGATATTAAAGTTATTAAGTGTCTGAAAAACGATATAAGATAATATGGACACTGCGAGTTCTTCTGTCGATAGAACTGTTCCAATCTCGAGACGAACTGATGCGACCGTAAGTAGAATTCTGTGTTTCCATGGTAACTGCCGTCTAGAAATTCCTGTATATAATCGTTGAGAAACTCCAGAACGGGCACATCACCTTCCGCCAACTGCACAAGTAGTTTTATTCCTGAAATGAAAGAATAAACACATGACATGTCTGTTGCTAGCGTCTGTAGGAATAAATATACAATGTATAATGTAAAATCAATGGTGTATTCAACACACGTTCAATCGAGACAGACACATACTTGGTACCTCACCAGCTATACACAGTAGATTATAGAAATTTCACCAGCATCGAACAATCTCTTCATCATTAAATTAAAACGATACAAATCGGGCAAAATGTGAACGAGCTTTACACAAAGATGTACTAAACCTGTATTAAGGGAGGATGTCGGCATTATTTCAAGTCATCAATTTGTGATTTATTTTAAATGCTGTACATATAGTATTAACTAGTGTTTTTATGTGTTTTATAATCTCATGAAAGCAAAATACCGAAGAACCTATTGCTACATTTGTACGGAGCTTTAATTACTAGCGCTTTTAATGAAAATGAAAAATTTAGGGATGAGATTTAGAAATCACTGAACACATTTATACGATTACTCATCTTGGAAGCAAGTCTCTAATGCGATGTCATTTTCATACCCTGGTCCAAATGCTTTACGTATTTGTTCATTATGCTCTACGTACCCTGGTTCAAATGCTCTACATATCCTGGTTAAAATGCTCTAGCAAAGGCATGACCTATGTACATATCGCGGTCGTAGAATGAGAAGGTCGTAAGTATCAAAACACTATGTTGAGCATGAAAATACTGCACGAAAACTGCTATTGATTTATGTAAAAACAAGCCTTTTCAACTTCACTTTGGTCAACATGATGACCTGTTCCAATAATCATGAAAAAGGGCTCCTAAGAAGCGCCTTGTGATGCAGATTTCAAATATGTCTGAGTCTTATAAGGTCGTATATAGCAGTTACGACCTTCTCATTCTAAGCCAGCGATATACACCTCAGTTGATGTTGTAAAGTAGACGGTGGAGTATAATTATATAAATGTTCATATATACAAAATCTAGCTTAATTAATTAAGACACACTTTCTGACAAGGTAATAATGCAATGAGAATGTAGCTACGTTTGAGTAACTTTTTGATATATTGCAATGTCCCATTTTCATTGCACACACGTGTAAGTAGCTTGTTTTAAGTTTTGTATTAATAAACTTCTACATTTGTAACGCAATACTCGCATCGTATAAACATAATCACTGTATGACTTATTGTGATACTATACACTTTATTTTGTATGACTAGTTGCGAGCATAAGTATATGTGATTTCCTACCACTATATGCCTTATTGGGATACTATACAAATCAAAGTGTATGACTTATTGCGAAAACCGGAAATAGACTCGTTTGTACAATGTGATACTGGGATCATAACGTTGTAATGAATCACTTGACTTACTGAATATTAAATACTCGCAATGAATGTCATGTGTTCAGTATTGCTTGTAGTGTTCCTCTCTTAAAACTTTATCTCTATCCACAACAAAAACAACAGTTTATCTAAATACCTGTATGCAGTGTAAATATTCTTACTTATGGAACAACCTCAGTCTATGTGAGATCATGACATCGAGCTAGAGCATTATATCCGCTAGCTATTGTGTCCGCTAGATATATTTTCTCGTGTTTGTGTTTCATTTTCCCAAGCATTTGAAGACCTAATCAATAATTGCTGTAAATTAAATGAATTATGAATTGCCTTGATCGATCTGTCTGACTTAATTAACTCTATATAACCCTATCATTTCAATATTACTATAGTAGTATAACGTGTGTATATGGTATCTCAGCATCAAACTCCATACATGCCAGATCTCCTGCATCATGCGTGAGTCTCATGCATTTGAGACTCTACTTCTGCATGGTCAGAGGCCAATTTATCAAATCTCACGCATTTCATGGACAAACTGGAATCTGAGATTGTTGTTTACATTATGAAAATGATGACAAATATTAGTTTAAATTGCTACATGAAGCATGCATGGTATTGTCATCAAATTGAGATAAGTGAAAACAGCATATCAACTTCAATACTTTAAGTCTAAAGTTTCAGCAAGGAAAATCTCCTGCATTTTAATGAAATCTCCTGCATTTCCATCACCAATCTCACGCAAAGGGGTCTGCAAAACATGGCATGTATGAAACTCCTGAATAACTAATCACCTAATGGTGATTTTATGACTTTATAGGATATAACTATAAATATGCACATTGAAAACAGGATGTCGTTTTGACACGACAGTATGTGACAAGTTTGTATCTAGTACTAGGAGTCGTACCACTCTTTATCGGAAGGTACACCGAGTGGCAATGGAGTTTCGCCCAAATATGGGATTTCAGTTGTCCCAACGATAAAATATATTTTGCCATCGAACTAATGAGCTAGAATTAGTATTGTTGGGCCAACGTCGCGTCTACCGTTGGCCCAACAGTATCACGTAAAACGTTGTTTTCCAACGTCGATCCAACGTTATTTTGTTATCTGGGGAATTCATTGACTTTAATTCAACAAGAAATATTTGATATGGAACATACAAACAAAATGTATATAGTGAAGCTCAAAGCAGCCATGTTTATCTCTAACATTCAATAATAAATATAGCATATGTTTCTGTATAATAACGTTGCCGTTTAAATATCTAGTATTTATTATCCTGTAAACTTCTCGATAACGAGTTGACCAGCTGTGACATAGCCATTGTCGTGAAAATATTACTCATAGGGCGCACAGGTAACTGTATCATTGATAAAGAGTAAAAAATAATTATTTTATAAACTTGATTTATGTTATCTTAGAAAGGTGCATTTGTAATAGAGTGATCAGATTTTCGTGGTATCAAAAACAAGAATTGGCTTTCAATATCTTCATAAAGTAATTACATTGAATTTCATAGACACCATCGTTAGAATCCCATCTAAATTGATCAACTAGTTAAAAAGTTATACCATGAAAATGTATACCACGGTGTCCAGTCAATCACTGAGGTGCATTCAATAGAAACAACAATGCTATTCTAAACAAGACAAAGAAAGTGATGTGTTTATGTCCTTATTTACGGACGGATTTGTAAAAACTTGATATCAAATTAAAGACGAAGCTCACTAGTTTCTGTTTATGTAATAATATTTGAAATACCACCATTATCAATTAAATGTTTATTAAAAAAATAAATATATAACATGTATCTAAATCTACTGCTATAGGCATTCGATTTGTGTGGAATATGTTACACTAATTCTGCGTAACCTCTGACACTTCGTGCATTCTAGAGGATGAAAAATGAATTAATAATATGAAGAAGAATAAACGAGACGCGTCGTTATACATACATTCTGAGTTGCGTCTTTTATTGATTGTATTGTAAAAATAAACCCCTAATAAGTTACAAACTGTAATGTACAAACAAATCACAGCCATACAGATACGGTGATGTACAGTGTGCCTAACCACGCACACAAGAGACCGACACAAAACGTGCTATCAGTTCAAGTACTCGTACTCCTCCTCACAATGAATGACGCAATATGCATCTACTGGAATTGAATTCCATTTAACTTTAGATTTAGACTTAGGCAATCACGACATACGACTTTAGTTATGACAACCACATATCCCTATGTTGTGCCTTATCTTTCCTTGTAGTGACTTGTACTTGTACAACATTTCTTTGCGTTTCAGCCTGGTCGTAGGCCTACAACATTTCTTTGCGGTTCAGCCTGGTCGTACAACATTTTTTTGCGGTTCAGCCTGGCCAATGGTAGGATTCGACCTCGGAATATGAGTAAGATACTCTACAATTATATATCAGCAGCTACACGTGATAATCGTTTCTCTGCATCTTCTACCATATCAACTCTTGTATAAAGCATTTGTAATATTTAAAAACCTCATCACACCGGTTCATATATTCTTCTTCTCGTTGGTTATTACACAGTCAGTCCATTGTCAAGGATAAACTTCGTTGTCCGGCTGAGGTCTTCCACATCACTATGTAGTTTCTGATGAAGTGTTGTCTCAGTGTGCCATGCTGTCCGTGTAGTGCAGATGCTCTCATGAGCGGGAGACTATAGGGGTACTATGAGATGACGAACAATTATGCATATGGCGCTACTCGCTAGCTTAGAATTAGAATGAAGGCCGTAAGTACAAAATCAATATTTTGAGAAAACAAGAAAAATCTGTCTGAAAACTACTCTTACTTATGGAAAACATGCTTTTTCAACTTCAGTTTGGTCAACATGATCACTTCTGATTTTCATGAAAAAGGCTCATTATAAAGAAGCGCCTTGAGATATGCACGAGTCTTATTATTCTAAGAAAGCGATGTGAACATGCACTTGTACGAATCGGCAGATTGGCAACATGGTGAAGCAACGTCCATCCAAGTTCGAACAAACAACTATCGATTAGTCAATGATAGGCTCTCCTCTACGTGTTGTGTGTTATGAACATTTTCTAAGATAGCACCACCTGGTTGACTTTGTTTATCCTGTCTGTATTGTATATAAAGGACATATTGATGCGCGTCCATGCGCTAACCTTGCCAATGCGCTAAAACAAAGGTCAAATATTGTTTCCCGTTCTCCTCTCCGTGTTGCTTGTTATGAACATTTTCTAAGATAGCACCCCCTGGTTGTCAATCTGTCTAAACGTATTCCTGATGTTTCATTTCTAGATTGGTAGATATATAAACGTATTATACTGTTTCAACTGATATTTCAACTAGGGTTTATTGTATATTGATCGCTATCCGGCGAGACTGTTGAATTTTGACAGAGGCGTTAATTGAACACCGTATTCTGGCAACGGCAAATAAGACATCGTCACCTAACATGTGGGCGAATAGTGCAGAGTTTATCAGCATGACACTAGTAGAATGATTGCCAAGCGTTACCAGACAGCCAGAATATACTTAATATTGATTATCAAATAACTTGAAACGCAATACTACAACATTGCAAGTAAAAGCATCTCTTTTCTTATAATTCTAGAACTCAGAAATAATGCCGAACCCATGTCGGTATGTATATACAGTGAAACCTCATTAATCAGACCACCCATGAGACCCTTAAACTGTATCTTTATTGTGTTGGTCTAAATATTGAGTTTGAATAATGAGCAAACCGATGAAAATGGACCCGCAAATTGAGGTCCTAATTTTGAGTTGGTCTCCTTTAGATGAGGTTTTACTGTATTTATACAAGCGACCTGGGTGATCGGATGTGAGACAAATGGTACATATTATGCAGTAATGTGACGTCAGCATTGTCGACAGGTAATACTTATTTCATGGTATTTAACTTTATTATCAACTGTGAGTGTAGGTTACCATGGTAATAATGTACTAGTTATCTAACAGTTGACCGGTGTACCTTTATCACATGACCGCACTCGACACTATATCATGCTATATTAACTTGCAATTATCTTTCTGTACAGTATACTTAGCCGCCCCATGTTTACTAGTATATGAATGTACACGTCACTTTAAGTTATCCCAACAAGCTACACTCACTTAAACCATTATAGATAATTTAGTATACACGTATGACGTTACGGTGGGGCATAGTGCTATAACTGCAACACTGCATTGGGTGTGCTATCTTTACCACAACACTCACCACGCCCTCAATTGAACTATGATACAACCCTATAGAGAACAGACACTCGGATATCTTATTAAATCTTCATAATCCATATTGGCACGAGTTTGTCAGGTCTTAGAGTCTGATCAGGACATCCCTATTAGTAAAACGTTGATAGGATCCCTTTAGCGAAATGGCTAGTCTGTCCTCTTTAAAAAGCCGAGACAATAGTCGGTTGGGCATTCCCCTGAGAAAAATTGCTAGATCCGCGCATTGGTGTGCTACGAACGACAGCGACAGTCATTATGTTCATGCTCAGGGGTGAACAGGAACTGTTCTAAGAACATATTAATAAAGAATAAGATATTATACTAGTAGAACACTTCAGATGTCATGCAGCTCTCGATGTATATTTCGGTGATTTGATATTCAGTACAATTTCTCAAAGCGGTAAAAATGCTTCGGGTTAACAGTAAAAGGTATGGGGGTAATTCATTAAAATACTCAATCGAATTTACATTTGTGAGTCAAATATCCATGAAATAGAGTTTAAATTAAGGCGAACCTGAAAGTGAACGGACATTAAGGGTCGTTATATTCATACTTAGGAACACCTGTCTCCTTTAATACCACATTTTACATGTATTCTGATGCATACATAAATATTCATGATATATTTAGCCGGTCACTCAACTGCACGACACTACACTACATAAGCTATACTCGGATACATGTAGGGGCGTACCTAGAGGCCCACGGACTATATATGGGGTCGCGGGAATTCTTTTTTATATTTTAATTTTGTAGATAGCTGACGGTGCGTTTTGGCTCATAATTGCTTTAATATTTCAAAAATAACAAAATCGTCTTCAAATGGTTAGCCTTCTAGAAATGGAGTAGTTACATTTGTCGAGATATTGATGTGTATTATAAGGCTCTGACCTAATAGTGGCAGTTATCCTACTGGAATGATATTAAACGCATCACTATTTCTCATACAATGCCTTTGTTGATGCTTTCACATCTATGACCCTACATAGCTGAAACTATAGTACAACCTTTCCAGAGAGGCCCTCTGTAGACTAACAACCTCTCTACAACAACACCTTCACAATTTCCCTAAGCCGATATTTACTATAAATGTAACCTCTGTAGAACAAACCCTCTAATCAACGACTTATATGTACAGCTCCCAAAGGGTGTTGCTTTACAGAGGCCGTACTGTATAGGTACAACACTTCTCCGAGACCTTGTGTAAGTCACGTGTGTTTCCAAATAGTATACTGTTAAACGTGTACACGTTAAGATACAAAAATGTCTATGTTTTGTTAATAATAATTAATTCCAATATTAAACATTCGTACATGCTAGACTTACTGCAATCGTAAGTTTTAAAGCGGTAAATGTAAACATATACTTTTATGTATTTATGTATTATACATTTAAACTTAATATAATGTGACCCATATATACATGCATCTGAAAATACACTGTATTTATAAACATGTGGGAAATATACTAGTAACAAATGCAAGCAAAATGCTATATATATCAAAAGTTTGAAGTTTACTTAGAGTCACCTAGATTTGGTCAATCAACAGTTTATAATATTTTTTGTACCAGACGCCCAATATGAACATACCTCAGAGATATACATGTATACATGAGCACTTCTTACCATTTTGAGTTTTTTCTTCTGATTCAACAGACGACACCTCCGATATATCATGTTCGCTTCTAGACCGTCTTAACGAGACAAATTTCGCCATTACATCTCACCTCACTTTAATTCCAGTATCGAAATGCATGTTGTATTTTCTGTGATATTCCAATGTTCACGTTATCCTATATTTCACAACTATCATCGACCCTTATCGCCATACACTGTTGGAGTATTGATAGTTGATACACGTTAGTTTGACTACTGACTACCATATAAGCGCAAAATCGCTGGCTTAAAATGAGAAGATCCATCATCGTAATTGCTACTTTTAACGCCATTATAAGACTTACACATACATGTATTTGAAATCGGCATCACAAGGCGCTTCTTATGAGCATGCGTGGGACGTTTAAAAATAAACAGGACTTGGGCTCACACGATATTATACAAATATTATTACATAACATGGAATCGGAATCCAATTGCGAAAATTCGATATCTGATTTATCGAGTTACACTATCAAGTCCTCTCATAATAGCCCATTTTGAAACCATGGTAACATGCACCCGGCGCAGCCCACCAATTACCATAAATGGCGACTATGTAATGGGGTGTATCTTTAATACTACCATATCGTTGGTTTTCAAACTTCGCCATAACATTACAGGTTACATGTTGGACGATGTATGCAAAAATGACGACATTTGAACGTTAGGTACTGAAATAACCAAAAGTTGAACTCCAAGAGTTACAATTTCGTGACGCAAAAGTGACGACATCAGAACGTAAGGAAAAACGGACAAACACCAAGTTCTGTCAACAGAAAGATGATTCTGTCCTCTGAATCGTATGAAAGTATCGTAACTACATTTTGGAAACAGATCTGCGAGTCGTTTATCGGTTATAGAATGGCACACATGCTTTAATGATAACTGTTTAGCTTTGTAAGACAATGAAGTAATAGGAAATCATAAGAAGTCTTTGACGTCAGTTACCGAGACATTTTCAAAATACCAACGTTTCATGGTACGGATTCCCGCCCAGATATTCGATGTAAAATCCGGAAGAATACATGCGATTCTCACCAACGTTTTATTTGTATGACTCATTGTGGTACAGGAATGTATTCATAACCCTTTATCACTATAAACGTCGTATTTTGTAGCCCAATGCGAAGCACTAACGCCGCGTTAAATAGCGCGACATCATTTTGTTCGCCGGGTCAGCGTTATTGACCTTGTTTAGTCACCAGTCCTGTTATTCACGGACCGCATATTTGTTTTAGTTGATATTTTTACAGTAGAAAAGGGATTCCGATTTATGATGGTATGTAATTTTATTTATTTCGTTTAACCATGCACGTTTTGTGACAATAGTTCTGTTTATTTTTGAACGTACCACGTATTTTCATAAAAATCGGAACTGTTCATGTTGACCAAACTGAGGTTGAAAAAAACTGGGTTTTTTATAAGTAAAGAGGTTTCAGGCAGTGTTTTCTTGCTTTGTGTTAGACTCGTCTAGAAATTAGAATGGATCGTCATTAGTCAGAAAGTTTACCTCGTGCAACTACCGTAATATGATCATTACTGAGTACTGCATTAACCACTCAAATTGTTATTTCCATTTTATGTTTATGTTATCGAACCGAGTGAAGAGATTATCGTCAGACACGTTAGACATTTATCACAAAATCATATGACATAATAAGGGCCATAATTTAACTATGGATATTCTTATAATTTAGGGCGCGAAATATAAGGCCCCGGCAAAAAAGTCTAAAAAATAGGTTAAACACCATTAAAAGCTTTGAGGGCTAGCATATTACATTACAACTGGATACGGTATAAAATGTAAGGTTTGTATAGCGACATCAGTATATAACTCTATAGCGTATCGACTTTCAAGGTGACATCGGGACAAGTTGTTATTTACTTGCTATTACAACAGGTGAAACACGCGAATGTCATTAAGTTGACAACTGTAAGTTATTGTCATAACATATAACATGAATAATTTTGTAAAAATATCCGTAATGAGACAAATAAAATGACAATCAGTCTGTATTTCGTTTTTGGTAATGCTCCATTACGTTTAATAACTTGTCCATTTGTTGATATGACACGGTGTAATAGTTTAATTTACTTATACATGCAAAACGTTTTCAAGAATTATGCACACAGTTGTCTTTCCTGTTGCTTTTAAACATTCAATTCAATGTGTCATGTATGTCTTTTATAGATCTATTTATGTCACGATCAAAAGTTGTTAAAATCGACGAAACCGTGTGCCTGTGATTTATGTGAGTCTCTGGTTTAAGTGGGAATCAATGATTATATTTGTGAGTTTCAGATTTAAAGTGTGAACCAAAGTGCGATTCTGATTTGAAGAGTGAATCAATGGTTAAAAGTGTTAGTTCGGGTTTGAACAGTCAATCAATGGTTATAGATCTAAGTGTGAGCCTTTGGTTTCAAGTGTCAATCAATGGTTATAGAAATAAGTGTGAGCCTTTGCTTTAAAGTGTCAATCAATGGTAATAGATATAAGTGTGAGCCTTTGCTTTAAAATTTCAATCAATAGTTATAAGCCTGAATATTTGGTTTAAGTGTGAATCAACGATGATGATTAAGTATGAACCTCTGATATTGTAATGTAATTGTGAATCCCTCTGTCTGGTCTGTGAAGAAGCTGAAGAGTGAGTTTTATAAACCAGTATGATTGTACAATTAGATGACGAGACTTTCAATATCTCAATGTCTGCTCAGTATATATGTAGCTATCTTTGATGAATCTACTTCTACACTGAACCACTTTTCTAATTGGTCACTTTTACGATTTAATATCGTTGGCAAGTACATAATTATATGCATGTGGCATATACATATATTGTTTCATTAATATTTATACGATATACACCAGTTAATAGCTTTCAACCTATGAGTTTTCGTGGTATGACCTTAGCTTGAAATTCAAAGTCAATACATTTTATCAAATTATAAAGTATTAAGATTAACAAAGGGAACTGACTTAAACTAAAACACAACTATGACAGGTACAGTTACAGTTCTTGTCTATAGACGTCATGCGGCGGCACAAATTTTCATATTTTCCAACGTTGCACGTAGCAAACGATGACGTTTCATTCGTGCGTTTGTAATATTATAATTTTCTAAAGGGTCGGTTATGAATATGCAATGATAAAACATTACATTCATTATTTTAAAAAAATGTTTTAACGTCAAAATTCCGTTTAAGAGCTATTTGCTTCGAAGTCTTTGTCTGAAAATGAGTGTGTTACAGAAAACGGCGGAAAATTCGTGTTGCGAATGAAATGTCATGAAATACCAATGACACTATTGCAAAATACAACAAATATGTAATAGCATACACAACATGTGTCTGTTTTGCATATTCTCTCTCATGAAGCCATGTGAAATCAATGCCGACATGCGAATGGGCTATACGACTTCAATAACGTCAAATTACGTTAAATATTAATGTTCTCCCGCAGATAATTCTTCTAATTGACATGCAAGTTGCAAAGAAACAACAATGATTTTCGGTTGACAGGTCTATAAAGTGTATCTGGTTGTACAGCATTTTTTGAGAATCCTTCAATGCGTTATACATTGTGAATTGTGCCTAGAATGAGTATGGATAAAGATGTATGTAACGACGACGCGATGACGTTGGGCCGGTGACGCCATAGTGACGTTACGGTTTCTATATTTTTTCACCAAATACTTCCTTGGGTTCAATGTTTTCATAGTTATGTATTTGTCATACTCCAATCTATTACCAGACCGATTATCTTCAATATTGACCACGTAACAAAGATTTTAGAGCATCTTTCCGCGTATCTGTTGATCACCCCTCGTATATAGCGGCGATAGCTCAGTGATAACGCATCAGGGGCTGTCAATCAAGATGTCCTGGGTTCAATCCCCGGCATGGTAACTGGACCTGTCGGATATATTTATACTATTTCCAACCGTATCTGACCGTGTGTAGTGCTGGGTAAAGGTACCATGATGCTGTGGATCGGTGCTATACACCGGGTGCATTAAATTATCAGAATGTTTATTCAGCACCGGACAAGCCTGTATCAAATGTCTCTCTCTCCCTTCGGGGACATTCTCTCATTTTGTCCGTCTGGTCAGACCATGCTGTATCCGCACTGGTAGAGGATGCATGTGCGCTCGTGTGGCTGCAACACTGTATGTAAAGTGCGTTTGAACGTGTGTCCGCATAAAAAAGGCACTATATAAATCTGGTATATTTCTTTTATTGTGAAGTATAGTGACTGAAACCTTAACACGACGTAGAGTTGTCGTTCTTTTACTGTGTCCTTCATCTCAATGAGAACGGTCAGCATATCATATCGGAGTAGTTATTTGCAACGGACTATTATATCCAATATTATTCCATATGTTTACGGATTAAATCAAATATTATTAAATAGTTTTGCTATCGATTGAGACAGTTGTAGTGCGCGGTCATTCGGTTTTATCCCTACCTGTTAATTTTGGCCAATCACCTCCGGCTTCGAGGGAATTCCGGTGTTAAAAATGACCATTCTCGCTCGCTAGATTATTCTTCAGCTTGAATCACAGCGATCCGACACTATCTTTCATAAGTTAAATAGTGACCTTTGTGATCAAAAACGCAGACCAATATCATAATATAGCGTAGTTAACATATAAAAAAGGTCTCGGATCCTTGTGGCGTGAATCAAAGTTAGTCTGTGGACCTGACTAACCACTGATGTATAGGGATGGACAAATACTGGAACATGTGCATATATAAAGTTAAGTCAATCATGTATTCAGCATATAAAGTTAAGTCAATATCTCGTATAGTTTTCAAACATTGTCGAGAACAATTTTTGATCAATAACAGCAAAGAGCAATAACTCTGAGAGTATGACTAGTATATAACATATAAACCACTTTAAGTTAAGACTAGTGCCAAAAACTTTACTTACAATAAACTTGTAGCTAGTTATTGTTAGCAAGATGAAGATCCAAATAAAGATATATTAGCCTTAACGCATTGTTTTATTAGAGATTATTTAAACAGTGGACATTCCTCAACATTCACTTCCTGCTTCCTGTTTATTATTTGCATTCAAGTTAACACACACACATAACTTACAACATACAGGTATCACTTTTCAAATTGTCAAAGTTATAACGATCAAAACTTGAAGCACCTTTACTGGCTTAAATGTATCTTAGGAAATACGCAATAACGCTGAATGCGTAGTGTACATGATAGTAAAAGAAATTAGTAAATGTTTGTGTACTCATTCGTACTTATTCAGCGAGCACTTGTGTGAAAATTCCTGTCCATATCTGAATACCCATTGATTAATAATCCATTTGTCGCCTGTGATCACCGGGCAACCCATGTGACGTGAATACATCATACCGATATTATTCCTAAACGTGTTGGTGAACATAAATCCATTTCCACGCCTCGCTTCAATTCTAATGTTGATAAACGGAAACACTGTCGCTCCACCATCAACATCGTTCAGATACAACAAAATTGTTACGAATCTGTTATTTTCATGCGGTTTCCTGGAAAAAAAGACATCTACATGAGGACCTACATATCCAGTGGTCGGATAATTTGTTAGTCGTACGTCTTCGCTTGTTTGGTATGTTATAGACAAATTCGAAAATGCGGATAAACGGGCCCTGATGCGCTTGACGACAGGAGAATCATGTTTTTTCGGTGCGAGATACGATTGTTCGGAAACACGGCGGTAATCTACTGTATTTGGTTTGTTGTACGGTAGGAGCGTTCCAATAGACATATTGCCATCTGCGTGATGCTTTAAATAGTCAATTTCATCATCCGAGAGAATGTCGTGAAATTCTACCATGTCATACGGATATAGACTGTATATTTCAACTTTGATTGGCTGCAACAGTAACCAGGGATGATTATTATGGTCAAGTTTACAATACTGATATTCAACTGGCAGGTGGACGTGCTTTTCTTTAAAATGAACAGACGGCTTATGTTGACATAAATTGCGAAGGTTTTCATGTTCCTGTTGGATGTTTTTACATTTTTCTGCTTGTTTGTTCGCATCACATGTCCCGTTAAATGGCGGTGGTGGATGACCAGGGTTATTTTTCTTCCATAGGTCGTGTATCATCTCCATATCAATTAAACACTGACAGCCATCACGTATCAGCATAAACGTAGCAATGTCAATCAAAGCAACTTCCAGCTTGATGCGAAGCTCGGTGTCATCAGAGACTTTGGCTAGAGATGAGCCCAGATTTAACCAACCAATTATCACACTAACCATATCGCCATCTATAGAAGAATCTGTCGGAAAAAGTTCTGTAAATATCAATCCGATGTCAGCTATTTCGTCAAGATTCAGACCACGTGACCTGTGACGTAGAATATGTCCAATTGAGACATTCTCTGGCTTCAATTCATAAATAGACATAAGTCGTACCAATCCTGAAAAATAGCGAAATATCGTATAGAATACCTCGTATAGATCTATAATATATTACCTATAATACTTAGATCTCATGTACAATAATCTACACATAACATAACATAACATAACATAACATAACATAACATAACATAACATATATTTTATTAACATTAAATTGCATACATACAATTTAAAGTCAATCAATACAATGCATAAACTACATAAAAGTTGTTTATACCAGGCGGTACATGCATTCAATTGTAATGGAATGTATTGAAAAGCATTACTAATCACTAAATTAAATCTACAAATATATAAATGAACATTATATTAATGAACAGGTTCTATTAAAATACCAGAGTGCTTATTTTTTTGAGTATTTGTGACCATTGTACATTTATTAACTTTTAAGGATGCTATATTGTCAAGTGTGCAATAAAGACAAGTTTCACGATAATATCTTATCCAAATAACTATGGAACTTCAATTCACAATGGTATCAAAATTCGCCTACAATAGGAGTGATAAAATTATTACTTAAAATATAGTATTTACATGTACCTTTAATGAATAAGCCAAGATCAGTTGAGTTCGGCAAATGGAATAGAAATTCATTCCATGCAGTTTCATCAAACACTTCTCTTCTCGATCGTTCACGTATCTCTTGGACAACATCTGGAAGTTGTACAGCATGACGCCGAATTATTTTCAATACGTTCCTAGGGTGATTCAACTGTTTACCATCAGTTGCTGTGAAGGATACATCATGAACATGTAATTCCGACAGATGTTTGAGTAACTGTATGTTCTCTTCCTCGGTTTCAATAAAAGCAGACAGTGATGTTAACACTTTGCAGTCCTTGGCGAAATCAAACAGAGTCTGTAAATCGATAGAATTGGACGTGAAATGAGCAGAAGATGAACGAATAATCTGACAAAAAACCAAGCAAAATCCAAAAACAAAACGAAATGTTTGAAACATTGTTTATAACTGCGTTGTGTAGTTTGCTATATCCATCAGCTTTTTGCGCGATTTTGATTTTAAGCGGAAACAACGAACCAAAATTACAATTAAGCGGAAATAACCAACCAAAATTACGCTATGTTCCCCAAAGGGATAATACATGTACAATTCGATCGCGTGGTTAAACTATCGATGTAAAGTAAACAAAATATACTAGTCAAATAGTTTTCCTCGGCCAGATAATTTACAGACCAGTATTTACTACAGTAACTTTACTTTTAAAGAAATAATGAACGTGTACATGTGTTTTATCGTAGAATAAAGCACAGTCACGAGTTTGGATGCGCATCTGAACAAGCTTTATTATAGACACAACACAGGTACATATTTATTAATTCGATTCTAACATAGCCAATATTCCGCATTTGACATTACAAAAAGACATAGCTACGACTGACAACTGCAAATAAGCCGTTCGAGGAATAATAATAATGCGTGCACACTATGATTTCCGCTATTTTGATATGGCTGAAACCGCTGATTGGGTTAGAATATCGTTTAATCCTACCTAATCAACGTGAGAGGGAAGGGGAAACACTCCATATATTCTTTTGCCTAACAATTTTCAAAAAGTCTACCTTAATAGTAACGAAACAGACCCCCCCCCCCCCCCGACGTGATTTCGAACATTGAGACAATTTACCTAGCAGTACAGCAGACGATTGGTGAATTCGTAAAGATGAAGATGTGTCTAGACGGCACATCTCCAGAAACTGTGTGATAGAAGTATACTACATGTAACTACACAGTACATTTTTACACCAAAATAGACTGTCTAGACTCACCTTAAGCCAGACTGACACATTAGCCAATCAGGCATTGACTTGCTCCTCCGTAGTTAAACTGCTTTGAGCATTCAAAGACCCCCGGCCTCTAGGCCGAGGGTAATTATTCATCACCATCATGTAGCGAACTAACATTGATTACAAACGGGCTCTGTGGCTAGTAAATGTAAGTAATACATGTATAGTAATGTTACATTGTCGACACGCCTATATCTAACGTCTCTATCTCCCTTCAGGGCTTTCTCTCAGTCTGTCCCTCTGGTCAGATCATGCACTGGTAGAGGATGCAACTGCGCCCTTGTGGCTGCAACATGGGTAAAGTGCCTTTGAACATATTCATTTAACTGTTCAAACAAAGATTACTCGACATGTATGTATCAGGCAATAGGGAGTTGACACATGTACTTCGCTTGTACTTTTAACTCATTTAATAAATCGGAGTGTTTGAATGAATTAGAAAAAAAGGAAATTGCTGATAGCGGTCCTCGAAAACGGTAACTTAACTTATGTATAGAGTTTCCCTTGCCCATATGTTCATCCTACATTGTCTTAGACCCAATTTCTCTGCCGCGAAGGAGGATTCACCTGGAATCCCAAGATTGGCTTTATGATAATGACTCAGACTAGCACTATTAAATATGAGAAAGCCGAGTGTCAAGCACCCTTAGGCAGTGCTTTAGTTCACTGGGTCTTCATGAAAATTGATTGTTTATTTGTAATAAAGTTGTGTCTTTTTAAAATCGTACGTAACAGTGCCTATTACATTTGGAAGGTTTTTAGATTATTGGTCAAATACCCCCTAATGATTTTCACTTGTTATATGTACTTCAGTCTTTGGAAAAACTCCTTTTGCATCTTGGCTCAAACTCTAGGTGATCCGACCAGATCGGAGATACAATACAGTATACCAATGACTACGCACGGTCAGATATAGCGGGAAATGTTATAAATAGTCCAGCAACCAGGCTAGGGATTGAACCCACGACCTCTGGATTGACAGTCTCAGTGCATAACCACTGAGCTATAGCCGCTGTTTAAGTAGAGTGTATACTAGTAACATATATAGTGGGAGGTTGAAGGTTTTGCCCGAACATTTCTTCTCCTTCAAATTGAAATGTGTTGCAGTGACCTAGCATTCAAATGAACTACACGTATACCTATCCTTGGCTTAATAAACATAAACAAAGAACAAACTATCACAACAAAAGAATTAAGAAACATGTTTATAAACTTGAATCATGCAAAACTTCAATGACCTTGCAAACCGAAATTAGAAAATCGGTAATGTTAGATATGCAGATCTTGTTAAAGTATAAACATACCCACAATGCCCACGGAGAAAGACCAATCCAAACGCTTCCTTAGGAGTTAAGACGAGCTATAGCGTCTAGGCAGTAACATCAGTCGGGGAAAAAGTATTTGAAGAAGATACGTAATCGGCCCTGTTTTCCGCGAAGAGAAAATTAATTAAGTCAAGTAAGTCACAGATACGCAAATAAATTGTGTGCACAAGAACACATCATAGGGTACTAGTATTTAAAAGTTAAATTGGTCCGCGTATCCAATACAAAGCGAAACAGGAAGACAAAACACAACATACAAATTCAATACTAGGCGTCGTCGAGATATTGGCCAATGGAGGTTCGCATTGCTCATTCAGCCAATAGAATACTAGTACGATTTGACAATATGCATAATTATGAATATTTAGCAGCACGGTGATTTAACCTAAACCTGTGTTGTAACATGTCATAGCATGTTAGTAGATCTGGGTACAGTGTATGTGGGAAGTTTCAAATTGAACAGTTTGTTAACTGGGTGCAGGGATATTATCAACATGTCTACACGTAAGCTAGGAATATTTGGGACGCTATGTGTTGTATTAGAACTAGTATCCGGCACGAATTATTTGTGCTCAGCGATGTCAGAAAGTATGGTGGTAACTTCAGAAATTAAATTAAAAGAAAGAATCGATGCACTGGAAGAGCAAGTTCGTCAGCTACAGACATGGACGGAAACAGAAGGCACACAACACTCAACGATTCAAGGATTACCAAGAGGTAGGATTTTGTAAAGAATTTATATTTACATGTGTATGTTGTACAAAATCAATATTTTGAGAAAACAAGACAAAACTGTCTGAAAACTACCCGTTACTTATAGAACAACAAGCTTTTTAAACTTCAGTTTGGCCAACATGACCATTTCCGATTGTCATGAAAAAAGGCACGTAAGAAGCGCCTTGAGGTGCAGATTTTAAATACGCACGAGTCGTATAATTCTAGGCCAGCGATATGTTACAGTGTTGACATACCGCGTGGCATGTGACTCATAGTTTGGCTAAGCATGCAAGTCAAACTATGTAAACACAAAGTTTAAAACAACCGTAAGAATTTTATTGTCTGACCGATGTTAACGAAACATCCAGGACGCCCAAGTCGAGAATAGGTATTATTTAAATAAGTTAATAGCTTTCTACACAAGGTCACATTTTTTGCCCGAAACCAACTAAACTTCCTGGATCGTAGATGAGTCAGTTTCATGCAAAATCTGTCACTGTTTGCACAATAATATTAAGTTCCATAGAAAGTACTCGTTCTCGCCTTTAGTGTCGATGATGTTTCGTTGAATTCGGTCAAAGAATACAATGCTTACGGTTGTATTAACACTGTGTTAACGGTGTCCGTGTTTCCGATGTGTACCCGATATCTAGGCAATCAATAGGACGGCGGCCGATTAGTACAATGCAGCAATGCATATTTCAAAAGATGTCCAATGTACTCCCCTTGTGGTTCCCGGATAGTAGAATTGGACCTCTGTCTGACTCCTTTGCATGTTCGTAAGAGGCGACGAAATGTAAGAGTATCCAGCTATGAACAAGTAGTCCCAGTTATTTGGTAAATAGCCCTGTACTCACAGGGAAGGTATTTTGACTAGGTAACTATAAGAAGGAAAACTTATATAACAGAACTGGATAAAGTAGGTTCGACAGCCTTGGTTGACACCTATTCTTGGGTTGGCACCTATTCTCAACCACTGAAGCCGGCGAGCACCAGCCAGTCATGGCATGGGAAGCAAATATGACATTAACGCATACCCCATCACGTGGTCGTACAACTAACATTAGAACGATTTGGATCTCGTCCTACTGAACCATTGACAAAGTAGAGCGGCACCGGGACCCAAACCCTCGAAGGGCCCCAAGCTACTGACTGAGGCTCTAAGTCTCCTAGTGTGACAAACGGTGATCAGATTAGAGCTACTAGTAGCACAAAACCATTTCGCACCCTGCAATGGAATGCTGAAGGTTGCAGTCGCAAGAAGCTAGAGCTGCAAAAATGTCTTAAGGCAAGCATTATATCTGCTGTTGAGTTTAGTTCCCGGTGCCGCTCTACCTTGTCCATGGTTGAACAGGACGAGATCCAACTCGTCAGTTTCTCAGAATGCTGAAGGTTGCAGTCGCAAGAAGCTGGAGCTGCAAAAATGTCCTAGAGCTAGTGACCAGAATTTCAATTTTCATTTACCCCATCTGGTAGATGACATTCAAAACTGCACATCGAGATGTATCCATCCAGCTAGGAGGCAGGGATCACTGACCAACTGGCATCATCTTAGTCCAGAAACAAGTAACCATAGAGACCAACCCCCAATCTCGAACTACAAAGAAGCAAACTGGGAAAGAAATTGACAGATAGTAACACTGCTTATATTCAGACACAAGAATTAGATGTTCATCGAAGCTATTCTGTGTAATTCATGAATATATTCATGGATATGAAGACGCGATTATGAGCTGTTATGGAACCCTGAGATGGGCAATCTCCACAAACAACTCAGTAATGCTCGGGAGGAAATGGAGCAAGAGCCTTCAGAACATAACGTTCTTCATCATAACCTGAGACCGTTTGAGACGGGTCAGATACAGAAGAGTTGGCATGAGAAAACAGCAACTCCGTTTCCGCTCAAAAACCTAAGTTAGAAATGATAGTACATGTACTTATAAATGTTTCTCTATATGTGCATTGTTGACACTGTTCAGGAAAAAATGTACGGATTGTGGAACCAAGATCATTATTACATAAAATAGAAAATCAGTTTCTGATAAAGCGCCACAGTCGAGCCATGACAATGCATATTTTTCAAATCTACCTTTCGAAGTTTTCATCAAATTTAGCGTGACAAATGTCGAGATAGAATAGTGTGACGGGACCATGTAGATGTACTTAAAGATATAATGACAATGTTTCGTGGTTTTGTTGTTAGCATTCCTACACAAGATTTCTTCCGCCTTATTTTGAAGCTGTCTTCCAGTGAACAAACGAATGTAAAGAATCTTATTGTGCAAAACAATGTCCACATTTTTGAATGACTATTGTTATTTAAGCTAATGCGCAGTTGGGGTTTATGTTTAGCGACAATGATTTTGGTTAGAAAGATAAGTTTTGTTGGATGAACACCACAACGAGTGCAAATTACGATCGCCCATACTCATTAAGTAATGTTTTCAGCTGAGTGCTGACTTTCCTGTCAGACTTAATATTATCTTTTTGATCAACAAGTATAATAACAAATGCGTGCTTAAGATGTTGATACATACCATACATATGTATTTCAGCATTATTTTGTTTAATCAGTAAGGCACATCGAGCACCATAATATTCAATGTTCATGTACTGTATGCATATATAAGTTACATAAAGAAATATGTGAGATAATTCCGACTAATATTGTATGTCATGCATGTACTATTCATTTAACAATGTGCACTATAAATCAGCTAGTCTGTTTACACCAAGTCTAAGTATAATAAATACGGAAATTTGGGATGAAAACAGCTAGTCTGTTTACACCCAGTCTGAGTATAATAAATACGAAAATTGGGGATGAAATCAGCTAGTCTGTTTACACCCAGCCTAATACGGAAATTGGGGATGAAATCAGCTAGTCTGTTTACACCCAGTCTAAGTATAATAAAAACGGAAATTGGGGATGAAATCAGCTAGTTTGTTTACACCAAGTCTCAGTATAATAAATACGGAAAATGGGGACGAAATCATCTAGTCTGTTTACACCCAACATGTATGATTATTTGTGTGTGCTGTCTCCCGATTGTTCTATGTACGTATTTGGTGCAAAGTATTGTATATGTTTTCCGTACATGTGTACATTAGTTTGTTAAATCCCAAACATAACATCCAAACTCTACAACCAAGTCGGTGGGTTGCTCACACTACATTATATAAGTCACGAAGCGCATACAAAGGAAAGATCCCTATTAAAATTATAGAATGATAAATGACCAATTCGATAAAGGCGATAATATACCATGATGGCCCTAATTCGCTCACCTGAGAAAAATGCGTTTGCTACAAATGGACCAAGACTGTTCTAAATCATTAAATAAGTTCCTCTGTTAGATAAAATAGTTACAACTGCTGAACTGTTTAAGCAAGGCCTATATTTTGTAGAGACAAGCATTTTAATAAACAAACTTTCATGAAAATCGGGCCATAATTTTGACATCTAATGAGCTCACATTTCTATGATTGACCTAGTGACCTAGTTTTAAACTTGGCCTACAGCTTATAAAGAAAATATTTTGACAATGTTCCATGAAGATTAGGCTATAATTGTTGCCCTCTAATGCGTTAATAAATCTTTTCTCAGCTTTGACATAGTTGCCTAGTGTTTACCCCACATGATCCGCCGTAGGCCCAGCCGTCAAACTTATGAATGAAATAGTTTCAGCAATCAAAAGACTTAATCTTGGCCTAGAATATATAGACACAAACATTCTGACTAAGTTTCATAACAATTTGGCCACAAGGATGACCTCTAATGTGTTCACAAAATATTGTGAGCACGACGAGCAAAGAGCAGATCACAAAAGCTCACCCAGTCATTGTGTGTCAGGAGAGCTGATAAAAGTAAGCCAGAATATACTAATACGAGTACATGTATCCTTGTGTAAAGACCTATCTCTTGTTTCTATGTTTTAGGACTGATTATTGTGTCTCATTGTTGTTTGTGTGTGCGCGCGATTCGTCTGTTAAATCTGGCGTAGCTATTCAGCCTGGTCTTCTCCTTCTTTCAATTAATTTTCATGACCATCTCTGGGAAATTGTTATTAGTTCCTTAGGTCAAATACAAGAAAATATTTATATTTGTATTAGTAATAACACCTTTATTTTGAACACATAAAACTAATGCATGGTACATTATTTTGTATAACTGTACATTTCAGACTGTGAAGAGATTTATGAAAGTGGAATAACGACAGATGGTGTACATGCTATTTCTCCAGATGGTCGTTGTCCTTTCTATGTATTTTGTGATATGAAGAATGGTGGATGGACTGTTATACAGGTAAGTACTGCAGTATGCATTGCTAAATAAATATCAAATAAGTTGAATCAATTCGAAATGTTTATCGTCTTAACATGACATTTTCAACAATGTCAAATGTTAATGTCTTATCAAACATTCTCATGCTCTCTATTTATAATTGCCTTATATTGACTTGTAGCGGCGTCTAGATGGCAGTGTAAACTTCTACCAACCATGGGAGGATTACGTTACTGGGTTTGGTACTGTAGAGTGGGAACATTGGCTGGGACTGGAGAAGATACATCGGCTCACCAAGGACGGGGCCCAGATCTACTTTGATATGGAAAACTACGATGGATCGAAATTAGACGCACATTATAAAGTATTCACTGTTCACGGTGCGGCAACCAAGTACCGAATGAATGTCGACGCATTCGAATACACGGGATCTCTGAAGGAATTGTTTAGTTACCATGATAATATGAAGTTTTCTACCTACAATAGGGATAATGATGCGTCGTCCTCGAATTGTTGTGAAGAGTATGCTGACGGTGGTGGTTGGTGGTTCAATATCTGTTACCGACTAGGTCAACTGAACAGTGTGTATGGAAAAAAGGAACAAGGTGGTATCGGATACTGGGATGGTAGTCATATCCCTCTCAAAAACGTCACAATAAAAGTGAAGAAGATGAACGGAGTTTGCTCACGAAATAAACAATCCGTAGTTCATGCTTAAATATATAACGACGTTGAGGAAATATAGTGCAGAGATACCAGATCATGACACTAACACATACGTATTTTATACAATCTTGTTACGTAGAATATACTAATTTCCGCGATCAAATGGTGTATTATTGGTCATTTATGTAATTTCACTTCATCATCTTATGTTGTTTTTTTATTGCTGGACACTCTGACACCGTGCATTTATAAAAGCTATGTTTTATGTGTGGTATTATATTCAAGTGAAGTATGCAATACAAATATAATGATTGCATTGAATGGAATCGTTTAAGCTAAGGCACATAAAGTTAAGTTGGGTACTCGAGGCCCCGGCCGTAAAGTATTATAACTGTCTATTATTTTAAGTATGAATGTCTTCTCGAGAAGAATCTGCAGCATATGTATATGCAGGGTTTTTGAAAATTTTAATTTTGTTATCGGTCACTTTTCAAGCTCTTATTTTTGCACACGGTAATAGGGAAAAGCAATAGAGGTTAGGTACTGCAACACATTCGTCATCTCGCTCTTAAACAACTTCAGTTCATGTTTGACATAGCCTCGTCATCTATCCAGAGTTATAGCCCATTGTATACAAAATAGATTTATGTGTAATTTAACGTTTATCCATAAAAATGCAAGAAATGTACAACTATAGTAGTCAATATTGATCGCCCAAACAGAAAAACATAACACATCGCTAAAAATATTTTCACTTCATAAAGATATGCAGCTTTGGAATTTGGAATTGCAAAACTTGTGAAATTACTTCCATTTCAATTGAAAAAAAAATGATTTACTTAAAATAGTGATAACGCGTGGAAATCGATTAGTAAAGTTTATCCACTCCTTATTTTGTCACGTGTTATCTAATAACTTCAATTAAAGCAAATTATAAGTGCGTTTGATCTTTATAGGCGACACTGATTTCCTCTGGAGAATTACATGTTTCCACTATCAAAATCCAGCTAAATCGTCAAAGTCGATGTTTTGTTTAATTTATAACATCTCCTCGACAAAACAATCTCACGCTGTAAAACTTTGCCACAAGCGTTCATTACTGTATAATCGACCATACAAAATTGTACTTGTACATTTCAATTTAGATATACAAGTATAATTATTTGTGTGTGTGCTGTCTCCCGGTTATTCCTATGTACGTATTTGGTACAAAGTATTATATTTATCATGCAACTGCCATGGTAACTGCCTGATAACACATAACCTGAGAACATAATGTGTTCTCAGGCCAATAGGCTGCTAGTAGCCTTAGAACACTTTTTGGCTCCGCCCACAAATCACGGACTATTTTCCATTTTCTCATTCTGTCTGAAATTGACCTAGATACTATTGAAAACTACAAAATTATACATTTGATAGCTAATATTTATTCAAAGTTTAGATTTACAACCAACATCAGCAGTCTTGGCCAAGTAGGGCTACGCCAGTGTAATTGTTCTTGAATTCATATGAGTCATCCACGGATCAATCATTTGGGAAAGGTCCTGAAAAACACAATAAACACACATAAATACACTGGCATTTCGAGTTCGCTTCGAGTGCGGGAGGTCTCGGGTTCGATGCCTGGCCGCGACATACCAAAGACGAAATAAAAATGGTACCAGAAATTCCCTTGCTAGACGCTCAGCATAAAAGGGAAACTGGCTTCTCTTCTCTCATACCCTCGTGGCGATTGATAACATCAGGAATGAGGTGTCGAGAGTGATTAATATAAGTTGGAAAAACTTGTTTCACAATCGACCTTAAATAAATTAGTATAAAGTAAAGTAAAATACACTGGTATAGGATCTTCAAAGATAAATAAACAGAAAAAGTATGCATATCCAACAGTTCTACATCAAATACACTTGACAAAATGCAAATTTGAACTCATTTGAAGACTCGATACGATGCGCATACAAATCAATGAAAATGAAATAATCCGACATTTTTTGCGAGTCTTAAGACTAAATTGGTCAGTAAATCATTGTTAGAGGTTTATTCATATGTAAAACATATAATAGGCTATACAACAAGATCAATGTCTTACCATATTCTATTTCCATCTGTTTCCCAAGCATTGATTGAGGTCTCCCTACTGCCATTATCCACCCACTAATTTGACTAAGACGTGTTTAAAACAAGCGTGTATAAACTGTTCATTCTTGAAGTTATTTCCCCCGTCCGGAATTCAATTTCACACTGACAGTTACCACAAACAACCCAGTCTATCACATAGTCCATGTTTATATTTATTCCAGGGCATTGTTAAGAATAACATACGAATTTATGACGTAGTAACGACCTTGTTCAAACACGTACGTCATTGATGATTCATCCAGAAAACTTCAAAAATTCATTTTATTTTACTTGTATGACACCATGTAGTTATTAGGTAATACTATTTACTAAGATTCCCCGTCCTGAATATATAATTGAAATATTTTATTTTTGAATATTTCTTTTGTTATGCAGCGTAGAATTGAGAACTATTTTTGCGCACGGAAGCACATTTAGTTGTGTTAATCGGCGAGATTACTGGATCTACTAAAACCCGCAACTTGGTTGTAACTTTAAAAATTGAGGAATTACGCCCCTTACTTGTTCCGTAATACTGGTTGCATGATAAATAGAAACTCGTGTCACTGTCCGGATCGACCAATTATATCAGACTCGGCTGATAACATTGATCTCACCGGACAATGACCCGAGTTTCTCTATATGTACATGTGTACATTCGTTTGTTAAATCCCAGACATGACATTCAAACTCTACAACCAAGTCGGTGGGTTGCCCATACTGCATTATAAAAGACACGAAACGCATACAAAGGAAAGATCGCTATTAAAATTAAAGAGTGATCAATGTCCAATCCGATATTATACCATGATGGCCCTAATCGGTTAACTGATAAAAATGGGCCAAGGCTGTTTCACATCTGTTCCTCTGTTAGATATAATAGTTACTGTTGTACTGTTTAAGCTTGCCCTATATTTTGTAGAGAGAAACATTCTAATAAAAATCTTTCATGAAGATCGGGCCATATTTTGACATCTTATTCGCTCACAAGCTTTTTCTATGATTGACCTAGTGACCTAGTATTAAACGTGGCCTACAGCTTCTAAAGAAAATAATTTGACAATGTTCCATGAAGATTAGGCTATAATTGTTGCCCTCTAATGTGTTAATAATTCTTTTCTAAGCTTTGACCTAGTGGCCTAGTTTTTACCCAACATATCCGTCGTAGTCCCAACTGTCAAACTTCTGAATGAAATTGTTTCAGCAATAAAAAGGCTCACACTTTGCCTAGAATTCATAGAGACATTTTCAAACATTCTGACTAAGTTTCATGACGATTTGGCAACATGGGTGGCCTATAACGTGTTCACAAGAAATTGTGCACGACGGGCGAAGAGCAGATCACAAAAGCTCACCCAGTCAGTTTGTTGCAGGTAATAATAACGACTTTATTTATTGTGGATGACATATTTGGTTCTTGACCAATTTGCAGTACGGTCCGCATCAGCATGGATTATATGCAGCGTGGCATAACTGTACATTTCAGACTGTAAAGAGATTTATGAAAGTGGAATAACGACAGATGGTGTACATGCTATTTCTCCAGATGGTCGTTGTCCTTTCTATGTATTTTGTGATATGAAGAATGGTGGATGGACTGTTATACAGGTAAGTACTGCAGTATGCATTGCTAAATAAAGATCAAATAAGTTGAAAAAATCCTAAAACTTTATTGTCTTAACATGACATTTTCAACATTGTTAAATGTTAATGTCTTATCGAACACTCTCGTGCTCTCTATTTATAATTACCTTATATTGACTTGTAGCGGCGTCTAGATGGCAGTGTAAACTTCTACCAACCATGGGAGGATTACGTTACTGGGTTTGGTACAGTAGAGTGGGAACATTGGCTGGGACTGGAGAAGATACATCGACTCACCAAGGACGGGGCCCAGATCTACTTTGATATGGAAAACTATGATGGCTCGAAATTAGACGCACATTATAAAGTGTTTACTGTCCACGATGCGGCAACCAAATACCGGATGAATGTCGATGCATTTGAATACAAGGGATCTCTGAAAGAATTGCTTAGTTTTCACGATAATATGATGTTTTCGACCTACGATAGGGATAATGATGCGTCGTCCTCGAATTGTTGTGAAGAGCATGCTGATGGTGGTGGTTGGTGGTTTAAGAATTGTTACCGACTAGGTCATCTGAACAGTGTGTATGGCAAAAAGGAAGAAGGTGGTATCGGATACTGGGATGGTGGCCATATCCCTCTAAAGAACGTCACAATAAAAGTCAAGAAGATGAACGGAGTGTGCTCAGGATATAAACAGTCTGTTGTACATGCGTAGTAATTTAATGATGTGGATGAAATATAGTCCAGATATATTAACCAGATCGAGACGCTAACACATAAAAAAATACGTTTTTTATACAATATTTTTACATAGAATACACTAATTGTCGTGATCAAATGATGTATTATTGGTCATTTATGTAATTTCTCTTCGCTACCTGAGGCTTTTCAGTCGACTCAAACATTTTGTATATTGCTCGACACTCTGAACACCATGTATTGGTTTTTATAATACTTGTGTGTTTTTATCTCGAATTATTTTAAGACTCGCTCATGGAAAACTATACAAAAAGAAAACAAACCGATTTCATTTTTCGATAATCTATTAATACATTTCAATAAGTAAGATCTGCTGAGGTACCTTGCGGCTGCAGTCAGATCGCACAAAGAACAATAAAATTAAGATCTACCGAGATACCCTAAATGGCTGCAGTTAGATCTTTAAGCTATTAAAGTCATTATTTTTCTATTGTAATATACCATATGTATGATCATATCACAAGCACACTCATCTAAGAAAGCACTGAAGAGTCAATTAAGTTTTTTGAGGTATTTGGCCGCTACGAAAGACTAACCGCCATGCATGCGTCTTGGCATGACTCTTGGCTCTGACAGAAACTCCAGCATCAGAGCTATCAAAATGTAAATGTTCAATACATTAAGTAAGTTAAAGCATTCCCCCGCTTTACTGCTTGAATTATACAGACCAGGCAATACTGTGTAGTGCTGGCATGTTATTACCCGCACTACCGTGCAACTTATTACCAGCACTACCTTGCAGCGCCGCCGTGCTAAAACAAGGATGTATTAGCCAAAGAACAAGGGTAGCTCAAGAACGCCTAACATAATGTTATACGAGCGACTCAAGACCCTTTAGTTTTTTGAAGTGCGATAAATACAGGGGATGCCTTAACTTACACGTACGACAAAATAGAACTATATAGTACTGATTTAATCAATAGTCGATATTACGAGTAATACTTGAACTATATGATATTACTGTGTTCTAGTTTTAAAGCTCTGAAGCTAGAATTTCCGCAGCACAAAGTAGCGACTTCACAATTTGAACGACATAGTCTATACATATCGAATCATCGCAGGCAGGTATATTCCACCAACTTCGAATCGTCCAGCAGTCGACCAATATTTTCACGAGCGACATGTAGCTGAAATTTTAAAATCTTGAACAGAACAATGTGACAAATATCTACAAAATAAATAGACCCTGGTACTTAACCACATAAATAAAGACAAGTGCATGCCATTTCGAATGAATTCGAGAATGGAGGCAAGCTGCTAAACAATACTAGTAATACTGTTTATACATTCGATTCACCAGTGAATAATGTTCAACTCCTGTCGCGTTGGCTATTTATGTATACATACACTTTTTCCCACTTACTTGTCTTTAAATTGACAGCCATCCTTGGTTAAAGAAAGCTAGACTTCGATAGTATATGTATATGTACAATATGTATTTTATAAAACAACCGCAACAAAGTTACACTAGATAATGTTGTACCAACGTGGAAAAGCAACCATTGTAACTTAGTGATACAATGAAATACGTGTATAGGCTATACAGTATTAGTAGTTACAGACACTTGAAACAGATACCCTGTAATTTTGTTAGTGCCATAAAAATGGGTACCATAATCCTTACCCACTGGATCATTATAAATAAAAACGTCAGAGCTTGCACATAAATTTACTTACTTACTAACTTATTGCCCGTTATGCCCAATGACATGTAGGGCAACTGCACATGCAATATATGTATATGAATAAAAATGAAAAGTTTGATTATTTGCCGGCACCAGATACTCATCTGGTTATATTAAATCATAAAATGATCCTTCCCGATCGTCGCAAAACGGTGCATGAAGCCGTATCTCCAAGATATAAATAAGGTAATGATACTTCACCAAATGATATGTGGGTTAGCCATGGAATGTTGATCTCAGTCAGACACTCAAAGGCTAGTCCTGGAAGTTGTTCTGCACATGATACTCAACATAACCATCCTGTGTCGACTTTCGCTGAGGGTTCGAATCAGGCATTTCACCACACAATACATTCTTCCCGAAAATCTTGTTGCTGGAAATGTAACAACTTAGGCAGCATGAATGTGACTAAACGTCTATATAATTACTCGAATGCATGTTACGTTTCAAAATATCAATAATTCACTTTAAGGCGCTCGAATCATTCAAACTAATTACAGGGAGCAACTATGCATTCAAAACCACACATAACCAAAGTTCCTTAAATTCTAAACGCTACCACACATTCAATACCAAGCACAACCGTGCATTTAATACCACATACTATCGTGTAGTTAATACTATGCACTACCGTGCATTTAATACCACGCACTACCGTGCAATAAATACCAAGCACTACCTGCCCTACAGTGCATTCAATACCATGCACATCCATGCATTTTATACCACGCGCTACCTGCACAACCGTGCATTTAATACCACGCGCTGCATGCATTGCCGTGCATTTAATACCGCACACTACCTGCACCACCGTGCATATAATACCACGCACTACCGTGCATTAATACCAAACACTACCTGCACAACCGTGCATTTAATACTACGCACTACCGTGCATTTAATACTACGCACAACCGTGCATTTAATACCACGCGCTACGTGCACTACCGTGCATTTAATACCAAGCACTACCGTTCCTAAATACCATGTACTAGTACTTGACATATGCCAACACCTTGTACAGCCAGGCAATACCCGCACTGTCAAAAACAAGAATCGTTGAGAACCGCCTAACGTAACGTTATCAGAGCGAAGCTCAAGATCCATTATCTTTTCACCTAAGAGCATTAATTTCAAAATGACATGCGGGTATTACAGGGCACATTTCAACTTATAATTAGACACATTTAACTAACTACCTGCGCGTTACCTAAAACATTAATCCCATAAACCGATATATATATATGCATAATTACCGCACTATATTGTGTGCTTTACCTGCACTAAACCAACCGTGTCCTAAATTCCATAATGCCCTCTCAGCCGTGTGCGTTACCTTCTTTAAACGTGTGCTATACCCTCGTGTACCACGAATTACTTACGCTTCATATTGTGCTTTACCTAAACTGTGTACTTAACCTGGTCTAGGCAGTGTGCTATACCGAGTGCATTATCTGCACTATACCGTGTGTATTACCCGCATTATACCGTGTGCATAACCAGAACTATACCGTGTGCATTACCCGCGATATACCGTGTGCATTACCTGCACTATATCGTGTGCATTAACTGCACTATATCGTGTGCATTACCCGCGCAATACCGTGTGATTACCCGGACTATACCGTGTGCATTACCCGCACTTTACCGTGTGCATTAACTGCACTATACCGTGTGCATTAACCGCACGATACGTACAGTGTGCATACCCGCCCAATACAGGATGTATAACCCCGACTACACCGTGAGAATTACCCGCACTATACCGTGTGCATTACCCGGACTATACCGTGCGCATAACCTGCTTTATACCGTGTGCATTACCCGCACTATACCGTGTGCATTACCCGCACAGTACGTACAGTGTGCAAACCCGCACTATACGGGGTGTATAACCCCGACTGTACCGTGTGCATTTCTCGCTTCATACCGTATGCATTATCCGTGATATACCGTGTGCAATGACCCCACTATACCATGTACATAACCCGTACTATACCATGTACGCTTCGCGCGTAGAACGTTGTGAAGTGTCCACGCTATACACCCTGTCAATTACCTCTACTAAGGCTAAACCATGTGATTAACCTTACCAGACCCAATTTACTTACGCATAAGTCTACTACACATAAGCTATACCATCATGATTTTATCTGCCATGCAAAACATAATGCTTTATCTGCACAACATAGTATTATGATTTACTGTATCTACACTATACCATTAAAAGCTAGCAGAACTTAATCTGTAGTATACTTTATGTGTAAGGTGCACAAAGCGGAGTTTAAGGCCATGACGTGTCGGCATTATAAAAAGTGTAAGGAATGAACGAAGCCATAGAATGGCCAGTCATAGTAAAACCCGTTATTGGCAGAACCTGCAATACGTATTTAGGCTCCCGCTAGAAATTTGATTTACACTAGTAAATTAGGGAGGGTGGGTGGGATTTTTGTAAACTTTGCCCTTGTAGATACATACAGGAAAGACGAAGTGACGTCATCGAATGCGTCATCGAATGCAATAAAGTTCTGTATTGACCGGATCAGACGGACTCGAAACGTTCAGTTAGAAATGAGTTAAAAAGGGACATATTACTATTGCACAGATCTCGCTAAAATAAATGTGGTTATTTTTTAGCAATAACCATGATTATATTCAAGTGAAGTGTGACTAAATAAAATTGGAGTTTCGCATACTTATATGGTGTGGTGAGCGATATGTACCGTGAAGATTGACTGTTTTGAAAAAGACTACATGTATAGAATATGACCTAAATAGTAATATTAATTAATATGTCAATGCTATCAAATTGTAGCGATATTTCATGCATTTATCACACATTTAAACTCTAAAGAGGGTTTACATATAGCAAAATAGTTTAAAAACAGCTGTCTTGGAGTCAGTGTAATAAATACAATCGCAAGGTGTGAAGCAATACATGCCGTATATTATCTACGACGCGTTTGGTAGATTGTTAAGGCAGCTGTGTATCTGCTGCGCTAATAATGCTCTTGCACAAGTAGGTGAGTTTATTTCGGAGGCAGCAATATAAAGCTGAATAATAGAAACAAACCTCAATTAATATGTGTACCTACTCCACAACTATATCCCAACGAATTACCTCCCCTGAATTATAAAATAGTAGACATTGGTGGTAATCGTCAGATAGTGCTACCAAGTACTTATCGAAGTTACCGACCACCACTCGTTGATTAGAAAATTGCCTTTATTTGTGTTGTTTTTAATACGTCCAACTATCGACTATCCCTAATGACAAACAGAAAATAGTTTGCACTATATTATAACCTATCAATTCTCCATATATGTTTCCGTTTTCGTCTTTTCATGGTTAAATTCATTGTTGTATGTATTTTGCATTGATAAAATATCGAGTTGCAATTTCTGGATGATATGGAGTATGTTATATAGTTTTGGGAGATATTGTAGTAACATGACTCTTTGACCTTCTGTTATTTGTGAAACTTATCATATAATAAAGTTTGCATGCTTAAATATATATTCAGATATTGTTAATGCAACGGTTGTTGTGTTTGTTTTTGTATTTACATGTACATTGTATATGGCGCTGGTCTTTTATGGACAGAGAATGATACTTAAAGCTATACTTAAAAAACAGTATATTAAGTCAGACAGGGAAGGCAGCACTCAACTTAACCAGCCGAGCACAGAAAACACTAAAAACACACAATGCCCAACTAAACAAGCGCAGATCCGCCCAAGTCCAAGCTGTCGAAAAGTAAATATTGTGTCCACATGAGCAGTCCGACTTTTTCTGAACTGAAAAATATAAAGAGGCGTTTCTTATTGTTTATAATATATTAACTTACGAAACTGTAACATTATTTCAAAACACCCTTTATATAAGTGCTCGTAGTCTAAGAAAGTTGTGTTTATCATCTGCGTACATGCCAAATGTGGTGAACCACAAATTATGTGTTAGCTATACTTTTTCTTTGAATATAATAATAATAATAATAAAGACTTTATTTAAAGAGGCAACACAGTTGGGTAAACCCAGTCTTCCCTGTGAGCCTCATTCATATAACATTGACATAGTATGTGTACAAAGGCAAAGTAATATTAATATATACATATTTACACAGCTGAAAGAAAGTCAAAAAATGTCAAGAAATGTTATTAAGCAGACTATATAACCTGATATATAACACATTTAATTGTTGCATAAATTCCATTGAACAGTCAGTTTTAATAGGTAATACTTAATGTATCTCTTCATGCAGTGTGAGAGAAATTTGTTTGACCACCAGAAAACCACCACTTCAAGTAATTGCTTTTAAATGAGTTAACATTTGCAGATGTTCTTACATGGTAAGGAAGAAAGTTCCATAATTTGGCACCCGAGTATGATAATGATTTTCTGCAAAATTCAAGTCTGGGCTTTGGAACCGCAAGTAGTTTTTGTTCAAATGATCTCAATGATCTGTTTTCATGATATGTAAATAGTTGCTCCATGTATTTTGGGAGAAAGCCGTTTACAGATTTGTATACTAGAATTGCCTTTTTATAATTAACTCTGTCATAACATCGTCATAAGTGTACACTATATACATTTTTTACATACTACATGTAGTATATCATACACACATCCGTTAAAGCACTTTTACAATAAAGATTAACAACTAATCCTGTGTTGTGTTGCTCATTAAGATACTTTATACACACTAAGCAATCATTAAGCATGTTAAACCACTTATGACGTCCTTATAGCATCTTATTTATTGGTGTATGTATGAATCTTATAACACAACTTGAGATATTTGTGATAAGTCAGAACATATGTTATTACGTTCGTCGAACGCACTGCGTATATTAAAGGGACTGAAATAATTATAAATAAAGGGTTTCAAATTACTAGACGTATAAAATAATTAAATTTGGTGCTCGAATATCAGCAACATGTCTACACGTAAGCTTGGAATATTTGTGACACTATGTTTTATGTTAGAACTGGTATCTGGCATGAATTATGTGTGCTCAGCAACGTCAGATAGCATGGTCGTGATGTCAGAAATTAAATTAAAAGAAAGAATAGATGCACTGGAAGAGCAAGTTCGGCAGCTACAAAAATTGACGAAAAATGGAGTGACAAAACCCTCAACAGTTCAAGGATTACCAAGTGGTATGATTTAATAAATATTTAATGCGCATACATACTCCCTTGTTGCATTTTGTTATGTTCAGTGACGATGATGTTAGTTATATTTATTCTAACTGAAGTTAATGCGGAATTCTGTGCATTACAGAACAATATAAACATAAATATACCGTGATTAATGTCCAATTAGATATTCGATAAAAGCAACAAGCTTTGATATACTTATACATGTATCCGTATGTTATGTTCTTTCATTTGTTGCTAAATATGTTGGGAAAGATTATTGGATGTCCTTGGTGTGTGTATGTGTGCGCGCGAATCGTTGTTACCCAACTCTGTTTTCTTCATATTTAAGTTAATGTGCACGATCCGCTCTGGGACATTGTCAAAAATGTCTTGAAATAATATAAAAGTAAACACTTTTATTTGTATTATACCTTTATTATGAAAAGAAATGTACATATAACACTTTCAGACTGTGAAGAGGTTTATGAAAGTGGAATAACGACAGATGGTGTACATGCTATTTCTCCAGATGGTCGTTGTCCTTTCTATGTATTTTGTGATATGAAGAATGGTGGATGGACTGTTATACAGGTAAGTCTTGTAGTATGCAATGCTAAATAAAAATAAAATAAGTGGAAACAATCCGAAATGTTTATCGTCTTAACATGACATTTTCAACATTGTCAGATGTTAATGTCTTATCAAACATTCTCGTGCTCTCTATTTATAATTGCCTTATATTGACTTGTAGCGGCGTCTAGATGGCAGTGTAAACTTCTACCAACCATGGGAGGAGTACGTTACTGGGTTTGGTACTGTAGAGTGGGAACATTGGCTGGGACTGGAGAAGATACATCGACTCACCAAGGACGGGGCCCAGATCTACTTTGATATAGACAACTACGATGGCTCGAAATTAGACGCACATTATAAAGTGTTTACTGTCCACGATGCGGCAACCAAGTACCGGATGAATGTTGACGCATTTGGATACAAGGGATCTTTGAAAGAATTGCTTAGTTACCATGACAATATGAAGTTTTCTACCTACGATAGGGATAATGATGCGTCGTCCTCGAATTGTTGTTCTAAGTATGCTGACGGTGGTGGTTGGTGGTTCAATGACTGTTATCGACTAGGTCATCTGAACAGCGTGTATCGAAAAAAGGGACAAGGTGGTATCGGATACTGGGATGGTGGCAATATCCCTCTAAAGAACGTCACAATAAAAGTCAAGAAGATGAACGGAGTGTGCTCAGGATATAAACAGTCTGTTGTACATGCATAGTAATTTAATGATGCGGATGAAATATAGTCCAGATATACTAACCAGATCGAGACGTTAACACATACGTTTTTTGTACAATATTTTTACGTAGAATACACTAATTGTCGCGATCAAATGATGCATTATTGTTCACAATGTAATTTCTCTTCGCTACCTGAGGCTTTTTAGTCGACTCAAACCCGGTAATGGTGAGATGTTTTCATCATTCTGGTGACAAACATGATTTTTTTGTATATTGCTCGACACTCTGAACATGTATTGGTTTTTATAATACTTGTGTTTTTTGTCTCGAATTATATTCGTATACGTATATAGCGTGGTGAGCAATATGTACCGTGATGATTGACTGTTTTGGAAAATACTACATGTATAGAATATGACCTAAATAGTAATATTAATTAATATGTCAATGATATCAAATTGTAACGATATTTCCATGCATATATCACACATTTAAACTCTAAAGAGGGTTTACATATAGCAAAATAGTTTAAGAACAGCTGTCTTGGAGTCAGTGTAATAAATACAATCGCAAGGTGTGAATACTCAGGGTTGTAAGAGCCGTGAATGTTCACAAGGTGGTAAAAGCACCAAATTTGGCGCAGTGGTACTATAAGTCAGTCTGATGAAAAAAATCCAAAGAGGCACTTGATCGACGCTTTTATACTCTGGAAATGAGGCCCCATAGGGGTACATAATTTTTAATTTCTTCCCCGGTATAAATACCTGTTTTTTTCACCTAATTGTGAAGCAAAACATTTGCAAACTTAGTATATATCATGAATAATGTTTCTATTTGAATTATATTGCTGTTTGTAATAATTAAACATCGAAAAGAGGCCCCGCTAGTGATTTAAAGGAAAAAATGAGGCCCTAATTCGGGAAAATAATACCTAAATAATATACTCAGGGTTGTGAGAGCCGTGGATGTTCACAAGGTGTATAAAGCACCAAACTTGGCATAATTGTACTTCAAGTCATTTTGATTTAAAAAATCTAAAGAGACACTCATGAGAGGCCCTGTATCCTTCACAAATGAGGCCCCGAAGAGGTACATGCGTTTTAACAAATATGACAGTATATAAAATACATTGTTATTTACCCGTTTATGAAGTAAAGCATATGTGACCATATTATATATTGAGATGAATGTGAGTACATGAAATATGTTATTTTTTGTGATAATAAAACATGGAAAAGAGGCCCCTTGGTGGTTTTAACAAAAATGAGGCCCAAATTCGTGAAAATAGTAAATGAATAAGGAACATAACTGTTAACATTGTATATAAAGCACCAAACTTGGCATATTTTTACATTAAGTCATTCTGGCTAAAAGGACGAAAGAGACACTCATGAGAAGCCCTATCTCCTGCACAAATGAGGCCCCAAATGGGGTACAAGAATTATAACTAATCATACAGTATAAATTCATTTCTTTTTGAAGATTGTGAAGCAAAACCTATGTGACTATTGTATATATTATTACTAATATAATATGGGCGTTTGAATCATGTTGCTTTTGTAATAATAAAACGAGACATTTATGAGAGCCTCCCTCCACTTTCCGTGGTCTGCACAAGGGGGAACCAAAGGTATACTTGATTTTTGACAAATTGATCATTATAATATACACATAAGTTATTTCTGAAACGTTAAGCAAGTAATAATAACTGCATTTTATCTTATGTTTTATTCGTGATTTCCACATTCACAACCTTTTGTAATAATAACATATGAAAATGAGGCCCCACTTGTGTTTTGAACCGAATGCTATACTCAATATTAAGCAAACACATCCTATAGCCTTACGACAAATGTTGATAATAAATGATCAATCAAGTTGCATTGGTAAGTGTAAACAATCTACATTACCTGAATGAACATTTAATTTGATGAAAATAAGGCCATGCTAAGGTAAATTTAAAGAAGAAAATCAAGAACATCACCAAAAATACAATAACAAAGGAACATACTAGTATCATTCTCTCTCAACTTTAAGCACAAGGTACATTGTATATGGTATACATACCATGTTGAATATAGGCAGTTGAATTGCACCAAGTTTCATAATTGTAAAATTAGACAATGTGCCTATGCTTGTAATGCGAACTATGTGTTTTTGAATCAATAAACAGAACTTGAGACCAATAATATAAATTAGTATACATGTAAATTATAATGTGAAAACAGGCAAAATAAGTTCAATTACAGCGTTATTCTATTAATGTATGGCATAATGTATCATGGTAGTTTCACTAATACCTCCAGAAAAAGAATTTTATATACTGTGAATCTGGATCACACAACTGTGCATGACAAGTGGATTTTAGACTTTATTGAGGTCCGTAATGGGTTATAACCTATTCATGTTCAGTTTGCACACTTAAGTTTCTTCTTAAATATATATCCTATACTCTCATAAATGGATGAACACAATCGATCTGCTACATTATTTGAAATCAGTAATAAATATATATTTTACTGTCATAAGTTTTTTTCACATCAGTTAATGAAAACTAACACACACATGGTCCATTTCACTCCATCTAGTACATGGATAGTACCATCAAGTAAAGCAACCACAGGCCATGTAAGATACCCTACACCTGCGAGTACAGCCATTCCAATAAATAAGACCTACCCACGATATCCATTCCAGGCCCTTTTGGAAACTCATTACTTCTAAGTATAGGCATTTCAGACCCTATGTGGTGCTCACCCTAACCGGTACCAGCCATTCCAGACCCTATGGAGAATTGACCATCTCTAAATAAAGCCACTTCAGTCATACGAGGAACTTAATTACCACCACTAACTACACCTTGTATAATACGATACTCACCCTCACCGATTACACTGACCAGTATTCCAGACCCTATGAGGTACACACCTCCATCAAATTCTACCATTCCTTACCTGATAGGGAACAGACCTATAGTAGAAACTATACCTTATTCTGTGAGGTACTTCCCACTACCTTGTTCAGCCATTACTAGCCCTATTAGGGAATACAGCAAGTTTTCATGAGTTTATGTGGTACCTTAAATGACAGACAAAATCGCCATACATGGCTCAAAGAGTACCACACGTTTGGGGATACAGCTGCCTGGCGTAAATATTCCTGACAATATGGGTGACCCAACCTGTCTTAACATAGCCATTCTTTGCTCTATGTGGAACCTTACACTGCCCGAAACAGCCATTACTCGCTCTGTGAGATTCCTATCACTTCGTGGAATAGCCATTTCATACGGTATGGTACACCTAACAGTGCTTGGTACATTCATTATTTGCTTGGGGTACCTAACATCACTTGCTTGGCATTACAATCCATTTAGTGCTCTGTACAGTACCTAACACGCCTTGTCTTAGATGTGACATTCTTTATAGTGGTTATTTTATACTCCTCATCGACGCACACCGTCCGGGCTTTAATGGGCACCTAACACTTATTGCCACACCCATTACTGTCTATGTAGGTACCTAGGCTAATATTCATTGGACCAACCATTCATTGTTTCATGTGGTATCTGTCACTCCCTGGGTACAGCGGTCGGGCTATATTAGGTCAATACAACTGCATAATTCAGCGAGTATCCTAGATCTATGGGTACCTAGTATTGGTCCATGTGATAGTTAACACTGTCGAATACAGATATTCCTGGCTATATGGGGATCTTCAACATAGACATTCATGTGTCCTTGTGGTACCTAACACATTCAGGTACACTCATTGGGGTACCTAACACTACCTACTTAAAATACCATTTCTGACTGCGTGAGTGTTATCTTACCATGTATTCCTGACTCCATTGAGTACCTATCAAGGTTGGGTACTTCCATTCTACGCTCTGCATTATAGGCACCTACAATGATTGTCAAGAATAGCTGTTCTGTGCCCTTATGATACAGGACACAACCATCCATTGTGCCGTACCGACCTCCGGCACACTTTCACCAGGGCCTTGAAGAGCATACACAGTAATACAAAATTAGCTTGAGCCCTTTGCAGAATAGAAGAGGGGAATGCGGTCTCGATGCAATTCATTTCTCTTTTACATGTTTTAATTATTTAATACAATGTAAACTAAAGATAATCATTATGGTGTTTTTGAGTATGCTTAGATCAATTGCGAGTATGTTGTATTCATAGTTGTATTCTAAGTATCATCACATGTACGACGAACTTTAGTCGTGGTAAATATTGAAACAAATACACATACATTTATTCTTAGCTATTATGCAAGAAAGTTTGACTTTAATTGATTTCTTTACTATATTGGCCTAACATTGGACTTCAGGTGTAGTTTATGAGTACCACAAGCGGGGCCTCGTGTACATATTTTACAATCAAAATGTGAAATAGCTCAAATACCAACATTCAACACAGTATGAACTTGGGTAACCGAGTTCCTTTGATAAAAACTTTAAGAAAATACATTTTAATAATGCTTCTCTACTAGTGGATTTCATTCATTTTTTTCTTTATTTTAATAACCCCTATATCGGCCTCAATTTTAATAAATTCGACCAAGCATTAGGTTATTTGATGTATATTCATGCTACTCAGTTCAATATTTATTATAGTTATAAAGCTATTTCTTATAATTGTGTATTACATTAATGATCTGACATATTTTTATTGTGCCTTATTACGGAAATAAGCTTTCGTTGGTACCCCTAATGGGGCCTCATTTCCCCTTGAACTATTACTTAAGCATTAATTTGTTGAATTCGCACATAAAACTAATATAAATCAGAACTACAGATCTTTTGTTATTCATTTGAGATACTATTTATGTGTTTCACTGATAGAACCATAAAAATGCTAAATTTATTTATTTTTTGATGATTGAGTATATCCAAATTAGGGCCTCAAATGACTGATAAGGTGTCTTTTAACAGGCTTAAATTATATTATAAACATTGGTAGATCATCTGAAATGCATTTTATAATGTTTTGTTCAGCCATAAAGAATACTGGAATAAGTATACAAACCTGTTTTTATTAGTTTTTTTCTTCAAAATACCCCTACGGGCCTCCTATTGGTAACAATACATCTAAAATAGTAAAATTTATTATATAATTTATCAGACATATAAATGTTTAATACATTCAAGTCCAAAAAGTGGCGAATTGATATGATGTTTATTTCATTTTGAGCTTATTTGTATTTGTCGAGTGCAATTAAAGTTTAATTGGTGGACCCGGATTGGGGCCTCAGATATAAAATATAAAGGGCCAAACAGGTTGTCTCTTTCACTTTTCTGAAAGCCAACGTACTAAATGTCATTTTGTGAAAGTTTGGTGCTTTTACAACCTTGTGAACAAAATGACCATTTTTTGGTTCTTACAACCCTGAGTAGAAGCAATACATGCCGTATATTATCTACGACGCGTTTGGTAGATTGCAAAGGCAGCTGTGTATCTGCTGCGCTAATAATGCTCTTGCATAAGTATGTGAGTTTATTTCCCAGGCAGCAATATAAAGCTGAATAATAGAAACAAACCTCAATTATTATGTGTACCTACTCCACAACTATATCCCAACGAATTACTTACTTACTTACTTATTCCTCTTCATCCGTTCTGGGACATAGGGCCTCTATCACATCTCGCCAGCGGACTCGGTCTAAAGCCACCTGCTTGGCTTCCCTCCAGGTCATCCTAATCTTCTGTAGTTCCACATTCAAAGTTCTTCGCCATGACATGACTGGTCGACCTCTCTTTCTGTTTCCTTGTGGGTTCCTGTCAAGAGACTGGCTAGCTATGGAAGACTGGTCCCTTCTTAGTGTGTGACCAACCCACCTCCACTTCCGTCGCTTTATCTCGTCAACAACGGGGCTCTGTTTTGTTCGTCGCCACAGTTCTTGGTTGGTGATTCTATCTGGCCACCTGATATGTAGTATCTGTCTGAGGCAGGTATTTATGAACACTTGGAGTTTGTTGTCTAGCCTTATTGTATGTCTCCAAGTTTCCGATCCATACAACAGTACTGTCTTTACGTTTTATTCGAACAGTCTCAGCTTTGTCTTGAGGTGGATGGACCTGCTGTTCCAGATTGGTCTCAGAGTGGCAAATGCATGTCGGGCCTTGTTGATTCTGGCCTGTATGTCCTCCTCTGTACCTCCTGTCTTGCTGACTACACTGCCTAGATATGTGAACTGGGATACATCTTCCACAGCTTCTCCTTCCAATGTGATTGGCGTATCCTGGCCTGTAAATAGTCTTAGGCTCTTGGTCTTCTTTGAATTGACTTCCAGCCCAGTGCGTCCAGCCACAGTCTGAAGACGTTCGGTCTTCTTTTTCATGTCCTGGAAAGTGTGTGACAGTAGGCCAATGTCGTCAGCAAAGTCTAGGTCATCAAGGCGTGTTGATAGAGTCCGTTGTATGCCTCTTGGTTGGTCTATTGTTGTCCTCATCACCCAATCTATCACTATAGAGAAAATAAGTGGGGACAGTAGACATCCTTGTCTCACTCCACAGTCGACCCTGAAGGGAGATGGTAGCTCCATGTCGTGGATGACTTGACAGGTTGTATTGTTGTACATACAAAAAATGTACTTCGAATAATGCTTTCAATCTTCTCTGGTATACTATAGTGGCGTAAAATTGTCCAGATGACTTTCCTGTCTATCATGTCGAACGCCTTTTTGTAATCAATAAAGTTGATACACAATGAGGATTGCCATTCTCGGGACTGTTCGATGATGATCCGGAGTGTAGCTATCTGGTCTGTGCAAGATCTCCCAGCTCTGAAGCCCGCCTGCTCATCCCTCAGTTTAGTGTCTACTGCAGATCTAATTCTCTCCAGAATGATCCGTGTGAGGACTTTACTTGGTATTGACAGCAGCTGTATTCCTCTCCAGTTGTGACAATTGCTGAGGTCTCCTTTCTTTGGAAGTTTGACTATGTGGCCATTCCGCCATTCATTAGGCACTTCTTCTTTATCCCAAACCGACTGTAGCAGATCTATCATGATGTTTGCAGTTGTTTCAGCTGATAACTTCAATGCTTCGGTGGGATGCTGTCGGGACCAGGGGCTTTACCATTCTTTAGCTTGTTGATAGCGTGTACCACCTCTTGTCTGTTGGTGGGTCCAGTGTTGATATCAAGGTCTGTTCCATCCTCGAGCTGTGGAGGATCTTGTACCGAGGAGCCAGTCAGTAGTGTGTGGTAGTGATCTCTCCACCTGTTCCTCTGGTCAACTGGATTCGCCAAGATGTCTCCATTGGTATCATGCACTGGTTTGTTGGTGTTTCCCTGTCGTCCTGTCAGCTGCTTCGTGATGTTGTACAGGGTCCTCATGTCATTCTTGCTTGCTGCTGTTTGGGCCTCTTCTGCCAATTTGTCAATCTTTTTCCTCTTATCTTGTTTTGAACTTTTCTTTACTTCTTTGTTGATGGTGGTATATTGCTGTCTTATAGCTTGTGTTTGCACTCTCGTTCTCGCTTGGTTCAATCGTTGTCGCACTGACCGTCTCTCTTCTATCTTCTTGATTGTACTTTCTGACAGCCATGGTTTGTAGGTACGTCGTTGAAATCCCAACTCCTCCTCGCATGTGGTGGTGAAGGTGCTCCTCACCCTTTCCCATTTCTTTTCTAGGGAGCCATCTTCGATATCTGCCAGAGCTTGGATGCGGTTGTTGAGAGCGAGTGTAAAACTCTGTTGTTTCTCACCTCTCAGCTTCGATGTGTCAAATCGTGGATGGCGTTCCATTCCTGTTCTTCTGATGCTGGCAATCCGCACCTGAAGCTTAGCGATAACAAGCTCGTGGTCGGTTGCTACATCTGCTCCTCTATACACTCTGACATCCGTGAGGGTCCTTCTCCATCTCCTTGAAATGGATACATGGTCAATCTGGTTCTTCACTGACATATCGGGGGAGGTCCATGTCTCCTTGTGAATGGTCTTGTGTGGGAAGACAGTCCCACCAATGATAAAATCATTCTGCCCACAAAAATCAGTGAAGAGTTCACCATTCTCGTTCATGTCACCCAGTCCCTCCTTTCCCATGATGAGCTCTCTACCAGCATTATCACTACCCACTTTGGCATTTATGTCACCCATTACTATGATGATATCCCTCTTAGGAGTTCTGTCCAGTACGCTCTGAAGACGGTTGTAGAAGTCTTCCTTTGCTTCCTGATCTGCGACATTTGTTGGGGCGTAGCATTGTATGATGGTAACTTCTTGGAATTTGGACTTGAACCTAGCTGTCAGTATTCTTTCGCTGATTGGCTCCCATCCAATCAAGCTTCTAAGTGAGTGTTTGGTCAATAGCAGTCCAACTTCATTTATATGTGCATCATTCTCATTTGGAGGTCCAGAGTATAGAAGTGTGTGGCCAGAGGCTAAGGTTACTTTCCCAGCTTTTGTCCAACGAACCTCGCTTAATCCCAATATCCGTAACTGGTATCTGTCCATTTCTCTAGCCACCTGTGCTGCTCGTCCGGTCTCATATAATGTTCTTACATTCCATATTCCAATCCTTAGGACGTTTTTTGAGAGAGTAGCGTCGGCAGATTTCTCTGCGTCATAGGTTCTCTCCGTGGTCGATTCCGTAAATCCGTCGTATTTGCTGTGAGCAATGTTTCTGTAGCAATTGTATATTCACGTGGTAAGGGTGCTGGCCTTACGCACGCTACCCTCCTCCTTTCTCATCCAGGGCTTGGGACCGGCAATGGCGGAGTTTCCCAACGAATTACCTCCATAGTAGACATTGGTGGTAATAGTCAGATAGTGCTACCAAGTACTTATCGAAGTTACCGACCACCACTCGTTGATAAGAAAACTGCCTTCATTTGTGTTGTTTTAATACGTCCAACTATCGACTGTCCCTAATGACAAACAGAAAACAGTTTGCACTATATTATAACCTATCAATTCTCCTTATATGTTTCCGTGTTCGTCTTATCATGGTTCAATGCACTGTTGTATGTATTTTGCATTGATAAAATAAAATATCGAGTTGCAATTTCTGGATGATCTGGAGTATATGTTATATAGTTTTGGGAGATATGTGCAATATTGTAGTCACTTGACTCTTTGACCTTTTGTTATTTGTGAAACTTGTCATATAATAAAGTTTGCATGCTTAAATATATATTCAGAAATTGTTAATAAAACGATTGTTGTGTTTGTTTTTGTATTTACATTGTTTATGGCGCTGGTCGTTTATGGACAGAGAATGATACTTAAAGCTATACTTGAATATTGTGTCCACATGAGCCGTACGACTTTTTCTGAACTGAGAAATATAAAAAGGCGTTTCTTATTATTTATAATATATTAACTTACGAAACTGTAACATTATTTCAAAACACCCTTTATATAAGTGCTCGTAGTCTAAAAAAGTTGTGTTTATCATTTGCGTACATACCAAATGTGGTGAACCACAAATTATGTGTTAGCTATACTTTTACTTTGAATATCGTCATATGTGTATACTATATACTATTTTTTATATATATCATACACACATCCGTTATTACACTTTTACAACAAAGATTAACAACTACTCCTTTGTTGTGTTGCTCATTAAGATACTTTATACACACTAAGCAATCATTAAGCATGTTAAACCACTTATGGCGTCCTTATAGCATCTTATTTATTGGTGTATGTATGAATCTTATAACACAACTTGAGATATTTGTGATAAGTCAGAACTTATGTTATTACGTTCGTCGAACACACTGTGTATATTAAAGGGACTGAAATAATTCTAAATAAAGGGTTTCAAATTACTAGACGTATAAAATAATTAAATTTGGTGCTCGAATATCAGCAACATGTCTACACGTAAGCTTGGAATATTTGTGACACTGTGTTTTATGTTAGAACTGGTATCTGGCATGAATTATGTGTGCTCAGCAACCTCAGATAGTATGGTCGTGATGTCAGAAATTAAATTAAAAGAAAGAATAGATGCACTGGAAGAGCAAGTTCGGCAGCTACAAAAATTGACGAAAAATGGAGTGACAAAACCCTCAACAGTTCAAGGATTACCAAGCGGTATGATTTAATAAATTATTTATTAAATATTTAATGCGCATATATTCTCCCTTGTTGCATTTTGTAATGTTCAGTGACGATGATGTTTGTTATATTTATTCTAACAGAAGTTAATGCGGAATCCCTTGCATTACAGAAAAATATTAAACATAAATATACCGTGATTAATGTCCAATGAGATATTCGATAAAAGCAATAAGCTTTGATATACTTATACATGTATCCGTATGTTATGTTCTTTCATTTGTTGCTAAATATGTTGGGAAAGATTATTGGATATCCTTGGTGTGTGTATGTGTGCGCGCGATTCGTTGTTATCCAACTCTGATGTCTTCATATTTAAGTTAATGTGCACGATCCGCACTGGGACATTGTCGAAAATGTCTTGAAATAATATAAAAGTAAACACTTTTATTTGTATAATATCTTTATTCTAAATACAAATGTACATGAAACACTTTCAGACTGTGAAGAGATTTATGAAAGTGGAATAACGACAGATGGTGTACATGCTATTTCTCCAGATGGTCGTTGTCCTTTCTATGTATTTTGTGATATGAAGAATGGTGGATGGACTGTTATACAGGTAAGTACTGCAGTATGCAATGCTAAATAAAGATCAAATAAGTTGAAAAAATCCGAATGTTTATCGTCTTAACATAACATTTTCAACATTGTCAAATGTTAATGTCTTATCAAACATTATCGTGCTCTCTATTTATAATTGCCTTATATTGACTTGTAGCGGCGTCTAGATGGCAGTGTAAACTTCTACCAACCATGGGAGGATTACGTTACTGGGTTTGGTACTGTAGAGTGGGAACATTGGCTGGGACTGGAGAAGATACATCGACTCACCAAGGACGGCGCCCAGATCTACTTTGATATGGAAAACTATGATGGCTCGAAATTAGACGCACATTATAAAGTGTTTACTGTCCACGATGCGGCAACCAAGTACCGGATGAATGTTGACGCATTTGGATACAAGGGATCTCTGAAAGAATTGCTTAGTTTTCACGATAATATGAAGTTTTCTACCTACGACAGAGATAATGATGATCACACATCTGTGAATTGTTGTTCTAAGCATGCTGACGGTGGTGGTTGGTGGTTTAAGAATTGTTACCGACTAGGTCATGTGAACAGTGTGTATGGCAAAAAGGAACAAGGTGGTATCGGATACTGGGATGGTGGCAATATCCCTCTAAAGAATCTCACGATTAAAGTCAAGAAAATGAACGGAGTGTGTTCAACATACTTAAAAGACGTTTAAAAAAACACACTCGGAATTATCCACCAATTAACGATTTTGGCGTGTTTTATTGCTTGAAGTTACGGAAACATAATGGTACATGCTCTTGTTAACAATGGTAAATAGAATGCTTCTCCGCTTAAATCTCATGAATTGTAACATATGCCGTTTAGTATGGTACTTATTATTTGCTTTCAATGGATTATGGAGATTTTTAGTGAAAATAACAGTGAAAATAATAATGAAATTACCACTTTGTTATTTTCACTGTTTTAGAAGCTGGTTCCTGTATCATGCAGAAAAAGAAACGTAACGTCAACGGCGCCGGGCTTTAAGATATGGGTAACGTCATCATGACGTCATAATTCTCACGTCGTGTCGTTCTAATTTCGACGTGACTTTTCATTTTAAGCCAATTACGGCACATATTTAAGAGGAATTGAGGCATATAATAAACAGAAAATTTGTTGATATTTGGTGTAAGATCAATTTCATTTCACTCGTGATCACAGAAAATTAAATTTTCACGAGTGGGCTACGCCACTCGTGAAAATATTGATTTTCTGTGATCGCTCGGTGAAATAAAATTCGATCTTACACCAAAATCAACAAATATCCTCTATTTCTTAGCAGGTACCATTTGACATGTGTGTAATTGCGAGCGACACCTGACGGGCATTCACATGCTTTTGCAAGAACTCTTTATAAGGTTGTTCATAAAATTTGATAACATTGGTATGCCATAACATGACGGGAAACTTTCCCACTGGTTCCCACTGTTACATAGCTTTCCTGCATGGTAAGTGTGATGTGTTGGGCACTGCTAAACGTTTAACTCCCTTTGATATAATTACTTTGCTGTCCGGACCAAGGATGTCGCCCTTTATCCAACATTATTTTATGTTTGTATGGTTCACTTTATAGTTAATAAGTAACATTGTAAAATATTTGTGATACTGTGTTCATTATATATGTTTCATTCTGCAATTTCGTTGACTACATTGTAATTTATATAAGGCTACTTCGTTACTTTCAAAATTGCAGTTGCACTGTATTTGTTTATGTCCCATTATGCCTTAAATGGCTATTTTCAAACAGCAAAACTTGGCAAACTATCTACAGAATGATGCATTTTGAGCACTTGAGTTGAGTCCCAAAGGTGGAAAACACCATAAGATGGAAGTAAACGAAATAAAGCCTTCAGGTGGATTGCAAACAAAGTAACGAAATGTAAACAATAAATGCAAAATTTAAACTATAAGGGGAGCAACTCTTAAAAATTGATATTTTTTCATCCATACATTTTACTAAATGTAATAATTTAGGATACTATTTTGACGGATATGGCTGACATTCTGTCGTCAATTATATGTCATTTGTGAAAAACATCCTGATTCTTTGTATTTAGTCTATTTACTGGAAGATCGGGCCAAGCGTTTTGGAAGAGATAATGTGACTTTATCACATAACTTGCGGTTCAGGAGTGTCGTAAAGCCGTGTCGTAAATATCGTTAGACACTCCCAGACTGTGCAATAAATATTTAAATGAGCTTGACGTGACGTTAGCCAATCCATGCATTGATCCGTCAATGACGTCAGGATAATATTAACGCCGCCATGACGTCGCGCTAATTGCACCGCTGAATTTTGGCTGAAACTTATGCAGCGTACACAATAATGAGCATTTTCTAAGGTTATGTAATAAATAGAATCTAACATTCGTGCTCATTACATACGAGTTATATTAAACTCGTCGACAAAATCAATATGAAACTTGGCAAAGCCTCGTGTCATATCATTTTGTCCAATCGTTTAATAAAACTCGTATGTAATGAGCACTCATGCAAGATCCTCTATTTAGGTGAAGTTTGGTGTTGTCCTTGTGGTGTGTGGTTATCCGTTTGGTCTATTCTTGTCATTTGACTGTTGCTCTGGATATGTTTGACTGACAACAGGCTGACGGAGTAGGATGTGTGTTTCTAGTTGTTTGCGTTATATAAAATCTTACGTGACAGAATGCATGTAAGTGCGTTTATTTGAGCCCTTAAGTTTTTGTTTGCTGTACCATCCTGTCACTGAATTCGCCCCCGCCTTTTACATAAGTCTTTCCTGATGGGTTTTATGGAAATAAAAAAGAGAGAAACACCTCGATAGTTGGTTTCGAGATCTCAACCACCAGGCCACTCATGGACAAAATTGCAGAGGCTTGCACAGGACTGAGATGTCCGGGGGAACCCTTGTCAGCGACCTACGCCCTAGGAGGGTGATAGTTGCAAGTAAGTTTAACTTATTAATTTTTTTTTGTATGCAGGAAAGCCTCGTTATTTTGATATTTTGTCACATGCGTTTTTGAAACCTTTTTAGTTATAGAAAGCCATCATTTGAAACTGGGTGTAGTAGTATTCTTATTTCTTCCTGATCATACTAAGGACGGTGTTATTACTAATTTACTATAGTAAAAACGCGTCACTGTGGCGGTCATCAAATCCTAACTTTGAAACATTTAATCACCATATCAAAAATATCATTTGTCATCTTTTATATATCAAACGAACCAATTTATAGATAAAAGAAGAAATATAAAGCGCATGAGGTGGGCGAATGCTGTTCTTATTTCAAACATATTAGAAAGTTTATATCTAACTAGCGTGACTAGCCGTGCTGTGTTTTGTTATTACAATGTTCATTGTCCAGAAGATTACCATATTCGCCCACGCTCAATTAACACTGAAGGGTTTTAATTTTAAAAATACTAAAAATGAAAACCGGTGTAGTTCAATTTGACAATTATTATACCCACCATAAGAATCTTAAAGTTAACAATTGCCTCGTTTTGAACGTGTTATTACTCTGGTATTACAAATGTACGTAACAAATGTGTGATGACCGAGTGATTATAGAGTCTACACCGGCAACTGAAGGCTGCGTGCTCTATCACAGGAGATTTTGGAATCATGCCACCGAGTCAACGTGTCGAAGGAAATGCAACGGAAATACCACCTGTTGGGGGGGCGTAACAGCAAACCATATCTAAAATATTTTCCCCATTGCTACTACGTATAATTACTTTCTCGTAATTGTCTGGTTGCTAGGCTGCTATTTTGCCAACTTCAAGCTGCTAGGCTGCTAGTCTGTCAACTTCACGCTGCCAGGCTGCTAAGCTCCCAACTTCACGCTGACACGCTGCTAGGCTGCTAGGCTGCTAGGCTGCCAACTTCACGCTGTCAGGCTGCTAGGCTGCCAACTTCACGCTGCCAGGCTGCTAGGCTGCCAACTTCACGCTGCTAGGCTGCTAGGCTGACAACTTCACACTGCTAGGCTGCAAGGCTGACAACTTCACACTGCTAGGCTGCTAGGCTGACAACTTCACACTGCTAGGCTGCTAGGCTGCCAACTTCACGCTGCTAGGCTGCTAGGCTGACAACTTCACACTGCTAGGCTGCTAGGCTGACAACTTCACGCTGCTAGGCTGCTAGGCTGACAACTTCACGCTGCTAGGCTGCTAGGCTGCCAACTTCACGCTGCTAGGCTGCTAGGCTGACAACTTCACACTGCTAGGCTGCCAACTTCACGCTGCCAGGCTGCTAGGCTGCCAACTTCACGCTGCCATGCTGCTATACTGCTAGGCTGTCAACTTCATGCTGCTAGTCAGCTAGCCTGCTAACTTCACGAACATTCTGGCTGAGAGTTTTGCATAACATTCTGACACTATCCCATATCTGCAAGTCTTATCATTAGGTTGGCAGTATACTGTGGTATATACCGTGATATTTGTGGAAACCCTTGGTATACCCCGGTATCTTTTTTGGCGATACCAAGCCGTGTCATACGTGTCTTTGAAGACTGTGTACGTATCTATAAGTCAGCACACTCAAATGTTACTTAAGAAATAATGTATAAGTACATGTGTTTTATCGTGGAATTAAGCACGGTCACGAGTTTGGATGCATGGGAGAAAATGATAATACATTAAATGTCTTGATAGGTTCGAATAGATTCTATGATCAGTTCAGTTTAGTATTGGTGCAACCTTGAATGACGTTATAATTACAAAAAGATCTCCTTTTTCAACATCCGTTTAAGGACAACCTAACACTTTTTAAGTTGACAATCCACATTCAAATTTTAAGATTGTATGACCTATTGAAATTGTGAAGTAAACTGAATAGCTTAGATGGGGATCCTATGGTCCTATGTCCGTATATCAGATTCGCAATTAAGGGAATTCGAGACCCATAACCATGACAAGGCCAGAGCAGCATCACGCAAATGTATTACTACGCGGTGGTATAAAAGTGTATCTTTCAGTGACATAACAGTTTCACTGTTGATTTCGAACGGATTAACATTTTTCGATTTTACTATATTTAATGATAATAATAAGAATTTCGGATTGTTCATGGTATAACTCTGCAAAAATGGAAATAAAATGTGTAGCGTTGGTGCTGGTTGTTGTTTTACTAGATACCACGTTGTACACGGATGCTCATGGCTATATGGAAGATCCGTTATTACGATCAGCAGCAGCGCGGGATGGGAAAGCCATACGTGGGTATGATGATGACTGGTCATGTGGAGGAGCAAAGGTAAATTTATTAAGTTGTTGTTTTCTTGTTCTTTATCTCATATATCATCTTTAGTGCGACCAAATTAACGTGGTTTCGAAGTTATCATTGGCATAATTTGATAGTTGATTTCTTGCCTAAAATTTACGTTCGGTCCTTTGTTTTCAGAAGCGGAGAGTACATTACGAATGTTTACAAAGAGAACTTTGAGCATTCATCCTAATCTCTGGCAAGACACGGCTTTCTAGGGGAAATGTTACAGTGTATTGATTTGTAATTTATTATTTGCTTTCAATGGATTACGGAGATTTTTCAGTGAAAATAACAGTGAAAATAACAGTGAAATTACCACTTTGTTATTTTCACTGTTTTAGAAGCTGGTTCCAGTATCGTAACGTTCCAATTTCGACGTGATTTTTCCAATTAAGCCAATTACGGTACACTTTTTAGAGAAATTAAAGCATATAATAAACAAAAAATTTGTTGATTTTTGGTGAAAGATCAATTTTATTTCACTCGTGATCACATAAAATTATATTTTCCCTCGTGGCTACGCCACTCGTGAAAATATTCATTTTCTGTGATCACTCGATGAAATAAAATACGATCTTACACCAAAATCAACAAATATCCCCTATATATTCAACATGCATACACGTCAGATCAGTTCAGTTTGTTCGCATTATAACTATCATGTACATGATTGTGTATTATTGAATCTAAAATTAATACTAAGTAGTTTAGTAGGAAATGTACGTGCCTGCTAAAATACGCCATGGAAAACGTACAAGATGAAAACGTTTGACATAGCCCAGTAAGGTTCTAAAATAAGTTCCAAACTATTAACAGCCGATACAGAGTGTACGCAAAATTGACCTGATAGTGGTCGAATATGGGTTTAGCGTAAAGGAGGTGAATGTACCGACATCTCTTCAAACTTACAACTGAACTGAACGGGGACCTTAGGCGGTCCAAAAAAACCCGGAATACTTAGTCATTTTGCACATGAAGCAATGAATGACCTTGATAATATGGCACTGTAGAAATTGCATAACATGACTTGTAAACATAACATGACCATAAGATTGGCTATGTTTATGTTGTTGCAGCACCAGTGGTCAATAAGTGGAGGTAGATGCGGAGTATGTGGAGACCCATATGGTGACGACAAGAACAAACCAAATGAAGACGTCGGCAAAATCGTGGCAACATATACTGAAGGAGTCACATTTACCACCAAAATCAGCTTATTTAAGAATGAACTGGGTTGGTTTGAGTTCAGGTAATTTATAAGGCTTTAAAATGACGTGTACAGTTAATAATCATAATCTTGCTCCGGTGCCCTGCCACACATTGTAGTAGGAATGATTTGTGACTGTCCCTGCGATCTCCGCTTGGTGTGTTCGTTTGTGTTCGCTTGTATTATTTTGTGTATGTGTGTGCTTTTCGATTTTCTTGTTACCTTTTTGGATGATTTGATATTTCCGCAAAATTCTGATTTTATAGGTTTAATTTATCATCTGTATTGTAAGTTATAATTAATCTTATTGTAATTAGTATTTACATGTAATGAAATAGCTTGTATGTAGTTGAATCTAGAGACATTTGGCTTAACTTAGTTTTGCTTGTACAAATGTATATAGTGTATCATGTTTCTTTATAATATTGGAACTGGTGTCGTGTTGAGCGCCGATGTATTTTCACTCATATGAACTAACCAGTTTTATGGAATTATTTAAAACTAGTTATTGTTCATTTGTATGGGGATGCCTCTATCGGTAGATCTGAGGCGCTTTGCTAGCTACAAAATAAATTGTTAAGAAAACAATACGATAAACATAATTATCCAAAATATGTTATTAGACTGGAATTATTTGGAACTAAAACGTATCCGTGGCGGCTGTAAAAAGTCTCCCCGTACTTCACTTCAGTGTAGTTATCATTTATAATTACCTTTCTATATGGTTAATTATGCTCACAATTCGAAGTACACAGTGTGTGATTCATTGCGGAGTGAGTACATAGTCATGCTTGGAATATCCATTTTTGGGAATGTGGATGGTTCGTTCTTTGTCTGACTCTTGCGTGGATGGCTAGGCGCTGGCTTCGTTTCTGTGTGGCTTTGGATTGTCTATGCGCTTCAGTATTTATTTATTTAGTCGCGTATGTGAGTCAGGAAACCCGCATCCTAGATTGATAGCAAAGACAGCTGCGTACCTCACCTGCCTAAGTTTTAAAACGAATCTCTTCCATACCATTAAAAGCTATTGTTAGTGACGCGATTCGTATAATAAAATGCTGGAAAGAGAACACATTTTACAAATACATGCAAGTCTATGTAATTGTATTAAACAATCGTATATTTGCTTTTACTTTAAGACTTTGCGCTCTACCACAGAAAGGTACGAAGGTAACACAGAGTTGTCTGGACGAACACGTGTTAAAGTTGGAGGACAGTTCCACACGATACCGTATACACGATATACCTGGCTTGGTGGATGCACAGAACGGAACGCATGTTTTTACTAATGAGGGTCATATCTTCTTCATCAAACTACGACTTCCAGAAGGTGTAACCTGTGAACAGTGTGTTATGCAGCTTTGGTATCAAACATGTGAGTGATTACCTCTTCTTCCATCTTCTTCTTTTTCTTCTTCTTTTTCTTCTTTTTATTTGTTCTTCTTTTTCTTTTTATTTCTTCCTTTGGCGATACAGGGCCGCATCCAGCATACTCGCATTCATTCTACGCTGATGTTTAAGAACTCTTTATTTAATGTGTTACAGCTCTTCCATTCACGACAAACAAAACCAACGATAAAAGCAGAGTGATTCAAATGTACCAACCTTTTAATAATATTAGATAGTATGCAAACTAAACATCTCCAAATGGATTTGTACTAAAAGGCTTTAATACCTAATAAATTTATTTATCACATGTTTGACGTCGCGGTAGCGTAATAAAGCCATTATTTATTTTTGATAATACACTAGTGTAATAAAGCTATCACGCGACGTCATTCAAAGGATAAGCGACGTCGTCAAAATTGAGCGTTTATTATAGTAAAAAATAAGTAGCTATTTAATGTTTCGGCCGGCAAACGCTAACATGTGATAAAAAGAACATTACATTTGTGACTTTCCACATTGAATTTATTAAACTCGTTGAAAAAAATCGATAAAAGGCTCGGCAGAGCCTCGCATTTTATTATTTTATTCAACTCGTTTAATAAATTCAATACGGAAAGACACTCATGTAATAACCTCTATGTAATTTTGAAAAATATTCATGCCTGGCACGTATCTAGTATATTCGCAAACAGTTCGCATACTTTTCACGAATAGTTCGCAGTACTTGCAGTACTTGTTCGCGGTTGGCGCATTTGGTCCGTAAGGGACCGTTAAAGGGTGCACAAAACCAAATTCTAACATAGCAAGTGGGATTTGCCTTCTTTGCGTATATTGAGCTTCCCATATTTTATTACCGCGATAAAATATAGCTGAATGATGACGTCACGTTTGACGTCATATACTATGACAAATGACGTAACGGTGACGGTAACGTTCCTAGGAAAGAAAGTAGTTTGACGTCAACCTGTCTTGTTGTGCTATAAATGGCAGAGCATTAGCGATGTTAGAATCGAAATAATAAATAGGAGCTGTGCTTTGTTGTGTTATAAAATATAGGCACTCGTTTGAATGCGTACATTAAATCACTCGTGCTACGCACTCGTGATTTAATTACTACGCATCCAAACACGTGCCTATATATTATTACGCAACAAAACATAGCTACGTATTCATTATTTCTTAAATAAAGCACGCAAAGTTTATACGCTTCCCTTAAGATGTGTAGTATTAGTGTTTGAATTGGAGCCATTTCCTCCTAAGTTGTTTATAAATGACTTGTATTTTTGCAGATGACCCGACAGGGAAGAAAATGCCTAAGACGTATGTTAACTGTGCTGACATACGTATCGAGGCGAACCCGGACAAACAAGATAATGGGGCTGCAGGCTTTGACTCAGACGACGATACGGATACTAGCTTTCTGACGGATCTATTGGATAAAGCCGGACATAAGTACCCAGGCCTAGCTGATGTTCTCGGCAAACAAATTAAGTATCCAAGTCACGTTGACCTGTTTGCCAATAGAGGATACCCGTATCCAGACTTGTCCGATCTACCAGCTGAACCGCAGTATCCATATGATAATAGAGAACTGTCAGGTACAAATGCGGACGACACTGCCACTACAGCCGAATGGGACACAACCGCTACAAACACAGCAACAGCTTCATCTACCGAGTCTTCTACAATGTCGGCTACGGAGTCATCCACGGAGTTTACTACAAGCTCGACTACCGCATCTTCTACTGAACCTTCACAACCACCAGTGTTTGCAAAACGTGTCCCTTCGCTTTGTGACAGACTCCAACAATTCCCGAAACTCATGGCCTACTGCATCAAGTCACAGCAACGAAGTTACGAGAATCAGAATTGGTACGGCAACAGGCAATAGACGTGTGATCCATCAATATGTTGTGTAACTATGTTGTTATGTTAAAGGTGCTGACTCACTGACGGAGCTACATGTTTGTATGACGTAATTTTCCTACGTAACCATTAAACAAATATTAATGTAACAGAAAGTCCATGACGGTTGCTTTATTAGAGATTTATGACAAAGATAAGCAATTTTAATCCACTTTCGATATCGCAAAATCGGTATCTAGTGCAGAGTTTCCTTCTAGCAAGCTTTGTGAGTTATGTGATTAACACATAATCGATATATAAAATAAACAAACTACAGCGTAAACATCAATGAGGGATTCGTACAAATGTCAGACAATTTAGATGCTAGTAGTGTTAGTGTTAATATTTTATAGACGTTTGGATGTAAAAATACTCCATAACTACAGAATGCCTATGTGTAGCAAGTTATGTTAAAATGTAGGCGTGCTTGTTTAGGTGATACGCGTAAATTACGCGAATATTTGACAATTTTATTTATCTTTTGCAATTTGTGAAACAGAACCTTTAAATCTAAATTAGAATAATTATTTGTTATTTAAAATAAACGTATTGTTTTTTTAATCCGATTCAGTTGTTAGCGATATTAATATGCACACAAGGTGCTTCTTTTATAGCACTGCCTTATCGTTAATACTTTAAACAGTCTAAATTCTTTCCATTGACAACCTTTCAAGTAGATGTATCAGAACATCCGATGAAATCCGAAATATGGTAAATTAATTACCCCGATCTGATTTCGTTCTATATATTACTATGTATGTATCTTATAAATTTTATTTGCTACAATATACTAATACAATACATGCACAGATTATCATTAAATACTTTATCGCATCAAGAACTGGTTACGATATTATTTCCTATTTTAAGACCCTATCACACAGTGGCGAGTTTGAGCATCGAGTAATGGCGAGGTATAACTCGCAGAAAAGTCACGATTCTTTTCAAGGCGACTATGTCTTGATGTTTCTTCGACAATGATTCGAACGCGGTAAAACCACTGATCTGGTCCCATCCGTATATCAGCGACAGCAGTTTTAGCAACTTCCTGGTGACATCCACATATCATAAACAGCGGAAGTATCAGCTACCTGGTCACATCCACATATCATTAACAGCGGAAGAATCAGCAACCTGGTCACATCCACATATCATAAACAGCGGTAGTAGCAACTGGCACCTGGTCACATCCACATATCATAAACAGCGGTAGTAGCAACTACCTGGTCACATCCACATATCATAAACAGCGGCAGTATCAGCTACCTGGTCACATCCACATATCATAAACAGCGGTAGTAGCAGCTACCTGGTCACATCCACATATCATCAACAGCGGTAGTAGCAGCTGGTACCTGGTCACATCCACATATCATAAACAGCGGTAGTATCAGCTACTTTGTCACATCCACATATCATAAACAGCGGTAGTAGCAGCTACCTGGTCACATCCACATATCATCAACAGCGGTAGTAGCAGCTGGTACCTGGTCACATCCACATATCATAAACAGCGGTAGTATCAGCTACTTTGTCACATCCACATATCATAAACAGCGGTAGTAGCAGCTACCTGGTCACATCCACATATCATCAACAGCGGTAGTAGCAGCTGGTACCTGGTCACATCCACATATCATAAACAGCGGTAGTATCAGCTACCTTGTCACATCCACATATCATAAAAAGCGGTAGTAGCAGCTACCTGGTCACACCCACATATCATAAACAGCTGTAGTAGCAACTACCTGGTCACATCCACATATCATAAACAGCAGTAGTAGCAGCTGGTACCTGGTCACATCTACATACCATAAAAAGCGGTAGTAGCAGCTGGTACCAGGTCACATCCATATATCATAAACAGCGGTAGTAGCAGCTGGTACCTGGTTACATCCACATATCATAAACAGCGGTAGTAGCAGCTACCTGGTCACATCCACATATCATAAACAGCGGAAGTAGCAACTGGTACCTAGTGACATCCACATATCATAAACAGCGGTAGTATCAGCTACCTGGTCACATCCACATATCATTAACAGCGGCATAATCAGCAACATGGTCACACCAACATATCATAAACAGCGGTAGTAGTAGCAACTGGTACCTGGTAACATCCACATATCATAAACAGCGGTAGTATCAGCTACCTGGTCACATCCACATATCATTAACAGCAGCATAATCAGCAACATGGTCACACCAACATATCATAAACAGCGGTAGTAGTAGCAACTGATACCTGGTCACATCCACATATCATAAACAGCCGTAGTAGCAGCAGCTGGTACCTGGTAACATCCACATATCATACACATCGGTAGTAACAGCTACCTGGTCACATCCGCATATCATTAACAGTGGCAGTAGTAGCAGGTGGTACCTGATCACATCCACATATCATAAACAGCGTTAGTAGCAGCTACCTGGTCACACACACATGTCATCAACAGCGGTAGTAGTAGCAACTGGTACCTGGTCACATCCACATATCGTAAACAGCGGTAGTAGCAGCTACCTGGTCACATCCACATATCATAAACAGCGGTAGTAGCAACTACCAGGTCACATCCATTATCACAAACAGCCATAGTAGCAACTACCTGGTCACATCCACATATCATCAACAGCGGTAGTAGCAACTTGTACCTGGTCACATCCACATATCATAAAAAGCGGGAGTAGCAACTACCTGGTCACATCCACTTATCATAAACAACGTAAGTAGCAGCTACCTGGTCACACACAGATATCATAAACAGCGGTAGTAGCAGCTGGTACATGGTCACATCCACATATCATCAACAGCGGTAGTAGCAGCTGGTACCTGGTCACATCCACATATCATAAACAGCGGTAGTAGCAGCTACCTGGTGACATCCACATATCATAAACAGCGGTAGTAGCAACTACCTGGTCACATCCACATATCATAAACAGCGGATAGTAGCAACTACCTGGTCACATCAACATATCATCAACAGCGGTAGTAGCAGCTGGTACCTGGTCACATTCACATATCATAAACAGCGGTAGAAACAGCTACCTGGTCACAACCACATTCATAAACAGAGGTTTTAGCAGCTAACTGGTCACACACATATATCATATACAGCGGTAGTAGCAGCTACCTGGTCACATCCAAATATCATAAACAACGGTAGTAGCAGCTGCCTGGTCACACCCACATATCATTAACAGCGGTAGTAGCAGCTACCTGGTCACACCCACATATCATAAACTGCGGTAGTAGCAGCTAACTGGTCACACACATATATCATAAACAGCGGTAGTAGCAGCTACCTGGTCACATCCACGTATCATAAACAGCGATAGTAGCAGCTAACTGGTCACACACACATATTATTAACAGCGGTAGAAGCAGCTACCTGGTCACACCCACTAATATTATTAACAGCGGTAGTATCAGCTACCTGGTCACACACACATATAGTAAACAGCGGTAGTAGAAGCAACTGGTACCTGGTCACATCCACATAATTATCATAAACAGCGGTAGTAGCAACTGGTACCTGGTCACATCCACATATCATAAACAGCGGGCGTAGCAACTACCTGGTCACATCCACATATCACAAACAGCGGTAGTAGCAATTACCGGGTCACATCCACATATCATAAACGGCGGCAGTAGCAACTGGTACCTGGTCACATCCACATATCATAAACAGCGGTAGTAGCAGCGACCAGGTCACATCTACATATCATAAACAGCGGTAATAGTAGCAGCTACCTGGTCACACCAACATATCATAAACAGCGGTAGTAGCAACTACCTGGTCACATCCACATATCATTAACAGCGGTAGTAGCAGCTGGTACCTGGTCACATCCACATATCATAAACAGCGGTAGTAGCAGCTGGTACCTAGTCACATCCACATATCATAAACAGCGGTAGTAATAGCTGGTACCAGGTGACATCCACATATCATAAAGAGCGGTAGTAGTAGCTACCTGGTCACATCCACATATCATAAACGGCGGTAGTAGGCACTGGTAACTAGTGACATCCACATATCATAAACAGCGGTAGTATCAGCTAACTGGTCACATCCTCATATCATTAACAGTGGCATAACCAGCAACATGGTCACACAAACATATCATAAACAGCGGTAGTAGTAGCAACTGGTACCTGGTCACATCCACATATCATAAACAGCGGTAGTAGCAGCAGCTGGTACCTGGTAACATCCACATATCATACACATCGGTAGTAACAGCTACCTGGTCACATCCGCATATCATTAACAGTGGCAGTAGTAGCAGGTGGTACCTGATCACATCCACATATCATAAACAGCGTTAGTAGCAGCTACCTGGTCACACACACATGTCATCAACAGCGGTAGTAGTAGCAACTGGTACCTGGTCACATCCACATATCGTAAACAGCGGTAGTAGCAGCTACCTGGTCACATCCACATATCTTAAACAGCGGTAGTAGCAACTACCAGGTCACATCCATTATCACAAACAGCGGTAGTAGCAACTACCTGGTCACATCCACATATCATCAACAGCGGTAGTAGCAACTTGTACCTGGTCACATCCACATATCATAAAAAGCGGTAGTAGCAACTACCTGGTCACATCCACTTATCATAAACAACGTTAGTAGCAGCTACCTGGTCACACACAGATATCATAAACAGCGGTAGTAGCAGCTGTTACCTGGTCACATCCACATATCATCAACAGCGGTAGTAGCAGCTGGTACCTTGTCACATCCACATATCATAAACAGCAGTAGTAGCAGCTACCTGGTGACATCCACATATCATAAACAGCGGTAGTAGCAACTACCTGGTCACATCCACATATCATAAACAGCGGATAGTAGCAACTACCTGGTCACATCAACATATCATCAACAGCGATAGTAGCAGCTGGTACCTGGTCACATCCACATATCATAAACAGCAGTAGTAGAAGCTGGTACCTGGTCACATCTACATATCATAAACAGCGGTAGTAGTAGCAGCTGGTACCTGGTCACATTCACATATCATAAACAGCGGTAGAAACAGCTACCTGGTCACAACCACATATCATAAACAGAGGTTTTAGCAGCTAACTGGTCACACACATATATCATATACAGCGGTAGTAGCAGCTACCTGGTCACATCCAAATATCATAAACAACGGTAGTAGCACCTGCCTGGTCACACCCACATATCATTAACAGCGGTAGTAGCAGCTACCTGGTCACACCCACATATCATAAACTGCGGGAGTAGCAGCTAACTGGTCACACACATATATCATAAACAGCGATAGTAGCAGCTACCTGGTCACATCCACGTATCATAAACAACGATAGTAGCAGCTAACTGGTCACACACACATATTATTAACAGCGGTAGAAGCAGCTACCTGGTCACACCCACTAATATTATTAACAGCGGTAGTATCAGCTACCTGGTCACACACACATATAGTAAACAGCGTTAGTAGAAGCAACTGGTACCTGGTCACATCCACATAATAATCATAAACAGCGGTAGTAGCAACTGGTACCTGGTCACATCCACATATCATAAACAGCGGGCGTAGCAACTACCTGGTCACATCCACATATCACAAACAGCGGTAGTAGCAATTACCGGGTCACATCCACATATCATAAACGGCGGCAGTAGCCACTGGTACCTGGTCACATCCACATATCATAAACAGCGGTAGTAGCAGCGACCAGGTCACATCTACATATCATAAACAGCGGTAATAGTAGCAGCTACCTGGTCACACCAACATATCATAAACAGCGGTAGTAGCAACTACCTGGTCACATCCACATATCATTAACAGCGGTAGTAGCAGCTGGTACCTGGTCACATCCACATATCATAAACAGCGGTAGTAGCAGCTGGTACCTAGTCACATCCACATATCATAAACAGCGGTAGTAGCAGCTGGTACCAGGTGACATCCACATATCATAAAGAGCGGTAGTAGTAGCTACCTGGTCACATCCACATATCATAAACGGCGGTAGTAGGCACTGGTAACTAGTGACATCCACATATCATAAACAGCGGTAGTATCAGCTAACTGGTCACATCCTCATATCATTAACAGTGGCATAACCAGCAACATGGTCACACCAACATATCATCAACAGCGGTAGTAGCAACTGGTACTGGTCACATCCACATATCATAAACAGCGGTAGTAGCAGCTACCGGGTCACATCCACATATTATAAACAGCGGTAGTAGCAGCTGCCTGGTCACATCCACATATCATAAACAGCGGTAGTAGCAACTACCTGATCACATCAACAAATCATAAACAGCGTTAGTAGCAGCTACCTGGTCACATCCATATATCATAAACAGCGGTAGTAGTAGCAACTGGTACCTGGTCACATCCACATATCATAAACAGCGGCAGTAGCAGCTTCCGGGTCACATCCACATATTATAAACAGCGGTAGTAGCAGTTACCTGGTCACATCCACATATCATAAACAGCGGTAGTAGCAATTACCAGGTCACATCCACATATCACAAACAGCGGTAGTAGCAACTACCTGGTCACATCCACATATCATAAACAGCGGTAGTAGCAACTGGTACCTGGTCACATCCACATATCATAAACAGCGGTAGTAGCAACTACCTGGTCACATCCACTTATCATAAACAGCGTTAGTAGCAGCTTCCTGGTCACACACACATATCATAAACAGCGGTAGTAGCAGCTACCTGGTCACACACACATATCTTAACAGCGGTAGTAGCAACTGGTACCTGGTCACATCCACACATCATTAACAGCGGTAGTAGCAACTGGTACCTGGTGACATCCACATATCATAAACAGCAGTAGTAGCAGCTACCTGGTGACATCCACATATCATAAACAGCGGTAGTAGCAACTACCTGGTCACATCCACATATCATAAACAGCGGTAGTGGCAACTACTTGGTCACATCCATATATCACAAACAGCGGTAGTAGCAACTACCTGGTCACATCCACATATCATAAACAGCGGTAGTAGCAACTACCTGGTCACATCCACATATCATAAACAGCGGTAGTGGCAACTACTTGGTCACATCCATATATCACAAACAGCGGTAGTAGCAACTACCTGGTCATATCCACATATCATAAACAGCGGTAGTAGCAACTACCTGATCACATCAACAAATCATAAACAGCGTTAGTAGCAGCTACCTGGTCACATCCACATATCATAAACAGCGGTAGTAGTAGCAACTGGTACCTGGTCACATCCACATATCATAAACAGCGGTAGTAGCAGCTACCGGGTCACATCCACATATTATAAACAGCGGTAGTAGCAGCTGCCTGGTCACATCCACATATCATAAACAGCGGTAGTAGCAATTACTAGGTCACATCCACATATCACAAACAGCGGTAGTAGCAACTACCTGGTCACATCCACATATCATAAACAGCGGTAGTAGCAACTGGTACCTGGTCACATCCACATATCATAAACAGCGGTAGTAGCAACTACCTGGTCACATCCACTTATCATAAACAGCGTTAGTAGCAGCTACCTGGTCACACACACATCATATCATAAACAGCGGTAGTAGCAGCTACCTGGTCACACACACATATCTTAACAGCGGTAGTAGCAACTGGTACCTGGTCACATCCACACATCATTAACAGCGGTATTAGCAACTGGTACCTGGTGACATCCACATATCATAAACAGCAGTAGTAGCAGCTACCTGGTGACATCCACATATCATAAACAGCGGTATTAGCAACTACCTGGTCACATCCACATATCATAAACAGCGGTAGTGGCAACTACTTGGTCACATCCATATATCACAAACAGCGGTAATAGCAACTACCTGGTCACATCCACATATCATAAACAGCGGTAGTAGCAGCTACCTGGTCCCATTTATATATCATAAACAGCGATAGTAGCAACTACCTGGTCACATCCACATATCACAAACAGCGGTAGTAGTAATTACCGTGTCACATCCATATATCATAAACAGTGGTAGTAGCAACTGGTACCTGGGCACATCCACATATCATTAACAGCGATAGTAGCAGTGACCAGATCACATCCACATATCATAAACATCGGTAGTAGCAGCTACCTGGTCACACTAACATATCATAAACAGCAGTAGTAGTAGCCGCTACCTGGTCACACACACATATCATAAACAGCGGTAGTAGCAGCTACCTGGTCACATTCACATATCATAAACAGCGGTAGAAGCAGCGACCAGGTCACACCCACATATCATAAACAGCGGTAGTAGTAGCAGCTACCTGGTCACACACACATATCATAAACAGCGGTAGTAGTAGCAGCTACCTGGTCACACACACATATATCATAAACAGCGGTAGTAGCAGCTACCTGGTCACATTCACATATCATAAACAGCGGTAGTAGCAGCTACCTGGTCACGTCCACATATCATAAACAGCGGTAGTAGTAGCAGCTACCTGGTCACACACACATATCTTAAACAGCGGTAGTAGTAGCAGCTACCTGGTCACACACACATATCATTTACAGCGGTAGTATTAGCAGCTACCTGGTCACATTCACATATCATAAACAGCGGTAGTAGCAGCTACCTGGTCACACCCACATATCATTTACAGCGGTAGTATTAGCAGCTACCTGGTCACACCCACATATCATACTTAGCGGTAGTAGTAGCAGCTACCTGGTCACACCCACATATCATACCCAGCGGTAGTAGAAGCAGCTACCTGGTCACACACTCATATCATTTACAGCGGTAGTAGTAGCAGCTACCTGGTCACACCCACATATCATTTACAGCGGTAGTATGAGCAGCTACCTGGTCATACCCACATATCATACCCAGCGGTAGTAGCAGCTACCTGATCACACACACATATCATTTACAGCGGTAGTAGTAGCAGCTACCTGGTCACACACACACATATCATTTACAGCGGTAGTAGTAGCAGCTACCTGGTCACACACACACATATCATACACAGCGGTAGTAGCAGCGACCAGGTCACACCCACATATCATTAACAGCTATAGTAGTAGCAGCTACCTGGTCACACACACATATCATACACAGCGGTAGTAGCAGCAGCTACCTGGTCACACCTACATATCATAAACAGCCGCTACCACGACTGTTTATGATATCTGAATGCGACCGGGTAGCTGCTACTACGACTGTTTATGATATCTGGATGTGACCGGCTAGCTGCTACTACCGCTGGTTGTGATATATATGTGTGTGACCTGGTAGCTGCTATTCCCGCTGTGTATGATATATCGGTGTGATTAGGTAGCTGATACTACCGCTGTTTATGATATGTGGATGTGACCAGGTACCAGTTGCTACTACTACCGCTGTTTATGATATGTGGATGTGACCAGGTAGCTGCTACTACCGCTGTTTATGATATGTGGATGTGACCAGGTAGCTGCTACTACCGCTGTTTATGATATGTGGATGTGACCAGGTAGCTGATACTACCGCTGTTTATGATATGTGGATGTGACCAGGTACCAGTTGCTACTACTACCGCTGTTTATGATATGTGGATGTGACCAGGTACCAGTTGCTACTACTACCGCTGTTTATGATATGTGGATGTGACCAGGTAGCTGATGTTACCGCTGTTTATGATATGGGTGGCGTGGTGGTCGAGTGGATAACGCACTACACTACTGACCGAAAGGTCCCTAGTTCCAATTTCGGCCGGGACACTTGGTTATTTCTAAAACGCTTTTCAGTGTTTTCCACCCAACTAGAGATGAACTTGTTGGAAACCAAGAGGTAGTCTCGCGTGTGTCGGTGCTATACACCGGGCACGTTAAAGAACAAGGGAGTCTATTCGGAACGAGCTATGGTAATGCAACCGGATTCCTTGTATCACAACTCTACTCGCTGTCCCTTCAGCACATTGGAAACAAGTACTTGCACTTTCATGGGTTATCCTTGACCGAAAGGCCTAAATAATTACCTACATACATACAAACATTTACTTGAGTCAACAGTAAATTGTTTTACATCCATAGAAGTTGTCAAATAGCAGCTAAAACGGAAGTGATTAAAATAAAAAAATGATTTTATCTGACGAACATAAAACAGTCGCATGATACGGTTATTCTCTGTTAAATGCATATATAATGACAATTCAACAATAATATATCTTAAATGGTATTTTATGTGACACAAATGGACCAATAATGAGCGAATTGTTTCTACAACATATAAATTGAACACGGTGCGCGCGCTGACCCCGAGACAGCCACAATAGCAACCCGATACTACGATTGTCCAATTAAAAGTCCATTTTGTCGAGTACAAAGGAGGTCTATATCAAAATGTATATGAGGAGAACATATAAACACACGGTCAAATTTGAACAGATACGTGTATAAGACATGCTAGGAGTTAAAGATGCTGAAATCTAGTTCAACATCAAAGTTGACATATTCAAAAAACTACAGAAAATGGATTCAAGATGACCAGCATTGAATACTGGGCAAAATGCGCCGCCGGTAGACAGGGACCAGTCATCGGATGGCCACCGATAAATCGCGGGATGCCGTGTTTTCAGTTTGTGCTTTGTGTGTGTTTGATGTTTTCTGTGCTCGGCTGGTTAAGTTGAGTGCTGCCTTCCCTGTCTGACTTAATATAATCTTTTAGTATAAGAAGGCCGTAAGTACAAAATCGATATTTTGAGAAAACAAGAAACAAACAGTCTGAAAACTACTTTTACTTTATATGGAAAAACTAACTTTTTAAACTTCAGTTTGGTCAACATGACCAGTTCCGATTTTCATTAAAATAGACTCATTAGAAGCGTACACTAGATCCGTACTTACGACCTTCTTATTCAAAGCCAGCGAAATCTCTTTCACGGTCGCTAAGACGCGCCGTAGTGATGTCCAACAATGTTCCGATGTCCGTCCGATGTCCTATTACTCAAAACCGAGCCGGCCTATCATTGGAAGGCAAACGGGCTTTGGATTCGTAACAAACCTATAACTGCTGCATTATAGCATGCATGGACTTTACGCTGACTTTTCACGAGGGGTTCTGACAATATAACTCTGATTCATTATGTATTTACATTATACCTAGTCTTTGAACCATCCGCACAAGCAACTTTACTAGTATACTCACATAAAGTATCTATAACAATTTGAGACCGTCAATGTATTTTGAATGAGCACCGGGATATATTATTTGTCAGCCATTAAATGCTGGTCATCGAAGGCGATGAAAATTGGCAAATGATAAAAAAGCATAACGTGACTCCGATACACTAATATTACAAAACGCCAACGCGTTTTTAAAATACACGAATAAATAGAAACCACTTAGTCATTTAGTAGTTTTTAGTAATAAGATCCATGTAATTTATATTTTTAATATCGTTAGTTTGAAATTTCATAACTTGGACAAGTGTCTTAAAACCCGGTCGTGCTGCGTCAATTATCGCACGCCTACAATATGTGGCCGAATATATATGATACGTCATTATTTCGGATATCAAATAGTCAGTACAAATTCAATGATAAAATGATAAATATTAATTTAAAGTTATGGGCGTATTCTTATTGAATATGACCTTTTGTTGTTTATTTGACTAACGTGTTTTTTGTTGTCTTTTAGTATTACAAAGCTTATATTATATTCTAACATAGTCAACCACGAACACGTAATTCAGAAATTGATACTGTTAACGCACTTAAAGTGTTCGTGATAATACCAAGTGAGACCGCATTTACGGACTATGAAGACCTAGGCCCGAAATCACAACCAATACTTACACTCAGCACTCAACACTCAAATATTGAAAATGTAATATAACGAGCCCTTACTTTTCCTAAATTGCATATCTAGATGAGGAAAATGTATAGAATTGTTGTAAGAGTATTGAAAATAACATTTGATACATTGTTTTGCCATTGTGTACTATTTATGAGGTATATAAGTAATTATTGAATCTGGGTGCCACACTCAGCACTCAGACTGATAAATTACAATTATAGCTCACAAATACTCTTAAATACACGATAAAGTAAGCCAAAAATAATAGCCAGTACCTATTTAACACAATAACAACTTCTAACTCTCCATAACTGTCCATATAAACCTCAAAAGAGTAAATATCAAGATTTGAGTGCAGAGTGCTGAGTGTAAGTATTGGTTGTAATCCCGGCCCAGGTAGCATTTACATTGAACCTCAATAGGGGTGGGACTTGAGCAGTGTGTCAATGTTTAAACATCGGTTATTGACTTCGTACCATTTACTTACAGGAAAAACTGGAATAGTTTAAGGTTAGGCTAGACATTTTTATTTATGTCAAATAAGACTCAATTATAATACTCACTATATAGCCTAGTCATTCCCTATATCCTAACAATAGACTGACCAACAGTCCTTTTAAATTTCCCCGATATTGGTCAATCAAGGGGCTCTGCACTATAAGCAATGTAAAATGTACGCGCATGTGTCTCTCGGAAATCCAAGGTGGCCATACAAAAAGTTACCATTTTTAAGTTCAAAATAATGATGCAATAGTTTAAAATAGTTGGAATGCTATTGCATACTCCTATGATAACACCGCCTAGTATACCTTAATATGTATTTCTAAGTAAAATGTGTATCTCAGCACTGCTGGGTAAAAGTAATAGTGAATGTTTTGATCTCAGTACACCTATTTCCGGCTCTATGAGTCACATCTACCATTGCCGAGTTCTGCTTTTTTCTGTTTTTATGAGCTACTTTGTACTTCTGGATAACAACATTTTCTGGCTCTCTGAGATACCTAATACAACCGGGTACAGTCATAATGATCATACTCACTGTAGTACTGTATTCCAGGCTTTCACTTCCAAGTAAAGTCATATCTGACTCTCCTATGTACCTTACATAGCTGGGTACACCCATTCCTTGTTCTCTGAGGTACCTTTCACTACTAGGTAAAGTCATGTCTGACTCTCCTATGTACCTTACATAGCTGGGTACATCCATCCCTGGTTCTCTGATGTAGCTTTCAATACCAGGTAAAGTCATGTCTGACTCTCCTATGTACCTTACATAACTGGGCACACCCATCCCTGGTTCTCTGAGGTAGCTTTCACTACCAAGTACAGTCATGTCTGACTCTCCTATGTACCTTACATAGCTGGGTACACCCATCCCTGGTTCTCTGAGGTAGCTTTCAATACCAGGTAAAGTCATGTCTGACTCTCCTATGTACCTTACATAACTGGGTACACCCATCCCTGGTTCTCTGAGGTAACTTTCACTTCCAAGTACAGTTATGTCTGACTCTCCTATGTACCTTACATAGCTGGGTACATCCATTCCTGGTTCTCTGAGGTAGCTTTCACTACCAGGTAAAGTCATGTCTGACTCTCCTATGTACCTTACATAGCTGGGTACATCCATTCCTTGTTCTCTGAGATACCTTTCACTACTAGGTAAAGTCATGTCTGACTCTCCTATGTACCTTACATAGCTGGGTACATTCATTCCTGGTTCTCTGAGGTAGCTTTCACTTCCAAGTACAGTCATGTTTGACTCTCCTATGTACCTTACATAGCTAGGTACACCCATCCCTGGCTCTCTGAGGTAGCTTTCACAACCAAGTACAGTCATGTCTGACTCTCCTATGTACCTTACATAACTGGGTACACCCATCCCTGGTTCTCTGATGTAGCTTTCAATACCAGGTAAAGCCATGTCTGACTCTCCTATGTACCTTACATAACTGGGTACACCCATCCCTGGTTCTCTGATGTAGCTTTCAATACCAGGTAAAGCCATGTCTGACTCTCCTATGTACCTTACATAGCTAGGTACACCCATCCCTGGTTCTCTGATGTAGCTTTCAATACCAGGTAAAGCCATGTCTGACTCTCCTATGTACCTGACATAACTGGGTACACCCATCCCTGGTTCTCTGAGGTAACTTTCACTTCCAAGTAAAGTCATGTCTGACTCTCCTATGTACCTTACATAGCTGGGTACATCCATACCTGGTTCTCTGAGATAGCTTTCACTTCCAAGTACAGTCATGTCTGGCTCTCCTATGTACCTTACATAGCTGGGTACATCCATTCCTGGCTCTCTGAGATAGCTTTCACTTCCAAGTACAGTCATGTCTGACTCTCCTATGTACCTTACATAACTGGGTACATCCATTCCTGGTTCTCTAAAGTAGCTTTCAGTGTAAGGTGTAGCTAATTCCAGCTCTCTGAGGTACCTAACACGGACAGTAATAGCCATTTCGAGCTTTATAAGGTACGTTTGTTTTCTAATTGGCCGCTGTGGTTCTATGAGGAAACTTACCTTGTCTAGTACAATTATTCTGGCTTTATAAGGTACATAACACTGCTAGGTTGGTATTTTCTGGTTTTACGGAGTACGTAGGCTAATACTGCCACTGGTGGTTTGACTTAAACTGCAATCAGTGAGAAAATACTCTGATTGAAGAAACATACGTCCTTATGACAAATAACCTAACTTTGAAATGTACGTTCAAAATATAAATATGATGCTCAAAGCCACCAAAAATAAAATCAAAAGCAATTTAAGAATAAACATCAATTTCAACGGCGACGACATGGACATGAGCCAGTCTCCAGGAAAACCTACTATATTGACATTATGTAATTACTACATGTAACAAGGTTTTGAAAAAGCTTTAAAACAAGAAAAAATGACATATCTATAGATTCAATTTTAAGTAATTTATCCATATATAATTACATCTTAGCTTTAAAATTTCTTACGAATTATGTCGAAATCACTTACTTCGTTGCTATGATGACCAATTTCAGAAGAGTACTCTAATTGAGAAAAACGAGGAGTTAGTCGTTTAAAACAGTAGTAGCCTTTCTCTAAATGTGAACATTTACAATTTGGATATTTATTTTAAAACTTAAACGTCATTCTAAAATGTGATACCATTGTGAACAGTTTATGTCAAGAATTGATCAAATGTTGTATTTATAAAGAATGTGTTACAGCGACGTCGAATAACGTTTGAATGACGTTCGCAACGTAACACAAAAAGCTCTGAATAGGGCCTCTACATAACAGCTGTAACTTCCTTAAAAATCAAGATAACAACAATTTTTTTTTTGCATTTTGCTTCATTTAGATTACTCTTTTAGATAATTAAAAATCTCAAAATCAAAGTTTTTGTCAAAATAGCAGGTTTTCCTGGAGACTGGCTCATATATAATTTAAAAATGTTCAAAGAAATTCACACTGTAATGACAAAAAACGGTGTAACGACCTTCGCAACGTTTAATCTATTTTGCGATGACTTTGTGACGATGGTAATACCTATAGTCCATAGTATCTACGATTTAAATACGACCGGTAACCAAGACATGACGCTGCCGTCACGTGATGTAGTATGTGGGTAGGATCTTATCACGTGATCGATTATCGCGAGCGCGGTATAAAAGAAGTATTCATTATGATCACTGATTCAGTTAGGTGTGTACGTTATTTGTAAAAGTGAGACAAATATGAACCGATTTTTAAAAATGAAATACATGTACTTAGCATTTTCATTTTTTGTCGTTGTTTTGTTGGACAGAATGCTACACACAGACGCTCATGGATATTTGGCAGATCCCCCAATGCGTTCTTTTCTATACATTGCTCATCCTGGCAATAATTTCGCTTCCAGTAGCACCTACAGATCATTATTTTGTGGAGGAACTTCGGTAAGGCATTTACCTTAATATGTTCTTTGTAATGATTAACGTTATTGTCATAATATAAGGTACCTAATAATATTAGATGGTCATGGCCGTGTGTTTCAAAAGAAGAGTGTGTTTAAAATCTCAATATGAGTACAATCATGACACGCCAGAAAGTCACTGTAGTATAACTCGCACTGGGTGTCGCTCAGCATATGCTCGTAGGCTACTCAAAACATTTGATATGGGTAAATAAATAAATTTTCCTTAGGGATATTTTGAATTTTAATGAAATATCCTGATGGAATTTTCAGCCAACATAATAATTTACGTGGAATATTGTAAGGGACTCAAGTGTTTACTTCAGCATTTGATGTCTTCAGTGTTGGTATGACAGACTTATTCTAATATTGGAGTTACCTCGTTATAATCAACTATGTGGTCCTTAATTAAGCACAGTATGAGAATGAGAAGCGAGGCAAAATGGCACCAGGTTGTCCTTGCCATTTAAACCAGGGTCTCCAGCAAAACCTGATTATTTTGACAAAAGAATGTGATGCCGATTTTTTTCTCACTTATTTGAAAGCGTGATCATAATAAAATAAATTGCATAAATAATTGTGTTCATGAATATTTTATTTTCCAAAGAAGTCACAGCAAATTTTATCGAGACTATTTGATTAAATTACATCCAATTGAATCCATAGATATGTCAGTTTTCCCTGTATTAGAGCTTTTTCAAAATTAAGCCTTATTCCATATAATAATTACATAATTCAATGTCTGGTTTTAATTTTTTATAATTAAATGTCAAAATGGAAGGTTTCTCCGAGACTGGCTTACACACATATATACAGTTCATAAATCTAGATAAATATCACACTTAAATTTTGACTTTTAGCACGTTTATGGTGCCTAAGTGTGTGTGTCCCTCCGTAGCTCAATGGCTGGCGACACGGGTTCTAATACCGGTGAAGGCAATCATACGTCTGCCATATTTCAGCAGAAAGCGGACTGGCAAATACAGACTATGCACGGCATTTAAAAAGATGAAATGCCAACTGTCAATATATTATGACAGCAATTTCTATTGACACTGCACCTCATTACGTAAACAATGATAATACATTTTGGCTAATTGTGGGACTTCCAAGATGATGTTATGGCATTTTTGAATATAAACGTACTCAATTTTCCTGAATATCTGATTGAATTGTACATTTATGATAAATGTGTACTATCATGTAACTAAATGCCTAAGAACCTATGGCTAAGTACAGACCGTTAGCTATTAGTTTCATTATATATATTTGGAATGGGCTCATGATATGCTATTCTGTTGTAACCGGCATACGCGACTATTTATTTTTGAAACGCACTAATTAAATATCCGTACACTTTGATATATACATGTATTTTTTTCACAAGACTGTACTAGTACACAACACTAATTATATCTATAACTGTACGTTTAATTAACTCGCTATTTATGCTAGGGTCACATTTGCCTTACGAGCTCCGTACGAGTTGATTTTGGCAAACTGGCAAGGCGTCCATACGGAGCCCATACAGACACCTAAGACCCGTACGACCATCGTACGGATTTCCTTAAATCGTACGAGCATCGTAGGGATATCGTAAGAGTGCATCTCTATAGATCGTTTGTGGTCCTTACCAGCTGTGACCACACGCTAAGAACATAAAAAACCGTTAGGATTTTAAAAATTGTGAGTTGATAAATTCGTACGGATATCGTACGAGCTTTGTGACCGTTGCGTTAAAGACATGAAACTAAGTGAATACGATCCCTTTAATACGAGCTCGTAAGAATAAGTACAGTATAACCTCTCCAGAACGGCCCTCTATAGAGCAATTGCCTCTATGGCAGCACGTCCAAAATTTCCCTAAGCCTACACTAACTATATCTTAACATGTAGAGCAACAACCTCTACAACGGCGAGTATTTGCAGCTCCCAGAAGGTTTTTTTTCTACAGAGGTTACACTGTACCTGTTATAAAGTTATTGTCCCTTGCAGTACCAATGGGACACACATAATGGTAAATGCGGGGTAATTGGAGACCCATACGGTGCTGACGTCAAGCCCAATGAAGATATTGGCGGGAAATATGTAACTAACTTTATCAGAGGCCTGTTGGTCTCTGGCGGGCACGAACCAAATATGGTAATATTACGGAAGCGTACGGAAGGTGCCGGACGGAAAGTGCCGAAGTGAGCGTATGGATCCGCCATATTGTTTTCTCGATTAGTTTTGAGGCCTACTGATTTGTATCACTCTGAGGTTTATACCGTACGAAGGGCGAAGGGTCATCAACGGTGCGTATTGATAAAAAAATATTGAAATGTGCATATTTGAACACGTTTATATTCAGAACTGTGTGTAAATAGTATTGGCGACCCTGAAAAGTGAGGTGATACGCGGGTTGCCAAAGTTTCGAGGAGGCTTATTTTTAAATGTTTTTATCTGGCTGTTTTTAACCAATCCACCCATAGATATTAAATAATTTGGTGGTAAACTGTGTGTAGTTGTGATATTTGTATATTTAAGGTTCGGTCATTAATTATCCATACTGTACAGCAACATAAAGAATACTATTATTTTTCGTCCTCAAAACAGTTCGACCCAGGGTCCCAGGAATATTTATCTGAAATTAAGAGCTCTTTTTTCAACGTTTTACTAGACCTATATTGCTACACATATATGCTGCTGTATCAGAATATTGAACAAGCGATACATAAATGCCTCAGAAGTGTGTGCGAGAGTCGTAATCTGTAAAAGTGAGGATGGGACTTCTGGGGATGAGATTTGGAACCTTCAGAAGTGAGTGTAGGGTGATATTTTTTGAACGTGTATATACATGAAAAAAGTGCTATATAAATATGGTATAATATACTGGGAGTTGGAATCTCCAGTTAAGACGCGAGTCGGAACCATCAAAATGGTTGATGGGAGTTGGAACCCTCAGAAGTGAGGTTGGGAGTTGACATCCTCAGGAATGCGGTTTGGTCTTCCAAGGACGGAAGATGGAACCCTCAGAACTTCTACCCTCACCTCAGAAGGTTCCGATTCCTGCTGGAACATAGTATTTATTTGGGGAATCTATGCAGCTAGTTCACATGACCATGCAACAGGGAGATGAAACCTAAAAGTTGATCAGTCAAAAGTATAATGGTTGTTGTTTGTTTGTTTATTTGCAGACGACAGAACTCATTTGTTTCTTCCCTGCCAGATCGACCAATGACCTCCTACTTTTAGGGAAAGGAACAATAGAGTGACCCAAGAAATCCAGGTGAGCTACCCTTTTTCCAAAAAGACTCCTTATTTCTTTAACATGCTCGGTGTATAGCACTGCATGATTCCCAACTAGTTCATCTCTAGACTCTAGTACCACCAGATTGATAGCTTAGAGCACTAACCACTCAGCCACCAGGCCTCCCTCAGTATAATGGTGAAAACATGACAGTTTAATAGTGAAAACATGAAACAATAAAAGTAGGATGGTGAGGACATTGAAACGATCATGTTGAGCACATGAAACAATGTCGAATTTTCATCATCATATTTCGTGTTTTCATCATCCTACTTTCAACTTTTCATCATCGGTGTTTTGTGCTTATGACTCCATCATTATAGTTTAGAGATTTCATTGTTTTGAGATACTTCTAGGCAGCAATGGCCCTAACAGGACACCATGCTTTACAGACTGTGCTAACCGGGCAGCCCTGTCTAACTAGTATCCTACCTTTCTAAGTCTGACATGACTATTGCCGCATACATGTAGGTTATGGGTTTGAGCCCCGACATCCTTCGCATTTCTCCCTTGATTTAACGAAAGTATGATAGTTGTTCTAATGATATTTTCAGATGTGACCGAGAATTATAAGTGACAGCAATGTACCTGGTGTACTTGATGTTGTTATCAATCAAAGAAGTCATCATGAATGATGTAGACTCTAACAAAACAGGATGCATGGTATGGACATGGGATTTTTTAGGTTAGAGAAAACATTCAAATTGACTGACCTACTGATCTACACTCAAAGATTGTCTGACACCCACTGATTGATACTCACCAACTGCCTGATACCCACTATCACTAACTAAACAACTGACAGCATAAAACAAACTGTACAACTACCGACAAAGATTGACATACTGACACACACACACTGACATACTGCTGACACATGCACTGACATACTGCTGACACATGCACTGACATACACCGACATACTGCTGACACATGCGCAGACATACTGCTGACATTGCACTAATATACGGCTGACACATACACTGACATACTGACTGCTGACACATATACTGACATACTGCTGACACATACACTGATTAACTGCTGACACATGTACTGACATACTGTTGACAGACATACTGCTGACACATGCATTGACATACTGCTGACACATACACTGACATACTGCTGACGCATACACTGTCATACTGCTGACACATGTTCTGACATACTACTGACACATACACTGACATACTGCTGACACATATACTGACAGACATGCTGACACATGCACTGACATACTGCTGACACATACACTGACATACTGCTGACACATACACTGTCATACTGATGACACATACACTGTCATACTGCTGACACATGTACTGACATACTACTGACACATACACTGACATACTGTTAACAGACATACTGACATACTGCTGACACATGCACTGACATATGCACTGACATACTGTTAACAGACATACTGGCATACTGCTGACACATGCACTGACATACTGCTTACACGTACACTGACATACTGCTGACACATACACTGACATACTGCTGACACATGCTACTGACACATGCACTGACATACTGCTGATGCATTCACTGACATACTGCTGACACATACACTGGCATACTGCTGACACATGCACTGACATACTGCTTACACATACACTGACATACTGCTGACACATACACTGACATACTGCTGACACATGCACTGACATATTGCTGACACATGCACTGACATTCTGCTGACACATGCACTGACATACTGCTGACACATGCACTGACATACTGTTAACAGACATACTGACATACTGCTTACACATGTACTGCCATACTGCTGACACATGCACTGACATACTGTTAACAGACATACTGACATACTGCTTACACATGTACTGCCATACTGCTGACACATACACTAACATACTGCTGACACATGCACTGACATATGCACTGACATATGCACTGACATTCTGCTGACACATACACTGACATACTGCTGACACATGCACTGACATACTGTTAACAGACATACTGACATACTGCTGACACATGCACTGACATACTGCTTACACATACACTGACATACTGCTGACACATGCAGTAATATACTGCTGATACATACACTGATATAATGCTGACACATGTACTGTCATACTGCTGACACATGCACTGACATACTGCTGACAAATGTACTGACATACTGCTGATGCATACACTGACATGCTGCTGACAGATACACTGACATACTGCTGACACATGCACTGACATACTGCTGATACATACACTAACATACTGCTGACACATACACTGACATACTGATGACACATGTACTGACTGACATACTGCTGACACATGCACTGACATACTGCTGACAAATACACTGACATACTGCTGACACATACACTGACATACTGCTGACACATGTACTGACATACTGTTGACAGACATACTGCTGACACATGCACTGTCATACTGCTGACACATACACTGACATACTGCTGACACATACACTGTCATACTGCTGACACATGCCCTGACATACTGCTGACACCTGTACTGATATACTGCTGACACATGCACCGTCATACTGCTGACACATTCCCTGACATACTGCTGACACATACACTGACATACTGCTGAAACATACACTGATATACTGCCGACACATACACTGTCATACTGCTGACACATGTACTGATATACTGCTGACACATACACCGACATACTGCTGACACATACACTGACATACTGCTGAAACATACACTGATATACTGCCGACACATACACTTACATACTGACAATAGACATACTGAGGACCCATGCACTGTCATACTGATGACATATGTACTGACATACTGCTGACACCTGTACTGATATACTGCTGACACATGCACCGTCATACTGCTGACACATTCCCTGACATACTGCTGACACATGCCCTGACATACTGCTGACACATACACCGACATACTGCTGACACATGCACTGCCATACTGCTGACACATACACTGACATACTGCTGATACATGTACTGATGTACTGCTTACACATGCACAGACATACTGCTGAAACATGTACTGACATACTGCTGACACATATACTTACATACTGACAATAGACATACTGAGGACCCATGCACTGTCATACTGATGACATATGTACTGACATACTGCTGACACATGTACTGACATACATACTGACATAGTGTTGACAGACATATTTACATAATGCTGAAATAAGGACTGACATACTGATGACATATGTACTGACATACTGATGACATATGTACTGACATACTGCTGACACATGTTCTGACATACACACTGACATAGTTTTGAGAGACATATTGACATAATGCTGAAATATGGACTGACATACTGCTGACACATGTACTGACATAGTGTTGACAGACATATTTACATAATGCTGACATATGGACTGACATATGTACTGACATACTGCTGACACATGTTCTGACATACATACTGACATACTGTTGACAGACATATTGACATAATGCTGAAATATGGACTGACTTACTGATAACATATGTACTGACATGCTGTTGCCACATGTACTGACATGTTTACGTATTGCTGACATGTACAACCTGCTGGCATGCCCATACTACTGACATGCCCATACTGATGACTTGTATACATACTACTGACATGTACATACTACTGATATGTACATACTGCTGACATGTATATACTACTAACATGTACATACTGATGACTTGTATACATACTACTGATATGTACATACTGCTGACATGTACATACTGCTGACATGTACATATAACTGATATGTACATACTGCTGACATGTATATACTACTAACATGTACATACTGATGACTTATATACATACTACTGATATGTACATACTGCTGACATGTACATACTGCTGACATGTACATATAACTGATATGTACATACTGCTGACATGTATATACTACTAACATGTACATACTGATGACTTATATACATACTACTGATATGTACATACTGCTGACATGTACATACTGCTGACATGTACATATAACTGATATGTACATACTGCTGACATGTATATACTACTGACATGTACATACTACTGATATGTACATACTGCTGACATGTACATACTACTGATATGTACATACTACTGACATGTACATACTACTGACATGTACATACTGCTGGTATGTACATACTACTGACATGTACATACTACTGACATGTACATACTACTGATATGTACATACTGCTGACATGTACATACTGATGACATGTATATACTACTGACATGTACATACTACTGATATGTACATACTGCTGACATGTACATACTACTGACATGTACATACTACTGATATGTTCATACTGCTGACATGTATATACAACTGACATGTGCATACTATTGATATGTACATGCTGCTGACATGTACATACTACTGACATGTACATACTGCTGATATGTACATACTGCTGACATGTACATACTACTGACATGTACATACTACTGATATGTACATACTGCTGACATGTACATTATAATGACTTGTATACATACTACTGACATGTACATACTGATGACATGTACATACTACTGATATGTACATACTGCTGACATGTACATTATAATGACTTGTATACATACTACTGACATGTACATACTGATGACTTGTATACATACTACTGACATGTACATATAACTGATATGTACATACTACTGATATGTACATACTACTGACATGTACATACTGATGACTTGTATACATACTACTGACATGTACATACTGATGACTTGTATACATACTACTGACATGTACATATAACTGATATGTACATACTGCTGATATGTAAACATACTACTGACATACTCATTACACATACTGCTGACATGTACATACTGCTGACTTGTACATATTACTGATATGTACATACGGCTGCCATGTGCGTACTACTGCCATGTACATACTATTTACATGTATATATACTAACATTCTCATACTACTGACATGTACATACTACTGATATGTACATACTGCGGACATGTACATACTACTGACATGTACATACTATTGATATGTACATACTACTGACATGTACATACTACTGACATGTACATACTACTGACATGTACATACTACTGATATGTACATACTGCTGACATGTACATACTACTGACATGTACATACTACTGATATGTACATACTGCTGATATGTACATACTGCTGACATGTACATACTACTGACATGTACATACTACTGATATGTACATACTGCTGATATGTACATACTGCTGATATGTACATACTGCTGACATGTGCATACTACTGACTTGTACATACTACTGACATGCTCATTATACCTACTACTGACATGTACATACTACTGACATGCTCATTATACATACTACTGAGATGCTCATTATACATACTACTGACATGCTCATTATACATACTACTGACATGCTCATTATACATACTGCTGACATGCTCATTATACATACTGCTGACATGCTCATTATACATACTGCTGACATGTACATACTACTGACAAAATGTTTAAATGTTGTTCAGATTATGTTGGTCAGGAGAGATGAGGCTGTTGCTCTAGACTCATGTGAACTTGACAGTTAATGGTTACAAAATGATGATGTGGCTAAAGAGAGGCTGTTGCTCTCATGAGGGCTGCCCAGGAAAGGCTTCACTGTTCTGTCAAATGTGTAATGTACTCATATATATATCTGTCAGCATAATAAGTTGATTCAATCAATGCAATGATTGTGTAAAAAATGGTTGATTGTTTCAGATTGTATTACAGGTTACATAACAGGTTTCAGCAACCAGTATAACTGTTCTTTCTTTGTACTGTTATTGTTCTATCTCAACCGGTAAGCAGTTAAAAACAACAGCTTATTAGTCATTTCAAACAAGGAGACATATGGCTCCTGTACATTATGATAGTCGCCTTACTGAATGTGTTTGCAATACTGCTAGTGCATAATATGTCAAAATACTTCATAGTTTCATTATCATTATTATTTTTTTTCATATCAGATCAAGAGGAGAAATTAGATGTATAGCCCAGTCTGACTTTGGAGCTAATTCTACTAAGAAGGATGGAACACCACTGCTTCCTCAATTATTGATTGTGCCAGGTGACTGATGAAAACACTGAATAATGTTAGCATCTATTGTGATCCAGTTCCTTCAATAGATTCTGGACCCTCCATTTCCTATGGGCCATTGGATGATACTTTTGGTGATATAATGTAACAAATACTGAGGAATGGCCAATGGTATACATAATAGAAAAAAAGCTGACCGCCTATGACTTGGAGCCTGTCATAAGAGTGACCGAAGATCCATTGAATCAAGATCAGGCAACATTGGTAGCTTATATATAATAGTGAGAGTATGTTCTACTCCTGGAGATATTGTTAAGATGTCTTTCCAGTGATAATTTGGACAAATTCTTCTCCTTAAAGAAAAATCTCGAGTAACTGTTTGTAGTTATCAAGCATGTGTTGAAGAAGACAAGACTTTTTTTTCAACGTGTTAATAACTTAATACCTCTTTCTTCCTTGTTCTTAAGCATAACACTTAGAACAAATATGTTTTCATAGCTCTGGGGTTTTATCTTGAGGCGGTGTAAATGATTTTAAATGCACAGTTCGCACAGGCCTTGAAAAGTCCTTGAATTGGTTCAAACCTTGAAAAGTACTTTAATTTAGTGCTACCTTGAAAAAATGCTAAACGGTATTTTAATTTAGCTGATAGTCCTTGAATTCAGACAAACGGCCTTGAATACCCATAAAAGTACATGTATATGGATGTTGTCAAAATGGCACATCATCTGCATCAAAATGAAACAGAAACACTCTTTTTTTTCCTCAATTATTGAAAGTACAGAAATGTCACTGGAAATTAATTGAAATAAATTGAGCGCAATCGGGTATTCTTGTGTATGATGTCACATTTTTAAGTAATTAAGGACCAATGGCCCTCTTGTTACAAAAAATGTTAAATTTTAATTTCCACACATTGTGTTTTCCATGTGTTGATGCATTAAAAGTTTGTTCAGACATTGCATCTTATTACATGTTGCCCCCTGAATATGTGCACGTTTATTAAGTCAATGAGTGTAGTGCCTTGAATCTCATGTTTAAATGGTGATTACTCTGACTAAGATGTGTTGTCAAATACAATAAAGTTGAGAATCCAACACCAAAAGTACAATATAATTGCCACAAATGCGCTGATATCAACTTTTACCTGTATATAATTCCACACTTTTTCTGTAACCATCGGTTTAATTTCAACAAAACTTGGCATGACTTAATTAGTCTAGTTTTACAAATCATCGATCAAAATGGTCGGCTCGGCTTTGCTTATGATTGCTTTTATGAAAAAACATTGAAAGATTTATCAGTACCAAACCATGACAAAGGTGTGTACAATAGCATATTTTGATGCTTTGGTATCTGTGTCAAGCAGTATCTGGGGGTATTCATCATGTCCAGTTAAAATTTCTTGTTGCCTTTTCACTTGTATTATTGTTATTTCATCACATGAATAAATTTGTGAAACATCCAAGTGGATTTATTGTACATCATTATCTGTATACATGTATATTGAATAAACGGGAGCAAATTACCAAGTGAGCTTTTGGAACCTGTTGTGTCAACGCTTTTCCTCTCTGCAGGTTGGTGGTTGCATTTCTGATTCTATTTTAAGCAAGCTTGCACATGATGTGTTGGTTTGTTTGCAGAATTGACGAACAATCTTAACAATCTTTTCCCCTGCATACATGGATGGCGACATCAGCCTTTGAGGGAACAACTTGAATAATACCATTAGCAAACCTGTGATTCTTCCTCATTTAGGCTGATTTCAGCCTTTTTGTCTTAAAATCTTTCAAACTGAAGGTTCCAGATTCAGTCTGACATACTTAGAAATAATGTTTTGCAAGGGTACGTGGCGGGGAAGGATAGCAATCACAGTATATGTGTATATTGACGATTCATGCAACCTTATGGATGATGTGGATGCAGTACGCAGGTAAAAAGTAGGAAACAGCAGTTACAACGTCTTAGAACCTCTCCTTAAATGTTATTAATAGGGGGAATGTCAGTATGTCTATTGAAGGCGTAAAAAGCACACACAAAAACTTCATGTGAAAACTACTTCGACCACAGGAACGAATTAAATGAGCCCTTAAGGAGATCAAAAGGATGCGCGTTAGAACGCTTTACTATCCCCTCATATCCCTAATTCAATACACAGATCCAGGCATGGTACATGTCCCTCCGTCTAGACTTAAAATATACTACTCAAAAGGGCCAAGAAATTTTGCAAATTGAATAAGATTGACCGGTAGAATTTTCAAAAACAATGCTGCATCTGCAAAATTGTAAACCAATAAAGATCACTTTTAAATTTAATGTCTAAGTACTGATAAGCCCAACCCCATTAAAATTTTTGTGCTGCATTCAAGCCTCTGGAGTAACGGAATGCGGTCATTTTCTTGGCATTTTGTGTCGTACACGATATGGTAATAAAAACGGGATAAAAATGTCCATATTAATCTAGCCACGTTGGTCTCCGCCAAAAGGGCTTATCAGTTACCTGGAAAACAACCTCATATAGACAATGCGTATCAAATGCAAGTCATCAAGCTTTGAACTTCAGAAGCAGATAAGATGATATTTTATTAAATGCACAACGTTTTTTTCATCGGTGTTGTATATAAAACGTGAGACGGACATCAAAATCAATTTCTTGGCCCTTAGCAAAGTTTGAGTAGTAAACTACGGTTTACCTGTACGCTCAACCAATACAAACTACAACCTTACATATTATGTTTCATACAAATGTACTTATCAAAAAAAAATTCTGAACAGAACAAATTGCTATACACTTTGATTTGTACGCATTGTCGGGATCTATGACGGGGGTATAACATGTTCAACAGACTCATCAACTTAAGCCTTGTTTCCACTGAGCATTTTCTGCATCGGTGATGCACTCCCTATGTAGATTAATGAGCTTCGGAAACAGGTTCCTCATTCCTAGTGGAAGCTTCAGGGAAGTCATGAGACATTTTGTGAAATCAAGAGGAATCGGGAGAACTCTCGATGTTTTCCCGACTTTGTGCGTTGGTCCAACTGCTTCGGATGAAATCAGGAGGTTCCCCGATGTCTGGGGAAAGCTCCCCCGGTGTCTCGATCGGGGGAAGATTCGGGAAGTCTTGAGACAGTTAGTGACATCGCGAATACATCGGGACAGTTCAATGCATTTATTGAGTTGGCTCTATTTACTCGAGATTTCATGTCGGGAGTATCCCGGGAAGGCATGTCCAAAGCTCGGGAATATCTCGGGAGGCATGACCGAAACACCCATATCCTCAGGGAATGATTGGTGATGTTTCCGCGATAAAAACATACCCCACGAGGCACCTCAGAGACTTTTCCGATAATATCTTCGGTTCAACACATTCGTAGTATTGGGATATAATCGCCGAAGATTCGTTAACATTTATCGGGGATGATCCGGTGTGTTTCCGACGCTATTCGTCGGTCAGACTGCCTCGGGGATGTACTCCCAATGACGATTAGGAGCTTCGGGGATAGGTTCGGCAAAAACATCGGGAGCTATCGGAGGTCATCGGGGAAACTACGTGTACGTTTCTCATCGACGATGAGGAATTACTCAGTGGGACCTACGCTTTACAGAAGCGGGGCAGGATATCTGTTGAGCGCGTAAAATTCCGTTGTTTTCACACGAACAACGCTTCGATCCCGGGACGGAATTTAATGCGTTCTTAAAGATGATCAAGCGTATGCCCTTTCGAATGCCCTCACTTTCGTCTTTCATTTGCCCTCGAGTTTATCTGGCCCGTTCACATAGAGTAGCGGGTACAGCTAACATCTAGTATCTATATAACGCGTAGAAAGTCTAAATTCCCTTTTCCTCACCTGAACGACCAATGAGGAAACTTAATGTGCCCCTTGAATAGGACCCGTGTAAGAATGTCCGAATGTCCTACCAGTCCACAGTTATTTTGTCAAGGCTTTTCAGAAACTGGCCACCATATAGTAACTAAGTTAGTTATTGCAACATGACGCATGAGTCATTTTAATGTACATGTATATACATACAGATGCATTAAAATTGGATAAAAACATACATGTACATCTATGTCAATTTCTTCCGATTTGAGAGGTTTTTCGAAACATTATTGTGCACATTCAATTTAAATAAGCATTTACATGTAAAATTATAATGTAAAAATGATAGGTTTTCATGGAGGCTGGATCATATTTTTGTATCCTAATAAATGTTATTACGTTTCATGTACATGTGGTACATACAGGGACGGTACATCTTTAATATTACATTTGTATATACATATACTGACATTATGAATGTTTTGTACTGAACATACATTTTTGCGAAACAAAACATATTTATTTCGTGTTGAAGCGGAGTTACACTACGGGTCGGTGCTGCAACAACATGGAAGCCAGGGGCGTAACTTCCTCTAGGCCAGATGTGGGGATCTGAAAACAGAAGGTGTGATTCGATTGGCTGAACTCGTAAACCATATTCTGTATTCTGTATGTAGAAATTTCCCCCTGTTTCTTCGAGGCACTCGATCATAGAATCGATATGATTAAAAATTTCTTCAAAAAATGATTAAATTAATTCAATTTAACACTGAAAATCAATGTAACGCAACGTATTTACATTATATAATAATGATTAAAATGTCATTTTTTCATATATGTGTCAACTAGGTCTAAGTACACTAAAGTAGTTTAGTTTATAGAGGACCTAGCTTTAAGTGTACTTAAAATGATCTCTTATGAGAAATTTGGGTACCCTGTGCTAGTCTTTTTAGGAGACAAGTTCGTAATGCATGGATACGGGAGCGTAAAACATAGTTACGAGCGTAAATCATAGATACGACATTCGTAAACCATAGTTTACGGGCAAACCATAGTTTACGGGCGTGAACATATGTTTACGGTCGAAAATATGGGTTGTAGTTCGTAAACATAGGATTACGCTCGTAAACTATAGTTCACGCTCGTAAACATGGGATATAGGCCGAAATGTATATTTTAATCGAGAAACCTAGTTTTTCGACCGTAGACATGGATTCACGTTCGTAAACTATGGTTTACGCTAGTTATCCTATGTTTTCTATCGAAAAACCTAGTTTTTCGAACGTGAACATGGGTTTACGTAATTATTGGACAATTTACTTGCAATAACCATATTTTACGAACAACAACCTATGTTTACGGGCGTGAACTTGGGTTTACGAGCGTAAACCGTAGTTCACGAACGTTAACCATAGTTCACGAACGTGAACCTATGTTAACGTTCGATAAACTAAGTTTCTCGGACATGACTATCAATTTCAGTCGTTATCCTATGTTCACGCTCGTAAACCCATGTTCACGTTCGTAAACCCATGTTCACGGGCGTAAACCCATGTTTACGGTCGAAAACACAGGTTAATGTTCGTAAACATAGGATAATGGCCGTAAACATAGGATAACGGTCGAAATTCATAGTTCAATCGAGAAACCTAGTTTATCGAACGTAAACCCATGTTCACGAGCGTGAACTATGGTTTACGACTGTTATCCTATGTTTTCGCTCGAAAATACACGTTAACATTCGTAAAACCTGGTTTTACGTTCGTAAAACCTAGTTTATCGACCGTAAAAAACCTAGTTTTACGACCGTGAACATGGGTTTACGCAATTATTGGACATTTGGCTTGCCATAAGGGTATGGGGTATTGGAGTGTCAAACTCCCTGGAAGCTAAATCGTTCAAGGTTGGCGAATATGAGCGGACGAACGCCACTTCAACACCCATGACAAGGGAATCTACAGCCCTGTCTTAGACATAACTAATCATTTACTTTACATTTTGTTCTGTACTAGTATTTATTTTGACGTGTATTGGTATTTCATTAGTCATTACGCTGATCTGTTTTGATGTTCTACAATAAGTCAACCGGTATTCATAATAGGATGGGTAAACTGCACAGTACGTGCATGTTAGCCGTGTAAATAATACAAAAAGTTATAATAGGGATAAAATTCAGTATACATGTATAACAGTAACTGTTTGAAACCCCGTCAGCAGTAACGATACATATAAACCCGCAAAAATACAAGTCCGAACCGTGGTTGTACGCCGTTAAACATCTGCCGAGATGCCTGTAACCAAGCCGGACACCTGGGAATAGTCTCATTCTTTAGCTATGAAGTTAAGAACCAAACCTATATATCTATGTATATATAAACGTTGAAGTTCGAACTTGATTGAAAATCCATTAGTAATGTCGCGAATTACACAAAACTACAAGTTCGAACACTGACTGTGCATCTTTAAATGACCACTGAGATGCCCGTTTGAAAGCCAGACACATGCCAATATGTGCATTCTGTAGGTAGCAACTATAGCTAAATGACCATGCATGTCAACGATGTATAATTATGTATATGTTGAGGCAGGAACCGGGTTGAAAATCTATTTGTAATGACCAAAATACATGTAACACAAGTTCGAACACGGAGTATGCACCTTTAAACGTCTGCCGATATACCTGTTCCCCAGTCAGACACCTGACAATGGGTGCATTCTGTATCTAAGAACCATAGCTAAACGATCATATATAACAATGGTGTATATGTATACGTTGGGACTCGAACAGGGTTGAAAATACATTAGTATATAACCAAAATAACGGAATAATACAAGTTTGAACACTGACTATGCACCTTTAAACGTGTGCCCAGAAGTCTGTATCAATGTCAGACACCTGACAATGGGTGCATTCTGTAGCTAAGAACCATAGCTAAACGATCATGTATGTCAATGGTGTATATTTATTAGTAAGGGATCGAACCGGGTTGAAAACCCATTAGTAATGATCCAAATAATACAAGTTCGAACACTATGCACCTTTAAACGTGTGCCGAGAAGCCTGTATCAATGTCAGACACCTGAAAATGGGTGCATTCTGTAGCTAAGAACCATAGCTAAACGATCATGTATGACACTGGTGTATATGTATAAGTAAGGGGTTGAACCGGGTTGAAAACCCATTAGTAATGACCCAAATAATACAAGTTCGAACACTATGCATCTTTAAACGTGTGCCCAGAAGCCTTTATCAAATCCAGACATTTGACAATGGGTGCATTCTGTAGCTAAGAACCATAGCTAAACGATCATGTATGACACTGGTGTATATGTATAAGTAAGGGGTTGAACCGGGTTGAAAACCCATTAGTAATGACCCAAATAATACAAGTTCGAACACTATGCACCTTTAAACGTGTGCCGTGAAGTCTGTTTCAATGTCAGACATTTGACAATGGGTGCATTCTGTAGCTAAGAACCATAGCTAAACGATCATGTATGACAATGGTGTATATGTATAAGTAAGGGGTCGAACCGGGTTGAAAACCCATTAGTTATGACCATGCATTAATCTATGTGCTGATTTGTAAAAACATGTCTACACATCCAGGTCAACTGTACCACACAAGTAATCATGATGAACAAGATTGTCGACATTGTTGGGGAAGTTAAATCCTACAGCAAGCACAATGTCTTATGCCATTAAAAATCGTCTGTCAATGGACATAGCTTTGAGCTAGAGGCTGGTGTGTTGCCTCATGTGTGTTATTTGCAGGTAGTCCAGCATGTGTCGATTAGTGGAGTGTGTTTAGCCACTAGTATTGACTCTTTGAAGTAGATGTGTCTGTATTTTTACAAATATTAAAATTTTGATTTAATCTTAAAGCAATTGCTAGTGTATATTTTTATGAATATTAAGCAGAAGAGCATTTCACTAAAAATGTACCGATCATTTATTACACATGCTTTTTATTCAAAAATATAAACGCTGATTGATTAAATACATTTGTAATAAATGACCCATAGTGATACAATTTTAGCTACATGTTCTTCTGCATTTTAGCATAAGCATAACAACCAGTAATTACTGTATTTAAATCACAATATTTAGACATGAAAGATATGGGTACTCCTGCTTTAATCTGACAATATACAATAAAAGATTTTTAGATAACTACAACAAATCTGTACATTTCCCTGATTTATTTATACAACATAATAATTCTGTTTACAACATGAAGTACAATAAAATGTTTTTATGTAACCACATGAAATAACTTGGTTAATGTTAGCAACTGGTAGATAAAACAAGTCAAAGAAAAAATAAATGATTTTAGATATTGTTACTCATATAATTGCTGATAAGCCCAAACTGACTCAAATGTTTATGCTGCATTCTAGCATTTGTAATACATGTAAACAGAATGTGGTCCGTTAGTTTGGCATTTTAGGTCCTGCACAATATGATATTAGAAAATGGACAACATTTTCCATGCTTATCAGTTACCTGGAAAAGACATTATGTCAATACATACCAAATGCGTCACATGAATATCTTTATCAAATTTTGCAGCAGATTAGATATTTTAATCTTTATTTAATCAATTGTGTTCACTCAAGAATATCGATTTCTTGACCCTTACCAAATTTTGAGTAGTATTCTTCATCAAATGTTGATTAAGACAATGTCAGATATTCTAATGTTGATGGTTAACATCTGTGATTACCAATCACCCTGACACTGATAATATAACATTACTTAATTTCATAAAGATTTCAAATACCAACATTGTGACAGATGATGTCTACAAATGCACTTGATGACAGACAGACAGACAGGGAAAGAGTGGTCATAAAAGCTAATTTTGTAAATGTGACAGGTTTGCTGAAAATCATGATTAAGGCAACACAGAAAACATGATTTAATATCTTCATATTGCTGTTTTATCTGTGTTTGTACTATCTGGAATCCACCATCTTCCCAATTGTAAGGCTGTGACATATAAATCTGCAAATAAATACCAAATACACACATAATGAATTACACAATACTACCTTGTAATAGAAGTAAATGGCAACAAGAAAAACAGAACATGTCAGACTGAGAAAGGTTTTAAGTTTAACTGTCGGTCAGCACAGCAGGTAAGGGTGAAACAAGGACTGGGAATAAACAAAAATTATTTCAAATCCACAAAAATCAATCAATATCTGACTAAATCAGTGAGCGAAGAAAAAACTAGGAAGTTGGTCATTCAATCAGTGAGTATGAACAGGTCAATCAGTATGTGAGCAAGTTAATCATCCAAAATTAAAAGTCAATTCATGGAGTCAGTCAATTAGTAGAGTCAGTCAGTCATTGGAGTTTAGTACTTCCACATATCAGTCACAGTGGAGTCAGACAGAGGATTGAAACAAGTTAGTCAATCAGTGCTAAAAGGAAATCATAGGAGTCAGACAGTAAGTCAATCAGTGGAGTGAAGTTAGACTGCATATCAGTGGAGTCAGACAGTAGTCAATCCTTTTTTGGAGTCAGTCAATCAGTAAGGTCAGTCAATCAGTAGAGTCAATTAAGTCAATGAGTGAAACAAGTCAGTAAATCAGTTGAGTAAGTCAGTCAATCAGTTGTGACAGTCCATTATAGGAGTCTTGTCTGACAGGAGTCATTTTTAGAGGCAGTCAATCAGTGGAATAAGACAGTCAATCAGTGGAGTAAGACAGTCAACTGGAGTAAGTCAGTCAATCAGTGGAGTAAGACAGTCAATATGTGCAGTAAGTCAATCAATCAGTGGAGTAAGACAGTCAATCAGTGGAGTAAGTCAGTCAATATGTGGAGTAAGTCAGTCAATCAGTGGAGTAGGACAGTCAATCAGTGGAGTAAGTCAGTCAATCAGTGGAGTAAGACAGTCAATATGTGCAGTAAGTCAATCAATCAGTGGAGTAAGACAGTCAATCAGTGGAGTAAGTCAGTCAATATGTGGAGTAAGTCAGTTAATCAGTGGAGTAGGACAGTCAATCAGTGGAGTAAGGCAGTCAATCAGTGGAGTAAGTCAGTCAATATGTGGAGTAAGACAGTCAATCAGTGGAGTAAGGCAGTCAATCAGTGGAGTAAGACAGTTAATCAGTGGAGTAAGACTGTCAATCAGTGGAGTAAGACAGTCAATCAGTGGAGTAAGACAGTCAATCAGTGGAGTAAGGCAGTCAATCAGTGGAGTAAGACAGGCAATCAGTGGAGTAAGTCAGTCAATCAGTGGAGTAAGACAGTCAATCAGTGGAGTAAGTCAGTCAATCAGTGGAGTAAGACAGTCAATCAGTAGAGTAAGAAGTCAATTAGTGGAGTAAGTCAGTCAATCAGTGGAGTAAGACAGTCAATCAGTAGAGTAAGTCAGTGAGTGGATTGAGTCAATGGAGTCAGTCAATCAGTGGAGTCAAGTCAGTCAATGGAGTCAGTTAATCAGTGGAGTCAGAGAAGTCATTCAATCAGTGGAGTCAAGTCAGTCAGCGGAGTGAGCCAATCAGTGTAATCAGTCAAGCAGTGGAGTCAGTCAATCAGTGAAGTCAGTTCATCGAAGGAGTCTAGTCAGTCAATCAGTTGGGTCACAGTCAGTCAGTATCTGTGGAGTCAATTCATCAAGTCCATCAGTGAAGCAAGTCAGTTAATCAGTGGCATCATTCTATCATTGGGCTCAGTCATTAAGTGTTGTCAAGTAAGTCAGTCAATCAATGAAGCAAGTCAAGTCAGCCATTGTAGTCAGTCAAGTCAGTCAGTGGATTAAGTAAATCAGTGGAGTAAAGTCAGTCAGTGAATCAGTGAATTTAGTCAATCAATAAACAAAGTTATCAGTCAGCCAATGGAGTCTAATTAGTCAGTGGAGTCTAATTAGTCAGTGGAGTCTAGTCTAGTCAGTCAGCCAACCAGTAGAGCTAATCAGTAAGTTGAATTATTCAACTAGTGGGGTGAATTAATTAGTCAGTCTGTTAATCAGTGGAGTCAGTCAACAGATAATATCATAACCTGTTAAATACTTACATGTAATTAAATCCCCTGAAACAGTTTTGTCTTCCTCCATCTTCCACCAGTATGACAGTAAAACCATTAAATACAACCGACAAACAATTTTCTTCATATTTTGAAACTGAAACATAAATAATAAGAAATTATAAAAATTTACCATACAATGGTGTGAGTTAGTCAGTGGAGTGAGTTAGTAAGTGGTGTGAGTTAGTAAGTGGAGTTAGGCAGTCAGTGGAGTGAGTCAGTCAGTGGTGTGAGGCAGTCAGTGAAGTGAGTTAGTCAGTGGTGTGAGTTAGTCAGTGGAGTGAGTTAGTAAGTGGTGTGAGTTAGTAAGTGGTGTGAGTTAGTCAGTGGAGTGAGTTAATCACTGGTGTGAGCTAGTCAGTGAAGCGAGGCAGACAGTGGAGTGAGTTAGTCAGTGGTGTGAGGCAGTCAGTTTAGTGAGTAAGTCAATGGAGTGAATAAGTCAATGGTGTGAGTTAGTCATTGGAGTGAGTTAGTCAGTGGTGTGAGTTAGTCAGTGGAGTGAGTTAGTCAGTGGTGTGGGTTAGTCAGTGGTGTGAGTTAGTCAGTGGAGTGAGTTAGTCAATGGTGTGAGCTAGTCAGTGAAGTGAGGCAGACAGTTTAGTGAGTAAGTCAGTGGAGTGAATAAGTCAATGGTGTGAGTTAGTCATTGGAGTGAGTTAGTCAGTGGTGTGAGTTAGTCAGTGGAGTGAGTTAGTCAGTGGAGTGAGTTAGTCAGTGGTGTTAGTTAGTAAGTGGACTGATTTAGTCAGTGGAGTTTGTTAGTCAGTGGTGTGAGTTAGTCAGTGGAGTGAGTTAGTCAGTGGAGTGAGATAGTCAGTGGAGTGAGTTAGTCAGTGGAGTGAGTTAGTCAGTGGTGTGAGTTAGTCAGTGGAGTGAGTTAGTCAATGGTGTGAGGCAGTCAGTGGTGTTAGTTAGTCAATGAAGTGAGTTAGTCAGTGGAGTTAGGCAGTCAGTGGAGTGAGTTAGTCAGTGGTGAGAGGCAGTCAGTGAAGTGAGTTAGTCAGTGGTGTGAGTTAGTCAGTCGAGTGAGTTAGTAAGTGGTGTGAGTTAGTCAGTGGAGTGAGTTAATCACTGGTGTGAGCTAGTCAGTGAAGCGAGGCAGACAGTGGAGTGAGTTAGTCAGTGGTGTGAGGCAGTCAGTTTAGTGAGTAAGTCAGTGGAGTGAATAAGTCAATGGTGTGAGTTAGTCATTGGAGTGAGTTAGTCAGTGGAGTGAGTAAGTCAGTGGAGTGAATAAGTCAGTGGAGTGAGTTAATCACTGGTGTGAGCTTGTCAGTGAAGTGAGGCAGACCGTGGAGTGAGTTAGTCAGTGGTGTGAGGCAGTCAGTTTAGTGAGTAAGTCAGTGGAGTGAATAAGTCAATGGTGTGAGTTAGTCATTGGAGTGAGTTAGTCAATGGTGTGAGTTAGTCATTGGAGTGAGTTAGTCAGTGGATTGAGTTAGTCAGTGGAGTGTGTTAGTCAGTGGTGTGAGTTAGTCAGTGGTGTGAGTAAGTCAGTGGAGTGAGTTAGTCAGTGGTGTGAGTTAGTCAGTTATGTTAGTAAGTCAGTGCAGTGAGTTAGTCAGTGGTGTGAGTTAGTCAGTGGAGTGAATTAGTCAATGGTGTGAGTTAGTCAGTGGAGTGAGTTAGTCAGTGGTGTGAGTTAGTCAGTGGAGTGAGTAAGTAAGAGGAGTGAGTTTGTCAGTGGAGTGTGTTAGTCAGTGGTGTGAGTTAGTCAGTGGTGTGAGTATGTCAGTGGAGTGAGTTAGTCAATGGTGTGAGTTAATAAGAGGAGTGAGTTAGCGAGTGGAGTTAGTTAGTCAATGGTGTGAGGCAGTCAGTGGTGTGAGTTAGTTAGTGAAGTGAGTTAGTCAGTGGTGTGAGTTAGTCAGTGGAGTGAGTTAGTCAATGGTGTGAGTTAGTCAGTGGAGTGAGTTAGTCATTGGAGTCAGTCAGTCAGTGGAGTGAATCACTTAGTGGAATAAAACAGTCAATGGAGTGAATAAGTCAGCAGAGGGGATCAGTTAGTGAAAAATCTATATGAATCAGTAAGAGTGTACAGTGGAGTGAATCATTCAGTGGAGTGAATAAGTCAGTGAAGTGAATCATTCAGTGGAGTGAATCAGTCAGTGGAGTGAATTATTTAGTGGAGTGAAATATCAGTGGAGTGAATCTGTCAGTGGAGTGAATCAGTCAGTGGAGTGAATCATTCAGTGGAGTGAATAAGTCAGTGAAGTGAATCTGTCAGTGGAGTGAATCAGTCAGTGGAGTGAATCAGTCAGCGGAGTGAATCAATCAGTGGAGTAAATCTGTGAGTGGAGTGAATCATTCAGTGGTAGGAATAAGTCAGTGGAGTGAATCAATCAGTGGAGTGTGGAGTGAATCAGTCAGTGGAGTGAATCTGTCAGTTGAGTGAATCATTCAGTGGAGTGAATCTATCAGTGGAGTGAATCAGTCAGTGGGGGTGAATCATGCAGTGGAGTTAATCAATCAGTGGAGTGAATCTGTCAGTGGAGTGAATCATGCAGTGGAGTGAACCATTCAGTGGAGTGAATTAATCAGTGGAGTAAATCTGTCAGTGAAGTGAATCATTCAGTGGTAGGAATAAGTCAGTGGAGTGAATCAATCAGTGGAGTGAATCATGCAGTGGAGTGAACCATTCAGTGGATTGAACCATTCAGTGGAGTGAATCTGTCAGTTGAGTGAATCAGTCAGAGGAGTGAATCAATCAGTGGAGTGAATTAATCAGTGGAGTAAATCTGTCAGTGAAGTGAATCATTCAGTGGTAGGAATCAGTCAGTGGAGTGAATCTGTCAGTTGAGTGAATCAGTCAGTGGAGTGAATCAATTAGTGGAGTGAATCTGTCAGTGGAGTAAATCTGTCAGTGAAGTGAATCATTCAATGGTAGGAATAAGTCAGTGGAGTGAATCAGTCAGTGGAGTGAATCTGTCAGTTGAGTGAATCAGTCAGTGGAGTGAATCAATCAGTGGAGTGTGGAGTGAATCAGTCAGTGGAGTGAATATGTCAGTGGAGTGAATCAATCAGTGGAGTGTGGAGTGAATCAGTCAGTGGAGTGAAAATGTCAGTGGAGTGAATCAGTCAGGAGTGAATCATGCAGTGGAGTGAACCATTCAGTGGAGTGAGCCTGTCAGTGGAGTGAATCAGTCAGTGGAGTGAATCAATCAGTGGAGTAAATCTGTCAGTGAAGTGAATCATTCAGTGGTAGGAATAAGTCAGTGGAGTAAATCTGTCAGTGGAGTGAATCAGTCAGGAGTGAATCAGTCAGTGGAGTGAATCAGTCAGTGGAGTGAATCAGTCAGTGGAGTGAATATCAGTCAGTTGAGTGAATCATTCAGTTGAGTGAATCTATCAGTCAAGTGAATCAGTCAGTGGAGTGAATCATTCAGTGGAGTGAATCTGTCAGTGGAGTGAATCATGCAGTGGAGTGAATCATTCAGTTGAGTGAATCAGTCAGTGGAGTGAATCAGTCAGTGGAGTGAATCAGTCAGTGGAGTGTATCAGTGAGGAGTTAATCAGTCAGTGGAGTGAATCTGTCAGTTGAGTGAATCATTCAGTTGAGTGAATCTATCAGTCAAGTGAATCAGTCAGTGGAGTGAATCATTCAGTGGAGTGAATCTGTCAGTGGAGTGAATCATGCAGTGGAGTGAATCATTCAGTTGAGTGAATCAGTCAGTGGAGTGAATCAGTCAGTGGAGTGAATCAGTCAGTTGAGTGAATAATTCAGTGGAGTGAACCTATCAGTGAAGTGAACCTGTCAGTTGAATGAGTGACAGCTTCAGAGAAGTCAGTGCTTTAGCTAGTAAATATAGTGTGTATCATTCTTTTCCTTTATTGGGAATAAGAGAACAGACAAGATAACATCAGAACTCAACCTGTTTAAATACTTACTTTTGATATGTTTCTGTTGTTCAGACTTTTCGTGTTCTTCCCAGTTATGCAGAGTTCACAGAAAAATCATCAATTGCACCAGATACACATAGTTTTCTTTAACATTTAAAAAACTGAAATATAAATTATTACCATAAGATAACTACAGATGCACAAAAACTTATTTCTTTATCTCAACAAAATGCCTGGTGTAAATATAGTAAGACCTCATATTACTGGCACACTGCTTAATCAGCTCCATCACCCCATCTGCCAGACAAAGCAAGTTATACTGAATAAGTTGTAACAAGGAGAAAATTGTATATATCCCTCTTTATATCGCATATTATTAATAGAAATGGGGCAGGTGGACGGATAGACAGACAATTTGTAAAGCAAGGGATATCATAATTTTTTTATAAATAAATGATAAAAATAAATAATAATAAACACCGTTCATATATACCGTATGTCTGTCACTTTCCAATTGTAAACAATGCCACTTCAATTAAAATCTGTTCCACACCTTGAAAGGTACTGACATGTTCATCAAAGAGCATTCAGTAATTAGGTCATCAAATGCATCTAGACAAGTGTATCACAACAAGCCTGCCATCCAACACTGTGATGTTCTTCAAAGTATTTAAACTGAAGAAAAAATGTATACCGTGAACTACAATCAAAGTGCTCAACAAATTTACAAGAAGTCACAGGTTCCATAGTTACTTTTTGACAAATTGAAAGATTTAAGTAACATAAAGAGCACTGTACAGTGTAGGCATAATTGGAGTTGAGAGGTAAAGTGATTATTAAGGTCAGTTCCAATACCCTGGTTGTTGGGTTAACCCTTTAGCGATATAGTGAATGCTTGTCATTCAGCCGGACTACGCTGCAGTCATGACAGGTCCTATACTCTTCCATGAAAATTTGACAACAGTGTTGATTTTTTCTACACATTGTGGAGAAGTTTCTGGTTCTTTGAAAAAGTGAAGTTAGTACCAGTAATAATTAAATTAAGAATACAGTCGCAGAAAACTAGTTACGCACCAGTCAATGGAAACCACAGCTCCAGAGTCAACCCCAGGGAAGGGCGAAGGATAGCGGCCCGGGGGAACAGTCCCGTAATTTTTAACTTTCTGATGTCCCTGCACTGCCGTGTTAGTGCAGGGCTTTCGTTTTGCGCACAAAAATAGCGGGGAAATACTGTCATAACTATATGAAGTATAAGGGGAGGGGCAATTTGCGGGTGTTTACCATCTGCATCGCTCTGGGGGTGCAGTGATTTTACCAGGGGTTTGAATGAAAATGCAAAAGTAAAAATCCCTGTCATTCCCTGGGGTTGGACATGGTTTCAATTGACTGATGCATTAGTTTGTATCTGCTGCCATACATAACTGTGATAAGAGTTCGCTTGTTTACCAAAACAGCTTGGGTTAATCATTGGGTCGAAAAGTTTTGAGGACGAATCAGTCAAAGATATTTAGCTTAAATTTATGTGAATAGTTAAGCGCAGAGCTGATCTACGGTTGAGTAGTATAACAAATCCAAACAAAACTTGTATACCAATCAGGTCTAAATATCGAAGATAATAGTCATTTCACTCATTTGCCATGAATCATGGAATGTAAAATCAGTTCAAAAAGTAGGTCATCACGACGACCTCAGATACTTCAGCTCTACAGTAGACATATAGTAGATAATTACACTACATCACAGTTGTTAAACAATTATCAAACTAAAACACTATATTTAACGATATGTCTTCAAATTAATAAAACTCCGCACAGGTTTTTACAAACAGGTTTCTTTTCAAATTAGACCGCTATATGAACTTCAAAAACTGACTTCGGTTTAAGCGCCGGCGTAAGAAATATACGCAATGCTTCGATATGATACTCACTGTAATTTTTTGTACATCAATAAGCATCAATGTTGCCATATAATATAAGCGATATGTGTCCAAAAACAATGTGAAAAGTGAAGAAGTTCTAGCCGAATGCCATCGCTTCAAATCCAATATGGCGGATAATTTCGTTGATTTGCCTATCTCCGGTGGTCTCCGGAGACAAACTCGTCACGCATGCGCATTTGGTTTTCTATATTCCAAATATGGTTGTGCCCGCAAAGGACCACCAGCCTAGTGTTATAGCCGGTAGGTACGCAGAAGGAAGCGTAATGACGATCAAGGTTCACCTCACTGCCAAACATAAAGGATGGTTTGAGTTCAGGTAAGTTTTTTTTTGCAAACGGTTATTTTAAGAGCATTTATCCTTTTATTAAGGCTAGTTTAACATATCGCTGGCTTAGAATAAGAAGGTCGTAAGTACAAAATCAATACTTTTAGAAAACAAGAAACACTGTCTGAAAACTACTCTTTAAATGTACTTATGAAAAAACAAGCTTTTAACTTCGATTTTCATGAAAATATGCTCATAAGAAGCCCCTAATTGAGAGGCAGATTTCAGATATGCATGAGTCTCATGACGTCGTAAGTAGTTACGACCTTCTAATTCTAAGCCAGCGATAAATATTACCTGCTTTTTATTTTTGATAACTAGTTCGGGATTTTCATAAATAAATAAAAATACAACAATTAAGAATAGCACACGAAGTTCGTTAAACTGTATCATTTATTTCAACGTATGAAGACACACGGATAGTTGGCTTACAACACACAACCCGTATACATGTCGTATTTAAATAAACAAACTACCATATTGATATGTGGAACTATTCCTTCGTTCCGTTATAACACAAACCATAGCGTATGGACCATCTACTTCTCTCCTCCACCTGTCTGATTATATAGTATAGAACGGACCTTATATTAGCATAATTTTACAGTTGATTTAATTATTGTCTATATATATAACCCCGGCTGTATTTTTTCATAAGCGGGAAGTATCTCAAAGATGCTCGAGGTGTAATACCAAAATAAAATCTGGAGGACCGATATTGCACGATTTGCTCACGGAAATTTATAAAATCCAAAGCAAGTACATTGTAATGTAGCCATGTATAATGTCAAAAATCACGTAAAATTCACCGTACATGTACTCATGTACGTGAAATAGTCTACCAATCTAAAAAAGTTTAATGTGTATAATTTACTCGTGCGTTTCATCACTTTAAGGTTGTGTCCCCTGGAATATGTTGGCGCCTTAGTTACCCAAGCATGTTTGGACGAGCACCTGTTGAAATTTGCCAAAGACGACACAACTCGTTACCCTATCACTGAGAGTATGGCATCCGTACATGTAACAGCAGAGAATTATTATCACATACAGCTACAACTTCCGGATGGACTGACATGTGAACAATGTGTGTTACAATGGTGGTACAAAACAGGTACAAACTTTCTTCATGATTGCCTTGTCGTGCCATGTCGTGTCGTGTCGTGTTGTGTCGCGTCGTGTCGTGCCGTGCCGTGCCGTGCCGTGCCGTGAATTAGAATGATGGTCTTTTTGTCTTTCTTGTGATATGAACATATACACGATCGCATTTATAAAACGAAATATGTGAAACATTGACCGGTGATAATGTTATAAATTACCTGAATACGCCAACAACGTACAAGACGTCAACCACGTGATCATGTATGAGTATATTAAAGGTCCATTAGACCATATAGTTTGTGCATTGTCGACAAAATTATGTTCAAATAAATTGCCCAAATAAGTATATTTTCCTTCGGTATAAAATCTAGTTCGGAATGTTTCGTTTGAAGACAATTATGAGTCATTTTGTGATATGTTGTAGGTAATAACTGGGGTTGCAATCCTGAAAGAGGTTGCTGCACTGGCTGTGGCGATAAACAAGAAACCTTTGTGAACTGTGCTGATATAAGCATCGTACCCGCTGGATCTAGTCAGCAGAGTACCGAGACCGATACACCGTACGGACAGGATGAAGACGGACTTCCATATCCGGGTATCGATTTAGTACCTGACACAGAGGTTTGGGAGACGGAGCCACCAACCAATCCACCAGATGCACAAACCTCTCCACCACCTGTCACCAACAAGGTGAAGACTACCACACTTCCACCGGCTGAGACTACAACCACGCCACCCAACCTATCAGAGCTGGGTGCACCTATTGTATGTTACTCTGTAGGAATCTGGGAGTCTCCAGCGTTTGATATATGGTGTACGAAAAACTGTCTTCATGTGCCGAGTTATTGTCCTAAGGGATTTTGTGAATGTGAGATGGCTTAATCAGGCATACCCATAACATTACCACCGATGTCCGAACACCTTCTATGACCTATATTAATCATGCCCGAACACCTTCTATAACCTATATTAATCATGCCCGAACACCTTCTATAACCTATATTAATCATGTCCGAACACCTTCTATAACCTATATTAACCACAGGTAACTGTATCATTAATAAACAGTACAAAATGTACCTAAAAAAAATATTTTTGTTAAATTTAGAATTCTTATACAAGGTGTATTTCCATGAATTGACCAGGTATCAAAAACAAGAATTGGCTTTCGATATCTTCATAAAGTAATTATATTCGTAAAAAACATGACTATAACTAATTTCACGAGAAATCCCATCGAAATTGGTCAAGTAGTTAAACAGTTATGCCATAAATACGTATCACGGTTTCCACCCGGTCACTGGGGTGGACTCAATAAAAACAAAAAAACGGATATATTGAGGAAATCACCAACATATGTCGAATTTACCGTTGTGTAGAAACATAATAATGCGGTAAAATTAAAGAACGAAAAAGTTGGAACAGATTTACCTGGTTGACACATGTTCACTTCAGTGAATGTATACGTGTAAGACGAAAAACGAATCGTTTGCATATTTAAATGTCAAAATGACTCCATGTTAGTCCGAATGTTCCGAATGATGCGCGTGATTTCCTTTTTGTAACAACGATTTTCATTGGTTGATTTCATTGGGGTTTCCCAGGACTTGGTTACCAGCGTACAAACGATGTATACTACGCCAATGAAAACGACCGTTATAAAATACGTTCGAAATACCCGTCAGACACACTAAAAAACACTACAGCCGTCCTACAGCGTTTTACGCCTTCGAAAAATAAAATCAAAGTTTAAACAATGAATTATATCGTACGAAGGTAAATTTAAGCATGTTTTCGAATGCTTTCGATTCACAAAGATGTTTTTGATCACACACAGCTTTAAATAGATGATTAATGCCGTAAATGCTTTAAATTATGAAAAAAAATACACCCAGTGACTGTACGATCACTACTTCGGGAAATATACCTTGTATAAGAATTCTAAATTTACCAAAAAAATTTTTTTTTAGGTACTGTTTATTAATGATACAGTTACCTGTGATATTAACGTACACTATTATAATTATACATGTATACTAAACACCGTCAGAAACGCAACCGACTTAAAATGCAAATATTACATTATGGATATATCCCGTTTAGGTATAGTAACATATAGAACAGAGTTTTACAATCTGGAAGGCTAGAACGTTTAAACCACCACATTCAGTAGTTAACAAGCTACCTGCTCATTTGTAAATTTATACTTTTTACACTGTTTTCAATCGTTTAAGAGAAAACCCCGAGTGTGATTGTGTTTGTAACGTTACACTTAACAATCTTATAAGTATGCACGTGTTTTCCCGTATAACGTTTTTATTTATGAATATCCTTGCATGAAATTGTGTTTATATGCTATTGAATAAAACAAGATTGTATTTATCAAGTTTTTTCTTCAAAATTAAATACAGCGGATCACTGAACAATGAAACATCAAAACACGTAAAATGCACGAGGAATTGACGCGTACACGCAAATTCTTTTTATTTATGGTCAATTAGAATTTTAGATATATCATTGCATTCAAAAAACAAAAAGATATGCGATTTTTCACTAACCTCTTGTCAGATCAGAGCATTAAATTCTCAACTTCATTGAAGGTCTATCAGTTACTGTATCAATGATAAGGTCTCCACGGGGATGTGAAAATTCTCAATGCAAAACGCATTGGAAGTGGTTGCTCTTGTACTGGTTTTACGTATACATGGCTATCAAGGAGTGGTACCCGCTGAGTAACATATGCGTCTCCACCAGGTTAACTCTTTAAACCCTAGGAATTTGTATAAAAGGAAGAGGGTGGAGCCTTATATCAAATGGCGGCTGATTTTTGCAACATTTTGTATTCAGATACATTTTATTGAAATAAAATAATTATTGAATTTACGCTTATATTTAAAATTGCCTCAGTGTAAGACATTTATATGCACTACAAAATGGTGGTTATATTTTTTTATTTTCATCGTTTAGCTAAATCACTAGATTTATCTGAAGTATGAAATATTACAGCATATGGGAGAACATTTTGAATTTGACATAACCGTTGACACTAGTCACATGGTGTAAACAGAAATATACTACTACATGACGTTTATACCAACAGGTAAGCATGCAGGCTCAATTATGTATTATCAACTCACTGATTTATGTATGCTGGTATAGTATTTACTCTACAACAGATTAAACCTCGCCAGCTGATAAGCCCGCCTACTATCGATGGTGGTAGGTCCTACCGCATCCTGGGGTTTAAACATACCACACGCGTTGGACTTTTCCGAAAGCAAATGACATATTCACAACCTTGAATAACATACCTACATAACCAACCTATAAAACTAGCACAGTCGATCTAAAATTAATTGGTATAATTTTAAAAAAAGAAGAGAAAATGTACGAGCATGAGTATCGAAGGTAATGCAAATGTATTCAAATGGATAGTTTAAAATGATAGTGTATGTAGTCTGGGGTAGTATTCAATATTGATCTAATTATTCAATTGGAGGATAAGGATAGACAATCATATCACCTGTTACTGACCAAGAGTTAGGTTGTCCTTATCCTTTAAGTCTAGTAAGATCAATATTGAATACCACCCCTGGTTGATTTGTATCTAACACTGGAGTGTGCAATGAATATCTGGTGTAAACTTGTTTTAGTGTAGCATAGTGTGAGTGTGCATTTTAGGCAACATTTTGACTATCGAAATATAATCTTATTTAATGATTATACAATTAAGCAATTACGTCTACGAAACCTATTACCATAAACATAATACGGTTGGGAAGAAACGTGAATAATACAACCCAGAATGCAACAAAACCTGCTCCTTTTACTTTATTCTCTTGTCGTGTCTTACAGTACATGCAATTAGAAACTTCATGTGTGGTTGATTGCATCCACAACATGTCACTTGATACATTATTAGATGATTTTCGCTTCCTGTTCACTCGAAACAAATAATATTACAACAGTTACTGTTGGTTGCTGTTTGCTTTCGACGGGGACAGTCTAAAGTATGTGGTCACTCAGTTTGTTCCATGCTATTTTGGTCAACGACACCCCACTTTGAGGGGAGGTATTGCTGTATCTGCGCGGGTAAAGGATGCACCGGCGCACCCGGGCTGCAGCACTATGTAAAGCGCATTTGAACGTGTGTGGCATGTTAAGGGCGCTATATAAATCTGGTATTCATCATCACCCGACCGTCCCCTGAGAAGATTTCTACACAATAACACAATCATTTCTAGCAACTCCATTGTGACAGTGAGAGTAGCACAAGTAGCACAAGTATACGCATGTTACGATCACCGTAGACATGACAACCTGGTAGCGTTCTGTTTGGTGGATGATCCGAGTTCGATTTACAGATACGACAGGATATACATGTAACTTAATATTAAACCAATATTATAATTATATAATGTTCCAATGACCACGTATTGTGAAGCCATGTTGCAACTGCATGAATATAAATGGTGGCGGATTCGTGAATTACAAACGTAAATTTTGAAGTCTTAGACAATTAATCAATTATGTTGTCATAGGAGGTTTGTATGGTCCTCAACAAAAACCTGAATTCATGGTCACAGAATTGTATTAAAATAATGAAATGACATTGCATGTATTTGGGACACGTGTGTGTTTTTCTGTGTTTATGTATATTGGTGCTGTTTACATCGGTTAAGCTCGGTGCATAAATGCCTTTGTAAGCGTGTTTATTAGATTATATGAACCGGTTTCAAGAATCATTTTAGGTTTTAACGACACCTTAAAGTGTACATCTACAACTTCCTTGTCTGAAATGTTGAACTATTTTGTAGTTTTCGAATATCATGTTGCAAAATCGGATACAGTATACATACTACACGTATAAACAATTAATTGACTCCGTTAAGGTTAAAGTCAGTCGAACGATGTTTGAACTAGTGCTGAGACACTGGTCACAGATGATGAAGTTAATCTAAAATGTTATAACTTTTTGTCTAAGTTGTTTCTCTATATAATGTCAATACAATGTAAATGGGGGGGGGGGGGGGGGGGGTTAGAGTAGGCTATGCTGTAATGTGGTCGGGTGCTGTTTTATCCAAGCTCTTCAGAAATCTTAAACTGTTACGTTTCAATTCAAATCCTTTGTAATTAACCAACAGTAGCAAAAAATGTTGAAAGGGATGTGTAATACAAAGAATGTTTCAGTGAATAAATGTCTATCAACCATATATTTATGTTGCTAACGTGTAGCTGATAAAGCATTATAAAGAATGCATATAAAAAGTGTGCCTAAGTTTATGATCACCATAAGTGATTTGATAAAATAATAGCCCGCAATTTAATTTTCAATTAGCCTTAACATATTAAACTCATGCGACGGATTACATGTTGTCATTTAAACATTATTCAGCTAGCATTGTCTTTTTGTTAAAACTCCCCGTGCAAAGGGAAAAAAGCGTGCATAGGTGTAACATAAAACTGATATCGAGCAACTTCTAGGTTTGATGTTCATAAAATAAACTCTTAAATGTGTAACTCCATAAATGAAGCTTTTTCAGGTCAATAAATATGGTTTTAAACCTGTCGCGTTTATCTTTTGTTACAAGTCTACCTAAACATTCGTCGTCGCCATACTAATATCCGACAATAAAATGTTTGAAATATCAGTCGTTGCTATTTTAGTATATACCATTTATCGTGTTGGGGAATTCCCTTTGTTTTCCCGAAATCGAAAGTAGGATTCAACACCAAAGTGAAACATTCATAATGGCATTCGGAGGTCGTTCGCAACTTAAAATGTCCGAGGAAACGTTTGATTTTGTGTGTACTGCTTGTGCAGACGACAATAAGAAAGTAGAAGCTGTGAAGTATTGTGTTGAATGCAGTGGATATTGTTGTCAACCGTGTACTGACGCACACAAGAAGTTCCCGACATTGAAAAGTCATAATTTGATGGACGTAACCCAAGGGCATCAAGCGAGCAGTCAACAATCAAGTTTACTGGAACTTCCTACAGAACGATGCAGCATACATAAAGCCAAGGTGATGGACATGTATTGTGAAAGTCATAATGCTGTCGGCTGCTACGTCTGCATAGCAAAAGATCACAAGTAAGTAGATGTACTTTAGTACTAGTTGTCTTTAATGATGAATGAAATCGAAAGTAGAAATTTGTCATTTCTATTTTCACAAAGGTTTTATTTCTTGATATGGTAACTCAAATGTCCTACAGTGTATAAGTTAGCTCGTGTGTTTCGTCTGTCCGTCCGTCCGTCCGTCTGTACGTCGGTCAGCGATTCGTTTGTCCACACTGTACATGGATAGACACAGGAGGCCACAATTTTATAAAACTTTGTGACAATGATCTTCGTAACAAAATCTTGGTCTAGTTCGATCTTTGGTCATCTCGGGTCAAAAACTCTGTCAGTAGGTGAAACCAGACAATTGGTCTCAATGAGTATCTCTAAAATCTAGTTGAATGTCGATATTGGGTCATCACAAACTACATGTAGGTCACTAGGTCTAATCATAGAATAACATTGAAGAGACACTACACATCACAAGTTCTGCTTAATCGTTAGGAATCTTGGTCTTAATGGTCAACTCTAAAAAACAAGGTGAAAGATGATATCGTGTCATCTTGAATCAATAACTATGTCACCAGTGACCAGGTCAAATTAGAGAAAAACCATTAGTGGACACAATACGTCACACTTAATGGCTATGAAACTAGGTCACATTGGTTATCTCAACAAAGTCATTATAATGATGCAGTTACTAAATGCTGATATTGGAGAGGACAACATGTTTCTTCGTTCTTAACCATCTGTATTTCAAAATTTAACAGAGATTATGAAAATATTCTAGGACACTTGCGTATAAAACTGATGTGGACAATGAAATACATGTTTTGTTTCACTGTAATGCCTATCAAAATATCAGAGATATACTTTACTTTAAGGAATGTGAGGTAAATGTCAATTATTGGAATCTTAGTGACCACGATAAGTTAATATTTGTACTTTCCAATGTAAATGTATGATCAAAGTAAGTGTCATAAGCTGTTTCATGAATTTAAAAACTAGACATGACTTTTTATATAAATGATAATGTGCTTGTTTATGTTTCTTTGTAATGTTTTAAATGTCAACTGTAGGTAATTATAAGACATGTATGCATTATGAAATCTATCTATTATATTAGTCCATAGTTACTTGATTTATAATTGAATATTTTCCACTACATTTCTTTTCTATAATTCACCATGTTTTGTAAAGATATTTGTGCAAATATACTTTAATTTTTCTTACTCACACTCATCATCTGAAACAACTACACTATTAAACTTTAGACTTTTCAGATAAAGTAAAATAACTGTTTTTATGGGAATATGAATATGTTGCTGGTCTTTTATAATTGTTAATGACCATATATTCTATTTGTTGTATATAATGATGTTTTTATGATTTTAAATGTGGAGTAGACATAGATAAACAACACAACAAAAATTGTATAATATAGTCCGTGCAGGATAATGTGGCAGTCACGTGACACAACGTTGTCTGTTTTGGACTATGTCAATTGATTGAATTAGGTGAACCATGGTCGAGGTTTGGTATTATAAGTCATTTTAACCACCCATCAAATAGAACATACTTCGTAGCCGTGAGGTTGTAGCCGTGAGGTTTGGTGCGTAGATTATACTTCGAAAGGATATCGGTATTATTGGCTGTGGGTTCGAAACCTTGTCAAGATGTTTGCATTTTTTTAATTTCTTTTTTTCATCTTAATAAATTTAAAAGACATTCAAATTATCAGATGTTTCGTGTCTGTTGAACGATGCTTTTAAGTGTAACGGCTGATAAATGATCACATTGTTGTAATCATGTTAAGGCAATTGAAGAAAAATATTGGAAGCTAGATATAGCCGTCGAAGATGTACTAGAGCAACTTGTGATTCACGTCTCATCTAATGACAAAGCCACAGATACAGCGTCTGAGTGTTACAGTAACTCAGACCCTGATACAGCAGATGAAGTGATGTAAAATTCGTTTGTATTGTAATGAGTTTATGTTCTTGCCATATTAGTTGAACTGAATTAAAAATATATTATCATGAACATGATAAAACAAAGAAAAATATACAATGTTTAATTAACAAATCCAAAATAAAACAAAGAGAATATAAAAACAATATTAGAATTATTGTGATGAATTCACGTAAATACTTCTTTGAAGGGTTGAACTTGAATCGCTCACTTACAATTCCTGGGCTCTACCATCTAAGCTATTGCAATATACCTAAATTCGAGCATGACGATAAGGCCAACAAATTTAACGGCCTGGCTAACTGTCTATGTTAAATGTTAAATTTTGTCGTTCAATGGATGGTACAGCTTTAGCTGCACAAGGCATTCATGTAAGTATGAAAGTAAACAAACACTTGCCCACATTAAGTATGTTTTTCAACAGTTTCTACTTGCATGGTATTTAATGAAACGCACACACAACAAACAATTACATTCTTCTAAAGTTATATGTTATCAATATAATGTATTGCCTGTAGTGAAATGGACTCGACTGCCACATTATCTAGCACGAACTATACTCTTTATTTAGGATACTGCACGTTTCAATAGCATTTGTATTTTCAAATTGTTGATATTAATAATAACGACTCTTTGTTCAAATTTACGAGCGCATGCTCTTCATGAATTTTATTTGGAATCAAATGTACCTAAGTTACATCCATCTTGTTTTCATAATCGAATTGATAATAAATAATCGTTAATAGGCTGATTATGAGACGTATTGCATTGATTCAGACGACAATAGGCACAGGGTTTTGTTTATATTTCAGATCTTGTCAAGACAGCCATATCCATTCCATTCCAGACATGATTGACACCTTATTTAACTCGTCTGACTGCAAACAAACACAAGTACTTCTGAAGGACATGATGGTTTCCATGGAAACTGTAAGTAAATCTAAAGATACCCAACTTAACTCGTTGATTAAAGCAAAGAAAGAAGCTCTGGACAAAGTGACGACATCACAGAAAGCGTTAGAAGCCCTCGTAAGGAAAGCTGCAGAGTCATCTCGACAAGAAGTTGAAGATGTATTCAAAGAGCGAGAAACAGAACTTCTGAACGACCAGCACGATGTAGATGACATCAGAGAAAATTTGAAGACGACAAATGACAAGCTGAATGGATCGGGTGAAAATAGAGCTCAACGTTTTGTTTGTTGGAAGGTGGCACAGGGAAAGATAAAGGAAGCAGACGATGAGAAGACCAAACAAGAACTGCAACAAAATAAAGACGTGAAAATAACATTCGTTCCAGATCAGTCATTGCTAGAACACATCCAGGGTTTACATGGTATTGGTCAGGTACAGAAACAAGAAAAGCAGAAACACAAGCTATATAAAGTCATGGGAAGAAGAGATATAAGTATAAAACTGCCCGATGATCGTAAGATATGTAGCTCATTTGGATGTTGTCTGACATATGATGACAAACTACTTGTCACTGATCGTTACAATAAGACATTAAAACGTGTTGATATACATACGATGTCACTTGTAGATTATTGTAGTTTAGATTCACAGCCTAATGCTGTGTGTTGTATCAGTAAACATGAAGTTGCTGTAGCATGTCAGAGTGCTAATAAGATCCAGTTGGTTTCCACCCATAACAAGATGACCCCAACAAGACAGCTTAACATGACTCATAGGTGTTACGGTATTGCTTTTAATGATAAAAAGTTCTATGTAACAGATGGACTTAAAGCACTGTACATTTATGACATAACTGGAACCCTATTGAAACACGATTCACAAAATAAATTGCAAAAGAAGGGTGATCACGGTGATGAAGAAATAAGACAAATTACCTTCAATGCGAGGGACGAGTTATTTGTTGGAACTGGGGAAATGGGCGGATTCGCGTGTCTTGATGGAACGGGGAATGAGATGACTTCTAGCAACGACACTAGCCTGTCGTTTGCTGATGGTGTGTGTGTTGATGGTCAGGGTAACGTGTTTGTGGTTGGGTTTCGTTCTAATAGTGTTGTACAATTCAATGAGAATGGGAAGAAGGTTGGTGTGGTGGTGAAAACAGGCGATGGGTTAAGGTGTCCCCGAGCCGTGTGTTTTCATCAGGGAACAAATATACTGTTTGTTACTTCGGACGACAGCAATGTAGTGCAGATGTTCGAAATAATATAAACGTTCCAAGATGATCATGTTATAACACTATTATGGTACACGTGTTTTTGGGAGTACTATTTACACACGACAATTGTTCGCTACCACACCACTGTATTATCATATTAACACAATTCATGAAACTGTTAACATAGTTTATAACAGGTTTAACAATACTGTGTTGGATGAGGATGGACTTGAAGGTGTGGGTTGTTCAATACACTGGAAAAATATAAGACTGATATTCCCCCCCCCCACCAATGTTACTATTTTACTGTTCTATTAGAATCAACTATATTGTTTAAAATTAATGCAACTGTTTATCTATCCTTTGTATTTTTACATATTCGTACATGTACACGTAGGCCATCCTTAAACAATCCGAACCTCTTTAGACTGGTACCACGTGTCCTACTATAAAATATTGAATGTAGACGAAGTCGGAATATGAGACCACGTGGTACCAGTCAAAGCGTCTTCGTGATACTTCCCGTTTTGCAAACATAAACCCGGGAGTATAACTATAGACACTATATCTGCTGTTAAATTAAGCTAATAGAAGGTCGAGAGTCCTGTCAAATTCTCCGTACTATACAAACTGGTTTAAGTTTATACTAACAGATATTACAGGATACTTCATACCTTATTTAAAGTGTGAACGTCTGTCTAGCTGTTTGCACATTATGTGTAACGATGAACTGTTGTACATCGAACTGATTAAAATGTTTCTATTTACAAATCATAAAATTCAGTGTTGATTGTTTGAAGGGTAGTAACTGTGTATGCGTAAAATGAAATTTATTTTTTGAGTTACTTCCCTTATTTCATATTTCTAAAATTGTAAGTACTTCCGCGAATTTGTTGTTTACATTGATTTGTAGTATTGAAAAATTAGTGTGATGATATTCTAAATTGATATGGTACAACACTTATGATGATTATTTCTTTGATTTTAAGGCACTAGAAAACTCTTTGATCCAGCGTTACACTTATGTTCAATTTGCCAATCAGATAATAACGTTTTATATAAGTTACCATCTATTGTCAAGGTGTCTTATACGCCCATTGAGCCAGGTACCTCTTAACGTGTGTTGTGTAAATATTATCATGTATGTTACTATAGATGCACACATCACTATAATAAACAAGTTATTTACATATACAAGCTTGTTGATAATTATGCAGATGATAATACTTATGATATAGTCCACCGAAGATAACACTGGCCTTGTTTACAAATATAAATTGACAATCAAATGCATTGTCCGACGGCGATATTTTGTAATGTTAATAATGATAAGATGATATGTTGCCGTTAATATTAATTTGCGGTGAGCGGTGGTCTATAGGTAGTGCGCGCGTTTATTGATCGAGATGTCAAAGGTGTGATCCCGACTGCACCATTGCATAGTTTCTCTGATGAAAGAATAACGAACTGTGCTCCACACTGTGCTCCACTATACCTAAGTGTATAAATGGGTATCAGAGAGGGTTTTGCTGGCAGCAGCGCCTTGTTTAATTGCTGGGCGTTACATGTACAGTCGTTTGAACGGACGCATGTTTTTACAGTTTAATTACAAATATGATTAGGCCACCGGCCCATACACAACATATATATATAACATAGTTTAACATATATACCAAATGTAGTGGTTAGTGTGGTATTGACAATTCATATACATTTTTATAGCAATAGCATGAGATCAATAGCATACATGTATAAACAACAACATTTACTATTCAAATGATGATTTCAAAAAATCCTCTCGTCTCTGAGAAGCATAATAGAGGAAGATTGCAAGCTGTCTTATTGTATCAGTATTATTATCAGATAACAATCTATAGAAACTAAGATTTGACTTGTTTGTACTACACATTTTCGGAATATGTTTACTTCTAATGTCATCATATAAATATGTTAAAATGTCAGTAAGTAAGTAAGTTAGCAAACAAGTAAGTAACTAACTAAGTAACTACACTGCCCACCAAAAATAAGTATACAGATGTAATTTGCCCAATAACTTGCCTGTAATAACAATATTTGCAGAACAGTGAAGCAACAATATATATGAAGAAAATGAATATTTTTGTTTATTAAATGGAAAGGCCATACATTAATTGGTACCCTAGGTGCAAAATCCAATGTTTCTTCGTCCCTCTTGAATGGTAACTTTGTCACAAAAAAATGGAAAATTCAGTCTTTTTGATCACATGGTTATTTTAGTTTTAAACATAATTATCTTTATTTCTATGTCTATTTTGACTCATTAAGTAACTGTAGTTTCAGAAACTAGTATAATTGTGATTGTCTGATAAACATATATTGAATAATTTAATCAACTTTAATTTTGCAACAATTATTTACTGTATACTTATTTTTGGTGGGCACTGTAACTACTATATTCAAAGTAGATAACAAATTTGGTATTACACCAATTTTCAATAAAACATGAATTTAACTGGGTACTTTATATCTTAATGTATATATACAGTAGGCAGAATTGACGTATGTCTGAAGGTTGTCCTTAAATTTGTACTTTATCAAAGTTACTGTTGGTGGGAACGAAAATCACATTCAAATTGATAGGTTAATTCTTGTGATTAATTGCTTAATAATTTAATAGAAATGCATTGAAATAAAAAAAACACCAGTTAGTCATAGCACAGTGTATAAACAAGTCGACTTCCGGTTATCGCATTAAGGAGTACATGTTAAATTGTATAGTCTTGCAATAAGTCGTACAGTGATAGGAAATCACCGGATGTTTCAATCCCAATAAGTCACACAAGTTGAAGTGTATAGTATCACAATAAGTCGTACAGATATTTGGTTTATACCCGGTGCATAGGTATGACAACAACAGCAAGTCGTTGAAAAAAAAGTGTAAAAGTTGTCTCTCTCATGACAACCACCAGCTAACTTTTACATTGATCAGAACTCGTGAAAAAAACTAGCAGCTATATTAGTGCGAGATAGGTTTCCCACGTCAAGGTATTCTACCTGAGAAGCCAGGGAGATAGAAAGGTCATAGCCCAAGATTATCCCAAATATTTCTGCTGAAACAATGTGTCATTAATTTACTGGGGAGCGATAAGGGGAGATAAGCCAAGTGTTTAGAAGGCAACTGAAACAATCTCACCGCGGAAAAGTTGACATTTATTTATTATGAGAATATATTTTTATGATATTTGTCTTTGACGATTGTTATATTTTTTCGACGACCGCTGTTGGTTGGAATTTTTCTGGTAACGATGGATGTACTTCTGTGGTTTTAATTGTCGGTTAGAGTCGAATAACCGTACTGGTGTACATCAGCGTCCTGAATTACTAATTGGTTGGTTTGTTTTGAGTGAATCGCTTGGAAATAACCGGGAATTCAGGTTTTGATTTCTATGTCGACGTCATTGATCATGTAGCCGGGAGTAGAGGCACAAACAAGTATGACACAATATGTATGAATAACATGAATACACCTGTCATAAATATTGGACGAGGTGTGTGTATTCCAATTCTGTGGATAGCTAGATAGCTCGTGCTTTCACCCCTACCACGGATCCCTTGTACACTTAGCTCGTCCTTCCACTCCAGTATGGCGGATCCCTTCTACACTTAGCTCGTCCTTCCACTCCAGTATGGCGGGTCCCTCCTGCACTTAGCTCATCCTTCCACTCCAGTATGGCGGATCCCTTCTACACTTAGCTCGTCCTTCCACTCCAGTATGGCGGATCCCTTCTACACTTAGCTCGTCCTTCCACTCCAGTATGGCGGATCCCTCCTGCACTTAGCTCGTCCTTCCACTCCAGTATAGCGGATCTCTCCTGCACTTAGCTCGTCCTTCCAATCCAGTATGGCGGATGCCTCCTGCACTTAGCTCGTCCTTCCACTCCAGTATGGCGGATCCCACCTGTACTTAGCTCGTCCTTCCACTCCAGTATGGCGGATCCCTTCTGCACTTAGCTCGTCCTTCCACTCCAGTATGGCGGATCCCTTCTGCACTTAGCTCGTCCTTTCACTCCAGTATGGCGGGTCCCTCCTGCACTTAGCTCATCCTTCCACTCCAGTATGGCGGGTCCCTCCTGCACTTAGCTCATCCTTCCACTCCAGTATGGCGGGTCCCTCCTGCACTTAGCTCATCCTTCCACTCCAGTATGGCGGATCCCTTCTACACTTAGCTCGTCCTTCCACTCCAGTATGGCGGATCCCACCTGTACTTAGCTCGTCCTTCCACTCCAGTATGGCGGATCCCTTTTGCACTTAGCTCGTCCTTCCACTCCAGTATGGCGGATCCCTTCTGCACTTAGCTCGTCCTTTCACTCCAGTATGGCGGGTCCCTCCTGCACTTAGCTCATCCTTCCACTCCAGTATGGCGGGTCCCTTCTGCACTTAGCTCGTCCTTTCACTCCAGTATGGCGGGTCCCTCCTGCACTTAGCTCATCCTTCCACTCCAGTATGGCGGGTCCCTCCTGCACTTAGCTCATCCTTCCACTCCAGTATGGCGGGTCCCTCCTGCACTTAGCTCATCCTTCCACTCCAGTATGGCGGATCCCTTCTACACTTAGCTCGTCCTTCCACTCCAGTATGGCGGATCCCACCTGTACTTAGCTCGTCCTTCCACTCCAGTATGGCGGATCCCTTCTGCACTTAGCTCGTCCTTCCACTCCAGTATGGCGGATCCCTTCTGCACTTAGCTCGTCCTTTCACTCCAGTATGGCGGGTCCCTCCTGTACTTAGCTCATCCTTCCACTCCAGTATGGCGGGTCCCTCCTGCACTTAGCTCATCCTTCCACTCCAGTATGACGGATCCCTTCTACACTTAGCTCATCCTTCCACTCCAGTATGGCGGATCCCTTCTACACTTAGCTCGTCCTTCCACTCCAGTATGGCGGATCCCACCTGTACTTAGCTCGTCCTTCCACTCCAGTATGGCGGATCCCTTCTGCACTTAGCTCGTCCTTCCACTCCAGTATGGCGGATCCCTTCTGCACTTAGCTCGTCCTTTCACTCCAGTATGGCGGGTCCCTCCTGCACTTAGCTCATCCTTCCACTCCAGTATGGCGGGTCCCTCCTGCACTTAGCTCATCCTTCCACTCCAGTATGACGGATCCCTTCTACACTTAGCTCGTCCTTCCACTCCAGTATGGCGGATCCCTTCTACACTTAGCTCGTCCTTCCACTCCAGTATGGCGGATCCCTCCTGCACTTAGCTCGTCCTTCCACTCCAGTATGGCGGATCCCTCCTGCACTTAGCTCGTCCTTCATTTCCAGTATGGCGGATCCCTTCTGCACTTAGCTCGTCCTTTCACTCCAGTATGGCGGATCCCTTCTGCACTTAGCTTGTCCTTCCACTCTAGTTTGGCGGATCCCTTCTGCACTTAGCTCATCCTTCCACTCCAGTATGGCGGATCCATTTTGCACTTAGCTCGTCCTTCCACTCCAGTATGGCGGATCCCTTCTGCATTTAGCTCGTCCTTCCACTCCAGTATGGCGGATCCCTTCTGCACTTAGCTCGTCCTTCCACTCCAGTATGGCGGATCCCTTCTGCACTTAGCTCGTCCTTCATTTCCTGTATGTCGGATCCCTTCTGCACTTAGCTCGTCCTTTCACTCCAGTATGGCGGATCCCTTCTGCACTTAGCTTGTCCTTCCACTCTAGTTTGGCGGATCCCTTCTGCACTTAGCTCATCCTTCCACTCCAGTATGGCGGATCCATTATGCACTTAGCTCGTCCTTCCACTCCAGTATGGCGGATCCCTTATGCACTTAGCTCGTCCTTCCACTCCTATGGTGGATACCTTCTGCCTGACTGTACCACTGAATATAGTGTATCAATTACGGACAGTATACATAGGGATTGGTCTAACATGATTCAGTGGTAATACCTAGGTCATAAAATCAATCACATTCGCAGTAAGATGATTGAACTGCGTATTTGGTCTAATCAGAGCGGAGGCCGGGCGGACATTGGTCAGTTATCGGGCCGCGGCCAGGGAAAGCAATTAAGTCTCTTATAGAAATATACATTGCTAGTCATCGACCGGCGTTCGCACGATGCCTTGCCATCGTATACATATCGGATACACGGACATCAGGTGTGTCGTTAGTCAGTCATAGCTCCTCTCCACTACTAGCATTACTTACGTTAGTCGTCTTTCAATTGCATTTTAAAACTACGATACTGCGTATGGTATGGTACTTTACTTTAGCACGTAAAAGAGCTGAACATGCTCTTGTAACGAGCAGTACGTACCATGCACTATTCCAAAACCCTGAGGAAAACACCTTCGCCATTTTCTAAGTGACAACTTATGGCGACAATAAATCGAAAACTTGTGTTTACGTTTTCCAATGTGTCTGTATAAAAAAAAATTTTTTTTTATACATTTACTTTGTTTTGGTATTTTGGAAAGAGTTCATCATTTTTAAGCAAAATTGTATTTGTACATTTAATTAAGTAACTTTATATACATTGTCGACAAAACTTACGTTTAAACGTTTGCGAAATTAATGTTTAAGGATAAATGTTTATACATGTAATTAAACAGGAAACGTACTGAGCTCGCTCTTTGATCTCCTGATCTCCTGATATCACCCCACACAAAATACGAAAGTCCATTTAATGCGGAGAAGCCGGTTGGTGACATCAGTAAAAAGTTTGAAAGTGGTGCTTTTAAGTTCGGTTCTAATAACTATAAGCACAAAGCTGATGCGCAGTGTGCTCACATTTACGAGAGCGAATTTTAAACGACCGTATTGGCTTACAGTCCGACCCCTGGTTTTTGTAGCATATATCGTAATTACATGCTATCTGTTGCATAAGATATTGCTTAAACTAAGGTAAACTTACAACGGCGACAAATTTCAAAATGCTAAATACAGATACCAACAATAAATTTGTCGAATTTAACTAGTTTTAACATCAAACGATGACGTTTTGCCTTTGAAATGCTCATAAAAGCAGCGGTGGGCTAACCGCACAATTTAATTTGAATGAAATTTATATTGCTCAACACAGCTCTCTATCTTTACTGTTATACAAAATGTAACCGAACACCGTCTGTAACTGTTAAACTTTAATCAGCTGGTGTTGTTTTTGTTTACATCAAAATACGTTTGTCCAGTGAATATTCTAATTTAAGTTACTCCGGATTTGTTCAAATGTCATATTTGAGTCGACTGTTTCTTATATCTTACCTTGATTTTCGACAATGTTTCTGTTACATGCAGTCACTGAGATGCAAATGCTAGATTAAAACGTCATGGTTGAATTTAGTACGTAAAATATCACCCCAATAATACGAGACTACATTTTTAGGTCTGCTCTTGATTCGACCTGTTCTCAATATTAAGACCAAATCAACAAAATGACAACACAAACAATATTCATGTCATTGGGGTATATAAAAGCGATACCCTTGATCTATTTGTGTTTGACTGCGGCAGTCGTAAGTGCGTGCGTGGGCATTCGATTTTACCCTTCCTTATTTGGCCAATAGCCTCCCGCCGGGAAGTGGCTTTATGTTTGTTTATGTCTTCTGTGCTCGGCTGGTTCGGGTGGGCAATGTACCTTGTGTGTTTTTTTATGTTTTCTGTGCTCGGCTGCTTAAGCTTAGTGCTGCCGTCCCTGTCTGACTTAATATTATCTTTTTGTGCGCCACCGTAGCTCTGTCCGAATAGACTCATTGGTTTTTTTATGATGTCCATTGTATATCACAGGTACATGTACGGAATTCGTGTGTGTGTGATCTTTTCGTATGCGGCAATGATAATTTCTCAATAACACCCCCAATCCTTTGTTTTGTTGTAATAAAGTTTAAGATGAACATAAATATGGCTCGTTCGAACGGTTTGATATTGGTCTTCAACTCAGTTATCAAAATTGTATTTAAGTACGTCACAGTTGTTTGTGTTTTCGGGATAGGACTGTTCTGGAAAATTCTTAAGGAAAGTACTGTTCACGTGACTGGAAAGGGTGATGCGTGTGAGGTTCACGTCGATACTGTTATGTGTCCACCTTCAAGTGTGGTACATTCTTGCCTACCGACAATGTTCTGCTGGGCTGGTATTCACAGAGCATCTTAGTAGAAAACTTAGAATTGTCATTACCATAATCACTAAGAAAACGTGGGTTAATCTTTAATGTGTAGAAAATATGGCCAACACGATTTTTTTTAACTTACTTGTAATTTAAAATATTTACCTTTTAAAACTGAGATGCTTTGTGAATAATATTATACTCCACCCTTCAGTTTCGACATTATTACCTGCCTATTTATTTCAACTCAAATCAAATCGCTTCATGTATTCCGAATCCAACAGGCAATTAATAATCATGTCGCCGAAAGGGAAGGTAAAATTCCCGATTGGCTAATGTCGCAGTTTTAATATCAGTTAATCTAACCTAGCCAACTGTACTTGAAACCTGTATGTAAGAGTTTATGTACAGTGGTATACGGTGTTTACTGCGTTTCCGATAAGATGTAGACTGATGACTAGTAGCGTTAGAAAATTGCTACGTTAAACTTGGAAGTCGAAGGCCAGGTTGGTATAACTGGTTGGAAAAGTATCTAGCCGCAGAAAGTAATTTGACTTGTACGTACGAATATATAACTGTATCATTGAAAGAGTAAAAATACGTTGATGTTTTTTTTTATTAAAATTTATGTTATCCTAGATAATATTTTTTTACTCCTTTTAGAATATAACCTACAATATGAGCCAATGAAAACGCCGAATTATGGCGGTTAAATGAAAATTTAATCATTCAAATTTTCTCTTCACAGACTTGACGTCATGCGTTGGCGCTACTTTCTATCGGCCAATCAGAATGTAGAATGTTATACTCTAAGTTAGTTAGAACATATTAAGTTATAGTTAGAACATATTAAGTGAATTTTAATGATTAAAAAGGGCGGAGCGAGCGAAGCGAAGCGAGTCCTTTAAAGTCATTAAAATTTACTTAATATGTTCTAACTGGCTTAGAATATAACATTCTGCATTCTGATTGGCCGATAGAAATTAGCGCCAACGCATGACGTCAAATCTGTTAAGAGGAATTTTTAATGATTAAATTTTCATTTAACCGTCAAAATTCGGCGTTTTCATTGGCTTATAATGTATGTAATCTCCGTTACGTATGCAATGAGTATGCCAAGAAGACTTACATACCAGAAGTAGTTTATGTTGCGGGCGTTAATCCTGTAGTCATTTGCATTTTACACCACATGATTGAACAAGAAATCAACTAATTTATAATTAGGTTTTAATCTCAAATTTCATTTCAAAATTATACAAAAATACAAAAATAATATCACAATAAATGCATTCATAAACACAATGATATTTACAAAAGATATCAGTAAAAGCACTTTGTTCATGTTTTATGTTAACATAATGATTGTATACATGCATTTAATTAAACGTTAAATGTGAACATAAACATAGGGCCAAACACAGATTAATATTGTGGTTCTGGTAACATGTTGAAAAGACAGGGTATGTAGGTAGGAACATATTTAAAAAAAAATAATATTTTTTTATTTTGTACTTTTGTATATTTATACAATGTCAATAAAATGTTCAAGGTATTCTTTAAACTATATGGTAGGTAGGGTTACCACAATCACGGCTTTATTTTCGTTTGACCTAATAAGTATTAGCAGAGTGACAGAAAAGCACAATTAGGTTTGGAAAATATTTTAGTAAACTGTGCCACAAGGCACTGATGCGCTGTAAGATGGCAGCTGAATTATACTAAATAAAAATATAAGTGGTTTCGTACACTCGATTCTTCCACCCAACTTCATTTGAACTGCATTCTGCTACAGAACCTTAATGCGATTGTAAATTACTCCAAATTAAGGCAATTGTGTACCGATAATCATGTTTAGCCAGACCAAGACTTTTTGTATTAATGCTCAAACTTTATCTGATCAAAATCACAAATAAACTAAATAAGTAAAATGAATTAATTTCCATCCTATACTGACCTTAATATTTGCCTTGATATCTGGAACCCCTTATTTTTGTTTAGCCTAATAAGTATGTGAATTGTCACTTTACAGAATTAAAACCTGACGAACAGGGTGCATACTGAAACGTATACAGAATGCTTGAAGTATATACTACATTATAATTAGATTCTAATTACAAAAGTCTGATGCCATTTTTTATACATGTTTTATATACGACCTCTGTGGTCCACACGAGCTATTAATACTTGTGTATTCCAAAGTCTGAAAACAACCTTAAAGACTCGAGTTACTTACATTGGACTGTATGCATGTTACACGTTGCTAACTAAATAAATGAAAAATGTGTGAAATTAAATAGAAATGTACATGCGTGAATGGTATAGCACAAATAATTGCTGAGGTGCTTAAAATACGTTTAAAATATCATATACTTCCTAATTATGTATTGTCGCGAAATGTTTCTACAGCAAACGCCACCCCCTCCCCCTTCCAAATGCAGATAAAAAATATGACATGGACTGCGGTGTCAAATAGCCTAAGTTGTATGAAATGATATTTCGAATTTTGACAAAACCATAATTCTAAAATAGACAAAATCGCCAGTTATGATATTACAACCCTGAACATAAAAAACTGTTATGCACGTATAACACTTTCTATTTGTTTGGGAGTTTAATTTCTTTGTAACTTAACTGATAAGCCAAATCGGCGTACTTGACTTACATTCGAGTTTTATCAAGGTACGTTTACTTTGTCACGCGTTTGTCCCTACCACTGAATTTGATAATATATGATATTTTAAGCGTATCTCAATAACGGAATACTGCTTACATCATTATATACAACAATAAATACTGTACACTATTTACAACACTTTGTTCGGCCTCACAAACACGTGACTTAGTTCCTGACATGTGACCTGGTTCCTAACACAAGTACTCGACCCACAGACACAATCACGGTCTAGTTCTAGACAAAAGTACGTGACATAGTTCTTTGCAGGAAATATACGTCATTCATAGTTTATTCTGTCACTGTCGTCTGCTGAGACATAACTTCTTGTTTTATCACCGGAACTAAATGTCCGGCAAGAACTGATGACGTCACAGATGACGTCACCGGTGATGTCTTAGGTACTTTGGGCATGCGCTGTGGTTTTAAAATTGTACTTCCGTCCGCTGAATTCTGAAAATCAATTAACGACACTATAATAAAGCAACAAAACGCTTACAGTACAACTTATTTAACATAATTTTATACACGTATCAGTCAATATAATCATTTTATGAATTCACAAAATAATAATGTAGAATCCGTAAATTAAAATTTTATGTATAGAATCCCCATGTACACATCAGTGAGTTCAGTTATTTTTATATAAACTGCATGGTGTCTTTTTGAAACAAGGATAAAGAGGAACGGCACAAAGAGGAACATTCAAATAAGGTAAATCACGTAAAACACACAGACCACAGGTTTAGCACAAAACATTTAATCTGGAACTAATTTGTCCTCGTGTGTTTACGTTATTGTACCGTAAAATGTTCTGATTGGATAAAATAACTCTGATTGGACAACGGATAAGCACGGCTAATCAGGGATGTCACGTTAAATGTTCTGATTACTCACGCCACAATAACCAACACAAAACTAAAAAGTTAAGATGGCTGTAGTATAAAAGTAGTTCTGTATGTTTTATACCTGATGTAACGTTTTATGTACAGCCAATGTACGAGACTGACAAAATCCCTTCCCACACTCCGTACATTTAAATGGTTTCTCTTTAGAATGGATATACCTGGAAATATAGAGATAAAATTTATGAATATCATCTAGTTATGTACTATTACTATTAACAACTTTAATACCTTGAAGAACAGTTTAACAACAAGGTTTAATTTAATATACTTATATTAGAGTGACGTTTCATTCGATGTGTTGATGTGTACACAAAATATTACGATCATTGTCTGGACAGGTAAAGCGAATTTAGCATTTTAGTCAAGTTAGCATTGGATTTTAGCTGTCTGGAAAAAGCCTTTATTACAATTGGTTTTAATCCGAAAAGAGGACTCGACCACTGCATCACTATGTCACTGGCTTAGAATAACAAAATCAATATTTTGAGAAAATAAGAACAAACTGTTTGAAAACTACTCATTACTTTTGGAAAAACAAGATTATTAAACTTCAGTTTGGTCAACATGACCACTTCCGATTTTCACGAGATATAGATTCAAATATGCATGAGTCTTTTAAAGTCGTAAGTAGTACTTACGACCTTCTAATTATAAGCTAGCGATATTACTAACATAACTGGACAGTACATATATTATTTCATAAGACGTGAAATCGGGCAACATCCTATACTATTAGCACTGGCTACGGGATTCCATTTTGGAGGGGTGGATGCATTGCCGTCCTTTCAGTATAATGAATATAATAAATAAACGTATTGATCGGTTTTGAATGGATCGACTGTTATGATATTTTATAGACAGGATGTCTAATTCCTGTGCTATAGGGTTTAGACAATGTATGGAAAGGAGTTCGCTGTAACAAACAGTGCCCTAATTACCTGTGGTCCCGTAGATGATCCTGACGTCTGAAAGCTTTACCACAGATTTCACAACTATATGGTCGTTCGTCCGTGTGTGTGCGCTCGTGTATGAGAAGATTATAGCTTTTGGTGAAGTGACGGCCGCAGTATTTACAGATGAACTCTTTCTTCGTTCTGTAACATACAAACATGATGAATAATACTAATCTTGTAATAACGATGACTGCAAGACCAATACAAATTAATTCTGGGGTTGTGGTGACACAGTTAAAAAGTGTTTGTTTTTAATTATTTGTTTGATTTTATGCACTGTTAAACCAACAATCCGCTCTGAACTCCTGCAAAATGTTATATGTATGTTCCTATATAAATTTTTTTTATTCACAACCGATAAATATGAAGGTTTTGTATTGCACAAGAGCTGATAATAAGATGTTTCCAAAACAAACACCATGGGCGATATATTACTGATAATGCATCCACATCTCAGGTATCATACTGCAATGTAAGTACTACGTCATCAGATATGCCGCTCGCTGATTGGTTGTTGTATGCATGATACATTATTATGCAAAAGTCTCGACATTCAATATATCCGGTGTCACTTCAATTATATGCACAACATCCTCGCTGTGAATTTATATAAATATGGTGAGTGAAGCAATTGTTTGAAGGCGGATATTTGTCTATAATGCCACTCCGTACAAAGGGCAAACAAGCGGTTAGACCAATAAATCAGGACAATTTGTCAACTCTAGCCCCGCCATTCCGTATTCTCACACACACCCCAGGTGCAGTGAGTGTAGACCATCGTCTCTCCCACAGCGTACAAGGGCATACATCAATGTAACAGACTTATCACCATTACAAATTTGCAAATAAACAGGTAGTTGTTAACAGTGCCGGTTAAACAAAATACTAATTGCGTGCATGACTAGCAATGAAAATTGGCTAATAATCCGCGAGACGAAATAGTCCACGATAAAATACATCAGAGAGCAATTACTGAATTAGATTTCAAATTGAAAATCTGTCACTTCTGTTTTGGTCTGTAATTGGAAACGGCGACATGGGAAATTAAATGCAAAATACTTTAATTGAAAACAATGAAAAACTCCACCTTGTAGATATATTGTTTTAAGAGGTTTAGTGTATAGTGAAAATAGTACACGTACCTAGCTGGTCCACGTCCACGCGGTCTCTTCACTGGTTCTGTTGCCTGTTTAGATGCTGGTCGGAAACTGCTAGTCAGGGGATTGTACCTGTAACATAATGAGAGACGTTTAACTCATGTAATAAAAACGCACTGTCTCAGCACATATTTTGTGGTGGGTATTTAATTCACAAACTCACCCGGGAAGAGAAGAGAAGCGAGTGAAAGATAACCGATCAGGAACACTAGCATGCAATTACAAAACGACTACCACAACAAAACTTAATCAATTCATGTTGAAGGCAAATGAGGTTGTTTGTACATCGTAAAAACAGTTCTCTCAATAATGAGCCATTCATCATGTTACACCAATACATTGGTTGAATGTACAAAATGTTCAACTCCGTAGAATGATAATGATTGTCAACTAAAAGACAATAAGTAAACGAACATGTGATGGTTGGGTGCGAGGATTATCTGGATACTGCGTTCCATATGTTTAAATTGTACATGAATTTTAAACGAACTGTGCAAATCATACACAAACATACCTTAACGATCCGGTATTTATCATAACTCGACTGAAGACTTGTGCGTCCTTGTTGGATACTGTGTTCCCAATGTTGAAACTGTCGTCAGCACCTTCTGTAGCAGACTTAGCTAAGTTTGCAAAGTCAAACTTGGGTTTCAGTTTCGGCGGTGATGGGGATTCTAAAAATAAATATGTCTTACTTAGTTGATGTGTTTTATTGTTTTTTGTTGTTATTTTTATGTCAGCGTTGTGGAAGAATTTGATCATCTAATTTCATTATTTCCCCCTTTTTATTGAAACTACGGTGCGGTGCACCGGATGACGGAAGCCACAATGCAGGAATGATCGACCGAGTTACTAGTAGTATTTTGCTATGCATTAGGCTCCAGGTCAATTCTTTAGTAGTCCATAAAATTATCGCCTTTTACTCTTTGAATCGAATGTTGATTTCTTATTCAAACGTATATTCTATAACTTAACGAATATGAAATTAGATTTCTACCTGTTTTTGTAGTTTTTGACAATGAAAGGTCCAGTGATCCGATGCTGTTCGGTGAGGAAATCCCACTGTCACGTGATTTAGGCGAGAATCGCGTGTTATTTAGATGCAACATTGATGACATCAGCGTCTGTGTATTGTAGTAATTCCATTGGTTCAACACTGGGTATGACGTCATAGGCCACTGCGTCATTGCGGCGGAAGTGACGTAAGGTAACATGGCGTCTACCGGATATTTATACGCTGAGCTTAGATCTGTCGCCTGGTATAACGGGAATCCGGAAACACTGGCCATCTTTAGGTACGTCTCCAATGCTGTTTGTCCGGCTGACTTACTGGCTGGATAATCTAAAACACATAAAGAAGACTTTAGTACAAACATGAAACAATTTGTTAATGGCCACATCTTGTCATATTGGTAGCTCGCATTGATTTCGGTCCCCTTATGTTAAATAATACTAATTATTATAATACATGTAATAATAATGATAATATTAATGGAGAAAATTCTGATAATTCTGATAATAATAATAATGATAATAATAATGTTCATGATAATAATAATAATAATACAATTTGGTATGCGTACGGAGACACTCAATATAAAAGTGTTATAAAAGACCAACAAACTGTAGACAGTTTTGTTTTGTGGAGTGCTTATGATGTACGTGTGCCTAACACTGTAACATCATTTATACATAGACACAACACATATGTATGTATTCAAGTACGGCATTGGCATGATCTGATGAGTGGACAGAGTTCAGGAATTACCCCGCAGTGAAATGCCAAACGTGTTTGGGAAAAAGTCAAAGAGGAAACATAGAATAAACAATATTTTATACGGAAGTGTGAAAATACCCCCGTCAGTAAAATCGGCAGACGATAGTATTCAGCAGCAGATATATCATTCAACACAGCGACCAACGCACGGCAGTGAGTGTAGACCTCCTGCACAGTGTGCGTGTTGGATTGTTGTATAGTTCACTGTGAAAGTAGTCTTAATACCATCAATTGCAACTGGGAACTTTGTAATAAATGCAGCTAAATTTTTATAGAAACATGTATTTTTTTATTTTGATATTGAGCTGTTTGCATACTTTGTAACTATTTTCTGCTCATGGCTTCAAAACGATGGCTAACAATAGAACAACGGATGCAATCAATCAATCAATCAATCAATCAATCAATCAATCAATCAATCAATCAATCAATCAATCAATCAATCAATCAATCAATCAATCAATCAATCAATCAATCAATCAATCAATCAATCAATCAGCCGTATAACGTTTTATCACATGTTTGACGTCGCGGTAGCGTAATAAAGCCATTATTTATTTTTGATAATACACTAGTGTAATAAAGCTATTACGCGACGTCACTCAAAGTATAGGCGACGTCGTCAAAGTTGCGCGTTTATTATAGTGAAAATAAGTAGCTATTTTTATGTTTTGGCCGGAAAAGGCTAACATGTGATAAAAAGAACATTACATTTGTGACTTTCCACATTGAATTTATTAAACTCGTTGAATAAAATCGATAAAATGCTCGGCAGAGCCTCGCATTTTATTATTTTATTCAACTCGTTTAATAAATTCGATATGAAAAGACACTCATGTAATATCCTCTATATATTCAATGACGCCTTACATGTATTCATTTGTACACCGTCACATGCATTTAACGATTCATGTTTTAGTAAGCATAATATATTTTAGAGTTAATTTATATTTTCGGTCGTTTTTTTAATCTGATAATTTTGTTTTATCATTTTTCAACATAATTTTGACAGCTATGAATTCCTCGGATAATCTTTATAATTGGTTGTGCATTGACGTCATAATAAACACAGACTCATTGTTTTTTTATTAGTTTATTATATATGTTTCATTTAACTTTATTTAATAATAACCTACACTTTAATGCACCATATAAATGAAATAGAAATCGTTTAACCTTTTAACAAATCGCACGCCTACAGTAAATATTTTCGGATTCCAGTCACGAACGGGACAGACGACAAACAAATTGTTTTAGCGACAGTTTAGACCAACGGATTGGTACTGCAACTTGCCATCTTGACATCAGTCAAATTTTATGAGTTATGAAATATGACGTCAGAACATGAAAATAAAAATATATGAATTATGGGAACGTGGCACCATGACGATTGTATGGCTTTCGCGATGCTTTATAACAACAATGTGGCTCACCCTACCCTGGGTATTAAAAAAGTTTATTTTAATACCTAGGCTCACCGGTTTGTATATTTTAAAATTATTTAGATACACACATTTTCCTTCGAACGCGCTATTCATGTCAAGAACAGCGTCACCAAAATTTAATACACTTTTACTTGCAAATTATAAATACGCTAGATCTTATTCTTGTGAGGAATACATATTAAAGGTTACCATACCACATAATTTTCTTCAGTAACGCAAATAAAAAAAAATTGTCTTCACATAATTAAACCGTACGAATTAAAATCAGACAAAAATGTATCAAAAGGAGTGGTTTTCTTGTCGTTTTAAGATAGTTCTTGGTAATTAAAAATATTTGACTTCCTCTAATGATGGACCCAGTATCTCTAGACAATTAGCGCTGACCCCTGTTTTCTTCACGCGCATTACACGGGTAATTATTATTATCAAATATATGTCCCCTTTTCTAGATTTATAATGAAGATTCAAACGATTGCCCTCGACCCCTTATCACGGACTACAACCATATAGAACAATAAAACTATGATATCAGTATCTTCAGTAATTTTATGGTTATTTGAAGTGGCTACTTCAATTAATTTGTTACCGTCCGTCTTGTATGATAAGTGTCCGAACATGTAACGTCATAATGTAGTCCAACTATCCGGCGTGATATGCATTATACTGGTTAACCGGTTAAGAGCACAGGCTCTCGGTGCGATCTTTAAGTCTGGCAAACAAATATAATCACAAGTGTTTAAGAGTATATTTTTTGCCGGACCCTAAAATCGCACCAAGAGCCTGTGATTAAGAGCAGTTCTCCGTGAGAACCAAAACATTAAAGAACGGGTCCGGCAAATAGATGATTACTAATTGAACAGGGAAGGTAGCATTTAGCAGAAACAGCAGAGTACGAAATGTACACATCTGAGCAGGGAACAAACGTAAGGAAGAACAAGAACAGTTATAGCCACCGGAACTGTAACCCTTTTAAAAACGTTCTCAGCCATTTGTGTAGTGGTGAAATACATGCATGCTATGGTATTGACAACACATATATCAAAAACCACAAATGATAATAATTGTAGGATGATAAATAACAATACGTAATAGATATAAATAAGTATGGTGCATAATGCCGGCTGTTTGTTTTTATGTTGACATAAACTACATACTATGCAAAAATATATTCTATAAAATATAATTACATTTATAATCTTTATTAGTACTGTTAATTAGTGTTTGTTAGTTCTAAATGTACATGAAAGTGTCGTTGAGACAGATAAATCGAGATTGTCCAATCAATTCCGAACGGTTCATTTGCACTAGATTTATCTTTATAAATTCTGTTTGTACAATAAACACTGAATGTAAGTCGGTTATGTTGTCTGTATGATACAATACTCCTCGAAAATTGGAATAATAATAATGATAATAATAAAATCTTTATTTTCTGAAGGTAACATGTTAAGACATATATATGATGGAACAATACATATATCTTATTTACAACAAGGCCTTGCATTATTAAAAGTACATATATCAACAACATAAAACGATAATACGTTGAAGCTGCACGTTGAATACCGTATTTATTGATTGCGTACATGTCTTTTCTTTAACTTACTAATTGTATGCGTGTCTTTTCTTTCACTTATTAACCGCATGTTTGTCTTCTCTTTCACACTACCATGTTATATTTTGTTCGATGTTTTATATCAATATCCGTGTTACTTCTTTTTTATAACCTTTTACTTCATCTTGCTTTGTTTGAAATCATTAGATAAATACATAAAAAAAATAGATATTATACGGTTTTTAATGAATAAACTATCTATGAATCATGTTAATGTTCCAGTCGCTAAGAAAGTTTTAAAAATCAGCTGATTAATAATTATACTAAAGTATACTAAATTTGATTATACATCGACGACAAAAGGCTTTTAAAAACTATTGTCTTAAAATAGCACATATCAAGTTAAACGCGACAATGCAAGCACTTTAAAATACTTTTGGATTTCAGTAAACCTAAATAAATTGTAAAACAATAAACCCCACAATTTAATACAAATAATTTTTATATAATTTTAGATAGTTACCTAGATAATGGATATAATAATTTCATAAACTACTCAGAATTGTTGTCATAACTGTAGACAGTTTCCAAATTTATTTTATAAACAATTCATTTGTTTAGTATTACGCGCGTGCATTACGGCGACATTTAAACCAGTTAATATTATTTTAAACTTAAAAACAATTGTATATGGTTTCATACGCATATAAATCTACGTGATTATAATACAGAAAATTGATCAAATTCAACTTAAATGTAATATACACTTACCTAATTTTATCCTAAGAACAATAAACTAATCTTTATGAGCAAAGTTCAGAAATTTTATATGAAATAAAACCACTTGTTCCGAAATTGCCGTCAAATTTGCGAACTATTTACTTGGCGTAAACCACCTGTGTATTTAAGTGGTTGTTAGGTCGCCCGTGATTGGTAGTCCACTTTATACGTGTATCACTACGCCGATATCGCCGAGCGTTCTATCAGGGAAAATGTCAGATTTTATTTGTTTATACGGAGTTAATTATGAGTTAAAACAATGCGTTAGGAATACCAGACCAGGCATTTTGACACGAAAGGGCTCGAGAAAATATTCCGGGTCACATGTTTCTGGGAGGTGTGCTTAGAAAAAACATTTAACACGCGATAAATTAATGACACAATTAACATGGCACCATTAGAGAGTGGTAAAATACGTAAATAAATTCTAAAAAATATTTTTATTCTAACGAAAATTATCTTATGTTTTTTTTGGCGGTTACATTTAGTCTCTCCATTATTATACTAATAAATGAAACATTTTACATTTGTATTTGAGCTCTAATACCGTATTTATTATTGATTTTAAAGGAGGTGCCTATAACCCCAGAGATAATATTTTTAAAAAACTTTTACAAATGGATTTACTAGTCAGTATACTTGTTTATACCACGTAAATACTAAATAGTTCATTACAGTACTGTTAAAGAGAGATTTAAACAATTCCAATGATAAATTTAAATAATGTTCAAACTAGTTTGGAAACAAATTGCTTAATCGTGAATAAACGTGCCTTGCTTACCAAATATACAGATCGGAACCTTTCCCAAAAATATCTGAATGATTCAAACGACCACACAAATGATGATATTTCTAGGAATGGTTGTTATAATTATTGTCGTATGACTCGTATGTTGGCAAAAAACATTCAACAGACTAGGAGCTATGACTGGTCATATTTATAACTTATTGTGAACAAAAATTTTAATAATTTTATATGCATATGTACTTCCGTGTGTGTCTATATAATGCAATATCAATATGACTGAAGTAGACTAAATAATCCATAGCTAAAACAAGGTGTTTGTTGGTTTTTAATAACAGAATTTATTTGAACTCATTTTGAACACTGAAACCATGCACATGTCTAGATAATGCCATTCTCGAATACATTTTGCTGATTTTTTTAATGCACCATTGTGTACTGAATATTGTATATAATATATAAAGTATCAAGTCCATCCGAAAATAAAGAAAAATCTTTTACCGTTTTGATGACCATTTTTATAAGTCTGAGGCCAGTTTGAAGGGTGTTGGTTTATTATTAAATTAAATACATGCTGCATTTCGTTGTCAAAAATAATTGGTTGTGTCCAAGATGCAAAGGCACAATCACACTACCATTTGTAACTATGTACATATACCATTCAATCAAATTATCAATATAAATGTATTTTGTAATAATATTATATACAGTTTTGGTGAAAAATACTTCGTTATGACATTACAATACAATAAGGAATATTGTATTGTATTGTTATGACGTCATGTACCCTATAAATTGGAATGTCTACGCATTTTTGGACACAATTCGTAGGGTGATAAATTTATGCTGCTATTATTGTACATACAGGCATGTGATTCCTAGATCAAAGGCCTAAAATCTTGTGAATAAACGGTAAAACTGTATATTGAACTAGAAGTCCTGACCATTAAAGCCTTATAATTATTTCATACTTACATGCAAATCGTATACTGTTAGACCATATCCCGTTGCTTGGTGTATTAAATAATAAAGCTATTGCCATTTTGTATCTAACTCAAAGAAATTAGTTTTGCTTAGTCATAAACATAGGCAATTAAAATCTAATAAGTAGGCGTTTTATTCTTCTTTGAAAGTTAAATTTACTTTTTAAGGTTTACGACCCTTGTTTGTGTTCAAATTTCTCCAGAATGAGTTAACAAGCACCTGTCGACGATACAAGTTAACGAAAATGCAGTCCTTAATTCGTTTTAAGTCAATAAGATTCAAATTTTAAACAAATTATTACTGATTTAACGTCATTAGTATTCAAGTCGAGGGTTTAAAGATCCACAATGACTAGATCAAAAGGTGTATGTGGTTTATGGCTCACGTACAGTCAATTTCAAAGAAAACAGGGTCGAAATGGGTTGTGGACGACTCGTAAAATTTGTCACACTGCAATCCTTCTCCGTCCCGCAGGAGCGCTAAATTACCGTATCCGGTCATTTGAGATCCCGGTACGGGACCGTACATCGCGCGTTGCAAACATTTGCATAAACACACATGATCATTTCACCGAGAGTATTATCTTGACTATAATTACTGGTTAAATCTGATACCGGCTAGCAACCAGTGGGGAGGGATACAAGTTTACTTTCAGGTCTTGATTTCTTCTGTTTTCACCAGGTGACAATATTTTTGTAATGAAACGATTAGATCTAGTAATTGGTCAAAATACAATGTATATATTATGGTACATAAACCGAACTTATGCGAAGTAGGTATTTCGCAAGATGTGTATCATGCCACTTAGATAGTTTATTTAATGCTCAATTTGGTATTACATTTGTATTCTGGTACTTTGCTATGCTGTTGGCAACACTTCACCACGGTACTACTGCGTCAACGGTACAGCTAATCGTAGACACTGCTATGCCAGAGGAACTGCTATGTGACAAAAATAATACTAGTAATTATTATTGTAGCCATCGGAACTACTATACGACATAACAACGCCCAACGGCACCGCTCTGCGACAAACACTACTTAAAGCCAACTGTACCGCTATGTGACAGACACTACTATATTAGCCAACGATACCGCTATGTGACTTACGCTACTATATTAGCCAACGGTATGGCTATGTGACAGACAATACTAAGCCAACGGTACTACTATGCGACATGCACTACACCAATGGCACCGCTATGTGACAGACAATACTATGCAAACTGTACCGCTATGTGACATACACTACTATGTCACTGGTACCGATATGTGACATACACCACTATGTCACTGGCAGGTATTGTATCTGTCACCAGCCCAGTACGGTTGGAGTGTGATTCACCGTTTACAGTAAATGTAGCATCGTGTTACACTAACTGCACCACCCTGATAACGTTGCCCGTACGGCAGTGATTCGATCAGGTTACCATATATAGATGTAATATAATTCTCATTATCTTATCACAACGTGTAAAACTAGAAGCCGACATTTTGTGGATCATATTACCATATACAACATGCGTGCTTAATCTTATTACCTCTGCATATACCTTTTCCAGAATCCGGGTTTAGTAAGGACATCAGAAATTTACATAATTGTGTATATTTTCAGGAATTCGGTTCCTCGAATTTAAAATGTATGACTCAATTTTTCCTGCGCGGTAATTCTTGAATATATTCGTGACAGAACGTTCGCCCCAACAAAACTGAATGGTTATCGTAGTTTTCCGCGGAAAAATATATATTTTTTTTTTTTTTTTTTTTTTTTTTTACAGGGGAGATAATTTTATTTTCCTCGTCAATAGGTAGATGTGGGTCGAGGGCATCCCACATACTACCGTACAACATGTAGTATAATTGTAAATGAATCATAAAAAATATTGGTAATAATAATAAAAACTGTTAATATACGTGTACATTCAAACGAGTATGTTATATAAAATTATGTTGCATTTTTCAAACTTTTATATGAAACGATTTTCACAGACAGTGTCATGATGATTATTTGACGATCTAGTGTTACACAAGCAAACATTTGTGAGAGCAAAATAAGGTGCACACTGTTTGTCCAGTACTGGACTTCAACAACAGTATTTACATAGTGTGTTTGAGTTTTGCATCAATGTCAAAACGATAGATGTCTTACATTACATCATTTATATCTAAAATTATGTCATTTGTGACCATCGAAAATGTCAAATTTCCAATATTACGAGGAATCGGCAAATTAACTTTCCAGGTAACATATTAGTATAACATCAAATGGACTTTGACCTGTTGACAGCTAAAACTTGAACTTGCTTCAACAGAGACCCGTGTTGAGCCGTTCTGTGTGTGTGTGTGGGGGGGGGGGGGGCAGGCATTTTAAATCCAGGATCTGTTGGTTCTGTTGTCATTTCACAAACTATGAATTAATTCTATACTCTTATGCTTATATAAATATAGACGTCTGCTTCGATAGTCGTGTGACTGAGATAAGTTATTATATATTAATTATTTGTTTTTGCCCATGCTAAAATAGTTTATTAATTTATACTTGAAATGCTGCACATAAGATACTTTAAAACATGAACATTCTTATCCATTGCAGTAAATAGTGTATAGTGAAACTGTTCGACGATAAAGAACATAACCTGAGAAGAATATACATTTATTCTAACAAAATAATTTAATAACCGTGACTATCGCCCAAAAATATACTGAAACTGGTATAAATGTTCTACAATTCTACAACATTGTAATAATAATAATAATATAATGCTAATAATAATAACGCTAATAATAGTAATAATAATAATATTGTTAATAATAATGCTAATAATAATGCTAATAATAATAATAATAATAATAATAATAATAATAATAATAATAATGCTAATAATAATAATAATAATGCTAATAATAATAATAATAATAATGAGGATGATGACGATGCCAATAATAATAATAACGATATTAAAGATATTGACTTTATAAGACATTTAAAATTAAAGATGAGACAACTAGTGGTAATTGGCTACATAATATAAGTATACTATATACATGGAAATGCTGTACATATAGTATGATACGGGTGTTTTCTACCGCACTAAGAGCACGGCGATTATTGTCCGTCCTGTGTCCGAACGTGTGGGAAGAATACTTTTGAGTACGCCTGATCGAATGAAGGAAAAGCTGTGCAATTTGCTCAAAGTATTGCTTAGCAACTCTTAGAATGCATTGCTTGTTCATTAATTACGTGTATTGATGTTTTAAAATAAACCAAATAAAATGAAGCAACTACTATTTTTTACAACAATGCCATGATTATTTTAGACTTACCTAGTTCTCTGAGTCGATCACTACGGTTTACAAGGAATGACTTCGGCATGCTTCACCGTGAAATATTCCAAACAAGTCCTTATGAAATTACTGCAGGGTAAAATGTCACACGCTGAATAATTATAATTCGTCTGGAAATATAATTATTTCTTTTGATGTTTTTTTAAGGTAACGATGTTCACTAACTTATGTCTGATAAATAAACGGGCTTACGTAATCAGATAGTGTTATCTCAAGTATTAAAATAAGTTAAAAACAAATTGTCTTTGACCCGCTCTTCTGAGAGCCTGAATTATCAAATGTCCGCAAATTGAAAGTTAACTCCGATTTATAAACCCGGTTTTGTTTACAACCCAACTTGTCCGTCTATGATCGGGACATTATCCGTATAATTAGGGGGATGTGGGATTTACATACGATGGTCTGTTTGCGGAATTGTAAGTGGACGAATTTATGGCTGTTTACCAATGAGATATGGCAGAATTTATTTACCTTTACAACTTTCGGGTACTTGATAAATTGACTCATGACACATTAAGAGTATTTTATACGGCGGGTTCGGCTGTTAGCCACGGTCTTAAAACCACAATCTTCTAAAGAGTTAAGAGAATTGAGTCGTAATTTCAGTCACAAATAAATATAGGCGGTTACAATTTTATTTGAGTCGGAAACTGAAATATACACGTTACATCGAATCGACTAATAAAAGAAACTGAAATTTTGTAACATCATTCGAAGTTTTAAATTTCTAATTACTTCCATTTTACGAGGGTATGTTAATATGGTATTAGTGTAGCTATTAGTGTATAGGTGTGATCATTTAGTGCCATCGATGCGGTGGGTAAAGTTAGGTTTAAAACCCCACTTTCCGACTCAGGTGCGAAACCGCATTGACGTACTACAGGTTCTCAATTTCGGATCATCTGAGTATGACTTCCTGACATCAGGATACGTAAAGAATTCACAAGGACAACCACAAGATGAACCCGAAAATAATTAATCTGAACAACTACAAAAACATTGCAACCCACCCAGACAGCCCGCACGTAAAAACAAAAAAACACCTAAAGTTGTGGTGAACTTCTGTTTACTGTCATATAGTAATTTGCATTGAACAATGCAATACTGATATTGAAGATTTATTCGATCGGTGCCCTGTGAAATCTTTATTCTATTACTGCTGCCAACGTCCGAGATGTGACATTGAATGTACGGTGTATGATGTCATGTAAACATGCTTTGTCTGGTGAGGGTTGTCTGCTGTGAGGAATAATGCCGCATACGCGCTACCTCAGCAGTTAATTTTAGTTCTACTTTTCTTAAGAAATTGAAAATAGTAATTAACAAGCGAGATGTCAGCGTGATTTTCCGATGCATTTTTTCTGTATGTTATAAAACGTGTCTTCATAAAACATGCACACAGTTTCCAACCACAGCGACACACATACTAATAGAATAGGAAATTGCAACCGATTTTTAAATGGTGAACATGTATTCATTTTATTCCACACTTTTCTACGAATTTTCTCTGTACGCCCTGTTGGTATTGTGTGTAGTTTTGTACTATTTATTTATTATCATGCAAAGTTTATATCGATCCGCAAACAAACTGTGGCTCAAAAAGGATCCAATTTTTTGTCTGTCCTTATACAATGTACTGACATGCATTACAAAAGATTGAACAATCTGAGAAGGCATACGCTCCTATGAAGCTTACAGTATGTGACTTTAATTCATTGTAAGGAAAGATTGTCGTGGATTGTTGAAGAACGTACACACGCTAGTTAATTATGAGCACACAATATATGGCGAGGGTAGTTGACTGCGTCACAATAAGTTTTATATAGCATGAACACCAGTTGAAACAATATTTCTTCATTTAATTTCTAAATATATACATGTATTACAATTAATGTCTAATTATATTTGAACACTTTTTCATAGTTACTTTTTCTTTTAATATATGTTTTAACCACCGCATAAATATTTTTAGAAAAAAAGCGTAACAGCTAAGTTATAAGCATTTGTCTCGTTATATATAATATTGATCATCCCTCGTAAACACCATTTCTAGCTGATTAACAGGACGATACTATTTAGACAGGTATAGCTTCCAAAGTGTCCTATAGAGGTTGTTCTGTGGGGGGACCAGGACTTGTCAGATCGCTTGGCATGTTGTACGTTGTGTCAAAGTCGTACCGTTAAGATCTTCGCATAATTATTTTGTTTCCATTACAAGCTACAATGCAATCGTTTTGTTGGCAGACTGTATATTCAGAAGTCACCTGATTAATGTTGATATGAAATCCAGTGTTCTTATTTTCTATTACTGTGGGTTTAGTTCTTGGGTGGTATTTTTTATTCCGTTCTGTTCTATTATACTCTATAATAATGTATTTTGTAGTTACGCTCCGAGAGTGGTGACGATATCACACATGCGTTCAAAATCATGAATCCATTTGGTTTCCAAAACTGATTTATAAACCTACTTAATAAAATCTTTTAATTAGCTTACTTCAATAGATCCAATCATTTAGATTGTTCAAATCGACACCGTCATAGTCTTTTATTTGTTTATATGATCGCAAATTACCCATTTTATGTCTGTTGTGTAAGATTTAGTGGTCGATAGACGCAACTTTGCCAATACTTCTACAGTCAAATTGACTACAAGTATAAACATCAATGTTTGAGTTGCGGATATATATTGAGGTAATTGAACTGTTGTGTTGTAATGATGAAGTAAGCTGCTTTGTTTTACCTATACCAGTGCATAGCACTTTCGGTCGGGTATAGTATCATTTACACAGTATACTTACCTAGAAACTCCCTGCTTCTATTTATGTTCGGATATCCCAATTCTGCCGGTTTGATGCCGGGTAATGCGGGTTATGTTCTACTCTCTCTCTTACATTCACAACGTATACACCTAATCATTGTATGACATTTTGGTATACTTTACAATTAAAATTGTATGACTTATTGCGAGTAAACGTATTTGTTTATAACTTATTGGGATATTATACAATTCAACTTGTATGACTTATTGCGAGCAAAGGCATCATTGATTTCCAGTCACTGTAAAACTTATTGGGAAACTATACAATTCAATTTGTATGACTTATTGCATGCAAAAGCATCTTTGATTTCCAGTCGCTGTATAACTTATTGGGAGACTATACAATTCAACGTGTATGACTTCTTGCGAGCAAAAGTATGTTTGATTTACAGTCGCTGTATAACTTATTGGGAGACTATACAAGTCAACCTGCATAAATTATTGGGATAACCGGAAGTTGACTCGTTTATACACCGTGACACTGACCGCTCACAGGAGACATGAGTGGCATACACACAACATCCCTTTTCCCAGTTGTATAGTAAGTATGAAGTGTGTATTTAATATTCTTAGTAAATGAAGTCATGACTATCCAAATTCTTCAGATATTTCGAAATAGCGCGTGTTCGAATAACATGTAACCCAATTAAGCCAAGTTCATGATGTTTTATGGGATGGTGTGTCTAATTCATCTACGTACTCGACTAATGTGATACAAAGTTCAAATGTATCGAGTATTGACTATAGGTGTCTTCTCCACAGTAAGTGCAACCAAGGAACGAAACTTGTATTGTTTTAACAATGATGAATAAATTCAGCTTTTATGATCGAAAGATGTTTAGAGCGTAGAAACTTCAAGTAGTCACATCAATGGTGCTTCTGTCTTTGAACTTTTCGAGTATCATCGAAACGCCTTTTACATTCTCTTTCCATGTCGCCAAAAATACTGAAATAAAACAAGTGACTGTATTATTGATACAATAATAAGGAGGTGGCGAATTAACCTTTAATGGATCAACTACGTCTAGCTACTCCAATACCACGTTAAGTTGCAGTAAAATTCGCGAGTATGAGCAAACAGGACGATTCCATGAGCGATAAAGCTCACCGACCGTCACTTATACCTGTTTTGCATAGTATACACATTTCATTAGTCTGTCACAACATATTCCATCTGGATGCCGAAATGCCGAAACGTAGTAATACTGTAGTCGTACACGCTACGTGTTCAGCTTTACAACTTCTCTACAACTTCTACGTATCATTCTTCGACAAAACATCTAAAAATAGAAATATTAGCACAACTTAATAATGTGCTCAAGTCAATGTCTTAGTTTGAGTCAAATTCATTTTCTGCAATATAGACTCCAGTCGATGTTTTCTTATCTAATATTCAATGTACCGTGTAACCTCTATAGAGCAACACCCATTGGACAGCTAAATTGAGGTTGTTAAACATATGGTGTTGATAAGGAGGGGTAAAAAAGTCAACTGTTACTTCTGGAATAAAATTATAATGTTGCTAAAGAGAGGTTGTTGATCAAGAGGTTGTTGTTCTAGAGTCCAGAGTTCCATTCAAATTCCAGTGTTGATTCACAAAAATACCAGGAAAAATGCGTTATCGTAGTGTGTCAAGACTTCCTACGAACACTGCGCTTCAAATATATTTATGTAAAATTATCGTAATGTTCTTATTTAGCTGAGCCACATAGATTTTAAGTTTTTTCCGTTTTCAACTCAGTTTCTGATTGTTTTTTGAAATACCACCCTGTCATCATAACTTAGACACGCTTGTACAAATATCTAATATTTTCGCAAGTGTTCTAAACCAATAACAATATTAAAACCGAACAACAGATTTGAGTTTTTTGTCTCCCTTATAAATGTGACTCCATTCTGCGTTAAACATGGCCACGTTTACCAGTTCAGACTGAAACCTGAACGTGTTTATATATACAATGTTACAGCTGCATAAATTAATTTATTTAATCAAACATTAGGTCGTATGTTATCTATACATTATGCTAATTGGATAAAGTTCCGTTAATTTCACCCACTGATACAGTAGATGTGTATTAACATTCCTCATCAGATAGAAAACCGACACCCAGTCATATTACCGTGTGGTTGGAGAAAAGCAAAAGGCAGAGATTTATCGCTTTTCGTCCGTTCTGCTCTTCCTACCCCCATCCGTCCGTTCTGTCATTCTTTTTCCCTTCTTCCTTTCCTCCATCCGTCCGTTCTGACATTCTTCTTCCCTTCTTCCTACCCTCCATCCGTCCGTTCTGCCATTCTTTATCCCTTCTTTCCTCCTTCTGCCATTCTTCTTCCCTGAAAACCCTCCCTCCATCCGTCCGTTCTGCCATTCTTCCTCCCTCCCTCCCCAATCCGTCCGTTCTGCTATTCAAAGGCTTCTTCCATTCCTTCCTCCATCCGTCCGTTGTGCCATTCTTCTTCCCATCCTCCGTCCATCCGTCCGTTCGGCCGTTCTTCCCTTCCTCCGTCCCTCCATCCGTTTGTTCAGCCATTCTTCTTCCCTTCCTCCGTTCCTCCATCCGTCCGTTCTGCCATTCTTCTTCCCTTCCTCCCTCCATCCCTCCGTTCTGCCATTCTCCTTCCCGTCCTCCCTCCCTCCATCCGTTCTGTCATTCTTCTTCCCTTCCTCCCTCCATCCCTCCGTTCTGTCATTCTTCTTCCCTTCCCTCGTTCGATCGTTCTGGTAATGTTTGTCAATCTGTATTTGTTAACATGAATACCCGATATTACCATCTACATGCGTTTTCGGTGGTTTCCTGAATTATACCAACAGACTGTATCAAACGAACAATTCGTATAATTATTGTAACAAACTGTATTATAAACATATTATCCACCAGCTACGCAGTCATAGTTGATTATTTTTATTATTATTGATATTATTAGTTTACATTTTTAAGCAGCAAATGATACTTTCATTATTGTACTATAATTGTATCAAATGCGACTGTGTTTTCGTATAAGCAACGACATAAATACCACCGAAATTGAACAATAATTCAAAAATTCTAGATTTGCATACTTATTATCTCAAGTATGTGACTTTCCCATTAAATGTAAGTACGTATTTTATAAGTATCTCGTATATTTTGCACAATACACACAGTCAAATACGCCGCTCTCCTTCTGAAGTTATCTCGTACTGTAAGGTCAATATCATTGTAAACAGTAGTTTTATGATTCCATTATATTAAAATTAAAAGTGTATTTGTTCAGTAGATGCTTTCCGCTCGATTATCTTTTAAAGGCCTCTCAATACTCCACATTCATATTAATTTATGGCTCATCAAGTCCCAGTACTTTACCTATCTCTTAATGCCAACTTTTAGTAGTAGATAAAGCCGGAGACAATCCGGACAATTACCGTATAAATCCTTACTGAACTTGTGGGGCTTCAGATTTTGCAATAAAAGTGTTAAATCTGAAAACGGGAACTTTTATAAGTTTGACAGGGTAGTGATAGTTTTTCGAAAGGTCGTTATAATCTATTGTAAAGTATATGTCGTAAAATTTCGGAATGCCACAAACTGGAGTGATTTTTAAGATGGGAATGTCGTAAAAGTCAAGTTCGCGACCACTTCAAGGTTCAAGAGCAGTAAATAGAAAATAAGTCTCAATTTGTTCAAATCCATTAAACAGAGGCTGTTCAAAAAATGATTTTGATGAAAATCTGATACACTTTCGTTCCTTCCTTCGTCCCGTCCTTCCTTTATTCCCTCAATTCCTCCTTCCCTCCTGCAATCATTCACTAATTATGTTTTCTTTCATTCATATTTGTGTCTGTCTTTTCCTTCATTTCTGGTTTCATTCGTTTGTTCTTGTGTTATAGTATCATTAAATAGAACAGAAATTGTCCGCGTACATGCATTAATATTTACCAAATAACATACAGCAGCCAGTACTGTTTCTCGTAACGGGTCGATGTATTGGTGCATTTATTATTCTATATTTAAGTCCGATTTCAATAATTTGATCGTTAAATATGAACGCTAATAGGTTTTTTAGGAAAGACTGACATAGAGAGGCGCATTTATTAATAATGTGCCATAATCTAAACATACCGATCAATGAGTTCGGTTGATATAATATTTACTGCACCAATACCCTGTAATAATCTGTCCTCACACGCTGGTGTCGTATTGAGGTGGAGAATGAACATTATTAATACCGGGTGATAAACTCATATTTTAAACATGTTTTATTACCCTAATGATATTATGTACAATTGATACCTTACAAAACATACAGATGATATACATGGGTAAAAGGGTCGAGTCACAAGTTTTAAAACTTAGTCACGGCTCTTTTCTTATATTACTCATATACATTCAACGGACGGTCAAACATAACTTATGCTAAGGTTTGGCGATTCAGGCATCCCCTTTGGCAACACAGGGTTGAAGGTTCAACTCTAGATTTGTCCATTCTGATATTGTTGGCTAGTTGTTAGGGGGCTGATTGTCTTGTTTCAGTGAAATATTTTGAATGAAGGTGCACCACATTAGTCTGAGTTGGCTGACCCTTCAAATAGCGGGGGTTGGTCATAACTGAAATACTGTTTAGGACCCCCTCCCTCAAGAAAAGACCCAACAACATAAATTAAAAATTGTTGTTTTACATATTGATAACCGCGGAACAGGTTTCCTTAACCACCGTGATAGTTACTGTGAGTCGATGAATTTGTTTGATCCATTCAGATTTTAAATAAATTTTTATTACTTAGCAAAGTATAACTGTAAACTTAAATCGTTTATTACATCGCCATGTTGTAACAATAATTATTACGCATACTTTAAAACCTATACAACATTTCGTATTAATGAGTTCACCACAATTTAATAAGTATTTCTGTATTGAAATCAGTTGATAGGGGTGCAATTAAGGGCACGTGAACTATTCACGTACATGTAAGAACATTAACAAGTACATACACGGGTACACGACATTGAAGAACACGCACTTCAAAAGAAATTCTCCCTCATGTTGTCATTTTCCTGGTATTTAGCAAATATGTGAAAATCCGCGCTTATCTCGTTAACTGGTCGTTACTCACGCTAATGTTAAGTAGATTAGGGTCGAAAATCCGAGATTACCGCGAGACTTGGTGCCAGGGAGGCACCGTTTTTGACCCAAATGTTTACCGAATCGGGGACCGTGTCAACATGGATGTTTACCGATTATTGGACTCTGATCTTTGATAAAACAAAACATACAGCACTGAGAAGTGTACATTTATGTCCGTTACATTGATGTAAATTTGAACAATATTTTATACAAAGTAGCGAGCCGTAAGAAGATTCACTAATCCAACTGTTAACATCATAGTGACAATATATTGTGTTGATGTATCAATTGAAGTGTGTTTGTTTTGAGTAGGTAAAATCGGATGGTAAGGAGCCATGGTGACTCGAGTTATATGGCGCTTGGTACGGAACATGAGAAAACAAGATTTGGGGAGGGGGAGGGACTTATATACGACACTGAACAATCCTCCAGTGCGGAAACTAACATGTCAGGTATTGTTTCAATTACGACAGGAATGTCGCAAACTAGATCAGCACTGTGTTGTAATTGTCTGAATCATGTTTTTCATCAAACAAAGTTTGTTCATTCGGGTTCAACGCCGTTTCTGAACATTTGTTCACCTGACATACGGCGCCCGGTCCACCAAACCAGTTTTACTGGACTGTATCCTAGCTAGAACTTACTTACCCTTGCGTAAAGAACGCACACTTTTTCCATCGTTCAAGAGAAATCGACATTGTTGTCAAATGATTTTAGACAGGATCGCGACCGGGAATCGTAAATAGAATTTATTATCATGAATAATAACTAATACGTATCGCAACTGTTGGAATTGTCAGCGCTATGCGGATGACATAGCCATCAGTCAATGGGTCGGAAGAACCAATAGTTATTTGAAAATAAATATATAATGTTTTGCAGTGTTGCATCGATTGTGTTGGTCCGGGTTAGCGCATGGGTTGGGACTTTGTGGCTGTTTGGTATCAGTTTTTTTATCTTTTTTTTTTAGTTTTATAACTGTGGGTTAGTGTGACGTATGCTTGGGGTCTGTGACCTTTTCGTCTTTGTCTTATTTCTGTTGAGTGCTGCCTTCCCTGTTCGATTTTATATTATCTTTATGTTCTGAATAATTTCAATTTGGTATCAAAAGTCTTATTTTAATTAAACATGAAAGCTGATGTTTTAAATATGCGAAATGTTCTATACGATGCATGTACTGGTTAACGACAAAATTGGTAATTGTTTGGTTTTGTTTAGGTAGATTATCAAAGCATTATTTTATTTTTCAAATTATATCAATCACTCTACTCACCTCATTGTCGATGGTATATATCGTCATAATGGTATGGGTGAAGAGCAGCCAATTTCAATATCATGCTGATCGTCAAACTATGGAAACACTGGTAGCATTTTTATTTCATCTTTGCTATGACGAGATCAAGGTGCTAACGTCGGGCCTTCTTTAAGCCAAGCGATATGACATATTCATCTTCAAGAATATCAATATGGATATAAGTTATAATCATAAATGTATACACTGATTCAAAGTATGTACTATGTGTACATTTAAAATAGCAGTCGAGCAAATTAACAATATTTTTCCATGGTTGTATTGTGTTTATGGAACATTGAAAAAGTACAATACCGAAATCACAAATCCAATCGGCCGACATATAATTTGGCTAATGGAGCCGAAAAATGCATTTGAGAAAAAAAGTTGAACATCAATAACGAAGCAATTAGACTTTCGACTATTGACAGTTGCAACTTGGATTTTCAGCGGTTAAATTTATTTTCTCGTTCAGTTGTGTTTTGGGCATTGTGCCGTGTATTTATGGTATGTGATGTTTGTTTTATGAGCTTTTATATTATCTTTTACATACCGTATTTCAACCATTGGTAAGCGGTGCATACGTCGGTCACTTAGTCTAACCAGTTTTCTTTGGATTATTGATATATTCAGGTACGAACATGCTCTCCTACCAGCAGCTGTAAACCTCTCTACACTTGTTGAGGGCAGACCATACCGGTCACACACATTGTCACGGGAGAACATAACCTGTCCGAATCCATCTATAGGACCAGATGACCGTAATACCTACCATGGGTTACATATTGGCCCTTGCACCATCTATCCGGTATCTAGGCAACTAGGCAAATGACATGGTTTACATGCCGAAGCCGCAACAAAATGCCCTGAATATCGTCAACTGCCCGTCTGCCCGATAAAAATATAATCGGACTGGAAAGGCAGCACTCTTCAGAAACAGCAGAACATGGAACAATGAACAGCTACAAAACACGACCGAACTCCGCCTCAGCCAGTAAACACATCTGGAGCAAGAGCCAGAAGGCAAGAACAGACCAAAAGGTCGACCAGGCACCACACAAGGGCAATCCACAAATGACACTCAAAAGATAGTGTGTACATGCACTTTAAATAACTTATACATTATATATAATAAAAGAAGGTTTACTAAAGGGCTTAATCAGACACCGACAAATGTCATAGTGCCAGGACCATCGTATGGCGTTCGAACTTGACATGGTATAATACAGGTACCAACTTTTCTCTGGACGAGATATGTGCTGATTTCATTAACATAAAAACGTTCTTGTCTGACTTAATACTTTTAAAATACACAATTTATACAATGTATGTGGTATAAACTATTGTAGACATACGTGTATTAAGTATTCTTTATTTAGGTTGGAAGCTCAGTCTTTGTGGCAATGTTTAAAAATATGTACAAAAAATATTAAGAAGTTTTCTAAATATAGCACCAGTGTATTTGTCCACTGCCAAAATATCCCTCCCCTTAATTAGATTCCCATCAGTCATTTTAAAATGCATGTCAAATAGAAAGAATTATAATAAAATTAAATTATGTCAAACTGAAGATAAGGGCAGTGAGTGAGATGACTTTGAGGCGGTTGATCAAGATATTCGGTAGCTATATACATATCCAACCACGTACTTCAAGTCTCCCCTTCAAGTAGCAGGGGTCGCCACAAACACTATTACCGTATTTATTTAGGGAATTCGAATGTTTGATTTGCTTGTTTGCCCTTTCGAATGTGAGAAATTACCACATTTTGATTTTTGTTAAAAGTCTAGTTTTAAGTGTCACGGACTTGAACACCACTTGAGGGAAGGTTTAACAAATTCACCAAGACTATATAAGGTAATTATGTGAGACAGCTGACTGTGTATAGCCCGGAAATAAATAGAGACAAAGCCATTCATTTGAATAAATTAAGGGTATTTCCTCATTTACAACATGGACATACCTGTCACCGATGATTTTCTTTATTAAATATAAATAAAGGTGGCGTTGTTACTCATATGGCGGGAGTCAAAGCTTTACTACTCTGAAAATATCCGTGGTATGGCTTTATCAATGCCATATTTACATGTGTTATAGTTGTTCATTTAGTAAAACGCTCCTCTATTAGGTTTTTGAGACGGTTTATATTTGAACCAATCTCCAGGAAAAACCTGCTCATGCTGTTGACCATATGCGATTATTGTACTTAAAAGTTTTGGAATCGTCGTTTCACAAGAGGGACCTCTAGCTGATGAATCTACCAATTATTGGTACACCAATCATGTGATTCAATTGAATCTACACCATTTTTAGGACGATTGTGAAACTAGTTTTTTGCCTGCTTATATTAATCCCTAACGACACCTCAGTCCTGGTGTTATCCATCGTCCCGATGGGTATGAGAGTGAGTGGAAAAGCCAGCGTCTATAAAGGGAATTACTCGTACCATTATTATTTCGTTTTTTGTATGACGTGGCATGTGATCGAACCCAAGATCTCCAACACTAGAAGTGGTCTCTCTGCACCAAGTCTATCGAGGAGGCGGTACTTGCAGGTGAGATGGACATAACTTCGTGTTCTGAAATTATTACATGATTATAATAATACTATCTTGACGTGAAAGCTGATGATGACATTGTTCTCATATTCCGCGAATACACGTCATGCTGGACTTTTCAGGTGACATTGATTTTATCGTTCGAAGGCGGGGTAGCCGTCTATGACGTCATGACAAATGGTCGTCAAAATGGCGCCGCTACAATGGTCCGGCTTCCCGTCACTCCCGATTACCGCTCGGTTTGTTTACACTAGGAACGGAAGGCATGTTTGACTGGTTGCAGAATAAACATTTCTTTATTCATCGTCAAACATACTGGGACTTAAATAGAATAAATTTGCGAACGAAGAGTCGCAGTAGAAGTCTGTTATTATGTCAACACTCCTTATGACTGTTTATAATTTCCATAAACTAAAGAGTCATTAACATGCATCGGTTCTATTTATAAAATAATTAGTTGATGACATTTTAATTAATATCATTTTTGACCCAAACAACTCAATATGAGTCGTAATGCCTGGATATAATATCAAATAGCATGTTAACCATCAAGAAATACAGAGTAGGAGATTACTTGTCTAGCTTTTTGGTTACATAATAAACAGTTCTTTATAGAAAATGAGCGCTTCCGGAGAATTAGAAATTGAGCAATAGTTTTTTTTCAAAGGAACCTGCATGCTTTAAACTGCATGAACAGACATTTCAAGAGTAACATAGTACTTTTGTATATATGTATTGCCGTTAAAGGCGATTTGAATAGTTACCTAAGTTGTGTAATTTGGAACATTTTCTATGTTGGTTCGTCAGTTTAAATTACAAAATCAAAATACTAGTACCAGACTTACTTGTACCAGTACGACGTGGGGAATGTTTGCTTTTGTTAATAAAGCATTCATTGATATAGATACACTATAATCTAAGTTATACCTGGGTCACGAATCATCCGGGCGTCGAAAAATGTCCCGTGTGTATTAGTTAAGGCACCGTGTGTAAGTCGGTCGGTGAGTATTTCAAAAGAGACTTAAACTTACTCCGGCCCCCGCCCTCCAGATAACCGGCCGATGTCCGTCCGGCCTCCGGTCTAATTGGAATTGAATATAATTCACACAGTGCGTACACAGTCTGAGAAAAAAGTTTCTAAATTATTTGGAAAAAATGTTCTATTTGTTTAAAAATATAATGTCTTAAAGCGTGTAATTAACTAGTTTATATTTATTTACGTACATGTATATGACATTCATTTTAAGAATTGTTACATCAAGAAAAACTGAACAACCTTAGATCCTAAATTAAACATCCCTGGAAAATACGCGGTGATTTAACGGTCAGCAAACACTGTTTCGCACAGTTACGACATGTGTCTCACTAAAAAGTTACTGCTCCATAGGCCATTTGCATATCATATTATACAAAAAACTTATCAAATTTGACATCTGAATTGTTATAAAAATATACATTGGGTAGTTGACCTATATACATAGTATAGCTCTCTTCAATTTCAAGGGTACAAACTGGTGTTATTGTGGTGCTATTGTGGTGAGATATGACTCGCAGACAGCAACATTAATTTGATTTACAAGATAAACCTGCCCCCTGATGTTGACTCCTTCCGTCCCCTAATGATAGATTTATACAGTATTATCATAGCCGCGTGGAGATATTTATTAGACATCAAAGTTTTGACGTGAAACCGTTAGTCTTAATTAGATAGAGTGAGTCTGGTTTGTTCCATGACATTATTATTGTTTGTAAAAGCAGTAATTTATAACTTCGTCATGTCATCGTTTTCACCTTCTAGCACGTGACGTTCCGAGGTATCGAAGGGACTGTTGATCACGTGGGCTACTTTATGTTCGGTGCTATATTTTCATATGAAAATAATACATGTCCAACAACGAAACGTTTATGAAAAAAAACCTTTTATGTTAAGCTGATTTGAATACTCGGTTTGCAAACTTGGGAAAACATAATTCTATTATTTCGATTATCAAGTAAGGTACAATAAAGTAGCAAGTTTCCGAATTATATGAATATTTATTAGTTTGTTGATAAACAAAACATGAATATGCAGAACCAAATATTAGTAAATAAACCGTCGGCAAGAAAAAATATGCAAATTATTTTGACATATAGTGTACAATGTAAATTTACGTAAATATTTGTTCGGTTTAAAGCTACTGCAATTGTTTCTTAAATTATGCATACCTTACATTTCGGAACTACCTACTAATCACAAATACTAATATATTTTTACGGACTTTGACCAGTACTTGAAAATGTATTTGAAAGTTGTACTGGTGGTTGTTTATGCATTATAGGGTGCTACGCGAATGTTTGAAATCCAGGAATGAGTATCGGTCATGTCAGAGATCACTGCCTTGCAACCATTAACATCTATGAAGACCACCTGTTAGCAAAGGGCCCCATTACAAAACCTATCTGCAATGACCAAACGTTTTTATCTCCCACCAGGCCATTAACATTGATATTTAACACGAGAACATTTCTTCTCATGAGTGATCTTTAAAGAAGACGCGCCTGCAATGTGGTTTGACTGGTTCCGTCCGTTGCTTGCAACATTACAAAATAGGGCCCAGGTATAACTCCCTTGTTTGGTGCTCATGTCGTAGGGTAGAATTCTATTAGTAGGTAGCCTATGTAGTTTGAATAGTTTTAGAAGTAAAAGTAACATTTAGTAACATCTTACCTAATATTTAGTAACATCTAACCTAAATTAATATTCATATTCAACTTTAACCTTTCCATATATATAACACGTCACTGACCATTTCCGGCCGCAGTAGCCACCCGCCATTACACCATATAAGAAGTAAACATTTGTTGATGAAATCCAATTTTGTAGGTTTTTATTTAAAACCTGCAGGTAACTAGGTTGTTTTTATATTGTTTTGTAACGTTGTTATTATTGTTTCTAATGCATTATTTCATGTAATAGATCTCCTTTATATTCATACCAAGTAACAGTAACGATTGATTATTCCTTTGTCCTTTGTCCGTCCGCGCGCCATCAATCAATCGAATTCCTTAGATCAATATACGATACTTTAACGATACACATATTTGGTAAACTTTATATACTTTAATGTCGTTATATATTACATGATTTACATACATAGATTAGTGTTTAATATCAATTATTACACGATATTCATACTTTAATGTCGTTATATATATTACATGAATTGCATACATAGATTAGTGTTTTATATCAATTATTACAGGTAGAAGTAGATGTAAGTCTACGATATACAATATAGGACTACAGGAGGTATTATAGATCACACAGAAACTCATTGGTGTTGTTATTATATTAGACCCTCAGAGCTCTACCCCACCCAGGTGGAAGAAGACAGCCCCGACACTCAGTTGGTACACCATTCAACAGGCACTTTGAAGGTCGTAGGATTGTAAAGGTCGTAGGTTTCAACCACAAGTTCCTGTTTATGACAGCTTCGTTAGAGAATACTCGTTAACAGACTCGCCATCAATGTAGAAAAAAGACATATTCGTACTGGGTGGTACAGTATGAAGAACTCAGGGTTGTAACCCAACGGAACATTGGTTAGGTGTGTACATATTGATATTACTGCTGATACAAACGGTGTAAATCCACCAGCATGCATGAGAACGATCAGCGTAATATTCATTTCACGGATTAGCACATAGGACATTATTTGCACAAATAAAATGACGCTGCATAATGAGACAACATAAAACTGATAAACTACGCTCAGAGTATCTGATGAAAGTCAATAAGATCTCACAGCAAAAACACAATTAACCCATTGACCTCTTCAAAGGTAGTGAATGGTTGGAAGTTATTATAGAGCGGAAATATAAAGTAACACGACAAGTGACTAGAGCCATTAAATATAACTGTATAACACCCTAAAGCATTGCAAATAGACGGGAGTTCTCACCAACCGTTTCCTACAGCAGTTTAATTTAACTTCAAATTTATCATACATTCTCCAAGTTCTGTTTATAAAGATAAGACACACGTTTATGGGAAGAGTAACACATCGGTGGGCAACCAATATGTTTGATTATTTCAAATCTACTGATGTTGATTAAATAAATTCAGTAGTTTTATGGTGATACAGTAAAACTAACTTACATACGACTTAATCAGGTAGCACCCGAATTTAAATGACTTTCTTTTATGTTGAAAGTTTTGTAGCTTCTTTTACACCTATATAATACATGGATTCTTTTGAAATAAAATAACAACGCTTTACATAGGTACTAGATTTCTTCTAAATGAACACCATAGACTTGTAGGTGTGACATGTTTTACTTTGAATGAGCTGGCAACAATTTTGAGACTGTATTCGAGGGTTGATCATCGAGTAAGTGGACATCGCAATTAATACGCCAAGTATTACACTTATAGAATTGGTATGTTAATTGGTTGCGCACTGAGCAAAACTTCTTATTGGCCGTTACTAGTGTTTCATTTTATTATCTTTAAAAAGTGATAGAAAACGTATATATATATAGAGAGAGAGAGAAGCACTCGTACGATATCCGTACGATGCTCTTTCTAGTTAAGAAAATCCGTACTATGCTCGTACGAGTCTTCGGTGTCCGTACGGGCTTCGTACGGACGCCCTGCGAGTTTGCCAAAATCAACTCGTACGGAACTCGTAAGGAGCTCATAGGGCAAATGTGACCGTAGCATTAGTTCCTTATTCGGTGTCATGTCCCACACTGACATCCCTTACCGATAACCAGGTCCCGATCTGTCGAAGCATCTTTAGTAGAAATCTCAGTTCGAACTGAGATTTTGCTCAATTCCGAGTATGTGTGTCTGTTAAATCAGAAGTCCGAACTCTTGAAATTTTACTGTAATAAACTCAGAATATCATTTCTGTTTTGTGATGCCAAGTTTGAATGTATCATTATATGTTCAAAATTAACGCAAAAGACAAATGATACTATTTAAGAGTGAGATTTGATTTGTGTAGCTCAGATTGAGATGATTCGGGGGATCGAGGCAAGTGTAACTAGCCATGGCAGTGCGGTTTTATCTTATTCAAACATAGTAATTTTAAAATTGTTTCGTGATTTCTCACGAGGGTCGTACCAAAACGACAGTTTTAATATAATGCGACAGTTTTCGATGTTGCGATGTTATGGTTCTTACGATCTTAAGTATTTTGAAATAAATTTATATTCATGTTTGGCACTGGCTTGGGTATGTAACAAAAACTATTTATGTACAAAAATATTGATTAAGATTACGATTTACATGATACATATGCATACACGAAAGTTGCAATTCACAGCGTATAAACCAAGTCACTGTATGATTTATTGGGATACTGTATAGTTCAATAATAAGTATTGCTGGAGGTTAACTTGTTTATACACTGACTGTGAATTACTGGAATCAATCAAGTGATATGCAATTTCAAATCGGACAGGGAACGTAGCACTCTAAATAACACGAAATTCTAGTACAAAAAATTAAGTAACATATACAGATAAGAAAGGGAACCACAGACAATTTTTTCAGTCAGATTTAAGTACTGGTCAATATATAAACATGAAACTTGAAACCTGAATATAAAGACCGATTAATGAAGTGGATGGCTGTGCGGAAGGAGTTTATTTATACAATAATAATACAGTTACGTCATAGATAAACATATAGGACGTGCCACCATGTTGACTTAATTACCCTTACCATTCATTGTATTCATATAATCCAGTCTATTACCATATACATTTAACTAATGGATCAATTTTTGTAATAGATGCCATCTTCATTTAATTGGATCAGTGGTGAGGTAATGTTACATTATAAATCAATACACCTGGTGTATTTTAACGATATATGACGTCATTTTGACTCGTTGTTGTCAACTTGAAGCAAACAACATTGTTGTTAAGTAGCTTCTTACAGTTATACTATACTAGTTGATCATGTCTGGATGTATGCCGTAGTATTTAATTTAACATTATTACTGTAAAAATATTAATATTCGCGGTGGACTAATTTTCGCTGATTTCGTGGATGAACTAGATCGAGAAATTAAGTCCCCTGGAATAATTGACCAGAAAACACGAAACAAGATATTAATCTTTCAATATTTTAAATCCAAGAATTTGATAAATCGCCAAAATTACCATTTTACCAAAATCCGCAAAATTGATCCTAATACCCACGAAAATTGATGATTTTACAGTATACTGCTAGTGTACTGGTCGTGTCGTCATCGGTCTGATTCCATGAACCTCTGTTAAAATCCCACAGATATCTCCGTCGAGAAACCAAGTTATGAGGAGATGCCAGCAACCTACAGATGACGGTGCAATTCATCACCACCTCCAAACTAGTATTATACTATATTTCCAATATTAGACGGGAGCCCAAGTTTGTCAATGGTCCATGGTACTGTTTTATAATTCAAATTCGTTACATTTTTAGCAACAACTACTGTGGGATAGGGATCTACAATATAAACAATGTTACAGTTAATGAAATCTTTCAAATCGTGTACGTCCCCAACTTTTGTATGTTACAGATTTATAAAGAATTTAATCTTGAGCGTAAGTTTAATATACCAGAAGAAGTGCTTTGATAAAACAATACCCCGGTGTTTGACGACGAGAGTTTCCGATATTTGACGAGAGTTATCACTCTTCGACAATGTTAGATGAAGTATGCGGTTCTACCACCGAGGCGTTTGGATTACCACAATTTACGTCAGCGCGATGAAGCAACATGTTCCGCCACAGACAATACATCGCATTATACAAGCTTAACCAACTTAAGTAAAATAACACGCTATTAAACAAACAAATCAAATAGATTATTACATGTGCAAACACTCGGGTCAAAAGTGTAAATACGGGTGGCGACCTAACCTCTCAAAAACGTATCATAATGGCGGCGAGAAATATAGCTACTGGCGACCCGGGTTGTTGGTCTCTCTTTCTCTACTTTAAGGTGTAACTAGGTGAGTCAAACCTTTATGGCATCTCACGAATGCCGCCAAAATCAAGAAACTGAGTCAATGCAAACACTCATATTATGATAAAGTTAATGCTGCGCACCATGTTTTGTTCTTATAATGCTAATAATGAGGGAAAATGTTTGAGCGATTATCGTGACCTCGACAATTTGTTTGGTTCGAGATCGCCCGGCTAACGCTTAGGGTAGACCTCTAGGCTGTCGCCCAGCCGATTCCCAGATCGAACAGATAGGGCTGAGGGCTTATCAGTGACAGTGGATTCGGTCACGTATATAAGTTATCAGTAGTTAAAAGTTTTGTCAAGGAAAACGTCAGTACTGTAATTATTCGTCGGAAAAATGACGACTGGAAAACTATAAACACAATAAAAAAGTGTTTGTCTCTGGTTTAAAGCATATTTATAAAATAATGATCATTGACTCTAACATTGGCTGTGGAATGGTACCAAATTGCACGATCTAGTTTTAACCAGATTCTTTCATATTTTAAATTAACTATTTTCAGTTATTAAATCCGAAACGTTCGTAGCCTTAACCATACTGGGTATCATTCTCCTTTCATTTCACAACACGACGAATCGACAACTTCATATTCGGAATAATTTCTAAGTATTTTATAGATTTCGTGCGAGTTTCCGCTTTTTTACAGCTAGCCTAGGACTTGACCTTTCGACATTTTGACAACTGAAACTTGGACTTTCAGTGGTTATAAATAGAGGATATTACATGAGTGTCTTTCCATATTGAATTTATTAAACGAGTTGAATAAAATATTTTAACCCGATCTGCGGATTAATCGTTTAAATATAGAGCGGACCTAACAATGTATTATTACCCCCATAAAACATACCTATCAAATTGGCTGTTTCTATTTACGCCCAGTATCACGTGACATATTTATGAATGAATGAACGTAAACTTTATAGTAAAATTATCTACGAGTCACGATGACAAGGCGAGTTGCACGAGAATCCAGTGTTACAGCTATGACGCATCTATTTTTAGAAACTCCAATATACTCTAGAAACCAAGTTTTATTAAAGCTTCTGATAATCAATTCATTTATATTTTTCATTATATGAAATAGATATCATATACTCGTGTTATTAAAATTGTTTCAATGTTTAAAATGTGGTATTTCCTTCAGAAAATTACGAAGGTCGTTTTCATTAACGAGGGAGGTAATTGTACCAGCTAATAAGCCACTCAATTTCAGCGTGGAATTATGTTCAATGTCAAATGGGTGAAAATGGAATGCGCGCAGTTAAATAGTGAGGGATATTATCGTATTTAGAATCGAAATAAAAACTCTGTTCTTGTATATTGTCGGTGAATAAAACACGGGCACTCGTTTGGATGCGGAAAATTAAATCACTCGTGCTACGCACTCGTGATTTAATTCTTCCGCATCCGAACTCCTGCCCGTGTTTTATTCACCGACAATAAACGCGAACAGATTTTTATTTCTTAAATAAAATGCGAGACTCTGTCGAGCATTTTATCGATTTTTTTTCAACGAGTTTAATAAATTCAATGTGGAAAGTCACAAATGTAATGTTCTTTTATCACATGTTAGCCTTTTCCGGCCGAAACATAAAATAGCTACTTATTTTTCACTATAATAAACGCGCAACTTTGACGACGTCGCCTATCCTTTGAATGACGTCGCGTGATAGTTTTATTACACTAGTGTATTATCAAAAATAAAGCTTTATTACGCTACCGCGACGTCAAACATGTGATAAGTTCATTTTCTCGTTTAGTTGAATGTTAGGCATTGTTTCGTGGACCTGTGGTCTGTGCTGTATACATGTTTTCTGTGCTCTGCTGTTTAAGTTGAGTGCTGCCTTTCCTCACGGTCCGAGTTTTTATTATTTCGAAACAAGGTCTATACTAGACGAGTGCTTTGTAATTGCTGTCTTAGTGTATTTATATGATTAAATTATTTATTCATGAACAATAACAATAATTATTTTAAGTGTATCACCATGCTTATGCTATCTGACTTACCCATGCATTCAGTTATTGGAGATATCACCGTATTCATATGCAAAATGCCCACCAGCAATCTTTTGGATGAATGAACAATAAAAACCTGCTTTCACCAATAGCTAGCTGGTGGTACTAATCCCTTTGTATGCAAACATGAACTCTCCTATAAGCCATAGAATTAAACTTGCAAATTTACTCATAAGAAAGGCCCGGACATAAAACTAATGAACAGAATACCAAAATGTCCAGAAGTCAATTGCTTTTATCAATACTGATATAATTAAACAGCCATTACTTGCACCGGAATCATCTTAATTGCAATTAAAACAAGCAGTTATCTGGTAAAAGAGGAGTGCCTAAATGCCAGTGTACTACCGGAACCCGGCCTGGATTGTTTCCCTTTAATTAGTGCGGATTGCAAGCTTATCTGCAACTGAACATCAAATTGCCATTAAATGGTGGGGAAAATGCTGCATTGACGATGAAAACAATGCACGAAGTTCTGCAATCAGATATGCCAATTAATTCAAAGACTTATCACCGAAGATCCACCAGGTCTCGGTTCAAACCACAGTCCACTGATTTCTGCATAGTGTATACATTACCGTGTCGTTTCATGCACACAGCAGAGGTCATACATGCACATTGAAATATTTACTTGTCTAATACAGTTAAACACGTACTGAAGACTAATTGCGAACAAATTAAGACCAATCGTTCAATAATATTTCATTGCATAATATCAGCATACCTATAGGGACCACTTAGGGACCACTACATTTGAAAAATAAAACCTTTCTGCAAAGACCACACCTTTTATCAGCCATTAGATCATTTGCAATGTTAGCTTACCTGATAATAGATGCAACCTGTCTACACAGACCATTTTGTACTGTTCTTATGAGTGGTTTTTACTGAAAAACGTTTGACAAGAAAATCAAGGGTAGTGTGAAGATTACCTATTCATATGATGCAAAGTGCCCACTAGCAATGCATTAATGAATTAGATGAATGAACAATAAAATCCTTTCATTCTCCAATAGCTAGCTAGTGAGTACATTTGCATATGAAAACCCCTGTATACAGACATGATCTCTCCTATACTACAATCTTCCACATTTTATATTTTCAGCCCGTCTCCTATACATACACGAGGAGATATTTACATGTAATTACACCCAATAAGAAGCCACAACCATTCTGTTATCATGACATACGACGACAATTAGGGAGATTTTCACGCAATTTTGGCAGTAAGGTACTTGTTACCTATCATATATGGCGACATTATCAAAATGACCATTATCTAGCCCCTCCAAATAAGCTACTTAATCTACTCAACACTGACTTTACCTGCTACTTATTGGCATTCTACACAAACATGGTGACTATATTAAAACCATTATGAGGTCATTGAAGAAATCTGCCGATTGTGTAAATAGAGGAATTATGTAATATACTAGAAATTACTCATATATAATGGGTGACATCATCTTATGAAAACGTCAGAAGTCAAGCCTTAAAATGATAAACACATGCCAATAATGCTTATTTATAGATATAGTACATTGTACAATGTAACCTCTACAGAGCGGCCCTCTACAGAGCAACAACCCCCGTTAAGCAACACACTCATTTTGCTCCATTTACTATAACATGCACCTCTCCAGAGCATCTATACAGCATGTATACTTGTGTTACATGTATATTGTACATGTACAAAAATTATATGAATAAGTATTCAAATCACTCATTAAAGCTTACAGAGATCACTTTAACCTAACCTGTATGTATAGTCCAGTTAGGATATTGTGACAGTGACGTTGCAGTTTATGTGTACGCAAAAAATCACAACCATTGTCTAAACAGGTAGAGCGAAGTTTAGTTTGCTACTTTAGCATTGAAATTATAGTTGTTTGTACAGTATAAGCCTTTATAATTGGTTTTACACCATTATAGTGGACTCGACCGCTGCGTCACTGGATTTTTATCCTGACTGGACTATAATGCCCAACGATGTTATCTCCAATCAGACCATTATTTACATTAATATACTATAGTCCAGTCAGGATAAAAATCCAGTGACGCAGCGGTCGAGTCCACTATAACGGTGTAAAACCAATTATAAAGGCTTATACTGTAAAAACTAACAGTGTACATACTAAACTTCGCTCTACCTGTTTAGACAATGGATGAGATTTTTTGCGTACACATAAACTGCAACGTCACTGTCACAATATCCTAACTGGACTATATATATGTGTAATTTAGAAAACAAACTGTTAATAGATACCACCTACAAACAAAGATCACATTTATCTGTTCCCATGGATGGTCTTTACAGACAAGTTGAACTGCAGTAAACCCCCTGATGTAAACAACTAGTCAATAGATGCACGGAATGTACATTTGGAAGAGGTGGTAATATACTGCAGGTGTATCCTGCATGCAAACAACTCCACTGGAATCGTTAACAATAACTGGACGTTTGATACAGTTGTTTATGCGCATCATGTCTGCGCATATAGCTTAAACGGGGATAGAGGCCGAGTTTTGCACTGGATCGTCATTTACATTTTCATTCATTTTTTGAGAAATTAGAAATTATTACTTGGGTTACCTGTACCCATTTGTAATGAGTGTTTGTATTGCCTGGGACTACACAGATCCCTTTTTACTGATTTATAGGGAATAAATTAATGATATCTTGACAAAAATTGTGAAGATTATTCAAGTGGGCGATTTAGGACTAATATGTGCCCCCTCGCTATATGGAATGCGACGACACTGCCAAATTGGGAAAAGGGGAGATAATTCAGCCATAATAGCACAAAGTTTCATTTTAATTTTTAGATGAAGTACACTTTAATCAACATCCTTAGCCAAAAATAAATTATGACAAGACTATAAATTATGGGTAAAACTTACAAAATGTACTAATTTGGCCTTTTCGCGCCATTTTACCGCACTTTTCATAACAAAGAGACACAATTACGACGTAACTGCACCTAAAATAATTCTTGTAACACGTCATTTTCTTCTAAGTTTATATTTACTATACTTTCGTGTACATAATAATTATGCAAATGTTAGTACTCTTTTGATATTAGAATATTTTTTCCGCGCAGATAATGCGTCACTTTTACGCAATTTCACTAAGGTTTTTATGATATAGGGGGATAATAATGACGTCATAGCGCAAAAAGTAGTCCCGTGACCTATCTTTTTTATTTAATATTTGGATTAGGTACACTTTTATCAACAAAATTAGACATACAAATTGTATTGGTCATCAAGGTCGTTTTTGAGCTACGGCCGATTTTGTGTATTTTTTTTGTCTTTTTAGCAGTCATTTTTCGGAAATTTTGACAATTGGTGTTTTGTCAAAACATTGTGAATTTTCTTATCAATACCAAAAGTGTATAGGAATGTTTGAATAATATGTGTTTGTTCATACAAACCCATGGAAATGACTGTAACAAGAAAAAATATCGATTTTAATGCAAAAATGAATACATTTTGGGTCATTTTCTTGAAAAGTGATGTTGCAAAAGGGCCGATGACCCCTTAAATAGTACCGCGACATACCTTTTTTATTTTACATATTGCTTCAGTATATATTAAACTATATTTGTGCCTATTTTTTGTATCTTTAAAAAAAATACTTACCCTATCAAACGTCCTTAAAGCAGGATAGGTGCTTATTTAATTCAGATCAATTCAGGTCAACACAAGCACTATTTACAACAACTGCAATTCAGTTAAAGAATGTTCACTTGCGGTATTTTTGTTCTATTATGGTTGCAATATTCTTTATTGCTGACATGCTTGCTCGTTGATAGAAGTACTATATATAGTTCTGTATTGGTAGTATTCAGTGGTGGCAGTATTGCTCATTGGTGACTAACTATTGCGCACGTTGATGACAGTTTTGGAAGTTTTTATGTCACTTTTACACGTTAGGAGAGATTTTGTACATAGATGGCAGTTTTGCACGTTGCAGGTACTTTTGCACGCTGATGACAGTTTTGAGTTTCGCACGTTGGATGCAGTTTTGTTGGTTTTTGATGTCAGTTTTGCACGTTGGAGGCAATGTTGTAGATTAATTGCAGCATTGTTCATTGATGGCAGGTTATTTTTAAAATTGGTGGCAGCGATATTCATTTACATTCTTTGTTATTAGTATTTCGTTGAATGTAACATTTTGTTGAAAGCTCGTCCATATAGGTCTCCCCGGCGACGAGGGTAAACCAACTTCAATAAGTCCACATGATTGCATTGTTTTAACGATATTGCGTGTCAACAGTTCATATTCAGTATCACCATGTGCATGTATTTCGAGTGTCGATATGCACAAATTACCATTGCATAAATGGAACTGTGTAGTGTTTTATCAAAGTACTTACGGAATTATAATAATATACGTTCAAATTTAAATTCTTAATTATTCTACATAAGTATGTGTGGCAGATATGGTTTGTAGGAATTGGTTAACTGAAGCATAATTCATTTCAACAACATTTTATCACAATTTACTTAAACTATGTTAAGGAATTATAAAGAATTTAATTTTGAACGTAAGCTTCGTGAGTGCTTTAATAAAGTTGAGTAGGCAGAACTCCAGTTGATCATAAAACGTTACAAAAAGTCATGTATGTCTAAACGTGCAGTGTTAACACAAAATAAATGTTCTAAATTGTGAAATTATAGTAGAAAGTCCATTCAAACTCCGACAGGCGGTTAATGGGTGAGCAAATGATGCAAGCTAACATTTTGTTATTCATTGCTGACCTGTAATGGGAGGTTACTCGAACAACACACTTTCATAAGACCAGCGGGTTAGCCTCCCCTTGAATTCGCCGCAAAGTGATAAACATTTCTAACCACCCAGCGATAAAGATAGGGTATTTGTGTTTTTCGGTGTAAGATCGAATGTTATTTCACTGAGTGAGTAGCTGCATGACACCATGTTGTTAAAAGTGTCGTAGCCATGAGTGAAAATCTAACTCAGGCGCTCAAAAAGGTACCTTTAAACTTTACGTGACGCCATTTTTAAAACGCACGCTGACGTTCGATCAAGTAGATCTTCAATGAAGCAATATATGGCGAATGTTAATCTACAGTTTATACATGTAGATCTATTTTTAATTTACCTGTGTAAGTAAACATGTGAACGTGCTGTATTATAAGTATAATTCTGATTTGTTTATTTTGTACACATTACCAACACTTTAATTATAATACAGCAGCTACAGAATGCAGCTAATCGTTAACGATTTAAGTAATGAACTGTGTCCGTAACTGATTATCATTCTGTATTTAGTATTGTTCAAAGTATTAGCTGCATTTCTAAATTGCTCGAAATGTCATACAACATTCTTATTCTTCGTCTGTAATGCCTCTACATTGTGAATTTTCTGAGATAAACATTGATTGTTCATGGTCGACAGTATCATACATGTATAACTCGTTTAATCAGGTCAATCACCTGTTTACATAGCATTGGGTATTATAAACATTGCAATTTCTCTTTTCTATTTTTTATATTTAACAGAATGATACTGTTTGTATGAGTATATGACTTGGTGCAAAAGGTTTAGATTTTCATTGCCGTTTTACCCGATTAAAATGTTTCAAACAATAGAAATGTTTTATTTTGCTAGTACATTGATGGTATGCAAGTGAATGATCTGCATAAACACATTTATACTCATAGAGATGAAAAGATCCACGGCAACACTTTTTCAGTCATAGAATACATATTTACGGTTACATGTGTACGTTTGCAAATATTTAAGCGATCACGTGACATGACGGGAAATAGTGATTACAAATATACTAAAGAACCGGGCTGATGAATAATCCCTAAAGGATCAGGGATTGCACGTAATCACAAAGTTTCCCAAGAATTGCATGTACATGTACTACCTAATTACACCTTCCCTGTAACAAACATCGTACATGTATATATAATATAGAACACAGAGTAGATAATCGCCGTTTATTAAAAGATGCTGGGATGAAGCGTCAAGTAGTTAATAACGGTTGGTGTTGTCTTTTCATTATCGTTGTCGGTTAGTATAACCAATTACGTCTTTAAACATGTAAATGAGGCCCTGTCGGTGACGCACACCTACATCGTCCCTGTATTGCTCGACATACTCTCTGGCTATTTAGGCCTCCACATTTTGGTACACCATAATAGTAACGACCCACGTCGACACATCTCCAGCGCCCTTGCCATGTTAAAAACTTAAACTGGCAGTCTCGACTCATCACACATATCGATAGACCACATATCAAGACAAGAAGACACGTCACTCGGTTCATCTTGTTCGGTATATGAAACCTGTAAGTAAGTTCAACAATACAGAAGCAGCATTATACAATTCGCTGGCTTAGAATTAGAAGGTTACGATCTTATAAGGCTCATGCATATTTGAAATCTGCATCCGTCAAAACGCTTCTTATATACATGTATAATGAATCTATTTGCATAAAAATCGGAAGTGGTCATGTCGACTAAATCGAAGTTTAAAAACCACGTTTTTCTTGTTTTCTCAAAATATTGGTTTTGTACTTATAGTCCAGTCAGGATAAAAATCCAGTGACGCAGCGGTCGAGTCCACTATAACGGTGTAAAACCAATTATAAAGGCTTATACTGTACAAACAACTATAAATTCAATGCTAAACTAACATACTAAAGTTCGCTCTACCTGTTTAGACAATGGTTGGGACTTTTTGCGTACACATAAACTGCAACGTCACTGTCACAATATCCTAACTGGACTATACGACCTTCTAATTCTAAGCTAGCGAGTTATACTATATATATTAATACATTGTATATACTATATAAATGATAAGTTTTTATGAGTCGACAAGATTGCGTGGAGTAATGCGTTTTCGTTTTAACAAGTCTTAAAATTGTTTAACACTAAGTCGTGCTTGCATTGAGCTGTACCCATGCGCTGTACATATTCCAACTTACAAGACGAACTCCCAAGAAGCCTTAATAATTTCAATAAAAAAGAAATAAAAGCTATGCAACATTTGAAAAACTGGCAAGCAAAATTAAACATGTCTCGTTGAAAAGTTGTTTTTACCAAAAGGATAAGAGAAAATCGGACAGGGAATGTAGCACTCAACTTAACCAACAGAGCACAGAAACCATAACAACACCACATACCACAATTATACGGTACAATGCCCAACACATAACTGAACGAGAAAATGAACTGCCCAAACTTATGTTTTGGACATACCAAAATAACTAAACATATATATACATTGTATATCGATAGGTCCATAAGTAAATTAATAATGAATTACAAATACAAGAAAAGAGAAATAAGTTTAGTGTCACATACCTCTAAGCCTCTAAACTCGTATCTCACAGTCAGCTCGGTGTATCGTTACTACAAAACTGTACAATATAATGATTTGTCACATACATATATGGGAGTACATTACTTCATAAATATGAAATCGCCGGATGTGTTTGCTCACTATAAGATTTGACTATCCTGTCGTATGTGTTCAACATGATCAGTTTTCCGGTTGTCTCACGATTTTTAGTATACAAATGCACTTAAGATTCGATAAGTGTGAACAAGACGCTCCTTGGCCGGGCTACAAATCCAAGAAAACACTTAGAAAACAAGTATTTTATTTCTTCATCGATTTCTATTTAACATTTGACAGTCTAAGGGGAAAATATTATGCTTTCCACGAAATATAGGATTTTTCTCAGCAGCAAGGTAGTTTTTGCAATCACCCTGTGATACATTCGGAGAGTCGGCCGTCTTTTTCCGAGGTTTCACATAGTGCTAGACAAAACGGCCCAAAACGGCCCAGCTGCTGATAGGGATGCTACATTTCGCTGAAAGCTTACGTATTTTCCCTTAGCGTGTCGTATACTTCATAAAAATCGGTACAGAAATAGAATACTAACGGCTACTTTTTTTTCAAATGTTGATAATTTTCGTCTTGGATTTGTAGCCTTTAGTGATGTAAAAGTCACGTGATATTGCTTCACTGAATATTGCATTTAAAATTCACGTGCGTAACCGAAATGTTTTATAAGGTCGACGTTATTGGCTTTTCAGACAAACTTCATATTACAGTCTCTTAAGATTTTGAACAAAACGTTGCCAATCATGATGATGCATGTTTCTTGCAATAAGCCAAAGTGCAGTGCGCAAGAACCATAACTCTACCTTGCATCGTGTTTGAAATATTTCCCTTTGATTGATTTTATTAGAGCATTTCTTGTCCAGGGCATAACTTTGTCACCAAAAGTTTAAATGACTCAAAATTGTGTATGTATGTTTCTTGCAATAAGCCGAAGTGCAGTGCGCAAGAATCATAACTTTACCTTGTGTAGTTTTTGAATGATTCCCCTTTGGTTGATTTTATCAGGACATTATTGTGTCCAGAGCATAACTTTGTCATTTTAGTTTAGATGACTAGAGAGCTCTTGTGAGTCGGATATGTAGCCCAATACTGGGTAGTTTTCCATGAAAAATGTGTATGTCGTCAGGCGACACATGCGACTCGCGAAGCTTTTATTGTTTATAATATGTATTGCCAATTATTTATTGATAATTATTGTACATCAACTGGACACAGTACAGTATAGACGAGGTTTTATATCAGGCATTGTCGTATATCAGATTGGAATAAAAAAGTTATTGCCTCTGTTAATAAATGAATATCAATATTTTATTTGATACATTCCCAATAAATTACAATAATGTATGACAAAATAACACACTAAGACCACCATAATCGATATGTTCTGTTCTGTGAAATAAAATATGTTGCATTGATTGCTGAAATCCTAGCCCAAACATTTTAAAGCCAACACATTTAGAAATAACAGCAAACCAGTGTCTACCGAAATAACCCCTAAAACCCACTTTGCTGACATACGTGAACTAATGATGGTGAATACGCATTAAGTATGGTGTGTTATAATATGTATGGCGTACCATAAGGGTCAAAAGCACGTTCATGCCTATATTTAATGGTAAACTATTATATGTACGTACTCGTTGAGTAATGTACGTGCACATATAAATGATATACGTGTATGTGTAGGCTTTTGACTCAAATGGTACGCCATAGTGTTAAGTACTGGTCCGCCCTCACTCTCTCCATATGTTTTACAAACATATTTTTAACACATTAATCTAGGTACAATATACCATTGTATACATGTATGTAATAATTTGTATATGTGGTATTGCGGAGCTTTATATTTAAGTATATTACACACTTGTTATTACATTTAAGCTGAATGTACTACTTACCTGCATGGATAGAGTTTCATCTAGCTAAAGTCGTAGTTAGAAACATACACTATCAACTGGACCGAGCCAGGTTCGATTCATCCCTGCTAGAGCCATGAGCTCATATGTACAGACGCTGTAAGAGGTTTGTGGAAGAGCAAGTTCATAGTGAACTACGGCGAAAATGGAATATTACCGTACTCAAGGGAGAAAACTCGTAAAATATGTTTACTTATTTAGTCACGCTGGAGTTCATTACCTTGGTTAAAGTTTAACTTTGTGTTTTTTATTGCATTTGACCGCGAGCCATGAACAAACTAAGGTATGTTCTAAATCTGTTTAGACCACGATAAGCCGCAAATAGCCAATCACAGCACAGTATTGTCATCGTCTAAATCCCGAATAACCTGTGATTTTGATCTTTTGTTGAATTGAGTAATATGTGCAGAATGTTATTCGATTGTTGGGATCAAATTGCATGGTGCGTACCAAGCAATACTGCACAATCAACCATCGATGACGATAGTAATTGTCGTGTAAACATATTTAAATAACGCATTAAATAAATAGAACAACACAAATATCCTCTATTTAATACTCTACTACATGTATTTAATTACATGAACACGTTAAAGTAAATTATTAAAATGATAATCACATTTTGGGCTTATTGGTTCATTCGTTTACGTAATTATTTGTTGGTGTTTTTGTAATTTCTGGTATGGTATTGTGTCTGACCAGATTAAACTGAGACTCCTTGCATAATTCGTTTAAGTCCGGACATTTCCGAAGTTAAAAAAAACATAATTACAGTTATCGCTATATGTCACACCGTACAACCCGCTGTGTGTAAGGCAGTTATGTATGTTGAAGGCAGAGACACACGCATTTTACGCCACTAGAGTGGGGTAAGTATTTGTTATTTTATATGTGTTTTGCGTTGCTTTTGAAAGTGATCACTTACATATATCGTTCACGCGATGAATGAACAATAAGTATATACAATGTATGTGCCCACAAATGCCATATAATTCGAGTAAACAGGGTTTAGGTATGCGATGTTTGCCAAAAGTTCGAAACTTTCGCCTTTGACATTGAATTCTCAACTTAATTCGTGGTTTGGAACAATTCTAAAACATTGAATACAAACTTCAACCCTTCATCAATATATCTGTCGTTTCCGTTTTGGAAAATGTGCATTTTCTGTGAAGATTCAGAGGTTTGAATTGAACGATGTACCAAAAAATGCTAACGAAATAGGCAGTTCTGTTTTTCGAATGAAAACGACAAAGGCAGAGCGTTAAAAATTAATGCTAACGCAGAGGCAGAGATAAGAGACTTATGCTAACGACAAAGGCAGCAATTCTAATGACTTGACAGGGCCATAAAACCCCTTTGTACGATTTGTGTTATAAATATAACCCAGATTCATGTTAGGCTGTATTCCAAGTCCATTTCACCAAGAATCACGAGTGTTTAGTGGTTCTTTTCATCAAGTTGATAAACGGAATAAATTACATACCTGGTGATCGCTGACGCCCTTTATGTCTGTAAATGACGAACAGGTGTGTTTGGGGGGGGGGCGTAAGTTCGAAATGCAGCAATTCACATTACTTGACAGGGAACTTAATGCACTGTTTGTTTGTACAAAAATGTATGTTATTTGTATGATGCAAATTGTATTTGACTATTTTTCGTGAACAACTCACACGAAGAACATAAGACATAATGTCGTAAAACATCGTAATGCCCCGATACAATGCTATTAATGTGCAGTCGAACATATGATCTTGGTATTAATCTTCTAAGCAGTCAATGTTAATTAAAATTACCTGTACAAATGTATTTTATAAATAAAACAGTCAAGTTATTTAAACAGTCACATAGTATACGGTCTTATATCTATTTATGGGCTGACTGCTTAAAACAGTTGGGCCACACGTGCTCATGTAGCATCACGTATATCATGTAACATATTATTCCATGCTAAGTTGTTTGGTCTTAATGACATCATCTAACGTCATCCGGGCCGCAGATAATTATGCAACGAGGCGTAGCATATACCAATAAGACGAGACGCAAGTACGCGTAAGTTTCTTTATGTATAATTAGATTTACGATATACAAATGTAGTTGTTATCAATAACATTTCATATAAAATCAAAGCGCTGAAAGCCAGAAGTTGTTCGAATGAACACCATTCCGGCCATTGTGTGACTGCAATGATTAGGAGACTATAAAATTCAACTTGTATGACTTATCGCCCCTCCCAAAAACTGCAAATGTCACCGTCATTTTGTTATCATTTTACTTATATTATCGATGGAATACTACGAGAACCATTCGTTTATAAACTCTAAGACAGTGTATGAAGAGCTTACGCCCCCATAAAGCCATGCACTCATCATTAACAGGCATAAAAGGCCACTCACAACCGACAATTGCCAGCGTCAGCGATCACAAGGTATGTAATATATTCCGTTTATCAACTGGACGAAAATAACCACTAAACACTCATGATTCTTGGTATAATGGACTTTGGAATACACCCTAACATGCATCTGGGTTATATTCATAATGTACAAATCGTACAAAGGGGTTTTATGGCCCTGTCAAGTCATTAGAATTACTGCCTTTGTCGTTAGCATAAGTCTCTTATCTCTGCCTCTGCGTTAGCATTAATATTTAACGCTCTGCCTTTGTCGTTTTCATTCGAAAAACAGAACTGCCTATTTTGTTAGCATTTTTTTGGTACCTCGTTCAATTTAAACCTCTGTATCTTCACAGTAAATGCACATTTTCCAAAACGGAAACGACAGATATATTGAGGAAGGATTGAAGTTTGTATTCAATGTTTTAGAATTGTTCCAAACCACGAATTAAGTTGAGAATTCAATGTCAAAGGCGAAAGTTTCGAACTTTTGGCAAACATCGCATACCTAAACCCTGTTTACTCGAATAATATGGCATTTGTGGGCACATACATTGTATATACTTATTGTTCATTCGTCGCGTGAACGATATATGTAAGTGATCACTTTCAAAAGCAACGCAAAACACATTATAAAATAACAAATACTTACCCCACTCTAGTGGCGATAAACGCGTGTGTCTCTGCCTTCAACATACTGAACTGCCTTACACACAGCGGGTTGTACGGTGTGTATGTGGCTTTCTTGAGTTGCTACTAGACAACAATAGTTGATGACTCAGTTGGTTAGTGTGCGGTGTGTACATGTATTATAAGACACGGCATATATTTTTGTTCTTTAACATTTATTTTTCATATGAAAGTATGTTATTCGTGAATTATAATCATCCCTATGTTCACATATATCCATTACACAATTCAGTCATACCTTAAATTTATAATGGCTAAGTAGTTGGAACATTTTTCATGTACTTGAATAAAAATATAATAAATTATGCTATATTGAAAATAAAACAAAAACAGAAAATAAAGACAAAATAATATGAGAACGTATGGGAAATCGTTTTAAACATAACCCCCTTGATTCAAGGTCGCCAGATTAGACGGCAAGCGCGCTAACCATTGAGCTATGGAGACGCTGTATGGAGCTGGCATTGATTTGTTTGTATCATAGGGAAACTATAATATAACGAAACACAACAACATGTTGCAATTGAAACAGTATAATTAATATACACGTGGTTATTAACATGAATACTAGTATGTACATAGAATTACGAGCGTACGTGTAGTCTGTTTATAAGCAACGGGTAAAAGTACCATGCCACAGACAATATACCGACAAAACACTCGATACAATAAACACATGTATTTTCTTGTTGTTGTTTTTATTGTTTCGTCGAATATGTCTTCATATCGAGCATTACTTATGTTGAAGTTGATCTGAATTGAATAAACTGCTATAACTTATAACCGGAAGTTATCGAAAGGCTTACGATTATAGTTAGAATGACAAATGAAATGATGGCATAATGGTGATTTGAATGTCGAACGACTTCCAGTTGCAGTGTTGTTTCTTTTTCATACTTGTACCGTGAAATAAGCTTTTTAACACTATTTATACACTATACTATGAATACAGAGCTCTACTATATATTAGGAATGTGGTCGGTACACTAATAGTTTATGTAATCCTTCGACTAAGTCCTGCTATGTCTGGACCACATACAAACACACAAATTGGTGACGATATGTAGCGTTCTTGTCTGACCTGATAAGGTAAACACACGTCATAGTCTTATAATAAAGTTCGTACCTTATCCTGAAAATTATCAATCGTTTATGAAATATTTTGCTAAAAAGAAGTAACGTATTTAATTCACGAAAAGAAAAGGAATGTTTATCATCATCATTATTATTTATACGAGGGTCGATAAAAAAAACTTCAAAATCAGTTAGCAGTTGTACTTTCTATTATGCATCGTCAAATATCATCCCCTGCGGGTCTTCTGAAGAATTCTGTCTTCAGATATAGGCTTATAAATATAGTTGCCAAGCAACCAAAGAACGTCACTATGAGGTATGCGTTCGCGCCACCGACTAAAGATTGAATTTGTTGTAAATTCAATGGTTTCTTTCAACCTTATACACCGTGATTTATTACAGCTAACACGTGTGTATTGTAGAATTACAGCCTATCTCAAATAATAATATGTGAATATTTCAGAATGGTCACTTATGATGTGTTATTTTTTTGCCTAGCAACAACTTTACCCACATTTCATCAATTTTCTCGGCACGCGTTCTTTTCGTTGCCATGGTGTTTTAAAACTAATGACTGATTTCACTTTTTTTTCAATAAGATTATGAATATATCCCAAGGAGTCAAATAACCGTACTAATATAAATAAAATGTATAACTTCACTTTGGAAAAATGATTCGCTCTTTTGGGTGGGGTAAAATTGTGGTTTTAATACCATCAAATAAAATGACAATTTACATTTTCGACAAGTATATTTTCTATATTTGTGGAATAAATCAATTAGAAGTAAGTTTATATGATAGAATAGTGTATTACGAACTTATTAATACCTTTTAAAATGTCAGATATATCTTTATGTTTCCATAGCAACGCAAACTTTTGTTATACTAACAGCGTGGACGCATGCCCTCGAGTTGTCCTCTTTGGTTGCCTGGCAACAATAATCAAATTGTCATAACCCAGATTGGTATTCGCCATAACAGCAGTAAGTTACCATACTTCACGATAATGCATAGAAACTATAAGACCACTTATTTTTCTAAGCATTATTAAGCAACTCTCAGTTTTTCTTGACTGACCCTCCTAATAATATATGATAATAATACTAATATTAATACTTATACTAATACTACTTCAGTAACTAATAATACTAAAACGTAATGTTCTGACGAGAGGTTATTGGTTAAGACAACAATGTGTTCGTATTGTTGTGGGGACAATCTGCATGCTGCTTTCGCAATCATGTTGTAAGGAACGTCTAATTGATCAGGTGTCAGTTTACGTATAGTTGACTTATGGTATGCCACTATGGTATAAATGCTACCAAAGTTGTTGCTACAGCCGAGTGGTCTGATGCTTTCGTTCTTCGCGATTCTAGGCAATGGTACAGTGTCTTATGGGTTCGAGTTCCACTACAGGTAAAACTATATAGTAGGGTGGCGGCAGGATGGTGCTTGTAGAGTAGATAAATTTCGTGATTTCTGATTTAGAGATATAGTCATGTATTCTTACATTCCATCACATGATATTCATCAGATCAAGTAGGTCAACCAATCTCTCGCGGTACAATGACAACATCAGTTGTTGCCATCTATGTAATGGTGATCTGGTAGTTCTGTACGGACCATACAGCGACTGTTGGTAGTTAAATGAGAACTGCGATGGCAACATGCCTCCTGATAAAATCTGACACTGTATCGTCATCAATGCGCATGCGCACAACAACAATAATGACGTGATGACGTACTTCATATTGTTTTGTTATGCCCTGAAAAGAAAATAAAGCATTGTTATTCGTGTTCTTTTAAAATATGTCTGGTTGAAATATATACGAACGTTAAACTAGTTCACTCAACCTTGACACAATATTCACATTTTTGAAAAATCCTTTAAACCCTATATTACCAATAATTGCGATCCCCTCTTAAGTAACAACACTTCAGTTCTTTGATTATGCGTAAAATTGTAACCTTTATACATGAAAAACAAAATTGCTGACAAGAAGAGTATCATCAGTGGAACATTGAAGCATCACTGAATACGACAGGAAATGTTGTGACATATCATGTTTAGGATTGAAATGTCGTTTTAGATGATTGTTCCGTCATTAATTTTAAGATATTTTGGAGAAAATTCGATAGTTAGAAAAGAATATCTCCTAAAAGAGGTCATAATATTCTTTTAAGAAGGTCAAAAGCTATGATTCTGTTTTGTCTCTCCATAATTAAATACAATAGTTATTTCGTAATTATGTAAACGCATTATCAATTCGTAAAAGTGCACTATAAAAAAAATATCGAGACTGAGTTAAACTTCAGGATGCTGTTTTATCAAAGCCCTAAGGGAAATCCTTAACTTACGTTTAATTTTAAATTATTTATCTTTTTTACAATTGCAAAGTGTGGTTAATGAATCTATGAGTAAGTAAGTAAGTAAGTAAGTAAGAAGGCAAGGCAAGGCAAGGCAAGGGAAGGCAAGGCGAGGCGAGGCGAGGCGAGGCGAGGCGAGCAAGTAAGTAAAGTAAGTAAAGTCTTTACTTTACGAGTAATCTGTCATGCACGTCCCAAACTACAGTTGTAAAGAAAACTAAACATTTTAAATTATAACAATTTCCGTAAGGGCTCGAATAAGACAGTACAAACAATGTGTTTATTAAGTTTCAAACTTTATTGTGATGTTTATTGTACAATGGAATTAATAATTAGACAAAATGACATAAACTTGATGACTTAAATTAATTTACATGACTGTTCAAAGGTATGTATATCATTTATAAATATATGATTGTATATCTGATGTACAACGTGCACGACAGTTTGTATCAGTAAACAAGTCGTTTTAGTTGATTTATTGTTTACACGTGTCACTGAGTGTTTGTTTTGACAATACTGTTTTCAACATGTTGACATATCTCATCTGATGTAACATGACGTTACATATACAGAAGTAATTTTATCTAGCATAAGAGTACATATTTTTTTATCATATTTATACATAATTTTGTATACTTGAAAACAACGTCATTTTTCGGCAAAAATCATAGCTTCTAAATATACTGTTTTATCAGAACTAGGAGAACGTCTAAACAAACATTTAAAATAATGAAACGGGCATCGGGAGAGACGTCTGTCAGAAATGTACTTATATATCGTTAGTAAAATGTTTGTGACGGAAAATAAACCAGAGTAAAAACGCGTACATATTGTTAAGATGTTCACATTAAAGATATGCTATGCCTATCTGAACAATTTACAATAAAGACAATATTCAATTTTTTTGGTGACCACATTGACGTAAAAGTGCAACATAGAGAGACACATCCAACTGCAAATTCATTACAATAATTCTAAGTACGACTGTATTATAGCGCGTCCAGGATAATGTGAAAGGCGGGAACATTTGGTATGGTCCACAACGGTGGATTACAATTATGTGCAACAATTATCAGTGGTGTTTTGAATACAATACTGACCTTATCTGTTTATTTCAGGACTCTTAGCCCGACAAAAACCCCAACCGGCACTCATTCTTCCGCGTCCCTCCATTATCCTATTGGGTTTGGTATTGTCACCATTTAATACGCGCTTACGGTGTGTAGTTGTTATTACACAATTATAAATACGAGAGGACCAATGAGTGCCCGTTCGGTGTTGCCAAACTATTATGATCAATAACGACAACCACTTTGTATGATTCATACTGTATAATTCTAGCATTTGGTACTTCTATATAACCAATTGTTATGATAATATATTTCAAATATATACGTATAACAGACGGATTAATGTGTATTTTGGCAGATATGGTCATGGCAGCGTAGAATTAAAACAAGTAATCACTCCGTATTTAAACACTACGGAGTTACACATATGACGAATTCCTCCGCATTTATACACTGCGGAGAAAGATATGCTATTAATGAATTTACTTGGAGCGATCAGGGGCGACATTTTTGAAATCCGAAAACCCTTCCCATGTTGCACGGTAACTCTCCTTATGTTGACGCCGCCTGGCGTATGAAGAATATACATGAATGCCGCATGGCATTCAAACGAACCATGGCCGCATGGCCTACCATTTTAACTATTATAAACGCCGCATGGCGTGCAATAAAACCAGTCAGTCCGCAAGGTACCCGCCTGTACCCAAGTGAATAATCGCCGCATGGCGAGCAATAATCGGCGCATGCCGAGCAATATTCGCCGCATGGCGAGCAATAATCGGCGCATGCCGAGCAATATTCCAATACTAGTATTCGCCGCATGGCGAGCAAGAATCGGCGCATGCCGAGCAATATTCCAATACTAGTATTCGCCGCATGGCGAGCAATAATCGGCGCATGCCGAGCAATAAGTACGCTTGTACATAAATAAACCAGTGCAACAAATAAACCATCGCCGCTTGGCGAGCAAAGATCCTACTCAAAAGAAAGCTATTAAAGAGCGCCTAGTCAAAGCTATCTGGCCAGTTCTTTAATGCTTATTTAACCCAAGCCCGTAGATTAGTTTTAGAAGCTTATTACTCGCTGTTCACCCCACATTTTTCACTGTGGAATAAAGCGATTATAAGCATGCAATGTAGTCAATGTATAAAAGTTATTCTATCCACATTGATTAGACCCATGTACACCCCCGATCGCTCCTAAATTGAAGAATTTTCCGCTGCCAGACGGTTTGATTTAAAAATACTAAAAAATTGCGTACAGCAAGGTTTCACTTTCTTAAACAGACTTTCCAATATTGAACTTTACTTGTTAAATTTTTGCTTTTATTGACCCAGATATTAATATATTTGATTAGGTTCGTTTGTGAAACCTTACTGTATGCGACATCTTACATAAGAGAAACTTCAATTGCATAATACAAATATATTAACCCCGACAACGTATAACGCACTTGGTATATATTACACATAATGTCTTCCCGCATCTCTGAATTTCAGCGCCAGCACTTGCACACGTAAAAAATTATAATTTTATTAATGAAGAACTAACACTAGATTTAAACACTGTAGTAGATGGTCATGGAATAATCCTCGGATACTTGATATTGTTCCATGTCCTTCCGCACAGATATTTGCTGAAGTATGATGACTTTGTTCTGATGAACGTCAGACGTCCTGAATAGTATGTGTCCTCGCTTACCATTACTATATGTCGGAACTACGCCAGGACTTCTACCTGGATGACACAGTGCTGTCTTAGATTATATTCTACTCGGAGATGCCGCTATACCAAGTCCACACTATAAACCAGTCCACAATACTGTAACATATAAACATTAGAGGCAATATCATTCATACCAACATTCTATCATTATTTCCATTAAAATGACGTGATAAGGGTGTGGTGGGCGGGGGTTTAGCTGAAGCGTTTGTTAGCAGAATGAGGCCGAACACCCGGTTACAAGCGCTTATAAAAGGTGCCTGTATACGTCACAATAGTCTACATTGGATGAGCAGTATAAATTGTAACGGTCGATTGGCCTGGTGTGTAGTGACGATAAAAACTACACTCATGAGTAATAATAATAAAGTAATACAATAAAACCCGTGCATGATCGAGCCGAAATAAAATGGATTGAATTTTGATTGAAATTAATCCTGATTATTTCAGGACTCTTAGCCCGACAAAAACCCCAACCGGCACTCATTCTTCCGCGTCCCTCCATTATCCTATTGGGTTTGGTATTGTCACCATTTAATACGCGCTTACGGTGTGTAGTTGTTATTACACAATTATAAATACGAGAGGACCAATGAGTGCCCGTTCGGTGTTGCCAAACTATTATGATCAATAACGACAACCACTTTGTATGATTCATACTGTATAATTCTAGCATTTGGTACTTCTATATAACCAATTGTTATGATAATATATTTCAAATATATACGTATAACAGACGGATTAATGTGTATTTTGGCAGATATGGTCATGGCAGCGTAGAATTAAAACAAGTAATCACTCCGTATTTAAACACTACGGAGTTACACATATGACGAATTCCTCCGCATTTATACACTGCGGAGAAAGATATGCTATTAATGAATTTACTTGGAGCGATCAGGGCGACATTTTTGAAATCCGAAAACCCTTCCCATGTTGCACGGTAACTCTCCTTATGTTGACGCCGCCTGGCGTATGAAGAATATACATGAATGCCGCATGGCATTCAAACGAACCATGGCCGCATGGCCTACCATTTTAACTATTATAAACGCCGCATGGCGTGCAATAAAACCAGTCAGTCCGCAAGGTACCCGCCTGTACCCAAGTGAATAATCGCCGCATGGCGAGCAATAATCGGCGCATGCCGAGCAATATTCGCCGCATGGCGAGCAATAATCGGCGCATGCCGAGCAATATTCCAATACTAGTATTCGCCGCATGGCGAGCAAGAATCGGCGCATGCCGAGCAATAATCCAATACTAGTATTCGCCGCATGGCGAGCAATAATCGGCGCATGCCGAGCAATAAGTACGCTTGTACATAAATAAACCAGTGCAACAAATAAACCATCGCCGCTTGGCGAGCAAAGATCCTACTCAAAAGAAAGCTATTAAAGAGCGCCTAGTCAAAGCTATCTGGCCAGTTCTTTAATGCTTATTTAATCCAAGCCCGTAGATTAGTTTTAGAAGCTTATTACTCGCTGTTCACCCCACATTTTTCACTGTGGAATAAAGCGATTATAAGCATGCAATGTAGTCAATGTATAAAAGTTATTCTATCCACATTGATTAGACCCATGTACACCCCCGATCGCTCCTAAATTGAAGAATTTTCCGCCACAAAATAAAATAATGATTTTATTTCCCCAAAATTCCTATACTATTTTCGACAATAATTCTCTAGAGCTATCTAAGTCGGCCTTGCAATGTAGCACCCGTCGGCCCTGTGGAATCCAGTCGTTGTAATATCTATATCTACTGTTAAAATGTAATTGTTTTAATTTTGAATATGTTTAGGCCCAAATTGATTAATTATCTTCTTTTCAATAGCTTTGTTATAACATTCCTCTACCACCATGAAATTATCTCAAGTATCTCAATTCAAATGAAACATGACTCCGGAAAAGGCCCAAGACAAATATTCGATGCTTCATTTTTAAAATGTATACGTTTGATAAAACATTCACATCATTTCAAACATGGTTTAAGAAATATTCGATAAAGATCACCTCGTTTTCCCTGAGTGTAGTATGTGGGACCCTTAATAAGACCGGAAGTTGGGCCCAGCTTTAAATCTCGTATGTTTCTGAATATTACCCTCTGTCCAACCAAGTAAGGGATTGAATCCAAGTAAAAAATTGAAAGACTAAATTCCAGCTGTCAAAAATTCCGAAATTACAATTTTATTCATACTAAGCCTTTCCCTCTCGATTGTACGTCAACAAAGCAATACCGAAAATATTATATAATGTATCATTACCGGTCAATTACCTAACAGGGGAATATTTATGCTCTGAATGAACTCATCATTGTATTTTAAAAGATCGTTTTCATTTTCCCTAACACGTAGTATTTAGTTTCCTGTTTCAATCGTCTCAGATGTTAACAATAAACTAATATACATATCGCATGTATAAATAACCACAACCAAAGTACCTGAAACTGAATTGTATACATTAGTTATAATAATGCCTAGCGATATAAATACTGTCGTATTTCATTTTTGGAACTGCCAATACATGTAATTACATTTTATACCCTGAATTTACAATCCAGAATTTGCTAGCGTCAAAAAGAATGATGCCATTTCGAAATACGTCCAATGAACCATTACCATGGTCTTGTGATTATCTTACTCGGGATATGGCGTTTGTTTTCATATCAACAGTGTCTGGTTGGAATTCCTTTATGTCGCCATATGCATATATGCAGTTGCCATTAAAACATAAACTTGAATGTATAGTAACTAATGTGACCGCCGACAGGATACGTTAGTCCACATAAAAAACTTAGTGCACTTAATGACCTCAAAACACAATGAATCTATCATATCACATATAGTGCGGAGATAATGACCCGACCCAAACCCCAGCAAGAATCCGATACAAGGCCCTGTGCCGACTATATCAATTTTTCAAGCAAATCGCGCAAAATCGGCCCTTGTGCTCTGTTTTTGTACCACACATCGAGCGCCAATGTGATATTCTCCTATGAAAGCATACAATCGGGTTATAGATATACACTGTAGCCAGATAACCGCTGTTTAATTATGTTCATAGAGGGCGAGGATCTCGCCGAACTCCCCGCACCATACGTTCTTCTGATGTAAAATTGCATACCGAACCAACAGCATTACCGTAAAATTACTAAACGTCACATGTGCACTCGTAACTTTGACATCTTCGCAGTAACAGACTGATGCTAAACAAATATGACAAACACAAATTAAACTATGTATGTATTAATTATACTTAACCTAAACTGCAGTTTTGATCGGATGCCCTTTTAAAGAAGTGGAATCAGAACCAAAGCCTTCCGTTGACGTCAATCCTTTTCCTAGCTCCTGCAACACACCAGTTTCTCTTTAATCATATTACAACTACAATAAAACATATAGAAGTGTAATAAACAGTGTCTTCACTTGATAATTTTAACTAATCGTGATAATTATACAAAATATACATAATTCCTTCTCTTAAAGACCCTAATAGTGTAGTCTGCCCAGGACCACATGATCCTAGATTCTATTTCAATATAGACCACTGGTAGTATAATGCAAGTATGTGTTAATTGAACACCGTATATAAACCTACTTAAAATGCTTACTGTACCACGAGTAAGTTTTGAATCTTGCTACAGCTGGGATAAATTGACATGATCCCGGCCCCTATGCACACACAAACCGTAAGGTTATTGCGTTGAATATATAAATTTCCGCGAGCAAACTAGCAGTATCGGTCACCTAGATTTGTGTTTGCATCGCACCTAAGCGTTCTCTGACACTTGCAGCCCATGAAAACATACCAACGACACTATAGATATAAACAGCATAATCAACTGTTAAATTATGCTAATGAAAGTTCGAGGGGCATATCAAACTCGCCGGACTATCCTAGTTGTTAACCTTGTAGCCTAGATTTGAAAAAACAGTGGTCAGTCATCCACTACTAAAAAGTTAGAAGAAAGTCGTGCCGTTGATTGGCATAACAAAGTACTAGTTACAATCTCGTGCTCAACTGTAGGTGATTTATAAAAACACCGGCCGCTGTTAAACACTAAACATAATGACACATTCGCCGATCTTAAATCCATTCTAAAGTACGCCAGAAATGCACGTGAATTCCGTGGTACAACAAGCGTACTCTACTATAGTCCGTTTCAGATAACTTCGCAGTGACGTTTTAGACGAGTCTAAGCCAGTAGGGAAATCGATATTATCATTATTTTAATTACATATCTTTATGTTATAATACTATACCGAGATAGTCTTTTCGTAATGTGAAATTAGTACCGACGGTAAAGTACTAGGCATAGTAGTGAATTATTTTTACTAGTTTTCGTATGGGTTCGAATCGCACTCATGCTAATATTTTTATATCCTTGATGTTTTATGTTTTTTTAAGTTTATCTCTATGTTTTGCTCTTTTTCAATAGATGTATTTTTTCTTTTTGTCTTTTGGTTTATCTATTTCATTTTTTACTTTTTATAATTCAAATCATATTAAACAAATACAAACATTTACAACAAAGCATTACAAAACATTTCAAACACGAGGGGCCGATTCTGATTCTGATGCTGTGTCCGTCTCTGAATCACTTTCATATTCTGATGCAGTGTAAGTTCATTCGTCACTAGAAGTAACTTCTATAAGACGGTCTCTCAATTTCCGTCTCGATGGCAATGTCTGTCGCCCAGTAGTTCCGCTCCACCTTCTTTACATGAGCACAGCATGACCGCCAGTCCTCGGCAGTTACAGATGAAATAGCTTCCCTGGTAAGCTTCAAGACGTCATTCTTGTTGAACGACATATTTCGGCGCGCTACATATCCTTTGATGTTAGCCCACACCAAATCTATGGCATTCAAATCTGCATGATAGGCAGGCAGTCTGAGACAGGTATGCCCATGTTCTTGCAACCTGGTGTCCAATAAGTATGTCGGAGGTGGTTTCTGTTGTTTACAAAGTAGCAACAGCTATGGCTTCAACATTGCATCCGTGTGTTGTATGTTGTGTCGCTCCATCCATGCCTTTATCTCGGCCTTCATAGTAGACTGGGTGGGACACCTGTCAGACTGTATGTTATGATACGGTGCATTGTCCACAACAAGAACAGATCGTGCTGGCAGGTTCGGCAGTAACTTCTCATCTAACCATCTCAAAAAATTCGTCGAGTTCATCTCATCATGGTAATCTCCACTGGCCATCTTCGCCTGGAAAAAAAGTTCCGCACCTGGAATGAATCCCGATTCCGAACCAGCATGCACATCTATCAGACGGCTTCCCTTATTGAATGGCACCTTGAGCGAGACATCCTTCGACTGCCAGGTTTTTGGTACTGTATGGGACGAATTAACGTAGGTTTCATCGATGTAAATGATCGGACAACCCTCTTCCCGGTACTTCTTTATATGACGTAGGAATTGCGCACGAGCAACGACGATGTCTGGCCTTTCCATCAGGACGTCTCTGTTACTCTGGGTTTTCTTCCAGATGAATCCTAAATCCTTTAATGTTCGCATCAAATGTCTTTTTCCTCCGGAGTACTGGATCTTTTCTGGAAGAGCTTGTCGAATGTTATTTACGGTCGGGACTCTCTTCTGGCAGACAAGTATCTCCTGTACGGTACGACGAACAACGTCTCGGTCGAAACCATCCATCGTCACCCTGTCGGAACGCCTCTTTCGTTGAACCTCTGTTTCACCAGCCTGTTCTCTCTGGTACTTGTAGAGTGTCCTTTCGCTGGCACCTGTGTAATGTGCGGCTCGTTCAACTGGGGGTGTGAGAGGAATGTGAAGCTTTCCGGCTTGCTTTTCTTCTTTACACACCTGAAATAAAAGATATGAATTCATTAAACTGAAAGGTTAAACAATATTAGGCAATTCAAAATGCAGTAATGTCAGCACAACGCGATTCAATGACGAACTGAAATAAGGAAACATAATGATGCTTGCATACCCTTCAGAACATTCTGCAGTATACATTTAGCATCATTCTTATACTGAGCAACGTTTCTATTTACAATAACTGAGGTGGATGCCTCGGACATATTGACTAGACTGATCATATTTGACAACGACCAGATAGGAATTTCAACCTGCACGAAATTTCCGTGTGTTTTCGTGTATTTATGATCACAATGTGTTAACACATAGCTAATTGCCAGCCACTTCAAAACATAATTAATTTGGTATTTTTTCTATTATCTCTAGATATTGAAAGCTACATACCCAATGACATTAATATAGTATGGTTAAAATGGTTAAATGGGAATACACTCACAAAAAATAAATCATTTAGACCTACCTGGATTCGAACCTACAGCCTGCAAAACTAAAGTTACCAGATAGCGTTGCTAACCACTGAGCCACAGGGACGTTTGAAAATAATACTATTATATAAAACTAATATCATTGTGTATGTAAGCCGCGTTACCTGATTTGAAAGTTGTATCGATCCAGACAACATAAACAATCGTGACGTCACTGCGAAGTTATCCTACACTGACTATACCCTAGAGCGTATTAGTATAAACATAATACAATGTAACCAAAACAATTTTTATCTTTACAAACCAAGTGTCGAATCAGTCAAACGTCACAGTGGCAAACTACAAAAGTAAATGATCAGTCAAAGTTTACAATTGTTAATCAAGTCTGCTAATTAATTCACCTGCCGGGTAATACAAAATCATACCAGTACACCAGATATTCACCCGGGTCGCTAACTATAAGCCACCAAGTAGTAAAACAAAATAAAATTTCACCACGTGGCTTTACCCTGTGCTATAAGAAGTATAGCCGACAGCATTTGACCTGTCGCTAATTAATCGTCGTGTGTTTTCGCTACCCTAGCATAAACAGGTTTTGATAAGTTAAAATGAAGACAATGTACGGATGTTCAAAGTTAAAGGTTCTTAGCTATAAATCAGCCATATTGCCCAAAACAATAAAACATTTCCTTTCCGAGACAAACGCACTAAGCTGTACTGTTGTACTGAAGACAAAATAAAAATGGTACCAGTAACTTTTTACCACGTGGCGCTTAGGCGACAAACTAAGAGTACTAATGTAAGTGCATGGTCCGCTTCACGATTAACTCCCAATAATTTATTAAAATCAATATACATCACTTGTCAATGCAGAAGTGTTGAAATAACAAACAGAACATACACAACCACCGTGCGACACGACAGGTTCAAACTAAAACCCAACTCATGTGTTTATATAGATATGCCAAAACTTGTGCTATGAACAGGCTCGTGCCACAGCTATCATTACATGAACATATTCCTTACAGACTCATGACAAAACTATCATGAATGTTCGATATTTACCAAAGCAATATGAATTGAACTCATTACGTAAGGCACAAAACTGTGCGTCAAGTAAAAAAGCGTGCTGCATGAATTCAAATTAATTACTTGTCACATTTCTTCGTTTCTTTGATACCTTTTGAATATATGACCTGTTCCACGTGTCATGCAATGACTACAAAAACAATAAACACATTACTTATCTTTTCTACCATCTTCAATGTCTCACAGCAATATTTGTGTTCAAATTCGCCGTCCCACATTCATTTGACCTCGAAATATCGCCGTCCAAGGTGTGCACAGTTGTGAAACATCTAACTCGTAGGTTTAGCTGAAGCGTTTGTTAGCAGAATGAGGCCGAACACCCGGTTACAAGCGCTTATAAAAGGTGCCTGTATACGTCACAATAGTCTACATTGGATGAGCAGTATAAATTGTAACGGTCGATTGGCCTGGTGTGTAGTGACGATAAAAACTACACTCATGAGTAATAATAATAAAGTAATACAATAAAACCCGTGCATGATCGAGCCGAAATAAAATGGATTGAATTTTGATTGAAATTTATCCTGATTATTTAAGTGATTTGTAAAACCAATTTGGCCACAGTTGACCAAACCGATTCATGTTTGTGTAGTAAATAGCACATTATCCTGGGTGGACTATAGTCAATTTTATCATACAAATGTTTAACAAATACTTATAGTGCGCCCAGGATAACATGAAAGGCGGGAAATTTTGGTATAATCCATTTAGGTGGATTAATCAGATGTGAATGATTTATCCGTTATGTTTTTAGAACAAAACTGACCTTATCTGTTTTCTTTAGTTATGTGGTAAACCAACTTTCCAATAGTTGACAAAACCGATTCATGTTTGTAAACATCACGTTATCCTGGGCGCACTATATAGATATGCTTAGTATACATTTAAAGTGTACACATCAAATATGAAACTATTCAAATTCCATGTCATCGGTGACCGTATTATGGTGAATCATAGCGTAGATCGCTTAAGTATAATCCAACTCAGTTGTTTAAATTGTGAACATTGATATGGTCACCTATGACAGAGGCATGTTATTTCGAGTTAATTCAAAGGCACATAAAAGACAAGTTGTTAATACGAGTCTCAGTACGGCAGACAAAAATGTATAACCATTATAACGCTATTGTATTTTCTAAATCGATATTTTGATATTGTAAAAATAGTGGATTAGTAGCAATGGCATAACATGGCTCACTGATACGTATATGCCTACTACATAACATATTTGAAAGCTTGCTACGCATGTATTAAATAACAAATCATAAGAAATGTTTTAAGTACCTTAATATAAGAATATACAAATTCAAAATGTTATACAATTTATTTAAGATATTTCGACTGTCATTAAGGTCGAATCTTTAAATATCAAAAAATGCATTTGAACAATATAAACAAAATGTGAATGTACTTAATAAAACACTTCCTCATAATTTGACAAAATGAAAATAAAATGCAACATTTACCATCTTCTAAAATGGACAAAAAGAAATAAGTGCGTTACCTGCTGCTGCTGTTCCTGTTTAGAGTAGAATGATAATTATAATTGCAAGAAAATAACAAAGCAGAGACACGATTAACGAAACAACAAAATAATTAAATGCATATATTTTTTATGACAAGATTGATAAATACGGTCATGATTAGATGTTTATGCAATCGGTACAAACAATAGAGTTAGACTAGCTACAGTGTATTGTCAAAAGCTTTCGTTGCTCAAGACTAGTGTTTAGGAAAATATGATAATAAAACTGACAGGGAAGACAACAGCAAAGCATGAAAGGCTGAACAGCTAAAACATGCACGACATCCCACTCAGGCAGCTTGCAGGAATAAACCTCAAGCAACACTCAACACAAAATGTAGATGTCCCTTTTTAAAGGCACATGGTTTCAAATTATCTGAGTGTAGTATCTGAGTGTACCCTATATATAGAGAAGGTTGTGTAGCAGTCGTGTTAAGTGCGGATATGACGTGCACTCAGATAATTTGAAACCATATGTGTCTATGAAGAAACGAACCAACCTTGTGCTGGAGATCGGATTGGGAAAGCATAAAATGCAAATGAACAGAAGAGGGAAAGTGACATGAACACACCTCGACACTCCGTATCAGTCAGTCAAACGTGGCAATAAAAATGTCAACAGATAACTACGAATCAGAAGGACTACCAAAACAAAAAAAGAACAAATCTAAAGTTCAGATTTCCACTACTATCATGATATATCTGATTGGATTGTGAAAACAGTTATACAGCTTCATATATATATTAATTGATCTCACAACACCCTTCTTAGTGGTATCCGTCGCTTAGAGTGTATATCAAAAGTTGTTTAATTCTGAAAGCCAAATAAGGACAATGCTGACACTGAACTGTAATGTTAGTTTTGATAACAGGTTCTTTACCTTGATGATTGAACTTCAAGCGATTCCAAGTTGGGATAAAGTAACATTTAGAACTTTGAGAATGGACAAGTCTAAATAGATTGTTTTTGATATGTCATAAATGCATATTATTCTAATTCAGCAGTCAGTTACTGTACGCAAAACAGTGTTATTTGTTGAAAATAAGCATAGCCGATATGTGTTTGAAGAGCCGGGGATAAATGGACAGTCGGATGAACACACGCATCTTTAACTATGTACATTACTGTATGTACACGATGCTAATCTTACGCAATATAATGCCATATTTTTTAAGCAAGCCTTTTGATGCGAGCTTGTCTAGTCCGATATTAATGATGCATTTAAATGAAATATGTATCAGGTGAACATAAGACCAGTGGCTTTCATTTTTCACACGGTATTAATATGAAATAGATAATGACAAACACGTTGCTGTGGTACTTTATTTAGCTACTTAATGCCGACATGACTGAACCTTTAGTGCCAGTAACTTTTGTCAATCAAATTAATTACGTTCTATTATTAAAAATCTAAATTGCATTTATCCATCAAACCATTTATGTCGCCGGTTGTAAAATCATTTTCAAGACGATATAAAAATATCTTTGATGTTTATTTACTGGTTCAGTATTATGCATGTCTACAATTTATTGACTATCTCGAACAAAGCCATATTTCAGGATGTTTGTGGATTTTGTGTCATAAAATGTAGGCGTTTATTGAAGATGATGTTAAACAACATTTTAATGCATTACGTGGACATAAGATTTGTCAACACTTCCTTTTCTATCACGCAATTCACTAGTTTATTTGTTTATGATGAAGGTTCGTGGTTTTGCATTTTGTTACGTACGTTGTGCGGGGAAACATCATTTCTTTCACGTCGTTTATATATTATTATAAATTTGACTAGCAAATTTATTTAGTTGTTTTACGTGCGTGTTTGTGAACTTTTACGTTCCCCAAAATAATGCTGTATTTCATTATTTAGTACTTAGTGTATACATATACTGATTATTCATTATGCCTGATTGTTTACTTGATAGGGTTTCTCGACTTGAAGCAATACCTAAGCACTGATGAACGTGGGTTTGATCTTGCACACGCTCGCATGAGAGGCGTTACTTGACATCGGTTGGATCAGATTGACAACAAACCCATACACTCTGGACACAACAGGATGTCCGGTAAAGTAGATGGATTGTATTACAATTTCTAAAGTCCATTATTCAAAATCTTCAATAAATCGCTATTGTATAAAATTATATCTAATGATGAAACTTTTTCAAAGAAGTTGCAATTACTCAATGGCAAACGAATATATATTTTGGCAAGTATTATTCCCACTTGACGTAACTTATATACGTGAAACTGTATTTCCGTTGGATTTGGTACTAATCAAATACGAATGGACACACATTCTTGGATGCATAAAGTAGGACATATACAGTAGACATTTATCTGATCATTGGGGTTTGATTTCGTTAATACGAAATGAAATGTTGCACCCTCCTAAAACGCTTATGCCCCCTGTGGAAGCCTTGTCCATAAATAAGTCTTAGTCCAAACTTAGGTCAAGGTGAAGGTCAAAATGGGGTCAGGTGATACAAGCGTGTGGAGAGTGTTCATATACAACAACCATGAAAGTATGAAAGCTTTGTAGCCAGCCATATTAATGTTAGAAGAAACGGTCAATTTGGGTTAACCAGGACGGACGAACGGACGAACGGACGAACGGACGAATGGACAGGTGAATCACTATATGCTTCCCGATCTATCGATACGGGGGCATAAAAATTGATGCTTTTTATAGTAGATATAATTATCAGTATATAAAATTGTCTTCTTTCAGGATGGAACGATTTTAGATTTCACAATCCATCTATGATAACACCAAATATAGACAAGCTGGCATATCAAGGTGTGATCCTGAATCATTCCAACGTACAGCCTGTATGTTCACCGTAAGTGTTGTATTAAGCATAGTCTTATGTTCACCGTAAGTATTGTATTAAGCATAGTCTTATGTTCACCGTAAGTATTATATTAAGCATAGTCTTATGTTCACCGTAAGTATTGTATTAAGCATAGTCTTATGTTCACCGTAAGTATTGTATTAAGCATAGTCTTATGTTCACCGTAAGTATTGTATTAAGCATAGTCTTATGTTCACCAACTAAAGTAAGAATTATAAGCAATCGAACCACATGATTCCTTCCTCACCAAGATGTTTGCTACACATGTACATAACATAGAAATATATAAATAGCACCATTTCAGAATGCCGAAGCAAAAAACCCTACTTTTCAGGAAAGACATTTTGTCTTAATTTCATTGTGAAATTGAACATTTTATTGTATAGAACTAAAATTTGCATTCAAACATACACCCTTCTACAACTGCACAATGCCGAAGCTAGTCTAGCTAGGTGTTCCACAAGCGTGCTCTTGTAGGTTTTTGGACGATGGCTTCGGTATTTTGAAGAATGATGCGTCTCGTCTCGTCTTTATGTTAATGGTGATTTGAAAATCCTAAACACCTAAATTGTAACTTCGGTATTTTGTAATGATGTCTATGTTATTATATTTACGTATACATAATTATGCTGTATACAGCGATTCTATTATGTTTTTACTGTGAACTACAAATTAAACTTAATTTCATAATTTATCATTATTTGAAGAGGATGTGTACAATACTTTGTAATGTGATGTGTTCATATTGAATACTTTAAGTTGTTATGCAGCCAAGGTAACATATAACGTTGTCTAACGTTGAGTGTGGTGTTCACGACATGGCAAGACTCTACAGGAAAGCAACGTGTTTGTATATCACTGCCGCCTAGTATGAGACATTACCGATTCTTATGGATGCCAGCAGTATGGCCATGTAGCCCTCTCAACGGAGCCAAGCGAAGTTCTAATAGTGTCGGCAAACAAGGTACAAATGTACTGGGTTATGAATAGGAGAAATTGCTGCGAAATACATGTACGTATTATACTTAATATAGTATATAAAACACATAGGGAAAGGTTACGGATGCCAGTTTTGATTACTGAGTAAGTGAATGATATATGCCTGTATGTTTATGCCGTGTTTATTTACAGAACTTCATAAGGTTAACTTGATTTCCATGATGTTTTGCTGTGGTCAGGGATAAGACTGGCAAATACTCAACAGCAAGTTGTCTCATACATGTTTCATTGTTTCAAATTATTACGTATATGGGTTCATTGAAAAATCATTAATGTAACTGAAAAATCATTACAATCATATTTCATTGTGATTACTTTGTTTAATAATACATGTAAATGTACAAAGAAGACTTATTTTAAATTTCAAAAGGCCGCATGATCAATGAAAACATAAATAAACAAACATACAATTTACACAATGACATAACATAATTTCACTCTGTAACCAAATGCAATAGTGGGTACATTCACACACATAGCAATAGAGTAAATCAAAATAGAAAGTAAGAGACACATATGAACGGATAAAGAGTATGTTCGTTCATCAGAGATGAGATGCGTATTTGAGCATACGAAAAACAAAAAATACCTAGGAATGCAAAATATAAAATAAAGACTATAAACACCAGCATTATTAAGGCACATGCATTATTGTATGTACATTAGTATGTGTAACTATCTGTTTAACTAAAATTTCTTATAACAATCAGATAGTTTTCGTCAGCCGCAGGTTGAAATGAAATGTAACAATACTAGCTATTAGAATATCTTCACATTAACTAATGTCAAAACATTTAATAAGTATAATATAGTCTATATAACGCGTTAACCTTCCAACCATGTTATGACATAATCCATAACGTCACAAATAACCTCACATTAATAAACATTTATGTACGTCTGGAAATAAAGCATGACCCAGTATTTCTATGTTTAAGCAAATAACACATGATCACATTAGCTACATTTGTTTTCACCCTTCTGGTTGTGCTGTCATGCATGTCCTACAAGTATGTCCTACATGTAGTTGTTGAGATTTTTGTGTACATGTACGAAAAGTTTTATAGATAATGCCACTGTTGCAATTTATCAAATGTTATACGTCAGAGACATGTGTTTGTTTATGGAAACAGTTACAAGATGGATATAAGTCTTAAATAAAGCAATTATAATGCATTGACTAGGTATGGGTGCATACAGCGGGTCCACCACGGAACGTATGATTGTGGTGCTGAATTTTGCTGCGCGTATATTCGTGTGCATAATACATTCGTAAGTGGAAGTTGTTACTGACAATATGCAATTATACAACCAATGCGTGTAACTACTTACACACTTTTCAAATTATGATTACTTGACGGAATGTTCTGAAGGACAAGGTTCATTTATGGCTTAATTTGGCACTGAGTTTAATCGAAAAATAGAAATGCATCTTCCTATAAATCTGTCCTATGTTTCTAATATCCTAACATTGTCTTTCAAATAATTAAGCATACGTTTCAAATTTCCCTCGTAATATGTCGACAAATCTACTTGAAATAGGTTAAGTTTACCACAAAATGTCATTTTTAGCCATTTTCATTTTTTTTTTGGCGTAAAACCTTCCAAAAAACCACGATGGCACTCTTGCGACACTTTGATATTTTGAACATATACGAAAGTGGAAGAACGGACTTTTTCCATAACCCTTAATGATGTTGTATCACTAGGAGGCACAACTGGTCACGCGGGTATCATGTATGTCCAACATTCTTGCTAGCGACGTCAGTACAGTGGTCCGTTGCATTACCAAAGGGCTACTGAGTGCTTTTGTTATGTTGCCCCCGTTCTATTTAATATAATGAACATGAATAACCTTCCATGGAACGCGATTCAGATCGTCACAATGTAAGTGTCTAGAAATAAACCGACCAACCGTGCGTCAATTCTGTACAGTGGGTGAACTTGATGATAAACATAATAAATTATATTATATTTCTAAATTGAATCAGCATTATAACAGTTAGTCAAGCATGTGAAGCTATCTTAAATGCAGTTTTCCGTAACTGTCTGAGTGTCACTTGTGTCTGTTGTACTATCCAGACCAGGACATTCCTCTCTTATGTTGTTTAGGCAGAGCAAACTAACAAACCGCTCTAGGTATTAAACGTACGTTGCTATTACAGTTACATAGCGACAGGGGGAGATCACTACGTAGTTTGACTAATTAATTGTAATTCAGAAGTAATGGACTAATTTCCATACTCTCAAGGCGATGAATACCACCAAGTTATGATTAATATGCATTCCTATCACAATCTAACCTAAAACTAACTCTGGACACATTGCTAGTAAATCTAACGGAGTTGTCCCCCTTCGAATAACGTTCACAGGCATATAACAAAACAAAAGCGTTAAAATGAATGGCTGTCAATGCCACTATACTGTTGTTATACATTTATTGCATGTTCAAATAAAAAGTATTAGAATGTATAATCAGTAATTGCGGTAATACAGTAAATACAGCGCTAACTTACACAAATTCGAAACAAACCAACGCATGTACAGGAACGCCATCTATGTTACACTGAACACTTCGTTAAAAGTACTTTATTAATCCTTTAATATTTGTATCTGTACATTACAATATGTGTTATTGTCATATTTCTGAGCAGAACATATTATTTAAAAATGTTAGATAGTAGTACATGTATCTAAATACCATTATTTCTCCAGGGTGGGTGACTATAAGCTACTTGTTGAAGATGTCGGTATATTCAACGGCTGGTATCCATCTGATCATGAATAAAGAGAGGAACAGGTAATGGAAACATCAACGTTGAAAGAAAGAGTGAAAGTCGGGAAATGAGTCATACTATAAGCTGTTTAACATTAGAGGTTGCTCATGAGTATATGTTTCGTTTTCGTCAGATATTTTGTATTGTCCTCTTCTAGTTTTAAGATGTACTTCATACTATATAATTAAACAATAACGATTCAGGCAATCTTATGAAGACTGTTAAGGTCGGTAGACCGGTTAATAGTCTCTCCGGGAGATTTCGGTTACGGCATTTCATTCTAAGATAAAGCTTGACAATATATTTAGTCCAGCGAACTGATAACACATACATCATCGTATTAGTTCACGTAACCTGCAACCGATTTACGAAATGCGCTTGGAAGAGACCAATTGTAGTAATCATGAATCCATTGTGTTAGTTCCTAGGTTGGTATATACATATTATGGGGATATAGGTTTCCAGTGTCAGGATATTTATCTCTTGGCCATTGTCCGGTGGAAACCTTTTATTTGTTAGTAATGTACATAGTTATGTCGATTAATGTTTCATACAATGTCATTCTGCCATTTTCATCCATTGTGTTTAATTCTTATTGTCAACTCAAATGAGATGATCCTAATGAGTATAACAATTTAGCAGATGGTATGAAAGATTTTGCTGAAGCGTGGCTGAATAGAATGTTAGAGTATCATGAACAAATGATACCAGCCAAAGATCCAACAAACAGTCAATCCAAAATATTTCGTGTATGCTTGGTCGCTGGGATGGTGCAAACACCTAAAGAATGAACACAAACTATAGCATTAAACCGAACAATGCTGAACTATGTAATGTAAGGTTGCCTGTTAATGATGTGTTCGTACATGCTTTAAGTATAGCAAAATAATTGCACAATTGTCCCAAGTTAGTACTAAATGCATGTGTCTGAAAGATTCAAATAAGCTTAACATAAAATGTCTAAATAAGAAACCAATCATGATTTAGTAGCCAACACTAATTACGTTATGAGTTGTAACACCATATACATAGTTGTGTTGTGTTTTATCATGCTTATTTATTTTGTGTCGTTTATGAATCATATCTGGTTCTCTGGAAATGTGAGATTGCTCTTTTATTGGGAACTGACAACCTTTTACATGAGATAATGGGTGGACGAACTGACCCTACCCATCCCGGTACTACATGCAGAACAAATAAACTTTAGAGCGACAATGTATCAATCAAACGCGTGGCATGTAGCCGCGTGGTCCCTATAGTATTTAAGTTTTTTTATTGTTAAAATATAAATATATTCGCTAGACTCCTTGGATCGTTAACGTTCCCGGTGCATATAGCACCGATACACGTTAAACTACATCTAGGTTACCAATCAGGTTATCTCGTGTTAGGTGGAAACACTGAACATCGTTTTGGAATTTCCGCTGCCCCTGTCGAAGTTCGAAATAGGGACCCCCAGCGCCTAACACTCGAACAGCGTTTCATTAATACGTTGTCATTTAAGCGATCATAAAGCATCAATATGCTGTATGTGAATTATTATAATATTATGTCAGATATCCTTTGAGAGTACAACTGATTGTTTTTGTCAATGGAGTCTCTCATTGGGGGCTCATTTGTCAATGTGACACATCATGCTTTCATGTTTCAATGTCATTTGTGTTCACATCTAGTATACCCGTTGTGAAAGATGGTGGATGCAACCTTTGTACAGTATGTCCTACAGAACAATGGATAATTATTGTACCCAGCTTTATGTATGTATAGAATCAATCACGGTTGTTTCCTATTGTTGTGACATGCTCAATCATTGTTGTGACATGCTCAATCATTGTTGTGGCATGCTCTCAATCATTGTCGTTACAATTTATTAAAACACATTAACGATTTATTATGTTTTATGTATGCATTGTACAACATTATATTTTATAATAATGATCAGATAATATCAGGACGAATAACATGATTGATACTGTGCTTCCAGTTGACAAAACGTAACAGATGCGTGCTTGCAAAAGCGGTTACATATTTAAAGGATAGAAAAGCAGGACGTACCATACTACGCATGCTCTGATACACCGATCGTACTTATTTTTGTTAATGCCCATTGTAGTACCTGCACATTTTCATGTCGTAATACTATTATTAAACTAAATAAAATACTACACAGTATTACCAACATAAAATAATGCTTCCAAGCCCATGTACAGAATGATCCAAAAACATATCCTACTTTCACAATAATGTTCCCAAACCCAAGTGCATGTAGCCATATATTCATGTGTTAACGTAGGGTTGTCAATCACCTCGTGCGTGATCTATAATTACTAGAATCGTACCACTAAGGGTCCTTACGGGACATTGGTTGTAAAACATAGCGTGTGATGCTCGACACAATGAATTAATTATGGAAATGATTCGGGTCATTTTATTCAGCAACTTTTTGCTTAATGAACAATGTCTGGTCTATAAGACGATAACAGAAGCATTAGTACTCGGAGACTTATTCATTTGGGTCATTCTTATGGTCATTCTATATGTATAAGCGTATTCTAAAATATGTATATACATGTACATATACTTATATAGTACATACTATCTCAAACATTTTCTCACGAGTATCTCAGATTGATAGTGTGACACTTTATGGTACAATGTTTCTGGTAACATATAAAAAGGCAAAATGGCGTCATCTAGACCTTTGAATTATTTCAAACTGAGTCATTGTGGAATAGTAATACTATAATTTATTCCGTCTAGGTGGGTTATGAATAACATATTCGTATCAAACAGTCTTTGTTTCTCCTTTTAAACATTGTTACATTCACTAACAAACGTTATCTAATTTAGTGTGCTCGTTTTGACACCGTATATCATTACTAGTTTGCACGAAATGTTGTGCGTATGCTATTGATAACCCAAATATTGCAAATCTCTTGTGCCCGTTCATTCCTTTTTCGTTAATTTATTTTTATGAAATATGACCACCTTTTCAAACTATATGTATTTAGGTAGATGCAGAGTTATACTAATAACAGCGTTTCTTACATTTTGTAGGACCCTTTTGACACCCGGAATGAGGATTTTGAATTACATTAACGACATCTTCTCCAGTTATAATTATGTGTCTACCCTTTTCAATCAAATGTCAAATTCAATGCATAGCACCATTTTTGTAAGTACGAGGGGTGATCAACAAATACGCGGAAAAGTGCTGTAGTTTCTTTATTTGTCATTGTAAGTCGTTGAAACTTTCTAAACGTGAAGATAAATTTATTTAAAATTGATTCGCTGCTGATCATAAATATTGATCGAAGACGGAACGAACGCGGTTTCCTATGGCAACGTCACTTGACGTCATGCGGCCCAAATTTTCATATTTTCCAACGTTGCACGTAGCAAACGATGACGTATCATTCGTGCGTTTGTAATATTATAATTTTCTAAAGGGTGGGTTATGAATATACAATGATATATAGAGGATATTTGTTTGTTTTGATTGAATATGGATTATATCTCATCGTGTAGTGATAAAATTCAATATTTTCAAGAGCGCGTAGCGCGAGTGAAAATATTAAAATGTTATCACTACAAGATGAGATATTAACCATATTCAATCAAAACAAACAAATATTCTATTTATTTAATGCTTTTATGGTGTCAAAACTGGTACTATTTATGCCAAATTACCACTGTGGTTAGGCTACGTACGAATATGTTATTTCATTCAAAATCCGCCATCTTGGATTATGGTGAATTGGTGAAAACGACTTTTTTGAGAATTTTGCATTAAATCATACACCAACTTGTAGGAAATGGTCTAACTAAGAATAAAAACCCCCACATGTTTCCGTTCAGTAATTAAAAAGTTACAGACATTTTAGTGATGAGATTTTGGTAAATTAAAGTAGTCCCTGTGAGGGGGCGGAGCTTATATTAGTCACATTGTAGGTGATAACCAGTGACTGATATAGGTTTTATTTCACTGATAGAACTCCATATCTCATCAGTTAGCATTAAATAAAACATTACATTCATTATTTCTAAACATTGTTTAAAAGTCAAAATTCCGTTTTAGAGCTATTTGTTTCAAAGTTGTTGTCTGAAAATGAGTACGATACAGAACTCCGTGACGAAAAGCCGTGTGGCGAATGTTATGTCATAAAATACCAATGATAATATTGCAAAATGTAATAAATATTTAATAGCACATAACACGGGTGTCTGTTTTGCATATTCTATCATACATAGCCATGTGAAATCAATGCTGACATGCGAATTGGCTATACAACGTCAATAACGTCAAATAACGTCATCAATATTAATGTTCACCAGCAGCTAATTCTTATAATTTACATACAAGCTGCGAAGGAAAAATATTGATTTTCGGTTGACAGGTCTATGAAGTGTATTTTGTGGTACAGCTATTTTTTGAGAATCATTCAATGCGTTATACAATATGAATTGTGCCACGAATGAGTATGTAAACTGTAATATGTAACGACGTCAAGATAACGTTGGGCCGGTGTAGCCATAGTGACGTTATGGTTTCTATGTTTTTGCGACCAATATTTCCTCGAGTTTAATGTTTCTTATAGTTATGTATTCGTAATATGCCAATCTATTATCTGACCGATTTTCTTCAATATTGGTCACGTAACAAAGATTTCAGAGCATTTTTCCGCGTATTTGTTGATCACCCCTCGTACAGCTCATCAGCAGAAATTAACGAAAAAACACAACCAGTGGTACAATTTCCATTTCGAAACCCAAGTTAATTTTGTTTATCTTATAAAATACTATGAGTGTCAGCCTATGCATAAACTACTCGTTGCGTTATATTATGCCTCTATGATATCTACATCATTACCGTTGTCCTTATTTGCACCGGAACAACATGTTTCATATCCTAGGTGTAGCAGGATATCAACTGAATGGGCAAACAATCGTGAACGGAATTTACACGGCACCTATGACCGCACCAATCCTTGATATATTAACACCTCAACTTCGCAAACAGAACACCGAACGTAGCTCAAATAAAACATATTATAAATGTCTACTACATATGATATATCTCAAACAGTCCTATTTGCAGTCTAGCTTATGTACGAGCTTTGACAGGCTGCCAACATGGATGAGTTTCAAGTGTCGCAATCAGAAATGTTCTTAAAAAGTTCTAGTACATCAATTTACGTTGGATAAGCGCTTCGATGCACATGCCTCTTTAAGTACACACCAATGTTGATATATTTTTTAGTTTTTCTGGACAAAATGTTATTTATTTATTTATTGCCCTTTTTTAAGTACACCTTGGCAATGTTTCAGCACAGCAGTACCATAACATACTAAATATATCACCATCAGTCTCGAAGGCTTATTTACTGTGTCATTTACACTACACTACGCCGAATTTCTAATTGGCCACCCTATAAAAGTTGATATAGTTGGACAAACATAAATTGGCCGGGCTAAATTTAGCAAAAGCACATTTAATTAACCGGACAGTTTGGTAGACATGACGATGAGCATTCGTTTCTCCAATAGCCAGAGTGGCTCAGTCGTAACACGTCGGCCTGTAGATGATTTACCCGGTATCCTACTTTTGTTCGCAGGTTCGAATCCATTTATTGTCTTTATATTTTATCATATTTGTTTTTTTTTCATTTTCTTAACACTTTTAAATTACCCAGTCTAGAAAAGATAAAACAAAGAAAAAGCAATGAAAATAATCATAATAAACAGAATAAACAAATTAATTTCTTTTAGAAAAGTCAGCACGAGTTGGATTCGAACCACTAAGATTGAACAAATCTCAATAAAATTAATGGAATAATAGCGGCTTGCTTATCCACTTGACCAACGAGACGATGTGAAAACAGGTTTTCAAGTATTTTACTATTGATTGAATGTATCTATTTTATGATATGAAACATAAGCCCCCCCCCCCCATCCTTTTGAATGGGACAGTTCCCTCATTAGTATTACTTATTGAACCGACAGTATATGATATATTTAATCCATACAAATACAGCTGTGTTATGTTTTCATTCAACACACTTATCTATCGATCTATAGAAATAAAACACGTGTTCAGGAACAAAATCATCTATGCGCAACGGTTAGTGCGAAATGCCTTTTTGTGCACGTGGTGCTCGAGCGCGGCATGAAATATGTTCGTATTTGATTGGATTGTATTCTCCGGGGATTGCCTTTTATGAAAAACATTAAACTTCGAGAGATTGAATAATGTGGAACTCACCCAAGCCCTCCGACTGTTGAGTACCGGCACCCAAAACAGCGAAGTACGACACACGTCTTTTAAAAAAAATACAAACTCTTTATTTACTTTGATTTAGCGCAAAATACTGTGAGAAACATGCGTGAGCTTCAGCGAGCGACTAGTTTCATAACCAGTTATAGGAGATGTCTATTAGATTTAGACCACGTGACTGACTAATTTGTACATATCTGTACCGTTATTCACGTGCATTAAAGAAGTGGTGCATTGTAATTTCTGACCAGATAAAAGAGAGACCCAAAGCAAAAGCTAGTTCAAGTGTGATGAGCCTACGTTTAATGTGGTTTACCGTTTATAATATCAACAGGCCTTAACAAATAACCGATTTCACAAGTGTTTTAATGCTACTAGAAATTACAAAAAAACAACAACAAATAAAATATGTAAACAATAAGCCCAAAATGTTATTATCATCTTAATAATTTACTTAAACGTGTTGATGTAATTAAAATACATGTAGAAGGGAATAAAAATGTTGTACTCGTATCTTTTAAACTCTAAAAAAACAATATAACAATTGCAAGAGAAACGTATAACTAAATGGTACAGTTAATTTCTTTTAAACACCAGATGCAATATTTACTATCAAAACTAATAACATCGTATACAAAATGTAATAGTATGTTCTCCCACAACAGTAAAACGTGCATAATTGGTTCTCAAATCTTGGTCAACAACTTGTCTCTATCGGAAGTGGGAAGTGAAATTCAGTCTACCGAAGCACTATTCTGCATCCGGTCTATAAAAAATAGGTCAAAGCCAATGCAAAACTACAACAACAACAATCACGTGTTTTCGCTTGTAATCGTTAATGGGAATTTTCCCGGCCCGGGGCTAAATCCCCTATCATCGTCAGCGTTGGTTGATTGTGCACCATTGCTTGCTACGCACTATGCAATTTGATCTAAACAATCGAATAACAGTCTGCACTTATTACTCAAACCAACAAAGGATCAGAATCACAAGTTATTCAGTGCAAAAGTGTTTGATACGGGTTTTAGACGATGGCAATACTGTACTGTAATTGGCTACTTGCGGCTTATCGTGGTCTAAGAGCATTATTTAACATGTTACATCATTTAGCAAAGGTGCATATCGTAGATATGCTCATCAAAGATAAGATACGCTGCAATCTAACTGTACCATTGATTTGAATCATACCGTTTCAGCAACATACTATACATCATAAATATTTGGTAGACAAACTCTCCCATGAGTGCCTAGTGTTGTAATATTATGTTTATCACGATTATGTGTTCATCGTTGATTTAAAAGTACGTCTGGTTGACGACATGGTAACCTTATTACCATCATTATTTATTTGACTCATACTTCTGTCATAAGTTAAACAATTTATTTTATATGATACGCGCGTGCAATATATAGTTGATATAATGTCCCATGGGTACCTTTGTTTTGCAGCAGTATTATCTGCTATGTATATACATTGTATATGGTAACGAGTTCTCCAATCCACCTACGTATTTACGTACTAAATCAGTGTACACATACCACGTGGTATATGACTTATTTTCTGGCTTAGAACAGAAGTAGAACGGTTTTAACGAGACACTCTCGAATTTCAAGCAGGGAATGAGTACTATCTATGCCACTTACATGTTTGTGCAAACATTTACATATTTTGCCCAAAACCGACTTAACCGCTGTCCAGACATTTGAATTGTTTGCTGACTACAACTGTTACATTTTGCTGGAATATATTAAGTTGCTTGTTTTAATTTTTCGTTTACAGATTTCAGCTTGCGTTAGTATCGAAAAAACATGCCAAATACCACGTGGTATACATATCCCCACTGTAATGAATGTTTGTATGCATTCATACTATACGTGTATAATCAGTAGTACAGATTATTGCCTACATTTGTGCATTTAATACAGCATTCAGCGTTAACATTTGCGTAATTAACTAACAGTGCCTATGACGATTTAGCAAACTATAACAAAAACGTCATGTTACAAAATAACATTCGAAAAGAGTAATTAAGTCTAGCAATGAACGCTTTGATCAGAATAGAATTGCCTAGATGAATGTAACAATCCAGTATTTCGTTACTTCCCTTAAGTCGAACTAATCAACGCGTCGTTTATGGTGTGGGAATGTGTACGTCGGAGCTTGGTGGGCCACATTCACTCGCCAACGTACATGCATCTACGCGCAAAATATCGAGAAACATACTAGATCGGTGCGAGAAAAACAAAGAGAATTATCGGTCAGAGAAAACGGAAGCCGGCTATTTATGTAAACAAAACAAAACTAATTTCAAAACATCGTCTTGTGAAATTTAAAGAATCAAACACATTTAACAGTGCGGTGGTATTAAACGAAACATGATATATCTATGTAATATTTTGTATCATGTTGAAATTGAATAATTAAAAATAATAAGGAGTGTATTATGATAAATGGGCAATCAAAGTTATAGGCATAGGACCATCCCGCGTTTGTAAATAACAACATCGTCACTGGATAACAACTTATACTGCTGTGGGGTTCGCATGATCTTTTCGTGGACCAAATTGACATTTAAAAGTAGAACTCGATAGCTGTTCATTGTGTCTTGTGCTTGTGGTTTGTGATGTTTCGTTTAAGTGTGTTGTATTGTGTTCCTTTCTTGATCTGCTGTGTCTGTCGAGTGCTGCCATCTATGTTCGATTTGTTATTATCTTATTGTAATATGACATATGACATGTAGACTATTCACAAACCAGTCAGAATGTGACGATAAACATAGATCCAATTTATGATTGACCGATAAAGCAATAAACTAATGTTAGTATGTCTTCCAAGAAGTGTTCAGTGTGGTTTTTTGATATAAATAAAGCGAGAGATACCGAAGTGTAGACTTATTTATATGTAATAGTTCTGATAGCCACATCAAACAATCATCTGCAGTTTACTGACTGTCTCAGTTAAGTAATTACCAAAGATAGATTGAATCAGGAACGTGCTATGTTATTCCGTAGACTAAGTACACATATTATACATTCTGCTATCGGTATGTGTGATATGGCATAGTAATATTATACAGGCTAGTGTCATTTGGATGGCTTGCATTTTATAAATATACGGAAACAATTTTGACCTAAATGTGTTAGGAGGGCAGACCAACTTGTTTGCTACTACTAGATATACAAACAATTATCATTTTTGTTTACTCACTTAGGAAATGCCTTACATCAAACTTTTTTTGTTTAAAAAACCAAAATCATACGTACATTTGAACACATTAATTTTTGATAGTGTCGATGATATATTGTAGATGCTACATTGTATCATTGCCATTGTTCTGTAGTCTTACTTTACTTAAACACATGATAAATAGGAGGACATAGCGTTTGGTTATAGGCCGGGTACCAACCGACAGGTAATTAAGCATTTTTGTAGATTAAGGCATGGACACTGTTACAATTGATGCATGTAAACAGAAAACCTTGTCTGCTCATTTCTATGACAACTTAAACCTACTGAAGTTACAATTCTCCTCACATACAAAAATGGTTACAGAGGTAAATTCAAATTATGTAACAGACAATATACACTTTTTCTAAAACGTACATTTTCAGATTGAGTATTTACTTTATTCATTCAGGAATGTCAGAAAATACACTGATTTTCCAAAAAATGTGTTTATTAAATAATGTTAAAATTTGGTATTGAATGTTGAGTGTACTGAGTGAATCTCTCTATGCCTGTATACCTTCTATACGTTACTCGGTTTTAAATAGGTAGGCAATGCTCGTACGTATTTGGGTATCACCATCTTGTATACGATTTCGTATCATTGACAGCGTCTGTATCTTTTGATAGCAAAGTGTGGACCCCACTGACATGAATTATTAGCCTTATTGGATCAGGACTACATGTGCCAATAAATGTCAATCAATTGATAAAGACAACATAGCAACACTTACGTGTTAGTAGTTTTGTTGTAAATTAGTGCTAATATAGCTTGAGAAAAAAGTATGCATTTGTATCAATTGTAATTATAACATATAATAAAATAAACAGTGCATAATGTCACCAGTAAATTTCAGTTAGATATCAAGTATGAATTATGCACATTTACTGGTTAAATTGCGCGTGTCAATGAGCTTTTTACCTGTCAAAAATAATACAATTTCAAAGTATCTGCACTCTATATAGGTTGATGATAACTGTAAAGGTTTATATGATAGCCTTTCTATTCTGGGATATAGTAGGATGTCTACTTCTTGCTTTCGTGGACATTGCGAATTATACCACGAAGTTTAATTAAAAGCAACGTGCATGATGATACTATATACTCTCAGGTTTATTGAAATATGTTTCTGTAACAAGAAGAGCTCATAAAACATATTAGGAAAATGAGAAGAAACGCATGAATGGAATTCTATTATAGTTGCACTGTGTCATATTACAAACGTGATTTTGCTTGATGCCGAAAGGGAGGACACTTATAGGATGTGAATGACAGCAAATAATTGTAAAAACAACTCCGTATTGTTGAAATGACAAATGTGCGAGAGTTTAATGCTATAATATTACATTGATACTTTTCTTACCCATGGCTTATTGTGATAATGATATCCTTACGTTCGTTGCTCACACAATGCCCGGATTTCCTTATACAACTTGTGTCTAGAAACATTAGAGTCTACCATATCAGAGGCAGCATCCTTAAGAAAAGATAATAACACATCGGGTAGGGTATGTAGCACACAGGAGCAGCCACAAAAAACAACACAAAAAAACCCAGAAAACCCCATTAATCCCATGCACCAGCGGCATGCACAACCATGTTGCATGCGACAGAAAAGTGAAACTCACCAGCTACAAATACATGTACATGTCAATCAATTATGCAGCCCTATTGCCTCAGTCAGTATGTTATTTTACAACAGTCACATGTCCGCTGGACAGGCCATATCGTTCGCATGACAGAGGAAATAATTCCCAAGCAGCTTCTGTACCATGGATAACAAACTTACTCGAGAACAACGGGAGGTAAGATGAAAACATTCAAAGATACGTTTTAGGCCTCACTGAAGACCCAACTCCTATGAACATTATCCGAAAATCTCTGTGCCTGGCGCACAAGTATCGCTAAAGGAGCCAGACTCTTGGAGGCAGAACGTATTGGGATGTGCATGAGGAAGTGTGTGTTACGCAAGATGTGGGCAGCAAGCACTTCAACAACAGACTGCACCGAACACATGTGACCAACATGTGGGAAATATTTCCGTGTCTGGACAAGTCATCTCCGGACACACAGAACACAATCAACTACTAAGATGAAGTCATAGTAATCTTCGACTACTCGATTGACGAACGTCATTCCTCAATCAGCTGGATCAAGATCTAGCCGACGGGAACAACTACACACCATAAGCACATCCCACAAACGAAAGCATTGAAAGAAATGAAACAGTCTTACGCTGGACTACAAGATGCAAAAGGGCACATGCAAACTGAACACGGATAAAACTCTTTTGTATTTTTCGCTTATTCTTCTTGCACTAATAAACGTACAATGCATACCTTCGTTGACAGGTGTTCAGACCCACGTGGTATTGAGGGCAAAATCCATTAATTTGTCTTATACGGGTACTAAAATGACCAAAAAATAAAGATAAAAGTACATATAAAAACACAAGAACAAAATGTAATACAAACGTTTTACACCGAATAACGATTTCTATAGTACTTCAATGTACTTCTGTCATATTGTAATTTAGAAAAAAACGTATAAATACAACATATTATTAATTAACTAATAACACGTTACAATTTTATTACCATACGTATTCACGGGTAGTCAAATATAATTAAATGTATTAAAGTAGGGTTACTATTACAAATCACTTCATACATACGCTCCACAACCAATTTGGTCACTTTTCAAACCCTAAATACGTTAAACTGTGTATATAATTTTTGACGACATGCTGCACACACACATTTTATGCAATATTCCAATACTCAAATCATTAAAAATCAAAATCACGAACCAAAGTATCAGTGATCATTCTTGCCACAAATTTTGCACTTTCGCCATGAAATAATATGATCACAGTTAGAGGACTTTCGGGGTTAAAAAGTGACCAATTAGAAAAGTGGGTGAGTGTATCTCAGTGTAACCATATCACTCTTGGTTGCTGATTGTAAACTATAAAACGTCTGGTACTCGATACAATAACTTATTTATTGGAATTGTGTGTGTCATAATATTCAGCAACTAATATATAGTATGTCAATTGTGATGTTCTTATCGCTACATCAGGGAACCATTTGTAACACAGTTATTGTTAATCATGAACAATGTCTGGTTCATTATAGTTATGATAATATCATTATGAGTCTTCGGAGCATTATGGTCATTTATGGGGGGTATGATATAACAAAGAGTAGCTATATATCATTACGGTAGACACACTTCTCCATTATTATCCAGTTGAACAAACTAATCTCAGAGTTTAGGCATTAACTACTATGGGGTAATGTTATATAAACCTTAATTATCTAGATGTCATGCGCATTTAAGCAAACGTGCGTCATCTTTGTAGATTTTTTTTGAAAAAGAGACATTTAGGTATAGTACAATTTCATCTTCGTCTTTTTAAGAGACACTGGTTTGTGCCTTAATGGTATTTGAATATCTTGATGTTACTATATACACCATGTTAGCTTACATCTTACACATATACACATCTACCTAGCAAATACAACACCAATCAATGTGTTTTGACCAGACCGTATGTAAAGTTTAACTTATTATTCAATCGGTCGATGGTCTAGAAGATGGCTAGTAATGTCCTATATACAGTATAGCTTCGGTACGGGTTTATCGCATTCGTTAAAAGGCGGCGAACATTCGATGAGTATATAGATACTAATGTAAAACTTACTTAACGTGTCAAAACACAATGCTTATGTATGTATCAATCGACACCCAAAGTAGGAATGGACATTTGAGCGCACAAATCTCGTTATTTGCTATGAAATTCGTATGATTCAACGTTTGTGAATTAGCAGCTATAGTGTAATATGAGTGCCAAAAAGGCCATGGATCAAATCAATTTACCTTATCAGAACAACTTCCATATTATTACTGTAATGAGTATTAGTGTGAGAATATGATATTGCGTGACCAACTGTATTTGGTAGCAACTTATCATTCCATCGGGTGCCATGGCGCTAGAATACCATATTGCCATGAGGCCTAAGTATGAAAACACAACACTAGTTGCTCGATATAATAAATATAAAATTATGATGGTAATGACAAGATATATTGTCTGTTGTAGATGGGCTTAAAAATGTGCGTGATCAACATTGATTCAAAACTACGCTACGATAACTTAATTAATTGCATTATCTATTTGTGTCATACTGTTTCAGAAACAATCCTCATATTATACATATAAGTATGGTCGACAGACATTCCCATGGGTACCACATTGTATATATTTATCACTATATATATGATTATGTTCAGCATTGACTCTGAAGTAAAGGATAATATGATTACAATGAGATAACCTATAGTTACCAGCAGTATATATTTGAGTCACACTTGAAGCATACTGTTGCAGAAATATATAAAATGATTGACATACTTCCCCAAGTGCGACTAACGTGTTTTAAAACAGAAGAATTTCAGATTGACATAGCAGCACTGGCTGTATCCTATTTTATAGCATCCAAGAGGTTTTTGGCCAAGCTATGTTCTATGAATAAATTCCAGTAGGATGACATTTGCAGACAATCATCGCTTAGAATAATTTTCAAATAAATAAGGTGTACCACTCTGGCTGCTACCTGTCTAAAATACAATGTAGCTCTTCCGAAACCTTGTCAACAAGCTAATAAACATAAAACAGTGTGACAGCTGGGACTTGGGCAGTTCATGTTCTCGTTCGGTTATGTGTTGGACATTTTGTCTTGTATGTTTTTATGTTTTCTGTGCTCGGCTAGTTAAGTTAAGCGCTGCCTACCTGTCCGACCGTTTATTCTACATTATATTTATGACTGTCGAATTGTAATGGAAGTGGCTAAGGGCGTTCAAGAATTCTAGAATTCGACATATAATTCAAAGTGGAAACTACTAATTATGTTGCCTTTTTCTAGTAAATGGTGGAAATGATCCGTTTATATTAATCGTAAGCACGACATTAGATTTTATTATAGAATGATGGGATATACTATCAACGAGGTATACATAAAAGTATCATTTATTCTCAAAACAAGACAAAGGGGTATTTTTAGTGCACACAGTGAATGTCTTGTTGTGTGTGTTGGTGGTTTTAAAAGTCATTTACTACTATAAACAACTGTGAGTTTTCTACCCAATAAACAAAGGTGAAACCGGCGATCTAAGTAATGAATAAAGATGATTAAACTATAGGTAATAGACATATGCTTACGCTTTGCCTTATATACATGACGACAATAGCTCACCACAGATAGGGAAATGTAATAACCAACGGAAATAGGCGTATTATTACATTTACATGAATTATTTCCGGCGATAGACTTAAGTATCAGAATGGTATATTTTGCCATTTTTACGTTCTATTTATTATACTATGCGAATTATAATATACTATGCGAATTATAAACCCGCGTTTAATTCATATAAATAAGTAACTTAAATACACGTATCCATGGGGGAATACATTTGGATAGTATACGTGTTCGAGACAACAACATTATCTCTTCATCATATTCCTAGACGGGTCTGTGCTTTGTGGTGGTCTTACATATTGTGTCACATAAAACTAGCAAATATTGATACAAGCTATACTAAGGATCGCGAACTGTGAATAATGAATTCCAGAAGACATTGTCATAAATAACGACACAGCAACATAACAATCTAGAAATGGTAACTTATCCAATAATTGCATGTCACTTAATTTTTGATGATGCTTATTAAACTGTCAACTACAAGGCAGTATATTGCTTTTGCCAACCCGACCATCAAATTTCAGATTCTCTCGGTTGATATACATTTATATCATAATGCACCCAGAAATGACCAAACTTAGCGTTTTTACTGAGGATTTTCACCACACTGGTAAATCGGGGCAAGCTGGGAAATGCAGTTGGTCAAGCACTCCCCAGCATTTCAGACGCCCTGACTTCGATATATGCACACCAGATAGTCGGCAGTCGCTTTCATCTACTAGACTGGGTCAGGATATGTATACATACTGGGCGTTACTGAAAAGTTACCACTTATATACACCTCTGTATTTCGTATACAATATGTCCTATCGGTACGAAAGTTTTATAGTGGGCATTTGAATATTGTTAGATAGGATAGATGTGACTACATAGTAATGTCAAAACATAGTCGTGTATGAGTAATATATACTAAATGGTTTAAGCAAATATTTTACCTGTACATTTGAAAAGGGCGACTATCTTATTTTAAACCTGCTATCAGAGGTCAATAGTTACCATCGGAATCGACTCCTGACCTAACTATGGAAGAAGAGAAGAAATACGTCATGTCTAGGCTGATAATGTATCAGCGGATAGTTAACAGAGATGTTGTACAAGGCAATGTGTAACATGTGTAAGTACATACCCACATATACTCGAATTCCGATGTCAGGTATGCTGGTTTACCTAGCGAATCTGTCTTTCTTTTGTCATACAAACAATCCTCCTGATATGCAAACAGATTTCAACTCCAAATTTGAGTACGCGAAAACACAATTCTAACCAACTCGTGTGATATACATGTGTAAAGAGAGTCTTGCGATATGAAATATCTTGATAAACTTAATGTAAGACAATTTGACCCACTTATGTGTTAACAGGAAGTCTCCCTAAATGTTGTTTATCAATGTGAAGTCTAAGTCTAATACAATACTATCCGTTTATTCTGAATAGTTTGGAACTTGTTTTGTAATGATAGTGTACCAAACCTAACATGCAAATTCAAAATAACATGGTACTAGCGACATTACTAGGAGCTTTTCAGTGTCAGCGGTATTTGTCCGAAAGAGGACTTTCAGTTCAGCATTCGCTTTCTTGAGTATAGAACCCAAAAGGGGTTGGTTCAATGTGACATCAAGATGCAGACGACTTAGATTGTATACCACTATCGTTACAATAAATCTGAAGACTGGCCTTAGATCTGAGTCTGTGCTGTGAACCAAATGCAATTTTCCCAAGTGCAGTTATAGCTTGTGGTTGATAAGCCATAGACCAACAATGTTTAAGTCATTAGATAAAGGGGTCTCAACTTGAGATTTGTTTTTACTTGATACTACAATACCGGAATCATCGGCATACATTTTTTACGACAGATGCAATGTCATTTACATACATTAAAAAGAGGTACCAGAATTGATCTCTGTGGTACCCCACATGTAACAGATTGACAATATGAAAACATGCCGGAAATATCAACTAGTTATTGTCTATTAGACAAGTATGTTGTGTACTACTTTATAATGTCATTACCAAGACCAAGCATTCTACACTAGAGCTTGAACAGTGTTGATTTTGATTCTAACCATACACTCTATAAACAAACAGTTAGTGTATGCGTTGCATTTCCTGAGCAGGTTTGAATATAGCTAGTTTGATTGTATCGTGCTAGTATACATACATGTATATCGGATGTTCAAAGCTGATTAAATAATATGAACAAATGCACAGCGGGGATTTCCTATCAGGTTTTTGGATAATCTGATCGAGGAAAAAATGACTAAGGAATTTGTTAATGCTCCACATAGACTATAGATCTACCATCTGGCTGCCAGACAACACCACATATGAGATCAGGCGAACAAATACTTAGAAAAGAGTGTTTTCCGATCTAGGAAACAGATATACCCTATAAATAATTATTATAGTTTTACACTCGTCTTTAATTTGCTGTTTATATTTCAATTCAACATATTCACAAGTTTGCGAGCTGTGCCGTGCGACGACGTCGCATTAACGTGTGATGACGTCGCGTTAAATGATGTGACGTTATTTCCGACGTCGTCGTAATGTTTTTTACGTTGGATTGAATAAGATATGTTTTTTCCATAAGTTTTAATGGATTGAGCCGGCCTTTTATGCCGAAACGTTATTAAAAGAGTGGAACTGTATTGATAGTTCATATTGAAAAACAATCTTGAATTCAGTCTACCGAATCATTATTCTGCATCCGATCTATTAAAATAAAATAGACCATAGCCAATGCAACTACAACAACAATCAAATGTTTTTGTGATACAAATATCAAAGTCTTAAGTGTTTGTACTTTTAAATTATTATTGGTTGGATTTCTTCTTTATTAGTTGCGTCGAATGTCTAATTAAATGTCAATACTAAAACACATCTCGTAGTTTCTATAATACAATTAATATGTCTAGACAATACGTATTAAACACTAATGTGACATGACACATGCACTAAAATGTCGGTGAAATAATAAATGAAATTATTGAATCGATTATCCGCATAGTGCATTGTAATGACACAGTGTAACGATATGGGTACATTTGAAGACTACTGTGACATGACACGTGCACTAGGTGAAATAATAAAGGAAATTATTGAATCTATTATTCCGCATAGTGTCTTGTAATGACACATAAAAACGATATAAGAAGATACGATATACAATATTATTATCTAATTTGTCAACAGTACAAAGTATCTACCGATACGAGAACATATGTTATACGATATTATTATCCAATTTGTCTACGGTGCAAATTATATTATAATGCAGTAAACCATCTCCAATTGGTACTAAGCTGATGCGTAATTCGTTATAATTGGTGTTCTGAAGTCAAAATTGCAAATATTTGAAATACGCAGTATTAAAGAGGAGGAGGGGGGGGGGGGGTAGTACATGTACGTACGCAGTTAGTTGAATCAACCTTTTTACCGACAACTTAATATATGGCAAAAATTCGATGGCATAGAATGTTATGGTCTTTGGTACAAAAAAGTTAATTTGAAAAAACACGAAATAATTGTCTGAAAACTACTCTTTAGTTATGATAAAACAAGCTTTTTCAACTTATTTTGGTCAACATGACCTGGTCCGATCTGCATTGTCGTAGGCCTTCTCATTCTAAGGTATCAAATTATAGAATAAGTCAATGTAGAGTTCACAATCTTCAATCTGTCAATTCCATTTGCTTGTGCATACACATGTATGATAGGATGACTACCACCATCATCATCGGGTGGAAAGTACTAATAAAGGATACTACATGTATTTATTTCCCAGGAAAAACATTGTCGTTAGATCTTTTTGTTTACCAAATGTATTCAAACACATTTCAGAAACAAAATTCTTTCATCTAAAATCGACATATCCCGTGCTTATTTTAAGTTGTCCAACTACCAACGATAAGTAACGGAGTCAATTGTTTTGTCATAATGTATTCCAAATACTTTAATTAAACTCACTGAAAGTCTTATTCGTTTAGAATTGTTGTCATTATAGCGAAATGTTCATCCAGAAAACAGTATGATTCGAGGGAAGTCCCTGAATAACGATCATCTTAACTCACCACAGTCTAAGCAGTAGCCAGACCTCTTGGCTTAGTCTACTTTCGCCACGGTTACACTAAATACAACAAGAGATGTTTATAAAACACGTATGCGCCCATGTCAGCCAAACAGACAGAAATGGTGACCTTTGACCTACTGACCTCAAAATCAATAGGTGTCATCTACTATTGCTGACCAACCGCCATGTCAAGTTTAAGGATACTAGGTCAAAGCGTTCTTGAGTTATTGAACGGAAACCATTTTATACGACCGACAGACAGACCGACCGACAGACATGTGCAAAGCAATATACCCCCTTCTTGAACTAGGCATTGTAGTCATTTTGCTGTGGAAACCGGGTCATTCAGCTAGTTATAATTTATTATACTTTTCGACAGCTTGGACTTGAGCGGATCTGCGCTTGTTTAGTTGGGCATTGTGTCTTTATGTTTTCTGTGTTATGTTGGTTCAGTTGGGCATTATGCTTTGTGTGTTTTTAATGTTTTCTGTGCTCGGCTGGTTATGTTGAGTGCTGCCTTCCCTGTCTGACTTAATATAATCCTTTTGAGTTATTGAACGGAAACCATTTAAGGACGTTTGATACAGTTGTTTATGCGCATCATTTCTGCGCATATACCTTAAACGGGGATAGAGGCTGCCATTTTGCATCGGATCGTCATGAAAATTGGGCAAAATGTTTGTCGTGATACTACCTAGGGTTAGTATAAATATGGGTATTTTGGGGTAAAAAATTAATTCACTGAGCAAATAATATGAAAACACTCTGTGTGAAATAGCGGTTACACTTTCATTTAACTATTTTGTGAAATTAGAAATTATTACTTGGGTTACCTGTACACATTTTTAATGAGTGTTTGTATTCCGTGGGACTACACATATCCCATTTTACTGATATATAGGGAATAAATTAATGATCTTTTGACTAAAATTATGAAGATTATTCAAGTGAGCGATTCAGTGCCCATATGTGCCCCTTGCTATATGGAATACGACGTCACGGCCAAATAGGGGAAAAAGGGGAGATAATTCAGTCATAATAGCACAAAGTGTAGAATGATAACCTATATTTTATTTTAATTTTTAGATAAAATACACTTTAATCAACATCCTAAGTCAAACTTAAATTATAACAAGACTAGACATTATGGGATAAACTTATATGCAAAATTTACTAATTCTGGCCTTTTTGCGCCATTTTACCGCAATTTTCATTGCAAAGAGACACAATTACGACGTAACTGCACCGAAAATAATTCTTGTAACACGTCAATTTCTTCTAAGTTTATATTTACTGTACTTTCATGTATATAATATGCAAATGTAAGTACTCTTTTGGTATTAGACTATTTTTTACACGCAGATAATGCGTCACTTTTACGCTAATTTCACTAAGGTTTTTATGGTATAGGGGGACAATGATGACGTCATAGCGCACAAAGTAGTCCCGTGACCTATCTTTTTTATTTAATATTTGGATTGTGTACACTTTTATCCACAAAATGAGCAATAAAAATTATATTGGTCATCGAGGTCGTTTTTGAGCTACGGCCGATTTTGTGTATTATTTTGACTTTTTTAGCAGTATTTTTTCAAAAATTTTGACAATTCTTGTTTTATCAAAAATTTGTAAATTTTCTTATCAATATCAAAAGTGTATGGGAATGTTTTAATATTATGTGTTTGTCCATACAAACCAATGGAAATGATTTTAACAAGAAAAAATATCGATTTTAATGCAAAAATGAATACATTGCGAAATATCAGATTTTTTTGTTATTTTCTTTAAAAGTGATGTTGCAAAAGGGCCCATGACCCCTTAAATAGTACCGCGACATACCTTTTTCGTTTCACATATTACTTCAGTATATATTAAACTATAATTGTGTCTATATTTTGGTATCATTTAAAAAAATTATAACCCTATTAAACGTCCTTAAATAGTCAGAAATGGTAAAGGTCACAGTGACCTTGCCCTTTGACTTATTAACCTCAAAATCAATAGGAGTTATCTACTGTTGATGTCCAACCCCCAGGTAAAGTTCGAGGATACTAAGCCAAAGCGTTCTTGAGTTTTTGAACAGAAACCATTTTATACGACCGAACGACCGACAGACCGACAGACATGTGCAAAGCAATATACCCCCTCATCAAAGATGGGGGCATAATAAGGCATGCATTATGAACGCTTGCAATAACTACCAATCACACCATAAGAGGTCTGCACAAACAACAGTAACTATCAGATATTTAATTTGCATAATACTTACTATCATTTTGCGTAAAGCATTAAGTAATACAATGTATTACCAAACTAGTAGTGTGAGATAAATGCTAAGCTTAGGTCGATGATTATGCGAATTTTATGTCCATAAATATTAAACTATCATCTAACTTCATTTTACAACGGGTCTGGAAAAAACAAAAATAACACAGGTCTTTTTAAGATTTGCATTACCATTCCATTATTATGCAAATGGGTTGTACTTGATACCCGTCATTTCCCTAATTTCATTACACTCAGATATGACAAAATAAAAAACATATTGATAGTTATATTGAATTTCTAACCGTCATTCTAAATTAGGTTATCTAGGTAACAAGTTTTATCCGGCATATTTGTAGAAGACTGACATTATTGCCCTTTCTACACATTGTCAATCTACATTTTAGTATCGTCTCAAGTTGATTTAAACACACTTCTGTGACAAGTAGAGTCAATAAAAAGTATCAGAACGTTATTTCACGAATCCAGGGAAGAGTTCTCTAGAAAGTGATTGGCAGAATTTAATTTAAGATTAAACGCAGTATTGTTCAAGACATATAAAGCAGACACGAACGCTTTAGTATAAGAACGAGAGTTATATTTATATGTTATATGCTCACATGTATAATAAATTTCCCTTATCAAGACAGATCAAAAATTAAGCATTTCGGCCCTAAATATTGCAAAATCTACTGATTTCAAAATGATAAAAGATTTGATATACGTGATTCATTTGAAAGTATAAGCGGTTGAATAACATGCCTGTAAACTATCTAGTGAAAGCATTTCCACCGTGTTTATAACTTTATAAAGGCATATTCTTTTGAAAAAGAAAAGCGATCAAACAATGTGTTTTATCTTTCAAATCTGCAGAATAGATGGTATTTGTTGATTGTGCTGTAAGATCGAATAGTTTAGCATCTTCTGAACACAGAAACAATTTTTCTCAGGAGTGGCCTTTCACCAAAATATCAACTCATTTTATGTTTATATTATTTTCATGGTACAGTCGTTGGCTTAATTGGAAACCATACATGTAAATTAGAACGCCACGACGGGACAATTATGGCGCCGTAATGATGTTACGCTAATTTGAAACCAAAATGTTATTTTCACTGTTAATTTCAATGATAAATCTCTATAATATATTAAGAGCAAACAATAAATAACAGTTGTCTATGAGTATTCACAGTTTAAAGTATGTTCTTTCGATGAATAATGACTTTTAAATTCCAAATGATGATCTGCAATAAACATGCACGGAACACCAGTCAATCACATAATTCATATAATGCAACATGAAAACTATACGTAGGATTGATTTATTGAAAATGCAGCACTATAAACAAAATTGGTTGTCGTAAAGTAGAGTGTTCATTGAGGATTCGTATGAATAAACAACATTTAACTTCTTAAAACGCAAACAGATAATGGATCACTTTCTCATGCATAGCTTGCATTTTGTGCACGAACCTTCTTTAAATTTCTTTTCTGTGTAATTCGTGCTCTGCTGTTGATGTTGCATGATTTCTTCTTTGTCCGACTTGTTATCATCTTTTCAGTCTACATGTAACTCTGAAAGTCTCTACTGTTATTTAACGTTTGAGACTAAAAGCTGCTATAACTATGTAGTTCAGCAGTTTTACTGTTGTAACTAGGTCATTCAGCGTAGGCATTCCGCCTTTTGGTTGCTGTATCTTTTCTACTGGGTCATTAAGCTAGTTATAATTTATTATACTTTTCGACAGCTTGGGCTTGGGCGGATCTGCGCTTGTTTAGTTGGACATTGTGCTTTGTGTGTTTTTGATGTTTTCTGTGCTCGGCTGGTTAAGTTGAGTGCTGCCTTCCCTGTCTGACTTAATATAATCTATTTGCAATTCATAACCCCTTTATAGATATATTAAACAATATTCAGACGCATACATAAATAATAATTATCACGGCAGAAGTCCTACGATGCATCTCTTTGCAGTTATATAGCGGAAATGATATTTGTACTAAGGCTTACTATAATATTTTTATTTTTCGATTCCTCTTTTATCAACAGTTTATAAATCTGTCACTGATAGACGCAGTCTAATAAGCTCACTTCTCTAAATGGCTTCTTTGAATGTGAGCTTACAAATCAGAATATGCACGACCTTGGTTGTGAGTCTTGTTTCATTATGAATACTCTTTCAAACTATAGAAGAATTCAACGTTAATACAATTTTATTTGGTTTCTTTGTGGATGTGCTTATTTCTATTTTGTAAAAGTTTCGCTGCAGGTTAATCATATTTCACATAGGAATAAACATACGATTAGGAATATAATTATATATTTATACGTACGGATTATGTGATATTTCATGCTTGACTTCCTGGTTCACAGTTCGCTTGGATGCAATTAATAGTTCCACAGACAAACAATTCATATTTAATGGTTCGATAATCACATAAACTTAAAAAGCGATATATTGAAAATTGTATAAATTCAATTTAGAGCATACCTTTGGGAGCGATATCAACAATTACATCCCCGTTGAAAGAGTGCTGCATTTGTATACTCAATACGCGTTCAAACAACTCAAAGCGATATCATAATTATCCTATCTATTTAGATCATACATGTACATACCACGTATCATGGTTAACATGCTTTCCCCTGAGTACCTTTATACGCCGAAATGTCTCGATAAAACAATAATTTAAAGTGATGGGACTCTGAAGGAGTGATAACTACATCTACCATCATATTTGTTTTCCAACATCTCGTATGTTATTAGAAAATGTGCTTGATCTGATTTTAATCTCCAAACCCGTTAGCAATATTTGTTTCCAAACATAAATAATCGCATGTCAACTATCACAACATATATCTCGTATACGAGAGGTGCTCAACTTATATTTGAGCCAAACTGAACATCGGATTGTGGCATACTAACGCAATAAAATCGATTTATTAGTAAATACAATCGTTTGGTATCATATTTGCATTTTATTTTTAACCAAAATCATCCATTTTGTAGAGGGTGTTTCTGTTTGCTTTTTAAAACAAAATACCCCTATAAAAACAAAAAGGTGTTAGTAGATTATGAAGTGCCCATGTTAATGATGACAATGTGTAATATTTGTCATAGATGTATGAAGGGTGATATGCGTCCCCTTGCTTGTATTGGCGAAATGGCACCAACTATTAAAAACATTACCAAACTTTTCCAAACTTTCGACCACCATGCCAATTGGTTCTGTGAAATTTAGGACAAATACAATAACACAAAGTTAGATGGCAGCGAAGTTGTAAGTATCAATAGCAACTTTCAATCGATTTATTTCGAAAATGTTAGCTGCGGAGTTTCAGAAAAATGCGGTGTGACAAAGGTCTTGGAGGCTGTATATGCGACTACAGAACGTTCATTGGAAAAATGTGTCGCCTCTGAGTAGTTAATGTTTTATCTTAGAGGAAAGTATTATTAAGACACAATCTGATATTTTAGAAAGGGTCACGATGATAGGTCAAAATGATTGAAAACGGTACAAAGGTGAATAATTTATGAAAATGTTGAAAAGAACTTCCTGTAGCCCTACGAATTAGACTAGGAAATATATTATACCCAAACAGTGGATACCGAAGTCTCCTGATGAAGCATCCATATATTTAAATATCGGAGAGTATTGAAACGTCGATCAGAGAAGGGAATTGTAAGCATCAGTACTTGGAGGTATGCAAAATCAACACCCTCCATACAATAGTTGATTTTGTTTTAAGGGTATTACATATACAATCTGCAATTGTTGTTTATATCACATTATGCATTACTATCCACGATAAAATAGATACATTTCGTTTTGTAATTCATGAAAATACTGGATGTTCAATTATGTTCAAAGATAGGGTGAACACCCCTCGTACTTATTGTACATCTACCTAGCCAATATTATAAACAAAGTGTTTTATTGGTCGATGTGATAGAGAGTATCTAGCAATGTCCAAATAATGCTTACTTATGTATCATCAAATATCCGAAGTAGGAATGAACATTTGAGCACAGAATATATCATTGATTGGAATAAAATTCGCCAAAATATGAATCCAATTTTGTGTAATAGCAGTTACAGAATAATATGAGTACCAATTAAAAAGGCCATGGATCAAAACTACCATTTTATTACTGTCATGAGTATTACCTTGTATTAACGAGACATATTGTCTGTTGTAAATGAAGTAATGATCATATAGACGACTGTATACCGTGTTGTGTTAACAAAACATCAAATAAATACAAAAACACTCGCATGTACCGTGGCCAATTTCTGCGAATGTTGTTGTGTGTGTAATAAAGCTTAGATCGATGATTATGGGAAATTGTATGTCCATGTGTATCAAGCTATCATCTAACTATCATATATCATCTATACGTGCGGACCTTCGTGTCCCTAATTTCATTACACTCAGATATGACAAAATAAAAAAACTTTTGGTAGGTATATTGAATTATAAACAGTCATTCTAAATCTCTACATTAGGTTATCTACGTAAATCATATTTGTAAAAGACTGACATTGTTGCCCTTCCTACACACTGTCAATGACAATCTACATTTTAGTTTCGCCTCAGATTGATTTAAACACACTTCTGTGACAAGAAGAGTCAATAAAATGTATTAGAAAGTTATTGTGAATTTCACGAATCCAATTCAATTAATTGTATTGTCGCAGTTGCTTTATGTTGAAAGGAAAGGGTTCCCTTGAAAGTGATTGACAGAATCGAATTTGAGAATAAACACCGTATTATTGAAGACATGTACCACAGACACCAACGCTATAATATAAGAACGATAAATGGATTAATATGTTAAATGTTCACATGTACAGTAAAGTACCGTTAAAAAGACCGGTCAAAACTTTTGACATAATGGGGGACCTCTTGTGTTCTAAAATTAAGTCTTTGGGCCCTAAATATAGCATAATCTGCATTATTTCAAAATGATGAAATATTTGATATATGGGATGCATTTGAAATTATATGAGCTTGTATAACATGCCTGTTAACAATCTAGAACATTTCCTCTGTGTGTGGACACAATAGTTTGAGACTTGTTGTATTGTTTCCTTATGCAGAGTAATTGATAGCGTTACAGTAATCTTCTTTTGACAATGAAAAGCGATCAAATAATGTGTCTTATGTTTCAAATTTGTAAAATAAATATAGAATATTTGTTGATTGTGGTTTAAGATCGAAATGCATTTCACCACGTGATCACAGAAATCAATATTTTCACTAGTAGTCTTTCACCGAAGTATCAACATATTTTTGGTTATTTTATGCTTTATTTTCTCGTATAATGGTACAGCAATTGGCTTACTTGGAAAATATACGTTTAAACAAAAACGCCATGACGTTACAATTATGACGCCGTAATTACGTTACGCATAATCTGAAGCCCGGTGCCATTGACAAAAAGTTTCTTTTTCTGTGTGGTAGTGGAACCAGCTTCTAAAACAGTGACTGTTTATTTTCACTGTTATTTTCACTGATAAAGCTCTATAATTCATTGATAGCAAATAATAAAATAAGAGTTGCCTATAAGTATCCATAGTGTCGATGAATTCCAAAGTAACGATCTGCAATAAACATGCACGGCACATCATTCAATCACAGTATTTATGTAATGGAAAATGAAAACTATACGTACGACTGATTTATTGAAAATGTGGCACTATAAACAAAATTGGTCGTCGTAAAGTTGAGTGTTCGTTGGGTATTTCATAAGAATAAAGAACATTTCACTTTCCTTAAAACACAAACAGATAATGGACCACTTTCATGCATAGCTAGCAATTTGTGCATGTGTCTTTATTAAAATTTCTGTTTGTGAAATTCGTGCTCCGCTGTTTATGTTGCATGATGTCTTCCGTGTCCGACTTGTTATTATCTTTTAAGTTTAACTCTGAAAATCTTGCAATTCATAACACCTATGGCGTTATTGTGTAGCATTGGATATAGAAAACTGAAACCGAACAAACAATATTCGGACTTAATTAAATAATAATTGTCATGACAGAAGACCTACAATGAATCTCTTCGACGTTACATAGCGGAAATTGTGTTTGCACTACGGTTTCGTTGGAAGTCGGTACTGAAATATTGTTATTTCGAATCCATTTTTATTAAAAGTTTATAAATCTATCAATGATAGAAGAAATGTATGTCTGTTCTCTATGTTGCTTCTTAGAATATGAACTTATTTACAAATGAGGATAATTATGCACAACCATTTGTTTTGAGTCTTGTTTCAATATGAATACTCTTTCAAACTAAGGAAGAACGTTAATACCATTTTATCTGGTTTTGTCTTTATATTTTAGAAATGTCGTTGCAGGTTAATCATATTTCACATAGGCATAATCATACAATAAATCATATAATTATATATTCGTACGGTTTATGTGATATTTGATGCTTGACTTCCTGTGTCACAGTTAGCTTTGTTGCAAATAATACTCACACAAACAAACAGTTGTTATCAATATGAATTCATATTTAATGGCTCGATAATCACAGAACCTCATGAAAGCGATATATTGGAAATTGTATAAATCCAATTTAGAGCATACCTTTGGGAGCGATTTTAACAATAATATCCCCGTGGTAAAGAGTGATGCATGTGTATACTCAATCCGCAAAAATTATGAATCATCAAATAATAATTCAACGTAATCAATAGGCTCTCATAATCGAACTTGACACGGCGTCTGTGACAACTCAAAGCGCCTCGTTTGGAAAACGATATCATAATTATTCTATCTATTTAGATCATACATGTACATACCACGTATCATGGTTAACATGCTTTCCCCTGAGTACCTTTATTGGACAATATACGCCGAAACGTCTGGGAAAATTATAATTTAAAGCGATGGTACTCTGACATAGTGATAACTACACTTATCATCATATCTCCAAGTTCTGCCTGCTAATTACATCGAAATCGGAAACATGATTTGACAAATGTGGTCATATAGCGTAGTTACAAGTAATGTAATCATGCTTGTATTTGTTTGTCAGGTATATTAGTAATTAAATTAACAAATGTATGTAGTATATAGCCGATGTTCCTGTGTAATGTACATGGCAAGGTTTTGTGATCGGTGACACATGTTGAATGCTTGTATTCAAACATCTCGTATGTTACAAGAAAATGGAGCGTGATCTGATTTTAATCTCCAAACCCGTTAACAATAATGCATTCCTAACATAAATAATCAATCAACAATTCCTCATATCGCACTTTTGTCCTTCTTACCAGAGTAACTTTTATGAAGAGCTGGCAATTTCTATGTACTCCGTTGTTATGGTACATTTCGGGCTCTGCTGTTCGGTGAAATGCTACATGTTTCCTGTCTGATTTATTTTCCTTTCTGCATGACTTACGTCATTAGCTATTACAATTATTGTAACATTTATGTAATCACTTTTCCTTTGTAGCTGTTGTTAAGTTAATATTATAACGAGTATTTTACGTAACTATATTTGAGTCTTACGGGAGGAAAACCAGGCAACCAATAAGTGAATTGAAAGATGGTGATTCATATAAAATTACCTATCCAAGTAAGCTAACAAAAGCTGATTACCAAACATGGTCATCCATACATACTTAGTAATGACATGTTTTTTATAAGCAATACGCAAAAGCTGACGAATATACAAGCACATTAATGATACACGGTATATGTTAACACGAACTACTTATCAACGAACCGGATGGGGTTCGAATAGCGCGAACGAATCAGATAGGGGAAAATAGTGAATGCGAAGAAAAACCCCTAGCTCCAATGGAATTCGCCGCATAGGAAATGACGAACGCAAGGATATTAAGTTGATTATTTAAAATTGAAAAACGCTACTATAAATGGCGACCGGAGATAATAGGGTGTTTACACTACGTTAAATTGTTGCTTGTAATTGTTGCCGTCAACAATTTGCCTAATGTATTTACTCCTACAACAGCTGCACAAGTGTTTAACAACAATTTGACCAAATAGAACTTGTTCTATTTTCCGGCACCAACTTCCCAATAAATTGACTGATAAGGGGGTAAGAAAGCTGTCAGGTATCCATTTTCATCATGATAAGCCCAACTCTGAGTAATTATCAAGTATTTTATACGAATGAGCGGCAAAAGGGTATCTGGACAGATGACTTTATTGAAACTTTAATTGATTAATGTAAAAAGATGAACAATTATCAAAAATTTAGCTACATGTATCTCCGGTTATTTTTAAAAGGATATTTGTATAAAATGTAGCACAATTTAATTTATAAATCTGGCTTGGAGAAACGTTATTTTAAACACCCTTAGGTTTATGTGCCGAGAGTGTTGTTTTGGAGAGGTGAACTGTTTAGTACACATCAGAAATAAAATGATCATGTTTCTAAATAGAGGTTGTTGCTCAAAGAAGGGTTGCTCAAAGAAGGGTTGCTCTCGAGAGGTGGCACTGTATACTGGGTTTACATAATACAACTACGTATACAATTATGTATAACAAAAAAGATTTAATACTTCAAGAGGCTATAGATCACATGTATACCAAGTTGCTGTGTGTATACAGAACTACATGCAATTATTGGGCAACAATTGGGCAACAATTGAGCTAATCTTTAACCTGAGTGTATACAGAACGAAAACAATTACAGGCAATCGTTGTGCAACAATATGCGTAGTCTAAATAGAGCTTAACAATTAAATCCAATACCGTATTTTAAAAAATTAAACACAAATACTAAACTATCGGCGTTAGCAACAGCTAACAGAAACAACAGGGTACGAAGGGACGCAGTAAAATAAAAAAGCACAAACACTGCCCAACCTAACTCAAAAGGGCGCAGACAATGCCAAACACTAGCAGAAGAGCACGACTATATAACAAAATGGCACAGACAATTCACAACGGAAAAATTGCCGTAGATATGCTCATTAACATCATATGCTCAAACATACAATAAGCTGTAAACTAACTGTACCAAATACGTATTTAAATCATACCGTTTCAGAAATATACTATACATCATAATTATTTGGAAGACAAACTCTCCCATGAGTACTTAGTGTTGTAAAATTATGTTTATCAATATAATAATATTATGTGTTCGTCGTTGATTAAAAAGTACGTCTGGTTGACGACATGGTAACCTAGTTACCACCATTATTTACTTGACATATATTTATATGACGAAATGTTTGACTAAGAAGGAAGGAGAAATCTGTCAACAAATAATTAAAACAACCATTAGTATTTTATTATTCGAACGATCTCGTCGCGAAAGCAGGGAATGAGTACTGTTCATGCCACTTCCATGTACGTCCATAAGTTTTCAAAATTAGCCCGAAACCGATTCAACTGCTTTCGAGAAGTTCAAGCTGGTTTCGGGAAAAAACTGTGACATTTTCTTGGAATATATTAGGTTGCTTGTTTTAACTTTTCGTTGACGATTTTCTACTTGCGTCCTTTTTGAAAAAATACGTTTTGAAATCACATGGTGTGGCCAGACTGAAATGAATGTTGGTATGCATTGATACTATTCGTGTATAATCAGTAGTAGAGATCAATGCCTACATTTAAACATTATTCGTCGATAACATTAATTTACAATGTCTATGACCATTTATCAAACTATAACAACAAACGTTATGTTACAAAAATAACAAAAAAACATTCGAAAAGAGTAATTAAGTCTAGCAATGAACGTTTTAATCAGAATAGAATTACATAAATGACGTTCACAATCCAGTATTTCTTTATTTCCTTTATGTCAAACTAATCAACGTGTCGTAATTGGTGTGGGAATGTGTACGAAAGTGCTTGGTCGGTCAAATTACATCGCCAACGTATCTACGCGCACAATATTGACGGAAACTCATTTCAATACATCCTCTTGCAAAATATAAACATTTAAAACCCAGCATTGTGTTCCGTTACACATTCAACTGTGTGGCGGTAATTGTATTAAACAAATTCTGGTGTAGCTTTGTAATAGTTTGTACAAATATATGTTGAAATTGAATAATTAAAAATAAGGAGTGTACTATGATAAAGTGGACGGTCCAAATAATGGGCTTCGGACCAGCACGGGTTTACAACATCGTCATTGCACGACAATTTATACTATTGTGGAGCTCGCATGGCCTTTTCGTGGGCTAAATTGACATTTGAATGTAGAACTGGATACATTTGTAGCTGTTCAGTGTTCATGTGTTTGTATTTGTCATTGTGTCTTGTGCTAGTGGTTTGTGCTGTTTCGTTTAAGGGATTTTCATTGTGTTTCTGTCGTGCACTGGTGTTTCTGTCGAGTGCTGCCATCTACATGTATGTCCGATTTGTAATCATCCTATTGTAATATGACATATGTATGCTTTACACAAACCAGTCAGACTGTGGACGATAAACATAGATCCAATTTATGATTGACCTACTCCAGTAAAACATTATCAACATTGACACGACGATAAAGCAATAAACTAATGATAGTGTGTATTCGAAGAATCTAAGAAGCATAGACTTACTCTAGACCTGATATATTATTTATATGTACTAGGTCTGATAGCCACATCAAACAATCGTCTGAAGTTTACTGAGTGTCTCAGTTAAGTATTTGCCGAAGCTATGTGGAATCAGGAACTTGCTATATATTCCGTAGACAAATCAGTGATGTGACAGAGGAATATCATTTAAACAGGCTCATGGCTTTTGTATGGCTTGCATTTTATGAAATATACGGAATCAATTTTGACCTGAATATTACGAGAACGGGCTTACTTGTTTACAGCTACTAGACATACAAACAATTTATAATTAAGTTTACTCACTTAACAAATACCGTACCTCACGTTATTCGTTGTATAAAACATTATATACTATATTGTAGATAATATATTGTTGATGCTACATTGTATTATTGACATTGTTGTATAGTCTTACTATAGTTAAATAAATGATAAGTATGGATTGTCCGAGGGCATAACGCTTGGTGAAGTTGGTAAACAATTTAGGTATGTATTGTGTGTCACCATATTCTATATACTTTTATATAGATCATTGACAGTGTTAGGAGCACTAGTATGCTTTGATAGCGAAGTGTCGAAACCACCAAAATGAATTATTAGCCTAATTGAATCAGGACTACATTTTTCAATAAATGTCAATCAAATGAAAAAGACAACAAAGCAACACTTACGTGTGAAACAGTTTTGTTGTAAATTAGTGCGACTGTATTTTGAGAACAAGGCACCATACATGAAGATCACTTGAAATTACATGTACTACCAGTTTATGAAAAATGAGCAGTGCATAATACAATCAGTAATGTTAAGTTAGATATATAGTATGAAGTTTGTATCTGCACACTATATATACTTTTTATGATTGCTTATCTATGCTTGGACATGCATGTAGTAAGCTCCCTACTGCTTACTTTTGTAGACACTGTCACTGATAATATACGCTTAGGTTGATTTAAAAAAAAAAGTATATATAAAACATACTAAGAAAACGAGAAGAAACTCACGACTGTAATTCAGTTATTTGCATTGTGTCACATTAAAAGTGATTTTGCCTTATGTCAAAAGGGAGGAATTTCCTAGGATGTGACAGATAGCAATTAATTTCAAAGACAACGACGTATTGTTGAAATGACAAATATACCAGACAGGTACATGCTATCATATGACATAGATACTTTTCTTACCCATGGTGTTTTGTGAAAATGATATCCTTACGTTTCGTTGCGCACACAATGCCCGGACTTCTTGGTATCTATAAATATTTTAGTCTATCATATCAGCGGCAGAATCCATAAGAAAAGATAATAACAAATTGAGTAAGGGATGTAGCACGCATCAGAAACTGAACATTGCATTATTGACTGACTCAAGAACCACGGGAAGTCATGGGAAAATATTCAAAGATACGTTTAAGGGCTCACTGAAAACACTCGGCATCCACCCAACTCCTTTGAAGCATCGTTCTGCATGGCGCACAAGTATCGCTAAAGGAGCCAGACACTCAGAGGCAGAACGTATTGGGATGAACATGAGGAAGCGTGCGTTACCCAACATTAGGACAACAGACATTACAACAACAGACTGCACCTAACCCATGTGTCCAACATGTGAGAGGAATTTCAAGTCATTTCCAGACACACAGAACACAATCAACTACTAAGATGAAGACATGTTTTTTTACTACTCGATGGACGAACATCATGCCTCAGTCATTCAAACACAACCTGATCAAGATCTAGCACACACTATAAGCACATCTCACAAACCATTGAAAATAATGAAACTGCTTAACGCTGGACTACAAAGATGCAAAGGGGCGTATACAAACTTAACACTATGAAACGTACAATGCATACATTCGTTGACAGGTGTGCAGACCCACGCGGTATTAAGTGCAAAATTCATTAATTGTATTCGTTTTGTCTTTTATGGGTACTAAAACTGCCAAAATATGAAGACACAAGAACATATTAAAAACACACAACAAAATGTAATGCAAATGTTTTACACCGAATGAGGATTTCTGTAGTACTTCCATGTACTTCTGCCATATTGTAATTTAGAAAAAACGTATACATACAACATGACTAATATCACGATACAATTTTGTTACCATACTAATTCCCGGGTAGTCAAAATGGAATTAAATGTATAAAATTAGAGTTACTATTATAAATCACTTCTTACATATCACTCTTCATCGTTGATTGTAAACTATAGAGCGTCTGGTACTCGATACAATAACTTATTTATGTGAATTGTCTGTGTCATAATATTCAGCCACTAATTTATAGTATGCCAATTGTGCGGTTCGTATCGCTACATCAGAGACACGTTTGTAATACAGTTATGCTACCTTATGAACAATATCTGGTTCATTATAGTTAGGATAATATCATTATATGAGTCTTTGGAGCATTAAACATTTGATTCATTTATGAGGGGTAAGGTATAACAATGAGTAGCTATATATCATTATGGTAGACACACTTCCCCATAATTATCCAGTTGTACAAAACTGTCTCAGATTTTAGGCTTTAACTAATATGGGTTAATGCTATATATTAACCAAATTATCTCGATGACATGCGCTTTCAAGCAAAATTGGGTCATCTATGTAGATTTTATTTGAACAGGAGACATTGTGGTATAGTACTATTTCACCTACGTATTTTATATGTATTCGTGCATTAATGGTATATGAATACCTTATTGTTACCATATTCACCATGTCAGCCTAGATACACACATACAAAATCCGCATATTGTCTTGTTTTGACACAGTAAAACGATATGAAAACATATGATATACACTATTATTATCCAATCTGTCAACAGTACAAAGTATCTACCGATACGAGAACATATGCTATACAATATTATTATATAATTTGTCTACGGTACAAATTATATTATAATGCAGTAAACCATCTCCATTGGTACTATAAGCTGATGCGTAATTCGCTATAATTGGTGTTCTAAAGTTAAAATTGCAAATGTTTGAAATACGCAAGGGAGGGCGGTAGTACAAATGTACGTACGCAGTTCGTTGAATCAACCTTTTTACTGACAACTTAATATATGGCAACAATTCGATGGCATAGAATGTAATGGTCTTTAGTACAAAAACGTTAATTTTAGAAAACACGAAAAAACTGTCTGAAAGTTATGAAAAAACAAGCTTTTTCAACTTATTTTGGTCAACATGACTTGGTCCGATCTGCATTGTTGTAGACCTTCTCATTCTAAGTTAGCGAATTATTGAAAAAGTCAATGTAGAGTTCACAATCTTCAATTGGTCAATTGTATTTGCTTGTACATACACATGTATGATAGGATGACTACCACCATCATCATCGGGTGGAAAATACTAATAAAGTATCATATTTATTTCTCAGGAAAAACATTGTCGTTAGATCTATTTGTTCATAAAACGCATTCAAAAACATTTCAGAAACACAATTTTTTCATCTAAAATCGACAAAACCCGTGCTTATTTTAAGTTGTCCAACTACGAAAGATAAGTAACGGGGTGAATTGTTTTGTCATAATGTATTCCAAATAGTTTAATTACACTCGCTGTCTTATTAGTTTAGTTTTGTTTTCATTACAGCGACATGTTCATCCAGAAAACAGTATGATTCGAGGGAAGTTCATGAATAACGACCATCTTAACTCGCCACAGTCTAAGCAGTAGACAGTAGCCAGCCCTCTTGACTTAGTCTACTAAATAGCTCCAGGAATTAACATGAATGTCGACTACACACATATCTCTTGATAACATAACTATGGAATGACTGATCAACTTAATGTATATTTAGTTGATATGACACGACATTGTCCATGGAAGATGCGGAGTTTGTGTCTAAATATGGCCTTGTAACTATACTTGATAATACCTTAATGACCAGACTGGACAGACGACTGTGATTCGTGTTGTTTTATTTTAAAACATTACATAAATACAAACACTCTCATGTACTGTGACTAATTTCTGGAAATATTGCTTCAAGTTATATCGCCACGGTTACACTAAGTACAATAAGGCATGCATTAGGAACGCTTGCAATAACTACCAAAACCAGGTCTGCACAAACAGCAGTTACTATCAGATATTGAATTTGCATAATAATTAGTATCATTTTGTGTAAAGCATTTAGTAATATTATCTAACTAGTAGTGTGTGATAAATGCTAAGCTTAGGTCGATGATTATGGGCATAATATGTCCATAGCTATCAACCTGTCATCTAACTCCAATTTCACAACGGGTCTTGAAAAAACAAGAATAACAATTTTGTATTTAATATTTGCATTACCATTGCAGTATTACAGTATGTAAATGCGTTGTACTTGCTACTGTTCTTGTCCCTAATTTTATTACACTCCGATATGACAATATACAATTCTTACATACTCAAAACACATCGTCAGCTATCTTTAATTACAAACAGGCACTCTATATCTCTCAATTAGGTTATCTAGGTAACAAATTTTACCCGCCATATTTGTAAAAGACTGACATTGTGGCCTTTCCTATACACTGTCAATGATAATCTACATTTTAGTATCGTCTTAGATTGATTGAAACACACTTCTGTGACAAGAAGAGTCAATAAAACTGATCGGAAAGGTGTAGTATAGTTCACGAATCCAATTCACTTAATTGAATTGTTGCAGTTGCCTAATGTTGAAAGGAAAGGGTTTCCTAGAAAGTGATTGACAGAATCTAATTTAAGGGTAAACACCGTATTGTATAAGACATATACCACATACATAGACACGAATGCTATAATTTAAGAACGGGTATTAGATTAATATGTTATATGCTCACATGTACAGTGAAATTCCGTTAATTGACCGGTCGAAAATTTGTTTTAATGGTGGATCCATTTTTCTAAAATAAAGCCTTTGGGACCGAAATATTGCAAAATCTGCATGATTTAAAAATGTTACAATATTTGATATATGGGATGCATTTGAAATTATATGCGGTTTAATAACATGTCTGTTAACTATCTAGTATAAGCAATTTTTCTTTGCGTTTGAGACTTTTTTGTTGTATCTTAATGCAAAATATTTCAACTCGTTAACAGTTATCTTCTGTGGAAAAATGAAACAATGTGTCTTATATTTCAAAGCTGCCAATTAAATATAGGACATTTGTTAATGGTGGTGTAGGATCGAATTGTATTTCACTAAGTGATCACAGAAATCAATATTTTCACGAGTAGTCTTTCACCTAAATATCAACACATTTTAGTTTGTATCATGCTTCATTTTCTGGTATAATGGTACAGACATTTGCTTAATTGGTAAATACCGTATATGAGTGAATTATAACGCCACGACGTGACAAATATGGTGCCGTAAAGATGTTACGCTAATTTGAAGCCAAAATATTATGTTCACTGTTCTTTTCAATGATATATCTGTATAAGTTATTAATAACAAATAATAAATAAGAGTTGTCTATAAGTATCCACAGTTTGAAGTAATAATTATGTTATTTCGTCGAATAAACACTTTCAAGTTCCAACATAACGATCTGCAATAAAGATGCACGACACATAGCATGGACCACTTCCATGCATAGCTAGCAATTTGTACACGGTTCTTCTTTTCTTTGCATTTTCGGTTCTGTTGTTTATGTCGCGTGCTGTCTTTTTGGCCCATTTGTTGTTATCGTTTCAGTCTCAATCTAAAAGTGCTTGATAACTCCTATAAGGTTATTGTTCAGCATTGGATACAGAAAACTGAAACCAAACAAACGATATTCAGACACATACTTAAATGATAATCATCACGACAGAAGTCCTACAATGAGTCTATTCGCCGTTATATAGCGGACATGTTTTTTTTGTACTAAGGTTTCTTTGGATGTAAATATTTCAAGTCGGTTATTAAATAGTTTTCTTTCGAATCTACTGTATTAGCAGCTTATAAAGCTGTCAATGGTAGAAATATTATATGTCCAATAAGCTCACTTATCTATTTGGCTGCGTTGAATGGGAACTTATTTACAAATAAGGATATGAACAACCTTTGCACTCTTTCGAACTATGGAAGACCTCAACGTTTATACCATTGTATCTTGTTTAAATGCTTTCCCCTGAGTACCTTTATTAAACAACATACGCCGAAATGTCTCGGTAAAACAATAATTTAAAGAATCTGATGTAGTGATTGAAAACTGCTTTTCCCTCTCCAGTCTGTTGCTATTTTTACGTGTGCCGGCTCCAATTTCGGCCAGCTACCTACTTCAAAATACAGATTAACAATAATATGGCGGTAGTTAGACACCTTCGAGCCAAAACGTAAAAACAACCACAGCGTGATGCAATTACGTAATTCATGTCATATGTACAAGCAATCAATTATCTACAAATCACGACCTATACTCGCGGTCACCAAACATTAAGTACGAATTTTATCAAGAAGCTTTCAAGAATTGTCAAATCAAGAAATATACCTCGCGTGGTTCGACTTGTCGCATGGACTACTAGACCTCAGACAATGCACAAACAATCGTAACTCAATCAACTTTCAATCGATAATAAAATCTGCGATACTACACTTAGTTCATACAACACACGATGACTAAAACATTTATACGAGGGTCATTCAATAAATTCGTAGACTGTGATAATCATTTGAATATCAGACGACACAGAAGAAAAACTACACCACGTTAAACAACAGCCTTTCGGACACAAGTGCAGAAAATATTGCGTGAAACAACGCATTTTCAAAGAAAATCTGGCTAAAACAAAAATATCACCTTCCCGCTACCACCACACTACGCTATTTATATTGTGACGTGTTTTTCAAAGCCCCGTGCACATTTTTATAGTCACATCAATTTCCAAGCGTGAAGTCATAGACATTTTGACTTTATTGGAAACATGACTCGCCTTGACAAAACAGTTTTAATGCAATCTCCAACGTCCAAATAACTTCATAATTATATGAAATGTCATAATAACATTTTGAAATATCCTGGCAGAAACATTGGAATGCAAATTTAATTATTCGCAATTCATACCTAGTTAAACAAATTAAAAAATGTACGTTACGTCGGTCGTGGGTGGTTACTATGGTAATGGAATGGCTGATGACATGCTACTTGTTAGCATTATTGAAGATAAATTAGTATTGATTGTAGATAATTAGGTAATGTCTGTACTGATATAAGACAATATAGTTAAAGTGCAATATTACTCAAATGCGAACGATGGTCTACGAATATATTGAATGACCCTCGTATTCTGTCTATAAAGTCTGCAAATTAGTAATGAAAATACCAGTATATTATTAGCATGACTGAAAACCCAGTCATAAATGCCACGATAAATTGTTCAATAGTAATCATAAAAAACTATGTGCAATCTTACATTCCAAAAGCGAAGACAATCCCAAGTACGGATTGTTAAGTAGGAATTGTTCTCATGATTTAGTTTTACGTTAAATGGAAAAACTATGTTAATTGTTGGTGATGTATAAACTGTGTTAAGTGTTGGTAATGTATAAACTGTGTTAAGTGTTGGTAATGTATTTTCTATTGTTTTTATATGTGCCAATGAGGCATCATGTATTCCACCAATTGTATGTATTCAACTTGGGAATTTCTCTGATGTTTACTGGATCGTAATAAAGACAACAAGAGACACACCTATGGTACTTCAAACATGAAGTGTATCACATTAAGCTAAAAGTTTCCTGATAAATGGGCGCCACTGAAGTTTGATACACTGTGAAATAGACGTCCAAATACATTGTACTGGTACAGAATGACTAAATAACCCACTTGTTTTAGAAACAGTTAATCGACTATCATTTGTCACACATGCAACCGGAACCTAGACTAGTGACGACACGAGTACAAAACTGTCCAAGACTGTTCGTATGTACCAGATATGCCCATCGTGTTAGGCGCGGGCAGCATATACACCAGGGACTTGCCTGGTGAGTACGTGTAAGTTACTTCGACACATTGACCGGGATCACTTTCATGCACAGCTAGCAAATTGTACAGTGTTCTATTTGTACTTTTCGTGTTCTACTAATTAAGTTGAATGCTGCATTCCCTGTTCGGTATGTTGTTTTATTTTTACTATAAACACGGATGTCTGGGAAATGTTTACTATAAACACGGATGTCTGGGAAAGGTTTACTATAAACAAAGATGACTGGGAAATGTTTACTATAAACACGGATGTCTGGGAAATGTTTACTATAAACACAGATGTCTGGGAAATGTTTACTATAAACACGGATGATTGGGAAATGTTTACTAAACATATTGACAATCCATTGACATCATTATAATGAAATTTTGACATGACCAATAAGTTTACGTTTAAACAACATGTGGTACGAGTGAATAATATTTAACACACATGGTTGAACTGTACTTCAGAAATGTTCAGAACATTTTTATCAGTCAGATGCAAAGCTGCAGAGTAATTACAACTGCATAATGTGTAAGCCATTCAATGGTCGTTTGTATCAACCTCATGGCCAAGCTGCATCAACGCATGTGTCTCTAATGATACAACGTTAAGATGCGATGTATTTATGTTTCACGCGCTGACCAATCGTTCCTATGTTCATGACTTTCATATTACGATCTAGCATATTTTGCAGAATAAAAACACTGATAGCTTTCTTAAGTGATCTACAGTCGTTCAAGTGTTATTAAGTACAGCTAAATACGTAACAAAATCTCCCGAAGTATTTCACACATTAACGGCAGTGTTTCCTACCGTACAAACTGCATGACGATACCATGTATAATATACACTTATAATATACAAGTATCGTCTCAGATTGATTTAAACAACCATCCATAAAAATGAGAGTATACAACACAAAATATAGGAATGTTGTGGAGGATTCCATATCTAATTCAATTAAATGTCACAGTTGTTTTATGGCGAATGGGAAGGGCTCCTAAGAGTGTAAATGACATGCACTACTTGAAGAGTCAGCGCAGCAGTAAAGGTGGATATGAAAAGAAGAGGATTGTACGTGGGACGTTAAACAATGAACAGGACTATTGCCACAAAACCCGCATGGTTAAACGAAATAATTCAAATTGTACGTGTATACCATCAGAATCCTGTTCCTCCATTCTGCATAAATATAAACTAAATCCATTGGTTACAGGTGACTAAACAAAGTCATTAGCGCTGACCCGGCGCACAAAATGACGTCGCACTATTTTACAGGGCGTTAGTGCTACGCATAGGGCTATGCAATACGGTGTTTATAGTGATATAGGGTGATGACTACATTCCAGTACAACACTGGGCCACACAAGCAAAGCGTTGGTGAGAATTGCATTTTTTTTCGGATCTTACATCGAATATCGGGGCGGAAATTCGTACAAGGAAACGTTGATGCTTAGAAAATGCTTCAGTAACTGACGTCGCAAACGTTCGTATGATTTCCTATTACTACCCCTTCTTTCAAATCTGAACATTTATCACTAAAGCATTTGTGTCATTCTAAATCTGATAAACGACTCGCAGAAATGTTTGCAAAAGGAAGTTACGATAATTTCATACGATTCAGAGGACAGAATTATCTTGCTGTTGACAGAACTTGGTGTTTGGCCGTATTTCCTTACGTTCTGGTGACGTCACTTCTGCGCCACGAAGATGTCACTCTTGGAGTTCAACTTCTGTTTATTCAGTACCTAACGTCCAGATGTCGTTATTTTTGCAGACATCGTCCAACATGTAACGTGAAATGTTACGGCGAAGTTTGAACATAAACGATATGATAGTAATAAAAGATATACCCCATTACGTAGTCGCCATTAATGGTAATTGTCGGGCTGTGCCGGGTGCTTGTTACCATGGTTTTAAAATGGAATATCATGCGAGAACGTGATAGTGTAACTCGATACATAAGATACCGAATTTTCGCAACTGAATTCCGATTCCATATTATGTAATAATATTCGTATACTATTGAAAGCTGTACCCGTGAGTGCCCCAGTCCTGTTCATTTTTGAACGTCCCACGGACTGTATATTATGTAATATTAGACCATAATATTGTAATAAAGTATTGTTTGTTCAACTACGACATTGTGAAAATAATGTCCATACGTTTAGTTTAGTTTAAACATATTTTATTACCCAAGTAAAATATACAATTACTCTCATACATATGAGCCAGTCTCCAGGAAAACCTGCTATAATGACAAAAATATTGACTTTTATATTTTCCATGGTATTACAGGATAATGTTAAAGAAGCAAATTGCAAAAGAAATTATGTTAATATCTTGAGTTTTAAGGAAGTTACAGCTGTTTTTGTAGAGTCCCTACTCGGAGCTTTTTGTGTGACGTCGCAAACGTCATTCAAACGTTATTCGACGTAACCGAAATAAGTATTTCATTATTACACCATTTGATCAATTCTTGACATAAACTGTTCAAAATAGTACCAAATTTTATAATTATGTTTCACTTTTCAAAATATATATCAAAATCGAAAGTGTTTGCATTCAGAGAAAGGCTACTTCTTTTTTAAACAACTAAATCCTCGTTTTTCTAAATCGGAGTACTTTTCTGAAATTGGTCACCATAGCAACAAAGTATGTGTTTTCGACATAATTCATAGGGAAATTTAAAGCTAAGGTATAGTACTATATGGGTCAATTAGTTAAAATATAATCAATAGATATGAATATTTCTATATTTTAGAGCTTTATTAAAATCTTGTTACATATAGTAATTACATTATGTCATTATAGCAGCTTTTCCTGGAGACTGGCTCATATACATGTATTTCAGATTCTATAAATTAATACATTTTATATGTATACATTTGTAAAAGGGTCCGTACGTTTCGAACCGTTATCTATATCGACAAGTTTTACTAAAATAACATGTGAAATATACACAAACATATAAATAGCATACGGATACTCTCTAGCAGGGTGTTTTCCGGACTCAAATAGCACAAAATTCTATAAATAGCCCAGTCTCGTTTTTACTAGTAGTGATCGAACAAGATATCACATAGTGATCGAACAAAATATCACACGGAAGGTATATGGGGAAAATACATTGAGAGGTCACATGAGGTATAATAACAATAAATGTGCCCTTCAACGTGTTTCAGTTTAGAGAATTAGTTTAGGACATGGTAACTGTTTCAACTTATAAACCCGCCCAATACATATCAAATGCCAAATTACCTAGAATTGGTTACATGTGTAACATCAACTAGTATTAGCAATAAAATAATTGTAATGTTAAGAACACAGCCCATGTAAGACATGAGTATCATTAACTATGAATTACTGAATACCAATTATATTGCAATTAATAGATTTTTTTCAAAACCGAAGGTTTTGAAAAAACATCTCCGAGACGTCTGAGTTTGGCTTTTTTCCTAAATCAGCAGCCTATAAATGTCGTAGAGGCCGTACCAATTGCCTTCCCGGCAATCGTAACTACTCGGGTCTTTCCGTCATCGGCCGAAGTTTCGCCCCACTAATAGCTGAAAAGGTATGGATTTCCGGTCTCATCGAAGATCCGCAGTGACGTACGAGAGTAGTTATGATTGGTACGAGGATTCAACCATTATTGTAATCTCAAATTAGTTGAAAACTGACTATTCGTAGCTGAACTTCTATATTTTTTAGGTTTTCTGAACATCTGCAGATTTCAAATTACGCTATACAAAATAAATAAATAATCCCGGGTCCGGAGCGATAGCCAGGTAACAGGGGAAGTAACTCAACATTCTACGTGATTGCATTCGTCTGAGACGCCGACCATCGATTACACGATGTAAGTACTTGTTAAGCAAGGAAAATCGTCTTTAATACTCGCAATTAGCATACTTATACAATAAAATCAACATCCGATGACGTATGTTGTTATTAAAGGTTTGGTAAGTACAATTTTCTACAAATTCCTGTCGTACCCGTTCCTATTCGTACCTACGACCGAAATTATTCGTCCAAGTTTCATTAGTTTGTACCAAAACAAAATGTAAAATGACTCTTTGACAATGTTCCGTCTGTATCATGTGTATTGTGCTTTGGATAGCAATGTTTATGAGATAATTGTAGTACTGTGTACAGGATTAAATTACTGATAGGGGAGAAATGTATTTGGCCAGCTTGACCAGTTTTCAATTTTTCAACTGAGCCGCTACAGTGTATACTGTACGCGTCCAATACGTTTGACTAATGCCTGGATAGCTCAGTTGGTAAAGTGTTCGCTCTGTTAGCATCTTGCCTATAGTCTAACCAACATGATGTGTGTATGCCTTCACAATAACATTGTTAAAACCACAATTGTTTTGTGCATGGTTTTCAGAAGTGGAGGTTGGTGAGTCGGGCTTCGTCATCAGTGCCGATTTAGTTTGGTAGGAATTTCCTGTGCCCCGGCAGAGATTCAAACCAGGGACCTCTGGATCGGTACTAAGTTGAGAGCGCTTATCACTCGACAACTGTTCCACCAAAATGTCTGCCATGAAAAGTGAAATTTGAAGACTGCATCGGCAAAGTTATGATCTACTTATTCCAATTCATATTCACCTTATCGACATTACCGGATAAACATGCGTAATTTCAAAATATATAGGAGCCATGACTAAAACCCCTTTCACAATTGTCGTAGGAATGTTTTCGTTGCACGAGGCTTATGGGTCTACATGGAAATGTACCAATTTGCGCCTGGAAAGGGTGCGACAGCTCAACGATGCATTTTTGGGAACTATCGTGCGTCCCCCACACGACAGACAGACGTATGATGGTCATGCGATGGTCGCAGGTCATAACAATTGACGCGCGAAAGTTGTAGCACGTCCGTCGTACGATAAAAGCATTGTCAAACTATTAGCTGGTTTAAAAAATAAGTTTCAGCAGCTGGGTATAATTAATCAAAACGTCCAACCAAACTCTTTATTTTCAAATAAAAATAAATATATGCAAATAGGAACTTGCTAAATGCTAGTATTAAACTGAAATACATGTATGCATGATCAATTTAATTATAAAAATGCATTTTGTGGTCCGATGGTGTCAAACGCGACAAAATTTCTTAAGTTTGTTGTACGACGGACATAGGATATTCCTCAAATTTACATCTAAGACTCGTCGTATGACAATTGTGAAAGGGGTTTAACTTTGATTTTAAAATGTTTGGAAAAATTTATTTGTTACAAGCTTCATTTAAGTGAGAGTTAAGAATTTCCCTGAAAAATATGCTAAAAGTGTCTGTCTGTAGGATGCCTGGAGCTAGTATAGGATTTAATTACTGATAAGGAAGAGAACTTTGTAGTAATCCACTTAGCTCACTCAGTAGAGCATTGAACCTTCTAAATATATAGCAAATGGTTCCAGGTTTGAGCCCTGGTCCGACTACATACTTTTTTAACCTTGTTTCATTATTAACGTTCCCGTAGATGATACCATGTACTATTCTGTATAAACTGTTATATATAGTCGGTTATGTTACTGATGTACGCACGTGCGTAACATTAAATATAAATATAAGTCTCAAATTTTCACGAATCGTGAGGACCCCCAACCATAACCACCAACTTCAAGGCTTATGAGTCAATTCAAGTCTGGCTACGCCCCTGTCGTAGTATTCGATATTACACATTTCTGATTATTTGGCTTATTATTCTGACTAATAAATTTAAACATACACCGGAATGGTCATGTAGCGTTGTTGCTCATTTTGGCATACTAATTGGTTAAATTGGGTTGTTTAAATTGGGTCATTCAGCTTGGGCTGTTAAGCTTATTGGAGCTAGGTCATTCTTGGTGACACTCGACTAAGGCTTGTTGCTTGTTGAAACTAAGTCATCCGGCCGGGGCTTTCGGTGTTTATTTATTATTGTATCTTTCCGCCGTTTTACATTTGAAACTAGGTCGTTCTGAGTGGGCATTCAGCCTTTTGATTGCTGAAACTGTTGCATTCAGATTTTTGACAGCTGGGATTTGGGCGGATCATTTTTCTCGCTCGGCTGGGTGTTGGGCATTGTGCCTTGTATATTTTTATGATTTCGGTGCTCGACTGGTTAAGTAGAGTGTAGCCATCCCTGTCCGACTTAATGTTATCTTTTTGCTCAACATCCTAACTGCAAAAAAACACATCCTAAGCAATACCAGTAAATTTTCTGGCTGCAGAAAACTATTCAACTTCAATATTTTATTTGATGTAAACATATAAAATGTTTATTGCCAATGCAATAATAATAATGTGGCATAATTTGATTTGTTCTTTCCCTGCATGCATTAATTCTAATCGTGAAAGTACGGCCATCTCAGTTTGTCTACTAAATATTGCAATGCATAAAGCCGGGGTGATCAGAATTACATACATTTGAACAACCTCAGGTCTTTCAGCTCTTTGATTCCTGTTTACCCTTAAGTACATGACTGTAGTTAAAATGCATACATGTTTCTTTATGTAAACTGTACATACATAGATACATACAATCTACATTAATTTATTAATTAAGATGTATACATGATTCTTTATGTAAACTGTACATACATAGATACATACAATCTACATTAATTTATTAATTAAGAAAGAAAAAATCTCCGTTAAAGGCCATGCCTTAGTTCATATTATACAAAGTAATCAAACGTGTATGATAGATAGGAACAGTGCGACGCGGTATTATTTGACACACGCTACTTAAGATTAGTGGCACTGTGTAAAATATACTGGTGATGTGGTGAGAATACTAGCATTTACGTAGTGTGCATACTTCACCCGGTACATTATACAATGCGATCACGTTATAGCCGTTTTTTGCTTAGATGCCAGTCAAATTGGTGTTGTCTATGGTTATACATAGTTTGAATCTGTCACTAAAATTTGTTTTAAAAATGGTTTCAAACTCTAACCGAATGATGTATGATCAGCATGCACGACACTCCTTCTCAACCCAAGCATTAGAACATGTGAAATTTGAAGAATATAAACATACACTTAGTTAAAAATGAGCAACCTAAATCAAAAAGATTGTCGTGAATAAAGTGCTTAATTGAACAGTTGGCAAGCTATAAAACTTAAGACGGATATTGGTAGTGTCCCTATACCTTTGTATAAAAACAAAACTGTTACACTATTAAACCAAACAACTAATATATAGACACATATAAAATATAACTATCGAGACAGAAGTCTTATGATGAAGCACTTTGTCGTTAAATAGAGGAAATTATAGTGGTTATTAAGGTTTCGTTGGAAATTAATATTTCAAGTTGATATAAAATATCAGTCTTTTGGATCGGTTTTTATTCACAGCTGCATAAATCTTTATCTGATATTGTAATTGTCTGTCTGATAAGAACATGTCAATTGTTTATAACTCCTTGAATTATCGTAAACAGTTAAACTGTCAGTTAAATTCCGATACATTGAAGTGTGCGTTTATTTATGAATGGTGTGTATCATATATTAATTTTGTATAAAGGTCTTGCAACATGTCTAGAAAACTAATTAATTGAATACATTAAGCAAATGGCCTGCCGCGTACATGTCATATCAAATCACCGCGACCTCAAACTTAGCTCACCGACTCAAGCGGATGACATTGTACTGCTATCACTTACAAGAAATAACCTCAAAAAACTCCTTGATATGTGCAAGAAATATGCATCACAGTGGAGGTACCATTATTACGCTTCAAAATATGCATCAATGCTGATGAAATCTCCATCTACAAACAATCGTCCGTCAGTCCAAATACAGCTAAACTACGACAACACAGACATTCAGTGTGTACAATCATACAAACACTTGGGTATCACGCAATCAACAAAGGGTAAACAACCGTACGACATCGACGAAATAAGACAATCCATGAGAAGAACTCTATTTTCTATCATTAACAGACTAAGTGACAACATTGGAATTACACCAACAACGCTCTGTAAGCTTTATATAACATGTGTTCTACCGAGGGCGCTCTACGCTTGTGAACTTTGGAACAATATTATAATATGAAAAAACTTGAATCTACTCATCACTTCTGTCTTAAACGTATACAAGGACTCCACCATCGCACTCGCTCTGACATGGTCACATGACTTCTTGGTATGACATCAATTCAAGCATACATCGACTCACAAAAACTGATATTCTTTGGCGCCTTGTGTAGATCAAACCCATCTAACTTAGTTACCAAAATGTTTAACTTCATATTTATTCAACATCAAACCTGTGATCCAAATAGACATAACGGATTCGTGAAAAATATTGAAACCCTTCACTATAAATATGATCTACATGACGTTTGGACACAATATTCAATCAACGGTACGTTTCCAAATAAGTTACAATGGAAAACAATCAGTGCGAGAACCATATTTGCTTACGAGAGTAGAGAATGGAATAACCGACAGCTGCATAGTCCCGATTTCGAACGATTTAAGTTAGTTCACGATCAGTTGATAGTCTGCAATGCCTGGAAAGTGGCGAAAGCTCGACCTGAATATCTCGTCGTAATCAAACATCTCGTCAAGATATGCTGTGCTACAAAGCACTCTGAGCTGACTATATGCCAGAAATGTGACTCCTCGTTTAGAGACGAACTACAACATTTATTGTTTGATTGTTTAGATACAACTGTTAGTTCAATAAGATCCAACTATTTTCTGTCATTGAGCTTAACATTTAATGTCGCTCTAAGCAATCACTTACATAGTGTTACCAGAGACAAACTGTGCGCATATCACAGCATGAAATATTACATTTAATTTACTATTAAACATAACTTAATTTTAATTATATTCGGAATTTAGATACATTTAATCAGAAAAAAGTAGCTATTAAATTCCATATTTAAGGAGGTACGAGCTGCATTGTGCGCATGCGCGAAATTTCAAAATCGTATTAGATAAGAACAAACATGAATTTTAGTTTCAATGATCGCATATGAATGTTAATTAATGAAAATAAACATAATATTATCGCACAAATTAGATATTTTTAACTTTTTATTTTTTGCATGTATGAAAAAGTGGGTGGGGAACGGCAAAATTGTGAATAATATTGGTTCACAATAAGTCCCTACAATTGTTCAAATGCACATGCTTATATATAATATGTAGTGCATGGTTTAGTTATAAGAGGTAGCCACATTTTGAAATATTTTTAATAAAAATTTATTTCATTACAATATGCAAATTAGGTTAATTTTATGCAAATTTCTTCATAATTAGTACTTTTTTATGCACAGCTCCCAAAAAAGGATGGTGACCCCTATTTTTTATTTGACTAAAATGGTGTTCTATGTGATACTAAACTTAGGGCCAATTCTAAATCATTTTCGATCATGAGTTATTTTTTTGACGTTCGTTTGAAATCGTTTGAAAATCACACTTTTTTGCAAGTGGGTGGGGTAACTATTTATCATGTTCAAATACTGAATTTGTTCACCAGGCAGCTGGACTTGTGACTAATGTCAAAAGGAATGACCACTGAACACACAAAATAGCATGCATTGCTTAAAAGTGGTTTCATATAGTAATAATCTTAAAAAGAACATAGTGGTGCCATAAATGCAGGAAATAGATAAAGTGACCAAAATACAATGGTAGGTCATTAGAAAGCCATGTATATCGAAAACGAGCCTGGTGACATTTCATTTTTATGATTTCAATGTTGTTCTAGAAGACTGTTCTGTCATTTTAAGACGTTTCAAGAAAAATTCGATCGTTAGATTAAAGGCGCGCGTATCTCCTTAAGTTAAGTTAAGTTTAATACTACATTTAAGTCGAATTATTCCTACAAGTTTAAGTCACATTTAAGTTGCATTTAAAGGTGATTAAATATAGAATGTAAATGGGATTAAATGCACGTTAATGCAATATAAACGCAAACTTAAATGCGATTAAAGTTTAACTTAAACTTAAATATCTTTTGTTGTTTTTAATAGAATTTGTTCTGCACATATTGTACAAATAAGGCAACACACCGGTCAGTAGTGGAGCAGTAAGCAATACAAATAATTCTTTGTGCGATTTATAAAGTATAGCCATATGTTTTTATGTTAGCTGTATGTACTGCTTTTTATTTCAATGTTCATTAGCAAATATGAAGTAGAATTGAAAGATGTTACACATACACTAGTTTACTATGAAACTACTTAACGGTATAATTTGCATTTAAAGTATATTTAACGGCAAGGAAAAGATACATAGAAATTTTACTAATATTTTTATTCAAGGGAGGTAATAAAACAATTATGGAAATTCTTCTAATTTTAAAATTTGTGAAATAAAATTTGGAGATCTACATGTAAACTTAACGCGAATCTAGTTGGATGCCTGTACTAGTATTATTTGTGATAATATAAATAAATAAAATTTAGTTAATATACGGAAAATAAATCGACTTAAATATGGACGTTTTTGTGAAATTCCAAATAAACAGAAAGATAATATAGTATTATTTGCGATTAAATTTACAAATTAAATTTAGTTAATATGCGGAAAATAAATTGACTTAAATTTGACGTTTTTGTGAAATTCCAAAAAAAAGTAAATATAATAAAAATTATTTGCACTTAAATCCGTTTTTTCATGCTGTGTATCTACTGGGTCGCATTGACGACAATGTATTGTGCTTTATTGACACTTTTACTTCAACTCAGTTCATCATCGAAAATGCTATATTTCTGAGATTATTATTTCAGTAAACACAATTTCCTTACATGTTTAGTTTTAAATTTCGTTTCGTTTTAACTAAACATATATATTGAGGTAAAAATATGTGTGCTACTATGATTCGGTTAGAGGCAGTAGCATATATATCTGAATGTTGACTGGTACATCTGTTTACGTATAGACATTAGCTAGACCAACTGTACAATAAGATTAATAATTTATGCTTTGTAATATTGTAAATAATATTCTCTGTTCTGGTTATATGTTATATGTACATTGTATTTGTTGTACCTGTCAGAAAATGGAGGCAATAAAGTTATTTATTCAACTGTCCATAATGTGTTCATAGTGAAGGAGAGTTATTACTTCCGTTAGAATACTGTCAGAGGTGTCCAACATATACTTGAATAGAGTTAAACATCAATATTTTGCATGCTAATCCGAAATAATTGAACTTTTTAAACCGCGTATAGAAATGCGTCAGGTAACACGTAAATACGTAACAAGACTGTATTGGTTTGGTTGCAATATTGTTGAAACCAAAATTGTGGCTATGCACATATTTTGAAGCCGAAAACAACCTTCATGTTTTGAAGTCGAAATTAACCATCCAAAAAAGAGCACATCCCACGGAAGGACTTGGCAGAAATATACGTACCGATTCTGTGATCAATATTAGTATTTTTCGTCACTAGAACTTGAAGAAGGGTGTTTAGCGTTTTGTTGCCCTTATATAAGAAATTACACACAATATTAAAAGAAACGCCAAAAAAGAAATGATGCCATAAATAATCGTTAACATTGGTTATATGATATCGAGGGCATACCCAGAAACTAAAAGAGAGTCTTGAACGAAGTTCATTCCTCCAATGAAATATGCAAACTCGGGAAAGTGTGCACCGTTCTTCACACAAACCATAAGGGACACACACTGTCAAGTCTTTAACCTTTAGCATGCTGCCTAAATAATAGGTGCAATAGCCTAGTGAACTGCCTACCTAACGTCATGACGTCATTGCTGCAACTGAATTAATTTTGATGTTTTTAACTGTGACTGTAGTGCCTTGATCTACATCGTATAATAGCTTGTGGATGGAAAAACACTTTTTCTGCTTACACCAGCCTGTCACACATGTAAGCATATAAATATTGAAACAAGGTGGAAATTTATGATATATTTATTTTTACATGGAAATGCATGATTTCTGTCAAACTCCAACATTCATGCCATTGTCAAGTGGTTCATCGGTGAAATGCTTGGTCCAGGCATTAATTTAGTATGTGTATGTCCAGTTGCCTCAACAACCAAATTCGGAGTGTACAGCCTCAGTAAGCAGCATCAGCACGGTATCATCTCACATCAGTCGACCGGCAGTTCTGAAAATACAAAAAAAACTCAGAACATTCAATAATTTACCATAACCAAGAACTATTCGCCATTAGCAAATATTTCCATTTGCGTATCGCATTCATTCATCCATGTCATATCGCTGTTAATTTAACTTTAAAAGCCGCTAAACTTTTATATTTTCATTTTACAATCGAGATTTACGATTGTCTGTCGTACATGACCTCAAAAGAATTTGGGAAGGTAAAAACATAGACGACTACACGCGAGAACGGAAAGTCGGTCGTCTCGTCGCATAAATGCGACCCGAGCGGCACGGAATAAAATTATCGTGTCGCATCAGAGCGACGGCAGCGGTTCGACGTGACGTCGTCTTGGTGCATAGATGCGACGGCAGCATGCTAAAGGTTAACGTTGTACATGTATATGCTGCAGCGGAATGGTAACTCTAATAACTTCGTCACATCTTGGTATCGCCACAAGTTTCTTTTAAACAGTATTTGTAAACGAAACATAACTGGCATATTACAAAGTAGTGGACAAGGCCATAAGTAATTCAATTTATAACATTGTCAAAGTATATGACTGTTGAGGGAACTGAAAGGAATTGCGGCAAAACAAGTCGCATGGGTTGTTTTACGTATCGAATGAATTGGATAGTCAATAATGTATTGTTGTAATCACGACACCTCCAGTCAAGTTTGCAGCAAGAAATGATAGAAGAGAAAATTGAGATTTGTATTGTAATTTGATCGCCAGTGGCGTCCTGTGCAAATGATATCCTCTTACGCTTCGAAATAATAAATTTATCCAGACAAAGGTACGTACGTCACACCCGAGGCGGATTCATTGCACAATTATAAGAATACATTGCATTCTAAAGTGATAGTACAAATGTATAACATAGACATGTAGTAGTACATTGTATTTCAATTATATAAATTTAATCTATCCAGATTCAATGTGCTTGTTTGGGATTTATCAACGATTACTAGTTGGAAACCCGGAGGTCGCCTCGCGTGTGTATTTGTTATGCACCGAGCACGCTAAATAACCAAGGCGTTTATTCGGAAAGAGATTGTGCAGCACGCCCGGATTCCTTGTACCACACATACTTTCTGTCTCTTCTCTCGAAACCGGAGGTCGTTGACCAATTAGGCAGGGATGAACCTGAATGGTCATGCACTACGACTCTCTCAGTCTTACGCAAAAAAGTAAGTTCCTCTTACAGTGTCGACGTGCTTTCTTATAACTCCTTTTCTTTCATATTTTTGTCTGCCCAGCATACTGTATTTCTTCATTCCGGATAATACGTGTTTATTAAATCCTATTTAACATTTGAATTTTCTACGTCATTAATAGTTCATTACTTCCGTAATTGCGTTTGTTATTCTATTTCAAAATAAAATTTGTAGTGGAATAGTTTACTTTAGATATCAGGTCTTCGTCTTTAATGAATTAATAAAAATAATAATAATACAGTTATTACACTTACACTAACATGTATTAAGTGATCTGTCGTCAGCATTTCTAGTCCTTTAGATATATCGTATAATTTAACCTCTAAGATATTGGAGAACTGTGATTAGAACGCCAAATAAACCGTCCTATATTTGCGCGACTATATCTATTGAGTTATCACTATTATGAGTATGTTGTCTTTCAACTATTTTATCAATCATTCGATATTTTATTTAAGCCATCTTCTATTGGCAAGTTATTGCTACATTGTGGTCTTAGGGTTGTTAAAATATTGACATCACTCCGCTTTGCGATGGCGTATTCGTTTTGACATGTGTTGTTTGAGTACTTCAACACGCATTACGTTATGATCGCTTACAAGAAGTTTCTCATACACACTGACGTTGACAATTTGTATTTTAAATCACTTCCGAATAATTTGGACACGGAGTGTGATTCAAACACTAAGAAAGTTGTGAAGAAATTTGCAAAAATCGTATTCATTTAGTTACATCGTCAAATTCGCTTTATGTTGAATGACAAAAATCTCCATAGGCATATAATTGACATGATATGATTGGATAGACAACGTATTGTTATGACCACGTAGCATTCCTAGTCACGTGGCTTACAGCATACGATAAAACATAACGTTATTAATATGTATCCACCTATGGCAATTTGTAAAAATGAAATTTTGCACGCTTCGATGGTAAGCATTTCCCAAACTTTCTGATAATAACGAATTATAACGAAAGTGTGAGTATGTTATGTAACCCCCGAAGCAGGTTTGAATTCATTCAAACAATACAATACTTGTCTGTACTATCTCATTGCAAAAACAGACTAATGTTTTTTAATAGAACAAACGATATTGCTGGCTCGGCTTTTTTGTTTCTGTGATATAAACTTATAACAATAATATTCGTTATGATTGCATAAACATAACGACACTTATTTTTAGCAAATTACTTGTGTCTCCGTTCGTGTAGCCTCTACACAAATTACTTCCGTGTTTATCCAGCTTTTGGATGTAAACAAAAGGCATCCGAATTTAAATGGTAGACGGCTCCGCTGTGTTTAACTCTGCAAATCGCAGATCCTGTGTGATGTCGGTAACCCAGTCAGTAAGGTTGGCGGGTTCTCACTTTTTCGCCTGAAAGGATTCGTTTTTAGTCATTCGGCACTGGAACCTGTATACCAGTCTGTACCACTTCCTTTTTACGCCAAGCATTAGCCGAACACACGATAAAATTAATAATCACGAAAATCATGTCTGTTTCTGGAAATTGTGGTATTTATTGCGGATGTTGACAGATGATCGTTTGATTACTACTGATGTGTCGGGTTGCGGCTAGGTATCAGGTCCGGATGGTATTATTTTATAACTGATTTAAGAGGATTTCAACATTCGTGGTGTAGGCCTACACGAACAGACGAAATGCGATTGCATCATCTAGATGGCTGGAGTTGACAAGTACTGTAGTTTCTAGTTGTGGGCATGTTTATACAGTTTGCTTTGCTAAGTACGGCAGATTATTCTACAGAATATTTCAGAATTGTCTTTATTAAAAAAATTAAGGAGCGTAGCCAGCGACACGGACGAGCCCTCCATTGTTTTGTAAATTTTGTGCTCAGTTGAATTGACACACGTGATTCCATAAATTTGTTTAGAATTTAGATACAAATTCAGCCAATGGCTTTAAAGTAGGAATTCTTACAATCTGAGGGCTCTTAAGCACAATCACTAACTGCGCCCCTGAAATTGAATGATCAATATGGGATGACGTCATTTACTGATTTATGACGTCACTAAGTATCGCAATGTTTCGCAAGTTGTTCGTCATATAACTATTTCGTAAGTAATTACTAAGTTATACCTTATACTCAATACCACTGGTTTCTTGTTGTTATTGGAGTCGCGGTAATTTCTACAACTCAATCCTAAGAGTGTTTACTACAGTTAACTTCCTGTTGTTGTTGTTGAAATAGGTCAAAGGCCAATAAAACTGATTTTTTATGGTGCACACATTCTGAGAATTTGAAAAATCAAACTGAATCGGGAATGCTTGTCATTGGTCAGTCAAACTATTGCTAGCACTTCCATGAAGGCTATCTTTTGGCAGCATGAAGTATTTTAACTCCTGCCAATATTTTCTGTATCTTAAGATTTAACTTCTAAATTTCGTAATCGACCACAAATAGATTAAAATACAGCGTGGTTAAGATTTAGTGGTGTTTAACCTTAGTGTTCAATTTACTGTTTGGAATTTAGCCCGTACCGCGAAACCAATGAATGATGACGTCATTGACTAAACATGGCCGATACCTATCATAAACAAAGTTGCAATACTCCTTGATTTGCGCCTTTAATGACTTATTTGTAATGTATTCATCGTAGAAAGAATGGAAGAAAATGATGATATACAGTTTTAACAGATGTACGTTGATTATTGCATTTGAATATTATTTTTAACTGTTAGTACCGCGAAATAACAGATGGCCAAGTATACAGCGCATGTTCCCCATTATAAATTTACTCGTAGTTAGCCTGGTCAGGTTGTCGGCAGTAATATCAATATATTGGTTTCCACAGTAGGGCCATATTCTGAGTTCGGCGTGGTATTTAAAACCATTCAAGCGTGACAGTAGGTTTACCTACTCAATCAAGTGAATGCTGTTGGCCTATTAACAGTTGATTAAGTGGCTTAATCATGTCATGAACCCGAGTGCATAGGGTAGATGTAGTGCCAGCAGCCAGGTATAGGTTCGTGTTAACCAGTGCCTTTACACTGAGCATTGCTACAGGCGAATTTGGAAAAGTTGACAATATTTTGACAGGTCTGTGTTAGACTTTAGACTCGTAGCATTAGTTTCACAGCCACCTAATCAATATAATGTGTTAGTTTTATTAAACATGAAGAGAAATAACTTTAACATGTATTCATTTTGTTAGAATTCTATTTATACTTTTATATCTCGTTATATTTTTTCTTCTGTCAAAATTTGGCGAAGTCACTTAAGGTTATGTGACTGACATACTGAAGGGAGTCATTGTAACAGTTGTGGATGGTGATGGAAACATGGAATGTGGAGTTATTACATCATGGAGGATAGAATCTATGAAATTGAAGGATAGGGCGTATAATTTTATTATTTTTCTGGCTGAGTCGGTTGTATGTTTTGTGTATCCTGTATTGTTGGCTGAAATAGAGCCTTAGCTTGAGCACATTAAATTGGCGGTATCTACACTTGTATTTGAGACACCACGATTGTGATGGAAACACGGAATGTGGAGATATTACATCATGGAGGATAGAATCTATGAAATTGAAGGATAGGGTGTATAATTTTATTCTTTTGATGGCTGGAGTCGGTTGTATAATTTGTGTATCCTGTATTGTTGGCTAAAATAGAGCCTTGGCTTGTGCACATTAAGTCGGGGGTATCTATCCTTGTATTTGAGACTAAAGTTGATGAATATATACACACACATCATTGAGTGGCTGTTTGAGACAATTTGCAGCCATGCATTAGACAGCAGGATTAATTAACAAACCTTTTTCCTGCTTTGAGTTTGTTAAATTGTATACTTTGACGTTTCTGATCGTAATTCAAAATCTAACGCCATTATGTTTGTTGTAAATTTCATGGCATTCTGTATCTGTTCTAACCATTTAGTTTCTGACAAGTAAATGTGGGAATGTGGAACACACAAACAAGACGGGAATGTCACGAATGTGTCTAATCACAATCCTAAGGAAATGGGTTAAAGTACTCCTTGTGTGACGCATCATGTTAAGTCGCCAGGAAGCAGTGTGGACTGTTTGAGGGTGTGTATGCGCAGGAAGTGTGGATAGCTTGAGTCAGTCAGGAGATTATCAGGTAGTATTAACACTTTAGTTCAGCATGTTTGTCTATTTATTTTACCTATTCGGAATTGTGATAGAGTGTCAAATAAGTCTTTAAATGGAAGTTTTACTCAAAATGTTGCCCAGTACAATCAGGGTTAATTGTCGGTATATGATGTTTGCAGTCAATATTGACCTACGCCGGGATGGAATCAATTTGTGAATGGGAGTTCAAAGATTAATTGAAGATGTTTTGTTGTGAAATCATCACTACTCTTAGGTGTGAATGGGACAGGTGTATTTCAGTGATAAATGTTAGGCAAGGGGTTATTACATGTACCAACTCCATCACAAATTCTAGCTTGTTAAGCAGTTCATATACTGGAATTTGAAATTTATTGGGTGTGTTTTGCCTATTAGGTGGTAATATTCCACATTTCAATCTGTCAGCATATTTTATTTAGTTACATAGCTGTTGATGTTGCAGTAATTTTATAAAAAGGAGGTTTGTTACAGTGTTATATTATTTAGTGTAACTTCCAATTATAAATGCCGTTGTAAGTCTCCTGTGTATCTAAGGAGGGATGACTAAACTGGTTCTGGTTTGGTGCTTGCTTATACTAAAATGCTAGGTTAAGTGTAGCAAGTTCTTACACTGGGTTAAAATCATTCTTTGCACTTTGTTCTTGGCAACAGCCATCAACACGAGGGTATGAGAGGGAAGTCAGCTTTCCTGTTTTTGCTGAGTGCAGAAGTATAACTGATACCATTTTTATTTCGGCATCGGTGTGTTAAATTATTAGAATAGGGTATGTATCCGGTCTAAAGCACATGTGATGTTCAATTAATTATTTCTGTACTTTGCACATGTGCTAAGCGAAACTGGTGAGTTATGTGATGAGCAGTTAATACGGTAAGAAAATTTGTCGATTCAAGGTTTAGTGCGCCCAGTATGGTGTGAAAGGCGGCCAAATTTGGTATAGTCCACAAAGGTGGATTACAATTATGTGCACCAATTATCAGTGATGTTTTGAGTACAGTGCTGGCCTTATATGTCTATTTAAGTGATTTGTAAAACCAATTTTGTCAGTTGACCGAAACCGATTCATGTTTGTAAATATCACATGATCCTGTGTGGACTAAAGTGTATGATCCAGGTAGGAGACGTTGGTTAGTTTGTGGTTGTGTTATAATTGCCAGAAACAATAGATGAGTTGTAGAGACCAATTTGGGGTACCAGTTGTCGCTGCGGTTTTTATATTATATCTCCCTTGGTGTACCTGTTGTCAAGTAATGGCTTGTTACCACATGCCATGAGACATTGGCTATACAGGTTAGCTTTAACCAAAGTTAAGCTTAGATTATCTTTTTAAGGAAAGCCTAGTATAAGTGAATTAAAACTGGTCTCATATCATCTTCTGAATGATTATGTACTTCTCCATATCCTCTCAAGTGAGTCAAGTGAGTTTGGTTGAAATGAGATGAAATATAGTTGAATTTTTGGGGGGGAACTAAAGTTCCTGTGGCGGAAAAATTCAACCGGCCGAGAGATTAGGCCAATATTTTCCTTTATATTTATTCTAATGCAGATCTAATCCACCATTTGTGGTGAATTGCAATATTTTACAATAGTTTAAGTCTGTGGCCAACTTGCAGCTGTCGATGGGGCCTGGCTACAAATTTATGTAGCTAACCCCAATCCCTGCAGTGAAATGGTGGTCACTGACATGTTCACTAAATTCTAATTTAGGATAGCTAGACGCAATTCACATAGTTGCATATTTCATAAGTAGAGGTTATTGCCCTTTGTGTATTGGTAAAACCTCATGTTGCGTGTTCCTGCAAGTGGAGTTATATTTAATTTGTACAGGTCGAGGTTGTCACTCTTTGTGTACTGGTGTCACCTCATGTTGCGTGTACTTGCAGGTTTTTGCGTGTTGCGTTCAGACATACTGTGTCTCATGTTACAAAGTATAGATCTGATCTATACAGGTCGAGGTTGTCTCCCTTGGTGTACAGGGAACACCTCATGTTGCGTTTTGCGTCTATACAGGTTGAGGTTGTCTCCCTTGGTGTATAGGGAACACCTCATGTTGCGTTTTGCGTCTATACAGGTCGAGGTTGTCTCCCTTGGTGTACAGGGAACACCTCATGTTGCGTCTATACAGGCCGAGGTTGTCTCCCTGTGTGTACAGGGAACACCTCGTTTTGCGTCCAGTCTCATTGCGTCCAAGGACACATGTTGTAAATCCTTCAGTTGATGAGGAGTTGCGTGGTGTATAGCAATTACCAAATTGTAACGTGAATTTTGCGTCTGGCAAGTCTAATACCTCATAATAGAACCTCAGTAAACACCTATCTCTCGGCTGGTTGGATTTAACAGATAGATTTGGGCCTAGTTACAACTTCTCGTTAATTTATTCTAGGCGACCCACCTATCTGTTTCTGCGGCCATATTTTCCACTCACTAATTACAAACTATTTACTGTGTGCTTTAATTACAAATTGTGTATGATACATTCATGTCGATCTAAATTGAGCCAAGCTGGTGATAATAGCTGAAACTAAAACTGTGTTATGATTACTTCATGCTTAGTCACAGCATTAAATATTCGTGTAAAACCTTCCTCAGTGTTGTTTGATTAATTTCCTTATAAAATAATATTCGTTATGATTGCATAAACATAACGACACTTATTTTTAGCAAATTACTTGTGTCTCCGTTCGTGTAGCCTCTACACAAATTACTTCCGTGTTTATCCAGCTTTTGGATGTAAACAAAAGGCATCCGAATTTAAATGGTAGACGGCTCCGCTGTGTTTAACTCTGCAAATCGCAGATCCTGTGTGATGTCGGTAACCCAGTCAGTAAGGTTGGCGGGTTCTCACTTTTTCGCCTGAAAGGATTCGTTTTTAGTCATTCGGCACTGGAACCTGTATACCAGTCTGTACCACTTCCTTTTTACGCCAAGCATTAGCCGAACACACGATAAAATTAATAATCACGAAAATCACCCGCCCTCCCAGACCCCTTGTCAGCTTGTTAGGTGTTGTGCTTGGCGGAATCTATGGTTATGCTGGGTCTATTGCCGACTGACTTGTTTTGTGATACTTGTTTGCTGCGGTTTTTATATTATATATTTCAGGCCCATGCCGCTTATGCTAGTGAAATAAAGTTCCAGCTGGCTGCTTCAACATATTCACATCAGGCTCAAGACATCCTATTGTCAAGTCGACATCGAAGTGATAATTTATTCATTCACAAACTGTATCCAATTGTTTAGTTAACTCGTCATCAATGGAACTTTCCTATACGTGTTAAACAATATTTCGAATTTCTAGTCGCGGAAAAATTCAACCGGCCGAGAGATTAGGCCAATATTTTCCTTTATATTTATTCTAATGCAGATCTAATCCACCATTTGTGGTGAATTGCAATATTTTACAATAGTTTAAGTCTGTGGCCAACTTGCAGCTGTCGATGGGGCCTGGCTACAAATTTATGTAGCTAACCCCAATCCCTGCAGTGAAATGGTGGTCACTGACATGTTCACTAAATTCTAATTTAGGATAGCTAGACGCAATTCACATAGTTGCATATTTCATAAGTAGAGGTTATTGCCCTTTGTGTATTGGTAAAACCTCATGTTGCGTGTTCCTGCAAGTGGAGTTATATTTAATTTGTACAGGTCGAGGTTGTCACTCTTTGTGTACTGGTGTCACCTCATGTTGCGTGTACTTGCAGGTTTTTGCGTGTTGCGTTCAGACATACTGTGTCTCATGTTACAAAGTATAGATCTGATCTATACAGGTCGAGGTTGTCTCCCTTGGTGTACAGGGAACACCTCATGTTGCGTTTTGCGTCTATACAGGTTGAGGTTGTCTCCCTTGGTGTATAGGGAACACCTCATGTTGCGTTTTGCGTCTATACAGGTCGAGGTTGTCTCCCTTGGTGTACAGGGAACACCTCATGTTGCGTCTATACAGGCCGAGGTTGTCTCCCTGTGTGTACAGGGAACACCTCGTTTTGCGTCCAGTCTCATTGCGTCCAAGGACACATGTTGTAAATCCTTCAGTTGATGAGGAGTTGCGTGGTGTATAGCAATTACCAAATTGTAACGTGAATTTTGCGTCTGGCAAGTCTAATACCTCATAATAGAACCTCAGTAAACACCTATCTCTCGGCTGGTTGGATTTAACAGATAGATTTGGGCCTAGTTACAACTTCTCGTTAATTTATTCTAGGCGACCCACCTATCTGTTTCTGCGGCCATATTTTCCACTCACTAATTACAAACTATTTACTGTGTGCTTTAATTACAAATTGTGTATGATACATTCATGTCGATCTAAATTGAGCCAAGCTGGTGATAATAGCTGAAACTAAAACTGTGTTATGATTACTTCATGCTTAGTCACAGCATTAAATATTCGTGTAAAACCTTCCTCAGTGTTGTTTGATTAATTTCCTTATAAAATAACTATCATTTAACGATCGGCCTGAAACAACTCATGAATCAGAATTTCCATCGCTTTAATAGACGAAAGTAAAATAATGCTTACCATTGGAGCGTGTAATAACCATTGTTTTAACCGCTGTCTCCCTGTCGACAGATTGTTTCCCTCACCACTTCTGTGTTGATGTAAAATCACATATTTTCATGTGTATTAAATTTCGTGGATTTTGATGAAAAATCATTTCCGGTTGGATCGTACGTTCATGGATTAGGAACGATTGAAGGATCAACCTATTCTCTCTATCGGGATGTCGATTAATCGTGGAGCATTATATTTCGTGGTCGAGTTCAACAACGAAATCAACGAAAATTCCACTCCCTCGAAAAATAATGAGTTTACAGTATTTGTTTTTAAACACTTCTTGGGAAGACATGATGGTATGATAAAGTACAGGTTATGCGAACCGTAAAATTTGTAAGAATTCATAACCAAATATTGTTCATGTGTGTAACCTTTATAACACTTAAGGGGATTTCGTCAATCTTGAGTTGGTTTCAATTTAATGAATATTGACAAGGAACGGAACTATTGCGCCCAAAACAGTAATTACATAATTCGTAGTTTGAGAATTGTGTAGGGTCTTTCTCATTGGTTAGTTACTCGTTTCGATCGCACCATCGAGGGTATTTTGTCTACGTTGTGCTCACCATTATTCGTTGTTAATATTCGAAGAATTCCCCCGATCCCTACACGGAGTTTCTCATTATATGGTCACCTCTTTCTGGGCAGCTAAGCTTTTCTAACAGTCAGCTTACTTTAATAATCTCAGTGTAGGCCGACAAAATACATACCCACCGTTTTTGTATGTCGAGTATACTTTACGCGGTTCAAAAGAGTTAGTTGATTTATATCGGGTTAGCATGGAAATATCGCATATTCAACGGTGTTCAAATAGGCATCCTGGAAATCTCCCAGGATGCCTATCTGTTGGCCAATTTTTCCTTCGGAAACCCCACATTTTAGCTGTGATTATTTCATATGTACATGTTATAAAGTTTTGATCATGTGTTTTGTCATTTATTGGTATTATGATATATGTTAATTTTAAAAAATTAAACCGGTCATTCATGTTGAGTCATTCAACATGGATAACCATGTTACAACATACATTGCATCTGTTATATATTATCCCTGGCCGCTCATAAATATAAGCTATACCATGGTATCAGCTGTTTTTATGAGCGATAAGGGATATGTTTGCGTTCCGTCCCGTATAAATTGCGGTACGGACACGCCACTGTCATGTTTGGAAAGGGGGACAACTGTTGATCCGTCCTGGTACGGACACACAGTTCTTTATACATTCCTAACTGGTTTCCACAGAATTACGCAGTTAAATGAGTCATCGAGTTGTTTGTTAAATTTTAGATTGTATTTTGGACATTATAACGTTTTTTCCCTCCTCCATCCCCTTTCTCCACAATATTTGTTAAACAATAAAAAAATCCAATTGCCAATTTTTCCTTCGGAAACCCCACATTTTAGCTGTGATTATTTCATATGTACATGTTATAAAGTTTTGATCATGTGTTTTGTCATTTATTGGTATTATGATATATGTTAATTTTAAAAAATTAAACCGGTCATTCATGTTGAGTCATTCAACATGGATGACCATGTTACAACATACATTGCATCTGTTATATATTATCCCTGGCCGCTCATAAACATATATATATATATATATATATATATATATTAATCAAATACGGATGGACGGAAATATTTCTTAATGTAGATTTCATAATAAGCTGTCTATTTTAACAGTATACGCATTGCAGACTTTTTTTATTTGTCAAAACTGATATATCATGCATCTGGAAGTGTTGGTGAAACTAGGTCATTCAGCTGAAATCATGGCATTCAACTTAACATTACTGTAATTGGGTAACATTTTAGGACTTCGGGCAGCTAAACAAATGTGTTTCGGTCTCTTCGCTGTTAAAACGTGGTTATTCAACTTGGAAATACTAACTGTTTAAAGTGGGTCTCGGCGGGGGAATTTAGCTTATAGGGGCTAGGTCTAAGGCATTAAACATGTTAAAACTAGGTAAACCGGCTGGGGCTTTAAGCTTTTTTTATTGCTGACACTAGGTCATTCAGCTGTGACCATGGCATCCAGCTTTTCACTACTGCTATTATGTAACGTTTTAGGACTTCAAACAGCTATGTTTAAGCTAGGTATTTCTGCCGTTTTACTGGTGAAACTAGGTCATTCAGGTTGGGCATTCAGCTTATAATTGTTTGTTGAAACTATTTCTTTCATCTTTTTGATAGCTGGGACTTGGGCGGATCATTTTCTCGTTCGGTTGTGCGTTGGAAATCGTGTATTTTATGTTTTTATGTTTTTATGTTTGCTGTGCTCGGCTGGTCAAGTTGACTGCTGCCTTTCCTGTCCGACTTAATATTATCTTTTAGTTTATACACTGATGTACACTCCTAACGCAACGTCCATATTTTCATAATTCCTCGACTATGAATCAATTGATATAGTTAAAATGAGGGTTGTGAATGTAATACTATATTCTTCGAATGTCTATAAGATTTTGTATGCAAATCAGTTCATGGAAATATGAAATTAAAACCAAATAAAGGATATTGCTGTCAAATCGGCGCCCCGGTTTATGCAACACAAGCATTGTTGCATAATAACAACATACCACAGTTGCGGACAACTTTAAACTTTTCAGAGTTTAATATTATGTAGAATTTGTTGATCGAGCTGAGCAGGCGATACATGAGACGACCAAGTGCCCCGAACAGCCTACACGAGCAGGCCCGTTTTCGATCGGGGTACGCTCCAAAGGTATTGATAAGGATTTAATATGTGTTTGCGATGAGGCAGAGGTATACACATAAACTCATAAAAGACATGTGAGGACACACACGCTACTAAATAACAAGGACAATAATATTATTATTTGATCACTTTATTAAACTGTTTAGAAAGATTTACAACCATCTTAAAGTTTTTAATATCTTCATAGTGTATTTTTATAATTTTACAATTGACAGTGATGTTCAGTATTTGAAATTATGTTCACATTAGATCGAAACATTAATTCAATAACTTTTATGTATCTATTCATATAGCAAATTTTAACCAAACCGATTTACTAATAGTTGAGAAATAAAAGCATTGGGTATACTTATGAGCGTGATTAAGTGTAATGGTCGTCTGTTGTGTCTTTAATTTCACCGAAGACGGTTTCTTGCGTGCAGTTTTTGGTTCTATATTGAAAAGTCATAATCACGCTAGAGGATTTAAGTGTCATTTCTAACCGCATCCAAAGTGTACTCGTTATGCATGTTACGGCCTGAAGCATAAATGTTCGCCTAAGATATGCATTATGTTGCGTGCAATAGTTCGACCTGTTACACAAAATCAACATTACGTTTTGCATATTAATAATTATGCATTCTCGATTTCCAGCAAAAGTCTGTTTTGTTTCTTTCCAAATGTCATGTTTTATTGTTCTTTTGAGTGGTGTATAGTGGGTTGTCAATCAGATTCGCGTTCGTCATTTTGTATCAATAGAGAGGTTGCGAAAGTCAACGTGTAACGTGTACGTCAATACTACTTTTCAGTTTTTCGTCATCCAGGTATGTGTAGTTTCTACAAGTAATCGACGTGTGACAAACGAAAATATAATTGTGTACCATGTCACACGTGTATGCGTATGCACGGGAAACTCAAGAATCGATCGATGGTCCCATTCAGTTTATATAAACACTCATTATCGATTCACCAAAAACACCATGTTATAACTGTCATGTGATGTTACACGCACACGTTGTCTTTCACAAGCCAATTTTTATTACAACGCGTACGTATACATGTACGGGTAGCTACACGTACACGTAGTCGTACACGTTCGTTTGGTTTTGTAGCTGTTCAGCCATTCGTGCTTTACTGTTTCTGTTGAATACTGCCTTCCCTGTCTGATATGTTATTATCTGTTTACTTCCTTCAGTGTGCTGTACATTTTTATGTTACTTGGAACATTAGGAAGGTTGCGACACATACCTGTACGGCAACGTAAACTACACGTAGCAACCAATACATATACAACTTCATATACACACAAGTTGCAATTTATATTCGCTTGCTCAATTTACGTGACATTTGTAACATGATGTTCAAATGAAGAAACTGATTTTTTCATGTGCTTGTTTATTTTGTGCCGTTTCTGCTCCGTTGTTTCGACTGAGTGATGCTTTCGCTGGTCGATTCATTATTATCTTTTTTTAATGTACAGTAAGTACGAATGTACATGGATATGGTTTCTCTGTTTAACGCCTTTTAGTCATATACATACAAAGACTAATTTTAATTAGATGTCTGAATAGAAAATGCTTGTTTATGAATTATGGCCGTTATATATCTTACGGTGTGATATATTACAAACGCATTTCCCATTACCGTGTATTGACATCCTTTCAAAATGACATATCATCTCAATGGACTACAAAACCAATCCATAACCAGTACTGACTAATATGATCACATGACAAAACAATATCAGCTTCTCTTTGCGTTTGCGCATGCGTATGAAGTAATGTATGCCTTACCGATATTCAGTTTTTGCATATTGTACATTTTCACCATACATTGCACACTGTACATTGTCACTGTGTATTGCACAGTGTATATTATCACTGTGTATTGTCCACTGTACATTTTCACTGTGTATTGCACCATGTATATTTTCACTGTGTATTGCACACTGTACATTACCACTGTGTATTGCACACTGTATATTTTTACTGTGTATTGTACACTGTACATTATCACTGTGGATTGCACACTGTTTATTATCACTGTGTATTGCACACTGTACATTATCACTGTGTATTGACCACTCTACATTTTTACTGTGTATTGCACACTGTACATTATCACTGTATATTGCACACTGTACATTATCATTGTGTATTGCACACTGTACATTATCACTGTATATTGCACACTGTACATTATCACTGTGTATTGCACACTGTATATTTTTACTGTGTATTGCACACTGTACATTATCACTGTATATTGCACACTGTACATTTTAACTGTGTATTGTACAATGTACATTATCAAAGTGTATTGTACACAATACATTATCACTGTGTATTGACCACTGTACATTTTTACTGTGTATTGCACACTGTACATTTATACTGTGTATTGCACACTGTACATTATCACTGTGTATTGCACACTGTACATTATCACTGTAAATTGCACACTGTACATTATCACTGTGTATTGCCCACTGTACATTTTTACTGTGTATTGTACATTGTACATTATCACAGTGTATTGTACACAGTACATTATCACTGTGTATTGACCACTGTACATTTTTACTGTGTATTGCACACTGTGCATTTGTACTGTGTATTGCACACTGTACATTATCACTGTGTATTGCACACTGTACATTATCACTGTTTATTGCACACTGTACATTATCACTGTGTATTGCACACTGTACATTTTTACTGTGTATTGTACACTGTACATTATCACAGTGTATTGTACACAGTACATTTTCACTGTGTATTGACCACTGTACATTATCACTGTATATTGCACACTGTACATTATCACTGTGTATTGCACACTGTACATTTTTACTGTGTATTGTACACTGTACATTATCACAGTGTATTGTACACAGTACATTTTTACTGTGTATTGACCACTGTATATTATCACTGTGTATTGCACACTGTTTATTATCACTGGGTATTGCACACTGTACATTTTTACTGTATATTGCACACTGTACATTATCACTGTGTATTGCACACTGTACATTATCACTTTGTAATGCACACTGTACATTATCACTGTGTATTGTACACTGTACATTATAACTGTGTATTGTACACTGTACATTATCACTGTGTATTGCACACTGTACATTATCACTGTGTATTGCACAATATATATAATCACTGTGTATTGCACACTGTCCATTATCACTGTGTATTGCACACTGTACATTATCACTGTGTATTGTACACTGTACATTATCACTGTGTATTGTACACTGTACATTATCACTGTGTATTGCACACTATATATAATCACTTTGTATTGCACACTGTACATTATCACTGTGTATTGTACACTGTACATTATCACTGTGTAGTGCATGCTGTCCATTGTCACTGTATCCACACTGTACATTTTCACTATGAATTGCGATTTTTGATTATTACCTATAAGTACTTTCTTACTCGTTTGCTAGTTTGCTTACTTGCCTGCTTGCCTGTCTGTATGTCTATTTGTTTGCTTTCTCGCTCGCTTTCTCGCTTTGTTGCGTATATACTCGTTTTTCTTTCCAACGTGGACATAAGCCTACACGTTTTTCCATTTTGATAGCTCATTTTCACACTGGCTGGATATATTGCTAAATGTCTCGTTTGGTTGCGTATCCTCTTCACCACCAATGTCACATAAGTCTACACGTGCTCTCCGTTTTCTGCCGTCCGTAGATATGCTTTGGGCTTGATCCCAGTAATAGCATTCTGTTCTTACTGATCTTCTCCATGTTATCTTGGTCTCACCATGTTTAGTGCTCTGTAGATAAGTGCACCGGCTTATGATTATTAAATGTACGCTTAGCCATACTCTTAACGCAACACCTATATCATATTAATGTTTCGATGTAAGGTAAACATAATTTCAAATACAGAACATCACTGTCAATTGAAAAATTACAAAAATACACTATGAAGATACTACAAGGGTGGTTGTAATTTTTTCTATCGTGGCATATAAATATATACATATTTTATTGATGTTTCTACAATTTCCCCCATTGCCTACAAAGGGACTGCTCCTGTAGTTTTGCGGGGCTGGTGATCGTTTCAAGTGTAAGCTATGAACGCAAGTACAATTTGTCAGCTCAACGTTCAAATCAACCGTAAGTAGTTTTTCTCTGACCGATTTTAACTAAACATCCTCGACGCCCAAGCCCAGAGTGAGTACTACACATGCAACCTAATACGTCAGGTATTTATTTCGCTTTCGGCCACAACAAAAGTTACATTCAATTTGATAGTTGTATGTCCACACTCAATGGAGATAACAAATGCTTTGCAACCTGTTTCAGGTTAATTGGAACCGACTTTGGATATGTATGAAATAATAACAAATACCTGAATTATCTAATTATACATTTTAATAACTTCACAAATAAGTATGGTGCTATTTTTAGCATTGCAAACTTAAAATGTAATGCATTTACAGGCATAATGTTGATATCATAATAATTAAATGATAAAGACAGTGCAATATATATAACACCAACATTAAATATAGTTTCAGACTAATAATTTAATCTACGTGACTTAACCAATTCATTTATAACGGAGTATCTAAATAAAAGTATGATTATATTTTGACACAATTTAACAACTATTATAGTCAACTTGTTTAAAAGTCGGTTACGAACACTCGGTCGGTGTGAAAGATTCGAACTCATGTCCGCAACGACAACATGGTGTGGCACTGATATGACCTCGACCTTATTGACTGCACCACAGAAACACTTCCTTCAAAGTTGCTAAAATGACGCTAATATCATCATTAATATGGTCGTTGTTGCTTAAGTACATGAGGCTACAGGTGGGAAACATGTACTTATATCCGAAGAAATATTTAGTTAAGTGATCAGAGATAATTATTATGTGTTTCATTGTGGACATTCCACATAGTACGCAACGTAATGTTTAGCAAAGAACGCAAGTAAAACTATGTCAACATATTTATTTATATTTATTATTTGGCCGATTTGAACAATACTTTCTCAACGCCCAAGCCGAGAATGAGTACTATATACATGTAAACCAACATGTTGTTGCAACAAAAGAGCACAGCCAACTGACCCAATTGTTTAGATATCTAAATATTCTTAGCTAGAAATACGTACAACACTATAACTCCAGCGCGATAAATTGCAATGCAAAAACAAATACAAAATCCGCTATATTTATCGTTTCTGAATATTTAGGAGCATGAAAACTTTATATGTTGTGCCAAATGTATGAATGTTGTCATTGGTAAATGTTACGGTCCTTGATTTTAATCCATAACAAAAATATAGGCAGTATTGTGTTTGTTTTTGTTCTGCAATTTATCGCGTTGGAGTTATACATGGCATGTCCACACCATATTTAGCGTAACCTCAATATGTGGATTAAAATTTGTTTGGGTCGTCATGACCTTTACCATTTCTGACTCTTGAGCTGGTATTGAGGCATACGTGTTTTACAGTGTTTTGACTGCTTAAAATAACAAATCTGATTGGACGACAGATAACCTCGTATACACATGGGTTCAAGTTAATAATGAGCCGTTCACCAGGATAACCGCGCTTATAAAGTGACATTATATAGCAATAATGCATAAAGATTTAGAAAAATGTCTAAAATGTGAAAAAGTCATGTTCTTTGGTTTAAGTTTAAGTAATTTGACAATATAGTACTATCTCTTTATTTTTCTCTTAAATTATGTTAAAATAACTTATGGCGTTGCTATGGTGACCAATTTCTGAAAAGAACCCATATTAAGAAAAGCAAGGGTTAGTGGTTAAAAACAGTAGCTTCTTTTTCTATCAGCAAACACTAACGATTTTGACATGTTTTATTAAAATAATAATATAATTCTAAAATGTGACACAATTTTTAAAAGGTTACGTCAAGAATTTATCAAATACTGTATTTGTGAAATGCCTGTGAACGTTACGTCAAATAACGTCTGAATTACGTTTGCGACGTCACTCAAAAAGTAAACGGGAGTAGTTGGTTTCAAAAATCTGTAACTTTTTAAATGTATGTAATAATCTGTTAAAATTTTCATTAACTGTTCATAATAGTCTCGTCTTTCTAACGATATATTATCATGATTTTCGTAATTATGTCACTAAGCACGGTTTTCCTGGAGAACGGCTTAAATAGTTTTGAAAAATAGTACAGAAAATTCATGAGTAGCAGTTAAATGTAGCAGCTCATTACAAAAGGTGTTAAAACAAGGTCTCCAAATTTAAATTAATATTTAATCTTATCTGAGTCATGTTTGCATTTTCTTACTCTGAATAATGGTAGATCCATCTGAAATTAACAAGACATTTATACATTCTTCTCGGATCAGAAAAATAAACTATTGAAACTTAAACATTGAGAACAAACTTTAAAACACCCTGTACATCTACTGATCTCAATAAATTGATTATTAAATGAAATTAAAGATGTGATAATTACGATATATTATGATGTGATATACCACAATGCCTAACAGTGGTGATTGGTTGAACACTAACACGCTATAACAGAGATACACGTATAGTACGGAGAATTCGACGCGACTCTGGACTTTCTATAAGCATAATTGAACAGCTACTATATTGTCTATATTTATTATCCCAGTTGTATGTTGCCATAAGCGGGAAGTATCCAGGAGACACTCGAGGTGTAATTCAAACACAAATCTAAAGGACCGATATTGCACGATTTGCTCCCGAAAATTTATATGTTCAAAGCAAGAACCCTGTAATATAGTCATGCATAAAGGTCAAGATCAAGTCAAATTCTCCATGCTATAACAATGCAATATCATATATGCTATACATAATTGCTATCTATGTATATAATAATGTCAACAAATATTATTTCCTGTCACAAATCTAAAATAAGTTTTACTAGAGTATAATGAGAGTCTATAATTTCGGTGCGATGCATGAGTTAACATTAAAAACTAACATAAACGTTGATATAGACATTCACCTCCTCTTCCTATTGAAATTCAGGGCTCTCTCTCTGGAGCATCCTTAAAATCATGAAATTAAAACTGTGCAAAGACGACAGAAACATTCTGAATTAATGTACGAATAAATCGCTGGCTTAGAAATAGTAGGTCGTAAGTACAAAATCGATATTTGAAAAAAGCAACACTGTCTGAAAACTAGTCTTTACTTATGGAAAAACAAGTTTTTTAAACTTCGGTTTGGTCAACATGACCAGTTCCGATTTTCATGACATTAGGCTCATCAGAGGTGCCTCGTGAAGCAGATTTCAAACATGCATGAGTCTTATCAAGTCGTAAGTGCTACCTACGACCTTCTTATTCCAAGCCAGCGAAATGACACAGTAGTTCACTGATGACAATTCTACCATATTTCTATCAGCAATGGTGTTAAAACCGACATTCAGAGAATGCAAAGTTTGGGTGCAGTCATAAGCTACTCTTTTATAGCGAACCAGTCTTAATAGTAGACCTTTTTCACTAAAGTTCATGCTTGCATTCTTTAAAACTTTCAATAATCCGCATGCTATTGTAAAATTACCAAAGTAATACTTTACACTTGTTTTTTCAGAATAAGGGAAACAACTCGTACAGGCATAACTTGAAATGTCTGTGATAGTCAGCATGTGTTACACAATACATACCATGCGTATCAACAAAAGTAGCAGTTTGAATATATACTATAATATAAATAGCTACTCGATACATTCATTCAATGCCATGAATTACACCACTACATTTTGGATAATATTATATACATGACTTTTTATATATACATATATAATCATTAATATACGTTACTAGTTTATCACATACAAACAAGGCCAACTTAATTCAGTACATATTTTTGTTTGTGCTTGTAGTTCTTCAAGTTAAGCTATTGTATGTAAATTCACTGTGCCCTACAATGAATGGTCACTACTCAGTCACACTTCTCGGCTTTTAGAAACGGAACGTAATTCAACGTACTTTAACTTTTGTACAGAAATAAAATTGTTATCCCGCATATCAATGCTACAGTATGATCGTAACCCGCATATAATTAATGCTATGATTGCTTAATTGAGTTGATCTCATTTGGCGGTACATATACAACCACGCCTGCATTCAGTGCTGTTCTGAATTAACCAAGAAACTGTATACTGAAGCAATTCCTAGAGATATACTATATATAATGTCCATCTGAACATGTTCTGATGTATAATGTATTTACTCGATTTGTGTTATCACATTGGCTAATGTACACAATGTTCAATTTGCAGTTTACTTATTTACTAAGTTGCTATTGTCAATGGTTCTAAAACAATGTGAAATGTCCAAGTTAGATTTGGGCAACACGCCCGTTCAGATTCGATTATGTTGTGATACTGCCGGTTGAAGATCGAACACATATCATACACTTAGATGCGTTTATTATGAAGGAATTGTATTTATACTCACTATACATGTATGTAATGTTGTCATTTGTACAACTGTTAAACTATTTACAGTACATTTACGGACGCCTTATATGTTATATACAGTCCACTACATCATATTACAATAACGCAATATATTACGCACCTACGATAATTTTGGCAAACGCGCTTGTGTACGTTGAATTTGTTAGGGTATATTAAAATTATTGTTTTTCGAGGGAGTTGAAATTTCGTTGATTTCCGTTGTTTGACTCCACCACGAAATCTAATCCCCACGATTAATCGACCTCTCAAATACCAAACATGGTTTTACTGTTACATGTTATGTAATTCATGAATATACGTCTCACAAACATGCATTTTTATCAAATTTACGAATTATAATATCCACGAAAATATGAGATGATACAGTTTGTTTAGAGTACGATAAAATACTTTGATACAAGTATCGGCCTGAATAATATACATGACGTCACGTGATCGTCACAATACGCACTTCCATGCTTAGTATTCGATTGCTATAAGTTAGATAACGTTTCGTTAAGTTCCACATATGAACGCTAGACAGAGTAATCATTACACTTGGCACACTCGGTCATACGCTGTGGTAATGTATAAAACGTTGTGTATACGCGGCGGATATGTTAAAGAAAAGTTACTATTAATACTTTAAACATAGTTTGTATATACATATTGACCACGTCTAGATGAGTCGTCGGATTGAGTGTTGTCTTAATTCTCGTACACTCGGCCTACGTTGTTGTATGACATTAAAGTTGCTATCGGGTCCAGCTTCTCTAAATCATTGTATCCAAAATAAATGCACAAACTATAAGAAAAGTATATAATTTGACGATTGCCAGCCAATATAATTCTTACTTCCTCCGTAAACTCCGAAGCCTGTGGAATTAAAACCAACGACCTGGTTACGATTTCATATTGGCCGACATTGTCATCAATCTTCTTCCACTTAACAACTGGCGCCAGTTCTTAAGAACTGGCGTTAGCGTTAAGAATTGGCCACATAACACAAAAAAAACTCAAAAATATGATGTTTTTATGCTTTAAAATTATAAATTATAGTATTTCGGGTTTATTATGTGAGTTTATGTACAATTGGAATGATAAAACATAAAGATATCATTTATAATTTTAAAGCATAAAAACTTCATATTCGTGTTTGGTTTGTGAGTTAATTGGGCCAGTTCTTAAAGCTAGCGCCAGTTCTTAAGAACTGTAGCCAGTTCTTTTAGCGCACAATTTAAATATTTTATGACCCCCGGGGTCATAAAATAAATTCGATTTTTATATTAATTGTATTTTAACAATTCCATCACTTCTGGATGAAAGCATAGCGTCCACGGCCAAATAGTAATGCATTTTAATAATTGCAAATATAGTTTTTGGCCTACTTTATGGTGATTTTTAACCCTAATGCACCTTTAAAATGTTAACATTATATTTGTAAACAGTTTTAGTAAGTTGGTAAACATGTCACGATCATGGTGCTTGTTGTAGTACACTTTATCTCCGTCGCTTCTTCTTGATTCACAACAATACACACACCAATAAGACAATAATTCCAAATAAGTAGTTCAGGATATTTGTTCATATGCAAGTCAATACTATTCTATACTATTATACTATATACAACATAATATGCACGTAAACAATACCTAATTTTACAATAATATCATTTCTGATACGTATAATGTTGCATTTACGATCGTAAGCTTCTTTCACAACTGAGTATGACATCTTGTATACCGAATTCAAATCACTTTAACAACACTATCACAGCTTTTCCAGCAGCCTCTACATACTCGTCCGTAATATATATTGCATCCAAATGGTAGTATTTCCGTTCAAGTTCTCTCCAAACTAAACACAAGTATAGTTCAGACGGACAGGCGTAACCAACCAAACTACATGTATGTCATTTACAGCACTAAATTCTCAATTCGCCTACACCATGTTCCATTTTAGTCATTTGACATTGTGTTTTTATTCCAACAGCAGTTTCACTCATGTTTTACTAATAACCTTCGTATCAATATTTAAACGCGTTTCAACGTCCTGACTAAACACTAACTCGCTTATCTGATTCGGCAGCAATTATGGCAGCCGCTGAACAGTTTACACATATTTTCCCGAAACATTTGATTCATAAAAGCATAAATTACTGGGTTGGCAACATTGTACGCGAAATACATGTAAAATATAAATACACTGAATGGCAGCCACTGTAATGCCATTAACCAAGCGGGCAGGAATGCAATTAGGAACACAATTGTTACTATAAATAGCATCACCGCAGTTTTAATGTTTGCTAGTCTATTGTGGTCCTTCCGTTCTTTGTTTGGTTCATTTTGTGCTTGCTTCCGAAAAGACGATTTCGATTCTGGCTTCTTGATGCCGTTTTCCTGGTTTTCTGACGAATCGGTGAGTTTAGTGAGAGCTGTTTCGCCATCCATTTCTACAGTAAGGTTATTAGCGTTGTTATGTACTTGTTGTTTCCCATTAGCCTCCTTTAAAGGAATTGTTGATTCGTCTGTCTGGCAGTGGGTATTAACTTGTTTTACTTGCTTTGCACGGCTAGCATTTTTCTGTGCTCGCCGTTTGGCTCTCTGTTTCGTGACCGAGCTGTATATAAGGCCATAAAGAATGAGCACAATGAGCAGCGAGCACAGGTAACTAGCTGAGTAAATTTTCTGATAAACATCAAGAACATCTTTGGAAACCAGGATGGTGGACTGTAGACATTGTCCCACGAATACCAACTCGGTATCTTGAATATTGTACGGACTTTTAATGTCCTCAGATAAGTTTGCTGTAACACTGTAATTACTCCCCCCAAGAGTAACAAGTGGAACGACTTGATTCGTGGATTTTGGTTTCTCTACATAGACACTATAGCCCAGGGCTGGTATCAGACCAAACATACAGGCGAACGTAACCAGAAAGCCGACGATTATTTTTGCTCGTTTTACCGTCAGGATGTGCGCGAATGGGTGGCATATACATATGTAGCGATCAACAGCAATTGCCACCATAATAAAAGCTGATAACGGTATAATACATGTTGCTAAGAACCAGTATATCTTACATGCTGCATCATAGTAAAATGCATACTCTATTTGAATTGCAACCACCGTGTAAGGTATGACAACAAGACAAGTGACAAAGTCCGTTAATGCTAGAGCTAAAATGAATATGGTTGACGTCATCTTCACTGGTGTTCTTGTAAAAACGTAGAACACTAAACCATTTCCTAGTGTACCCACGACACTAAATATACAGAGAATGACCATCACAGCTCTTTGTTCATGTGGATTAGTTTCATGACTTTCTGTTTCTGGTCCTACTGGAACCTCTTGGTTCGGAGTTGAGGATCCCATTTCGCTTAAGCGCTTTAACGTCGTGTTCCACAATGGTGCTACGTAATCAGCCATATTGTAGTCTTTTGTGAAAATCAGGTTTTCATAATCTGAAAAATAGAAAAAGAATATATATTGACACATAAATTGGGAGTTACATATGTATATTGTATACCCTACATGCGTAACAAGTAGCAAATTAACACGACGTCGGTTAACTGCATTAATTTTGTAATTGACAAGATGACCACATCATTTAACTCCATTGTGATTAGGTTGGTTACCGTATAAGTTTACGTCACTTGTCATTGGCATGTCACCGGCTACCTTTACTTAACGTAGCATTAACTTGACACCATCTTGGTATGCGTGCTGTTTCATTGGCTTGACATCGTTTGCCTCATGTGTCATCGTCGTTTAAGCCCTGTGTATTTTATGAGACGTCGCCGTTGTATACGTCATGTTTTATAAGCTTGACACCATCGTTGTTTGTCTAATGTTACATTGGCTTGACGCCATTGTTGGTTATGTCAAATTTATTAAGCTTGACGTCATCGTCGGTTAGCTAGTGTGACATTTGCTTTCCTTTAAGGTAATGGAATAAAGGTCTAATCATGTGACCTTGCCGAATGCAGGATTATTCGATATAAAGATGCATTTACTTGACAGCATCGCACATGTGGGCACATTCCAAATACAAAAGTGATATAAACGGTGACAATTAAAGCAACACCTATTAATGGAACGTGACGCAGTTTGTTGATGGTAACCATTCGGCATGCTCATATGAGAGTGAATTTCAACACTTAAAGTTCAACTAACACTTCTTGATAATCATATATTAGGTTCTGAAGTGATCGCAAATGCCTTAGAGATATTATCAAATTTAACGAAGACTTCACTTCGAGTGCTGTCAACCCTGTATTGTTAGATCAAAGGTGCATCAAATAATGTTATCGGCTTGCAAGGAATCATCCAAAAAGTTCCTAATTTGTCGTTTATTTTCTTCTGAGACTGTCTCACGTAGTTCAATAATGAGATGCTAGGTTCACCATTTAATGTGACATAACGATCACTTGTCGACAATAAATCCATTAAATCCAGAAATCCAATGTCGAGCTAAAATACCAGTTTGGAAGGGAATCTTCCTGGCTATTTGTAGGAAAGGTAACATTTATGGTAATACTTGTAGAGAAAGTCGTCATTTTAACAAGATATTAGATAGTGATTACCTCTTACACGCGGAAGAGAACTTAAGTGGCTGTCAAGTACATTTTTCCTGACATTATTGCCGCAATTTGACTTTTACTGGGATGCAAAAGATTGTGGAAGGGTAATGCATCACACCATTTGTTTTCTCTTTTTATAAAAGACGTTTGCATTTACCGAAATAATTGAATTCTTAAGCAATTTAAAGTCTAGGATTGGTATGCACTATAACTTAAGCATCTTAGATGACATCTTGTATGGTTGAAGATACAAGTTATTGCAACAAATTGCAGAATAAACCATATTTTCTGTGTGATTATAGTAGTTATTTACATACATTTTCAAACCTATGTAAACACACTTGGTTTAAAAAATATTATAATTTTTAATATTCTTATTGAAACACTTGAGAAAGTTTAAGGTTTTAAAAAAATGTTAATATGTTGTCTAAGATGCTGTTTACCACCGCAGGTACTTTGTCTATGGCAATTACTAAACATCAATGCCTTGACGGGTGTATATACAGTTTGATATATTAATTTATTTAGTTCGGCATCTTAGTAAAAAGGAGGATATCATAGTGGTATAAATCGATTATTCAAGTCAGCCTTTAGTTTACATAACATTATGTAAATAAACATTGCATATTTTACTTTAATGCTCTATTATTAAAGCTATTTGTCGTAGTATTTGGCTTAGTGAATAAGCTATTGTTTTAACAGCCCTTCTGTCCAATTAGGATGTTTAAAACAATAACATACGAATAACATACGATGCTATTCTATTGCAATGTTTGTATACAAGTTACAGGCTTGAAAAAAACGGACTGTACAGTTCGCTTATTTAGGTCTGTAGCATGTAATCAAACACTGTAATATGTATCAAGTAATACAGTCTCATATAAATCAAATCCATATAACTACTTTACACTGATATATAGGCGTAGCTAAATGTTAGGATCCGATTTTAATGAGATTGTAAGTAATATAGTATGTTTTGAACATTTTAATATCGGATAAAAAGGCGGTCAAACCAACACCTTACCCATTAAGCCTTTCGTATTTTTTTTCCAATACATAAGACTTTACAGTCTATGAGTATTACAAATATTTACATTACAAATTTAAACATAATATGGTCAATGGCAACAGTAAGAATGCATGTACATAAATATGTATGGTCACTGAGTCAAGTCAAAATTATTAAAAATACAATATAAATTGAAACACGTACAATTACAACGTTAATAATGAATAAATGTGTGTATGAAAACACGAAACAAACTCAATTTCCAAAGTTATAGTAAATACAATACAATATATATTAATTTTTCAAAGTTTAAAGTTCAAAGTTTAGTGTCAAAATCAGCAAAGGACATTGCTTTTGGGCATTTACAAATAACAAATAAATATGGCAAAAACATATTTACAAAAAAATATATACAAAAATATATACATGCAAGAACAAATTCAATGACTTATAATAATGACTTAATATTATTGTAATATAACGTATCCACACAAAACTACGAACTTATACACTTCCGGTCATTTAAATAAATCCGTACATCAGAAACAATGCAAATTAATACACAGCTGTTACGTACACTGATGATTGACCGAAATACACGAGTTTATAACTTGATGTGAATGCTTTTGTATGTCATGTTCCAGGACAAACTCGTTTTCCGAAACAATAATTACCTATAAATAATTACAGCGAATGAGCAAGATCAGTAGACCATAAAACAGCAATAAATGCCACAATCATCTACAAAATGTCAAAGAGTACAAATTAATTCACTTCGTGTATGGAGAATATATTTCTCTTCAAATGAAAATAATCTTTAAGTGGAATCGAGTACGTTAATAAATTGTTCGGTTATTCAATCATATGTATATCATTCGTGCCAGGAAAGTAGATGTATCTGTATCTATATTGCAATGTCTCTTTTTAAATGCATCCATTTGCAAAAAATATTCTCTCTGTAAGATTGGGGTTCTCTGGCGTTCTACGGTTACCAGTAAATCATATTGAACGATGAGAAAAAGGACATTTCATTACTCTGTTACAGTTTATTATAGACAAATGTATTAGCTGCTACATTGCAAGCATCAGCATCATAAACGAGTTTTCCTGCACGATATTGATGGTACGTCGTTGTATGTAAGAAATAAAGTGCTTCTGACATGAATTCTGACGTTACAATTAGAGTGGATCGTCAAGTTTTTTTAGCAGTTCAGTTTTATGTTCTCGTTCAGGTTTGCGTTTAGCATTGTGACATATGCTTGTGTTCATTTAGTGACTTTCGTGATATATACATTATATAAACTATTTCTTTTATGTCGAGTGCTGCCTACTCAGCCTGCTTTTCAGTATCTTTTTATAAGTATACCAACGAGGGTCATTTTAAATGCAATGCAAACAACCTAATTAACTATTACATACAGTACTAATCGTTAAAGGTACTGCCTCACAGATCGGGCTTAAATGTTTGCGTGACGTACTTGTCCTACCTAACCAAGTATTTGTGTAATAGTAGGCCACTGATGGTTGCTTTATGAAAGATTTACGGCAAATAAGCTATTCTAACCACCCTCAATATTGGGCACTCAGTACTTTTCCTTTTAAAAATAGCACAGAGTTTCCTTTCAACATGACCTGTTAATCAGGTAAAGCACACGTCATTGAACTTTAACATCTACAAACTACCGCGTAAACATCAACGAGGCATTCGGTTTGTTTGCAATTCGGCAGCACGCCTTCAGCGAAGGTCACTTAAAGACATGGAAGATCTAACCGAGATTCGAACTCCAACAAGACCGGTGGCTTTATAGCACACTACCAAAGCACTAATACCGTATAGCTAAGACTTTTAGTATGCCACTATAGCCATGTGAATCGTTCAATCGCACAATTAAATGAACGGGTAGACGATGATAGCTGTCGTGTCATTGTTTGTCACGGATTGCCGATCAAAGTCAATATGCATATTTGACGATAACAATTCCCGATACATTTCTGAATTATACATTCACGAACATCTTTCTTTAACAACAAGATTGCATGCCATTAATTTGAACAATTACGCATCTGTTAATAACATCGAAACAAATTTAATTCCGTAAATCATTTTGATGATATTATCCGTAATGACTTTAATCCAATAGGTTAATCTATATTCAAATTATGGCACCAGCATGTCTCTCAAAGTTCAATTAAAATTTCTGTTTAAATCTTAAAGTAAGGCTACTTGTACGATATCAGCAGTGTAATTGTGTTCTGACATTATGTGCTTTATGTCTGCCTTGTATCTAGATATCCAAACTTTAAAAAGTTACGTTTTAAGCGTACAAATCATGACATTTGTAATAAGTGCAACCACCTTCAAACGTTGGAACACATATTGTCATTAAATAAGATAGTGTGGTCATAATTAATGTATACGATTTACACGGTATGAAAAAAACTTCATTTAAAGCAGGGGTATATATAGACAGTTAAAAGAAATGAAACAAATATGCATCACAGCGTCGACATCACAATGGTAACACACTGTGACTGTCAATCTACAGGTCGTGGGTTCAATTCGCGGCATGGTAACTGGACTGTATCTGAAATATTTATAATATTTCCCGCTGTACCTGACAGTTTGGAATGCAAAGTATCTTGGTAAAGGTGCCAGAAAGCTGTGTGTCGGTGCTATACACCGGGCACATTAAAGAACCCGGTAAGAGCTAAGCGCAACTCTTCAGCGTCGGACATACCTGTATCTACTATCTCTCTCCCTTCGGGGGCTTTATCTCAGTATGTCCTCAAGTCAGACTCTGCTGTATTTGGCTGCAACACTATATGTAAAGTGCCTTTGAACGTGTGTTCGCATGAAAAAGGCGCTATATAAATATGGTATCTGTTTATATAGGTACAAGAAATATAGACCGGGAAAGTATAGTCCAGTAAGGGTAAATGACGCAGTGGTCGGGTCCACTATTACGGAGTAAAACCACTAATAAAGGCTTTAATAGACAACCACAATTTCAATGCTCAAATAACAAACCATATTCGCACTACCTATTCATACAATGGTTGTAATCATCTGTGTACACAAAAACAGCTACGTACTTGTCACCAGATCCTAACTGGATAATACATAGTTCAATAGTACCGAAAATAAAAACGCTAATTTATTTGAATTTAATATACTATTTTCAGTTGGGAGTAGAGTAACAAAATAAGTATTCACCATCTTAACTGATGGTAAAAGATTTTAAACAATTCACTTGTAAATGTCTTCATGGATAAACAAAATAGAATTTGAGTTTCAATTGTCCAGTACTACTAGTAATTAATAACATGTAAAAGTATAAGACCAACTCTGTAAGCGTCATAGCAGAGAAAGTCGAACATTCACACGAAAAAGACGTGTGGATACCCAATACAGTATGCACCCCACACAGCAAATATTGACAGATGTCACATTGCATTGCTTAGTCATATTCCAGACAATACACAACTTAACTGTCTATTACTTTCCTCATGAAATACATACACGCGAAGCATTTTGCACACGAATGTGTATACTTGCGGTTGTATTGGTATGATATTATTGTAATTTAACTTTAACTTAATAATTTACAAGTGGTCAAGTACGGGTAGGTACTCGTCAGGATATTTTTTCTAGAATTAAGTTTCATCGGGAAAGTAAAGCCTTCCACATTCACCAGTATATGATAACTTCTCCACAGGATGATAAACATCACAAAAGCCATTATTATGGAACAACATAACCTGTCAGACCCAATACTAAACATATCGGTAACACTGATGTGCATTTTCATAATTCATTGACCCCGGTTTTGGGACTACTTACCATCTCAGACATCACTGCTGTTTTAACTATGCAATTTCTCCACAACCAATTCATCCTAGCAAGAAACAAGTGACAGCATATCTCAACCAATATCGTTATTTTCAACCACTTTTAAGTAAATTTGTTTATAACAATTGAATTATCTTTTATTTGTTTGTATTGTGTGAGCTTTTTGAAAGTTTTTTTCGATGAATAAATGTATTTGTGTAAACGAATTCCTACGCGCTGTAAAATGACTAATGATTTTGGAGGGTCGATACAAATGTCACTGTTAAAAGTAACCCGTTTAGCTAGAAACTCATAATCTAACGTGTGCTTATTATTCATTATTTGCAAAATTTTGCATTTGTTGATAATATTGAGATCTTCAGCTGAATATTTTGGGTCTACCGTTAGAACAACCTTTTTCCCAGCTCTGTTATATAAGTTGTTCCCGCCAAAAGTCGAGACCATATCAGTTATTTGTGTTTCGTCCTCATTGGATTTGTTCGCGCTATTCGTACTCTATCTAGTTCGTATGCAGGGAGAGTTATGAAAAATTGACTCAGTGTAGTTTTCAGTTAATAGCTTTTTTATTTCCTTGCACCCATGGTGACAGTATTGATCGACTTTTGACCCATTAAACTACCACAGAGTATCAGCAAAAACGTTTGCGTCTGTCGTAAGCACAACTCTTTTCCGAGAGCTGATCTGCGTATACAATTTTAAAGCCGAAAGTCGAGACCATAATATTATCGTGGATTTGTGTTTCGGCCCCTATTGTATTCGTTCTCGCTATTCCTACCCTATCCTGGTGGTTTATAAGTTATATATGAAGCCGAAGAATTGTGGAATCAAGACAATTTGTATTTTTTAGACGCTGGATTTTTTCATTTTCTTGCGCCCATTCATCCCCTATCCGATTTCTTAAAGTATATTCTTTAGGTTTACTATTAAATAATTAGCACGGAAACGTTTTAACAAATGTTTTTATTCAATTAATTACGCGAGTCTGACCTGCAATACTGTATACCAGGACTGGTATGTCTTGATGTCCACAGGCACATTCGATGTTTGATAATTCATTTAAAGAGCACATTATGAAGTTATATGAGTGAAAAACAGAAAATACTGGATATCGAACACACAATGTGGCATATTACTTAGGACTACAGTAGGTTTTTTGCCTTCATGAGCTCTGTTATTGTAATGGGTCCGTTGTGGTGTGATTTAAATGAGTCAGCTGTTATCGCGTCTCTGAGACCTTGTCACAATATTCACACTTTTTTGTGAAATCCATTACCATTAAAGATGAAACCCACTATTACTAACAATTGTGATTTCCCCCCAGTAACTGTACTTCAGTACTTTGATTATTGACCTCTGACTAAGACGTTCATGTGAAACTGTACGGATATGTTCGCCGAGGTAATAGCGAATACTGTATATTGTTCAAGCTTTATTAGACGCCATTCACCATACACGACGCACACTTGCAATAAATGCCGAGCATAGTCTTTATTTGCCAGTAAGCTTTCTGCTGACATATGGCAAGCAAATGAATGCCTATACCAATATTTGACCCAAGAGCATCAGATAAGACGCCACACGCCCTTACCACTGAGCTGAAGACATGAGTGATATAGTGCGCCTTATAAGTTACCAGTGTATCAATACATCATTTCCGTGTTACAACATGTTTGCAATTTAACCCGCAATTGAAAAAGATATGACAAAACAACAAATGTCAAGTTTCAATTTTACTGAGTATATAAAAAAGTACAATGCCTTTTCGCAAAAGCTTTGTAGGATATCATCTAAACTGCTACTGCTTAAAATGAAATTTCACAAAGAAACCAAGAAAAATGCTGCTCTTTAAACCTAAATTTTGTTGCTTGTGTATTGTGAAGTGGTACCCTCGATATTATGTTTAAAACGATGACGATACACCCACTTTAGCATCTTCATAAATTATTAAGTATATAAGTTAATTGACAACAACTAATGTCCGTACAGGAGGGAACGTAATGTGCGGCAAAAATCTAAATGAGAGACATGAATCATTTTAATGTAGGCGTTCTATAGTTCATAGACTGAAGCAAATATCTTGGTAACGCTTAGGAAGCGGTTTGATTTATTTAGATAATTCTATAAATGTTTGCTCAACGAAAGCTCAAGGTCTGTCTGATTCGCAGCATAGTTACGTTATGTATTTTGATGTGTTTCACTCATGAGGCTTTATAATTAAGTTTCTGATATATTTATTGTGCTTTTAAATCGCCTAGATTGAATTCGGTTGCACTTTAACATTGTTAGCACCCATTATCTGGTTGCACTCAAGTGTTGGCTGTCATCAGCTTTGATTCCGCTCAAAGTTTAGTTGCACTCAAAATAAGTTGCACTTAGTATTTGGTTGCACTCAACAGTTGGTTGAATTCTAGCTTTAGTTGCATAAACAACGTGCTTGCACTCAATACTTAGTTTCACTTAGCTCCAGTCAAAAATAGGTTACATTTATAGTTTGTTACACTCGAGCTTTGTTTGCAATCAATATTTGGTTGCATTTAAGATTGGGTTGAACTTAAGCTTGGTTTGCACTCAAATTTGGTTTTACTTAAGCTTCATTGCACTCAAGCTTGGCTGCATTCAACATTTTGTTGCACTTAATATTTGGTTGCAATTAAGCTTCGGTCGCACTAAACATTTGGTTGCACCCACTCGTAATCGTCAATTTGACCTCAGAAATAAAATTACATTTGTATGTATTTCAAAAGTGAATCGCCAGTGTAGGTCACTGTTACACCTATATGACTTTCTGGTCCGCGCATGCGTATAAGGTAACCAAATTATCCTAAATGCCCGGACTCAAACGTACGCCGTCCAATCATCACAAAGTTATTGGATTGGATTTGTGACCAAGGTCTAACCGAGAGGCATGTGTGTTTCAAATGTTGAAACAAATTTATCAACTGTGAATAATTATCTTCGTAAATGTTCCCTTACATTACCAAATTGTAAGTCAATTTCTAGCAACTGCGACTGTATGATTACTGTTAATGTTCACAGTAAGCATCGTTGACCTTTAAGTTACAACAGAACGGCGCAATGTATTTCTAGAGGCAAATATCAGACAGAGGTCCATCGAATGTCATAGTCACATAAAACAATGACAATTACATTGGGTTATCGACACAAACATATAAGTAAGACTCACTGTAGCCTCAGTTCTGGAATGTGTGCATGTATGTATATAATTTGGAAAACATTATTCTGCAATAGCTTTCTTTATTATACGGGGGGGGGGGGGGTCATCCAAAATTAGCGGGACGGATGCTATATTTTTTGGCATGTTTGAAACTTTACAAACCCATTAACGCATTACCGCAGCAGGTCGTATTTATATCCATAACAATACAATTGGCAACTGATTGTCATACAAAAGTATGACTGAAAATAAAAAGGCGACATTGCATGTTTATGCAGTGCCGTTATTGGCGTTTGAGTGCTGCATTTTATTACAAAACAAATGATACAACATAGTTGGTCATGGTACCAAGTGAATCAACACAAACCCGCACAGCTATCCAACTCAGAAATGCACCAAATACAAAATATTACATGCATAAAATGCGTCATCAGACAGCACTTTGTCTTAGACATGTATAACAGTAAAATCAGAAGATTAGAGAAGGTGTTGAGACACTGAAAAACGCTATAGGACGATGAAGAAATAATTCGTTCGGTCGTTGATCGAGTCGGTCGGAGACACTCCTAACAACATGCGTTGACACCTGGTTGCGAAGCTACATATAATGGTATTGGTCGAAAACCTTCACATTTGGTATAAAGTATGTTATGTTATTACTATTTGAGTTCTTGGATTTGAAATTTGTCGGCATAAAAAATGACTATTTAAAGCAGTAAACACTCTGAAGTGTTTCGTCACATGGCATCGTTTTATATCGCCCGCTCAGCGTTCACATACTGGGCAATTGTATGCATAGTGTCACCGATACTTAAGCAAAACTCTTGACAATGTCCCAAAATATCAAGCAGACATTGTATATGCTGCTGTGTTGTTTTTTATGCTATTAAACGAATCGTATTGTAGTGATCGACATAGTCCGGGTAATGCTTGATAACCCCTCGTACTTATCATGTTTAATCGTAAAAACTATACACAACGGGTTTATCAAGCAAGATAATTTCATGATTGGCAAGAGTCAAGGTATCTAGTAAGACAACCCGAGTTTTCTCTTCTTTGTTTTACGTTTAGAGAAGAAATATCTCGACACAACTCATTAGGATGAGTTAATTGATATAACCTCTGGAACTGGCTCACAGTTCGTGTAAGATTTACATGTAGCAATTCCGAGCAAATTAAATAGTGTATATTTGACTTAATGTAGTATGTTGGTAAACTTTTTTATACGATCACTGGAACTGAATAATAACTGTTTTCTGTGTTTGTAACAATAACACTGATATATGCGAAACGGGGTATTAAATCGTGCGTATATAAGTGGGTATCGAACTCATATTACGGCACCATCGCCTCTATCAATGTGAAGTAAAAAAATCATGAGACCACTTGGCTTTCGCAAACAATTCCTCCCCCCAAAACAGTTGCGCAAATAACCGAGTGTCAGTGTAACTACACGATGGGAATGTGTTATTGATATTCCTCCTTTAGAGCACACTCTCTTAAAACACATACATTCATGTCTTCAATATATTTACGTTCTTTCCGTTCCAAATGAACTGAGTTCTAACCCGACCAGAATATGTCATAATAACTAATAAGAACTCATATATTTTGACTGTCCAACCTAGGATGAATAAATGTTGTACTATATTTGCTACGTCTCGTCATAAAAACAAGTGGATTGTCTGAAGTACTTAACAAATACCTTCATGGTCTGGAGGTCGCATTTGCTTTATTATACCCTATCATATGCGATTGGGTCAAAATCTGATGTGAATTATCGCCCACTGATGGATGTTTCATTATTTTGTTTGCATGTGTCCTTTCGTGCGCTGTTGGGTGTTGCTTCTTTCCTCAGTTTTGTATCTTGTTTAATTATTGAAATATGGTTTGGATTTAAATTTAATCTCAAATGCCTTGTTTATTGGATTTTTTAAATCTTACATAATTCAAAAATGTCATAGTTGCATAGTTATCTGTATTAAGTATTTTGACTGGGGCCAATTCTATTGGAGCTAGGCTATTTTCTTTGCATTCACTATTTGTCCCGTATATGACCGTAATCTTTACGACGTTAACCGCTGTGATTGAATGCAGCTTGTCCATCGAGTGGCTTATAAGTGTCTGCCGGACCATGCCAATCATATTGCCCACTTTGTTGGCATTACTTGTCTGGTGAGATACTTACATTGATCCGTGAGTCGTGACAGTCAGGTGACGAAATGCAACAACACAGTATTGTCAAATCAATTATCTCTGTGGTAATAGACGTTACACAGAAGCATTTTTGAGATATTACATTTAGTCATTTGAGGGTTACATTAGTTGACCTCTTTTTATTTATTTTTCAATTTGTGTGGACATTTGTTACTATTATATGTGGTCAATTTGGACACCGAAGATGCGACTTTGTGATAATTAAAATTTAAAATGGTGTCCGTTAATTTAGTTTCATGATCTGTGATTTTTAATTTTGTACTTATTTTGTACTTGCATAATATATTGAAGCTATCATTAAATTTTCGGTTTAGTAAAAGACATATGCAGGATGATTGTTTTATGGATTGATCTGCCATACATGTAATTGCAAAGCGATACAGTGACACTTCGACACTCATTTTAAATACTTATCATTGTATGATATTGTAATGCCATCATTTTTGCTTATATTTGGTTTAAATCAAGTACTTGTGGCCCATACCGATTCAGTGGCTATATTTATATTGCCATGTGTAAATATATGCTTTCCCTAAAATATGTTGGACCAAATTAGCACATAAAAGTAGGATTTTGCCGCAATTTTGTTTTACTTTTCTTGTTCAGTATTGTATTAGTCAATGTGGCTTATGCTTGTGGTCTGTGTTTTTGTGTATGTTTTCTATTTCGTGTGTGTCTGTTTGTGCAATTTGTGCTCTAATGTTTCGGTTAAATGCAGTGGATAATGCAAGGGTCCAAATGCTTGTTTAGGATTTTCTGCACCCATGTTCTTGTTGGAATTGCAGTTGTACAGTCATACTGTTCAAGGTCAAGTGCGCCATATTATTTGTTAAATAGCCGTGAAATGCTAAAACTGATTTTATACAGAAACATAATTCACGATTGAAACGGAAATGTCTTTTGTATATAAGCTAATGTAATTATAGCGAGTACCGTTGACAAGGAATATTATCTATACCGTGAATATTTGAAACACACTGGAATTGATTTCATCAACATTGCAATATAAAGCAGACAGGCAACAACATTGTAACATAATAATCAGATGATTTGTCCTCAATGTTACAATATCGCTGATAATGTAATTCCATCAGACCACATTAGGCGGACACCAGTGTGTGAAAGCTCTACAATTCAATTGTCTGTGCTTGAATACGCTCCGTTAGGAGATGCGTCGTAGGGAGTCGGCTGATTGAGCAAGTTTGACACATTTAATAGAAAAATAGCATCTATCTTTTATGTCAACTTAATAGCATCATGTTAATGTTGTAGTGATCGAGCCTTTTGACAAGGAACATTTTAATGGGAATTGGTTAACAATAGTTTAGCAATTCATGAACGTAATATTGATTTCAGCATTACCGTGGTAAAGTTGTGTCCCCGAGAGTGGTATTAGAATGTACCCAACGCGGTGATATCAGCAATTTATGTTTTAAGTTAATTTGCTTTGACAGTTTTAAGTGCTTACGGCTCTATCAACAGTCCATTTTAGCCAGGCAAGCAATAGCTTACTATATTTGAAACACATAAAAAACACATTTATTCCTCTGGTGGCAAGTGGTGTTAATGCATTGTTATCATTGGCGCACTAGATTGGTCTATATCTATAGCATTTCATATCTGGAACGTGATCGCTAAAACTCGTTAGAATGTATTTGTTCATGAAATTCCTATAGAACGTTTATGTTTGGAAAAGTTTTTTTCGATTAGAAGTTTTATAATTCTCTTCAAATGGTGATTGCTGACATGATGTTGTTTGCCTGGACATGGCATGATATATGCATACGCATGTACGAGTACAATACAGCTTTGGGTATTTACCACAGTTACACATTTATAACACGGATAGTACTTCTACTTATGATTACTCAGTAATTTAAATTTAGATTTTGTCTTGATTAAACGGAAAGAAAGTTATACTTCAGTCACATTCTGGAAACATTTATTTCAGAACACACAGTGAATAGTTAAAACTAGCAGTATATGTTTATGCAATGTCTAACAACTGGTCCGTAAAGTAAAGTTTAACTTTAATCTAAAACAAGTGCAGATGCCAAACATGCACTATAAAGTTAATCGGAAACTGTTTTCGGTTAGTTTGTATCAGTTTCATCATTATATTGTGTGCACATTGGATGTGTAGAACCAACTATATCTAAGCTACAGTCGGTGAATAACCTCTGTTTATTATTTGCTTTCAATGGATTATGGAGTTTTATCAGTGAAAATAACAGTGAAAATAACACTGAAAATAACACTGAAAATAACACTGAAATTACCACTTTGTTATTTTCACTGCTTTGAAGCTGGTTCCAGTATCATGCAGAAAAAGAAACGTAACGTCAACGGCGCCGGGCTTTAAAGTATTCGTTACGTCATCATGGCGTCATAATTATCACGTCGTGACGTTCCAATTTCGACTTGATTTTTCCAATTAAGCCAATTACGGCACATTTCAGGCATATAATAAACATAAATTTTTTTTATTTTTGGTGTAGGATCAATTTTATTTCACTCGTGATCACAGAAAACTAAATTTACACTCGTGGCTACGCCAATATTGATTTTCTGTGATCACTCGGTGAAATAAAATTCCATCTTACACCAAAATCAACAAATATCCTCTATCTATTATTTCCAACAGCATATTTGCTATTGTCCAAATAAAATAATATTTTTGCATCTAAGGAAACTGTGATACTGATATTCACTTTATAATCGCGTGATCGTGTTTCGCGAATTTCGGCAACATATTTAATTTTGTGGATACATAATATGTATACATGTACATATGCATTCATGGTCGATAGCGTTTGGACTTTATTTTATTATGCACGACTATTGATGTGGATGTACAATGTATGAATATTTGTGAAAATAAAAACATCGCGAATAATAACTGACTCACAGTAAACATTTGGATACCTCGGAATCACGCTATTAATATACGTATGCGACTACTTTATTCCCACATTTAGTGCATCCCAAGCAATTGTTTCTTAAGGCAAATAAGGCACGCTATATAAATCGGATAATCACTCTCAAGTGGTTAGGAAGTACGTCAAATATAATTTCATCAGCGGACGAATAAACTATAAAATAAAATAAGTACAGTTAGGTCGCAGTAAATACAGTGAATTTTATTACATAACAACTTGTGTTTCCGTGAGACAAGAATATACAAACATAAATAAAACATTTCAATATTATATAACTTCGCTAAATATTAATGTGACTCCGATGTATACGATACGGAATCTAACTTGCAATTACAAAAGTTTGTAAATTGTTCATATTTATTGCTGTTTGTCTCAGACACGAATCGATTTTATGACATATTTGTAAGTTCTTTTGGACGTTTCGACTCACCTAATCGCAGGATTTTTTTATTTTCCTCCAAGAAAATCATATAACAAGACATAAATCTCAATAATATTAAGTAGAAGAAAATATAGAGATAGAATTACTCTCGTTAAATATAACTATATGGATTTCCTAAATATCTACTGGAATATATTCACCTTGTTGATATAATAGCATGATGTCCTTTCATAAACTCGTAGGAAACCATAAAGGAAGAATACGTAGCCAACAGCATTATTTGTTACCATTGCTGATACGCAGACTGGCATTGACGTTGTAATACATCGATAGCGTTCAATGAGTATATTATATAGACAATTGCAGTTCGTACACAGTCGTCGATCATGACAATGACAATGAATGTATTAGATATTAGCCACCAGCCCATAACAAATAACATGAACATATTTACATAATATACATAGACTAGTACAATGTCATTGAACTAGACATAGAACATGTTTGAAAACAAGTATAATAAAAATGGTAAATTATCATATCATTGCTAAATCATGACAAAATATTCAAAAAGAAACAGTCAATAGTCATCAGTCGTCGAGCATAGTGAATTATATGATGCGTTGTCTCTACGCAGACACTTGACTGACACTTCACGGTTGACAACGATTCGAAAACTTATAAAATATTTCGGTGAAGAAGCCTCTCATTATGTCATTTCTCGACGTTAGATCTTTGGCCGATGTATAGTGAATGTCTTTTTCTGTTAATTATGTAAAAAGACTGATACACGTGGCCTTCCACTTATATATCTTGCGAGATAATCCCTCGTGTATGATAATATTTCTTTTCATGACGTTGTAATAATAAGTGCTATCACTTTCAAACGCTGGAACACATATTGCCATTGAGTCAGATAGGCGTTGAACAACTGGTTGCGAAGCTGCATACAATGGTATCGACTAAAAAACTTCTCATTTGGTATGAAGTACGGTTTGTCATATTACCATTTGAGTTCTATGTATTTGAAATGTGTCGACATTAAAATGACTGTTTAAAGTAGTTTTACGTCACACTACGTCCTTTTAATGGTCCGCTCAGCAATAACCTACCGTGCAATTTTATGTATAGTGTCATTGTTACATGGGCAAATCAAGCAGGCAATGTTTAGATTGCTGTGTTGCTTTTTATGCTAAAACGAATAGTATTGTAGTGATCGACATTGTTCGGTTAATATTTGATAACCCCTCGTACTTATCATGTTAAATCGTATAAACTATACACAACGCATTTATCAAGCGAGAGAATATCAACTCATTAGGATGAGTTAATTGACATAACCTCTGTAACTGGCTCACAGTTCTTGTGATATTTAGGACTTCCGAGCAAATTAAATAGTGTATATTTGACACAATATAGTCTGTTCGTGAACGTTTTTATAACATCACTGGAACATAGTAATAAAGTGTAACAATAACGCTGATATGTGTGATACGGAGTATTAAATTGTGCGTATATACGTGGGAATTGAACCCATATTACGACGACATCGCCTAGCAATAAGAAGAAAAAAATGATAAGACCACTCGGTTATCGCAACAATCCCTCCACAAAAAAGTTGTGCTACTACCCGAGTATCAATGTAACTAAACGCTGGACATTTGTTTCAAACATTTCTCCATTTCTAACAAACTCAGTTCAAACATATACATCCATGTCTTTAATATGTTAACGTTCGTTCTAACGAAACCAGAATATGTCTTAAAAACTGAGCAGAACTCACATATGCTGACTGAACATCGTAGGATGAACAACTGTGGTACTATATTTGATACGTCTCGTCAGAAAACAAGTGGGTTGTCTGAGGTACTTGATAAATACGTTCATGGTCTAGAGGACACATATGCTTTATTATACCTTATCTTATATGACATAGACAAAATCTGATGGGAATCATCGTCTAGTGATGGATGTATCGTTGAGTAACTTGATCACGGTGTGCGCCTGTTTGAGTTGCGTTGTCTGTACCTTTTTTGTTTTTATGTGTCCTTTCGTACCCTACTGTTTCTCATGGGTGTTGCTTCTGCATTTATTTTCGTATTTTTATTCAAATTGTTAAAATAGTGCGTTGGATATACTTTTATCTCCAATGCCGTTTATAGTGGAGTTTTTCCATCTTAAATAATTAGAAAACTGTCATAATTTCTTAGTATTCGTCATTTTGACCATGGTCAATTATATTGGAGCTATTTTCTTCGCATTCACTTTTGTTCCTTATACTATCGTTATTTTTACGACGGTAATCGCTGTGATCGAATGTAGCATTGTCATCGAGTGGCTTATGTGAGTATGCCGGACCATGTTAATCATATTTCCCACTTTGTTTGCATTAATTGGCTGGTGAGATACTTATATTGATCCGTCAGACGGGACAGTCAGGTGACAACAGCAATAATCGGTGTGCTAATTGACGTTTTATTAAGCCACTTTTGAGAACGTCGATATTACATTTTGTCATTTGAGGGTTACATTTGTTGAGCTTTTTTATTTATTTTTCAATTTGGGTTGACATTTGTTTATCTTATGGGGTCAATTTGGGCACCGAAGAATGTGCTTCCCTTTTAATTCCATTTTTAAATTATTGTCCGTTAATTTAGTTTCATGTTCTGTGATTATATTTTTATTTCTGCATAATATGTTGAAGCTAACATTAAAAAAGATAATATTAAGTCAGACAGGGAAGGCAGCACTCAAGCTTGACCAGCCGAGCACAGAACACATTAAAACACACAAGGTACAATGCCCACCTGAACCAGTCGAGCACACACAATATAAAAACATAAAAGGCACAATGCCCAACTAAACAAATTATAATCCTCCCATGTACAAGCTGTCGAAATTCTAAATTAACCAGTTAAATTGCGTTTTCAGTTAAAGACAAATGCAGGATGATCTCTACCATATATATTGATGTACCAGACATGTAATTGCAAAGTGATACAGTGCCACATTGACACTCATTTAAAAATATGTTATTGTATAATAATGTTATGTCATTGTTTGTGCTCATATTTGGTTTTAAGTCAAATGCCTGTGACCCATATCGATTCAGTGGTTGTATTTATATTGCCAGGTGTGTAAATATATGCTTTCAATAAAATAAGTTGGACCAAATTAGCACATAAAAGACGGGTTTTGCCGCGTTCTATTTCACTTTTTTGTCCAGTTGTGTATTGGTCGGTGTTGCGTACACTAGTGATATTTCCCATTTTCTATTCTGTTTGTGCCTTTTTGTATCAATTGTGCTCTGCTGTTTCTGTTGAATGCCGTGGTTATTACAATTGTCCCAATTGTTGCTTAGGATTTTCTGCACCCATGTTGTTGATGGAATTGCTGTTGTACACTCATACTGTTCAAGGTCGAGTGCGCCGCATTATTTGTTTAATAGCCGAGAAATGCTAAAACTAATTTTATACCGAAACAGAATCCACAATTGAAACAGAACATCCTTTGTATATAAGCTAATGTAATTATAGCCAGTTCCGTTGTCAAGGAATAGTATTTATACCGTGAATATTAGAAACACACTGGAATTGATTGCATCAACATTGCAATATAAAGCAGACAGGCAATAACATTGTAACATAATAATCAGATGCTTTGTCCTCAATGTTACAATATCGCTGATAATGTAATTCCATCAGACCACATTAGGCGCACACGAGTGTGTGAAAGCTCTACAATTCAATTGTCTGTGCTTGAATAAGCTCCGTTTTGAGATGCGTGGTAGGGAGTCGGCTGATTGAGCAAGTTTGACACATTTAATAGAAAAATAGCATCTATCTTTTATGTCAATTTAATAGCATCATGTTCAAGCTGAAGTGATCGGGCCTTTTGACAAGGAAAACTTTAATGGGAATTGGTTAACAATAGTCCAGCAATTCATGAGCATAGTATTGATTTCAGCATTGCCTTGGTAAAGCTGGGTCCCCGAGAGTGGTATTAGAATGTACCCAACGCGGTGTTATCAGCGTTTTATGTTTTAAGTTAATTTGTTTCGACAGATTTATGTGCTTACGGCTCTATTAACAGTTCATTTTAGCCAGTCAAGTGATAGCTTACTACATTCGAAACACATAAACAACACATTAATTCCTCTGGTGTCAAGTGGCGTTTAATGCATTGTTATCATTGGCGCACTAGAATGGTCTCTATCTATAGCATTTCATATCGGAAATGTGATCGCTAAAACTCATTAGAGTGTATTTGTTTCTGAAATTGATATGAATTTCAATAGGACGTTCATGTTTGGATGTTTTTTTTCTATTTGAAATTGTATAATTCTTTTGAAATGGTGATTGTTGGAATGATGCTGTTTGCCTGGACATGGCATGATATATGTATACGCATGAACGAGATCAATACAGCAATGGGTATTTACCACAATTATACATTTATAATACGGATAACACTTCTTCAAATGATTACGCATTAATTTAAAGTAAGGTTTTGTCTTTATTAAAAGGAACGAATGGTATACTTCTTTCACGTTCTGGAAACATTTATTTCAGAACACACAGTGAATAGTTAAAGCTAGCAGTATATATACAATGTCTTATAACTGGTACCTAAGGTAATCTTTCAACTAAAACATGTTCAGATGCAAATAATGCACAATAAACGGAAACTGTTTTATTATTTTATTGTGTGCACATCATAGAATGTAAAGCTCACTAGCTAGATACGGTGAATAACCTCTATCCATTATTTTCAACAGCATCTTTGCTATTGACCAAATGAAAACATCTGTTGGTCTCTCTGGAAACTTTGATACCGTAAAGCATTTTATAGAAGCGACTTTCGGTTACATGAGATATAGTGTGGATACATATGTACATATGAATTCACAATCGAAAGCGTTTTGATTTTTTATATTATTCAAGTCTATTCACATGGATATATGATTTATGAATATTTGTGAAAATAAAAACATCGCGAATAATAACTGACGCACAGTAAACATTTACATTTGGATACCTCGGTGTCAGGCTATGAATATACGTAAGCGACTACTTTTTTCCCACATTCAGTGTATCTTAAGCAATTCTTTCTTTAGGCAAAAAGGCACCATAAATAAATGGGAGAATTACCCTCAGGTGGATGGGAAGAATGTCAAATATAATTTCATCAAAGGATTAATAAACTGTAAAAAAATAAGGACAGTCGGATCGCGACAGTAAATCAGTAAATACAGTGAATTTTATTACATAACAACTGGTGATTCTATAAGATAAACAGACCAATATAATTACAACATTTGAATATTATATAACGTCGCTCAAACGTTATGTGACTCCGATGCATACGATACGGAATCTAACTTGTTATTACCAAATTTTGTAATTTGTTCATATTTATTGCTGTTTTTCTCAGACTCGAATCGATTTTATGACATATTTGTAAGTTCTTTCGGACGTTTCGACTCACCTAATCGCAGGATTTTTTTTATTTTCCTCCAAAAATATTATATAACAAGACATAAATCTCAATAATATTAAGTAGAAGAAAATATAGAGATAGAATTACTCTCGTTAAATATAACTATATGGATCTCCTAAATATCTACTGGAATATATTCACTTGGTTGATATAATAGCATGATGTCCTTTCATAAACTCATAGGAAACCATAAAGTAAGAATACCAAGCCAACAGCATTATTTGTTACCATTGCTGATGCACAGACTGGCATCGACGTTGTAATACATCGATAGCGTTCAATGAGTGTGTTATATAGGCAATTGTTTGCAGTGCGTACCCAGTCGTCGATCATAGCGAATTATATGATGTGTTGTCTGTACGCAGACACTTGACTGACACTCCACAAAAAATCAAACATAGGATAATTTATAGGAACCTACATTTTCATTATTTGGTCAGCACACAGGGCCAAATAAGGCCATTCATAAATTTTCAAAAACTACTCGCTGAGCTTATTGCCTTAGGAACCCGTGGCATTTGTTGAACAAACGTTCGACTACATCCACCACCACCAGCGGAGTCTCCAAAGACCTAAACCAACGGAAACATACGTATGTAATAACTAACGGTTGACAACGGTTCGAAAGCCCAGTGTATTTTTATTGTGAATTATATGATGCGTTGTCTGTACGCAGACACTTGACTGACACTTCACGGTTGACAACGGTTTGAAACTTATAAAACCCAGTGTAAATTTTATTTCGGTGAAGAAGCCTCTTATTATGTCCTTTCTCGATGTTAGATATTTGGCCGATGTATAGTGAATGTCTTTTTTCAGTTAACTATATAACAAAGACAGATACACGTGTCCCTCCACATATATCTTGTGCGAGATAGTCCCTAGTGTATGATAATATTTCTTTTCATGACGTTGTAATAATAAGTGCTACCACTTTCAAACGCCGGAACACATATTGCCATTGAATCAGATAGTGTGGGGAAATGTATACGTTTCACATGATGTGATAAATGCTCATTCATTTAAAGCAGGGGTATATAATTATAGACTTTTGAAATAAATGAAACAAATATATATCACAGCGGCGACAGCTCATTGATAACACACAGGGACTGTCAATCCACATGGTGTGGGTTCAATTCCTGACATGGTAACTGGACCATATTTGAAATATTTATAATATTTCCCGTTGTACGTTACCGTCTTGCAAAGTATTTTGGTAAATATGCCAGAAAGCTGTGTGTCGGTGCTATACACCGGGCACATTAAAGAACCAAGTAAGACCTAGGCCCAATTCTGCAGCGTCAGACATGTCTGTATCTACTGTCTCTCTTTCTCTCATTTCGGGGGCTTTCTCTCAGCCTGTCCTCTAGTCAGATCATGCTGTATCTTCACTGGTACAGGATGAACATGCGCCCTTGTGGCGGCTGCAACAATATATGTAAAGTGGCTTTGAACGTGTGTTTGCATGAAAAAGGCGCTATATAAATCTGGTATATATTTATATAGTTACAAGAAATGAATACCGAGAAAGTACATAGTTCAGTACTACCGAAATTAAAAAGGCTAATTTATTTGAATTTGATATACTATTTTCAGTTGGGGGTAGAGAAACAAATTTAGTATTAACCCTCTTTGCTGATGTTAAATGTTTTTAAAACAATCTATCTTAATAGACAAACAAAAGAATGACAGCATTTAAAATACAACCCATAGCACTCCGGATTAAACATCTTCTGCCTTAATTCTAGTCACCAACCATCAATATTTTGAGTTTCAATTGTTCAGTACGCATTGATAACATATAAACGTATACGACAAACGCTGTAAGCGTAATGGCAGAGAAAGTCGTACAATATTCACACGAAAAAGTCGTGTGGATACTCAATACAGTATGCACCTCACGATGCAAATATTGACAAATGTCACATTGTATTGCTTAGTCATATTCTAGACAATACGCAACTTAACTGTCTATTACTCTCCTCGTCAAATACATACACACAAAGCTTTATGAACACGAATGTGTATACTTGCGGTTGTATTGGTATAATATAATTTTAATATAACTTTAACTCAATCATTTACAAGTGGTCAAGTACGGGTAGGTACTCGTAAGTTTCCTAGAATTAAGTTTCATCAGGAAAGTAAAGCCTTCCTCATTCACCAGAATATGACAACTTCTTCACACGATGATAAACATCACTATCGCCATCATTATGGAACAACATAACCTGTCAGACCCAATATGAAACATATTCGTAACACTGATGTGTTTTTCGCAAAAGCTTTGTAGGATATCATCTAAACTGCCACTGTTTGAAATAACATTTCACAAAGAAACCACGAAATATTCTGGTCCTTAAAACCTAGTTTTTGTTGCTTGTGTATTGTGAAGTGGTATCCTCGACATTATGTTTATAACGATGCCGATACACCCACTTTAGCATCTTCATAAATGATTAAGTAAGTTAATTGAGAACAACTAATGTCCTTACAGGAGGGAACGTAACGTGCGGCATAAATCGAAATGAGAGACATGAATCATTTTTAATGTAGGCGTTCTATAGTTCACCGACTGAAGCAAATATCCTGGTAACGCTTAGGAAGCGGTTTGATTTATTTAGATAATTCTATAAATGCTTGCTCAACGAAAGCTCAAGGTCTGTCTGATTCGCAGCATAGTTACGTTATGTATTTTGATGTGCTTTACATGTATTCATGAGGCTTTACAGTTAAGTTTCTGACAGCTTTATTGTGGTTTTAAATCGCCTAAATTGAATTTGGTTGCACTTAAACATTGTTTGTACTCATTATCTGGTTATACTCAATATGTGGTTGTACTCAAGTTTCAGTTTTATTCAATATGTGTTTATACTCAATATTTGGTTGCATTCAATATTTGGTTTTATTTAAGCTTTGTTGGTTGGTTTCCATTAGCTTTGATTCTGCTCAAAATTTAGTTGCACTCAAAATTAGTTGCACTTTTTATTAGGTTGCAGTCAAAAGGTGGTTGAATTTTAGCTTTGATTGCACACAAAAAGTTTCACTGAGTAGTTTGTTGCACTCAATACTTAGTAACATGTAGGCTTTGGCTGCAGTCAAAAATAGGTTACACTTCATAGTTTGTAGCACACAAGCTTTGTTCGCAATCAATATTTGGTTGCATTTAAGATTGGGTTGAACTTAAGCTTGGGTTGCACTCAAAATTTGGTTTTACTTAAGCTTCATTGCACTCAAGCTTAGCTGCATTCAACATTTTGTTGCACTCAATATTTGGTTTTAGTTAAGCTTCGGTCGCACTTAATATTTAGTTGCACCCATACGTTATCGTCAATTTGACCTCGGAAATATATAATTACATTTGTATGTATTTCAAAAGTGACTGAGAGTTAGTCACTGCAACATTTATATGACCTTTATGTCCGCGTATACATGCGTATAAGATAACCAACCCATTCTTAATGCCCGGGTCATAAATCGCCTATACACAAAAGTACGCCGTCCAATCATCACAAAGATATTGGATTGGATTTGTGACCCAGGTATAACTGTGAATAATCATCTTCGTAAATGTTACCTTACATGACCAAATTGTATGTCAATTTCTAACAACTGCGACTGTATGATTACTGTTATTGTTCACAGTAAGCATCGTTGAGTTGTGTTACAACGGAAGGGCGCAATGTATTTCTAGAGGCAAACATCAGACAGAGGTCCATCGAATGTCATAGGCACATACAACTATGACAATCACATTGGGTTATCGACACAAACATATTAGCCAGAGTCACTGTAGCCTTAGTTCTGGTATGTGTGAGTGTATGTGTAAGATTAGGGGAAACAATCTGCAGTAGTTTTTTTATTATACGCGGGGTCATCCAAAATTAGCGGGACGGATGCTATATTTTTTTACATGTTCATAATTTAGGACTGAACATTTGAAAGGATAAACAGCGGCATATGTCATATTCTATGTACACTTTTGCTTTGACACTTTACAAACTCACTAAGGCATTACCGGAGCCAGACGTATTTATATCCATAACAAACAATTGGCAACTGATTGTCATACAAAAGTATGACTGAAAGTGAAAGGGCGACATTGCATGTTTGAGTGTTATTACAAAACAAATGATACAACACAGTTGGTCATGGTACCAAGTGAATCAACACATTCTCGCACAGTAATCCAACTCGGCAATTCAACAAACACAATATATTACATGCATAAAAAAGCACTTTGTCTTAGACACGTATAAGAGTAGAATCAGAAGAATAAAGATGGTGTTGAGACAATGAAAAACGCTATAGGACGATAAAGAAATACTTCGTTCGGTCGTTGATCGAACAAGCGTTGGCACCTGTTTGCGAAGCTGAACATAATGGTATTGGCTGAAAAACTTCACATTTGGTAAGAATAATGTTATGTTTATTACCATTTGAGTTCTAGGTATTTGCATAAAAATGACTGTTCCTAACGGCAATGTCTTGAACATGGTGTTTTGCTCAACACTCAGCCTCATACCCCACCACACTCACATCATACGATATCTTAAGAACATGAATTCCATGTATATTAAACCAGAATAGTATATGCCGAAGTCTATGAATCCTGCATTCAGAGACTTGGAATATTACCCATTAAGCAGCAGTGATAACAGTCGATCATTGTTTACACCATCAATGGGGTTTTTTAGTCTTCAAAAGCCAAACGCCACACCCTCTACAGAATTGCTGATTTCGGCTCGAATCATATTGCAAAGAGACTAAACAGTGAGAGCATATTTTACCTAACACATTATTTGACGCGGTTCAAAAGAGTTATTTCATTTATATCGACTATGAAAATATGAAAATGTCGGATTTTCAACGGTGTTCAAATATAAGTCGGGCACCTCTCGTATCGCCTGCTCAGCGTTCACATATTTGGCAATTTTATGTATAGTGTCATTTTTACTTTAGCAAACCTCTTGAAATTGTCAGAAAATATCAAGCAGACATTGTATATGTTGCTGTGTTGTTTTTTATGCTTTAAAACGAATCGTATTGTGGTGATCGACATAGTCCGGTTTATTCTAGATAACCCCTCGTACATGTTTAATCGAATAAACTATACACAACGCATTTATAAAGCAAGAGAATTTCATGATTTGCAAGAGTCATGGTGTCTAATCAGACATCACGAGTTTTATCTTGTTTGTTTTATATTTAGAGAAGAAACATCTAGACAAAACTCATTAGGATGAGTTAATTGACATAACCTCTTGAACCGGCTCACAGTTCGTGTGAGATTTAGGACTTCAGAGCAAATAAAATAGTGTATATTTGACATCATGTAGTCTGTTGGTGAACTTCTTTATAACATCACTGGAACCGATTGATATCCGTGTTCTTTGTTTGTTATTTGTGATACCGGTTATTTTATTTTGCGTATATACGTGGAAATCGACCCCATATTACAGTGCCATCGTCTCTAGCAATGAGAAGTAAAAAAATCATAAGATCACTTGGCTATCGCAACAATTTCTCCCGCAGAACAGTTGTGTCAATGTAACTACGCGCTGGCTTTTTGTTAAAAATTGTCCTCCTTTCCTGCATACTCAGTTAAATCATTTAATTCATTATATTCACGTTTGTTCCGTTCCAAATTCCGAGTTCTAACCAAACCAGAATATGTCGCAATAAATAAATATAACTCATATATTCTGACTGTCCGTCGTAGGATGAATAACTATGTTACTAATATATTTGATACGTCTCGTCACAAAACAAGTGGGTTGTCTGAGGAACTTGATAAATACGTTCATAGTCTAGAGGTCACATATGCTTTATTATAACTTATCTTATGCTTATAGACAAAATATGATGGGAATCATCGTCCACTGATGAATGTATCATTGCGTTACTTGAGCATGGTCTGCGCCTTTTTGAGTTGCGTTGTGTGTGCCTTTTTGTTTCCATGTGTCTTTTCGTGTGCTGTTGGGTGTATTTGTGTTTGTATTTTGTTTAAACTCTTTAAATATGGTTTGGATTTAATTTTTAGCTCTAATGCCTTTCATAGTGGAGTTTTTCGATCTTAAATAATTAAAAAATGTCATAATTTCACAGTAAGCAGCTTGGTCATCAAGTGGCTTATGTGTGTCTCCCGGACCATGTCAATCAATTGCCCTATTGGTTGGCATTCATTGTGTGGTGAGATACTTATATTGATCCGTCAGACGGAGACTTTCAGGTTAGGATTAATTTTTAGCTCTTTTGCCTTTCATAGTGGAGTTTTTCGATTTAAATAATTAAAAAATGACATAATTTCAAAGTTATCTTTATTTAGTATTTGACCGGGGCTAATTATGTTGGAGCTAGGTTATTTTATTCGCATTCACTATTTGTCCCGTATATGATCGTTATTTGTATGACGCTAACCGCTATGATCAAATGCAGCTTGGTCATCGTGTGGCTTATGTGTGTCTGCTGGACCATGTCAATCATATTGCCCACTTGGTTGGCATTAATTGTCTGGTGAGATACTTATATTGATCCGTCAGACGGGGACTGTCAGGTGACGAAATGCAATTAAAACAGTACTGTCAAATCAATTATCTGTGTGGTAAAGGACGATACATTGAGGTATTTTGAGAATGTCGATATTTCGATTTGTCATTGGAGGGTTAAATTTGTTGATCTTTTATTTCTTTTTCAATTAAGGTTGGCATTTGTTATTCTTATGTGATCATTTTGGGCACCGAAAAAGAAACTTATTCACTTTTTAAAATTGTGTCCGTTAATTTGTTGAAGTTAACATGTGTGTTCACTAGTTTACTCAATACTGCAGACTAAATTGCACATTCTTGTCAACATGTTCTATCTTTACGCCTTTTCGAATATATATCGAATATAAATAAATCATAAACTATGAATGTATACTTTGCATTTTAAATAACAGGGGTTAGCCTTACGGGAAAAATACTTGTGTATCGTTAAAGACATAAGTAGGACGATTGCTACCGTATTGGTGAATCTGTCATAGTATAGTGCAAAGTGGTACAGTAACACATCGACACTCATTTTGAATACTGATTATTGAATGATAGTATAATTCAATCATGTTTTATTATATTTTTTCCAGTGCTTGTGACCAATGTCGATTTGGGGGTAATATTTATATTGCCATATGTAAATATATGCGTTCACTAAAATATGTTGGACCAAATTAGCACATAAAAGTAGGATTTTGCAGTTTTGTTTTACTTTTATTGGTCAGTTTTGTATCGGTCAATGTGGCGTATGCTTGTGGTCTGTGTTTTTGTGTATGTTTTCTATTTCGTTGGTGTCTGTGTGTGCCATTTGTGCTCTGCTGTTTCTGTTAAATGCCGTGGAAGATGCAAGGGTCCAAATGCTTGTTAAGAATTTTCCGCAAACATGTTCATCTTGGAATTGCAGTGGTTCACTCATAGTGACCAAGGTCGAGTGTGCCGTATTATTTGTTAAATAGCCAAGAAATGCTAAAACTAATTTTATACTGAAACGGAATCCACTATTCAAACGGAAACATCCTTTGTATATAAGCTAATGTAATTATAGCCAGTACCAATTCATGAAAATAATATTGATTGCAGCATTGCCGTGGTAAAGCTGGGTTCCCTAAAGTGATATTAGAATGTACCCAACACGGTGATATCAGCGATTTATGTTTTAAGTTAATTTGTTTCGACAGATTTAAGTGCTTACGGCTCTATTAACAGTTCATTTTAGCCAGTCAAGTGATAGCTTTCTACATTCGAAACACATAAACAACACATTAATTCCTCTGATGTCAAGTTGCGTTTAATGCATTGTTATCATTGGCGCACTAGAATGGTATCTATCTTAATGATTTAATATCGGAAACATGATCGCTAAAACTCATTTGAGTGTATTTGTTTCTGAAATTGATATGAATTTCAATAGGACATTTATGTTTTGAAGTTTTTTTTCTATTTGAAATTGTATAATTCTTTTGAAATGGTGATTGTTGGAATGATGTTGTTTGCCTGGACATGGCATGATATATGTATACGCATGAACGAGTTCAATACAGCAATTGGTATTTACCACAATTATACATTTATAATATGGATAACACTTCTTCAAATGATTACGCATTAATCTAAAGTTAGATTTTCTCTTGATTAAAAGGAACGAAAGGTATACTTCTTTCACGTTCTGGAAACATTTATTTCAGAACGCACAGTGAATAGTTAAAGCAAGCAGTATCTGTCATACAATGTCTTATAACTGGTACGTAAAGTTTACTTTAATCGAAAACATGTTCAGAAGCAAAGCATGCCTGTTTTATTGTGTGCACATCATAGAATGTAAAGTCCAAAACTACATACGGTGAATAACCTCTATCCATTATTTTTAACAGCATCTTTGCCATTGATCAAATGAAAACATCTTTTGGCCTCTATGGAAACATTGATACTGTTCATCACTTGATATATTAGCGTGATCGTGTTTCACGAATTTCGGTTATATATTTAATTTTGTGAACACATATGTAAATATGCATTCACGATCGAAAGCGTTTTTATTTTTTTTATTATTCAAGTGTATTCATGTGGATTTATGATGTATCAATATTTGTGAAAAAGAACATCGCGAATAATAACTGACGCACAGTAAACATTTACATTTGGATACCTCGGTGTCACGCTATGAATATACGTTATCGCCTACTTTATTCCCAAATTCAGTGTAACTTAAGCAATTCTTTCTTAAGGCAAATCAGGCACGCTAAAAAAATGGGAGAATTACCCTCAAGTGGATGGGAAGTATGTCAAATATAATTTCTTCAAGGGATGAATAAACTGTAAAAAACATAAGGACAGTCAGATCGCGACAGTAAATCAGTAAATACAGTGAATTTTATTACATAACAACTGGTGATTGTATGAGACAAACAGACCAACATAAATACAACATTTAAATATTATTAATCATTATGTGACTCCGATGCATACGATACGGTATCTAAATTGTTATTACCAAATTTGTAATTTGTTCATATTTATTGCTGTTTTTTTCTGACTCGAATCGAATTTATGACAAAGTTGTAAATTCTGTAGGACATTTTGGCACACTTTATTGCGGATTCTTTTTATTTTCCCTCACAAATATCATATAACAAGACATAAATCTCAATAATATAAGTATAAGATAATGTAGACATAGAAGCACTCTCGTTTAATATGTACTGGAATATACTCACGTTGTTGATATAATAAAATGATGTCCTTTTATAAACTCGTAGGAAACCATAAAGTAAGAAAACGTAGCGAACATCATTATTTGTTACCATTGCTAATGCACAGACGTTGTAAAACATCGCTAGCGTTTTATGATTTATATTATATAGACATTTGCTTGAAATGTGTGTACCCAGCCGCCGATCATAGTAAATTATATCATATGTTGTCTGTACGCAGGCACTTGACTGCTTCACAAAAAGTGAACAGATAAACATAGGATGATTTATTTGAACATGCATTTTTATTTTTTGTCAACACACAGGGCCAAAATAGGCCATTAATGGATTTTGTCATTTCATGTTTTGAGAGTTTAAACATTGCATGTAAAGTCACAGATCTTAGTAAATAATTGTAGACTATACATGTATAATCACAGGGTCATACACAGTACAAATGTACTACCAACGTGACGATGCAAGCAAAGGAACAGATACGTATAAAAATGATAATACAGCACTTTTGGTCATTTTTGAAACGCTTTTCAGTTTGATAAATTCATTATGACAAGACGCTCAGGTAACATCCTCTGTATCAAACACTACATGACTGATACTAAATATGCAATTATCTATACCTGATGTTATTATGACTATTTAGAAAATATATACCAGTAAATTGCGTTTTGAAGAAGTATCAATTTGAATCCTGGCAACGTCTATTGTATTGTTGAATATACAAATATTTACACCGGGCTCAGTACGTTTTGAAACAATTACGTCCTTTTCTTTTTTATTGCAGACTATTCTTTGGAATTGCAATACATCTATGTTGTATACGGTTCATTAAGTCATTATGAATATAAACATGTCAAATATGATTAAAATGGTCAGAATAACATTGTACACTGAACGCCTTCGAAAACGCAACACTATTGAAAACCGATTTCTTTAAATATTAAAGTTTGTGTACGTGTAATTGGCTACCCATGGAGATTAACTCGATGTTATTTCCATCTGAATTCATTACAATGGTACATTGAACAAAGAAACGAAAACAAGTACGAGGAGTTGATTGATTGATGCCAATTATTTTTATGTACGATCAATGTGAATAGTCGATTCATCGACAAATTAAAAACAAACACAAAATAAAACGTTTTACCACACACTCAGCAACATAGTGGCCTTCAAGTTTTAAAAACGCTTAATAGCAATGTTCCTACTGATTTTACAGTAAAAGGGAAGTAATTCTGGATTGCTATTTAGTGGATAAAAATCAACTTTTTTAAACCTAAATTGAGCTTTTTATTTATTTTTGTTTTGCTATATTTCTGTCTCCATGATAGGCACGGGTACTTATTCACGAACTTTATCAGAAAAATAAGTACACATCTGCATCAATATTCTGAAAAACGCAGAAGGACACACGGCATCAAGTTTGCTTTTGTTTATGTCATCATTTTGTATTGTGGTTGTAAAGGGTGTTATCAGATTGTAATGAAATGAATTTGATTGTCATGCCACATAGCTAAGCTACACATGTTGAAACTTGCAGTAAAATTAAACGCATATTGGCCGAGCTATGAGTAAATAAATACATGTACACATATAAGCTCTATAACTGTAAGTGTTGCGTTTCCAATACCACTCAGTGTATCTTGCTGGCCTTCATGATAGCCATTTTAATTAAAGGTTACCACTATAACCATGCATTGTCGATAGTTCGCATTATGAAGCCGTGTTTAATCGAAATTATTCCTAAAGGTTTCGTGCCTTCAGAAGCATTATGCTTCCAATCGCGCTATGAATAATTACAATTATTAAAGTGAACTACGTGTACAAGCAGCCAACCAACTGTAAATAACACCACAATACCATTGTCTAGAATTAATAGCATAGTTTTCTATCAACCAAAATGAACTTATATCACAATTCATTGCACATTTATTATCAATGCCTTTCAACTATCTCTCTAGCACGGTCAGGTGGTTTTAGAATTGACAGGACTTAATGGTCAGGTCATGACAGGAGAAAATACCGGTTAACGTAAGCTCGTTTGTATGATTTCGTGGGATTTACAGCGTTTATAACTATTTATGTGAAGTCATGTACGGTGGTCAGATGACCTAGCAGACTTCTTAGATTTAACGGTATACCATGCCCATTTTTTGAATTTTTACAATGAACCATTTTTGTTTAACAATTAATTCATTAATTCCATTCTTGCGATCACACTGGCTAAAACTTCCGTAATTAGAAGCATTGTAATGCAACAGCAACTGAAACACATATCCCAATGTCACATAAAAGCATGATAAAACGTCAATAAACTTACAACATCATCCATATTTATGCAGTATTAAATACAGTATTCTGACTCTTTGGCGCACATATGTATACTAATGCGACATAAAAGCAGTTTGCAATTTTCTGACAGAGGTTCTAATTGTGGATGTTTTAGCCAATGTGACCTCAAAATGGAATGTTTAGAAAAAAAACAATGCTCAGACGCGCACATTGATTCTTATATCTGTGTACGTATCAACCCATTTTGTTTGATAGCATGTTATGCCAATCACATGTGACGGGAATCGCCTTTTACTAAATGCGCTATGGACGAACTCTACGACCGCGCACTCAAATCAGCCCGATGACACATGATTGTATACTATATCGCCAAATCAACTACGCTAGCCGGCAATCATATTGACAAATACAGTGTAGGAATATCACGTGCCTATTACCACAGATCCATGACCAAATTACTTTCACTTCTAAAACAATAAATTAGCCGTAAGTATTGACATTCTTCATCCATTTCCATGACATATGTGCCAAGCTAAGGGGAAAAGCTTTTTTTCCGCAGCTTTTTCCAGGACTATGTGACACCTGTATCCGATCGGACTACAGTTTCTAGCATATTATTTTCGAAGGTTTCACAGAGTGCTAGACAAAAGGGCACAACTGCTAAAAAATATCTTATACTAGTACTTCATTGAAAAGAAATAATTGTCCCCTAAGCGTGGCATATACTTCATATAAATCGGTATAGAAATAAATTATACTTATGGCTATTTCTGTTTTCGAAGTGAAGCACATTTCGTCTTGGAGCAGTAGCCCAAAGTCATTTGGTATTGCTACACAGAAATAGACATCATCTATACAGACAGTGGTCATCTTGCTTTTGTGACAGTTACACACATATCTAAAATTGTGGCGAATATATTTGATACCTTCCATACACATCGCATGTGGTCAGAACCCGAAACTTTTTATAACACGATCTTGATAAATTGATAGGTCTACTTGGCACAGAGAATATGTTGTATATCATATACGGTTTGAGGTTTGCCACAGTTCATCGTTTCTTCATTGCTAACGATTTTATTTCTTGTTATCATCGAGAGTAAACAAATCATACTCAGTCTGATACTCTCTAATCATATAATCTCTACACCGATTCGGTCATCGGACTGAGTACCATATACATAAGCTAAAGTAAAATATGCATGCGGGGGTCCAGGTGCATCTTGGCAAAATGTGGTTATTTTATACATGTACACTGTAGTGTCTACGCTAAGAGTCTGATCAGGACAACTCTCTATGAAAAATGGCTGGTTGGACATCCTCTGAGATATGAAGCTGATAATTACCCATCCTGAGCAAAAAAGGCTGACCAGATCCCCACCCTTTTTGAATCCGGTATTTTAATAAAACCAAAAACCTCCATTTATTGAGGCAGTGAAGGAACGTATATGCTTGTATCAACCATTGGAAGTTTCATTTTACAGAGCAGAAAGGCGTACAGACATTGTAATGTTAGAGTTAGATATGTTATTATTCATCATTGTCGTTACATTACTCTAGAGGCAAACTCTAGAAATGTATACGTTGTATTTTATACATTTTCTCTATTACAAGTAATAATTCGTTCAATATAATTAAAAGCTTAATCAACAGCCTTACTTAACTTTCTAAACGATGTTAAGGAGATTTCTGCCCAAATCATAAACAAGAGGGCACAAAAGGCCCTAGGTCGCTCACCTGTCGTCGTAGCGCATGCAAGCCCTTTGATTTGACCTAGTGACCTCACACTTGACCTACATTTTGTTGAGATGATCATCGTGACCAATTTTCATAAAGACGAGGCTAAAATGGTGACCTCTAGTGACTACACAAGGATTTCCTATGATTGGATCTAGTTACCTAGTTTTTTACCCAGGATGACCCATATCAAACTTGACCTAGATTGCGTTAAAATAATCATTGTGACAAAGTTTCATAAAGATGAGGCTAAAATGGTGACCTCTAGTGACTACACAATGTTTCTCTATGATTAGACATAGTGACCAAGTTTTTAACCCCGGATGACCCAATATAAATCTTGACCTAGATCTTGCTAAGATAATATTTGTGACCAAATTTCATAAAGATTAGGTCAAAATTATGACCTCTAGTGACTACAAAGGGGTTTTCTATTATTTGACCTCGTGACCAAGGTTTTGACCCCCGAAGATCTAATATCGAACTTGACCTAGAATGTGTTGAGATGATCATTGTGACCAAGTTTCATAAAGATTAGGTCAAAATTGTGACCTCTAGTAATTACACAAGGTTTTTTTATAATTTGACCTAGTGACCTAGTTTTTTACCTCAGATGACCCAATATCGAACTTGACCTAGATTTTGTTAAGATAATATTTGTGACCAAGTTTCATAAAGATTAGGCCAAAATTGTGACCACTAGAGAGGACACAACCCAATTGTTGACGGACGGACGGGCGGACGAAGAGTGATCACAAAAGCTTACTCTGTCACTTTGTGACAGGTGAGCTAAATATCCAATAAATACTCGCACGTGAATGAAGTGTTTGTAATATGGGCTACGGAGCTCATAACTTGCTTTATTGGGACATTTGTATGGCAATGCGATCATATTCATACGTTTCAATGAACCGATTATACTACATAACAGTTTATTGAACATGCGGCTTAATATGATTGTTGTTCATGATTAAAATGTCTGAACATTTATTTCCTAACTTATTTAAAGCATTTTTGTGATCACATTAACAAATTCATTCGTAATTAATGTCACTGTAAACAAAATGTAACTGACAACATTTTGCATTGTTACGACACTGTGAAAAGGGTCCGAGGTACATAGTTTAGAGTTACTGTCAGGGTGTCCTATAGTCCATAACAAGTGAATAAGCATTCAGTTTTCGCCAGAGACAAAGTTACAAATGCCAAAGGGTCACAATACACAAACATAAATGGTGTATGATACTTCATCATAGTAATTATCCCCTGATAGGGCTATAGTTTTAACAGGCAAATACGAAATAATACACTCAATGCCTCAAAACATGACAACGGATGCGGGATGGCTAAAATATGCCATTGACTAAAATATCTGAAGGCGTTGTTGCATTGTATAAATTAGTTAATTTACCTTGTTCTCCAAAACATATTACATTAATCATCTGTAATTACAAGCACTATTTCAGCCAAAAAAATGTTTAACTGTGAGTAGGCAGAGAAATCAATCGTATTTCTGGATTATTTTTAAAACGGTAATAATAGCTATTACGATATAGGACTTCATGGTGGAACGCACGTCTGTGAGGTAACAATAGCTACATGTCACTGGCTTAGAATGAGATGGTCGAACGCGCAAAATGCAAACAAACAAGAACACACCGTCTGAAAACAACTCTTCAGTTATGGAAATACAAACATACGACATGACATATCAAAAAAGTTTTTCAGACCTAGAGTCCGCCGACGATAACACTAATCTTATTCACGAATTAAACATGATACTCAAATGCATTTCTGTAGTTGATCTATGTTCGATCTCGTTCTTAATCATAGAAAGAAGCGAATATATTCCCGCGGGTCATAATGTTGGCACACTTTAATTTCAGACAGTTTTAAATTGATTGAACATTAACGGCTCTTTTATGTCTAAATAATGTAAATAATAAATTTAATTAAAACGCGATCTATTCATAATCAAACAACGCTCATTTGAAAGGAGCACACGTTTCGGACTATCATTTGAGTTAAGAGACATCGTCCTGATACATCACTCTTGTTCTTAAGGGAAGGGTATTCAATGGCGGGTAACCTTTAGTAACTATGTTCCTGTTGCTGTCATCTAGTAATGGTCCCCAAAAAACTATTGTCACAATTTGCACCAGTGCAGAAACCCTACAGTCATATTTCTGTGTGTTTTGGGGTTTATGCCGAGTGTTAGTTTATCGGTCATATATCGGATGATATATGTCGTCATATGAATGACCTAATAAAAGAATGTTCAGTATGTAACAACGTCGTTAGCAATAAGAACAACAACTAACATATAAAAAAACATTCTCATGAAGACCTTAGTATCCATACTCGCGTATCTCAAAAGATGTCGCATGCTTCGGATCACGTACACTGCACCGACACATTGTCATTTACATAGCAAGTAGAGTGACCACTATTGACATATGTTAAGCTGATTACATGGACAATAAAGCAGGAAATAACAAACATATTTATAGACACTAAAAAACCCTCATGTTTATTGCCCTAAGTGACAACATTCAGACCTCGCACTGTCGGTAAAGTGTATAGTGAATCGAATCATGACAACCTTAATGGTCGTATAAATGGACATACATAAAGTATATTCTTTTAGTGCTATAGAGACATCGATTTCCTTGTAGAAATATGACGTAGCACTATGACTGATATCAGAGGCCATTTTGTGAGACATTGTCTATAAATGTCGAGATATAAGACATGCTATGTAAATGGGTATCGTATAGCCTCTTCCAAGATATGCGGTATATACACAAAATGAGTACACAATTAATCAACATGTAAATATCATGATCGTTTGTACTATCTCGAACACTTATATTAACCTAGACGGTCTTGAACCGATATCCTATTGAACAAAACATATACATACTGTGAGTGTTTAATTATCAAAGGTTAAAAATCTGTCTGAATTATTTAGCGTTTAATTCGTTTCCATTCACGGAACGTCATCAGTCCGTTATACAGAAAATGGGAACATATTGAACTGTGTGCAAAGTACCGTAAATTGGTTGCGATGTGGTTGATGTTGACTGTTGTCGTTGAAGTCTTTGATGGACAGTGTTTGCATTTGGAATGCGTATGTATATAAACAACGATTATCACAACACTCGTTTATCTTGCAACATTTACTGAGGCGGGTTGTCAGTAAACATAACATTCGTTTACTGATATGCCATTGTTCATGCAACTTTACACGCTATTACGATGGGCGGCGATACTCTAGAACATACAATGCATATACATTAGAGTCTCTAGTTTTAAGACACAAAGCAAATAAATGATTCAAAACTTCTCGACATTGCTCTTGATGCAGATATTATAGGCAACCCAAAAACACAATATATTCCAATGCAGTTGCCCGTATTACTGGTTTATATCTTCTACTAGAGCAATGTTACAACTGTTACATCAAAACGAGCGTATTTTGGGGTTGTCATTAAGAAGAAAGTATCGTACTATGTTTTAAGGTAGTCGACTCGCATTTCGCGAGATATTTGTATTGTCGCGACGCCAATATTAAAGTGATATAAGACATTTGGACAAACACGTCCTTGAACAACTCATGTACGCTGTAACTGTTCTTGGAATATAACGTTTTCTCGCCATAAGCACATTGAATCTTGCATCCGGAGAATTGTTGACATTCCTAATCACTTCTATTAAGATGTTGACATTTAATATAATTAGTCTAAACATTTAAACAGCGTTAGAAACACGCGTGGTTATTGGCTAATACAATTATAATGAAAAGTTGCAGGGAAACGTTTTGATTGGTGTCTCATTATGCATGCATGATTTTGAAGTCACGCATCTCTGACCATTATGATCGATTGAAATTAGCATTATCGCCTGTCCATGCTAAATCTAAACCAATTGGTCTGGGATGCCAATGTCATTCGATTTATTGTGTATTATCGCAATGTTATTAGACGAGTAGAATACTATCCAGAATACATCAGTAGCATGGTGTCATATTTCTCAGTTAGCAATCTCATATGAATCGTCTAGTTTGTCGATTTACCACTCACATTTCTGACCCACGCCAAACAGAACAGCATTATCTATATCGAATTAACAGACACGCTTGTAAGTAAATCTATCATAATGTTATTGCTATTGACAATAGTAGTGTTGTTATTTTCATTTGGAGAGGTGAGGTCATAACGATGATGTACATGCGACCATTTCACCAACTCTGCAATGAACATAACATATCAGACGTTAAATATCAGACGCCGTTTTTTATTCATGCACACTACATATAATTAAGTGCACCCAAATAATCAAACTGAGTATACAATATGCCCCATTTCAGCACGTATTTTTATAGTTCCTTCAAACAAGATCCAAGAATTTGTTCTAACGGGGCATGCACAGGTCCAGTGCACTGTTTTTGCATCGCCATAAAAACGGTGCGTTGACGAAATATAAAGGAGGTATTAGTACGAGACGTCCCTAACAAATTTGTAACTGCCATATAAATGTCGCTGGCAATGTTTGTATTGACGAGAAATGACCTGATATGGTCTATGCAAAGAGCATAACTATTGATGTTACATCGTCGCGTCTGTAATGTCTGCTTCATATGGTTAACACAATAGCACTATCGGTAACAAACCAGCAGTTGCACGTTTCCATGATACCAATCAGGTCTAATGTCTCACTGCTAGCAGACATTATGGTATTGTTAATTCATATTATTTTCCGTTTTATGACATTTAATGGGCTTCATACACATGTTAGCACCTTTTAATTGGAACAATAATTCATGTTAATTGATTTGCATTGTGTCAATGAATGTGCTAATAACGTGTTAAATATTGCCCCTATGATAAAAAGCTCGTTTTAGCCACGTTATCTCAAACATTGACTAATAAATTGTCGCGACAGATGAACATTTTACTCTAAGTTTTTAGTGTCAATGCTAAGATTCTGATCTTGACAAATATCTATGAATAAGGCCCGTTCAACACGCTTTGAGAAATAAAAGCTGACATTCACCCTTCCTGAGAACCGTAGAATACATGGTGACTAGACACTACTTTTGGGATCCGGACATGTGCTTCATTTCTCGAGGCGGTGAAGGAACGCCTATGTTTGTATCAACTATTGGAAGTTCCATTTTACAGAACAGAATTGCACATAAGACACAAATTCAGTGTACAGTTAGAGTTATTCAAGTACATGTCGATATAATGTTATTATTATTCATCATCGGCGTTTTACCCTAGAGGCAAACTGTACAAATGTATACGTTGCATTTTATACAAGTTCTTTATTACAAGTAATAATAATTCAATGTAATTGAACGCTTAATCACCAGCATTACCAATTGATAAAAGTTTAGGAGATTTCTGCCCGAAAAATTAAATATGCAATAAATACTCGTATGTGAATTAATTGTTTGTGATATGAGCTACGACACTCATACCTTGCTTTATTGGTACATTTGTATGGCAATCCGGTCATATTCATACGTTCTAGCGAACCGATTCTAATACATTACAGTCTGGTGAACGCACGGGTTAATATGATTCAGCTCGTGATTAAAAGGTCTGAACATTTTCTAACTTATTTAATCTGTAACTATTAAATAAGCATTCAGCCTTCGCCACGAACAAAGCTACACATGTCAAAGGGACACAAGACGCTGCATATGTCCACGGGACACACACAAGACGCAATCATCATTGGTGTATGATACTACTTCATAGTAATTATTCCATGATAGGATTGTAGTTTTGACAGGCAAAGTCGCAATAATACACTCAATGCATTAAAATATGACAACAGATTCGGCATTGCTAAAATATGCCATTGACTGAATATCTGAAGGCGTTGTTGCTTTGTTTAAATTAGTTAATTTGCCTTGTTCTCCTTGATAATTACAAGAAATATTTCAGCCATAAAAATGTTCAAACGTGAGTAGGCAGAGCAATAAATTGTATTTCAGGATAATTTCTAAAACCGTAATAATAGCAATTGTGATTTGGGCGTCATGATGAAACGCACTCGTGTGAGGTAACAATAGCTAAATGTTGCTGCATTAGAATGAGCAGGTGGTAAGTGTAAATTCCATATTTTGAAAACAACAACAAGAAACAACTGGCTAAAACAACTCTTTATGTATGGAAAAACAAGCTTTTACAACTTCAGTTTGGTCGACATGACCTGTTCCGTTTTGCATGCAAATCGGCACATAGGACGCGCCATGGGATGCAGATTTCAAACTATGTATGGGTCTGATTTGGTCATACTGTACGTACGACCTTCTCATTTTAAGCCAGCGATGCAATGATTATGATAAAATGTGCAGTTTGTTCTAAAGTTCAATTACATGTATACAAACATTGTGCCTGTAATATGAAAGACATTTTTTCATGGTTTTAACATGATTTCAATCGGACAAAATGGTAAAATGAATCACTATCTCACCCACTCACATACACGTATCTGAGAAAATAATTTATGACAAATGTTGCAATGTTTACATCCACAATGCTATGGAAACAAATTACAGACGATAACACTAACCTTATTCAGGAATAAAACATGACACTCAAATGCATTTCTGTAGTTGATCTATGTTCGATCTCGTCATTAATAACAGTAATAAGCGAATGTATTCCCGCGAGTCAAAATGTTTGCACACTTTAATGTCAGACATTTTTAAATTGATTAAAGATTAACGGCTCTTTGATTTCTAAATAATAAATTATATTAAACCACGATCTATTGGTATTCAAACAACGCTGATTTGAAAGGAGCACACATTTCGGACTATGATGTTTTTTGTTACAAAAATGATCAAAAATCATGGCAATCATTTGAAATCTTTTCTACCCCAAGCGTTTTTAGAGACATAATCCTTGTACATCACACTTGTTCTCTGGGGAAGGTTATTACATGGCGAGTAACTGTTTTTACTCTGTCAAGTTCCATATTGCTGTAAAGGTGCAGGTTAAACCAAGTAGTTGACCAAAGAACTATTGTCACAGTTCGTACCAAGGCAGAAACATGCTTCTGTGTGTTTTGTGTTTGATGCCGAGTGTTGGTTTCTCGGTATACAACATGTATATCGGCTGCTCTATGTCTTCATATGCATGACCTTCTAAAAGAGAGTTCAGTATGCTAGAATATGTTCTTTTGTGCCGCAATTTCAATAACACGGTGTCATTTATTTCAGCAATAATAACAACTTACATATAAAAGACGCAACCATTCTCCTTATGACCTTAGAGTCCATACTCGCGTATCTCAAATGATGTTGCATGCTTCGGACCAGGTACACTGTTCTGATACATTGCCATTTACAAAGCAAGTAAAGTGACCATTATTGATAGATGTTAAGTTGATTACATTGACAAAAAAGAAGGAAGTAACAAACACATGTATAGACAATTGGAACACTCTCATGGTTATTGCCATAGGTGACAACATTCAGACTCCGCAATGTTGGTAAAATGTATAGTGAATCGAATCACGACAACATTGATGGTCGTATAAATGCGCATACATAAGGTATATTCTTGTAGTGCAGTAGAGACATCGATTTCCTTGTAGAAATATGATGTAGCATTATGTACTAATGCCAGAGGCCATTTTGTGAGACATTATCTATAAATGTCAGATATAAGCCGTGCTTTGTAAATGAGAATTTCATATCCTATTCCAAGCTATACAGTATATTTAAAAATTGAGTATTAATTCCGACCTAATTCGTTAAACAAAAACAGGACTTTAATATATCTCTAGGGAGTATGTGTGTGTCTTTACACTGTTTTATTTTTGTAACAAATCTGAATTAAATCTTACCATGTCTTACAATACGTATGTCTACAGGGACTATGTACTTAGTACTATCTTAAACAGGATGTGACTTCTTGAGACAAATACTTTTTGGAAGATGCAACAATTGGATGGTGATGATAGGTGGTTGGTATGGATTCAGTAAACACATTATAACATATCACAACATGACAATTTAATGGTTTCTTTAGTAAGCAAATTAAAGAGATATAAAGTGTAAAAGGCTGCCACCGATATACCACCCAATTAAAGTCTCTAGAGGACAACAATCATCCCCAATAACTTCAAAAAGGATATTTCGTATACAGAAAGATGCTAAAGCACGAATGCCTCAAAAGGGATGTTTTTTAGGAAATGAATATTTCAACCAAGCCTATATACTCACCCCACAATGAATTTAATACGACTTTACTATATTATTACTACATCAATGACTACGATATCATAGTTACACCTATGCATGCTTTGTGATTGTTTTCTTTACTTTGTCTGGTACTCTTATGATTTTATATCACAAGTTAGACCTAGATATTATAAAAGTGATACGACCATGATTTATAAGCATACATTATATTTCACGTTTAAGCACCTTTTCGTATGATGATAATTTCAGCTCATTTTATGGATGTTTATGACAATTTAAATCAAATTTATATATACTGTTTCATGCGGTTGACATTTTGTTTGGAACGTGTAGGTTGAAATAACTGCTCAAGAACGTCTTGTTTGTATATCTTGCATTATTACTGTAGTCATCTACGCATTGAGAAATTGGTTCAATGATAATTAATCTACTCTCTGTGAAGGTATAACGTTATCATATTGTTCGTAAAATTAAACAATCTCTGTAGAAATGTATAAAAGGGTATCTTAAAATATATTTAATGGTTTTCCAATACAATAAAGCGATACAATAAAAGTTACACAATCAATTGGATTTTATGTCCTGTAGTAGATTTGAAAGATAAAAGTGTTCCTTAAAATGTATTGAATGGTTTTGCAATTTCAGGTTTGTTTTACAGAAAATAATACGTGTACAATAAAGGTTACCAAACAAGTGGATTTATGTCGTGTAGTAACTTATAATTATGCTGTTTAAGATCTGGCATATCTTTTAGCAATATAGCTCCGAGACAAGGTATTTCTGCAGATGCTGTTTGGTAATGGCATTTCTGCAACTGCTCTTCGGTAGTATAATATGAAATGAAAGCAGTTGAAAGGATAAAGTGAAAAAATCTGTTTCTTGATATTATGGGTACTATGCTTCAATTTACCAACAATTTCGCGTATTATTTATAGCCTTTATTGCATCAAAAATGTTATCTATGATTTGACCTAGTGACCTTGTTTTTACCCAAGATGACACAATAGCGACCGTTATTTAGTTTCATGAAGATTTACCCGAAGTGTGACCTTTAGTGAAAATAATAAAGATATTTGAGTGAAGCCACGTTCCTGCATTCTGTTGTTTGTTTGCAATACGAACAATGTACGTATGGTGTATTTTACTGACATCTCTGTTTTGTTCATCCGTCCTTTGATAACTTGAGTAATTGTAATGCAATTTTTCAGACAACAATACGAGTCATTGCAATGGACGGCGATGCCTCTGAACATATACAAATTTTATGTTCATTAATAACTGTGAATGTAGTTGTATGCGCATTTCATGCCTGTTCGACATGTAAATATCATGATCGAGTCTACTGTCTCTAACGAATATGTTACCCTAGACCTACTTGAACCGATATCTAATTGAACAAAATATAAACATATTGTGAGTGTTTAATTATCAAAGGTTTAAAATCAGTGGGAATTATTTAGCGATTAATTCGTTTCAAATCCACGAAACTCACTTCAGTCTGTTATACAGAAAATGGAAAATATTGAACTGTGTGCAAAGTACCGTAAATTGGTTGCGATGTGGTTGATGTTGACTTTCAAGTCCTTGATGGACAGTGTTTGTATTTGAAATGCGTATGTAGAACAAAGATTATCACAACACTCGTTTATCTAGCAACACTAACAGAGGCGGGTTGTCAATAAACATAACATAATTCACTGTTATGCCATTGTTCATGCAACAATACATGCTACTACATTGTACGATGCATATACATTAGAGTCTCTAGTTTTAAGACACAAAGCAAATAAATACATAAATGATTCTAAACTTCTCGACATTGCTCTTGATGCAGATATTATTGGCAACCCAAAACACAATTTTTTCCCATGCAGAGGCCCGTTATTCTGGTCTATCTCTTCTACTATAGCAATGTTACAACTGTTACATCAAAACGAGCTTATTTTGGGGTTGTCATTAAGTAGAAAGTGTCGTACTATGTTTTAAGGTAGTCGACTCGCATTTCGCGATATACCATTTGTATTATCGCGACGCTAATTTTAAAGTGATATGAGACATTTGGACAAACAAGTTCTGGAACCACTCAAGTACGCTGTAACAGTTCTTGGAATATAACTTTTTCTTGCCATAAGCACATTGCATTTTGCATCCGCAGAATTGGTTGACATTCCTAATCTATTCTACTAAGATGATGGCATTAAATTTTAATATAATAATTGTAAACATTGAAACAGCGTTAGAAACACGCGTGATTATGTCCTGATAAAATTATAATGAAAATTTGCAAGGACACATTTTGATTGGTGTCTCATTATGCATGTATGATTTTGAATTCACGCATCTCTGACCATTATGATCGATTGAAATTAGCATTATCGCCTGTCCATGCGACATCTAAACCCATTGGTCTGGGATGCCAATGTCATTCGATTTATTGTGTATTATCGCAATGTTATTAGACGAGTGGAATACTATCCACAATACATCAGTAGCATGGTGTCATATTTCTCAGTTAGCAATCTCATATGAATCGTCTAGTTTGTCGATTTACCACTCACATTTCTGACCCACGCCAAACAGAACAGCATTATATATATATATAATTAACAGACACGCTTGTAAGTAAAACTATCATAATGTTATTGCTATTGACAATAGTAGTGTTGTTATTTTCATTTGGAGAGTTGAGGTCATAACGATGATGTACGTCCGACCATTTAACCAACTCTGCAATGTACATAACATATCAGACGTTAAATATCAGATGTCGTTTTTAAATCATGCACACTACGTATTATTAAGTGCACCCAAATAATCAAACCGAGCGCACAATATGCCCCATTTCAGCACGTATTTGGTATAATTCTGTCAAACAAGATCCATGAATATGTTTTCACGGGGCATGCATAGGTCCAGTGCACTGTTACTTGCATCGGCCATAAAAACGGTGTGTTGACAAAATATAAAGGAGGTATTAATACGAGACGTCCCTAACAATTTTGTAACTGCCATATAAATGTCGCGGGCGATGTTTTTCTTGACGAGAAATGCCCTGATATGGTATATGCAAAGAGCATAACTATTGATGTTACATCGTCGCGTCTGCGATGTCTGCTTTATAGGGTTAATATATTAACACTATCGGTAACAAACCAGCCGTTGTACGTTTCCGAGATACCAATCAGGTCTAATGCCTCACTGTTTGCAGACATTGCTGTTTGGTTAATTCATACTATATTCCCTTTTATGACATTTAATTGGCTTCATAACCATGTTAGTACATTTTAATGTAAACAATAATTCATGTTAATTGCTAATGAAATGTGTTAACGAATGTGCTAATAACGTGTTTTAAAAATATTGCCCCTATGATAAAAAGCTCGTTTAGCCAAGTTATTTGTAACGTCGACTAAGTCATGTAGCGACGGATGAACATTTTACTTTTAGTCTATGTTGTCAATGGTAAGATTCTGATCTTGACAACTCTCTACGAAAAAGGTCTGGTTCAACACCTTTGAGAAATAAAAGCTGATATTAACCTTTCCCGGTAACCTGAGAAAATAATGCTGCATAGTCACTCCTTTTTCCGGACTTGAGCACAACATAGTCCGGTATTTTAATTAAACCCACAACCTCCATTTCTCGAGGCGGTGAAGGAACGTTTATGTTTGTATCAACTATTGGAAGTTCCATTTGACTGAATGGCACAAAAGACACATACACATTGTACAATTAAAGTTATTCAAGTGCATATCGATATATTTCTTTATTACTCATCATAAGCATTTTACCCAAGAGGCAGACTGTAGAAATGTATACGTTGTATTTTATACAATTTCTCTATTACAAGTAATAATCATTTAATGTAATTGAACGCTTAATCACTACCCTTACTAATTGCTAAAATGATGTTCAACATCAAATATGCAATAAATACTCGTATGTGAATTACTTGTTTGTAATATGGGCTACGGCACTCATAACTTGCTTTATTAGTACATCTGTATGGTAATGTGATCAAATTCATATGTTTCAATGAACCGATTCTAATACATAGCAGCATATTGAGCGTACGGGTTAATATGATCCAGGCCCTTGATTAAACTGTCTGAACATTTATTTTCTAACCTATTTAATGCATGTTTATGATCAAATTCACAAAATCATTCGTAATTAATGTCACTGTAATGAAAATGAAACAAATAATATTTATCTATGCCATATCATTACGAAACTTTGAATATAGTTCGGGATATATAGTTTAGAGTTACAGCGGGAGTGTCACATAGTAAAATAAGGATTCCGCCTACACCATAAACAAAGTTTCAACTGTCAAAGGCACAAGACACAAACATAAATGGTGTATGATGCTATATCATAGAAATTATCCCCTGACATGATTGTAGTTTTGGCAGGCAAATACGCAATACTACCCCCAATGCATCATAACATGAAAACGACTTCGGCATGGCTAAAATATGCCATTGCCTAAATATCTGAAGGCGTCGTTGCATTGTTTAAATTAGTTAATTTTCCTTGTTCTCAACGATAATTACAAGAAATATTTCAGCCAATAAAGGTTCAGAAGTGAGTAGGCAGAGCAATGAATTGTATTTCAGGATCATTTATAAAACCGTAATAATAGCAATCATTTTTGTGATTTAGACGTCATGATGAACCGCACTTGTGTGGGGTAACAATAGCTAAATGTTACAGGCTTAGAATGAGAAGATAGTAAGTGCAAAATCAATATTTTGGAAAAAAACAACAAGAAACAACTGTCTAAAAACAACTCTTTAGGTATGGAAAAACAAGCTTTTACAACTTCAGTTTGGTCGACATGACCTGTTCCGTTTTTCATACAAATCGGCTCATGGGACGCGCCATGTGATGCAGATGTCAAAATATGAATGGGTCTTATTTGGTCATAAGTACGACCTTCTCAATCTAAGCCAGCGATGCAACGATTATGAAAAAATGTGCAGTTCGTTCGAAAGTTCCGTTACAAGCATACACACATTGTCCCTGTAATATGAACAACAGTTTTGCATGATTTTAACATGATTTCAATCGGATAAAATGGTAAAAGGAATCACTATCTCACCCACTCACATTCACATTATCTGAAACAATACTTTATGACAAATTTTGCAATGTTTACATCCACAAAGCTATGGTAACAAATTACAGACCATGAGTCCACCGACGATAGCACTAACCGTATTAACCAAAAACACATTACAAGCAAATGCATTTCTATATTTGATCTATGTTCGATCTCGTTGTTAATAACAGAAATAAGCGAATATGTTCTCGCGTGTCAAAATATTTGCACATTTTAATTTCGGACATTTTTAAATTGATTGAAGATTAACGGCACTTTGATTTCTAAATAATGTTAATAATTAATTGTATTAAAACACGATCGATTAGTAATCAAACAATGCTGATTTGAAAGGAACACACGTTTCGGACTATGATGTTGTTTTGTTACAAAAATGATCAAAATAAATGGCAATAATTTGAATTCGTTTCTTCAACAAGCGTTTTTAAGACACACTTATGCATCACACTTGTTCTCTGGGGAAGGTTATTACATGGCGGGTAACTATTTTAACTCTGTCCAATTGCATATTGCTGTCTAGGCGCAGGTTAAACCAAAAACTATTGTCACAGTTCGCACCAAGGTGAATGCTTCTGTGGGTTTTGTGGTTGACGCCGAGTGTTGGTTTCTCGGTTTACAACATGTATATCGGCTGCTCTATGTCTTCATATGCATAACCTTCTAAAAGAGAGTTCAGTATGCAAGAATACCTTCTATTGTGCCGCAATTGCATAAACACGGTGTCATTTATTTCAGCAATAAGAACTACTTCCATATAAAAGACGCAATCATTCTCCTTATGACCTTAGCGTCCATACTCGCGTATCTCAAATGATGTTGCATGCTTTGGACCAGGTACACTGTTCTGATACATTGCCATTTACAAAGCAGGTAAAGTGACCACTATTGAATCTGAATACATGGACAATAAAAAAGGAAGTAACAGACATATCTATAGACACTAGAAATACTCTCATGTTTATTGCCATAGGTGGCAACATTCAGACTCCGCACTGTCGGTAAAATGTATAATGAATCAAATTATGACAACATTAATGGTCGTATAAATGGACATAGTTACATAAAGTATATTCTTTTAGTGTTATAGAGACATCGATTTCCTTGAAGAAATATGACGTAGCACTATGTACTGATATCAGAGGCCATTTTGTGAGACATTATCTATAAATGTCGAGATATAAGTCATGCTATGTAAATGAGAATTGTATAGCCTCTTCCAAGATTATACGGTATATTTACTTAATGAGTATTAATTCTGACCTAATTCGTAAAAACAAACAACAGGACATCGATATTTCTCTAGGGAGTACGGGTGTGTCTTCTGTTTTTGTTGTAGCAAATCTGAAATAAATTATATCATGTCTTACAATACGTATGTTCACAGGGACTACCAGTATGTACTAAGTATCCTCTAAAACAGAACGTGACTTCATGAGACAAACACTTTGTTTGGAAATATCAATATTGGATGATGATGATGATAGGTGGTTGGTCTGGATTGAGTAAAGACATTATCACTTACCACAGTATGATAATATTGGTAATGGTTTCTTTCGTTAGCCAACAAATGGGATATAAAATATTAAAGATTGCCACCGATATACCACCAGATTATTGTTTCTAGAGGACAACACTCATCTCCAATAACTCCCAAAGGATATTTCGTATACAGCAAGATGCAAAATTCCTCAAAAGGGATTTTTTTAAAAAAACTATCCACATCTCCGAAATGAATATTTTAACCAAGCCTATATACTCACCCCACGATGAATTTAATACGACTATAATTACTACCTTATTGAGTAAGATATTATTAGTTACACACCTGCATGCTTTGTGATTGTTTTCTTTACTTTGTCAGGTACTCTTATGATTTTATATCACAAGTTAGGCCTAGATATTATAAAAGTGATACGATCACGATTTCTAAGCAAACATTATATTTTGCGTGTAAGCACCTTCTCGTATGCTGATAATTTCAGCTCATTATATAGATGTTTATGACAATTTAAATCAAATTATTTATATCTCGTACTGTTTCATGCGGTTGAATGTGTTTGGAATGTGTAGGTAGAAATAACTGCTCAAGTACGTCTTATTTGTATGTCTGGCATTATTACTGTCGTCATCTACGCAGTGAGAAATAGGTGCAATGATAATAAATCTACTCTCTGTGAAGGTATAACGTAATAATATTGTTAGTTAAATTAAATAATCTTTGTAGAAATGTATAAAAGGGTACCATAAAATGTATTTAATGGTTTTCCAATATCAGGGTTGTTTTGAGAAAACAATATAATAAAAGTTACACAAACAAGTGGTTTTATGTCCTGTACATGTAGTAGATTTGTACATGATGAAAGTGTTCCTTAAAATACATTAAAAAATACTATAAAGGTTGCCAATCAAGTGGGTTTATGTCTTGTAGAAACCTATAATTATACTGCTTAAGATCTTGCATATCTTACAGCAATATAGCTTCGAGACACGGCATCTCTGCAGATGTTGTTTGGTAATGACATTTCTGCAGCTGCCCCTTGGTAGTATATTTTGAAATGAAGAGCAGTTGTTAGGATATGGTTACGAGATATATGTCTTGATATCATAGATACGATGCTTCAATACACGTTCGCGTATTCTTTATAGCCTGTATTGCATCAAAAATGTAATCTATGATTTGACATTGTGACCTAGTTTTTTACCCAAGATGACACAATAGGGACCATGATTTAGTTTCATAACGATTTGCACAAATTGTGACCTTTAGTGAAAATGATAAAGACATCTGAGTGAAGCGTATTTGTGCAAATATCATCAACGTACGGAATGTTTAAGGACCACTTGGAGTAACGCTCGCGTAAATGATTTCATAAAACAGTATCTTAGTTCGTAGTTCAAGCCATGAACTTATTCTCATAATTAGTACCTAAATTCTTAGTCATCGAAATAAAATTTCTCTTCAATTTCGATTTCGACCATTTCCATTGGCGGTAATAGTGGTAGAAACTAGTAAAATGACACGTGCCTGCATTATATTGTTAGGTTGCAATACGTATAATGTACTTAATATATGTTGTCTTTTACTGATATCTTATTTTTAGTAACATACAGATTTGCTGTTGTTAAGTGTTGATGTTAGAGAGAAGCACGATTCTTGGCGAATTCGTATTACAAGAAACAATATAATTGCTATTTTGAAACGAAGCGCTCGATGCGGCTTTTAAATTGAGATACTGTGATACGATGATGCATTTGCGAACCTTGTGAAATCAACAACTTCTATTATGCACCGAGTATCCATACAAATTAAGCACCATTCTGGATATTCCGATACTAATGTTACATATGTATAATCCAGAACACATCACCACTCGGTGTTTGTTCTAATTTAATTCCTGTGAGATCCCGGACTGATTAAGCGAAGCTTAAGTTGGAATACGAAATAACCCGTAGGTTGAAAGCGTTAAGATCATAGTGCTGCCTGCATGAACAGATTCACGGTTTTAGAAACTTGATTTTTTCTGTATGTTGTATATGGTTCTACCGATGTTTTGTCCCTCTTCTATTCTCCAAAGCTGATGAATACTGAATCAGAGATTTCATGAACTTAATACACGGTAGGCATCAGTTTAATATACAAGTCATGCATACTGGCCATAAAATGCATGAGTCAAATTAATTATTATTTCTATAAATTGCTGGGCCAGGTTAAATACTCACCCAGGAGTATCGCTGTTTTGTTAATTCGTCCTTAAATAACTTGTCGATGAGTAATTGTAATGTATACTGACGTTAATAAGAAACGCTACATCTACCTATATGTTCGGATATTTCATACGTTAGGATAGTAACAATATCATTTCTACTCAAAGACTAAAATATAGAGATGTGCAAAAATGTCTGCAAATTCTCATTTGAAATTATCGCCATTGATATGTTCAAAATTGCGTAACAAAAACATTACCCTATCCAAAATGCCAGTATCGCGTATGTCCTCCATGTCCCGCGACAACTACGTTTCGTAGCTGACGTTAAAACGGACGTTAACGACTATCAAGGACGTCCAATGTTGTTCCATAGGAATGTATTCCAGGAAACATGCTGGTTATTGTAAAACATCACGGCCCGACCACAATTACTTTTTTCATGAGAAGAAGTCAGGTGGGACGTTGTCAAGCGGACACGCGGGTGACGTTAACGGATATAAACGTCTTGTCGTACAGAGGTCACACGCGGCGCATCTGAGCGACACCTATCTTATAAGCTCCTAATGCTATTTACGCGTTGAATTAATCTGGCGAAAGTGGATTTTACAGCAACAAAACGTCCAACGACGTCAATTTTCGAAATTCTACTTTCAAGCATTTAAAAAACCCGTGCTCGATTTTTCTTTTTTATTCGTGAACATTTAAATTGCTTTCAATTTCTAAATTTCCTTGTGAATTCCACCTTGTAAACCAACTTCAGCATGTAACCGCGCTTTTGTCGACCGGAAATACCTCCTGGTAAAGGAGCACGGGACGCACGTGCGAATCGTGCGTCGTACCATACCTGGCACATCGGAACCAGATCTGGAATTTGTTTCGCTTCGGTAGGTGCGTTCTTAGCTAGATAGATGGTGTGTCGATAACAAGAAAATAAAAACGTTATTCACTTTTTTCAGTGTAGCGTTTTTTCTTGACGTCAGTATAATTATTCAGGCAACAATACGAATCATTATACATGTAATAGACGGTGATGCTCCTAAACATTTACATTTAACCACATTATGTATTCATTAATAATTTTATGCAGTTATATGCGCAATTGATGACTGATCAACAGGTACATATCACGATCATTTCTACTGTCTCGGACGAATATAATAACCTTTACCTACCCGAACCGATATCCAATTGAACGAAAGATGTAGATAATGTGAGTGTTTAATTCTCAAAGGTTTAAAATGTGAATTGTTTAGCGCTTAATTCGTGTCAAATCCGGGAAACTCCAGTCAGTCCGTTATACAGAAAATGAGAACATATTGAACTGTGAGCAAAGTAAATTGTTTGCAATGTGGTTGATGTTGACTATTATATTGGAAGGCCTTGATAGACAGCGTATGCAAACATTTGCAAATGCATATGCACAATAAACTTAACATACGTTGTATGATATGCTATTGTTTATGCAGCAATGCATTGTCAAATTATTGCAATGGACGGCGATGCTCCAGAACATACAACAAAGTACATTGTATATATACATTAAAGTCTCTAGTTTTAAGACACAAAGCAAATAAATAATAAATGATTCTTAACTTCTCGATATCGCTCTTAATGCAGATATTATAGGCAACCCAATTATTGCTAACATTGCAAACGATAATAAATACATTATGTTCCCATGCAGTAGCCCGTTATTATGGTATATATCTTCTTCTAGAGCTAAATTACAACTGTTCCATCAAAACAAACTTTTCTTGGGGTTGTTAGTTAGAAGACAGTGTCGTTCTATGATTTTAAGGTAGTCGACTTGCATTTCGTGATATATGATTTGTATAATCGCCACGCCAATGTTTAAGTGATATGAGACAATGAATCAACACTACCTGGAACGACTCCTATACGCTGTAACATGTGTTTTTCTCGTCACAAACACAATGAATCTAGTGTCCGGATAATTCTTGACATTCCTAATCACTTCTATTAAGATGTCGACGTTAAATATAATAAGTCTTAACATTAAAACAGCGTTAGAAACATGCGTGGTTATTCGCTATTGAAATTATAAAGAAAATTTGCTGGGAAACGTTTTGATTGGTGTCTCATTATGCATGCATGATTTCGAAGTCACGGCATCTCTGACCATTATGGTCGATTGAAATTAGCATTATCGCCTGTAAAAGGTCGTTTTTAAATCATGCGCACTACATATAATTAAGTGCACACACATAATCAAACAGAATATACAATATGCCCTAGTTCATCACGTGTTTGTATAGGTCCGTCGAACAAGATCCATAAAGTTGTTTCCACGGGGCATACAATGGTCTAGTGCAGTGTTATTTGTAGATGTCCATAAAAACGGTGCGTTGACGAAATATAAAGGAGGTATTAATACGAGACGCTGTTGTAACTGCCATATAAATGTCGCGGACAATGTTTTCATTGACCAGAAATGCCCTGATATGGTCTATGAAGAGAGCATAAATATTGATGTTACATCGTCGCGTCTGTGATGTCTGCTTTTTATGGTTAACATAATAGCACTATCGGTAACAAACTAGCAGTTGCACGTTTACAAGATACTAATCTGTTCCAATGTCTCAATGCTTGCAGACATTATGGTTTGGATAATTCATATTATATTCCGTTTTATGACATTTAATCGGCTTCATATACATGTTAGCACCTTTTGATGAGAACAACAATTCATTTTAATTGACTTGCATTGTGTTAACGAATGTGCTAATGACGTGTTAAATATCCCTCTTGTGATGAAAAGCTCGTTTCAGCCACGTTATCTCCAACATGGATAAACAAATATCGCGACGGATGAACAAAACGAAACAGAACAAAGTTTATTTCGCCTTGCGCAGTGTACACATCATAGTGTACACCATCACAAATATGGTAACAGGAAATCTACACTTTCGCCTATCGCGCGCCGTATCACTAATTCTAACCGTTCTATCATGTGCCGAATTAGCAAGTATGCCAAATTGAGAATATAGGCAGTTGTGCATATAAGAAATAGTACTTAGTTTGAAACGATAATCAATTGACCCTCTATTAAAAAAGAGATTGGAAATAATTGAAATGGGAAGGAAAATGTCACGTTTTTGATTTATACTTATTTTTAATTTCGTCTGCTTTGCTTTGATCAAATGCTATAACAAATGGCCGAAAATCAGTTAAATAACTGATTACATGATGAAAGCCTTAGATTCATATTCAATTTGTTTAACAATGCGAGCTTTAGGACAATATACATGTTTAGTTTTGAATGTACGTCGTATTAGATGTGCAACGTGTTGACGTGTTGACGATAATCATAATTATATAATTCTTCATTATGTATTTGAAACAGTCCATTAAATACTTCAATCTTGAGTTACAACTGATTTGGAATACATTTGACACCTGTACATATATGTGTCCAATAGGACTTTCACATAATGTACGCCAGAGTAACGACTATAACATTACCCCAATTTACCAAACAATTCCTACCTACGAAAACGACATTCTTTCGGAAATGGAATAAGAACACATTGCACTTGTAATTATTCTACGCTCGCTCACAAACCTCATTTGCCTTTTGTTAATAAATTACATATTTTCTTGAATTACCAATGAAGTAGGTCATTAGTAAAATGTTAATAGGTAAGTGGTCTTCATCAAATTATATGCAACTATTGAGTGGTTTAGTTACACCAATGACGTTTCGACGTTCGGTACGTAGCGGTGTATTTTGATATAAACTTAATTCATTACCAGTAAAATAAGCATATACGAGTACAATGATTGAAACAATGCGAGAAGTTATATAACGCTTTGAATCTTAACTTGAACAATTCTTTCGTATCTATTAAATTAGTTCGTCGAATTTTCGTTCCCAGAGAAGTTGACGATGATCAAAATCAATTAGCCCCGAGACGTTTAATTTCAATCAAACGCGTTGCAATACAATCCAATGCACAGTTGTATCGAAACAACACAATTCTCACGGAAAAGGGCTTTCTGTAATTAATTTGTTGGCAAAGTTTGCTCAAAAAGACAATACATTGAAACAAAGTTTCAACATGTTATTGATTACGTCAATACAGTCATTGAAACATCTGATTTAATTAAAGTAGCACGATAACCAAGACCTTGTATGACAACACTTAAGTGTGATCTGTAACAAAAAAATACTTTTAAGGAGTTTGCCTTTGTTCAAAACACGTTATAGTGTGAACGATGGCTATGTTAGTTTTACTCTCACATTTGTTTGAATACTACAAGCACTTAAATATTATATTTTTCAATATTTAGAGGCGATAGAGTAATCAGTTCGTATCAATGCTTAATTTGAAATGTTCGTGTACGTGATATCATAGTACATATTGCGGCATTATCCGAACATGCAGGTACTGTTTTCACCAGATGAAATTGCGACTAATCGTTTCCTACGAGGGTCATTCAATAAGTTCGTAGACTGTATTAATCATTTTAATATCCGAAATACAAACTACATCACGTTAAACTACAGCCTTTCGGACACAAGTGCTGAAAATAGTGCTTGAAACAACGCATTTTTAAAGAACATATGGCTTAAGTAAAAATATCACCTACTCGATACCACCACACACCGCTATTTATATTCTGACGTCAGCGACGTTGTTGACGTTTTGCTTTTTCTCAAATGCTAAACCCGAAATTGAATTATGTTATTAATATTGAAATACACATAAACATTCAAATGTATATGAGTTAACATATCTACCACACTAGCTTATATAGTCTAAGTTAAGGATCAATGTTATACGTAATGTCTGTATGTTACCATGAACACATCTCGCACATTTCGACGGACGTTGCGTGAAACGTCCCTACGTTTGCCTATATGCCCATCCCTATATCATTTTTAGTAACATGCTTCCTTTAGAAATTTGCTTTTGCCACTTAAATACAATACCACTGCATTATGTATGTTCTCCTTTCGCTCTCTGTAGCAGCTCTTAGGAATGTGCAATGTTTTCCCAAGCCCCGTGCACAATTTTATAGTCTCATGACTTTCCTTGCGTCAAGTCATAGACATTTTTACGTTATTGAAAACGTGACTCGCCTTGATAAAACAGTTTTTAAATCACACTCCAACGTCCAAATAACTACATAATTTCATGAAATGTCATGATAATATTGTGTTATAATCTGGCAGAAATATTGGAAAGGAACTTAATCGGAATTTATAACTAGTTGAACAAAGGAAAAAGGTACAATACAACGCCTGATGGCATGCTACTGGAACACACTATTGAAAAATAACTTTGTAATGAATGTAGGTAATAAGTTAGTGTTTGTAATGACATAAGGAATTATTGTTAAAACGCAATAATAATCAAATGAGAACGATGGTCTACGAATATATTGAATGATCCTCGAAGTATCAACTAAGATGCATGTGACATCTGAAATGTGAAAAATGTTAAACAAACACTGCTTTAGTATTGAGTGGTTCTTCCTTTTTCCAGTCGGGCATTACATCGACGCTCTATCATACACATTAAACACCTAAATGCGTTTTCATACATCAAACCAGGATTACTAAATTTAGTATAATGCATGGTTATGCGAACAATGCACGTCCATGCAATCTTAATAATTTACGTACGTCGTCCATTTACACAGATGCCATTGAAATGACCAATGGTGAAGAATTGAAATTCCTTCATGATATGTGAAGAACGTAGTGTTTTGTGTTGTGTATGTGTGTGTGTATGTCCATTGTCATCACACTATTGTGCACTTTTCGTATGTGTTGATGTATTAGGAACAGGAAAACTTCAAATTTCTCTACTCAAATACATGTCTTTTCGAAATGATAATTTTAAATATGGTATTTTCAAGGGTGTAAAATGAAAGCTTTTTATTACATCTAAAAGCATAATTGCATTCAGGAAGCTTGGTTTTGTCTCGGTGCGTAACAATATGTTATCAATATAGTGTGAAGCCTTCTAATCATGTGTTTACTGACGTATAAAGACATATATTCGATCGATTAACAAAGTTGGTTCCGTGTTAATTAATATCGTTTTGATATTTGTATAATTTATAGGGGATTTCCTCAGGTTGCGAAGCGACTGGGAATCCCCAGTAACGATTACATGCGAAAACGCACGATTGTTGTTGTAGTTGTTGGATTCTCGCTTTCGACTTCCGGTAGCGGACATTTGATACTGATAAATTGAACACTATTCTTGGTTCTATTTTAATTTTTTAAATGTGGAACATAAATAACAATCATAGTAAAAGACGAGTATAAATATTATGCCAAAAACACTTTAAATTAAAAAAATAAATCAGCCTTCCACGGTCAACCAGTCTCCTAGATGGGAAACACTCTTTTCTATAGTTTTGGAAACAAAAAAGGCAGCCACTTTTTGCACGCTTCGGAAGGCAATTTTAACATTTTCAGTGCACAAACGGTACTTTAAACTGTTATGAGACACATGAATACTCTCAGATTACGAAGTAAGTCGTTCATATGTGAGGGATATCAACCAATCTTAAAAAAATCTAATAAAAACGACGCATGCTCCGGTTACTTCTAGTTGCAAAGCGATTACTTCCCTATGCAGTACATTAAGAATAAAGTCTGTATCGGGTAGGTACGTATCCGGACCGGACGGTGATAATCCCACATCGTAGTTGTAGATTATTGTAAAGAATGTAACACGAATGCATTTTCGTAATTCCTCGCTGAGATGTAATTAGAAAATTCCTCCAAAATCGTCAAACAATGTAAAAAATATTCAACGGATGAAGGTCGCGAAAACTAATTCCATGTTGTTGTTGGATACAATAAAACCCGTAAAACCCGGAATCTTCTCGACGTGCATCCATGTTTTGACGATTTGCAACAGGGTTAATTTAACATGAAAAGGTGATTAAGATGTTTGATATTTAATGGTAATATGATTAACTGAAATGAAAATAGCCTTTCTCTTGAAAGAAAGTACTGTCTGATTGGCTTATGCAAACCTATTATAAAAAGGTAAAGTATCAAATTGTTAACTTATTTTTATATCCTATAATAATACATTTTTAAATTAGTTACCCCTGAATTAAGTAGACCTAGAATTAAACAAATTAAAAACGTGCATTATCCACAGAATCTTTTTTCATTTCAATCGGGCTGACAAATGTAAGAAACAAAAATGTTGTTAGTCTGAACAAAGATCTAAATGTGTTTACATCTGTGTTCGGACTAACAACATTTTTGTTTCTAACAGTCCGAATGACTGACAGGCTTTAAAAGTTTTTGCGAAGCCTGAACTTTAAAGCAAGCATGATAAATGACTAAGTATGTTTTCGCTATGCCTTCTATGATGTTTTAACTCTATAGTCTCAATGGGAGCAAACGAATTCCTTGGTCATTTTTTCCTCTGCCAGATTATCCAAAGACCTGATGGGTAATCCCCTACTTGGATGCAGTGCGTTTGTTCATATTATGTATATGCAATTGTGAGTTTAATGTATTTATGCGATTTCACATACTTTGTGATTCTCTTGTAATGTTATATAGAATGGCCATATACATGCACATATTTTTTATCTGTGATATATTGTTTTATAATAATTGTCATGTATATATGGATGAGACTTAAATAAACTATTAAACTATATATGAGATGTTGGGTGTTCAGAAAAGGACATATAAATTATCTAAACAGGAATTCCCACTTGAAGAATATATAACATGTCAAATTCCCACAAAACATAAATCTTCTTTGGCTAAGTTTAGATGTGGTCTAGTCCCTTGGAGATCGGAGACAGAGCGACATGAAAATATTTCAGAAAACCTACGTATATGTCCGATCTGTAAAACTGATGGGGAAGATACAATACATGTTTTGTTTCACTGTAATGCCTGTCAAATGTCACAGATATACTTTCTTTGAATGCATGTTAGGTAAATGTCAATTACGGGAATCTTTATTATTAATAATTAATATTTGTACTGTCTAATGTGAATATGATCAAAATAGGTGCCAAAACCTAATTTGTGATTTTAAAAACTAGAAATGGCTTTTATACAAATGATAATGTGTTTTTAAAGTTTGCTAATACCTATGTCATGTTTTAAATGTGAACTGTAGGTAATTGTAACACATCATGTATGCATGCTTTAGAAATCTATCTAATCCGTCCATAGTTACTAGATCAATACTTTAAGTTGTGTTAAGATATTTGTGTAGATATACTTTTATCTTTCTTACTCACATTCATCATTTGAAACACTTAGTACAATTTTAAACTTTGGACTTTTTACATAGTAATAATTGTTTCTTATGAGTATATGAATATGTTGCTAGCCTCTTATAATTCTAGTCAGAATGGCCACATATTTTATTTGTTTGTATGTAATGATGGGTTTTTTTAATTGCAAATGTGGATGAGACATACATAAACAAAAAATATATAAATTTTTAGAGGTACATATTTGTCTTTTAAAACCGAGTGAGTTTTTATCTCAATCGTCGATGATTACTACAAAATGATTGTCATTAAATATCTTAGCCAGAACAATTAATAGTTTTAACTGCCAGATGGGGGCAAGGTAATTATTGTAGAATCTAGTTTGGCAAGGAAAAGATCGGAAAATCTATACATTCTATTTTTTTAGTTAAATGCATCTCTTTATATGCCTTTAAATTATATAGCGTAATGGTTTATGTGCGTGTACATACAGTAAACCATGAACTATTTGTGATTTATATGATACATCAGTCATACTGACATCACGATTCAAAAGGCCATAACATGATAACTTAGTGGTTTTTTGCAGATATATCTCAGATATATATGATTTAATGGCTGTTTATTGTTGTTAAAAGTAACCCGTCCAGTGTTACACTGATACAGGTTCCTGGACTAAGGCATATCACAAAACAGTGGTTCTCGTTAAACTCCTCGCAATAATATGTATTACTCATTTCTCGTTCGGCAGGGGATACATGATTATCGTTTATTGATATTGGTACCTTCACGTAAATACGTACTGGAACGGCACTGGATTTTAGACATTACCAAGCTGAAGCAGAGTTGCTCCCCTTATTCAAGGTAGCCATTTGCTAACCAAAAAGAAGTTGTTTAGAACAGTACATTATGGAGTAATATCATTGTGAGTAATCATCGATAGTCAGCTATTATGTACTAAGTTGAATACGTTACTAATAGTCCGTTGATGTTCTGCACCAATTACCATTTATGTCATTCCCAATGTTATTTTTTGGTAAATATTTGAATATTATCTTGTTTCTGTATTTGCAGATTGTATTCATTGTTGAAGTAAATAAAGACATACTCTGCAAAAATAGTTCTTATAGGGGAGACCACCGTGGTTTGATTCCAGATTCGCACTAAGACTTTTCGTACCAGGAAGTAACATAGTATCGATGTGTTTATTACGTTAATATTCGATTAGCAGTGCATGTCGAGTTACGATTTATGTTTTCATAGTGTAATCGCATCATAAAACACTTCTATTAATTTGGTATTAGTCAGTAAACACGTTCAAACTTTATACTTTTATCAAAATCATGTAGACGTTTTCAATCGTATTGTCGTGGTTCTTGAACGCATAGGCAAATTGCATTTCATAAATATTTACTTCGCTTTAAATTCAGAAGTACTTAGACAGTTGTTTTGGTTGATATCAATTAAGAATATTACATTCTTGCTATTTATACCAATAATTCAAGCTAAGAGCCCACTGGTAGTCTTAAAGTCATGGTTATCTAATAGACGCTCATTTAATATAGCCAAACGAGGCGCTTATTAAACATTTGGCGATGATTACTGAAATACGCCGACTATAAGTATGACGTCATAGAACAGGCTTATATAAGGCGGTAATCGACTGAAATTCGTCATTCGTATGCTCACCGATCTCGGAGAGGGAACACAGTAGTTAGTTAACATAGTAGTTACTTGCAGTAGTTAGTTTTAGAATTATTGTAATTCTGCTACGAAGCTGTTGTACTTGGATTGTTCGGTAAGTTAGATAGTAGTTTGTAGGGAGCTGAAGTCTGTTGATAGGAGCTTGGCAGTATCGCTATATACGGAATCGTTCTACTCGCAAGGGTATTCGGTTGGGCATAGATGGTACTGCTGGGTTTTGGTTAGACTAGTTGAGCTTGTGAAAGTTGATTACATTGGTAGAACGAAGTTTAATTTGTGTTGTACCAGCGTTTGGCTCTTGCTGTCGGCGTAGTTAGATTAACGTGACGTCTGAGAAGCAGCATAGACAGTACGTCTTTTGTGGGTGTTTGGAGTAACGTGTTTCTAGTTAAAAACTTTGGACTACAGTGGATTTTGTTTGTCTGGTTAGGAGGTTAGGGCGAACTACTGTTAGTGGTAGATGGAAACATTACAATTTAGGTCCCATAAGGTGTCTAGTTGTTCAAAGCGGAGTCATACGTGAGCCTGTGTTAGGTTCACGGAGGTTGTTCTACTGTTTGAAGTTGTATTGTTGAGCTAAGCGGCTGTGTCTGGAGAATCTGTTTGCTGATTCTGTTATATTTGGTATATACCACGGTATGTTTGAACTATTCTAAAGTGGACTTGCTCAGAAATCATTCACTCTTAGCTCAAAGACATATGTTTGGCAAGGTTATAGATCACACTTGTATATAGGTGACTCTGTTTATATATTTGAATGAATTAGGTGTGTTGCTGTTTGTCGAATTACGTTTGTTGTGAATGCTAGGAGTTGAAACTAGTATATTGCATCTTAACTCCCTGTCGGTTTCATAAAGGGTCCCTGCACGTTACAATGGTTTTATAACTGCTATTTCAATCGTTAACAGTTTATTGTTCATTTAAATGGTTGTACATGCTACCTTGCGAAAGTTTGATGTTAAGCAATAAGGCTACTTAGTTTATTTTGAAATGGCATGACATGTGAATTGTTTCTGTTGGGTGCCGCTGTGTAGGTGGTCCTTGTGATGTGTGGTTGATCATGTGTTACGATACTGAATAATGACCCTTACTCCGGTAATGTTTGACTGGCTGTCGAAAATTTGAATCATGTTATGTAGCTGTTCTGTTTCATTTGTTCGTGATTTGTTCTAGTAATCCACGTTTCCGTTTGGTGTGTTATTTCTTGCCTTTCATGGTCTGCTGTTTTTATTCAGTGCTGTATTCCGATTTTTTTGTATATTGCTGTTGACAACAAGCGTCACAAAGATTGTCAAATTAAGAGACGACAAACTGTGATGTGAATATTGATACATTTGAAAACACTAAATGTGTGAAGCAAATCTATGTTATACCATGTAGCAAATGAACCCACTAGAAGAGAATGCCTATCTGTAGTTGACATATTTTGCAGCCTTATGTTACCACACAACCATACCCTCTATTGTAGCCATTGCAGTTTGTCACTGGCAAACGCTGTGTGCATGCTATCCAACCCACTAATTCGTTCTAATCAAACATTGTTTATCATTGCCAATTATTATTAACAGTATCCGAAAGTTACGGTTTAGTTATTTTGTCACAGCATGTAACTTTCTAGCTGATCGGAATTGTGGGATACACACGAGGGCCACTTAAAAAGTATTAATCAGTGGTCAATAATACGTTTAATATTCAATCAATGTGTATAAAAGTGTACATTTTCTGAAAGATAAACCTTTGCCTAGCTACCCAATAAAACAATATTGCAATCGGTAAAATATCCATTAACCCGTATAACATTGACCAATAGGGGTATGAAACACTGGCATTGCTAGAAAATAAGGTATATTAGTAGATGTAAGGGTTGATGTTGATGGTCATTTTTTCTAAAAAAATTATCCGATTAAATTGAAAGTTGCAGAATTCATGCACCTTATACTTGTTAAACTAGTGCTTAATCAACATTATTGTTTGGACAGACTAAATTGATTTAGTTGTACAAGGAATCTGCCATGTACGAAATACTCCAAAAACTGTACTTTGCTGGGACTATACCCTATACGTTATAACTGCATTGTACTACTGTACGTCTTAAGTGGGAAAGTCAAACATGTAGCTTTTTTACACATTTATGTATGTTACTATCTTACACATGACAAATATTTCCTGAATTATTCATAATGTGTTCTTTGCTACAGCCCAAAGAACATGATCACGTGACCAAAAATACGTATTTTAGATTCATGACGTCATGTCTCTTATTCAAGAATACAGAAAACAAAAATAAAAACAGCCTGAATGACATTTGACAACAACGCTCAGAAATCGCTTGAGCCCATATAACACAATTTTCTTACGTATTTATGAGTTATTCTTTTCCAGTGCCTTAAACCATGTCCTGTTTGAATATCAATAAAAATTAACATCATATTAAATGATGAAAATACCACGAATGTGTAGCTGAGAGATTGTTCTTTAGGAAAATGTACACTTTATATATAGTCAGAGGCAATGATGTTGATTTATCGCCCACTGATTAATACTTTTTAAGTGGCCCTCGTATATATTATTTTGAAATACCTAGCCTTTTTGTTACTACGTCGTCTTTTTGTAGTAATTGTGTATGTTATGTTTTATGTTTTCTGTATATATATATGCTCGACTGCTTATGATGAGCGCTGCCTTCCCTGTCCTTTTAGCTTTTGTCTTCTTGGTACATATGCAGAATTACATACATGTATTTGAAGAATGTCCTATATAACACCTTGTCAGACACAAATAACTAGTATCTATTTTGCCAGCAGGCAATGCTTTCAAATGTTGTGTAATTTACATTATAGAAAACGAAATTTACGGAAACTAAAACAGCCATCGCATACGTTTTTCCCTGTATTATCAACAGTAGCAATTCATTTTGTAGCATGTAGTTGTATTGTTTTGTGCTTGACACTGTTTGCTCAACACCATATCCCCATTGTAAACATTGAATTCTGTTCAACTTAAGCACGCGTGATAAATTGCCGAAGTTCGTGCCAATCCATAATTGTCACAAAAATGAAAATACATTTGTATGAATGTACAATGATTCTCGCGCACAAGCGTAAATGCAATGGCTGATATGATTCAAGTTCGATAATGGTGTGTAAGAGGATGGAAGCATAACTGTTTACTAGAAGAGTTTACGACACAAAAAGATATAACTCGGACAACAATTGTCCTACCAACAACGCCTGACAATATCCACAACTAGGCTTGGTACCAAATAATCATGGATAGTTTCATTGCAATCCGACCATCGTTTAAGGAGAACCAGCGCGAACAATTTTTATGACGCCCATCAATCTAGGCGTTCAGCACATGTATATGCGGAGAACATAAATATACCATGTAAATAGTGTTTGCACTTATAGTTAACCGAATTGAAAGAAGAAGAAACAATCGGACAGGGAAGGCAGCAGTCAACTGAAACATCCGAGCATAGAAAACTGAAAAACATCGCAGTTCACAATTACATGGCAAAATGCCCAACACATAACTGAACGAGAATATGAAACTTAATTAAACCGCTAAATATCCAAGAAATGACATAGTTTCAGCTATAAAGAAGCTGAACACCGCTGTTATAAACTCTTATATTCTCTAGACTCTTAGAGAACATGTAACCACAAGACGATAGGCGTGTTATCTTTAATGCCTCGCGAAAGCGTTTTTTGCGGAGGCATACCCATTCAGTCCCCGAAGCTCCGTGGTGCTTCAGGTATAGCTTTCATGATATTCTCGCCATGACGTCATGAGCACATCAGCATAACATGTACTCGTGCAATCACAAGATGTCTGAAGACTCACCAAAGCTTCCTCAGACATTTCTCCTGCACCTCGATACTCTCCACTGGAGGTACATTTCCGATACGAAAACTGGTCAATGGGATATAGCTAGGCTTAAGATACGTGTATAGGTCTAATAGAATATTAGTGTATAGGTCAGAATAAAAAAGTATACGGTGACAGAAAGTAACCCGTCAAACGAGTGCATAATTAGAGAAAATTCAATAATATAATACATGTTACAAGTAAATTGCAAATTACACGTTACACACACGGCATATACGCCATGCTTGTACCTAGACTTATTATATTACAATGTCACCATTGGTGCCAATACATGACTAAATGTCACGTGTTGGAAAAGAAACATATTTATGATTAGATGTTGCATCTAATAAGCACAGATCGGCGGGAATGTAGGTTATATTCTTATGATAATAATCGGACGGATTACATTATTCTCGTATTAACTTAGTTAATGAAAGGATTATGTACATACGTACCTGATAAATAACTAGGATCGTCCAAGTCGCATGCCCTGTTTCAATTGCGTTCAGTTCTATTAATCACCCTTTGGTAACATTCATTGATCTGGAAAAAAAAACAATTATGAGAAAAACAGTAGAACATTGCATGGTGTGAATACGATTCCCAGCAAAGACAATGTATTGCAGCAAATTGTTGACTTCATACGCACGAGATCACGAAAAAGCACGATTTATATCCACATGTTCAGTTTCCTAAAATGCTACTTGGTGAATAGGCATTATTTTGAACGAGCGTTCAGGGATAAGGCCGAAATCAAGTCCGCTAATTGGCCGAAAGATTCCCGAAAATACAAATTATATTATATAAGAAACATTCGTACTAGAAACATGATTCTCAGGCTACTTCTAGCCTGTCACTAGCATGCAACACACTGATTTAAACATTTGATCTCTGTAATAGTTGACCGGTTCAAATGGTGATTCAATGTAATTTTCACATGAAAACTGCTGACTTTTTGACAGCGAACTGCGCATTGTGTGAGGGAAAAAACGTTTCAGAATTAAATTGAATACAAATCACCATGCGCGTCTTTCATGTTAGATTGAAACAAATCTCGCAGGAAATAATGTTACACGGCTGTGCTTGAGATGTGAAATGAAATTAAAAACGTGCAATGCGTCAATTTTGTTTTAGTTAACAAATTCATCTCCGTACTGACAACGGCACGATTTGATTGTCCACTTGATTTATAGAGAGGTTAAAAAATATTGACAAGTGTTTGACATCTTAATCGTCATTTTTTCTTAAAGGATACATTACTGCACAGACACTGGATTCGGTTGCTATTATTGTAAGTTATGTATGACGATGAGACAGTAGACCTAAGACTAGTCGTCATGAAGGTAAAGTTTAATACTGGATCACAGCCCAAAGTGCGTGGTTTTTGAAGGGTACGGCCGAGAACGTGGACAGGTAGTATGGAGGGAGTACGTCGACGCACGTCAAACGCACAGTTGCGTTTGGCCGTGATAGGCTACATGTATCGTACGTTGCACACGCCTTTAGTGAGTCGTACGCTCTTACAACATACTTATAACATACACTCTAGTGTATCGTATTGAGGTCGTACTAATACGTGCTGCTCACGTACGTTGTCTTAACTTACACACACGTTGTAAGTTGGCAATAGAAGGCAGGTTCGTTACATGTACAGAGTGAAACCGTAGCCCGAACACAGCCAAAGTCCACCGTACACTAAAAAGGATACAATGTGTCTGCGTTCTCCCAAATCCGTACGAAAGTGGTACTCACCACGTACGGATGCTTTTTATTTTTGAATATTGTCGCTATTCCTTCTTTAATGACACGGTTTTACTACAACGTACGTATGCCGTACGTACATGTATTTTACCAAACACGCTGGTGTTCCTCGAATACGTTTGGGGTAAGTTTTACACAAGTAAAAAGCACGCTAAAATATGCTGAGTAACAAAAGCTGTCGAGCGCTAATACTGGCAAAAATGATATACCCCACGACACGTACTTACCACAGAACACACACACACGTTGTGTACACCATGTGCCTAATATAGATTAGGTCAATGGCATATGCTCATATAAGTTGTGCAGAACACAACTGAACAGATCAAAAAGTATGTGAGTTTTTTATTGTATTTTGTATGATTTATACGCCTAGGCATAAGTATTTTTGAAATGAATTACCCATACGTTAACATGAATTATCTAAGTCATAGCTGCTTAGTCGATATGAGAATTCTGTGTGTTGTTTTAAGTCGTCTCCAGCGTACGCTGTCGTACGCTGTCGTATGTAAGCGTTTTAGATAAAATCCTGATACGTTCGGTCGCAATACGTTATACTATACTTTCACTAATTATAAACTAAGTATCCAATTTGCTTAAAGAGATACAAAATAAATGATTAGAAGCTACTCTTTTACTAGAGCAATGAATTACAATCAAGTTGATACTGTATGATATTAATTATGACGCCTCATTACGATTATCGGCTTTGATACCCACTTACGGTTAACTTAACTTCATTTTAAGATACACATCAATTCTAGCTTGTATTTAATTTCTAATTTTCTCTCGTAATACAACATATGAACGGTAATTATAGCACAACAAATTAAAAAGAATATCACTTTTAACGAATTACATGCTAATTTTTTTTTCGTTAAGTCGACAATAATTCTGCATTATTAGCCATCGAATATACATCGCTGGCTTAGAATAAGAAGGTCGTTAAGTACAAAAACACTATTTTGAGAAAACAAGAAAAAATGTCTGAAAACTACTCTTTACTTATTGAAAAACAAGCCTTTTCAACTTACGTTTGGTCAACATAACATGTTCTGATTTTTATAAAACAGGCTCATGAAAACGCCTTGCAATGCAGACTCAAAAATAGGTATAAATTACTGTGTTACGGTTGGTCTATGTTGACAACATTAACGACAGAAAATTAAAAAGAATGTCTCAGCAAGTATAGCATTACAGCATTTGCGCCAATATTATCGACGATGTATTGATTTTGAAATATTTCTTATAAATAGTATAAAGAACGTAAAATAGAATTTTACATGCGTTCTTAACAAATACAATATGTAATTGCTAACTCATGTTACGGCACTGACCAAAATTGGTATTATGCACTATTCAATTGAAACCACGGCCTCCAACACCGGGGGGAAAGCGGGGATTTTAACTTCTGCTTTTTTAAACTCCGGGTAAATTCCCTGCATCCCCCAAGGGCCATACATATGGTAAAACACTGCAAATTGCCCTGTCTATACCTCACGGATATAGTCACAGCTATCTTTTCCCGCTATTTTGGCGCTTGACAAAAGCCTCGCACTCGCGGGGACATCGGAAAGGTAACGACACGGGATTGTTTTACCGTTATCCCCCGCCATTCCCGGGGTTTGGGAGGATTTAATTGACTGATCTATTACTTGTACACACTATATACTGTTTTATCTGAATTGAGAATTGTCTCCCAACTATTGAAACTAGTTGGTACTATAAATGACAGTTTCTGTTGTGCTTGAGATGTTTCTGTCCGTTGTGTTGCGTCCGGAGAATATGATGTTGTTTTAAGACGAGAGGTTTGGTTGATTCATTAATTCTACGATGGCTTAAGACAAAATGAAAATCTATTTTAGCTATAAGAAGACAGTGCTATTGATAGAGACGTCAGTAGCCTTTTAATCCGCGAGATTTCTCTGAGTAAATAACCAAGATATTGATGTAATGGCTTCATACAGACGGCACAAATGTTTCCGTTTCCACGATGTGTGACTAAGGCTTCATAAAAACGCTAGCGTCTGTCATAATAACGGTCTTCTCTAGATATGTTATTATACAGATGACATATAAACGGAGTGAAACGTCTAACCCCGCTGCCGAGTGTTCTGCTAACAAATAACAACGTAGGTTCACAATGTAAACTACAGTACAACTTCTATAAAGCAACATCCCGCAGTCGCGTGTTCTGTTAAAGAATAACATCGTTGACGACGTGATGGGTGAACTACATTACAACATGTGTTGAGCAACATCCTGCAGTCGCGTGTTCTGTTAAAGAATAACATCGTTGACGACGGGATGGATGAACTACAGTACAACCTCTGTATAGCAACATCCCACAGTCGCGTGTTCTGTTAAAGAATAACATCGTTGACGACGAGATGGGTGAACTACATTACAACATGTGTAGAGCAACATCCCGACGCTGCGAGTTCTGTTAAAGAATAACATCGTTGACGACGAGATGGGTGAACTACATTACAACATGTGTAGAGCAACATCCTGCAGTCGCGTGTTCTGTTAAAGAATAACATCGTTGACGACGAGATGGGTGAACTACATTACAACATGTGTAGAGCAACATCCCGACGCTGCGAGTTCTGTTAAAGAATAACATCGTTGACGACGAGATGGGTGAACTACATTACAACATGTGTAGAGCAACATCCTGCAGTCGCGTGTTCTGTTAAAGAATAACATCGTTGACGACGAGATGGGTGAACTACATTACAACATGTGTAGAGCAACATCCCGACGCTGCGAGTTATGTTAAAGAATAACGTCGTATACGACTAGATGGGTTACGTGCAGTACAGCCTCTGTAGAGCAACATCTTTTTGAGAGCTGCAAATATTGGCTACTTAGAGGAACGCATTGTAAATATCGGCTTAGGAAGTGTGTTCATTTGTGTGTTGGGCATTGTGTCGTGTTATTGTGTTGTGTGTTGTTTTTGTGTTTTCTCTGCTCGGCTGGTTGGGTTGAGTGCTGCCTTCCTTGTCCAATTTTCTATTGTCGTTTTGAGGGAAATTTTGAGGGTAGTGTTATAGAGAGGTTGTTGCTCTACGTAGGCCGCTCTGGAGAGGTTATACTGCATTTTGCACCAAAAAGATAGAATATTTGTTTTTATATTTTGTTCCGATGAGCATAGTACAAAATGTATACATAATACACCTTTAAAATTCTATATTTCGAGATAGATATGTTCTCAAGAATACAAATGGTGAAAGATTTAAACTGAAAGTGTAAGTCATACATACTATTCACAATAATTATGTATGTATTTACGAGTACAGTATATATTCATATATATATATATAGTGTGACCACAAAAACGAGACACTGTGTTGTAACGAGACGATAATAAGCACAATATTGTTTATGGCAACAACGTGCCTATCAATTGCACAAGGGATTCTACAACATGATGAGTTATTTGTTCTCTATCAGTCTGGCATGAGATCCGTACAGAACTATTTGAAATAATATAATGTTTCCAATACCTAATCATCCACTGCCACAATTCGATATGGTCTTCAATCAAGGTCATCGAGTTGGAAAGTCTTATTGCTTGGATTCAAAGCACTGTCACAATTCGATATGGTACTCAATCATGGTCATTGGGTTGGCAATTCTCCTTGGTAAGTTTCAAAGCCTTATTCCACTTCAATAATATCAGCTCATTATTAGTTTCATGTCGGAACATTTACTTTGTTTACTTTTTACATTTACTTTACCAAACGTGTGTGATATTTACGACAGAAAAGTGTGCAATCACGACCATTGTATTGCAGTCACGGCGGATATGGGTGCAACTGCAATACAGCACTGGAAACGCGTGTGAAAACTGTAATACTGCACAGGCCGCGACACATCAACCATGACATCCGTTTCACTTTTATACAAATAACATACATAACAAACTTTCGGATATCGCATTTTAGTTATGTCAATGTAAAAGGGTGTGCTAACAGCAACAACTGCATAGGGTGACTTGTTTAAAACACCCCGCCCTCTTTGGAGCCATCTTACGAAACAGATGGGGAAGCAACACCCTGGTATCTTATTTAAATTCGGATGACGCCTCCTGACTAAATGACGACATTGTGTTTTAGTTATATATACGAGTGACGCCACAAGAGAAAATCATAAGCAAAGTCCATGATTTACTGGGACGCCCCTCGTATACATAAAGTGTTGGCAACATTTAGCAGATTTTATTTAACGCCAAAACAAGTGCAGTAATAAAGGATTTGTAGTGCTGTAGTGCTAATTGGCGAGATTTTGAACCACGTCAGCGGGGGACTACTAGCATCCTGGCGTACACATTTAGTGCCATTATTTCACAGTTAAAAACAAGTATATTACCAACATAGATATTGGTTTTATATGTCACCTCAAATATTTTAAGGATTCCTTAACCTAAACACAACTATGCCAGGTTGACACAGGAATGTGGAAATGTTTTTGTCTTGTTCAGCATTAGGTTTGGACTTATATTGAACTATTAAGTCTTGTACTAGTCGCAATCTTCCCCATTCATTTCAAATGACTTATCTGCTTATCTTTTAGCGCGTAACAACATTCTCAAGGATAAAAAGTAGCACTAATCTTTATATTTCTAAGAATGTCTATGTGAAAAGTTTCACACAGACTGTGAGGAAACTGAGGCCATACAATATAGCAGCGTATTTGATTTACTTGTAGATACCTGATGTGGACGCCGTAATGAGTCTAATTAGATGATCAATAAAGTTGTCTAATGCCCCCATCGTTAATGTCATCGTATGTCGTATTCCCTATACTTATCTGTGGAGTGTTTTCATCTGGTTTAACACAATGTATACAGCTGTACACGATTGCAAATGCTGTCTTAACCAGTTCCTATGGAAGCAAACAGTACTAATTTGTTCGTCCGCTAGAAATAATGTCGCAGAAGAAGATAAAGTTATAGATTATCAATTTAAAGTATATTTTCAAACATGGCAACGTCCGTTCAACAGTCAAAGCACATTGACTTTTAAGAACTATCCCCTCAGATACCTATTGACTCAGCCATACACCTTGGTAAAGTGAACCTGATTCTTGCTCAGGGAAATTAAGCAGTGGTACAAATGGAGATCGCACCAAGGACTTTTAGATCCCAACGCGCGTGCCCTATCTCTAGACCATCGCTCGCAACAAGTAAGTTGATTGGGTGAAAGATCAGGGCTCAAACTAATTAAGTCCTATATCATAAAAGTTACGGTATGCAGCAACCAATATTTGATCATTTAATCGTACGTGAAATTCCCGAGCATCGAAGTTTCTGATCATATATTTAGAAAAATGTTCCCATCTTGTTTTAATCACTCTCGATACCTCATACCTGATGTTATCCAACTTCACGAGGGTATGAGAAAACGTTCACACAATGTGGTTATTAAAATAGTGTGCTGTTACAGTTAGAAAGTTAACGTGGGATGTCAGATTCAAAACCAAAACCAGATGATATTCACAACAAATCGGTCCTCAATTATGTTTTGGAATTTGAGATGTCGTCAGGTTTTATAACGCAAATTACATTTCATTGAACTTAAATTAATTTTCTTTTTACGGTATTTTAATTGCCTGATGGTTATGGGTATTACACCATCGGTAGCAAATTGTCGCAATTGTTCAAGCTAATGATTTTTTTTAAATTATTAGGATTCTCAGTTTAGTTAACACGTCGATAAAGGCGATCAAAGAACAAAATTGCGTTCATGGTCCATACAAATGTTAAAGACAATAAGACTACGTAGAGACATAGTTATGCAATGAATCAGTGATTTATATGTCTTGTAAACATATTGTGAGAAAATATAAAACACACGATCTATAGACATGAACCAGAAAATTCAACCAAATACGGTGTTTGATATCACGAGGTATTCAAGAATCACATATTAATACACATGTTTTAATCGTAGATCTGCACGCACAATGTCCAGTATTATACAATAAAAATAAGACAACCCAGACCACAATTACACAAATACCCAATACTAACTGAACGAGAAAAGTAACTTAACCGCTGACAGTCCAAATTTCAGCACTCGCAAAGTCGAAAGTCCTAAATACTGAAATACCTACTAGTAAAAAGCTGATAACCGAGTGGTTAACTTTGGGTAAGGCAGATTGCTGGTTTAAACATTTACTATAAACTACCATCTGCCGTCAAAATGGGACTGGTGGAGCTTTCCTGATTTTCGCCCAACTTGTGTGACTGTCCAAGGACTGCTGAGCGTCCCGGGGTCGATTATAATGTGACTGGATAGACTTCCCATATAATTGGAATGCGTTTATTACCGGCAAGACGTACTAAAAACCATTTTCAAAGTATTTAATGCTGTTGATTAGCTAAACGTCATGAATACGATGAATTGCAAATACGTCGCATTAGAAAATACCCCTACGGTTTAATTTATTTAATTATTGACCACCCATTGTTTTAGGCGAGAGAAGAAGAACAAACTTTACATATGTTGCTCGAATACTCTTAGAATTTTTTTTTTAACCCAAATTCCAGATAGTATAAAAGTTCATCAATCAAATACAAAACATTTAATTTTAGATGTTCCAACGAAAGACATTAGTAACTGTGTACACTCAGAGACTTTATAACTCAACACACTCATGTTTCAATAGTGCTAGTTTTCATGATAGACATGATATATTTCTTTCATTAAAATGTAAGTGCTACATGACTTGAAAACACAGTACGTTTGCATCAAATTACAAACATATAATTCTTCTGTTTGGCCTATACTTAACAAAAATAAAGGGTATCCATAGAGAAGCTTAGGTTTCCATTAACACCTCTTTTTTATTAATGACCTCGCTCTGTACGTGCTTCAAAGTGTTTGAAAAGGTTCTGAGAAAATTCAGACATTTTCGAAAAGGTTTGGTTTATTGTACTAATGTGATGTGGTTAACGTTCCGTTGAATAAATCAACAATGTATGCTTAGAATAAACAAGAGGATCATAGATCCTGTGAGGATCATAGATCCTCTGGCGCTCACCTGCTAACCATTTTGAAATACACTTTTATGTTTTGATTGCCTATTTGTATCTTACAGACAATTGAAGTTTTGACATTTATGTGACTGGGTGATCACTATAAACATCAATGCGATTTGATGGCAGTGTGGTCGAGTGGTTCAAGCGTCAGACGTGTGATCACAGGACTTGTGTGATTAACCTGACCCCATTTCGTACCTGGCCTTTAGATTATCAAAATAGACATTTTGACAAAACTTCATGAAGTTTGAAGCAAACATGTGCCGTCTAGATATCTAACAAGATTATTTGAGCTAGTGACCTTGTTTTTTACCAAACAGGTCATCAAGATAAACATTTTGAACATATTCCAAGAAGATTGAAGCAGAACTGTGGCGTCTATGGTGTTTTATAGACAACAGTAAAGCAAAATAAAAGAAACATCATTAGAATATAACCTACATTATGAGCCAATGAAAACGCCGAATTTTGGCGGTTAAATGAAAATTTAATCATTAAAATTTCCTCTTCACAGACTTGACGTCACGCGTCGGCGCTAATTTCTATCGGCCAATTAGTATACAGAATGTTATATTCTAAGCCAGTTAAAACATATTAACTTCGCTTCGCTCGCTCCGCCCTTTTTAATCATTAAAATTTACTTTATATGTTCTAACTATATCTTCAAACGAGTTATTTGAATAAAAACGCGTCGCTTTGCGGCTTGTTTAATTATGTCATTAATTTTTTTGTATCAACAAGTCAACACTTAAAAATAAACCGTACTTATCAAACAATGCTTAACGTACTTTTAATATTCCTTCTTTTTTGTCACTTTGCCTTATAGTAAGACTTTGGTGTTTTGTACATGTAGTCCAGAATATGTTGAGCATTGTGGCGTGTGTTTGTGTACGGTGTTAATCTTTTATGTATGTCCCATTTTGTGCTGGGCTGTTTTTGTTGACTGATGTCCTCCCCGTCCGATTTGTTTTTGTCTTTAATACGTTCATTGTTATTCGTTTATTATACATGTGTGTTCATTTTGGTGAAAAAACGACACTATGTTTAAACTGTGTCCTCTGGGATAGGCAATGCAAATAGTGTATAGCATGCAACTTGTCATTTCAGCAAAGTTGTTAGAGAATTGAAAACGCTTTTAAAGTTCCCTGTATACTAATGTGATGTATTATTGCAACAAACACCAGTCAGAAACAATAGAAGCAATTGCCGTGCGTCTTAGAAACACAGAGCATCTACAAATTGTGCAATTGTGCAATGGGTTTTGCCATTATGTTTGGAAGTATTATGATAATATTATGGTACATGTTACTATCTTCGTCAAATGGTAATGGAACACATTCACCGCGCTAGTTTATGTAATAATATTAGATAGTTGCCTATCAAATTTTGGTTACTCGTCGAAGGGTCAGATATTACATTTAGAATACAGTCTGATTAATAAGAGCTGCCGTATACTAGTATATTAATTGTATTTTTAATAATGTTGAGAAAAGCTTTATAACAAGTTAGAATTAGCGACGTTATAGCTAACATAGAACGACAATGAAAGGCGACGGAATGCAAGTATATACGTGTATACAATATATGTACATGCGCATACGCCGTTGATGTTCTCCCGTGGTATTGGCTTCACTCATGTCGTCAATATGTAGATAGTTTTTCAGTTACTAAGTACTGATTGATAAATAATGTTTTTCCGTCCTCAAAACGAAATAAATGATTTTGTTAGACTGCTAGCGATTTTTTTTCATCGGTTTAGGTATGACCATAAATATGTAAAGACCTTGTTTTTTAAAAAAAATTCGTGTCAGAAATCTTTAGGCAAAGTGTTCTTCATTGACGGGGAAGATTCTGTTGGTAATTAAATGTCTTAAAAATTGCAAATTACATCATTTTAAGTGTAATCTGAGACATTTTTGTCTGAAAGAATTTCACCTCTTGCCAAGAATTATTTTAATTACATGAAAAAATGAAATTATGCCGCTTGATTTTTGCTTTAATTACTCCATTGTTTCGATGCCTCTCAGTTTCAAGTAACCAATATTACACAGTAGTTCACACGCCATTCAGCGATAATGCTTTTTTTTCATAAATGACGTCCCCCGTCTCTACAGGGAATCGATCGTGTGGTCTGACACACACAGTTTTGAATATCAAGTTGTTTTAGAGACAGTTGAATTCAAGGAGGAACGACCATACGAGAAGTGTTTCCAGTTCTAGGTGTCATTGTTAAAGACTTAGTGTCAGGGTGTAATTCAATATATGACAAACCTCGACTCACTACAGAGGTGATATGGCTACATAATATGATCATGCAATCCCTAAACTTAAGCATCTTGGGTACTTGATACTGTTCAATCGTAAATATGTCTTATGTCGAAAGAAATTACGAAAATTCGTTTTACTAACTTAATGATAGTTTATCTCACTTTTTTCTCGAAAGTGTTGGCTTAAATATATAATACATAAATTGAATACAAACAAAAAAATATATGGATACCGAGAGCAACTGTAAATAGCAAATATGAACGTAAATGGGTAGAAATTGGCACGCGTTGTTTAATTTGGCCGTCACCTATTTTTGTAGACTTTGATTAGTAAAACAAACATGTTTAATCATAAATTAAATGTGTATTTAGGTCAGAACTTATCGCTATATTAGAATCTTACTTGAGGTCGGTTGGTTGGTGGCTGGTTGGTATGTTAGTTTGGTGCAAATCTGTATCGTTTATTTTTCTCTGTAACAATTGGTTGGATTTCAATAAAACATTGGTATGACTTGTCAGTATTAAGTTTAGTCGCGCATATCGTCGGCTCACGTTGATCGAATCAATTTTAAGGGGGTTAGATTCTATATCTTTGTTTTTTATACTACTAATTCCGTTCGCACTGTGTCTCTGTATCCATTGGCTGGATTTCAACTAATGTGGCTTATCAGTACCAAGTCTAGTTGTGAATATGAAAGGACATCTTGTTTGATCAATTTTGCCAATGTTTGCATAAAAAGAAAACTATACAGGATTGATTGGTACTAAACATAGATTGAGTTGTGCACGTCATCATAATTTGGAATCTGATGCGTGTGTAACTTTGTCAAGCATTATCTGGGGGTACTCATCACATTCAGCGGTGTTTATTTATGGTGATATTGTGGCCTTGCTTACATTTAATATTCGACATGTTTACGTAACTTGCTATCGATTAGTAAAAGGCACTTAGAAATTTGCGTAAGAGAATTTGCGTGTAATGTATGTATATGTATATTTACGTGACGTTTACGCAATGTCGGTAAATCAGTACCCTGGTGCGATAACAGTGCAATTAACACTTGAAATGAATCTAGCTAAAAACTAAACATGTATTGCTTGTCTATCTGTTATTGTGTCTGTCTGTCAGTCAGATGTTTGTTTCAAAGTGTATGTTCTATCAGTAGTTATATGGCATAAGTGGTGTTGTTTACTTAGCGGAGCAGGTATTTTCCGAATAGACTAATTGGTTTATTAACGTGCCAGATGTATTATACGATACTCGCGATAGTACCTCTGTGTTATACCAACCAGTCCAACTCTGGTTGGGTTGGACACCCTGAAAAGTGTTTCAGAAAAGACTAATTGCCCCGGCTAAGATTCGAACCAGGAACCTCTTGATCAATAGTCAAGAGCGTTACACACTCGACCAACGTTCTGTACCGGTCGACGTTATTTCACCCATTTTGTCAGATCAATGTTTACGGACACACAATAGTGGATTTTTGTATTCGTTAGACCTAACACCTACATGCTGGTAGCAAGTCGTCACGATGTTGTCTTGTTTAATGATTATAGTTTTTCAGCAGGCTAATGGTAAGTCGTTTTCCTAATATCTCTCCTACTAAACCATTCAAATCACTGACCTTTAACTCCTATATGATTAATACTGTCATCTTGTTTCAGCTGACCAGAGTTTATTGTTTGAATTAGACTAATCACAGATAGGGATTCTATTTGATCAGGCAAACTCTGTAAGAAGGAAGACGCGCTTCTTAATGGAGAGTTAAAACGATATGTTCGTCACATCTATGTAGATGGGATATATGAAACCCTTACCTTAACCCTTCAATTGTACGAAGATATTGTATCGCACTATTATCTGATGATCGTCAGCTGATATTCCAAGTTAGAAGATACGATACCGCCACCTCGATAGCCTTGTGGTTGAGCGTTCGCTTCGAGTGCGGGAGGTCACGGGTTAGATCCCTGGCCGCGTCATACCAAAGACGAAATAAAAATGGTACCAGAAATGTCCTTGCTAGACACTTAGCATAAAAGGGAAACAGGCTTCTCTTCTCTCATACCCTCGTGGCGATGGATAACATCAGGAATTAGGTGTCGAGAGTGATTAATATAAGTTTGAAAAACTTGCTTCACAATCGACCTTAAATAAATTAGTATAAACTAAGATACGATAATTAATGTAGGTGTGGTTAGTAAATTACGATCGTACGTTCGACGTCCTATATCTAATCATATGACTGGTATTTTATCAATTAGATGCCAGTGCACATTTATGGATGCTCTTTTCAAGTATGCAAAGTGAACTGAACTTCAATAGAAATCCTTTATGGATAAAGGTTCAAAGACGAGTCAAGGATGTACATACATATTTCGAAAAAAACATAGTACAAATAAATGTTAAGTAGTTAACAGACAAATGTGTTAGATAAACCAGTTCTAAGGTAAAGCCACGGGTTGTTGTAATACAGTGTCTGGACTCATTATCAATACACTAACGTATGCACGATTAAACGATACAGGAACTAAATCAGGTCCTAACTTATTGTTTTCTTTATTATATATACAAGATGGACAACGGACTATAATGGCGTCAATCTCCATGATTTCGTCAACATAATTTTTTAGATCATTTCAAATAAGGTTATCAGCTCTAAAGCACTTACTGTGGTTAAGTAATGTGCTTGAACAAACAAGTATGTTAAGCATTCATTAAATCTTTGCCATCACTAACCTTGCCACATACCTACAAAAAGTTGCATTGAAATCGCAACATTCACACTTATATAGATTATATGTGTGCATGTATTTATTTATCCATTGCTAGGCCAATATGTGTTTATTGTTGCTGAAAGGTTTCACATATGTAGCTAAGATATGTGGTATGGCAATCAAGATCATTTCATATCAATCCGATAAGACTCTTTACAACTACAATAAAACCTGATGATATAAACAAAAGCAAATTTGATGCCGTGCGTCCTTCTGCGTTTTTTTCAGAAGGTTAATGCAGATGTGTACTTATTCTTCTGATAAAGCTCGTGAACAAGTGTCCGTGTTTATCGTGGAGACAGAAATAAAAATAGCGAAACAAAGATAAATATAAAGCTCAATTTAGATTTAGAAAATATGACTTTTATCCACTCAATCGCTATCCAGAATTACTTCCCATTGACTGTAAAATTAGTAGTAATTTTCGGTAAACCTGTAACATTGCTACTTAGCATTTTTAAAACTTAAATACCACTATGAGTATATATATGGCTGTGTGGTATTTTGTAATTTTTGAATGTGTCAATGTAACGAATATTCTAAAATAAAAAAATTAAAATCTTGCCATCAATTCCTCGTACATGTGTTTTTTTCGTGTACGTGACATTTAGTGGAATTCTAAAAACAATGTTTATTGACGTGGTACGTGGGTGAAGAGTAGCACAGTAAATGCTTTAGTGATGAAATCGACATGTGATATTTTTACAGTGTTTTGAGATCGACCTTATAGTCCGTGGTCTGGTTATGTATGTAAACTAAGGTTCCCACTGAATCGTTGTTGGTTTCAAACTTAATCCTTTAAAATCACGACTCAGACTTTAGTCCTCGTATACTCATTGTATTTCACACTCACATTTATACAAGAACGAAACCTTTAAGTAAACATATGTCTACTGACAAAAACCCTTGTTCAGAAAAAAACAGAAGCTGTAAGCATTCAATCAGAAACACTCCCAGTTTACTTATCACTGAAACGTAAAAAACTATACTTTTAAACGGATAATATGTTTTTGCCGGTGTATTATAGATATGTCTCATGTCTATTCATTTGTTACTGATATTCCTGTTACGTCTGTACCTAGACAGTGTCATAACTTACAAAACCCTGTAAGGTATCTTTAATTGTATTTGCTGTTTCCAAATGACAATATATTTTGAGTAGCGGAAGCTGGAATCCTCATAACAGCTACCAATCAGGGGATACAATATTAATATTACTGGCTTTTGATGGATGATATTGTTTTCTTGTCATTTCGAAAAGTCGAAAACTAGCTTATTGTACCGAGTTACATGTTTTCATTGTGGAGTTTAATATTACCCCGTACCATATCAGACCGCACCGCACAATGTTGTCACGTTCGTCATCATTCAGTCACTGTATCTCGTTTGTTAATGACATCATTTCGTACCTTAAATTCCTCATGACTTAACATACATAATTCGTCATGTTGTCCCTAAATTTGAATGCAACGTCTTGTAAAATAACAACAGAGATCTTGATATTGTTTTCGGACAATGTATTTTAAGAATCTATGGTCACAAGGGACAAATGGCAAATAAAGTGGGCCAGGAAGCTCAAGAGATCTGTTTCGCTTCTCGGAAAGTGGTGTTTCATGGTCTGTTCGTTTGAATGTACAATGCTCAGCAACAGTTTTTCGTCAATTGGTGAAGGAATTTACCTAATATGTTAAACTTGAAATTTATCCATTGTTAATTGTATACACCAAATTTACTTAATGAACTTAATTTATATAGAAAGTGGCGTACATTCCTCCGGCGCCCATGGTGCGTTTTTCAATGCAACTTTTGTTTTGCCTTCGATGGCTCATATTTAGTTATGAATCTACCGCATCACCCAGGGCTGGTATTTATAAAGCATCTTAGTGGAAAACTTAACTATTTTGACTTAAGTAAAAAATTTACAATGCACATATTTCCTGCAAATTGAAGAATAGCTCATGTTTCCTAAGTGATTATAGTAGCTCTCTACATAATGCATAGAATGTATGTAAATAATTCATAATCAGAATTGTATTATTTAGCTGATACACTGAAGGAAATTTTAAGATTTTAAGAAAATTCTTAGTTTTCTACTAAGATGCTTTATAGATACCGGCCCAGGTCTCGTTGACGGTCATTACTTTTGTAAACTATCGTGTTTTGTATTTAGCAAATAGTTTCAATTACCTTTTTATAACAGTTTACAAGGGCATGTGTATTGGCGTCCCAAAGCAGATAGGGGCATCCAAACTGCACCTATCTTTCTTTTTTTTGTAATAAGCTTGAAAATTATGTGAATAGCTCCTAGTGATATGCCAGTGTTAATCGACACATTGTTAAAGCTAGACTGAATGGTTTTTTAAATATGTGGTATATATAATCTATTGCTTATACAAGGATCTTTGACGTACAGGTCACTATCTTATAAAATTCATATTTCAAAGAAGATAAATCCCGACTTGCATTATAATTTGAACAACCCTCGTGTGATTAGAATTCAAATGCTGTATTGTAACATACTCATAACAAATCGTATAAGTGTGCACGTGTTTTTACTGCATAACTTTTTTTAAAGAATATTTCTGCATGGAATGTTGTGTATATGATAATGAATAACACAATATTAGATTAATACAGTTTATTCTCAAAAATTCAATACAGTGGATCACTGAACCATGAAATACTAAAACACGTTAAATGCACGAGAATGTACGCGTAGATGCAAATTATTTTCATTTTTGGCGAATTTGAATTTAAGATGTATCGTTACATAAAAAGCATGTAACTTTTAAAATACAGGTTGAACTTTATGTTCAAAGGGAGGTAACTCTTCCAAAATTGAATTTTCAGACAAAAAGTGGGTAATTATAAACATAAATTGGGCTTTATTCTTATCACTGTTGTCTTTATTTCTGTCAACACGATAAGAACATAGACTTGAACACGAACTTGATGCTGCATTAACAACCTGATAAACACCCGACGAACACACGACAAAAACGTGTGACATTATGTTATGCTGATGTCATCATTTGCTTATTCTGTTGGAGACAATTGTCATCAGATTGTAATCAAATCAATTGAATTATAATTCCACATATCCCAGCTGTATATGTTGAAAATCTCAACAAGATTAAACACGTGTTGACCGAGTTATGGGTAAATATATACATGCACACTTATAAGATTTGTTAAGTGTACGCATTTATCCTACTTGTATGCATCATTTTAACATTGATTATAAGTAACACAAATGAATTTAATGTCCGTTTATTATAGCACACGTAAAACATTTCAATATTTGTTATACTGTACAACATACAATAACATATCGTTGAAAGATTCGACATATAATAAATGACAATCCCTGGTGTTTTTATAAGAAATGTGTATATACTTTATTATTACAATAGTGGTATATGCTATCAATCAAGAGTTGTGGTAGAACTCAATTACGTCAAACGCTATCTGCCTTTATTACAATTTAATTTATTTTCTTATGTTTTATGTTTCCAATGGTTTGGTATATAGACGGTAAATGTCAATCATCGTTACTCCAGAGACGTGGATACACTTGGAGAGGGGATTGAAAAAACATAGTCAGTATTAAGTATAGTTATTGAAAGCATATCGTCGCATATTTATAATTATTTTTAGAGAATAGATCCAATATTTCGCTCCCAAAAAACACAATATTTCCGACACTGTTGTTGTATTTGATCACAATTTAACACCACAGTTGCTATAAGGTTTATATAGGTTGTTACTTACATCGTTTAACAAATTGATATCCTGTCTAGGCCACGATTCATTGTCGTTTTGAATATATTTATGAGTTTTCCTGTGGCCATTTTCTCTTCAATCTCCGGTCCCGGGGGATTAAATTTGTCTGACGCACTGACGTTACGAAATTGGACATTATACGTGGAGATGCCTATCATACGTACACTACAGCATTGTGTAACTGCTTGATAGACTTCGTTGTCTGATCAATTTCTTCATTAATTCTTCAACTAAAATCCGGAAAATCAGGACATCATATTAGGTTCCGGAACAAAGCCGAATTTGTATCTGATAATTACGTTTTTATCATTGTCCGAGTATCACTTAGTTCTGACAGACTGCATATAACCTCACATGACTGGAGTGTGTTACCGCGTGAATTATATCAATACTCGGATGATCATCAAATCAGTACACGGCTGTTCGGGCGCATTATAACGCACTCAATTGGCTTACATACATTTCATCGCAACGAATGCACATTGTTCATTGAATTCACATCCAGGTATCGTTTTCTGTGCAATGCGGTTTTATTTTATTTTGGTCACGGTGATCGGAATTGCTCCTCGTTTATTTAGGTTAGTCATATATCTTCATATAAAACGGTGAATGTTTCGGTGAACTGTTTTTGATATTTCTTCTCATACAATTTTAAGTTATTTTTTCGGAATACATTTTTAAAAATCAATTTTATTAAGCGCTTGATTCCTCACGAAGACAGAAAAAGGTAGTCCTGAATAACTCGCGTATAATATGAAGGTTCAATTCGAATACGTCATATTGATATACCTAGGAAAATATTGCAAATTAAACGCGATGTTCGGCTTTTTGTCTTCCTAATGATTTAACGTATACCACCAGGTTCGACCTTTATGCTTTGGAGGTGGTAGCTTGGAAACCCTACCCCTTTTTATAAACGTCATTTTTTCCTTGAAATTCTCATTATATAAAACTTTACAATGACAGTAGCTTTCAAATGACATAATGATGCACACTAGACTCATCTGTAATGTGCGTGGACTAGTATCATAGTAATTGTGAAAATATTCGTTAAACAAACTCCAAACCATAACATTTCCTAATACTTATAACGATTCGTAAATAACAAACGAAATATTGTGCAAAAATTTAACAATTGATAATTTTCAGTTACTTTGAAATCATATATAGTTACTGTTACCAAGCACTCAAAATTTATCATCACGTCATGACGTTATATAGCATATCTTTGTTTTCAAAATTCTGTCCACCACATGTGTCGCATTTAAGTGCCATTTACGATGTCGATCTGTCCACCTACATGTATTATAAATGTAACTGTGTCACAAACTTGTACGCCTTTTCAAATAGTTCGTACCTTTCTCTGAGTTGTAATTAGCATTCCTTGGTTGTTTAACACATACTTCCCATTCCATACGGCGGACAACGGCTACATATATTAGAGCTAAGTCTTGACTTATGTACTGCAATCATCCTATTCCAACTCAACAAAAACGCAATGACCATCCGTGCCTTAACCATAAATTATATTAATACTTTTCAGAACAACCGAGTTTTGGTATTGAATTAAAATGTCTTTGAAGATGCATACTATGCCATAAAACAGTACTTATAGAGGTACTTAGACTTAACAGTTTCATGTCGTTAACACTAACAGTTAGCGTCCAAAATCTGGTGCGACGAATGCTGGCGTTATTTCACAAGATGTTGCGTTCCAATTTGGGGACAACATCACTAGGGAGACTCGAACGCATGTTTTCTTAGGTAGCCCAATGACCAGGGAAAGTTAAAATGTCAAAGGATGGCTGAACGGTTGAACTGCTTAAAGCAGCCCTCGACAATTGGTAACTAATTTGTTTAACTTTAGTAATTAATAGAGTATTTTAAGTCATGAGACATTGTATAAGGTAAATGGTGGCATGTACTAAAGAGATACGGTGGCTGAATAATGTCGAACGTAACAACATTAAATCCAAAATTGTGACTGCTCCGTAGTGCGTTAATGCGCTACCTCGGCAACGCTTACATACGCATTTGTTAACCCTACAACATGCCTTTGACATATCATAATTCATAAGATGATGTTCTACGTATGGTTTGAAAGTCATGACTGTAGTCAATGATAAGCCTAATTTTGATGGGGCTGTCCTTGAACTTTACGGATGACACTCGTACATAATTGTATCAAAATTACAGGAAAACAACTTATATAATTAGATTATAGTTTGAAACTTGGACGGATATTGTGAGTCACCCTTGAGTATGTTTGTACCAGGTTTGAATTGAAATCATATGCCAGTGAGAGCGACCAACCACATTCCAAATCTATAGCATTGCTAGTATATATAGTAAGACTATAATGCAGGCCACAATATATACAAAATGAAATAATATAAGGTGGCGTGTCTTGTATGAAATGTAAGCTTTTATTAAAATTTAAGTATAATTACTTTTCCTATCTCATCAGAAGTTTAGGCATTACTTTGGTTGATACAGTCAAAATGTCATTACAAAAAAAAATATAAGCTTTCTTCTAGAAATATCAATCGCATGATAGCATTATGCAGTTCTATAGTATATCTACAACACTGTCTAGACGCCTACGTGTGGTACATGTCACACTAAACCAGGCAAACAAGCTAATTACGGATGGCCACTTCTTAATAAGCTTATAAAACAAAGATGTTCGTTTAAGCGGGGACACAAACATGACCAATCTTCTTTTATTGACAGAAGTGATGTATCTCATATATGTATGACATTTGCGAAGTTTCCTGCAGATTTACTCTTCCGTCTTCACAGCATAATGTTGAACGCGTATAAATAAAGGTCTGCGTGGGTTAAATTTAAAAAACAAAGGAATATAAATTGCGAACATCATTATTGTCAGCTAGTATATGTCGACCTTAATTGCGCAGTTCGGAAGCAGAATATTCTATTAATTCTGCTCTGAATTATAAAGACGGAATTCAGTTCACGGACAGAACGGGGCATACGGATTTTATCGCTTCATGGCAGTTTGCAAATGAGACAAACAAATTTGTTTTCCCAATTAAATTGTGTAAAGTTTGTGTGTCGTGAATCAGCATTTTGTGTCCACAAATTGAATTATCCGTGCAATTTGGTACTGATTCTAATCAAGAAAAGCTGAATGTATAACACGGAAAGTTGTCCCGGATCACTATGTCGAAAGCTAATACTACGATGACATGTTAGGGTAATGTAGGGTAATGTACTTCGTTCGCACGAAAAACCTTTATTATATAAATCTGGTATGCTCGATCAGCAGTCATGCATTTTTTATGAGCCTATATGTTCTTGATTACTTATGTCACACATTCGGTGGACAAGAACAGAAAAAAATGTCCGTCACTCGTCTTAGTAAACTCCACTGGGACTAGGGACAATATGCTGGATGCAAATCCAATTCGAGGAAGATGTTTATTATAAAGCCCTAGATGTTGTATGGACATTGATTGATAGCCGACCGGAGCTTGAAGTATATAAGACAATGTAGGACATTGATTAGACGGTGGTAACTTATTGTATGCATTAATCGGGGACTAATGTGAGATTTTATTAACGCTACGTCCATAACAGTCAAATCTAAGAACTATATTAATGTTTCATACAGTGTTCATTGCCTTGCGTTACATGTGTACATTCTATTTTAGGTGAAAAGTGTTAAACCACTACCTTTGATTTTTATTTTATAACACTCGAGATAGTCCAATTTTGTTAATTAAGGGGATAGAGTCTAATCTACAGTGAGATAGTGCAATCTTCGTTCAAAAAACGTTTTTTGTCTTCAAACATAACTTGTTGGATAAAAATCGTTTTATAATGATGTACTACATTTACTCATTAGGTGACACAAACATGAATATCAAAAATGCAAATTTATCGAAGCATATGACAGCAATGTCATTGCAAATCTGCGTTCTCAGGCAAAGTCAACTTGGCAGTAAGAGTCACAGTTTGTTGGAGACCTAGTCAATAGTGTAAGGAACAAACCCTTACAACTAAATACTTATGAAACATATTCATTAACTTTTATCATGTAAAACTTCAATGACCTTGCAAACCAAAAGTAGAAATATGGCAATATTTTCTTGAATATCTTTTAGAGCATACATGTTTCAGTCAAAAACTAAATAGGAGTTTGTGACCTGTACTTATAATGTGATCATCTTACACATTTTAGCTGGTGGCATTTTCCAGTTTATGTGTTTGTGAACTAGTACTGAAAGGCACACACATTCTTTTAAACAAACAATTTTAAAAGGGTGGCCCTTTTTTAATGTATTGCTGGTGTTATGTTACGGTGATAGTATACATACAATAGAAGTCTGTCTGCTTAAGCCCTTTTACTTTCTTAAAACATCTGAACTATTGTATCCCATCCCTTCCACTTTTTTCTCACTCTATCGCCTTAAGAAATAAAATGAGCAACCGTTATATAACGGTTTGCCGTTATATAACGGTTTGGAGTTCTAGCGCGTTGGACGAAGGCCATACACTTGAATTGTAAATAACAGAGCATCATAACGACATACTTTTTTTAACAAACTAAGGTACTTCGGCTTTTGACTAGTATATTTCGTTTCTAACTGTACCTACGACACCGAGTGAAACAACCGCATTTGTGCCTTCGACAATGAGTGAAAGAGCCGAATTATGCATGCGACATTGGATGAAACAGCAGCATTATGCGTACGTCAGTGAGTGAAAGAGCCACATTATGCCTTCGACAGTGGATGAAACAGTCGCATTATGCGTGCGACAGTGGGTAAAAGAGCCGCATTTTGCGTGCGACAGAGGGTAAAAGAGCCGCATTATGCCTGCGACAGAGGGTAAAAGAGCCGCATTATGCGTGCGACAGTGAGTGAAACAGCCGCATTATATATGCGTGCGACAGTGAGTGAAAGAGCCGCATTATATATGCGTGCGACAGTTAGTGAAAGAGCCGCATTATATACGCGTGCGACAGTGAGTGAAATAGCCGCATTATGCGTGCGACAGTTAGTGAAAGAGCCGCATTATGTTGCGGCAGTGCGTGAAACAACTGTATTGTGCCTTCGAAACTGAGGGAAAGAACTGTATTATGCGTGCGACAGTGAGCGAAAGAGCCACGTTATATACCGGTATGCGTGCGGCAGCGCGTGCAACAGCCGCATTGTGCCTTTAACAGTTAGTGAAAGAGCCGCATTCTGCCTTCGACGGTAAATGAAAGAGCCGCACTATGCGTGCGACAGTGCGTGAAACAGCATCATTATGCCTGCGGCAGTGAGTGAAACAGCCGCATTGTGCCTACGGCAGTGAGTGAAACAGTCGCATTGTGCCTTCGACAGTGAGCCTACCACACCGGGTAAACCAGATGCATTGTCTTCATTTACCCGTGGTTTTTCAAGCATAGAACAACCGTACTGATGAAATCTACATACACTATGTATACATTTTGTAAGGGATCATAGGTTTCATGCTGAACATAAGAATGGAAGGAACTACACTGACGATGGTTTACTATGTATCAATCCCTCGAATTTGAAGGCCATTGGCCATCTGTCATGTGAAAAACACAATATCTTGCATTTACGACTGATTTAGTCGAACGAAAACTAACATCTACAGTCATGTTAGGATATTGCGAGAGTGACGTTGTCGTTTATGTGTACATCAACGATTAAAATGTAGAGCGAATGTCGCATAATTGTTAGTTGAGCATTGGAATTCTAGCTGTCTGTATAAGCCTTAAGGTTTGTAATTGGTTGTATACCGTAATAGTGGACTCTATCGCTGCGTCACTCTATTCTAACACTGACTCGACTATATTAGTACATATCTAAGTCATGCATGTTTTTGTACTTTATATACCAGAGAATATCCACGTCTATTGTATTGATATGTACTACAGAAGTACGTGGCATTGTTCTATAAGCATGTAAAATGTACTTTCATCAGCAAAGTTTAAAGGCGACGGATAATTCTTGTACATTTAAGTAGACTAAGACAAATTATTTTTAGAGTGCACGAGTGTCTGCGTCATTTTATCTCATCTGTAATAATAATGGTAAGAATTATAATAATTGTATTTCCATTGCCAGATCTTAAATAGTAATTATTATGTCCATATATTTGTATTATGGCTTCTATATTTGATCGAAAAGTACACTGAATTCAATGATCGTGGATTCCAAAGCTAATGTTTTGACAGTTTGTGGGGATTTGATAAAGGCCATACGGGCCAAATCCCATAGGTGCTGATAAAAACGGTGTTCACTTGTTAAATCCTAAAGGCGCTCATTATTAAAGGGGTTTTCATAACTGCAAGCTCTACGCTCGAAACGGACAGGTGTACTTATTAACAAGTTGATGGTATTGACTGTAACACTAAATGCTTGTCTGAATATTTACAAAATAAAGTATGATTGTGTCGGTTTAAATTAGATTATAACTTGTAACAACTGTAGCGTACAGACAATCCAAAGCCACCGGGAACGGCGACAATGCCTAGCTATCCACGCAAGATTAAGACAGACCGAACCATCCATATCCTGAAAATGGATATCGATTTATATAATATGCTTTTATTTATCATCGCCACCGGAAATCCATATAGGCGAGGCACCCAGAAGAGGTTGGCCACTTTAGTTGTTTTAGTTATGTTAAGTGGGAAATACTGAAAAGCATGTCTGTTTTTGGATTCGGGTGGAGGAGTGATCAACCGCACAACCTTCGGATCAGTAGTCTGGACCACTTGTCCACCCTCAAAATGGATATTTCAAGCAAGCCATATATGCTATGAATGACACACTGTGCATAATTGAACATAAAGGGAGGTAATTATGAATGATAACTAAATTATTGTGAAGACGGTCGTGACAGATGAACAAAAACATGGCGAAGTGTTAAAACAAGTTATATTAAATAATATGAAGTACAAATTCTACGGCAAAATATTTATGCAATGATTATTCTCTATAGTACAGGTGCCTTTTTCACCATTATTTCAAGACTGAAACTTAACATGGATTTTGCAAACAGATAATATGAAGTCGGACAGAGAAGGCAGCACTCAACTTAACCAGTCAATCACAGAACAAATACTACGCCCAACACACAACCGAACGAGAAAATGACCCGCCCAACTTAATATACTTGCATTTCATTTCCATTTCATCTAAATCCATGAAAACAAGTCCGGTTAATTGCTGTTGCCCATTGTACACTCGCATAAAAGCATATGAAATTCTAGATTTGTAACAAAATAGGCGCGAAACATAACATTTGGAAGTCAAAGCCTGATTTGCAGTGATAACATGTATATGAAAAGGTCCTAGTTTCATTTAAGCTTTCCTACAACGCGTCGTAACAGATAAGGGATTTGAGTTTGTGTTCCGATTCAGCGTTACTATACTGCATGTCTGGTAATTAAAACAAACAACGTGTATTCTATTTTCAGGCAATCTAATTATCGACAGGCTTTTAAGTTGAATAACCACATCAAACTACCATTGCTTCATGAACAAAAACACTCTTATCAAAATAGAGTGCACTGTGATGTTTAAAGTTAATAGGTCTATAACTGAGCTTACGATACGTACGGTTCTTAATATGTAATTTACTTTTACCTTTCGGCTAGAGTAATACATAATTTGTATTTGACACATTGTATGTTATCTTGACACTCACAGTTTGATATTTGAATGGACCCTCCTCTGTTTCATTGATAGAACATAAAACTGTGTTCATAGTTTTTATTCTTGATCAATGATACAGTTACCTGTGAGATTTTGACAGGTTATATTCTTCCATGAATTCGTCTACGCCCATGTTATACACAGGCAGAGTTGTTGCCACTTTTGATCCTTCATGACAGGTCAACTACCAAACGGTTAAAAAATGTGGACATTATTTTAAAATTTGACATTTTTGTTAAAAGTGAGTCGTCGTATTCGATGACGCATAAACATACTTATTTCATTTAATGTTGCACCTGCTGACGCATAAACTTACTAATTTCATTTAATGTTGCACCTGCTGACGCATAAACTTACTTATTTCATTTTATGTCGTACCTAATGACGTAAAAGCATACATATTTTATTTAATGTTGCACCGGATGAAGCATAAACATGCGTATTTCATTTAATGTTGCACCTGCTGACGCATTAACCTACTTATTTCATTTTATGTCGTACCTTCATGATGACGTAAAAGCATACATATTTCATTTCGTGTTGTACCTGATGACTCTTGAACATACTTATTTCATGTTTTGCCAAAGCATTTTAGATATATCGTACACTGCACATTGTTGTGAATTCGCCAACACGACAGTTCCCTCATTCTCATGGTAAAAATAACTTTAACAATTTTGCGAAACCTATATGTTTGGGATATCCCCGCGAGGAATGCCTAGTTCTCTATGTATCAATGTCACTGAATATGTCTTCTGACTTTCGTAGATAATAACACATAGTCGAATGCATTGAAGACTGGGAATTGTGTCTTTGTCAATCATTTAAATGTAATCTCAAGAAACGTTTTAATCAAATTCGGAGTGTAAACAATACCATAACCAAAAGTGTATTAGTTTATAGTTTAAAAAGATTCACCGAAAATATTATATGTATATTTATATTACTCGAAGTTGTCTGCACGTATTGCTGGGGCGTATCCTTCAAACGCTTACTTCGTATCAGAAACCTCAAATACATTTAATTTATTTAACAGTAAATTAAATCTTGTGGAATTCAAAAGTCCCGTTGTCGAATTCGATTTAAAGAATGTTAATGTTAGGAAATACGCCTGTCATACTCTTAAAATCAAAGCATGTTTATATAATCTAATTGACCAATAATTAATAGTTTATTAATTAAAACAAAAAAACAACAGTTTTTTTCGACATTATTACATGTTTGTTATATTACCGAGAGTTGAATGCACGTGTTGCCAAGGGGGGGGGGGCTACTTTTAGACACATAATTAAAAGACGGCTCTTTCAATAAAAATATACCAGATTTATATAGCGCCCTTTTCATGCGAACGCACGTTCAAAGGCACTTTACCCATGTTGCAGCCACAAGGGCGCAGGTGCAACCTCTACCAGTGCAGATACAGCATGATCTGACCAGAGGGACAGACTGAGAGAAAGCCCCTGAAGGGAGAGAGAGAGAGACATTAGATACAGGCATGTCCGGCGCTGAAGAGGTGCGCCTAGCTCTTATTTCGAATAGACAGCCTGGTTCTTTAATGTGCCCGGTGCATAGCACCGATACACAGCTTCCATGCACATCCTGATACTTTGCAGACCACACGGCCAGATATAGCGGGAAATATTATAAATATTTCAGAAATGTCAAGTTCCGATGCCAGGGATTGAACCCACGACATCTGGGTTGACAGCCCAGTGCGTTACCACTGAGCTAAATCCGCAATACAGTAACTGTATACTTATTATAGTGTGCACGTACGTTCGTGGAATTTGGTTTAAAGCATGTTGATGTAACACAAGGAAATACGCCTACCATACATCCTATGTTTATAAATCAAATCATACACATGTGTATTATAGTCTACAGGAAAACGTTCGGGACATGTTTTAGAATCCGTCAATAAAGTGATTAGATATTTATCAAACCTATTGAGACACTGTCAACATCTGACTTAGGTATCAGGGGAAATAATTCACATTGACGCCGGAAATTTGCATGTTTTATACAATTCGCGCGTCCAATTTCCTATGCAAATGTACGTAAGAAGAGCTGTCCCCTGGGTGGTTTATCATCTACACCAGATATCTAGATGCGAACTTGATTAACGTACATATCAACTAGTTAGAGAAGAAAAGAGTAGTAAAAAACGAGAAAATAAAGCGGAAAAGGGAATTGCCTCACGAAGTATGTCATATGACTGCAATCCGTGAATATACCGGTTAAATCCTGAACAGATAATGTTCTTATCTTAGAACTGGTTAATGTACAATCTTGGTATTTGGACCTCAGGGATGTTTATTTGTCACTTATACATAATACGTATACACGATATATTTGATATGTATGTTTATCTGTTTTCAGATGAATAAAGAAAATGAAATATCGGACAGGGAGGACAGCAATCTACAGAAACAACAGAGCACCCTTACAGATGCATACAGAGTAACACACATAAAGGCACAATACACACCACTAGCCTACACCACAAAACTACACTACGGCAATTTACATTGATGTTAACTGAGGCGGTGTGGCTAAATCCGATGATAATTGATGGGGTGTGTCTTAATTTTCAAAGGAATGAGTGCAATTACTTCAGTGCAGTATTATCCAGCACTGTATATATACAACTTCATTGTACTTTACTTAGGTCAACGTGACCTCTATCGATTTTCGTGGTCGAGCTGTATTGGAGTCCACAACTTTAAAATCATAACACCGAGCTATTGATTTTCATTGGACATGTTAATCGGTCAGCATTGTAAAAAAATGGACACGCCTTATGTTTACAAAGTGTCAGCCAATGATATAAGATAGAAAGAAAAACTACGCCCTCGACAAAATAAGACAACCTCGCGTTTGCGTTCTCTTTCTATAACTCATTATCCATACCCATTCGAGGCATAATTAATAATGTATAACGCATTGAATGATTCTCAAAAACAAACTGTACAACCAGATACACTTCATAAACCTGTCAACCGAAAATCATTGTTTTTTCTTTGCAACTTGCACGACAATTAAAAGATTTAGCTGCGGGAGAACATTAATATTTATGACGTAATTTGACATTATTGACGTCGTATAGCCCATTCCCATGTACGATCACTTGTAGAAAAAAGACACATAAACGAACTTAAATTGTTGTATTATATAGCTTTATGTTACATGTACTGGTATTTGAAATAGGTTGGTCTTATTTCGAACAGATGAACTGCGACAGGTAAAAAACAGACTACGTCATTAAAGAGTATGTACATGTACATGTAACCATGGCATTTAGATTTTTAATACTGTTATTCTTTACCTTTTTAGGACTTCAAACAGCTAAAACTAGGTATTTTAGCCATTTTACTGTTGAAACTAGGTCGTTCAGCTTCAGCTTCACCTTTTTGATTGCTGAAATTAGTTAATTTAGCTTTTTGCCAGCTGGAACATGGGCGGATCATTTTCTCGGTCGATTGTGTGTTGGGCCTTGTACGTTTCTGACTTAATATTATATTTTTATATGTTTTCTGTGCTCAGCTAGTTAAAAAGAGTGCTGCCTTCCCCGTCCGACTTAATAAATCTTTTTGCTACGTGCTACTTTACAGCAATTCTTTATGCATATGATTTCGTGCATTAATTATGTTTGAAATACACAGAGATAAAACACTAAAATTGTACGGAGTGTCTGACAAAACGCTTTACTTGAATGACAGTTTCGAGAATAAATTATTTTCCACAACAAAAATATTAGGCAAACGTGTCAATCGTCTAAATACGTCTGGACAGTGTGTGAATATTTCGAAAAGAAGCATTATTAAAAGACGTTATGTATGAGACAACGAACGCGGTTTAGATAATGAGTTTTAATACCGGTAGCATATCAATCTTTGCAGTAGTACATAGTAAACGAGTTCCAGATTAATACATGTACCAACAGCACTCATATTGCACTTTATATCCATGTCTTCTACATCCATGTTGATTGTGAATAAAATGTGGCAGTATTGACATTTTTCACAGTGGTATGCACTCGTTATTGTGTCTAACTATTGAAGCACTGGAAGTTATTTTTCCCGAATGTCATTGCATGTGTAATCAAAGCTCTGATAGCACTGCAAGGACAGGGCTTGTTCCAGAGTTCAGACAATTGTTTACATTTCTTTTTGGCTGTCAATAGAAAAGTGTACCAACAAAGAATCGGAGAGCTTTCAAAACTGTTATGCGTTTCAATGAACAGTTCAAAAACGAACTTTAGACACGCGATCTATCGACTTTCATGTCAAGAGCAAAGTCATTGTCGCCAAGTGTCCTGCCTTCCGTGTGAATTATGACGTCTATTATATCACATGTAACTTTTATTTCATTATAACTGTATTCTTTCATATGACAGGTTATGAGTATATATTTTAGTGAAAACGGCCTTAAAATATATGGAATGTTATTCAACATCAAACAGACATGCTGACATGTAAAGGTTGTAATGAATGTGCCAATATTATAACACTACAATGTACTGGCGCAGATCAAAGATACGACAAAACGCACAACGAGCATGCAAATTAATTAAGTGACTTGAACCTTTCTTACACCATAGCAAGTTGTACCGTATTGTGCTTGTGTTTCAAAATGACCTGTACGATGTTTCTGCTTAGTCCTTGTGATTATGATCGTACTTGGAATTCGTTATTGTCTACAAACTCTTACACCCGTATTTTTGACTGACTAAGGTGGTAAAAAGAATTTTTGAAGCTGTAAAATTTCATTTTGTTCATGTTCATTTGTATGTTTGTCAATGCTACTAGTACTTGTGTTCTGTACGTGTTCGTTTTTCCTGTGACTGTGCGTTGTTTGTATCATTATCTGCCGGTTCTGCTGATGGTGGCCCGCCCTGTCATGTTTTTCTATCGTTAATATTTCTAGTATTTGATCAAGGCGATGATACTGGTAATTGATCAGCAGACCGTTTGCCTTCAGTTCAGCTGAAACATTCAATTCATCATTTTATTTAGGATTGTTATTCAACCACTGTTTGTATCTGTAGCAAGAGATGTCCGGAAATACACCAGTCTATGAGCATGCACAACAGTAACATACGTAAATGGTGTGTGACAAAACACACTCAGACTTAAAATGTTTTTAAAGTTAATGTTTAATATAATCCCACTATACGACGGATGATCAATATATAACGAGAAAATGCTTGTAATTTGCCTTTACATGTTATTTTCTAAAGGTGTTTTATATGATGGTTAATACATACAATAGAAGAAAACGTGCGGAATGGTTTTCTAGTATATCAAAATAAAATTATTTCGAGATTTTTGACGACCTATGAAACCGGTGAGCGGGGCAATGTCAATTTTGCACTTTTTAACGTAATTCAGAATTTAACTGTGATCAAATTGACGAACACATTCCTTAGGCCCTACTGTATTAATTTCGGGGTTTTTTTTCCAAAAAAAACTTTCAATATGTATACGTCTTCGCCAACGAGATACCAAGTAGACTGAAGACTCACGATAGTCATCCTTGGGAACTTCTGTCATAACATCCAACATTTTCTTGCATAGCTCTCTCGTCAACGTCACGTTATGCCAACGTTGTGTTAGATCAATAGCCTTTTTCCAGTCCATTTTTAATATATTATTACGTAGATCTATACGAATCAAAGCTTTTTACATGGCATGGTCACAAAATGATTACTGAATATCGTGCAAATTTTCATTTTTATTTGTTTTCTTCAAAACTAAATGTGTTATTGATAATTTTTGTTGTGCGTCATTTTTTGCTATCACGGAACGATAACACGTGCGTCTCGTAACGAATGACAACACCACCCGTGTTTGACGTCACCAATAGTAAGGCAAGTCTAAGGTGACGACAAGCAATAATTTCCTACACATTTCTAATGCTTACATGATAACTGTAAATGTTTGAATTTGCGTGAAAACGGTGAAAACTCCTCAAACTGACCGTCTAAGCGTATTGGGGTTACCTTATCAACCATAGATTTTAACATAATGTCACTGTAATCATGAATATATATGGAAACATTGCCATTGTATGTTATTACGTCATGCTAACGTTTGAGTAAAATCCAAAGGATCTTAACAAAATTATAAGCATTTTCTCGTTATATATGTTGATCATCCCTCGTATACTCCGACATTAGCGATCACCCAAATTAAGCACCAACATATGTACACCAATCAATGGTATTTCATCACAATCGACCATTTTCATACCATGTAAGTGCAATTTGACCTCCTGGCCTTAGAATCTATATGATCATAATTATACTGTTAATGACCAACCTCCATTTAAAGGTTGACGATCCTAGTGTCAAATGTCATGGGTTATTAAACGGAAACCATGTGGTCGACCGACGGACGGACGCACATGTGCAAAGCAATATACATACCCCCTCATCAAATATTGGGAGCATACTTATAATATACGTATACATATCCTGTATTTTACATCCACCTGTTTTTAGCAGATACACTATGTAAGTTTTATGTCAGTGATGTTCGCTTTATACAGACTAGACAATACTGTTTAGACATACGTTGTGCAGTGATGTTGTGTTGTACATGCGTCAATATCCAAGATGGGTGTAAGGCGGTCAGTAGATTGAGCCAGTGCCTATTGGTTGCCAGTGGTTACCATTTTGTCAAAACGCGATCCAGCACAAGGAACTGTCAAAGCCGAAGATTAATCAGAAATAAAAATGGAGGAGAACAATGCGCTAGATTGTACAATATTCATTGAAATGTCACCGAGAACAAGTGTGGCGCCCGGGAACCGTTCCAACGGCTTCAGTTTTGGCAATCGTCTGCTGTACCGTCTGCAATAACAGGTCACGTGATTGTTAAGCAGACAAAATGAACCTAGTGAAATCGTTTAGTTTCCAAAACGATGTTAACAAACATGAGCACAACAATACACGGAAGTATTATATTATTTAAATCATTATATTGTATTTATATTGTTTGCTGGATATCAATTTGGTATATTTTTGCGTAGTTTTCTTCCATTTATAAATTCGTGCCAAACTAGTAAACACGTATAGAGTAGACTGACTAATTGTGCAAAACATGTCTCTCTGTGTATAGACATTGAACGTATGCTTTATTGTAGGCCAGACAGACAATGGGCTTAATCTGTTTTATCATGATTGCTAATTTCTTTTTGTGCCTGTATGGATAGTGTTTGTGTTGCATAGACTAGACTGAATTCGCCTGCAGGAAGAAATGATGCTTAAAAGTAGCGCTAATCTATCTAACGGAGATGATTATATGGTGAATGCACTGTTATAAATATAAGCAAAACTTGACGAAATGAAATACGTTTGGAAGTTTGTTTGCGGTTGATTTCAAGTTGATTTTGAAACTGATTTATTACTAACACCCGAATAGATCTAATTTACAGTTTGACAGGGTCTGGAAGATAGAATAAGCGTCCGATAGGCAAAGGCTGAATGTCAGAAAAACAAATATGACTAATTAACTGACGATAAATGAATGTATCTAAACATGCTTCGCCTCTGTGTAACCGGTAAGTTCTTTTTGGTTAAGTTAGTTAACATGTACATCATGACATTTAGATAAGGCCTTGCAGCAACAAAGCAATCTAAAAAAGCGAAAAAGCAACACACCATGTGAACGTTTTCATGTGTATTTATGCAATATTTGGACATGCTCGGTTACGGATTACAACCATTTGGGCTTCCGACAACATACAAAAATATAAGGGCTTACGTAACAACAAATGCTTCCAATCACAATTCAATCAAATGTCAACAAATTCACAATAAAATGTTTGAGCCAAACCATAGACAACCAAATTTGTGATGACTTTTCTATTCTATTATCATTATTTGACTATATGGGCTACAACAAGCACAGATCATCACTATATTATGGAGATTGCATGTCAAAAGAACACTATCTAGAAGCAAATAGCATTTAATTTCCAAACACTGAAATAGTACCACAACCGTGAACCACTAAAACCATGCAATTAAATGCCTCAATAGTTCTAACACCAGGAGGTTTTGCAATGGTGGTGGCTGCACTTTATGCAGTGCTATTTGTTTGGATACCATTGTGCATTTAAAGACATTACCAAGCAAGTTATTTCCCCACAAGGTCACGACACCGGTAATTCATTGCCAAAGGAAGTGGTGAATAAACAAATAATCACCTAATGCTACGAGCTTAGTATGTTGGGTGTTTAATACAGTGCTAATCTAATAGTCATCCCATCGACTGAAATATGACCCATTATTTTATAGAATCCGCCATACTGAACATGCTTAATCTCTTCAACCTCTTATATGACACATAACAAAGGTTTATAGTCTAGACATGTCATGTAATCAAAGAGGCAGACCGTGTTTGACAAATCTGATTAGCCGTTCATGTTTTATGTTCACTAACTTTCTGAAATGAGATACGCATTAAAATCAGGACCAGCTTAAGGCTAACAACACTCGATATTCAACCTATATTCTAAGACAGTGCCAGCAGTTTAGTTCAAATAGTGTTCATGTTTACATTGTAAAACGCTAATTACAAGTGGACAGGGAATACAACACTCATCAGAAATAATGACAATGACAATATTTTATTTGACATGGCGGCCACCGGCCCAGAATCAACATTATATTATTTTATATATTCATACATCTATAGATATGTAATACAAGCATAAATGTAAACACAATTACATGCATACACACATATATATATCACATACAATTGAAAACATAATTTCAGCACATTTGAAATACACTTACATTTTGACTTATATTACAGCTCATGAGCGCGACAAACAAAAATATCCAATTTCAAACAGCAGACGCCAACAAGAGTTTCCGTTCAATAAAACCATAATAAACATACATATAGACAGGTTTTTTTATATTACGCTCATCAGAAAATAATCAGAGTACGAAATACCGAACCGCTACAAAAACACAACAACCAGACTGCCGCCAGCCTCTGTCAGTCAAACAAATCCTGAGCAAAACGTGGAAGACAAGAATAGACCACAAGGACAACCCACAGACAATATTCCGCCTAAACAATAAGACAAATTCAAAATTAGACTTTAAATATTTGTCTTTGTAATGTGCTCAACTAAATGTTAAGATCATCGTAGTTTGGGGAAAAATCAGTAGGGAAAGCAGTATTTTTGAACAGGTAAAGCAAAAGCTCGGAATGCACAAACAAGGAAAATGTAGAAAATGCTAGCTATGCAAAATTGCCCAAGTTAAAATAGCGAATAAAGAAATTTGATTACTTTGACTGGGCTTGCCCAACTATGTCGCCTCTTAAAATAAAGTCGTTATTATAATTATTATTATTGATTGAAGTTCTCTTTTCAAGCGGATGGAAAGATTGTACATTTTATTGTAATTATTGATATCTTTTCTGTGTATGAATTACGTATAACTAGTCTAGGTGTTAGATATAAGTTAATCATCCGACCTTTCTAATACTGCGTGTTTGGCTTGACTGAAAGTAGATAGCAGTATTGCGACGATATGATATACGCTCGTATAATCAGTTTGATTAGTTATCTATTTTGGCCTCATCTACAGATATTATTCTGTTATCACACACTAAGCGTGTATGGAGGAAGTCTTCCAATTATTTGTGCATATGGAATTAATCCTAGTTCTTATTACCAAATCGAGACGGCTGTAGTTTCATTTACTAGTACTGTTATACGAACGACGGCTTTACAGTCGGATATGAAACCATACAACAGTGTCTAAACCAAAGGATATTGTGCTCATTTCATAGGCTTGATAGCTAATATTATGTGGCGGATTTTACAGCTGGTCCGGAAGATAAGATTGCGAAATGAAGCTTTTACCAGTTTCCAAATAAAATAACCCACTCAGTTATAGGATCCGAGTAATTACGTTTAATGCTTGATTTCTTTATCGTTTTGATATTTCGGTTCATTTCCTGTCTCTCAAATTCTCTGACAGTGGCGACTTAAATCTGTTATTTTAGCAGACCTTGTCTGTGATGTTTAAACGCGATATGACAAGGAACATGCACCGGTACCTCGCGAGGGTATGTGTCTTTGGCATTTTGTTACAAGTCGCTGCCAAGAAAATGGATTCAATTGACTTTCTGTTATAAACATCCAGTTCGGTTTTTGTTTGAAACAAATGTCGCATGCCAATGTTTAAACTGTTTAGGCTGATAGCAATAGAAATACTACGGATATTTAAATGTACACTAAACGGATACAGACGTAATATTTATAAGAAACTACGAACTGAATGAACACGGGTCGATACGTGTACGGGAAAATATCACAAGGCGCAATTTAATGCAAATGTCTCAGTTTCGAAGCGGTATAAGTATGTTGTTTTTGCATTGACTTGTACATATTCCACCTCAATACCATTAGCCGCTCCACTGTCGCCTACACAAAACTAACCATGTGGTAGTTTATGTAATGTTACGTGCGTTATACTGCCCCGGCACGAACCAGAAGTCTAACATACTAGTATGTAGCATACTGGACACAAACCAGACAAGCCATATAACCACCTCGACTGTGATTTGGACGTTCCGAACATCGGGGTTGGATAAAACGGTATCATTGTTCGGCGCGGAATGAGACTGGCTTGTACAGTAACTGTAATCCATAAAATATGACACTGAACCTTTTTCCCCGGGATGTACCACAGGTAACTGTATCATTAATAAAGAGTAAACAATTTTTATAAAATTTAGAAAGGTTTATAACACGAGAAATTGACCACACCGTCACTGAGGTGCAGTTTGCTTTTAATAAACATTTCATTAATACTTGTGGTATTTTTAATATGTTTACATACTTAGAAACTAGAGAGCTTCGTCTTTAATTTGATATCAATGTTTTGAAAATCCGTTCAAAAATAGGAAAATAAAATCACAGGGCCTGAAATCACTTTTTTCTTGTTTAGATAATTAGCGTTGTCGTTTCTACTGAATGCACCTCAGTGACTGACTGGACACCGTGGTATACATTTCATGGTATAACTTTTTTTAACTAGTTGATCACTTTAGATGACATTTTGCATGGAGGTTACTTAGTCTTAACAATGTTGTCTATGAATGCAATTACTTTATGAAGATATTGAAAGCCAATTCTTGTTTTTGATACCATGACAATCTGACCACTTTAGTACAAATGCACCTTTCTAAGATTACATAAATTTTATAAAAACATTTTTTCCTCCTTATCAATGATACAGTTACCTGTGGGATGTACTACCGATGGCAATAATGAGCTTCGGGGGGAGTAGGGAACATTAAGTTTCTCATATGTAGGTAAATTGTCGGGGAGGTCATACGACTATTATGGACATCAGGAGGAGTCAGGAAAAGTTCCCGTGTGTTACCGACGTCATGCGTTAGTCCTACTAGCTCGGGGACGTACTCATAATGGACATAATAGCTTCATGTGACGTCAGTAACAGGTTGCCCGATGTCTCAGGGACACTGCCCGATGTATCAGGGACACTCTCCGGTGTCTCGAAGAAGCTATGGAGAGTATTGTGACCTTTTGTGAAATCGCGAGTATATCGGGAAAAATGAATGTACACCATAATCTAAGTGACGTCATGAGACATGTTGTGTCATCGGGAGGAATCGAGGTAAAACGGGGTCAGGGACATCGGAATGACTGCCGATGTGTTTCTGACGTTATGCGTCGGTTCCATTGCATCGGGGATGTACTCTTGATAACAATTATAGACTTCGGGAATTTTTTTTCAAAACATCGGGAGTGTCAGGACACATCGGGAGAACTTATGTCTAGTTCCTTATCACCAAAGTAATGTCTACCATTTGCAGCTTATACTGTTTTACGCGACATAGTAGACACATATAGTCCAGTTAGGATAAAAATCCAGTGACGCAGCAGTCGAGTCCACTATAACGGTGTAAAACCAATTATAAAGGCTTATACTGTACAAACAACTGTAATTTCAATGCTAAACTGACATACTAAACTTCGCTCTACCTGTTTAGACAATGGTTGTGATTTGTTGCGTACACATAAACTGCAACGTCACTGTCACAATATCCTAACTGGACTATACATGGACGTATATTGTTAAGGATCGAAAATGGTGATGTTCGTAAACAGGCTTCGAAGTTACACAAGTTGTCAAGTTGTATTAAGAGCTTGTTTTCAACGCAATTATGTTTGTTTATATGTGGGTACTACTTTCTCCCAATGTAACTGCTGAGGTCGCTTATGATTATTGTCGATTGGTCCAAATGACAAACTTTAAGTAACCAATTATGACAGATGGAAATAGTTCTATCAAAGGAAACAAGCCACTAGCTCGAATGTTATCAACTTAGACACTGCTATTACTTTAAGGTCCGTAAATCATCTTAGTTCAGCGTCCTTAAAACACGCACTATGATTGAGCTGAGCTGCAGCTCGCATAATTCCACACAGTCCATATTTTTCAAGAACAGAAAAGATGAAAAAAAAACAAAGTCGGAGGCACAGTCATTGACACCGATCAACATAATAAACAAAAAATGATGTTTGGAAGGCAACTGGGAAAAGACTGCATTGTTTTTTACACTGGTCTGAAATTCTTATTTTCTTTACCGCTGAACAACAGTCAGACAACTTTTAAATCATTCGTTAAGAAATTACTCCGCTGCTGTTCTTTTGTTGTTGTTTTTGCATCGTATTAACGGAAACATTTTGACAGCGTAAATCATCCTGATTTCATTGTAGCTAGTTCGTAGATTGGGGCAAAGCTCCATGAATTGTCGAGTTGTTTCGAGAATTACCGAGATATTTAGGGAATTTTCTAGGTACAGTCACGAAGGTTTATCATTAACGTGCGTGGTACAGTCAACTCTCGTTATCTCATTTTTCCCCGGACCGTTAAAATTACTTTGACATAACGAAAATTCGAGAACAGTTCAATAGCCATTTTGTTCCGTTCGAAGTCAATGTAAGTGATTACGCGGGTTTTATCATGTCTGTAATTTTCTTGTATGTTTTAGGAAAATTCCGCAAACATAAGTTCTCTTAACGTTTGGCCTTCTGACGTGACTTTGGTTTCTAGCTTTAACGTGTGGTGAAGGCAACATACAGAATGATATATTTGAAAAATAAAAATAAGTTCGAGAACCACTTTTGGTGTTGAAGTCACGGTACGTGTTATATTTGGGTTGATCGTGCCCAGGATTTCCCCGTATTTTCAATTATTTTTTTTAACTTGTGTTTGGTCACATCTCGAAGCTGAATGAGATAAGTTTTTGGAAATTGATGCACACACTTAATTTATCAACAATGGAACGTGTGCAATTTATAGGCAAATTGAAAATTTCAAATAAGTGAGGCGTGAAAACATTGGGCGCAACCCGACTTCCAGTTGAACAATAAATGTTAGGTGCGAATTATTTTATCGGGACCACGAAAACATTCGAGATAACGAAACATTTCGACACAGACTTCGAGCTAGCTGGTGGCCAGTTTACATAAAGACAAAGAAGGGAAAAATCGGGACTTCAAAAAACTTCGACATAACGGAACATTCGATATAAGCATGTTCGAGATAACGGGATTTAACTGTGTACTATAACCACACTCACCAGGTACATATCTATTATTCTAATTCTAACCACAGGAATTTGAAATTATATCCATAAAATAACACAGCAGTCGATCTAATCAAAATCGTTCTATAGATTTATTGTACTGCGATTTATTTGACTTTTGCTTTGTCAAACCCCGGGTAAAATCCCTGCCCCCAGGCCCAGATGGTAAAATCCCCGCACATTGCCCCACCCTTAAACCTGACGGTCATATTTTCCCGCCAGTTTGGTGCGAAATAACAGCTCCGCACTCGCTCGCAGTACGCGGACATAGATATCGGAAAGGTAAAAACACGGGACTGTTTCACCGGTATCCCCCGTTCTTCCCCGGGCTTTTGGGGCTGTGGTTGTAATTGAAATAATCATAACATGCAACATTAACATTGTAAAATCGTCCCTATAAATAAAGTTCATATAGTTCAGAGAATTAAGCTAAATCACTTTATATTTTTGTAGATTAATGGATTTTGGAACGGTTCATGCTAAACAAATATTAAGTTTTCGATATAAGGAGAAAGTTTCGTGCACAATCTCATTCATATTGCGAGTTCATTGCAATTTTTTTGTACATCCGCATCCTACAGAAATGCCATTATTCTAAAATAAGTTTATTCTTTGAAAATATAAATAGTAATTTACTATAACGGGTCCGAATATATGTTATTATAACCCTCTCAGATAAAAGTAGTTTTTCTTTATTTTTAAGGCATGTTATCAGGCATGCATGCTATCACGGAACATTACCAGACAAACACAGAAATGGAACACATTATCAAGAAAAAAGATACCACAAGTTCAAGCAGCAATGACATACGCTAACATTAACAAGACAGAACGAATCTCAGCAGTCGCAAGGTATACCATTCATGATTAATACGCGAACTTGACCCAACACAATTGCATGCGCGTACCAAAAACACTACAAACTGTACACAACCGCAGTCCTGAACATGATTCCAAAATGGTTGTCAATGCGAAGCCGTTATGTGAGGAATAGTTGACTTTCGATTTTCGAAAGACTTTCTCCACACATGTCAAATTTTGCAAAGATCACAGCAAATTTACTTAGTACTGGTAGACAAATACCTGCATGAACACTGTCTAGGTCCAATGACCACCTCACCTCATATACCAAAATCTTTAATTTGCAAAACGGCGTAAGCTACTACGATAACGGAAACAAACACATGCTTCTGGCATAGCCCGCATTATTAGGTTGTGACGTCAACCTCAATTTAGAAATGATTTAATCAAATGATATATTTGAATTAGAAATAGAGGCCGTATGTAAATTAAGCAAACGTACATCGCGTTATGTATGCCACACCAGAATGTAGATATTGAACTTTACATATGATTACAAATTAATCAAATCTTGGGGAATGGGATAGCAGGCTGGTAATACAGTACAGTGATACGTGCTTATTAAGTGTAGTGTACATAAATTCTCATCTCGATGGGAACATGCACTGCTCATTCTTACACTAAGAATACCTTACACTCGAATGAATTGTGATGTTTGGGGGGGGGGCTTTATCTGCAGAGTGTTTTATGCGCGTGTGTGTTCTTCAAATGCAGTTTTAACTAACGAGGTTTGCTAGCTTAATTACCAAATTTTGGGTCAGTTAAAGGTTTAGATCCTTTCAGGATGGGTCCCTTTTGAGCAGTACCTTCTCATACACAACAGTACAATTATACTGTCACAAATGTTAAGTATCATGTACATGTTGGTGACAGTCAAGCAGAAGATTAAAGTCTTTCAAAGATTATCGTGTATTTCATGTACTTAGTAATTACGCTCCTTTCGATATAAGTCGTCTCTCCGAAATAGCTAATTAATTTAGTTTTACTATATAATGTGTGCATTGTCGTGCCGTATGCAGTTCACGCCGAACACAGATCGCATATTTAAGCTATATTCGCTGACAAGGACTAAATTCGGCGTAAGCAGTATATGGCGTTACAGTGCATGTTGTCCTACAAGTAGAAAAAAGGAAAGGAAAATCATCTCTCATCAACAAGAAAAATGGCTTTATTCCATGACAAATGGTTCTGTACCGGCATTCATGTCATTCGCAACATCATAAAAATGAGTTATGTTTTGTACACGTATTAATTTCCTCTGAATAATTAGTTCCATTCATTTTAATGATACACATTGCGTTTAGCCCGCATTTGTATTTTTTGGTTTGAAGAAGACATTTGTATTTTTTAGATTGTAGCAGAAATATATAGTACAGGCAAATGCAATCTAGAGCGGTTATAGCATGTACGAGCTTTCTAATGTTGCTGCATCAGCATGATATACAAACCGGTCTTTAGTGTTTTAGCCTTTTGTAATTAAAGCGGAACGTTATTGTTTCTTCTTTATAATCAAACTATGAGCATTTCCTGGCTAATTACATCTCAAGCCTAACTATTACCGAAGTTATTATTTTTTCAGTTGAAATAAAAAAAATTGGCGAGCATAGCCTTTATTTGCCAGTCAGCTTTCTGCTGAAATATGGCAGGCATATATATGTGTGCCTCCACCCGAATTTGAACCCGGGTCGCCAGATTAGACGGCAAGCGTGCTAACCATTGAGCTACGGAGGCTATAGAACTTGTATCTGGTCGGGGACAATGTCGGTGACTTGAACCCAAATGCATAATGCATTTAGGTCGTTTGTACTTGCGTTGTGAACTTGCTTTTCAGTTTATGTCACAACGTTTTATACCAAGACAAAAATGGTACACTGATAGAGCTTAACATGCAAACACTGGTTTTTCGTAAGGTACGTGCCTTTCATTGATACACAAATAGCATGTCTACAAAGAAATATCCGTCACAAAAATATAGATATGCATAAACTCGAAGACGACAGGCGCATATAAATGATACGTTTGTAGAGAAAACTGTTCTTTGTGTATGATTATAGCCTGTCTATAAATGCCATGTAGCATTGCAGTAAAAATCCATTCAATTACTATAATTTAAGATGCCAAAAAAGAGAATTAATTGTACACTGTTGTACCAATTCATATCATGTAACTTCATTATCTTAAAAAGGACCAAAAAAGAGAATCAATATTTACCAGGAATAACGATGTGCATACTTTTCCTCGAATACTATAATACTATAAATATGTGTAATTTATCTTTATTCGTAATAAATGTTCTATTTTCGTTTCTCGTTATGCTGTAAGTTCTAGTTATCACCACTAAGTGTTAAACAATTTTATTAACCACCCTTGACAAGAACAAGTACAATGTGCCATTTTAGCTCGTTATTCGATACTGCTCCCTTTGCATACATTGTATCAGTTGCACCTGCGCAATACGTACGAGCAGTCAGTTAAATGGACGAGTTCTCTTTAGAATTCTTCTGAAGGAAACGGTTAGACCGTAGGCGTGATGTATGGTTTATCCGTACGTTATAGATGGGTCTATGCGATGATGTATGGAACATGTGACTAGATTCATATTTCATAGTTTTCCCTTGTCGGAACGACATAAATGTATACGACATTTATGGTAGACGTTACTATACGAACACATTAAAGACTTGATGTTATAAAACAAAATGGTGTACATCTATCTAATCTGACAAATATGATAGAAGAGTATAATCGACAGCTGCTCATTGAATTAAATATGTGTGGTATGGTTACTATGGCAACAAACAGAACGCATAGAAGCATCAAATGGTTCTTAACTTTTTCCCCGTATTTATTTAATAGCTCAAGTAATGGCAAGGTGAGCTTTTGTAATAAATCCACATTTCGCTTTCAATTTCAAACAACGTTGCACATTACTTTTATCGCCATAATGTATCGCAACGTTTTTTGCATTCAATGATTATGGCTGTTGATAGGTCAAACCTTCACTACTTTAGCTTTTGCAGCCATATAAAACCTTTTTTTGTCTGAGGTACTGCTCCTTATTTACATCAGAAGGAGCCATAATGCTAATTTAGATCTAAGACTTGTAAACACCATTATGAATAATACCGGTTTCGCATTCGATTTTAACTACACATATTATGCAAAACTTAAATTACAATAATTACTTTATGGTTCCTTTAAAAACGTGCTAGATTTTGTCATCCAACAAAACTTCTTTATGTTGACCTTTATATAATTATGTTCGAGTATTACAAGTTTGATAAAACTTTGTATATCTTTGAGTTAATGTAATGATGAATACAAAATTATGATGAATCCAAAAATCACTGATTCTAGAAATATAACCATGGTTTATCACATGTGGTCATTAAAACCTAGATATTAATTTTATTATAATGACACGCCCTTGACAATAGTGTAAAGAAAAAGATGATGCCAGTGGACCTTTTACAGGCTATAAATGAAACTTAAATTAAATCTGAGTTCGAATATGGACCATTCAGTTATGATATTTTATTCCGGTTTGTCAACAGTATTCCCGTTATACGGATAGGATCCAGTAAATTTATCTTGACAGCGGCTGGATCAGCAATTACGTGACTGTTAACTTTAGATAAATTAAAGTCGAGCAATGGAGATATACCAGTACCATTTTAACGACTTTGGTATGCCGTGGCCTGTGATCAACACCGAGACTTCCAGCACTCGAAGTACAGCCCTACCACCAAGCTATCTAGGCTGATTCGAATGTAGATCGGATCACAAGGTTTGGTTGAAAACTATGTCGCTTGAGTGCCTGATTTGAACGCTCATTTTCTTTAAACAACCGTATTTCGTATACAGTACCCATGGTCTGGTTGCTTAAGATAGTTTTGTCTGTACTGGAAACGCAATTACCAGTACACGCGACGTGATACTGCCAACAAGGATCTGACGACGACGCTAAATAAATCGTAGTCGATCTAGCAAACTTGACATCAACCAATCATCGTCTCCCTTTCATGATTTTGAATGTAAAATAAGCTATTTTTAGAATAACGTTCGATGACGTTGCAGCGTTCACTCAATGACGTACTTGGTGGAGTTTTGAAGATGTAAAAAATGTATCAATTAAACGACAAACACAATTTATTAGTTCTTGATATTAAGTACAAATTGTTCCACAATTCAATTCACTCATGCGAATTCCCGGCTCGTGTCTCCTGTTAAAGATCGAACAATATAAAAGCGGAAATTAATGTTTTAGTCTTATTCTAAAACACACTTCAAAACATCTTAATGAAGTGTATTTATTCATGCGCACATTGACCAACTAAACTAGATCTGTTGACGTGTCTATTAAAATTCCTCTGAAAGTATTTTTTTATATTATAAAATCCAATAATCAACAATTTTGTTATTCAGGGTTATTAAAATGTCAACGTAAAGTAGAGAACGGGATTGTACGCACAGAGATCATGTTTTGACGTAGGATTAATATGCATTATAGATCTAATAAATACTTGCGTGGGTGAGAATATAATACATAATGCAAGACGATTGCTTTCACAAATTGTTTAAATAAAAACAGAATTGCGATGCACTTTGACTTTCTCAGTCGAACGCAAAAAACTACTGAGCAGTAAAGACATGACTTGTGCACATGTATATGCAGAGCTGAATGAGATTATGTAGCACAGCTGAGTACTTGCAATAATAGCAACTCGGCGGGTTCGAAGGATTTGCGTGTGTCCGACGAACACAGATTTGTATCTTATATATATAACAGAGAACATTCAGTGCTAAACATGCCTTTTTTTCCAAAAAAATACCTACGGAATATCTCTTCAGCGTGTCGGGCCATATAACCTAGAGTCGCTTGTGTAATGCCGCATCTCTCAAGACCACTAGGGAAACAAGTTTAATGACCAAGTGTTTTGAAATATAGTTCGTGTCAGAATAGATTGCTTTACTTCCTGGCAAAATTTGAACAAAGTCTGAATGTGGGAACAGAGACGCATCAACATCCTTAGGTTGCTGTTATGTACGACAAAAGTTCACAAAGAAATCAAGAAAAATGTTGCTCGTCATATGAAAGTAGCGTGATCGAAAACACATACTTGGAATTCCTGGATATGGCATTTTTACTGAGACAGTATTTACGTATTTATAAGGTTCTGCTGTTATTAATGTTTGTTAAACACACTCTTGCCAGTATAAAATGCACAACCATCTGCCAAGGTAATGGTAATATACATATTTGAAGAAACGCATGCCAAGTAAATCCATTTTCCATCAGACATTCGCTTCTGTAATTTATGTTTTTTTTTCTTAATATGTACACAAGGCGTCGTTAAATCCTGCTGCATTTGTATTTCCCGTATTGTTTTACTAAATTGATGTAATATTTATTATTATGTCATGGCTGGCTTGTATATTCCTAGCCTTGGAGACGCGTTTTTATTAAACATGTGCATTTTGATTTTGTATTTTATCCGGTGAATTTGACGTGATCCTGACCTTTAGGCATGAATATATGTATTTACTGTTTGTTTTGTTTTGAATATATACATTTCCGCAAGCAAACTGTGCAGCTTAATATAATAATAATATCGGTCCTTTAGATTTGTGTTGATATAAATTCGAGCGTCTTCGTGATACTTCCCCGCTTTTAAAAACATACAATCGGGATTATAAATATAGACAATATATCAGCTGTTACATTATGCTTATACTAGTATAAGGTCGAGAGTCGTGTTAAATTCTCCGCTCTATATACAAAGTTCGAAGTCGATTAAATTAAAGGGGTTGTATCCGAACGGTGGCATGTCGTTAAAATTCAGAGCATATTACCATTATTCCTGCTAATAGTGAATCTTCGAGGGGTTTATATTCTTCCCGTCGGCATAATGACACTTAAGAGGATAAAGCATGTATGGGGCGATTGGGAATACATACTAAGTCATAATGGTGTATAGTTATAATTGACTGACGCGACGGCAAACTATTTTAATATGAACTAGAAACGGCTCCATTTCGTCGGTGTAAGACATGTACTGAAAATCGTAAACACAACCTCAAAAAAAGTTGTCGTCTCGGTCGCAAGCGTCACCTCTTCCGTAGACAGCAGCACGACTTTTATAAATAGCTTTTTGTAGACTTATTACCGGACAATAAATCTAGTAAAATATGTGCTTGGATTTTGTTCCTTAAAATCTGAAGAGCTAAAGCGATTATAACAATATATGACGCGAACTATGTTGGCATCTTATAATTTCCAAATGAATGAGCCGCATGTCGATTCGCCGGTCCATTAACCACGAGTTTTTATTTGTAAACACGGACACAGAACCGACGGGACCGACTGGATCTAAGGACAATATATCACAACTTTGCACAAAATAAACTGGTAGACGATTAAAAAACACTTGTTTCTTTAATCATAGATGTCTACAAGGGTCGTTTTAAACCCGCTTGTCGGCATTACTTGTCACATTAAACAAGTGTATAATCAATCAGCACCTCCTTCTGAAACTTTGCGGACCGTTATGTAATTATTTAGAAAGGCTGCAGAAATATTACTTTATTTTGCAAGACCCTCATTTCATTCCTTGTGTTAAATTGCGTTCCGTACGCATGTGTCATAATTGTAGACTAATTTTGAATCTAGATGCATATGACCACCTGAATTGTGACTGCTTGCAAGTTAATACTACTTCCTTTGTACAGTATTCGAGTTAAACGAAACTAAAATATTAAATAAAACGCTAATAAACGCTTATGCCCCGATGGAAGTTTATTTCCTCGAAAACTAGCTAAATGAATCAGGGGCCGTAATTCTGTTGAAATGTTGGATATTGGTATTGACTTTGTCCAAGTAAGGTGTTTATGTTGGTAAACAAGAATGCCTAGTACGAATGCGATGCCTTGCTGGAATCCTTAATATTTGAGTTTCAACAGCTTGAAAGTTTAGTGAACCTTTTCGGATGAACGACTGGACGGACGGACAGCAGGACAATTACTATGTGCCTTCTGCATCAGTAGATGCCGGGGCACAATATATAACCGCGATATAGCTTGTCCAACCCGAACGTATCCAAGAAAACGTCTTAATCAGGGCAACAGTTGTGTCGTGTTAACTCACGTCTTTGAACCAGCTTTGCTATTATAGATACCAATTAGCACCAAGTTAAACCCCGGGTATAACGAAATTAAAATTGTACCAGAAACTCCATTACGAGACAGCCCAGAACGGAAAACTGGCTTTTCACATAACCTCGTTGCGATCGAAAACATCAAGAATAAGGGGTCGAGAGGGTAAAACTTGTTTCACAATCCTCTGGCAATAAATAAGCATACACTCATGATATCAACTTTCAAATACGTTGTTTAATTATGACATCACACCTACTCCTCCTTATAGGCTTATGTCATGTCTTCCACAAGTGAGTGCAGTAAATCAAGGTAAATTGTTTTGTGATAATTAATTCTAGAAAAAGTACCATGAACATTCCGTCGCAAACGGCGTAAAACGACGTGATGAACACGAACATATAATTCCAGCCATATAACATATCAGTGAAATCGATACAATCACTTGCAAACATTTCGTACAAACTGCGACTATTTTATCGACTCATGTTACATGTTTTCATATTATGATATTTATGGTGCAACATACATAGCCTGACAGGTTGCTAACGTATGATCGGCCACTTAAATTTCCGGTAACGTCTGAAAATTTAAGTACTTCAAAGAGGGCAACAGACCGAAATTATTACAACGGAAATATTCACTTTTATGTTAATATTTTATAGCACGGTGTTAACTTTCATGGCGGATAATGTATTGTTTTTATAACAGGAAATTGAACATCCGAAGCATGTATACTATTCGCGTACATTTTGGTCTCAGTATCAGTGTAGCATTACCACGTGACTTTTGACTACAGTTACAAGAAGAAATTTGTAAACATTCGAAAATAAAATAGCCGTAAGTATTTTATTTCTTCATCGATTTCTATGAAATATACGCCACGCTAAGGGGGACAATTATTTGCTTTCCATGAAATATAAAATATTTTTAAGCGGCTGTGCCGTTTTGTCCATTACCTTTTGAAACCGTGGAACGTGTATGTTTCACAGGGTAATGAAAAAAACTGCTGGAAGCGATCTTATATTTCACGGAAAGCAAATACTTTTCCCCTTAGCGTGGCGTATATTTTATAGAAATCGATGAAGAAATAAAACACTTATTGCTATATTTATGTTCCAATGTTTACAAATTTCTACTTGTAACTGTAGCCAAAAGCCACGTGGTATTGCTACCCTGAGTATGACATTTTGGTATCATTCTTAGAATTTCAAGACGGTCTATTAAAATGCTCTAGAGAATGCAAATGTTCTAGTACCTCGTGACATGTTAGAACTCAATAGACGTATTGGTAAATTTATAAATGAATTAAGGATGCGCGATATATTTCTGAACATTGATGCTGATAATTGCAGGCCTCTAAGGATTACAGAAACCTTATAACAATAGGTTTTATACTGAAATATACGAGCACAGTTTCATAGGAACCAAGAGTTTAGTGTTAAAATACATCTTTTTTACACCTTCATTTTTTCGAGAATTCAAATGATTTTAAGCATTTGTACACTACTGCATATTCAATCATTTGTACTTGACACATTTTGGTCATTTGGGTTGTCATTGTCAGTGTACGAGATGAATACGGTTTTGGCATTAAATGCTATATCATAATATCGACGATCATTAATTGCACTAAAAATATCATTCTAACACTGTCTGTATTTTGCTCCAGCTGTAGCGTTATCTAATAAACGGTATATCACGGTAGAATTTCGGCTGTTTAATTTATCTTCAGCGTATAATTCGCGATTTTTATCAATGCAATTTACGTTTTGTTTATATCATGACGTCATGAGCTGTGACGTCGCCGTCGAGCGTAATTTTCATTTCGTAGCGTGTCTGTTTATTTATTCGATTATATTTATATTCTAGTATTACGTTATTGCATGTATAAATTCATATGCGTAAACGTGAAATACGTAATTGAAAGTTGGCGTTAAATAAGCATCAGTTTGGTGACAAATAAAGATAATAGTAAAGCTTTAAAATCCAGGGGCGGACGTTACGATACTTTAAACAACGGAAGTTGTCTATAGCAACATAAGAAATAACTCATCAACTCCGCAAATAAATTAGTCCGTATAAAATTGCACATATTACACGTGTTAGAATGCCAACGGCCTTCGTGATTAATTCCTACGCATATGAACTCTAAACCGTGATCTATTCACCGGTATATCACGCAAAACTGCGATCTATTTCCTAATCACAAATCGGGCATGAAAGATAACAGAAACAGCAAAAAAGAACACGAAAGACACAAAACTGTACAAGTCAAATGAAACAAATGAACGCGTAAAGATGATACTGAACTGTCGCAAACCACAAAACCCTACTCCGACAGCATGTCGCCTCAGCCAGTCAAACATATAACTGGAGTAAGTCCAACAGACAAGAAAGATCGACCAGGACGACCAGACAAAATAAAGATAGCCAACAGAGCAACACAAATGCCAAACAATATATAAATAGTCACGCCGTTTTAAAAACAGATGAAAGGAGTCTCATGCTAGACTTTAAAAGTTAAACTGTCAAATGACGCGAACCTATGTGTTGGTTGGCTCCCAATGCACCCTTCTTATGTAGTTAATGTCATTAAATACACAAACATTTGTCAGTTTTTGTTAAACAACCTGTAATAATCAGAAGACTATGTTTAAGGCAGCGACATTTATAAATGTATTCTGTGACAGGAAACTTCAATATATAATACTCTATATCAGAGGTCGGCTTAATCTATTATTTATTTGTGCTAGACATATTTTTCTATTAAAAGTACAACTTATCAGGAAAGTGTGTAATTATAGTAGATGTAGAAGATATAATTAGCAGTACATCAACATGTAGAGCTTTCGATCATTACATAGGATGAAGATTTTCATTTCGATACGCTTATTCCAAGTAACATTTTTTTCTTACAACGTGCGTGGAATAATAACATACTTAGATAACGAAGGTTGACGTTGAATTGAAATATGTCGTTGTATATATTTTATTATAGCCAATACGGTCGTGTACACAATGATACAAACGTGAGAGAGTATACGTTGTATTAATTAAAAAAATGTTTTGCCCAACAAAAATTATTTTTTTAATTTATTTCATCTTGTTTATAAATGCATCTACATTGGCCAAAACATCCGTAATGATAACACCATTGCAACTCTAGTAAAGAACATGCAGCGACAATATCCCTCTATGTCGGTATATGACTCCGTAAAACTATGTTTTGTTTGTTAATATACTGATCAAATTGGACATATAAGTATATATTTAATGGACATTGTGTTGTAAACCTTCTACTATAACACACATTGATGAAAATATGTATCTAGCATTGGATTTGAAAAGCCTACAATGTTCGGACCACCGTGTAACAGGTAGTGAATCATAATCAATTCACAGCTAGGCAAAAACAATCAACCTAAAAGCATCAAATCGGATGAATACAATACCGTTCAAAATTATATAAAGGCATGAATCAAACTTTTAAGAATGTAGAAAACTAAACTGAACTGTACAGTGTGCTAATGCCATAAGTGACACATCTGATAAAAAAATAACAGTAAGATGCAATAACCTATATACATATTTCATTAAGGAAAAACACACTAAAACGTCTTACAAGAAACGAACCAACGAGATCAAATAAAGCCACAACATGAAGAACACAGGAAAAACAAGAAAAAAGAGCCATAATTCTGAAAAAAAATGTTGCAATGCAAATTCGACCTTCATATACGATGGACATACTGATTCCGATGTACCCCTTACAACTCGTTGTATAAAATATTAACTACAAACTTTACTAAATAAAAAGATATAAGTTGTTTCGTTCCATCACTGACTCAAATAAAAATGTATTTGTTTACATTGTGTAACGTTGTTGAATGGTACTTCTTTATAGTCACACTGCCTTACAGTAGTTCATGTTTTCATTGAAAACACATTACACATATATGCGTATAGTATTGAGATAAAACTATTCTCATGAGACAGGCGTACGAGCTAAACAGTTTACCTTCAAATATGCATGTTAAATCGGTTTTTAAGATGAATCTTACGTAAACGGCCTAATTAAACTACATTATTCAGCGAAACTATTAGCCAGTTGATTTGTATCAAGAACAAATGACTTGCATAGTATAGAAACGTACAAAGCCCGAGAGAAAAATAATCAATTGCGTTCAAGCCAATTGTGTTCACAGCGCTTTAATGCTGTTTTACAATGTTTAAACAAACGAGTGGCCGCCAAATCATATTGCTTCCAGTATGTATATTGTTCCCTCGATACCATTACTATGTTTTACTGATTGCAACAGTTCAAGTTACAGATTACAAGAACGTGTAGCCATCGAGTAGCGATATGAATATTTTAAACACTTTAAAATGTGTCTCGAAAATACTACTATATAGATCAAAAAGATATTAATAAAAATCGGAAAAGGACGGCAGCACTCAACAGTAATAGCAGTGCTCGAGATACACATACACACAGAACACAAACAAGGCAAATCCAAGACCGCAAGTGCAAACAAGATAATGAACATGAAGAAAATGAAACCTATCAGTTTCAAAGAATCGACACCCCTCTACGACAGCCTTCCGCAACCGTCAGTCACATAATACCGGCAGGAGTAAGAGTATTCAGATGACAGCATTCAGAGAACGGCTTACACGAAATCGTATGCTCTCCAGTTCCCAAACTGAATTATGTTTTTAAATGCTAAATTAAAAACAGTTATTCAATAAATAAAATATCGTTTCGTTAGTTTTTACATTGAATAACTGTAATCATGTATGCCTCTCTATAGCGATATCATTTAAATGACATGCAATCATGGAAATATTGACTTGTTTTCGGTACTCATGATATATAGCAAGAAGTTATGTTTACTGTGAGTAGTTGTGCAAGCGTAATTAAATTAAATATGTTTCTCGTACATATATATTGCCACTTCTCTCTACAAAACAACTGTTTGTAGCATATGTGTAGCGTGGTAACTTTATCTGCAATTTAGCTCACAATCACAACGCTCATTAATTCTAATTTCGAGGATATTTTGCTTGAAATATTTATAATGGTTCAGAATTTAACTGAGATAAAGTTGAAATTAAGGACAACAAAACACGTTGGAATATTTCGAACCAGACTTTTGGAACCGTCATTTCCATTATTTGGATAGATAGATTTATATTCCATATTCAAGTAAAGTGACTTACATGTACCAGTTGTAAGACACAAAAACCCAGTATTATATCAGATGGTAGGATTTAGGGTAATGTCCTTGTCACACTACAACGCAGAATGAAACTTGTACAATCTAGAGATAAACAATAAACAAAAAAATTGAAAACTAGAATATAATGTAATTGCCAATGACTGACTTTACTTTATGTGTATGTGAATATGGAAGATAAAGTATATGACAGTTTTTAAGAGCGATAGGTAAACGCCAACAAACGGGAATGGACTGGAACATACGTACGTTCTTAAACCAACAACACGCATTGTGCCTTTCAAAGTTATGTTATATTAAATATGACGTACATTTTAATACAAAAAATGTTTCGAAAGTTGTGACTGATTTTATTTTTGAAAATTATACTCAACATGCAGACTTCATCGATTCGATATCATCAATTGATAAAGACCTGTCGGTGTTTAAGATGTAAGTAAATAGATCACCAATAACGAGCTTAGTCACATATTAAACATATTATGGTGTTGGAAGTCAACACAAACACAGACAAAATAATTGCAAACAACTAGGTATGAAACTTCTGGTAGTGCAAAATTCAATACAATGCACTTGGTTTGTATTGATTCTGCGATATATAAATTTACTTAGTTTTAGTCTGTCATTTTGACACTTCGTAAAAGCATAAGCATACCCTTTGAAGGATAGGGCCTGTATTAGAGTGTTGTGGAAAGGAAACAGTTGATGGCTTACAAATGTCGACAAGATATTTTCTCATGCTTTTTACTTTTCTCTCAACAAATTCTAACGTACAACTACGTATTATCGATATTGTTCTGAAACGTCGTTATACAAATAACATACATGGGAGGGGCATATTCATTAGATCATTGATACATTAACTATCAGTTTAATAAAAACTACTTTACTGTAGGTTGATAATGGAACCCGATCCAAAACGTGGGTATAAGAGGAGATCACTTGAATGTTGTAAAATACTGACATTGTCAACAAGCGGAGAAAAATGGTCCTGAATGTCCTTGACATACTAACAAGTTTGGCCAAGTGATCATTAAATCATTCCCTATATATATTTGTACAACACGGTTGGGATTAACGTGTGAAATTTGCGGAACAGTTCCGAGTTTCACGAAATTCCTATGTAAATTGCATGCATAACGTTTACAAATTACTTAATCCGGTTATCTAATGTTTGACCCAGAGGAACCAAATTTGAATTAATTTAGAGCGTACTAAAACGATTACCATTCGTACTTGCAAGGCAGCACTCATCAGGCATAGAACATTTAAGGTACAAATATAAAACACAAACAAATTTCGAAAGAAACGAAACGGCCTTATGATGGAAAACTAGTCACTTGCCTGTTGTAAGCAATATAAACACGACCAGTACAAGACAACGACCTATCATACATTACATCAGAACAAAACAACCCGTGAACAATCTGAACCGTAATCATATAAGAGCCAAATTATTCTTAACTTATTACATTACGATATCACTTCCCCGTATTACCTTGATTAACGTACAAGATATACAATGTAATGTATTGGTACCGTGTTTGGTGCTAAATTGCCATCCTAGCTTATACTTAGCTCACAAACCATCATCCAGACACTTGACGATGTCCGTGTATTTGATATGTCACCAACGCCTAGGCAGAGTGCGGACGCCGGCCGACGATTTTGAATGCATATGTCAAAAGAAACCTAAATTACTGCGGCCTCCTCCAGATGATCGGCCGATGTCCGTCCGGCCTCTAGTCAATTTAGACCAAGGTACGTCGTTCAATGATCGGCCGGAGACAGTATTGCATCTGTGTCCCAGGTATATGTTTTAGCCAGTTTTGAAGTCACACAACAATTTGTTCCAATTGTGATGCAACAAAATTGGAAGTCTCCAAAAACGTTCTAGATAATTTTTAATTTTAATTTTATCTGCAAAATTTAAGATGTTTCTGAAAAACATTTTGTATATGCATGGACGTAACAAAACTAGCGAGTAATAATTACTAGGGTATTTAACCACACGTTGGTATGGAGGATCGCATATCTTGAAACTTCCCCACGCAAAAACATAATTCATATTAACTTGTAAAAGAAAGTTATCCCCAGACAATTATTATGGCAACATGACTAACTAATAACAGGGACGACTTACTATCAATAAACTTGATTTGCAAAAGGAAAGCAATTATTAGAATTGAATTTGTAGCTTAGTATGATTGTTAGATATGGTGTATCACATAACCCTGGCCTAAATTGCAATAAAGTATCAGAAAATGTAATTATGATTGTTGCAAGAAATCAAATTAACTTAATTTCTATTTGCCAGCACTCTGTGCATAGGACATCCACACGGTGGTAAACGTTGTAAAATATTCATGCTTCTAGACGAGCGGAAATCCACTACTTTCATAAAATATCTCCATTTAAATATTAAGCCGTTCCATTATTAATGAACCATCTATGAGAAGTTTACAGAACTGAATGTTGAGGTTTAAATGCATTGTTTGCCCATATCGGGATTACAAGCAAGACTAGTTTAATCATGATAATATCGTTTTTGCAATTCAGAAATAAGGCAGCATTACGACGACGATATTTGATAATTTTATTAACAAAAAACGAAATTGCTTTCGCCAGCCAATAGTTCAATTCAAATGAAGTCGTGCTTGTTTTGCCCATCAAAATTGCTAAATACAACTATTGGAACATTATGAAACAATAGTACTATATGTGGCTTGAAATGCAACACCAAAGCAATTGTGCCTAAAGTGAAAGGTAGTTGGTACAATGTACGTCTTATTAAACCTCGTGTTTATTTTATGATATTAATATTTTCTAAATGGCTCATACTCACAACGCTTTTTATATATTTTCTTATGATTTGTTTTGGACAACTGGTATTTTACTTAGAAAAAAAATGGAGTTTCGTGTTCATTGACCAATACTCTAAATGACCATCACGTTTTAGTCCAAGTAAAGCAGTTGGCTTATATAATTAGCATGTTCAAATAGTATTGCGCCATCAGATAGTGGTCAATCTTCTATACTTGAAAGCGCGTTGTTGCATTGGATTGTATTTGAAAACATGCGCCTTTACTTACGTCATTGTGTAACTGTGGTCGCCTTGAAGTCGTTAGTATTACTAATGTCTTACTATTAGATTTTCTATTATTGAATTGCAGTTTCAGTATTGCGGTAACAAAGTCCACATTTCTAATAATAATTCTGGTGAACACTCGCGTAATGAACAAAACATTCTTGAGTATATAGAAGAATTTCGTACCGTACAACCCGTTGCGTTGAAGGCATCTTATTTGTTAGAAGGCAGTTAAATGCAATGTTTGATGAGCTCTCATTAGGTTCTAATTCAATTTTTGGATAAGGTTTTCATTAAGTATGTGAGTGATAACCCATGGGTCCCTTTGAAGCGAAGAATAAACAATTTTTACACAGTCACTATTTATACATTGTATGCGCAGAAGTTCCTTCTTAATCGAGAGAATAGTTCTTCAGTATGCGATATTCGAATTGTTTAGTTTCGACATTTCAAACTCATTATAATTCGTGATTTGAACTCATTTGAGATCAAATTGAACTTTCTCCATTAGATATGTAGATTCCGTTTTGTGAAATGTACGTAATGTACATTTTTATGAGGACAAAATGCTAACAAAATATGCCACTTTGACTATGGAATGCTAATGGTGAAGGTAAAAATAATTATATTTTTTTGCATTTATAAACCACATTTGAACTTTCTGAGGCTGGTAATTTGTAACACACGTAGTCATTGTCCCTCTTGTTCCGGGATCTTTTTGGTGACACACTAGAAATTTTTTCACACACCGGTGTTATGAAGTTTGAATAAAAAGTAAACGTATCAGCTGGTGATAGAACATTACACTCTTTTACTTGTCTTTAGCAACAAATAATAATAATTGAAAGAACTCTAAAATGTCATCAAAATATTTTCGAACATTACACATACTCTGCGGGCTTATAGAAATATTTAACTCGTTGTACGCAACCAAATGTTATAACTAGATTTGAACTTGTAAGACCTTATTAATAGTTGCCCATTATCTGAAAGAACCCGTTCTTGTAAGTCAGTAGTCTACATCAAACAACTGTAATTGACACCCTTCGAAAGGTTTTTATTAAATACAAAACTCGTACTTGCAATACTTACTTTTTTTAGTTAGGTATAGAATATATTCCACAATTACGTCAACATGATAAAAACGATATGTCACGGTGCTAGTCTTTGAAATACACCGTTTTTCAATGCCCTACTACTGGTCGGATTCTTATATCCAACTATTGCGAATAAGACACTAACTTGTTCATTTTAAGAATTTTATTGTATCACTACTGAAGTAATTAAATGTATTGTATGCGTACACTGGATTTTCATTTTGTTGAGCAAAATCAAAAGGGGCATATTTCGGTAGCAATCTGTATGTACCTCTATAATTTAAAAATTCTGAATCTTCATAAAAACGTATATTTCACAAACGGAATTGACATGTGTATTGGAGAAGGATTGAAGTGTATTGTCTCTTGCCAACGTCGTTATTCCGGGGTATACCACCGGAAAGGATTGAAATGAATTGATATAATGATTCCCGATGTATTAAATGTGTTACCGAAGGCATACACGATACTCTTTGAAATCACGGATACAGAAATACCGCCCACCTCCATCGAAACAAAAACTATGCGATGCTGAAAGGTGTCTGTATCCCATCTATCCAGTATTAATGGCGGGAGATCAGTGATTCAAACCCCTGTTTTCCATCCACACAATATATACATGTATATTGTGTTTGGCTATTATATTGAATAGAAACATATTAAAATGCAGTTAATATATACATGTATATATTTTATAAACTTCCGCTATAAAATGATCTATTGTGATTCATATTTAACGAATTTATCTCAGACTAAATAGCGGGCGTTCTAAACTTTATAAATGGATGATTTCATACTTTTAGAAAAGGTATTTTTATACTAGCGGAACATACAAAATACTAGTATAGGATTTCGTAACGAATTTATGTGTACCATACGGGTTGTTACAGATGCATGCTTAAAAGATCGAAAATAAGATGTAGAAGTATGTTTCACCATATTGTAAAACATGTTCTCCTAATTTTTGAAAGACAAAACATTTCATGAGTTTACTTTAAGTATGTTTATTGCTTTCCTGTCTATATTTAGAACATTGATCGGTAATAAATGTTGTTTATCCTTGTGCAGTAGTTTTGCCTATATAGTGCATTTGATTGTAGTACCGAAATGCTCATATCTGTCCAACAGGAAAATAATATTATACTGCCACATCAAAATAAACCTTTAAATAATAGATGCAATATACAGCATGCCCATTTGTTTTAGTCAAAGCTAGCTACGTTTAAATGGAAGCAAAATCGTCTCCAAGGCATTCTCGCACTAAAGCTAAATAATGTTGCGATTTGTTATTTATAGAAATTGTAGACATTTTGTCGAGGCCAATACTAAAATTATCTCAGTCATGCTATGGCTACCGACATAAAGATTAAAAAGTGTCCATAGTTTCAACACACCCCAAATCTGTCATGTTCCTATTATTGAGCGTTCGCGAGAAAATTGAACCTTTTTGGAACCGTCAAAATGATCGAGTGAACTCTGTGGTAATGATTTGCTATGATTTATTATGTATTATTACACACAAATAATCCGATTTGTTTGGAACGTATCAAATATTACTAATGAGTTACGCGTATTTCTTAACTGTACGTCTAGTTATGTATTTATGTTGTCTGAAAATATCTGATATTGGGGACTAGTTCTAAGACGAGCCATAAAGTCAAATATATTCACACTATAGTCATAGCGTTTGTAAATTAAACAGAAAATACTTTCACATAAACACAATTGTATTTACAGTATCATCCTAGCTCGACGTCTTCATTACCACTTAACGACACATGATTGCGTTGTTGCGGGTTATTTGTCTTTGTAATACGTTTGTACATATGCAATGTACGTTTCGAGTATAAGTACCCATTATAGCAACTCTTCATTATTTCATTGTTTCCGAAATATCTGTAATGCTATATTGCTTGCGAATTATGCTTCATAAATAAATGAATAGACTGTAATGAAAAATACTTAACAAAGTATGTAGAGTGCTTCAAAATACTCCGTCACGAGAATAAAGCTTTGCAGATTGAGTGCTTTATGGATGTGTGTTTGATTGATACTCGACGCGTTTATAAGGACAATTTCAATAGCTTTAGGGCCATTACAATATACTTCAACTAATTGGTCCGAGTCTGCAAATACGACATTAAATAGTGACATAGCAATACTGGTTAAAAGCAGATAATATAATATATAATTTAGTTTCACCAGAACAGAATTATAGGTAATTTGTTTTAAAGCAAATAAATCGTTTCACCAATGCGCTTACAATATATGAGTATTTAGAATACTAGCATTAACACACATAACATATTATTATCATTTTAAATTAATTATTTTTATTAAAGTAAGAATCCGTTACTTCGACTTTGGTAACCCTGTGTTTTTTAGGGTAAAGGGAGATTATGCCATCTAAAAGAGAGTCGCCTCAACACTTCTCTCCGAACTCACAGGGAAACATAGTGTATGTAGATACTAGATAGTTTCACATATAAATCGAACGCAATATTTCAGTTGATTTTTATACTTGTAAGGATACAATAGTTTGTCTCCATAATAAATCTTTTACTTGGTGTATTTGTATATAATTCATACAATACAGATACGCTCACAAATAAAAGCTGAAACTATTTGTTTGAACTTCAAAGTACCAAGACGGGAAATGTAGTCAGCATTGAAAGTTATTATTTATCATTAACTGAGTATCAACCAACTATTTTACGGGTAAAATATAATTAAAAAAAGTCCCTCCAATAGTATAGGATATTAATACTTTACAGAAAGTACATTTCAATACGCACATGTTGTAGTTTAAATCAAGCGCAAATCGTCACCTTTACGAATACAATGTAATATTCCGAAGAAAATACTAAATACCAGACCCCACGTAGAGCGTGTTTGGTTACTTTATAAAACAAAATATTCCACTTACCTACTAAAAAACAATAAATGTTCTCTGGATATATTGGGTTATCTTGGCAGAATAATATTAAATTATTCTTGTACTGCAGCAGACAATCAAATAGTGAATATACCAATCAAATAATCACAGGTTGGTCAACACTTTTGACAAATATACACTTCGTAAAAATAACAAAAACGATGCTAAAACAGTTTTTAAAAAATCTAATATTTTTTTGCACGAATCGTCACAAGCTTTGCACTTAGACTTATTAATATACAAATTTGTTTAACAAGTTTTTGTATATATAAAGCTATCGTTACAAATACCATCGACGGACTGACTGACTATACGCGATAGTCGGTAGCGACTGAAGACTATCTTGCTGTGACTACCTTTGAACTGAGAGAGCTAAATCGATACAGTCGACGGCAGCGAATGGCAGCCCTTCAAGCGGGCTAACACGGCTGTACATTTACAGATATATCGGTGATGTCACAATAATGCCGTGTATATCAAAGCCTAATAAAATATTATCGAAAATTATGCGTTCGATTTCACAAATGTACATCTGAGAAATTTAACGTATTACTAAAGGGGAAACTGACGTTTACATTACATTTCCTAAAACAACAAATACCAAATCGGATATGCAGCACTCAACAGAAACATAAGAGTACGAAAGTCACAAAAAGGCACACACAAACACACACACACACACATACCCAAATATAACCGACCAGAAGCACATATCATATGACCAGCACAAAACTGAGCATGTAAAGTAAAATATAAAACTACACTGTAACACAATCATTCTTTCATGCGTCACTATATCCCAATAAAAGTGTGATTAAGCAACACTTTAATTGTATATAAACATGCAGCCGAAACCATGCTCTTCAAAGTTGTCAAAAAGAAGTCAAATAAATGAATCGGTGCGAAAGGCACACAATTACTAAGTGTGTACAAAAAGTATCTCTTTATGAACGTAGCCTCGGTAAATTAAGAATGGTAAGAATTGATTACTTTTTATCAAAGATTCAAGTTTGAAAACTATTACCATTGACGATTTAGGAGCGCACATTTTCTTAACATTTATAAAGATACTGGGGGGGACTTTAAGTTGAAATTTAAGTGAGTAACACAACGACATACAAACAACATGTTATAAGTGAAAGGACACAACTGATCAAACATGCACAAGACAGGGACACAAGAAAGCGACATCAGTGCTAAGCTTAAACAATACATGGACGTGGTAGAACACAGATCACAATACACACATGGTCGTGCCTGTAGACCATTGTTCTTGCATTTGGCCTAACTGAAATAGGCGTTTGCAAAGAAGATACACGTCGCGATTCTGTAGATTTCTCATAATATTCGTGTAGTCGATATTATCTCATCCCAAGTGTAGGTACATTAATAAAACATATTATATCTATCACGAATACGGTTGTCTATGACGAGTTGATGATGTTTGCATACATACACTGCAGCGTGTTAGTTCTCTCAAGAACGTTTGAGGTAGTCTCGCTTGGACTGTAAAATTGAAACACAGTGACTCGACTTTCATACTCATGTGATTTGTGAAGACCCTATTTCTTCATTCTGCATAGGAGGTGAACAACATAATACATGTGCGTGTATAGCCAGGGCATTGTGTCGAGTTAATGTACGTGTTGAAAACTGCTGGCGATACGTAAACCAGGCGGCGTGCAAACACTTCATGATACATTGCATTTGAAACAACTCATTGAATGCAATAGTGTCTGTTCAGTGCTGCTTTCCATGTCCGATTGTTCATGTCATTGATTGTTTTGGTATTAAATGACCGAAATACTTAGCGCAACACACTTTCTCACTATGTTTCATTCCGACCGACGACAGTTACGAGTATATGTACATGCTACCATAAACGACCTAAATGGTATATTCAGCACTGTTATATAATTCATGAAACCAGGCCTCTGTTTTAGAATGTAACCATACATCAAATTTGTCCAAACCTCACGAGAGTAGGTTATGACTGTAATTGTCGACACACATATACATAAACCAGGACTAGGTCAATCAGATATGAACCCGGGCTATAATAAATACACATATACAATTACAATATTGGCATTTAACTGAAAGCAAACATTATTCATGTATCCACGGTTTTCAAATTTGACAGATATCATCAAAACAGACACACAATTGATGAACAACAACGCCGTAAGTAATATCGCTCTGTCTATTACTATGTTTGAAAGTAATAAAAGTAGACATAATTATATTGTCATGATAAATGAGGTTCGTCGTTTGAAATATTTAGGCAAGTTAATATAAAGATAAGGTAATGTGTATAATTGAATCAATACATAGACAATAAACATGCCACTATCGTCATGGCCAGACTTTTAGGTCCGTTTGTTTTACTTAGTAATTTATTTTAAGTTGGATATGAAACAAGGTTTACAATTCATAAGAGGGGTGTTTTATTTTTAATGTCATTTATCTACTGAATGTTTTACTGGATAGTTTCCCTTAAGCTATTCTAAGTGTACACGTATCATTTCAACATTTTTATCCACTTTTGATAGCATTTGGACAATCCCGAATGTGTGTAACTCTTGGTACTAGCAAATGACCGATATCAAAGCGTCTCACAAACCATAATTAATTATTATAAGGATTTATTTCAGACCTGGGAATAGAAAATATGAGAAGTGCCTTCACTTTGAACAGTGTTGGAGTACCAATAATGCGTCTATTTAGCCGTGTATAGTAATGTGTCAATTATTTTACGTAAATACCATTGTTTTAGTAGATTTGCTATTTAGTTAGAACCGAAATCAACAATTTGTATATGTAGGAGCATTGTTTTGGGATATTCTGAAGACAGAATTAACCAATTGATGCTGTGTACGTTTGTCTTCGGTATAAATGTTTTCACTTGCCTCAAGATTTCAATGTGTATGGGTGCAAGATGGGTAGACGTCAACATTCACTACACTATTGTAATACACGTCCTATTATTGCTAGTATGGTACCGAATGGTGTTTTTGCGATAGACTGAATTCACTACAGTGCTATAATATATTTCATTTCACATTCTGCTGTTTAAGGTACCGGGTGGTGTTTTTTGCGATATACATCAGTATTCACTTCGCTATTGTTATTCACTTCACATACCTGTTCTTTAGGTAGTACCGAGTGGTGTTTTAATGCGGTGGGACTTGAAGCTATGTCTTAAAAACACACCATATTCCCAGCGTCAGAAAAGACATGTAGCAAATAGTTTGTTCAAAAACGTTTTATAATTTTATGAGCTTGAAGTAATGTGCGTTTCATTTAAATCCCCTTGCGAATAAATGTTCCGTTCAACCAGCCGAGAACACGTGGTGCTTAACACAGTCCAACGTATGGTTACAATTTTGTAGCATCGTGAACTTTCTCAATTAAAATTCCATTCTTTTACCGTCCGTCTATATTGCATTCATAAATAATTGTCTAGTCTGAGGAGGTGTAGTAGGTTTTTTCAATTACGGTTTCATATACAGAGCAATGAGCCGGTGAAAGCCGATTTTTCTAACCAATTCCTTACAGATTCAAATGGCGAAATATATCTTGTAACTGCAACATTGTCAGATTATGACATTTTGACGACCTTACATTAGGTACTTACCGGACGGCTAATTAGTGTACCACAATAACTAAGATGCATGTCATTTACATTTTTCGTTTACATTTCAGAATCGTGACTTGATGGTGACTTGATAGACGAGCTTGTGGACAAATTCACATATAATAGTGTAACACATGGACATGTTGATTACTCTACGACCTGCATACGTGACCTCCCGCTATTAGTGTATATCCTTTATACACTGGGCGAGCGGGATGCTCTATCAGAGAGACACCAGGAGGCTCTGGACGACGAGACCAGATGTGTGTCTATTTTAACCATGATCTTATGTTTGATAGTTGTTGCTTTTCAACAAATAAATTAATGGAACTTAATAAATCGAGTTGATTCATAATTGGAAACCACTATACGACATAACTATGCTAAATGAAACTTCATAGTGTGCATAACCATATCAAATGTCGTTGAACATGTTTGTTTCATGTATTCCAATGCTATGGTGGCTAGCCTATAATTCGTTTGGCTATGCATATATTTCTAAAAAATGTTAACAGTTACATTATTAATGAAACGCCCATCGTACTAATCCACTTCTACACCTCATTTCAAGTATTATTCGTTGCCACTCGATCGATCGGAGCGCCAATCAGCTAGGACATTCTGGTTACATTAGTATTCAGGTTTGGTATGAAGTATAAATTTTAAAGAACAAACCCATTACTTTCATCAATTTCAAAGTACAATTGATAAGGCATAAATGGGTACAGAAAGAAAATTGTTTAAGGAATAAACTGACTTGTATGGCAAAGGAATAGAGGGGGTACAGGAAATATTTTATTTATCATTTGCTATCGTGTGCACATGTTGTATCCACAGTACGATAATGTTAGAGATGACACATTATCGGTCACTTAATGTCGAACTTTTGTTGTTTTTCAATTTAATCTTCTCTTGGTCTGTGATATTTTTGTTATTGTCGTTTCTGCTGAGCTCTGCTACTATTTCTAGTTTCCTTTATAGTTTCGAATTTTAGCATAACGTACTAGAAAATGATGCTAGATTGGATTTTAAACCCCATACCCGTCTACAAAATAAACTTAAGTAATCAATTGAAAGTCGTCAAATCACTATTCGTCATTTTGACTGTGCAGAGTTAGCAGTTTGTGCGCTGTTCTTTCTTGTTCCGTCGGCCTTCTGCCTGAATCCCCCCTCGTTCATGAGGGGTATATTACTTTGTACATGTCTATCAGTCGATCGGTTCCACCAAATGGTGTCCGTTCTTATGAACGCTTATCCCTAAGATCTTCAAAATTTACAAAGAAGTAGTAATGACCCCTTATAAATTTGAGGTCAAAGGTCAGGGCAAGGTCACGGGCATTCAGATAAAAATTGATTTTGTTCAAGAACTAAAGATCGCGTCAACCTTGGATCCTCAAACTTTACATGGAGGTTGGTCATCAACAGTAGATGATGCCGATACATTTTGAGATCAGTAGGTCAAACGTTAAGGTCGCTGTGACCTTTAACCATAACAGTTACCGACCAACAACTCATGAACGGTTGGGCCTTGGATCATCAAGCAGCATGGCGATTGGTCACCATCAGTAGTTGACATTTCTGACTATTGGGCTGTCATGGGGACATTTACAAACATATCTGGTTCTGTTTAGTTCTTCCACCCAAGTCTGATTAATTAATAATATTTAATCACATACGCAGACCAAAAGGGCGAATGACCAGATACTGATGAAAGTTAAGCGCCCGTCATGTCTAGACGTCATTGTTAGAATTGAACAAACACACTACATGATACAGTATGCTGGATTAACGACAGATAAAAACGGAATAAATGAACCTTTGGGCCTTTAAATGAGTTGATCATTCACCTGGACATAAACCTGAACTAGCGGGGTGATGTATAATGAATATTGTAATAATTTGCGGTCATTTACGCATTATGTCTTCACTGAACGCCAAAATGACAATGCATCCTTGCATTCATTTCATCTGAGGCGGAGAAAGTTTCGGACCACGTAATTACCGAAAGGTCGTTATACGTTCTAATATTCGGCTAAAAGCCGACTCAATCAGTCAATATTCTTTAAACATTGAACTGGCAGGGTATTGCTTATAGAGTGATATACGTACATATTAAACTACCGCTTGCCCTCAAATGTCATTTGTCGTCTGGAAGTGTTGAATTAATACGTATTTGCAAGTTGCCTTATATTTATCACAGTCAATCTAAGAGACGGGAGTATTTATACCAAGCTGGTGACACATAACGTGCAAGACTAATAACTTTTAACTGTCAAAAGGTAAACTAGAATCATCAAAATTGCGTATTATTCCCCAGTGAGAATTTATTAACTAGTTTGTGCCACGTTGGCTTCAGTTCAGTACAGTTTCAATATTAGTTCATACTTATTTATTAGTCAGCCACGCAGTATGTTGTCTAGTATTAAGAAAACATTTGGTTATGATAGGTAAGGCTTCACATTTTGCATTTAATAATTGTATTATTTAAAGAACCATTCGATCTTTTCCATTCGTTGCATTACTAAGACGTTGAATAAAGGAATTTATCGAACTCGTCACCAAAAGCATTTTCAAGGAGCACCCCAATTTCAATAAATATACCGGTGATAGCAGACTGAACTTATTAAGTAACATTATATCCAATATTAGGAATCTGTCAACGGCTAAAAAAATCATATTACGTCGGGCACTATATTCAGTCATAGATGGGCCCGTTTTGGTTATCTGAATAACGCTACGTTGACAGACACACAAGCTATTATAGGAGTTATAAACCGCTGATCACTGAAAGGAGAATAGTGTCCGACTATTTTCACTAATCCGTCATTGCCGGCTATCAATGTAATAGATTCCGAAGTTTGTAATACTACCAGGATTCCGCTAACAGACGCTAATACTTCAGTCTACTTCATTCCAATTCATTTTGGATCGTTATAGGAAGTTCTTATTTAGCGGTAATATGTATGCATTACCCATAAAAGAAACTTAATTAAAGCATGCGATTGGGTATAGGTGTGTGGAATTCATGTGCATATATGATGTAAACTCACACATATAACTTCAGATGCATTTGTATTACATGGTTCAAATTATGGACGGATAAGTCAATTTTCGTATTGATACTTACTAGTAAAATGTATACCAGTACCTTAAATAGCAGCGACGTCGTAAGACAGCATTTTCGTTCACCAGAGTATTCTTCACCAGTGTAATCACGCTCTGGTTCAAAACGACCCTTTTCGAGCGCGAATGAAAGAAAAATCAACCAATCAAATCGGTTTTGTTCATTTCTATTGATAGCAATGACGGATATTTGTCTCTGGTGTTTTCCTGTTGTCGTCCAATCAAAATCGAGCTTTAACAAACAAAATATTCAAATTAATTGTTCGGAAAAACAATCGATGAAAAAAATATTTACAATGTTCTTCTTTCGATTTTAAGATAGTATTCAGAACAATTATTATTATTCAATTAGATCTAATGTCTGCGACTTATTGTAATCGTCGTTTGCATGTCTGACACAGCTATATATCTATTTCGATTCACGACTTCACGCCCATGGCCATTCCTCGTCTTAGACCTTGCACTATTCCTTTCACTGATTTCATATCACGATATATCTCACCGCTCGTACAGTACTCTCTGTAATTATTAACGATTGCATAATAAACTATATTTAATTAAATATGTACTTCATCCAATTAAGTTCGTAACTGTTCAATTCCGATAACTTGACCCATGTTTACATATTATCGTGAGTTTGTTTATAAAATTTCACGCGTAGCGTAACGAGCGTTCTGATTGGACGATAGACGTAATCACCAGATGTCCCGAAATGAGCTACTTTTAGGTTTGCGTTCGGAATCAAGGGAATTAAATCGGGAGGGGAGGGTAGTCTAGGAACTTGACTTACCACTGATGCATGAGGATGTAAGACAGGTACAAGTTTAATTTAAATAACCACTGAAAGAAGTTTGAATGCATAAATTGAAATGGTTAATCGAGTTGGTGATGGTATGTTTAATTATGTTAACAATTCACACAATGCAGTATAAAGGCGTTAATGCAACTAGCTGGTCTAAGATAAATGCTTTATTTGTAAATTGAAATGCAAAACTTTGCATTTCGAGATAAGATAATGTTATCTGACACGCAAATACTTAAACAGACACTACATTTGGCTGACAACCTTAATGTAACATTTCGTGATAATGTATTAAAGCACAATATCTGCATCGAAGGTGTTTTTTTCCTTTGCCACCATTTTAAGACGTTTAACGTGTATGTTTCTTTGTTAACCTAATAAAACATGAACTGGTGAATCTAAACGTATCAATATATATGCACCAATTGATGATCGCTAATCATGTGTGCACACTATAATGAAACTTGACACGTAGCATTTGAATTTAATTGATACTCAACGCATTAATTAAAACAATAGAACCATACTTACCAATGTTCGAGGGCTGCATTCAGCAATTCAGTCATTCAGCCAACCCTCGACATTTTAATTTCCCCTGGTCATTTGGCTACGTATTGAAAAAGATGATATTAAGTCAGACAGGGAAGGCAGCACTAAGCTTAACCAGCCGAGCATAAATACATAAAGACACACAAGGCACAATATGCCCACCTGACCCAGCCGAGCACAGAAAACATAAAAGGTATGATGACCAACTAAACAAGTTATAATACTCCCGTGTCCAAGCTGTCGAAATTCTAAAAGAACAAGTTTCAACAATCAAAAAGCGCTATGCTCAAACTGAATGGAAACCTGCTTTCGAGTGTCCCTGTGGATACTATTTCTTTTCTGATGGGAGTGTAGCCGACATCAATCTGCGGCGCCCAGACCATCGAACATGTCCTGACACGGCTCTCATTCACACCTTGGTCGAGTGGAGCATGTGGGTAATTCTTGCTCAGAGACATTTTGCAGTTGTCCAGACCTACCTCTAGGCCACCGCTCCCCACAAAACATAAAACAAACACAAACCATCGACTGAAGAACACGGTGAAGCTTTTAATCGGATAATAAATGTCCAAATGCGATTTTTTATCACTTCTATGTAAACTGTGCATATACTGGAAAAGAGCCTACATGTACTAGACAACACTTTTAAGAGTCGCGAAAACAAATGAAGGTCAAAATGGACAATGCTGGACAAATAAGAATGGTTCGAAAGCTGAAGAACCTTTACGCTTCTCAGACAGTCGCGTTAATGGCTGCTGCATGTGGAAGCTCGATGAATGGTAGAAACTTAGTTTATAAAGAAACCCATGCCTCATTATGGCCATTGTATTTGCAACCAGTCAACTATGTTTTGCACAGTTTGCAAGGGCATGTTGCTGGCGTTTCGGAACATATCCAATCTGCGCTTTTCTTCCTATTTGTTTGTTATATGCTTGAATGAATAGCTCTTACTGCTGTGCCAGTACATTGATCTACGTGTCTAATTGTAAATCTTCCACCATTTCACCATACAAGTTAATTTAAATATTGTATCTGCTCCTGCATTAAGAAACAACAATCTTCAATGGACAGAATTTTGTCAAAGATACGTGACATTTTCCCATTTATGTAAGGATAAGTATACTCCAGTATACTGTGTTAATCGACCTACCGGTATTGTTACAGCTACACTGAACGGGGACTTTAAAATGTGAGGTACAAATTTAAAGCTAATACAATGATCTTTGATATACAGTTTATTATTGTTAAACGTCATTACTAGAAAGAAATATCATCACTTGCATTCAAATTTGAACAACCCTCGTATCTAGTGACGGTTTGTAGTATTCTCCTTTTCATTTCGTGTGTTTTTGTTTGTGTCTTTCCTACTCTGGTGTTTATGTAGCACATAGTTCCGTGTTTAAACATGAATAAATAGAAAATGCTATATCCGATTTGAAGCTTCACAACATTCACTGTTAATTCATGTATTAAATTACCAATAAAAATGTCATAACATATCATTCTTCAGCAGGTTGATTGTGACCACTTTTACACAGTGCTAACAATTTATCCACTGTTTCCTGTAAATGCTGAATTTCTTACCCGATATGTCTATGTACAGCTGTAGAGTTATGGATGTAGTGTTCTGTCCCCTGAGGTCATTTAATGTAGTTTTAAGTCCCGTACCGGTTTTTGACCGGAGGGGACTATTGGTTTGCCATCTGCCCTCAGTTTTGGTTCTGACGGAAATTGTGGTTGATATGGCAACAGACACATTGAAAATAGCTTTAAACCGGTAGGGGACTTCTGTATTGCTTGCAATTCTTAATGACTTGTTCATTACGTCATATATCGATTTGTTATATTACGTCATTTTGCTTATTGAAACTGGGTCACTCGTTTTGGGGTTTTCGGGGTTTTTGTTGCTGAAATCGGGCCTTTTGACGTTTTGATGTTGTTGCTCGACTTTTGAGACTGGGGGCTGCTGGGGCTGTGTGGTTCGGCGGTTTTGCTGTTGTAACTAGGTCATTCGGCGTGGGCTTTCTGCCTTTTGTTTGCTGGGTCTTTTCTATTCAGTATTTAAACTATAAGACAAGGGGCGTTTTATTTTCTTGGTCGGTGGTGTGTTGGGCACCTTTTCGTTTTAAGATTTCTTGCAGCTGGGGCGGGGCAATATAGTCCTTTTGCTGTGGAAACTGTGTCATTCAGCTAGTTAGTAGGTCATCCGACTATACGGGCCTTTCAACGTTTTAATACTGTTATTTAACTTTTGAGACTAAAGGCTGCTATAACTATGTAGTTCAGAAGTTTTACTGTTGTAACTAGGTCATTCAGCGTAGGCATTCCGCCTTTTGGTTGCTGTATCTTTTCTACTGGGTCATTCAGCTAGTTATAATTTATTATACTTTTCGACAGCTTGGACTTGGGCGGATCTGCGCTTGTTTAGTTGGGCATTGTGCTTTGTGTGTTTTTAATTGTTTTCTGTGCTCGGCTGGTTAATTTGAGTGCTGCCTTCCCTGTCTGACTTAATATAATATTTTATTATCTTTGTATACGTTTTGCTCGCTATTGTTTAAATTTAGATAATAGTATACGGTTTTTACTAAATTAAATGTTTCTTTCAGGATTGGTTACATGCACGAGTAAATTTAGCTTTATGTCTTAACATGATTGCAATAGTTTGCGGGTTGTAGGAGCAATCATTTGATCGGCTTTTAATCAATTTATGTACTACATCAATCTTACTTGTAGTGACACGATGATAATAATGCCCTACTTGCAAATACCAAATTACGACAATAATTCCCAAAGTATTGCACTAAAAAGGCTGCATCAATGCACTTCTTGTATAATGTTTTTCTTTTGATATGATATACAAAAAACTTATGGAAGGTAGGAATGTTATGCTGAGGACATAAGGTAGGTTGAGAAACAAACTTGTACGGATCTCAGGGAACCGTCATTGAATGCCCCCCTCCCCCTCAACGGCATTCTCTATACAAGATAGATAGTTTTCTCAAATACAGTTTCATGTTCGCTTGGTAATGACGTCAGTTGTCGTAACAGATCAGTCGTAGGTGCTCCGCTGCATAAAAGTATACTCGTGTAGTATACTGTATGTACAATAGTTTCTGAAACATGTTCTTTAATTAAACTTGACAACGCAATTTTTGTGTTAGAACGTGAATGCGTTGATCGTATAACTCCAGTAAGATAAATTGTAATCCCAAAAACACACAAAATCCGCCATTAACCATTTCTGTATATGCATATTTCGAGCAGGAACAAATTATATGTTGTGATACAGGGTTAAAAAGTGTTTTCATTCAATTTTGTCGCCTGTATGATTCCTGGTTTATGTTATGAGGTGCTTTTGTAGTGAAGTATTAACTTTTACACGTCCATCGTTTTTATCATCAAAAACAATTACAAAAGCCCATTGTAATTTCGTAGTTTATTTGGCAATTGTTAAACCTCATACGTGTCGTTCGGGTTATATCTTGCTGTAGCAATTACGTCAAATATTTCCATCAAGACGACATATTTTCAAACAAAAAAACGAATGTGTCAAAGATACTTTAAACATGTCCTGTAAATTAGGTTTTATTGTGGTACTAAAAAGATAAGAGACATTTCGCGGCCCATTTATACACCGTTTATTACACTGCCAATGCATAATCCTTTTTATTTTCAGCAGGGACGAATTATGAGTGCTTTGGAAATGTTATTAATGTCGCAAGAAGTTTTAGATATATGTGACAAATGCATTCCTAGACGAAACGAATTTTTTGGCTTTAATGAAAGGTAATATAGATTTAAGAGTCGTAAATGATGTATAATATGATTATGGAAACAAACAACAACTTACGTCAGTGTTTTGCCTCGACAATTACTTTATCATTCGTACATTGTATCACGTCTTGCACATGTGTACATGTGAATTTTAGGTACAGGTTGTTTAACCTCTTATATTTTCAAAGTGCATTGACACATTGCTTTGATAAAGTGTTTATTTGTTCACCATCATTACCCCAAACACTACACGGGGGTAGGTAATTCTATTCAACATTTTGTTGAAATAATGCCTCCCATTGGACTTAGAAAAGCAGATGTTAAAGTTTAGGTACACGTTTTTTAACATCTAATTTCTCCAAAGTGCATTGACATATTGCTTTAATACTTTTGGTACGTTTGTTTTACTTAGTAATGTATTTTAAGTTGAATATGAAACAAGGTTTACAATTCATAAGAGGGTTGTTTCATTTCCAATGTCATTAATCTACTGAATGTTTTAATGGATAAGTTCCCTTAAACTATTCTAATTGTATGTACACGCATCATTTTAACATTTTTATCCACTCTTGATAGCAATTGGACAATCTCGAATGTTTGTAACTCTTGGCCGATATGAAAGCGTCTAACGAACCATAAATAATTCCTATAAGGATTTATTTCAGACGTAGGAATAGAAAATACCAGAAGTGCCCTCACGTGTAACAATGTTGGAGTCCCAATAAAGCTTCCATTTACCCGTGTATAGTAATTTCAACGTGTATGGGTGCAGGATGGGTAGACGTCACTATTCACTACACTATTGTAATATACTTCACATTTGTGCTAGAATGGTACCGAATGGTGTTTATGTGGTATACTTCAGAATCACTACAGTGCTCTATTATAATATATTTCTCATTCTGCTGTTTAAGGTACCGGGTAATGTTTTTGCGATATGCATCAGCACTTACTACGCTATTGTATTTCACTTCTCATATCTGTTCTTAATGTACCTAGTGGTGTTTTATGTCGGTGGAACTTGAAGCTATGTCGTAACAAAACACCATATTCTCAGCGTCAGAAAAGACATGTAGAAAATAGTTTGTTCAAAAACGTTTTAGATTTGTATTAGCTTAAAGTATTCCGCGTTCACTTTGAATACCCATTGCGAATAAATGTTCCGTTCAACCGGCCGCGATCACATGGTGCTTAACACATTCTAACTTATGGTTAGCATCGTGAACTATCTCAATTACAATTCCGTTCTTTAACCGTCCATATCGCAATTATAAATAATTGTCTAGTCAGAGGAGGTGACTTTTTTCAATTACGGTCCAATATACAAAATACTTTTATCCTTCTTTATGACTGTGCTTTATGCAATGAGCTGATGAAAGCGGATTGTTCTACATGTTACTAGTACCTTACATATTCAAATGGCGAAATATATCTTGTAACTATGCTAAATGAAAATTCATAGTGTGCATAAGCATATCAAATTTCATTGCATGTGTTTTTTTCCTTTATTCCAATGCTATGGCGGCTAGCTTGGATATATCATCCAATTTATAACATTTTTTTCTGAAAAACTTTTAGATACACGCTATTATAATATGCAGTGGTACCACATTTCAGTCAAGGCAAGTTAAATTATTCCTTTTGCATAGGAAATGACTTAATTGGTTGGATTATGCATATATTTCTAAAAATTGGTAACAGTTGCATTAGTAATGAACGCCCATCTTATTAATACATTTCGACACCTCATTTTAAGTATTCTTCGTTGCCACTAGATCGATCGGAGCGCCAATCAGCTAGGCCATTCTGGTTTCATTAGTATTCAGGTTTTTGTATGAAGTATCAAGGAACAAGCCCATTATTTTCAGCAATTTCAAAGTACAATTTATAAGGAAGAATAAGTCAGGCATAAATGGGTGCAGAGAGAAAATTGTTTAATGAATATACAGACTTGTATGGCAAAGGCATAAAGGGGATATAGAAAACATTTTATTTATCATTTGCTTTTGTATGCACATGTTGTAATCCACAGTACAATAAGGTTTGAGATGACCCATTATCGATCACGTGATGTCGAACTTTTGTTGTTTTTCAGTTTCATCTTGTTTTGTAGTTCTTCTTGTGCAATGTTGTCTTGGTCTGTATTGTTATTGTTATTGTCGTTTCTGCTGAGCACTGCTACTATTTCTAAAGTTTCGAATTTCAGCATAACGTAATTGAAAATGGTGCTATATTTGATTTTAAGCCCCATATCCGTCAACAAAATTAAATTAAGTATTAAATAAAAAGTCGTCAAATCACTATTCGGCATTTTGACCGTGCAGGATTAGGAGTTTGTGCACTGTTCTTTTTGTTCCGTCAGCCCTCTGCCTTAATCCCCCCTCATTGATGAGGGGTATATTACTTTGTTCATGTCTATCGGTCGATCGGTTTCACCATAATGTCTTCACTGAACGCCAAAACGACAATGCATCCTTGCATTGATTGCATCTGAGGCGGAGTAAGTTTCGGACCACATAATTACCGAAAGGTCGTTATACGTTTTAATATTCGGCTAAAAGCCGACTCAATCAGTCAATATTCTTTAAACATTGAACAGGCAAGTTTTTGCTTATAGAATGATATACATATTGAACTACCGCTTGCCGTCAAATGTCATTTGTCGTCTGGAAGTGTTGAATTAATACGTATTTGCAAGTTGCCTTATATTTACCACAGCCAATCTAAGAGGCGGGAGTATCTACACCGAGCTGGTGAAAATAACGTACAAGACTCATGAATTTCAACTGTCGAAAGGTAAACTAGAATAATCAAATATTCCCCAGTGAGAATTTTTTACCTAGTTTGTGCCACGTTGGCTTTAGTTCAGTACAGTTTCAATATTAGTTCATATTTATTTATTAGTAAGCCACGCAGTATGTTGTCTAGTATTAAGACAACATTTGGTTATGGCAAGTGAGGCTTAACATCTTGCATTTAATAATTATATTATTTAAAGTAGCATTCGATCTTTTCCATACGTTGCATCATAGATGGGTCCGTTTTGGTTATCTGAATAACGCTACGTTGACAGACACACAAGCTATTATAGGCGTTATAAACTGCTGATCACTGAAACGAGAATAGTGTCTGACTATTTTCACCAACCCGTCATTGCCGGGCTATCAATGTAATAGATTCCGAAGTTTGTAATACTACCAGCCAGGATTCCGCTAACAGACGCTAATACTTCAATCTACTTCATTCCAATCCATTTGGGATCTTTATAGGAAGTTTTTATTTAGCGGTAATATGTATGCATTACCCATATAAGAAACTTAATTAAAGCATGCGATTGGGTATAGTTGTGTGGAATTCTTAATCTGGTATGAGACTGTAGGAGTGTATGATTTACGTTTGAAATGTATCCTTTTGATTATATCGACATGTGCATATATGATGTAAACTCACACATACGTATAACTTTAGAAGCATGTGTATAACATGATTCAAATCACGGACGGATAAGCCAATTTTCGTATTGATACTTACTAGTAAAATGTATACCAGTACCTTAAATAGCAGTAACGTCTTAAGACATCATTCTCGTTCACCAGAGTATTCTTCACCAGTGAAATCACACTCTGGTTCAAAAAGACCCTTTTCGGGCGCAAATGAACGAAAAATCAACCAATCAAATAGGTTTCGTTCATTTCTATTGATAGCAATGACGGTCTCAAAATATTCAAATTAATTGTTCGGAAAAAACAATCGATGAAATAAATATTTAAAATGTTTTTCTTTCGATTTTAAGATATTATTCAGAACAATTGAACGATATATGATTATTTATTACCTAGACATCAAAATCAGCTGGGCACGGAGCATTTTCACTAACGACGAGGGCGAATGAAGCACCTGTTCATTCATCGTTGTTAACAAATTGTTTTTACTTCCGATTTAGAAGTTCACGGACACAGTCTCAGTTTTACTTTTATTATTCAATTAGATCTAATGTCTGCGACTTATTGTAATCGTCGTTTGAATGTCTGATACAGCTATAGATCTATTTCGATTCACGACTTCACGCCCATGGCCATTCGTCGTCTTAGACCTTGGACTATTCCTTTCACTGATTTCATATCACGATATATCTCACCGCTCGTACAGTACTCTCTGTAATTATTAACGATTGCATAATAAACTATATTTAATTGAATATGTACTTCATCCAATTAAGTTCACGCGTAGCGTAACGAGCATTCTGATTGGACGATATACGTAATCACCAGATGTCCCGAAATGAGCTAGTTTTAGGTTTGCGTTTGGAATCAAGGGAATTGAATCGGGGGGGGGGGGGGGTAGTCTTGGAACTTGACTTACCACTGATGCATAAGGATGTAAGACAGTTACATTGTTAATTTAAATAACCACTGAAGGAAATTTGAATGCATAAAATGAAATAGTTAATCGAGTTGGTGACGGTATGTTTTATTATGTTAACAATTCACACAATGCAGTATAAAGACGTTAATGCAACTAGCTGGTCTAAGATAAATGCTTTATTTGTAAATTGACATGCAAAACTTTGCATTTCGAGATAAGATAATGTTATCTTACACGCAATTATTTGAACAGACTCTACATTTGGCTGACAACTTTAATGTAACATTTCGTGATAATGTATTAAAGCACAATATCTGCACCGAAGGTGTTTTTTTCCTTTGCTATCATTTTAAGACGTTTACCTTGTACACAGAGCGGCTTTGAAAACGCAACACTAATGAAAATCAAGATTACATTTTTATTTAATAATATTTCTCTACGAAATTTTGTGTGCGCGTTATTGGCTACCCATGGATTGTAACTCGGTGTTCTTTCCATCTTAATTCGCTACAATGGTGCCTTGAACCATGAAATGGATCAAACGAATCACGTAAGAGGAATTGATTGTACAAACATGTACGATGCAATTATTATTTTATGTAAGATCAATTTGATTAGTCAATCAAACGACAAATTCGAAAAACACACAATCGGACAATTTACCACTCCGCAACACAGTGGTCGTGGAGTTTCAATAACGCTTGATAGCAATGTTTCAGATTTACCGAAAAATACTACTAATTTTACAGTCAAGGGGAAGTAATTCTGGATAGAGTGAATAAAATTCATTTTTTTTAATCTAAATTGAATTTTATATTTATCTGTGTTTTACGTGATTTCTGTCTGCATGATATGCACGGGCACTTGTTCCCGAACTTTATACGAAGAATAGGTACACATCGGTATTAACAATCTGAAAAACGCAGAAGGACATAGGGCATAAAATGTGCTTTTGTTTATGGCATCATTGTTTTATTGGGATTGTAAAGGGTCTGATCAGATTGTCATGGAGTGAAATGGATGGAAATGCCATATATCTTAGCTGCAAATGCTGAAAATTTCAGCAAAATTTAATGCAAATTGGCCGAGTTATGGGTAAATACATACATGCATACATATAAGCTATGTAGGTGTTGCGTTTTCAAAGCCGCTCAGTGTATGTTTCTTTGTTAACCTAATAAAACATGGACTGGTGAATCTAAACGTATCAATAGATATGCACCAATTGATGATCGCTAATCATGTGTGTACACTATAATGAAAATTGACACGTAGCATTTGAATCCATTAATACTAGAAAGAAATATCATCACTTGCATTCAAATTTGAACAACTCTAATATCTAGTGACGGTTTGTAGTGTTTTCCTCTTCATTTCGTGTGTTTTTGTTTATGTCTTTGTAGTCCCTACTTTCGTATAAGTAGAAAATGCTATATCCGATTTGAAGTTCACAATATTCGCCGTTAATTCATAAATTAAATAAACAATAACAATGGCATTACATATCATTCCTCAGCAGTTTAATTGGGACCACTTTTACACAGAGCTAACTATTTATCCACTGTTTCCTGTAAATGCTGAATTTCTTAACTGATGTGTTATTATCTTTGTATACGTTTTGCTCGCTATTGTTGAAATTTAGATGATAGTATACGGTTTTTACTAAATTAAATTTTTCTTTCAGGATTGGTTACATGCACGAGTAAATTTAGCTTTATGTCTTAACATAATTGCAATGGTTTGCGGGTTGTAGGAGCAATCATTTGATCGGCTTTTAATCAATGTATGTACTACATCGATCTTACTTGTAGTGACACGATGATAATAATGCCTACTTGCAAATACCAAAATACGACAGTAATACCCAATGTATTGCACTAAGATTGCTGCATCAATGCACTTCTTGTATAAAGCTTTTCATTTTGTTCAATATCCAATTTGTTTATACCGATTGATATGATATAAAAAAACTTATGGAAGGGAGGAATGTTATGCTGAGGACATAAGGTAGGTTGAGTAACAAACTTGTACGGATCTCAGGGAACCGTCATTGAATGCCCCCTCCCCCCTCTAGACCAAATACAATCCAGGTACCCCCTGCAAACCCAATCTATTTGCCCATTCCTATTGTGTTGTTGTTTTACACAGCCCAATTCTGACTATATTATCGAACACAATATAGCTACATATAGAGATTGAAATATAGCTTACTGTAGACACCAAGAAATACTTTTTAGAAACTTAACGCTCGAGATCCAAAAACCTGGTTTTCGATTTCCCACAAATCTATATTCTTTTATATGGTATACCTATTAGGACACAAACTTATATGTGTATTTTAGAGCGAGTGGTCAAAGTTTTTCACAACTCGCCTTGGTCAACGGCATTCTCTATACAAGATAGATAGCTTTCTCAAATACAGTTTCATGTTCGCTTGGTAATGACGTCAGTTGTCGTAACAGATTGGTCGTAGATGCTTCGCTGCTTAAAAGTATACTCGTGTAGTACGGATTGCTACACTAGTAGTATACTGTAGGTACAATAGTTTCTAAAACATGTTCTTAAATTAAACATGACAACGCATTTTTGTGTTAGAACGTGAATGTGTTGATCGTATGACTCCAGTAAGATAAATTGTAATCCAAAAAAAAAAATTCGCCATTAACTATTTCTGAATATGCATACTTCGAGCAGGAATAAAGTATATGTTGTGATACAGGGTTAAAAAGTTTTTTCATTCAATTGTGTCGCCTGCATGATTCTTGTTTTATGTTATGGGTGCTTTGGTAGTGCAGTATTAACTTTTACACGTCCATCGTTTATATCATCAAAAACTATTACATAAGCCCATTGTAATTTCGTAGTTTATTTGGCAATTGTAAAACCTCATACGTGTCGTTCGGGTTATATCTTGTCGTAGAAATTACGTCAAATATTTCCATCAAGACGACATATTTTCTAACAAACAAATGGAATGTGTCAGCGATACTTTAAACATGTCCTGTAAATTAGGTTTTATTGTGGTACTAAAAAGATAAGAGACATTTCCCGGCCCATTTAAACACCGTTTATTACAATTCCAATGCATAATTCTATTTATTGTCAGCAGGGTCGAATTATGAGTGCTTTGTCAACGTTATAAATGTTGCAAGAAGTTTAGATATATGTGACAGTTGCATTCCTAGTCGAAACGGATTTTTTGGCTTTAATGAAAGGTAATATAGATTAAAGCTCCGTAAATGATGTATTATGGAAACAACAACTTACGTAAGTGTTTTGCCTCGACAATTACGTTATCATTCGTATCACGTCTTGCACAAATCATTTTCGTAGCAAATCATCGGTCCTTGTCTACATTTGGGAAGTGCTGCCATAGATATAGCTAAATATAGACATGGACATACACATAAAATAAAACAAAAGTTTTGCTAATTGGTATTATTTACAGGAAATGAAAAAGAACAAATAAGAGGCACAGTGATAAATACATGTCATGTCCCCACTTCGACAATTATAACTTTAGCAAATGTTTTGAAGTAATACGTACAAACAATATTTCTAACATACGCTATGTGAATGTTTGGTTTCAGTCCCATGAAAAATGTTTGAGATATGTTTATATATATACACAGTAAACAGTGAACAAGAAGGAAACATGACAAGAAACCCAGGTTAATGGTGACCTTGATAACCAGACCCACTTTTAATCCTTAGTGTTGTCTTCACAAAATCTACCTACGTAGCAAGATTCATCATGAAATCTCATTCCTACCTAATGTTATTGAGCAAAAACAATGTATCTATTTTAGTAACTGTGACATAAATGGCCGTAATAAAACACCCTGAAAATATGCGCTAGGGCACCTCAAAACTGTTCTTCTATAACAGTTTTGACAATAGTCATTCAGAAATGCAGGTGGTGTTGTGCACAGAATAGTTTACAAAAGTCATTTACAATATGCCAATATGGGCAAGGGGACCTTATAGCAGCAATTGCGAAAGGTTTCATCATAAACCCTTCAGAAATGTAGAAGTTGCACACAGAAGAGTCGGACGGATGGAATGACACCTACCATTTCTATATCCTCTTCGACTTCGGCGGGGATACCTATACAACTACCTAAAACTGCTAAATGTTGGAAAACATGTTTTAGGATTTTACCAGGGTGTTACAGTAAATTAATTATATCGTTTTAGCTCCTTTAGTCCTTTGACATATCGCTTTGATAGTCTGCATACTTGTTACCATCATGCCACCCCTACTCAGGGATAGATGACTCTATGAAGCATTTTGTTGAAATTATGCCACCTTTTGGACTTAGACTAGCAAATGTTAAAGTTAAGGTGCAGGTTTTCAAAATGCATTTATATGTTGCTTTGATAAATTGTTTACTTGTTCACCATCATAACCCCAACACTACACGGGTGTAGGTGATTCTATCCAACATTTTGTTGAAATTATGCCCCCTTTGAACTAAGAGAAGCTTATGTTAAAAGTTAGGTACACTTTTTTTAATCTCTAATAGCACCAAAGTGCATTGACATATTGGTTTGATACTTTTAGGTCCGTTTGTTTTACTTAGTAATTTATTTTAAGTTTAATATGAAACAAAGTTTACAATTCATAAGAGGGTTGTTTCATTTTTAATGTCATTTATCTACTGAATGTGTGTAACTCTTGGGTACTAGCAAATGGGCGATATGAAAGCGTCTCACGAACCATAAATAATTCTTATAAGGATTTATTTCAGACGTGGGCATCAAGAATATGAGAAGTGCCCTCACTTTGAACAGTGTTGGAGTCCCAATGGTGTGTTTGCGGTAGACATCAGAATTCACTACAGTGCTCTTTAATAATACGTTTCACATTCTGGTGTTTTAGGTACCGGTTGTGTTTTTGCTATATACATCAGCATTTGCTACGCTATTTTAATTCACTTCGCGTACCTATTCTTAGGGTGCCGAGTGGTGTTTTATTGCGATGGGACTTGAAGCTATGTCTTAACAAAACACCATATTCCCAGCGCCAGAAAAGACATTTGAGAACGTTTGAGAATCTTATGAGCTTGAAGTATTCCGCGTTCACTTTGAATCCCCATTGCGAATAAATGTTCTGTTCAACCGGCCGCGATCTGACTTATGGTTAGCATAGTCAACCTTCTGAAATAAAATTCCGTTCTTTTACCGTCAATATCGCAATTATACTTAACAACTTTTCTAAGTCCTCATTTTCATTGATTAATAACTTTTTTTATTATAAATAGCGACGCAAATAAATTTCTCCAGTGATGTTTGTATGCGGCAGACAAACTAATCCATGTCACAAACTGGCCGTATGGCACGTGGTTTTGCCGTTATTAAACACACGTGCGTTTTGCGTTTTTCTTCCTCCGCGAAGTTTCACATCACCGGAATTTGTTCCAAACACTTGCGAATTATGCCCAAAGACTCACTTCGTACGAACAACATTTAAAAATCAATTTTAATATCACAGTTATGCGTCCGCAGATGTCAGAAAAAAAGATGACGTGACGTCAGTACGGTGCATTGTGGCATTTTCCGTCGACAAGTCTGAATAATTACCTAAAACATCACTGTCTGATTGATTTACATCACATACATGTCTTCGAGTGTTTAGATAAATTTAATTGTATTGGTTGTATGTCGTAAAATGCAGGTTGCCCAGAGCATTTGTCAATTTGAAGTGACGTTATGACGTTACAACGAGCTACTCCGGAGACGTGAAACTACTTTCAGTTCAGACAGTAAAATTCAACGAGTCTATTCGTTCAGCAATGCTTCCGAGTCTCGTCTGTAACTGACGCTTATACTTCAATCTACTTCATTCCAATTCACTTGGGATCTTTATAGGAAGTTCTTACTTAGCGGTAACATGTATGCATTAACCATATAAGAAACTTAATTAAAGCATGCGATTGGGTATAGTTGTGCGGAATTCTTAAGCTGGTATGCGACTGTAGGAGTGGATGTACGTTGTGAATGTTTCCTTTAGATTATATCGACATGTGCATATATAATGTAAACTCACAGATATAACTTCAGTTGCATTTGTATTACAATGATTCAAATTACGGACGTTTTAGCCAATTGATCACACACACAAAAAATTATGGACACAACTTTTCATATTGATATTCACTAGTACATGTACAATGTATTTCAGTACTCTAAATAGCAGTGACTGCGTAAGACAGGTACCTGTTTAATATAAATAACAACTGAAGGAAGTTTGAATGCATTAATTGAAATAGTTAATCGAGTTGGTGACGGTATGTCTTAGTATGTTTACAATTCACACATTGTAGTATTTAGGTGTTATAAGGCTATTAGCTGATCTAAGATAAATGCTTAATTTGTAAATTGAAATGCAAAACTACATTTGGCTGACAAAGCTAAAATGTAACATATTAAACAAAAATGTATTAAAGCACAGTATCTGTATCGGAATATGTTTAGATGTTTTTTCTTTGCCATCATTCGAAGACATTAACCTTGCATATGTTTCTGTGTTTACCTAATAAAACATGAACTGTTGAATCTAAACGTATTAATAGATATGCACCAATTGATGATCGCTGATCAAGTGTGTATACTATCATGAAAATTGACACATAGCAGCTTAATCCAATTGATACTTAACATGATTACAATAGTGTGTGGGTTGTAAGAGCAATCATTCGATCGGCTTTTAATCCATTAATGCACTGCATTAATATTGCTTGTGGTGACATTATCTTAATAATGCCCTACTTGAAGTACCTATTTACAACAATAATACACGTTGTGTTGCACTAAGGTGGCTGCATCAATGCACATCTTGTATAATGTTTTTTGTACATACATGTACATATAAACAGTAAATGATGTATCAAAAAAGTTGCGAAGTTGATAAATATTGGCAATTTTATTTTTGTTTTTCATGAAGTTACATGTTTAAATCATGAAATGAATATACAAAAACACGAAGTAAAAAGACATTAATGACAGTTTAGATCTTCGCATTCATCCGATTAGTGCCGAAGACTTTTCTAATGCCTTAACATATGTATTTGTAAAACCTATGTTATCAATATTATGTGTGCATTGGTTTTTGAACTGTCTATCCAAAGCTTTTGTGGTTTGTTTCTATTTAGTTTAAGACCTGAATATTTAACAAACTGTTCGTTTATTTCTAGAGATATGCTTATGTCATGTTCATATTGTATGAACAGTGTTGTGTCGTTTGCTAACTGGGAGAGTTTTATGTGTTTTATGTTTTTATTATTCCCCTACCAGTTTTTGACCGGAGGGGACTATAGATTGTCCGTCCGTCATTCCGTCAAAAAGTCTGGGTCCGTCCGTTATTCCGTCAAAAAGTCTGGATCCTGACATAACTATAACAATTTCCAAGCTAGGTTTATAAACCTTGGTAATATGTGGATTGGGGGCAATAAGGGATAATGCACGTCCAAACAATTTTGATTCCAACCAAAACCGGTAAGGGACTTCTGAACTGCTTGCAATTCTTAATTACTTGTTAAAATTGTTTTATTGTACGTAACTCAGGGAATCGTCATTGAATGCCCCCCCCCCCCCTGTACACCCAAATACTATCCCCCGTCAACCTAATCTATTCGACCATTCCTATTAAATAATGTACGTTGTTCATATACATACCAAAATTCCGACTAGACTATCGAAAACGATATTAGCTATGGTTAGTGAAAGATAGTTTACTGTATGAACCAGGAAATACAGCCTAGTACTTTTTAAGAAAACGAGTGTAGAAATTTTACGCCCGAGATCCACAAACCTGGTTTTCGATTTCAAACAAATATATAATTATTCATTAATATGGTATACCCTTTAGGACACAAACATATATGACTGGTGTGTTTAAGAGCGAGTGGTCAAAGTATAACACAACTCGCCGTGGCCAACACGTTAAAATCATCGGCTTTCTCTTTACAAGATGGACAGCTTTCACAAATACAGTTTCATGTTCGCTTGGTAATGTCGTCGGTTGTAGTAACAGATCGGTCGTTGGTGCACCGCTGATTAAAAGTATACTCGTATCTATAGTACGGATTACTCGACACCATGTATTGGTACAATATTTTCTGAAAGATGTTGTTTAATTAAACTTGACAGCGGACTGTTTGTGTTAGAACGTGAATGTGTTGATCGTATAACTCCAGTACGATAAATGGTAATTCAAAATAAACATAGAATCCGCCATCAACTATTTCTGAATATGTTTATTTCGAGCAGGAACAATTTATATGTTGTGATAAAGGGTTAAAAAGTGTTTTCATTCAATTTTGTCCCATGCATGATTCTTGTTAATATATGTTATAAGGCGTTTTTGTAGTGCAGTATTAACTTTTACACGTCTATCGTTTATATCATAAATTTCGTAGTTTATTTGGCAACTGTAAAACTTCATACGTGTCGTTTGGGTTATATCTTGCAGAAGTAATTGTATCAAATATTTTATCAAGACGTCATATTTTCAAACAAAAAAATCGAATGTGTCAGCGATACTTTCAAACAAGTCCTGTAAATTATGTTTATTGCGGTACTAAAAAGATAAGAGACATTTCGCGGCCCATTTATACACTCTTTATTATATTTCCAATGCATACTTCCTTTTATTTTCACCAGGGACAAATTATGAGTGCTTTGGAAACGTTATTAATGTCGCAGGAAGTTATAGAAATATGTGACAGTTGCATTCCTATGAGACGAAGCGGATTTATTGGTTTTAATGAAAGGTACAATGTAATACAGATTTACGTAAGCGTCTGAAATAATGTATTATGGAATCAACAACTAACGTCAGTTATTTGCCTCGACAATTACTTTATAATTCGTACCACGTCTTCCACATGTGTTCGCCATTCTGTCCAAATCATTTTCGTAGCAAATCATCGTTCCTTGTCTACATTCGGGAAGTGCTGCCACAGTACACATATCCTTAATATAGCAAAAATGTGTATATAGGAACTACATAAAAAAACGAAAGTTGCGCTAATTGGTATTATTGACAGTAAATGAACAAGTCTTAGAGTAAATAAGAGGAACAGTGACAAATAACTCCCGTGTTTCCACTTTGACAAACATTACTGGAGCAAAATGTAACATACGTTATGTCAAAGTTTTGTTGCAATCACATGAGAAATGTTTGAGATGCACAAACGATTCTTCTCTATTTACAAAGTCAACAAGAAGCAAACATAACAAGTTAACTGTGACCTTGATAACCAGACCTACATTAAATCCCAAGTGTTGTCTTTATAACATCTACCTATGTAGCAAGATTCATCATGATTTCTCATTCCTAACTAATGTTATTGAGCAAAAACAATTGGATTGATCTATGTTTAGTAACGATGACATTGACTTCACAAAAGGCCGCAAAAAATACCCTGGCGGTATGCGCTATATAGCACCTCATAGTTGTACTTTTGAAAAAGTTTTGACAAATGTCCTTGAGAAATATAGGTGGTGTTACGCATATATGTAAAAAGTCATATCCTTCGTAGGTACAAAATACAAAAGGACCATAATTATATCACAAATAAGCCGAAATGAAAAACCTATTCGATATGCGCAAGGGCACACAATTTATAAATGTTTGTTTGTAAAGGTTTTGACAAAACTCATGCAGAAATGCAGGAGGAGTTGCAAACAGAATAGTTTATATATAAAATCATCAAAGGGACCATAACTCCGTCAAAAATGGTCGAAGTAAAACATCCTGACAATATGGGCTGGGGTACTTTAGCAGCAATTCAGAAAGTTTTATCGGACGGACGGAATGACGCCCACCATCTCCATATTCCATTCGATTTCGGCGGGGGTTAACAATACAACATATATAAAACAGTTAAACGATGGAAAAGAAGTTCAAGGATTTTACCGGGGTGTTACAGTACAAAAATTATACAGGGTGATTCATTATATCTGTCACAGTTTCAAACTATTTTAACTTTTCGTTCCTGCACAAGCTATGTATGTATCATATATCATTTGAAATCTGATATGATACAGTTTTATCTGATTTAAACGACAGTTATAATGTTGACATCATGGCGTCATAAACGACGTTATAAACAGATGTGCAATTTTCAAGACGTCGTTTTCAAAGCATAATTAAATGCAGCATAATTTTGATCAGCTCTGGTTTGAAAGCCATTCTCCTATGATAGAACCACCATAACAAGGCAAAAATAGTATCCTGGTTACCATCTAGTTTAACGACACACTGCATTATTGAATGGTTTTAGTTAATTGTATCTATAGAAGATGGCAATGTTTTAAGTCCTTTTTAAACAAGCATTGACGTCAACGTCATCATCGGTCAATTAGACGTCACATTGAATATATAGCATAAAATTGAATTCCATTTGTAGACTCAAAATGTGTGAAAGTGTGTAATATTATATATCAAATAAAACTTTAAAGCATATGTGTTTCGGATGTGCAAACTAATTGTGGTTATATTCAAACATATCAAATCTGTTTACTTTTGAAAAGTGTGACAGATATTATGAATCTCCCTGTACCTTTTTTAGGATCTTGGTCATGAATACATTTGGAATCCAAGGAAATTACAAAACATACTTCAAGTGGGTATGATAACTCAGAAAACCAGAACGATGATCAAGTACATCTTATCTAAATTTGTCATTGACTTTTAACAGGGAACATGGTGCCACGCAAAACATATCTAAAAGACATACTAACATATTAAACAACAACAATTAGGATATGGGACAACTATTTACTTTTGAAAAGGGAGCATAATGCTTACATTGAACATTCCAATTAAGTGAATTATACCATAGAGATAATAGAAAAACGGACAGACAAGGTAGCACCCAACTTAACCAGCCAAGCACTGAAAACTTAAAAACCATCGCATACCATAATTAATCGACACAACGCCCAACGGATAGCTGAACGAGATAATGGACTTAACCGCGGAAAGCCCAAATTCCATCTGTCACAACATCGAAAACCGAAGTTCCAGCTGCTTAAAATGACCTAGTTTCAGTTATAAAAAGAGCTGAATGCCCTAGTTTCAGCAATAAAAAAAAGCTGAACGACCTAGTGTTATGCCATGTTTCATGTACTATATTAATCACAATGTTAATAACAGTTGTGTTGCCATAACCATGTGCTGTGTGGGCGAAGTGTTTTGTTGGATATTTAAAAACACTTTTATTGGGACATTACAAGTAATGAGGGATATTTAAGTGGTTGGATTCTTAGTTCCATGCAATATCTAATGCATCGTTTTAGAAATATTGATAACAAATATATCATTAAAGCTCTAGGGGAAAGTCATGTGTTACCATGCTATGCTCAGCTGTCATTTAAACTTGTTTACAGTATCACTGAATGAAAAACGTTATTTCGCATTTGTTGTCAATACTATTGTATTATATCCTTTATACTGAATGATATTAAAACGCACCAAGGTTAAAACACTTATATTACCTAACTGTGTAAAAACAAACATTCACAATGTGTCTTTAATATGCATCCTTATAAAATGTCTTGTTTATACAGGGTGTCTCAAAATATATGTCCGCTTGTTGAAGTCATATTAGTCGTAAATGTCTTGCTTTACGTATCTGATTTATATTTTTGATCGTAGGGCATTCAAATCAATCTTGAAATTACATAACAAGTATCCAAAACGATGCATATGAAACGTTAGGTAAGCATTTGTGAGTACCAAACCCAAATTCATCAAAAACAGCATTTGACGTCGTTTGACGATTTTAATGATGTTTGCATAACTTCGAGTCGGGTGTGATGTTTCAAATTTCTCCACAAACTGATCTTTCAGTTTTGGTGTAGGTATATATCTTGAACTGTATAATCACACTTTCAAAAAGCATCAGAAGAAATCGATATTGATGAATCATTGGTTATTTCTTTGCGTATTTCAATGAAATTAGTATCACCAAATTCAACCTCCCGATCCGCGGCAGTGTTTGGTGCATGGATAATTTATTTAGTACTAGCGTTAGTTTAAACATTCAAGTTATATTATATGATCCTATGTACTGTTGGAGCTGAGCTAGATAAACAGCTTGAAATTCAACCCAGTATTTTTTGTTTCGGTGCGTGTAGTGTTTCTTTTAAGAATATGAAATGCTTAGAAATGTGTGAATATCAATTTTTAAGTCAGAATTTGTTGATCTATGTCTTCCCTTAAGTGTGTTCCATCTCATGTTTCAATTCTTGCTTACAAACACTCGTCTCGAACAGTGTGAGCATTATATGGTACAACTTGCTACATTTTATATTACCATTCTCTTAAATACTCATGTTCCCATACATTCATGTAATCTGCATCTCCGGGCATTTAAGAACGTTCGTTTCCAATGACATTATTATAACGTACATGACGCCATCAACTGTTCCTGTATTGACACAATCATGATATAATTTACCAAATAATTCTTTTAAATGAGACTAAGATTATCAATGTACGAATTGATTTGCAAAGTTATAGCCCTTCAACAAGCGGACATGTATTTTGAGACACCCTGTATATGACGTCGAATTTGGTTAATGTCATTGTCACCTTTCTGAAGATTTCTACAATTACTGTGCACAAATCAGATGATACATGTAGAAACTATCCATGCATTCGGCATATGTTTTGAAACACATTATATCAATAAATAATAGTTATAAAATTAGTCTTGTCTGAGGTACTATGTGAATTGCATCATGAATTGCTAACAATGTTCCTTGTGTGGTCTTTTCTAAAATAATTGTGGAGTTGTTCAATCTTTAATGATTAACAATATGTCATAATTTCTCAGTATTAATTTTTTGACCGGGGCCAAAGGTTCTGTGGAGATAGGAGTTATTTATTCGCATTTGCTGGTTGTGCCCTATTTCGTTCGCGCAATTCGGATCCTACCCGGTTCGTTTGAGGTTTGAAATACAGCTGTGGAGTCATGAATATAGTTTTCTATTGCTGTTTTCAGTTCCTTGTGCCCTATCTTCCACTGTGGTCATGTAGCGTGATTGTTCACTTCGTCATATCTCGACTTGTTCAACAACGTCATTTTACTTACTCTTATAAAACATTTTGCTTATTTAAACTAGCTCATCCGAGTTGAGTGCTGCCTTCCCTGTCTGACTTAATATTATTTCATGCAGAACTTTAGTTACATTGGCAAACAAAATCACGGTCATGTTTGAATATGTATCTACTGGATCATTGTGTACTAGTGATCTATAAAGGGCCAGATTGTCATTTTGTTCTTTAGTCATGTTATTGGTGGAGCAATGTTTGATTGTAGATGAAACATAGTGCATTTTTGTTGACTTAATTAATTAAGAATCCTACATGAAACTTTTTTCTGTCGATATATAAATATAAAAACCAAGTGCTAATGTGCAATACATGGCTTGTAGAAAACACATGCTCATAATTACGACTGAATGGAGCAAGTTCAATGTCCTGTATGTCTATAAACGCCATTGTTAGAATTTCGAAACATCTTTCATTTATGATATAGTACATGTATGTAAAATTAACGAAAGATAACAACGAGCATAGTGGCATCTGATCGGAAAGGCTGTACACGTTACCTTTATTTTTTATAAATACATATAACCTTTTATGTTTCTCGCTACATCTAACTTTTAATAAATATAGGAATTAATAATTTTTAATAGATTGAAACAGTCGTAGGGTTTTTCCTAACTTTATTTTGTTTATGTTTTAGCCCGGTATACACATTGAATTAGAATAAACTCATAAACCATAGATGTGACAGGCTTTAACCAGTATGGCATTTTAAACATGTTAATTTCTAAGTTTATAGTTTAGTACGTGGAAATACGAGGCACAAGCATATCAAATGCCCCGGTTGTATATGTGGCTTGTCGCAAATACATTAAGACATTTACAGAAAATACAAAATGACACATACTCTATGACTAACATATCCGAAATACATTTAGGCATTTACAGACGATACGCAGTAACACATACTCATATTTATGATTGAGATATTCGAAAATAGGAAACAGAGAGTGTTTGATATAGTCCTTATTTTTAGTTTATCTTTGCATTAACTTGAATTTCTGTACCATAATGACAGTATTTGATTATGTAATGGCAAAGTGTTCCAATATTGACAGTAGGACTCATATGTGACAACATTTAGTGCAATTGCAGCCGCAATCTTTAATTTACATAAAATATATTTTTTAAATAATGAGAACCTTGGGATAATCTTCCTGCACTTCATTCTGTATACGAAATTTCTTATAAGTATTAGTAGATATTTTTTTGTTTTTTTTTGTATAACTTAAATCTCAGTGTTTTCCAGTATTGCATCTAAGTTTTGTGCTTAAAGAGTTATTGATTCGGAATATAGATAATTATTGAATTGATTCCATAGAACTTGAACAATATGGCATTCCAAGAATAAATGTTCTATGGATTCTATATGAATATTACAGAAATCACACAAGTTTGAGTCAACAATTTTGCATACATATTTATGGGAATTATTATTGTATTTATCTTAAATTGAAAGTCCTGAAGAGTTATTTCTTCAGTACTTTGTCTAGGTATCATGTATATATTTGTCCAGTTCCGTTCAACTTCATTTTGAAAATTTTCGTTCCATTTTACTTCACTTTTTGGTTTTATTCCTTTTTCTATTTTAGTATAAGAATTTATTTACACGTTATTTACATTGTCTTTGTATATGGTTTAAAACTGATTCATTTTGTCTATTTGTGTTTTCTTCATAATTTTCTTATGTTAAGGGCATTGTTGGGGTTATTTGGTATTCAGTGCACTAATGTCGTATATCTGAAAAGGTCTACATTCGGAATTCCATACAGATGTTGTAAATGATTAAATTTATAGAACGCTTTAATGCGATAGTCATATGTATGTTCTAAGAATTAAATTCCCTTTTCGTGCCAGTACATATAAAAATAGTTTTTGAATCATTTTCCCATATAAATTCTTTACCTTTACGTTTTCTTATTTTCTTATCATTTTCTTTGAATTCAAAATTGACAATACAACATGCATTCAGTATATCATTTAAAAACTTTGACCTTGTTATGTGAATATCTTTTGTCTCTATATGACATTCAAATTCATTTCCAAATTGTTTTAGTTTATTGTCAAAGAAAATTTTCTATCTTCCTATATTATTTTCAATAAAATATCGTTTGACCCATTTGCATTAAATTGCTTTAATAGTTAGTTTCAAACCTCAATTTTAATATGTTTTAATTTTGTCAGGCTTTTCATTCCAAAGAAAACTAAACATAGCTTTTTTTATCCTTCAATAACTGTTTTGGTATATTTGGTAATACTGTGAGAGGATTAATAAGTTTAGGTAAAGCAAACGTTTTTATTATGGTTACTTTGCCCAAGAGTGTTACTTTTCCGTCTTTGTCTAATTCTTTATTTTTATATGAATGATTTATTCTTGTTATTTCAACAGTTTATCTACTTATATGGTTTATACTAGGCACCACTAGCGTTAGAACAACCTGACGTTTTTATTTGTAAATGCAAGATCAACTATTAAGACTCTTAAATAATTTAACACTGTTTGCTATCTATGATGTAATCAATTACGATTACGCCGGAGGAAAAATGTATCTACCTTACATAATGTTTACGGCCAGTCCGATTCTAAAATTATCGATAAGATGTCATAGATTTGTGTTAAGCAATCGACAAAGATTATAAATGCGTCTTATTAAATCTATTTGACTCCCGCTGGTAAACCCCGCCTATTTTATTATTATTTGTTTTTTATATCCCATTGGTCAATTAACTATCACGTGATCTCCCCTAATGTTTCGGAAAATTAAATGATGAATAAAAGAAAACAGTATTTGTGACATCGTCTTAGTGACAACATTTTCTTAACGACCATATTATATTCTATTGACACTGTTCTCAGTGATCTCGTGTATACTTCTATATTACTTGACTTAGTGAAAGATATTAACTTTGTGAATTTTATTTATATCTCGTTACTCTGTGGACACTTTTATTATTAATAATACATTGAAATAGCATATCAAACGGAAGTGTGAGATTGTCGTTTATACTTCCTACACATCACTTCCGGTAGATCATCATGGAGCGCCATCTTTGTTGTGCACGTTATCACGTTACCGGCGGAGTCCGAATGGGCCCCTGTAACACATGCATGGGATTTTTATATCGTCGGTTCAAAGTTGATTTCAGTTTTATGTTTCATGTTGTGAATATCATTCCAAGTGTTTTTGCACGTTATGAAGTAGATATAAACATTTTGTTGTCATTATAAACGTTTTGTTTAGAGATCCTACTCGAAGAACTGTTGATTTGGACGTGTTGAGGTTTAGTCCAGATATTGAACTAAATTCGCTTAACGTTCCAACGATTATTTTGTGCCGTTTAACGTAAAGGGTGCATCGTCTGCAAAATATGTTTATTTTATTTCTTCTTCATTATCAGATATTCGAGATAAATTTTGATTTAGTTTGCGTATTTATGTGCGAATTTAGCTAGTTTGTGCCACAGTGGCTTCAGTTCAGTTTAGTTCTGGAATAATTTTAGTTTTATTAATTAGTCAGCTACGCAGCAAACGTGTTATTGGGTATTCGTAACTTCCTTTTTATCATTATTAGTTGCTTCTGATAGGTAAGGCTGTACACATTATCTTAAATATTTATAGATAAATCTAACCTTTAATATTTATAGATAAATCTAACCTTTAATATTTATAGATAAATCTAACCTTTAATATTTATAGATAAATCTAACCTTTAATATTTATAGATAAATCTAACCTTTAATATTTATAGATACATATAAACGTTAATATTGATAGATAAATCTAACCTTTAATATTTATAGATACATATAAACTTTAATATTTATAGATAAATCTAACCTTTAATATTTATAGATACATATAAACTTTAATATTTATAGCTACATCCAACCTTTAAAAATATAGCAATTGAAATAGCATTCAATCACCAGTATTTCTTTGCTTTACTAATACGTCGCATATAGGAATTTATCAAACAAGTCACCAAAAGCATTCAAGCCGAATTTCATAATTATCAGTGATAGATGAATGTACTGTTTTGTGGAATGAATATGTCTATGACGAATTCACAGCTTACTACATGCACTATTATGAATCTATCAACGGCTAAATAATTAATAATACGTCGGGCATTTTATAAGGCATTGATAGATCCGTTTTTGTAATCTGAATAACGCTTCGTTGACAGACACACAAACTATCATAGTGGTTATAAACCGCTGATCACTGAAACGAAAATAGTGTCTGACTATTTTCACTAATCCGTCATTGCAGGGCTATCAATATAATAGATTCCGCTAACAGACGCTAATACTTCAATCTAATTCATTCCAATTCACTTGGGATCTTTATAGGAAGTTCTTATTTAGCCGTAATATGTATGCATTCCCCATATAAGAAACTTAATTAAAGCATGCGATTGGGTAATGTTGTGTGGAATTCTTTAGCTGGTATGAGATTGTATGAGTGTATGATTTACGTTTGAAATGTATCATTTAAATTATATCGACATGTGTATATATGTTGTGAACTCACAGATATAACTTCAGTTGCATTTGTATTACAATAAATCTGAGTACCAACGGTTGAGCCAATATGATCACTAAAAAGAATTTAATGAAAATAAACAAAGATGTTCAAATTATTATATACTAGTATATACACATGGAGACACGTATCACTGTGCACTAACACAAGTATCACAATCTCAGTATTTAGTGGGTATATTTTGTTGACATTTGCAGCTAGTGAAGTTAAAAGATGTGTTCACGATGATGTATTAATATATTTCATTTCATGACACAATCGATTTAGGAACGCTAGCACCCATTCACCGTTGCGTAAAATAGCGAATTTAAGAAATCTACTTCCTGACTTAAAACGCACAGTTTTCCAACAGCTAATAACTGTTCATCCTGGGCGTTTAGGCCTTCTCAAGTTGTCGCATTGTCGTTACGTTTGATGGGCAATCTCAGTGACAGTTCTTCGAAGCATAACATGCCGCTCGCATACACATACGTTGGAATCCGACCAGTCATTGCAGAAAAAAGAAAAGACGTTTACAATAAACTGACGGATAGACAAATGAAATTGCATAACACGTAATTTTATTTATTGAAACGCCATTATATCAATGTATTCAAATGGTAACTTAGTGCAACATTAAGACGTCTGTGATGATGAACCCGAGGGCATGGGTTGTCAAGGCGTCAATTTAGACACACATTTCATTCTCCTGGTTTTTTGGGGGGTTAGTGGGTCATGAATTTAATGGAAATGACCGCGTGTAATTTTATTTCCCGCTGTTTTAACATTGTCCCGTGCAATTAGTTAAATTGTTATTACCACAGTCAAATGGACAATATTCATTGTACTGTAAGATTTAAATATTTGATTACGTTGTGCGTCGACTGACAACCAACTACGCGTACACAAGCTTTCATTCAAAAATATGAACAAACAAAATAAATATGAGATATTGAAAAAATATTCACGGTTATAAGTGCATCCAAGTGTCATTATTGTTGTACAATGTGTACCTTAAATGTTATTTATTGCATAATAAACGTATGTTTAATTTAAAAAACGAATGAATCAAATTAAATGTATACATTAAAGGTGCTGCCTCACTGATTGGGCTAAAATGTTTGTACATCGTGATTTTCCAACCTAACCAAGTACTGACACTGACGGTTGCTTTATGAAAGATTTGTTACATTGTCTTGTTGTATCCTTAAATGTTTTGCTCCCCTGTTGCTCTGACGTCTGATAGGTTATTGAGTACTTTCTGTGCTACTCGATGGACATTATTTATATAATGTTTCATGTTTTACATTCTTTTATTACCTGTCACTGTGGCCTTTTTGTTAGAAGGCATTACATGGCGGAAAACTTTTATTTACACTGTAATGTGCTATAAGGTTGTCTTTTGGGTAATTATGAGGTTTGGTGCACTGTAAAACGTTTAAGTTCCCAGTGACATTTGTCGCTGTCCGTACCAAGGCGGAAGCCCTTTGATCATCCTTCCTCTATGTATGTATTGTCCACTTTATAGAAAAAATACAAAAAATATTTCGCCTTTGTGCCTTCTTGTTGAACTTTGTTCATTTTGTATGTGCTATTCTACAATTTCGTTGTCCAACACAAGGCTGCGTCGTATCTTTCAAAATTGCATGTACACTATATATGTGTTGTAGATTGTCCTTGTGGTGTGCGGTGTCCGGTTGTTGTTTTCTCGTCACATGGCTCTCGTTCCGTTTTGGTTTGACTGGCTTAGGCGGCAGACTGTCGGGACGGGTTCCCGTGTTTTCAGTGCTTTGTGTGTTTTTAGTGTTTTCTGTGCTCGGCTGGTTGAGTGGTGCCTTGCCTGTCTGACTTAATATAATCTTTTTGGTGCAAATAAGCAATTTAACCACTCTCGATATCGCCCACTGAGTATTTTTATTCTTGAAAAAAAGTGCAAAGTTTCCTTCTAACTTGTTTTGTGAATTATGTAATTCACACGTGATCGAACTGTAACATCAACAATCTACAGCATAAACATTAGTTATATTAGGTATTTGGTTTGTTTTTCCATTCATTTTTATCAAATGAGAACACATTTCAGACAGTTTAAGTAATAGTAGTGTTATTTCTATAGGGTATTAATAATACCCTATAGAATTTTTAATGTAAAAATACTAAATTACTACAAAATGCCGAAGTTTCTCAAGTTATTTTGGATGTCAGTGTGGTTGTTTATGGAATACACAGCCAACTAAACCAAAAGTACGCGTATATTTGGCACTTTGATTTTTTTTGCAATACACCAATATGTGAGGCAGTCCCTTTAAAAACTTAATCGAATTGGTGAAGGTATGTCTTTGTATGTTACCCCAACATACAATGTACATGTAGAATGGAGGCCGTAATGCCACTGGCTGATCTAACCTAAATGCTTTATTTGTAAATGGAATGCAAAACCATGTATTTCGAGATAAGATGCTGTTATCTTAATACATGCAATTATTTGACAGAGACTCCATTTGGCTGACAACGCTAATGCAACATTTTGTGATAAATGTATTAAAGCACAATGTCCGTATCGATGTGTGTTTAGACGTTTTATCCTTTGTCACCATTTTAAGATGTTTAAATTGTATGTCACTGAAATATGAACTGTTGATTTTATGTAGGAATCTAAACAAATCAATAGATAAGCTCTAATTGTGGATTGGAAATCACGTGCACATCATGTAAATTGACACGTATTATTTGAATAGAATTGATTCTTAATGACTCAAATAAACATAAAACATACACAGAACATAGAATGAAGAACACGCTAAAGCCGTTGAAACTAGAGGTGCGCGGTATTACCGGTATACCGGTAACCATGGCATCATTTCCCCTTGGTACGATACAGCGGTACCATCAGAATACCGGTATGCTGTTAACATTATCCCTGCTTCTAAATAGTTTCGTAATGAAATATAAATGATGTAGGACACAGGCAATCCAAAGCCACACCTATTAGATATGTGTGCCAATTTGTAGCGCAGTCTTAAAATTGCCAGAGTGACACGGACTTACATAGTTCATATAATTTTGACAGTCCTCATGTCACAGATATGAGGTATTTTACGTGACACTATTTTATGGTTGTGATTGCTAAGCACAGTTTGGCGGTAATTCATCAATTCATTAAACCATGTACTATTGATAAGTACACATATTTTATAACAAAACACGCCCAAATAATTTATAATTCATTGTATTTCATGTATATAAACTAGTTATTATAGGCTAATTCATATTGAATGCATACGTGACGCCCATAAATCGCATATATATATATTTAGGAATGGTCATTTAGTCCTTCTTATATGTCTGAGGTATTTCGAATTTAACTGCATGAAAAATTACATCATCTAAAATTGACAATTAATGAGAAAAAATGCACCCAAAAGCTGTAACAGTTTTAGGTGACTGTATACTTACGTGACGATTTATTTTAAAAAGCGCGATGGCAGCACTTACAATGACATAAACCATATCTTATACTGTGCTATTATGACGTAGTTAATGTTTACATGAAAAAACTTTGAAATTGGAATAAAAATAAAATTTAGGGTATGATTATTTTGAATGACCTATTATTTGCTTATCAACAGAATTTTAATTTGTTTTGACATGTAGGGTAAAACTTCAGTGTACTCTTTAAAAAAATGGAGCAAAACCATTAATATTCTAGAACTAACGTCATACTGAGTGTCTACTGTATGGTCAGCATGATTTTATTCGTCACGTTAAATACAATTTAGTGTCACTAAACTTTAAGTTCAAAATGAGAAATTCCTTATTAATGTACGCTTGCTTTTTGCATTCGAGGACTTGTAGTTACATTAAATGTAATTGATTAATGCAGTTATTAATTTTGATGAGAAGCAGTGCTGCCTGTGACATAATTATTATCTTTTATTTTATGGCGAAATGATGCATATAATGACAGCAAATGTGTGTGTAATCACGTCACATAAAATACAAAATAATTCCACAGATGTTTGAGCCAATATATCGATACATTGTTGGCATATTGACAATGATATTTATATATATTAAGTATATCTTATAGACTTAAATAATAGTGAGATGATATTTCTTTCCTTTAAATGTCATTGAATAAAAACGAAAGTTATATACAATGTAAATTTGATCAGCCCGTGTCTATTGGGAAATTGTTGCGATTCTTCAAACTTTCTGATGACTGAACATGGCTCTCATAGAATCAGTAAACCAAAGATAAACATTACATGTACAGTTATGGGAGGTATTTTAGAAATAGTATGTGATATGTTATTTGCTCAAGTTTTGCCTCCGGATTGAAGGCTTGGTGTGTGTTAATTGTTGTTTACAACAGGTTTCAAAACTAGTATTTTACGTGACAGTCAATACATGTTACATGGCAAAGCTCTCAAGCATGTTTAGCGTGCTGAGCTGTTATTTTTGTATGCATTAACAGAAAATAATGTTTTTGTGTTTCGAAACCTATCAGATTATATTTCTTAAGTTCTAGTTTCGTGTTTAATGTTCCTTTTACTTTATAGTAAAAGTTTACGCGACAACAATTTGTTCAACGCGTTAACTTATCACTAGAAGCTGCATCGTCGTGTATTTTATTTTTTGCGTACACTTTTGCAAAAAGTTCGATAATATGAGGCCAGACACGTCACTTCAATAAAAACACGTAGCGTTTTATTCTAGTATTGGTTGATTAGTTTCTCTTGATTTTTACGTGACGATAACTTAAGTACAAAACACGCACCTGTATATATGTGCGTAGCAAGTTTTTGTTTAGATACTGTCCCAAATTATAAAGTAGTGACATAGGTCATGACTTATGGTTTTGAATAAAACACTGAGACTTTTATGAATTTGTTCTACTAATCAAAATATATAAAAAAAACTAACTGAGCGTTAAAAAGAGTGAAAACAAAATTGAATGCAATAATGTACATACCGGTTTCATAAATATATTGGCAGTTTATTGTTATCGTACAGTTGGTATGTGTAGATAAGTTGTATTTGAGTATTAAAAATAACCAAATCATTACTGAGCATTATTGTTGTGTTCTTTAGGTTAGTCAGTATGTGATATATGCAGTAATAAAGTAAAATACACTGGTGAAAACACATGCTTGTTTCAAACAACAACATAGAAAAATGCATGTTTATTGATGTGGCGATGTATGAAAAATGTTGCTAAAGATGATCGACTTTCATGTCAGATAGATGTTTTAATGAACTTTAAGGTCAGATTTTTCATTCCTGTACCATCCATATTGGCCCAAATTTTAAGAATACGTGGGGACTTCTTAACTCAAATTATAATTCTACGTAGTCTTATTATTTGTCTAATTTTAGTCAAGTAATGAGTCTTTATTCCTCGTTCTAAATGATAGTCTTCCTGAGAGTTGTCCATTATACTCTGACCATTGGACCATAGATGTAAGTCCGTTGTATCATTTACCCACAGTACCGTACTGATTTACCATCCGAAATACCCGTACTTCATCAGCATGATCCCTGCATATAAATATATTGGAGTTACCTGTCGTAACCACAAACTGTACCATACCTATTTCTTTTGGCAAGTTGTATATTTCCCTTTGCAAGTATAATTACATCCTCGTAAGTGCTTGCTATGCAGAACTGCATCATGCTTTCCTTCTCAACTCAAAATATTATTTTCCATAGTTTTAATATTTCAGTAATTCTAGTCAAGTGCTGAGAGTTATCCATTATATCCTGACCACTATACCATAGCTATAAGTGGTAAATACTGTTTTATTTGAGGGACAATCGTGATATATCCCAGTATTCTTTCCTTGGCGGCACCCACTCCTGCAGTAGTGTACGGAATTTACTTAATTTAATGTATCCTATACGATTGGTCACAGGCACTTGTAAATTTAGTTTTATGTCTAAACATGATTGCAATATTTTGCGGATTGTAGGAGCAATCATTCGATCGGCTTTTAATCCATTAGTGTACTGCATTAATCATACTTGTCGTGAAACGACGATAATAATTCACTATTTAAAAGCAGCCATTTACGACAATAATACACGCTGTGTTCAACTTAGATGGCTGCATCAATGCACTTCTTGTATAATGTTTGTCATGTTTTACAAGGTCCAATTTTGTTTATACATTTTTTGTACCAATTGATATGGTATAAATAACTTAGAGTAGGGAAGGGTGTTCTGCTGAGGACATAAGGTAGGTTGCTAAGCAACCTTTTTCTGATTTTACCGTAATACAATGCCAATCTAGATCCAAATACTATCCAGGTAGGCTCTGCCAACCCAAACTCTTCGCCCATTACATGTACTATTACGATGTTGTTATACATATCACAACAAATAGCAATGTTCTGACTAGACTATCGAGCACAATATTTGCAAGTAGAGAGTGTAATATAGCTTACTGTAGGGATCAGAAAATACAGTCTGGTATTTTTTAAGAAAACGGTGTGTACACAACGCCCGAGATCCAGACATATGGTTTCCAATTTCATACAAATAAATATTCTTTCATATGGTACATTGTATACCTGCAAGCAAACAAAATTATCCGTGTGTATAGGAGTGAGTGGTCATAGCATTACAAAACTCGCCTCGGTCAACTAGTAATAATTATCGGTCTGCTCTATACACGATTGACAGTTTTTTCAAATACAGTTTCATGTTCGGATGGTGATGACGTCAGTTGCCGTAACAGATCCCTGTCGTAGGAGCTGTGCTGTGTAATACGGGTATAGTATGGATTACTCCAAACCAAGTGTTGGTATAATATTTTCTGAAACATGTTGTTTAATTAAACTTGGCAGCGCAGTGTTTGTGTTAGAACGTGAATGGGTTGATCGTACCACTCCAGTGCGATAAATTGTAATTCAAAATAAACACAAACTCGCCATTAACTATTTCTGAATATGCATTTTTCGAACAGGAACAATTTTTATGTTGTGATGCATGGCAAAAAATGTGTTTTCATTCCATTCGGTCGCCCTCTTAATTCTTGCTATTATGTTGTGAGGTTTTTGTATTTAAATGTTAACGTTTACACAACCATCGTTTGTATCATACAAACAGCTAGATTAGACCATTTACTTCAACATTCGTAGTTTATTCTGCCAACTGTAAAACCTCATACGTGTCGTTTTGGTTATATCTTGCTTTAGTAATAACTTCAAATAATTACACCACGACGTCATATTTTCGAACAAAAAATCGAATGTGCCAGCGATACTTTAAAAACGTCCTGTAAATGAGGTTTTATTGCTGCAATAAAATATTAAGAGACATTTCGCGGCCCATTTATACACCGTTTATTATATTTCCAATGCATAAGTCCTCTTATTTTCAGCAGGGACGAATAATGACTGCTTTCAAAACGTTATTTATGTCGCAGGAAATTTGAGGAATTTGTGACAGTTGCAGATTTAGAAGCGGATTTATTAGTTTTAATTAAAGATTTAAGCGTCGGAAATGAGGTATTATAGACACAACGACTTACGTCATTTATTTGGCTTAACAATTGCTTGTTCGTTCAACGTCCTGCACAAGTTTTACATTCTGTCTAAATATTTGTCGTAGTCAATCATTGTTCTTTGCCTCATTTGTGAACATTAATGTCAATATCTAGACAGGAAATGTTCATGGCGTAAATAATACAAAAGTTTTGCTTATTAGTATACTTTACACGAAAATTAATATTCGACGGAGACAACAGCTCATAAAGAAGCACATTACAAAGGTTGAAAATTAAAATGCACAATACACGCATGTATGAAAAACATCACATAGTCAGTCCCAAGTGACAAAATGAACAAGAAACAAACAGACACAGTGACCAATGTCCCAACTTCGCCAGTCAGCGGCTTGAGTCAAACATTACAACATGCTAGCACCACAAGGACAATCACTGTATCAACCAAAACACCTACAGAGATGTTGAAAACTTGAAACAGAAATTATCACTTAACATCTACACTATTTCGCAAACACATTTTATGGTAACTAATTTTTCCCACAAGTTCAATTGTCGCACAATGTCCAGAAAATTATATACTCGTTTTAACGAATAATAATTCGGATACATCAAAATGCCGAGACAAATATTTTTACGATTTAATTATGTTCGACAAGTGTCAATACCAATTCGCTTAAATGTAACTCGTAATTGGGTTTATGTATTTATGACTATATTCTCTTATAGAACTGGAGTATTGTACATGTACCATGGACTCTGACTCTTTCATTGTTGGTTCTGTATCGGATATTGAATGAACACAGATGTTGCTGTTACGGAAAAATGTCATAATGGATAATATTTTAATTAAACTTTGAAGAAACTAGTATTGTCTTATTACAAGGAATGTGGCGCCTTACCGATCATATTTAAAAGACATAACAACATATAAAACTTTCAAATAAGAGGATGTAGATAATGAAGCATTTATATTTCAAAAGGGAGTACAAAAATGACATTGTAGCCACTTTTCCAGATAGTAGTACCTAGGTTGCAAATCCAAATCCAAAGTATAATCGAGATTGAAGCCGGACGGGATCGGTAGGTCATTGGGCAGCGGCCGATTTATTTAGAACTCTGTTGAAATATGCATAGTTATTCATCAGTCGTCGTCCGCACGATGCTATGACGTTGGGGATATATCGGATGCTCAGACATAGTCCGGCGTCCAGGTGATTTGTGACACGTGTATAAGCGGGACATATCAATCCACGCGTATTTTATAATAATATTTCGGAAATACATGTAGATGGGCATCATGATAATACCACCGACTTTCCGCAAGCAAACTTTCGAACCTAAAAATGAAATTATTTGTATGGCTGTTACAATGATGATGGTTACAGAACAATGATTAGATGACATTGATGTGAGGAACAAACTAAATATCGGTCGTATAATACACCACTAAAGTGTAATTGCCCTTTTAAAATAGACGCATAAACCTTAATGTGTTGGTCTTCAAAAGTGCAAACGGGCACATACAATTACTAACATTTATGAGCACAGTTTTTACACAAAGACACAGCGACAATATTGTTTTGTACAATTCCTTATAATACGAGGGTCATTAAATAAATTCGTAGACTGTGTTCAAAATTTCAATACCCAATTATACCAATTATAATGCAAACTACATCACCTTTAACTACAGCCTCTCTGACACAAGCGCAGAACATATGGCACGAAACAACGCATTTTACAAGAAAATATGGCTAAAATAAAAATACCTCCTTACCGCCACCAACACACAGTGCTATTTGTATACTTACGTCAGCGACGTTATTGACGTTACGCTGTTTCTCAAACGGTAAGCCCGGAATGAAATTAAGTCATTAATCAGCTTTTCAATACCATGCTGATCTTCATAAATTTGCTTTTGTCATTTAAACGGAAGACCAATGCATGTTGTATATTCTCCTCTCCGGCTCTCGCTGTTTGGTGTATGTTGTGTTTTACAAAGACCTGTGCACAAATTTATGGTCGACGTGTGTGCAGTCAAAGACATTTTGACATTACTCGCCTTAATCAAATAGTTTTAAATTCAAACTCCAACTTCCAATTAACTTAATTATTTCTAGAAATGTCATTATAATATCTTTCAATAATCTGGTAGAACTATGAAAATATAAATTAACTAAATCGTAATTTATAACTAGTTGAACTAATGAAAAAGGTACGTTACGTCGGCCGGGGGTGATAGTGTGTTACTATGGTGATACAATGACTGATGACATCCTACTGGTTTGAAGTATTAAAGATACAATTGTATTGACTGTAGGTACGACGAGAATGTTTGTAATGATATAAGAAATTATCATTCAAACGCAATTACGGAGGTATACTCAAATGAGGACGAGTGTCTACGTACAAATGGTCAATTCAACTTATTCTTCTTTATACCATCTTCATTCCGACTCATTCGGCTTTGATCCGGCTGATTCGTCTTTCGTGTGATAGGGGTATAAATAATGGATGCGTTGCTGTTACTATGTTCTAGGTTAAAGTATTAAAATCCAACTAAACCAATTTATTTGCAAACCATAGAAGTAAGCTAAAATAATTTATATACACGAATGGTCTGTCTAGATGTGACATAGGAGTCTAATTGCATTTATAAACATTTGAGAACAGCAATTATAATACAAACTGATTGTGGTCGAGCTAGAAATTCTCGTTGAACGAAAAACTGTTGATTTACAAAGAAACAAAACCGATTTTTCAATATCATCTTGAAACAATAAGTGTTTTATTAGATATGTAAGTTGTGCATGTATATACAATTTTATTTGGACATTCGATGTAATGAGTTATGTTCCAATAATTGAATGGTTAGTTGCATGCAAAATCAAATGCATCGTTTCAGAAATATTGATAATATTTCTACTTTTAAAACACTAGTAGGAAAAGCAATGTGCTATATGGTTTTATTTTAATTACATGTAAGGTTATCTACGGTGACCCTGAATTGCAAATGTATGTTTTTAAAACATATTATATAGAACATACGAAGTGAACAAACTATTACTTTTACAATAAATACTGTAGCACACATACAAGTAACAAACCAATACAGAAACAACGACAGTGCGTAGCTACTAGCCAGCCACACGATAGTCAAACATAGAACGAACCATCCATATCCCTAAAAATGGATGATTCAAGCAAGCCTATATACTTACTTAAATTAATATTGTTTCGTATTTGTGTTCAAAAACATTGCATATTTCCTTTTATACTTAATTCCATTAAGAACACAACCAGCGTCAAACACAAACATTTCCCGAGTGTATAGAGGAATCATCCACAGCTACAGCCAATAACACAACTTGGTATATACAGTCTGAACCGCTAGATATTGAGGCACCTCATATGATAGTTAGATATGATCAGGTTATAATGCCCTTTTGACAATACTGCTTTTTCAAGTTATTTTGATCGATTTGACAGTGAATGTCCAATACCGTTTGTGAACGTGTTTGACATCACATAGTAATAGATTGTTTTGTCAAAACCTGTCTGTCAGAAGACCAACAGTGCACACCATAAAATTAAGAAATGGAAACAATTACCTCCCTTTTCATTAAGTAAAGCCTGAGGATAAGAACTAATCACAAGGACGACCACAACTGACAAGCATAACGAAACGCAATGAAGCAGTACACGATTGCAAAAGGGATGAAACAAATGAAAACAGGCACGGTGACACAAATATTTTGTACAATTCCTTATTATTAGACAACACAATACATTATCGTGATAATGTTGCTAGGACGATACACTCACAATGATATCCAAAGTCATTGTCGATTAAGCAGCATCTTACATAGATGGACGGTTACATTGTACATGCTACAAACACATCAGTTTACATCAATAAAATTAAATTTATGAAACATTTAGTTCGACAATTTTGACAAGAGCATTATAGTATTAAGAATAGTATTTTATGTCTCAGGACATGTACGTACATCAACATACATGCATGACAGTATTTTATTGCGCATTTTTATAAGCTATTAGTTTTCTTGTAATTTGCTATTACGAGCTTCTTAAAATATCCACTAGCACATATATATGATATTTATGCCGCTATTTCAGTCTTGGTAAATCATAGCATGTCTGTGTTTTATCATCTGCTATAATACGTAAAAGTAACGAGGGTATAACTTTAAAGATATAGGAGGTACATTCAATAAGTTAGGTTATGCCGGCATGTTTTGAAGCAGAACACTATCATAAATGACAGTGATAGGACAAATATTAATCTACACATCTATATTTACTTTTTGGTGGGATAGTATCCTTATGATAGATATTTCACCTCTCAATATTACAAAGTTCTTCCTATATATAGCCATCACTTAATCCTAATTTAGATCTTGCTTTCATGAAAGCCTGACTTCCAGCCAGTTTTTGGCACATGTTTTCCAAACGTGCATTAAGTACATTTATATTAAACAATGATAATGACCAGAGATATGAGTGAACGTAAATACAATTTTAGACGATGGTCTAATGTGTGCACATGCCATGTTTGACATGAAAATGCAGAAATTCAAAGAAATGCACGGAGTTGCTGTTCTTGTCAAATATTCCTCGTACTCTAGGAAACATAACCTGAAACCATTACGTGTTTTAATTAGATTGCCATTTTTGGTTGCTTATTATACTACTGATGATTTAAAGCGATTAATAAAAAACAGGACTTCCCGTGTTTTAAATGCCGTTTAATGCATTATGTTTTTTTGGTTTTAAATTCTCTTACAAAACATCGTTAAGTTAATTGCTGTATCGCGGGAGTGTCAGATATCCCGTGATGATTAATGAGCACTCTCGGCGTAATGCATGTAGATAACACTAAATTAAATTGTTCTAGAATGAACATATATTGTAATCCTCCCACTGGCAATAATAAACTAATATAATATAGGGAGTTTTCAAACGTTGTTTCACACATGTTTCCTTGCTGTGTATTACATACGTATTTCGTGATAATTTACTAGTATGTAAGTAATGATACACATGTAGATCACTTAAAAGTCATTTAAAAAGCTATCAGCTGCATCCGTTTGTAACCCTCCCGGTTGTAGGCCGCCTCTCGGTTAAAGGCCGCGGTCATAAAGACTAAATCACAATTAATTTAGTGTCAAATGACTTAATACATGTAACGCAATTTGTTATAACAATAAACATAAGACCTTTAATTAATGTGAATAGCTTAAGCTATAATAGCGCATGCATGTATGTGCTATCGACATTTGTCTTTGTATATTCAATTGATGCAACTTTTCATAGTGTTTTATTCATGGTGGGATAAGTATACTTACATGTAGTCTATAGGCTGGCTTGAAATGTCCCGTTTTGCGGATATGTATAGTTCGTTCTATGTCTTACTAGTGTGTATGTGGTTAGGCTCTGCGGCTGTTTCTGTGTGGTTTTCGGATTTTTGTGAACTACAGTATTTGTTAAAGCACATTTATGACCTAAACAGTGCAATGTAATTCTGCAAATACGTTATGTTAAACTAAATTCAATATATCGCACCTCTGTTGCAGTTTAATTATATTTTGCTGCGGAATATATTTATTGATACACCGGAGTTAACAGAAGTAATTATACCATCTGTAAGAATCATTGGACTCAGAATGTTTCGTAACAATGTACTTATCAGTATATGATATTATATGTATATTCAACAAATCTTAAAAGTGTACATGTACAGGATGTCCCATAAAAACGGGGACCTACCTAAAACCCTTATAACTTACGGTATTTAATATTTAATGGATTTGATTACTGTTTTGTGAGGGTGTATAAAAGTGACTTCTTCTAAAATAGGTACTTATTAATAGGTGGTGCTTTGAAACAGGAAGTTTTTGAACTTCAATCTTTTAACATGACCTTTTCCGATTTTCATAAAAATAGGCTCATAAAAAGCGCCTTGTGTAGAGATTTCAAATAGGTATCAGTCTTCTCATTCTAAGCCAGCGATATATTTACCCATTAGTCGCTAAACACGTGTTTGATTTTCTAAGATATGTGAAATGACAATTTGTTAAGACTTTGTTACAATCTGATCACATATTTTAATAAAACAAACACATTATGACATCAACAAAACGTTCATGTTGCAAATGTGGTGCCGACGTCCTTTGGCGTTTGTCAGGTTGTTAATGTAGCTGTTTATTCGTTTTGCAATAAAGATCGTGAACAAGTGTATGCGCTTATCACGGAGATAGAAATAGCGAAAACAATGATGAAATAAATCTCAATTGAGTTTCGAAACGTCAACATTGCTCACTCAACGAATTATCTCCCTCTGATTAATAATAGTACATGTACTTAATGGGGGGTAATCCTGGATTCTTCTTTTTAATGTTTCGATCTTTCTTATTACAAGTGACTAAATACATAAATGACTATATACAACTATTTGCACCACTTCGTCAAATCCTTGTACATTTAAGGTAGTCAATAGGATACACATAAACATTTGTACACACATATGAATTAATGGAAATGTTATGCGGGGCCAAAACGTACACACTTATAACACTAGTTTACTAATGTACTAGTTTAAGCAGTGTCCATGGTCAAGTAGTAATCGAGCGCTTTATTTGTAATTCCCGGTTGCAGCAGGTCATACTTGTTCATGAAAACTTTATAACACTGCTTCCTTTCCTTCACTTGTGGAGCGGTTGCTGTTTCCTTGTGGGCGGTTAAGATAGTTTTGGTTAGGCTACAGTCCAAAAGAGCTCGTTAGGTAAATCGGGTACGGTATATATAACTGAAGTAGATACATTGTAGTTAACAACGCGATTGAAGGCTTGGTGCGTCATGTATGAATTAAAACTATATAAAATAGAAATTCTAAACATCGGATTCGACATGCTACTGTTCAGGTAATTGATGTGTTTGTCAAGTGTCTGTTTTGCTCCTTAGTTCACATGTCTAATGCATAGTGCATTACATCATTGTAATTAATCGATGGATGTGCACTTTGCGAGTGGTATGTCTTTCCTTTTGATGTATTACATTATTTTAAAGAAAATGTGTATATAATTATTTCTTCAGGGCACATTACGTTTTTCGTAAATCATGAACCTTTCCATTTCTGTGTCATAAAAGCCACGAGCATGTGACTGCATCAGTTTGCTGCTGATGGGTTGAATAGAATGTTTGTAGTGAATGCAAAATACCCTTCTCACATTGTCTTCAATAGCGATGGAATATCCATGCTCAACCAACACATTATGTGTGCTTCTATGCGATTAATAGACAATCACCACACCCTCTACATAAGAGTTGTTTTAGTTCAAACCGTATTGCAAACAAACCAAACAGTGATTGTTACCTGACACATAGCTATACAAAGTGCAAAATAAATATGATATCTACATGTATATCGTGTTTGCATGAAATAATCGGATGTTCAACTCTGTTCAAATATAAGTAGGGCATCTATCATACACTTGTTTGCATCCCTTCCAAGTTTCCAACTCATCGCAAGCTCTTTGTTAAACTGGTTTGACCCAATACATTTGTGAAGGGACATCAATAATTCAGAATAAAAGAGTTATTTGAATTAAAGCAATATACACGATTGGATGATTAGGAATTACCCTGCATATCTACTAATCTGTCATTAAGGTTTTCTCGTACATATATATCAATATTTGAACTTTACGTGCATTTGAAGAACGATATAAAGTAATGGAAACTGGGCAATTAAAATAAATATAACATGGAAAAAACTTTGATATACAAACAGGTTATTTTAAATGCAGTAATTAAATGCAGAAACGGTAGTAAAACAAATAAAAAACGATTGATGGGAAGGAACCTTAAGGCATTTGTAGTATGTAAGGAACGTATAACCATGATATCGTTATTGCCCATAAATCCATAATTACAAATCTGAAGCAGGGCTCCAAAATGTTGACGACCTAATAAATAGCAATAACAATTTATACAACTTCGGGCAATGCAAACAAGCTCACTTTTTAAAAATATCTTTAAAATAAGGGCAGAAATCGAACGATAATGAGTGGAATATTATACTTGCGACTCCATTTGAAAGGAGTACACGGTGAATTGTTAAGTTTTGCAATAAGTTGTACAGTGATTGGAACTCACAGATGTTTTTAATCACAATAAGTCATACAGGTTGAATTGTATAGTATCCCAATAATTCATAAAGTGATTTGGTTTATACGCAGTGATACCATATGCTACGTAATGAGGGTAACGCCTAATACTATCGTTACTTTTTGCGACAATAAACAGTGAACAAATGTACAATGTACGTATGTAAGATCAGCCACGATATTTGCCAAATTACTTCTCATGTACATGTATCAGAGGATTTTAAACGTCTTCAAATGTATTTAAAAATCTGGAACTATTTGATTGCGCAGACTCATTGTTTTGCCTATTCCCAGTTGACTTGGTATCATATGAAAACTGCAATGATAACTTTTAGTGGATTTCCAAATTTTATGGCAAGTTTACTTTAATCTATATATCCAAACAAATGTATTCTCGTGCTGTCATCTATATAGACTGCCTGTTCTATATAATAAATTGCATGTATAAATGTCTTACATTGACTTGGTACAGGCTCTGTAATCATTTGTTTAAAACTTTAATGTTGCCGGTGGTTTTAATGTGCAAATATGACATACATGGTATTTTGTGAATACAAACTGTAGATCATTTTAAATGCCCGTGACATGCGAGCACGTATGCTTTTCATCACTTGTGTTTGAGAGAACCCACAAGGGATATTTCTTACGCGTAACAAATTCCAATAAACGACTTTATTTAGTACATGATTGACAATTTACTGCGTGCCTAAGTAATGGGATAATAAACAATGTTTAGCTCGAAATATATTGGCGGCGACGCTTACTTAAATAAAAGTAAACATATTTGTAGTTGAATGTGGGTGTTTTGTGCTAACTTAGATTATCGAAGAATATCTACGAGGAATAGGCGAAACGCTTATTTTTCAGAACATGTTCATCTACCGAGGCATTTTTTATACTAAGAAGGATTCAAGTTATTATAAAGAATCCATTATAATGTCACTCTAATTATATATAATAAGAGGGGTGTTCCATGAATAAGGCATTTCTCAGAATTTACTTTTAGTTTTTACTTTTAAAATCGATGTATTTACATCAACATTTTCTCATTTGTGTTTAGGCATATGTTCATCTTTTACCTACCTTTGTACCTTTTAAAGCATTGTTGACACTTCCGAAAATGGTTTTACTCTCAGGCACTTGACAGATCACAGATTTGGGGCCTTTTTAGAATTTGATTCAAACGTTGGAAAAGAAAATAGTCTAGACAGGATGCCATATCCGGTGTAAATAGAGTAGATGTTCAAAATGTTTAATTTCCAGTTATCAAGTCTGAAAAACGCGTATTGGCATTTGATACATATTCAGAAGTAGCTCGTCATTTTAACACTCTCCTGTTGTTAGACTTCTGTCATCGGATTGTGTTTCATTTATTTCATACCACAATTTGCGTTAAATAAAGTGAACTTGTATCCAGCATCAAAATACATGGCACTTCAGCTAAATATATGAGTACGCAATGCATGGGAGAAAAGTGGTAGAAGTATCAACTCAAGCATTAATTTCTTAACTTTCTTTCGCATGTAACGCATTACATAGAATATTAACACACTTTATTTTAAACCCTCATTTGAGTGAATAGTTGCAACAATTGCTGAGGTATGTGCTTTACTGTGGAACACAAATGTACATTGTCTCGTGAAAGTTGAATCTGTTGAGCAACGATTTCATTAAAACGTATAGGATAGACAACGAGTATCACTAGTTATGAGATTTAGGCGCGAGCATTAGCGAGCGTCTAATCTTATAACCAGTGATACGAAATACCTATCCGACTAAGACAACGTGACTGACTAATTTGTACATGTACCGTTATTCACGCGTAATAAAGAAGTGGTGCATTGTACTTTCTGACCAGATTAAAATGAGACCCAAAGCTAAAGCTAGTTCAAGTGTGATGAGCTTCAGTTTAATGTAGTTTACCGTTTGTGATACCCTCAGGCCTGAACAAATAACCGATCGCACAAATGTTCTGATGCTACCAAAAATTACAAAAACACCTAGTACAAATAATAACCAATCAACCCAAAATGTTATTATCATTTTAATAATTTACTTAAACGTGAGTGTAGGGTATTAAAATGTTGTACATGTACTCGTATCTTTTAATGTCTAAAAAATAACAATTATTTTATATAATATTTGCAGGAGAATGTATAGCTAAATGGTACAGTTCACTTCATTTAAACACCAGATACAATATTTACTATCAAATACTGATAACAACGTAATAGTATGCCCCCACCACAACCCTTACTTCAATAGTTTAATTGAAGAAAACATATAAAAAGCTTATTGTCAATACAATACATAATATGGAAAGTTGAAAATTTTAACAAAAATACAATATACATGTACAAAAAGTCAATATCATGCATAATTTAACCCAATTGCTGCCAGGGAGCTAATATTGGTAACATACACATACTTCGTGTCGAGGTACAGACGGCTTGTTTCCAGTTTTGGGTGTATGTATACTTTTAAAATGTCAAACTCTATACAAATGTAGTGACACCGTTATATTTCTTTGTAAACACGGCAATTATTTTCGTCAAAGACGGTTGTTGTGTAGCATTGTTTGCTACGAAACATGCTACTCCCTGCAATCGGATAAATTTCTGCACTTATCACTTAAATCAAGAAAGGATCAAAACCACAGGTTATTCAGGGCAAAGGTGTTGGGCACGGGATTTAGACGATGGCAATACAGTGCTGTGATTGACTATTTGCGGCTTATCGTGGTCTAAAGAATTGAGATGTGTCAAAATCCATACAGCCGCTAAAATGTTTTTAGCGCAAGTTTTATGCATGAAACACTTACGGAACAAAGAAGCTGTAGTGTGAAAACACCTGCGCATGAACCTTTGCTATTTTCCCTCAAAATCATGTACTGTATTCGTTTTGGTCACGTGGTTTCCCCACCGTGGTGGTATAAGTTTATGATTTAATTTATTATTTGTCATAAATATTAAACTTATTAATCAAAGTTCTATGCATCTAACTAAATTGAATAATTTATATTAATGAAAAATTGATTTTAATGTAGTATTCCTTTTGATATTTGTAATGATGCAGTTATAATAACGAGAACTAATTAGTCTACACAAACATAAACAATGAAATAATTACACGCTTTGAGTTAATGGTTAGTTCATCATGATAAACTTGGCAGTTTCCACTTATCGTTGCCTCCAAGCATGACAATAATACAGCACATGTCTTTTAGAGAGATAATTAAATCCACTAAAAAATGAGTTATCTATTATAATTGGATTTAAATATGGTGTATACCAATTTAAACTCTTGGTAATAGTGTTATTCATTTCGGACTACTTGGTGCTAATATCGGCTTTTAGTTTAGTCCTCAGAATTATCATTACTGATAAAATACTGTCACACATAAAAGTTTACAAGTTTATTACGTAAAAAGAGGCCATCGCTCCAAAATACAAATATTTAAGAATAAGTCAAGGATAATAAACAACAGTAACAATAGTGTATATATAAATATATCATGAAATAGTAAATCGGTCAAAGTTTGCGCACAAAAGTAAAATAAAGTAGGACTCTAGCAATGTAAAGGTGTCTTATGTGTTCACATAAAATGTTCTATTGTAAATGGTTAATGCACTGCATTAGGTTTGATACTGTAAACCTAGACATTATTTCACGTAATTTGTTTTAGCGGAATTCGCGAATTGTAGAATTTCGCGAAATTAAGTCGCCGCGAAAGTGCTAAAAGCATTATTATGGACACTGCAGGAAACTTAAAAACGCGAAAATTTGTAGTCGCGAATATGCCCACGAACAGCAAAACGCGAAAGTTAGTATTCGCGAAAGTAAATTGGTTTACAGTAATGATACTCGTTTTAAAACAACATGCCTCTCATTTTCAAATAAAGACTATCACATCTTCCAGTATACCAACTATACAAGTATCGTTCTCTGTGTTATTTCAAAACACTTTGGACATATAAAGAATGCGTGATATTCATTTTCTAATATTAAATGATTGGACTAAATTAAACAATATCGACATATTATATCTGATCTTTCTATTCCGTAATGTCTTCCTAGTTCGATGTTTATTAGTAGTTTATTATTTGAGCATCTGCAGCGTGCGAGGATTTTCATAAATAAGAAAGGTATATCGATGCATAGATATTTTTTCAATATGCAATAAGGATTTAAACGTTACATAAGTATAACATCTAGAAGAATCAGATACCTCTACTGTCAAGTTTTGCTTCATACGGTCATTATGCCCCCGCCATGAAATGGCGGAAGGGCATATAGTGTTCACCCTGTGCGCGTGTGTGTGTGTGTGTGTGCGTGTGTGTGTGTGTGTGTGTGTGCACGTGTGTGCGCGTGGGTGTACGCGAGCGTGTGTGTGTGTGTGTGTGTGTGCGCGAGCGCGTGTGTGTGTGTGTGTACTCGAGCGTGTGTGTGTACGCGAGCGTGTGTGTGTACGCGTGTGTGTGCGTGTGTGTGCGCGAGCGCGCGCGTGTGTGTGTGTGTGTGTGTGTGTGTGTGTGTGTGTGTACGCGAGCGTGTGTGTGTGTGTGTGCACGTGTGTGCGCATGTGTGTGCGCGAGCGCGTGTGTGTGTGTGCGTGCGTGCGTGCGTGCGTGCGAGCGTGCGTGTGTGCGTGCGTGCGTGCGTGCGTGTGCAAGTGCGTGTGCGCGTGCGTGCGTGCGTGCATGCGTGTGCACGTGTGTGCGCGTGTGTGTGCGCGAGCGTGTGTGCGCGTGCGTGTGCGTGTGTTTAAAATGCCTTTATAGTCAACCGATACATTATATTATTTATTGGACTACCGAATGTGGCTTACGAATCAAATTCAATGAGATTCAAACCGAAGCAATATAATTACTATACTAGATAGATATATTGATATAGAATGGGAATACACAAATATTGAAGCATCTAATAAAACTGCATGTTTCAAGGAAAACATTCGCTAAATACAGTGTACTTAACAATGTGTGGGTTAAGTTCAAACATTTCAGATTTGACTAGTTTTCAATTCGTCCATTAACTGAGCAGACTGTACATTTCAGTTAGAAAGGGATCACTAAATGTTATTATTGTTTTGTTCCCGTCGGATTTAAGCGTTGTGAAAAAGGCAAGCAAGAATTCCCGTCATGAATAGAAACATTTTGAAACATTAACTACACGTAACATGCGATAATATCGTGTTCTTCAGTTTGAGTAGGGATTTGAGACAATTACTTCATTCAGACGTCCGAGCCCATTAGTAACTTTAAACTCAACTAACAAAGTGACTCAATAGTTTCACGTTCGGATGGTAATCAGTTGCCGTAACGGATCCCTGTCGTTGGAGCTCCGCAACGTAATGGCATACGCGTATAGTATGGATTACTCCAAGAAAAGTGTTGGTACAGAATTTTCTGAAACATGTTGTTTAATTAAACGTGGCAGCGTGATGTTTGTATTAGAACGTGAATGTGTTGATCGTAATTCAAAATAAACACAAACTCGCCATTAACCATTTCTGAAGATGTATTTTTCGAGCAGGAACAATTTATATGATGTAATGCATTGCGAAAAGTGTTTTTATTCAATTCGATCACCCGCATGATTCTTTTATTATATTATGACGTGTTTTTGTATTGCAGTGTTAACTTTTACACATCCATTTTTTTATATCATACAAAACAATTAGATTAGCCAATTTTCTTCAACATTCGTAGTTTATTTGGCAATTGTAAAACATCATAAGTGTCGTTTTGGTTATATCTGGCGTTGGTAATTACTTCAAATAATTCCACCACGACGTCATATTTCAAACAAAAAATCGAATGTGTCAGCGAAATTTTAAAAATGTCCTGTAAATAAGGTTTAATGGCGGCACTAAAAAGATAAGAGACATTACTCGGCCCATTTATACACCGTTTATTATATTTCCAATACAAAATCCTTTTATTTTCAGTAGGATCTAATAATGAGTGCTTTGGAAACGTTATTAATGTCGCAGGATATTTAAGGAATTTGTGACAGTTGCATTCAGGACTACGAAGCAAAGCGGATTCATTGGTTTTAACGAAAGGTAATATATATTTAAGCGTCGGAAATGATGTCTTATAGACACGACGACCTACGTCAGTTATTTGACTCGACAATATTGCTTGATAATTGGTTCAACGTCCTGCACATGTGTACACATTCTGTCCAAATCTTTTTCGTAGTAAATATTCGTTCGATGCCTCCTTTTTGAACAGTAATGTCATTTAGGAGTGCTGTCTCAGTACACATATTCTTAGTTAAGGCGAACTCATATTACTAGACAGGAAAATGCACATAGCGTAAATAAACGAAAGTTGTGCTTATTTGAATACTTAACAAGAAAATTAGTATTCATCTGAAACAACAGATCAACAAAAAGTACATACTAGTAATAAATAACGAAAATGAAAAAGCACAATACACGCATACACGGGCAACATCATCTAGTCAGTCGCAAGTGACAATGACAGTCATCAACATTAACAAGAAAATAACAGACACAATGGCTTAGTCTCCATTTCGACGGTCAGCGGCTTTGGTCCGTCAAACATAACCGGAACAAACGCAAAAACATGCAGTACCACAAGAACAATCACAGTATCAACCAAAACATCTACCGAAAAGACATTATTGTGAATCATTATTTGTTGATCATGATTTACTGCTGAAGTACGAGGGGTGATCCAGAACTTTTGCTCTAATTCCTAAACCGTTATACTTACAGTTACAAAACTGTACACAGTGTAATATTGATACTAATGCACAAGTTTACCAAATTTCAAGTGGATATGATAGTAAAAAACGTAAATACAGTGTCTGTAAGAGGGCATGGTTACGAATCGCGGGGCAGCTCAGAAATGACGTACGACGTCACCTTCACGATTGTATCATTTCATGATGCCTTTGAACACTGTTTATCAACTGTTCTTTATTTTCCCTTCCTGTCAATTTTTACTGAACTGTACCGTTACCAGCTCTGCAAGATAATATTTTTCCACTAATGTCACGGATGGTTGATTCTGACCAATGTTAGCACCGTTCCAGTCAACGTCGGGTTTTTACCTCTATACCCTATTGACTGTCACATCATCTAGGCCTTCTATAAAACGTTTAGGCTACTTAAAACAAGTGGCTGTGATACAATATGGCTTATACTTAATTTGTCCAGCGTTTCTGTCTTCTGTGGTTGGGTTTTTCCTAGCTGTACACAGAAATGCATGGTTATGCGAGTGTAAATGAATTTTAGTGACGTCATTATTTACGTTAATAATGATATGACAACAATAACATAATATTCATAATATGACGAATACACCTAATTTTACCTTGAAACTTCAGTCAGTTGTCGATACGATATTAGACAAAATGATGCCATATTTCTGAATTTATAAATGAAGAAACACAGTAACGATCAGCAATAACGTAACAAGTTTAATTGAACAAATCTCTGTTGATCCGCGAAAGCATTTATGTGTTGCCATGATAGCGTATAACTGTTGATGCAAAGAATTGTTTTCAGATATGTGTTGCGCTTTATGTCAATAATAGATAAAAGTCGCTTGTGCGTAACTTTCATACCGATCTGGCCTAAAATAAACTTTTTAGAGCAAAAGTTCACGTACTTCTGGATCACCCCTCGTCTTCTGTTGGTATACCCATAATTTCTAGAAATGTCACGATAATATTTTTCAATAATCTGACAGAACTATGAAAACGTAAATTAACTAAATCGTAATTTATAACTGGTTGAACTAATGAAAAAGGTACGTTACGTCGGCCGTAAATTATAGCGCGTTACTATGGTGATACAATGGCTGATGCCATGCTACTGGTTGGAAGTATTGACGATACAATTGTATTTACTGTAGGTATTAAGTGGAGGTTTGTAATGATATAAGAAATTATCATTAAAATGCAGTTATAATCAAATGAGAATTATTATCTACGATCATATTAAATAAAAATAACCCTCGTACAAATGGTCAATTCAACTTATCCTACGAATGTGTTTCGAATTTTCATACCATCTTCATTCCGACTCATTCGGCCTCCATCCGGCTAATTCGTCTTTCGTGTGATAAGGTTAAAAATAACGGATGTGTTGCTGTGACTATGTGCTGAGTTTGACTATTAAATTCCAAATTATTGGGAAACCATAGAAGTAAGCTTAAACAATTTATATAGACGAATGGTCTGTCTAGGTGTAACATAGGAATGTAATTGCATTTATAAACATTTGAGAACAGCAATTATAATACAAACTGATAGTGCTCACGCTAGCAAATTCTCGTTGAAGGAAAAACTGTAGATTTACAAAGAAACAAAACCGATTTATCAATATTATCTTAAAACAATACATATTTTATTAGATATTTAAATTAAATATACAATTTTATTTGGACATTCAGTGTAATGAGATATTCAATTGAGTGAATTGTTAGTTGCATGCAATATCTAATGCATCGTTTTAGAAATATTGATAATAATTCTACTTTTAAAACACTAGGGAAAACCATCTGTTAAAAGGTTTTATTTTAATGGAAAGTAAGGTTATCTACGGTGACCCTGAATTGCAAATGCATATGTTTCAAACATATTATATAGAATATTCAAAATGGGCAAACTATTACTTTTACAATAAATACTGTAGCGCACAGACGAATAGCAAAGGCCCACACAGAAACGACGACAGCGCGTAGCCAATTGCCAGCAACACAAGAGTCAAACATAGAACGAAACATCCATATCCCTTATAATGGATATTTCAAGCAAGCCTGCATACTTACTAAAATTAATACTAGTAAGTAAGTAACGACTTTATTTATAGTAGATAACATATTTGGTGTTATACCAATTTTTGAATATGGTCTACATAATAAACATATATACATTAAATACATGATAATATACAAACAAATTTATAAAGAAAATGAAACAGTATTAGTTAAACTTAACAATATAGGATACTCATGTATTGTTTAAAACGTTAACCTATAATTAAATAGTCTAGTATACATACAAAATCAATAATCAACTGTGAACAAAAGTGCTATTCCATATGTATATATATTATATAAAAAACGATAATATTAAGTCAGACAGGTAAGGCAGCACTCAGCTTAACCAGTCGGGCACAGAAAACATATAAGCGGCACAGACACTGTCCAACGTAAACATTTAGCCACTACAAAAACACGGCATCCCGTCCCGAAAGTCTGCCGCCTCAGTCAGTCAAACTAAAACGGAACGAGAGCTAGGTGACAAGAAAATAACAACCGGACATTACACACCACAAGGACAATCTACAACATATATATAATGAAATGCAATTTTGAAAGATACGAAGCAGCTTGGTGCTGGACTACGAAATTGCAGAATGGCACATACAAAATGAACAAAGTTTAACAAAAAGGCACAATGGCGAAATATTTTTGTATTTTAACATTGAGATATGTATGCATAGATTATTATGTAGTATATATGCGTTTCCAATTCAAGAATTGTCTAATAAAAGAACTTGTGTTCTCTGCCTGTCTAATATGTAATGGAATATCATTCCAAATAGAAGCACCTGAATAGGAAAAGATTTCTTAAAGAATTCCACGTGTGGATGTGGTACAACCAACTCTTTATTCATTGTTGATCTTAGTCCAGGATTAGCTTTTAATACAAATTTATCACTTAGATATTTTGGGACTTTATTTTGCATCGAGTTATACATTAAAACAGCTTTTTATATGTTATTCCGTCATGAATTGTCAACCAATTTAGTTTAATGAAGGGTTCTTCTGATGGATGGTCATGCGGTTTAGCCAGAATTACTCTAGCTGCTCTTTATGAAAGTTGTAAAGTTTATCTCTGAGTTCTTTGGCACATGACCCCCAAAGTGTACAGCAATAGTCGAGGTAGGGCAGGATTTAAGCATTGAAGAAAAGTTTACGAGAATCTATATTAAGACAATGTTTGATGCGTAGTAGTAGGTATAGCAGAGGTTTACTTGTTTTAAGAACATTATCAACTTGCCTTTTCCATGTTAGAGTTTGATCTACATAGATACCAAGCAGCTTTTCTTCTTTTGAATTTGAAAGCACTTGATTGTTAAGTATTATATTTGAATCATCATATTCAGATATGTCTTTTAACTTTTGGTGAGATGCAGCAACATACATAACTTTAGTTTTTGGGCATTTGGTATCATGGCATTATGTGTGCACCAAGTTTCAGTGATGTTAACTTGCTCTTGTAGGGATGTGTCAACGTCGCTGAAGCAGACAGTGTTGTGTCATCAGCAAACATGTCGATTTTTGTGTTATTATGTTGATAGAGGGGAAGATCATTTATGTCGATAATGAAAAGTAAGGGTCCTAAAACTCCCGCATTTATACCCTTGGCATCTGACAACTGACCTGATATGCTAACTTTTTGGAGACAGTCTGTTAAATATGATGAGAACCACTTAATTGTTTTAGGGCTTTGCTTATAACACTCCAATTTCTTGAGTAGTAGTTTATGGTTGATAAGGTCAAATGCTTTAGTTAGATCTAGGAACACAGTTTCAACAACTTCATGATCATTTATAGTGTCAATCCAATTGTGTATTATATTTGTGAGTGTTGTCTCACATGAGGGGAATTTTCGATTGATGACTACTTATAAGATCATTTTTATCAAGAAATATTTTTAAGTGATTTGAGACATGTCTTTCATATATTTTTGAAAGAACTGGTAGAATAGAAATAGGTCTGTAGTTGCTTACATCTGATTTTGGTCCTTTTTGAAAATAGGTGTTATTTTTGCCATTTTGAATGATGCTCTTACGTATTTGTGTTCAAAAACATTGCATGTTTCCTTTTATACTTAATTCCATTAAGAACGCAACCAGCGTCAAACGCAAATATTACCCGAGTGTATAGAGAGATTATCCAAAACAGCTCCAGCCACATACAGAACTTTATATATACAGTCTGAACCGCTAAATATCGAGACACTTCATTAGATACATGTAGTTAACATGTTACAATGCACCTTGTGCCATGTTATTTTGAACGATTTGACAGTTAACGTCCATTTTCGTTTGTAAATGTGTTTGACATCACATAGTGATAGAGTATTTTGTCAAAATATATCTGCCAGAAGACCAACAGGGCACACAAAAACAATTTGAAACAATTACCTCCCTTTTCAATAAGTAAAGCTTTTAACTAATCACATGGACAATCTCACATGACAATCACAACGGAAAGCAAAGAAGCAGCCTAATGTTGAACTACAAAATTGCAAAATGGATGAAAAAAATTAAAACAGTTTAACAAACAGGCACGGTAACACAAAAAATTGTAATATTCCTTTTTTTTCAATTATAACGTAGACAATACAAATAATTATCGTGATAATGTTGATAGGACGTAACACAGGCAATGCTATAGTCAATTTGACAGCTTCTTACATAGATTGACGATTACATGTTGCAAATACACCAATTTGCATTTATTCATAAAATTTAAATATATTAAATTGAGTATGACAATCGTTTTAAAAGCATTATATTAGTATTACGAAAAGTATTTGTACGGTAAAGTAAAGTATTTGTTTATTATAGTGTCATCCCTATTGAAAGGGCCAGTCAACTAGACTTATGAAACACCTATATTTCGTGCGTACAGTACCTCCCGAATCCCGTCTCATATTGCCGGGTGCCTGGCAGAGATGGGCATACGGTAACCATTCTTTAACTAGCTGGCGGCTCACCAACCGACCGCATCAGTTCTAACCCAGCCTCAGCCGAGATTCGAACCTTCGATCTCTCGCCTCCAAGACTGACGCCCTAACCACTCGGCCACGGTCGTAGGACATTTACATAAACATACAAGTACGTATGACAGCATTTTATTGCGCATTTTTATAAGCTATTAGTATTATTGTATTTTGCAATTACGGGCTTTTTAGAATTTCCGTAGCGCATATATAGGATATTTCTGCTGCTATTTCAGTCTAGGTAAGTGATAGTGAGCCTGTGTTTTATCCTCTGATATAATACGTAAACGTGACGAGGGTATAACTTTGAATATACAGGAGGTACAGTTAATATGTTATGTCATGCCGGCATGTTTTGACGCGGAACAATATCATAACTAACAGTGATAGGACTAACATTTATCTACACATCTATAAAATATAGTATCCTCATGACTCATATTTCACCTGTCAATATTACAAAGTTCCTCCTATATATAGCTGTCGCTAAATTCTAATTTAGATCTTGCTTTCATACGTATAAGCCTGACTTACAGTCAAATTCTGGCATATGTTTTTCAAACGTACAATAAATATATTAAACATAAATCATGACCAGACATGACCAGACAGATGAGTGAACATAATTTTAGACGATGGTCTTATGTGTACACAGGCCATGTTTGACATGAAAATACAGAAGTTCAAAGATATACACGGAGTTGTTTTTCTTGTGAACATCCCTTGTACTCTAGGAAACATAACCTGATATCATTACGTGTTTTCATTAGATTGCTATTTTTGGTTGCTTATTATACTACTGATGATTTATATTGCGATTTATACAAAACAGAACTACCCATGTTTTAAATGCCGTTTATAATGCATTACGTTTATTGGTTTTAAATGATCTTGTAACAGAACATCATTAAGTTAATTGCTGTATCGCAGGATTGTCAGATATCCCATGATGAATAATGAGCTCTCTCGGCGTAATGCATGTAGATAACAATAAATTGAATTGTTCAAGAATGAACATATTTTTTAATTCCCCCTGGCAATTATAGACTTATAAAAAATACGGGGTTTTCAAGCATTGTTTCACACATTAACGATTCCATACTGTGCATTCCATACGTATTTCGTGAAGTTTTACTAGAATGCAAGTAATGATGCACACGTAGATCACTTAAAAGCCATTTAAATCAGCTGCATCCGTTTGTAGCCCTCTCGGTTGTAGGCCGCCTCTTGGTTATAGGTCGCGGCCATAAAGACTAAATCACAATTAATTTACTGCCAAATAACTTAATACATGTAACGCAATTTGTTATAACAATAAACCTAAAACCTTTAATTAATGTGAATAGCTATAATACATCATGCATATATACGTTATCGACATTTGTCTTCGTATATTCAATTGATGTAACTTTTCATAGAGTTTCATTCATGGCAGTATACTATAGGGTGGCTTGAAATGTCCCTTTTTGCGGATATGAATGGTTCGTTCTATGTCTCACTAGTGACCTCAGTAGCTCAATGGTTAGCGCGCTTGCCGTCTAATCTGGCGACCCGGGTTCAAATTCGGGTGAAGGCACACATATATATGCCTGCCATATTTCAGCACAAAGCTGACTGGCAAACAAAGGCTATGCTCGGCATTTAAAAAAACTAGTGCGTATGTGGTTAGGCTCTGCGGCTGTTTCTGTGTGGTTTTCGGATTTCTGTGAACTACAGTATTTGTTAACGCACATTTATGACCTAAACAGTGCAATGTAATTCTGCAAATACGTTATGTTAAACTAAATTTGATATATCGCACCTCTGTTGCAGTTTAATTATATATTGCTGCGGAACATTATCTTGCATGTAAAGCACAACGTATATATTTATTGATACACCGGAGTTAACAGAAGTTATTATACCGTCTGTAAGACTCATTGGAAAGAGAATAGTTCGGTACAATGTACATATCTGTACATGTATATGATGTTATATGTATATTAAACAAATCTTAAAAGTGTACATGTACAGAATGTCCCAAAAAGACGGAGACCTACATAAAACCCTTATTTAATATTCAATGGATTTGATTGCTGTATTGTGAGTGTATAAAAGTGTCTTCATCTACTAAAATAGGTACTTATTAATAGGTGGTGCTTTAAAACAGGAAGGTTTTCAACTTTAATTTTTTAACAGGACCTTTTCTGATTTTCATAAAAATAGGCTCATAAAAAGCGCCTTGTGTAGAGATTTCAAATAGGTATCAGTCTTCTCATTCTAAGCCAGCGATATATTTACCTATAAGTCGCTAAACACGTGTTTGATTTTCTAAGATATGTGAAATGACAATTTGTTAGACTTTGTTACAATCTGATCACATATTTTAATAAAACAAACACATTATGGCATCAACAAAACGTTCATGTTGCAAATGTGGTGCCGGACGTCCTTCGGCGTTGGTCAGGTTGTTAATGTAGCTGTTTATTCGTTTTGCAAAAAAAGTTCGTGAACAAGACCTAGTGTATGCGCTTATCACGGAGATAGAAATAGCGAAAACAATGATGAAATAAATCTCAATTCAGTTTCAAAACGTCAACATTGCTCACTCAACGTATTATCTCCCTCTGATTAATAATAGTACATATAATTAATGGGATGTAATCCGAAAAAACAGTGCTACTAAGCATATTTAAAGGTTTTTAACCACCATGTTGCTTAGTGGAAAACTGCCTTATTTTTGGTTTTCTTGTTAATGTTTGAATCTATCTTATTACAACTGACCAAATACATAAATGACTATTTAAAAATATTTGCATCAATCCGTCAAATCATATTACATTTAATGCTGTCAATAGGATACACATAAAACTTTGTGCACACATATGAATGAATGGAAAAATGTTGTGCGGGGCCTAAACGTACAAACTTATAACACTCGTTAAGTGTACTAGTTTAAGCAGTGTATGTATGCTTGATTTGTAATTCTCGGTTGCGGAAGGTCATACTTGTTCATGAACATTTTATAACACTGCTTCCTTTCTACCACTTGTGGATCGGTTGCTGTTTCCTTGTGGGCGGTTAAGTTAGCTTTGGTTAGGCTACAGTCCAATAGAGCTGGTTAGGTAAATCGGCTACGGTATATATTATAACTGAAGTAGATGCATTGTAGTTAACAAAGCGACGGAAGCATTGGTGCGTCAAGTATGAATTAAAATTAATAGTACATTGTATATAAAAATGAAATTCAAAACATCGGATTCGACTACTGTTCAGGTAATTGATGTGTTTGTCAAGTGTCTGTTTTGCTCCTTAGTTCACATGTATTAATCCATAGTGCATTACATAATTGTAATTAATCGATTGCTGTGCACTGTGCGAGTGGCATGTCTTTCCCTTTTGATGTATTACAGAATTCCTGAAGAAAATGTGTATATAATTATTTCTTCAGGGCACATTACATTTTTCGTAATTCATAAAACTTTCTATCTCTGTGTCATAAAAGCCACGAGCATGTTACTGCATCAGTTTGCTACTGATGGGTTGAATATAATGCTTATTTGAATGCAAAATACCCTCCTCACATTGTCTTCACTGCTATGGAATATACATGCACAACCAACACATTCTGTGTGTTTTATGCGAGTGATAGACAATCACCACATCCTCTCAAAAGAGTTGTTTTTAGTTCTAACCGTATTGCAAACAAATCAAACAGTGATTGTTACCTGACACATAGCTATACAAAGTGCAAAATAAATATGATATTTACATGTATATCGCGTTTGTATGAAATAATCGGATGTTCAACTCTGTTAAAATATAAGTAGGGCATCTCTCGTACACTTGTTTACTTCCCTTCAAAGTTTCCAACCCATCGAAAGCTCTTTTTGGAACTTGTTTGACCCAATACATTTGTGAAGGGACATCAATAATTCAGAAATTAAAGAGTTATTTGAATTAAAGCAATATACCCGATGAAGATTTAGGAATTACCCTACATATCTACTAATATGTCATCAAGGTTTTCTCGTACATATCTATCAATATTTAAACTTTACATGCATTTGAAGAACGATATAAAGTCATGGAAACTGGGCAATTAAAATCAATATAATATAGGAAAAACGTTTGATATACAAACAGGTTATTTAAAATGTAGTAATTTTATGCAGAAACGGTTGCAAAACAAATAAAAAACGATTTATTGGAAAGCACCTTAATGCATTTGTAGTATTTCAGAAACATATAATCATATAACCATGATATCGTTATTGCCCATAAACCCATATTTTACAAATCTGAAGCAGGGCTCCAAAATGTTGACGACCTAATAAATAGCAATTACAATTTCTACAGCTTCGGGCAATGCAAACAAGCTCACTTTTTAAAAATATCTTTAAAATAAGGGCAGAAAAATCGAACGATAATGAGTGGAATATTATACCTGCGACTCCATTTGAAGTCTTAAAAAAATGATTTCAGTATAGGATTATTATGTTACCTACAATTCTTGGAACAATCAAATTTTATTTGGGAACTGTCCTGTAACAAAACAACTTATTCTATGAATCTTGTTAAGAACACATGATAAGCGTATCTTAATAGTTTTATATAAGGTACATTGTTAGAGAGATAACAAAATTGTTATGAACCTGTTATTTACATAGTATCTTAACAGATATATTCATATTTGCAAAGTACAAGGTGTCTTGTTTTCCATATCTCGTGCAAAACAGTATGTAAGCACGTCTTCACTGCTTTATACCCATAGTGTATAAATGAGTCAACTTCCGGTTATCGCAATAAGTTGTACAGTGATTGGTACTCACATATGTTTTAATCAAAATAAGTCATACAGGTTTAATTGTATAGTATCCCAATAATTCATAAAGTGATTTGGTTTATACGCAGTGATATCATATGCTACGTAATGAGGGAAATACTATCGTTACTTTTTGCGACAATAAACAGTGAAAAAATGTTCAATGTACTTATGTAAGATCAGCCACGATATTTGCCAAATTACTTCTCATGTATCAGAGGATTTTAAACGTCTTCAGATGTATTTAAAAATCTGGAACTATTTGATTGCGCAGACTCATTGTTTTGCCTATTCCCAGTTGACTTGGTATCATATGAAAATTGCAAAGTTTACTTTAATCTATGTATTCTCGTGCTGTCATCTATATGGATTGCCTGTTCTATATAATAAATTGCATGTATAAATATCTAACATTGACTTGGTACAGGCTCTGTAATCATCTGTTTAAAATTTTAACGTTGCCGGTGGTTTTAATGTGCAAATATGACATACATGGTATTTTGTAAATACAAACTGTAGATCATTTAAAATGCTCGTGTGTTTGAGAGAACCCACAAGGGACATTTCTTACGCGTAACAAATTCCAATAAACGACTTTATTTAGTACATGATTGACAATTTTCTGCGTGCCTAAGTAATGGGATAATAAACAATGTTTAGTTCGAAATATATTGGCGGCAACGCTTATTTAAATAAAAGTAAACATGTTTTGTAGTTGAGTGTGGGCATTTTTGTGCTAACTTAGATTATCGAAGACTATCTACGAGGAATAGGCGAAACATTTATTTTTCATAACATGTTCACCTATCGAGCCATTTTTTATACTAAGAAGGATTCAAGTTATTAAAAAGAATCCACAGGCATGCCGGTCACCCATTATAATATCACTCTTATTATATATAATAAGAGGGGTGTTCCATGAATAAAGTAATTCTAAAAATTATGTATTTACTTTTAGTTTTTACTTTTACAATCGATGTATTTACATCAACATTTTCTCATTTGTGTTTAGGCATATGTTCATCTTTTATCTACTTTCTAAAGCATTGTTGGCACTTCCGAACATGATTTTACTCTCAGGCACTGACCGATCACTGATGTTTGGTTCTTTTTTAGAATTTAATTCAGACGTTGGAATAGTGAATAGACTAACAGGATGCCAAGTCCGGTGTAAATAGAGCAGATGTTCAAAAAGTTAAATTTCCAGTTATCAAGTCTGAAAAACGCTTATTGGCATTTGATACATATGCAGAAGTGGCTCCGTCCTTTTAACACTTCCCTGTTGTTAGACGTCTGTCATCAAATTGTGTTTCATTTATTTCATACCATAATTGTGCGTTGAATAAAGTGAACTTGTATCCAGCATCAAAATACATGGCATTTCAGCCAAATATATGAATACGCGATGCATGGGAGAAAAGTGGTGGAAGTATCAACTCAAGCATTAATTTCGCAACTTTCTCTCGCATGTAACGCATTACTTAGAATATTAACATACTTTTTTTAAAACACTCATTTAAGTGAATAGTTGCAACAATTACTGAGGTATGTGCTTTACTGTGGAACACAAGTGTACATTGTCTCGCGAAAGTTGAATCTGTTGAGCAACGATTTCGTTAAAACGTATAGGATAGACAACGAGTATCACTAGTTATGAGATTTAGGCGCGAACCTCAGTGAGCTTCTAATCTCATAACCAGTGATACGAGATGCCTATCCGACTTAGACAACGTGATTTGACTAATTGGTACATGTACCGTTATTCACGCGTAATAAAGAAGTGGTGCATTGTACTTTCTGACCAGATTAAAATGAGACCCAAAGCTTAAGCTAGTTCAAGTGTGATGAGCTTCAGTTTAATGTAGTTTACCGTTTATGATATCCTCAGGCCTGAACAAATAACCGATTGCACAAATGTTCTCATGCTACCAAAAATTACAAAAACACCTAGTACAAATAATAACCAATTCAACCCAAAATGTTATTATCATTTTAATAATTTACTTAAACGTGAGTGTAGGGTATTAAAATGTTGTACTCGTATCTTTTAATGTCTAAAAAATAACAATTATTTTATATAATATTTGCAGGAGAATGTATAGCTAAATGGTACAGTTCATTTCTTTTAAACACCAGATACAATATTTACTATCAATTACTGATACCAACGTAATAGTATGCCCCCACCACAACTCTTACTTCAATAGTTTAATTGACGAAAACATATAAAAAGCTTATTGTCAATACAATACATAATATGGCAAGTTGAAAATTTTAACAAAAATACAGTATACATGTACAAAAAGACAATAGCATGCAGAATTTAACCCGATTGCTGCCAGGGAGCTAATATTGGTAACATACACATACTTCGTGTCGAGGTACAGACGGCTTGTTTCAAGTTTTGGGTGTATGTATACTTTTAAATGTTATTCTCTATACAAATATAGTGACACCGTTATATTTCTTTGTAAACACAACAATTATTTTCGTCAGAGACGGTTATTGTGTAGCATTGTTTGCTACGAAACATGCTACTCCCTGCAATCGGATAAATTTCAGCACTTATCACTCACATCAACAAAGGATCAAAACCACAGGTGATTCAGGGCAAAAGTGTTGGGCACGGGATTTAGACGATGGCAATACTGTGCTGTGATTGACTCTTTGCGGCTTATCGTGGTCTAAAGAATTGAGATGTGTCAAATTCCATACAGCCGCTGAAATGTTTTTAGCGCAAGGTGTATGCATGAAACACGTACGGAACAAAGAAGCTAGTGTGAAAACACCTGCACATGATCTGTGGCTGTGTTTCCTCAAAATCATGTACTATATTCGTTTTGGTCACGTGGTTTTCCCACCGTTTATGATTTAATGTATTATTTGTCATAAATATTAATCTTATTAATCAAAGTTCTATGCATCTAACTAAATTGAATAATTTATATTAATGAAAAATTGATTTTAATGTAGTATTCCTTTTGATATTTGCAATGATGCAGTTATAATAACGAGAACTAATTAGTCTACACAAACATAAACAATGAAATAATTACACGCTTTGAGTTATAGTAAAACAGCACATGTCTTTTTAAGAGATAATTAAATCCACTAAAAAATGAGTTATCTGTTATAATTGGATTTAAATATGGTGCATACCAATTTAAACTCTTGGTAATAGTGTTATTCATGTCGGACTACCTGGTGCTAATATTGGCTTTTAGTTTAGTCCTCAGAATTATCATAACTGAGAAAATACTGTCACACATAAAAGTTTACAAATTTATAACGTAAAAAGAGGCCATCGCTCCAAAAAAAACAAATATTTAAGAATAATTATTAACCATTATAATCATAATAGATATTAGGTTTGTGTGTTTAAAATGCCTTTATAGTCAACCGATACATTCTATTAGATATTGGACTACCGAATGTGGCTTACGAATAAAACTTGTTTTTAATAGATTCAAACCGAAGCAATATAATTACTATACTAGATAGATAAGTTGATCTAGACTAAGCATACACTAATATTGAAGCATCTAACAACAATGCATGTTTCACGTGTCGTAAAACATTTACTAAATACAGTGTACTTAACAATGTGTGGGTTAAGTTCAAACATTTCAAAGTTGACTAGTTCTCGATTTCGTCCATTAACTGAGCAGGTGGTACATTTGAGTTAGAAAGGGATCATTAAATGTTATTATTGTTTTGTACCCGTCGGATTTAAGCGTTGTGAAAAAGGCAAGCAAGAATTCCCGTTATGAATAGAAACATTTTGAAACATTAACTACACGTAACATGCGATAATATCGTGTTCTTCAGTTTGAGTAGGGATTTGAGACAACTACTTCATTCTGACGTCCGAGCCCATTAGTAACTTTAAACTCAACTAACAAAGTGTCTCAACAGTTTCACGTTCGGATGGTAATCAGTTGCCGTAACGGATCCCTGTCGTTGGAACTCCGCTGCGTAATGGCATACTACTGATTACTCCAAACCAAGTGTTGGAACAGTATTTTCTGAAACACGTTGTTTAATTAAACATGGCAGCGTGATGTTTGTATTAGAACGTGAATGTGTTGATCGTACAACTCCAGTGCGATAAATTGTAATTCAAAATAAACACAAACTCGCCATTAACCATTTCTGAATATGTATTTTTCGAGCAAAATCAACTTATATGTTGTGATGCATGACGAAAAGTGTTTTCATTCAATTCGATCACCCGCATGATTCTTGTTATTATGTTATGAGGTGTTTTTGTATTGCAGTGTTAACTTTTACACATCCATTTTTTATATCTTACAAAACAATTAGATATCAGCCCATTTTCTTCAACATGCGTAGTTTATTTGGCAACTGTAAAACATCATTAGTGTCCTTGTGGTTATATCTGGCTTCAGTAGTTACTTCAAATAATTCCACCATGACGTCATATTTCAAACAAAACATCGAATGTGTCAGCGATACTTTAAAAATGTCCTGTAAATTAGGTTTAATGGCGGCACTAAAAAGATAAGAGACATTTCTCGGCCCATTTATACACCGTTTATTATATTTCCAATACATAATTCCTTTTATTTTCAGTAGGGACAAATAATGAGTGCTTTGGAAACGTTATTAATGTCGCAGGATATTTGAGGAATTTGTGACAGTTGCTACGAGACAGAGCGGATTTATTGGTTTTAATGAAAGGTAATATAGATTTAAGCGTCGGAAATGATGTCTTATTGACACAACGAGTTACGTCAGTTTTTTGACTCGACAATATTGCTTGATCATTGGTTCAACCTCCTGCACATGTGTACACATTCTGTCCAAATCAGTTTCGTAGTAAATATTCGTGGGTTGACACCTTTTTGAACAGTAATGTCATTTAGGAGTGCTGTCTCATTACACATATTCTTAGTTAAGGCGAACTCATATAACTAGACAGGAAAATGCACATAGCGTAAATAAACGAAAGTTGTACTTATTTGAATACTAAACAAGTTAGTATACATCTGAAACAACAGATCAACAAAAAGCACATAACAAATAACGAAAATGAAAAAGCACAATACACGCATACACGGGCAACATCATCTAGTCAGTTGCAAGTGACAATGACATCAACATTAACATTAACAAGAAAATAACGGACACAATAACTTAGTCCCCATTTCGACGGTCAGCGGCTTTAGTCCGTCAAACATAACCGGAACAAAATCTAAAACATGCAATATAACACGAACAATCACAGTATCAACCAAAACATCTACAGATATGTTATAACATTTGAGACAGAAATTAACATTGAATCTACACAAATTCGAACCTAAAGACGTAATTATTTTGAATCATTTTTTGTTAATCATGATATACTTCTGAAGTATGTTGTCTTCTGTTGGTATACCCATAATTTCTAGAAATGTCATGATAATATTTTATCAATAATCTTGCAGAACTATGAAAACGTAAATTAACTAAATCGTAATGTATAATAAGTTGAACTAATGAAAAAGGTACGATACGTCGATCGGGGGTGGTAGCGCGTTACTATGGTGATACAATGGCTGATGACATGCTACTGGTTTCAAGTATTGACGATACAATTGTATTGACTGTAGGTATTAAGTGAATGTTTGTAATGATATCAGAATTATCATTCAAACACAATTATGATCTAATGGGAACGATTGTCTACGAACATATTAAATAACCCTCGTACAAATGGTCAATTACACTCGTGTGAAATGTGTTTCGAATTTTCCCACTATCTTTATTCCTACTCATTCGGCTTTTATCCGGCTGATTCGTCTTTCGTGTGATAGGGATAAAAATAACGAGTGTCTTGCTGTTAGTATGTGCTGAGTTTGGGTATTAAAATCCAAATAAATAAAATTATTTGGTAACCATAGAAGTAAGCTAAAACAATTTATATAGACGAATGGTCTGTCTAGGTGTAACATTGGAATGTAATTGCATGTAATTATACACAATTGAGAACAGCAATTATAATACAAACCGATTGTGCTCACGCTAGCAATTCTCGTTGAACGAAAAACTGTAGATTTACAAAAGAACAAAATCGATTTATCAATATTATCTTAAAACAATAAATATTTTATTAGATATTTAAGTTAAATATACAACTTAATTTGGGTATTCGATGTAAAGAGATATATTCAAATGATTGAATTGTTAGTTGCATGCAATATCAAATGCATCGTTTCAGAAATATTGATAATAATTCTACTTTTAAAACACTAGGGAACGCCATGTGTTAAAACGTTTTATTTTAATGACATGTTCGGTTATCTACGGTGATCCTGAATTGCAAATGCATGTGTTTAAAACATATTATATAGAATATTCGAAATGAGCAAACTATTACTTTTAAAGTAAATACTTTAGCGCACAAACAATACAAAGCCACACAGAAACGATGACAGCCCGTAGCTACTAGCCAGCCACACAAGAGTCAAACATAGAACGTAACATCCATATCCTTAAACATGGATATTTCAAGCAAGCTTACATACTCACTAAAATACTGTTGCGTAGTTGTGTTAAAAAACATTGCATTTTGCCTTTTATACTTAATTCCATTAAGAACGCAACCAGCGTCAAACGCAAATATTACCCGAGTGCATAGAGAGATTATCCAGTACAGCTCCAGTCACATACAGAATTTGATATATACAGTCTGAATCGCTAGATATTGAGGCACTTCATTAGATACATGTAGTTAACATGTTAGAATGCACCTTGTACCATGTTATTTTGAACAATTTGACAGTAAACGTCCAATTTCGTTTGTAAATGTGTTTGACATCATATAGTGATAGAGTATTTTGTCAAACTATGTCTGCCAGAAGACCAACAGTGCACAAAATAAAATTACGAATTGGAAACAATTACCTCCCTTTCCATTAAGTAAAGCTTTTTACTAATCACATGGACGACCTCACATGGCAATCACAACGAAAAGCAAATAAGCAGCCTAATGTTGAACTACAAAATTGCAAAAGGGATGAAAAAAATTAAAATAGTTTAACCAACAGTCACTGTACCACAAATATTTTGTAATATTCCTTTTCTTCAATTATAATGTAGACAATACATTACCGTTATTATGTTGATAGGACGTAACACAGGCAATGCTATAGTAAATTTGGCAGCTTCTTACATAGATGGGCGATTATATGTTGCAAACACAAACACATCAATTTGCATTTATTTATTAAAATTAAGTGTATTAAATTGAGTATGACAATTTTTTCAAAAACATTATAGTATTACGAACAGTATTTGTATGGTAAATGTAAAGTAAAGTATTTGTTTATTATAGTGTCACCCCTATTGAAAGGGTCAGCCAATTTGACTTATGATACACCTATATTTCGTGCGTACAGTACCTCCCGAATCCCTTCTCGTATTGTTGGGTGCCTGACAGAGATGGGCATACGGTAACCATTCTTTAACTAGCTGGCGGCTCAACAACCGACCGCATCAGTTCTAACCCAGCTTCCGCCGGGATTCAAACCTTCGATCTCTCGCCTCCAAGGCTGACGCCCTTACCACTCGGTCACGTTCGCAGGACATTTACCTAAACATACAAGTACGTATGACAGTATTTTATTGCGCATTTTTATAAGCTATTAGTATTATAATTGCATGTTGCAATAACGGGCTTTTTAGAATTTCCGTAGCGCATATATAGGATATTTCTGCTGCTATTTCAGTCTAGGTAAGTGATAGTGAGCCTGTGTTTTATCCTCTGTTATCATAAGTAAAAGTGACGAGGGTATAACTTTAAATATACAGCAGGTACAGTTAATATGTTATGTTATTCCGGCATATTTTGACGCAGAACAATATCATAAATGACAGTGATAGGATTAATATTTATCTACACATGTATATAATATAGTATCCTTATGACTCATATTTTACCTGTCAATATTACAAAGTTCATCCTATATATAGCTGTCGCTAAATTCTAATTTAGATCTTGCTTTCATACGTATAAGCCTGACTTACAGTCAATTTCTGGCATATGTTTTCCAAACGTACAATAAGTATATTAAACATATATCATGACCAGACATGACCAGACAGATGAGTGAAAGTAAACAAAATTTTAGATGATGGTCTTAGGTGTACACAGGCCATGTTTGACATGAAAATACAGAAATTCAAAGATAAACATGGAGTTGTTTTTCTAGTGAACATCCCTCGTACTCGTACGAAACATAACCTGATATCATTACGTGTTTTAATTAGATTGCTATGTTTGGTTGCTTATTATACTGCTGATGATTTATATTGCGATTTATACAAAACAGAACTATCCATGTTTTAAATGCCGTTTATAATGCATTACGTTTATTGGTTTTAACTTATCTTGTAACAGAACATCATTAAGTTAATTGCTGTATCGCAGGATTGTCAGATATCCCATGATGATTAATGAGCACTCTCGGCTTTATGCATGCAGATAACACTAAATTGAATTGTTCAAGAATGAACGTATATTTTCATTCCCCCTCTGGCAATTATAAACTTATAAAATATAGGGCGTTTTCAAGCATTGTTTCTCAAATTTACGATTCCATACGTATTTCGTGATGTTTTACTAGTCAAGTAATGATACACATGTAGATCACTTAAAAGCCATTTAAAGAACTATCATCTGCATACCCTTGTAGCCCTCTCGGTTATAGGCCGCGGCCAAAATGACTAAATCACATTTAATTTACTGTCAAATAACTTAATATATTATAAAGCAAGTTGGTATAACAATAAACCTAAAACCTTAAATTAACGCGAATAACTTAAGCTAAAATAGTGCATGTACGTATGCGTTATCGACATTTGTCTCAGTATGTTCAATTGATGCAAATGTTCGTAGTATTTCATTCAGTGCGGGGCAAGTGTACTATAGGCTTGCTTGAAATGTCCCTTTTAGGGAAAAATGATTGTTCGTTCTATGTATGTTTCTTGTGTGGATAGCCTAAGCGTTGCCGCTGTTTCTGTGCAGTCTTTGATTATCTGGGTGCTACAGTGTTTGTTAACGCAAACTGATGACCTAAACAGTACAAATAAAGGGATAAAGGGAGAGCACAACGGATGCATTTTGGATACTGCGTAGTCGGTTATTTATTTACTAATTTTACTAGTTTACTATATCGTCTGCAAGAATCATTGAATAAAGAACTGCTTGTAATGTTTTGGTACAATGTATTCATCTATATATAATATTACATGTACACTTAACAAATTTTAAAGTGTACATGTATATCGCTGGCTTAGAAGAAGGTCATACAGGTTAGTACAAAATATATTTTGTGAAAACCAGAAAAACTGTGTGACAACTACTCATTACTTTTGAAAAAACAAGCTTATCCAACTTCAGTTTAGTCAACATGACCTGTTCCGATTTTCATGACAATAGCCTCCTAACCAGCGCCTTGTGGTGCATATTTCTAATAGGAATGGTTCTTCTCATTCTAAGGCAGCTAACAGTGCTCCATTTCCTTCACCTGTGGAGCGGTTGCTGGTTCCTTGTGGGCGGTTAAGTTAGTTTTGGTAAGCCTACAGTCCAAAAGAGCTGGTTAGGTGAATCGGCTACGGTATATAACTGAGGGAGATACATTGTAGTTAACAACGCGATGGAAGCCTTTGTGTTCGTGTATGAATTAAGACTATATAAAAATGAAATTCAGAACATCGGATTCGACATGTTATGGTTCTGGTAATTGATGTGTTTGTCAAGTGTCTGTTTTGCTCCTTTGTTCACATGTATTTATGCATAGTGCATTACATCATTGTAATAATACAATGGTTGTGCACTTTGCGAGTGGCATGTTGTTCAATTTTGATGTATTACATTATCTTAAAGAAAATTTGTGGGTATAATTATTTCTTCAGGGCACATCGTGTTTGCAGTAATTCACAAAACTTTACATCGTCATGATCATGCGACAGTTTCACATGTTGCTGAGTAGTATTGTTTATTAAAGCGGATATTTGCAGCATTATACACAATGTATGATAAAAGATATATTTTACACTTGGATGCCTTTATTGTGCAATGCTTACTTCGGACAAGCTCGCCTTTTATCAAACTACGAATATCAATATGATCATTTTTGGTCATACAGTATACATGTAGGACAACATTTACGGCTCAAAATAAACAATCTCAAATTCCAAATAAAAAGCAGATGCTGTAAAGGTAATTAAGGGAAATTTCCAAAAATGGATTATTGCTTTTAAAGATAGTTGCGGTTTATTGAGGTTCATTTAATCTGTTTGCTACATGTAACTTACTATTAACATAAATGTATGTACCAAGCGGACCGTCCTCATTTACTTGTTTACTAATCAGTATATCATTTGTAATGAAAACAATAAGTATTGTTTTATCTATACTATGAGAGGGCCGCACATATTAGAACAGTCCTTAACATCCGATATGTTCAAGCTGACAGGATATGATCGAAATGTGTTTATTGAACCATGTACGTGTATAATAAAGCAACATGCACACTCAGTATTTATCATATTTGCATTTATTTTTAAACCAAAATCAACAAATTTATAGGGGCATTGCACAATTTACCAATATTAAAGACAAAAGGAAGTTGCTATATGAATTGAAAGCTTTGAATATTTTGATATAAATTGGTTGAAATACATAAAATATATTCAATCAAAAATCTAAACATACGTTCAATCAACCGACTCAGTCACAAGTCGACTGTTACACTTTCTTTGTTTATGTGAACACGTCAGTACTGCTGTTTACCCACAGTGAACACGTTGAATTGTTAAGTCTCGTTATAAAATGTAAGTCGTACAGTGATAAAAAATCACAAATGTTTTTAAACACAATAAGTTATGCAAGTTGAATAGTATAGTATCCCAATTATTCATACACTGGTTTGGTTTATACGCGGTGATACCGTATGCTACGTATTGAGGGTAACGCCGAGTAATGTCGTTATTTATCGCGACATTGAACAAGGAACAAATGTACAATGTACATGTAAGATCAGCCTCGATATTTGACAAAATACTGATTAATTCTCATTCCTCGGAGAATTTTAAACGTCTTCAAATATATTTAAAATTATGGAACGTTTCGATTGCGGAGACTTTGAGTTGATTCCCTCCCGAAATAATCAAATTCTATAACAAGTTTACTTTAGTCTATATATATATATATATATATCTCCAAACGAACGAATTATTGTGCTGTCATCTGTATGGATTGCGATTTCTATATAATAAATTGCATGTATAAATGTCTTCCATTGGCTTGGTACTGGCTCTTTAATCATCTGTTTAAAACTTTAATGAAGCTGGTGGTTTTAATGTACAAATATGACATACATGGTATTTTGTGAATACAAGCTGTAGATCATTTTTAATGCTCGTCATATGCGAGCACGCATGCTTTTCATCAGTTGTGTTTGAGAGAACCCGCAAGGGACATTTCTTACGCGTAACAAATTCCAATGAACGACTTTATTTAGCACATGATTGACAATTTACTGCGTGCCTAAGTAATAGGATAATAAACAATATTTAGTTCTACGAAGTCACTCTTAATCATATTACGAGGGGTGATCCATGAATAAAGCAATTCATAGAATTATGTATTTATTGAGTTTTTCCTTTAATTTACAATCGATGTATTTCCATTAATATTTTCTCATTTTGTGTTCAGGCAACTGTTCATCTTTTTATCTACTCACTAAAGCTACTCCCGAAACGAATTTTACTCTCAGATCACTGATGTCTGGTGTAAATAGAGTAGATGTTCCAAAAGTTTAATTTCCAGTTATCAAGTTTCATCGCTTATTGGCATTTAGTACAACTTCAGTAGTGGCTCCGTTTTTTAACACTCACCTATTATAAGTCCTCTTTTAGCAAATTGTGTTTTCAATGGTTCATTTATTGCATACCATAAATTTGAGTTGAGTAAAATGAAGTTGCATCTAGCATCAGATGACACTACTGCTAGAAATATAAGTATGCCATGTATGCGACAGAAGTGGTTAAAGAATCAACTCAAACATTTATCTTGCATGTTTACATTCACTGTATCTGACTTGCAACAATTACTGAACAAAGAAGCTAGTGTAAAAAAACCTGCACATAAACCGTTGCTGTTTTTCCTTAAAATCAATTACTATATTCGTTTTGGTCACGTGGTTTACCCACAGATGTGGTATAAGTTTACGATTGGTTTTTTATCATTCATAAAATTAATATTAACTTTATTAATCAACGTTCTATGCATCTTATTGAATTGAATGATTTGTATTAATGATAAATTGACTTTAATGTAGTATTCCTTTTGATATTTGTAATGATGCAATTATAATAACGAGGCATAATTAGTGTACACAAATATAAACATTGAAATAATTACACGCCTGGAGTTAAAGGTTAGTTCATCATGATTAGCCTGGCATGTTCCACCTATCATTGCCTCCAAGCATGACACCTACAAACGCACGTATTTTGCAAAGATAAGTAAATGCAATATAACCGATGAGTTAGCATCTGTTATAAGTTATAGTTAGAACATATTAAGTAAATTTTAATGATTAAAAAGGGCGGAGCGAGCGAAGCGAAGCGAGGCCTTTTTAGTCATTAAAATTTACTTAATATGTTCTAACTAACTTAGAATATAACATTCTGCATTCTGATTGGCCGATAGAAATTAACGCCAACGCAAGACGTCAAGTCTGTTAAGAGAAAATTTTAATGATCAAATTTTCATTTAACCGCGAAAATGTGGCGTTTTCATTGGCACATAATGTAGGTTATATTCTAATTGGAGTTAAATATGGTGTATATAAATTTAAACACTTGGTAATAGTGCTATTCATGTCGGACTATTTGGTCCTAATATCGGCTTTTAGTTTAGTCCTCAAAATTGTTATTATCAATCTACAGAGTAGTAATTGTATATCTATATTATGATTGTATCTTCTAATAGCCGTTGCAAGTTTCACGATTTCTCACTTTTAAATACAGTACATTTATTACAAGTCTTAGCTTCGCTTAAAAAATATGAATAACTGGATCACTATTCCCTCCTGCCTCCTAATTTTACCACTTTTGATCGTTTATTAATTCCTTAAATCCATAAACGTTGATAACGGCAGGGGATTTAAAAAGCAAGTGTACTCGCATAGTAATAGTTTCCCATGTTATGGATTAAAGTATGTTTATTTGGTCGCTTGCATGTCCTTCTATCAAAGTAAATGTACCAGTATTATATGGATTACGAATATATTTATTATACAAGAGGGCAGGGCTGGTATTCACAAAGCCTCTTAAGGGAAAACGTAAATATTTCAACTGGAGTTAAATTTTACACATATGTCCCGTATTTTCTTTGTGATTATTTTAGCTCTTTACATAATGCTTCTAAACCATGAAAACAATTATAATCTCGATTTTCCTGTTAAATTTATACACTTGAATAAATTTTAAGATTTTGAGAAACTGTTTTCCAAAACACACACATACATTGAAAGGCAATGAGGATGGATGTAAAATGAAATAAGTACGCGACATTAAATTGACATGTGTTTGTATTATAATTTATAAGATAATCAAAAGAGCAATACCCAATCAAATGTTTATCTCGCTACAAACAATATAAAATACCCATTCTCCAAATTCCAATTTTCTCTGTCGCGTCCAACGACTGCGCGCCTTGTCGCGAAGATTATTCATGCTTTACCAGATGTAAAGGCTAGACACAATACGACAAAACCTGTCACGTTCTGTGTTTGTTTTAAATAAATATTGTATGAGATAATTAAGAATACGAAACCTACGGTGCTCTGTGATATTTCTTAAATGTGTTTCTTTCTATTTTTCTATTCACCTTTGATTATGTTCCAACTCTTCAGAGAGTAAGAAGTGTCAAATTATAAAATAAACAAGTTTGCTGCAAGGTATTCTAAAAGAAATAGAAACTACATCGTCTGACTGTCGTAAAAATGTTCCCCACGAGACATTTAGAGGTCGTTTTGGTCGACGATAAAATAAATCATATCGGTACTGAAACACAGTGTGGTAAAATAAAAACTACAACAACGGCCAAGTGACAGGGTGTCCGATGCAAGTACGGGATACAGCTTCATACCATAGAGATACCAAAAGGTACAATCAAGCGAAAAGGGCTTCTAGTTTTCTTTCCTCTCTTATTCCAACGGGGAGGAACAATATGTGTGTAGACCGCTTCGAGTACGAAGTCGCATAGTATCACAGAAGTACTTTATAAAACAGGAGCCTGAATAAGACCCTATATTAATATTTCTGTAGTTCAGGTGCGACTTTAAATACCATGTTATTTAACTTCTTTCAGTTCAATGTGTAAACATTTATTTAAATATTTTTACTCGTTGGGTTTTTTGTATCATTAATACTTAATATGTACGTTAAGTTCATACATTTCAAATTTGACTAGAAGTTCTCGATTGCGTCCATTAACTGAGCCGACAGTACGGTGATATTGGCAGTGGTTATTAAATGTTATTATTGGTTAAGCATTCTGAAGAAGGCAAACTAGATTCCATTCCGTAATGAATAGAATGTTTTGAAACATTAACCACACGTAACATGAGATTATGTCGTGTTCTTTTAATAAGTTTTTTTCTAAGGAACTCGATCGTACGAGTCATGTCTCACTTTTACAAATAAAATGAATGTATAGTGGCTTTTATTTATGCATGATTCGGTGAGGCAAAGAACACATTCATTGGAGACAACTACTTTATTCTGACATTCTGAGCCAATTAGTAATTTTAAACTCAACTAGCAAAGTGTCTATATGACAAGGATGCCACAACTTGCTATTTAACGTAATTGTATTGTATTGTACTGTGTTTAACTATGCAGGGCTCATAACTCAAATGAACAGCTATTCTGACTAATATTCCAACCGAGTTTAACGACTATAGCACGAACACTTATATAGTTACATGTATGAGAAACAAAAGCAAACTTTCATAATTTCAAGGGCAACAATTCTGTTAATACTGGTCATATCCGTATTAAATATTTAGGTGGGCAACTATACATACTGACAAATATTCCTACAAAATTTGAATATTTTAGTTTAAATTCTTGGTTCAGTTATGAGCTACCACAGCAATATTTCATAAAAAAAAATCTTTCTTTGGAAGAAGTACTACTGTACGAATACTGGTCGGACCTGATTAAGATATAGGTAGCTGCCAAACAACGCATGCTGACTATATGGTAACAGTCTTTTACACTTGATGACAGTAGCATTACTTACTTTTCAAGATACGGACGACACAAGCAACATTTCATAATTACAAGGGCAATAACTTTAACTGGTCGGATCCGAATAAAACTATAAAGGTGCACAACAATGCATGCTGACTAAACCCCCTATGGATATTGAAGAATGTACCACAATTACGGAAATGGAAAATCTACACCCATATCCCGCCTAATAGCTTTGTTAGCACATAAAAGGGTTAAAATGGGATATATGTGAAACGTGTACCCACCCACCCTCGCGTTCTAAACTATGCTTCAAATTAACAAAATGTAAGTATTCTCTATTTAGTAAATAGTAATTGACGGATTAGACTGACTTAACAAAGATGGACATAACACGTACAGACACCGTCGTTACAACTGATATTTTTTAATTTCACCCACAAGAGATAATGGCTGCTAGTTAAGGCAGGTAGGCAACTGTAAATTTGGTTATTAGTCTTTTTCTGCATACATGTAACATTCTACCACAATTTTGCAACATTAAGGCTATATTGTTTAGTTTAAATACATTCTATTATCCAAATAAAATTTACAATTTCAGAACTTACAGTTACGGTTCTTCCCTTTTCATTTTACTGATAGAGGTACAAAACGGAATAGGTGTTATGTCGGCGCACTGATTTTCTATTAGTGCTCGATCAATGCTAGATAAGTACTGTTTTAACACAGAGTTTAGTCTTGTGCAGAACAATTGAGCATTATTAATGCTCTATGGAGCCCGAATTCTTTCAAATATGCTTGTTGGTGATACAATGCAATTGGCAATTACAGGGCTTTTATGTGTTATAATGCAAATGATCCTAACAGTTATATTTTATATTATGTACAATGGGTGTACCTGAATTAATATCGGCGATTACTTGGTTGAATCCGTGATTTATTGTCCTGATCATTGGTTGTGACTTTGTCGGCGATTTTGGCAAGAAATACGTTACGCTGCTGATAGGTAAAAAAAAGATAGATAAAAACGTATTTTGCATCATTTTCTCGACATTTTGACTATTTAAATAAAGTACATTTTAAGATGTCATTGCTGGCAATTAATTTTACAGAGAAAGCAGTATATTTCTAAGAAATGAAGACTTGAACAGTGAACTGACACATTTTTGAAATTTTGAAACCGATACGTTATGTGTGTTTTGTGAAATTATTCAATAGTACACGATGTTATTGTGCAAATGAATTAATTTGTATAGAATATCATTGAACATTTGTAACTATGTAGAAATAATCATACACGTACCCCTATTCTTAATCGTTCATGAGCTCAACTTTGTTTTTGACAGATACGTTACACGTAACAGATATTTGTATACCAATTTATTCTGCAAAAAGTATGTGCATTTTAAGTACCTAACTCATGTCAGAGTACATAAATTACATGTACATAGTATGAAAAGATGATGGTGTTCTTTAAACATTTAAACCAGAGTCGTGTTTGGGGCGTTATTCTGTATCTGACGTAAACTACTAAAATATATACAAGATGTAAAATGCAATACATCTGTTAACATGTTGCGTGTAATATTATACATAAGCTCTTGTAAAGTTATTACCCACAAGCTTTTAAACATAACCATAGCTAAAGCAAGTAGTTTCAAATTACAGTCACTAGAAACAGAATACAATTATATGAATAACCAACATCATGCAAAGTAGTAATAAAGTTGGAAATTATAACCAGCATTATTGTGCAAGTTAATATGTTTGTCTAGATAATAGGATAATAAAGATAAAGACAACAGGAAACTTTTTAACATCGTTCTATGAAGTATTTATGTTGCACAGTTTTTGTTTCAGAGACTAAAAGCATTAATACAGGAAATATAAATATCCGCCTTAAGATTTGGCGGATAAATATTACTTTTGTAAATTTATTGTGGCGGAAATTCTAGCGGTCTGGGAGTTTAGTCCTTTCCATTTACGACACCTCTCACTACGAAAGTCCTAAGTTACTGGATACCTAGAGTGAGAGATTGTTTTATACACAGATCATCTGCCTTACTCTCTTAATATCGAATGTATGCGTGCATTCATTCGTTGCAGTTAGATTAGGAAATAGTGTGTAACGTTATCATTTACAAACAGGTAAATTACAACTGGTGATTTTCAAAATTCAAATTGATTAATAACAATTTAGGGGCTAGAGATCTCGCTCGTATAGTCATAGTGCTTGGCGTTTCCTGTGTACCCCCTAAATATTTGGCTATATTAACTTCAAGTGGTGGTTGAAATGTTTGTGTACAGTATTGATTGAAATGTACGTACCCTTGGGCAGTAGTGGTCAAAATGTACGTGTACGTATTTGCAGTGAGGAAGGATTGACATGTACGTGTTCGTGTACAGTAGATGTTGAAATGCACATGTCCGTGTGCAGAAGTGGTTACAATGTACGTGTCCGTCTACAGTATACTTGTTTTTGCACATTCTGTATGTAGTGTGTTGTACAGTGGCTACCGATATTATTGTGTTGACCGTTTATATAATGCTAACGTTGATATATTATGGCACCAGTTTAGGCAGGTACTTTTATTCAAGTCAGTCGGACTAAACTTCCAGACCGGTAGGGTTTCAAATTCGGTTCAACTGTAGCCACCATTGGTAACTCAGTGAACCATGTAGCGGCCATATACCTCCATACTAACATACTCATTATACAAATGGCTTGATCATACATTTGCTTCGATAATTTGTTGTTTCATTTTAATGTTGTTATAAATACATGTACTGAAATAAATCTATGAATTGTGCACAGTGTTGTCTAATTTTAAGTGAGTCAAAAAATAATAAGTTAGTCGGTAGACAATTTTTGAAATTATTAAGTAATAATAAAACATAACATTAGCAATTGAAATATCACAACGCAACAAATCTCATAAGCGGTGTTCTATATGTGCGAGTATTTTTAAAAAGTGATACACATGTAATAGATAATAACAAATTGGGCAGTGAAGGCATTATTTAACATTCACAGCCGAGCGCGAAATGCACCGGAAGAACAGGATACCAAGTGCTTGCTTTATTTATATATGTTAAAGGCATGTATGATATACAGACCTCAAAATCAATGAAGGACATCTACCGAAGGAGAGCAAACTCGCAAAAAAGATAATAAGAAGTCGGATAGGGAAGGCAGCAATCAACGTAACCAGCCGAGCACAGACAACATAAAAACATCTCATACCACAATTAAACGGCACAGTGCATATCACATAGCCAAACGAGTAAAAGCAATGTCCAAGTCCCAGCTGCCAAAAAAACTGAATGACCTAGTTTAGAGATCCTCGGTTAAATCATTCATGGTTTATTGACCAAACATCATTGGTTCTATTTTTAAAACATAACAGGTATTACAGTTCATTATAAATGTTGTATAATACGTCGTCGAGCAATTTGCAATGTTTTGTCATATTTTGCATAAGCCCACTAACCCTTCCTCCTAGTATTTGTTCATGTAACAAGTTCAGGATATTACTTGATATGCCACAAATTATAATTCCATCCTAGAAAAGTACAAAACTATGTACAGTATACGATTAAAATCAGATGCTTTAACTATTAATACATTGCAAATACGATATAAGGAAAGCAACACGACGCACACTTCTAAGTCATTTTCATTGTATGCGATCGCCTTCCTATTAATGGAAGACATACATACAAGGACAGGAACAAAACCTTGATTTAATACAATATTAAAACCTACACAACCAGTATCTGTTTAGGAATTAATCATCATGTTGACTGTAAAACACCATAAACTTGCAATTTTACTGATAGCATATTCAAACACGCAAGGGCATGAACAAAGTCTAAAATGAATACATTATAACATCCTACACACATATCATCTATGCACGAGCTTAGTTCCATATACAGTATTATATTGTCATTTACCCATATTAGAAATGCACGCAGTGGTTCATATATATAACAAATCAGAGCAGAATGTTTTACCACATATTTTGCCAAGAAAATTGTCACATATTGAATCAGAATTCACAACTTTTCTCCTTAACCAATGGTAGATCTTTTTATCTTTTTTTAATGCCAAGCATAGCCTTTTTGCCAGCTTTTCGCTGAAATATGGCATGCATACATTCGTGTGGCTCCACCGGGTCGCCAGATTAGACGGTAAGCGCGCTAACCTTTGAGCTACGGAGGACACATATCAAATCCCAACCGATCCAATTGCTGATTCAGTATCCATTATCTCCCGCTTAAGATGTTGTTGTCAGCACATACAATATCTATCAGTTTGTTATTTCATCATACCGTACGTATTGTCTTCTACATGATACGTATATTATACCGAAAGTAGTTTTACTTTAAAGCATATAACAATTTAAACAAATATTACATTACAATAAAAAGCAGACTAATGTTTCGATTAACTATTTGGAGTGAATTCGATCAATTTCGTGCCGAACGCCAATTTGAAACTTTGTTAAACGCTAACACAGCAATAGTAGACATTGACTAACACATTTCAATCTCTTTCCTCAAAAATGCTGTAGAAATAGAACGTAACAGATAAGTAAGATGCTTAACAACTTTTTTAAGTCCTCATTTTCATTGATTAATAACTTTTTTATTATAAACATTGACGCAACCAAATTTCTCAAGTGATGTTTGTATGCGGCAGACAAACTAATATATGTCACAAACTGGCCGTATGACACGTGATTTTGCCGTTATTAGACACATGTGCGTTTTGCGTTTTTCTCCCTCCGCGCGGTTACACATCCCCGAAATTTGTTCCAAACACTTGTGAATTATTCACAAAGACTCGCCACGTAAGAAAAACGTTCAAAAATCAATTTTTAATATCACAGTTATGCGTCCGACGATGTCAGAAAAAGATGACGTGACGTCGGTACAGTGCAGTGTAGCATTTTCTGCCGACAAGTCTGAATAATTACCTAAAACATCACTGTCTGATTGATTTACAACATATATATATGTCTTCGAGTGTTTAGTTAAAGGTAATTGTATTGGTTGTCTGTCGTAAAATGCAGTTTGTCCGAGCGTTTGTCAATTTGAAGTGACGTTATGACGTTACATCGGGCTACTCCGGAGACGTGATACCACTTTTAGTTCAGACAGTATAAGTCAACGAGTCTATTCGTTTAGCAATGCTTCCGAGTCTCGTCTGTGACTGCTAACAGAAAAATCAGACCACATGGTGGTAATCCCAGATAGCAAAATCTGTATTTGTGACTTTTACCTTCATTAGTTGTTATGTTAAGATCATTTTCATTCAATAAATATATATCGAAATCGACATGTTGATGTACAATTCTGCAAAACGATAACACACGCATATTATAGCCAAATTTCATTAAGATATATACAAGGTTGTCAAAGTTATCATCAAACATATAAGTGAGGACTTAGAAAAGTTGCTAAGTATAATTCCCTGCTAATATAATGAATGTATTCTTTAAAAGAAATCGCTGAAGTAACGTGAGATGCAAATCACTTCATAATACATTTGTAACATATATATCTCGACAGAGAACAAAGTTCGCAAACTTTTTAAGCATTAATGTCGCGAATTGTAAAATGGTTTGATGTATGAAATCATTTACTATTACTTCATAACGAATTATCTCCTGAAAGTAATACGTCTTTGGTTGATGTACGTTGTGATAATGCTATTGCTAGTTATGGAGAGGCTTCGTGGAAGTAATTCGCGCGAAATAATTCGTATATACTTGTATCTTAATGTGTTAATGTTCTCGAACAAATTTAACACCTCTTTGTGTCATACGGGTACACTAAATCGTCGTAAATAGCTCAAACTATATAGTGTGTAGTCGAAATGGTTGTAGTCAGACGCAGCAAGTCGCTCTCAAAACAAATGAACAGTGTTTCATTTTCGAAGGCGTGTATGTCATTTATGTTATAGTGTCTAATCAAGTGCTTGAGATATAATTTAATGATGGTGAGACTATATTAAAAGGGTGTATTTTATGACTACAATATAAATAAAACATTGCAACATAATAAAATAGCAAACAATTATTGACAAAATACATTTTTAAATTTTCCTACATATTATGATATCAATGCAGTCTAATAATGATTAATATAGAAAGAGAGCATTTGTCCACACACATACTGACCACCCCTTATAAATTATGATATTATTAGGTAGAAATATTGACATTTTGTATTGTTAATGACAAGAAATGATAACACAACATTGATAATGTGGTGCAAAACGTAATACAATGCATACACCTAATGAATAACGTACACGTCAATAATCTAAAATAATGTGCACTGTAATAGCAACGAAAGAAATCAGTTTATTAATAATTACTTTGAAAAATAATGTAAACTATCATAAATGTACCTTATTTAAATGACGTGTTTACAACTGTATACATATGTATAATATTATAAGACAAATAACATTTTGTAAATGAGTGTTAACGCCCGAGATCGGGTCTAGTTTACGGCTGGTATCCACAAAGCATATATTAGTGGTTAACTTAAATATTGTGACTTTGTATTAATCAATGCTTTCTTAATGATTATTGTAGCTTAATACACAATACATGAAACCTATGCAAAAGCTCAATATTTTTGACTGTCTTGTTAAGCTGCCTTTCTTTAGAATTGTTTGTTTGTTTTCGTCTAAGGTATAAGTTTTATAAATACCACACAGTGTTCACAGTGTATCTCTTTCTAAGTACAGGTTTAGGTATTTTACAAAATAGTGTTATCATCCTCCAAAAGCAGTTTTTTCAATAACTATCTTAACTGGATGTCGTCATTGAAATTGAAGACGTGTATGGTTCCAAACAAATTTCCTATTTAAAGTAAATCACCAAGGGAAATATAATAACGTGTTTTAATTAACCATTATTCTAACCTCAACCATATACCATTTCTATCATAATATATATTAAGCTAGTGCGTTAACACTATCTTATATAGTAAAAGTAGGCGTTTTAGTAGGACAGTGGCTGCCTCGTGCGTTGTTTACGATTTTGATTATATATATTTCAAAAATAGAAATCAATTTAAGTGGAACTTAATAACTTAAATTTATATATATTGTCTAGATTGTATACATCATTTTTATTGCAGCCTCTAACTTATTTTTATTCACTAATGTTCTCATTTAAAGTGTTATTTCCATTGTGATCAGCAAGAAGTATCCTAATTATGGTACACAAATAGTTCTAAATTAAATATAATAGATTGAGCGTAATCGAGAACGGGACGGCGATAACGCGATATAATTACGAAACAGATCGGACCTTGCGCATTAAGTATGAATACTTTACCTCCAAAAACGATTTAACAACGCAGTTTTGAACTGCAGCACTATAACTATAACATTTCCCCAACAGCCAGCGTCTCAAACAGTATTATGTATGTGGAGAGTTTTCTATGGTGTACAAACAATACATTTACGAAGTGAACGTACGAGGGTCATTCAGTATATAACGCAAACTATCAATGATCTTTTAGAAACAGATAATTTACTGAAACTTGGCATAATAATTATATACGTCGATTCCTTTGTATGTGGATAATTTAAGGACATTGAACGTCGATGTCGGTATCACGTCACTTCAGTGATGTGATCGATGTACGGAATTGTTTTATCAATGCAGTGACAATATGTTATTGATAATTTGAGAGACCTGTAATGATACCTAAGTTCAAAGACGTTTTCTGCATTGCTTTACACTCGGACATAGTAAACGTTATAATCGCTAATAATTACTTGACTCTTTGATGTAGCTTGGCAAATCCTATAAATATTAAAATCGAACACAATCATGTGTAAACACCACCATATAATGCGTTATTAGAAGCAAAACATGCACTACTTGAACTTCAAAAGATATGTTTTTGTATGTATTTAGTTTGCAGTGATTATGATTAATGCAACAATTTGTTTTTTTGCAATGAAATCTATGTCGTTGACGTATTTAAAAGACAAATACTCACTATTAAACTTCATTTTAATGAATGAAACCTTAAAACATCACATACGAAAGTTACAAAAAGGACACATGAAAACAAAGAGTCACACACAATGACAATGTAAAAACCAGCCACTATACAAAGACAACTTTTAACAAAAAGACAAAGACCATGCCCAAAGCAACTACAAACTTCGGTTTAACATCATTTAATTACATTTTGCAAACTGTGAAGACATCCATTATTAACAAACAATAATTCGAAACAAGTATGTTCACGGTCAATTAACAACTTTTCAATTGTTTCAGTTTCAGTTTATTTCATTATTGCAGAGTCCTGTAAAATACAGGATACATATGCATAACACATTTACAACAGCAATTTAGCTGTCACAGTGACACTGGGTATATGACCATAAACGGCGTTTTGGAATATTTAAAAAAAACAAATCATTTCGACGACAAAACTCGTGTCGACATAAGCGGAATGTCGACACAGACATGTCGACTAACCATCATATTTAATATAGAATATCGAGCAAACCAAATCGGGGATTTGAAAGTATGTCGACATAACCGAAGTGTCGATACAACCGATGTCGACACATCGAGTTTCAACTGTTTAAAATCACGACATACCACACCAAAAGAATGCCGCCTCGGTCATTCAACCTATAGTGGAGTAAGAGCCAGATGACAAGAATATAACAAACGAACGACACACGTCACCATGGCAACCAACAACAGATACAGTGTATATGCTATTTTGAAAGATACGAATCAGCCTTAAGCGGGACAACGAAATTGCAGAAGGACACATATATACAAAATGAACATCATTACACAAAAAAGCACACTGCATGGTTGCTGAAATAAGTGAAATACCATAAAGAGAGGTAAGTGCAACTGAAATGAACAGACAACGTATGACGAAATAAGCGCATACCAAGATAGACGAATGGTTGAATCAGTTCGTCCAATGCGGATATGTGTTCATATTTGGAAGCCAAAGAGGTACACAAGTACAGCAAACAACATACTCTCGCAAAGGAGCACTGGCTCAAAATAAGTGCAATTTAAAATCATGTTGGAATTGAAATAAATATATAAAATTCGCGGTACATGTATATCTTATATGTAACAAACGTTACGGATTTCATGGTTTAGTCATAGAACACCAACCCCATATTACGGAGCCAGTCAAGAATTTCCTCAACCTGCAATGGATAATGTAGTTATAACGCTAGCATTATCGAATTAATATAGGTTTGTCTGAATAATATATAAGACCATACAACATAACAAGGAAACAAAACGTTATTTATCGTTTCCTAGAACTATGTTTGTTGCCACATTTCAGACAACACTTTTTTTCAAAGACGAACTATCAATATATTTCGGACGAAGAAACTACTAGGTATAAATATCCAATAAGTTTGTTAGAGGATAGTTGCAAAAAGATTATATTAAGTCAGACAGGGAAGGCAGCACTCAACTTAACCAGCCGAGCACAGAAAACATTAAAAACACACAAAGCACAATGCCCAACTAAACAAGCGCAGATCCGCCCAAGTCCTCTTAAGGAAAATGGAACAATACCATATTAGGCAATTCAAACATTGCACAGCATTTCATCTCATTAGCGCTCAATGTGTTGAATGTGAGCAAATATTTTCATAAACCAACAACCCTTTGTTGACCAATAAATATGTGTTGTGGGATCCTATTAGTCCCACCATTATCAAACTCAAAACACCAATAAAAGACGACACAAATAATAGAGCAACTCGCGGACCAGTAACAGCCGCTACAACTTGATCCAAATCGTCACAACATCTTGAATAGAAGAATTAGTACTTTATTTGTAGAAAGTCATGTAATGAACAAATGAACGCTAGTAAGTCAGTATCAATCAGTATGTAGACAATAAAGCAGTCTTTTACTGAGCTATGTTGTTATTTAATTACTTTTAGAAGATGATAAATCACAAGAGTACGACAAATTGCAATGTTTATGTATTCAACTCGCATTCCACCCTCGAACCGAACAATTGCAGTTACTCAGAGAAACCCTACAACTGTTTTATGATACCATTAGCACTTATTAATACCGATAAACCGTATGTTGGACAATTTGATCATTTCGTCGTCGATGGTTACAGCCTTAACATAAATATGGTAGAATAAAAAGATTAAATTATGAAACCGTTAAGCGTGTATAGCGTCGACACGCGCATTTCACTTTGTACACTCGCCTTCTTGTCTAATTGCCTTCTGATGGAAGAAATACCCGCAAGGACACGAACAAAACTTTGAATTGTTACATTATTAAATCCTACACCGACAGCATACGTCTAATAACAGTTCAATATCCAATACTAGCCAATGCAGATTACGTTTTATACTAAGTGGCATCACATTGGCAAGAAACATTTTCATTTACAGTCCATGTTGCCACGCTTTTAAAACAGAATGTGTCTAACGACCGTTATAATTCCTCCCGATCGAGTATTTCTATCGTTTCGGGCGAATATTGAAAAATATGACCAATGACCTCTGTTTTCAAAACCGACCGATATAATTTGTAAATCACTAGCCATGTGTAGTCAACAGAGTTAATATACTGTGAGCTTAACGTTTCATTTCATGTATAAACAAAAGATTACAACCATCGTCGGAACAGGTAAATCGAATCTGGAATATGAGTTCAGCATTGAAAGTATAGATGTTTAGATAAGCCATTGTAAGTGATTTTAATACTGAAAGTGAATTCCCCCATGCGTCGTTCTATCATAATCCTTACACAAATAATGTCAAATGCTGATAATTCAATGTCAGAAGACTCGTACTTCATAAATGCCCTTGAGTAAAGACACAGACACTACTTAAAAAATATACACAGGGAACGTTTGGTTGTTGATGACTTATTATCAGAGTATTTCATACACGTATACTCACATTATACCGATTTGTTTCTTCCGATATTTCGTAAATTGTCAAATAATTGAATGTGTTTTTCTTATAATGGTTATGTAATCTAATTTTAAAACGAAACGGAACGATGATCTGACAAACGGGAGTTCATATGAAACTTAAAGAGAAATCTTTTAACTTTGATGACATTTTCGATTCCCATGATATTGCTGTTTATGTAAGTTTCGTCCTGGTTCGCAAGCAAAAAACATAAGATTGAACCTTCGTCGTGTTCAATTCACGCACCCGCAGTATTAACTGGGTATAAACAACGCTCCTGGGATGCATGATACCCTCTTCATAGTGTATGCTATTGACAATCTCTAAGATGTTTCAAAGGCCTCTTCTAGGTATTAAAATGTATATGATAATGTCGAAAAGAAAATCGTAATGAAACTTTTTTGCCTACACCCCCTTTTAATGTACATAAATATCAAAATATAAAAAGCCAACAAAAACAAAAGACAAATGTAGTTATAATTCACAAGCCGTATTCAGAATTTATAGTCGCATCTTAAGCGATACTCATGATGGACGATGCTACATTATTTCTATATTACTTATGTTACAAATCGTTTTTGGTCATATTTCAGATGCAAAGGCAAATCATTTTTAGGACGGGGGAGCACAACGGTTATTGTTCCCCATCTATGTTCATAGTTTATAGTTATGCATTGCTATGTATAAGGGCATGCTTACTTAATACTTAATTGAGAAATGTTTTTAAAATGTCGTCATTTAAAATAAAATGACATTTTCAACTACATTGTTTCTGTTATTATTATAACATCAACATCTGAACAGAGTGTGTTGGTGCCTGTCTATAATATCCAAGTGAACATACATAATTTTAATATATGGTAGGTACAAAAAACGTATACGTTTGCAATACGTGTTCTATCTTAAATATGTTTATGTTTTTACAACTGTTGACATTATTCAGACTTTCCAAAATGTGGGTCCATTATAATACATGTAATAAAGATCTAGCAAAGGATGTGTTCTGCGAGTTTCGCCGTAAAGGAATATGTCAATAAAATATGCGCGAGTCAGTTGCATTTCTTTCCGTACCCCACTCATAAGCTATTGCGCAATGTGCATAACTTCACATTCTGGTACACATAAGCTATTGCGCAATGTGCGTAACTACATATTCGGGTGTACCATCGTACACAAAATCAATAACGTCTTATCGTCACGTTACGATCATGGAAAATGAAGGTAATACGCTAATTGATTAAAATTCGATTAAAAATGGGTACTTACTTAGAAATTACATATAATCGGTAGATAGTAAAAACCTTGTATTTCCGCCTTCTTCTTAATCAATTTTTTGATACAGCGTGAGACATGAGCAAACATTTTTCAGTTAAAATACGACGTTTAGACACAATATTAAGAATACGACAGTTAGCCACATAATTAAAAATACGACATTCTGACACATGATTTTGTTGCTTTTTGACATTGTATTTTCCGAACAGAAGACAAACACCAATCATTATCGTAAATATGATTCACAGCTTCAACACATTTGTTTCATGGGAACAAATCCGTAAAAAAAATTTCTAAAAACAAATGCAATATTTTTGTCGCCACTTGACACATAATTATACTACACTTATACCCATTGCATAGCAATATCCTGAAATAAGGCTTAATGTAACTAATATGGTGACCTAAATATGATTGATAGTCGCAACACATTTGTTTCATCAGCAAAGATAAATAAGCGCATTACTTTTAAAATCCAAAACTAGTTTCTTGTCTCTGCTACAGTTTGAAACTCATGATATACGTGGCGACGATACTTTGAATAGTCGTTCATTATTTATAATACTACATTTATTTAAGATTGTCTTCACCTTCATGTACATGTACCATACTCTTACATACAAATATAATGAGATATCCTCAAGTTCTATTGTGACTGTAAACATGCAATTTGTAATCAGTAGCGTTTTGCATTAAAATGTCATATCCATCGAATAGGTAAAGGTATCGATGAAATTTATCATGCCATGTTTTTTAGTGTAAGCAACTCTGGCATGTGTCATGTTGAAGAAAGGAGAAAACATAATTAACTATGTGTGAAATGCGTTTTGATATCTTTAAACTAAATACAAAACTAATACCTTTAGGGAACGTTTGAACATGTGTTTTAATTAATCAAACAATATAGCAATGGAGCTGTTAATAGTTTCATAAGTCATTAGTACTTATGTCATCTATCACTATTGTTGATTTGACACTGGTTCGTTACATGTACACGTGATTGATGGACGGTTTCTTTTTCCATACATTTCAAAATTGACAAATTTGCTTAAAACAAAACTTTAAATGCTTTAGACACGCTATCACAACGTGCATTTGAAATTGGATTTTAGTAGCTCACAAGGGACATAGGGATTTAATACGTAAATACATAGTCGGCAAGTTTTTGCGTAGATTTTCATAATGAGAAAATTGCCAGACTATATCCTTGCTTCTTCTTTCTTATTCGAACTCAACTTATGTTTTAATGTTCGGTGCTCATGTGTTTTACTTGAGAGACGTGTACTCACAAAAGGAGATTAACGTTCCAACTATGTACTAAGTCCCAAGTCTGACTACACCTCGTTACAATGTAATCTACTCAATGGTTTTACGCCTATTTTAGACTATTTATATCTCCTAAATTGGCAAATTACTAATTGCCGTACCGATTAACAACTCATCAAAACGTTAGCACCCATGTAAAATGTTCACCCGAGACACAAAATACACCGTTTTATACTCATTGCACGTATGCGTCTCACAACTGAAGCAAAATTTCTCGCTCCTGTTAACGATTCCTCATGTAAGTAAGTGTCTAAGCTCACATAGACAACACCTGCCACATTAGTTGTTTAAAACAACGCCCAATGTGGGCGAATTAGAAAATTAAACCATGTGGTATGTGACATATGTTACGTGTGTTATAATGTTTATTATACGTGTTCATGTTGTTCTTCATAATTTTCTTCACCTGTAACATAGCATATGGAGTTTCGAGCTGCGCATATAAATTAGTATGCTGCAATGTTATGGTAGTGCTCGCGTTCTATCATGTGTTTTGTTCAGTTTTCGTAGTGGTGGAAACAGCATACCACAGCAATATTCTCGAACAAAACACGGGATACGCGACAGCTTCGCCCGGTCGATATGAAGCTCTGACATACAAATATGAAACTGAACAAACCTCCGACACTACTGTGGAGCGCGGCATGTCGGGATTTCTACCGTAATTGTATTAAACAATGGTAGTTGCAATCAATTAAAACTGTATTGGAAGGCTTTGTAAGAGCGGCCGCGACTTGTACCTCAAATGTACTCAAATTATTCTTATTATTTATCTAATGATTTTATATGGAAACTAACTACATTGTGAAATTAAACACCGGGATAAAAGTATACACATGTAAAAGGGACATAGGCATAAACACTTTCAGTTTTATTTGGTACACTAAACATTCAATATCAATGGTTTAATTAAATTTTGACATAAACTAAAGAATGGAGATAATGCATGTTCTTAATCTTGAAATGCACTTTTCAGAAAAAACGTACTGTTTGCTACTAAAATTTGATTTTACTTCCAATATGATTGACAGGTGCACTATTGACTAAGAACGAGCGACTGCCTAGTTAGTGTGTGAGTCACACACTGATCTAGGCATTTGCTATGTAGCGGGGAAATAATTTCTGTATATATATATCATAAATTGTGATCGAATATTCTTTTGCAAAAGATTTTAGCGTAATCAAAGCTATATGGAACACAAATTATTTGAAATATGCTTGTCGGCGATAAAATGTCATTGGCAACATTTTGGCAAGAGATACGTTATGATGCGAATATGTCAAACTAATAGATGGATAAAAACGTATTTTGTACCGTTCTATGGTCATTTTTACTATTTCAGTAAAGTAAGATGGCACTGCTGGCAAATAATTTTACAGAGAACAAGTATATTTCTGAAAACGAAGATTTGAACAGTGAACTTAAAAGTTTTTGGAACTTTTAAACAGAAATGTTACATGTGGTTCGTGATATTATTCAGTATGCAGTTGTTGTGCAAATAAATAAATTTATATAGAATATCATCGAATGATTGTAAATATGTAAAAATCATACACATACCCTATAAACTTAATTTTTCATGTGTCCAAACATGTTTATAATAATAATGATAAAGTCTTTATTTAAAGAGGCAACCCAGTTGGGTATGCCCAGTCTTCCCTGTGAGCCTCATATGACATAATATATGTACATTTACAACAGTTATATGAAAGACAAAGTAATATAAATATATACAAGTATACACAACTGAAAGAAAGGAAAAGTAATTGAGCAGAAGATATAACACATTGAATGATGGCATAAATAGCATAAAACATTATTGATGAGTTACTGATAATTAATGCATAAGTGAAAAGTGTGCTTGGCCACCAGAGAACCACCACTTCAAGTAGTTGCTTTTAAATCAGATGATATTTGCAGATGTTTTTATATCGTAAGTAAGACAGTTCCATAATATTGCACCAGAGTATGCCTGCAAAATTCTAGCCTGGGTTATTGAACTGCTAGTAGTTTTTGTTCAAATGACCTCAATTACATTTGTTTTCATTATAGGTAAAAAGTTGCTCCATATAATTTGGGAGGAAGTCGTTTAGAGATTATGGCCTTTTTATGGTTAACTCTGAAATTTTCATCCAATTTAATTGATAAATAATTTCGAAAATTGAATAGTTTTTCCAATGAATGAAATTCTTGAATCTTTTTCGGAACTGCGAGTTTAGGGAGAAATAAACATAGCTTTTGTTTTTTTCGGAATTTGCAACCAGTTTCTTTGTAACCAGTTTCGAATAGAATCATGGTTTGATTGAATGTTAGTACAAACTGAGTCTAAATTACTTCCAAATGATGAAATAGTGGTATCATCAGCAAACATATCTGACACAAAATTTGATAGATGTAATGGTATATCATTTATATAAATAATGAATAGGAGAGGTCCCAGCACAGGGCCTTGTGGCCCACCAGCTGGTATGTGTTGAATACTTGAAGTTTTTCCGGAAACACTAACCTGCTGTGAGCGATCTGTTAGATATGACCTGAACCAGGCAATTGCATTTTCACCAATTTTGTATTACTGTAGTTTTTTAAGTAGTAACTTGCGATTAATGAGGTCAAATGCCTTAGTAAGATTGAGAAAAATAGTTCCAACAAGACTTCTTTCATTTATTGCTTTTATCCAGTTGTCAATAATGGTAGTCAGGGCAGTTTCACATGAGTGGTGAGTTCGAAACCCAGATTGATTTGGGTGAAGGAGAGACTTGTTTTCAAGAAAAAGTTTTAAGTTATTGCTTATATGTTTTTTAAGTACTTTAGATAGAACTGATAAAATCGAAATCGGTCTGTAATTACTCTTCTCACTTTTAGACCCCTTTTATGCATATGTGTAACCTTTGCTCTCTTGAATATTGAGGGAAATGTTCCATTTGATAAACTTAGGTTAAAATATTTTGCGAGATGTTTGGATATAATTTTAGCACTTAATTTAAGAAATTTTGGTCATATGCAATCTAATCCAGTTAATTTATTTATGTCAAGGTTTTGTAACTTTTTTTCTATAAATATGCTTGTTATACTAGGTATTGAAAACGAAGTATCTAGTTCACATTGCATTTCAATGAATTCACATAGTTTTGTTTTATCGCATTCTGAGAAAGAGAAGCAATTTTGAGGGACTGACCTAAAAATGGCAATGACATAATCATTGAACACTTCAGCTGTTTCAGGTAGTTACATAATCGGAGTCCCCTTATCATCATAAATGAAGTTTGTTTGATGATTAGTGTTTATATCTGATAACTGCCTAAGATTTTTCCATAGCTTTTTGGAATCGTTTTTATTGTCATTTATAGTTTCAGCATAGTATGTTTTCTTAGAATTTGATATCAGAGTTTTGACTTTGTTACGCAATTATTTATATTGTTCCGTATTATTTAGCTTTTTTGCCTTATCTCTTTCTGTTGTCATTTTGGAAATCTCTGGATTGTAACAATCGTGTAGACGAATGTGTTTTTCACGCTTCTGTTTCAATGGAGCATGTGTATCTAAAGCATTATTGAATTATAATTGAAAACAGTCTAAGGCATCATCGGTGTCTTCATATATATCTAAGATAGACCATTGCTGTTCTTCGAGTGATTTAAGAAAATCTGCTTCAGTAAATTGCTTCATGTTACGACAGATACGTTACACGGAACAAATAAATTTGTATATATGCACACATATGTGCATATTAAGCACCTAACTCCTGTCAGAGTTCATTAATTACATAGTATAGTGACAAACTATGACAAAATGACATCTCGACATCGTCATACTGAATGCAGTTCAGCTCTATATGCGGATAGTGTTCTTTCAAACCAGAGTCTTGTTTGGGGCGTTCTTCTCAATATGTTGTAAACTACTAAAATATATACAGGATGGAAAATGCAATATTACTGTCATCATGTGGCAGGTAACTATACCCATTTCATCATATTATACGTAAATAAGCTCTTGTAAATGTATTACCCAGAAGCCATTTTAATGTACACCAGAAGAATATAAAACATAATCATGGTGAAAGCAACTCGTTTAGAATTACAGTCACTAGAAACAGCATACAAATATATGATGAAACTACATCATGCAAAGCAGTAATAACGTTTGGAATTATAACCAGCATTAGTGCAATAAGTCAATATGTTTGTCTAGATAATAGGATAGTAAAAATAAAGACAAAAAGAAATTTTTTTTTATCGCTTTATGTTGGCCATTCTAGAGAGTTATTGTTTCATAGACTAAATGCATTACAGGAACGATAAGTATCCATCTTAAGATAATAAGTCAGTAAACATAAATACTTATGTTAGACAATTGTTGCAATTATTAAGTAAAAAGTAACATTAGCAATTCAAATATCACAAAGCAACAAATCTCACAACCGGTTTTCTTTGTGTGCGAGTATTTTGTTAAAACCTGCTACACGTACAATAGATAATAACACATCGGACAAGGAAGGCATTGCAGAGCACGAAATGCCCAAATAGAACAGGGTACAAACTGCTTCCTTAATTTACTTATGTTAAAGGCATGTATGATGTACTGATCTCAAAATCAATGAAGGACATCTACAGATGGAAAGCAACCTCTCCAAAAAGAAAATAGAAAGTCGGACAGAGAAGGCAGCAATCAACTTAACCAGCCGAGTACAGACAACATAAAAACATCTCATACCACAATACTCAATATGCCAAAGGTTATCATTTTCTAACATATTTCAATCTGTTACCTCAAATTCGCAGTAGAAATAGAACGTAACAAATAAGTAATATTTCCCTTTTAAAATAACGAACTTATTCATTAAAAGCAATTGCTGAAGTAACGTGAGATGCAAATCGTTTAATAATACATTTGTAACATATGTATCTCGACAGAGTAAAAAGTAAGCAACCTTGTTAAGCATTAAAATCGCGAAATTTAAAATGGTTTGATGTATGAAGACATTTACTATTTAAGAAATAAAAATATGTTCGCGTATTTTGTCGGTGAATAAAACATGGGCAGGGGTTCGGATGCGGAAAATTCATAAATATGTCACGTGATACGGGGCGTAAATAGAAACAGCCAATTTGATACCATGTTTTATTGCGGTAATAATACATGGCCTGGTCTGCTCTATGTTTATATGGATTAATCCGAAGATCGTGTTAGAATTTTTCATAACGAATTATCTCCTCAAAGTGCTTCGCGTTTTTCTAACTACAAGGCAGCAGATTGATTGATACGTGGTGATAATGTTATTGCTAGTTATGGAGAGGCTTCGCAGAAGTAATTCGTACCTACTTGTCACTTAGTGTGTTAATGTTTCATAACAATTTTAACACCTCACTGTGTATTACCGATATGCTTAATCATCGTAAATAGCTCAAACTATTTAGTAGATAATCGACATGTTTGAAAAATGATAATATTAAGTCTGACAGGTAAAGCAACACTCAACTTAGCCAGCCGAGCACAGAAAACGTAAAAAACATACAAGGCACAATGTCCAACTGAACCACCCGAAACAGACTAAATAAAACCCAAACAGAGCAAAATGCCAAACTAAACAAGTAAAATATCCGCCCAAGTCCAAGCCGTCGAAAAGAAGAATGTGTAAGTTTCAGCAAAAAAAAAGAGAACGCCCTAGAAGTCAGACCTATTCAGTCGCTCTCAAAACAAATAAACTGTGCTGATTACTAGTTTTCATTTTCGAAGGCGTACATCCCTGTTTCAGTGTCTAATATGTTGCTTACGATATCATTTAACGATAGGGAGACTATATTACAAAGGTGTATTTTATGCGTAAATAAAACATTTCAACATTAGCATAGCAAACAATTATTGACAAAATACATTTTGAAACGTTCCTACATGAAAGTTATGTTGGCTAACAATGATTGATATAGAAAGAGAGCATTTTGTCCGCATTGATATTGAACACACCTTATAGATTATGATATCATTAGGTAGAAATACTGACATTTTGTATTGTTAATGACTATAAATGCTTGCACAACATTGACGATGTGGTGCAAAACCTAATACAATGCATACGAGGGCCACTTAAAAAGTATTAGTCAGTGGCCAATAATGCGTTTAATATTCAATCAATGTGTATAAAAGTGGACGTTTTCGGAAAGATGCAACCTTTGCCTAGCTAATTAATGAAACAATATTGCAATCGGTCATATATTCAATCATCCATATGACATTGAACCAATAGGGGTATGAAACATTTGAATTGCGAGAAAATGAGGTATATTAGTAGACGTAATGGTTGATATTAATGGTCATAATTTCTATAATTTTAATCCAATTGATTTCTTGCACCGTATACATGTACTTGTTAAACTAGTGCTTGATCAAAAATATTGTTTGGACAGTCTAAATGGATTTAGTTGTACAAGGAATCTGCCATGTTCGAAAAACTCCAAAAACTGCATTTTTGCTGGGACTATACCCTTTTCGTTGCAATGCACTACTGTACTTCTTAAGTGGGAATTTCAACATGTAGCTTTTTACACATTTATATATGTTACTATCTTTCACATGATAAATATGTCCTGAATTATTCATAATTTGTACTTTACTACAGCCCAAACAACATGATCACGTGACCAAGAAATACGTATTTTAGATTAATGACGTTATATCCCTAATACAATAATACAGAAAACAAAAATAAAAACACATTATAGTAATTCTTTCTAAGAAACATTACATGAAATGGACAATAGGGGTGAATTTTCTTTGTTTGTCATAAATAGGGGGTATAACATTACCTCACCCACTTTTTTAAAGTTTGGCTCGAACATAAAATTTTGTTGTAAATAATAAAATTGAGGTAAAAATGATTACAAACCCCCGACGAATGAAACTACATATAATAATCAAGAAAAATTGGCATATTAAGAATAAATTCGTGTTTCTTTACCTAGTCTATATCTAATATTAATTAGGGTGTAAGTGTGGTATTTTGAGTCTCGGATGTAAATTGCTTGTATTGCTATAGTTTGATAATAATTTACTGTTTTCAAAATTATGGATTGCAATTTAAGAGTACAATGATATATTTTGCAAATGATATCAATTTAATTTCAGTAAGCCTGAATGACATTTGACAACAACGCTCAGAAATCGTATGAGCCCATATAATACAATTTTCTTACGTATTTATGAGGTATTTTTTGTCCAGTGCTTTAAACCATGTCCTGTTTGAATATCAATAAAATGGATATGCTTCAATATTAAATGATGAAAATACCACGAATGTCTAGCTGAGATATTGATAAAATATACACTTTTTATATAGTCAGAGGCATTGATGTTTATTTATCGCCCACTGATTAATACTCTTTATGTGACCCTCGTACGCCTAATAAATAACGTACGCGTCAATAATCTACAATAATGCGCATTGTCATAGCAACGAAAGAAATCACTTTATTAATAATCACTTTATCACTGAATTAAAAAATAATGCAACACAATATCATAACTCTACATTATTTAAAGGACGTGTTTACAAATGTATAAATATGTATAATATTATAAGACAAATAACATTTTATAAATTTGTGTTAACGCCCACGATCATGTTCGAGTCTAGTTCCGGGCTTGCATGCACAAAGCATCTTAGTGGTAAACATAAATACTGTAACTTCCTGAAAGTTTATGCTTCGCATATTTTCCAATAATTGAAGAATACTAGTAATCAATGTTTTCTGGAAGATTATTGTACCTTAATATAGTCCGTTTGCGGCGAAAAAAATCGTCTAAAATGAAGATTTCTCAGTATTTACTGCACCTACAAGTATGAGATTTTGCACGAGTAAATGGAATGTATCTACCTAATATACAATTAAATCTAAGCAACATCGGACATGTGTGAAAAAAGTTTTGTTCATAAGTTCTATGTAAAATATTTGTAGTTTACAATGAAACTTCATGTTAGAAGACTCGATACACACAACAGCCAATTTTATGCTCACGTGACACGTCTAACGGTAGATTTACGTATTTGTAACCTATTTAATATAGCATATACGAGGCCAGTCTGTACATCTGTACTGTCCATGTGTTTCATATTTTCGGGTCTAAACGTAAAAATGGCTTGCGTCTAGCAGACTCCTTTTCGAACTATAAAAACACTGATTTTACAGCGTCTTTAACGATTTTGACTGCTTAATATTAGGCATTCTTCAAACGTGTTCATGAATGTCGATTTCAGACATATCCTAAAGGTTTGGGTAGATGTATATTACTCAATTATTTAGGACTGGTTCAGTCTTAAGACTACGTGTCATTGCGCACATAAACATTACAATGCTTTTATTAAGTTCGTAATTTAACATTATTATAATTATACGTGTATGTCCATGTATAAGTATATACATAGCTTTTGTAGCTTAGTAAATAAGGGTTTGGTTTTCACTGCTTTTCCGTGATATTACATGTTTTATACAAAGGGATTCGACCCGATAAAATATCTTTCACATCTATACTATGAATACATAAGACAGGGGTCTTTCTTTATGACTGGCCCTCATATACCCAACTCAACATTATGTCCAATATTTTAAACAAGCCGAATACAATCATTTGATTTGTACTGCACACTTCAAGACAATATAATATTATACGTAAAAAATACAACTTTTATCAATACACGTACACAATGTCGCCTGTGTCGAGCATAGAATGTTCACAAAATGCGTAAAACCCGGTTTGACGACATAACCCTGCACAGACATAAACTAGAAAACGGCCTTCGATAAAGAAGAGAAATCATTATTTACACACGATCTCAGGAAATTAGTATGACGATTTGGTAGAGGAACATATTTGGATTAACTCACCGACACTCGTCCGTTTCTGTACAGCTTAGCTAGACGAAAGCAGCAATTCAACAACATTGACTGAAAACAATTCGCCGACTTTTGCCATTTTGACAGTGACAGCACGGCTTTTGTTACGAGTAATTTGATTGGCTGAAGAGTTGCATGGTATTACCCGAACACCAATCATTTTCTATACTGTCACATGATTCGTCACGTGATACTACAATGGTCGAAATGAATGTAAATATTAGAAATTGAATATCAGTTCTCCCTGAACTCGGATTATCGTCTATTTAAGCGGAACAGAAACATATAGGTGGCGGTAAGTTGCAAAACATATGTCCCACTATCAAATCGTCGTACTAATATCCTGAGATCGTGTGTAAATAATTATTTCTCTTCTTTATCGAAGGCCGTTTTCTAGTTTATGTCTGTGCAGGGTTATGTCGTCAAACCGGGTTTTACGCATTTTGTGAACATTATTTGCTCGACACAGGCGACATTGTGTACGTGTATTGATAAAAGTTGTATTTTTTATGTATAATATTATATTGTCTTGAAGTGTGCAGTACAAATTAAATGATTGTATTCGGCTTGTTTAAAATATTGGACATAATGTTGAGTTGGGTATATGAGGGCCAGTCATAAAGAAAGACCCCTGTCTTATGTATTCATAGTATAGATGTGAAAGATATTTTTATCGGGTCGAATCCTTTGGTTTTATACATAATCTGTATACACACAAGCGACATACCTAAATAAATCGACTTATATGGGCCTCATAAATTTCGCTTTCATCACAGCAATGTTAATCTCACTGATCACGGATTATAACAGTTAATAAAAAGACAGTTAATCATCAATGGAATACCAGATATCCTCCCTGCGTTAAAGTGTTCAAATGCAAGTAATATCAATATACAATAAAGAATAAACTTGATTAAATAAGTAATTAAAAATTATGAAATTTAAAATGGGAGTAGGTAGAATGTAATTATGATTCTACGTAAATTTTTATCAACATCTGATGAATAGATTTTTAACCATTCAAGATTTAGACGATTTTTTTCGCTGCAAACGGGCTATACACAATACTTTAAACCTTTGCAAAATATCAATATTTTTGACTTTCATGTTTAGCTGACAAGTTTACGTCTAAGGTCAAAATTTTATAAATATCACCCAGGGTTCAGTTTTGGATTCATAATGTACGTCTCGTTCTTAGTACATGTTTAAGTATGCGAGTAAGGAGGTGCATAATACTTTTAGAAAACTATATTACAATAAATACTATTTTACAAAATAATGTTATCATCCTCATTGAGCAGTTTTTAAATAACTATCTAAATTGAATGTCGTAACTATATTTCAGTCTTCATTGAAATTGAAATGTCCTATTTAAAGTTAATCACCAAGGAAAATATAATAACGTATTTTAATTAACCAATGTTATTCTAACCTCCACCATTTACCATTACTATCATAAAAAATATTAAGCTAGTGTTTATAACTATCTTATATAGTAAAATTAGGCGTTTTAGTAGGCCAGTGGCTTTCTCGTGCGTTATTTACGATTCAAATTACATATTTTTCAACAGTAGAAAACGATTTAAGTAGAACTTAATAACTTAAAAGATATATCTTTTTGTCTAGACTGTATACATTATTTTTACTGCAGCTTCTAACTTATTTCTTCACCAATGTTCTCATTTATAGTGTTATTTTCATTATAATCAGCAAGAAGTATCCAAAATACCGGAGACAAATAGTACTAACAATATAATAGATGGAGCATAATCGAGAACGTGACGGGGGTTACGCGATTTAATTACGAAACAGCAAATAAAGTATGCATACATTACCTCAAATAACGAATTAATAATGCAGTTTTAAACTATAACTATGACATTAACTTCACGGCCAACAGTATTCTGTATGTGCAGTGTATTCTATGGTGTACACTGCGGGCGTACATTTACGAAGTTGACAAACGTGGGTCCTTCAGTATATGATGCAAACTACCAATGATCGTTTAGAACCAGTCAGGATAATTTACTAAAACTTGGCATATTCATTATGTACGTCAGTTCCTTTTTATGCGGATAAGATAAGGACATTTAACATCAATGACTTCAAAAGCTTGTATCTTCTATCGAAGTACTTATTTATCATGATAGAACATTCAGTAAGAGCACAGTGGGGTATGCTCTGTGATATAGTGCATTGTACATATATTGGTGAAGTAGAATGTTTTGACATCGTCCAGTTATTAAACCCCTGTGTTGATCCCTGTTCATATGTATATGTGATTGAAAACTCGAACATGCTCTTCTATTTGGTTTTCTTTGTACATGGAATGTAGTCTTACATGTACGCACCCTCAGTGACTTTATACCATTTGTTTATGCGTTAATATGTTTAATCACGTCGCGGTAGCGTAATAAAACCATTATTTATTTTTGATAATACACTAGTGTAATAGAGCTTTGACATGACGTAACTCAAAGTATAGGCGACGTCGTCAAATTCGCGCGACAGTTTATTATAGTGAAAATAAGTAGCTATTTTATGTTTCGGTCGGAAAAGGCTAACATTTGATAAAAAGAACATTACATTTGTGACTTTCCACATTGAATTTATTAAACTCGTTGAATAAAATCGATAAATGCTTGTCAGAGCCTCGCATTTTATCATTTAATTCAACTCGTTTAATAAATTTAATATGAAAATATACTCATGTTATATCCTCTATTTAATGAATTTGTGATAAACTATTTGTTTTTTATCATGGACTTCGCTGAATTAACCTAACTTACAATAAGTTAGTATTTGATGTACATTACCACGTCTGTCGGTATTCAGTGATGGGATCGATGTATGGAATTGTATTATCAATACAGTGACAATATGTTATTTATAATTTGTGAGGTCTGTAATAATAAACACGTAATACGTTCAAAGAAGTTTTCTGCAGTGCTTTACACTATGACGTTGTAAATGTAATAATCACGAATTACGTAACTCTTTGATGTAGCTTGGCTAATCCTATAGATATTAACATCGAACACATGTATAAACACCATCATATAATGCGTAATTAGAAAGAAAACATGCAATAGTTGCACTTTAAAGTGCTAGTTTATTATGTTTATATGCATTTAATTTGTAGCGATTATGATTAATGTAATAATTTGTTTTAACATTTTAATTCACTTTTACCCTAATTCTTATTGATGTCCATGTTTCTCTGCAACGAAATATATGCCATGGACTCTAACGTATTAAAAGACAAATATCCACCATTAACAGCCGGTATACCACTGTGACAGTATTTCGTATTTCATTTCTTAAATAACGATATATAGAGCCAGTTGCATGTTTTCAATTACATACAAGCATTTCCTCAACCTGCAATGTACATTGTAGCAATGACGTTGCAATTTGCATCTAGCATTATCGAATTAAGATATGTTTGTCTGAATAATAAGACAATAAAACATAAAAAGGAAACTGGAAGTTATTTATCGCTTCCACGAAGTATTTTTGTTGCCACATTTCAGACAACACTTTTTGTCAAAGACAAACTAACTATCAATATATTGCAGACGAAGGAACTACTAGTATAAATATCCAATAAGTCTGTCAGAGAAAGTTTGTTAGAGGATAGTTGCAACTCTTAAACAAAATGGAACAATACAATATTAGGCAATTCAAACATTGCACAGTATTCCATCTTATTAGCGCTCAGTCTGTTAAATGTGAGCAAATATTTTCATTAACTAACAACCTTTTGTTGACCATTTAATACGTGTTTTGGGAACTTATTATTCCCACCATTATCAAAATTGAAACACCAATAAAAGACGAAACAAATCATATAGCAACTTGCGGACCAGTAACAGCCGCTTCAACATTTATCCAAATCGTCACATCATTCTGAATAGAAGGGTTAGTACTTTATCCGTAGAAATTCATGTAATGAACAAATGAACGACAGTTAAGTCAGTATCAATCAGTACGTAGACAATAAAGCAGACTTTTACTGAGTTATGTTGTTAATTAATCACTTTTAGAAGATGGATGAGAAATCACGAGAGTACGACAAATTCCAATGTTTATGTATTCAACTCGCATCCCACCCTCAAACCGAACAATTGCAGTTACTCAGAGAAACCCTACAACTGTTTTATGATACCATTAGCACTTATTAATACCGATAAACCGTATGTTGGAAAATTTGATAATTTCTTCGTCGATGGTTACAGCCTTAACATAAATATGGTAGAATAAAAAGATTAAAGTATGAAACCGTTAAGCATGTATAGCGTCGACACGCGCATTCCATTTTGTACACTCGCCACCTTGTCTAATTGTCTTCTAATGGAAGAAATATCCGTAAGGACACTAACAAAACTTTAAATTTGAAAATCCTACAACGACATCATACGTCCACGAGTTTAGCATAGTGTTGAATTAATAACAGTTCAATATCAAAATTTAGCCAATGCTGATTACGCTTTATACTCTAAGGCATCACATTGGCAAGAAACATTTCCATTTACAGTCCAAGTTGCCACGCTTTTAAAACAGAGGATGTCTTTAACGACCGGTTATAGTTCCTCCCGATCGAGTATTTCTATTGTTTAGGCGACTTTTTGTTTAATGCGACCAACGACCTCAACGGTCATGAACCCGACCGATATAATTTGTAAATCACTAGCCATGTGTAGAGGCAGAGTTTAGATACTGTGAGAGTGACGTTTCATTTCATGTGTAAACAAAAGATTACAATCATCGTCTGAACAGGTTAATCGAATCTGGAATTTGAGCTGAGCATTGAAAGTATAGATAAACCTTTATAATGGATTTTATATATATTATTTTATATTATCCCCCATGCGTCGTTCTATTATTATCCTTACTGAACAATAAAATACACTACAACAAGTTAACCCAATACATGAACATAAATAGTACATACTATATAGATGCTACCTTATAAGGTCGCATAATGAAGGAAATAGTGTAATGCCAGTATAAATAGAGACACATATAATGTCAAATGCTGATAATTCAATTTCAGAAGACTCGTACTTCATAAATGCCCTTGAGTAAAGACACAGACACTACTTTGATATATAACCAGGGAACGTTTGGTTGTTGATGACTTATTATCAAGAGTATGTCATACGCGTATACTCACATTATACCGATATATTTCTTCCGATATTTCGTAAATTGTCAAATAATTGAATGTGTTTTTCTTATAATGGTTGTGTAATCTAATTTTAAAACGAAATGGAACGATGATCTGACAAACGGGATTTCCTATGAAACTTAAATATATATCTTTTAACTTTGATGACATTTTAGATTCCCATGATATTGCTGTTTATGTTAGTTTCGTCCTGGTTCGCACGCAACAAAAACAATATTGAACCTTCGTCGTGTTCAATTCACGCGTACGCAGTGCAAACTGATTTAACTTTACATGTATAAACAACGCTACTGTGATGCATGATACTCTCTACATAACGTATGCTATTGACAATCCCAAAGATAGTTCATAGGCTTCTGCTAATTGTTCAAATAGATGCAATGTAGAAAAGAAAATATCGAAATAATCAAAATAAAACTATTTTGCCGACACTTCCTATTAGTGTTCATGAATATCTGAAAAGGCTACTATGGTTATTGTAAGCCAACAGAAAAGAACGGGTGATATGGTTATAATGCACAGGCCGTTTGGATAATTGATAGGTGCATCACAAGCGTTACTCATAATCGACGAAGCTGCATTATGTCCTTATTGCGTCTGTTACATAACGCTCCTTCATAACAGCTGGTCATATTTCAGATACAAACTTAAGGCAAATATATATTGTATATATACGTTTGTAATTCCATTAAGTCAAAGAAAATATCATTGTGATAATACATGAAGTTGCATTATGAATTGTGTTGCTGATATTGCCTTTGTAGTTTGAATGTGTTTCTCATTTGCACGCCAGTGAACGCAATATAGTGCGCGGGAGACATCACTAACCTTTCTTTTCAAATATAAATGAAAATTAAATGCATTTCTAATGTCCTTGTTTGTTCAATTGTGTGTATGAAACACCTGAAACTAGCGACAAGTTAACCGTACAGTGTTTATACATGTATTGTCATATTCATACGTAAATAAACAAAGACAAGTGTTATCATCAGCGAACTATAATTAGCATACAGTATCTAGTGTGATACATTACAATACCAAAACAAACACTACCTCCTTCGTATCGTTACTGAATTGTTTTGGAACATGATGTACATGTTTGCTAAGTGCTGATGCCTTATAACGCTTTAATTGGTCAACTGAAACAAAAAAGTGGTATTTTGTATTTCCTTTTGAAATACGATTGATCGCAATAGAGTTATAATCTACAAAATTAATGTTATATTGTGTTCAACTCAAGTTGTTTAGAGCTAACCTACAATAATAGGTATATTAAGCCCAAAAATAGATAATTAGATGCAATTCCGATGACACAAAGCGATATTATAAAACTTGCTCTGGTTTACTTTGATTTTATGCTTCTATTCTTTCTTAATAGTATTATGTATGCAAACCATGTATTGTGTTGTAAATAATTCATGCAATAAAATATGATTAAACTAAACACAATATTTCTGACTTTCACCCAACCTGTGCCTCTAATTATATTGTGTTCACTGTGAACTTTATGAACCTGAAGCCTTTCATGATTGTAGTGTTTATCACATTCTCTTGTCGTGTCCTTTAAATGTGCAGATTGAACTCTTGTTGCTCTAACTTTTAAAAGGTCATTGAGTACGTTATGTGCTATTTTCGATTGGTTCTGTAAATACAATATTTTACATTTGTTTATAACCTGTAACTGTAGCATTTTGGTTATAAGATATAATATGGCTGGAAACCTTCATTCAAACTGTTTCATAAGGTCGTATGTGGGGGTGAGTATTAGGTTAGGTGAACCGTAAAACGTTTGAGTCCCAAGTGATTTTTTGCCACTGCACCAAGGCGGAAGTCATATAGTCAATCTTCTGTTATAAATAGTGTGTCCACTTTAAATGGGATTTTAAAGACAAAAAATATAAACATTTACTACAAAATGGTAGTATGACCTCTGCAATTTCGTTGTCCAGCAAAATACTGCTTCGTTTCTTTCCAAAAGAGATTTGCATGGATACTGTTTCTGTCAAGTGTTGCTTGTGAGTTGTCCATGTAACTAGTGGTCTTACTTGTACACAGTTATGCCGTGTGTATTCCGTGTTCTACTGTTTCTATTGAGTGTTGTCTGCACTGTCCGAATTGGTTTCAATTATCGTTTTGGGACTAAACTGATATGCAATCACAATTCAGTCTCTATTTTTATGCCAGATTTCCCCAAGTTCTGCTGGAGAAGGTAACGGTACAGCTTATTACAGTGTAGCACCTCAGCTTGATATCAGCTTGGTGTCCAATTTTCTCAGGATTTGACCTCTAGTTTCTTCATTGTGCTAAGCTGACCCCTAATACTTAGCAAGTATTTGATTAGTGGTGTATTGCCCTGTACATAACTGTTCACCCTTCATCGCTAGTGATGAAAATTCTGGCATAAAAGCATAGACTGAATTTGTAATGATGGACAAACCTTGCATAAAACCTTTTATTTCAGACGAAATTTGTTTTCTACTGAGTAGTTTTACAATTGCAGAGGACTGTAATATCATATGGGTCAATAAGATATACAAATGAGACAAAGCTATTGATGATGCTTTATTACTTGTTGCCAAGACTAGAGTGAGGCTTATCAGTATATGTGAACAGGTATAGGAATAGCAATCTATGTATAGAACTTGTGTATAGAATCATGCTAACACTACATCTCCCTTTCAAGAGGATAGTAACTATCGATAAAAATTAATTGTTCATTTCCTCCATCTCCCGAATGTTTACAACCGAATTACTGTTTACAATAAGTATCCAACATAACACCAAATTATTCCCTAGTGAGAAAAATGTTAACTTTAAACTTATAGTCTCTCTGGTGGTTTACTAACCCGACCTGACCGTGTTGTGTAATAGTCCTGTGGGATAGTAACTGTTCCATCTTGATGTTTATTGTTCATAGTTTCCTGTTCACTTACATTCCCAGATTAATTGATGTTTGGAGGCTATCCTTGGTGGTCTTGCAATCTCGGTCTTGTGTAACAGGTGACATAGGGATTGAACTTAGGAATCTTGAATTTCTTCTTAATCAACTATTGTTATCGGTTCCTATATGAAACGACCGCGGATTATTATATTTCGAGTTAACTGTGCCCAATACTTGTTGGTCTTTGATATAGACTCTATCCCCCTCAAGCAGCTGAGAAAGATTCCTCGCTCAATGACGTTTATTGTAATATTCTTCTTGCTTTCTCTTAAACTTGTTTTCCGTACTCGAAATCTTTTCCATATTTGGCCATTTAGGTTTTAGTTTTTCTGGAAAGATGGACACAGTATTTCGTAATTTCCTTCCAAAAAGGAGTTCTGAAGGAGAACATCCATTATGTAGCGGTGTTGACCTGTAGGCCAAAATCGCTAAATAAGGATCATCAGCCTTTTTAAGCAATTGCTTAATTGTTCTGACTGCTCTTTCCGCAGCTCCGTTAGCTTGACTGTAACGTGGACTACTCATTATATGAGTGAACCGATATTTCGCCGCGAAGTCCCGAAATGCAGACGAATTATATTGACTGCCGCCGTCAGAATGAGCATACTCTGGAGTTCCGTGGAGCGCAAATATAGACTTCAAGTGCGTTATAACCGCGTTTGAACCTAAACTTGTTAGTTTGGCTCAATATATCGCGAAAAATAGTCATTAATTAATAAATATGTTTGGCCTTTGAGCTCAAACAAATCTGAAGCAAGGCGTTACCAGGGCCGACTGGGAAATTCCATAGATTTCATTGGTTCTGCTTAATCTGCTGAGTATTCTAAACATTTATGACATGATTTAACCACATATTATAATTGTTTTGATAACCCTGGCCAACAAACTGACGCTTTTGCTTTCTCTCGGCATTTTGCAATGCCCTGGTGAGTTTCGTGAATTGTCTCTAAGATCTCGATTTAAAGACATTCTGGGATAATTAACCTTGAACCTTTGAGCAAGAGATCCTTATTGACCGTAATATCACCCCTGTATTGCCAGAATGGTTGTAGTTTATCAGGGATGGCCGACCTCTCTGGCCATTGATTAGAGCAATAGAACAAAAAGGTTCTTACAAATCTCATCCCCAGAATATGCTGATTTAATTTGTTCTAGCCGGTCATTAGAAGTCGGAAGGTTTATAACCTGATTTTCAAAGGCATTGCCCTCTATGAAGGAATTTAGGTCTTCTTGGGATTGGCCACTAACTAGTGCCCTTGACAAACAATCAGAAATTATTAAATCTTTACCAGCAGTATGAGAAATTGTGTAATCAAACCTCATTAGTCTTATACGAAATCTATGGGAGGTAATTCCGCCATATCCTTAGTACCAAATAATGGAACCAAAGGTTTATGGTCTGTTTCCATATGAAATTTCATACCAATCAGAAAGTTTGCAAATTTCTCACAGATCCCGGTTAAGGCTAATCCCTCTTTCTCAATCTGAGCATATCTACGTTCAGTGTCTGACAGTGACCTTGAGGCATAAGCTACTGGCTTCCATAACTGACCATGTTTCTGCCTAATTATCCCTCCCAACCCAAATGATGAACTATCCGCTGACACATGCGTTTCTAAATCTGAGTCATACTGGGCTAACACGTTCGGGGAACTTAGTTCAGTTTTAATACGCTGGAAGGCTGTTTTCTGAGGAAACCCCCATACCCACTAACTTTTAAAAAGTATTCTGCTAAGTTCGGCGAGAATTTACCTAGCTGATTTACCAGGCCTACAAATCTGCGTACATAAGGTACACTTTGGGGATCTGGCATTTTAAGAATAGCCTGAACCTTGCGGGGATCGGCCTCAATTGTACCCTGACCCACTACATGACATAAAAAGGTGACTGATTTATTACTAAACTCACATTTTGCCTTGTTTAATGTTATGCCTGCTTTTTGCAGTATCTCTAACACTAGAAACAATCTTGGATTATGCTCACGTTCAGTGGCACCTGAGATTAGACAGTCATCTATCTGACATATCACCACCATAGTAGGTTCGAGTAGTTGTGAAAGCTTCTTTTGTAAATATTCAGGTGCTGAATTAATTCCCATAGGAAACCGGTTAAGCAATACCTCCCACAAGGAGTTATGAAGGTACATAGGGGGCGTGACTCTTCCGCAAGTGGAATCTGCCAAATACTTGCTGACAGGTCAATTTTGCTAAACCAGCGACCCCCTGAAAGTTTCGCCAATGACTCATCTACCGATGGCGATGATGTCGTTCCCTTTTTACAGCCTTGTTAAGACGGGATAAATCTACACATTCTGATGTCATCACCATTGGACTTAGGCGCGACTACCATACCGGCACACAACTTGGTTGGCTCGTCTATAGGAGATATGACCCCAAATTGCTCCATTCTTTGTAATTCGGCCTTGATCTTTTTCATTAAAGGAATTTGGACTCTGCGGGGTACAGACAAGGAATATGGTATGACGTTAGGGTCTAAAACTATTGTGTATTCCCAGTCAGTCTTGCCAAGCCCTTCAAACAATTTGGGAAATTTAGAATGGATATTTTCGGGCGACGCGTCAATAGAATTAATTTTTACCTTGTCAATTAACTCGAGCGCTTCAATTGCTGGACGACCAAGAAGAGCCTCGTTTAATTGCTTAACCACATACACCTCTTGAACACAGATTTTTTATTCAAGTTCACACTGAAACTTTCCTAGCACTGATAATTTCACGTTGCCTACTCCAAATAAAGACTTGTGACTTTTATTCAATGGGATACTAGTAGTTCCTAACAGCTTGTAATGAGCTTCTGGTATACATGTGACGTCCGCCCCTGTACCAATTTTGAATGTTATAGGTATATGCTCTACCGACAACTTCACCATCCACGGTCTACTTCCGGCGCCCTTAACCGATCCAATCAATGAATCTGACTCGTTTGAGCTCGTTGAACTGTCATGCCCCTGATTATCCAATATCACTTCACGAACTTTCGTTCTGCAGCATTTAGCGTAATGGCAAGTAAATACACATTTTGCAAATTTAGCTTGGTTTGCTGGACACTGATTACGTTGATGTCCGGGTTTGGAACCACACCTGCGGCACTCACTCAACCGTTTACTAGAGTCCCCGACGGTAATTTCAATCGAAGGTTTCGTAACTTGTTTGCGGATGTTGCCTTTTCTCTTAACCACGTCCAGTTTGTTTGCGTCCCAGGATCTAATAAACTCCTGTTGAGTCTTTACTGACTCATTTTGTCTGGCTTGTATCATGGCTTTCTCTAGAGTAAATTCTTGATCTAACTGTAACTTCTCGGATAGTATGTGGTTTCTTAATCCAACAACAATTCTATCCCGGATCAGTTCATCCCTTAAGCCTCCGAATTCGCAATTCTTAGCAATGGAGTGCAAGGCAGTCATAAACGATTCCACACCTTCCTCGGCCAATTGACTTCGAGGGTTCAATTTTGCTCGTTCGTAGATGACATTTCGCTTTGGCACAAAATACTTTTTAAGGTGGGCCGTGACACTGTCCCACTATTTTGCTTCTGCATCTGACCGATTATATGAGGAGACAATGCTGTCTGCCTCTTCACCCATACAGTAAATCAATGTGTTAACTTGTGTCTCTTCTTCCGTTTCCGATAGTTGGGAAGCTGACCGAAACAGTACAAATCTCGTAAACCATTTGTCCCAATCCTCAGGATGTGTAAAGTCAAATGTTTCTGGATGCTTAAAATTAAAGCTTGCCATTTTGCTGATTAACGTCTTAATATTATATAAATTCCAGCGTTAGTACACAAGGTTTAATTCCAGTTTCCCGCTTTCCGGATTTTATGTAAGTCTGAACTTAAGTTACGAAACTGTAACATATATTTTGAAACACCCTGTGCCTTTTTGCAGAAGACAAAAATAGTTAATTTAAAAATTACATTAGTGTGCATCGTGTTAAGAAGAGTTCAATGAATGTTTTTTGAGAGTTTCTTTGTAAATGATTTTGTTAATAAAAGTCAGTTAAATTTCTTTTTTAACACCCCTCTTATGTTGTTGCACGATGTGCATTACTACATCTTCGGTAGAACAATCATACAACCAGTCAATACTAGTGACTCATCGTCATGTTACGATCTTGTAAATTAATGTAATACACTAATGGATTAAACTTCGATTGAAAATGATTACTCACTTGGAAATAACATATCGTCACAAGATAGTAAATACCTCGTATTTCAGCTTTTATCCTAAACGACTTTGTGACACAGCGGGAGACATGAGCTAAAATCTAATCTAACATTTCAGTTAATGTATTTACATTTAGGCACAATATTTTAGTATTGTTTGACATTGTTTTTTCCAGAAAGAAAACAAACACCTATCATTTAAGAAAATATTATTCACAGCTTAAACACATTTGCTTCATGGGAACAAATCCGTAAAAATCTTACTTCTACATTCAAAAAGCACTATTTTTGTCTCCCGTGTTTCATCAACTTGACACAATAATGTACTAGTACATTTTTACTTCGTGCAAGGTGTTTTTCTGAAAAAGGCTTAATGTAACAAATATTGAGGTCTAAATATGATTGACAGCTGCAACAAATTAGTTTCTTGGACAAAAATAAGTACAAAGCATTACTTTTAAATTCTAGCTCCAGTTTCCTGTCTCTCCTAAACAGTTTAAAACCCATGAGATACGTGATTTGGACTATCCTATGACAATATCATGCATCATCGTTTATTATCTATAATATTGCTTAAGACTTCAGAAAGCTAAAACAAGGTGTTTCGGTCGTTTTGCTGTTGAACCGCGGTTATTCAACCTGGAAAGATTAATCGTTTAAAGTTGGTTACTCGGCTGGGGGCAATCAGCTTTTTGGAGCTGGGTCGTTCTACTGTTGCGTTTGGCTTGTTCAGGTAGACCATCGCGCTAAAAGATTATATTAAGTCAGACAGGGAAGGCAGCACTCAACTTAACCTGCCTAGCACAGAAAACATTAAAAAACACAAAACACTGAAAACACGGCATCCCGTCCTGAAAGTCTGCCGCCTCAGTCAGTCAAACTAAAACGGAACGACAGCCATGTGACGAGAAAACTAAAACCGGACACCACACACCACAAGGACATTCTAAGGCATTAAACTTGTTGAAACTGGGTCATCCAGCTTGTGCGTTAAGCTTACCATATTGCTGAAACTAGGTCAATCAGCTGAAACCTTGACATTTAGCTTTTTAATATTAACAGGTTGTTATTTTCCAACCTTTTAGGACTTCTGACAGCTAAAACTAGGTATTTCAGCCGTTTAACTGTTGTAACTGAGTCATTCAGCTCAGGCATTCAGCTGTTTGATTGCTGAAACTAGTTCAATCAGACTTTCGAATGCTTGTACTTGAGTGGATCATTTACTTGTTCAGTTGGGCATTGTGTCTTGTATGTGTTTGTAGGTTTTCTATGCCTGGCTAGTTAAGTTGAGTGCTGCCTTCCCTGTCTGACTTAATATTATCTTTTTGTATTCACCTTCCTGTACCAAATTATTACATACAAGTATAATGAGATGTTCTCAAGTTTCATGTGAAAAATTACAAAAAATACAAAAAATTACAAAATTACAAAAAATACAAAAATTAGTCAGCAGTTTATTGCAATAAATCTTGTCACCGATGCAATTGATCATGCCATGTTTTGGAATATAAACAACGGTGGCGTGTGTTGTGATGAAGAAAAGAGAAAACACAATAATTGATTTGGTGTAAAACTCGCTAGGATATATATTTAAAATATATATCATTATAATGATTAAAAACTCCTACCTTTAGGAGAAAATAGAACAATTGTATTAATTTATCAAACAATATAGCAATTGAGCTGGCAATTGTTTCATAAGTAATTAGTACTTAAATCATTTATCTATCGTTGGTTTGGCATTGGTTCTTTACATGTGGTCAATATAGTTTGTTTTTCCTTAATTTGTAAAATTGACAATTTTGCTGAAAACAAAACCTTATAATTATGCTTTAAACACGCGATCACAACGTGCATTTTAATGATTGTTGTAAAAGCTCACAAAGGACATAGGGATTTAATAAATACATAGTCAACTAGCTATTGCGTACTTTTTCATAATGATAAAATTGCCAGACTATTTCCTTGTGTTTACTTTCCAATTCGAGCTAACGTTATAATCTAATGTTCGAATCTTGTATGTTTTAGGAGAGATACATGTACTCACAAGACGAGATAAGCGTTCTATGTACGTACATTGCACTAAGCCCCAATTCCTACTGCATCTCATTACAATGTAATCTACTCAATGGTTTTACGCCTATATAAGACTTATAGAATATGTATCTCCTTAATTGGTAAATTACTAATTTCGTACCGCTTAACACCTCATCGAAACGTTGGCGCCAATGCAAAATGTTCACCCGAGACTCAAAACATACTATATAATGTTCATTGCACGGATGTGTCTCACAACTTCTCGCTACTGTTAACGATTCCTCATTTAAGTAAGTGTCTAGGCTCACATCGATAACACCTGCCACATTAGTTGTTATTGTTTAAAAAATTTTAATATGGGCGAAGTAGGAAATTAACCCATGCGATATGTGATATATGTAACGTTTATAATAATGTTTATCACTATACTTGTTCATGTTGTTCTTCATATTTTTCTTCACCTATATTTCAGTTGTCAAAACAGTACGGAATTCCGAGCTGCACACATGATTCAGTATGCTGCTAGGTTATGGTAATGATCCCGTTCTATCAGGTGTTTTGTTCAGTTTTCAAATCCCGGAACAGCATACCCCAACATACTCTTCGAACAGAACACAGGATACTCGACATCACAATTTCGCCCGGTCGATATGAAGCTTAGACATACAAATATGAAACTTGACAAACCTCCGACACTACTGAGGAGCGCGGCATGTGGAGATTTCTACCGTTATTGTAATAACCAATGGAAGTTGTAATCAGCTAAAACTGTATTGGAAGGCTAGTTGTAGAATGGCCGCAATGAGTACACCAAATGTACTCAAAGTGTACTAATGATTTTATATGGAAACTAGCTGGATTGTGAAGTTTAACTGTTTAAACACCGGAATACGAGTATAAAGGTGCAAAGGCATAGGGAGATTCAGTTTTATTTGGTACACTTAACATTCAACATTAAATGTTTTCTTTAATTTTAACATATTAATCTAATGAACACATTTTTTCTGCAAATCGGTGCACACGTTCGTCTGTGCATTAAATGCACTTTTCAGAAAACAGTTACCTTTCTGATACTAAATTTGAATTAACCGCCCAGGTGAGTGACAGGTTCACTATTGACTAAGAACGAATGACTACCTAGCTAGTATGAGAGCTCACACTGATGTACGCATTTGATATGTTGCGGGGAAAATAACTTCAATATGTACATTACAAATTGTGATAAAACTGAGCAGACGAAATGTTCTGTTTACATGCATCCAATTACTGTAGTCTTTATCTACAAACATACTTAATTGTCTGCGAGTTCGTGATTCTCCATAACCCAAAGCCGGCCTTTAATTTACGATATTTGTCTATTTAGTCTAGTCTGTACTAGATTAAGTATAGCCGGACTTTTCTGACCAGTCGCAGCTTATCTCATTGACTGTTAGTAATGGGAACAGTGTAGTTCACATACGGGTATGTGCATATACGAGGGGTGTTCGATATGTATTGTCACTTGGGTCACAAATAAAAAAATTCGTTGATATCTTTAAATCTTTATACATTTCTGGAACCATCAAGATTTTCGCGAGATTTCGTGAAAAAAATCAATAAAATTTGATTACCGGACTGTTGTTTCTGTTGTCTTTTCAAAGGGCTAGTAATAGACACTGCGACTTTTTGCGAATAACTGTCGATTAAAACTTCCTTTCGGGAAATAATCTTATTCCACAACTTTCATGCCGTAAATAATGTGAATTCCTTCGATAAAAACATGATTTGCTGTACTTGATTGCCATTTTTTAACAAAGTAAGACCATTTCAAAGTGGCGAAAATAGGTGTCAAAATTAGTCCAAAAAGCATGCTGCTTTTCAATGAAAATTTTCGATTAGTTTAATTGATTGGAATTTGACATATCATACATGTATGTAAGCCATTGACCATCAACATTGATTTTTGGGAAGAATTTGCGATCAAAGTACAATTGGTATGAAGTTATTGGTGCGTGAACTAACAAGCATCATTTGGTATAAACTAGAGTGATCTCCCTTGTTTTGACCGTCTTACTCGTAGACAACAAATAATTTCATTTTGATTTAAAGTTCTAATGGAAGTATAAGGGTCCAGTTATCGTATCGTATGTTGCAGTTTAAAGAATACTGACATTTACTTTTCTAAACAACTACTGCAAAGATGACACATATTTAGCTTAAAATGAACATAAGGCCAGTGTACTCGAGCATACCCTTTCAATAAATTACTTAATTGTTGACGAAAGGCTATGTAGTATTCCAGATATAGAATAGAAACATGCACCTTTTAGACAGTAATCGTAGAATCCTTCTTAATATTGTCATAGAAAAATGCAAAGGACAGTGACAATTCATATCGAACACCCCTCGTACACAATTCATTTACTAGTAATTGACTCGTGCGAAATTCTCCGTTGTACATTTTACGACTATACCTCTTTTTCTATCTGCCGTCAAATGAACATTCGATGTCAAAGTACCTGCGACAGGTTTTAATCACAGGCTTATACAATTACCCGCGATACTTGACTTGTGTGTCGCGCGTGCAGGTGATTAGAATGCCCAATTTATTAAAGTCGCTATTATAAGAATGCTGTGCCCTTTGTAAAACTTAGTACATGTAACTGAGTTTCTCAGTTACCAAAGGTTCAGCTAAGTATTATTCGGTCATTAATTAATCGTTTTATTAATATCGGTATGACATTTTATCTATTTGATGTCAAAAATACCTATTGAGTTGGCTAAGGAAGAGCAACAGAAATTAAATCACTGACACGTGTTATTGTTCGTATACAATATGTTGAGACCGGTTATATGATGCACACGTTGTAAGTTCTAAGAAAACCCCTCAATAATTGAGGAAGTAATTATAATCGTAAATTAATACACGCTTTGATGCAGCATGGTTCATGGTATAGACCTCAAACTCGAATGCATCTAAACAATGCAGCATAATTAAGTTATTCAAGACATGCGAGGTTATCTCAGTACGCCTCATCAATAATATATTGGTTTCTCAAATTACCGGGTATTTGTCTTTTCCCATCTACACTCTGGGTACGAGCAGGATCGGTGATTTTCTATTAAAAATAAGCACAAACTATTTATGTTTACTTTACGAAGAAACAGCGACCACGAAATACGAACGTTCCACGAAATATTCAATGAAGTAAAAACAAACCAATCACAATCGGTTGTATTTGGTATCTGTTCTTAGTAATTAAATTAAATAGCATTTGATTTGGAAGAGATATATATAATGGACGGAAACGTAGTGAGAAATGACTATTGTGTACTATACTATACACATAACTGGAAAGTCAAAGGATGAACTTACTACTCCATCTCGTACTACTAAGTTATATTCGAATTGTAAGGTTTTCTACATTGAATTTTGTTTAATGCCTTTTAATTGCTTAGGGCAATGTTGTTAAGATAATGACAGAATCGCATTTTACCGACGACCCGAACGGTCTATCAAGGAAAGTTGTTTGGGAAAATCGTTGGCGCTTCATGTGACACCCGTTCGGCCTTTGTATGGCTGCCGTTCGAAATACTAGCACCACAAGATTAGCGGAACGATGCAAAACCTCGACATTCTAACTTCTTACGTTTTCTGCTAGCGATTGACCTATACTGCCGTAGTTCTACATTATTCGTGCGACGCGAAGGACTGATGTACGACCTGTCATTTTCTGATTTTCTTTTTCCCCATTTTGTTTTTGTCTATAATTTCGACGTTAATATGAGGTAATTTAAGTCCCGTCTACAGTTTTTCAGACATAATGCGCGCTAAATGTTAAAGTCTGCGTTAAGTTTGGAATCACTATATATCGCTATAATTGCCGGATAGAACGGACCGCAGAATCTAGACTAATTAACACCTATACCTATATTACTATTCTTTTTTTATTTACTGACAAACAATTTACATGGATAAATATATACATTCTAGTTTGATGAGTGTTTTCAATTTCAACGATATGAAATAACGTCCGCATCTTTATTGAAAACAAGTACACATATCTGCTATATTAACGCTGTTTATTTTTTTAAAAAATATTTCTTGTTAATGCTATCATCTGTAGTAATAAATCGTGCGGCTGATGTGACACCGACTAAAGGAATTTATATTTTCTAACATAAAGACACAGTTCATTACAACTGGCGTACATGCCATGTATCTTGTTCGAACAATGTACTATACTCAGGGGAAATTTTCTAATACGATATAAATTGCATATTGACACCGTTTATTATGTTGATAATTCATTATTCAATTTGTTGTAATAAATCGAATCAAGTGTGGGCAAAATTTTCATTTCATCTCATGCATAAGAAATAGTTAATGTCACCTTCGCTACGCGGTTCATATACACTTCTTAGATGACTAGCCACCCCATGCATAATGACATTTGGTCTGAACAGAAGTGAGCTGGTCCTTATACCATATCGAACATTCATTTCATCGTCATATATACAATTTTTACATCATATCGAACATTTCATTCACCACCCTATTTACGATACTTATATTATATCGAACATTACATTCACGTCCATATATACAATTCTTATATCAAATCGAACATTCCATTCACATAATATACGATTCTTATATCATATCGAACATTACATTTACCACCATAAATACGATTTTTATATCATATCGAACATTCAATTCACCACCACATATACGATTCTTATATCATATTGAACATTCAATTCACCACCATATATGCGATTCTTATATCATATCGAACATTCCATTCACATTATAAACGATTCTTACATCATATCGACCATTCCATTCACATTATATACGATACTTATATCATATCGACCATTCCATTCACCACCATATATACAATTCTTATATCATATCGACCATTCCATGCACCACCATATATACAATTCTTATATCATATCGACCATTCCATTCAACACTATAAATACGATTCTTATATCATATCGAACATTCCATTCACATTATATACGATTCTTATATCATATTGACCATTCCATTCACCACCATATATATACAATTCTCATATCATATCGACCATTCCATTCACCACCATATATACAATTCTTATATTATATCGAACATTCCATTCACCACCATATATACAATTCTTATATTATATCGAACATTTCATTCACATTATACAACGTATACGATTCCTATATCATATCGAACATTCATTTCACCAGCATATATACAGAAACAGGTCATTATGTTATGAAGTCGTGTTCAAAACTGTATTTTCAACTTTTTTCGAACATTCCATCTAGTCATTTTAGTAGTAGTTAATTGCTATCTGTTTGGTTCGTGACACTGTGTTGGTTAGTTGACGATTGTTTGGGCGTGACGTCAATTATGTGCCAGGTATCTCTTCCTGGCGTGACCCTAGATACAATAAGAACGGCACCTTACAATGAAATCGTCAGATTTAAAAATATATTGTTAATACGTGTCTTCTTCTCTTTAGCAAACGTCGGAAATGCTATTGACTTTTTCATGGAACTTAAACAACGCACCCCGTATATAAATAATATTATGTAAATCACGTACTGGGTGTGTTCTGTGTTTTATTGCAAGTTTAGCAATGGGTACTTTTAGTTCTAACCTTCACATGGTTGAAACATTATTGACAACAATAACTCTCCATTATGTGTTAACACATTTATTCGCAACAATTCTCCATTAGTTTCTTAACACAAATTTGTAAAGAAATTAAAGGAGCGTTATTGTTAATTAAGTCTCAATCCCTGAACAATAATGGAGTCTGAAAGGATGACTAAATTCCTTAGGTGTGTTATAAATTTTAACTGTTATTATTTCTTTGAGAATCTTTCTCTCTGATATTAAACATTTAAATTTCTTGTCCACATGCCCCGCGAACTTTATTTTTCTTCCGGTTGGTTCTGTCTCACAACAGGGACCTCCTAATTTGAGGTTGATGTGACATGAACTTTACGAATATACGTTACAAGGTATTATACATGTAAATTTCTATGCACTGGTGTCATTATTTACACAATTATAGATGGTGATCTTTCAACGTGTCAAATGACACGTTTTATTCGCATTAAACTGGCATTTAAAATGTCACGTTATATCCGCGTTAAACAGGCATTTAAAACTCGCTAAGAAGATTTATGTACACAAGCAACTCGCGTAAATTCTACAAACAACAAGTCAAGTTCTAATCCCGAGAGAAGGACATGCCATGCATGTACATCTGTATTTCAATAAATTTTGAGAAATGCTTTGTTTATTCAAATATCAACTTGTTGTCGTAATAGAAGACATGGTGAGCTTACGGAAACACCAATCGTTTGATTCGACGTCTTTACTTTAGAAAGGGGGGTCAGAGCTACGGCGGTTATTGTATCCCATCTATAGATGTTCATATTTTATAAGTATGCATTGTTACGTATAACTGCATAATCAATTATTCAAGTCTTCTAGAAATGTTTTGATAATTTTACATATTACATATACTGTGTCTATGAACATATGAACATAGGGAAAGAGTATGTTGATTCCTGCCTAGAACATCAAAAAAGGAATTAAAATGATAAGAGGGTATCATATAAAAAATACATCGGCGCCAAAATTACGATATATTTCGACAAAGTAAAGATGATGTTAATTGGATAGTACAGTCATGATAAAAAACGATCTAAATCATAAGAAAATGCGAAATCACGATACGAGTCATAATGATAGATGAGGTTTATGTAGATGTCACAACACAAAGGCAAGTTGCTAAGGAACGTTGCCAAGACACATTAAGGAAAGTTACTTAGGGACGATGTCTCGACACCACGGAAAGCTGCAAAGGGACGATACCAAGACACAAAGGTGAGTTGCAAAGGGACGATACCAAGACACAAAGGTGAGTTGCAAAGGGACAATACCAAGACACAAAGGTGAGTTGCTAAGGGACGATGTCTCGACACCACGGAAAGCTGCAAAGGGACGATACCAAGACACAAAGGAAAGCTGCAAAGGGACGATACCAAGATATAAAGGAAAGTTGCTAAGGGACGATGCCAAGACACAAATGAAAGTTGCTAAGGGACGATGCCAAGACACAAAGGAAAGCTGCAAAGGGACGATACCAAGATACAAAGGAAAGTTGCTAAGGGACGATTCCAAGACACAAAGGAAAGTTGCTAAGGGACGATGCCACGACACAAAGAAAAGCTGCAAAGGGACGATACCAAGATACAAAGGAAAGTTGCCAAGGGACGATGCCAAACACAAGGAACATTTGCTAAGGTTGCCATGCCAATACACAATCAATCTATTTCCGGACGTTGCTACTGGACATGGGGAGATGTAGGATGTACACAATGAGGCAGTGCGAAGGCAATATGTGACGATGCGTTGATACAGTAGGACGATATGAAAGCACAGTAGGGCGTGTATTGTATAAGTGTTCGTTTGTTGAGTTTACACTTCGATATTTAAAGCTCCCAGATTTTATGTAATCCTGTTTTGACTATTTAAGACAGGGTGTATTGTAGATTACGAAGATGATAGTACGCAAATGTATATCGTTATATTTTATGTTACTACAAGTAGTAACCCAAAAGGCGTCTACTTCAAAATCATATTGCACGAGGCAATCCGTGTCATGACATCTGCAATATGCGAGCATATTTACATGTAAGAAATGCAATATATTTGTCATCATGTGGTAGGAATCCATACCGATGCCATTATATTATTTACTTTGAACGATCTTGGAAGGATATTTAACAATAATCATGTAAAGAAGTCCGTGGTAATCACAAACAAAAGACAAACATTTCATCAACCCACATCAAGTACAGTAGTTATTACGTTGTAAATTTCACCAGCAATATAGAATTACGTTTCGCTTGTCTGGATAATACCATAATAAAAAACATTATCAATGAGAAAGTTACCTTCAGGTATTATTTATGTCGCCACATTTCAGAGTGTAGTTATTTGAGAGACAAACTACACTCGGCAAAACTAATAAGTACACACTTGTTTATTTGCCCATAGCTCCGTCAATGCGTGCATGATCGTGCTGAAAATTTCAACATATGTAAATTGGATATGTAGAGTTACCATACAATCAATGTTTTTAACATCTGATTTAAATTGTTACAAACAGAATAAACTAATAATGCCAACAGCAGAATCTAAAAAAACACAATAATGCTGTGTGTTCATCGGGCGATTGTCAGGTAGCTAATGCACATATGGCCCCGCTGCGCTGATACAGTACGGTTTCAAGTCTATGTTTCTATCACGGACACAGTAATAAAGAAAACAATGATAGGAACAAGCACACTTTAGGTTTAAAAATATGAACTTCTGATAAAAAATGAAATTTGGAACATGGTTAACTCCCCTTGACCATAGCAATAAAAAATAATTTTAAAAGTAAAAAAACACCATGTTGTTGTTTGAAAAATCGAATTATTTTGTGTTTTTTTAATTTGAAAATAAATCTAAAATTCAAATTTACCTTACATAAAAATAATTTGCAAATACGCGTCAATTTCACGGCCATTTTACGGTTTTTGACGTTTCATGGTTCAACGAACCGCTGTATTTAATTTTGTAGAAAAAACTTTATTTATCCAGTCCTTAGACAGTCAATACCATGTACACAAAAGTTCATAAAAAATAAAAAAGTTATAACGATAAAACGACGTGTGTACTTATACGTTTTGCCGAGTGTATATTACATTATTTCAAAGAGAGAGACTATAAACCTTCATTAAAGTCTATCAAATGTAATTTATGGGACCATGCTTCATTTCATAAGGAAAAACGGAAAGATGCAGTGGGTATCTACATCAGTGCACCACAATTCATATATAAGTATTAAGGCATATTAGGGAATAACTTTATTAAATACGTATAAGGAATAGCAAGTAAGTAAGTAAGTAAGTAAGTAACGACTTTATTTATAGTAGATAACATATTTGGTGTTACACCAATTTTCAATATTGTTTACATAATAAACATTTATAAATTAATTGCACGATACGTGTTATATACAAACACACAATCATGTATTTATGAAGAAAATAAAATAGTATTATTGAAACAGTAAAGGATACACATGCATTGTAAAAACCATTAAAATACGATTCGATAGCGTAGTGTACATACAACAAATTCAACTGTGCATGAACAACAGGGTTATTAAATATGTATATAAATTTTATATAAAAAAAATAGTGAGACAGCTACACAAAAATTATTTAGTAGTATTTTGTGTCCATTTCAAGAATTGTCTAATGAATATGTTCTATGCTTGCCTAATAAATAATGGAATATCATTCCAAATAGCCGCTCCTGAATGATTTCTTACATAATTCCATGTTGGGATATGGTACACATAATTATTTGTTTGTTGTTGATCTTAATTGAGTATTAGACTTAGATACAAATTTATCACTAAGATATTTTGGGACATTATGTTGCATATACATTAAAATAGTTTTTATATTATTCGTTCTTAAATTGTCATCCTGTTTAGTTTAATGAAGAGTGATTTTGATGGGTGGTCATGTGGTATATCAAGAATTACTCTAGCAGCTCTTTTTTTAAAATTGTAAAGTTGCTCTACGAGTTCTCTAGCACCTGACCCCCAAATTATACAGCAATAGTCGCAGTGGGGTAGGACATAGCATTGTAGAAAAAAATTATTATATATAAGATTATATATTAAGACAATGTCTGTTGCGCAGGTATAGAAGAGAGTTACATTTTGTAAGAACATGATCAACTTGACTTTTCCATGTTAGAGGTTGATCTACAAAGACACCAAGCAGCTTTCAGCGAAAAGGTTCGATGAATATTACTAAAAAGCGTTAATGAATATTAGCGAATAGCGTTATGGGATGTTAGCGAAAAGCGATTTGCAATATCAGCGAATAGCGAAATGAAATATTCTATAAAACAGGTCGCAGTCTGTGTCGAACAATGTTTCACGTTTTATGACCAACTATTAGGTATATAATTTACCTATTATCAGTTCTGCTTACATGTTAATGAAAATATTGCATAATTACCAAGTTGTGGTGAACTTAGTTGTTTTGTTGTGTGAGTTTACTACTCACTGTATTATACGAGGTAATACAATATATCATATTCCAGACAGAAGTGACTATCGACATAAAGGCGAACAGTATTAGGTCTTTACTTATCAAATTACAAGATAATTGGAAATCAGAAAACAAAACACTAACAGACAAACATCCATACCATTACTCGCAATCTTACCAGCGCCGAGAACAACATAGTTCCAACTCGTTACGGCAATCAAAAAAAAGTACTGTAGAGCACAGACAATCCAAACCCACACAGGGTCAGACATAGAATAAACAAACCATATCCACCAAAAAAAGATATTTCAAGCAAGCCTACATTATGTATATACACGCTCGCAATAAATGACATACTGTGAACTTTGAATTTTGTGCACAATCAATCTATACATATTTTTAACCAGTACGTACGAAAACGCAGACGCGGATTTATTTCCATACAGCATATATGGGATGTCTTGTACTGACATTGCTTCCAAGGTTGACCGTGAAAGAAAAACAAAACAAAAACTATTAATCAAGGTTTAAACATTCTGAAAATATTGTTTCTTACTTCATTTCAGTGTAATTATCTTCCCTATGACTGTAATATTTCAAACATCACGCAGTGTGTTATTAATTGTTGGGATCAGTATATGTTGCTTGAAGTATCTTTGTTTGGGATACGGATAGTACGTTCTGTGTATATCTCTTGTCTGGGTGATGTGTCCGTACAACTGTCATTACAGTATATAAAACAATTACATTTACTTACAAAATCAGACATGCCATTACAATGAAAACGTTTCGGCACCTATGTTCCTATTTCTTGTATTTCAACATTGTGTGCTCGTATAACTAGAACATATATAGAACAAGATAATAAAAAAAGCGGAGATGAAAGATAGCATTCAAAAATATAGTATAGCACGGAAGGCACAAAGAGGAACAAACGAACAAAACGAAAATTGAAAGACTACAAATACGAGGAATAATTTAACCAAAATGGTTATACTGCACATATAATTTGATACTAAACAGCTACATTTCGACAATTCGTCTGATAATGTCACACCACAAAATAAAGTTATACGAAACTAGTGTGACGCCTGTAGCGACACAAATAATGTCAAATGTAGATTATTCAATAATAGAAGTCTTTATGAAATGTCTTTGTGGAAAGGAGACATATAATACGGTGATATACAGTGTTGATAACAGAATAACAGGAGTATTTCGTTTATCGTACATACGTATATTCCTATTTTAACATTTCATCTGGATATATTTATTGGATATTTTGTAAATTAACAAATGATCTAATGTGGTGTTCCTTAAATGGTTTTATAATCTTATTTAAATACGTAACGCGATGCTACTCTGACGAAAGGAATTTTTTAACCATATTACATGCAGATGGATTCTGGGGCCCATTTCATAGACATATCTTAGCTTAGATCGAATATCTCCGGGGATTTTTGAGAGCATACAGGGTGTTTCATAATATCTGACCCCATTACAAATGCATGGTTTGAGCAAAGCTTGATCGCCTCTGATTTTTTCATATACCAATGGAAAGCTAACATTTAAGAGTTTAATTCAATATATAACATGACAATGTAACTATCAATGCATTTTTTTCGATAGATGTCAAATTGACGTCTAAATTGAATTTGTTCCTGAGTTTTATTATTTAGTTTGTAAAGTATTGCACAGTATAACCAGTTCAATAAGATTTTTAAACAAATTAGTGTATCAATTTGAAAGTTTAATTATGTATGCAACAATCTAAAAGCTATTAAATAGAATAGTTGCTTGGTTACCAGTTGCTAGGCAACAAAAAAGACCTAACACAAAAATTACATTTTTGTTTATAGCCAAGTAAACAAGGAAACTAGTTTTTTAATTATGTTTCTTTCTACAATGTAAATTATTGTTTTAATCTCATTGTTTTGAAGTATATATTCTACAATGAACCACCATACGTAAAATATGAGTTTAAAACAATAATTTAGAAGGCATAATAGTCAAAACACAGTCATATGTTTACTTGGTCATAAGCGAGAAAGTACTTTTGTGTTAGGTTCTTTCATCGCCTAAAAACCGGTGACCAAAGCCACTGTAATACTCATACTTATCGCAAATAGATGAACCTTTCAAATCAATATAACACTTTGAACTTTAAAACTGCTTATAGCATGCCATACAAGTACTTTACAAGCAATTTAATTTAAGGACGTTTAGGACCTTTCTCCGACGTCATCGGCAAAAAATCGACTTTTCGCCGAATCTAATGAAAATCTCCAGAGGTATGCTTTAACATGCTCTTCGTTTTATGTCGTTTTTATTTTTTTAAAATATCGCGTCGTTTCCTAGCAACGCGACGTTATGTACACGGAGCGTTAAATTGAGGTTTTAAGCGTATTTCTCCGTCAAATTAAGGTCTACGTTAATTTTAAAACTCTATATGTTAGCCCTTCATCCGTTGAGTACGCATACATAAAATTTATAGTGGTTGCGCCGAACAATTTAACAACACAAGAGGTTTAACATCTAAAGTTGACCCGTATTTTACGCCGTATTTGCGACAACCTACTCACTTTAGGCCGCTATTTGGTCAACAAAGAGCGATTCAATCAACTAATGAATTACACATTGATGATGCGGTAATTCTAATAAACAGACTCAAACAATAAAAAAGGGGGGTCATCTCGCATTATTTTCGACAAAATTGATTAACAGTGAAAATCGGACATGTGTAAAACGCATAACGTCGCACGACGTTACGCGGCGTACGTCCGTAAGAAAAGTATGTATGACTCGCTGCTTAACAATCAATTAGTTCTATTTAATCGAGGTAATATTTGTAACAACATTTCTCACAATATTGTTATGGTTTTATTATTATTTACAATGTGTATTTATTGTATCGATGTATTTTTCATTTTTATTATGAACACAAACTCATTATAAATATACAGTAATATACAATTTTAACAATTCACAAAGCACGGAACGAAAGGGTACACTTAAACGGACTTACGAAAAAACGTTACGTCGCGCATCGTAACGCGGTGTGTAGGTCCGTTCTATTGACAGGCGTGCGTTCTATTTACAATATTTACATGTTAAGAATAAAATTCACGCATTTCACCTGCATCAGTTCACTTATCAAATCATATAGCTTTGTTCAAAGCAAACTCTGTCACTACATAAAACATTCGATTTGAGTGTGGAATAACTGTACTAGATGTACATGTTCTATCAGTACTGTGGTTTTATTATTCTTCACGATGCGTCTTTACTGGTACTTTTATTATGAACACAACGACGACTGTGTTATGTATTTAAATTATCTAAAAATCCACTCAGGATACTCGATCGGACATTAAATATACAGACTATGAACTTAAGTCTTCTAAACTAATTATTACGTCCCTTTAATATAATGATAACTTAAATGTGTATACATCGTTTCTTTGCAGACATACATAGTTGTAATGCAAATAATAATAACGTTTAGTATACAAGTAAACTTTTGATGTATAAAAATTTGGAAAGTTAGTACCGCACTTGTCTAGAAATATTGACTCTAACCAAGCTTACATATTTGGTTTAACTGTTACACAACACGGTTGATTCCTGTTTGAAGCTGGATTAAGACTGATGCGGCCGGTAGGTGAAACACTAGCAAATTAAAATAAAGTGTTACAAAAAATATAGGAAATGTGGTTACATGTATTTCGTGATAATATAAATTAATGTACATCTAAATATATTTGAGCCGCTATTAGATCCGTTATTGTATGTCTCGGCCTGTTTAACTTCACACATTTCGTTTGACAGGACAACAACGCTTTTTTTCAGGAATTTTTGTAACGTTACTATTTTCACATTATTTTCACATTATTTAATTCGATATTCACGGTTTAAGTTGACATTTTGGTTTATGTGCCTTAGTTGGAATACACATCTAACATGACGTAACAATAGCGGGGAAATACAGCCCTGTGTATACCCGTGGGGTAATTATATGTCAGGGGCATTTTGCGGGGTTTACCATCTGTATGACCACCGGGACCAATTGCCAGGCGCATCAGAAAGTTAACGTGATTCGGCCACTTTTGGAATTTACTGTAGTGCTATTATGTTGCTGTTTAGTGAGTTTGGGGAAAAGTCTTACATATGCATATGTGTTATATTTTCTATTTGTTACCTTTTAGCATGCATGACCACCTATACAGTCCTAGTAATACTGTTTACAAAACCATGCTTAATTTTGATAATGCAGGTTCTTTGATTAATCAATTTGACTATGCATTAACAATTTTATCTGTTTAAAAAGGTTTGTAAATGTAACACATTGTGTCGGCGTTTTGGGCTACTTTCGACCATTTATTGAAAATATAAGTACATACAAAAGTATGTTCGTCGGCATTTATTATATTAAACATTTTAACCCCAGGGACTGCAACACTTTGTCCCGACCCCCCCCCCCCCACTGTGCGTACAAAATAGACAGTTCGTCAGTTCGTCAAAATGTTAAGCACGATATTTTTTGTGAGAGGTGGTAGGTGTTTTAAACAGTGTTTGCTAGGAGCAAGTTCATATCTCTTTATTAATAGGAAAATGTATAAGTAATAGTACATATATATCACTAGAAATCATAATTTCTACACTTTTAGGGGTATATTGTAAATCTCATCTTGCATTCAGCATACGGGAATGTGTTCTTATGTTTTTTTCTTTATTGAAACAAGTTACTAATGCGCCAGAGACACCATCAGACCATGACGCTGACGTAGCCATATTGCTCGTAACGTCGTGTGACGGCACGACGTTACGCTTTTTACGTATGTCCGCTTTTCACTAAAATTCAATTTTGTCGAAAATAATGCGAGATGACCCCCATTTTTTATTGTTTGTGCTTATTCTGTAGGATTACCGCATAACCATGGTATGTTTCATTAGTTGATTGAATCACTTTTTATTGACCAAATTGTGCCCTGAAGTAAGTAGGGTGTCGCAAATACGCAGTAAAATACAGGTCAATTTTCGATATAAAACCTTTTTCGTTGCGAAATTGTATGTCGCAACCGCTACAAATTTTACATATACGTATTCAACGGATGAAGGACTTACAAATAGAAATTTGACAATTATTGTAGACCTTAATTTGACGGAGAAATACGCTTAAAACCTCAATTTTACGCTGCGTGTACATAACGTCGTGTTGCTAGGAAACGAAGCGATATTTAAAAAAAATAAAAACGACATAAAACGAAGAGCATGTTAAAGCATACCTCTGGAGATTTTCATTAGATTCGGCGAAAAGTCGATTTTTTGCCGATGACGTCGGAGAAAGGTCCTAAACGTCCTTAACTTTGGAAACAAATTCAATTGGGACTTCAATTTTACATTTATCGAAAAGGACTTTTTGCAACAATCTAAATTTCAGGTTTGCATTGATAGTAACATGGTCATGTTATATATTGAATGAAACTCCCAGCAATGGTATATGAAAACATCAGATGAGATCAAGCACCTTCTTGGCATTCGTTCGCAATGGGGTAAGATATTATGCAACACCATGTACTAAGTAAACACATACAATTTCTTAAAGTAAAAATGGTTATTTAAGATATTTCTCGTTCTTATAAGTTTGCTTGAATGTACTGAATGTACTGGCGGTTGTAGTTTGAATAAAACAGCAAATGAAATGTCGGAACTTATCCAAGATATATCTATGATACGGGCCCCTGGTATGGACATGTGTTAAGTATATACAAGTGCATATAGGTACTAAAACAAAATTAACACAAAAAGGATAATAAATGTACATAATGTACTAAAACGTAATTGGTACAATATTTTCTTACTGAGAGTAACATCCGAACAGACTCGTACAGCTATGATCTAATTTTGTAACTAAGTCGCTCATGCATCGTATTTAATAAACACAAATATTTCTCCCAAAATTAAACATATTTTTTAACCATTATAGTATGATTGCACAAAGGAGAAAAATACCTTTAGACAAACTAAATTGAACATTGAGCTTGAATACTGCTTTCAAGAAGCCTTCTCCCAAATCCTTAAAAGAAATGTAAAGGGTGTAGGAAAGTTCGTTCTGGTCAGAAAGTATGCCGTATTTTTTTTAACAAGCGATTTATCATGACATTTAGATCGAATGAACCATGCTAAATTTAGGAACTGTGGATTGATATTGTTTTGCATTCCGTTTCGATATGCACCGTTGCTATGTATTTATAGAACGCACCAGTAAGCTTGGTTAACGTGACGTCGGCAGTCATGTTAAAGAGGAGTCGACAAACAGAAATAACTTCAAAAATGAAACATTGCCAGATTTAGGAATTAAAAACATTCATGTTGTTTAACAATATGTTATGCTTTAAGTTATTGATGGCTAAAATACGGGTACTAATATATATGGAGGGAGCACAACTAGGAATTTGTAAGTACATGTTATCGATTTCGACGAACATGACGTAATGGAAAAATTGAAAAGCGAATATTGAGAGAAGTATATAGAAAATGACCAACTATGTACAAAATAACAGCAGAAAATTACAGGAACACTTTCTACGAACACCAAAGGTCATTGGCGAAGACATACCTTAATTAACAAGTAAAAAGTAACTATAGATAACTTCGAACGTAAAGGAAAGTCTTGATAGACAAAAACGCGTCATTTAGAAAAAACACACCAAAACTCTTACAGCCTTGTAATTTGGATGATATTTTGCTCTTAGATAAGGTTACACATTAGTTCAGTTCAGTAGAAGTTTAAAACACACACAACGATACAGTGATGGGATGACAAACGGAGTATTTCGAATTTTATCTGGTCACGACGTCGTTTACGTCATCTTTAAAAACAAGATCAACTGATTTTTGCAATGCGAATGAAAATATAAATCAGCTAAAACTGTTACACATAATGATGTCATTGTATCAGGAGACTGAATGCAAAAATTTGTAAACCTATATTCATTTGTTTTGTGTACAAAAGCTTTTCAAAACCCGGAACAAACTTTCTTTACACCCTGTAGAAGCGGATACCCGTAGGTGAAAACTTAAACCTTCTAGCTTGGGTTAGTTGGGTACATTGCAAACAGTAGATATAAAAATGGTCTTCATAGCGAATCCGTCTTAATATCGGACGTTTTCTGTAGCAAATGTCAACTCGTTCTGTAAATTTAATATTAAACCAACACTCGTTACATATCGTCTATATTATTATACCATACTGGTGTATCCGTACAAACTATAACTTTGAAACGGAGCATTATAAGGTTAAACTTACGAGAGGCGTTCATTAAATAAAGCAACTATCGCTAAAAAAATACATTTTATCCCATTCTCTAATGCTATTACACCTGAACTGTTTTTGAATCCGTTTCTAGAAAACTCTGGCAGTGGCCACATAATGTTTAGAGAAAGATATTAGAATGTAACAGATAAAACAAGAAATTGCGATAGATGGTATAGTACGTATATAGAGTTCGGAAACTAGTAGTAACTAACCTTTTTTCCGTTGAAGCAGTAAACTAGTAAACAACAGAGTTTCAGTATAAGAAGGAAACTAGTAATGAACAGAGTTTTGGTCAACGCCGAACACTAGCAATCAACAGCGTTTTAGTCAAAGTTCAACAGAGTTTTGGTCAAAGAAGGAAATTGGTAATCAACATCGTTTCCGTCAAAGCAAAATACTAGAAATTAACCTTGTTTCGGTCAAAGCCGAAAATTGGTATTACTAACCAATATTATTTCGGTGAAAGCCGAAAACCAGTAACCAATATTGCTTCGGTCAAAGCCCAAAACTAGTAACCAACAGCGTTTTAGTCGAAGCAGAAACTAAACATAAATAGTGTAAGCATAAATCAACAAATGCAAGCTCTTGGAATAAGCTGTTCCACGACAAATGTTTGATAAATTGAAGACAGGTGAAGCGAATACTCTATAAAGATTATTTTAATGTGTTTTGTGAACAACAGAATGATAAAATGATATTCCATGCATGATGTTGCGTGATGTTTAACATTAAAACGCAACAACAGGAATATACATTTTGAGAATAGAAAGCATTGACATAACGTATCAATCTATGTTTTTTAATCATACAGCGTGGTCGTATGGAATCATTTGCATTTGCGCAGCAAAGACAGTATTTACAAAAAGGACCTCCGTGTTCTGGCAAGATTATGTAAATCAAGACGTTATTCAATATATATCTGGACGATGAAGGTGAAATTTACTGAATTGTGCTTTAGATCAATAACCTAAGACAACGAATTTGTATTTACTTGAATATATTTCTATTCCAAAACGTTGGAAATTCCTACAAAAGTATTTTATCTGTAGGCTTTATAATAAATGCGTTTATTGACTTAGTCCAAAGACGCGTTCTGTTCACTTAATAAATTGGACAACGAGACAAATAGCCGTATTTGTTGAAGACGATGGTTAATGAACTACCTGATTGTGTAGGCCCCCTTCTACGTTCATACATATATGGTATTTTAAAAAAGTTATATTGATTATGTTTAGATTAATGCATTTAAGCAAAATAGTCAATGGAAATAAAATGACATATTCTTATTGTATGTGTCTGTCTTCTTTATGAACATATAAACTATCTATATTGTGTGTGACCACGGAATATGATATCTGTCTAATATGCAAGTGAAGATTCAAAGTCATTTTTGAACGAAAATTGGGTGACAAGTGATATATTTCGAGATGCATTTTGATGTATTTCATCGACACTAACATTTGATAATGGTTCAGAGTACGAGAGGTGTTGAACTTGTATTGGAACAAAACTGAACAGCGTATTGTGTCATACTAACACGATAAAATAGATGTATTGCTTTTAAACGATGTAGGAAAATGCGTTTATATATATATATATATATATATATATATATATAAGTAGTATATACACTCTTTTGGTATCACATTTGCATTATTTTTCTAACCAAAATCAACCATCTTGTAGAGGGCGTTACTTTTTCCTTTTTTAAGACAAACTGTCCCCTATAAAATACAATTAAAAAAACTGTTGGTAGCTTATAAAATATTTATGATAATAAAGACAATCGGTTATATTTGTCATATAAACTAATGTAGGGCGATATGCGTTCCCATGCTTGTTATGGCGACATGGCACAAACAATTAAAAATCACTAAAATTGTCGAAACCTGCAATCGCCACGCCAATTGATTCTGTGATATCTAGGACATATCCAATAACCACAAGTTGGATGGCAGCGAATATGTAAGACTTAGTATAAATAGCAACTTTCAATTGAGTATTTCCGAAAATGTTAGATGCCGAGTTTCAGAAAAATGCGTTGTTCATTAGCAGATTGCCAAGCAAAACGTCAGCGCAGACAAAGGTCTTTGAGACCGTATAAATAAATCATGCTTCTAAGGAACGGTCAGCTATTTTAAAAAGGGACATGATGATAAGCATTAGTTGAAGTAAGTTAAGCTTGGTGTGTTCGCCGCCGTTTTCATGACATGGTATTGTGTTTGATATCACGGAAAAGCGAAACTGAAACGATTGAACAGGGTACAAAAGTGAACGCATATCTTATTTATACCAAAGGATTAAAAGGTTTTTTTTCGGCAAAAATGTGACACGTTGTTTTCCTGGTTACATGCCAAAGACTGGGTGTTTCACAAATTCTGAACTTCCTGTCGCCTATAAAAACATGTCATGAAGAACCTTACGAATTAGACTAGGAAGCATATTACATTATCACATAAAATATGATCTGGGAGTTTAATAAACCCATTACATAAAAACCGTATTACATTAGTGTAATAAACATATAGATGAGGTATATACAAGGGCGAGTCACATTATTTATGTATCATACACGTTGTCAAAAAAGTAAAAGAATGCATTTTTAAAATAGATTAAATTTGTATATCCTATAATGAGCCCTCTCGGACACATATAATCACACAATAACAGATGTACAAGAACATAAGAGATATAAGCGTAAGTAAATATAACGGTGGGTCCAGAATGCAACACGAAACGGACAGAATAAGCTATCTTTCCGGACCTAGATTTATTTATTCATTTATTATGTAAAGCGTAATTTTAGATCCGCAGAATTTTAGATATCCTAAAAGTACTATTTTCAAAAGCAGAAAAATTAACATATTGGGGTATGCATTGTTGCATTATTTTCTAAGCTCATTCAAGGAATCGCTTTTCTCCAATGGAGTTTGTTTCCTAAAGGGAAAGTGTGTGCATTCTTGACACACTTTTACTGTGTATTTACTTTATGTGATAAAAAGAATCTTACATTCGTGTCATTCCATATTGAATTTATTAAACTCGTTGAATAAATCCAATATAGAAAGACACTCATGTAAGATCCTCTATGTATACCCAAACAGTTGATACTGAAGTCCAAGATAGGTTAAATCTGGGACAGTATTGAAACGTCGATCAAAGAAGGGAATTTTAAGCATCAGCATTTGGTGGGTTCGCCTTCAAAACTGCAAAATCGACATCATCTATACAAAAGTTGATATTGTTCTAAGGATATTGCAAAATATTAAACAATCTACAATTATGGTTGTTTGTATCATTTGATACACTACTATCCACGACAGAATATACACAATTCATTCAGTTTTAAATCCTCCTCAATAATGCAATAATCTCCTGTTCCGAGGAAATGGAAAATAAATCTAATACGTACCTACTTTGTTAAAAAATGTGCTATATCTAATAAAGTCATTTATATGTATTATACTCTTCTATGTAACATGCTTTCATGATAATGAAATTAGTATATATATAAACAATATTCGTTACGTCACTGACGTCATTAGTGTTACCCAACCTCCCTCGTAGTAGTCTAGAATAGCACTCGAGTGCTTTATAATATAATTTCATGATTGTATTCATTATGATAATCAGGTATGTCGTGTCAGTTGCAGTGATAATAAACATCCGGTCAGTTTCTAAACTTCCCCTTTTTGTTAAGAAACGAGCAATGGTAATACAGCTGATAATTATGTTTCTTCAACTGACATTGGAAATTAAGACTTGTATTTGCAACATCCGTCTTTGGCCACGTTCTTTGTCTACATTACTTGACAAGTACAAAGATGTAATGCGGTGGCTCTGTATTATGACATGTCTCTCCGACAGACTAAAAAAGTATGTTAGCTTTATTACTTACTATAACATACAATAAGCTTCAATAATAAGGTAATCAGTCAAAGCCCACCGTCACTTAACTATCCTAATAATAACATTGTATCCTAATTATGTTTTTCTGACGTCAGAACTTGCCATATAATGTGAATATTAGATACGTTAGTGGTCCATAATTACGTATATTAGTATTCCGTACCATACGCATTGTGAAACTAAATTACATTCGTTTGGTAATTACTAGTATTTCAATATGTCTGGAATAATATGTAAGACATTTACCTGAATATAAGCTACCTTTCAACAACGTCTCATATGACTTAACCACTTTTCTCTGAACTTTATGTACTTGAATACTATTTTTCTACGCCCAATTGTCATCTATTCGCATGTAAAATACTGCATACATGTAGTTTAAAATGCACCGTCTCCCCCTCTCAAAACATTACTATAATAGCTTCAGCAAATATTAGATACTATCATTGCCCACGTTGCCCTAATTTATTAAATGTCCATCGTATAAGTTACTACCAAATTGAATATGACACAACCCAAGCAATACTGTTCACAGGTTTTTAGTCAAACGATACGAATAAAACAAAGGAAGCACACTTTTCGCCTGAGTAACAATTCGCGATGAAAGAAGCATCACATATCCTCTACAATGTTTAAAAACGTATTATCACTAGTATGTAATGTTTGTTATTAATCTCCTGGTATTCAATAACAAGCCAGAAGACATGGCAACAACGATAAAAACGAGCTACCTAAGTGTAACCAGGGGGTAATCATGTTGAATGCCTATATAATGTAACTCCAAAAGACTATATGAGTCTGAAGGAAGGTGTTGATATAAACGAATTCGAATATTTGCCACAAAAAAGTATGTAAGTTAATAAGCATTTGACAGTGTGTAGACGATTTGCTAATGCGGGTTTTTTATATTGGGAGTCACATGCATAATAATCATTATTCAAAAACCACTTATTAAAAGAGTAAATTTTACATGCTCCAAAAAGATGCATATCGAAATAAACAATGAGGCAGCGTTTAACAGCAGGCCCTGATCTCATGAAGCTTCTCAAGTAGAATTTAATGTAAAAACACATGACAATACTTGAGATGAGATTAAGCCCACATTGAGATGCTTCGGGAGATCCGGCCTTGGACACAAATGTTACAAGAAAAAACGAAAAGCTACAATACACGCATACTATGTACAGTCACGTACAACAACAACAATAAATCAAAGTACAGTCACTAGGACAACCATGTTAATAAACATGAAAATGACAATACTGAAACAAAGAAAACATGTTTCTGGTTATCACATATGTAATTTAAACATAAATGTACTTTGACGGACTAGTGTTGTTGACTTTCGAAGTGAAATGTCTAGCCATGAGTATTTTATTTCTTCATCGATTTCTATGAAATATACGCCACGCTAAGGGGACAATTGTTAGCTTTCCATGAAATATAAAATCTTTTTCAGCGGCTGTGCCGTTTTGTCCATTACCTTGTGAAACCGTTGAATGTATAGGTTTCACAGGGTAATGGATAAATCGATAAAACTGCTACAAAAGGTATTATATTTCACGGAAAGCAAATACTTTTCCCCTTAGCGTGGCGTATATTTTATAGAAATCGATGAAGAAATAAAATATTTATGGCTATATTTGTGTTCCAATGTTTACAAATTTCTTCTTGTAACTGTAGCCAAAAGCCACGTGGTATTGCTACCCTGTAATGGCTTTAAGTAATGTTTCGAATATAGTCAGAATGCCGTAAGAATATTTAAAATGTAATCAGAATGTCGGAAGAATACACTCCGGTAGCCGTTCGATATTCCACCCGACTTCGAATGTATCTCGAAAGTTTTGAACATGCGCATTCCGGCTCATTCCGACGCCGTGTGATCTGGAGAGTATCAATAAATACAGAGAGTTTTGAATAACAGTTTATTAATTTTTATTTTAATATGTATTTTATTTCAAACGAAATAGGTTTAGAGCATGTTAAAACATTCAAACTGGCCCGAACATATGGAATGCACTCGGAATGCACTCGGAATGCAGTCGGAATACATTTCGAACATACAAGAATGTACCACGAATTGCTATTCCTACGGCATTCCGGCTCATTCCGACTCTCGTGTGATTGGGGTATAACTAATAACTTATGATATTTTTGTAAATGTAAGAAATCATTGTGCTCTTCCCACACATTTTCCATGGAATATAAATGCTGCTTGTATACACTATATATGGAGCATGGGGAGCGGTGGCCTAAATGTTGGGCTCGTGCTTTAGGATCGAGAGACCCTTGGTTCGATATCCGCCTGCGCTATGCTTAATTTCACTGAGCAAAACTAACGCTTCGTGCTCTACTCAACCAAGGCGTAAATTGGTACCTGTGAGGACTGTGTCTGAACATGTTCGATATTCCTTAATGCCGTAACTTGATGTTGGTCGCACATCATCCACGAGAGAAATATTCTCCCTATGTAGCCTCGAACGCAGGTTTCCTTAGGAGGTTAAAATGTCAAAGGTTAGTTGAACGGCTTAATTACTGAAAGCGGCCGTCGAAAACTAGTAACTTAACTTTTTTATAAGGATACACAATTTCAAAGTTGTATACTAAGCGTAAGGGTAATTGAAATTCTTTAACATTATTTGACATCCAAGTTAAGGCGTACATGTATGGCCTTTTCATTTTTAAGTATGAAGTGTTCTGTGTATTACATGTATTTATGTATTGTTTCGCTTAAATTAGTGATTGTTTTCTATGATATCATCTCCAGAATTGGGAATCTACTGGTACCTTTTGCCGTTGAATATTATAATGATGCGTGGATCATCTGGATTTGTACAGTTTGTATATTTATTCATTTTGATTAAATGTTAAACCATAGTGTATTCACACAAAGAATCCGGTATAACAAGTACAACAGTATTGACTACAATGCTGATGTTCCTAGAAAGTGATAGTAATACAACCTTTCATATAGCAGCAACACAAACGGTCATTTAAAGTCATCCTCTTATTTGTAACCGCCCAATTTCAAACTGTCAAGAAGCTGAATGAATTAGTTTTAGCCATAAAAAAGTTGAATGCATGTAATACCTAGTTTAAACTGTCTGAAGTCCTAAAACATTAAAGAAGAACGGAAATAAAAAGCTGAATGCCATAGTTTCAGCCTAATGACCTAGTTTCACCAATACAAAAGTTCAAATGCCCCAGCCGAATGCCATGTGACGTATAACAATAAGGTGCAGCTATTAATTGTTCTAATATAGAAATACAAACTTATAAAATACAATGGAATATTTGCCAAGCAGGAAATGTCATATTTAGTTCATAATTTGTCCTAAATACAGAATCAATATACAACACTATTTGTGATAGTTATAAATCAAAGAACTACAAACATGGTCAACAGGGACGTCCTTCAAACATATTCCCCTTGTCTAGAATCATTCCGAACAAAAAAGGTTTTAAACACAACCATAATATATCTAATAGCAATCTTGACTGCTATTGTCCGAAGGATGTGTGCGTTTCGAGAATTACCAAGTGTTCTTGGAGGAGGTATTGTATCAATACAGCAACTGTCTAACATGGCCACAGTCAATAAAAAGGTTATATGTATATAACAACCCTGGTCAGTTCTCACTCTTAGGTGTCAATCTAACAGACAGAGTTAATGAACCTTTTCAAGATGCATTGGCTTTTCCTAATTAAATGTTTGTACCATTTCGTTACTGAGTGACACAATGTTTGGATAATATAGGACTTAATTAAAACTCCTCATCACCATTTCGACCGCTGAAATAAAACAGAAAGCTTATCAAGATCATAAAATATCACGTCTTCACTGGAGAGATGACTGGAGACAGTTCCTGTCATTATTTCAATAGATAGCTTTGTATGATTTTCATTAATTTGGGCGTGTGTGTCTGGTTCGTATTTAATAAATGTTTTGTATACATGGACTTCGAACATGGACAGTCCGTGCTTGAAGTGCTTAATAGGCATATAGATACACATGACAACTTCGTCAATTTTATTAAGTCATGTGGAAAAACAGTTTTCATTGTTCCACATGCTTGATAGTCAGCTTTCTAGAAAAAATACCGATACTCACTTTTTTTCGGCAAGCAACTGCCAACTTCTCTACGATGATATGGAACTACATTATCAATCCTTTCTGATATCATCGTGGGTGCAACACACATGTGTGGATCGCAATATACATGTATTGTGTCTGTAGACATTCACACTGTTCTCGACATATGTGCCTCTCCAACAGTTGCATGTTAGTGACAGAATATAATGTTCTGCAAATTAAAACGTAGTTGTCTAGTTACTGCACTATTTACATGTTGTTTAAAATTGCTGGTTTCGAGGTACGCGTTCTCGTTCGTTAACAGACTCATTATACATGTAGCTGGATTTTTGCGCTTACAGTTGTTACATGTACCATAGTTCAACTAGAGACCACAAAACTTAAAGAGGTTAAAGACCAAAATGTGTCCTTTTTCATTTTATAGAAGGAACCGCATGATGTCAGCAGGAGATCACTATCAGTGTTTGTCTAGGGTCATAAAACACCAAAACTTGTCAATGTAATTAACTAGAGTCCCTTATCTACTGAATATCCATAGTACTGTGCTACTGTATGTACAATAGAAAATATGTGTCATATTATAAATGTGTTTGTTTTAAATTTGTATATTTAGATATATTCATTTTTTTGTTTCTATCTAGTTTGAGTGTATAACAGCTATTTAGCCAAAATGTTTTTGACAATTTTATTGTCAGTGATATTATATCTCTAGATAAAATTAGTTTAAATAAATTATTATATGTTTAAACTAGATAAAATTAATATGTAAAATATAAAATTAACATTTTAGCACACTAAAATAACATACAAAATTTAATACAAATAAATAAATGTATCTAATAGTTTATAAATTGATTTTTTGTTTACAAAGTCCTCAAAACTACTTTTTTATATTGTCTTACAATACGTATAAATGTATATTCACACTGCTTCTCTACACTTCACAAGTGCAGTGGTAACACTAGGCTAGCTTAGTGAATTGTGAAATAAGTGTCACCCCTGTGGTACACCAATTAAAACACATGTGGTAGAATATTATATATTACTTCAATTAAAATTAGGGGCCAATAATTACCTACTTACTTTTTACAGTTATTTTCTCTATACATCCTAGTATTTTTATTGATTTGTTTCCTATTTACATTAAATCTGCTCTATGCTATGTTTGATCATCAAGTTGTTTGCAATAATTTATATGGGACTTTATTTTATTACACGCATACTTTATAACTTCCTGTCATAAAGGGAACGCTAATTGTTTTATTATCTACTACAAGGGCCTCTAATCAACTATTTAACAGAGTTTGCAATATTATGTAATATTATGTAATATTACATAATAGGGTGCAATACTGGTAGATATCTTATAAATCAGAGACTACATTTAGAGAAAATTTAGACCAAATGCTGTTGAACCAGTGCCATAATCTACGTCTTTAAACAATTTTTAAATCAACGCTTAGTCGCTTTTGTTTTTATTTATATATGCGCCAACTCAAACACAAATGAGTTTACTTACAGATTTTACATAAAAGACGTTCAAGCCGCTTTTGCTTTTACATTTTTTTGTATCACGAACATAGTTGACGGAATATGATGTCTTTGACCCTAGTCCTAGATAGTGTTTAAAAGCGGCGTACATATAATCGATGTCAGTCAAATGAATAGTTATCACCATAAGGCAATTTGACTGGACAATACATTCATTACGAAAAGTAATGAGAATACAATAAATACGATTTCAGTTAAAATGATAATTTAAAATACATTTTATTTCCGAAATACCTTAAAATGGCTAACTTGTGCACCAGAATAGACAATAATTGAATTGAATGTATAGTTCTAATCATGATCGCTTCCAGGCATATAACTATAATAATAACATTGTTCAATAAGAACAATTACATTTATGTAAAGTATCACATGTATTACATAACAAATAGTTAATTCTGATTAGGCAACAAAATTGGCGTAGGCTATGCAACAATAGGCTACAAAGGCATTCATTCTTAAATGAGGGTGGCAAATTATTAAAAATCTATAACAAAGACATTTGGCTATTATATGTGAAAATTCATGATAACATTTATTTGTCCATCACAAAGAATAATTATTGTCTCGGGTAACCAAGCCACGAATAAAAATTTATAAAAAAGTGGCACAAAAATATCAATAGTGAAGCAATTGTTGCTAGTAACCAAAACTACTGCCGAATATATGTTCATTGCACTTTACTTAATACATAATCCGTCCGGATAAAATGACCAAATATGGTATTAGTAAACCACATTAAAATTATACTCTTTAGACTTGAATGAGCAATCAGCTAATTTTAGATACAACGCGCGAATTACCAAATCCATTTTCCTGAAAACTGCATTATCTACTGATTAACTTTTCTGCAAAAATTGAACAAATCCAATTCATTAATAAGAAAGTTATTGAATGTTGAAAAACGTATAATTAGAACACTGTTTCAAATAAATAGTTTATTACAAACACTGTCCTTTTGCAAAGTTTGAACAAATGCAATGCACTAATAGGAAAGTTAGTGCATATTGAATTAGAACTTTTTTTTTTAAATTAATATTTTACGACAAGCACCGAGTACAAGTTCATATCTCTGGTGTTTGAACGTTGGCGTTTACGTAAGAGACACTCCATCGTCATTTCGACATTGACACAAAATTAGAAAGAGATCGGAGTAAGCTAACGGCTTAGTACGACTTCATAAAAACACAAACACATATCGAACATGTTTTTTCGTTTTGGATATGTGTCAAGTGTCTCTGATAAACCGTAAGTCAATTACAATGTACGTCATGTTTTTACTAGACTTGATTCAAAATGTATTAATGACCCAAAGGCTGCAAAACAAATCGTACGTTTTCCTTGTTTACCTTTCAAACAAACTGATTGGTGGCCAGATATAGTCCGCCCAGGATAATGTGATGTTTACAAACATGAATCGCTTTGGTCAACTGTGGCAATATTGGTTTTACAAATCACTTAAATAAACAGATAAGGTCAGTATTGTACTCTAAACATCATTGATAATTGGTGCACATAATTGTAATCCACCTTTATGGAATATACCAAATTTTCCCGCCTATCACATTATCCTGGGCGCACTATATATGGCAATGATATTTTCATTAGTATGTTACGTATTTATACTAATAGTATAAAGATAGTACATGAAATTAGCAAATATTTCGCATTGCAAACATGTTCTCTCAATAGACACACACACAATGGACTGTTAAATCAATATACTTTTATATTATAATAAACTGCTGCTTATACTGTCAAGTATGCATTAATTAATGTCAATAGTTGTCAGATGCTCATTCAATACACTTTAAAAAGATGTAACTTAAATGAATCAACTGGTACAAATAGTGATCTGGTTGCGATTTTGCCAAATTCCATTATTTTATGCCGCTGGAGCTATGTCCCTGGTTCGATCCCAGGCCGCTTCATAGCAAAGATGAAAAACATATCAGTATAATTCAAACCTTTGCTAGACGTTGTTTCTTAATTTCAATCGGCATAAAATAAATTTAAGTATTATCACTTCCTTATAATAAGTTGTAATAAGTATAATAAGAGACAAGTATAACATGAATGATAGCTTGAACAAATAGTGCGCGACCTAGATGATAACTTCGAATTGTTCTCGTCTAAGTACAATGAATGTATTTTCGAACCAATTATGTACATTGTATGTGCCATACCCCGCTCAACATCTTAACAAGGTCATCACTTTTAATGTTTCCGAAGTACATAAAATGCTAATAAACCCAACCAAATAAGGCGATTTAGACCGTTCGTGAAATAAATTTATCGTAAATTGTGTGCTACACATATAAACTCATCACAACGCTTTGGCACTTAATACGATTAGCTACATCGCATTGACCGGATGTAATCATAGAAATAATTAGACGAACTCAATGGTATAATACCAGGGGCAAGGACACGTTAACAACATTGATTGACATTCAATTCCCTTTTTATTTGGACCATTGTTTTACACTACACAATCTGCTACATCAACCATCTTTATTGAGTATACCCAGTATCATTAACAAAAAAAAGGTCTTGACGTTCGATATGTTTGTAAAAACGTCAGTTTATAATATATACAAAAACGAAAGAAACCACAACAATCAGGATCCTTTTTATGCTACTAAAATATTAACCCCACTTGGCACTTTAACTATAACACATTATAATAACCATGCTTAGGGACAAAAATTAATTCATTATCAGACTGTAGGCTGCAGTTAGCCTTGAAGATATGTGTATGTTCCAGGAAATATCGCATTAAGCAATTTCGTCCTAGAACCTTTCGCTGAAAAAGTCGGGTTTTGAAACCGAAAGCAAAAGCAACTTCAATGTATTAACAATTAAAACGCAACAAAATCATTGTTCTTAGAAGAAAGTAATTGACTGACAAAAATAATCAGTTTTACATGTTACTCAAATGAGAATATGTAACATGTGCGTTTCGTAATAATATCTCCACACAAACAGATGCAATACAGCCAAAATGCTCTCCTTTATATTGTCATTGTCGTCAATGAGGACTTGATTTCGCTCTAGTACTGTATACAATATTGCGCAAACTAAACCAAATTTAGACCATATAAACAATTCGTCAATTAGAGAAACTGAAACATTGTTAAGAAGACTCGTGATACGAGAGTTGTTGATAACGTTGCGTGTAGGAATGATCATTTGTTAATGAAACAAAAAAGGTCAATCTGCGAGTCAAATTGAGTTTACATACTGGTTTAACATGAACAACACGAATAGATGTGAGGCGCCATTAATTGAACAGTTCCCATGTTTGACAAACCAATGATGACAATTAATGTGTTTCATCTAAGATTTATCTCTCCACTGGCAATAAACAGTCATATATTTTGAAGACTGTCTATTTATACATTCTTTTATTGAGTGTTTTAATGATATACAATAATTCCAAATGTGTAGGGATACTATTATTTATCGCCCAATTTATATAATAAAGTATGGCACTTAAAGTTATAGTTCTTTGGTGTCAGGAATAAATTTTAGTGGCGCTGAATTTACTTGGAAATTGTTACATATTGAGTAAAGTGCTTTGTCTTCCCACGAATTGATGACAGACATAGTTAACATCTCCTTAATGTACCTTATAGTGATATATAGAAAGTCAAATATGTCAAATAAAACACTAACAGTATAGTCCAGAGAATTTGACAAGACTCTCGACATTCAATTTAGCATAATTTAACAGCTTATTTATTGTCTATATTTATAACCCCGGTCGTATGTTTTCATAAGCGTAGAGTATCATATCGTCGCTCGAAATATAGAACCAACACACACCTAAAGAACCGATATTGCATGATTTGCTAGCGGAAATTTATATATTCAATGCAAGAAGCTTGTAAAATATTCATGCATAAAGGTAAGGATAATGTCATATTCCCTGTGATATACAGCAGTGAGATGTGTTTATATAATTATCTTATATTAGATACATTAATATTTAGTTCGGCTGACAATGTGTCTTTTATCAACTTTAAGTTAAACATTTAATTCTACACAAATTGGGCAAAAGAAACTTATATTAACGTTTAAGGGACTGTTAAACATTTTGATGTTAACATTTAGTCCGTAAACAATGCATCACTTTACTAGCATATGTTATTCGGCCATGTTCTAGTTCCTTGAGGCGTCAACGCCGATGATGAAGACATTTTCAGCCAAACGCTCGTTCTGCGTAAAGATGAACTCTACAGTCTTCCTGTTAGCAATTATCAACTAGTGCTAACTTACTCATACCTGCAAGCAACGGGATACATGACCGTTGCAAGTGTCTCGGAAGAAGAACATCTTTCCGGCCGATTATTCGAATCGTACAGTAAGGATGACAGTGAGTGATGCGCATTTTGCGTTCTCCGTGTAACATAGCCTTAAACAGACATAAATGCGAAAGAGGAAATTTCATAATAACGGTTTAATCTCGTGACAGATACATTTGTAGGAAATTGATTAGGACACAATTTTAAAGGCGCTGATATGTACCTAGAGGATAAACATTGCGGTGAACGAAATTGTAATATTGTAACTGTCCACCATTCTTTACAACCTAGTTGTTAGAACGCGTTTTGATCAACACATCTAAACGACCAGATTTGTAAACACCTTATTTCTTACCATCATCGTCTTTTTGTGATAATAAACATCATAATAATGGTCAGCATTACAATTTGGGGCAAAGGTAACACCACTAACAGATATTTATAATAGGAAGACTGCAAAGTGAATCATCCTCATACGACTATAGCCAGTCCTGGATTACCCTTATATGTCGAGAATACCGAGAAAACCTGGTATGTTTTCACGATTTTTATTTTCGTCATAACACATATATAAAACATTAATTATTATCGCCTCACTATTAATATCTTCATAATTGTTTTGCATAATTACAATCAAGTACGTTTATCCATTTGATTAATTTAGTTTTCACACAAATTCAAAGGTATCAGATAAAAAAACAAAAATCGTCGTGTTTGTCTCCACGCTTAATTTATGTCATCGTATCTACTCTAATCTACTCTATAAGCTTTCTAAACAGTTTTCAACAAGTATTTTAAATATTAATATATGTTTCTAAATATAATACAAATGGTTATCAATATTAAATATTAATCTTGGACCTTAAATGTTGTTCTTTTGTAGAGGATTTCGGTTTTGATAGGTTTCGGATATTTAAATAACACCCAGATGGAAGACAGTTTTAGGACCAACGTTTAGGTGAATTTCGTGTTAGAGTTTTTTATGTATTAAATAACACATCAGAGAAATATATTTTACAACTTTATATTATTATTTGATATAACCGTCTGGTATACAACAAGATGTTCATAATTCCCGCTCCTGGATGCAACTTAATCGCTATTGTTCCGCAAAACCATATAGAATGTTCTTAGTCGTTATGTTAAAAAATAAATCAAATTAATATGTAAAGCACAAAAACAAGTCCCAGATGGGTTTTAATTACATGTTAGTTTTTGTTTACAAGTTAACTTAATTATCCCTTCCAAAATGTTATACGTCTGGCGGTAAATACGCGACACATTATGGAGTATAGGATTGCACGAACATTGTACTCATTTGAAAGTTGACACGCCACAAAGCACTCTTAGGGAGACCGTATTTTATATTTCAAACATATTACTGCTAGCTTGCATTATCAGGTTACCATGTTACTGTCAATGTTATCCAGTTATAATGTTGACATATATCATGAAACACCCTGTTTCCCCGCAAAATAAAATCATATAAAAATGTAACACATTGACAGTTCATAACAAGCACCGATTGTCATAAAAGTCTATGTCTCGAATAAGACAAACGAACCGAAACTAATGACAATTATAAAATGCTATCTATTGATATCATGACAGGAACTGTCTTCTGCCAAATTTCCGAAATCACCTACCTTGTCATAAGCTCACTGTAAAATTGCAGTGGTTGCCACGTTGATGAGGAGTTTTAATTTATCCCCTGATTATCTAAACATTGTTTCACTCCGTATACGACTTCTTGTTCATTTAGCTTTTTGATTGCTGAAACTAGTTCATTCAGCTTTTCGACAGCTTGGACTCAAGAGAATTATTTACTTGCTCAGTAGGGCATTGTGCCTTGTATGTGTTTTATGTTTTCTGTGCTCGGCTGGTTAAGTTGGGCATTGTGCCTTGTAGGGTTTTTATGTTTTCTCTGCTCGGCTGCTTGAGTTGAGTGCTGCCATCCCTGTCTGACTGAATATTATATTTTGGCAGAAATATTTAATTGGGAAAATGCCAAAATGAGTGTGGCTTTTGGATTATGCTCATTTACACAGTGTATCACTTTGGCACCCCAGGACAAGCACTGTCCAGGGTTGTTATATACATGTATATGTTTTATTTATACTGTCGTAGCATTGTTTGATAATGGCTTCATTAATACATTTCCCCCAACGAGGGGTGTTTAAATTCGAATGCAAATGGAGCTATATCGCCCTTTTACCAATGATTTTGTAAAATAGTAAACTCTGTAGCAAATATAATAGTTTTATCTTTAAACTGATACCTCAAAATGTACGTTCCGTCTAGCTGTAACAATAGGGCGATTAACACTGTCTACGTGTTTATACTAATGATAAAATTATTGGTCCATTTTGACACTACACAAATGTAACATGTGCGATAAAATAGAGTAGTACAATGTCGTATTTACCAACTACTTTATTATTTTAAGAAATTTCACAGTGGTGTAATTTAATTCGGAAAAGAACCTCATGCATGCAATCCAAATATCGCAACATCCTAATAAAAGGTTGCAAAATTCAAATATAATATGGTCAAATCGTAATTACAACTTACTCTTACTTCATTCCAACATTGCGTTAAAAAGATAGCAGTCACATGGTATCCAAATAAACGATTTTCCTGGTAACAATGTGATGGAATTATGTTGTAGGGGTATTGCAATGATAAATGTACTCGATGTGTAGAGTTTGTTATGCCTATCAAATAATTATGCAAGTGAACCCCGCAGTCACAAGTATGGATATTCAAATACGTTTGAGCTCGTTATGTTACTTATTGAAATAATACGATGCTTAGCTGGACTCATAATCGTGACAAATGTTTTGTTTATAACAAAACCTTCAAGCAAACGGAATTGAATAAATAGTTTTATATCATATAGTAAGTAGCATTAAGGACATACACTACAATATACCTTCCGGATACAATCATGCAGCTGGTTTTCATCACGTGTCTTTAATTGTTGAATGTACCTTCTGGCTCGCTATTGAAACCCATAAATTGAGTAACAGAATCTACAAATTAGACTTGATATCACACACCTTGTCGACAGAATGTGATGTTTCTGTGTAGCTAGTCATAGATACTGTTGAACAGCGGCGTATATGTGTTCCCGTCACTGTCAATCAAATGTATAATTATCACCGTAAGGCAATTTTACATGACAATACATTCATTACGGGCTACTAATATAAGTAATTGGAATACACTAATTCAGTAATATGCGCTTTGTATGGCTAACTTGCGCAGTAATTCCCATGTTTTCGACCTCTACAAAATATGTTAACAATGTCTTAATTACAATCAAGAGACAGAGACCTATGACTGATTACCGTAATAATGGAGCTGATAATACTTAAGCTGACAGAATACATGAGTTACTTTGGCTCGGTGTGAGGGTGCTTTGAGAACACTCAAAAGATAATTTTGCACATAAAAGTCCAGAGACGGGTGTATATTGCATATTATTGCACCACATAGTAGAGGTACATTGTAGTTTCTGTTAATAGTTTTAATATGAGCCAGTCTCCAGGAAAACCTGCTATAATCACATTATGTAATTACCATTATGTAACAAGGTTTGTAAAAGCTCTAATATAAGACAAAAATACATATCCATTGATTCTATTTTATGTAGTTTACTCATATAGTACTATACCTTAGCTTTAAATTTTCCCATGAATTGAGTCGAAATCACATACTTCGTTGCTATGGTGACCAATTTCGGAAAAGTACTCATAGTGAGAAAAACGAGGAGTCAGTTGTTTAAAACAATAGTAGCCTTTCTCTGAATGCGAACAATTTTGATTTTGGTAAATATTTAAAAAATTAAAAGATACTGCTAAAATGTGAAACCATTTTGAACAATTTATGTCAAGAATTGATCAAATGGTGTAATGATGAAATACGTGTTATAGTTACGTCAATTAACGTTTGAATGACGTTTGCGACGTCACACAAAAAAGCTTCGAAAGGGGACACTACAAAAACAGCTGTAACTTCCTTAAAAGCAAGATATTAACACAATTTCTTTTGTATTTTGCTTCATTAAGATTATTCTTTCAAGCTATGGAAAATCTCAAAATAAATATTTTTGTCAAAATAGCAGGTTTTCCTGGAGACTGGCTCATATATATGTAGTTGACAGAAGTTAATCACACCATCCCGTAACCAGTGCTAACAAAATACAGAACGCAAGTGAAATAGCGCATTCTACAATGAAATAAGATGTTATAAACGAATCACCTACTTTTACAAAATATATAAGCGATTTTGTTATAAGAGGTCAATATCTAGTACAACGTTTCCGTAAAATATTCAAAACGTAAAGTTATTTAAAACAAACTGGCACATCACAAATTATTTCCAAGGCAGATGTTCAGTAACTCAAATGTAAAACGTAAATCAATAGGCGTCGTCATTGATCGCTATGACTCGCACATAGTAGTACAGCAGCAGAATTAGATGTTAAGAGAAGGTATGTTTTCCTGGTTTTCCTTTCATACAAACTGATAAGGGGCAAGATATATGGCATTGGCAGTTTCGTTAGTACGTATTTATACATAGTATAAAAATAGTACTTGAAATAGTTAATTATTTCGCATTACAAAAATGTCCTCTCTATAGACACACACAATGGTCGATTAAATTTATATACTTTTATATTATAATAACCTGCTGTTTCATACTTTTGAGTTGCATTAATTAATGTAAATAAGTGTCAAATGCTTCTTCAATACATTTAAAAAGATGTAACTTGAAAGAAACTTCTGGTACAAATAGTGATCTGGTTGCCGTTTTGACAAATTCTTTTATGTCGCGGGAGCTACGTCATACCAAAGACGAAACAAATAGCGGTATTATCCAAACCTTTGCTAGATGTTGTTTCTTAATTTTAATCGACATAAAATAAATTTAAGTATCATCACTTCCTAATAATAATTTTGAAATTATTGCTCAGAAATTGTTTTACTGGGTCGATGTGTTTGACTGTGTGTTGAAATGAAACAAAGCGCTCATTTGGCGGGTCACCTTTTTGATTTTGAAAACGAGACAATTATAAAATGAATGATAACTTGGACAAATAGTGTTTGACCTAGATGATAATCTCGGAATGTTCTCGTTCAAAGTACTATGAATGTACTTTCGGATCAGTTACGTACATTGAATGTGTCATTACCCGCTCAACATCTTAATAATGTCATCACTTTTAATGTTTCTGAAGTACATAAAATGGTAATAAACCCAACCAAATATGGCGATTGGACCGCTCGTGAAATATATTTATCGTTAATTGGATGCTACACATATAAACTAAACACAACACTTTGGCACTTTTGACTTAATACGGTTAGCTACATCGTAAAGCTGTACTCAGGATGTAATTATAGAAATAGTTAGACCAACTGAATGGTATAATATCATGAAAAGGACACGTTAACACCATTGATTGGCATTAACTTCTCCTTTATTTGAACCACTGTAATACACATTGTACAAAACAAGACCTGCTACAACAATCATCTATATCAACTATTCACAGTATTATTAACGAAAAACACGTTCGATACGTTTGTAAAAACGCCAGTTTATACCTAAACGAAAGCAACCACTGAATTTAGTGCTGAAAACAGTATTATTTCTTATACTACTAAAACATAAATCCCATGAAATACAATAACAAACTCAAATTATACAGTGGGATAAAAACTTATTTATTACAATATACGTGGAAGGCAACTCGGAGCAGAAAACGGGGAATGTATTTCAACTATACAATAACCGACTGTCATAATATCACCAAACCTGCAAAGCATTCTTATTAGAATATATAACTAATTAAACGTATAATGTACAACACATGTATTATTTTAGGTTACATTTTCATGCAGCATATATATGCGTTATTGTACACTAAGCATGAACAGCAACGCACATCTTACACTTTCTCCTTATAGGGTCACATGTTAAACTAGTCATATTTGTCAGCCTGTCATTTTCCTGTACTTTGAATATCGGTTATTATTGTGTACACTTGTTCCTAGGTATCTCAGCTTTAGTGCTTAAATTGTTTTCAAAAATTACTTCGATTTGAAGGTTTAAACATGTAAGTTGTTGTTGTAGCGTATTCTCAGAATATCAGATCTTTTTCCAAGAAACATTCAAACAAATATTATGAATGAGACATGTTTATTAGTCTTTAGCAAAATGTTGATTATGTTATTGCTTACATGTAGACAATAATAGCCTGACTTTAGGCTGCAGTTAGCCTTGAAAATATGTGTATGTTCCGGGAAATAATGCATTAAGCAATTTCTTCCTAGAACTTTTCGTGGAAAGTTTTAAAACAGACTACTTAAACAACTTCAATGTATTAACAATTAAAACTCAACAAAACAATTTCTCTTCGACGGAAGCAATTGGCTGACAAAAATAATCAGTTTAAAATGTAACTCTATGGAGAATATGAAACATGTGCGTTTCGTTATACTTTCCCTCCACAAACAAATGCAATACAACCAAAATGCTCTCCTTTATATATTCATTGTCCTCAATGAGGACTTGATTTCGCTCAAATGTTGTATACATAATTGCCCATACTAAAACAACTTGAGACCATATAATGAGAGACACTGATACATTGTTAAGAAAACTGGTCATACGAGAGTTGTTGATTACGGTGCGTATAGGATTGATCATATGTTAATAAAATAAAAAGGTCAATCTGCGAGTCAAATTGAGTTTACATAGTTTAACATGAACAATAAGATTATATGTGAGGCGCCATTAATTGAACAATTCCCATGTTTGACAAACCAATCAGGAGAATTAATTCCTATAGGAAGTGTTTCATTTAATATTTATCCCTCACCTGGCAATAAACAGTCAGATATTTGGAAGACTGTCTATTCAAACATTCTTTTAATGAGTGTTTTAATGATATACTTTAATTCCAAATGTTTATGGATACGAGGGTTGTTCAAATTAGAATGCAAGTGGTTCTATATATGTTTTATCAATGAATGTGTATTAATTAAACTGTGAACTTTGTATCAAAGATAATTGTATTAGCTCTTAATTGATACCTCACATTTTAAAATCCGTTCAGTAAAACAGTAACAATTGATCGATTAACACTGCCTACTCGCTCTTGTACACTTATTCTTATATTGTTGGGAACATATCACTTTTCTCTGACCAAGATCGGTCCCATTTAAGAATCGTCGTTTTCGGAATGTGGGAGTGAATACAATATTTAAATAAATTATATGTTGAATTGGTTTGCATTTATGTAACATTGTGTCTTATACATCAACTACTTTAAAGTTTAAGAAATTTAAAAAATTGATTCATTTGTTTTATTTTGAAAATGAACCTTATGCACTGCTTCCAAATACCGCAACATGCTAGAAAAGGGTTGCAAAACTCAAATAGTTTTTGAAAACTGGTGGAAGATTTACAGTTAGACAAGTAGCTCAATGTGTTTGCACATCCTTAGGAGCTATTTATACAATTATTAAGCAAATTACAAAACTGAGGAAGATAAGAGCAATTTGGATACCCTATCTGCTGTGTGACACCAGCGCACATGCCCTTGCAAACTGTCCAAAAAAATTTAAAACCATTTTCTAAATAAAAAATCGACCGTTTGCAAATGTAATGGCCATAAACGAGACCTGGACCCATTTTGTCATCCATGCGACAGTTTAATAACCAAATATAAGACAGCAAAGACAGAACAAAAGTTTGCATTGCAAAACGCACAATAGGCACCAGTAGAAATGTACACCAAGTTTCTACCATTTAATTTGATGTATATAATGGAAACTAGGTAAATGTCAAGTTTAATGAAGGTAATGTCCGAAGACTGTAAAATGTAACTCATCCTCATACGACTATGAGTTACCCTTATATGTTGGGCGCCAAAACATCTCAATACCGAGACAGACAACCTAGTATCTTAGCATCAATTTTTGTTCTCGTTATAATAAATATACAAAACTCATTAGTATCGCCTCACTATTAATATATTCATAATTGCTTTGCATAACTATAATCAAATACGTTTATCCATTTTATTAATTTATTTTTACACAAATCCCAAGGTATCAGATAAAAAACAAATATCGTCGTGTTTGTCTCGACGCTTTATTAATGTCATCGTATATACTCTAACCTACTGTTTAAACAGTTTGCAACACAATTATTTTAAATATTTATATATGTTTGTAAATATGATACAAATGGTTATCAATATTAAATATTAGTCTTGGACTTTAAATGGTGTTCTTTTGTAGAGGATTTCGGTTAGGATAGGTTTCAGATTTTCAAATAATATCCAGATGGAAGACAATTAGGACCAACGTTTAGGTGAATTTCGTGTACAAGTTTTTTATGTATTAAATAACACATCAGAGAAATATGTTTTTACAACTTTATAGTACTTTTTAATATAACCGTCTAGTATGCTACAAGATGTTCATATTTCCTGCTCTGGAATGCAACTTAATCGCTATTGTTCCGCAAAACCATATCGCATGTTCTTAGTCGTCATGTTAAAAAATAAATCAAATTATATAAAGCTTCCAAACAAGTCCCAGATGGGGTTTAATGACGTTTTATGATATATTTGTTTACTAGCTAACTACGTTATCCCTCCAAACATGTTATACGCCTAGCGGTAAATACGCGGCACATTATGGAGTATAAGATTGCACGAATATTGTACTTATTTGAAAGTTGACACGCCACAAAGCACTCTTAGGGAGAACGTATTTTATGTTTAACTAAAATATTACTGCTAGTTTGCATTATCAGGTTACCATGTTACTGTTAATGTTATCCAGTCATAATGTTGACATATATAATGGAACAACCTGTTTCCCCACCAGTCTCAAATTCCTGTGATCTCTGTAAGTGTTATGTACTACAGTATCATTGCGCAAGAAAATTACCGATGTAGTGTTCGTATCTGTACAGTGCATAGCGTATAACGCATTGACAGTTCATTACACCCACCGAGTGTCATACAAGTCTATGTCTCCAAAACAAACAGACGAACCGAAACTACGGTAATGAAGATTATAAAATTCTATCTATTGATATAATGACAGGAGCTGTCTTCTGTCTAATCTCCAAAATGACCTACCTTGTCAAAACGCGAGACGTTATATAGTCTTGATCAGCTCACTGTATTATTTCAGCGATTGCTACGGTGATGAGTTTTTTTTTATTTATTCCTAGATTAACTTAACGTTGTGTCACACCGTAAAGGAATTGCAGAATCATTTAATTGGGAAAATGCCAATGTGGCTTTTGAGTATGTTCATTTACTATATTTATCCGTTTGGCACCCTAGGACAAAAGCTGTCAAGGTTTGTTATATAAATGTATATGTTTTACTTATACTGTCGTAGCATTGTTCGATATTGGCTTTACATACAATTCCCTCTAGTGTTCAAATTGGAATGCAAGTGGATCTATATTTTCCTTTTACCAATGTTTTTTTGTAAAAGAATGAACTGCATAGCAAAGATGATATTAGCTAATACCTTAATAAGTTAATACATCAAAATGTAAAATCAGTTCAGTGTCTATGTGTAACTTCAACAATAGCGGGCGATTAACACTCTCTGTTGGTGTATACTAATGATACAATGAGTTGGACAATTTCACTTTTATCAGACCAAATGCGGTCCCACTTAACTGCTGTTGTATTCTTAATACAGGAGCAAATATAACCTTTAATTCCACTTGTATCAAATATGTGCAATTTCCTATTTACTTACTACTTGAAAATGTAAGAAATTTAAAAGTGATGTAATTTAATTTAATTCAATTCCTAAAAATGGTTGCAAAAATCAAATATGTAGGGGGTACTGGTAAAAGATTTACAATTAGACAAATAGCTCAATATGTTGTCATATCATTAGAAGCTATATATATATCATTTGCAAACTTCTTACACAAATGAGAAGGATGAGTGCAGTTTGAATGCCCCTATCAGCATTGAGACGCTTTGTAAACTCTCAAAAACATTGAAACCGTTTTCTAAATACAAACGTCGATCGTTTGCAAATGCAATTGTAATGGCCATCAACGAGGCGTGTGTTAATTTTGTAACGGATGCGACAGATCCATGATCAAATATGGCCAGAAAAGCCAAAGCAAAAGTCGGCATCGCAAAACGCAACACGGGCACCAGTAGGAATGTCCTTTATTTTCTTTAGACATTCGATTTCTACCATTTAATTTGATGTACAAAATAAACAATGGATAAAAAACAAAGTTTGAAAAAGAAGATTCCTTCACAAATTTTGAAGAAAAACTACGACAATCGCAGACTAATCTTAGGTGTGTAGGGTGGTATGTTGTTGCTGAGCAGTGTGCCTTCACATGAAGCGGCCATTAAAGCGACTTTCTTAGAAGTGAAACGGTTGTTGAATTTCCTGACTCTCTTTGTTGTCTCTTGTGACCTTTATCAGTTTCCTAGACTCTTAAAATACTTTGTCCGAAACAAAATGAAGCATGTTAATATCTCGGTTTTGCTCTTGTCCAGTGAACTTTGGATTGATAATAAAATCAATTTTAAAAATGGATTCTCTGACTAAATTTTAGCACTCCTCGCGAAATGTTGAGAACGACCAGTCGGCATTATGTAGTTAACATATGTATCGTTTTTAAATGTATTGAAACAACGGTTTAAGTTACAATTCATTTCCGTTGTTTACTTCAAATTTCTCTTTCCCATGGCCGGCACATGCATTTTTCGATTTCAGCAATATATTATTTAGTTGCATTGTATTTGATATTAGTATGTTATACATGTTTTGTATACTGATGTTTAAAAATGTACATGTATGTGTAAATAGGCGTTATGTTATAAATGTGACGTTTGTTTACCATTTCGTTTATTTATAACCATTATGACCTACTTGTAAATGGACGGAATGGTCAAATCTTAAGTATTACTCAAACTTCACTCCAAAATTGCGTTGAAAAGATACAAATGGTATCCACATAAACGATTGTCCTGGTAACGATGAATCACGGGTTGAATTATGTTGTAGGTATTTTGCAATGATGTATATACGCAATCTGTAGAGTTTATTATACGTATCAGATAATTATGCAAGTGGACCCCGCAGTCACAATTATGGATATTCTAATATTTTTGAGCGCGTAATGTTATCTATTAAAGTAATACGATGCTTAGGTGGACTCATAATCGTGACAAATGTTTTGTTTATAACCACCAAACCTTCAAGCAAACGGTATTGAATAAATAGTTTTCCATTTTATAGGAAGTACCATTAAGGACACACAACAGTATTGACCTTCGGGGTACAATCATGCATCTGGTTTTTATTACGTGTCTTTAATTGTTGAATACGTCTTCTGGCTCGCTATTGAAAACCATGAGTTGAGTAACAGAATCTACAAATTAGACTTGAAACCTGAGTTTGTGTCTATCACGAACCATGTTGACAGAATGTGATGTTTCTTTGTAGCTAGTCATAGATACTGTTGAAAAGCGGCGTCTGTGTATTCCTGCCACTGTCAATATGTTGAATAATTATTACCGTAAGGCAATTTGTCTTGACAATATATTCATTACGAAATACTAATTTAAGTAATGAGAATTCACTTATTTCAGTAATATGGGCTTAATATTGGTAACTTGCACAGTAAGTACCCATGTTTCCGACGTCTGAAATTTACAATAAAATATCCTTATTACAACCAAGAGACAGTGACCCATGTCAGATTACCATAATGATGGAGCTTTTTATACTTTAAGCTGACAGAAAAGTAACGCTTAGTCTCTGCTTGACGTGGTAATGCGTAAAACATAATTATTATTGCATATAAAAATCCAGAGACAGACGCTACACGTACCTGTACAAGTATATTGCAGTATTTATGTTCCATACAGTAGAGTTACATTGTAGTTTTTGTTAATAATTCATATACATTATATGTAATAGACAGGTGTGAATCACACCACACCGTAGCCAGTGCTAACAACATACAAATCGCAATTGAGGTAGCGCATTAGAAAATGAAATTAGATGTTATAAACGAATCTCCTAATTTTACAAAATACATTAGCGATTTTGTTGCAAAATGTCAATATCCAGTACAACGTCGGTTCCGAGCGGTGCGTCACCTAAACTAGTGATGTTATTTAGGTTTACATCCAACATAACACAAACATGCCTACAAATAGCAAGATACAATCAGTCATGACGTAAATTTATTCAAAACAAACAAGCACAATCACTAAATATCATCAATGCAGATGTTCAATAACTTAAATGTAAAACGTAAATCAACAGGCGTCGTTATTGAATGCTATGGCTCACACATGCAAGGTTAAGAGAAGGTTTTTGGACACAAGAATATGATAGACTGCATTTAGGTTCAACGTGGAGACAGTGTTGGACAAGCGTCTGACAATTTGGAGCCCATATGAGCTGGTACTCGTGATGTACGCTACTCACCTCACCTATCCTCTTCACACCCATTGGTGTATAAGGCCTTGGTGCGTCGTCTCCATTGCGTCCTGTCTTTTGCAACAGTCCTGGCTGTAGCCCAACTGTTCCATCCGAGCTCTATTCTGTGCGGTTGTTCGTCTCCATGTGGTTTTCGGCCTTCCAACTTTCCGTTTTCCTTCGGGTTGCCATGTAAGTGCTGTGCTGCTGATGGTGTTTTCTCTTCTTAGTGTGTGGCCAATCAACTTCCATTTCCTGATTTTGATTGTTTCGCTGGTTTTAGTTGTTTTTGCTCTTTTGTGTAGCTCTTCATTTCTGATTTTGTTTGGCCACCGTATTCTAAACATCTGTCTAAGGCATCTGTTTTGGAATGTATCTAGTTTCTTATTGTCTTGTTCTATTGTTTTCCATGTTTCACTTCCATAGAGTAATACTGACATGAATAGGCTGTTGAAGAGTTTGACTTCAGTCTTGATGGAGAGGATATATGATGACCAAGATTTCCTGAGTCTGCGGAATTGGTTTCTAGCTTTACTTATTCTGCTGTTTATGTCTTCGTCGCTGCCTCCTTTTGATGTCATATCTCCACCCAGATATGTGAATATTTCTACATCTTCTATGTTGGTTTCGTCTATTTTGATTGTTGTTACTGTTCTAGCGTTTATTCTCGTCACTTTTGTTTTTCTTGCATTTATTTTCAGTCATATTCTGCTTGCGTTTTCTTTAAGTTTCTTTGTTTTTTGTTGCATGTATTGAAATGTTGATAAAAATAGAGCTAAGTCGTCCGCAAAGTCAAGATCTTCTAGTTTCGTAATGAAATTCCATCGTATACCTGTTGGATCACCGTTGGTAGTGTTTTTCATGATGAAGTCTATTGCCAATAAGTATAGAAATCCTGTCATTGTGCAGCCTTGTTTGACTCCGGTTGTAACTCTAAACCATTCTGATTCCGTTCCTTCATCGAGTACTGCACATTCAAATTAGTCGTACAGCAGCTTGATTAATCTTATCATTTTGTCCGGGATGCCATATTCTCTCATGATTGACCATAGACTTTCTCTGTGAATGGAATCAAATGCTTTTTTCAAAGTACGCTACTGTACACAGGATATTGACAAAAAAAATTCATTTGGTATTTGGACATGTTTGATGTGTCAATACAAATTGATATCGATATATTCAAAATGTGGTGGTTGTAAAATGACGTTTTAAAGAAGTTGAAGTGAAGATGTATTAGCATTTTGTAAATGACGTGACTTTTCCTGTGCTACATTTCTGAATATTTTATAATGTGTTTTGAAATGCAAACGCCTATGTATGGCCACATCATGACACTGCAAAACACAGATCGATATATTATTTCAAAATATAATCTGATGTATTATATTCTCAAATACATATATTTCTATTATTATATTTTAATATCAAACCCCACGCAAAACTGTGCATGGAAGTTCGTTGTATTATATTTTCGTTGACAAAGTACCTGACAAATTGTCTCCGTAGAATATGCGCTTCACACAATATCGATTTCTCAAATAGTCTGCGTAAAACATTCAGTTCTTGAATTTGCATATGTTGATGTATGTACTGTCTGCATTTATAAGACGACTATTATTTTATATTATTACAAACATTGTCAGAAACTGCTTATTAATAAATTAGCCGCAAGAAATGTGATTCATATTAAAATAATAAAACATATGAAGTACATGGATGTTAAGTGAAAGAAACATTATGTTACTATTCTCGTATATTTCTCAAATACGATAATATATATATTTCACAGTGTCGGACGTATTAATCTAAAATGGATACTAGCATACAACCTAATTGATCACTGATTTGAATAGCCTAGTGAACCACCTTTGTGTGCAACATAAGGGGTTAAAGCTGCATGACCGCTTATAATACATACATTTGTAGTACACTATTCCTTGATTTTGCTCTGTATTTAACAAAAGTAACATGGTATCTCTCATACCCTCGTGGCCATGGATACTATCCGGAGTGAGATCGCGATAGTTTTTTTTAAATGTTTGTTCTACCTGTTGACTCAAACATATTGGTGTTTCAACAACGACAGGTGTTTTGTGTACATTAAATTGTTATTGACCTAATATCAATTTAATTGATGCCACTGAATGCTTTTTGTCTTGTCAGAATTGACATATGCTCACGATAACAATGGTGTCTTTTACTGACGTACTAATTAACATTCCTCTTATTTACTTATTATATTGAAATTAGTATATTGAAATTAATTTGAACACCGGAGTCAACGTACGAAATGAGGTCTATAAGACTTAGTCGTTCGTTCCAATCTTCCCATTATACAAATTGTAATGTATATGTTTTGTATATAATATGTTGTAAATAATGGGAATAAATATGTTTAAACTTTAAATCGGACAAAATACTTTGTCTTAGAAATATTCGTGTCGTGTCTACCTTTTAATCATGATTTATTCGTTATCAAATTATATACTTTGTTGCCATTGGATCTAACAATCATATCACACTATAAGTTGCAACACATCCTGCATATGCATATATCGATGTGTAGTTATTGAATACGGGCTGAACAGTCACACCTCCCTGTTAGGACTCTGTCACTCTAAATAACGTATGACAATAACGTACATTCATGTATGCTCTGAGTATACAACCCTTTTGCAAACACGCTGTTTTACGTCGTATACTTTAGGCGTTTGTTTTGCTCAAGTTAAAATAACGAAATAAGAGCACGATTAAAAACGATGTCGTGCTCCAACAACGACTTAAATGTGTACATGATCGTCGAACAGGCACTTACAAACTTTGTACACGATGAGTATAAGTCAGACTAATGTTCCATGTACGTTATTAATGCTAGAAACAATCATGCTATACATGGTCGAACGCATGTGTACGTTGTGCACTGCAGGTATACGCCAAGCATAAGTTAAAAGTCAGTTAACCATACGTAAGACATATGGTATTTATTATCTAAGCATACGTCCGAATAAGGCATCAGCGTGTGGTTTAAGCTCATCTCCAGCGTATGACCAGTGTTCTGGATAAATTCCATCCGTTCGCTAACGTTTTTGTCAAACTTTTAAGTGTGGCGATGTCTTTAGTTGTGTACTTGTAAAAACACCCAACCAAAATTTTGAAAGATATTGTCGCTATACAAAGTACTTATTCTTGTATCTTCATACTCATATATTCATCTACAGGAACCAGTCTGATATTAAGTAGAATTAGTATTACAGCAAATTTACATTAAAAGCACCGATAGTTTGAAATTGCATGGTATGCAACCCCCAACAGTCAATCTAAAATCGAAATATAAACTTGCCAGTCATGAGCCATTTGAAACAAACATAGGTAATGAAATGTAATACCGGTAAAGCGTTATTACAATACATTTAAAAAATGCAGACACATCTTGTCAGAAACACTGCGGGAATTGTATTACTTGATAATGCAAATATCAAACAGTAAAAGTAAAAGGTATATAAAAATTTATGTACACATATATGAGAAGTTCTCGCCGTTAGGAGTCAATCTGACAGAGTAAACGAACATAATGCAAGCTACATTGGCATTGTCCTTATTGAGTGGTGTTTCTGCAGATTCTTTACGGACTGACACAAAGTGTAGATAATCTAGGGAGAAATTAAAACTCCTCAGCAACGTGGCACACAATGATATAATACAGTGAAGTTATCAAGACTACAACGTCTCACGTTTTGACAAGGTAGTCCATGTTGGAGATTGAGCAGGAGACAGCTTTTGTCATTATATCAATAAATCGGATTTATAATCTTCATTAGTTTCGGTATGTCTGTCTGATTCGTATTTGTGTTGGAGCCATGGGCTTCCATGTGTAATGAACTATCAATGTGCTGTATGCACTTCACTCTTCCGATAAGAACACCACATCAATATATTTCGCTGCTGTTGATAAAACACAATCGCATCGTGTTTAGTCCCTTGGTCAAATCTTAAGACGGAAATTATGTTGACCGACCCAATTAATAACATAGAGGTAGTTTTAGTTTGAACTTCCGCAAGCAAACAACTACCAAGTTCTTAAAATGTGAAAGCCTGAACAAGAACACTATGAATTTACTGACTGACGTACTGACCGACCGACCGACCGACCGACCGACCGACCGACCGACGGACGTTCCAACATTTAGGGTTTACGGGGCTTTTCCTTTGATCTTTATGGGTTTTCTTCCACACAAACCAGTCGGTTTATGTGGATTTCCTTCTTTATTTAACTAAAATTATGGACGGATTGAACCATTGGATGTTGGCCCGGACGGACGGACGGACGGACGGAGAAAATGTCCGATTCAAAGAGAGAAAATTTCCGATTCGCCAATAGGTTGATGGAGAACATGTCCAACTGTGGGTCCCATGAAAAGCGACCGATAAGACGCTCAGATCTATTTAGAATATAACCTACATTATGAGCCAATGAAAACGCCGAATTTTGGCGGTTAAATGAAAATTAAATCATTAAATTTTTCTCTTCACATACTTGACGTCATGCGTTGGCGCTAATTTCTATCGGCCAATCTGCGCTCGCTCCGCGCTTTTTAATCATTAAAATTTACTTAATATGTTCTAACTATAACATATAGTTACAGAGGGGAGATTTAGAAAAACGATTATAAATTAATAACCGTTATAACTATCGACTGTATGCAAACGGGGTGATACAGTTTAATTTTTCATCTTTGGAAAAAATAAAAGAAAAACATGTTGGTCCGTCTTAATGTTTTTATAGTCACTACCATTCATATAGAATAAAGAAGGAATGGGAAATAGTCGTTACACTGTCAGGTCGTTTACTATTTTAATAACAATCATCATCCGTGTGCGAACGGCTTCGTTTATTAAAATATATTATCTGTCCAATGATGTAATTTGAAAGAAGTTGCTCTAAACATATTTTGGTCCTTTTTGATGTTTTTGTAAAATAATACTATTTATTCTTTCCATTTTTACCGATACAGATTGCATAATATCTCATAGATAGATGGAAATTTCTGATGGGCCAACGTACGATTTATGAATAGAACAACATATAAATAATATTAACTGAATTGTGAAATGTGATATATGAGAAACTAAACAAACATATCATATTATTACTCTAAATGTATATAGAAAGGTACGTACATACATAATTTCGGATGCGTCGGTACATAGTTCGAGTAAAATTTCCGATTCGCCTGGAATAAGGTAGAAAATTCCCGATTCGCCAACGTAAGGTTGATGAATTGAACAATAAGTACATGTATATCATTTTAATTGAGAATTGTGATATATGAGAAAATATACAATTTATGCAATCAAAAATGTTAGTAGAAAAAGAATATATAATTATATACTCTCCGAAGCCCCGATACAGATTGATGCAGAATTTCCGTACGAATTATATATATATATAATATATATTAACTACATTGTATAAGTATAATTATTTTCGGAACGGTAATTTATGATACACGTTTAAGAATATTTATCATAATTGTCATATAATTACTACCGGTATAAATTGCCTGTAGACGAGTACATACATAATTTCCGATGCGCCGGTGCATATATATAATACACGTTTATGCATATGATTATAACAACTAAGTAACTAATGTTATTTGCATTGTGAATTTGAGAAAGCTACCATACATAATATTTGTATATTAAAGTAAATTGAATAGCTAGCATACATATGTCACATAAATGCATATACATACGCCTGTGGCGTTGAATCAATCAGCTTGCCTGTGTATTGGATTTTACACATAAAATTTTAACTGTGGCTGCGTGTAGGCTCATGTAAGAAAGAGCCATTATCCTGTTGTCTCGTACATCCGTGCTTCTTAACAGTTTCATCGGCGCATGTGTACTCGCGCATCCAGTTCAAAAATTATCTGCACCAACTCAAAGATCATACACAAAACAAGAACAATGTCAAAATCCTTATGAAAATTCGTAAAATTATAGCTTGTGTATGTCTATGTCAGTGCTCTGAATCCTGTTCACTGGTAACCATGAACTTCGTGCCTCCGTATAAAGATGTCATTATTTGGGCCCCTTGGAGTGAAATTTTGTATTTGTGTTTAAATTATTATAAGTAAATTTGGAGTAGTACTTATCATAATCTGTTTTCAGTTTGAGTGTTATATACTAGTCAAAACTTCCAACGCAACACTGTTTATAATAGTAAATATTTATTTTATTTGTAGATAGAATAAAGGATTTTCTTTACAACAAAATAGGCCAATCAGTTCATCACAATATTGCAATAAAACATTTAACAAATATTGCATCAGGACGATGGAATGTATATCACTAGCACGTGACCACACTAATTCAAATTAACGACGTTAACAACAATACTGTCTAGTAGCTGGTGCATTTAGAACTGCTTGACACCTACGTCTCATTGAGCTTATTAAGCGCCTAACAAAGGCTATCGGAATATTGGCAAACTCCTGAATAAGAGCGTTAGTCAAATCTTGTAATGTTTGGGGCTGAACTTGACGTCGCCGAACCCTCCTATCAAGTTCATCCCAAAGATGTTCTATGGGGTTTAGATCGGCTGAGTAGGCTGGCCAAGGCAGAGTGTCAATGTTGTTATTCTGAAGGAAATTCATACAAACACGAGCAATGTGAGGACGAGCATTGTCCTGTTGGAATATGACGTTTCCATGATTGACGCCAACGTACGGAAGAATGGCGTTGCGTAAAATATGGTCACGATAGGTCAGTGCGTTAAGATTGCCCGGAATGACGACGAGCCCAAGCTTATCATTATGGGTAATGCCACCCCACATCATAACGGATACACGTCGAAATATGTCTGTTTCCACAACACAGGCGTCACTATATCTCTCACCTCGACGTTTATAAACATGTACACGACCATCTGTCTTCTTCAGGGTGAACCTTGATTCGTCTGAAAATATGACGCGATTCCAATGAACAGCTTGCCATCTTCTATGGGTAGCGCACCAAAGTACACGTGCCTGGCGATGTCTAGGCTGTAACACAGGTCCAATATAAGGACGTCGGCAAAGAATACCTCGCTCACGTAATCTATTTCGGACGGTCTGATCACTAATTGGTCTATTATGCGTGACAATAACTACCAGGGCAGTTGTTGTGGCTGGTAAAGATTTGCTACGAAGATGGCGCAATCGAATAGCATTGTCTTGCTGTCTACTTGTAACACGCCCACGGCTACGTCTTGGCAAGTCGGCTACGTCACATGAAACGTCATAAATAAACAGAACTAAGTTATGTAAGAAATAATTTAAATTGGTGATAGAACAAAAGAAAACAATTTTTAAAAAACAGTTTTTGTAAATACGGAAGCTTACCCGTTTGGTTGAATTTATCCAATAGTCTGGAGATAGTTGACGTAGATCATCTAAGAATTCGAGCGACTTGACGTTTTGACACACCAGCATGTAACATACCAATGGCCCTTCCGCGTTGTTCTATGCGTAATCTCGGCATTGTGAAGCTAAATTCGAACAAACTCAATGTGCTATAGTGACGGAGAAACGTTCGAGAAAAATATCGTGATTTTTTAAAATCTCTGATTTGCACGTGATTCACGCACCATAGTTGGAGCTCTAAATGTCAAAAATCGATAATTTCGATAAAATCACGCGAAAATCGTGCAGATTGCAATAACGCTCTGTAACAAATGATCTCGAATAGAACAGGTCAATTTTTTTATTAAAACTAACAATAAATGATGAAAATGCGGAAAGTTATAATGTTGCGTTGGAAGTTTTGACTTGTACAGTTGTGATAAAATAAAACGTGTAATAAAAATGTTATGCAAAACAATTAAAACCAATTACGAAAGGTTACGAAATAGCCGAAATGGACGGTTACGATTCAGCCTTGTTACGAAATAGCCGTATACCGTTCGTTCCGTGTGTGTTTTAGTGGGAATTATTTTGTCAACAAATGGCCGACAGTTAAGGAATCAGAATCATCGATCTAAAAATGAAATACCTGAAATAAAACTTGTGACAAATCCAATGGTAGATAAATTGATTGTTTTATGTAGTAAAACACATCTAGACCAGATTGCAACCGTTTCCCCGCCCGATGATGCGTTAAATAGTGGATTCCTGTAGGGGCCGGAGAAATACGTTTCCAACCTGTCTATTATATAAAGTAATGACGGGATGATTGGGAATTTCAAAACTCTGTATTTTGTGATATAATTTCTTAGGCCTGTGAACAATGTTATGTTTTGTTTCCACTTAAAACAGACACTTATTTGTATCGTCGTCTGAGCAGATTGAAACGATGATATGTTTTGATGCCAGTCAAAATAATTAAGTTACAGCTTAAAGTTGCTAGATTTCCATTAACAACCGTGTATTAAGTATGATAAGCCGGGATTTTCATTGATAAAAGATAGGTATAGATTAATCTAAATTGCGGAACATAATATCATATAAATAATTACGCACTAACTCGACCACCCTGCCACATAATTAGAACACAACCACCTTGTGTTTCGAATTTGCATGCCAGTTATCTTCTCATACTGGTATTATAACGTCAAATTACAATATATATTCGAAGCCAATGTTTTCAAAACGTTATACATGTATTCCATACTTTATGTCATCTTTCTTCTGCTAGATTGGACAGCTTTTCATGGCATTTATCTCACACAACCTTGAAATGTTTAATCAAAGCACTTACGATAATCTCAAACTAATGTTCAAATTTTAATTGCTAATAATTCTTTTACAGCTACAAAGTGGGGAAAATGGACCTGTAATACTATTTTTATAATAAAGATTCAGTTGAAAAACTTCTACAAACTATATCTGTCCCCAATTTGCAGCTTTTTAACAATTACAATGCTATTGAATTTGAACGTAAAGTTATGATTTCTGTAAGTGCGTTGACAAATTAGTAACCATGTGCGCTACAAAACTAACGCTTTCCTTCGTACAGAAGGATGAGTGCAAAAGCCCAATTCTATTTCGGAAGATGACGACAACGTCAAAGCCAGCAATGACCAGTACATTTATCATAATATATTAGTTTGATGTACATACCACTTGGTATGTGACGTACAATGTAAAATAAAATATGTCAACAATTTAAAAAAAACGTACGTATTGTTTTTGCCGATTTAATCAAGACATCTTCGACACTCAAGCCCAGAGTGAGAACTTTCCATGCAATCAAATACATTTCAATAAAATTTCACAGTTTTTGCCCGAACTCGATTCAACTGCCTAGGTTGCACTTGAGTTGATTTTGGACAAACTCTGTGACCTATTACACACAAAAACTAACGTTAAACAAATGGATTTTAACCATTACTTAGCATTTGATCACATAATGTTGTTTCCAGCACTTAAACAGGATAATACAAGCTAGCAGTAATATGTTATAATGTGAAATATGGTCTACCTAAGGGTGCTTTGTAACGTGTCAACTTTCAAATGAAAACAATGTTCGTTCAATCCTATACTTCACGATGTGTGACAACAAATCTCGTATTGAACATTGAAGTATAACATGTTGAAAGGAATAATTATTAATTAAGTTATAGCTAGGTAACAAATAGATGCAAATACGTCGTTAAAACCCACCTCGGACTAGTATACTAGTAATTTAATAACTTAAACTTAAATGAATACTAAAACAAAGAATATTTAATATGGTTGTATGGAGCAATGGTGATTAAATTGCATTCCAGTGCGGGAACTAAGAGCAGTATTATCTCATTATATACATTTACCATTCAAAGACGGTTATATTAAATGTTTTAACACAACCCGCGGCTTCCGCTATATACACATCGACAAAATCACGGTGTGCACGAACTGCCTATAAAACACAGCTACGACTGAATATTTTCAAACCGCAAATAAGCTTTCCGAATAAGAATATAGTGCAGCGAATAACGATTTGATCTGTTGTCAAATGCGGAATATTGGTTATATATGAATGGAAATAATGAATACGTACCTGCGTTTTATCAATGATAAGGAACAGGAACTTGTTCGGATGCTACGCAAAATATCTGATTGTTTATTGCCAGTGGAGAGATAAATATTATAGATGAAACACCTCCTATAAGCATTAATTCTCATTATTGGTTTGTCAAACATGGGAATTGTTCAATTAATGAAGCCTCACATCTCATCGTGTTGTTCATGTAAAACTATGTTAATAACCAATTTAACTCGCAGATTGGCCTTTTTTATTTCATTAACACTTGATCATTCCTTCACCCAACGTAATCAACAAAGCTCGTATCACGAATCTTCTTAACAATGTCTTAATTTCACTCACTGATCAAGTGCGTATTTGGTCCAGAATTGGTTTATTAAGTGTAACATTGCAAATGTTGTATACATCACTCGAGCTAAGACCAGTCCTCAATAAGGACATTGGTAATATAAAGGAGAGTATTAAGATTGTATTGTATTTGTTCGTTTAGAAGATGATTGGTCGGGCTGTTGTTCTCAATGTTCTGCGATCCGTTTACCACGGTAGCAGTAGACTTTTTGCAAATTCACGGTAGTCCTTGGGCATGTTTGACTGGTATTGTTCGGTTGTCATCAAGGGACACCTGGTGATTTGTGTGCCGACGTTAAATCAGAATCTGTAAGCACTGTCTTAATCATAGTGGCATGTACCGACGCCTTTATAATCGAGATGGCGCGTATATAGCTTATTCAACATTACCTGGTACTATGCATTGAAGAACATACACAAACATATATCAGTTTCTTTATTTTCGTTGCAGAGAGAAAAACTTACTGCCGTTGCGGAATATACATTATGTTTGACCCGTTGCAAAATTCGAAACTTACTCAGGGTGCATCAAAAAGATAAATATACCAAACAATGTACAGTTTAGTACATTAACGCATACATGTACCTATGCGTATGGTGTATGCAAACGTAAGCTAAAATAATTGCACAGTATGCATATTCTACTATTGAATGCTTTATCAGTTTACAAATAGTTTGATACCCGGAAATAGTTCTGTTCTGGGTTACCTACCATGTTATGTAATGAATCCATTTTGTATTATAATCGACATATTTTTCATAGTTATGGCATTTATTTTTATATTCCTTTTTATCAATCTTAGGTGCGAGAAGAAATGTTGGTAAACAAGAAGGTCAGCTGTTCCTTTCGTTGTGTTTTACAAACACTTCGCGCATAAAGAATCATGGGATTTTGTATGATTCTGAGTATAGTTAATAAAGATGGTTGCTGTAGTTAATGCTGTTTTGTACGTATATCATTATATGGTGGAAATAAAAAGGGAATTGAATGCCAATCAATGGTGTAAACGTGTCCTTGTTCCTGAAATTAAACTATTGAGTTGGCCTATTTATTTTTTATAATTACATCCGACGGATACGATCCTGAGTACATCTTTACGATATAACTATCAGTATTAAGTCAAAGAGCTAAAGTGCTGTGAAGAGTTAATATGTGTAGTATCTAATTTACGATCAGTTTATTTCTCGAAAGATCCAAATTACCTTATTGTGATGAGTTCAATTAGCACTGTATGTACTTGGAGAACATTAAAAGTGATGACATTATAAAGATCCTGAGCTGGAAATGACACATACAAAGTACTCAATGGGTCCGAAAATACATTTAGGGATACTTGGAATGAGTTTTGCTCAATTTCAACGCATTAAAACATCGACCTAGTAATACTTCACTGCATTAGCGGCCCACATTGTACTCACATATAGTCTTAAAATAAGCATTGTATTGACAGAAAATTGTGGTATGCATTGGCAAGTGTGAAATCATGAAATTGAATTAAAAGTAGTAGTGAAACTTTTGGGTCTTCAACTAGTTGAAATTGTTTAACCTAAATGTGTAATTGAAAGTAGAAAAGGGTCTAAGATCCATCCGCACGAAAGCAAATATATTATCATAAAATCTGTCTTTGAATATCTAAATGTACAAGACCACCATTTTCTAATTGTACTATGACGTTATATAATTTAGTAATACCTTTGTAAAACTACTTTTATTGGTTTACATGTGAAGTTGACGTATCTACATAATATCATATTATATTTTTTATATTGATAATATTATGTCGATATGACGATACCCGAATGAACAATTTCCATATTGGCACTATCTTTCAACTTTTTAAACTTACACAACTATTCAGTGAGGTATGAATGTTCAGCTTATTCAACATCAGTATTTGTACATGTACTTAGGTCTAATGAAAAAGGAGAATATATTGTTGTGACAAAACTATCGTGATGCAAAGCTAGTCTAAGAATTCTTACACACATTAGAACACTCGATTCGTACGTCCGTAAATGACAACATGATCAAATGTGACAATACAAAGACCATTCTGTGACAACAATAACATTCCCTGACAAATGTTGTCTTCCTTACATCGTCATCAGACTAAATGTAGTGGACACAAAGCACAAGTATGCATACATGTATGTTAAAACACCTTACATTCTGTGTCGACAAAAAAAAGAGAATGCAGAGCTTTTATATTTGAACTATTATGAACTTATTCCTGGTAAATATAGAAGACAAGGCCACGAGGATATCAGCGTTTTTATGTTCTTTTTTTATATACTGAGCATAAGCAAGGCATAAGTACTAACAATTTATTTAATGTGGTCATGGAACTAATGCTCGACCTGAAACTTACAACATTCTTGCAGTAGGCTAACGAAGCGACCTATAGGTATATTGAGTGTATGCAACTCACTACTAGTCCATTTTTAATGAATAGGTCTGACACCAGCTCACTGTGAATGATATATATAACCATATAAAATGAATATAAGAGAATGGTTTCTTTCACCTAACAGCCAATTCATGCACTTCGCATATTATATTTTAATATTAACCAAATTTCTGTCGGCTACTTTATTAATAAGCAAGTTATGCCAAAAAAGGTGATACTATTGAATACTAATCTTATAATCTCAGACAGCACGTACATCAACTCTAGAAATAAATGCTTTTGTGCAAAATGTTTGATATATTGACATTATGTTAAACGCATATTCTACGGAGACAATCTGTTAGGTACTTTGTCAATGAAAATATGATAAAGCGAACTTTCATGCACAATATTGCTAGATGTTTAATATGAATATATAACAAACGGAATAGAGATATGTGAGAATGGAATGTTTTGACATAATATTTCAATTTGTGTTACAATTCTACAATGTCGCCATATAAAGGCGTTTGTATTATTAAACACATCATTACTGAAGGAATTAAAGGAAATGTTGTGCAGGAAAAGCAACATTGCAACAAAAATCATGACCGGTACATTTTGACAAATATTGATATCAAGACTAGTCTCGAATAAGAATATTTGCTTTAAGTTTGTTACATGCATAGTTTAAATCTTACAAATACGGAATATTTTTTATTTATACGCCATCTTTATCGGTTCATACCACACGTGTTACGTTATTAATAATAAAAGTTCATTTACATTGTACTTGTACCGAGTTGTAGAAGGGATGATACAGAATAAAAACTACTGTTTCTATTAAGAAAAGTACTATCTATGTGTTGCAAATAAACAATAAAATATACTATAGTGCGCCCCGGATAACAAGAAAGGCGGGAAATTTTGGTATAATCCATTTAGGTGGGTTATAAATCAGGTGTGAATGATTTATCCGTTATGTTTTTAGAACAAAACTGACCTAATCTGTTTTCTTTAGTAATGTGCAAAACCAACTTTCCAATAGTTGACAAAACCGATTCATGTTTGTAAACATCACGTTATCCTGTGCGCACTATATCAGTTTGACATTTCCTGTTCATATAACAATGCCACTATACATAAACCACACAGTATATAAACGTTGAATGGGAATTAAATGACGCCTCCCTATTACTGCAATATACAAGTACGTGTAACGCCTGTCTATTGAATTTTGTAGGCAATATATAGAGGATATTTGTGTATTTCGGTGTAAGATCGGTTGTTATTTCACCTCGTGAGCAGCTGACTTATATTTTCACTCGTGGCGTAGTTCAAGGCAGACAGTGTCATTTCGATTTAAGACGTCAATAGGTATAAACCAAATTGGGGCGCTCCACGGGGATTTTAAAGTAGTCCGTTTGAGTAAAATTATCGCCAATGAAATTATCAACGGTGTAATTATCGGATTATAATTCACTGATATTCCGCGGTAAACCACTCATAACCATTAAATAATAGCTTTTACTCATTGTCACACCAAGCAGAGACTATGCGTTATTAGAGCGCCCACACACCGAGCAAAAGTAATATTCTGTTAGCTTAATATACATTAAGCTTCACTATCACGGTAGTTAGTCATAGGTCTCAGTCTCTTGACATTTAATTTTAAAACAATATTTATCAGTTGTCGTGAACTTTGATATATGTACCTAATGCACATATTAACTATATTAAGTGTACCTTACTGAAATATGTGTATTCTTATTACATGTATTTATGTTAGTATCCCGCAATGAATGTATTGTCCAATCAAATTGCCTTACGGTGATGATTATTCATTTGACTATGATACGCATCAATTTTCATTCCGAGTGCGCTAGGAGAGTTTGCCACTTGACATAATTATGCAATAAACTTAATAAAATCTGCACATCCAATGCAATGTTATTATGTTATTGACCCGCACTCCATTTACTATGTTTTATCATTTATATGGACGGAATTACAATTTGTACATGAAACGTTACAATCACAGGGCAACGTCCATTCACAAAGATCCTGATGAAACATCAGTATAATAATAATTATAAATGTATGTACAATATCCTTAAACACCAAATAACTAAATAATAAACATGTATAACGGAATCGAAAAAAATTTAATGCCGATGATGAGACTTTGGAACAAACAATTTTTCGACATTTGCAGGCGACAATTGTAGTGGCGTTGTGATCATTTCGTTTTATTAAACTTTGTCTGGATGTAATACATGTGACATACATTTTCATGTAAACAATAACAATGGGATGAAAATTGGTACTTGTGGTCATCTAAGAGTCTTCTTACTGATGGTGACGTAATACATGAGTTAAGTTGTCATGGGTTAAGTCACGCACGTGTTATCGTTCCGTGATAGCATAGCAAAAATGACGGGCGACAAAAGATTATCAATAAAATATTAAGTGCTGGATTAAACAAATTATAATGAAATAGTGCACGATATTCAGTAATCATTTCGTGTTCATGTCATGTCAAAAGCTTCAATTTGCGTTCAAAATAACATATTCAAAATGGAGTGAAAAAAGAAAATGATGTAACACAAAGTGGGCATAACGTGACGTCGACGTCAGAACTACGCACGAAAACGTTGGATGTTCTGAACAAAATCCTAAGAATGACCATCCTGAGTCTTTTTTCAACTTGGTATGGCATTGGCGAAGACGAATAAATATTGAAGAAGGATAATCTGAAAAGTTTTTAAAACATAAAACAGTTGGGCCTTATGAATGCAATTGTCAAATTTAGCATTGGTAAAATCTGAATAACGTTACAATGTGCAAGAATGACGATGCCCCGCCTACCGATTTCATAGGTCGGCATAAATGTTCAAAACAATTTATTTTCAAATGTATTTGGAAACTTTTTCGTACGTTTTCTTCTAATATATGAGCCAGTCTCCAGGAAAACCTGCTATAATGACATTATGTAATTACTATATGTATAAGATTTTGATAAAGCTCTAAAATAAGGAAAAATACATATCTATTGATTCTTTTTTAAGTAATTTACACATATAGTACTATACCTTTGCTTTACATTTTCCTATGAATTATGTCGAAAACACATACTTCGTTGCTATGGTGACCAATGTCAGAAAGTACTCCGATTGAGAAAAACGAGGATTTAGTTGTTTAAAACAGAAGTAGCGTTTCCCTGAATGCAAACAATTTCGGTTTTGATATATATTTTGAAAAGTGAAACATAATTATAGAATTTGGTACTATTTTGATCAGTTTATGTCAAGAATTGATCAAATGGTGTAATAATGAAATAGTTATTTCTGTTACGTCGAATAATTTTGCATGACATTTGCGACGTCACACAAAAAGCTCCGAGTAGGGACTCTACAAAAACAGCTGTAAACATAATTTATTTTGCAATTTGCTTATTAAACATTATCCTGTAATACTATGGAAAATCTTAAAGTCCATATTTTTGTCAGAATAGCAGGTTGTCCTGGAGACTGGCTCATATATATTCACCACAACACAAAATATTTTTAGAAAATGGCATTTAAGCATTTCCTCGTTATATATTGATCATCCCTCGTATATTAGAAGAGGTAAATAAAACCGTATACATGTAAATGTTTATACCAATCCTTGTCATTTCTCGCCCCTTGGTGTCAATCTGACAGACATAGTAATTGAACTTGTTGAAAACCACATTGGCATTTCACTAATAAAGTTTGCTGCATTCCTTTATAGAGTGACACAATGCTTAGATAATCGAGGGATAAAATAAAACTGCTCATCAAAGTGGCAAACGCTGAAATAATACAGTGATCATATGAAAACTACAACGTCTCACGTTTTGACAAGGTAGTTCATTTTGGATATTTGGCAGGAAACAGTTCCTGTCATTATATCAATATATAGGATTTTATAATCTTCATTAGTTCCGGTGTGTCTGTCTGATATGTATTTGTGTTAGAAACATGGACTTGTATGACAATCGATGCTTGTAATGAACTGTCAATGTGGTATATGCACTTCACTCTTCAGATAAGAACATCACATCAATATGTTTCGCTGTTGTTGATAAAAACACAATCGCATAGTGTTTAGTTCCTTGGTCAAATCTTTAGTCGGAAATTTCCCCGTCACATACGTACATGTTTATGGAGGCATGTCGAGCGAGCCAATACTATTGTCGCATGCAAACAACTACCAACTGCGTCGAATGTGAAAGCCTGAGGCAGATCACTATGAATTTACCACCATGAAATAACAGCTAATTCCCTAATTCGGTTTCTAAGTAGATTACAACAATGCTTTGTTTTTGTGTCATTTTAAACAGACAATCACTAGCATCGTCATCTGAGCAGATTGAAACATGTTTAATGCCACCCGCAATATTTGAGTGACACTTTTCTAGATGGTAAGCAATTCAATTTGCATGAACATCCATGAAATAGTATGGTTTGTGTGTAATTTACTCATATATATTGCAAACCAGTTCGTATGTTAAATGTGCAAAATTGATTATCGTCTCTTACCGGTATAATACAATGTAGCGTCAAATTACATTATTATTTCGATTCTCATGTTTTCAAAACGTGATGTTCAATACTTAAAATCATCTTTTTTTCTACTAGACACATTTTCATAGCAATAATCTCACAACACATTGTATGCAACAAAATTAACGTTTAACGTTTCCCTTCATACAGTGCAAAAGCGCAACTCTATTTCAGACGATGACGAAAACAAACAAGCCAGTAACGACCAGTGAATGTATCATAATAGCTTAGTTTTAGGTTACTTTTCAATGTAGACATACTACGTGGTAATGTGTTGTGACCTACTTTTATGGCTAAGAACACAGACAAATATATGTCAACAATAAGTTAAAAACAAACGTAAGTACATGTACATGTATGTATATTTGGCTGTTATTAACGAGACATCTGCGACGCTTATGTCAAGAGTGAGTACGATCTATTGCTAAAAAACTAATAGACGGGTTTTACGTATTTTGTGGACATTCAATTTTCTACTCTGACGACGCGGTGTACGGAAATTGACTCACAAATCCAAACTCCTAAAAATCCCAATTACGCTTAAATAAATGCGCAATATAATTAGTTTTTCTCAGAACTCACTGACGCGCCTTGAAAAATGCAGAACATCAATATTTAACATGTCTGTTTCATGAAAAGTGTTAAAATTAGTATTGAAGCAAAGTTGCTAAGAATTGACAACAAAACAGTTTCTATCGTTTACATATTCATTCGAGAAAATTGAGCGAGTGCTTCATTGATTATATTATGTAAGGGATTCTGAGATCTCTTGTTATTACTAGTAGTACATAAACAATATAAATGGACAAGTTAAGCATGGCCAATAGATTAACACAATAACTTTCTAAGTCCAACTTAACTGGCGGTAAAAGAGTATTTTCTAGAAATTATTTTTGATCCGTTTATTTCAGTATAGTCAGTATAGTCAAGCGAACAAAGTTCAACTTCAGGTCTAAAATGTTTGCAGCGCTTTGATTTATTAGGATATCGTATTGCCCTGAAGAGTACAGTAAACACTTGCGAGTGCATTCGCTGATGTAAGATATTAGTTATAGTATTGAGTTGAGTATTCGATGGCCAGTGGTAAAGTAAGATCCCTTTCTAGTTAGTAGAACCGTGTCGAACCCTTGTGCGTTTTGGTAACAACGAAGCAATGCAACGGCGAAAACATGTACATAGTAGTATTTTATGTACAGAACTGAATGTCTACAGAAAATCGTTAATCAACCCTTCAAACATTAGGCTCAGTTTATATTAAACAATATGACATTGTGTTTTATGTTTTGAAACACATACATTGTGCCACCGATTGAATCAGGGATGATAACATACACTTTGCTAATCAAGCGGAAGTTTATAAACCCATCTGATATAAGATATATATACACATTTAACCGCTGAAAAAATGATGGTGCCTATCTAGTGTATTAGACAAAGGTTTATTGGACATGTTTCACTTTCTATATATCACTATAATGAAGTGGTGCATTGAGCAGATGCTCACGATGTTTTAGAGGTATGGACATTCTTATCGTATAGCAACTGTCATATCAATTAAGAACCACTTTAACTTTTTCCTGAACACTTAAGAATTAAGACTTTAAGTTGCATACTGTATTATATCATTTTGAAGATAAATGATATACTCCAAATACGTGTGGAATATTTTATCAGTAAAATTCTGATAAAAGCAGACAGTCTTCAAAAAATATTGCCAGTGGAGAGCTAAATATTAGATGAAACACATCCTATAAGCATTAATTGTCATTATTGGTTTGTTAAACATGGGAATTGTTCCACATCTAATATTGTTGTTCATGTAAAACTATGTAAACTCAATTTGACTCGCCGATTGGCCTTTTTTATTTTATTAACACATGATCAAACCTACACACAACGTGATCATCAACGCTCGTATCACAAATCGCCTTAACAATGTTTTACTTTCTCTCAATGATGAAGTGCGTATTTTGTCTATAATTGGTTTAGTAACTGTACGAGGGTATTTCTATACGAGGGGTGTTCCATATGTATTGTCACTGTCCTTTGCATTTTTCTATGGCAATATTTAGAAGGATTATACGATGACTGTCTAAAAGGTGCATGTTTCTATTCTATATCTGGAAAATTACATAGCCTTTCATCAACAATTAAGTAATTGATTAAACTTAGAAGAGGGTATGCTCGAGTACACTGGCCTTATGTTAATTTTAAGCTAAATTTGTGTCATCTTTGCAGTAGTTGTTTAGAAAAGTAAATGTCAGTATTCTTTAAACTGCAACATAAGATACGATAACTGGACCCTTATACTTCCATTAGAACTTTAAATCAAAATGAAATTATTTGTTGTCTACGAGTAAGACGGTCAAAACAAGGGAGATCACTCTAATTTATACCAAATGATGCTTGTTGTTTCACGCACCGATAACTTCATATCAATTGTACTTTGATCGCAAATTCTTCCCAAAAATCAATGTTGATGGTCAATGGCTTACATACCTGTATGATATGTCAAATTCCAATAAATCAAACTAATTGAAAATTTTCATTGAAAAGTAGCATGCTTTTTTGACTAATTTTACACTTATTTTCGCGACTTTGAAATGCTCTTATTTTGTTAAAAATGGCAATCAAGTACAGCAAATCATGTTTTTATCGAAGGAATTTACAATATTTACGGTATGATAGTTGTGGAATAAGAATATATCCCGAAAGGAAGTTTTAATCGACAGTTATTCGAACAAAGTCGCAGTGTCTACTACTAGTCCTTTGAAAAGACAACAGAAACAACATTCCGGTAATTAAATTTTATTGATTTTTTCACGAAATATTGCGGAAATCTTGATGGTTCTAGAAATGTATAACGATTTAAAGATATCAACGAATTTTTTTGATTTGTGACCCAAGTGACAATACATATGGAACACCCCTCGTATATTCGTAGACACTCATTCTCATTGGATTATTATAGCGTTTTAACAATAAGTTCTTATATCATTACAAACAGTAACTTATTACCAACGGTCAATGCAAATTTTTGTTCAGTAATGCAAACCAGTAGCATTTTATCAGCCACTCTATTACCATAGTAACGCGCTTCCACCCCCGACCGACGTGACGTGCCTTTTTCATTAGTTCAACTAGTTATAAATTCCGATTAAGTTAGTGTACATTCCAATGTTTCTGCCAGATTATTGCAAAATATTATCATGGGATTTCATGAAATTATGAAGTTATTTAGACGTCGGAGTGGGAATTAAAATCTGTTTTATCAAGGCGAGTCGCGTTTTCAAAACGTCAAAACGTCGATTTCTTTACGCAAGGCAATTCATACGACTATTGAATGTGCATGGGCTTTGAAAAAACACAGCATACACACTAAAGCTGCTACAGAGAGCGAAAGGAGAACATACAGCATGCAGTGGTCTTGCGTTGAAGTGGCAAACACAATTTTCTGAAACGCAGCATGGTAAGAAAGCCATTCAAAAAATACGTAGACACCATTGATTGTTTAACTATCTATCATCCGATTTTCATTAAATTTGGTAGAAATAGTGTCCTATCATTAACAAATTAAATGCATGTGGTTATAAAGAAAAAATATATTTAATAATCTAAAATATGGTACATGCAGTTATAGCAACGCTGATTGAGCATACGGGCAACCCGTCGATGTGTTGATAGCTTTGTGTCATCAATATCCGTTCACAGGGGGAAAACCTGTCAATAATTTATGTATGTATCCTTTGATACTATGCAGTTATACATTTCAAATCATAACGTCGTATTCAATACCGTTACGGAGATCTTGGTTATCATACCAAGTCACAATTTACTGGTATACGAAAACGTGACGTCAGTGAAACTACGGGGCAACGCGATTAATGATTAAATTGTGTTTGGCGCTTGAATAAATCCAAAGGCTAGCTTGAACCATCTAGGAACATAGGTTATTTCACCCAGACAAAGTGTGGGAAAATTGGGTTAAATCAACAGCTCTGGTGTTTGATTATTCTTGACTGAACCAAGATGGTCTCTACATTACCAATTTGGCCTTTACGAACGACAAGGCCTTTCCTATGTTAGAGCCTCTTTATGTAGCGTGAAGACTAGCAACAGCATATGAAATTAAGTATTATAATTAATCGTATTTAGTTCAGTTTAGTCCGGCATGGTACATGGATGATTATACATAAAGGGGTTAGTGTCAGAGTTGTATTTAGTGTATTATGTGGAGCATTTAGAAAAGGTGTGAATTTACCAAATTTGATGACGTCAACAACGACTTCGGGACATGTGCCGAAATCGCTATTGGTACAATCTATAGAACAAGTTCCTCGCTTAATAGTCAAGCCGATTTCAGTGAAACTGGGATTTAGACGAATAAAGATGCAGCTACAGCATACTAATGATTTGTTTACTTATCTTGCAAAATTAACTAGTAAATTGATATGTCTACGTATTTTTTAATGACCCTCGTATTTAAAACGATACAGGGATGTGCAGATGGGCAAACGTAGTGACGTTTCACGCAACGTCCGCCGAAATGTGTGAGGTATTTTCATATTGATATACAACCATTATGCCAAGCCTTAATCCTTAACTTAGACTATATAAGATATTGTGGAAGATATGTTAAATCATATAAAATTTGAATGTTTATGTTTATTTATATGTAAATAGCATACTTTCATTTCGGGTTACCATTAGAGAATCAGCAAAACGTCAATAACGTCGCTGACGTCAGATCATAAATTGCGGTGTGTGGTGGTACCGGTGTGGTGATTATATTTTCAGCACTTGTGTCCGATAGGCTGTAGTTTAACGTGATGTAAAACAAGTCCCCACTAAGGACAATGACAATATCTTGTATTTGTTTGGTGGGAGATAAATGGTCGGGAACTTCTCTGCGATCTGTTTTCCATGGTGGCAGAAGGCTTTTTGCAAAGTCGTGCTTGTCCTTTGACATGGTTGGCTTGCATCATATCGATGTGCTGTTGTCATCAGTGTACATGTACCCTGGTGTGTTTTTTTCTACTGGGTCATTCAGCTAGTTATAATTTATTATGCTTTTCGACAGCTTGGACTTGGGCGGATCTGCGCTTGTTTAGTTGGGCATTGTGCTTTGTGTGTTTTTGATGTTTTCTGTGCTCGGCTGGTTAAGTTGAGTGCTGCCTTCCCTGTCTGACTTAATATACTCTTTTTGTGTGCCGATGTTCCATCGGAATCTGTAAGCACTGTCTTTTTCATCAATGTGTCATGCACCAACACCTTTAGGATAGAGAGGGCGCGTATATTGGATCTGGTACTATGCATTGTAGAACATTCACAAACATGTATTAGTTTCTTTATTTTAGTTGCAGAGAAAATAATTACAGCCGTTCTAGAATATACATTTTAAGATTGAAGATAAATATTCAAAACAATTGACGGTTTAGTTCATTAACGCATACCTACGTGTGGTGTATGCAAACGTAAGCTGAAATAATAGCACATTTTATATATATGCATATAGTTAGTGAAATATTCCAATAGTGAAGGTTTTATTGGTTTGGAGATATTGTGCTACCCGGAAATAGTTCTGTTCTCGGTTACCTTCCTTGTACATATCGTTATGGATCCATTTTGTATCATAGTCTACATACATGTAGTTTCTATAATTGCATTTATTATTGTATTCCTTTTTTTTGGTAAACACGAAGGTCAGCTGCTGCTTTCGTTGTGTTATAAATTACGTTTTACAAACATTTCGCTTCAAAAAACAGTTTTATGCTCCTGAGTATAGTTACATGTAGTAAATATGGTTGTCGTAGTTAATGCTGTTTTGGACGTATATAATTAACAGGTCGAAATAAAAAGGTAATTGAATGTCAATCAATGGTGTTAACGTTTCCTTGTTCTTGATCGTTAACCATTGAGTTTGTCTAATTATTTTCTATAATTACATCCGGTCGATACGATCCAGAGTACAGCTTTACGATACAGCTATTCGCATTTAGTCAAAATAGCTACATTTTGGTAATGTGCTGTGATGAGTTTATATGTGAAGTATCCAATTTACGATAAATTTATTTCACGAAAGGTCCAAGTCGCCTTATTGTGATGAGTTTATTAGCATTAAATGTACTTAGACAATATTAAACATGATGACATTGTTAAGATGCTGGACAACAAATGACACAATAAAGTACACAAAGGATCCAAAAACACGTTTAGCGGTACTTGGAATGAGTTTTTTGCTGAATTTCAACGCATTGATACCTCGACCTAGTTATACTTAAATGCATAAGCAGTCCAAATAGTAATTCACTCATAGTTAGCCTTGTAATAATCAATGTTTTGACAGAAAATGGTGATATGCGTTGACAGGTGTGAAATCAAGAAATTGGATTTAAGTGAATGTTCACATATACAATGTATGTGATGTAGTAAATTTGTTTATTCTTGCATTATTTGACATTTTGACCTAGTGCATCAATTAACGGTGAAACGGGTCTGGGATCCACACGAAAGCGAAAGCCACCACTTGGTATTGAAATATTTTGCAGCTCAAACTTAGTGTCTTGCTTTGTAGTTCTGGTCCATTAATTCCTCGTACAGTAACAAACATGACATACAATATAAAAGACCGACGGTTTACTAGAGTCGCTTGACATTTTCTCGTTCAGTTGTGTGTTGGGCATTGTTTTTCCACAAAACCATTACAAATTGCTCCTTTTCACAGGCAAAATTAAGACTGTTTAATGTATCTAAAAACATATTTCACGATGTGTAAGCTCAACGTATAATACAAAAGTACTGGTAAAAGTACGATAGATAATTAAGTCGAACGTACAAAATATTCCTACGGCATTCTACGGAAATGATAAGGCATTACTGTCATATTAACAATCGCGGAGTTACATTGTAAATTCAAGCCATTATATGAGTTTGTGATATATTTATAATACTACTTTAATTGGACTGCATGTGTAGTTCATGAACATACATAATATCATGTTTAATAATATTGTATTGATATGTCAATATGATGAAACCCGAATGACACTATCGTTCAACATTCTGGATTCCTGTTTTAAAACACACACAACTATACAGTGTGATATGAACGTGCAATCCTTATTCAACAAGTCATTAAGAATTACAAGCAATACAGAAGTCCCCTACCATGACCTTTAAATTATTTTCAATTTTTCCTTTGCCATAGCAACCAAACTTTGTCAGAATTAAAAATATTTAGATGGGCACAATCTCATTATTAGCACTCATCCACATACCAAGTTTCCTTAATATAACATGGAAACTGTTTGAGTTATGCAAGAATTCAGTTTATGGCCATTTTTATTCTTCCTGTCCCCATAGCAACCACATTTTTGTCAGCTTTTAAACTGTTTGAGTTATGTCAGGATCAAGATTGTTCACGGACGGACATACTGACGAAAACGGACGGACTCACTGAAGGATGGACGGACGGACAGACAGTCAGTCAGACTTAAGGACGGATGGAAACCGGTAGGGGACTAATAACTAAACATCGGTCTTTGTACATTATGACTTAGATCAAATGACTAACGAGCACATATTGTTGTGACAAAACAACCGTGATGCAAAGATAGACACGATATTGACATTTTTTAGACAAAGTAGAACACCCGATTTGTACGTCTGTAAAAGAAAACATGATTGTGAACATTTGACAAGACAAACGACAATTACGTTCACTGACAGATGTGGCCTTCCTTACATCGTCATCAGACTCAATTTAGTGGACACAAAACACAAATATGTATATGTTAAAACACCATATTATCTATGTCGAAAAGAAAGGAGAGTGCAAAGCTTTTATTTGAACTATAATGATCGTATTTCTGGTAAATGTAGACGACAAGGCCACGAGGATATCAGAGAACTCATGTTCCTTTTCACATACTGAGTGTAAGCAAGGTATAAATACTTACAATTTATTTAACTTGGTCATGGAACTAATGCCCGACCTGAAACTAACAAAATTCTTGCACTAGGCTAAATAAGCGATCTAAGAGGATGTAGAGTGATGCTGCTCACTACTAGTATCCATTTTTGATGAATAAGTCTGACACTAGCTCACTGTGAATGATATATATAACGATATTAAATAAATATAAGATAATAGTTTCTTTCACCAAACAGCCAATTCGTGCCCTTTGCATATTTTATTTCAATATTAACCAAATTTCTGTCAGCTGCTTTATTAATAAGCAAGTTCTGACAATAAATTTATGTGATTATATTGAATACTTGTCTTATAATCTCAGACAGCACGTACTTCAAATACGTGCAAACTCAAGAAATAAATGGTTTTGCGCAGAATGTTTGATATATTGACATTGGGTGAAACGCATATGTTACAGAGACAATATGTTAGGTGCTTTGTCAACAAAAATATCATTAACAATTTTGTGTGATGTTTAATATAAATATATATAACAAACGGAATAGATATATTTGAGAATGGAATGTTTTGACACAATATATATGTGACAAGGCACCAGAAAACCAGGCTTATTGAGTTTTTTGGCCAAAATGAGATTTTTGCATTGTTAGATACTTATGACAAAGATAAATAAAATCACCAAGTATTAAAGTTCTACGTCTTTTATTCTTGGAGTTACAGCCCTCTTTGTATGCTTAGTATATCAATGCATTTTCATATTTTCAACGAAATATGAAAATTAATTATTAAAACATATACATCTTTTTCATTTCAAATAACACAACATTTAGAAAATGTACATGAATGAAAATGTTGTAAATAGCCATCTTCACACGTCATCACTACATGTGCATATTAAGCTTTTTACGAAAATCAATTAAACTTGCACATTTTTACAGCACAAAAAAGTCACCCTTAATACTACATGTACATATTAGTCCATGGGCCAGTGGGGTAAACCCTCCCCCCCCCTAGGGAATTTCGGACACTATATTTTTCTGAAAGCGTATGACCAGTAGAGTATTTTTCCAAAGTCTGCACTTTGGCCGTTGGGGCGTTAAGATTTTTTGGGGTAAAACGTTAAAAATATGAACGAAAGTGTGAATTTCTGGAATTGGTTAATTACTATCACATTTAGTAAGTTATTTTGTAATTAAACACTTTCATGGGTTGATATTAACTCATAGTTTAAGTCTGCAAAATTCTAGTCCCGTGTAATTATGCAAAATGGGATATTTTTGGGGTAAAACATTAAAAAATACATAAAAAAGTGCAAATTTTGAGAATCGGTACACTTTAATGGCAGAATACAATGTCATTGATCTTTTTTTTTGGTAATTATGTAAGGCTTTGACCTACCAATACTTTTCCCAAAGTCTGCACTTCAGACATTGGGGCGTTAAGATTTTTTGGGGTAAAACGTTAAAAATATGAACGAAAGTGATAATTTCTGGAATTGGTTTATTACTATCACATTTAGTAAGTTATTTTGTAATTGAACACTTTCATGGGTTGATATTAATTCATAGTTTAAGTCTGCAAAATTTTAGTCCCGTGTTATTATGCAAATGGGATATTTTTGGGGTAAAACATTAAAAAATACATGAAAAAGTGCAAATTTTGAGAATCGGTACCCTTAAATGGCAGAATACAGTGTCATTGATCTTTTTTTTTGGTAATTATGAAAGGCTTTGACCTACCAATACTTTTCCCAAAGTCTGCACTTCAGACATTGGGGCGTTCAGCAGGAAAAGCAAAAATAAGATTATCTCCCCTGCTTTTAAATGGTGTACAAATTGTAACGATGTATTCACTTATAACTGATAATGCTATAACACATTGTGCCTTACTGTATTTTAATTGCAATTGTGAATACCAATAAAGGCATATTCCCAAAATGTATTTTAACATTTAAATGCACAAAAGGTGGGTCTATTATGGAAAATGTCCATCAAAATGGCCATCAAAATGGCCGCCAAAATGACTAAAGTATTGAAAACAGCCGTTCTACTTATTTACAAGTACTCACAATATGATTTTGAAATCTATTTCCATTTTTCACTTTGTTTGCAATGTATGTTATAGTTGGCATCAGTAACATTTGTATGGATTGTGTTAAATTATACTTACATGTATTTTACAAGAGTGGGTGGGGTAAATATACATTCATTTTTTTTCAAATGTTATTGTACAGCTATTCCTTGTGACCCAATGGCTGTGCACCATGGTTGTGTCAGGAATGGCTGTTCTGGGTGGTTGTGAGTATCCAAGAGGACCAGGAATCTCTCAACCTTGTAGTTGCCAGTACACATAGTGCAATAAATGAGATACCACATGATAGTGCACATCCTATAAGACCATGGATGTGTGTATCCAGTAGTACTGTCTGCTCATGGTGTGTGTCAGTACCCTAAAGCACCATAAATACCTGTACCTAGTGGTATTGGGTACCCTCTAATTGATGCACCTAGTGGTTATGAGTACCAAATACAACCAAGTATGCATGAACACGGTGGTTGTGGGTACCCATTAGGACTAGGATGGATGTACCTAATGGTTATGAGTACCTAATACGACTAGGAGTTTATGTGCAAGGTGGTCGTGAATACATACATGGACTAGGACTCATTTACCCAGTGTTTATGATTGCCTAACAAGACCAGGAATGTTCTACTTAGGCACTAAGTCGTCAATAGGACGAGGAATGGGTGCTCCTAATGGTTGTCTGTACCCAACAAGACCAGTAATGTATGTACATAGCATTATCTGGAATAGTGGCTATGCATACCAAATGATACCATGAATGTATGTACATGTACTAGTAAATGATGGTAGTGGGTACCCAATAGGACCTATAATGGTTGTGTATTGTAGCTGCAAGAACTTTATCACACTTCTTATGCATGTACATGGTGGTTATGGGTACCCACTTAGTCTAGGAATGTATGTATCCAGTGGTTATGAGTACCTAATAAAGTCAGGACTGTCTGTACATCGTGGTAATCATGACCCAATCAGACAAAAAATGACCACTCCTTGTGGTTGTTAGTACATAATCCGTCTGCAATCGTCTGTACATTGTGGTTTGGAGTATCCAATAGGACAAGGAATGCATGGGACATGATAGTTGTGGGTACCCACTAGGACTTGAAATTTGATGAAAAAAATGGTCACAGCTGAGGGTTAGGCATGCTCACTGCTGAATTTTAAAGACCAGGAATGTCTCTACATGGTGTCAATAGGACAAGGAATGGGTGATCCCAATAGTTGTCTGTACTCATAAGACCAATAATGTATGTAACTAGTGATTGAGAGATGTCTTAACATGATGATGTTCAGTATCTATCATAAACAGGAATGTCTGTTAATCATGGTTATTGGCACCCTATACGACCAGGAATGTATGTATATGCATGGTAGTCAGTACCCACAGGGACCAATAATGGCTGAGTATAGTGGCTGTGAGGACTCGATTATACCACTTATGCATGAACATAGTGGTTTTGAGTACCGACTAGGACTATGAATGTATGCATCTAGTGGTTATGTATCCCTGATAGGGCCAGGACTGCCTGTAGATGGTGGTAGCAGTGACCAAATAGAACAACATATGACTGCACCTAGTGGTTGTTAGTGCCCAACCCAGTCACAAATGTCTGTACATTGTGGTTTTGTGTATTCAATAGGACCAGGCATGCATGTACATGGTAGTTGGGGTACCCACTATGACTAGGAATGTATGTATGAGTATCAAATAAGAACATCACAGTCTGTACACGGGGTAGTGATTACCCAATATGACAACAAATGGTCGCACCTAGTAGTTGGTAGTTCCCAATCGGACAACTGATTTTGTACATGAAGGTTTCGAGTAGTACATATGTTATGAGTGGTCAATAAGGCCAAGCATGTAGCCACATGGCGCGCCTGAGTTGTCAATTGATGATCGGCCGTATCTAACGAGAATGTCTGAACCTAATGGTTATGAGTATTCTTTACGACCAGCAATATATGTACATGGTGGAAATGAGTACCCAATTGCACCTATAATGCCTGTACATGGTGGTTTAGAGTACCAAATAGGAACAGGAATGTCTGTATATGGATATGTAAGTCACCACTATGACTGGGCATGTATGTACTTCAATAAGCAGTTACGAGTACCCAATTAGAACATGGTAAGTGTGACTACCCTTTAAGACGAGGAATGAATGTACCTACCAGTGGTTATGGGTACCCAGCCTGACCAGCAATATCTGTATAAGTATGGTGGTTTTGAATATCAAATAGAACTAGGAATGGTATTGGCTATGCTATCAAATTAGACTAGGACTGTCTGTGCATGGTGGTAGTTAATACCCGATAGGACAACTGATGTCTGTATAGGGTTGTTTAGTGCTAAATAGAACCAACATTGCATGTAATGGTTATTCGTATGTACCAATTAGGACTAGGTATGGATGTACTTAGTGGATTAATAATAATTTACCCAACAGTACCAGAACTGCCTATGTATGGTTAGAATGTAATTTTGAATACCCATTAGGACTAGGAATGTCCGTACCCGATGGTCGTAAGTTACAACTAGGACACCAATTCCCAAAAATCACACTTTCCATTTATTATTTTTGTAATTTTCCCCCAAAGTATCTCATCTGGCAATATATATTTGAAATCTTAAACTGCATGTTACTACAAATTTATCACATTAATATTATTTAGTTACAAAAAAATTATCATAGGAATGGTTTTATTGTAATCTACAGATTCCTAATATTCACACTTTTCGGTTTATTTTTTTTTATGTCTTACCCCAAAAATATCACACTTTGCGTAATAACATTGCTTTAATTTTTTGCAGTATGAAACTGCACTATAATATCTTTCAATTAGAGTATTTTTTATAAAAAATATAAATAAATGCCAATGCAGTCCACAGATTCCAAAAATTCGCACTTTTCTCTTATAATTTTTAGCGTTTTACCCCAAAAAAAGCCATTTTGCACAATAGCAGCACTCTGATTTTTTTTAGTCTAGATAGGACAGGTTAATATCTACCTGTTACAGAGATTTATTTTAAAATAACATTATAAATAAGATTGTAGTTAACCGATTCCAAAAATTTGTACTTTTCGTTTATATTTTTTGACGTTTTACCCCAAAAAATCTTAACGCCCCAATGGCCAAAGTGCAGACTTCAGGAAAATACTCCAGGGACCATATGCTTTCAGAAAAATATAGTGACCAAAATTCCCTAGGGGGGGGGAGGGTCTTCTATTGGTGGCTCATGGACTATATGTATTACATGTACTTAAATAATTATAGAGAAAAATGACTAGAAGCACAAAGTGTCAATATTTGCACAATGTCCAATTCCTGTTAAAACATCACATGTAGCACAAAAAAGAAACAGTTTTAAAGAAATTTAGTGGAATGGTTTCCATGGTAACAAATGGAATTTTAGCCTAAATATTGGAAAAAAAACATTTTTTTTTATTTTTCAAAATTATAGAACAAAATGTTTTGTGTCATAATAATACATGTTTATAAGAATTGAAACTCATTGTTTTTTACATTTTTTTTAATTTGGTAGTCATGGAAACATTTTTGAAACATGACAAAACATATAAATTCCATGTCTGAACTCCAAAAACAGCTTTTCCTAGGAGAAGGTTTTACTGAAATTTTAATCACAAGTCATTCTTTAAGATTTAACTGAAATGCCTTTTAAAACTTTTTATTAATAAACTGTTACCATGGTAACACAATGCTTCTTTTTCAAAGTTATTGAACAAAAATGGCTATGTACAAAGTAATACTAATAAACAGAGTGATACTTATATACATATCACTAATAATATACATAGTAATGCTAATCATTTACAGACTAATACTAAATATACAAAGTAATACTAATAATATACAGAGTAATACTAATATAAACAAGCCTAGGCCGCTCACCTGTCGAACTTGACCTAGATTTTGTTGAGATGATCATTGTGACCAAGTTTCATACAGATTAGGTCAAAATTGTGACCTATAGTGACTACACAAGGTTTTTCTATGAATTGACCTTGTGACCTAGTTTTTGACCCCATACAATCCAATATCGAACTTGACCTAGATTTTGCTGAGATGACCATTGTCACAAAGTTTTATAAAGATCAAGAAATTGTGACCTCTGGCGACTACACAAGGTTTTCCTATTATTTGACCGTGTGACCTAGTTTTTGACCCCGGATGACCCAATATCGAACTTGACAAAGATTTTGTTAAGATAATCATTGTGACTGAGTTTCATAAAGATTAGGTCAAAATTGTGACCTCTAGTGACTACACAAGTTTTTCTATGATTTGACCCTGTGACCTAGTTTTTGACCCCGGATGACCCAATATCGAACTTGACCTAGATTTTGTTGAGATGATCATTGTGACCATGTTTCATAAAGATTAGGCCAAAATTGTGACCTCTAGTGACTACACAAGGTTTTTCCATGATTTGACCTTGTCACTAAGTTTTTGACCCCGGATGACCCAATATCGAACTTGACCTAGATTTTGTTGAGGTGATCATTGTGACCATGTTTCATAAAGATTAGGCCAAAATTGTGACCCCTAGTGACTACACAAGGTTTTTCCATGATTTGACCTTGTGACCTAGTTTTTGACCCCAGATGACCCAAAATCGAACTTGACCTTGATTTTGTTGCGATGATTATTGTGACTAAGTTTCATAAAGATTAGCACAAAATTGTGACCCCTAGTGTCTACACAAGCAAATTGTTGACGGACGGACGACGGACGAAGAGTGATCACAAAAGCTCACCCTGTCACTTTGTAATACTAATAATATGCAGTAATAATAATACTAATATATAGAGTCTGTTATACAGAGTAATACATTTTGGAAAATAGAACATGAACATTAAGAGACCGATTCAGTAGGCTTCTTTGGACACTTTCTCTTCTCAGGATCAATTTTAATACTGGGTTTTACACATGTTGGCTTTGGACATGACTGAAGGTTATCTGAAGTGTCTCTACAAAATGGCCTTATCTCATCATAGCAGCATCAAGGCCTTTTGGTGAAATTGATGTTGGAAGTGTATTGTTATCAAACATATGAATGTCTCTCTTCAAAATACAAATAACTTTCTCTTCTGAGCTACAATATTCTTTAACAGTCACAACACCAGGGTTATTAGCACACATTTTAAAATGATGGTATTTTGATATGGATGGTAATTTCTTGAAGAATGTTTCAAAGTAAGAAGACCAGTTATAGAATATGACAGGTGTCTCAGGATCATTGACAAGCTGTGGTATGTTGTGACCATTCCTTGAAGACATTCTCACAGATTCTGCTACATCATTCATGGTTTCAGCTGTGAAATTCCTCCACTTTAACTTCCACAAGCCAAAATGCCAATCGGGACTGAATTTTGTATGCCCAGCTTCCATTAAAGAAAACTCCAACCTGCGATGACGGCCGGTCATTGTTCTCCACAAACCATACCTGTCATAAAAAATAAGTTTTATTGAAAGATTGTTATGTACAGTGTTACCCCCTTATAACAACAACTTTGAGGAGATGGACATTTTTTTTTGTTGTGCAAATATTGTTTGCTGCATAAAGAATAAATAAATGTTAAGTAAACTTTTGCTACATTGCCAATGTATGACATTGTTGTAGAAAGGTGGTCGCTCAAAAAAGAGGCTCACTCTACAGAGGTTTCTCTGAAAATGAAATGTAGTCATTTAATTGGAAGTGTTGCTTTGTAGGGCATGTAACATAAAATGGATAGAATAGGAAAGTTTTAAAATTAATTGTTATCAAATCAGGCAAACCTGTTTTAGAGACCACCAGTATTGGACACAAAGGCCACAATTACAAAAACTGTTGCTAGGACCACCAATTTCCACTCTCATCAAACTATAATTTCTTTAAGATTGTAGTATTTAACAGGTTAATGAGAGACTGAGTACATATGGCTTTTTTATTAGATGTCATTTGAAAAAGAGAAGTGTGACATAGCTGTTTCTTTATCTCTCTCACAATGAGAAGTGTTGCCCTGTCAACAATAGGGTACTAGTATCAGCCTCTGTTTATATGCAGCTAGTATAAATTTGTAAGTGGTTTTAAGCAAGTAATGCCACTTCATACATGTAAGTATATATAAAAAGGTACCTTATCATTGCATTGTTCTTATTTTGCCCAGCACAATTGTCCATCTGCAGAACAACATCTTTTTCACCATACCCCCAGTTTTCAAAATAATGGTGTACTAGGCTGATTACAGTATTTGCTCCTTTTCCAACCTCTTCAGCCTCATCTATCAGATAAAATCTTTGCTCTCCTGTTGAATAATTATATTCATAAATTAAATAGTGAGTACAAACTTTAAATTCTGAGATAAAGGAAACTATGTATACTTATATTTTCCACAAAAAGGCTGTACAGAGACACCATTTCAGACAACCTTCATGATAACTTATTATAAGACCACCTCAATTTCACTGTTTCACTCATTATTTAACCACAATAGTAGGAAGATATCAATGAGACCAATGGTGGTCTTAAACTTGAGGTTTTACAGTACAAGATATGTAAAAATAAAACATGAGAAGTTCACACATTAATGTATCAAAAGTAAAACAGAAATTCAAATATACCAGTAGCTATGTAACAATAGTTTGGATATTCAAATACTGATTGGAAACAATTTCATGGTGAATATTGTGAAAATGTTATGATGGTGAATTATATATAGTTAAAAGGTTACATGTACCTGCACCTTCAGCACATACACCAAACGCCTGACACTTTCTAGGGGTCTTGAAGAAGAGTGGTCCTACCGCTTGGGCGTGATGCGGGTAATGGACTTGTTGGGCAAAGTCGAAACTGTAAGTTTGTGAGACATCCGCTATACCAACTTGACCTGTATAAACATAAGGTGGTAAATTAATATTATTATTGATATTTAATTACTGCTATTGCTCAGTTGACAATAATTTAAACACAATGATAAGTTCAACTAATCATAAAACTCATGTTTACAGAGTTTATAATATTAAAAATGAAAATTATTTAACAGGATATCATAATTAAAGCAATGAGTTATAATTCATGGTTCATACAAAATTCTCGCACCCAAATTCAAGGACTTTTTAAGGTAAAATAGGTATTTTCAAGGCATTTTGCCAATCATTTACTGAGGTTAATTATTCGAAAATGCCATAATGAGCTACCATTTTATGCACTATTTCTAGTGACGTCATACACAAAAATACCCGATTGTGCTCAATTCATTAAATACCAGTAACATTTATGAACTTTTAATTTTTGAGAAAAGAGTATTTCTGTTTTTTTTTGCACCGATATTGAAAGTGCCATATTGACAACATCCATACACTTATTGATATTCAAGGATTTTTTCCTGAATTCAAGGATTTTCAGTGAAATTCAAGTACCATATTGGCTTTCTTTCCAAGGCAGCACTTAATTCAAGTACTTTTCAAGGTTGAAACCAAATTCAAGGACTTTTCAAGGTTGAAACAAAATTCAAGGACTTTTCAAGGCCTGTGCTGTTCCTTGTATATGAAGTTAGCTGTGATATCCTAGAACTCAGTTATAAAATACAATAATGAACTGTTTACATACCTCTTTCTACTTGATCCAAGTTATGTACAGTAAACAAATCTTTAGACTGCAGACAATTGTCCCTATAAAAGTCTCTCTGACTCTTAGTCTTGTCTAGATGGCAAGTATATTCATCAAGGATAGCCTTCTTTTCATCTTCAGTAAGGTTACCCGCATTACTGATGTTATGGACATATCTTTGGCATTTGAAACAGAGATCAGTAGCTGGCTTCATGATGAGAATGTTGGGACTTTGTTCCAACCAAATCTTCTTAAATTCAGATAAGCTGACTTCTCTGTAATAAATAAACAGAATGTACCATCACGAATTATAATTGCATTGCAATTCACCCTACCATTCAACATAAACAATGCACGTTAGAATATTATGTTTTTGAAAATAATGCATGTACTATTCAGATCAATTAAATATCAATACTCAACATATGTAGCAGTGTGTATAGGATTTAATTACTTATAGGGGAGAAACTTGTGTGGGCACTGGGCAGCCGGCTAGCTCAATCGGTAGAGAATTCATCGTGTTAGCTAGGGGTCCTGGGTTCGAGTCCCGGTGTGGTTTAGAAGAAACACTAGGTCATTTACTATCCACTATTTCGAGGTCTAATCATTGTAATCAAAACCAATTTGACTTATAGTTGTAAATATTGCAATGACAAATTAAACTTACCAGTAGGTCTTGTTATTGCAAGAAATCAAGTTATATTTCATCTACGAAAATACTGAGTAGAATTATAATAACAATACTATCATAACAAATGTAAATTTTCAACAAACTTACCTATAATTTTGTGTTCGTGCTGCTTGATTATAAAGGTCCCATATGTCCGACTTGCTTCTATCCGAGGGGAGTAACAGAAGAACTTTATTGGTGCCTTGAGTCAGATTGAAATTTGGATGTCTACCGGGTAAGGGAAGTCCGTTTTTTACAGTGTACTCTTCGAGAAACTGACAAACATGTTTTACATCTGATACACTAAGTGCGTGTTTGGGCAGTTTACCAGTATTTCCATGAATTCTTGGTTTCAGACCATGTTTATCAAATGATGATGCAATATTGTTCAATTTAAATTTTCCAATACCATGGCAAAACATAAAAGATTCTCTACAAACTTGCTGACCAGCAGAGAAATATTTTTGAGCAACCCTTTCCCTATCCTTTGTCTTCTGTTTTTTGCTCAAAGACTGGGGCCAATATGAACTGGATTTTCTGTGCGCAGCAAGTTGCACTTTGACAGTCAGATCCAATTCGTCACTGGACATTTCTTGACACTGTTGTCTGTAGTCAAGTATCTGGTCAAAATCAAAGTTTACACTACACGGTGAACCATACAGCTTAGAACATTTACACGTCTTAGATCGGAATTCTTCAACACAATTTTTATCACTAATATCAACATTTCTGTGTTCCATGAAGTCTGTGTCTGTGACACCATCTGAAATTTCACCGTCACTGATCTCATCTTCGGATGTTGTGAACGGAACAAAGTCCGGTTGATTATTAAAATACAAGTCATTCACACTCGAAATCTCGTCAATAAAATGCTCATCTTGGTTAAAAATGATTTCACTTGGTACTTCACTAACATTACTACACTGACTCATGGTTAATTACCTTCAATTGACATTTAAATGGTGCTAGTCGAAATACGGTCGTCTGCTGACCGCCATATTTGTTTACCCTGGATTCTACTTTCGGTTTAATCAACGATCGACAACTCTACTCCAGTTGATTTTATGGAAACGTCCCCAGTCGAACTCGTACGTAAACATTCTAGTTGAATTCGAGTAAACTTTTTGACATTCTTGGGTCTAAGTTGTGTAAATAATAATGAGTGTAGTGACTGTGTGTGTATAATTTCAGCGTGGTTTACGACGTCGCGTTTAGCGCCGTTTTCTGCGTTATGACGTCAAACTCAACAAGCCTGGTTTTGTCGTGGCGGGCCACATACATTTGTTTTAGAATCAGACAATGTGGCCATACAATTTAACACATAATAACTGAAGGAATGTTATGAAATGTAGCGCAGGAGAAATAGTACCGAGTTATACCATTGGATGAGACGAAATAAACCGTACTGTTTCTATTACGACATGAACAATATATGTGTTGCAAATAAGCTTGATATACTTGTTCATTTAGCTGCTTTTTGACGGCTGAGACTCGGGCAGTTCATTATCTCGTTTAGTTATGTGTTGGGCATTGTGACTTGTAATTGTACTATGTGATGTTTTTCTGCGCTCGGCTGATTAAGTTGAGTGCTGCCTTATCTGTCCGACTTTATAGAATCTGTTTGACATTTGAAAATTTCAAGTAATCTGTAGCTATACATACAATGACACTAATCAAAGAAACACAAGAATATAAACGCGTACAAAATGACGCCTCCCTATGACTGCAATATACATGTACGTGTACCATCTGCTTCATTTGTTTATTGGCAATTTGAATTTTTACACATTACTTTATCAAGCAGAGACTAAGCGTTATTTAAGCATCCACACACCGATCCGAACTAATAATATGTAAGCTTAATGTAAAATAAGCTCCATTATTACGGTAATCAGTCATAGGTTTCTGTCTCTTGGTTGTAATAAGGATAATTTCTTCTAAAAATATTTTTCAGAGGTCGTGAACTTGGATACTTAAGGCACAAATTAGCATTATTAATTGTACGTTACTGAAATAAGTGTTCATGTATTCTTGTTACATGTACGTTATTAGCATCCCATAATGTAATTATTCTCCAGTCAAATTGGCTTACGACGATAATTATTCATTCTTTTGACTGTCCAGAACAGGATCACTACACCGCTTTTCAACACCATATAGGACTAGGTGCAATGAAACATCACATTCTGGCAACGCGATTCGTGATCAAAACAAATGTTGCTTGTGTAGTCCGTCGATGATAACACTAGCCTTTTTATTCAAATGAACATTTAATTAATGCATTTTCTATGTTTATTTGTGTTTAATCTCATGTATATGCATTTTGATGATACTGTTTTTATTTCTACATTGGTAACAAGCGGTTAGTCGACCGTGCAGTGTTTATGATATGCATGTTTATTTATTTATAAGTCTAGCGTTATCTTCAGCAAGTGCTACGTCGGTAAAAGTATACAATTATGTATATGATAATAAGTAAATAAACTGTATACATGTACATGGTTATAACAATCCTGATGATTTATCGACCCTTGGTGTTCAATTGACAGCCTGAGTAAATGCACATATTGAAAACATTGGCATTTAACTAATGAAATGTTTCTGCAATTTCTTTATAGAGAGACACAATGTGAAACCGCTGACATACAGTGAGCCTATCAATACTACAACGTCTCACGTTTGGACAAGGTAGTTCATTTTGGAGATTTAGCAGGAGGCAGTTCCTGTCATTATATCAATATATCGGATTTATAATCTTCATTAGTTTCGGAGTGTCTGCCTGATGCGTATTTGTTTTGGAGACATGGGCTTCTATGACAATCGGTGCTTGTAAAAAAAATAATAAAAAACTGTCAATGTGTTATATGCATTTCACTCTTCCGATAATAACACCAAAACGATATATTCGACTGTTGTTGAAAAAACACAATCGCATCGTGTTTCGTTCATTGGTAAACAACTACCATCTTCTTAAAATGTGAAAGTCTGAGGCAGATCACTACTCAAAATTAACGTTTTCCTTCACACAGAAGGTTGCGTGCAAAAGCCCAACTCCTGGGACCATTTAGGACGATGACAAAAACAAAAACGACAGTAATGACCAGTACAGTTATCATAGTAATATTAGTTTGATGTTACTATTACAGTGTGAACTATGGTTCAGCCACAGCAATGTTGTTGAATATAGCGCTACAGTTTTAGCAGAATGCCTGTCTATATCAGCTGTATTGACCCTTGACCTGTCCTCATGTGGTATGTCATATACACGATCTGTCTGTTTGTTATGATACCATAGCCTGTTAATGATAAAGACATTACAGTTTAACGCGGAAGAAAGCAGTCTAATAGTGAAACACCAGCCTTTAGCATATCATATACACGATTATGTTCACCATAACACATTTTGGTAATCTTTTCAAGCGTTCATGTCTTGCTTAATTAAAAATCTTATTGTGTACTTTTATTATAGAAATGTTTGAAGCACGTGTAATGTAAAAGTTAAGTGCAAAATGATACACACGATTTGCACGTGCATTAATAGACGATTAACCCTATTTCGACCGTGTGATCATTCAAGAGTGACGAAAAAGGACGACAGTATTTTAAAAATAATCACTAACGATACTCTCATGGATACGTGGAAGAGAAAAGTTATTTCAACCCAGCAATTCAAACAAATAGGATTTTCAATGTTGTTGCAAATAAAGTATATGTTAACGTTACTTAACATTTGATCACATAATGTTGTTTCCAACACTTAAACAGGATAATACAAGCTAGCAGTAATGTGTTTTTAATGTGAAATACGGTCTACCTAATACCCCAATCACAAGAGAGTCGGAATGAGCCGGAATGCCGTAGGAATAGCGATTAGGGGTACATTCTTGTATGTTCGAAGTGTATTCCGTCTGTATTCCGAGTGCATTCTGTCTAATAATAATTTATACTGGTCATTTCGAATGTTTTCAAATGATCTAAACTTAAAATGTATATTAATTCTAATATTCCAGATCGCATGCCATCGAAATAGCCGTAATGTCACCAAAATGTATAATTTGAGGTGTATTCCTGCGTAAAAGAAGTACATTCTTAACAAATTCCGTCATATTCTGTTTGTATTCGTAGTACATTCCATATAGTCCGGCCTATTCTTGCCGCCACTTCGAATGTTTTGCGCATGTTCAAAACTATCGAGATCGATTCGAAGTCGGCGAAATATCGAACGGCTATCGAAATGTATTCTTCCTACATTCTGATTACATTTTAAATATTCTTATTTACCCATACAGAGAGCTTAAACATGTTTAAATAGTGTCCGAACAGCATAAAATAACATTTCATTAAATATCTGAAAAATCCCCTTGGTGTCTTATAACATTATTAGAAGGTAAACAAGGAAGTCACTGTCAATGTGTACGTTGGTAGGCTTACATGTGATGTGAAGTCGGTGTTTGATTTGCACGTATTACGCTGGTACATGTAGCAACAATAACTGAGAAAATGCATGCCAGTAAGTTTAAATAAAGCACTTACGATTGGTAACCCTGATGTTTCGAGGTCTAATGAAGCTGTAAACAGTAAATTTATAAATCCAACTTTCGGTTCTAAACATTTGACAGTTTGATCAGTATTGCAAAGCAATATGTTTATTCTGCGACCAAACTATCGCCAATATACGGCCCAAAACTGGGTTGATCGCCTCGATAGGTGTCAATTTTGGACCGCATATTGACGATAGTTTGACCGTAGTATAAACATGTACCAAGCGCTTTGTATACGTGCAAATCGAGCACCGACTTCACATCACTAGTAAGTATACCAACGTACAAAATGTACGTCGAGAGTTTAGGACTCTGTGATCGACGAATTGGTGAAGGTCCAGTAGTTGTTGGTGTTTAATTATATAGGGGTATCCTTCCCACATGAAAATAGCTGGTAGTTGTTAAGCTGGGTCCATATTTGTAGAACTTTGAAGTGCTTCTGTGAAGTTGAGTCGTAGCTGACAGTGACATTCTTGTTTACCTTCTACTAATGTTATAAGACACCAAGGGGATTTTTCAGATATTTAATGAAATGTTATTTTATGTTGTTCGGACACTATTAAAGTGTTTAAGCTCTCTGTATGGGTTGTAGAGTGGTTCACTGGCAGGGGGTGGGGGTCACAGCCAACATGCCGAATACCTGTGGAAAATAGTGCAGCGGAATATTTGTTATATAAGCATCGAAATAATGAATATCTACCTGTGTTTTACCTATAATAAAGCAAATTAATTTTATTACTACGCATCCGATTTCGCGACGGTGCTTTATTCTACAATAAAACAAAGGTACATACAGTACTCAGTATTTCGTAAATATGCTACAGTTATTAAAGTATATTTGTCTGATGTATAATTTGATACACAAAAATCTCTCACACAATTTACACCACAAACCGAACATTTTAAAATCTAAAAACCAGTCCGAACCGAAATCCTCTACCAACGAAGTTAAATATCTTATAAAGACCACACTCTGTATGTCCGCCCCTTCGATAGCTTAGTGGATGAGCGTTCGCTTCTAGTGCGGGAGGTCTCGGGTTCGATCCCTGGCCGCGTCATACCAAAGACGAAATAAAAATGGTACCAGAAACTCCCTTGCTAGACGCTAAGCATAAAAGATAAACTGGCTTCTCTTCTCTCATACCCTCGTGGCGGTGGATAACATCAGAAATGAGGTGCCGAGAGTGATTAATGTAAGTTGGAAAAACTTGTTTCACAATCGACCTTAAATAAATTAGTATAAACTATCTGTATGTCCGTTCAAAACAGATAAATATATTTAAACAAACTGTTGGGAACTGTCTAGAAAGCTTGTATAGTGGTTAACGATAAATTATAACAGACTCCACATACATATGGAATAAAATATTTCAGTATTTAAACACTCAATAACGAATGTGTGGCTTGTCAGTCATCAAAGTGTTTACTGTTTGTTGTCAGTGGAGAGCAAAATCGTACATATTAAATGAAACATTAATTATTTGGTCAAACATCTAATCGCGTTGTTTATGTAAAACTATGTAAACTCAATTTCACTCGCAGATTGACCTTTATTTCATTAACACATGATCATTCCTACACACAATGTAATCAACAAAGCTCGTATCACGAATATTCTTCACAATGTTTAATTTCTCTCACTGATGAAGTGCGTATTTGGTCTAGAATTAGTTCAGTAAGGGTAATATTGCAAATGTTGTATACAACACTCGAGCTAAAACAATTCCTCGCAAAAGACATTTACAAATATTCGAGAGCATTATCGTTGTATTGTATTTGTCTGTTGGAAGATGGATGGTCGGGATTTTTTCTGCGATCCGTTTACCATAGTGATGGTAGGCTTTTTGCGAGTTTGTGGTTGCCCTTTGACATGGTTGGCTTGCATCATATGGTTGTGATCAGTGAACATGTGCCCTGGTGTTTTGTGTGCCGTTGTTCCATTGTAATCTGTAAGCACGGTCTTAATCAATTAGGCATGTACCGACGCCTTTATGGTGGAGAGGACGCGTATATAGCTTATCCAATATTACCTAGTTGATCTGGTACTATGCATTGAAGAATATTCACAAAATATATTAGTTTATTTATTATCGTTGCAGAGAAAACAATTACTGCCGTTTTAGAATATACATTATGTTTGACCCGTTGCAAAATTTGAAACTTACTCAGGGAGCATCAAAAAAGATAAATATACAAAACAATGTACAGTTCAGTACATTAACGCATACCTACGTATGGTGTATGCAAACGTAAGCTAAAATTGCACATTATGCGTATTCTAATCTTGTATACTTTATTGGTTTTAGATAGTTTGAAACCCGGATATAGCTCTGTTCTGGGTTACCTAACTTGTATTGTAATGAATCCATTTTGTATCATAGTCTACCTATCTTTTATAATTATTGCATTTATTTTTTTATTCCTTTGTATCTATCTTTGGTGCGAGAAGAACGTTTGTCAACAAGAAGGTCAGCTTTTTCTTTCGTTGTGTTATATATTGTGTTTGGCAAACACTACGCACGTAAAGAACTGTGTTTTTATGATTCTACAGTTAATAAAGATGATTGCGGTAGTTATTGCTATTTTGTACGTATATCATTATACGGTCGGAATAAAAAGGGGATTTAATGCCAATCATTGGTGTTAACGTGTCCTTGTTCCTGAAATTATACCATTGAGTTGGTCTAATTATTTTCTAAAATTACATCCGATCGAAACGATCCTGAGTACAGCTTTACGATATAACTATCCGTATTAAGTCAAAGAGCTAAAGTGCTGTGAAGAGTTAATATGTGTAGTATCTAATTTACGATCAGTTTATTTCACGAAAGATCCAAATCACCTTAATGTGATGAGTTCAATTAGCAATGTATGTACTTGGAGAACATTAAGAGTGATGACATTATTAAGATCCTGAGCTGGAAATGGCACATACAAAGTACTCAACGGGTCCGAAAATACATTTAGGGATACTTGGAATGAGTTTTGCTAAATTTCAACACATTAATACATCGACCTAGTAATACTTTACTGCATGCGTTAGCAGCCCAAATTGTACTCACATATAGTCCTAAAATAAGCATTGTATTGACAGAAAATTGTGGTATGCATTGGCAAGTGTGAAATCATGGAATTGAATTAAAAGTAGTAGTGAAACTGTTGGGTCTTCAAATAGTTGAAATTTGAACCTAAATGTGTAATTGAAAGTAGAAAAGGGTCTAAGATCCATCCGCACGAAAGCAAAATTAATATATTATCATAAAATCTGTCTTTGAATATCCAAATGTACAAGACCACCATTTTCTAATTGTACTATGACGTAATATAATTTAGTAATACCTTTGTAATATTACATGTGAAGTTGACGAATATACATAATATCAAATTATATTTTATATTGATAATATTATGTCGATATGACGATACCCGAATGAACAATTTCCATGTTTGCCTTATCTTTCAACGTTTTAAACTTACACAACTATACAGTGAGGTTTGAATGTTCAGCTTATTCAACATCAGTATTTGTACATGTACTTAGGTCTAATGAAAAAGGAGAATATATTGTTTTGACAAAACTATCGTGATGCAATGCTAGATTTCTTACACACAATAGAACACTCGATTCGTACGTCCGTAAATGACAACATGATCACATGTGACAATACAAAGACCGTTCCGTGACAACAATAACATTCCCTGACAAGTGTGGTCTTCCTTACATCGTCATCAGATTAAATTTAGTGGACGCAAAACACAAGTATGTATATGTTAGAACACCGTAATGACTGTGCCGACAAAAAAGTTGAAAACACAGCTTTTATTTGAACTATTATGATCTTTTTCCTGGTAAATATAGAAGCCAAGGCCACGAGGAAATCAGAGAAATCATGTTCCTTTTCATATACTGAGCATAAGTAAGGCATAAGTCCTTACAATTTATTTAACGTGGTCATGGAACTAATGCTCGACCTAAAACTAACAAAATTCATGCAAAAGGCTTAAGAAGCTATCTATTAGGATATAGAGTGTATGCTACTCACTACATGTATCCATTTTTGATGAATAGGTCTGACACCAGCTCACTGTGAATAATATTTATAACCATATTAAATAAATATAAGCGGATAGTTTCTTTCACCTAACAACCAATTCATGCACTTCGCATATTTTATTTCAATATTAACCAAATTTCTGTCGGCTGCTTTATTATTTACTGAAAATAAATGTGATATTATTGAATGCTAATCTTATAAACTCAGACAGCACGAACATCAAAAATTGCAAACTCAAGAAATAAATGGTTTTGCGCAGAATGTTTGATATATTGACATTGTGTGAAACGCATATTTTACGGAGACAATCTGTTACTATGTACTTTGTCAACGAAAATATGATAAAGCGAACTTTCATGCACAATTTTGCGTGATGTTTCATATAAATATATAACAAACGAAATAGATATATTAGAAAATGGAATGTTTTGACGTAATATATCAATTTGTGTTTTACAATTAGACAATGTGGCCATAAATGGGAGTTGGCATTTTTAAACATATAATAACGGAATGAACGTTAGGAAATGAAGCGAAAGAAAAGCAACATGGCAACAAAAATCATGACCGGTACATTTTGACATTATTGGTATCTAAACTTGTCTCGAATAAGAATATTTGCTATAAGATTTTGATAAATGCATAGTTTAAATCTAACGAAGACGGAATGTTATGTGTGCATTGTATTTATACGCCATATTCATCGGTTCATACCAAACTTGAGGCCCACAAGGTAGATTAGGAAAGTTAACTAAATTTTCTAGCCTCGTTAAACAAAATCTTTAATTACTTACTAACTTACTTTCAACTTTCCTACTTACTTACTTGTTAAATTATTCGTGCAATGTTCATTTAAATGGTACCGAGTTATACAAGGGATGAGATGGAATAAATCGAACTGTTTCTATTACGACATGAACAGTTTATTTTATGCAAATAAGCAATAAAATATACTGTCAGCTTTATATACTAGTTCATTTCGCTGCTTTTTGACGGACGAGACTCGGGCAGTTCATTATCTCGTTTGGTTATGTGTTGGGCATTGTGACTTGTAATTGTAGTATGTGATGTTTTTATGTTTTCTGCGCTCAGCTGATTAAGTTGAGTGCTGCCTTCCCACTGTCCGAATTCATAGTATCTTTTTGACATTTGAAAATTTCAAGTAATCTGCTGCTATACATATAATGACACTAATCATAGAAACACACGTATATAAACGCGTACGAAATGACGCTTTCCTATTACTGCAATACACATGTACGTGTACCATCTGTTTCTTTTGGTTATTGGCAATATGAACTTTTAGTCATTACTTCAGCAAATAGAGACTTAGCTTATTTAAGCACTAACACACCGAGCCGAACTAATAATATGTTAGCTTACAGTATGATAAACTTCATTATGACTAAACATATTTTTTTCAGAGGTCGTGAACTTGGACGCTTACTGAACAAAATTAGCATTATTATTTGTAAGTTACTGAAAGATGAGTGCATATATTCTTATTATATGTAATAATATTAGCATCCCGTAATGTTATTATTCTCAAGTCAAATTGGCTTACAGCGATAATTATTCATTCATTTGATTGTCAGTAACAGGATAACTACACCGCTTTTTAACAATATCTAGGACTAGGTACAATGAAACATCACATTATGTCAACACAAATGTTGCTAGTGTAATCCATCGATGATAACACTAGGCTTTTTTCCAATAAAAATGAACATAAAATGCATTTTCGATGTTCATTTGTGTTTAATCTTATGCATATTCATTTTGATGATATATTTAATTCTACACTCGTAACAAGCGGTTAGTTGACCGTGCATTGTTTACATTATGCATGTTCATTTATTGATAAGTCTCGAGTTATTTTCGGCGAGTGCTACGACAGTAAAAGTATATAATAATATATTATGATAATAAGTAAAAAAATGTATACATGTACATGATTACAACAATCCCGGTCATTAATCGCCCTTTGGTGTCTAACTCACAGACAGAGTAATTGAATATATTGAAAACCACATTCAATTTGGCATTTTACTAATGAAAGTTATCTGCATTCCTTTATCAAGCGACACAATTCTTAGACAATCTAGGGATAAATTAAAACTGCTTGTCAACGTTGCAAACGCTGAAATAATACATTAATCGTATGAAGACTCCAACGTCTCGCTTTTTGACAAGGTAGTTCATTTTGGCGATTTAGCAGGAGGCAGTTCCTGTCATTATATCAATAGATAGTATTTACGATCTTCATTAGTTTCCGTGTGTCTTTCTAATCTGTATTTGTGTTGGAAATATTGGCTTGTAAGACAATCGGTACTTGTAATGAAGTGTCAGTGTGATACATGCACTTCACTCTTCAGATAAGAACACCACACCAATATATTTCGCTGCTGTTGATAAAAACACAATCGCATAGTGTTTATTTCCTTGGTCAAATCTGTAGTCACATATATGTATTTAAAGGTATGTTGGCCGAACCAATTAATAACATACCAGTAGTCTTAATTTGAACTTCTGCAAGCATACAACTACCAATGCTTCGAATACAAAAGCCTGAGGCATGTCACTACATATTTACTACTACATTGCATGTATAGGTTTATCTTTCTCATCAATATATAGATGTATAACGACCTTCGAAATATGACCCTAGGACGAGTCCATTTGCTAAAGTTGAAACGATATTTACCCTTTTTTTATTATTATGAATATGTATTATAAATTCACGTTAGCTTTCAAGTTGACAGCATGGCCTAGTGGTCTAGATGATCTATACTCAGAACATTCTTTTTATATGGGCTGAGGATTCGAGTCCGTTGCTAAACTCTTTTCAAAAATTATGTTTTAGGTTTAATACAAATATGCTCTGTTTCGTTTATTTTATGATTTTATTCCGCCCTGGATATTGTATTTATTGCTCAGATGACAATCGGGTTGAATTACAAAACTAGTTTCATCATTGGTTTCGAAAATATTCTGTAGAAGCGTCAAAATTAACAAGCGCTTACTCTGGTAATACAAGGAGCACAGTTTAGGTGACCATTGACCGATATTTCCGGTCAACAGTCTTGACGTGGGAATGTTTTCAAGGATTAAAATACAAAGTTAATATATATGTTTTATAAATATACATAAATAGACATGCACGTTTTTTTATTTAGGAAATTTTTAAAAAAATGAGTGGGATTCGGACTTAAGCAAAAAAATATTCAGATCCATAAGCAGTAGCTTTGCATAATGCGCCATGAAGGACGATGTAGGCTACAATTTCAAATAATAGTTTCTATTCCGAATACACCCCTTTTACCTGGATTTGTTTATTATTAAAAGTACAGTTACGCCCGAACGATTGTGGTTTATGTATAGTTTAGTATGGCATATCAACGATGTTTACACAATATACGAGGGTCATTCAATAAATTCGTAGACTGTGTTAATCATTTCAACATCCAATGACACAGAGAAAAACATCACGTTACACTACAGCCTTTCGGGCACAAGTGCGTGAAACAACGATTTTTTAAAGAAAAGATGGCTTAAATATAAATATCACCATACCGGTGCCACCAAAAGACGCAATTTATGATCTGGCGTCAGCGACGTTATTGACGTTTTGCTGATTCTCTAATCGTAGCCCGAAATTAAATTATGTTATTAACATAGAAATAAACATAAACATTCAAATTGTATATTATGTCTACAGCAAAACTGTTAATCAACCCTTTAAACATTGAGCTCAGTTTATATTAGACAATATGACATTGTGTTTAATTTTCTAGAACACATACGTTGTGCCACCGATTGAATCAGGGATGATAACATACACTTTGCTAACCAATCGGAAGTTTATAAACCCATCTGATATCAGAAATATATACACATTTAACAGCTGAAAATATTATGGTGCCTATCTAGTGTATTGGACAAAAGTTTATTGGACATGTTTGACTTTCTATATATCACTATAATGAAGTGGTGCATTGAGCAGATGCTCACGATGTTTTAGACGTATGAACATACTTATCGTATAGCAACTGTCATAATAATTAAGAACCACTTTAAATTTTTCCTGAACACTTAAGAATTATGACTTTAAGTTGCATACTATATTATATCATTTTGACGATAAATGATATACTCCATAAACGTGTGGAATAATTTATCAGTAAAACTCTGAACAAAAGCAGACAGTCTTCAAAAGATATTGCCAGTGGAGGAATAATGATTAGATAAAACACATCCTATAAGCATTAATTATCATTATTAGTTTGTCAAACATGGGAATTGTTCAATTAATGGCGCCTCACATCTAATCTTGTTGTTCATGTAAAACTATGTAAACTCAATCTGACTCGCAGATTGACCTTTTTTATTTCATTAACACATGATCAAACCTACACACAACGTAATCAACAACGCTCGTATCACAAATCGCCTTAACAATGTTTTAGTTTCTCTCAATGATGTAGTGCGTATTTGGTTTAGAATCGGTTTAGTAAGTGCACGAGGGTCAAATTGTATATTATTTAACATATCTTCCACAATATCTTATATAGTCTAAGTTAAGGATTAAGGCTTGGCATAATGGTTGTACATCAATAAAAAAAACACCTCGCACATTTCGACGGACGTTGCGTGAAACGTCACTACGTTTGCCTATCTACACATCCCTGTATCGTTTTAAATAACATGCTGCGTTTCAGAAATTTGCAAGCTGTACGTTCTCCTTTCGCTCTCTGTAGCAGCTCTTTTGTGTCTGCTGTGTTTTTCCAAGAAATAGACGTTTTGACGTTTTAAAAACGCGACTCGCCTTGATAAAACAGATTTTAATTAACACTCCGACGTCCTAATAACTTCATAATTTCATGAAATCCCATGATGATATTTTGAAATAATCTGGCAGAAACATTAGAATGTACACTTACTTAATCGGAATTTATAACTAGTTGAACTAATGAAAACGACACGTTACGTCGGTCGGGGGTGGTTGTGCGTTACTGTGGTAATAGAGTGGCTAATAACATGCTACTAGTTTGCATTATTTAAGATAATTTTGCATTGACCGTTGGTAATAAGTTCCTGTTTGTAATGCTGTAAAATTATTGTTAAAACGCAATACTAATCAAATGAGAACAATTTCTACGAATATATTGAATGACCCTCGTACAATATAATAGACCGCTGGTTTACTAGTGCCGCTTGACATTTTCTCGTTCGGTTGTGTGTTGGGCATTGTGCCTTGTATGTCTATATGTTTTCTGTGCTCGACTGAATAGTTTGAGTGCAGCCTTCGCTGTCCGACTCCATTTTATCATTTCGTATGTGTTTTATGTGTTCTGAGCATTGTGTATAGTATTTGTTTAATGTTTTCTGGGAGCGGCTGATTCAGTTGAGTGCTGCCTTCCCTGTCTGACTTAATACTATTTGTTTGTTAATACCATAACAGTTCGATATTGGCTTGTGTTTTTATAAAGTGCCAAGTCGTTAGCTAACTCCGACCTTTCCTTCTAATTGTGCGCCAATGACACATTAAGATGGAGCGTATCTCACACAAAGGTCAATGTTCAAACACCGGAAGCGCCCTGATTTCTGATATACAATACTCATATCGCATATTTAAATATCTTTATACTTCACGTGGCAAAAATGTCACGTATAGTACAAAAGTACTGGTAAAAGTACGATAGATAATTGAGTCCAACGTACAAAATATGCCTTCTATAGGCATTCTACGGAAATATGAAGGCATTATTGTCATATTAACAGTCGCATTGTTACAATGTAAATTCAAGCCATAATATGATTTTGTGGTACATTTATAATAATCCTTTAATTGGACTGTATGTGTAGTTCATGAACATACACAGTATCATATTTAACATTATTGTATTGATATGTCAATATCACGATACCCGAATGAAACTATCGTTCAACATTCTGGATTCCTGTTTTAATACACGCACAGCTAACAGTGAGATATGAACGTTCAATCCTTATTCAACAAGTCATTCTATATTGCAAGCAATAAAGAAGTCACTGACCTGTTTGAAGCCATGACCTTTAAATTTTGTCAATGTTTATGTTGACATAGCAACCAAAATGTGTGTCAGAATCAGAAATATTTGGATGTGCATAATCTCATTAATAGCACTCACATACATTCCAAGTTTCCTAAATATAGCTTGGAAACTGTTTGAGTTATGGTAGGATTCAGCGTTTGGCCATTTTTCACTCTAACTTTCTGTCTCCATAGCAAACACAATTTTTGTCAGCTTTTAAACTTTTTGAGTTATGTCAAGATCACGATTATTGACGGGCGGACAGACTGACAAAAACGGACGGACTGACTGACGGATGGACGGACTGACTGACGGATGGACGGACGGACAAACATCTATTAGGATCTTTAAAGCGATCCATTAGGATATAGAGTGTATGCTACTCACTACTAGTATCAATTTTTGATGAATAGGCCTGACACCAGCTCACGGTCAAGGATATATATAACCACATTAAATAAATATAAACGAATAGTTTCTTTCACCTAACAGCCAATTCATGCACTTCGCATATTTTATTTCAATATTAACCAAATTTCTGTCGGCTGCTTTATTAATAAGCAAGTTCTGACAATAAATGAGATAATATTGAATACTAATCTTATAAACTCAGACAGTCCGTACATCAAATACATGCAAACTCAAGAATTAAATAGTTTTGTGCGGAATGTTTGATATATTGACATTGTGTGAAACGCATATTCTACGGAGACATTCTGTTAGGTGCTTTGTCAAAGAAAATATGATAAATCGAACTTTCATGCACAATTTTGCATGATGTTTGATATAAATATATAACAAAAGGAATATATATTTTTGGGAATGAAATGTTTTGACACAATATATCAATTTGTGTTTTACAATTAGGCAATGTCACCATAAATAGGAGTTGGCATTTTTAAACACATAATAACTGAAGGAATAATAGGAAATATCGTGCAGGAAAAGCAAAATTGCAACAAAGAACATGACCGGTACATGTTGACATTATTGATATCTGAACTAGTCTCGAATAAGAATATTTGCTAAAAGGTTGTAGCATGCATAGTTTAAATCAAACAAAGACAAAATGATTTGCGTCCATTGTATTTATACGCCATTTTTATCATTCTTTATTTATACCTAACTTGAGACCCACTTGGTTGATTTGGAAACCAAATTTTCTATTTTCGTTAAATAAAGTACTTACTTACTTACTAACTTAATTACTTACTTACTCGCTTGTTAGGTTATTCGTAAAAGGTTCATTTAAATGGTACCGAGCTGTGCAAGGGATGAGACGGAATCAACCGAAATGTTCGGATTACGGCATGACCAATCTATGTATTGCAAATAAGCAATAAAATATACTATTAGGTCAATAAACTAGTTTATTTAGCCGCATTTTTTATAGCTGAGGCTCGGGCAGTTATGTGTTATGCATATAGCCTTGTAATTGAGGTATATGATGTTTTAATGTTGTCTGCGCTCGGCTGATTAAGTTGAGTGCTGCCTTCCTTGTCCGACTTTATAATAATTATATTTTTGTTCATATACATATAACAAGGACAATGTCTGTTTCAATTTTTATTGACAATATGAACGTTTACACAATACTTCATCAAACAGAGACTAAGCGACATTTGAGCACCCACACACGGAGAGAAACTAATAATATGTAAGATTAAAGTATAATAAGCTCCATTATTACGGTAATCAGCCATAGGTTTCTGTCTCTTGGCTGTAATAAGGATATTTTGCTTCTAAAAATAATTTTCAGAGGTCGTGAACTTGGATACTGAAGGCACACATTAGCATTATTATTTGTAAGTTACTAAAAGATGTGTGCATGTATTCTTATTACATGTACTTATATAAGCATCACGTAATGTTATTTTTCTCAAGTCAAATTGGCTTACGGCGATCATTATTCATTCATTTGACTGTAAATAACAGGATAACTACATCGCTTTTTATATATCACGAACTAGGAACAATAAAACATCACATTATGTCAACCCAAATGTTGCTAGTGTAATCCGTCAATGATAACACTAGGCTTTTTTCCAATAAAAATGAAATTAAATGTATTTTCGATGTTCATTTGTGTTTAATCTTATGCATATTCATTTTGATGATATATTTAATTCTACACTGGTAACAAGCGGTTTGTTGGACGTGCATAGTATATAAAATGCATGTTTATTTATTGATAAGTCTCGAGTTATCTTCGGCGAGTGTTACGACAGTAAAAGTATATAATAATATATATAATATATATGATAATAAGTAAAATAAACTGTATACTTGTACATGATTTCAACAATCCCGGTCATTGATCGCCCTTTGGTGTCAAACTCACAGACAGAGTAATTGAACATTTTGAAAACTACATTGACATTTTACTAATGAAAAGTCTCTGCATTCCTTTATAGAGTGACATAATGCTTAGATGATCTAGGGATAAATTAAAACTGCTCATCAACGTGGCAAACGCTGAAATAATAAAGTGATCGTATGAAGACTCCAACGTCTCACGTTTTGACAAGGTAGTTCATTTTGGAGACCTGGTAGGAGACAGTTTCTGACATTATATCAATAGATAGGATTTATAATCTTCATAAGTTTCGGTGTGTCTGTCTGATTCGTATTTGTTTTGGACACATGTGCTTGTATGACAATCGGTGCTTGTAATGAACTGTCAATGTGTTATATGCACTTCACACTTCAGATAAGAACACCACATCAATATATTCCGCTGCTGTTGATACAAACACAATCGCATCGTGTTTAAGTATTTGGTCAAAACTGTAGTCAGTCCTTTTTCTGTCAAATATATGTGTATGAAGGCATGGGACCGAGCTAATTAATAGCATACCAGTAGTCTTAATTTGAACTTCTTCAAGCATACAACTACCAATGTTTCCAATGCAAAAGCCTGAGGCAGATCACTACGTATTTACTACTATGTATAGGTTTATCTTTATGATCACCATGGCGTAGTATAGCATATCAATTATGTTTACCCAATCTACCCACACTTGTTTATTAACAGACAATTCGATGTATCGGATTCTAAGCAGAGTTCAACAATGCTATGTTTTGGTGCCACATAAATCAGCTACTTATTTGTATCGTCGTCTGATCATATTGAAACATTGTGAATAATATGTTTTGGATTACTCTCAAAATAATTGAGTTACAGTTTTCTAGATAGTATGTCATTCAATTTGCATTGACATCCATAACATAAGTATGGTTCGTTTGTGCTTTTAAATGGATAAACATAAGTACTTTTATAGACTTTTCTAAATTCGGAACATAATATCCAATAAATGCATTACCCTCTTAGTCGGCCAACCTAGCACCCTACGATAACACTCATAATTAGTGCACGACCTTTCGTATGTTTAAATTGCAAACCTAATTATCTTCTTCCACCGGTTTTATACGATGTAGCGTCAAATTGCAATATATATTCTATTCCCATGTTTTTCAAAACGTGCTATTCTACTTTAGCTAATTTTATTTTCTACTGGATTGTTCAGATTTTCATAGCATTAATCCTGTTACACGTTATACGCTACAAAATTAACATTGTTCCTTCATACAGAAGGATATCTGCAAAAGTGCAATTCTATTTCGCTCGATGACAAGTACAACTATCATTATATATCAGTTTGATGTAACTATTACAGTGTTGACATACCACGTGGTATGTGGTGTACCTTTGGCTGAGAACCCAAACAAATAGCTGCTGGCAAAGAGTTGACAACAACCGTAAGTATATATCTTTGGCTGTTATTAACGTGACATCTTCGACGCTCAAGTCGAGTTTCATTACTTTCGATGCAAATTATAGGGGATTTCCTCCAGGTCGCGAAGCGACCAGGGAATCCCCTGCAACGATTACATGCGAAAACGCAAGAATGTTGTTGTTGTAGTTTTGCATTCGCTAACGCCGTTATTTTTTTGACAAACTGGATCTCTATGGTCATTAGGTAGACGGATTCTCGCTTTTGACTTCCGGTAGCGGGAATTTGATACTGCAAAATTGATAACCATTCTTGATTCTATTTTTATTTTTTAAATGTGGAACATACATAACAATCATAGTAAAAGACGGGTATAAAACAATTATTAAATATTTATAAAGCATATTAATCATGCCAAAAACACTTTAAATTAAAAAAATATCTCAGTCTTCCATGGTTGCTATGCAACCCGTTTCCTAGATGGAAAACACTCTTTTCTATAGTTTTGGAAACAAAAATGGCAGCCATTTTTTTGCCCGCTTCGGAAGGCAATTTTAACGTTTTCGGTGCATAAACGATGTTTCAAACTGTTATGAGGCACATGAATACACTGAGATTCCAAGTAAGTCGAGCGGGAAACGTTCATATGTGCGAGCTATCAACCAAACTTAAGAAAATCTAATAAAAACTACGCATGTTCCGGTTACTCCTCTTTGCAAAGCAGTTACTTCCCTTTGCAGTACATTAAGTATAAAGTCCGTGTCGTTCAATCCTAAAATCCACGATGTATGACACTAAATAGCATATTGAACATCTTATGTGTAACATTTTGGAAGGAATACAAGTTATAGCTATAAAACAAATATATACGAACACGTCATGTAAAACCCATCTGGGACTAGTCTGGAAGCTTTACTTACATAATTTTATGTACTAGTAGTTTTAGTTTTACTGATAACAGAAAAACGGGACGTGAATTGGCGCGCAACTGACGTCGCCATAATTTGATTTCAAGCTCAAGAACGAATAACATGTAACTTGTTTCTTGGGAAAAAAACAGGCTCAACAATAGGAACAAAACATACTATGTGTGGTTTGAGAAATTCATACATTGATGGGAAGTAAAATATGTATTATAAACGACAATACATGATATAGCAGGCGGAGTTTTGATAATCGGCTCTAAAGCCACTCGGGTGATTATGCAAACTGAAGGCCGATTATCTTGACCCCGCCCTACACGGCCGTGTAATGTCCTCTTAATAATGTCGTTCATCAATTTGTTTTAGACAAATAAACTATAATCATCGTGCACCAAATTTCAATTAAATAAAGCACCAATTTGAACACCAAAGAATTTCGGCTTGAAGTTGCAGACTTCATTATACCATTTAGACGATAAATGTTAGACTCCATTAACATGTGGAATAATGAAGCATCAGTAAAACTCTGAAAAAAGCAGACAGTCTTCAAAATATCTGACTGTTTATTGCCAGTGGAGAGATATATATTGGATGAAACACATCCTATAAGCATTAATTGTCATGATTGGTTTGTCCAACCTGGGAATTGTTCAATTAATGGCGCCTCACGTCTCATCTTGTTGTTTATATAAAACTATGTAAACTCAATTTGACTCGCAGATTGACCTTTTTTATTTCATTAACACATGATCAATCAAACGCACAACGTAATCAACAGCGCTTGTTTCACGAGTCTTCTTAACAATGTATTAGTGTCCCTCATTTAAGTGTGTATATGGTCCAGACTGAGTTTATAGTGTAAAACAAATGTATTACAAATGTTGTATATAGCACTCGAGCTAAATCAAGTACTCACTGATGACAATGACAAATAAAAGGAGAGCATTATTGTATCGAAGTTGTGTTGCTCGCCCATATGGGTTATCCCGGTGGCGAGGGTAAATAAATCCAACAACCCATCGAAGTTGTTAGTTGGGTAATGGTTTGTAGGGCTGTTTTCATTTCATCCAATTTTCCATAGGAGTCGGCTTTTTGCAAAGTCGCAGTTGTCCTTTGACATGGTTGGCTTGCATCATATCGTTGGGCGGTTGACATTAGTGTTACCTGGTGTTTTGTGTGCCGATGTTCCGTCGGAATCTTGAAACATTGTCTTAGTCAATGTGGCATACATTACGCCTTCCATTCAATGTGGCATCGTATTACTCCTTCTTTTCAATGTGCAATAAATTACACTGCAAACGTAAACTAAAATAACAGTACATTATATTCGTTTAGTCATTTAACTATAATTGTAGTAGAGATTGCAACACCCTGAAATACTATAGTCGAATTACTTTTCCTATTGCCTGTTTTGGATTTCCTAACTTGTATTGTAATACATGTGTATATCCATTTCGTACCCCTCTACATATTTTTTTTTTAATTTTTAATTTTGTGATCTATATTGCATGCGATGGAAACCTGTTGGTCAACAAGAATGTCAGTTGTTTCTTTCATTGTGGTTTTATAGTAGCGTTTTTACGTTAATTCCAAGGACTGTGTGGGTTTTTTAATGATACTAGAATTAGTTCATACAAATTTTATATTAGTTGGTTGTTGTAGTTAATCCTGTTTTGTACGTATGTCATTCAAATGGTAGAAATAAAAAGGAAACTGAATGCCAATCAATGGTGTTAACGTGTACTTGTTCCTGATATAAAACATTATACCATTGAGTTGGTCTTATTTTTTCCCGAGTGCAGTTTAACGATATAGCTATTCGTATTAAGTCAAAATAGCTAAAGTACTGTGAAAAGTTTACACGTGAAGTATCTAATTTACGATAAATTTATTTCACGAAAGATCCAAATAGCCTTTTTGCGATGAGTTTATTAGCATGCTATGTACTTGGAGAACATTAAAAGTGATGATATTATTTAGCTGGACATGACACATACAAAGTACGCATCAGGGTACTGTTTTATCAAAGCATTTACGCTAGCGTAACTCTAAGTTTTCCGTAAATATTGCGTACGTCGATAATATTTGCGCAAATGCGTTTTTTGTTCTCATGTTTTGTCGTAAGTATTTGCGTAATTCTACGCAAGGTCGGAGTAAGCGTAAATAGCAAATATGAACGTAGTGAGGAGTTTTTGCCACGCATTGTTGATTTTCTACCGTCACTTGTTGTTATAGACCGTGATTAGTAGTATAAACATGTTTAATCATCAAAACTTATCGAACTTTTATGTATATTTATTCACTCTGGTTTCCGTTATATTGGTAATATTGTGGCCCGGTCTACGTTCAATATTCAATATTTTTGACGTAAATGTATGCAACAACTTGCGATCGTTTAGTAAAACACACTTAAGGATTTGCGTAAGTGACAAATATTTGCGTAAACTTACGCGACATTTACGCAATGTTAGTAAAACAGTACCCAGGTCTGAAACTACATTTGAATGAGAAAAATCCTAGATTATCATCGGAATACGGAAATATGCAATGTACACAATCCGCCCGAAAGTACATTTAGGGTACTGTACTAGAGTATCATTTTCATTGCTCACTATTTTGTAAACTCGTCCTTCATTTCATATATGTTTTAAAATAACAAATCACTCATCAAATGAGCGTTTTTATAGGTTTAATTTCACACAATCATTACTGCATCGACCTAGTACATCAACTCCAGAGCAGTAATTTCAAAAGCATTTATGTACAAACGACTGTATGCTTAAGCAGCCAAATTGGTGATACACTCAAAGAGTCCTGAAATAAACATTGGATTGACAGGGTAGCTTTGACAAGTGTGAAATCACGAAAGTAGAAGTGAAAGTAGAAAAGGAATCAATCCGCACGATAGCGAAAATATATATGCATCTAAAATGAACAAAATCATTCTTAGAAAATGTATGACCGCCATTCATATTGAATATTTTAAGCTTACATATACTTCCTTAAGAGTGTATGTCTGTGAAACTATCAGTGCCATAGTTCATATCGCCAATCAGATTCTTTGAATAGTTTAGCAGAAAGAAGTACGATTTGTTTTGCAGCCTTGGGCCATTAATTATCGTCTAGTAAAATACATGACGTACATTGTAATTGACTTCCGGTTTATCAGAGGCACTTGACACATATCCAAACGAGTTAACTTGTTAATACAATAACCGTTCGATATTGGCGTGTGTTTTTATGAAGTACCAAGGCGTTAGCTAACTACGATTTCTCCTTCTAAGTTTGTGTTAATGACAAGTTAAGATGGAGCGTATCTTACGTAAAGGTCAACATTCAAACAACGGAAGCGTTCATTGACTTCTGATATGCAACATTCGCATTACGTATTTAGGGACCAATATACCTTACGCGACGACTCAATGTATTTTCCAGAAACGCCTATAGGGTAATAGTTTTTTAGAGCGATCGCCTCTCTGTACTTCCATTGCCCATTTCTTAATACAATCTGAACCGCCTTTAGGCTGCTATGTAAATCCGCATTCAAGTAGTTCCAGAAACTGTCAACATTCCCAATACTGCTTCATATGTTTCTCCAAATTTTTAAACTGATTTAATTCAATCAGCAACATTTGTTTATTCTAAGATCAACAATTATTTTAAACTGTTCGTTAAATCGATATTTTTCAGAAAATCACTCCGCCGAGGCCATATCGGACTTGTTTCGTAATATGAAAATGACGTGTTCATCAAATGTCCCGGCTGTATAGCTATATTTAGAAACTTCGGACCAGGCTCGCGTGATGGTTTTATCAATGAATCGTATATCGTCTACGAAGTACTGTTATGCAATCAAATGGTTTGGCTATATACTATCCGCTTTCTATAGATGTCTCACGCTGTGAGGGAAGTGATTACAAGGCGGTACTGTAGAATCTGATAAAGTGACGCGTAGTATTATTGTTAAGCCACTTTTGATATACGCATTCAATACACGTATTACATATAGATTAATATGCCCCTATTTACAATTATTTAGATACCCAACATACCTATATAGTCACATAAAATTATGCCTTTTTTGGCATTCAAGACAAGATCGGCAGTAAGAAAACGAACATTAAACGTGTAAAGTCGGTTTAAGCTTTAGTAGCACTCTCAGTGCTTTGATTAATATTACCATTCTAAAGTAATACATGTATAACATGGTAGGATTTTAAATACCTCCCTGCGAAAATGATGCTCAGAGCTATTTATAGAAATGTATACATGTTATACGTGTGAACTGTTTAATATTGAATGTGAACATACCACGTGGTGTGTGACGTCTTAATTAAGTATGTATGTCGAAGGCAGACATTATTCGCTTTCTGAAAGGCTAGAAAGCTACTCGGTCCGCTTTTATCAGGAGAGGATTGTAAAAACTGATAAACGCGTTTTGAGACGAAAAGAACCCGAGTTAAACACAAACTGTCAACAGATATAATACTTACACCAGTTGATGGTTAACTTTTACCGATATTGTTGGCAGAAAATGACCACGTGGTATGTCAACACTGGTTTAATAGAATAATTCGTACCTATACAGAAAACAAAATTCAATAGAATGGTCTCCATTGCGATGAGATGAACGTTTTTTTAAATTGTTGACGCTAAAGCATTGCCGTAAATAGTACGTATGGCACATTTCATACATAATCCTAATATACGTTCAGTACGACAAACAAATGTAAAATAAGGTCGAGCCCTGAGTTAACAGTGTACATTGTACATCGTGACACTATCTTTCACACGTACTACGATAAGACAATTTAAATGTTCATCCAATGCTAGTACTTCATTAACGGCCAATTTGATTTTAGATTGTATAACTCTATTACGTGTCACGTTCAATTTGATTTGACTATTCGGAATATGTTTGTGTTCGTGGTTGCCTGCTTGTTAGTTAGAGTGTATGGACATATTCAAGGAAATGTTTCTGTCATACAAGATTTAAATGCAACACAAGTTATAGATTTACAATTACAGTTGATCAAAGTTCCTGCTGTAGAGACGTACTATGTATGCCAACAATTTGAGGTAATGTTTTGTAATATTTATTGAAGTTTCAACCAATACTTACTAACTTACTGTTGCTTTGCTTGGCCCGCACGCCCGCTCGCCAACTCACTTACATACAAGTTTAACAACTGAGTGAACAATAGTATGAATGCATACATTACGTACTAGTATGATACTAGTGCATGTATTCCCAACCGATTTAGAACATATGTTTTAAGGGCTGTCTCAGTTCTAAGGTCGTGAGTAAGATAACAGTTCATTACTTTGCTTTAATTTCGATATTAGAGAGGTTGCGAAAGGCAACGTGTAACGTGTACGTGTACGTGTACGTGAATACTATTTTGGGGTATTTCGTCATCCAGGTATGTGTAGTTTCTACAAGTAACGGACGTGTGACAGACGAAAATATAATGTGTACTACGTCACACAGGTATGCGTATGCACGGGAAACCCCGGTAGTCTCAGTGAGTTTATATAAACACTCATTATCGATTCACGAAGAAATCATGTTACATCTGCCATGTGATGTTACACGCACACGTTGTGTTTCGCAAGCCAATTCAATTGCAACGTGTACGTATACACGTACGGGTAGCTACACGTACACGTAGTCGTACACGTTCGAATCGCAACCTCTCTATTATTTAAATTATCAATAACGTCCACGAACTTCAGAATCAACCCTGTACGTATTAGTTTAACTACTTAGAATGAAATGATTATTTTTATACTTTTTCTTCTTTGTTTTTGTTATTATGCAACCTTAAAAATACATTTATGTACATCATTTAAGCCGTTACCATACTCTTTAACGATGTTTCCTCAGATCGAAGATGACCGACAATACCACGTGACCATGTTTGAAACCATCTTAAATAACACAGATCTGATCCATCATATGCTGGTGTTTGGCTGTAATTTTCAACTAGAGAACCAGGTAAGTTTATTATAGTCTAACATGTACTGTACATAATATAATATAATTCATTTCGTGTTTATTAAAGTTATAAAAACTTTGCCGATATTTGTACAAATCCAAGTCGTATGCATGCGTGCTTCCAAAGGATAAAAGGAACCATATGACTGTGTAAAATATAGGGAGTTTGGTTTATGGTCGAGTTGATTCAAAAACATATCCTCGAACATTACTCTCCGGAAAAAGCTTGGTAGTATAGATATTCTGATTGATAAAATATATAATTATGAAATTACCGTAGATGCATTGTGTCGTAAAACTTTAAGATAATATTCAGATCGTGTCAACTAGATGACTATATTTTAAGGCAGTAGGTTATCATTAATCCTTTCTTTATGTAATTGACTTTTAAAAAAGTTATAAAGAGGGTAGAAGTTTATTTCATACTAGTATACATATCACTGTCTAAGAATGAGAAGGTCGTTAGTGCTACTAACAACATTATAAGACCCATACATATTTAAAATTCTGCATCACAAGGCACTTCTTATGAGCCTATTTTCCTGAAAATCGAAACAGGTCATGTGACCAAAATTAAGATTGTTTAGAGTAGTAAAGAGTAGTTTTCAGACAGTATTTTCTTGTTTTCTCATAATAGTATTTTGTACTTACTACCTTCTCATTCTAAGTAAGCGAATTATGTTTGTGACATGTAACCACAGGGGAATTGCGTTTCGTAACTAGTATGAATATAATGAATAAATGTCTTTCAGATACAAATACAGTGGAAACACATTATATTCTGAATAACCTAAAGATAAATTTTAGGACTTTCTATAAACATGGTTCAAAGGCAAATTACAAACATGAGTGTATATACATTTGTATATTAGTTTTTCATTAGAAAGTTTTCCTTAACTAAATGTCTTGTACTTACATAATTTCGTCCTGCTAGAGTCAAATTATTTTGCATAGACAAAATGACGAAGCATAAGAATTAATACAAAAGAGAATCACATCAATCGATCGTCCAATATACGATTAAAATTTACTTAACGGATTTAAAAACGCGACATTATATGGGTTTTTTATCAGAAAAAACAAAGTTATACAGTTACTATATTTATATGCATTATATTAAAGTTGTACTCAATGGCGTCATTGTGGTACCAATATTATAGAATCAGACAAGTACTTAATAATATATTGTATAATAAAGACATCTCTCCAGAAAATGAAGGCCACACTTCTGGCCAATTGCTAATTGTTAGCGTAGAAAATTTATCAAAATGATTTGGACTTCAGTTAATGCGAAAAACCCATTTACTTCATTTTGTTGCAGTGATGTGATACGACATTTATATTACATAATTTACCAAGGCATTAAAATTGTTGTAACGCGATTTATTTCGCTGTTTTTACAAAAATATTCGACCTCAACACAAGTTGATCATATAGAGCGTTGATCGAATTTGCCGATAGACCTGTGACTTTCTATTTCTGAACTAATGTCTTATCCATGAAATATTCCATTATTACTTATCCGAATTTGGATATGTAGGAAGCAAAATGTCGACATTAAATTGACCTTCAATATTTTGTATGATATTGAAATATATTAATTTAAATTCCTGGTACAACTCAACTCATCCCAGCGTACCGTTTTAAAATCCGTCAACCATATACGTATCAGACTAAGTCACTGAAAATAGAGTTTGATAGTGCGATTCACAGATTATTTTCAAGAAGCTTACAGGGAAATTGGGCAATTGCCTAACTGTGTTGCCTCTAAAAATAATTGTTTTATTATTATTATTATTCATATAATACCGGAGTAAGATGTATGTCAGTTTGAACTATTCATTGAGAAAATTGACCGCTGCAAAAATACAGTGTACAACAGCCCATACTAAAATCACATATAAATAACACTATATTGATGTTATCCATCGCTGCAGGGGTAAGGCAAAAGATTCGCACGTTTCATATTTAAACAATGAGCGGCATAGAACCGGTAGCATTCTGCATTTCGTCTTTGTTCAGAGAACTAGGCACGGTCATTCCACGGACGTTCGTTTGTCTCCTGCGTGGGTAGCTTGACACTGGCGCTGCTTCTGTACGTCTCTCAATTGTCTTAGCATTTACAGTATCTAAGATTAGGTGTTCTAGCAGCAACAACGGCGTCGAATATTTATTTTGTACTCCATAGCTAATCAGTGATACCACTGGAATTATTTAAAGATATATCAGTGTTATTGGCACTACAGCTGCTTATCAAATATATAAATAGTAGCATATGCTACCAGCATTGCGACAGGGATACAGATGGGGGTGCAATGTAATTGGCACAATCAGGAAAACTGGTAAGGGTTATCACCGCTTTCACTGGCGGTAAATACACACCGGTAAAAAGTTCAGATTACTATTTCTATAGCAAAATTAAGTCGCGACCAACTATTATGTCACTATAAAGAAAATGATGATTCTACATAATCAGATGTTCATATATCCAATTTGACCCTGCACTGAACATAAGAAGTATCCCCTCACGTCCAATCATGCTAATGCATACTGTTACTTTCTTCACCGGTCTCAATTAAACGTTGGACCGCACTAACCGTATTCCTACGTTCATTACGCAGTTCATGTAATTGGAAATAACCATAGACAAAATGTACTTCCAGACATGTGTAAGCTCATTGGTACGAACGTTGATTATACCAAAGGGCTCAGTAAAGGAAATCAGCCAATTACATTTTGTACTTTGCTTAATAAAGTACGAGCTTAATAAAACAAAGGGGAGTTATGCTACTCTACGGAGTACATCCAGAACAGACAGGTTGGATTTGGCCAATCTTAAAAAGACACTGAAACCAATTGATTAAATACCTTCCAGGAAAGAAAACGTAAAAAGTATTTAGTTAAAGGACACTACGACGCATTATTAAACGCTTACGTGAGCACATTCAGAGACTATACATAATGCTTTTGTATGTCATAAAGCCGTCTAATAAATGGACTATGGCACTGATCCCGTAGGGAAATCTTGCGTGATGAAAAAGAATAATATTATGTAAAGAAAATGTGTCAATTCCCATGGGGATTGACTAGACAATATAAATCACTAAGGTACTTGATTACTTGATTAGTAAATATATCTCTTTGTTTAAATGCAGTTGTTAGTGGCACGATGTATTTTGTTGCGAATGAATTGTCTCTGCTGACGGGGGATAATTTGTACAGATCATACGAGTAGTTGATACGATGCGTCTGTATTGGCAGTGTGTTCAATTTACCAGCCTAACAAAACACGGGTTTTACTTATATGAACTGTCTCGTGAATGGGAGGGGAATGATAGAAATCCCTACTGATATAAACGGTTGATGAAAAACTAGTTATCAAAATTACGGTACCCGCGTGCCGACGTGCCTGTGTAGCTTAATGGTTAGCGCGTTTGATGTCTAATTTGGCGACCCGGATTCAAATACGGGTGGAGGCACACATATGCCTGTCATGCTTTGGCAGAAAGCTGACTGACAAGGCGTTGCTTGGCATTGTACCTGTTACATGTATTGAAGGATAATCTATCATACCCTCGTGGCGATGGATAAAATCAGAAATGAGGTGTCGAGAGTGATTATTATAAGTTGGAAAAACTTGTTTCATAATCAACCTGAAAATATTAGTATAAACGAAGGACGGGAGTAGGGAAGGGCATGTATTACAAAAGCAGTTAGGAACTAAATGTGTTCCCAAATTCGATGTTCCATATATCATATCACGATAATTCGCTGGCTTAGAATTACAAGGTCGTAAGTACAAAATAACAAGAAAAAATGTCTGAAAACTACTCTTAATTTATGGAAAAACAAGCTTTTTAAACTTCAGTTTGGTTAACATGACCACTACCGATTTTCATAAAAATAGGCTCATAAGAAGCGCATTGACATGCAGATTTTAAATATGTATGAGGTTATAAGGTCGTAAGTAGTACGTACTACTAATTCTAAGCCAGCGAATTATGCTTGTACTTTGTTGATGGTAATCGTGGTTGTAGGGATTATGATATTGGTGTTGATGACAAGGATAACAATGATGATAATAAGGGTGGCGTTGATCGACATCAAAAACGGGGTCACCTAAATTGGTACTTAAACTTTTGAATAGTTTACATAATAAAATTATGTATACTTATGGTAGTTCGGTCATAAGAATAGTAAGATTGCTCTAACACTCAACTAAGTAAAACCTTATATCCGGTTCCTGAAAGATGAATAACTATTACCAGACGTTAGTAAGTTCTTTATTTGGTTGTGTTTTTGATGTTCCGGAGTTGTTGGGCTGACTGAAGCAGCAGGCTGTGGTAGTGGGTTGTCAGCCTCTTGTGCTCTATTATTTCTGTTAGGTGCTGCCTTTCCTGTCCGATTTGTTTAAACTAATATTTTCTGTTAACGATTGTATCTTTAAGTAGGGTTTAATGGTATACGTTTTATTCCTCTATACGGCATCCCCTATCATATTAGCTGGAGCATTCATATATTGTGCATAATGTTTTAATTCAGGAACCACATGAATGCGGCAGTATGGATTATAGATGTACCACGTGGCTTGTTAAATGGGACATTGGAATGACCAATGAAATCGTGATGCCTAAACATACTGGTGTCAGAGTGGGAAAGGGATCCTTCAAGTACCTCCTGTTGCAAGCTCATTATAACAATAAAGGGGCTAAAGATAATATCTTAGGCAAGTCTTCAATTATCGTTTAAACTATAACGTACATAAATTATATTTTATATCAAATCGGTACATTATTTATTATTGTGTTTATTTAATTAACAAAATAACAAAAACGCTGGAAGATTTACTTGACCCAACAAAATGAAATTATACTAATATTGCTATCATTCCTTCTTTAACTTGTACCAGAGGCCATTTCTATAATCATAATAAGTAGGGTCAAATATTCATAACGAACGGTTGTTATAGATCAGCTGAAGTGAGCAGTGACATGCCCTGCCATGTCCACGGAGTTACTGGAGACGTCTCTTCTACGTGTACGAGAATTTATGCTGACTACTTCATACGAAGATGATTTACACGTCTACGCTCGATAGTGACATTTGAACATGTCGATCTGTTAGAGTCTGAGCCCCCGGTGTATACATTCTCCTACTGTTTAACGTCATTATCATCACTTTCCAGTAGTCTTTATATGGTCACAGAGACCAATTATTATATTTCACTGTCAATATGATTGCTTCTAAATGCTCAGACAGCTCCGGAATGCGACTGCATGTAACAAACAACCTACGCGAACACGATATAGGCAATGTACAGATTGGTCAAAACAGCATAGATATCCCTGGAGGCACGGGTGACCAGCTGATAACTGGTAAATGCACATCAAGATGTACATCCCTGATGCTTCCAAGACCAGTGTACGTTACTGACATCTATTTACATATGCACAAACTCGGTAAGTATCAAAAATGTAGAAGTACAGATGGCTAGTAAAATGTGGAACCTGCAAACGGCTTATAGATTGTTCAAATACATGTAATACATTACGACTTGCCTCACCGTACAGCGCATTATGTTCTGTCGAAACTTGTATTTTACCAAGTGTGGACATACGTTATAAGTTAACAAGTTTTTTGATAGATGTTATGTTATTTCCACCACACTTAATTTAGCAGGATCTACTAGCGATATAAATTTGACCCATTTTGTATTTTCATTGATCTGTTTAGGATAAAATTCACTTTTAACATGATTTGTTTTCGCACCGTCCCACCTTCATTGATTACGTCACATGAAAACGTTATTTTCCTTATTTGGGTTTGCATAATACATTAAGTATTGACAAACAAAATTTAGCTGACACTCAGTAAATACAGTCCGTGTTTGTCTGCCGAATCAACTGGTGTGTATATGATACGTTTATGGTACAATACCGAAAACACGCCAACGTTCCAGGCTGACCTAGATTTTAAAATGAATCTCAAATGAATTTTTTTGTCTGTTTGGTGAACATGTAAATAACCCAAGTCACGATGCATTTACCGAATTGTTGACAAAATATGAGATCCTGAAGGCGAGTTCACTTGTCTCAAATGAATGGTTGCTTAAACGTCTCAAATGACACGTGTTTATTGTTTGTCTAAAATCGCTAATTATGGTAATTGCACTAAATTAGTTTGATGTAAAAGCGTAATATAATCAGCTTAATCCAGATATTAGATACTGGTTTATGTAAATGCTGAACTTTTCCTCTTTTGAAATAATTACCTTGGTGTCTTCTTTAATAAGATGTTTTGCCAACACGGACGTAAACAACTAATTGCGGTGGTCTTAATGTACATACCACAGGCCCAATTTGAATAAAGATGTCATTTTCCCCCTCGTAAAAACTACGTAGATCGTTTTTATAATGATTGTTTGCTGTTGTTGTTGTTTTTATGTTTGAGAGTACCTAGTAGGTACTTTATATTTGATTATTCGTTGTCCACTGTGATGGATTTCCACTCTGGCATTTCCGTTGGCTGCCTTTTGCTTTACCAGTAATTATGACATAATAGCCGTTACTCTCGGGAGGGTTTGTGTGTCAGGAAGCATATTTACGCGTTGGGTGTCTCTAGCTGCCACACATATCAGCTGTTTTGATAGTCACACTAAAATGTAAAATAACCACCTTTACGCAACGTACGAACATGCTTGAGTATGTCGAATGCTAAGAGCCCTCTAGGATACGATGACATTAGCTGCATGACGCCAATACCGACCTAATAATATATCAGACGACATACGATCGCCGAAACACGCTCTAACGTACTATGTTTATACGATGTACTTAAGTTAGGCGTTGCGCATAAGTTCCTCTTAAGTCATGAACATTGTAGATACGCTGGGCACTAGCTGTCATACGCTTTGGCAAACGATAACTTGTGTACGCTAGAAATAAGTTACGCATACGTTAAATATAGGTTATGCACTGATTTCCGGTGCTGTATAGAGTACGGAACAAGGTCATTCTACACTCATTTGAAATCAGACATGAACTTGCTCCTGTTAACATGACTGGGTGGATTAGTGAATACCACCTAACAAGATTTCTGAGATCAGACACAGCCAAGTTATTGAACATTCCACGAACAAAAACTAAGACATACGGTGAAAGGCGATTTGCCAAATGCGTAGCCACCCTGTGGCACAGACTGCCAGTAAAAATAAAAACATTATCTCCCTGCTTTTTCACATGTATATACTCACTTTCAAGGAATTAATTTACGCGTGTACATCGCTTTAAGATATTTGTTTTAAAGGTGCTATATAAATATTTTCAAATTTTGTTTTCTATATTCTTCCGTTGTGTATACGTCCTCAGATGGTTGTTTTAGGTTATCGTCATGTCAACATTCTGTTCGTACAAGTTGTTATGCGTTGTAGTGTTGCAGCGCCATTATAGGCCGAGTGTGTTTGCGGTGTCCGGTGGTTATTGTAAATGCTAAACTATAGTTTAGGTCTTATTTCAGCATGTCTGTTCATAGGTCAATGTTATACAACAACCGATATTTACATGGAAGAGGTGTGGCTTAAATCAAAGGTTACATGGTATTAATGTATGGGAATAACATGTGAGGAGATTTTATGCGTCCGACAAGTTGTTCTCTAAGTGCCAACTTCTTTCTAATTCACGGAATGAATCTTATTCATCTTGATTCCATAATTACATAGATACCATGTGACCAGAAAATACCGCCTCCATCATGAAGCCGTTGTCTTATAGTAATTGCCCTGTTATTTTGACCACACGGTCTAAGACATTTGACATGTTAATTATAGAGTCGTGACGCATGCCAATGACACATGAACTTTTAGACAGAGCTTAATAAAACTTCTAAATTAGTATCATTTGAAGGGTGCGTGACGAGGATAATAGACAATGTTGATATCGTGAGTTCAATTCTCGGAAAGTGCGTGATTCGACGTGGAATATAAGACAACAAAATTCAGTCGTCCTTCAGAACGAAAAGTTACATTAATGTTAATATTGTATTAACTCTGGAGGGATCTCCCAAAACATGTATAACTGAAACACTGTCTGGTCGTTGTTGGTTTGGTTGGCTGGGGGCGGGCTGGTGGGCGGGCGAGCCGCCATTATGATGCGGTATTTCAGTCGGCGTATATATATATACATGTATATTGCGCCCTCGGGTAGCTAACTCATTCTTACATATTCCTCTGCTAACAAGTATCACATATACGTATGTCGTATGTTACATATAGTTCAGTATAGTTCAGAAGACAAATGCATTATATCCATTCAATTTACCATAAATTAATATACACCTCATCCTACCAACCTACCGTTTGTCTACATCCGATTTATACCAACCACGACCTCACGAGGAGCAGTCGAATGCTCTTGCATTGAGTTAACAAAGGAACTAATAGTAATGTTCTAAAAAACGCTTGAAAATCAAAAACATGATACGGTGACTAATATCTGGCTTTTATCAAAACGGTTTCATGCGTTGATTGGTCACAAAAATAATTCGAAAAAAAAAGCCGACCAATCAGAGGGCCTGGAACCAATCGGAACCTTTCGGACATTACTGACGTAACATGAACTTCGGCATCGATTACGGAAAGACCCGAGTAGTTACAATTGACCTGGTACCTGTGTTTTATCGTATGTTTCAGGGAAAGCTGCTGCATTGGATATAATCAGGGATAGGGAGATAGTGGAAAGATTTGCATACGAAGATGAATATAGTTATACAAGACCTATGTGGCACACCCTGGACCCACCACAAGCAGTATATCCGGGTAAGAAACTATTTAGACCTACAATAAATCCTCCATAAATCGTCCTCAATTGGAATTCTAGAATATATTTTTTTATTAAATGTTTCTTAACTATGCACCCGCACAACGACTTGTAAGGGGGTATACTGGAGTCTGCTTGTCCGTCTTCTTGCCAGAATTTTTACCCTTTGTTATTTTATTTACTATGTAATATATAGTGATAAATTCTTGTGAACGCAATCCCTTCGACATTTTTGACAGTATTTCCTCTAAACTTTCACAGATGACCAACGTTGACAGTAGATATACATAAAGGAAATAATTTGCCCTACGATGATTTTTGCAAGAATTATGACCCTTTGTCGGCGAAGGGTATATTAGTCTGACGAATGACGACAGCCCTAGTTATTGGAGATAAATGGAGTGTAAAACAGGGAAAATATGTATTGAACATTATTTGTCTTTTGATGAGATGGTCTATAAGTGGGGATCATTGTAGATATAAGGAGATCTTTGAGTGGATGTTACTGTAAATGAGTATATAGTGCGCCCATGATAACAAGAAAGGCGGGAAAATTTGGTAAAATCCATTTAGGTGGATTAATCAGGTGTGAATGATTTATCCGTTATGTTTTTAGAACAAAACTGACCTTATCTGTTTTCTTTTGTAATGTGCAAAACCAACTTTCCAAAAGTTGACAAAACCGATTCATGTTTGTAAACATCACGTTATCCTGGGCGCACTATAGATGTACAACGACCTTCGAAATATGACCTTTGGGCGAGTTCATTTGCTAAGGTTGAAACGATATTTACCGCTATTTTTCTAATATATTAAGAATATATCTTATAAATTCACGTCATCTGTCCAGTTGACAGCGTGGCCTAGTGGTTAAGATCATCTATACTCTACACTAGTCTGTACTCAGAACGTTCTTTTTATATAGGCTGCGGGTTCGAGTCCGCTGCTAAACTTTTTTTCAATAATTTTAATATCATAATACATGAGTGTTTTTTTCATATTTTTTATTACTTAATGAATAATAAAATAATAATTAAGTATAATACAAAGTTGCTTTGTTTCGTTTATTTTACGAGTTTAGCCGGCCCTGGATATTGTATTTATTCTTCATATGACAATCGGGTTGAATACAAACTATTTTCATCATTAATTTCCCTGGAATTAGAATTGGAATCATCACTCTAAGAATATTCTGTAGAAACTTCAACATTAATAAGCGTTTACTCTGGTAATACAAGGAGCACAGATTGGGTGACAGTTGACCGATATCTCTGTTCAACAGTCTTAATTATGTTTTACAAAATTATACATCATACTGTCGCAATATACACGGAAAATAATTAGTAATCACATCGGATCCCAGAACTAGAAACAGTAGTGGGTATGGCTACAAGCATATCGGTACATCCCAAGATCAGTATAAGTTTTCATTCTATCCCAGAACAATAAGCCAGTGGAATATGTTGCCCGTAACCGCACACCAAGCAGACTCAGTTGATGTTTTTAAGACCATTGTCACTGCTCCTGTCTTGGTCTCCACATTCACATACTAAATGGCAACCATTGTACAAAGTTTTAATCTTAATGTTTGATTATAAAATCAATCTTTTAACTTGCACATGTATTACAATACAAACCATTATTTCTGTGTATCATACACTCACATTCAAAATTGTTTTTAAAACTAGCGCCTACACATAATCTTCAGAGCTTTGAAGGAGTGTAAGTTCATTTAAGAAGAAGAAGAAGACGTGGGAGTGTTTTCAAGGATTAAAATACAGAAAAATGTACGAAGGAAATAGATATTTTTTAGAAATACATGTATATTTAAAATAGAAATGCACGCGAATTTATTATTTGGCAAAATTTAAAAAAAAATCAAAATGGGTGGGATTCGAACCCAAACAAAAAATCTATTTAGTTTCATAAGCATTAGCTTAGCCTACTGCGCCATGGAGGACGATGTAAGCTACAATTTCAAATAATAGATTTCTTTTCCGAATACACCCCTTTTACCTGGATTATTTCATTATTAAAAGTACAGTTACGCCCAAACGATTGTGGTTTATCTATAGTACATTGTCAATGTTTATATTATAACAAATCGCCAGCAAAAACAGGATAAGTTCGCAAGAAAGTACTGACATTTGACCTCATACCAAAGGGCAAGTGATCTAGATATATCTCTGACTTGAGCCCTATAGCGAATATGTTTGTTATACAGAATTTATGACTATGGAACACCTGAGATGATATTTGGGGTCAGCATGGAAGTATGTCTCCATGGACACACTGAAATCCCTTGTTCACTGTATGCTAATGTACTGAAGCATGTGATTTAAAACATGTGAGGTAACTCTGTGTATTGGATTATATAATCACAATGATTATGCTAGCATGTTGGACTGTGTTTATATTTTGTCATATTGACAATGCGTTAGTGATAAAAGAAACAACGTTACGAATGTTTAACCTAGGTCCTTCCTGGGGGATTTTGTTGACACCCTGTACGAGTGCATATTTAAATGGGTAGAACTTATTCTTGTACAACATGTAGTGCAGCCCTCTGGTATTTGAAACAACTTTGGAAGGCTGACGTGGTGCATGAATTTATCACATAACACATCCCGGATTTGTCCCTTATCTATGCCGAACAATATTTCATTTCAAGTGATGTTTACTACATGTACTAGCCTATCGTGATTTATAATCAAAACTCAGTGATCAGTTTCAAGCCTCATTTTAATTTCCTAAATGACAGATCCGGGACCACTCGGAACTACTCGGCCATTTCTACGAAATAAGTATTTATCTGGCGTAACGTCAGTAGCGATAAATGCCGTACGGACCGTTCCGATTGATCCGGGACATGTCCTTTATCTACTGGTGTATCGAACCGTATTTATATATTTCCGCGAACAAATTGTGCCATAGCGGTCCTTTAGATTTGTGTTTGTATTACACCTCGAGCGTCTTCGTGATACTCCCCGCTGATGAAAATATACAACCGGAATTATAAATGCGAGATATAGTATAGACAATATATCAGCTGTCAAATTATGATAATAAAAAGTCGAGAGTCACGTCAAATTCTCCGGACAATACGCGTAGCGTAACCGCTACCAGGCAAGGTACTCAGACGACGTGTTTCTCACATACGTAACTACTCTGTTAATTCTTTCCTTTGGTGCTAAAAAGTCGTATGAATTGTGCGAGGTGCTTCGATTGTGTATCTCTTTAAGGAAAGTGTCTCCCTTTGAATCCATTGAACAAATTCACAAACAAGAGAAGAATTAAACAAATTGTAAATGGTGTAAATTGTATCATGTTTGATACCAATTATTTACAATTATATGTGTAAACATCCTCCTCATAAATCAGTAGTTAGTCAAGTTCCCAGATATCACAGGTGAAGAAAACTCTGGTGATATACATATGCATAACAAAAAGGTCATATCCGTAGATACAAGCTCTTAGTTTTGACGAGCCAGTACAGTACACTACATAAAGAATAAATTTTATTGAAAAGAATCCACAGAAATAAGATAGAATTAGCTTAAATTACACAGTTTCCATATTTCTATTCGTCGTTGTTTTTTAATTTAAACATACATAAATTTGATATTAGATTCCTAATCGAAACACCAATTATAAGTTTCACTGCCGCTTTTTATCTCTGAACATCATATGCATAATGTGATACGAGAATACCAACTAAAGTGTGTGAATATATTCAACTGCAAACACAAACATTATAATGTTGTTACACGAAACATTTAAAACTGAATCATTTGGGCGTTTTACTGAGTAAAAATTCAAGGTGATTTAACAATCTGAAAGTGATGCCAAATAGATGCTTAACATAATGAAGTGAATATAAATGCTTTAACTTATTAATCAACAGTGCTCAATGTCATATAAAGTAGAAGTATAGAAAGCTAGGGAGTATTCATCGTGTGTCCTATGTACAGGGTGTTAAAAAAGTTCGTTCTCATTGTGTAAGTTTCAATAGTTTCATTTTCTGACTTCAGAAAAATGTAAAATGTTCATATTATATTCCAGATAGTTCTATCATTGTTCTAATCACATGTATATTAAATGAAGCTATTAGAGTAAGAAATTGAAAAAGTACACTGCACACAGAGCTCAGATAAAATTAAGTATGAATTTGAATTTTGAGAACAAACTTTGTTAACACCCTGTACAGACACGTATCATGGTGTTGTATATGTATACAAGTTTACACCGGATCTAATCATTACAACAGAAGAACTTGACATTATTCAGGGCGGTATCGTCTTTAAAGGCATGCCACCAGTGCTTCGCCTCAACTCTAGTTGCGATGCCACATATCGCGGTACCTTCATCACAAGAATCGCTCCAGGCACCCCATGTTCCCCAGTATCCACGACCTGGTGACTTAACTAGTTCGTACTCGTGGTTATTAGTTTGTGTGAGGCCTCGGCACATAAATTTCACAAAGTTAGCCGCCGTATCGTCATGATTCACACCTTGCTGAAAATTAAAACATAATTAGAAATGCGTATATTTTAGAAATTATGAGGTATAGTCCAGTCAGGATAAAAATCCAGTGACGCAGCGGTCGAGCCCACTATAACGGTGTAAAACATATTATAAAGGCTTATACTGTACAAACAACTATACTTTCAATGCTAAATTAACATATTAAACTTCGCTCTACCTGTTTATACAATGGTTGTGTTTTTTGCGTACACATAAACTGCAACACCACTGTCACAATATCCTAACTGGACTATAAAGTGTAACAGATTGATTTCTTCTAAGATAAACAATAACAATGTGGTTAACATTTCGATACTCCATGTAAAAACACAATTTTGTTTAATGCCTAAAAACTATTCGAAACAAGACTGCGTTCAATAAACGCTTATGCCCCCTGTGGGAGCCTTGTCCATAAATAAGTCTAAGTCCAAAATTAGGTCAAGGTGAAGGTCAAAATGGGGTCAGGTGATACAGGCGTGTAGAGAGTGTTCATATACAACATCCATGCAAGTATGAAAGGTTTGTAGCAAGCCATAATGATGCTAGAAGAAACGGTCAATTTGGGTTAACCAGGACGGACGGACGGACGGACGGACGGACGAACGAACGAACGGACGGACGGACGAACGAACGAACGAACGAACGAACGAACGAACGAACGAACGAACGAACGAACGAACGAACGAACGAACGAACGAACGAACGAACGAACGAACGAACGAACGAACGAACGAACGAACGAACGAACGAATGTTCGAACGAACGAACGAACGAACGAACGAACGAACGAACGAACGAACGGACAGGTGAATCACTATATGCCTCCCGATCTATCGATACGGGGGCATAATAAAATATATATAGAGAAGGAAAGAAATAAAGCATTGTATTTTAATAATACTAATGTACATGTACGCACGTGGGTTTACCGTTATAACTCTGTTATTAATTGATATTTTAATGAACTTTCGTGTATATGATATTGACTACCAAAAGATAGGGTTTATAAAGTTTTGTTCTTCAAAATTAAAAACAGCGGTTCATTGAACCATGAAACATCAAAAAACGTAAGATGACCGAAAAATTGATGCGTAGGTGCAATTTATTTTATGTATGGTTAATTGGAGTTTAAGATATATGCGATTTTTCATTCAACAAAGTTGTCATATGCTAAGTAGCACATTTTGATTACTATGGTCAAGGGGGAGTAAATTTCCTTTGTAAAATTAACGTCAACAGTTCTAAATCTAAATTTGGCTTTGCTTTATCATTGTTTTCTTTATTTCTATCTTCGTGATTGGTACATACACTTGAAAACAAACTTAATTAGCAAAGCGGGTGCATAGCTGTTTTAACAAGTAATTGAGAATTGCAAGCAATACAGAAGTCCCCTACCGGTTTTAAGCCATTAATATTTTTAGACATGCATACTCTCCTTATTGCCCACTATCAACATACCAAGTTTCATAAACCTTGCTTGGAAACTGTTTGAATTATGTCCTAATCCAGATTTTTTGACTGACTGACTGACTGACTGACTGGCTGGCTGGCTGGCGGGCGGGCGGGCGGACGGACGGACGGACGGACGGACGGACGGACGGACGGACTCATGAGACGGTCGTACTCATGAGACGGTCGGACGGACGGACGGACGGCAAACCTATAGTCCCCTCTGGTCAAAAACCGGTAGGGGACTAATAACCTGACGCCCGATGAACACACGGCAAAAATGTGTGACATTAGCATCTGCTGATGTCATCATTTGTTTATTCTGTTTGTGACAATTATAATCAGATGTTAAAATCATCAATGAATTGTAATTTTACATATCCAAGCTACTTATGTTGATAATTTCAGCAAGATCAAACACGTATTGACCGAGCTATTAGTAAATAAACACAAGTGTATTTTAAGTTTTGCTAATTAGGTGTACATGTATAATGTATGTATATACTCACAGGTTTTTCAACTTGGAGACTGAAAGCAGTCATGTAGTCGGGACAACGGCCGCCACTGTGTCCCCTACAAAAGGTTTCTTCTCCCCACGTTCCCCAATGCCCGACAGTTGACGACGAATAATGATTGATAGTTCCGTGACTGTTCTTGCAAATGATCTTGATAGCATTCAATGCCGTATCATCTCCGCTGCCTTGTTTTCGTTCAATCTGTTTAATATAAAATAGCTAGGTATAATTTCCTTACACAAGTAAATTGATTGGTTTGCAAAATACTAATCGATTGAAATTAGGGAAAGGGACCATCACGTATGCTCGGATGCTCGTAATAATGATTCTTGTCATAAATGTGCTAATTATGCAAATTAGTATACAACGCAAAGCAAATTTGCCAATTCTTCGAAATTCGCTCGACATAGGCCAGGTGCTCGTACGTGATATCGATGCTCGACATAGGCCAGGTGCTCTTACGTAATATCGATGCTCGACTTAGGCCAGGTGCTCGTTCGTAATATCGATGCTCGACTAAGGCCTGATGTTCGTAATATCGATGCTCGACTTAGACCTGATGTTTGTAATATCGATGCTCGACATAGGCCAGGTGCTCTTACGTAATATCGATGCTCGACTAAGGACAGGTGCTCGTAAGTAATATCGATGCTCGACATAGGCCAGGTGCTCGTACGTAAAATCGATGCTCGACATAAAGAGGTTTTACTGTATAGTATTCGAAACATGTTTGAAAAAAGCCTCGAATAAGAAATCCAATAAGGCCCTAGTGAGCACGTGTATCAGTTATGCTGCGCCAATATTCCCAACAAGATGTAGTTGGAACAACATTACAACCTCTGTAGAGCAACACTCTATGAGAGCTGCAAATATTGGTCGTTGTTTAGAGGTTATTGCTCTACAGAGGTTTAATTTATACTAAATAGCGACTTATGAAATTTCTCTACAGAGGGCCGCTCATCTTAAAGATTTATTACATTTTGCAACTTTATTACAAAACGGGTTGCAAACATTTTTTCAAAGTGTAATAAGCTCTCAACCCGTTTTGTAATCATTATTACAATTTGCAACTTTAATACAAAACGGGTGGTAACACCGCTCTGGGTAGGTTGTACTGGATCTGATAGGAAACAGTGAAACGAGTAGCATTTGTCCGTGGTCCGAGTAAGCAAGCAAGCAATAAATCTGTTTTGCATGAGTTATTGTACGAACACCTACCTTCATCTGATAACCAGAGGCATAACTTCCTGGTGGACAGTACGATGCTGCGCCCCATTTACCCCATGAATCACCATTGTTCACAGTCAAGGTTTTGTTTAGGCGGCGTTGGTCAAACACATCTGATAATAAAAAGAAGACAACTGTAGAAGGTACTAATCACATAAACACCAAGGCGATGCATTAGATTAAGTAAATTGAAGTTAATATACGCCGTCCATTTGAACATTTTTATAAAAAATATATTTAATCATTGTTGTGATCATACTGGCTAAATCATCTGTAATTGGAGCCAACGCAACTGAAAATATATCTCTGTTTCACGTTATTAAGCAAGGACATTCTGAATGTAACGCATGTCAAAAGGATTATATTAAGTCAAACAGGGAAGCCAGCACTCAACTTAACCAGCCGACCACTCAATCCCAATATCCAATCAGAAAGCCTGTGAACAGGCAAAAATGCGTATGATTGTGTGTCAAAGAGTGGTCTTATTAGCGAATCGGTCTTAATAGCGGACCTTTTTTGTTCTAAATTTAATACTTTGGGACCACAACGTTGCAAAAATCCGCATGATTTCGAAATAACTGAAGTGGTCCTATTAGCGGAACTTCATTGTATCATAATTATGTATATGGCAACACATCACAACGCTAAAATAAATATAAAATGTTCATATTACAAGTATTAAGAACAAAAAATTATCTTACTTCCCTCAATGTCTAGAACGGGATCTTCTTCCAGGGTCTTCTCTAGCTCATACCCATCGCCAGAACCTCCGTCTTGAATTCCCTGTTCATAGATAGCCAAACTGCTAGCCACTAAGGCCAACATCAACACGGATCCTCGACGAATAGTATGCATGTTTGCCAGACGAGGTGCGGAGACTGACTGACTGAAGTATATCCTAGGCGTTTCATATATTTATATCTGGTGAACCAGGATGATTTTAATCTCCTCATACTTCATACGTACGATACTTGAAATTGATCACCACTGGTGATATATCAAAAATCACTTGAAATGGCAAATCTATTCCGGAAAATAAATTCCGGTGTCAGCGGTAAAGGTTATATGTGTCACTTCAGCTGGTAAAAGTTTACAATATGTGTTCGAATGTTTAATTTAAATACTGTTCAGTAGATCTATAGATGTTCAACGACCTTCGAAATATGACCCCTAGACGAGTTCATTTGCTAAGGTTGAAACGATATGTACCGTTATTATTCTGAAATAACATGGATATATATTATAAATTCACGATAACGTTCAAGTTGACAGCGTGGCCTAGTGGTTAAGATGATCTATACGTAGAACATTAGTTTTATATGGGCTGTGGGTTCGAGTCCTTGCTAAACTCTTTTTCAATAATTTTATTATCATAATACAGTTTTTTTTATATATTTTATTACTTAATGAATAATAAAATAATAGGTGTAACACAAATTTTGAGTTCTTCGTTTCGTTTATTTTATTATATTAGTCCGCCCTGTATATTGTATTTATTGCTCAGATGACAATCGGGTTGAATTACAAACTAATTTCATCATTGGTTTAGCTGGAATCACCACTTTAAGAACATTCTGTAGAAACGTCAAAAGTAATAAGCGTTTACTCTGGTAATACAAAGAGCACAGTTTGGGTGACCGTTGACCGATATTTCTGATCAACAGTCTTGACGTGGGAATGTTTTCAAGGATTAATATACAAAGGCAATATATATATATTAGAAATATATTTAGAATAGACATGCAAGCGCATGTTTTATCAAAGAATACGGGAGTATGATATTTGGTTTTATTTAGTAAAATTTAAAAAAAAAATATTTAAAATGGGTGGGATTCGAACCCAATCAAAAAATTTATTTAAATCCACAAGCAGTAGCTTAGCCTACTGCGCCATGGAGGACGATGTTAGCAACAACTTCAAATAATAGTTTCTATTCCGAATACACCCCTTTTACCTGGATTATTTCATTATTAAAAGTACAGTTACGCCCGAACGATTGTGGTTTATCTAACTATAACTCTAACGCGATAAATTGCAGTACAAAAACAAACACAATATTGCCTATATTTTTGTTATGGATTAAAATCAAGGACCGTAACATTTACCAATGAAAGCATTTAAACATTTGGCACAACATGTAAAGTTTTCATGCTCCTAAATATTCAGAAAAGATAAATATAGCGGATTTTGTGTTTGTTTTTGTATTGCAATTTATCGCGCTGGAGTTATAGTACATACAATGTATACGTATGACGTAACTAAAATCTAAACGGTTTGTCACATTTAATGACTCATATTTTAATAACAATATAATAATTGATAGTAAGACAGTGACTGAAATATGGACGGGGTGAACGACCGGCAACTAAGCACAAATAATGTCAAATTATTAAAAACAGAAGGTAAAAGCACATACTAGTCAACGACGACCGACCCTATGCCGTTTATCCCCTAGTTACATTTCGCCAACAAAGCTCATTATACCTACCTACCTTATCCTCTTCGGGCGGTTTTGCCCCTAAGGCCATCACATAAGAACGCCAATGTTTCCTATCTGCAGTTAATCGCTCCACTTGGCCCCAGGTCCATCCATTTGCTGTCAGTTCATGGATTGTCGATCTTCGCCAAGTTTCCTTTGGTCAGCACCTATTTCACTTTCCAGTTGGTGTCCATTTCATAGCTACCCTGGGATGGAATCTAGTTTCATTCTGTGTACGTGACCTATCCATCCCCATATACGTCTCTTGATTTCTGTAGAGATACGAGTTACGTTTGTTCTCTGGTAGAGGTCGTTGTTTGATATGGTATTTGGCCAGAAAGCTCATTATGTCAACATATAAATCACCTTTTAAACAGTCTAATACAGAGTACTTGATTAAACGCACATGTTACATTTACTCCATAGGGTTACATGTTAGCCTTTAGCTTTCTTCGAAGGTCACACAGAACAATGAGTTTGTTGCGTTTTGATTATTAACACATTGAAGTTGTTTTGGTAATCTGTTTCAAAACATTACCTTTTCAGCAAAGAATTATTCGAAGTGCGTTATTTCCAGCAAAATTTAACTTTTTAAAAAACATTCAATTCAGAGTCACATGTGTTACAGTTTAAGAAAGCAGAGATACATGGGAACAATTAAGTAAACGCAAACATGACTGATATATCAGTATATACGTTACACAGGAAGAAAATGACAGACTGACCAAAATGCCGGCTTAGCATGTAACCATAATTAGGAAGAAAATGTAACATATGCATTTCTTTATATACTTAATGTACTTATAGTATTCTTTACAAAATTAAAATTGGCAGTACAGTTCACTCCACTTTGATACTACGGGATAATTCTTTTCAAAATTGACAGTACAGTTCACTCCACTTTGATACTACGGGATAATTATTTTCAAAATTGACAGTACAGTTCACTCCACTTTGATACTACGGGATAATTATTTTCAAAATTGACAGTACAGTTCACTCCACTTTGATACTACGGGATAATTCTTTTCAAAATTGACAGTACAGTTCACTCCACTTTGATACTACGGGATAATTCTTTTCAAAATTGACAGTACAGTTCACTCCACTTTGATACTACGGGATAATTCCTTTCATGAAATCTGATATGGTAACACATGTACCAGTAGCTTCACAGACAGGTTGTGTTTTTGTTAGCGACTTACCAATCATATTATACGTTACAAATTATCACGTGGTTTCAACTGTGTTGCTTTTGTGTTATAGTCCGTAGTATTTGAAACGACACTCGACCTTCTATTAGCATAATTTTACAGCTGATATAATGTTTTTAGTTTTAATCCTTGTTGTATGTTTTCACGAAGCGTCACAAAGACGCTCGGGATGTAATACCAACACAAATCCAAAATACCGATATTGCGTGATTTGTTCGCGGAAGTTTATATATTCAACGCAAGAACCTTGTAACATATTAATGTATAAATGTCAGGATCAAGTTAAAGTCTTCGTATTATAGTCGCTGGATTATCTTCGCTACACGATAAACACAAAAAAATACATGATTCACTTATCTTGCAACCGAAACTCATACCCTCATATATCAGGGAACAATTAGACGATATAAGAGTACATTATAGACTAGATGTCTATATACGTATTGTGAGTGCGGTGACATATAATAGATATAATATAATTACAAAGAAATGATAAAATCAAGTTATAAGAGCATTATTACAGAATTATTGATACTTTTACTGACAAATAGTAACGTTTCATCAAATATTATCATCCATAATTACTTTTGTTCATTTGGACCGGTAATTCCTTGATTCCTACGATAACTACTCTTTTATCATTTAATTTGGCTTATGTACAGCCTAACGTATGTTCCTTGAACTTGTTATTAACGAGTACTTGCATTCTCCTCTACAAGCTCAACTAACCTATTGGAGGACCTAGCTGTGGTCAGATGAACATCAGCACAAAAGTAGCTTATTTATGGAGTAGGTTACACTTAAATTATAACAAACAATGAAATACATGTATATCAAAATGTTTGCTTACGTTTAAACTATAATTATGGAACTTTTGGCATGAAGCGTCAAGGAGGAGTGTGGACTCGGAAATCCAAGATGGTGTCCAAAATGGCCGCCATAGTTTACGAAGGTATTTTCACGGAGGAACATGACCTGTCAAGTACAGTAATCGAACACAGATACTAGGGCTGTACCGACATAGCCAAACGGGTGATCGCAACTTGTCTCTGCCGAATATAACAGAATATAAAATACCGAGAGAGCATCGCCTAGGAAGGTAGAAAGTTGGAATTCAGCATGATTATATAATCGACTTTTTAGACAATGAAAATCACTAATGCTCAGGGTATTTCCAAGGGGGTACTTCGCATCTGTAAACACAATCGAGGGTTTTTCTGACTCTTGCGGACTCTGGTCCCAACTATTTTTACAGGAGATTCTTTCAACTTTTTCAACTTTTAGCCATGTGTCTCCCAATAGAAAGGCGGACTTCTGATCCAAATGTCTCGATTTTGAAGTTTTACTTCTAAATCATATAAAACTTATGTACTTTCTCCAAGTGGATTAATTGATTACAAATTTAGCGAAAGCTGTCGGTCTATCACTTTAGGTGCCACATAAACATCTTTGTTGAAATTTACAAGTTTAAACAATAATGAAGTTCTTGTTCATCTGGTGATGAAACTTGAAGGAGTGTTAATGTATCCAAAAGGTTTCAACTAATGAAAGATAAATGATAGCAAAGTACTGTTTCTTACGCAAAAACTAGTATAGAAGAAGTACTCGTATAATGGATGCTCTTGTATCGCCATGTTGATAGACGCTCCTACCGGATATCCGGCGACGCGCGTATGAATCTATTCCATAAATGGGCATCCTTTCCGTGTTGATGCCTTTTGTGGCGCACCGAACTCATTTATTTATTTTAAAGAATCGCTATCAATTTTGAATGTTCTTTCAATTTAATACATTCTTATAGATATGTAACCACATGCTAACTACAAATCTATCGACAAATTCAGAATCTTTCAAAGATTATACACTCACTGGGTTACATCTGGTTCACGTGAAAGCGTGGTTCATAATACATAGATAGTAAGTTTATTACATTGAACAAAATGTAGGTTATATTCTTATTTTCAGTTAACCATATAAACATGCAATTGTGAACATACATGTACAAATAACACAATACAATTGTCATATGACAATAACAAGTGGAAAAATAAACTTCATGATTTTATTCTTAAAATGTGAAATCATTTGAAATCATGAGACAATTAGACAAAATATGGTGTAAGATCGAATTTTATTTCAAAGAGTGAGCAGCTGATGCTATATTTTCACGAGTCGGATAGCCAGGAGCGAAAATTTAAGTCAGACGTTCACGAGGTGAAAAAACTTTCGATCCTACTTCGGAAAACACAAGTATTCTATCTATGGTATGCTTTATTTTGGATATTTCTAAACTAATCAGTAACTAATAGAACTTTATTGACCCGCATGGTGCCTCAACATGATATCGCGACGTAATTTCCAAAGCGCGCGCTTGCGTTCGATTAAGTAGGTCTTCAAAAAGCACTCGGTGTCCGACGTAAATGTACACTTACGACGACGACGGAAAATCAGGTACACTGACTGCACCAAGACAAGTTTTCTTCCGAGTCTTATTCCAGTTGGTGGTTTATGTAGGTTTCGCTGTATTTTACGTCAAGATTCGATCTTCTTTCAGGACAAGAAATAGAGATAAAATGTTGGTTCGACAGTTTAAACAATGGTCGAGAACGCAACTTTACCACAATGTTTGGACAAGGAACCAATGTAGGTATTATTGTTTTATTGAGGTCCTAGAACTTTTATAATTTTATAATCCTTCCCAGCAACGCATCCTCATCAGCAACGCATCATATGAAACTACATGTTATAATAAAAGAAAAAAGAGTCATTATAGATGTGCTGAGGGTTGTGTATTTTTGACTGCTCGGACTTGGTCTTTCAACGTTTCGACAGCTGGGACTTGCACTTTCGACTTTATGATAGCTGAAACTTGGACGTTCGACTTTATGATAGCTGAAACTTGGACTTTCGACTTTATGATAGCTGAAACTTGGACTTTCGACTTTATGATAGCTGAAACTTGGACGTTCGACTTTATGATAGCTGAAACTTGAACTTTCGACTTTATGATAGCTGAAACTTGGACGTTCGACTTTATGATAGCTGAAACTTGGACGTTCGACTTTATGATAGCTGAAACTTGGACTTTTCACGTTCAGTTATGTGTTGGGCATAGTGCCGTGTAATTGTGGTATGTGGTGTTTTTATGTTTTCTGTGCTCGGCTGTTTAAGTTGAGTGCTGGCTTTCCTGTCTGGTTTTCTTTTATCTTTTTTGAAGCCTATCTTCGCCCGTGACTGCGTCTCTGTAATTTTAGGTCACTACTACATTGTTGTTAGTATTCTATCCATATGTTGGTTATATATATATATATATATATATATATATATATATCATTTACGTGTTGTATTTGCCAATCAAGCCAAATCAAGACTAAAAGCTATGTATGCTTTGTATTTAATAAACTTTCGTTTTGTTCTGTTCTGTCAAAACACCAGTTCATATTTTGCCTTTCCTGTCCGATTTGTATTGATCTTTTTGCATACTCAAAGGGAAATAACACAACTGGATATCAACATATTTGAACAACACTGATTTGTGTCCCTTTATACAGTAATAATGCAAGTTCACGCATGTAATCGCTCTGGGCCGGGATTACTACGAATACTTACACTCAGCACTCAACACTCAAATATTGAAATTCACTCTTTTGAGGTTCATTGTGGCACTTTTTTAGAGCAAGACTTTGTAATAATGTTAAATTGGTACTAAATACTGTTTTCGGCTTACCTCCTAGTTTAATTTAGTGTATTTGTAAGCTATAATTACAATTAATCAGTCTGAGTGCTGAGTGTGGCACTCAGATTCAATAATTACATTTACACCTCATAAATGGTACACAATGGCAAAGAAAATTTATCAAATGTTTTTTTCAACACCCATTAACTGTCTTATACATTTTCCTCGTCTAAATTTGCAATCTAGGACAAACAATAGCTCATTTTATTACATTGTCAATATGTGAGTGTTGAGTGCTGAGTGTAAGTATTCGTTGTAATCCAGCCCCTGGTCCCGATTTCCCGAAGCATCTCACAGGGAAATCTCAAATTGAGATTTTGCTCAAATCAGAGATTGAGTTTAAGAGAAATAAGAAGTTTTGAGAATTTGCTAAACGGGCGCGTGTTACGTTATCCATGTAAAAATGACATCACATTGGAGTCAATATGACGTTACGTTGGAGCCAATATGACGTTACGTTGGAGCCAATATGACGTTACGTTGGAGCCAATGTGACGTTACGTTGATCATATGCAATATTTCTTCGCCAATTTTATTTACTCTTATAGCACATTTTATTGGTTACAACCTAAGTGTATATCTAAATCAGTAATATTTACGTCATTTGTTCTCCATAGATATTATGAAATCGAACAATTGTATTAAAGACCTGTAATTATATCATGTCGATTATGAAATAGTTTTTTTCAAAGCTCACGTTCGGTCGGCACCATTGTCCTGATGTCATCCATCGCCGTGAGGATATGATGGAAGAGAAGCCAGCTTACCTATTTCTGTGATGGCTCTTGTCAATGTTTAATACTCATATTACTTGAAACTGCCTTTCGATATTTTAGGCTGAAATGTGTTACGCATTTATACGATATTATCCACGTATACTCGGATTTGACCAATGCCTTCAAACAGGGGAGAAGAATCTATCTGGATGCTAAAGTAACACCATATCCGGAGGGGTCACGTGGTTAACATCCAGGGTACTGTTGTATTCAACGTACTTGAGAATGCCTTATATATAGTATAAATGCGTAAATTTTAACACTTTAGAATCAAGAAATAAAATTTGAAAACCCCTGGTGACGTTACATGTACACCGGCTGTTAAACAACGATTTGGAGTTCTGACGTGTAGGAATCGTAATTTGTAAAAGTGGTTGGTCAATACAAAGCGTCAGAGTGACAAATTGTTGTTAAACAAAATGTATGCTATGGCTATGAGTATTATATTTCGATTTTTACATTATTTAAAAACACAATTACAGCTTAATATAGTGTTACCGTCAGATTAAGGAAGGCAACTTTGCACACGTAACATGAGTATGTGGTGGCAGGTAACAGAAATACCGGGAAGTCTTCAGTATATCATAGATACAATTTTTAAGCATAACATTGCGCAAGTACGTTAGTTGAACTGTACCTTGGATCAGACTACATGTATTTTGTATTTATTTGTACATAATTGTGTTAATAATAAATATTAGATTAAAATAGCATGCTGTTTCTATTCAATCCTTGATTTGTGTAATTGAGTGTTTATCATATATACATTTGTATATATACATATTTATGAAAATAAATACCGAAAGTATGCTATTCTACATTGTATAGATCCTGTTTTTCATTTGAGGCTCCCTTCAAGTTATTCCCTATTATTTGCATTTTTGTTATACCTTTCAAATATGATACACTTAAAATCCAATTTCCTGTGATCTTCACAGATCTCATAGATCTACTACATTAAACAACAAACACTTCATAACTTATTATATAGTATAATTGTAGTTAGCACTTGGGCAAGCTAGCTTACTTTCTATTATCAATACATTCATCATCATACCAACATCAGTTCATCTCATATATATGCAAACCATTAATACCAACATCATCTCATATACATAAAATACATGTAACAAATTTATAGCACATAACACGCATCTTTCCCCATTTTATTAACTAAAAATTATACGTCTTGTAAGCTCTAAGTGCCCAAAAGCTGAATGACCACATACCTTCAATCACTGCGCACGACAACTCGTGCGCTATGGTTACAAACATAACAAATCCTGATTGGTGCAATCAGAAGATCTTAACCAATCACAGGAAAGCATTTTCCGTCTAATGCGCTTCGCTTAACCGACAGAAAATAAATATTATATTAAAGTCATTGTTATTTTGCTTATCTCGCTGGCTTAGAATGAGAAGGTCGTAAGTACAAAATCGATATTTTGAGAAAACAAGAAAAAACTGTCTGAACACCATTTTTTCTTATGACAAGCTTTTCAACTTCAATTTGGTCAAAATTACCTTTTCCGGTTTTCATGAAAATAGGCTCGTACGAAGCGCACAGTGATGCAGATTGCAAAGTGTATGGGTCATATAATGTCCTAATTAGTAGCACTTACGACCTTCTCATTCTAAGCTATATATAGTTCGGAAAAAATTGTCACAGTGGCTTGCGGCCTAATTTTTAATTAATTACCAATTTCGAGGACCGCTTTCAGCAATTCAGCCGGTCAGTTACCTTTTGCCATTTGACATATAACTTCCCTAGTCATTGGGCGCCCTAAGGAAACCTGCGTTTGAGTCTCTTTGGAGACCTAAGTTTCCTGGTTTGTGTGCAGCCAACATTGAGATATACACATAATCTAGATAATACATAACAAGAAATATCACTGAATGTGATGAATACCCCAGCAACTGCTTGACACAGTCATATATGCACAACTAGACTTGCCATTGGTTGCAGCAAAATAGCGCAGACAAAATTAATAAGTGTAAAACAACTAAGGGCTATAACTACCTTAAAATTAACCAACGTTTGTCCACCATATGCGCAACTAGACTTGGTACTGATCATCCATACAAAGTTTCATAAAAATCCGACCAATGGTTACAGAGAAATAGCGCAGACAAAATTTATAAGTGTAAAAAACAAAGGGCCATAACTACTTTAAAATTGATCCGACCAACATGTGCCGATGATATGCACAACTAGAAATTGTACTGATGAGCTATGCAAAGTTTCGATGAAATACGACCAATGGTTATACCCCAATCACACGAGAGTCGGAATGAGCCGGAATGCCGTAGGAATAGCAATTCGTGGTACATTCGTGTATGTTCGAAATGTATTCCGACTGCATTCCGAGGACATTCCATATGTTCGGACCAGTTTAAATGTTCTAACATGCTCTAAACCTATTTCGTTTGAAATAAAATACATATTAAAATAAAAATGAATAAACTGTTATTTAAAACTCTCTGTATTTATTGATACTGTCCAGATCACACGGCGTCGGAATGAGCCGGAATGCCGTAGGAATAGCAATTCGAGGTGTATTCCTTCATGATCGAAATGCATTCGAAACATTCTGTCTGCATGCTGAGTCAATTCGTAGTGCATTCGATATATTCCGGCCCATTCCTGTGTCCACTTCGAATGTTTTGCGCATGTTCAAAACTTTCGAGATACATTTGAAGTCAGGTGGACTATCGAACGGCTACCGAAGTGTATTCTTCCGACATTATGATTACATTTTAAATATTCTTACGGCATTCTGACTATATTCGAAACATTACTTAAAGCCATTATAGGTACTGATATTAAACACACTACCCGTGCACAACCCGTGCATAATCCCGTGCAAAACGGTCCGATGCTTGTGTTTACCGTATTTTGAAAACATATGCGTGCACGATCTCCGCTATCATTCCAGTATACTCGAAGTATATAAGAATTGTACTTGAATGGTGTTTGAAGTATTCCAACGGCATTTTGACAAAGCTGTTATAGTTTTGGTCACTTCGAGTTATCATTCGGAATGTGTTTCGAATGTTTATTCTTTCTTCATTCCGACTCATTCGGGCCCATTCCGGCCGATTCGAGAGTCGTGTGATTGGGGTATTACAGAGAAATAGCCCGGACAGAATGTGTAAAAGTGTAAAAAAATGAAGGGCCATTTCTCCCTTAAAATTAATTTGATGGACGTCAGCCGACAATATGCACAACTAGACTTGGTACTGATCAGTCATGCAAAGTTTCAATGAAATATGGCCAACGGTTGCAGAGAAATAGCCCGGACAAAATTTTCAAGTATAACAAAATAAAGGGCCATAACTCCCTTAAAGTTAATCCGATCGACATCCGTCAACGATATGCACAACTGCACTTGGTACTGATCAGTCATGCTAAGTTTCAATGAAATACGACCAACAGTTGCAGAGAAATAGCGCGGACAACATTTATAAGTATAAAAAATAAAGGGCGATAACTCCCTTAAAATTAATCCGACCAACGTCCGCCGACGATATGCACAACTAGACTTGGTACTGATCAGTCATGCAAATTTTAAATGAAATACGACCAACGGTTGCGGAGAAATAGCGCGGACAAAATTTGTACGGACCAACCAACCAACCAACAGACCAACAGACCAACCAACCAACCTCAAGCATGACTCCAATATAGCCCCCATTGCTATGTATCTGGGGGTATAATTATAGAGTTATGAGAAACAAAAGCAAAATAATACAGGTCAGATCCGAGGTAAAATATATAGGTGGGGCAACTACACATACAGACACATTTTCCTACAAGATTTGAGGACTGCAGCTCAATTAATTTGAGACTAAAGAGCGACACAAGCAAAATTATTTTTATTATTTCAAGGACCGTATCTCTGCTTATACTAGTCATATTAATAAAAAAAACCTATATACCTTTACACAGCAACACATGCTCGTAAAAAATCGATCATAAGATAAAAGGCGCGCGTACCTCCTTAAAAGAGCCTATATTCTGACTTTATTGCTCATTAAAATTAATGAGGCGCAATAATTTCAAATACGAACTTTGCAAATGCGTTTAACTTTTTTGATTATTTGCTTTCAATGGATTACGGCGATTTTTCAGTGAAAATAACAGTGAAATTACCACTTTGTTATTTTCACTGTTTAAGAAGCTGGTTCCAGTATCGTTCAGAAAAAGACACGTAACGTCAACGACGCCGGGCTTTAAAATGTACGTAACGTCATCATGACGTCACAATTGTCACGTCGTGACGTTCCAATTTCGACGTGATTTTTCCAATTAGGCCAATTACGGTACCCTTTTAAGAGAAATTGAAGCATATAATAAACAGAAAATTTGTTGATTTTTGGTGAAAGATCAATTTTATTACACTCGTGATCACATTAAATTATATTTTCACTCGTGGCTACGCCACTCTTGAAAATATTGATTTTCTGTAATCACTCGGTGAAATAAAATACGATCTTACACCAAAATCAACAAATATCCTCTATTTATTATTTGCTTTCAATGGATTACGGAGATTTTTCAGTGAAAATAACAGTGAAAATAACAGTGAAATTACCACTTTGTTATTTTCACTGTTTTAGAAGCTGGTTCCAGTATCGTTAAAAAAAAGAAACGTTACGTCAACGGCACCGGGCTTTAAAATGTGCCTTACGTCATCATGACGTCATTATTGTCACGTCGTGACGTTCCAATTTCGACGTGATTTTTTACGGTACCCTTTAAAGAGAAATTGAAGCATATATTATAAACAGAAAATTTGTTGATTTTGGGTGAAAGATCAATTTTATTTCACTCGTGATCACATAAAATTATATTTTCACTCGTGGCTACGCCACTCGTGAAAATATTGATTTTCTGTCATCACTCGATGAAATAAAATACGATCTTACACCAAAATCAACAAATATCCTCTATATATCTACAGTTGGCCTATCGATAAATGACCGCATAAACAGGAAGTGTCATACAGAATACAGTTTAGCTATTTAATTGCTACTCTGTATTAGCTAGAAAATGTGTAAATCAACAATTTAATGTCATTTTTAGTAACATTACTCGTTTTATGAGGTTATACATGTAACAGGTATGTATATATGTACAGGGTGATTCATAATATATTTCACACTTTTCAAATTAAACTTTTTTGATGTGTTTGAGTACAACCATAATGTTAACACACCTTATCACAGTCGACTGTTTTAAAGTTTTATATGAAATACATGTACATGTATGTGGTTTATCCTCGACTGTCAATTTATTTACTAACAAAATAAGCATGTGATAATCATATGTATGTATATATGTTTATATGTTACATGTAAAGATGATGTACAATGTACAAATCTGAATAAATATCTGTTCTGTTCTGAGTGTTATTATTTTAATTCACGTTTATTCATGTCTACAAACAATTTTTATACTTTATATCATATATTCAATGTGACGTCAATTTTATTCGATGATGACGCCAATGCTTTGTGAAATTGTCTACTACGGAGGCACACTCTTTTAAAGGTTTTTTGAACTTGTGTGATGTGTTGCCTTCAATTTTTGAACAGATATTAAAGCTTTGTAGCGCTTGTCTTTCAGGTTTACCAAAATATAGAAGATAAGATGATTTATGTCGAGTGAATGAGAGAGAGATGGCAAACTAGTTCAGTTTTAAAGGAGATTGTCTGATAACAGCATCTAGCCACGATTACAACTGCATGTACCTTAATGTTTAATATTGTATACCTATTATGTAACAAGGATTCTGATTGGCTTAGACGGCCTGCACGAGAGGTCTATATATTTTAACATACACCCCCGAAACCGAGGCTGGGGTAGATATAACGTGACGTCATTTCCTTCGACATAACGTTCCAAACAACGTTACGTTATTTCCCGTATTATTTGGTATACAGCTGCTCATACATATTCATAGGCACTAACCTAGCCATTAATGATAAATGTCGTTGATAAATACGTGAATACTCTCTCATACATATACATAAGAAGAGCATTGTAAGCTTAGCCTAGAACATTTGGAGAGTCGTCTTTTGTTTCTATACAATTTCCTGAAGAGAGACTGAAGTTGTTATAATTTAAAAAGAGTCAATAGGTTTTATTTCTTTGACTTATGGCATGGTATACAATATAACAGTTGTCGACTAATTATATTGAGATGAATATGATGTTTAGTTGTCCTTCAAAAAGTGATATTGACCTCTGACTTCGTCATCGGTCAATATCATTTTTTCAGGTCACCAAAACATCATATTCATCTAAACATAAGTCAATAACAGTATAATATACTCGTCGGATTAATTTTCGTTTATTTCGATGATAACTAGATTATGAAATTTTATTATTTGCCCTCAATGGATTATGAAGTTTTTTTCAGTGAAAATAACAGTGAAATTACCATTTTGTTATTTTCACTGTTTTAGAAGCTGGTTCCAGTATCATGCAGAAAAAGAAACGTAACGCCAACTGCGCCGAGCTTTAAAATACGTTACGTCATCATGACGTCATAATTCTCACGTCGTGACGTTCCAATTTCGACGTGAGTTTTTCCAATTAAGCCATTTACGGTTCATTTTAAGAGAAATTGGGGCATACTGTATAATAAACAGAAAATTTGTTGATGTTTGGTGTAAGATCAATTTTATTTCACTCGCGATCACAGAAAATTAAATTTTCACTCGTGGCTACGCCACACGTGAAAATATTGATTTTCTGTGATCACTCGGTGAAATAAAATTCGATCTTACACCAAAATCAACAAATATCCTCTATGTATCCCCTCGTTAAAACTGATCTCAAAATTTCGAAACAAGAAATTTTTCTTTCAATATTTTTAATCCATGAATTAAAAAAACCCATCAAGTTACCATTTTACAATAATCCACGAAATTTAATACCCCCGAAATTATGTTGTTAAAGTTTATTCTAGAATTTTGACGTCGCACAATCCTGGTGAAATCCGATGTCATTAACCTTACCTTTTCCTGTCATTAAAATTCATATTCAGTAAAACCATGTAGGGAATATGGATCACGCCTGTGTCTTTTTTATTATCTTGGAAATGCTATGCCAAGTGACGCCGATGTAGTTCTAAAGATGTCTGGCCTTATTCTATCGTTAACATTTATTGAACCCCATATACAAGCATTTTCAACAGGAAACTGTTTCATTGGTAAAGAAATAAACTTTTTTTACATATTAAATTGATCTATATGTTTTTTTATTACTTATCAATGATACAGTTGCCTTCCGCTTTCGTCACATCGACCATGACTGGCAGGGTAGTTAGCAGAGTTTATGCATTGTCCTATGGTTGTAATTGGAAAATGACTTCCAAAACAGAGCTGGTCAACTGTAGCAGCCTTATGATTTAAGCTTTAAAAGCGACGTCATAGAAATCATATGTCTGTGTGTGACATCGTTTTGGACGACATAACATATTAAAATAGTTCGCATTGTTTACGTTCGATAAAACAGGATATACAGCTTGCAACTGATCTATAGTCCAGTTAGGATATTGTGACAGTGATGTTGCAGTTTATGTGTACGCAAAAAATCACAACCATTGTCTAAACAGGTAGAGCGAAGTTAAGTATGTTAGTTTAGCATTAAAATTATAGTTGTTTGTACGTGTAAGCTTATATAATTGGTTTACACCGTTATAGTGGACTCGACCGCTGCGTCACTGGATTTTTATCCTGACTGGAATATACATTATATGATTCAAATATACATGTTTATTGTAGAGGAGCGGATAATTTAATAATACGCAATCTACAATATACAGTAATAATATAAAATGGGACATGTAATATGAATCACCCTGTACATGAGTGCAGTTAGTATGCTCCTGTGTTAAATTTATATATTGTAAATAAGGGGAATACACAAATACACGGACTGTTATCTACCATATCCGGTAAGTTTATACTTTTCTACATTTCTTTTTATTCAGTCAAAAATACAAAGATGAACTTTAAAAGCAAACACTATAACACAAAGCACTATTGAAAGCATGATAATAAATCAAGCTAACAGTTTGAATCATAAATGTACAAATGAAACAACCCTCGAAATGTTTATCGTCCGATTTTTACTTCTGGAAGGCTCTCTTATTAAATAGACCACTTTCCACAGCCAGTGATTTTGATGGTATTGACTTCAGTAGGATTAATATCATAATAACTAGGGCTGTCCCGGAACATCGCTCGCGAAGACATGTAGTCTCGGGGTCAAGTCAAGGCAAACGTATCGTTATAAAATGTAGAAGTTCGGGTCATGTTGGCGAAAAATGTGTTTATAATATCAAAGCAATATGTCAATTGACCTGAAAATATTTCAATTGATACTTGAACCTTATGCCTAGTCGGAACAGGAGCATAACGTCAACAAAAGGTTTGATAGAGATACAATCTCTTAAGTAAATGTTGAGGTCATGTTGGTTAACAAGACAATAGTGCAACAAGTATGAAGACAATACTAGTATGTTTATGTACTTACATTTGTTGAATCAAGGTCAACCGGCTGGGCCTTTCAGCTTTTTTATTGCTGAAACTAGGTCATTCAACCAAAACCATGACATTCAGGTTTTTGATACTGTTATTCTTTAACCTTTTAGGACTTCAGACCGTTAAAACTAAGTGTGTCGGTAGAAACGGGGTTATTCAACTTGGACATAATTGTTTAAAGTAGGTCTTTCAGCTTGTGCCATTCATCTCTTTGGAGCTAGGTCGTTCGCTTGTTGAGGCTGGGTCATTCAGCTGAGGCATTGCACTTGATGAAACTAGGTCATCCGGCTGGGGCTTTCAGCTTTGTTATTGCTGAAACTAGGTCATCCGGCTGGGGCTTTCAGCTTTGTTATTGCTGAAACTAGGTCATCCGGCTGGGGCTTTCAGCTTTGTTATTCATGAAACTAGGTAATTCAGCTGGGGCTTTCAGCTTTGTTATTGCTGAAACTAGGTCATCCGGCTAGGGCTTTCAGCTTTGTTATTGCTGAAACTAGGTCATCCGGCTGGGTTTTTCAGCTTTGTTATTGCTGAAACTAGGTCATCCGGCTGGGGTTATCAGCTTTGTTATTGCTGAAACTAGGTCATCCGGCTGGGGTTTTCAGCTTTGTTATTGCTGAAACTAGGTCATCCGGCTTGAGCTTTCAGCTTTATTATTGCTGAAACTAGGTCATTCAGCTAAAATCATGGCATCCAGCATTTTTATACTGTTTTTTTTAAAAAAAACTCTAGGACTGTACAGTAGGCAGCTAAAACTAGGTATTTCAGTCGTTTTACTGTTGAAACCAGGTCATTCAGCTTTTTGACAGCTGGGACTTCAGCGGATCATTTTCTCGTTCTGTTACGTGTTGGGCATTGGGCCTTGCATGTTTTCTGTGCTCGGTGGGTAAGGTTGAGTGCTGCCTTCCCTGTCGGACTTTGTGTTATCTTTTTTAAGTCGATGATAACGCCAATGACAAGGCGAATGCCAACGCCTACTCTCTGGTGACTGCAATATTCCCCCTTATTCTTGGGATAGAGGAGCTAAAAGTCGTTTCCCATTGTATTGAAATTCTAGTACTTTGTATCGTGTACGTTATGTTGATACCTTGTTTGAAATGTATAAAATACTCGAGTGAATATAATTTCAGAATTCTATGGAGAAATCTAATCTTACCAGGAGGGTGAAAAAGACAAATATATACCCGCTTGTGGGTTTAGCGTTATGCGTGGGTTTGTTGATACTGATATTCGATGCATATCAATTACACCAGGTGAGGGAAAAAGCTTTACATTTTTCATATGGTGTATCAACAGAAAATGTGAAAAGGCATCGTGGAAAAGGGTCAAGGCAGCGTGGCAATGGGACAAGGCAGCGTGGAAATGGGACAATGCATCGTTCTCCGGTGGTTTTGATTCATGGAAAACATGTACGTATTCCTTTGTAGCAGATCAGAAATAATGTTTAGTGGCAGACTGATATGTCTTATATTTAATATTGATCATCTTCAACTGTACATTAGTGTTTGTTTTATCTACGAGTCACACATATGGCATGTCTGCTTCCTTTCTTTCAATAAGGGCGTGTGTACTACTTCTGATGAGTGTTGGTCTGTGTATTGTCCCAGTGGTGTGTGTTTCTTAATTCCTTCTGGTTTGCTGGCTATTGCTCCGGACTTGTTTGACTGACTGAAGAAGCAGGCTGTCGGAGTGGGAGGTCGTGATTCTCTGAATATGCTCCTTTGTTTGACTGACTGAAGAAGCAGGCTGTCGGGATGGGAGGTCGTGATTCTCTGAATATGCTCCTTTGTTTGACTGACTGAAGAAGCAGGCTGTCGGAGTGGGAGGTCGTGATTCTCTGAATATGCTCCTTTGTTTGACTGAGTGAAGAAGCAGGCTGCCGGGGTGGGAGGTCGTGATTCTCTGAATATGCTCCTTTGTTTGACTGAGTGAAGAAGCAGGCTGTCGGGATGGGAGGTCGTGATTTTCTGAATATGCTCATCCTTTCTCCCTTGTTGTTCTGTTGGGTACTGCATGTATATGGTATGGATGTTCCAAACTGTATCCAGTACGGTATAGGTATCCTATAACCAACTTCTTTTATCTTTGTCAATAGTCACATTGAATGTGAAATATTTATGTATAGTAGAGAGTACACTAATGCCCAAGGAAATGTGTACTTTTATCAGAGCTACAGATAAGCTGGGTATTGGGGTAATTACCCAATTAATTGTCTTAAAAACCCAATAGATTTTGATCGGAGGGAGTAAGAAAAAGCAAAGACAATCTGAAATACCTAAATAGAAAAGGATGTTATAGTGAAAAACAGTACAAAAAAGATCATTTACCCTTTGAGTTTTATTAAATACCCAATCAAAATTTAAACACGGGGGTAAAATACCCAATTGACTAAAACCTTATCTGTAGCCCTGAAGTATTTTATAAATATATATGTATGAGACTATGAGTCACATTTGAACATTGGTTCAAGGCTATGTTTGTGGATTTTGCAGTTTATGTTGGCCATCTTAAGTTTGTACTTAATTTACACTCATCAAATTTCGGAGGACGTATTTTTCTGAACAGCACTAAGGGTTTATTTCATATTATTGTATAAAATTTGTTCCATTAGGCTACTAAGTATTGAACAATTTATTTTCACCAACCTTTATAATTACCATAATCTTTGCAAATACTGCTTTGTTAAAAATATTGTATATGTACAAAACCTTATTTTGGAATTATGCATTTATCCTACCATTAGGCTTTTATTAGCCCGAAATCGACCCGTCGTGTAAATTTTAGCTTTAGTATGCCATATGAGCTTTATTAGATTATGTGGTCACATGACATCGGACTCCTTTCGACCTTAAGTTCAACCAAGTCATTTAGTGTTGAAGGCGAATCTTACATAATTATTGGAGCGGGGTCTGATATATTTGAATCCTAAATACTTCTCGGTGCTGATTTATTATATTTATTCTGTCACTGAATCTGTTCGGAACGCCATAGCTGTCTTTTGTTGAAGCTTGTCATGTTGACTTGGCGGTAGGACATGTGAACTTCTTAGTACAATGTGTTAATATGTCAAACCACATTGTTGACTTGTCAAACTATCATCTGAATATGTCAACTTGCCCTGTTATATTGTTAAAACAACGTCTTAAATTGTTAAAAGAATATAATAATATTTCAAGCCATCGTGTTATACTGTTAAACCACATCGATAAATTGTCAAATCACCATTTGTATACGTCTACGTTATATGTTAAATTGTTGAAAAAACGTTTGATAATGTTAGAAGAATGTGTTAACTTCTCAAAGCTTCGTATTATCATGTTAGACTTTAACTACAATGATGAATTGTCAAACTATCATTTGAATATGTTTATATGCGATGTTGAAATGTTAAAACCACGTCTTACAATGCCGAATGAGCATGCGAACCTCTCAACACATCGTGTTATACTATTAAACGGCAGTGGTAAATGGTTTAAATACATGTATCATGTTAAATTGTTACAACAACGTCTTAAATTGTCAATAGGGCATGTGAACTTCTCAATGCAACATTATTATACGCCTAGTCACACTGTTAAACTGTCCAAGTATCTTGTTAACATGCCTATATGCCATGTTAAATTGTTCAAATAGCTTTTATCATGTCTAATAACCATTTGAACTTCTTAATAGAACGTGTAATATGGTTTAACGACAGTGGTAAATTGGTAAATTATCATTTGAAAATGTTTATAAGCCATGTTAAATCGTTAAAATATCTTCTTATCATGTCCATTCAGCATGTGAACTTCTTAATAGAACGTGTTATATTGTTAAACAACAGTGGTAAATTGTTAAAATATCATTTGAAGATGTCTATACAACATGTTAAATTGTTAAAATAGCTTCTTATCATGTCCAATAACCATGTGAACTTCTTCATATAACGTGTGATATTGTTAAACAACAGTGGAAAATTGTTTAAATATCTATAATAATAATGCATATATGTACCATTCCAACGGACTTCGGAGATAGATTGTTAAAACAGATTGACATCAAAATGTGCTCCAACATATATGTACTGCCTTTTCGTGGACGCTTTCAATCCAGCGTTACCACAACGTCGTTCAAATTTGCGGTTTTTAAAATTTAAGACTTGGCAAAACGTATGTAATACCAAAATGACAAGGGTTATACTGGAAAACATTATATGCCCGTACTTGTAATATGATGAACATTCAATATCTGACACGATTAATATAAAATTAGCATTACTGTGCAACTCGTAAGCGAACAAAAATACACCCAAGTGGCAACGTATAACGTACCGTAATTCACGACTTTTTTACTTTTTAAGACTCAGAAAAATCTGAAAATTTTAATTTTAAAAATATTATTTAACAAAACAATTCCAGACAGTTATTTAGAAGCTATGAACATTATTACTCTTGATTAAAATACCGATAAGATCAACGGAACTGAAAATATAAACATTTGAATGAAAAAAAACGGGTCAAAATGTCGCAAAAAATAAAAATCTTACATACCGGAAAACTGGCCGTTTTCCGCCGCCCGTCCGGTTCCTGCGAGATGACGTCACTGAAACTCCGGGAATGACGACGTTGACATATAAAACGTCATCCCGCAAAATTTCGTTGGAACCGCACAATGTTTTCTAGCTTAATTTTCATTGTAATGTCGGTACCGTGTGTACGGATGTTACATCTTACAACGTCAAACATTGGATTTTTAAGGACTGAATCGCTTGTCATTATGATCCGCTGTCACATTTCATTGTCATTTATATATCATTAAAATGAGACTTGTTTAAGCTTTCTAACGATAACTTATGTTTGAGGTTTCATATATTCTGACTCGAAGGACAATGGTTTTCAATAGCGTTAGTAACGTAAAATGTCGAAGAGCACGAATAGCTTGCGCAACGTCTCTTTAGGTGTTACTCAAAATTTTAACAAATGTGAGGTACTGTACAGTTTATGTCAAATCTAGAAATACTGTTTCATGTTTGTAATTCAAGGTGTAAACCAAACTCATACGCAGTGCTCTCCGTTGCCACTGGGCTCCGTAAAATAAGACTGGTACCACTTGTCTCATTTCCTACACCGTCTACAAAACTTCGCTAGTAGGGTCGTGGTACCAGCCTATGTAAAATTAGCAATGCGTTACGTAATTATCTATCTATCTTCTTGATAATGTCAACACCAATTTCTGGTATTATAGACATGGAACAAATTAAGAGGCAATTTATGTGCGCCGATACAAGAAAAGAAATTGATTAGAGTATTGATTGATAGACCATAACTGAGGGTTCCAATCTCAGTTAAGGATAAAACAGTATAATTAACAGTCAATATAACTTCAGTAAGAAGAAGAAAAAAAATATAAAGATAAAACAAACCAAAAATAAACAAACAACGTTGCTAAACGATTGATTGGTATTGTATGTCAGCCAAGCCATGTGGCAACCACAACTACTCTCGATGCTTTCAGGGTAGCTGTGGTTGCCACATGGCTTGGTAAGCTATTCCATAGCACAATTGAGTGGGGAAAGAAGGAAAATTTCTGATAGTCTGATTTGACTTGTATTTGTCTAAAACTGAATGGATGCATATTTCTAATTAATTTACTTGGTTTTTGAATGTATGGTGGGAAATCGATGGCTACTTGGTGGTGATAGATTTTGAAAAACATTATAAAGCGGGCATCAAGTCGTCTGTCATGGAGTGAGCGCCAACCCAGTCTATTTTGCATGGCTGTGACACTAGAATGAGGAGAGTAATCATTGCAAACCCATCTCAGGGCACGTCGTTGTACCATTTCAATTTTATTGTTGTTAATTTTGGTATGAGGATGCCATATGAAAGAAGCATATTCAACTTGGGGACGAACAAGTGTCTTATATGCCAAGGTTTTTACATTAGCATTTGAAGTATTAATGTTTCTCCTTACAAAGCCCAGAGTTTCATTTGCATTTGTTGTAATTCTTTTGATATGTGTATTCCAATTTAAGTCAGATGTGATGTCAAGACCCAGGTATTTTGCACTTTCAACAGATTGCAGAACTTGTCCATGGAGGAAATATTGAAATTTAACCACTTTTTTACTTTTAGAAAGATGAATGACTTGACACTTGCTTGGGTTGAATTCCACTTCCCAATTACTTTCCCATTGCTCCAAATGATTAAGGTCATTTTGTAAGGCATTGTTGTCATTTGGGGAGTTGATAGTGAGATACACAACAGTATCATCAGCAAATAGGCGCACTTGGGATTTTAAGGATGTTGGTAGATCATTTATGTAATAAGAAATAACAGCGGATCGAGGACTGAACCCTGTGGGACGCCCGAAGTTACAGGAACTTCTTCAGATTTTTCACCTTCCAGTATGACAGTTTGAAATCTATTTAAGAGGAATGCTTCTGACCATTTTAGAACTTGAGTTGATATACCATAGTCCTGAAGTTTCAGTAGAAGTTTAGAGTGATTGACTTTATCAAATGCCTTACTGAAATCTAATAATATTAAGTCTGTCTGTTTACGATTAACAGCATTATTTATCAATTCATCAGTTAATTGTATGAGTTGGGTTTCACATGATCTCTTTTCCCGGAATCCATGCTGGAGGCCATATAGTATGTTATTTTCAGTAAGATGAGAGGTAATGCTGGAGCAAGTGTTTTACATAGGATGCATGTTAAAGATATCGGGCGATAATTTGCCGGGTTGCTTGTATCCCCTTTTTTGTAAATTGGACATACAAATGCCCTTTTCCAGTCGTCGGGGATGGTCCCTGAGGAAATGGATTTTTCAAACAGATAAACAATGATTTCACGAATTTCATATCGGAGCTCCTTAAGGACGATAGGTTTTATATAATCTGGACCTGCTGCTTTTCCTGGCTTTAACTGTGCCAATAGTTTTAATACTCCATTTGAGCTGATTGATACATCCTCCATTATGGGGTAATTACAATATTGTGAAGGCAGGATACCTTTGAGTGTTTGGAGACAGTTTTGTTTAAGAGAAAGAGGTGACTAATCCCGGTGAGGAATTTGTTTAATACAATCAATAAATTATTTGTGCAGCTGCAGGCATTTAATTACCATTAACTATTGTGCTTTTGTTTTTTAACTTCAGACAGTAACATTTCGACCTTTTTGCTGTTGAAACTTAGGCATTCAGCTTGAGCATTCAGTTTGTTGATGTGTGTGTGTTAATATTGCAGTTAAAACAATTGAGGATTGTGTTTGAAATACTTGGATTTGATGTAACAACCGGAGAAGAGGACTGGGATGTTTTTTGGACAGTCGACTACCCATTTAAGAAAACATCTGAACACGTGCATCACATGGAACATTTGAGACCTTCTCAAAGGGTACATGTTTTACTAACTTAATTCTGCCCGAAATTATGCTATTGACTAGATTCTAGCCAGTCATTACATCTATCTAATTCAATAGAACCGTTACGGTTCATTGAATTATGTAGTGAAAAAAATAAATGTATGAAATGTTAAACGGTTTTCCACTCAGCGACATGGTGGCTTTGTACTTAAATTTCACCAACAAAGCAGGTACACAACTGCATTAACAACCTGACAAACGCCGAAGCAAACAAAGCACACCATTTTCAACATCAACTAGTTTGGTGCCATCATAAATATATGTATACTGGTAGTTAAGTTGGTGCGACACTGTAATAAATCCCATAGAACTGTTATTCCAAAGATCTTGGCTACAATTGGCTACAAATCAAACACGCAATGACAGAGTTATGGTCAAATAAATATATGCACACTTATAAGATTTGTTACATCTAGATCTATTAGTGTATGATAAAATCAGTGTTATAATGTACCAGTGCGGGATCGGCATGCATACACGGGACTTAAGACAAAATACGATTCCCGACGGTAATTTGACATTCGAATCGAATGATTCTTGAACCCGCGAAATAAACTTTGGTCGGATTTTAGACCCCGGTATTGGGGAATGTAGACGCCGCAAACAGTAGGCATCCATTTAAATATAGCGGGCTATTTGACACACAAAGCATCTCCTACTGTGGGGAATAAGACGAAATATTTGGTTCTAGGGTGGGGAATTAGACCCAAAAAACTATTGATAGGTGCATAATTCAATTCCTTTGTTGTACACGTGTAACTGATACTATGTCTGTCCATATTTACTACATGATTTTTGCATTGTGATATGTTGTAGGTAAATCACTTTCCAGGAATCTTGGCTATAATAAAGAAAGCCAGGTTGGCTACCACCTTACAACTAGATGCTATACCGAAAGCTTTCATGATACCGAAAGACAAGGATAAGTTGCTGGCATATGTAAGTATTCAGCCATTTACACTGTATAGTGAAACATTACTTAATTCCCACTTTAAAATACAAAATACAGTTTCAAGCCAGTTTCAGAGCATAATTGTGCCTTGTATATTGTTCTTTGTGTTTTCTGTGCTCGGCTGCTTAAGTTCCCTGTCTGACTTCATATAACCTTTTTTCAAAGTATTGCTAATTAATCAACCTCAATGTTAAGGTCAACTTACTAGTAATCGTTAAGACTAGTTTTCAAGGGCCCCAAGTCCATGTATTGTTATTGTTGCGTTACTTTGTAAGTTTACTCATCATGGCACGTTAAAGTCCATGTTGCATGTTGAATCCTTAAGGTGATATGTATTTATACACAAACTTTAATGTACGTCACATTACAATTACAGTGCAGGTTATAGTCCAGTCAAAATAGCGTTTAAGGTAGAACAAATGGCAACAGAAACGTGCTTGCGATTATCTGAACCGCTACATATATCATACGAGGGTTGTTATTTTAAGGTTCTAGGAAAAGTGCTCTATAATGTTTATCGTGTGTTCCTATAAGTTCAAATTTGGTATTTCAATAGAACAATTCATGATTCTTTTTGTAATATGAATCGAACACGCGAGGACGTAGCATACGAAATGGCTGCCATAGTAAAGTCAGACATGGCTATCCGGGCAATGTTTGCACTGACCGTACGTTATTAACATTTTCTGAATAAATGTTATTCAGTCAGTCAAATGACACACAAAATCCACCAGTCACAATTACAACAATGTAGTCTATTCTCAAAATATGCATCGCTTCAAGGTATACACTTCACGGGTCGCTTTACCAAGCGTTCGAAACCAATGCAAAAACATATGGTGTACCATTTGGGTCAAAAGTCTATACATGCATACGGTAAGCTATTATATATACGTGCACGTACAATTTTGCTAAAATATACTTACACGCATAAAATTGTACGTACACGCATAGAATTGTACGTGCACGTATAATATTGTACGTGCACGTATAAATTTGTACGTGCACGTATAATTTAATACGTGCACGTACAATTTCGCTGGCCCAAACGCTTATTTATGATCAACCAATCACAGCCGATCTTACATATAGAATTCAATCGATATTTTTTAAATGAAGATAATGTATGTGAAGATGGTGTACTAGATTTAAGTTGATAAACAAGCGGAAATGTTCGACTAATTTACAGCAGGTCGCTCATCCTGTGTTCATCTGCAGTTGGACGCGTTTATATTAATCATATATCCTACCCGGTCTTAACAGGCAGAGGTCATCAACACTAATGTTTCAACTCTAGATTTTCCTGCTAAAATAAAAATTGATCAAATTCCAATGATCTTCTGACATTTTGACGGGTGATTCTTATTTGGCGACAACAGTATAGCAATATGATTGTGGAAATATTAAAACTATGTCATAAATTGACCAATATGATGTTAAGCTGTCTGACACGAACGTTCCGTGCAGTCGATTTAGGTCGTAAATACATTTGTAGCTGTTTAGTTTGGGGCAATATCTCGGTTAGTTTTTGACGATTGTTTGGACGTGACGTCATATTTTCACCGGTAGCTCTCTCTGACGTTACCATATATACAGTAAAAACGGCACCTTACTATGAAACCGTACGAACATTTAAGAATAGATAGCGAATATACATGTATGTCTTTGTCAGTCTGAAAAAAATCATTGAGTATTAGCAAACGTTGAACATTCTATAAAACTTTTCATGAAACTTGAAAAACGCCCCTCGTATATCAAAGAACAATCTCCAATTGCATCGCCCGAAACTACATGTAAATAAAACGATATAGTGAAATCAAAGCGCTGTGTGGAGCGTAATTAAAGAACACAAAGACATACTAAGTACTTCACATTGGTGTCTAAGTTATTTCTGTTGCAATTAGTTCTAGGTTGGCCCAATTTTTGGGTTTAATTGACTGGACTATTGAAAAGCATTAAATAAGGACAAGGATAGAACTCTATATAATATGTAGTACTACCATTAGTACTATGCAATGTCTAGTTAAGTGCCTGTCCAGGCTTGTTGCTACACCGAGGCACACCGCGACACTTGAATGGATAAAAATTTGAGAATTGACCAAAATGAGCACGTTATTTTTAGGAGGAAAAAAGCCAAAAATAAAACATCGAAAATATTCACCTCGGTGCTTGTCTCTGGAGACGGCCCTGCTACCAATGATGTTTATCGGTGTGTTATGCTTGCCTTTCTACATGTTATGTTTCAGGCTAAAAAGAACCCATCAGTCAAGTGGATGCAGAAGAGCACCAGCCACCGAGGGATAAAAATATGTAAGATTGAAGGTAATAACATGGGCGATTATGATCAGATATCTCTAGTTTTTATAGAAGCGCAATTTTGTACAATGTAGATAATTCCCAAATAAATAGTTCTGTAAACATAACTCCTTTCGACTTTGATCCAAATGCGCCATACATAAAATGATACTAGTGTTTCGCCTACGCTTGAAATTCACCACAGTTGGAGCCGACTGTATGTTGCCTAAGCAAAGCGCAACCAAGCGCCTTTATTGAAAGTTTCTTTCCGTCATCCCGTTCAATTAATATAAAGGGCATTGAGTACCTCCCGTGGAATGTGCTACAAAGCGTTTTGCTAGGTTAACGGACTTGAGGTAACTGCTCGTTCACCCGGTGTCATGATAATGCGACTATGTAGTCTCCATATGACTGATATATTGTTGACTTGTGAGACTAAAACAATATCAATAAAAGCATTTGACCATAATACGTTACTTCTTGCATGGCTTTATCTTACAGATTTGGACTTTAAGTCATACAAATCAGTCATTCAGGAGTTTGTGGCCAACCCGTATCTCATTGATGGAAGGTATGTGTATGTATTATCCGGGGTGGTATTCAATATTTATCTTACTTGACTCCAATAAGGATAAGAACAACCAATCAGATCACACCATATTAAACTCTTAGTCAGTAACAGCCGATATGATTGGCTATCCTTATTCTCCAATTAAATAAGATCAATATTGAATACTAACCAAGGCGTCTATAATTTTATTGCTAAACTATTTTTTTATTAAACTACTTTTATTATTTGCTTTCAATGGATTATGGAGATTTTCATTGAAAATAACAGTGAAAATAACAGTTAAATTACCACTTTGTTGTTTTCACTGTTTTAGAAGCTGGTTCCAGTATCATTCAGAAAACGAAACGTAACGTCAACGGCGCCGGGCTTTAAAATATGGGTTACGTCATCATGACGTCATAATTCTCACGTTGTGACGTTCTAAGTTCGATGTGATTTGTCCAATTAAGCCAATTACGGTACATATTTCAGAGGAATTGAGGCATATAATAAACAGACAATTTGTTGATTTTTGGTGTAAGATCAATTTTATTTCACTCGTGATCACCGAAAATTATTTATTTTTAAATTTTGATTTTCTATGATCACTCGGTGAAATAAAATTCGATCTTGCACCAAAACCAACAAAATTATCCTCTATATAGTCGTTTATCTGTTCATATAATGGTTGTGATTTTTGTGTACACATAAAATAAAACGTCACACTCACATTATCCTAACTTCATAGTCTATACGAGGGGAGTTTTATAAAGTTCCAGGAAACACGCTCTATAATGTTCATCGTCTGTTCAAATTACTTCATATTTGGCATTTGAATAGAACAATTCATAATACATATTTAATAATACATAATGATTATACTAATTGCTTAATACAGGTAACCACGACCATAGGGTTGGCTGTGTTTTAATGCTTTGAATGATTTTATATTTGTAATATATTCCAGAATGTTTGATATTAGCGTCTATACCATAATGACGTCACTGAATCCACTGCGAGTGTATATTGTAAATGATGACACTCCGTTAAGGTATACATAAATTAGAATCGATTCATAGTAACTTTGCTTACTGTGCTAAAAGAACAGTGACTGTCCTACCACTGGACCCAATTAGGAAATTGAATGTACACCTCATTCTAGCTTTAAATAAGTCTTTCTTTTGACAAAATAAATTTATAAAATTCTATGTCGCAGTATATTACTCGACAACGCAAAGTACCCCTCATAGTGCAAATTGTGAAATTGCTGTCAGTCGATACCTTTTATTTCTTAATATAAACTGGTTGCGTGATTCCCCACATGAAGTACGTGTCCGTGTTAGAAAACTGCAGTAGAACGTCCAGCTGACGTTACTAGTATGATGTTACAGGATAGGCGTGTCTGTATTTGGCTTTGTTATGTCTTTGAGGGAGTGCATGCGTTGGTGGACGTATGGAAGAAGGCGTTTAAGGGTTTATGGTACAGATAAACAAATTACGACTTATCATGACCCCTTTTTGTCTGTACTCACACCCTGCTAGAGTGGTATTTTGAATTTGTAGCCTTCAAGCTGAAAGCATATACGTTATAGACTGACCAGCATTATGTCAGGATCTGAATCCCATAGAACATTTTTGGAACCTTGCCTACAGGCGAATACCACGCATGAGAATGTCGACAAAATCGATTTGATGATTTGACATTTGCCACCTTTAAAGAGTTATTTTCAAAAACCACATAAGGACTTCGATACCAAATTTTCACATAACATAACATTCACATACATAGTACTTATTTTATACATTGGATTTGCTGATACTTATACATTTAAAAATTCTGGTGTTCCTTTAATCGTTTAGAGAAGTATATATCATTTACATCAACTGATGTAGCAACATTCAGCTTTGCATAATGAACCAATTTTGTGCAATCATAAATACCCTTTTGTATGTCTTTCTACTAGTACATTTGTACGTATATTTATGTTTGGTGAAGATGGGCATGTTTTTGTTTTAATCTTAAGCTCAAATGCGTTTTGCTTGATATTGCAGATTTTGTAATAAAGGATATCATCCATTTAACGCATCGGATGTTGATCGGTATGTTGTAACGTCAGATTATACTCCAATATGGCAGGTAAGTGTTTTATATACATTTTATTATGCGTGTATGTAGTATGAGAGAGGGAACAACAAGAGAAGTGGTTTTTGCTTCCATAAACATGTTAAAAAATGTATATTTATTTGTTATGTGTCTCATTTGTGGTAATATTGATAATTATTTCCATGTACTAGTATAATATAGGGAATTAAGAAAATACATTATATTATACTATGCGTGTATGTAGTATGAGAGGAGGAAAAATGATAAAGTGGTTATAGCTTGGATGAACATATTAAAAATGTATAAGGATGTGGTCATTTGGATAGTTACGACCATGTAAAATATAGAGAATAGAGAATAATCTACATAACGTAATCAGGCACGTGTTTAGTTTAGAAATATCAATAATTAAAAAGGTTATCTTGATGTCTCAAGTGCTGCTTGTTCAAAGCCGCTTAGTATACAATCAATGTCACATATTTCAACAAACAAAATATATTACTTTGCATTAGCCTTGTTATGTCGTCATCTAAGTTACATACCTGTTGTCCTGGTCCCGATCTCCCTCAGCACCTCAACTTAAGCTAAATCTCATCACAAATGTTGGCATGCATCTAAGAAGTAAATTCCATGAGAAGCTGGGCTTACAATTGACATCACAACACTGAAACATCATTCCGAGTTTAATACAGTAAAATTTTAAGAGCTCGAAAATCAGATCAATTTAAAATTCTGACTCTGATTTGAGCAAAATCTCAATTTGAGTTGAGATTTCTACTTGAGATGCCTTCTAGAAATCGGGGCCAGGTATAAATGACAAATATAGCCTGTATTGAACTTGTTTTTCACTGACAAATTCCTGCGAATAGTGGCGCGCTGCATAGTGACACATTTTATTACTCATTTGTAAGATTTTTTAAGTGATTAGTTTTCATTTTAGATGCCGTCTTTCAAAGATTTGTATGCGGATAAAAAGTTTAGTTTCCAGGAATCATTTAACAGGCACATGATAAATAAAGGTAAACACATGATAAAGAAAGGTAAGCATATGGTGAATAAAGGTAAGTACATGGTAAATAAAGGTAAGAATGTGATTAAGAAAGGTCAGCACATGGCGTATGTGTGTAGGATAGTGTGTTACGTTCAGTGTGCTTGAACTGTTTGTGGTGTGCAATCTAGTAACAATTGTGTCACAGAGTTCAGACTTCTTAAGCGTTCAATGAATGCCAAATAACTTGCGTAATACTCCTGAAGGACCGTCATTATCACCATCGGGAACAATGTTGCGTATAATGTAAATTCTACGACGTTTCAAAGAAATAATGTAAGTGTCATGATGTTTTCTTTTGACATATCCACTGAGGTTAGTAAAGGCAAGAGACATCACATGATTTCCTCCTGTAACGATTCTTCCTGAACTTACAACATTCGAATGCAAGTCGGTGGTTTGGTAGAATGTTTTATGGCACTTTAAAAAAGGTCCCTTTACAACATATCTTTGTCTGTTTTGATTCTATTTAACAAGCTGCTCAAGCTCTCTGTATACACCGCAACCGCTTGATGGCCATAAAAGAACAATCATGTTATTTCTCTTAAAATGATGTTATATTATGTCCATTGTAATGACTGCTTTGCTGAATCAGTGTTTGTTCAAATAGCGATGTGCGTCCTTACTGTTAATCACCGTTATGTAGCTTGCTTAAGGTCTACATCCTAGTAACATTTAATGCAGTAGTGATTTCAGTATGTTCTAGCCCAAAATCAACAACCACAAGGATATGTTGTTTATCTGAATATTGATTTATTTCAGGCAACAATGTCGACAAGATTTGGTCAGACATGTACGATATTATACGGGCTGTTTTTCTGAAGAAACAACAGGCACTCGTGTCTGCTAGTGCTAAATACGGAACTTCAAAGTAAGTTCATGTAATAGTCAAACCTTCATGATTATTGTTGCCATAAACTAGTTCGACAGACTAAGTATACTGTTCTGTATTTTAATGTTCTTACTATAAGTGTCTATTACTTTGTATTTGACTAAATGTATTTAAACGTCAACTGCAATTGGCGACGAACATGAAACATGTTTATGTTAATATATTTTTTAACTAGATTACCTAGGTCTGAAAATCGCCTGAAATCCAACTGATGTACACAGAGAACAACTGTCTATATGTACGTAAATTCAGTTATGTCATAATGTCAAAGGTAATTCTCCACCTGATGGTATAAACATATGGTTTTGGCAAATTAAGCTAACCATAAGGTTGTTTTTTACTATATTTCCAAGACGGTGAACAAAAGAATAATAACAAATTGGACAGGAAGGCAGCATTCAACAGAACAACAGGACACGAAAGGCTGAAAAAAGAACACACATATAAAGTACAAGTCAGTAGGACAAATAATAAATTGGACAAGAAAAAAGTATGAAACGGAATAGACCTAAATTGATTATTAGTGCGATTAGCTGTTCTGTTCTGTTCTATATAAATAACACTATAGTGATTGTGGCTTTCTTGTGACCTGTAGTGGCTTTGTACAACACTGGATACAAACGATTGGTAGGTTATTGTGAGTTTGTTTTTATATATACCCTGTGAGAATATACTGTAACTGCCTTATATGATTTTGTTTATTTTTAGGAACTTTTTTGAACTTGTCAGAGTTGATTTTATGCTTGATGAAAACTTGAAAGTGTACTTAATGGAGGTGAGTGAGTATTTGATATTAAGTGTAATCATACCATATGACGGTGCGTATTCCGATATCAAGTTTAATCATACCATATGACTGTGCATTTTCTGATATCAAGTTTAATCATACCATATGGCTGTGCATGTTCTAGTGCAACAACCTCTCAGCAAAAACAATGAAATTATTTCATTTTGTCTATTCACTATGTGCGTACATGAATATGGTGCTTAATTTGTTTTCAAGCTTACTCCAAAGCCATCGACATTAAAATCATCAACAAACCAAAATAGTCATTGAAAAAACATCGAAACTCAGTACATATGACTTTGTTTGTGGTTATTTTATGCTAGTCATTGTATTAACATGTCACTCTGTTTGTGTTTATTTTATGCTAGTCATTGTATTAACGTGTGACTCTGTTTGTGTTTATTTTATGCTAGTCATTGTATTAACATGTCACTCTGTTTGTGTTTATTTTATGCTAGTCATTGTATTAACGTGTAATTCTGTTTGTGTTTATTTTATGCTAGTCATTGTATTAACGGATGACTCTGTTTGTGTTTATTTTATGCTAGTCATTGTATTAACGTGTGACTCTGTTTGTGTTTATTTTATGCTAGTCATTGTATTAACGTGTGACTCTGTTTATGTTTTCTGTTCTGCAACGTAATGTTGTTTGCTGTTTGTGCAAAGTGCTACCTTCCCTCACCGATGAGTTATTATATTTTCTGTATGTTACAGGTGAACATGTCTCCAAATCTACACTCTGATCAGTTCGAGGTAAACAATCTAATGTATTGGAAGGTTATACGTAACGTTCTAAGACTAACCGGTATAGCGTCAATGGTGGAAAACCGTATTCTTAACAGGTATGGTTTAAGTTTTTCAATGTCAATGGTTCAAAAGGTTCAAGCAATGTATTGTACAAAACTATTAACGGGGTACTAATTAACCTCGTGAATTTCGTTATTGTACCGTTAGAAGGTTTTTACTGGTTGCAATTACGAATATTCATAGGTCCAGGTAAACAGATTGGAACAATATGTTACCTTATTTATATGTAACTGTTTTTGTTTTTTTATAATATTTCACTGCAATGTTTAACTTTTCCTTAGGACAGACAATGCAACTACAGCGAGTCCAGCAAATGTCTATAGAATCCACAAGCTGCCATGTTGTTTCAAATTGGCAGAATCATTATGTAAATTCAGACGCATGAAACGAAAATGCCAATTGAAAATATTTTATAAACATGACGCTGTTATATTTATGATGGTCCGCAGTTGGGAGTCAATTGTTCGTATTGTAATAACTGAAATCATAATATCCGTATCATTCCAGGATATTATATGTACATTATGTTCTCTAACATACAGACAACTTCAAAGTTAATGAAATGAACAGTGATAATGAGAAAGTACTGATTAATATTTCAATATCGTGAAAAAAGTGATTATTACATTTGAGAGTACATGTGGTTATGATTTGCAATTACCTCCCTTTATTGTAAAATGATTTAAGGGTCATGCAGGGTGCCATTCATTGTGGGGATATGTCGCTTCTAAATGGCTATGAATTTCCTGTGTGTATTACAGTACAAGTATATGATTTGCACTATGTGTTATTCCATCTCATTCAGTATGTATCTCATGTTCAAAGTAGGTTATATTAAGGTCATTCCCAACTCTTTATTTGAGCGGAAGTTTAGAAATCGGTGTAAATAAGACGCATTGAAAGCGTCTGACTACCAAGATGAAATAGTACGAAAAACTTAAAATTGATGTGTCAGCATGTTCTCATGTCTTAAAATCGCGAATTTACTGTATAGTTATTACTATATTATACTATAATAAGCTTGCAGAATAAAGCTATAGCTAAAATTGTATGTGCCATTTATTCCGAACGTTGAAACAACAACACTCGTGAATAATAGCTACAACGTATGTGAAACGTAATATAATGCGCCCCCACAAAATTTTATCCAAGTTTTAATTTGTTTAGCAAGCATCCCGACTACTTTAGAGGAAGGTTCTTTTGCATTTATTTCGTTAGAATATAGACTAGCTAATGCAAAAGAGCATGGGCTCATCTTTAAATATACACATTTTTTCAACAACAACTTATCGCGAAAACTGGATACAACGTATTCAAAACGTTGATGTATTTTGTAAACTCTCCTGGTGTTCGACATTTCCGAAATCACTTAAGTGTCAATTAAGCCGAGCAACTGCAAAGAAATTTGGGATAAAACTTCTATAACAGTTACTCTACTGGTTGCATGAACAAAACAGTATATGTTGTTCAACTATTTTTTTCGTATAACGTAAAAATGAAAAATTACATATTTTAAAATATCATTTAAAAATACATAAAACATGCATAGTCTAAAACAAACGTTGTCGTTTGATTCCGTATACATTGTATACGAAATTTCGTGCATGCCAAGTTCCATGTAATTAAATGTCAAACGTTTTCGGTGAAATGCAAATATCAGTTTTTAGGGGGGTTCTCCAAACTCTAAAAATATATTGAAAGCTAGTCGAGCAAAACTGTTATGAGTGTGTTCTTCATAAAAATCAGGTGTTTGATACCTCTTGTACAGAAAAATTTAAGAGTTGGAAATCACCTTAAACACTCATATTAGTATGCCGATGTTGACCTTATCATAAGTATTGTGGTAAAATTTTCTTTTGTTGTATTGTTTATATATATTGTCACAATCAAACAAAGATAGGACTGACTTATGCTATGAATCTTAAAAATTATTAAATAATATATATTCCTGGGGTGGTATTTAATATTGATCTTAATTAATTGGAGAATAAGGATAGCCACTCATATCCCCTGTTGAACTGACCAAGAGTTTAATATGGTGTGATCTGATTGGTTGTCCTTATCCTTAAGTCAAGTAAGATCAATACTGAATACCACCCCTGATAAATGAATAAAACCAGTGTTTCGTCCCCAATCTACTATAGTGCGCCCAGGATACTGTGAAAGGCGGGAAAGCTAGGTATATTCCACGAAGGTGGATTGATATTATGTAAACCATTTATCAATGATGGTTTGAGTACATTACTGACCATATCTGTTTATTTAAGTGATTTGTAAAACTAATTTTGCCACAGTTAACCAAACCGATTCATGTTTATAAATATCACGTTATCCTGGGCGGACTAGATTATGTATAGTTCGCCGGAGATAACACTAGCCTTTTGTTTACAAATAAAAATTAAATACATTTTCGATATTAATTTGTGTTCAATCTTGTGCATATATACACTTGTAATGATATACTCTTTAAATCTACACTGATAACTGGCGGCCATTCGACCGTGCAGTGTTTACAATTTGCTTTGTTTGTTTATTGATAAGGCTAGAGTTATCCCCGGCGAACTATAATGTAAATTGAATGTGATTGTTTACAGAAATGGTGATGCTATGAAGAACACGATGGCACCAGACAGAGAAGTGTTTGTGTTCTCTGATTGGTGTACATCTACCCAGTGTAAGCAGTGTGATAATATGGTAAGTTCTTTACAATATGAAAGCTCTTATAGTCCGCCCAGGATAATGTGATATTTACAAACATTAATCAGTTTGGTCAACTGTTGCAAAACTGGTTTTACAAAACACTTAAATAAACAGATAAGGTCAGTATTGTACTTAAAAATCACTGATAATTGTGCACATAATTGTATTCCACCGTTGAGGAATATACCAAATTGTCCCGCCTTTCACATTATCCTGGGCGCACTATACCTACTTAGCTCTATGTATACGAGTAGTTACAAGCCCTATTTAATGACAATGAATACTTTTGTTAATCTAGCCAAGTCTTGTATGTATTGCAAGTCGAGTTCTTTTTCATGCTTCGTTATTTGTAAGTCGTTTATCATGCAAAGATCTCGGAAATATAGATTTATACGTGGTGTCCAGTCACAAGCTATATTTGATATCATCAATGGAGTGGATTGAACTCAGTTTTTGCCTGATATACATATAATTATATTTCCATGTACTTTTACATGTATGTGTGTGATTATTTACAGAAATGTTCCATGTGTCGACAATGCATGCAGCCACATCAGGTAGAAGAGTACAAATATGCTTACCTCGAACATATCAATAGAGGAGCCTGTAAGAGAATGTTTCCACCTGGAATGGTACATATTCCTGGTGATTGTCAAAACCAGGGTCCTGAAAACTTATTTTTTCAATCAATTATTACTTAAGCATACATCGTACATTGAAGCCATGTTTCATATCGGTCGGTTGGTCCGTTGTTTGCTTCGTTTGTGTTCGCTATTTTTCATTAGTAACTGATTGTATTGCAATGTGGATTTCAATGGAAATACACAAGACGGTTTATGTTGTGTACATCTGCAGTACGTAACCCTAAAGTGAATGGGTTCATTTACTTCTTGCCATCGAAAATAGACATCTTCCTCCGTGGTGTTTCTCTGTTACCCTTTGATGGATTTCGCACGAATTAGAAGTATGAAGCCTAGAACTTTGTTCATATTTGTACATGCCTATAATGGCGTTATTGTACTTCTGCGATGTCAAACATGTGATAATTAATATAAATAACCTCTAAATGAATATAAGGATAATAATAAGGACACTGTCTAAACGAAAATACCATACTGCTTCGAAGTATACAATAGTTAACACGTATAAATCCATGTCAAGTTGCGATTTCTTTAGGCTTTTGTATATTGGCCCTATTAATAACTTTTTCTTTTCCTGTTTTTTAGAATCAAACAGATGCACTTAGATGGGACCCAGATAACGACAGTTTTGGATTGTCTGCATACAATGATGCAGACAAGAATATGTACATCTGGTTTATTGGGATGTGTAGAAGAAATGTAGCATTCTGTAACTAAATGACAATATATGTATGAATTGAAAACAATCAAAAGGCTTCGGTGAATAGTCTCAAGTGCAGATTATTTCTAGTCAAGAATATTTAAATACATCTTTAAAAAACATTCTTTATCTTTTTACATATTTTGGTATTTTTATTTCAATTTCAAGGTTCTGAATAAAATTTTAGTCAAAGAATTTCTACTTCATTTACTGTGTTCGTTGAATACCTCACTGTGTTATCTATATCTGAACCAGATGGTATATTCGAATCGTTGATCATGGGTGCTGGAAAATCGTTCATGGCAATATATAACGTTTTGTATTTCTGTTCAACTGACTATACAGTCATGCTGTACACCTAGACCAATATGTTTGCTTGCAAACCCTCTGAAATAAGGTACATGTATTCACACTAGGCATCCAAGGGTTATCAGTCGGTTTTATATTATGCATTGTTTTCATTTTGAACGATGAATCAGTTAACAAATTAAACCAAGAGGGTCATTGGCCCTAAAGCGCTCATCTGATGACTAGCAGTTTTGGCAGAATAAGTACTTGTTATGATACATGACCTTACTATTTTATTTAGATTTTACAGTGACACACTTCGTGGCTAGGTTTAATAAAGATGAGGTAAAAATGTGACCTCTAAAGTATAAACAATGGTTTTCTTTGACCTGGTGACCTAGTTCTTTACCCAAGATGACTTAATTTCGAACTTGACCTAGATTTTACAGAGACAAACATTGTGACCAAGTTTCATAAAGTTTATGTAAAAATTGTGACCTATTATAGACAGGGGTTCTACTGAGGCATAATGTCCAAATCCAGTATAGAGTGTTAACAATGTTTTTCTTCAATGTGACCTGGTGACCTAGTATTTGACCCCAGATGACCAAAGTTGACCTAGATTTCATACAGACAAACATTGTGACCAAGTTTCATTAAGATTATGTCAAAATGGTGACCTCTAGAGTGCTAACAATGTTTATCTTTGATGTGACCTAATAACTTAGTTTTTGACCACAGAATACCCAGTTACGAACTTGACCTTAATTTCATAGAGCCAAACATTGAGACTAAGTTTCTTTAAGATTATGTCAAAATTGTGGCCTCTAGAGTGTTAACAATGTTTTTCTTTGATGTGACCTAATAACCTAGTTTTTGACCACAGAATACCCAGTTACGAACTTGACCTTAATTTCATAGAGCCAAACATTGAGACGAAGTTTCTTTAAGATTATGTCAAAATTGTGGCCTCTAGAGTGTTAACAATGTTTTTCTTTGATGTGACCTAATGACTTAGTTTTTGACCCCAGATCACCCAGTTACGAACTTAACCTAAATGTCATAGAGACAAACATTGTGACCAAGTTTCATAAACATTAGGTAAAATTGTGACCTCTAGAGTGTTAACAAGGTTATCTTCAATGTGACATGATAACCTAGGTTTTGATCCAGTTGCGAACTTGACCTAGATTTGATAAAGACGTACAGTGTGACCAAGCTTTTATTAAGATTATGTCAAAAATGTGACCTCAAGAGTGTTAACAACCTTTTTCTTTGATGTGACCTAGTGACCTAGTTGTTGCCGCCAGATGACCCAATCACGAACAACCTAGATTTCATTGAGACATACAATACATACCAGGTTTCATAGAGACAAACATTGTGACCAAGTTTCATGAAGATTAAGTGAAAACTGTGACCTCTAGAGTGTCAACAGTCAAATTGTTGACTGTGGACGACGGACGCCTGACATAGGGAGATCACGATATCTCACTTTGAGCACTTCGTACTCAGGTGAGCTAAAAATATTAAGTGAAATTATGACATCTAAGAGTGTTAACAGTTCAAGTGTTCACGGCGCACGGCGGACCAAAGGGTGATCACAATAGCTCACCTTGAGCACGAACGTGCTCAGGAGAGCTAAAAATCACTCAAACAAGTTTAATGCAAAATATTATGAACAAGAGGATCATAGATCCTGGGTCGTTCACCTGCTAAACATGGCCAAACTTTGAACTTGGCCTTAAGGTCATCAAGATAAACATATTGACTAAACTTGATGAAGGTTAAAGCAAAACTGAGGCCTCCAGAGTGTAAAAAAGGTTTTGCTATTATTTGACATATTGACCTAGTTTTTACACACATGACCCAACTTCAAACATGACCTTAAGGTCATCAAGGTAGATATTTTGACCAAAGTTGGTCAAGATTAAAGCAAAAATGTGGCCTCCAAAGTGTTTACAAGGTTTTCCTATTATTTGACCTTTTGACCTAGTTTTTGACCCCCACATGAAACAACTTCGAACTTGACCTTAGGGTCACCAAGATAAACATTTTGACCAAACTTCATGAAGATTAAAGCAAAAATGTGGCCACCAGAGTGTTAACAAGGTTTTCCTATTATTTGACCTTTTGACCTAGTTTTTGACCCCACAAGACCCAACTTCGAACTTTACCTAAGCGTCACCAAGATAAAAATTTTGACCAAACTTCATGAAGATTAAATGCCGCCTGCTCGTCCACCGCTTCCAATTTCAAAGCTAACCATGATAGAATCCCGTCTTTACCGTCTCATAACATTAAACGGAATCATCCTGCGTTAGAAAACAAAAAAGTAGTTGATGAAAAACTAAGAAAACAATTAAGTCAAGGGAGAATATATTGGTCCGCTCTCTGTAAAGCCGAAACATATCAACTGCTCACCACTGGCTGATTTCATAGGGACAAACATTGTGACCAAGTGTCATTAAGATTACATCACAAATGTGGCCACCAGAGTGTTAACAAGGTTCTCCTATTATTTGACCTTTTGACCTAGTTATTAACCCCACATGACCCCACTTCAAACTTGACCTAGATTTCATTGAGATACAACTACTGACCAAGTTTGGTGAAGATCAAAGCAAGAATGTGACCTCCAGAGTGTTAACAAGGTTTTGCTATCATTTGACCTTTTGACCTAGTTTTTGACCCCAAAAGACCCAACTTCGAACTTGACCTAGATTTCATTGAGGTACAACTACTGACTAAGTTTGGTGAAGATCAAAGCGAAATTGAGTGTTAACGGTGAATTGTCTAACAGACAGACGGACGACGGACAAAAAACAATCGCAAAAGCTCACCTTGCCACCTTGTGGCAGGTGAGCTAAAAATGAAAATAGATATATTGGTATATTTTTTGACGGACTTATTTAGTATTTTACTAGTTAGCTCTGCAACAATGTTTTGGATTTCTCTGCTTGGTGTATGTTCATATGTTATTCAAGGGACAGTAACTATGTAAAACAAATCAGTGTTATCTTCTCTTGTCTATACAATACAGACATCACTTTTAAAAAGAACCCCAAGTCAAAATAACGTCAATTTTGGTATTTATAAAACAAGGGCAAATAACACATCACATGGGTTATCTTGTCTTTTGTAATTCATTGCCCATGTGATAACTAGTATTACAAGTTTCAATGAGATGCATCTAGGTTTTGATCCCAGATGAACAAATATCGAACTTGTCATATTTTCATTATAGACGTACAATGTGACCAAGTTTAATAAATGACACAAATAGGTACAATGTGGTTGAAATGTTGTATACGGAATAAAACTTTGAAATGTCCTCTTTCAATGGTGTGTTTCGTTTTTTACAGAAGTATTACATTTTAACACACGAAACTGTAACGCATGTTTTGAACACCCTGCATAGTATGAACAAACAGACGATGAGAAAAACCTGACATACCCACTATAAACTTATGTATGGACCTTTGCTGATGTTAGTTCTTCGTAATGAACATTTCACTGGAGATGTCCATGCAATGAAAGCGACAGAGTAGTTTATGTTCTTACAATAATGCAGTCCCTGATATACAACACTATCAAGAGCATTTCCAGAAGATGTAGCAGACAGGAAATATTTCCTGTTTATATTGAACCAGCAAATCTCAACAAGTGAGCATCCTCAATATTAGGCAGATCTTCGTCCCTGTGGAGTTGGCCAGATATATTATTGACATTATAGTTTGTTCATCTTTTGTATACCGTAGTCGGGATTGACCCCTGATCTATGGCACTTTCAGTGGACCTCCAAAATAAGGCTATGGAGGACTTGAAATAACAAAATTTAATAAATACAGTATTGCAAATCATATACCTTTTATTGACAGAATTACACAATGTATACAATTATGTAGCAAACATAAAAACACATTTTTAATAGTTTATACTATACGTTGTCTGATCACATTAAAATGAGACTCAGGGCCTATGCTCGTTAAAGTATAACGAGCCTCAGTTTAATGTTGTTTACTATAGCACGGCTAATTTGACACGATCCTGACCTTTATGCATGAATATATTACAAGGTTCTTGTGCAGAATGTATAAATTTCCGGGAGCAAATCGTGCAATAACGGTCCTTTAGATTCGTGTTGATAATACACATCGAGTGTCTTCGTGATACTCCCCGCTCGTGAAAACATACAACCAGGATTATAAATATAGACAATATATCAGCTTTTAAATTATGCTAATAGAAGGTCAAGATTCATGTCGAATTATCTGAACTATAATAGCAACAAATTGAGCTAAATAAATACTCAATACACCATCTACTGTCTTACAGATATACTATGTCCATTTGAACAATTTTCAACAACAAAGTACTTCACCGTTTGTAATCGCATTGGCTTAAACGTTCGTAAATAATTGTCATAAAAATTGAAGCAGATAATATCTCTCTATCTTGCATTATTACATGACAAAATATTATTCAAGTTGTGTCACGTAGTAATACGATATAGACATATAGATATTATATAGTCCATGGGCCAGTGGGGTAAACCCTCCCCCCCCCTAGGGAATTTCGGACACTATATTTTTCTGAAAGCGTATGACCAGTAGAGTATTTTTCCAAAGTCTGCACTTTGGCCGTTGGGGCGTTAAGATTTTTTTGGGTAAAACATTAAAAATACGAACGAAAGTGTGAATTTCTGGAATTGGTTAATTACTATCACATTTAGTAAGTTATTTTGTAATTAAACACTTTCATGGGTTGATATTAACTCATAGTTTAAGTCTGCAAAATTCTAGTCCCGTGTAATTATGCAAAATGGGATATTTTTGGGGTAAAACATTAAAAAATACATAAAAAGTGCAAATTTTGAGAATCGGTACACTTTAATGGCAGAATACAATGTCATTGATCTTTTTTTTTGGTAATTATGTAAGGCTTTGACCTACCAATACTTTTCCCAAAGTCTGCACTTCAGATATTGGGGCGTTAAGATTTTTTGGGGTAAAACGTTAAAAATATGAACAAAAGTGTTAATTTCTGGAATTGGTTTATTACTATCACATTTAGTAAGTTATTTTGTAATTTAACACTTTCATGGGTTGATATTAATTCATAGTTTAAGTCTGCAAAATTTTAGTCCCGTGTTATTATGCAAATGGGATATTTTTGGGGTAAAACATTAAAAAATACATGAAAAAGTGCAAATTTTGAGAATCGGTACACTTTAATGGCAGAATACAGTGTCATTGATCTTTTTTTTTGGTTATTATGAAAGGCTTTGACCTACCAATACTTTTCCCAAAGTCTGCACTTCAGACATTGGGGCGTTCAGCAGGAAAAGCAAAAATAAGATTATCTCCCCTGCTTTTAAATGGTGTACAAATTGTAACGATGTATTCACTTAACTGATAATGCTATAACACATTGTGCCTTACTGTATTTGAATTGCAATTGTGAATACCAATAAAGGCATATTCCCAAAATGTATTTTAACATTTAAATGCACAAGAGGTGGGTCTATTATGGAAAATGGCCATCAAAATGGCCGCCAAAATGACTAAAGTATTGAAAACAGCCGTTCTACTTATTTACAAGTACTCACAATATGATTTTGAAATCTATTTCCATTTTTCACTTTGTTTGCAATGTATGTTATAGTTGGCATCAGTAACATTTGTATGGATTGTGTTAAATTATACTTACATGTATTTTACAAGAGTGGGTGGGGTAAATATACATTCATTTTTTTTCAAATGTTATTGTACAGCTATTCCTTGTGACACAATGGCTGTGCATCATGGTTGTGTCAGGAATGGCTTTTCTGGGTGGTTGTGAGTATCCAAGAGGACCAGGAATCTCTCGACCTTGTAGTTGCCAGTACACATAGTGCAATAAATGAGATACCACATGATAGTGCACATCCTATAAGACCATGGATGTGTGTATCCAGTAGTACTGTCTGCTCATGGTGTGTGTCAGTACCCTAAAGCACCATAAATACCTGTACCTAGTGGTATTGGGTACCCTCTAATTGATGCACCTAGTGGTTATGAGTACCAAATACAACCAAGTATGCATGAACACGGTGGTTGTGGGTACCCATTAGGACTAGGATGGATGTACCTAATGGTTATGAGTACCTAATACGACTAGGAGTTTGTGTGCAAGGTGGTCGTGAATACATACATGGACTAGGACTCATTTACCCAGTGTTTATGATTGCCTAACAAGACCAGGAATGTTCTACTTAGGCACTAAGTCGTCAATAGGACGAGGAATGGGTGCTCCTTATGGTTGTCTGTACCCAACAAGACCAGTAATGTACATGTATGTACATAGCAGGATCCGGAATAGTGGCTATGCATACCAAATGATACCATGAATGTATGTACATGTACTAGTAAATGATGGTAGTGGGTACCCAATAGGACCTATAATGGTTGTGTATTGTAGCTGCAAGTACTTTATCACACTTCTTATGCATGTACATGGTGATTATGGGTACCCACTTAGTCTAGGAATGTATGTATCCAGTGGTAAAAATGACCACTCCTTGTGGTTGTTAGTACATAATCCGTCTGCAATCGTCTGCACATTGTGGTTTGGAGTATCCAATAGGACAAGGAATGCATGGGACATGATAGTTGTGGGTACCCACTAGGACTTGAAATGTATGTACCTAGTCGATATGAGTATCTAATTAGACCATGCTTCATGTACATGGGGTTAGTGATTACCCAATTTGATGAAAAAAATGATCACAGCTGAGGGTTAGGCATGCTCACTGCTGAATTTTAAAGACCAGGAATGTCTCTACATGGTGTCAATAGGACAAAGAATGGGTGATCCCAATAGTTGTCTGTACTCAATAAGACCAATAATGTATGTAACTAGTGATTGAGAGATGTCTTAACATGATGATGTTCAGTATCTATCCTAAACAGGAATGTCTGTTAATCATGGTTATTGGCACCCTATACGACCAGGAATGTATGTATATGCCTGGTAGTCAGTACCCACAGGGACCAATAATGGCTGAGTATAGTGGCTGTGAGGACTCGATTATACCACTTATGCTTGAACATAGTGGTTTTGAGTACCGACTAGGACTATGAATGTATGCATCTAGTGGTTATGTATCCCTGATAGGGCCAGGACTGCCTGTAGATGGTGGTAGCAGTGACCAAATAGAACAACATATGACTGCACCTAGTGGTTGTTAGTGCCCAACCCAGTCACAAATGTCTGTACATTGTGGTTTTGTGTATTCAATAGGACCAGGCATGCATGTACATGGTAGTTGGGGTACCCACTATGACTAGGAATGTATGTATGAGTATCAAATAAGAACATCACAGTCTGTACACGGGGTAGTGATTACCCAATATGACAACAAATGGTCGCACCTAGTAGTTGGTAATCCCAATCGGACAACTGATTTTGTACATGAAGGTTTCGAGTAGTACATATGTTATGAGTGGTCAATAAGGCCAAGCATGTAGCCACATGGCGCGCCTGAGTTGTCAATTGATGATCGGCCGTATCCAACGAGAATGTCTGAACCTAATGGTTATGAGTATTCTTTACGACCAGCAATATATGTACATGGTGGAAATGAGTACCCAATTGCACCTATAATGCCTGTACATGGTGGTTTAGAGTACCAAATAGGACCAGGAATGTCTGTATATGGATATGTAAGTCACCACTATGACTGGGCATGTATGTACTTCAATAAGCAGTTACGAGTACCCAATTAGAACATGGTAAGTGTGACTACCCATTGAGACGAAGAATGAATGTACCTACCAGTGGTTATGGGTACCCAGCCTGACCAGCAATATCTGTATAAGTATGGTGGTTTTGAATATCAAATAGAACTAGGAATGGTATTGGCTATGCTATCAAATTAGACTAGGACTGTCTGTGCATGGTGGTAGTTAATACCCGATAGGACAACTGATGTCTGTATAGGGTTGTTTAGTGCTAAATAGAACCAACATTGCATGTAATGGTTATTCGTATGTACCAATTATGACTAGGTATGGATGTACTTAGTGGATTAATAATAATTTACCCAACAGTACCAGAACTGCCTATATATGGTTAGAATGTAATTTTGAATACCCATTAGGACTAGGAATGTCCGTACCCGATGGTCGTAAGTAACTAGGACACCAATTCCCAAAAATCCATTCCATTTATTCTTTTTGTAATTTTCCCCCAAAGTATCTCATCTGGCAATATATATTTGAAATCTTAAACTGCATGTTACTACAAATTTATCACATTAATATTATTTAGTTACAAAAAAATTATCATAGGAATGGTTTTATTGTAATCTACAGATTCCTAATATTCACACTTTTCGGTTTATTTTTTTTGATGTTTTACCCCAAAAATATCACACTTTGCATAATAACATCGCTTTAATTTTTTGCAGTATGAAACTGCACTATAATATCTTTCAATTAGAGTATTTTTTATAAAAAATATAAATAAATGCCAATGCAGTCCACAGATTCCAAAAATTTGCACTTTTCTCTTATAATTTTTAGCGTTTTACCCCAAAAATAACCATTTTGCACAATAGCAGCACTCTGATTTTTTTTAGTCTAGATAGGACAGGTTAATATCTACCTGTTACAGAGATTTATTTTAAAATAACATTATAAATAAGATTGTAGTTAACCGATTCCAAAAATTTGTACTTTTCGTTTATATTTTTTGACGTTTTACCCCAAAAAATCTTAACGCCCCAATGGCCAAAGTGCAGACTTCAGGAAAATACTCCAGGGACCATATGCTTTCAGAAAAATATAGTGACCAAAATTCCCTAGGGGGGGGGAGGGTCTTCTATTGGTGGCTCATGGACTAATATATTGACGCAAGCATTTCTTCCAGATATGCTCGAGAGCGATCACTTTTAAACATTGTAAGCTCAAATTCCAAAATTCAAATCGTTTCTGACACAGTTACACTCTGATTATTTCAATTTTAGCCGACTAAGTTACCTTACGAGTTAAAACTTTACTGTGTCATCAGTCAAATATCGCACGCATATACAGCGCATATGCACTAGCGCTAATACATTAGATTTGTACATAATTTAAATAAAGTTAATAAAAACATTTTAATTTTTTAGTAATTAAACAGTTTAATGGTGTTTAACCTTTGATATGACAACAGTATGTATTCGTTTAGATATTAAACTTACATGTTTATTCGTGTTTGTATTCACTCTGTTCTAATCAGTGTTACAGTAAACGTGGGAAAATAAAATTTATCCCAACTCTTAGAATTACTCCACTTAATCTAATTCAAGAGGTTCAGTTACAAAAGTGGCAACGATTATAAACATTAGTAACCATTATGCCTTTGTTAGGGAGGATAAGTGAATTCGAGGAGGACATGGAAATCTTTCGAACTACGAAGAAAGATTGGGTCTGTTGCCAATGACGTGATAAATAAGAAAAAGGTTTCTGCTTTCCTGTCGGTAATAGGATAGTCTGCAAACGGAATCCTAAAGAACTTTTTTGCTCCTGCTCTATCCAAGGATAAGTCGTATGATGATCTGGTAACTCTGTTGAAAAACCACTATAACCCCATTATGTATGTACATTATATACGTACTTTCACAGTCAGTTTGACCGCTTGCTGGACAGACCATGAATGTGATATAGAATACAATGAAAAAGTTGTTTTGTATGCTGATTAGTCAATGGAATGAATGTTATAATATGAAGTAAATGAATGTTAAGATGTGATTGCAATCAGTTCTAGAGAGCACACCAAGTTGATAACATTAAAGTTTAGGAATGGAGGAATAAAATATGGGACTGGTACCGCCGGCGGCAGTGTCTGCGTAGAATATTCTCATGGATAGGATTGACAGACTTATTAGTTTAAAACTGTCAGAGTTTTAGGGCTAAATTGTGGGCAACCAGAAAGAAATAGCGGATAGCAAGTTGGTTAAATTTCAAGATGATATGGTTTGCAATGAAATCCGAATCAGAGGCAGCCATTGGTATGGACTTATCAGCACATTACTTATAACAAGAGGGCCCAAAGGGCCCTAGGTCGCTCACCTGTCAAACTTGACCTAGATTTTGTTGACATGATCATTGTGACCAAGTTTTGTAAAGATCAGACCAAAACTGTGACCTATAATGACATCACAAGGTTTTTCTATTATTTGACCTTGTGACCTAGTTTTTTACCCCGGATGACCTCATATCGAACTTGATCTAGATTCGGTTGAGATGATCATTGAGACCGAGTTTCATAAAGATTAGACCAAAATTGTGACCTCTAGTGACTACGCAAGGTTTTTCTATGATTTGACCTTGTGACCTAGTTTTTGACCCGAGATAACCCAATATCGAACTTGACCTAGATTTTGTTGAGATGATCATTGTGACCAAGTTTCATAAAGATTAGGTCGAAATTGTTACCTCTAGTGACTACACAAGGTTTTCTATTATTTGTCCTTGTGACCTAGTTTTTAACCCCGGATGACCCTATATCAAACTTGACCTAGATTTTGTTGATATGATCATTGTGACCAAGTTTCATAAATATTAAGTCAAAATTGTGACCTCTAGTGACTACACAAGGTTTTACTATGATTTGACCTAGTGACCTAGTTTTTGATCCCAGATTACCCAATATCAAACTTGGCCTAGATTTTGTTGAGATGATCATTGTGATCAAGTTTCATAAAGATTAGGCTAAAATTGTGACCTCTGGTGTCTACACAAGCCAATTGTTGACAGACGGACGGACGGACGACTGACGACGGACGAAGAGTGATCACAAAAGCTCACTCTGTCACTTTGTGACAGGTGAGTTAAATATGGCTGATACTTCAGAAACTGGTAGGGCGACAGTAAAGGAATATGTTACAATGTACCAATCCGCTTGCGTCTGATAGCGAAGATGAAAAGAGAATTGCGAGGGCAGAGACGAAGGCAACATCAGATCCAACAACACCCGGGTCACTGGTAATTTGAGTGTTATAACTGGGAAAGTACTGAAAATAAGATTAGTAAAAGTTGTGTCGTTTATTTGAAACGAAATTGGCACAAAGGCCTGCTAACATACTAGATAAACATTTTGAGAAAAAATGATTGGTTTGAGTTTAGTGTGTAACTGAGGGTGTGGTTATGCTTTAAATCTTAAACCGGGATGTTTTATACAGTGTATAGTTATTACTTTACATGCGGAGCATTCAACCATGGAGTAATATTACTTAGATGACCAATCAGAATAGTTTGCCTGGTAAAACGGGTATAAAATACAGTTATAATCTTTCTCTTGGTGACTGACCATCTTGGTCAATAAGCATTTAACTGATTGACTTGAACGTACTTAGTTACCTAAGTTTATTACTTTATGCATTACGGCTACTCATTTATAAGAGCTATATGAAGGTTACATAGGGTTAATTTTCTGATTAAGCTTGAACGCTTGCACTTCTATATTTAATAATTAATAATTTTCACTCATAAACTTATTGTATAGTGGTAGTTTAAATCATAATATAGTATATTAATAGTGGGCTTTATTTTAATTATTTATAGAAAATAGATATTTTTGAGTCGTACACAGTAAAACAATATACGCGTTAACTGACCCCTGACAGGAAATACATTTTATACCGCTCCCTCATAAAAATAGCTGACGCGTGCTTATTATGAATATGAGGTCAGAGGTCAGTCGCCATTGTTTCACAAGAACGATAAGACGCTTTTTGTTTATGGTTGAAATTCTTCGATTTACAGTGTTGAAGATTTGCAGTTTCAGATTGTAGACATGCCTCCAAAACGTAAGAGAACTGGAGATTCGCAGGCCACAGGGAAAAAGTCGAAAAAACAAGTAACCAATCAGGCCAGTGATAATGAACCAGTGCAGCAGGACCATTCCGCTGTTGTTAATGCAGTATTGGCTGCACTGGAGCAAAGGGGTATTATCCCTAAATCTGTGGACATTCACAATACAGAGGTACAATCAGTGCCAGTTCCAATTGCTGCCACCAGTACCAGTGTAGACGACATCACGGAATGTGTAAACAATGATTTCATGGAAAGTGCTTCTAGTAATGCAGGTAATAACTTCATCAACAACACATTACCTGTTGACAGTATCCATTCATTGTTATCAGAAAAGACGAAGCATCTGGAGCAACAAATTTGTAGAAATGGGTATTTTACTTAAGAACAACAACCAGGAAGTTGTCATTATTGCGCATTTCCTTGAAGAATAAACATGAGATTAAACATCTCAGTATTTGACAGTGGTTGTCAGCTTTCACAAAATTCATGGATGTTAATATCAAAAAATTTCCACAAGACACATCAGGCTTATTAGCATATTCAATTTTACTATGGGAATTTCAGGGCCTATAGGCTAACCCAGTTGTTACCTTGGGGGATGTTGCACAGTGAATTGTGGATAAGAGCCACCACTGTTGCAGGGCAATCAAGACCGATTGTGAATAATCAGGGCAGAACGGATCAGCACCGTTACTGTTTTTAATTTCAATGAGACCCAAGGTTGTCACTGCAACACTTAACAGTGACAATTTGCACACATTTGCTCAGGATGTAAAAAGAATCATCCAAAATTTAAATGCTGGGGAAAATCTAACGGGGCAAATGCCGCCTGCTCGTCCACCGCTTCCAATTTCAAAGCTAACCATGATAGAATCCCGTCTTTACCGTCTCATAACATAAAACGGAATCATCCTGCGTTAGAAAACAAAAAAGTAGTTGATGAAAAACTAAGAAAACAATTAAGTCAAGGGAGAATATATTGGTCCGCTCTCTGTAAAGCCGAAACATATCAACTGCTCACCACTGGCTGATTTCATAGGGACAAACATTGTGACCAAGTGTCATTAAGATTACATCACAAATGTGACCTCTAGAGTGTTAACAAGGTTTTTCTTCAATTTTACCTGGTGACCTAAATTCTGACCCCAGATGACCCAGTTGCGAACTTGGAGACACACACATTGTGACCAAAGTTCAATAAGATTACATAAAAAATGTGACCTCTAGAGTGTTAACAAGGTTTTTCTTTGATATGACCTTGTGACCTAGTTTTTTACCCCAGATGACTCAGTTACGAACTTGGCCTAGATTTCATAGGGACAAACATTGTGACTAAGATTCACAAAGATTAGATGAAAACTGAGACCTCTAGAGTGTTAACAGTCAAATTGTTGAAGGTGGACGACGGACAAAAGGGTGATCACAATAGCTCACCTTGAGCAACATTGTGACTAAGATTCATAAACATTAAATGAAAACTGAGACCTCTAGAGTGTTAACAGTCAAATTGTTGACGGTGGACGACGGAAAAAAGGGTGATCACAATAGCTCACCTTGAGCACTTCGTGCACAGGTGAGCTAAAAACAGAAGAGGAACCAATACCTGATGCTACCAAAAAGAAGAAAACCGAAGTGCAGAAAACGCAGACACACACTGCTACCAAAAAGATGAAATATTTTGTCATTTTGCAACATTAAGTAATTGTACAAGAAAATCTGCGGTCCTTGCTGAATTTCAGCTTTCGGCACCGAGTTCCACTATTGCTGTTCGGCCAACAAGCCTGGCCAAAGTTTTGGCAACAGTTGTGAAGCAAAGTTCCAAGAATTTCAAAAGAGTTAATAAAAGAAAACCGTCCTGTCAGTGAGCAACAAGAGTCTGAAAACTTACATGTTACATTTGTGTGCATTATTTTATAATAGTTTTTCCCCCCTGAATATAGGGCGCAAGCTAAGGCGTAAATCAACTACATTTACAATTGAAAAACACTACAGGTTATATTTCTTTGTTAAGTTTTGTGTTTACATATTTACATCCTGCACTCATGCATTAACTGGATTTATAGTATAATGTCCCATCTATAAATTTTCCAACAGTAAAATGAGATATGTGAACAGTACGATGACACAACAACAGTGGAAAACTCTGATGAAGAAGATGTTGAGGAAGAGAAATGGGTTTTTTTGTCATTTTACTGTGGTGTTTTGTTAATGTTAGAAGTATGGTCATCAACCAGCACACTTATCAATTCGAGTGTTAGAATGTAGCTCAATTAATGTTGGGGATGAAGATCATATCTCCAATAGTCATCAGAGAAGGGAAGATGGTCAAGTTCAGAGAGTTTGGAGAGGGACGAATGATTGTTTCCGACTCAAATTTTCCCAATTTATTATCCATCTCTATCGACGTGGCGTTAATTGGTGTACAACGTGTCTGCAAGTCAGTGTTTGCGGTGGAAGCAATTATTATAACTGTTGAAGGAGACCAGTGTAACAAACAGGTAAGGACATGACTCCACTACTCGATTTACTCGATTATTATAAAAAAATCTCATTCAGTTTGTGTTATTGTTGGGTCAGTGTTAGTATTTTTCTGTAAGAGAAAAAGACATGCACTTGCGCCAGTACTAAACAGGGAAATGGATCAGTATCAGGTCCCTGAAAATTGTGATAGGGCAGCCCCCCCAGAGCGTAGTTAATCAGGAAATATGGAAAATTTTGAATAAAAAGTCACACTAAAATTTTAGCCCCCACACTAAAATGTCTTGTCTGTTTTATATGTTGTATGAAAGGTTTGATCAGATTGGATGAATGAGATGTGAGTTTGCGCGTCCCTAGCGATACAAGTTTGACTGGCACTCCTATGTCAGATCTCTTACGAGACAGACTCAACTTATCTTCTAATATTATAGTAGATACTTAATTAATCAAATCATTTTGATTATGTTATTACTTTGAAGTTTGAGTGATATCAGATGTTTACTACTGTGGTAAGGTTTTTATTTATTTGCTTTGGAATTGTATGTATTGAATTAGAACGATTAGAACGCGTGAATTTCTTGGATAATATGAAATACTGTATTGGTTAGAACTTATTGGTATAAATTGCTAAATCATTCTATTCTTTTGTTTTAGGCTTCTTCTTCTACTTCTTTATTCTGCATATTGATCATTAAAACGTAATTCGAACCTACGCCGAAGTGTTGTCTTGAGTATATCCCCAAGAAGCCCTGTAACAAAGATAAAGCATTAGTATACTTACAAAATTTGAATTAACAGATGTTTTGAAGCCTCAAATATCTGAGAGTACTGAGGCTAAGAAAATCACTCTGATTTAATGACTGTTCTTGGACAAGTCCAATATAATCTATCAATCAGTAGGAGGTACCTGATTAGACCTTCTTTGAATAGGAAGTATTCTAGTCTTTGTAACGTATCCATGCAAATTGCCCATAACTTTTTGGTGATGAAATCAGTAAGGAAATTTAAAATTGTGAATCTTTGGTGTCAATGGTCGATAACAGCGAGTTATCTGTAGTGATCGGCGGTTCCTAAAGGACCGCATACTACGAGAAATGGACCCGCGGTGCAGGGCGCTTCACCCAACCGTGTCTCCCGTGCTATGACGGGAATACGATTGGTTGCTGAGGAAAGATGGAGGTCTGCAACCGAGGAAAATAGGGACCGCTGATTGGCTAAAAGGGGATTCTGGAGGATGCTGGGATTGCGGAGAAGCAACGGGAGAGTCGCCATCTTGACGAGAGACAAAACAGAAGGCAAAAAGTGTGTATTCCAAAAAGTGGATTATTGGTACAACTGAGCGGTGAGTGTACCCTTATTTCCCCTAGTTGTGTGACTGAACGTTGCCCCTAGTTCCTTAATGGTGTCAGAAGTGTTTTAAGGACCCAATTTGATTTGTTTAGGGGTGGTCATCGAAGCGAAGACACCTTGCACACAGGAACCGCGTGTGTCTTCGAGGCAAATAGATTGGTTATTTGGCATCGGCGTTCAGTCCACATTAGTTCGCAACTAACCAGGGAGGTTTAGGGTTGTTGTTTTTGTTGTTTCGTCTAAAAACTCAACCTTTTTAGACGTTTTTAGATAATTGTTGTTTGCGCATGCGCGACCAAAACCGAAACTGTTTTGGCGGACGTTTGCGAATTTAGCAGTTATTTTTGTGGCGATATACACCAGGCCGTGTGTTATTTTGTTAATTATTATTTCAATTTCTTGGTTAGATTATGGCTACAGCTGACAAAAAGTTCAATATTTGGCCAGTGGCAATTAACTTCGCCCCATTTGAGGTCCTGGTTCAGATCCCAGGAATCCAAATGAAGTTGGCGAAGGCAATCATTGCGGTAAGGGAGAGTAGTGGGAACATCACCCCTGAGATTTTGCAAACCATAGCCCGCAAACGGTTTGGTGGGGAGGTCCTGGACAGGATAGACTTCACCCCTGACAGTAGGATAAGGGAGAAGGAGGGGGAACTGACGAGGACCTGGGGGATGAGCTCCTGGTGGTTTGCTTCCTGGATGAGGAGGCGGAGCTGGAGGAGTATGAGGAGGAGGCCCTGCTAGCCAGCCCCTCTCTGAAACGGCACCAATCCGGCCATATTCCGATGGAACAGGCTTCCACCCCGCCAGCAAGCCCGACGAAACCTTTGATGCCCGTCGCAGCCAGACCCAAGACTACCATGGACCGCAGGTTACTGGATCTGGCTTCAGCTGCGCCGACTCCCACCTCTACTCCTCAACCTGAGTATCGAGGAAGAGAAAGGCGTAGACGTCGCCATCGATCCAGGCAGTCCAGTAATAGGGCACACCGGGATGAGACCTCCCAAGGGCAGCGCCAGGAAAGGGAAAGTTCCCGTCACGAGCCGCGCCATGAGTCTTATTCCCGGTTGGTGAGGCAGCAATCAGCAAGCGGCCTAAGAAAACGCAGCCCGACGGGGACAACAGGCAGTAGCCAAAGCCAGCCCGAAAAAAGGTCCAAGCCTGCAACCTCTACCAAACGGTGCCTCGTTGGTGGATGTAGGGAGGAGTTGAGTGAGGAGCACGCCTTCGGGGACCACGTACCCCTCTTGTTTCACCCTAACCTTGGTGGACATGAGGTGGCGGTAAGAAGACGGACCGCCCTCACCTATCGGATCAGATCGGAATGGCGGAATATGCTAGGGCTGCAGACTTAGATGCAAGGGAACAGTCAGCCGGAGGAGTTGCATCCCTCATCTCATGGAGGAGCGTGCTTTCTCTTGTTTCCTTCCTCACCCAGGAGGAGCAGGAGAAGTTCCGACGCCTCTTCGAGTTGTCGGATGCAGAGAAGGAGATGTTATTGTCGGATGCAGAGAAGGAGATGTTACCGAAACGTGAGGAGGGTTTCGACAGCCACTGTCACCTGGACCGAACAATGTCCAAGGGAGGCATCTCCACCTCATCCGTTGAAGAAGTCTTGCAGCTGTGGCCGGTACCGACCAAGTACAGGATAGGAATCCCCAGGATGGTGGGCGTCTTCTGCGACCCCGCCACCTACCCGTCTGCCGAGGAACAGGTTGCCTGGAGAGCCCAGGGTGTGTACCCCGCAATCGGGTGGCACCCCAGGAATCCAACTGGAAGGGAAGGGGACTGGGAAGCCTTCCAGACTCTTATCAGTAGGCCGGAGGTGGTGGCTTTGGGCGAAGTTGGGCTAGAGAGGAACGAGCCCATGGATACCTGGTGCTCCCAGATGGAGAGGCTGGAGCAGGTGCTGGACTGTCTGAGGCGGCCAGACCTTGTTCTTGTCCTCCATTGCCGGAGCACTGACACCGGAGAGGACGAGGCCTGGAGGTCGCTCATGCACCTCCTTAAGGGCCATGCAGCAGTACACAAGGACCAGTTGATTCACTGCCATTGTTTTACCGGGAGCCGCCGGATGGCTGAGAGGTGGATAGCTGAGTTCCCTAATACATACTTTGGGTACACCGCTATCGTGGCCCGGTACAGGGGACCAGAGCACCGTTCAAAAATCGACTGCTTACAATGGATGCCAGTAGAGCGCCTTCTCCTGGAGACAGACGCACCGTACTTCGCGTCTCCCAGATCGAGAGCCCGCCGCACCACGCCCGCTCATCTTGGGTGCGTGGCCGCTGATGTTGCAGATTACCGGCAGGAGTCATGGACACAACTTCTCCGTAGAGCCGCCCAGAACACGGACCGTCTCTACATCCAGAAGTTGGGCCCAGAGGTGGTGTAAGAGGCTGAGGGCGGGTTGGTCCCACCGTAACCGTGGGTGCCGGCCCCCGGCTGAGACGGTGCGCCTCAGTCGGGTAGGCAGGTGGCTCGAGACCTAAACCTGTTTCGCTGCCAAGTACCAAGTACTGGTTAAGGAATCCAGGAAACCATCAGATGGCAAGGATCCCAGCATCATCCAGACAGTGCGCACTCCTTTATAGGATCGGGAGGAGTGTAGTGATCGGCGGTTCCTAAGGACCGCATACTACGAGAAATGGACCCGCGGTGCAGGGCGCTTCACCCAACCGTGTCTCCCGCGCTATGACGGGAATACGATTGGTTGCTGAGGAAAGATGGAGGTCTGCAACCGACCGAGTGGATCGCCCGGGAAAATAGGGACCGCTGATTGGCTAAAAGGGGATTCTGGAGGATGCTGGGATTGCGGAGAAGCAACGGGAGAGTCGCCATCTTGACAAGAGACAAAACAGAAGGCAAAAAGTGTGTATTCCAAAAAGTGGATTATTGGTACAACTGAGCGGTGAGTGTACCCTTATTTCCCCTAGTTGTGTGACTGAACGTTGCCCCTAGTTCCTTATATCGTTACTTTCTAGGTGGCGCAATGCGTCCCGGTCCATCATTCGGATTACCTCTAGATTTATCTCGCATAAAACAAAGGCAATTTACTTCCGTGTTCTAAAAATTCAGTTATTAATTATTAAAATGCCGCAAACTTGTTGTTCTGTACCGGGTTGTCATGAAAGAGGGGGTCATGAATATCCTAGTGATCCTATAAGAAGGGCGAAATGGATACAGGCCGTTCGACGACTTGATGCAAATTCAATGAAAATGTGGACACCAACAAAATCTTCCGTCGTTTGCAAGAAACACTTCACACCAGATGACTACATGAAGGAGACTATTTTTGGTATGATTAAAGAGTAAACACATACTAATTTCTCACTTGTAACCACGCTTCGTTGCTGCTATTTCATTTATTTCAAAACGAAAGTACCCTCAGCTGCTCAGTATGTGACTGACAATAGTGGGAGGGGTACATGTTTTTGTCAATAGTTCTTCGATCTTATTTTCTATTTATTTATCATACCTAATGGGTTATTTGTCATTCAGATTTGTGACTGGCATGTTAAATGTCAATGTTTGGGAGGACCAAAATAATGCAGTACACTGTTAAGTGAGCCTCATTGCCAACTGTGCACGATTTTTCCATCTGTACCGGGAACTCATGGAAACTTTTATAAACTCCCAGGTGATACCACACAGTGTCATACAGTGTAACATGTATCATATTGTGTTGAATGTATCGCACGGTGTATCATATTGTGTAGAATGTATCACATGGTGTATCATAATAAATTAAATGTGTAAAATGTATCACACGGTATATCATATTAAATGTGTAAAATGTATCACACGGTGTATCATATTGTGTAGAATGTATCACTCAGTGTATCATATTAAATTAAATGTGTAAAATGTATCACACGGTGTATCATCACGCACGTTAACTTAATACAGTGTAAAATGTACATTTGTATCACACGGTGTATTCTATTGTGTATCAAATGGTGTATCTTTATTAAAGTTATTTAAAAATAATCTTAATTTATTTCAGGACTGAAACCTGGATATGAACGGCTTCTCACAACAGCTATTCCCAGTACTTTTCCTTGGACATCCGATGAAAGAGAGACAGCGAAGAATAGGAATGAAAGAGCTTCAAAGCGGGATGTTAGAAAAAGTTTGTTTGATATGTCCTGTAAAAATGAATTGGAAAACAGTTTTACTGTTGATTGTACAGAAGAAGTGATAGAGACTGAGATGTTGATAGCAACTCCTCTATTTGAAGAAGAATTCAGTGTATCTGACTGTATGACCCAGACTGATGAGACGCCAATGTTTTCAATTGAGCGATTTTCTTCGAACAATGAACTGATACATTTTTATACTGGACTGGAGTCGCATGCTCAATTTATGTTTGTGTTAAATACTTTGGGACCCGCAGCATACTGTTTGAAATACATATATTTTCAAATAACAGGTATATCTATTGAAAACCAACTGTTTATGACTTTGACAGGCCTCCAGATCACAGAGCTACTATGACATGTTCAAGGCTTATGTGTAACCTTCTCTAAATCCAATCTTTGCTCGATATAAGTTCAATAACGAGGTGCAAGGAAGCGACAGTTTGTTTGTTATCCGTCTTCGCTTGAGTGCAGTGAACTGTTATTTCAATGACAAGGATGACATAATAAGGGACATAATCGTGTTTGGTACAAACGACATCAAAATTAGGGCAAAACTTATCAATAAAGGTGAAGCAGTAACGCTACATGTACCAATGGCTATTCAAATAGCACAGACAAATATTCTAAACAAAGTTGGAGTCGATGGCAGCTTCCAATGACGTCCATGATTTTCAGAGAAGGAAACAAACAACGGAGACAAAATAATCGTCAACAACCAGCAGAAGAACAACAAGAGGGCCAAAAGGGCCCTAGGCTGCTCACCTGTCGTACTAGTGCATGCACACCCCTATGGTGACCCTACACATTTTCTGAATAAAATTTAAGGAAATTCAGCCTCTATTGCAAGTTTTTGTATGATTTGACCATGTGACCTAGCTTTTGACCCCAGATGACTTAATTAATATCAAACTTAACCTAGATTGTGCTGAGATGATCATTAGGACCAAATTTCATAAAGATTAAGTCGAAATTGTGACCTCTGGTGACTACACAGGGTTTTTCTATGATCTGACCAATAATTTTAACCTAAATATATTGGAAAAAATATTTTCCTCCATATAACTGTACAAATACATGCTATAAAGACAGAACAATACCTAAACACTTAAAAAAATAAAAATTATGGTTCCAGTGGGGTTTGAACACACGACCCTCAGGAAAATGTCAATTGACATTGTGACCTTGTTTTTGACCCCAGATGACCCAAAATCGAACTTGGCCTAGATTTTGTTGACAGGATCATTGTGACAAAGTTTCATAAAGATTAAGTTGAAATTGTAACCTCTGGTGACTACACAAGGTTTTTCTATGATTTGACCTATAATTTAAACTAAATATTTTCCTCCATATAACTGTACAAATACATGCTATAAAGACAAAACAATACCTAAACACTTAAAAAAATAAAAATTATGGTTCCAGTGGGGATTGAACCCACGACCCTCAGGAAAATGTCAATTGACATTGTGATTTTTATAATTGACATTGTGACCTTGTTTTTGATCCCAGATGACCCAAAATCATACTTGACCTAGATTTTATTGACATGATCATTGTGACTAAGTTTCTTTAAGATTTATAAAAAGTTATGACCTCCAGTGACTACACAAGGTTTTTCTATAATTTTACCTAGCAACCTAGTTTTTGACCTCAGACATCCCAATATCAAACTTGACCTAGATTTTGTTGAGATGGTCATTGTGACCAAGTTTCATGAAGATTAGGCCAAAATTGTGACCTCTAGAGAGGACACAACCCAATTGTTGACGGACGGATGACGGACGAAGAGTGATCACAAAAGCTCACTCTGTCACTTTGTGACAGGTGAGCTAAAAAGGAAGTGATAACAGTTACAAGTACAAGATGTGGACATTCGAAACATCTCCAAGGGTCAAAGTATCCAGCAGAAAATGCTACTACTGTGGAAAATTAAATCACTTTTCTTCAATGTACCCACTGCATTGCACACCGTCTCGCTCTTGCTAGTAGTCAGGCAGCTGACACTAGTGTTCCAAATTTTCTTTAATACCAAGAACTTGTGAATGGCATTTATAAGTATTTTGAAAACACTCCTAAGAATATGTCCAGCAGTGAAAAGATCGGTGAAGTATTAAGTAAGTCAAGTGCCCGTGTCCGATTCAAACAAGATTTACACACTAGGTGGCTTAGTTTTGAAGGCAGCGGTAGAGCTATTTGTGACAACTATAGTAATTTGATAAGTGTGTTGTCAGAGGATGAGGGAGCAAATGCTCAAGGTTTCATTAAGAGCGTGTCAACATGAAAGTTTTTGTACATGTCTCACTTTCTGGCAGATGTTTTGAAGCAATTGAGCATCCTATGTGTAGTGTTTTTAACATTTTCTGGCGACGAGGATAGAAAACGAACATGGCAACACAACTTCCAACGTTTCAGCCATTCACAGTACATAGTGAAGAACAGTCGGCCGGAACAAGGTGGAAAAAGTATGTTGACAAATTTGAGAATTTGCTTTGTGCAAGGACATCTCAGATGACAAACGTAAAAAGGCCTTGCTTCTTCATTATATCGGGGATGAAACTTTCAATAACAGTTTTACTGATGAACAGAAGGGCGCTGGGGCCACAGTTAGAGTCAGTGCTGAGGATGTATCCAACAAATATGTTGTGGTAAAAAAACAAACTATTTCACACCGAAGCAAGATGCAAGAGCTATCAAACTGTCAGAAAGGAGAGCGTCAATTATGGAAGGCCAAAATGGTCTAAGTTATGATAGTGCAAATTCAGTGTCGCATGCTACATCGAGTCCACCTTCGAGAGGTCTAGGTTGTTCAGGAGGTCATGGTCATAGTCATGTTCGAGGAAAGAGCAAGCAGCATTCTGTTGGTCAGGATCCGAACCCTAATTGTCGTTACTGTGGACATCCGTCTACACATACATCATGTCAAGCTTTCAGTAAGGGGTGCAGCCCAGGAAGAACCATTTTGCATGTGTTTGTAATTCTTCAGGAAAGTCAGAAACAATGATGAGGACAGTCAGTGTTTCAGTTCAAGTGCTGAATCTGTATTTAGTGTGTCTAACCAAAGTTGTACATCTACATGTCCATCTGTTAATGTTTAGGTTTTTAATACTGAGATCATTTTTTAGCTGATAAAGGGGCTAGCGTCAACATTATGAAGTTAAATAAGTATGAAAAGATCAATAAGTCACTTAGGCCAAAACTAATATGCTTACTGAGTCGAAACAAGGCAAGATGCTCAAATGCTTCAAAACATCTGTTCCAGACAGAGTTGATGGCTGAGAGCTTGTGTAAGCATCTTGGTAAGAGAGTGTAAGTTAATTTGGTAGAGAGATTTGCTGCCAGTAGGTATAAAAAAGTGCAAAAAGAACAGAAGGCAGAAAAACTGATAAAAATCCTGAAATGTGAAAGCGTTAAAGGAGGAAGTAAGGCAGGAATGTTAAGAAAACTTTGAAAACCAATGGTTCACAATGATTCTGCTGAGGCAACCAAACGTGTTATGAAGGAAAAACTCTTCATTCTTGCTAAGAAACGAAAATGAAACGAAAAACAAAATAATAATAATGAAATACTAGTGTGCAGACGTAGACATTGTAACAAGTAATGAAATGTTACCTAGTGTACCTCATTAACAGTTGATGGGTATGTGTATGAATTCTAACAAACAATTGATTTATTATACAAGTATATTGGTTGCGAATGTCATTTCTGAGAAATTGTTTTTTGTTTTTATTATCACTGAGATAACAAAGAGCATTATGTATCATTATCAGCTAAAGATTATCTATTCTTGATATGTTAACAAACTTTTATTTATGTTGATATGCAGATCTCAATTAAGTTGAATCATTTTTATGTGTGTTTCAGATAGTTTAATTTTCAGAAATGTGTATGCACTGTGCTGTTCTGATTTTAATCCTTGTGACAACATATTAAACTGTTCTAACGCCATGTACATATTCTAGTCTTAATGTTCTTCAGTTGTGATTGCTTTAATGCTCATATTTATTTATTTGTTTATACTTGTTTTTAAATATTTGCAGGTCATTCTGTGCATGGGAAGAAGATGCGACAGTTGATACAGGAATACAAAAACCAATCTGGTAATCGATGGGGATGTGATACTCCAGACCTATTTTCTCTAACAACAGGGTGGAAGGGAGAGAATTAAGACGGCAATAAATCTTTGGCCTTCAATCTATATTACTGACATAGCTTCTTATCATAACTATGGAACATCAAAAGAAGTTGTGCATCGTCTGCTTAACAAGTATAAGGAAGGGAAGGCCTATAGATATTTTGATAGTGATCAGCAGGGTCATAGAAGTGTTAATTTATGAGATAAGGCCTAATAGTGACAAAGTGCTAATGAAAGCAAAGTGTTTGCCATCAATGAGAATTAACAATAAATGTTATGAGGTGAGGTTAGCAGTAAGAAGGAACACTGAAAGTGAACCTGAGGGCCAAATTTGAGCTGGCTACTGTTCATGCACAGCTGGGATGCATGGTACCTATAACCTTATAATTCGTCCCTTCGGCGCAACAAGGTTGTATCTCACTATATAGTATATAGTAAGATACAACCTTGTTGCGCCAAAGGGACGTATTGCTGGTGTTCTATTCAGGATCGAGCATGCAGTGAAGACAGGGGAAACCAAGAAGTCCTTAACTAGTATGAAGTTTACTTGGAATGTGCCCAAAGGAAAAGCGACATCAGGCCAACCAAAGCACAGACTATTACATTGAGGAATGGTCATTATGCAAAAGTGACAGCCGCAGTAGATGAAGAAAAAATGAAAATGGCTCTGAAACTATGTTTTACCCCACTAAACAAGACTCAAAATGAAGAAGTCAAAACTTTAGTAAAGTTACATAGTACCAAGCTCATGCTTTGTATTGACTCTAAATAAAGAAAGACATGCCCAAGAGAAAAAATATGGAAGAAAGAATACCACTACCATTAATTGAAGTTGCTGCAGAATTGAAATCAAAAACAGAACATGAAAATTTATAAGAAACATTCATCATAAATATCAGTGTGACCAAAAATCAATGTGATTGCAAATGCTACAGTTGTGCACTTATTCTCACAGACTTGGAGGGATCGGCGCAAGGGACGCTTAACGGTTAGTAATTCCCGTTGTGTTAAAAGTAGGGTTAACACATTGAGAAAAATGATAAAGCTGATCCATCTGCATTAATTGAGACTGTAATGGGAACCAAAACCACACATCCAACATCTGCAATGAAGCATGGCATTTTATTAGAGCCAAATGCAAAGAAAGAATATACCAACAAAATGAAACAAGAGGGCCCAAAGGGCCCTAGGTCGCTCACCTGTCGAACTTGACCTAGATTTTGTAGAGATGATCATTGTGACCAAGTTTCATACAGATAAGGCCAATATTTTGACCTCTAGTGACTACACAAGGTTTTTATATGATTTGACTTAATGACCTAGTTTTTGACCCCAGATAAACCAATATCAAACTTGGCCTAGATTTTGTTGAGATGATCATTGTGACCAAGTTTCATAAAGATAAGGTCGACATTGTGACCTCTAGTGACTACACAAGGTTTTTCTATGATTTAACCATGAGACCTAGTTTTTGACCCAAGATGACCCAATATCAAACTTGACCTAGATATTGTTAAGATGATCATTGTGACTGAGTTTCATACAGATTAGGCCAATATTGTGACCTCTAGTGACTACACAAAGTTTTTCTATTATTTGACATTGTGACCTAGTTTTTGACCCCAGATGACCCAATATCAAACTTGACCTAGATTTTGTTGAGATGACCATTGTGACCAAGTTTCATAAAGATTGGGTCAAAATTGTGACCTCTAGTGACTACACAAGGTTTTTCTATGATTTGACCTAGTGACCTAGTTTTTGACCCCAGATGACCCCATATCAAACTTGGCCTAGATTTTGTTGAGATGATTATTGTGACCAAGTTTCATAAAGATTAGACCAAAATTGTGACCTCTAGTGACTACACAAGGTTTTTCTATGATTTGACCTTGTGATCTAGTTTTTAACCCCTTATGACCCAATATCGAACTTGACCTAGATTTTGTCGAGATGATCATTGTGACAAAGTTTCATAACGATTAAGTCAAAATTGTGACCTCTAGTGACTACACAAGGTTTTTCTATGATTAGACCTTGTGACCTAGTTTTTAACCCTGGATGACCCAATATCGAACTTGACCTAGATTTTGTCGAGATGATCATTGTGACCAAGTTTCATAAAGATTAAGTCAAAATTGTGACCTCTAGTGACTACACAAGGTTTTTCTATGATTTGACCTTGTGACCTAGTTTTTGACCCCGGATGACCCAATATCGAACTTGACCTAGATTTTGTCGAGATGATCATTGTGACCAAGTTTCATAAAGATTAAGTCAAAATTGTGACCTCTAGTGACTACACAAGGTTTTTCTATGATTTGACCTAGTGACCTAGTTTTTGACCCCGGATGACCCAATATCGAACTTGGCCTAGATTTTGTTGAGATGATCATTGTGACCAAGTTTCATAAAGATTAGGCTAAAATTGTGACCTCTAGTGTCTACACAAGCCAATTGTTGACGGATGGACGACGGACGGACGACGGACGACGGACGAAGAGTGATCACAAAAGCTCACTCTGTCACTTTGTGACAGGTGAGCTAATAACAACACAAAAAGTTTCGATCAAAGGATACCGGGTTGATGGTGCATGTCCCAAAGTTCAAACCATTCATTGCAGCAAGTGCAAACTTAGAAACTGAATGTACTTGCTGGTTGGTGTGAGATTAAAGTAAGACTCAGAGAAGGATTTTGCGCGCCAGAGAGAGTTCTGAACTCGCTCACATCAAAATTGCAATTGTTTCCTACAATTACGAACAAGGATAAAAGGAAACTCTATAGCTTGTCAGATCTTTCGAGTGAAATAGAAGGACTAATGCTGAATCCTAAGTATCAGAGAACATTGTCATATTTTGACTCTTCAGTTGGTGTTAACCCTATTGTTGCTAAGTTGCCGTACGATCTATAAAGTTAATGGATCACACATGCCGCTGGGTTCAACAAAGCCTAAAAGTGAGTGTTGATGAAAAATGGTTTTGTCAAGCGAACACTAAGTGATCTTGAATTATGAATATGGTACTTCTATTACATTAAATTTGTAAATGGTAGTAGTCAGTGCACATTTGTGATAAACCCTGTACATTAAAATATTTTTTACAGTCATGGTTATTAAGTGTAGCATTATCTAAACCACAAGTCATTTCATTTATTTTCATGTTAAACATTCCGGGTGTATGAATGAGACACCACTTAAATGATCGCTAACACAAATGGGATGGTAGAAGCTGCTCACTGCAACTGTATGACTGGGCTAGGTGAAACACGCACCCACAGTGGAGCTGTCTTGTTCTACCTTTAGGCATATTGGGGGTATATACTAGTATCATAATTATATCCTGGAGAACTGTTATACAGGACAAGGCGTATTGGCCTCTACCACATGGAATAGATGGAGTTCCCTATGCGACAAAAAAAGATGGATGGACAGCGTAATTAATGGGAAAGAAATTGAGGTACGGTCTACAACAAAATTTCTGGATGTACCAGAGCCAACTGCATGTGAAAAACAACCAATACTGGATGACATATTCAAGGTAAAGCCACAGACCTCAATCTTGACAATATCTGCCAAGTATCAAAAGAACTTCATTCCGAAATCCTGCAAGATGGTCAACTACCGCAGCCTCTTGTCAACCTTAGGGATGATAGGAATGTTGACATGACTAGCAAGGAACTGCATAAAGAGTGTGGAAAACTGTTCAAGTTCCAGAGGAACAGGCCAAGAATGTTGAAATCATAACACAACAACAGTCAAATCAAAGGAATGGCACCAACTGAGAATGGGCATCATTACTGCATCTAACATGAAATCAGTGAATTCTACCCATGTTCACAATATTGTGTATTCTCATCTGTTCAATTTGAGAAATTTGAAAAAATCACTAAAACCGAAAGTCGTGCAAGAAAAGAGGGTCAATAATAAATGTTTTGAATGCAAACTTATATATGACTCAAAAGCAGACAAGCAACTCAAAAGTAAACAAAGTAAACACCGTCTGCAGCATACCTGGCTGGGGTGTGATACGGATGTAGGTCTGTACTGGGCACATGACGTGTCTGCAGCACACCTGGCTGGGGTGTGATATGGATGGATGTCTCTACCGGGTGCATGCTGTGTGTGTGCTGGACAGACAATTCTGTCTAGGAAGAGCATTAAAGTTCTTCTGCTCAGGTGCTGAATGGTTAACGCATATATGATTGATCAGTCGACCAATTCTATGATGCGTTCAAATAACATTGAATACAGAGTAAAGAAGCATACTGATGACTCGCCTATCGACTGTATTGCCGGTAAAACACAAACAGTGAATAATTGTGAACAGCCATAAGTAGAGGTGGACATACAGATATTGAATCATGCACCCGACATTGACAAATGTCATACAGTATAAATTCTTGTTCATGAGATGATTGTCAGTCAGCCCAAATTGTGGACCAAACCGTGTAAGTTGAATAGCGTGCTGTCTATGGCTAGAACGCTCTGACTATAGACGTCGACACGAACAAGTAGACTATGACAACATAGTATATTAACTATTACTCTAAAATGATTCTGAAGATCAGCAAGCAAACTCTGCTGTCAATGCTACCTGTGGACAGTCAACGTTCAAGAACAAAGCTACAACTTTTGGATGAAAACACAAAAAAATGCTTTGCATGCGTATACTCAACAAATTTAAGAAGCAGCATGAAAAATTCAAAGTGACTGAAAGTGGTATGTGTTTAGACTCTCGTTATCCCTACATTGGTGCGAGTCCATATTGGTTAGTGTAAAGTGACTGTTGTGGAGAGGGTCAAATGTGTTTTGTTAGCGCTAGTGCTTATGCGATATATACGCGCGGTATTTGACCGGTGAGACAGTAAATTTTAACTCTTTAAAAAGCTGTCGCATCGAGCCTACCTGGAAGGAATGCTTGGGTGTAAAAATAATCTGTTCAGCCTTCGCCTTTATTCCAAAAATGCCCCTCATCCTTCTCTAAACCTTGGATGAGGGCACACTTTCAGCTGTTATATTTTAACAGGAGTTTTAGCCAATGTTATCATAAAATGGATTACACATTTTTGTTGTAAATAGTTCAGATGGGCATAAGTATACAATGAATCTATCACATATCGCTGGCTGCTTAAAGTGGGTCAATCTTTCAAATTTACATCGTACGTTTGAAGTTTTGTCGGAATCCACAAAAAGTTTCAGCTTTAGGCAATAGGCTAATTATTGACCGACAGTATATTACATGAGTACAATGGTTGTTTCCTAGCAACACATGGGTAATGTCTGACATTAACACTATAATATGTGGGTCATTCAATATATTCGTAGTCTAACGTTCTCATTTGAATACTACTGCTCCTAAATAATATTTTCTTATACCAATTTGAACCTTTACTTATTCCCTACAATTAATTAAAAAATATCTGTAATAATAAAAAACAATAACATGTAAGGTGACATAAAATAACCATGGAAACGCTCTACTACCCCCGGCCAACGTAACGTAACGCATACGTTCAAATAGTTATAACTTTCAAATTAACTCAGGTAAATTCCCAAAAATCTGCCACATTGATGCATGTTGCTATTATGACGTCACAACATATTTTGACGTCATTTGGACGTTGGAATTTTTAATAAACAACATTTGACGGCAATGTGTCGCTAACGTCAAAATGGCATTAAATGATCGCTTGGAAATTCACGGAAACATTAAATTTTGCAAAGAACTCGGGAAAATGCCGACAGAAACATTCAAGCTGATGCAGAAGGCTAAAGGAGATCAGCGTAGGGACAGTTCATCGTATTCTGACCAAAGAATTGAACATGCGAAAGGTAATTTTTATGTTTTTATTAGACATCTGCAATATATATGTCTTATTTGACTTACCTAAATTAAATTAAGACTATGTTTATTTTGACATTGACATGCATTTGTGGTGAGATGTGCAAAGTGCATTAATTTCAACGTTGTAAAATTTATATAGATATATCATCATTTATATACTTTTGTTTATTCTTGCGAAGTAAATATATTGAATTAATATTTGCTATTCAATAGACATGTCAATAGTAATGACACGCTGTTATATTTGCTTTTCACAGGTGCACGCTCGGTGGGTTCCACGTATTTTGGAAGATTACGAGCGTGAGAGGCGTGCTTCAGAATCGGAGAAGTTTCTGCGAAGATGGAGGAGAGAAGGGGATGATTTCCTTGACTATGTGATTACAATGGACGAGACCTGGCTATACCTCCAAGATCCAGAAACGTGCGCCCAGTCTGCGGTATGGAAGTGGTCAGGATCTCCGCCACAAGAGAAAGCCTGTGTGACTCGATCGGCCGGTAAACAGATGTATATGATGTTCGCCGACTGTCGTGGAATGATATTATGCCATGCCCAGTAAATGCAAATTACTACTCAAAGGCATTCATTTTATTAAAATATAATATAGAGTATTGTTTAATTAAGATACTATCAACTGGATTATATTAAAAACAAACAACCATGTGAATGCTGCGCGAAAATAGTCATTAACATTAAAAACTGTCTTTTAAATATTGGAATCTTTTTGTAAACTTTACAGCGTAATGTTATAAAATAAATAATAATGTAAAAAGTACTCGGTGCCATAGAATGGGTATTAAATGTTTTACAGTTAGCAGTTATATCTAGTAGTAATAAATAGATAACACGGAATACGCGCATGTTGATTAAAACTTGTTTTATACAGGTGCTGCGACACGACCTCCAGTGGGTTCTAAAATCGAAGAGGCCCGATGTCCCTGTAGAGAAATGGAAACTTCACCAAGACAAAGCTTCTCCGCATACTGCTGCTAAAACTCAGCTTGAGATCGGTTTACTTGGATTGAGACAACTCAGCCATCCGACTTAACTCTTCTGATCTTGCCCCTTTTGACTACGCCTTTTTCCCTACCATAAAATTGCAATTAAAGGGACATAAATTTGATACATTTTTACATCTTAAACAAGAGGGCCCACAGGGCCCTAGGTCGCTCACCTGTGCACATTGATCAAGTAGAACCATGTTCTTTTTAAAAAGTTGTTCCCAATCAGTTGTCATGGCAACCAGAGTTCTGCATGGGTCATAATTCTTTTAACTATTTTTAGAAAGGATAACCCAAGGAATATTGCTACCCATTTAATACGAAATTCAACCAATACTTTTAGAGGAGAAGATTTTACTATGGATATATATAAGGGAAAACAGCGCCCCACCCACTAGCGGCCATGTTTTAAGACGAATCCGGACAAATATGTCAATTTTGTAAGAGGGTCACCCAACAACTATTTCTGTAAAATTATTTTGAAATCAGGCAAGCGGTTGATTTTTTATGATTTTTTTAAAAGATTTTCCTATTGGTTGCCATGGCAACCAGAGTTCTGCATGGAATGTAATTCTTTTAGCTAGTTTAAGAAAGGATCACCCAAGGAACAATTTAACCAATTTATAATGAAATCCAACCAGTACTTTTAGAGGAGAAGATTTTTAAATATTTTACTATAGATATATGGGGAAAAACAGCACTCCACCCACTGGCGGCCATGTTTTTTGACGAATCAAGACAAATATGTCAATTTTGTAAGAGGGTCACCCAACAACTATTTCTGTAAAATTATTTTGAAATCAGGCAAGCGGTTGAATTGTTATGATTTTTTTAAAGATTTTCCTATCGGTTGCCATGGCAACCAGAGTTATTTATAGATTACAATTCTTTTAGCTATTTTTAGAAAGGACCACCCAAGGAACATTCCTGTGAAGTTTGGTTGAAATTGGTCAAGTGGTTTAGGAGGAGAAGTCGTTTGGATGAAATGTTGACGGACGGACGGACGACGGACGAAGAGAAATCACAATAGCTCACCTTGTCACTTTGTGACTGTGAGCTAAAAAGAAACTTAATGAATCATTCGAGGACATTCCTCAACTTGGTTTTCAGACGTAATTAAGAGACAGTGGGCCAAACGCCACCAACGATGCGCGTTTCATTCAGGCGCCTGTTTTGAGAAAAAGTGAAGCGTTGCTTTATGACGTCGTTGACGTCAGAACGTTAACTGCGGTTTGTGGTGGTAGGGGTATAGTGATGTTTTTATTTGAGTCACAGTTTATGTAAAAATTGTTGTTTTATGTAAATTCTTTCTGTACTTGTGTCTGAAAGAATATATTTTATTGTAATGTATTTTTTATTTATCTGCGATAGAGGGTATTAAAATTATGAAACCAGTCTACGAATTTATTGAATGACCCTCGTACATTAAACTTGTGCCCACCTGTTTCTGATTGGCTAATAAATATCACAGTACAAAAGTAAACAAATATGGTGCAATAAATAGTTTACAAACCAAAGTTTCTTGTTTTTTGACTTGATAACCTACTTCCAGCATACCCTTCTTCTGATACATGTCGTAATCCTTGATTTGTTAGGATCAAAATTAATTGGTGGACTAGTAACACATTAGAAACTTGTGGAAACCCTGATGAGGTCATTTCTATCAATATAAACAAATCATATTTCTTCAATCAATGTCCTCTGTTTTGGTTTTAATTTGCCACCCCATTCAGATTCCAGCTTCGTCTTGTGCTGCTTAACAGAGTCGATTTCAGCGGATAATAGTGAATAAACAATCTGAAGTTCGGGTACCAGTACACATAGAGCCATACCATAGGTTTGAGCCCAGCTTAAGTAGAATTCGCACTTTTTACACAATTGGAAGAGTTTCATTTTCTTCGCCAGTTGTTTTTCTTTGTTTACAGTAGAACTAGCCTGCTTACATTTTTTCATACATGATTTGTATGCTTTTTTAAACATTTTATGTATTTCAGATAATGCTCCTAGTACAAATCTCAGAGGTTCATTTTTATCAGGTCCAGAGATGATAGTTTCAACATCTTTCAAGAGTGATACATTGTGTTCCCCATCAATTTCACCATAGTCTTTAGTTGTCATTAAATGTTTAATACACAACTGAACAGCCTCGTCCACTGACGCACATGTCACACCTTGACCAAACACATCTGACAGTGTAATAAAGTCATCTACACACTCTGTTGCCATGGAAACATGGTCGCCATTATGAAGCCGACAAATGAAACAGTAAGTATATAAAACATTGATCACATTATACTTAACATCTGAAGACGGCTTCGATTTCAGAATCTGGGAGATGTGTGGAATATCAGTCCTTATTTCTGGAATCTTGACGACAAGTTTGGAATTTCTCTCACAAACGTTTTCACTATTCTCACTAACATCAGTTACCAATTGTTTAGATCCTGACCACCAAGGTGTCCATATTTCTACCAGATTACCTAGACGACCATCACTAGCCATGTTCTGAAATTCCTTTTTCTCCTGAAAAAAGGAAACACGATTGATAATTATTCACAGAAATCATTTTTTGTGTCACCAAAACAATCTGTAGCAACCCATATTATAATGCTGTAACACAAGTTTTTTGAGTGGAAACTATTGTTCTATTTTGGTAACAATGACATTGACCCCTACAGCCCCACTTCTAATCCCAAACAGTGGCTTCACACCAGCAACCTAATAATTCAGCAAATTTGTCCCAATATTTCTTTCCTATCTTATTAATTACTAGTAAGTGATTGAGCAGTTACTGATATTCTGCTTTTATTTACCTTGACCATGTCACATAGGCCCCATTTTCGATCCCAAGCGGCGCTTTTCCACAAGCTTAGAGCATATATGGCAAGTTTCATCACAACATTTCATTGCTTACTAAAATTATTGAATGGAAACCAGAGCTACAGATTAGCTGCGTATTGGGGTAATTACCCAATTAATTTTCTTAAAAACCCAATAGATTTTGAGAGGAGGGAGTAAGAAAAAGCAAAGACAATTTGAAATACCCAAATACAAATGGATGTTATAGTGAAAAATAGTACATTAAAGCTTATTTACCCTTTGAGTTTTATTAAATACCCAATTAAAATTTGTCAAAACCCAATCAAAGTTGAAACTAGGTGGTAAAATACCCAATTGACTAAAACCTTATCTGTAGCTCTGGGAAACTGATTTTTTCCTATCTTTAGTAACAGTGACCTTGACCTTTTGGCCTACCAGCCCGTGGTGTGTTCACATATTTAGTTTTATAAACTACCTATACAGCAACATAACATCAGAATATCTAATTCTTGACTCAAGTTATCATCTCGAAACCAAAAGACCCCCCTACATTTAGCTCACTTCCTACATATGATCTGAAACTTGTTTTGTTGAGGTATAACAATATGTAATATGTGATAACATCAGGGGTCTTTTTTCATCAATATTCTAAGACTGAACCTAATGCATGTACATCCCTTTAGACAAATGTGTATTTGCAAAATCAAATCATAACAGAGTAGTCACCCATAGCCTAGTGGTTTACACTCAACAAAATTCCTCATCAGTCACTTAACATATTACCAAATTTTCTGTCAAAAAAGTATTTAAAATATGTTTTGTCAGTTATAAATGTATAAGCTATGTACATAAAAATAAAATTAGATGAAGAATCTTCTATTTTTTAACAGAGTTGTTGACTCTAGTAAACAACAACCCTCAAAAACCAGAAATCACACACCCCGGTAATAAAAGCATTAAATGCAATATCAGTAACCCCTTTATTTAAACATTAAATATAATAAACAATATTAATACATGGACAATTAGACAAAACTTAAGCAAGTTGCAAAGTTTTACTGAGTAAGGTTGATTTGTTGAGGAGATGTACCGAATTTAAAATCATCAAATTGCGAGATCTATATGAATTTTTGGTAGTTACAATGTTATTCACCATAGGAAATCAGTGTCACCTATAAAGTTAAAACGCACTTATATGTTGCTCTAATTGAAACACAGAGAAGACAATTGACAAAAGTAAGAGTGTATGAAAGTGGACTTATCTATCACCCTGTATCATTATATTGAGACATTTAGTTTGTTCTGTTTTCAATTAAAAGGGAGGTCATTTCAATTTCCTGAACTTAAAAGCTGTGTATCTGTATAACGTGTAATTCTTTAAGCAATGTTTGATGTTTTTCTGTTTCGGCGATCATCATTGAGTTGTATTTTGTACCACAGGTATTCGGCATGTTGGCTGTGACCCCCACCCCCTGCCAGTGAACCACTCTACAAGCCATACAGAGAGCTTAAACATGTTTAAATAGTGTCCGAACAACATAAAATAACATTTCATTAAAAATCTGAAAACACCCGTTGGTGTCTTATAACATAAGTAGAAGGTAAACAAGAAAGTCACTGTCATTGTGTACGTTGGTAGGCTTACATGTGATGTTAAGTCGGTGTTTGATTTGCACGTATTACGCAGGTAGCAACAATAACTGAGAAAATGAATTCCAGTAAGTTTAAATAAAGCACTTACGATTGGTAACACTGATGTTTCGAGGTCTAATGAAGCTGTAACCAGTAAATGTGTAAATCTAACTTTCGGTTCTAAACATTTGACAGTTTGATCAGTATTGCAAAGCGCTTGGTACATGTTTATTCTGCGACCAAACTATCGCCAATCTACGGCCAACAACTGGGTTGATCGCCACAATATGTGTCATTTTCGGACCGCATATTGACGATAGTTTGGCTGTAGTATAAACATGTATCAAGCGCTTTGCATACGTGCAAATCGAGCACCGACTTCACATCACTTGTAAGCATACCAACGTACAAAATGTACGTGGAGAGTTTAGGACTCTGTGATCGACAAATTGGTGAAGGTCCGGTAGTTGTTTGTGTTTAATTATAAAGGGGTATCCTTCCCACATGACAATAGCTGGTAGTTGATAAGCTGAGTCCATATTTGTAGAACTTTGAAGTGCTTCTGTGAAGTTGAGTCGTAGCTGACAGTGACATTCTTGTAAACCTTCTACTAATGTAATAAGACACCAAGGGGATTTTTCAGATATTTAATGAAATGTTACTTTATGTTGATTGAACACTTTTTAAACATGTTTAAGCTCTCTGTATGGATTGTAGAGTAGTTCACTGACAGGCGGGGGGTGGGGGGTCACAGTCAACATGCCGAATACCTGTGTTTTGTACAATTTGTTACATTTCCATGGGCACATGTTGCAATACACATCAAAACCCTTTTTGTTGGAAATGATGCGGCATAGTTGACATCGCTATGTAAAACAACAAGAGATGTTTGTAAAACATGCATGCCCCCGTGGCAGCCCAATAGTCAGAAATGGTGAAGGTCGCAGTGACCTTGACCTACTGACCTCAAAATCAATAGGGGTCATCTACTGTTGCTGACCAACCTCAATGTGAAATTTGGTCGAGTGTATGGTATTGGAATCCAGGCCTTAATCTCCCAAAGAATATCAATCTGAGCTGAATCAAAATCTCAAATATTGCCATGTGCCTTTGAGTTTATTTCCATGAGAGGCTGGACTCAAAATAGGCATAAAATTTCAAAGCCTAATTTTCAGATTTATCTTAAATTGAGACTCATGATATAGAACACACTTCAATTTTGATTTGATCAAAAAAGAATGTTTACCTCATCAGTAAGTTTGTTCCACACTTTACTGGGATCCTTATCAAGGTCAAGGTCAGCTAATCTCTCATGAAGGTCATCATCTTGACCTTCCTCCTCCAATCCATCAAGGTCAGTGTCATTTTCTGCACGTTTTAACATGTCGAGCATTTTCTGTTTATCAGCAGGATCAGCAGAGTAATCCTTCAAACCTGAAAAGAGAAAAGTATTAAAACTATTATACTAAATATTATTGTGTGTTATATGGTAGTTCATATAATTGAGTTTTAGGTGTTTTCATATTTTGAACTTTTTATCAGATCACCTATATAATTTTTGACCCCACATGACCCAGTTTCGAACTTGACCTAGATTTCATAGTTGAAAGCTTAGATAGTGTTTGAGAAAATTCAGTTTACGTTTAAAATATGCCACTATGTACTAAGTCCAAACAAAGGCAGATAACTCCATAAATATTGGTCACAGGGTTATGTATGTATGTATGAACTCCCTTAGTGATTGTGAATAACTATGTAGATTTTCAAGTGGATACCTTTGCGTAATTGACATTTTTGTGCAAAGATTCAAAGTCAGAAAAGAGGAATAACTCTCATAAAATGCTGGATAGATTTGTTTCCTCTTGTCAGTAGATGTAGGTCATCACATTCCACAAGTGTATTGTTTTTCAAGTTGAAAGCTTAAATTATTTATAGTGTTTAAATAAATTCAGTTTACGTGTAAAATGTGCCACTGTTTCTATGAACTAAGTCCAAACAAGGGCAGATAACTCCATCAATAAAGGTCACAGAGTTATCAGCTTTGTCAGTAAGGACTCCCCTTGTGAGTGTGAATAACTTTGTTGAGTTTCAAGTTGATACCTTTGATAGCCTTTGAGAAAATGACTCTGACAATAAACTTAACAAACGCACACGCAGACCCACACGATCCCGTCAAGACAATAGCTAAACTGTTTTTCTTCGAAGTCGAGCTAAAAATGGATCTGATAGCATCTGTCTGTAGTTGCCCTGATGTTCATACTCTCCTGGATTGACCCAACCCAAGATCTTGGTCATATCAACATGCAGAGCACCTGTGCAATAACCAGGGGTGTCACATGATGCAATTCAACCCACAGGTGCTTGGCATGTGGATATCACCCCTATGGTCCCTTCTACATCCCAACAACAAATCATAAAAAAATCAGATCTCTATATAATAATAATAAAGACTTTATTTAAAGAGGCAACACAGTTGGGTATACCCAGTCTTCCCTGAGAGCCTCATTAACACATTTACAAATTATGTACAGTAATAACTGAAGATAATAGTAACAATTAACAAGAACAACAATAGCAAACAAATAATGACATGGCTGAAAGAGAATTAAGTTTAAAATGTACTATCATACATAAATAATGAATAGTAGCAAGTTATTGACATAAATGGTCTGTAGAAAAGTTTTGTTGACCACCGGAGAACCACCACTTCAGATATTTGCCTTTGAATGTGTTAACACTTTCAGATACTCTTATTTCATAGGGAAGTGAGTTCCACAATTTAGCAAAAAAAAGACCAGGCTAACCATTGTTATACAACCAAAATCAACTTACACATTTGATTCAGCAAAACGAAAAGCGACCTTCACCCTTTCAAGCTTATGGCTACACAGAGTGAACAAAATATTGCAGGATTTTCATACACTGAAAACTCGTAAAATGTGTAAATTGGACTAAGTCACTTCATAAATGTTGCTTTTTACATCGTCAATGTTCCAATCTGCAGGCATATTATTGAGACATTTTTAAGATTTCTAGTAGTTTTGGTTTGTACAATCTTATTGTCATAGTTAGTCTTAGGACCTCCGACCAAACCATTTTGTGTGTTATTATCGTTATTGAAGGTTTATTATTTCTTAAGAAATATTTTATTTCTTGGGGTATCTAGTATCAACTGTCCTCCTAACTATGAATGTAAGTTTATGAATAGGCAGTGGCTATTCCTACTGGCCCGTAAGAATAGCCTCTCCCGGGCTGTTCCACTATTCTTACTGCAGTATTAAACGCAGTTTTTTAATGAATATATATGCCACATTTAAAGCGATTACTTTTTATATTATAAATGTATTTATTGACATTTTTTTCAAAATTAATGTACCCACGTATCAAAAAATTACATATTGGAGAAAAATCTTCGTCTTCCAAAGACTTAGAAAGTCTTACGCAGTTGTATTTGTCAAGGTTCGAGCCCCGGTCTGGTTGCACATTTTTCTCACCCTGTGACATTTGGCGCCCCACGTGGGACCGTGGCATGGCAGTCAGGTTGCTTCACAGCTCCTGTGCTTGAAATTATTTCTACTCTCTGAAATTCGGGACGCATTTCCATTTCGGAGGGGGAATATGTCACGGTCTGAACCTGTTCACAGTATGGGTGAGTGAGTGTGTAGGCAGCCGGCTAGCTCAGTCGGTAGAGCATTCGCCCTGTAAGCGAAGGGTCCCAGGTTCGAGCCCCGGTCTGGTTGCACATTTTTCTCACCCTGTGACATATTCATGGAGGCAGAGATCGAGTTCCGTAAGAATAGCAATACCACCCGCGATTGACTATTCTTACGGCTGTTTTATTTAAATGTACCGATCTCCTATACATGTAAGTAACAGAGATGGGTACCATTATTTTAAAAAGTAATTAATTAATTACAATTAAATAGGACATTTTCCAATTAAATTACAATTACATTACATGAATTTTAAAAAAGTAATTAATTAATTACAATTATTTTGGACAAAGTAATTAATTATAATTAATTATTTTTATAAAATGGCGGAATAAGACATTTACAAATATGACTCACGATCTAAGATCGGGGAACATATATGACAATGTTTAAACATAAATTGATCATGCTGATAATCACAAAGAAATGTTTCAGTGAATGAGAATACAAGTCCTTGCAAAATACACTGCAAATTGCATTTAACTTGGAAATTTATTTATCTGAACAGTTGCAAGTTGTTATAAAACCATTAAGTTTTGTTATTGTTAGGGACAAAATTCTGATTTAATAAATAGTATTCAATTTTAAATGCTTTAAAATAGTGTATTCAAACCTGGATGATTTTTTAAAAATATATACAAACAAATTAATGTTTTATGCCTACATGTACATTAAAATACAACAGAAATAAAAAATTCATAAATATACAAAATGACATTATATACATGGAATAGTCAACAGAACAACCAACACACTCCTTAGTGTAGTTTATGTACCTTGAGGCTATATCAATAGTAACTTAATATTAGAAATCAGTGACATGTGTATTAGCATTTGTCACCTCTGAAAAGATTATCAAAATGTGTGAAAATGGAAACATTTTTGTCTATTTAGGGGTATTTTTATGATATAGGTCATGTACAAATAATTGAGATTAATTGAATTTAATTGACCATTATATGTCTTTTATGATTGTGTAATTAATTAATTACAATTAAAATAATTGAATTTGGCTTAATTAATCATTATTTTCAATTATTTGAAAAAGTGTAATTAATTATAATTAATTAAATTAAGGTCAAGGTCACGCTGAGACGTGAAAACATGGATTTTTCAGCTCCGTAAATTTTGATAAAAAATGTGCTTTTTTGAAGTAACTAGCGGACTTACAATGGATATTTTTGGACTAGTGTTTTTGGGAAAGTAAGGGCTAATGTCTCAAATTACGGATACACCAAAAATAAATTCTGGAAATAAGAAAAATAAGAAAAATAAACGACCGGCAACTTCGCCATTATCAACCGAGGGCACGGATAACACGGGCATACCGATAGACGCTACACATAGCGTGGATAGTGTAAAGAAATATAAACAAACTAGCGGTCAATACGGTCAATACGGTGTACAAAACGGACAATACGGACAATTTGTAAGTACAAACCCAAATTTATATCAAACTATGGCACAATTTCCGGCACCGCCATATGGAATGCAGGCGTATATGACGAGCCCGCCCCAAACCCCGGTGTACAACATGCAACCTTCGCCACCCCCTCCCTGGGCTACTGAAATCCTGGATGAATGAAACAAATTAAACAAAAATTGCAAACCATTGAAGATATCAAAAAAACTGTCAATGTAATCAGTGCGAAAGTTTCAGACTTAGACACAAAATTTAAATCGTTAGAGGTACGTGTTATTGAAACAGAAAAGGCCTCTGAATTTGTCGCGAGGGAGCTTGATACCAACAAAAATGATTTGAAACGTGCTAATGACGATATTAAAAAGGTAAAAAAGGCATGCGAAACTATCGTTGAGGAATCGAAAACGGTGACTAAGCAAAATAATGAAATTGACGCACAAGTTACTGAACTTGAAACAAGGTCAATGCGTGAAAATCTTATGTTTTACGGCATACCTGAGGGAGGAGACGACGAAAACTGTAATGAATTAGTGCATGACGTCATAATTAACAATTTGGAAATGACGGAGGCGGCCGTATCCCCTATACTGATAGATCGTGTTCACCGAGTGGGTCTGAAAGACCCCAAGAAGACCCGTCCAATAGTAGCGAAGTTCCATTACCCACAAGATAAGGAGAAAGTCAGGAATGCTTCCTTCGAAAAGGCAAATGTCCTTAAAAAGGCTAAACTAGGGATCGGCGCACAGCTCCCACGTGCTATACGGGAAGCCAGGAAACCCTGCTATGTGGCAATGAAAAAAGCTAAGGAAAGTGGTAAAAATGTGAAATTTGTTGGTGCTAAGTTATTCATAAACGGCGAGGAATATTGTCCTGGTGCAACATCCACACCCTAGAGATGTCAAGTAGACACCTCCTTAAATATCCTAGCATGGAACATAAATGGACTTAAGCGGAAACTTGTTGAAGAGAACTTTATATCGTACCTACAACAGTACGACTTGATATTTCTTAATGAAACATGGTTATCCAAAAATGATACATTTAATTTTGACATTCCAGGATATAATGTTGAACATATCTATGGTAAGAAATCCAAAAATGTAACTAAAGGTCGCTTTAGTGGAGGAATTTCCTATTATTATAAGTCAAATTTGAAGCAATATGTACATATTGTAGATAAACACGAGTATGGCCTAATTTGGACTAAACTTTCACATGAATTGTTCCTTTTTGAAGAAGATGTATATTTATGTCATGTTTATATCCCGCCAATTCAATCCAAAGTTCTCATGCATGCCGATTTTGATTTTTTTGAACAGATGGATTTAGACATAGTAAAATATAATAATCTAGGAAAAGTATTTGTTTCGGGGGATATGAATAGTAGAACTTCGGATTTCCCTGACACTCTCGATTTTAATCAATACCTAGATCTAGATTTGACATTTGTAAACACACGTGACATCCCAGTAAGAGTAAATAAAGATCACGTGGTTGATAATTATGGGCGGCGCTTGTTAGAAACTTGCTATACTACCGGATTAGTAATTGCAAACGGTCGTATTTATAGTGACCAGCACAGGGGTAACCACACCTTTTGCGCAAATGGGGGTCTAAGTACCGTTGATTATCTTCTTCTCAATTTTGAAGACTTTGATTCACTTTCAAACTTTGATATTCTCGAATTTAACGAATATTCTGATCACGCTCCAATAGTATTCACGTTCTTACGAAAAACGGGTCGCGTGGCAGCGGAAAATTCTGAGCGCGAAAAAAGCGAACATGAGAATAAATTAATTTGGGATGAAGATAAAATACCCCTGTTCAGGTTAAAAATATTGAATAACGATGACTCTATACAAACACTAAGCCGAAGCGTGGGGGAGGAACCAATAGACCACGTGGTGCATAAATTTACTACTATATTGTCACGTAATGCGTTTGAGGTATTTGGAAAAGAATGTCATAGTAATGTAAACGATACTTGCCATCGGAAGAGCCAAAAATGGTTTAATGCTGATTGTGTTGATGCCAAAAGGGATTTTAAACGTACTTCGTTTGTGAGATCACGAACTAAATATAATCGAACTAAACGTAAAGCTATCAATAGATTTAAATTGTCGGAGGGTAGGAAAATAAATGATCTAGCTAAAACGCACCCAAGAAAATTTTGGGGTAAGGTTAAAAAAACATACAAAAAGAAAACCGCGGAAGCTGAAACGCTAACTGTAGAACAATTGCATACGCATTTTAAGTCATTATTTGCGGAAACTCCGACGACGGAGACTAATCAGGCGTCCGCATTTGATGAAAATTTACAGGACGATGATCTAGATATGGAAATATCCGAACAAGAAATACGTTCTGCTATTTTCTCACAAAATAATAATAAATCTGCGGGAAACGATAAGTTAATATCTGAAGTTTTTAAAGCAACCTATGATATTTTCGCGCCGTTTCTTGTTAAGCTGTTTAACAGAATATTCCAAACAGACGATTACCCACAATCTTGGGGTGAGGGAATAATCTCACCAATTTTCAAAAAGGGTGATACTAATGACCCCCAAAATTATCGTGGCATAACACTTATTAATATTCTTGCAAAAGTATATTCACAAATTTTGTTAACCAGATTAACGAAATGGTCGGATAAACACGAAAAAATATGCAAAAACCAATATGGTTTCCGAAAGGGAAAATCCATTATCGACTGCATTTTTGTTCTACACTCTGTTATCTCAAAGGTACTGAACTCCGGTAATAAATTGTATTGCACATTTATTGACTATGAGAAATGCTTTGATAAAATCGACAGATCTTATCTGTGGTATAAACTTCTTACAGAAAACGTAAGTTCTAAATTTGTTAATGCTCTAAAATCAATGTACAAGACTGTTAGATCGTGCGTTAGGTATAATTCTTCGTACTCGGATTTCTTCGAATCACACATGGGCTTAAAACAAGGAGACCCAAGTTCTCCTCTGTTGTTCATGTTCTTTGTGAACGATATTTTAAATAATATAAACACAGACCTAGATGGTATATTTTCTGTTAATGAACTCCAATTATTTTTAATACTTTTTGCAGACGACCAGGTACTTTTTGCTAAGTCACCAGAAACATTGCAGGCTATGATGTTAGATGTTGAAAGGTATTGCCGTCTTTGGGGCCTCAAAATAAATACGTCTAAAACTAAAGCAATGATTTTTGAAAAGGGAAGGCATACGCGACACGACTTTTATATCAATGATTCACTTATAGAACTGGTGGACTCATTTAAATATCTCGGAATCACTCTTCTAAAGAATGGTAACTGGTACCGAACTCAGAAAATTATTGCACAGCATGCATCCTTTGCCCTACATAATGTGTTTACCATATTTAGCAACATTGAGTTACCTGTATCCCAGAAATGCAGAATATTTGACTCGCTTGTAGGTTCAATCCTTAACTTCGGCTCTGAAGTTTGGGGAATGCATGAAGGTAATGATGTTGAGAAAATACAAACAAAATTTATAAAACGATTATTGGGTGTTAGAAAATCAACTAATCTTTCAGCATTGTATGGGGAGCTAGGACGATTTCCACTTTTCATAATGCGACAAATTCGAATGGTTAAGTATTGGACGAAAATCTTACAACTTGACAATTCAGAAATTGCTAAGCTAATATACTTAATGCTGAAAGAAGATGTGGATTCTGGTAATACATATAACTCGAAAAATTGGGCTTTTTGTATAAAAAATATATTAACAACACATGGATTTACGTACGTGTGGAATAACCAGTTCGAGATAGATATACCTTTTGTTTCCATTAAACAAAGGATCATTGATACATTTTTACAAAGTTGGTACGCCACTATTAATAACTCTAGTCGTTTGCAAACGTATTGTATATTCAAGTTTGACTTCGAACCTGAGAAATATCTTGATTTCATTACGGAGAAAAAATATAGAATTTCATTAGCTAGGTTTAGAACTTCCTCTCATAGCCTTTGTATAGAATCTGGAAGATACGACAACACACCCAGACCAGAACGATTTTGTAAGTCTTGCACAATGAAGAAAGTCGAGACAGAATTTCATTTTCTTTTAGTTTGTCCGCTGTATCGCGAGCTAAGACAGAAATATTTTAAACAGTATTATTGCCACTGGCCAGCCATTCAAAAATTTGAAAATTTAATGTCTTCAAAGTCAAAGAAAACTATTTGTGCTCTCGCTAAATATATATATTTTGCAAATAATTTGCGTATCTCTTAATTAATGTCTTAATGTTGGTATAAATCATGTTATTGGGTTGAATGTCTATTGTCTAAATCCATCCCATATATGTGACTGATTGTCTGTTGAAAATGTTATACTTGTAACATGGTATGTTATATCTCTTGTTACCTGTGATTGTCCAAAGCCCGGCTGGTGGAGTAATGAGCGTTTGGACTAGCCAGACAGCCTACGAAGCCAGCCGGACTTTGAACACACAGCGCTTAATATCAATATATTCATTCCATATTTGTTTGTCTGCTGAAAATTCATGTTTTTCATCTCTGTTATTTGTATTTATTTGTTATAAGCATTGTATTATGCTTTATGCAAAATAAACTTTCGTATTCGTATTCGTATAATTGTACCCATCTCTGGTAAGTAATGTTCGATCTGTACCCTAACAATTGAATGTTAATTAACATTTGGTGTTAAATTATCACTCCTAGGATGTAACATTATTATAATAACAGTGACTTACTTTCCAATCACGAAATTAAGGAGGAAGGCGTAGTGCATGGTTATAATGAAAAAGGGTATATTTTCCGTTTAGCTTATATGAAGCAACTATGCAGTTGCTCAAAATCTAGGAATTTAATTTACTCTACCATGCGTTATACTACAAATTAACTGTTAGCTATTCAGCTCCATGGAACAGACTAGGAATTTAACACCTAATGTTAATTAACATTCTTTTGTTAAGGTACAGGTCGAAAATTGCTTATAATTTCTTTACTCAAATTTAAGTTACAATGATAATGACTATATTAAGAAGATAAATTATCACATTATATTTCAAGACATCAGTCATTTTTGTCCTGTTCGCCGGTTGACTTTATATATTGTTTATACTTTGATGATATTACAAAGGAATTCCAATTACAAAAGGACTCGTCGAACTGTAATTTTTTGATACGTGGGTTCACAGGGCTTTTTTTCTCTATATAACAGCCGCCGTTTAACGGTGGCTTCTCCAAGCAAATTCATTTCCCCAAGCAAATTTATTTGCCCAAGCCATCGATTTTTCCCCCTAGCCTAACAATTTTTTAACAGAAAAGCATTTTTAATTATGAGAAACGGGAAATATCGGCAAGAAATCCCGTTTTCTGTTCCGTACTAGTCTAACGCAAACCAGCAATTAATGTCGTAAACGTGCTAGGATGTGCTAAAAGTCCGGTAATCAGTACCGAGTATACCGTAATTGACGGGATAAGATAGATTTTATACACACTCCACCGTTTGCGACATGCCGTAAATCGACAAAGTACCGTTTTCCGGCCGTGGTTGGTTTTTAAACGCACAGCATTGTTTGCAACATTCCGTAAAACAGCATTTGTTTACAAAAATGTCTTACAAGTATGCAAAAAACTACTGAGGGGACCAATCAGTATTTTAAATGCTGTAAGGCAGCCCTAGAAATTAACTTCTTTTGCCACTTGCAAAAAAATGCGAATGCTAAAAGTTTCAACCCGCCAAATGCTAGTTGCTACTTTCGAATTTAATAACCTACACAGGTGGTTTTTCCTGGCCATTTGCAGTAATTTATGCACCTAAACTCATATCTTGATTGCTAATGTTTGAATGTCATAAAATGTGTTAAAAACTCGAATAATACTAGCGCCGTTCCGAACATTTAATCAATTACACGAATGTTCGCGAGTGACCCAAACCATTCTCTGCAAATTCAGATAAAAGCTGCTGCATCACTCCGAACGCAACAATTTCTAAAATATAACACATGTATATCGAACACAATTTACGAGACAAAATTCGCATGGAGCACGATCAAAGACCACCAAGGCACTTCGCCGCACGTTTGAAGTGAACTGGGCCGGTTACATCAAAAGTCCTTAGAGATTGACGCCGCACACACGTTCAATGAAACTGATGATTTGAATTTCCTACTCGCATTTCAATTGAAACTCGCATTTTGCGAGCTAGCGAGTGCTAAATTCGACCCCTGTAAGAATAAGATTTTGAACAGAGTGATCCCCGATTGTATCCAGGAATTCTGAATTGTTTTCCTATGAATAAAACTGTTGTACAAAAGAACTGTTACTAGTTTACTGTGCTGTATTATATCAGGACCTGTTCTATAAATAGTATCTAAACTCCCTGGCCTGATTATATACTGTAGATATATATAACAATATATGCTTATATTGATTTATTTGTTGTATTTTAATGTTGCTGAGAGCTTTAGTAAGTAATCCCCAAAATGCTGTTTTACGCGCATTTTAAAACAAGCTTTAATGAACAAAATGTTTTAAAATGCGCGTAAAACGGCATTTTAAAACAAGCTTTAATGAACAAAATCGATCGAAAATTAAATTAATAATTGATGATTTTCGACCGTTGATTGAATTTTTATTTGGTAAAAAACGGGAGATTTTAAACTTACTTTTACGCGGAACAGATTCTAACTCGTCGCCGTGGATTTAATAATTAGGGTATCATGCTGAATGTTGTAACAAACGACAGACATATATCTTCGCTTCATTACAAGCTTTAAATATTTAAAATCGGACAATACTCAATAGATACAAAAATTATGAGGTCTTATATAAAGCTAGTCCAAGGTCTTTGACGATGATCATTCCATTTCATCGTCAAAGCCGTTTGTTCTTTGAAACCCAACAGGTCAACGGCACAGTTTGAGTCGCGTTCGTTTTATGACAAAATGCACGTTTTCAACAAAATAATCATTGATACCCTATCAATTGGACCATATTCTATCAGTATACCCCCAAAAACAAACTGTTTCGCAAGAAATACCATCAATTCCGTCGATCGTTTCAAACCTGTCCAATTTCAATGTTTTCGTTTACGACAGCCATTTATTTGAATGGGATTATAACAAAAGTGTTCCGAAACGAACCACGTGATCAATGTTTTGATCGTCGGCTGCGTAAATTGCAATATTTATTTGTGTAAATGGGAGTTACATGATTTATAGCAAAAATAACGTGTTTGTTTCTTATGTAAAGGTATATCTAAAGGTTTTATTTAATTTAAGACATTTTCGATCATGTTTCATGAAATAATGGATTTTTCGAAAACGGCTCTCCCACGCACCTGCGATAAATTAATTATTCAAAATGGCCGCGGGAGCTGATCAAACGCGGAAGTAAATAAACTTTAAGCAATATAAGATTATCAGTAGGTGTTACATTGACTGTTTTAAGACAAAACACTTGAAAAATATTACATTTATACGTAAATTATAGTTTTTGGGCGATTTTTGAACAATGAACATGCATTTTAGGCATTAAGCTTAAACAGTTGATTATTGAAGAGGGTAATTCCATAACTAAAAGGCCGACACGTCAGTGTAAATAAAAGACCATTTAGTTATGGTATCCAGAACTAATATAAAGCAGGGTAGAATTTGACAAGTGCGTTTTACGCTTAGCGCTGTAACATTGTTTATCGGTCGATCGATATGTGTGAACGACACCACATTTACCCCTTTTACATACGTTAATATACAGGGCGCGTTCGGACCGCTGTTCCGCACATGTTCCGCACATCCCGGACAGTGGAACACACTTACGAACAAACCGGAACACTGTTCGGAACATGTTCTTTCTGTGCCCGCCACAGAGGTGGTGCAGCCAGAACAGTCACGTGATTACAGCAAGAATAATGGCCGCTTGTGTAATAAAATATAACATATAAATATATTTTCCAATTATGGACCATTGCGGGCAAACAGTCGCACTTAAATATATCCACATGCATATTTCTTCCTCCAATATTATGGCTGCAACTACAATTTTGGTCATCTTTAACATTTTACTTTCTGTTCCGTTTTGTTCGTAAGGTGTTTGGAGTAGAACATTCGGCACACTGTGCAGGACAGTTCCGTTTTGTTCGTAAGTTGTTCGGAGTAGAACATCCCGCACATGTTCGGAACAGACGCTACGAACATGCCCACAGTGTCTTATACTTTTAATTAGCGTGCGTGGTAGAGGGTCATAACCACATGTCATTCAAGGCACCTGTAATTCAACCCCAACACAGCCATTGTACAAAGTGAGATAAAAGTGTCCTTACCTTCCATAAAACAGTCTTTGTAGAAGCCCTCAGAGCAGTCTCTGTGTTTTTCCGATCTATAACAATCCACAGAACAATACGGCGTGTTGCAGCGCGGGCAAGTGTACTTTACACCATTCTTGAGACACAATGGACATACTTTTCTCTCATCTTGTGGAGTGTCATCATCTGATGTGGACGTCTTCACTTCTGTAGACATAATTCGGGAGTTTATGTCAAGTTTAACACAATCTATCTACTTAATATCTCGATTAATTCTCACATAAACAGTTCATTTTTTCAAACGTTACTCAAACGTTACAAATGGCGGATTTTTAATCAAGGGAGGTAATTCGATGTAATTTTTTAGCAATACTAAACGCCCGTATCTGCCGTTAACTGACGTTATCGTATATGATAGCCTGATTGTACACTTAATTATAACTTTATTGTAATTATTTTATATTAATTAATTTTTATTATATACATATATTGCGAGATTGTCAATTAGTTGTGCATTGTGCATAATTTTTTATAGGTCATTCAAAATATTGATACCATTATTCATCTTTTTGATCACACTATAAAACCTATACTTTTATATGGTTCCGAAATATGGGGCACCGCTAATATTAATAGCTCAGTTACAAGAAAAGACACTTATAATATTCTAAAATCATTCTGTAATATGACTTGTGAAAAACTGCACATCAAGTTTTTTAAATATGTCTCAAATGTTCACTCAAAAGCCTCAAACGAGGCTGTGAGTGGTGAGCTTGGTCGATACCAAATGTACATTGATGTTATATGCAATACAGTTAAATTCTATCAGCGCCTACAACACGGCCAAGTAATTTCTCTACTTTTAGCTTCTTTTGAGGAAAGTAAACTTCTCTATCTAAATAAGAAAAGTAGCTGGACCTCTAGTGTGCATCATGTTCTAAAACAGCTAAATGTTACCATCACCATGTACATAATGTCGCTGAGCTACTTACGATCTATCAAGATCCCTGCTCAATACTCGGAAGAAGAAGAAGATAGTGCCCTTAATAGCAAAACGTATCGTTAAACAAAAGTTACTGAGTTTATTTAAATCATAATGGTGTAGAAATATTTCTACACATGGCTCCAATCATAATTGAAACAGGTAGATATCAAAAACTCCCTGTCAATGAACGGGTATGTTCGCTATGCACGTCAAATTGTATTGAAGATGAAATCCACTTTGCTATGAGCTGTTCAAGTTATGCATCAAGTAGAAAACATCTTTTTGAAGTAATATAAAAAACTAATAACAACCTTCGAAGACTGTCTCCTGAACAAAAATTCGTATGGTTAATGAGTATAGAAGACCCAATTATTATTACAGTGTTTGCTGAATTCCTTTTTGACATTTACAGTAGAAGAGCTTTGCTTATTGCACCAAGTTAGATATGTAGATAAGTTTTATTAATATTGTTTGTAAATGGACATACATTGTATTGAAGTTCATTTTCGTAATAGATAACTTTTTCTAAGTCGCAGTAAAGTATATATGTTGTGGGTATTACGAGTGTAAACCATCTTAACTGTTTTAGTTACAGTTTCACTCAAAATAATGTTTGACAGACCGTTTGCATACGTTTGTTATATCTTCTAGTTATAATATGTATTTTCTCTTTATTTTTTACTCTCTTTTTTTTCCAATATTAATAACGTCAAATTAATCCTATCTTCCATCATCTTATAATTACGGCTTTTCAAGTGCATGAAGGGAGGTAGGATTCTTTAGACCTCTGGCCTTATTTATTTGTGTTACCAACTCAAAATCAAGCCTTATTTACTTTTGAAATTATTTGTTAAGTTTATTTGTTTCAACACATTTTGTTTTATCTGTGATTCATATGTCATGTTATATGACCCTTGGTTGGAAATAAACTTTATCTTATCCTATCTCTCTTATTTTCCGCGTGGGCATTCAGCTTTTTGATTGCAGCCAGAAACTTTTTTTAAGTATTAAGCATACTGGTATGCACTTGGTTTCAAATTTTCGGAGTCAAACCCCAGGCCCGGATCCACCGGGGGGGCACAGGGGGTCGTACCCCCCCCCCCCCCCCCAGTTGGACTCGCAGTGACCATTTTGTACATCCCAAAAATGTTAAAATCCTTAAATATTTCCAATAGATCTGGCTAGGGATCGATATTTTGTGATAACAGTCTCTGTATATTACATAATTATAGCGGAAGCGAGTGCAATAAAATGGGCCCCTGTTGTTTATCCAGGCCCTAATTACTCCCGATCTCTATCAGTCAGACACTTTAACAAATGATTGTAAAGCGTTTGAATGATCATGATTTAGGGGGATCACTTGTGTTTGTTTGTTGATTCACTGATCAATGTTACTATAATGTGTGAACTGATAGATTTAATAATAGTGACACGATAGAACTTAAATAACATTTCAAAACTTTCTTGTTGGTATATAGTGGGAGGGTTGTGGTAAACACTAATTCAGATTTTTTAGAAAAAAAAGGGCTCACGCAGACAGACTTGTATTGTGTGTAAACTATCACTGTAACATAACACCAACAACTCGTTAAAATAGTTTGTTTCAAAGAATGTGCGTGTCTTTCCGTACTCGTTCCTAAACACACACATTGGCTAATGTCACGAGCCAAAACTCCGTGCTTACCATGCTTACATTATAACTCCAGGGAACAAACTCTTATTTAGTTTTTGACTAAAAAAATCTTTACTTTAAAAGATATTCAAGAAACATTGCAAGGTCATTGAAGTTTTGCGTGATACAGGTTCATAAATATGTTTTATAATTATTTCTTTGTAAGAGTTTGTAAAAGCATAATATTCAGAATAAAACCAGAATCTGATCTTTTAGAACTCGCACAAAATGTTCGGTCAGATCGTCGATTAGACCAAAATCTGGATTATGACAAGTTTAACTGATAAAGCTTATAGTAATTATAGCATACGATAGCCATTGACAATGGGTGTTTTTCTGTAAAAATCGACATTTCAAAGGAGATGTTTGATGACAAATGTTTATTTTTTTAACCGTTGTGGTTCCAATCACTAATAGTAGTCCCAATACTGTGTTGTGATTCTCAGCAAAAAAAGATATCTCTAATGTACACGTGTGTGTTGATGTTTTCATTAGACTAAACCGCATATATTTGATATTATTGTTATATAGTTATTTTTATATAGAAGATTCAAATACTAACGGACATTATGTTATAGTTGTAAACACGGCCCTTAGTTGTCAAATGGAACATTACTGTATATTTCTATCTAAAACGCAACATGTATTTGAATGATCCATTTCAATTAAATAGAATGTGAACCAAAGGTTAGTGCTAACGTATATTGTAAAATAGCAGTTTTGGTTGTGTTCATTATTAGTTTACCCCTACAAAATAATATTAATAAACAGGGATATTATTATACAAATTTATAGAACATCTCCAGATTTAAATGAATACACACGGTAGCATTATATTCAAATGTACATAAACACCACCAGGAGCTATTCTATTAATATATCTAGGCCCTGACACCATGCAAATCTGTTTACGGCGACTCTCGGCGTATTTATTTTACTTAATGGGCTTCAATTTGAGATAGCTGCAAACATAGCTAAGCAACAATACCTTGCTACATGCTTTGATAACTCAAATGAACATCCTCGGATACATCAGTGGTTACGTCATTGTCAAGTTCCTATGAAATCACAGGTGAAGAATACTCCATTGAACGAGAATGCAAATGAACAGCTTATACACTGGTAAAGTGTTGAATACGACCTTATAATACTAAATGATCAAATATGCGTTATTTATTTTCTTATGACCTTGTAACACTACATGCAGGCTTATATCATTTTTCACTAACATGACAAATGCATTAAAACGCTGGCATAATACTTTGTTGCTTGTTCGATCATAGCATAATTATGCTTAGCTTATTAAGTTTAAAGTTTCGCATAGTCATGGACGTCATGCACGTGGTCATACAAATTACACAAGAGTATGATTGGAAGATATTCGTAGAATTTGACATTCCCAGTTACTGGGAACGCGTATACACGTATAGGTTTTTTTTTATCTTCCAGGTGTAATATCCACACACTTCAAAGCTTAACACCTTACATAATATTGCATTGTAGCATTTGTTTTCAGTAAAAAAGAAACGATAAGATTATTTAAAAAAACTATGTCCGATACTAGCTTGGTAACTATACATCGTAAGTTTTTCCATTCCATGGTAATTTTGGTTCACTTTTGAATCATTGACATGCATTTCCTCGTTATTAACTATATTGTTGAGAATCACAACGCCGTATTGGGACTATAACGTAGTGATTGGAACCACAACGGTTACAAAATAGGACGTACGTCATCACAATTAACCCTACAAATGTCTACGTTTGTCGTAAAACATTCAAATATCAATATTTACCATATACTACTATAGCTACTAGCTTTATATATAATGCATAATCAGTAAAATTTGTCATAAAATCCAGATTTTGGTCTAATGAACGCTCTGACCGAACATTTTGCGCGAGCTCTAAAATATCAGATTTTGATATTATTCTGAATATTATGCTTTTACAACAAAGCCTGGACGTAACTGCATAGCACTACATTTCCCGAATTTTAAATTTCGGGCTAACATGCAATAAGTAAAGAAAAACCCATTTTTGCCGATTGGCACTATAACGGAAATCGCATTGGAACATTTTGTATACACATAACGTGGTGGTTCCAGTGATTACCAGGCGTGATATAGAGAGAAGGTTATGCAGCGGCCATGTTTAGCCGCAACGGATATGATGTTTCGAAAGCTGGTACCCAGTTTTTCTGCAGTTGTCACAGCAAACACGGATACCAGTTCATGTAACGTCATATCCGTTGCGGATAAACATGGCCGCTGCCCAACCTTCTCTCTAAATAGGGTACACTCAGAATATATTGACGCAGATAAATTGAAACCAATTTTGACACGGATACGACCAATACAATGTAACATGAAAAGTAACTTATTACATGAATGCACTGCCTTGCCAAATGCGATTCTCTAACTTGAACAATAACAATCGTCTGGTAAGCTACACGGACTCTTGATTTGATGCCTTTCACAACTGTGAGCAAACAAATGTGACGTTTCATGTGGCCATATAACCTCACGCAATACGTTAAGTTAACACGTAGTCATGTTTGAAATTCATGTTGTAATATTTTGGACGAGTTCATCTACGAAATCTAGTAAAATTAATTCCTCGCGACCATTAGATAGTTTACGTATTAAGTTTATACAAACGTGAATTAGCTACAGCGGCTTGCTGATTGGCTATGTACAACTGTGAATTACTTCTGGATGGCTTTGGTTGAATAGCTATTGGAGAGTAGAACAGAAAACTACACAACTAGCGATGTAACATTCAGTCATCTTTATGTTGTCATTAAATAAAGAACGGCTGCCAAGATGAATTTCATTTATGTAATTTTTATGGGGCTACTTTGGCGTAAGAAGGATAGTCATGTTGCAGCTAATGAGGCGATCAAAATGGACACCTTTGAGCGAACACTCGACGCATTGGAAAGTCGTTTGACAAGTCTTTCTGGGCGTTTAAGTACCATGGAAGGTAGGAGTTTCCTTTCATCAATCTTGGAAATACATCTCTTATCATGAGAGAATACTTACTAACCAACACAACTGTCATTTTCTTAACCAAATTGAAATCAAACTTATATTAACATTGTATATAATATTATACATGTATTTATATTAAGTAAAACATAGAGAGAAAAACACAATTTGTACTTTTTCAGCTATTTTGTTCACTTTGACCTTGAAATGACCTTGACCTCAAATGTGTCTTAGGTGTATGTCCATTTGATGTTTATAATTATATGAATAGTATCCACGTACATATGTCACACTACATACGTAAACAAACAAATCACATTAGATTATATAATGCCAGCTGTCTTCATAAAATTGCCATCTCGGCCAACATGCATATGCATAAAATGGCTGTTTTGACAATATTTTTATATTTAAATCAAACAAATGGCACATAAACAGAGAATATGTACTAACCAACACAACTATCATTTTTATTAACCAAATTGAATTCAAAACACATTCTATACTAAGAAAATTAGAGAACAAATATTCATTTTAGCTATTTTTTCACTTTGATTTTGAAATGACCTTGACCTCTAACTGGACCGTGCTATATGTCCTTTTGATGCACAATATCAAATGAGCAATTTCCATGCAAATATGTGGCAATACATATATAAACAAAAACTCTACACCAAAACATCGAGTGTTTTCGTAAATCATTCGGGAGCAAAAGTTGTTGCCCCTGTTAAAAAATCTGCACCACTTTCAGAGCCGGCATCCACCTTTTTCGAAAGCCTATAAAAGTCTATATTACTCGAAAATACTAGTTGAATTTTTCTACCAGATGGGGTAAATGAAAATTCGGTTTAAGGCTTTTTTTGAAATCTTGCTCCTGGACTAAACTGATCCATTTTTAGTAACTATCTGTATGGGTTTTTTTAACAATTTATTATTAATATGTAAAACATCTAAAAAAAAGACCATAATCTCAATCAAAAATGTGCGTAACACATAACCGACGCCTTTGTGTTCAGTTAAACGAAACAAAACTACTGCATAAAGGTGATATAAAAAACAGTAATGTAAACCTTCGTATATTTCTGTAGAAGACGCATGTATCATAAATAAATAAAACATGGAAGTTTATTTTTAGCTCACCTGTCAAAACATGATATGGTGAGCTTTTGTGATCACTCATCGTCCGTCGTCTGCCCGTCCGTCCACAATTGCTGGTTTACAGTTTTGGTCTGATTTTTATGAAACTTGGCCACAATGATTACATCCAGGAGCCTCCTCTCGATAATTGGTCATGAGGGTTAACCACTAGGTAATGAGGTCAAATCATATTCATTTGTCATTATGGGTTCTCTGATGTAAATAATAAGGTTGCTGGATAAGACAATATGGAAACATGCAATAGAGGCAGCAGCATTTACTTGATTCTTAGACGTTGTAAATTATTTTAGGTCACCATAGGGGTCTACATAAACTACTATGACAGACGAGCGATCTAAGGTCCTTTGGGCCCTCTTGTTTTAATATTATTGATAGATGGTTAAGCCAATGTGATAAAACTGGGGAAAATAGATCACAAATGTTTCAACGGGCTATTACTACAGGATATAACTATAAGATTACTTTTTGTTTCTTCGTAGATGAACTGGGTCGTTTAATGCACACGGTCGGTAATCTGGAACAGTGTAAGGGTAAGTGCCTTAGTGAATGTCTATACTAGTATTCTATACTTGTATAAGTGAATGTGTTTATTTATAATATTTGCTTCCAATTAGTTTGAATTGGCACATAAGTATAATGTGTAATGGCCTTTGTAAAGTTGCTGCTCTTGAGTAAACTGCTTATGAAATCATGGGCTGCTTTAGTTATTAGCTTTTTATTAGCGGATGTTAATGTTACTTATATTATGATATGTCTTCCACTTAAATTGAATTGTTAACAACATGTTTTTCTTTGCCTTTCGGAAGTTGCTCGTCCTTGAGAATAAAGCGCCTACGAACGAATTAGCTGCATTTGTTGCTTCCATGTCTTGTGCTAAATATCATTTATGTGCATCGCAACATTCAACGTGCAGGTTAAATCCTTCTGTGCACATTTGAAAACAAGGTTGATTTTCTGCCACGTGTGGAGAGGTTCATTATTTAGTTTATACAAATTTATTTAAGGTCTTTTTTCTAACTTATATTAATCACTATTTACACACCATGCCTGATGTTATCCATCGCCACTAGGGTATGCGAGAAAATAAGTCAGTTTCCATTTTATGCCGAGCGCACTCGAAGCGTACGCTCTACCGCTAGGCTATCCATGTGGATTCATTAATATGTTAAGTTAGGAATGGCTGGACAAAAATCAATGGAATCTGTTATATTGCCCAAAATGTGTTAGTAGTAAAAAATATTTATTTAGTTTAAGCTAAATGAAATAGAGTACGCATGTGTATAGTTCATATTTACGACGGTTATGGCACTGTATTTGCACGCATTATTAACTGTTCAAAGTACATGTGTACAACTTACAGATTGTGTGACGTCAGTTGAAGTGAAGGAACAACAGCCGACATGTCAAGTGTATGAAGGCAGTGTGTGCTCAACACATATTGGTAACACATCTATATATAACACAACAAGACATGATATGGGTCTTAAAGAAGAGAGGCTTATAGGTAATAAATCGCGCTTTTTCTACAATGATAATGGCAAACAAACTACAATGTACAACATTATTTTAAAGAATTTTATTAACACGAATTGCTGGAGTTGGTTTTTTGCAAACTTTGCGTAAATTTAAGTTCTTAGTAAAGATCAATTCAAGTGTCGTCATAATGTACAAACATTTAAGTGCTAGGTTACAGCATTAGGCCGACCTACTCCTATACATTTCAAGATTACCTCATTCGGCTGACCTCAATGTCATTGTCAATAAGTATAAGTTGTACACTATGGCGGACTCGTTTTTGTCTATTCTTGTTTCAGCTGCTTTAAGCGTGATTAGCAATTCCATGGGTTTGTCGGACCAGTGCATGAAGTATCTGATTCCCTCTGTCTGTCACTTTGCCTTTCCGCAATGTGATCGGGACACCAAGTCGGGCGTACGCCGGATGTGTAGGGACGAGTGTGAGATGCTAGAAAATGATACATGTAAGAACGAGTACACACTAGCCTCACGTCATCAAATTGCAGGTTAGTATACGCACTATATTTAATAACAACGATAGGTTGCTAAATTTGAGTGTACAGTGCTCTTTTGATATTTAATAAAACTACATACACAATGTGGACATACTACCTGGTTACCTGACATAACTTTTGGCTAAAAGCACAAGAACAAATATGTCCATACAATGTTAAAAATAATCCTAAGTATTTTTATTCTTTGATTAATTTTAGCGAGACAACCTCGATGATCAAGCTGTTACTATTCATGCCGCGTTATATGTTTGTGCAATATGTCACATGTTTAGCCCGAAACCGTCTCATCTGTTATCGCAGTTGAGTCAGTTTCAGGCAAAAACTGTGATCTTTGTTGCGTAGACAGATACATTATGTGCCGGGCATTGTGCCGTGTAATTGTTGTTGTAGATTCTATGTGATGTTTTTATGTTTTCTGTGCTCGACTGGTAAAGTTGGGTGCTGCCTTCTTTGTCTGATTTTATATGATCTTTTTGCGCGTCGATGATGTCTCGTTGCAATCGGTTGTAGAATAAAACACTTCCGGTTGTTTATAACTTCGTGTGAATAGATTTTTACTAGCGTTCTTAGCCAACAATTACGTCACATACCACGTGGTACATGTCCACACAGATACAGGTGTCTGTAATTGTTAGTTGTACATTTTCTGTACCACCCTCTATTAGTGTGGCATGAGAACATTTGTAATTTTCACTGATTTTACTTATATAATAATAGTATAATTTATAATCACGCATGTTAATAAAAATTAACATGCGTGATATAATATAGTATTAAATCTTAGATTTTTCTTTCTAATGAATTTTGAGGAATATTCCGGTGGCTATTTTTAAATCTTCATTACGTTGTTTTAATTTAACACGAATACAGTTCACAAAAGTATCGAACACTCCTCGTATATACATGTATATATTTATACACATATTACAGCTCCTGTACTACCGCGGTGTGATGAATTACCACACGTTGGTACAGACTGTATTAGGATTGGGCTTCCAGTCAAAAGTTCTGTCGGTTAGTACATGCGTGCATTTTATTTGGCATTCTAAAGTTTCAATCAACATTTTCAGTTGTACGAGAAGTGCCCCACTAACAGTCGGAGTTTAACATGCATAATGTTCTAAATGAACTGCTCGACAAGTCCCAAGCTGAATCTAGTTTCAAACAGTAAAACAGTCCCAAAAATTAAAGAATAACAGTAATAAAAAAGCTGAATGCCATGGATACAGCTGCATGACCTTGTTTCAGCTTTTAAAAAGCCCCAACCGAATGAGCTAGTTTGAACAAGTTGAATGCCTAGTTGAATGGCTTAACCTCAACAAGCCGATTTTGTCTTTTACAGATAATAAGCCTGCTTTGCCAGTGTTACCTGTACTAGAATTACTGGCACAAGTTATGTCGCCTAGTTCAGTTCGTCTAACATGGATCGATGCTACTCTGAATAAGACGCATACGGTAACAGACGCGAGATATTACACAATCAGGTATACATATATAACAAGAGGACCCAAAGGGCCCTAGGTAGCTCACCTGTTGTAGCAGTACATGCAGGTCATGTGATTTGACCTAGTGACCTAGTTATTGGCCCCATATGACAAAATTTCGTACTTGACCTAGATTTTGTTGAGATGATTACTCTGACCAAGTTTCAAAAGGATTAGGCTTAAACTGTAACCTATAGTGACTTTACAAGGGTTTTCTATCATTTGACCTTGTGACCTAGTTTTTGACCCCGGATGACCCAATATCGAACTTGACCTAGATTTTGTTGAGATGATAATTGTGACTATGTTTCATAAAGATTAGGTCAAATTCTGACCTCTAGTGACTACACAAGGTGTTTATTTGAGTTGACATTGTGACCTAGTTTTTTACCCCGGATGACGCAATATCGAACTTGGCCTAGATGTTGTTGAGATGATCATTGTGACCAAGTTTCATAAATATTAGGTCAAAATTGTGACCTGTAGTGACTACACAAGGTTTTTCTATGATTTGACCTTGTGACCTAGTTTTTTAACAGAGATGACCCTATATCGAACTTGACCTAGATGTTGTTGAAATGATCATTATGACCAAGTTTCATAAATGAGTTAATCTTGTGTAAAATATATATTTGAACAGATATACGTCGATACCGAAACAAGGGAAGTACTTCAAAGTGAGGGCGAAAACAAATGTTGTAATTATAGATGGATTGCAAGCTGATACAACCTACGAGTTCAGTGTTCGAGTCACCATAGATGGTTTGAAGAGTAAATGGTCTACGCCGGTCCAAAACACGACCATTAAAACAAGTAATACTTTTGCAAAAGCGGTAAACCATTGAGCTATGCGAATTTTTATCTTTATTATTATGTGTTGCAAATTTATGTTTTGTTTATTTTTTTCTTCCAAAATGATGCCCTTTTAAACTTCATTGAGTCGATATAGAGCACATATTGCCCCAAGTACATTAGAACAAGTTATACTTTTGAAGAGCCGGTAAACATTGGGGCTAAGCGAATTGTGGTTTGTGTCGATTGGAGTCAAATTATTGATTATAGTGAATTTCCACTGCAGTAAAAATGATGTTGATGTTTGTCTTGCAAAATGATACTCTTTTAAAATTCAATAAATCGGTATGGAGCAAATATTATTCCATGTACAATGTACACTAAAAAGATAATATTAAGTCGGACAGGGAAGGCAGCAATCGACTTAACCAACCGAGCACAAAAACTTAAAAACATACAAGACACAATGCCCAACATACAACCGAACGAGAAAATGATCCGCCCTAGTCCCAGCTATCAAAGCTATCAACACGCTGAATGAACAAGTTTCAGCAATCAAAAAGCTGAATGACCCCACTGAATGACCTGTAAAAGATACAAGGCACAATGCCCAACATACAACCGAACGAGAAAATGATCCGCGCTAGTCCCAGCTGTCAAAGCTATCAAAACGCTGAATGAACTAGTTTCAGCAATAAAAAAGCTGTATGACCACGCTGATTGACCTATAAAGCATACAAGGCACAATGCCCAACATACAGCCGAACGAGAAAATGATCCGCGCTAGTCCCAGCTGTCAAAGCTATCAAAACGCTGAATGAACTAGTTTCAGCAATCAAAAAGCTGTATGCCCACGCTGATTGACCTATAAAGCATACAAGGCACAATGCCCAACATACAGCCGAACGAGAAAATGATCCGCCCTAGTCCCAGCTATCAAAGCTATCAAAACGCTGAATGAACTAGTTTCAGCAATCAAAAAGTTGATGACCTCGCTAAATGACCTATAAAGCATACAAGGCATTCACAGATGAATGAACTAGTTTCCGCAATCAAAAAGTTGATGACCACGCTAAATGACCTATAAAGCATACAAGGCATTCACAGATGAATGAACTAGTTTCCGCAATCAAAAAAGCTGAATGCCCTCTCGGATTGACTTGTAAAAATATACAAGACACAATGCCTAACACACACCAGAACGAGAAAATGATCCGCCCAGGTCACAGCTGTAAAAAAGCTGAATGAACTAGTTTCAGCAATCAAAAGGCTGAATGCCCACGCTGAATGACCTAGTTACAACCGTAAAACTGCTGAAATCCTAAGAATTAAAGTATTAAAAAGCTGAATGCCATGATTTCAGCTGATTGACCTAGTTTCAGAAATAAAAAAAGCTGAAAGTCCCAGCCACCGGATGACATAGTTTCAACCAATTAAAAGTCTTAGTTCATGACCCAGTCTCAACAAGGCGAGCGTAACTTGTTGAAACTTATAGTTCATTCAGCTTTTTGGCAGCTGTGACTTCTGAAGTTCATTTTCTCGTTCGGTAATGTGTTTGACATTGTGTCGTGTAATTGTGGCAGTTCATTTTCTTGTCCTTTTATGTGTTGGACATTATGCAGTGTATTTGTAGTACGAATTGTGGTGTTTGTTTTGTTTTCTGTGCTCGGCTGGTTAAGTTGAGTGCTGCCTTTTCTGTCCGACATTCTATTATCTTTATGTATGAACTATTGCATTCATGGTATTGCTTTATTGTCATAACGGTAAATTATAACTCTAATGACGATCATTAGCTAAAAACTGGACTCGGCCTGAGGTCGACTAAATGTCCACAGTGACCGAGCTTCCGCCTTGTGTACAGATGGGTCTGTCTGAGTTTGAACTTGTACCATGCGACTTGCACGTGGTTTACGAAATGCTCAAAGCAATAATCACGTATTCTTACTCGTTGCAACCTCCCTAATAATTAACAATGTATTAACGTACACTCAACCATTTTTCTAATTGGTCACTTTTCAAACCCGAAATACCTTTCACTGTTATCATATTATTTGATGGTGATAATGCAAATTGATCACTTGACTGACAATGCATACTTTGGCACGTGATTTGAATTTTTAATAATTTAAATGTTAGGACAATTACATAAAACGTTTGTATGCAAAATATCATCAAACATTATGATTACAGTTCAACGCATTTGGGGTTTGAAAATTGACCAATGAGAAAAGTGGTTGCGTGTATATGTGTATTAATAGGTATTTTCGTACAGGCTTTGAAGATCTGACTACAGGTACCAAAGTATCACGACGCAGCCTATAAATGATAAATCTGGAATATAACACCATCTTGGTGTTGGATAATTCAGAATAATCATTGACAGATGTATCTAGTTGTTTCAATGACATATTCGACACCATGCACCATTTTTATAAATGATAATAAAGCTTCCATGTGTCATGAGTTGCTTATAAATTTCAAGTATGAATTTTAAACAAAATGTAATTAATTAGTTCTGCTACTGAATAATTCATTTAATTGCAGCGCTTCTACAGTTTATCAATTGTTAAGAAACGTTGACAACATTGTCTTCAAATCATTCACTCCTTTAGAAGTGTTTGTGTCAATAACCGAAATGTGAATATATTATATTTGTTGCTATCAGTTAGTTTTGTTTGTACATTTGTACTTTACGCAGATACTCGAAGATATGATATGGATAACTAACCTGTACCAGCTTTCTCCTCACAATTATTCGTATATTCAAGTTCAACTTATATCAAGAGGATGCCAACTTGGAACTTTCAACGGTCAAGTTCATTTTCGCGTTAGCGCTGTCTTCCCATTGCCCAAATTATTATTATCTTTATAAGGGTTTCTGACCCAAGGTGCACGTACCATGGAGCACATTCCAGTCATCGGTTTATGAATAGATGTGTTTACAATACTGGTTAAAGGAAATCCCAGTAGACTGCGACAATCATTGAGAGGATCTGCAAGAGAGGATAAACTCAGCAAAAACAAATGTTCGTGTATTTTCACAAGATATGTTTGGTTCAAAAAGAAAACAAACAACATATTTTTGCTTCAACTTTGTTGAAATATTTTATTTTTACATTTAACAAAGCGATATTTTTGCTCAGCAAAGAACTATACATAGTCCACTAAATACAAACACTGGTGCACTGGTGATAACGTTGGGGGGAAATGAAAATAAAATGGAACAAGAAAATCCGCAAATGACAGAAATATTGCTTGTAAACAACTAGACAAGGGGAGTAACTGCAATAGGAAAGTTATGTATGCTTTTTAAAACAAATCTCGTATTTCCACATAATGAAAAAGATCTGATACAGTATATTAAACCTCTGAAATCCACCACATCAACAAACATATCACTGATATTTCCTACCGTAGTTGCATTATAAGTAAAAATAAGTAGTTGTCAAAATTCAAATAAAGCCTAATTTTATTATTATTATGCGAGATTTGCTGAATGTAATATTTAGTATTCAATACTATTTATTGATGAACATGCAGTTCCAATTTTTATTTCGTGATTCAAGTATTATATAGATATTGATTACAATTACATACATCATAAATGCTGTGATAAACACAACATACATACGGAAATTATCAGTGATCCATTGTTTTTACATCAACATACTTTTCAGTTCGTTTGTACGTGTTCCCTTGGCAACCACTGAATTCCCTGTGACTTATCAATCCTTATATATATTATCAGTGCATAAATAAAAACCAAAATTTGTTTATTGGAATTAATTATCAAACCGTACAAATGATTTGCTGCATTTCGAAATGGCGAGTTCCCACATGTTGAGGGCACTACAATAGCCAATGTAACAGACAAACCTAAGCTGCTTAGGTTTAATAATAAGTATGTTTTTGTCATAATTTTAAATATCTCCACCATGATGATACCTAGAAGGAAGGCTTATGAAAGTTCTTGATTCAAAACAAGTTGACAAAACAGACTGACATCTATGCACATAAAACATTATGCAGAAATATCCGTTATTCATACGAACAGTTCCATTAAACCTTCATGCCGAAGTGACAGTAAATCCAAAAGTCAAGTCATTACAAGAAAGAAAAGCCAACAAAACAACAAAAACATAAATAATTAAGCTGACATGAAATAGCTGGTCAAAGCAAGATAAGCTTGTTAACGAACAAATGTAAGTACGATTCCTTAGAGAATATCTTCAGTTCTAGTATTCAGTGATGATCAGTTTAAATTAGACTTCTGTCTGAACGCCTATTCCTTATATCCGTGCCTTGAAAGCAGATGTTGTCGTATTTTTACAAATATCACAAACTGAGATTTAATCGTATCGGTATTTAATTTACTAGTTTATATACTTATGAAAAAAGCAGAACAAGCTTCCTTAAATATACGGATCAACCCTTCAACAATATTAAATTAATCATGAAAACATCATATTTAAAAAACAGTATGGTCAATGTTAAAAATACCAACCTTTTCCCTTGTAGAACAAGAATAATAATGAAAGGGTCAAAGAAAAAATGTAATACTAGAAATTTCACTATCCAAATCATGTGAAACCAGGTTTGTGCGAGATTAGTTTTATGCAATAATTACTTTATTTTTCAGACATAAATTATTGTGTTATAGTTAAAAGTGCCAATGCTCAGAAATATATTTCTTTACTGCAAACTTTTTTGTCACAAGTAAAGTTAAAAAGATACGAATAATTTTTGAAAGAACAATAAAAAAGTATAGACAAAATATGAAATGATAAGTAATAAGTCTACAGGGAATATAGACTTTCCATGCTGCAGTTACTTAGAAGTAGTAACAACATTCTCGTCTTGTGTGAAATACACAACCATATTTATATAACACAATTCACATTACAAAAAAATAACATTGAACCATAATATATATAAACATAATCATACAAAAGGAACTTGTAAACTAAATGACATATTGTCTTAAAAACAGCCTCAATGTAACACAACCTTAACAAGCACAATTAAAGTAAATACAAAATGTAAGAAAGTAGACTAAAAAAATGTTACAGTTAAAATAAACTATCTCATATATAAACTTTTATTATTAAATGATAAAGGTCAAGAACATTGCAATAACCATAAGATAAAACTGAAAATCAACGCTTAATACAGTGTTGAATTCATGTAAGTATCTATTGTGAAGGCGTACAGATATATTATTGTGCTGATATTAGTTTGGCATATTTCTAATTCTGCAATGGCAATTTAAATGATCACCAAACATAGAACCAGCATTATGTCCAATAAAATATTGAGCTTGTTACGAAAAACCTGATCCTTTTGTCTTGTATTTTATAAAACTCACAAATACCATTGAGGACCAGACTGTTCAGCCTCTAGTGAAACATTCATTGGTTTACCAGTACAACATTCATTGATATATTCGACATTATTAGACACTGACAATGCATGATGCATGCAGATTCGATCATATTATGTTATATAGGCTCACAATGTATTCCAGCATAAATGTCGGGATCAGGTTCATCAAGCCACACATGATCATCAAACTACAGTTAAAGGTATATGCGGACGTTTTTAACCTATCAATTTGAAGTGTGAAATTGTATCAGTTACAATATTAAAGCACCAATAGTTAACCTATTTGTAAGCAATATGAAAACCTAAATGTGTAATGAGTAGTCACTAATTTTACCAAACCTCGAAAAATCACAAATTCTTGATTAAGGGAACCAACTTTTTTTCTCAACTTAAATATGGGGACCAGTGAATATAAACAAGAGCTGTCCTCGAACAACGCGCTCCACTATTCGCAGCGCCATGCTAGGATAGATCTAGTACAATCATTATATATTCAAAACAAAATTCTTCATAACAGCAGCATTACCCTCTGCTGTGTAGAGGTTTGGGCTTCTAAGTCGAAAAAGGGGGATAATTTGGACAAATTATGCAGGACCGTTACCTACTCATGTGTAGGTCCTCTTGGTCATTGAAGGTAAACCAATAAGCATTTCTTAGTCCAAAAGAGGGCATAATTTCAATAAAATGCTAAACAGTTATCTTCTCCTGTGTAGGGGTTGGGGTCATGATGGTGAACAAGTATGCAAAGTATCAAAGCAATATATCAATTCACTTTGAAGATATAAGGGGTTAAAAAACCTGTACCTAATCTTTAACATTTGCATTTCTAAGTCATAAAGTGGGCATAATTTCAACAAAATGCTTGATAGAGTTACCTACCCCTGTGTATGGGTTGGGGTCATGATGGTGAACAAGTACGCAACGTATCAAAGGAATATGTCAACGCTCTTTGAAGATATTAGAGGTTAAAAAACCTGTACCTAAACTTTAACATTTGCACCATTTGCACTAAGTAGAAAAAGGGGGCATAATTTCAACACAATGCCTGATAGTTACCTACACCAGCATGTGGGTTGATGTCATGATGGCAAACAAGTATGCAAAGCATGAAAGCAACATCTCAAAGGACTTAGAGAATATAAGAGGTTAAACAACCTGTATCTAAACTTTAACAAAAGTGTTAAGCCGACGCTCGGGTGACTGCTACGAATAGTGGAGCTAAAAATGACAAAAGTAAACAACAAAATGGCCGCAACATTCAGAAAAAATGGGGAGGAAATGAAAAAGTACTGATACTGCTATGACATTATTTGTATCCATTACATCAGATTCTTAAGATATTATGTCGAGGTCTATTTCTATGTTCACTTGAAGGTCGCGAAATGGATAATGTTACTCACCTTACTAGCAATACCCGGTGTACGGTATACCGAAGTGAGTATTATCAATCAACCAGTACTGACTTTCTCTTTAGCCAAAATCAGCAGACAACGTCTTCATATATGTAATGTCATGGTATGCCCATGGCCAACGTTACAAAAGATTATAACTTGCCAACCACAAGTACATTACGATAGAACTGTGATTTTCCTATCTTCTTACTATTGTATTTTTCCATCGTTCAAAACAAAATAATTTGTCTGATACTGATTATTTCATTTGCTTACAGCACTTCGACAATTTTCAAAATACTTTGACAACATAGTGTTCAATTCATTGACTCCACTCCTTAAGAAGAGTTTGATTCAATAACCGAAATGTGAATATATTATGTTTGTTGCTATCAGTCAGTTTAAACTTTGTTGATACATTTGTAGTTTACGCTGGACATTACTCAAATACATTCCCGTATAAATACTGTGAGAGTAGCAAATATACTGTTCAAGTGACTGCATATATTATACACTGTATGGAAAAGTCAGTTGACCAAACCAGAGTCACTGGATAACTCACCTGACCAGTGGATGCCAATTTGGACTTTCAGTGGTCAAGTTCATTTTCTAGTTCAATTGTGCGTTAGGCATTGTGCCTTGTAATTGTGGACTGTATTGTTTCTGTTTGATGCGCTAAGCGGTTAAGGTTGAGTAAAAAGATTCCCAGTGTCAGTGTTTTTTATTATTTTTCTAAGAGTTTCTGACCCGAGGTGCACGTACACAATGTACCATAGGTCACATTCCAGCCATTGGTTAAGGAAAAGATGTGTTACCATCACTAGTTAAATGAACCCCCAGATTGATTGCTGTCAATTGATGATCAGTGATGATAGAACACTCGACATTCATAAAGAGCATCTGCAAGAGAGGATTAACTGAGTCCAAACAAATGTTCATGTATTTTCACAAGATATGTTTGGTTCAAAAAGAAAACAAACGAAATGTTTTTGCTTCAACTTTGTTGAAATATTTTATTTTTACATTTAACAAAGCGATATTTTTGCTCAGCAAAGAACTATACATAGTCCACTAAATACAAACACTGGTGCACTGGTGATAACGTTGGGGGGAAATGAAAATAAAATGGAACAAGAAAATCCGCAAATGACAGAAATATTGCTTGTAAACAACTAGACAAGGGGAGTAACTGCAATAGGAAAGTTATGTATGCTTTTTAAAACAAATCTCGTATTTCCACATAATGGAAAAGATCTGATATTGTATATAAAATCTCTGAAATCCAACCTATCAACAAACATATCGCTGATAATTTCCTACCGTAGTTGCATTATAAGTAAAAATCAGTAGTTGATAAAATTCAAATAAAGCCTAATTTTATTATTATTCTTACACGGAACTTGCTGAATATAATATTTATTTATTACTATTTATTCATGAACATGCAGTTCCAATTTTTATTTTTTATTTCGTGATTCAAGTATTATATAGATATCGATTACAATTACATACATACTGAATGCTGTGATAAACACAACTACGGAAATTATCAGTGATCCATTGTTTTTACATCAACATATTTTTCAGTTTGTTTGTACGTGTTCCCTTGGCAACCGTTGGATTCCCTGTGACTTATCAATCCTTATATATATATTATCAGTGCTTAAATAAAACCTAAACAGTTTTATTGGAATTAAGTATCAAACCGTACAAATGATTTGCTGCATTTCGAAATGGAGTTTTCCCACATGTTGAGGACACTACAATAGCCAATGTAACAGAGAAACGTAACCTGCTGAGGTTTAATAATAAGTATGGTTTTGTCATAATATTAAATATCTCCACCATGATGATACCTAGAAGGAAGGCTAATGACAGTTCTTGATTCAAAACAAGTTGACAAAACAGACTGACACCTATGCACATAAAACATTATGCAGAAACATCCGTTATTCATACCAACAGTTCCATTAAACCTTCATGCCGAAGTGACAGTAAATCCAAAAGTCAAGTCATTACAAGAAAGAAAAGCCAACAACACAACAAAAACATAAATAATTAAGCTGACATGAAATAGCTGGTCAAAGCAAGATAAGGTTGTTAACGAACAAACGTAAGTAAGATTCCTTAGAGACTATCTTCAGTTCTAGTATTCAGTGATGATCAGTTTAAATGAGACTTCTGTCTGAACGCCTATTTCTTATATCCGTGCCCTGAAAGCGGATGTTGTCGTAGTTTTACAAATATCACAAACTGAGATTTAATCGTATCGGTATTTAATTTCCTATTTTATATATTTATGAAAAAAGCAGAACAACCTTCCCTAAATATAACGATCAACCCTTCAACAATATTAAATTAATCATGAAAACATCATATTTAAAAAACAGTATGGTCAATGTTAAAAATACCAACCTTTTTCCCTTGTAGAACAAGAATAATAATGAAAGGGTCAAAGAAAAAATGTAATACTAGCAATTTCACTATCCAAATCATGTGTAACCAGGTTTGTGCGAGATTAGTTTTATGCAATTATTACTTAATTTTTCAGACATAAATTATTGAGTTATAGTTAAAAGTGCCAATGCTCAGAAATATATTTCTTTACTGCAAACTTTTTTGTCACAAATAAAGTTAAAAAGATACGAATAATTTTTGAAGGAACAATAAAAAAGTATAGACAAAATATGAAATGATAAGTAAAAGTCTACAGGGAATAAGGACTTTCCATGCTGCAGTTACTTAGAAGTAGTAACAACATTCTCGTCTTGTGTGAAATACACAACCATATTTATATAACACAATTCACATTACAAAAAATAACATTGAACCATAATATATATAAACATATTCATACAAAAGGAACTTGTAAACTAAATGACATATTGTCTTAAAAACAGCCTCAATGTAACACAACCTTAACAAGCAGAATTAAAGTAAATACAAAATGTAAGAAAGTAGACTCAGAAAAAAATGTTACAGTTAAAATAAACTTTCTCATATATAAACTTTTATTATTAAAATGATAAAGGTCAAGAACATTGCACAAACCATAGGATAAAACTGAAAATCAACGCATAATACAGTGTTGAATTCATGTAAGTATCTATTGTGAAGGCGTACAGAAATATTATTGTGCTGATATTAGTTTGGCATATTTCTAATTCTGCAATGGCAATTTTAATGATCACCAAACATAGAACCAGCATTATGTCCAATAAAATATTGAGCTTGTTACGAAAAACCTGATCCTTTTGTCTTGTAATTTACAAGACTCACAAATACCATTGAGGACCAGACCTTTCAGCCTCTAGTGAAACATTGATTGATTTACCGGTACAACATTCATTGATATATTCGAAATTATTACACACTGACAATGCATGATGCATGCAGATTCGATCATATTATGTTATATAGGCTCACAATATATTCCAGCATAAATGTCCGGATCAGGTTCATCAAGCATCACACATGATATAGGTATATGCGGAGGTTTTTAACCTATCAATTTAAACTGTGAACTTTTATCAGCAACAAAATTAAAGCACCAGTAAGTCAACCTATTTGTGAACAATATGAAAACCTAAATGTGCAATAAGTAGCAACTAATTTTACCAAAGCCTTGAAAATCCATGAATATTTTGTTTAAGGGAACCAACTTTTTTTCTCAACTTTAATATGGGGACCAGTGAATATAAAAAATGACAAAAGTAAACAACAAAATGGCCACAACATTCAGAAAAAATGGGGAGGAAATGAAAAAGTACTGATACTGCTATGACATTATTTGCATCCATTACATCAGATTCTTAAGATATTATATAGAGGTCTATTTGTACATGGTGTCTGTGAACTACGTCAAAGTTAATCTTAAAGCTAAGAAATAAATCTATGGCATCTTAAATCTAAGGGAGAAAACTCTTCCGTCTTCAATATATTGTATGAATTACAAGAAAGTTAACTCTTTCATAATACATCGTAGTGTAACTGTAACAAGTTCAAAGAACCAATTCAAACATTATGTAGCGATATGCGGGTCAAATTTCGGTAATCCAGAAACATTATCTATATACATGTACTTAAAAATGTTATATTGAAGTTTTATTAGAAGAAGATATTTTTAAGCAATACGATATTAACGAGTATGATAAGCTCTCTTCAATGTTTGAAATAGATTAATAATTTTCCAATGGTAACCTACGAATGTTATTCATGGTTTTACTGGCACAATGTTATTGTCAGTATGGTACAGACAAGAGATAACGTCATTTCATGCTAGTAGCAATAAACTAAACCAGTAAGATCAAGAACCGTTCTACAGAATAACATGTAGTTCTAGAATAAAGAGATAAAGTGCTCAACTCTACACAGTGACACAAATGCTAGTCAACAATATTTATGCACTAAGACAATATACAAAAGGAAATGAATAATGCTGATCGAATTCTTTGGAAACCAGATTCTCATCATACATGTACATGCAAATGACACTGGTACCAAGTTTCGTTATGATTTTAATAATAACAATTCAAAAGAAGCCGGTTCCCAGCTTCAGTATATGTATTAATAACAATTTAGACAAAATATGCCTATGTACAAATGTGAAAACTTATTCCTTATTTAGACAGGTAAATAGAAAATTCCTGTGACAAGCTGATTCTAGAATATATGATAAAGGCATATAAATAGTAATAAATCGAAACAATAAATCTCGTATTTCACCTTGGATACAATACATAAATATGTTACCTAGCAACTATAACCATTCTTTCAGAATGATAAGTGCAAAAGATAAATATGACATTGATGACATCTAGTTCAGATTTTTACGGTTATCATTGTTATATTAGTTTTAACAGATTATGTTAATTTTGTTGCCTAAATTCCAGAAGCTCATGCGTCACATTAAGATGAAATTGATGCTACTCAGACAGGATCTCTGGAGACTTATTCATTTGGGGTTTCGGGGTTGCAGGCATCCAGCAGTCTTTAACTTTAGACGATTTTTCAATTCATTTGAATGCAAATTAGGTATTAATTTGTATTGGACGTGATTTTCTGAGAATCAAGACATGGCCAATATCAATAACTAGATTTTTCGTTCTTAAGTCAATCACATTATTCCTAATCCATACCTTCAGAATTTTAGTGTTTCAGGATAACAAATCATGGCTTGTTTTAGTAGATGATTAAACAGACGAATGAAACATACATTAATGATTTATTAAAAATATTCATTGTAGTGACCAAAAATGATGTGCTTAAATGTGAAAAAATAAACAGCAGATAGTTTATCGATTGCTTGCCATTTGTTTCAAAATGTATGAAGGGGCAGGGAAAAATACTAACTAATAATGACTAACTCACAAATTGCTAAGAAAAAGTCCCTTTTGTGAAGAAGGTACTAACAAATTTATACTGACATATCATGATCCAATTTCTTAGTTACTTGTACCTACGATGAAATATATCATTTTACTACAAGCCCCACGATTTCATCATAATTATACCCACCTTTGATAATTTCATTGGTTATCTATATCTTCAAGCTGTAGTTCTCAATAATTATTTTGGCAGTGAGCTTAAACTCTATGAATTGTCACATGGTATATTAAACAAGATGACAGTAGAATGTGTTTGCACCCTCCCACTTATTATTGGTAATGGTTTGAATGGTTGATAAAGTTAATAACAGGGAAAATGCTGGTTGTTGTTTACAATGCTGCTTAAATGCCAGTGTTACTGTCTGCATGCCCTGTATGACAGAACAAGAACGAACATTACCCAATGACAATTTGACCAATAAATATATCCACATAGGTACTATCAATCAAAAATATGATGTAATGTAATCAAGTGAAGGATGCACCTCTAAGTGTAATGCCCCCTACTGGTTGATTATATGGACATGTGTAAAATGAGGAACTATCATTTGTACCACATGGCCAATCATATTATAAATCTTGACGACATTCTTTTTCGTGTTATGTGTCAGTAATGTCTCTCTTTGTATGGTAACTGTGTGAAGACAATGTGTCTGAATATTAATAGATTGCTTGAAAGACTGAAGACAATATTTCTTTTATTAACACCATTTTCGAATTATTATAGTGTCAGGTGTGCGATGATTATTTGACTCGCCATGTAATACTAATCAACCATTTCTCCATATGTAAATGCCGTGACATAAATCAATATTTCAGAAGGTTATAGCCCGTCCAACCTGCTTAGTGCTCAAACAAATACCCTAGCTGGGAAAACTACAATGACACGGACCTTCGATATAATTTCAATAAGGTACTTGTATGAAACAATTAATGGAAACAAATACCCTAGCTGGGAAAACTACAATGACACGGACCTTCGATATAATTTCAATAAGGTACTTGTATGAAACAATTAATGGCAAAGCAAAATCACTGCATGCTTGATCTGTTTTAAGAGCTTGACTTTTGTGCAAATGTCACAAATTCTTGGGTATAGTGAATGTCAGTTACTGATTATTACCTGAAACTACAATCTTAATCGGTATACTAGGATTTTAAAAAATAATTTATGGAGAATATAAGCATTTGAAATTCGACAAACCATTCATGCAAGACCAGCAGTCACCAATCTCGTATCAACCAGTAGAGGACAAAAAGTGAACAATATTCTAATGATTTTACAACCCCTAAATTCAATACCTATAATGTAAAGGAGGGACAGTGCCCTGTAAACTACTCAATGTCATAAGCTGTTGTCAAAAATAACTACGTATAATGCTACTAACTTAAACACAAAAAACATTTGCTCACGCACAATAACACAAAATGGAATGATGTCCAATGGAGAGGGGGCAACAATGAGTGTGAAAAACATTATAACTATATGAAGAAATAGTTTCCTATCTCACAGGACAGGCATAGAATATATGAAATCAATGATACAAAAATACAGTAAAATCCACAAATCAACTGGCAGTGTCAACTCAAGATTTGTAATGCACCATTTTTGTTAACAGGGCAAATCTAGTTTTCCCCCAAATAGTTGGTGGAGACATAAAAATGAGCAAAATCGAAATTTTGGTAGAATTGTAGCAATTTTGGTAAATTTTTTGGGAAATTCTAACATATTGCATTTAGAGGTCAACCAGAATCTCAAATATGACAGAATAAACTAGCAACTTGTCCCAATCTTTTGAAGTACCTTAGATAGATATCTTGCAGAATCTGGGATTCAGAGACAAATGTCAATTTGCAGCTCCTGAAATGTTGCATGTTATAAACTCTGAATAGCACTAGTTTGAGCCTCAACTCACAAGAAAATAATCACAGCTACATGCGACAATGTTTGAGTTGAGACTTGATTTTCGCTTAAATTGAAATTTTTAAAGAGGTTGGGAGCCTTGGACATATCAGCAAAGTATTATTGCCGTTCTGTTTTGTCTCAAATTAGAACGTCTGTATGACATTGCCATGTTTTAGTTTGGGATTAAACCAGTCATAGTATGGTACAAGTACATTATACATAACAATGAACAATAAAATGTGATGCACATATCAAAAAAAATAGAACAATGCAATATGACCACAATAATATGTACCTAATGACACATTAACAGATACAAAATTTATACATCATAGTTTTTTTTGCAACATGCATGTTTCAAAACATTGTGAACAAACAAACAACCATAATCTAATATTAATATAACTTTCAACAAAAACTGTACAATTTTAGCCACCCTTCAAAAGAAAGTGGATTGAGCCATATGTATTTTCATATTTTATCTATGAAAGGCCCTATTCACAAAATTTAATCATAATAGTATAATTATATTATAACACAATAGAATTTATAATAATTAAAAATCATACAATACTTAATCAAAACAATCATATTACATAGTACAAAGCAAACTGCATAAAAACATACCAACAACTGCACAGACGTACAGACAGACTAACAGACAGCAAAGTGGAGGTTAGGACATTAGCAAACGTAACCATGTTAAATGAGTAAGTCACAACTTATGATATATACTTCGGTCAAAAAATATGAAACATACAGAGGGATAACAGGATGCCATTTTCACTCCAGTCAGGAGAAGGGGGTGTATTATATTATAAAATATCAAACAAGTTATAGAGTGAAACTCAGACTTCGACAAAAAAATAATTAATCAAACGTAATTTTTAGTTTTTAGCAAATATTGGTGCAATCCGCTGTACATGTTTGCCTATGTTTAATTAAAATCTTATAACAAAAATAATTTTGCCATATATATAACAGCATACCAAAAAAGAATCATAACCATGCGCTGGGTCTTATAATAAACATACCAGGCCCAGTCATGCAATGGTATACTGACAGTCTGAGATTCACTCACATATAGACCATAATTATAAGGAAACAATTTAAGCAGTTAATAATCTGGGTAACCATATGCGACATATGCTACTGATATGTTAAATGCTTTCATACCAAAATCTAGAAATACAAAAACATCATAATCAAATGCGGCTGCCAGTTTTGAAGATTTCTACCAAAATTCTATCTTCCAACGTTTTACATCCATTAGCAATAAGTATTCACCGGTGATACATTTTGACTCACCAACTAAAACAAAATCTATCCTTAAAATAAAGTACAAAATGATTATGTAATCTGACTTTTACAAAATGATTTTTTTCGGAATGTTAACAGTAACCGGGACTTGATATATATAATGTATAGGTGACATATGCTTTAAGTTAATGCAACAACGTTCATTACTAATTTGATTGAACAAAACTAAAAATTCCATAAAAAAAAGTTGAAACACTGACACTATTTTAAAAGCAAAGGGAAGGAACTCATTATAGTTCTATATAATTAAAACAATATTATTTTGCTTTTTATCAATAGCAAAAATAACACATAAACTAGGGAGTGGGTATTGATTGTAAAAAGATAATATTAAGTTGGGACTGTGACAGATATCCAGTCAGTCAAATGCATCAATGATATAGTCATCTCAAGGAACAGAAAGTCAAATATTTCGAAGATTGATGTTAAATGTGGTAAACCTAGCAAACTGATAACTTGGAAAGTTGATGATTCCTAGTGCTGCCTATTTGAGTGTTAACCATTTTGACAACATACAGTTAATAAAGAAAATGGCAAATAAACCAGACATGAATATCCTATCCAGGATTGATCTATCATTCAGTTACAAAACAATCCAGATTTCTGGAATTGATATATTTTTTTTTCAAAAACATCCATTTAGACATCAAATTGACTCTTTCTACTTGATCAACATATTAACATCACCTCAAACAATAATACATCAGCTACAATAAACAGTAAAAGGAAAAAGGGGAAAAAAGATAAAATAGCACATAATATATTTTGGCACGGAAAGTGAGCACATTGTGAAAATAGGTAAAAATTATTCATGCAAGGCCAATATAAATCAATTTCTAGATTATCTTACAATGTTCTCTTCAAATAGGGGTGGGGATGTAAATGAAATCAGTTTGTCTATCATTAAAAACCTGAAAAACTTCTATTTTGACTAATTTTATGCTTATTAGATCTAACAATTTTGAAAGAGTATACATCAAAATGAATTGGCTTACAATGTTTTGAAATAGTAAAAACACACTTGATTGGTTTTAATTGTTTTGAAATAAAAGACAACCAGGAAGCATGAAAACTAAGCAACAGACAGACATGATTAATCTAGTAATTAATTTATAATGGCCTAATATAAATGACATCCTTTCGCAAAATGTTACTGGACTCATCTATATAAGGAATACAAAAATATATTATTGTCTGTGAAACTGTCAGATACAAATTTAAGCTGGAATGGAGTGAACACTATTAATATCTAAAACAATATTCAACACTAGTATTTTTATCTCTTGACACAACAAGTGTAACTTCGCAAAAAATAGACTTTTGGCCAATTTAATTAGCATGGGACATCCTGTCTGATTAGAAAATATCTTCCTTAAAAAAACAATATTAATTTCAATACAAAGACAATTTCGAAACTCGGTGTTCAATAAATGTTTATGCCCCAGTGGAAGCCTAGCTAGTCCATAATAACTAATCAATTAGAGGCCATAATTCTGTTGAAATATTGGATAGTGTTACATGGCATCGACAATGTAAGGTGTTTATGATGGCAGTCCAGGTATTTTTCAGGTCTGTGCCTGATTTCAGGTTTTGGAATCCTGAATTTTCCGTCTTTGCTTATATTGAAAAATATAATTTCAGACTTTGAAGCTTGGATTTTCAGGCCTGAGAATGATTGCTAAATACCAGGCCTGTGATGGTAAACAAGTAAGCCAAGTTTGAAATTGAGTTTAAAAAACTTTTGGTAAACATTTTCAATGGAAAGAAGGGAAGAACAAACAGACAGGGCAATCACTATATGCCTCCCACATCAGTAGATACCAGGGGCATAAAAAGATCAGCACTAATAATGAAAGGAGAAAAACCTTTACTGTGTAACAGTAAGTGTAAAAATATTTATGTCAACAAGTAATTTGCATAGGTTTTAAAATATTGATTGCTAAGGCAAACAGTTCTTTTGGCAAACAAATTCTTGCACATTGCATTAATATTGTAATTTAACAACCAATGAAATTCCTATTTTCAAAATATGATCATGGTTAACCATACCATTTAAAACAGCCCAAGAAATATACATTATCACTTGCAGTGTGATGAAGATGAAACTACCGGGCTATATGACTCAGTTACCAGTTGCCCCAACCATGCCACATAATGAGGACTTTGATTACTTTGGAAAGGTCTATGAAGTTTTTAAAGTAATTGTGTACAGAAGTAGATCATTCAACATGCTACATTTATATTGGCCGAACTCGCGCTCAAGGTCAGTGACTAGTACACAACTGTAGATTCACTACTCCTTGATCTCAGCCATTCATGCTAAAGGTGGTCACAACAAACATTCAAGGTCGCAAACTCACGCTCAAGGATGGCACAGATCATGCTTAACTTTAAGTCATGCAGCCATTCATCGTCAAGGTAAAAAATTCTAATAACAAGATCGTAAGAGTCGCCCCTCCACTAAAAGACTAGTAGTAGAAATTTCCAAACTTTAGAGGAATTAAGGTTTGAGTTACAAATAAATTTTCTCAGAAATGAAAACCTCAATTAACTGGTATACCAAGTAATAGATGAAATAACAGGATGACATTTAAAGTTGACTTTTGTCAATCTATATGGCCAGTGGCAGGCACCTGAAGATGGAAATGACAGCAAGGATTTATAACAAGTAAACTGATTCATTTCATACAATACACTTACATAAAACAGGCCTTTCATACAGGAACCATAATCCAATAAAAATATCTCTTGTACGCAAAGTATTTCAAACGCAAGTTTTGAACTTGATTTTTCCGGGAGAGGGAAAGGGGTGCAGAGGGGGATAAAACAGTCACATATCACATAATTACATGAGAAACAGTTAATAAATTTATACCACAAGACTCTTTGAACACAACAGTATAAGCATAAAATAAAGCTCCTGACATTTTTTTAAGTACTGTCCAAAAAAATAATTATCTTGAAAAAGGCTAGAAGCTAAATCATTGCAAAGTAAATGAACTATAAATGTTGTTTGTTTGTGTTTGACTAATACAGTGGTACATGTGTGGTCATTTATTTTATTTTCTGTCAGAATGAACTTAAGTCTTTGGGGAAAGAGACAGTTAGTTGTGTTATATTCGGGTGCGGTATCGTAGCTCTTTCCGAATAGTGTCATTGCTTCTTTAACATTCCCAGTGTACAGCACCGATACGCAATAGACAACCTCTGGATTACCAACCAATTCATCTCGAGAGGGGTGGGAAACACTGAAGTGTTTCAGAAATTACCAAGTGCTAAGGCCAAGAATCAAACCAGAAACCTCTCGATCTGTAGTCCAGAGCATTATCTACTGGACAATGACGCCACCCATTGAAGTATATGAAAAATGTTCTTGTTGATTATCCTGAAGTACAATGAGCACCAAAAATAAGTATACAAAGGTTATTTCCTCAGTCACTCATCTGTAATAATTTTCGCTAATTGCAGATCAGTGCAGCAACAACATTTTTGAAGACAAGGAATATTTTTGTGTTTTTTAAGTGTAAAGAACATACACTGATTCACCCGGTACCCTAGGTGCAAAATATAAAGATTGAAAGGGATTTTTGTCATAAAAAGGTGGAAAAAGTCAGCCTATTGGATCATTTGATTGTTTTAATCTAGAACATCTTCATCTTTACTTATTTCGTTTTTTATCATTTAGTAAATACAGTTTCAGAAACTAGTTTATTTGTGATTGTCTGATATTGAAGAACACTTATTGAAGAATATAACTAAGTCGAATTTTATATCTGTATACTTATTTTTGGTGGGCACTGTATGAACTCTCAAAATATTAAATTGTACTATATCTGATCACCTATAATCAAAATTTTAACTTAACCCTTTACCCAGCCCTTTAATCTAGAGACCCCTAATCCATTTTCCTACAGTAACTTTATAAGACCTATTCAGGCGGAGTTACACAATCTTTATATACAACGTTTTTTAAATAATTGATGGGTACACTTGATCAGTCTTATGAGTGAATCATACTTTAAGATTATGACATAGAAAGTCAGGAAATGTTAATAATTCCCACAGGTGATTATAGATAACTACAGTATATAATCTGTGGAATAGTTTAACTAATGTCATTCATTTGAACAAACTCATAATATTCAGCTGAACCAGAAAGCCAGAATATGGAATTATTTTTCATAATATTTCTAATTTGATATTTTAAATTACCATGGCAACAGTTAACAGGGTTTTCTTCTATTTATTTGGCTGGGGCCTTAAGACCTTTAATAGGGGGAATATATTGGTAATTTGGTAATATATTGCAAACATTTTTTGTTGAGCTCAACTTCATTTTGGGGAAATTGTATAATTTAAAAAAAAATATTTTCCTGGGAAACTTCTGGACCCTTAAACTACAAAATGAAAAAAGTCCTAAATTTAGTAGCTTGATAGAACATTTATCACCATGCAACCTAGTTATACACTTAAATTCAACTATATACTATTTAAAATGTTCATAATTTTACTTGATATTACATGTCTAGTGTTAGATCTATGCTAGACATTGATGAAGTTTTTTTCAGTAATAACTGCCACCATATTGCCAGGAGCTGCAATTAATATAACTGCCACCATACTGCCAGGAGCTGCATTTAATATACCAATCCAAAATCAAGGGGAAAACAATAATGATCACCAATATCCACCAAAATAAGTTTATAAATTAAATACAAAATTTACCCAGAAACTGGAAAGACAATGAAATAGGTATAAGCAGACCTACACAAATTTCTTTTTTACTGTAATATACACTACACTTATAATACTGACCTTTGCACTTAATCAAATAGTCATTAAATTGACTTATCTAAAAATGAAAAACACACACTGACATTGCATGCTGTTCATACTGTCTTAATATTTTACGCTAAAACACATTATTTTCTAGTAGAAATCTAAAACACACAGTACAAATACTATATATGTCTTATATCACATACTTTGTTTAAGCATATCATTATACAATTATTACACAAAATAATTCTATAAGTCATAAGTCATCAAATCAGCTAAGGCCAAAGTTGTTTTATGTTAAAGTTTACAATTTTTTTTTGAATGTTTTGCTGTTGAGGGAGAAGGAACAAGAACAACAGGGCCCTAAGACATTCTTTTGCCATTGCGTGAGCAAATTGGACCCAAAACTGTCCACTTGTTATTATTCTCTTTCCTCCTGATACCAAAATTTTCAAAAACTTCCTGTAAGCTTTTAAATGGAAAAACTGTGGCCTTACAAACACAAATCTTGTTTCACACAGCTTGAGACACTGTCAGTCTCAACGCATCCATAAACTACAGAACTAAAATCGTCACAATGCTGCCAAACATACATACATAATATAATATTTAAAGACATCAATGCTTAAAGTTAACATAGTCACTTTTCATCACAAATAATAAGAAATACCTCTCATTACCTAATATTTTGTTTAAAATGCAATGAAAAGCAATCCTCATCCTCACAGCCAAGTTCGTTATTTTTAAACCACAAACCCTTTTTTATAACAAAAAGAAGAAAATAAAATACTTCACAGAGCGCCACTTTAAATTCTCCTCTGCAAACTACTAATGTTTTTTAACTCCAACACTACGTGTTGAGATTATTTTTCGCTTACTATCTGTTATCACATGAATCGCCTAATTTTTTTATGTTAGCCTAGAATTGTTCGGACAAGGTGAAAACGATGGCGGCATTTGTTGAGAAGCGTAATTTTTGATATGCTGTAGACTCAAGAAGCTGTTGGCCAACATGCTGTCAGGCCTAGTTGTCATAGGCATATTCATGTTTCGCTCCAGCCTATCATTTACTAGTCTCTCGTTAACTAGACGTTCGTTAACCAATCGGTCAACAGGATCTGCCTTACGAAATCCCAAAGGGTCATAGGGGAAATACCTTGGATTAGACATCGATGATATATGGGGAAGGGAGGGGCTCAGATTGCTGTTTGACAGTGCTGAAGAAAGTCCCGAATTTAACCCTGTTCCATAGGGATATGCAGTAGAATTTGAGCTTGTAGCGCCAAACTGCGGTAAAGGCATAAATGCTGATGAAACTGACGATCCTGGACTCTTCAATGCTGGCGTAGCATTTTCTTGAGCTCGATCTAAAATTCTCGTGAAATCGACTGCCGAGTCTAAACTGGAATGCTCTGATGGTTCTTGCTTCACCGGCGCTCGTTGTCCTTGCTGCAGCTTTGCATTTTCTCCTGTGTGTTTCAACATATGCCGGGCCAGATAAGTCTCTTGTGTATACGCCTTCCCACAAATTTTACAAATTTGCGTTTTTATATGTTTCGTCTCGCTGTGTTTAGGGATATGCTCCCTTAGCCCTGCCTCATCCGCGTAGCATTTGTAGCATGAATTGCAGCGATACGGTTTGTCGGTCATGTGACTACGAGAGTGTGACTGGAGATTAGACAGCTGGGAGAAAGCTTTGCCACATCCAGTATGATGACATTTGTATGGCTTCTCACCTGAAAAATGAACAATATGATAACAAAACTCACCAAAAATCACACTATAACATGTGTTACAGATGACAAATGCCCCTACCCCAATATTTGGTGGAGGCATAAAAGCATCATCAGTTGAGAAACATGTGAAATTCGGTAAAGAATACAGTACAAGAGATCAAAATCAGCTCTCTTCATCTTACTCCCTTTTTCCCTATGTTTTGCAAAACTGAACAACACTTTTATTGAAGGAAAATGCACAAAACATACATGAATGACTCTCCTCAAAGGGCCGTTACTCCTGCAATGGTAAAGGAGAACAAGCACAGACAAACTTATTTGTGACCATACAAAGGCCAGAACTCAATCATGTGAAGCTTCATTGAAATATGACAAATGGTCAAGGAGAACAAGTGCAGACAAACTTACTTAATTGTGACCACCAAAGTGCAATAAAGTTCCAGACAAGACATGATGCCCAACTAGAGTTGGTAGCAGCTTTCATTGAAGTCGAACCAATGTTTAAGGAGAGCAAGTCATGTTCACATGGCCATCCGATGCCAAATTTGCTTGCTCGTAAAAGGACTAGACAGAATTATGATTCTTGGTCAATGCATAACTTAGAGTTGCCATCTAATAAAATTTCATATTTCAAGTTCATTCCATGAATAGATTTGGAGTTATGCTCTGACAAAAAAGGGGGAAACACTTTTCAAGAAATCAGACAGAGGTATTGTGCTTGGTCACAGCACATTTCCTAGATGTTGCTCACTGGTTAGGTGAACACATCCGCTTCATCAGGAACAATGGTTAGGGATCACCAATTAGGTGTAAAGAGCCAGAAATACAGGTTAGGTGGAGCAGATGGACATGGGACACACACTGAGACCAATATGTATCAAATCAAACTACCACAAATATAAGTACTAATGTCTTACCAGTATGTGTTCGTATATGCTGTTGTAGGTGAGAGAGCTGAGTGAACTTGCGTTCGCAGATTTCACATTTATATGGCTTGATACCAGCATGAATTCGATTATGCTGCGACAAGTAGGATGAATTAGCAAAGCATTTCTGACACTGTGGACACCGAAAGGCAGAAGGACTGAAAGAATATCAAATAATAGTGTAAGTATGGACCTATAAAACTAACTGAAGATATCCTGAAATTGCAAAAGCTCTGGCCCGTAGCGTCACAGAAGCACACTCAGTGAAAATTTCCCAAAAACCCACCTCAAATATACCCTAGAAAATATTTGCCACATACTGTTCCTTTTATGTCTCTGGATACAACCCTGAAGCTTGTCTACAAAAATTGACTTGAAACTTGCATTATTTGACAATCAGGGAATTCAGTTTCTAGAATGCAAATATTTGAAAACGAAGAGAATTGAGATCCCCTTGGCCTAATATTTGAATTGAGGAGAATTTAGTTTCTACTTTTAATATAATGTATAAAGTCCCCATGATCAACAGTATTTCCGTCATATTAAGACTACAGTCATTTTATTCTGACACAAGAGAACCGGAAGAACCAGAATTTACCTGGAACTTAGTATCCCGAAAGCCAAGCCAGGGAGACATACGATTTGAACGTCTTTGGAATGTTGCAGCTTGGGATCAAACCTGATACCTCTTGCACTGGAAGCGGTGCTCTAGAACTAGGCTACAACTGACGCTAAATATAAATTTGGTTTCACTAGACCTAATAGTGTTTGACAATTTACTGTACGGTACCATCAATATAAATATAAAGCATAAGATATTGTACAATGTCAGTAGAGTACTCACCTGTACGTTTTCATCTCTGTCTTATGGATCTGTTGACAATGAATTAACATGTCTGATTTCGTAGAAAATATCTGCAATGGTAATTACAACCTTCAGCATATAAAATTATAAACATCAAATTACAAGCAACAGCCACGGTGGTGATTAAGAAAGTGTTATGCTGCAGTAGTACAAGTTAGATCTGGTTTTTAATTCTAGGAATTCAGAAGCCATACATATATGTGATGAATCTAACTAAAAAACATACATATATTTAAGAGCCATTATGAACCTATTTTGAAATCTGTTATTGATGAGCACTGCATAGATCTAAATGAAACTGTGTAAGCTGACTTTCTAGTTCAACAATCTATATATAGTGTGCAAAAAAGCCTCATTATAAACTGATATGTGAAGACAAACTAATTCTGATCATTCAGTTCAATGGCATATAATTCCAAAGATTAGTCAATGGATTAAATTTCTTCATACTTGGAAAACATCAAAGAATAGAAAACAGAGAGCTGTTATATATCATTGCTTTCATGACATTAAAGTTAGGATCAGATGACTGTATAGTCTAATATATGGCTAATTTGAATTTGATAGTAACTCAGTCATATGAAACTGTTATTGTGATTTTAATATTTTATACAGAATGTTCATGCCATGTTGAGTTTGGTTATCTCCCTTACATCGTGCACAATATGGAATCCACATTTTGAATATTGTCTAATATTGTTTGGTTTTTGAGGCAAAGAGAACAAGGCTTTTATTTCTATATACTAGAGGTTATTATAAGGCACCTTCTACAGGAGATTTTTAAAGTCATAAATCCCCCAAAAAAAGTTCATCTTCACAAAAAGTTACAAAAATACTAATGATAATGGAGTACTTGTGTTTTTCAAATTGGTATCATTTGTACAAATTAACTCTTGTTACATTATGATACAGGGCTCTCAATCTACCATTTTTGGGGCCAAATTTCACCCCCAAAAATTCACCTATTTATGAAGTATGTTTTCCCCTCTCCCTCCCCCCCCCCCTACCAAAGGCCCTGACCAGTGACCCCAATCCCCAAAAGTTGAGTAAAGGAAAACAATTCACTTTTGCGGAATTAGATTAATATAAGTAGCTCAAAATTCTAAACTCGCAGCCTCAGATGAACAACTCCATGCATTCTCATTCATAAAAGTATACACATAAACAGTAGTTACCTGATCACACATTTTACATTGATATGTTTTACTTCCAGGCTTACTCTGGGCTGGTTTAACAGGCTGGGGTATAACTAGTGGTGGCCCACTTGTACCATTCTGTGGGTGTGGCGTTGTTGGACTGTTCACTCCACTGGCTGCTCCGTTGCTACGGTAACTACCGGTACTGCTTGTACTTTCATGACGTCCAGTATTGTGAAGATTGTTGTTCATAGCATCCGATGAAATGTTGCCTGTAATGAGAATTTAATAATTGAGTTTAATTCCTTGGTAGTCACTCTACAGATTCTAGGAATGAAGACTGTGATCAGCCTGTAACAACTAGCCTGATAAACACCCATAAACTGTCACAAGACAAATAGTCTTGCAAGTATTTTTTATTTTCCATTTAACTTTTTTTCTTTCAGCACAGTTTATTACAAGGAAATAAGACATATTGAGATCAGGATATGTAGATAAATTTCACAATGTTAAACTTTGTAATTACAACAAGATTTTTTTTTATTTTCTCATCCTCAGAAGATACTACTACAAAGACTGGCCCAATGTTAGATTTAAAGTCAATCGTCATGCATCAAATACATAATTTTGTGTCAAAGCTACAGAGTACTTTTCCGGGACTGTAACAACGAAGAGCTTGCTATTGATAGCAAATACATTTGTCATATAGATGAATAGCTTACAAATTTTGGTAGAGACATTAGGCATATAGATGTACAGTTTACTGGTTGTGGTAGAGACATTGGTCATATACATGTATAGTTTACTGATGGTGGTAGAGGCCTTGGTCGTATAGATGTACAGTTACCTGATTGTTTTAGAGACCTTGGTCATATAGATGTACAGTTTACTGGTTGTTTTAGAGACCTAGGTCACGTAGATAAACAATTACCTAATTGTGGTAGAGACCTTGGTCATATAGATGTACAGTTTACTGGTTGTTTTAGAGACCTAGGTCATATAGATAAACAGTTTACTGGTGGTGGTAGAGACCTTGGTCATATAGATGTACAGTTTACTGATTGTGGTAGAGACCTTGGTCATATAGATGTACAGTTTACTGCTGGTGGTAGAGATCTTGGTCATATAGATAAACAGTTTACTGGTGGTGGTAGAGACATTGGACACATAGATAAACAGTTACCTAATTGTGGTAGAGACCTTGGTCATATAGATGTACAGTTTACTGGTTGTTTTAGAGACGTTTGTCATATAGATAAACAGTTTACTGGTGGTGGTAGAGACCTTGGTCATATAGATGTACAGTTTACTGCTGGTGGTAGAGACCTTGGTCATATAGATGTACAGTTACCTGATTGTTTTAGAGACCTTGGTCATATAGATGTAAAGTTTACTGCTGGTGGTACAGATCTTGGTCATTTAGATTTACAGTAACCTTATTGTGGTAGAGACCTTGGTCATATAGATGAACAGTTACCTAATGGTGGTAGAGACTTTGGTCATACAGAGGTTACAAAGTGTACAGTTTTTACAGGGTAACCATCTTCTAACAGCAAACATCATCTCTTAATTCATTATTTACTTCACCCAACAGATAATTGTGCAATGCAGTTTTTAATACTAAATATTGGCAGTACAAGTAACAAGAGAATGTTTTAAAGAGGAAGTAATCAAGTATGTTTATCTATTGTCTTTTAAATGCAACAAGGTAATGAAAAGTAATTCTGAATTGTGCCTGACCTTATAATGGAAGCACATTGCAATAAATCTACAGCAAAAAGCATAGTTTATTGTCTTATCATGACAAACATTGAAATGAAGCTAGGAACCATTAAGGGTAATAATTCATTGAAATGCTTGATTCAGCATTATCTAAGTTTTGTTTTAATTATCCACAATTATGTGACTGACAAAGGACATGAAACATTAAAAGGGTGAGTAGGAGGAGCACAATTAGTACTCAAGTAGAATTAATACCAAAATAAATCTTAGAAATTGGCAGACCAACAATATTTCAATCATATTGTGGCAGACATGAATTAAACCAGCAACCAATCATTCACATAACAACTGAACAATTAGAACTGAGTTTACTGTATAAGCTCAGAGCTCAAACTTCAGGAGTCTAACCTGTCCAAGCTCAGAGCTCGAACTTCAGAAGTCTAACCTGTCCAAACACTTGGGATCAAACTTCAGGAGTAAAACCTGTTCAAGCACAGGGCTCAAACTTAGGAAGAAAACCTGTCCAGCACATCAGGCTCAACCTTCAGAAGTAAAACCTGTCCTAGCACAGGGGGCTCAAACTTCAGGAGTAAAACCAGTCCTAGCACAGGGGGCTCAAACTTCAGAAGTAAAACCTGTCCTAGCACAGGGGGCTCAAACTTCAGGAGTTAAACCTGTTCAAGCACAGGGCTCAAACTTAGGGAGAAAACCTGTCCAGCACATCAGGCTCAACCTTCAGAAGTAAAACCTGTCCTAGCACAGGGGGCTCAAACTTAGGGAGAAAACCTGTCCAACACATGGGGCTCAAACTTCAGGAGTAAAACCTGTCCTAGCACAGGGGGCTCAAACTTCAGGAGTAAAACCTGTCCTAGCACAGGGGGCTCAAACTTCAGAAGTAAAACCTGTCCTAGCACAGGGGGCTCAAACTTCAGAAGTAAAACCTGTCCTAGCACAGGGGGCTCAAACTTAGGGAGAAAACCTGTCCAACACATGGGGCTCAAACTTCAGGAGTAAAACCTGTCCTAGCACAGGGGGCTCAAACTTCAGAAGTAAAACCTGTCCTAGCACAGGGGGCTCAAACTTCAGAAGTAAAACCTGTCCTAGCACAGGGGGCTCAAACTTCAGAAGTAAAACCTGTCCTAGCACAGGGGGCTCAAACTTAGGGAGAAAACCTGTCCAACACATGGGGCTCAAACTTCAGGAGTAAAACCTGTCCTAGCACAGGGGGCTCAAACTTCAGAAGTAAAACCTGTCCTAGCACAGGGGGCTCAAACTTCAGGAGTAAAACCTGTCCTAGCACAGGGGGCTCAAACTTCAGGAGTTAAACCTGTTCAAGCACAGGGGGCTCAAACTTCAGAAGTGAAACCAGTCCAGCACAGTGGGCTCAGACTTTGGAAGTAAAACCTGTTCAAGCACAGGGGGCCTCAAACCTCAGGAGTTAAACCTGTCCAGCACAGGTGGCTCATACGTTGGAAGTAAAACCTGTCCAACACATGGGGCTCAAACTTCAGGAGTGAAACATGTCCAGCACAGTGCGCTCAAACTTCATAAGTAAAACCTGTTCAAGCACAGTGGGCTCAAACTTCAGGAGTGAAGCGTGTCCAGCACAGGGCTCACACTTCAGAAATAAAACCTGTTCAAGTACAGGGCTAAAACTCTGACCGTTTAGATTGTAGACAAATCTGTCCAAGCATGTGAGCTCAAACTGTTGACTTTTCAGGACTCAGGAATCAGACATGTCCCTGTATCAGAAACAAATGTCTGGCCTTTAAACTATATATTTCAAATTAGTTAGCAAAGTTAAAGGTATAGTTTACATTAATATAGATTTAATTTAAAGATAAAGACATATGCAGCTATCTTAAAATAACTTTTCAGACAGTATATGAAGTGTGTAATGTTCAAAGGTGTGCAGCAAGTTGTTTGATGTATAAGGTGCGTAATATACATAAGTCGTGAGTGTTTATCTGTCTAGTGTAACTATGTTCGTTCTGGCTTACAATATTGAGCGTATTTGGTGTATATGTTTGATGATAATCTTAGCATACTGAACAAAAACCTAGTGTAATACTTCAAATACCTTCATATTTTTATAAAACATAAAACAAAAAAATGCAGACAGGCTAAACATATTATTAGGACATCATTAATTAGCTACTGGTTTATTGTATTTTTTCCATAAAATATTATATGGGAGGTTGGTCTTAAACAGAAGGTATGAAGTATAAGCCTAATTAAAAATTGATGGTTGGCATTAACACTGGGGAGGTGTTTTACTGGCTTGTCAATAAAGACCACTAGACTTGTCAACAAAGTCGACTAGACCTATCAACATCGATCACTTGTTTGTCAAAAATTACCACAAGACTGGTCAACAAAGACTACTAGACTTGTCAACAACGACTACTAGACTTGTCAACAACGACTACTAGACTTGTCAACAAAGACAACTAGACTTGTCAGCAAAGACAACTAGACTTGTCAGCAAAAATATTAGACTTGTCCCCAAAGACTACTAGACTTGTCTCCAAAGACTACTAGACTTGTCAACAAAGACTACTAGACTTGTCAACAAAGCCTACTAGAATTGTCAACAAAGACTACTAGACTTGTCAACAAAGACTACTAGGCTTATCAACAAAGACTACTAGACTTGTCAACAAAGACAACTAGACTTGTCAAAACAAAGACCACTAGACTTGTCAACAAAGACTACTAGACTTGTCAACAAAGACCACTAGACTTGTCAACAACGATCACTTGTTTGTCAAAAAATACCACAAGACTGATCAACAAAGACTACTAGACTTGTCAACAACGACTACTAGACTTGTCAACAAAGACTACTTGACTTGTCAACAAAGACCACTAGACTTGTCAACAAAGACCACAAGACTTGTCAACAAAGACCACTAGACTTGTCAACAAAGACCACTAGACTTGTCAACAAAGACCAATAGACTTGTCAACAAAGACCTCTAGACTTGTCAACAAAGACTACTAGACTTGTCAACAAAGACCACTAGACTTGTCAACAACGATCACTTGTTTGTCAAAAAATACCACAAGACTGATCAACAAAGACTACTAGACTTGTCAACAACGACTACTAGACTTGTCAACAAAGACTACTAGACTTGTCAACTAAGACTACTAAACGTGTCAACAAAGACTACTAGACTTGTCAACAAAGACTACTATACTTGTCAACAAAGACTACTTGACTTGTCAACAATGACCACTAGACTTGTCAACAAAGACCACAAGACTTGTCAACAAAGACCACAAGACTTGTCAACAAAGACCACTAGACTTATCAACAAAGACCACTAGACTTGTCAACAAAGACTACTAGACTTGTCAACAAAGACTACTAGGCTTATCAACAAAGACTACTAGACTTGTCAACAAAGACTACTAGACTTGTCAACTAAGACTACTAAACTTGTCAACAAAGACCACTAGACTGGTCAACAAATACCACTTACAATTTGAAAACAGTTGTTATAAATCTATCATTAAGTTCAAGAGGGGGAAAGCGGATAAATTAAGTTTGAGAACTTGTGGGTCGAACCTTTTGTCCAAAGAATCATTTCTATTGTATAATCGAACTTTTCAATTGTAAATATTGGTTAACAAAATACATTTAATTTAAACATCAAGTTAATAAAAAGGGGCTATATAAATCTAGTATATTTGTTTATTTATTTGTATTTAATAACACACTTCATTGATGTATGCACCACTATGATCAAGTTACTATAAAAAACACATTAAAATAAATAAATGCTTTTAAGGTGATACATGAACTCAAGATAATTATAAACATGCGACATATTCATATGTATGTAACAAAATATATATTTAGTTGTATTTTCATTATAACGGTTCTTATTACAGATGTTTAAGCCAATGTGATCACAGAAAGGGATTTAATAAAATTTTAAAAATAGAGAATGTTTAGACGGGCAGGATTTAACTTTAAATTAATGAATACTTAATTATAAGGCTTAACATTTCAGTATGAACCAAATGGTTGTAGGTGGATAAGGGTACAGGTTTATGCACATTATAACAACTTTAATTACGGACGGATAATAGATTACAAGAAATTCTTTATGGCTGGTGTGGAAAGGTTGTGGTTGTTGCACAAAGGTTTAAATGATGGCTATTAGTTCTCCTACCCCCCCCCCCAAAATCTTACTTTTGTTGAATAAAATTGCTTTAAAAATGTTGAAGTTCAAGGGAGTCTCGCCTTGGGAGGTTGCGCCAAAAACATTCATTTTTATTGAGACAGAATTTATTTTTTATTTTTATTCGCATTATTCCTATCTCAGTACATGTATATCAGGTTACCAAATATGGAAAATTTCAAATGGCAAAAACATTAAGATCATACATCATAGACAATGAAAAATAAACACATTCCATTAATTATTTTTACGATATTTTCATTTGTAGGACTTGTGGAATGTCTCAATTTTGATGACCCGTTGTTGCTCAGGCGATTATTGAGTTCCAGGTAATGACATAAAAGCTTAAATTTATTTTTAATTTTTTTAAGTCGGTTCAAGAACAACGTCATTAAATGGTGTTAAACAATTAATGCATAAAAAATGATTAAATGAATTACGTATCATTTTGTTTTCTTTTATTTGCAAAGCGCGCTGCATGTTTAGGCATGCGAACGGCAAAGCGCGCACGGGCGTCATGAGAAAAGCGCATACGTTTGCCAAATACAGTAGAGCTTCCAAAACAGGCCTAATTTACATAGTCTGGGAAAATTCACCTAACAGACAAGTATATATCATCACAGCATATATTTAGTAAGGTGACGTGCTGCGTACTAAGCGTGCGCATAGAACGCGCACTGATCTGTAAGCTCTTACAATAGAACTACCGAATCACCTTGGTGACCTATATATCTCTGTACAGTAAATAACATTATGAATCCTTGAATACATTTACATATCAATAGATCTCAATATGTCTCCCAAAAATAGTTCCGTGAAACCCTTTTCAGGATATATACATATATGATCAATCAAAATGAATATGAAGCTTGAGCTGAACGATTTCAACGACGTAGCGTACCAACGCGAGGCGCCATTAAAGAAACTACATAGCTAAGTACATGTACAGTCATAAACCTAAAATGCACGTCGTTCGCCAGACATCGAGCCCGGATGAAACAGACGCATATAATTAAAATGCATTCCCAATCTGGGGCGCAACATTCTGTCTATGAATAAAGATCCAACCAACCTTGAGCAAGCATGTAGCACAACCAAGGATTTGTGGAAATCATATTTGGCCGCCATTTTGTATTCATACCTCGACGTTGTGAAATGACAATCACACACATACACAAAAATGTGCAAGATCATTCATGCGCATTACAACATAACTTATTAAACAAGTAGATGCCGAAAAAACTTTCGCCGACAAAATTGTACGAAGTTATGTCATTATTCCTGTTAAAACATTAAATTCTTCAGCACTAATTTTCCATTCAAAGTCAACTTTGAGAAACCATATAATGTAAAACCTATTTTGAGACATATCGATAATTTTCCTAAACATTAAAATCCTATGAAGCATGTGTGCATGAAGTGTTATTTTTTGTTACACACAGTCAGTCGCAGCATTTCACGATTATTCAATCTTCATTGAATACTAATCATTAACTAGTCTGAAAATAGCGGGATACTTTAAAAACCACTGCAAATCACATGCAGCGTTTTATCCAAGACTGCATATAAATGCAATTCACCTCATACATGTGTCAAAAAACCCTTCATCGCAGTTTGAAGATAATAGCATACAATTACCTATGTGCATGGCTACGACGCCGAGTGCAGTATTGCATCAGTGTATACAGTTACACGTCTCCTTCCATTCAGAATTTTAAATCATGCGACCAAAAAGCCCATTAATTTATCCCATCTATCCATTGCTATAAAATGCTTTGTGAATAGACAAGTTAAGAGTGGCCTCCCCTGAGCTCATTATTATGCAAATTTATGAAAGGAGCAAGTCAATAGAAGCATGTAGAAATTATGGTCACCTTTATATGTCTGTAATTATAGTAATATTACATGTAATACCGAATGAATGTACCAACTTTTTAAAACGATAAATTCAAGTTGTAAACAGACCCCGTTTCAAATATGGGTTATTATTATTTATAAACAGCTACCACTTCAAAGTATGTAATGACTGCATATAAGGGTATTTGCGCATACATGTAGAGAAGTAGGTGGGTACACTTTGAACGCATCGTGAATTTAAACAATGTGAGCGTTTTAAAGCACCCGTCAAACATCGATAACTTGGTACCATCATAAATACTGAATTCAAACTGAAGTGCATCATTTAATCTTTAATCCAATTAAGTATAATTCAGTTGTAAATACACAAACAAAACAGAAAGTAGCTCTATCAACAAATTGTGCCAAACAAAGGGAGACCACTGTGACAGCACAAAAGAATGTTTCCAACGTGTGAGTGAACAGTTTCTTGCCCTAGCTCTTATTGGATTATTTTCGCTCAGGACGCTAAGGTATTTGAGTATGGGAAAATTTTCACAACTGATTATTCTTCTTGGTTTTTTCACACATAGAATTCTTACCGAGTATTTTCATCAGGGTTTAAAGCCCCCAGTAAATTAATGGATGGATACGGGTATCAATTGAACTTTTGAATGAATGAAGGCAACACAGGACTGTACATTGATTATTTTTGTCTTAATTCATTGCATTCAAGCACTAAGCTGCATACATATTTTCGGTCAGTTTTATTTTTAGAAATGGTCTTTTCCATTCTCTTGTACAGGGGTGTTTGTTTCTTGTGTGCAATTAGGAGATCTGAATCTGAAAACTTCCTTGTAGGCATCTTAGTAACTGCCCATCCATTACAATAAGTCACCATAATAGTAAAACTCATGGTATCATTTAAATTTGAAAGAATGATAAATTCACCTGAAATTTTCATTGAATATCTGTTACATGTGACAGAAAATTGAATACTCACATAAAAATGTCTAACGAAATATTAAAGGTACCCAGCATGAAGTCATGAGATTGATGTAAATTAATATGAATATTTATGCCAGGATAGAATATAGGTCTCTCAGGAACCATATAATTTCCAAGTGTTTTCTGAAACATACTGTTTATTCAGGTTTAGTGTCATTCTCAACTATCTTTCAGCTACATAAAGCAATACATACTGATTCACCTAATGACTGTTACTGTGGTTAATATAATCCAACCAGCCAATCAGATGTTATCATAGTGTGGTTTAAATCCAGCCAGCCAATCAGATGTTAACATAGTGTGGTTTAAATCCAGCCAGCCAATCAGATGTTAGCATAGTGTGGTTTGAATCTAGTCAGCCAATCAGATGTTAACATAGTGTGGTTTGAATCTAGCCAGCCAGTCAGAGGTTAGCATAATGTGGTTTGAATTCAGCCAGCCAATCAGATGTTAGCATAGTGTGGTTTAAATCCAGCCGCCAATCAGATGTTAATATAGTGTGGTTTAAATCCAGCAAGCTGATCAGATGTTAACATAGTGTTGTTTAAATCCAGCCAGTCAATCAGATGTTAACATAGTGTGGTTTAAATCATCCCAGCCAATCAGATGTAAACATAGTGTGGTTTAAATCCAGCCAGCCAATCGAATGTTAACATAGTGTGGTTTAAATCCAGGCACCCAATCGGATGTTAGCATAGTGTGGTTTGAATCCAGCCAGCCAATCAGATGTTAGCATAGTGTGGTTTAAATCTAGCCAGCCAATCAGATGTTAACATAGTGTGGTTTAAATCCAGCCAGCCAATCAGATGTTAACATAGTGTGGTTTAAATCCAGCCAGCCAATCAGCCAGTCAAGTATGTGGGGTTTGAATATCATGGTGATCACTGATATTAAAGCCTTCAGAAAGCAGTACACCTGTCTGCAATTACTTCTTGGCACATTCTTTGGGGAAATCGCTAGTGTTTCCATACAAAAATATTAGCACTGCAAGATAAAAGGACTGTCGCAAACCAAATTCTCGACAAGTAAACTTTTTCTGCATTTTGCTTGCCATTTACCACGGATATAAACTAGAATGGATAGGCAAGTCTAAAAATAGCCTAATTATGACTTGAATACCCATAATGCATTGCGCACGCTTCAGTAATTATTGGCCGTGTCCATTTTATTAAAGGTTTAACCGCACTCGGTTAACTCCGTCTCTTTCCGTCATTATAGTTTACCACAGTAGTGCATCGAAAAGAAATCGTGTTTTTGAGTTAAAACCCAAAAACGAAGTGATTTCATCATTTACAACAGATAGAAAACACCCAAAAGATTACAAAAAATAATAAGTTATAAGAATAACAGCCGTAAATAGGTTTCCTTAGGGATCTCAAAATTTAATCTTGGAAGGAATTCGAAACCCGTCGATTGAAAAATCATCGACCCGGAAAGGTCACAGAAAAATTAGTTTATTTCACATTTACGGATGAATCATCTAAATTATTTATACAACAACATTCCAAACACATAATTGGCGAAATAAAAACCAACCCTCGCTATATTTGATCATAGGTTGCTTTAAATTAATCCAAATATCTCGCAGGTTTAAACACATTAAATATTTAATATGGCGGCGGCTATAGCGGCAAAACAGTCAGAACGGTCCGATCGGCATTTATCGCTACTGACGTATGCCGATCGTCTTATGTCTTTTAAAAATGGAGGCTCCTATAGGAAATTTAGCTAAGTGTCAGTTCCATTCTCATGTATTTTTTGCACTTACTGATTACATACTGTAATATTTCTACTATATTCATGGCGCCATGTAGGACTGTCGTATGAGTAGGAGCATTGTACAGCAATTTTGCAATCTGTCTGGATATCTGTGATTTTGTCTGCAGTCTGACTGTTATTTCAATTCTATTTTCAAGAGTAAGTAATACTTCATGCTATCAAAAATATTGTGTGGCTAATGTGACACGGTCTTTTAAATACAGTTCACCCTATGGAACTCTCCTGAGTATCACAGACAGAAAATAGGATGTGAATCATTATTTTATCAGTATACAGATTCAATTCACATTAATTTAAGATCTTCAATACATTTTCGATACTGTTCCAGGTATATGGTTATGATTAAACGCTTTAACCACAATGTGCCTGATAGGTAACCCCAGTGCCTACACATTCTATACAAGCAACAGAAAACTCTCAGCATGACAAGTTTACTACATGTAATTTTATGATCCATCAGAAACTACAGGCAGACATATGCAAAGCTTTGTTAAATATGCACACCATGATAAACTTCTTGTGCAAAGCAACGTACCCCACTTATTAAAGAGGGCTTACTATTATCTTCAACAACCAGGAATAGTTTTTCATGAATACGTATGAATTTAGCTTTATGTCAACCTCACTAAAGTAACAACTTCTGTGATGCATCCAAAGGGTGTATTGAAAGAAAACTTCTGTGCTACTTCCAAAGGGTGTAGAGTAACAACTTCTGTGCTGCTTCTAAAGAGTGTTGAGTAACAACTTCTGTGCTACTTCCAAAGGGTGTAGAGTAACAACTTCTGTGCTGCTTCAAAAGGTGTAGAGTAACAACTTCTGTGCTACTTCCAAAAGGTGTAGAGTAACAACTTCTGTGCTGCTTCAAAAGGGTGTAGAGTAACAACTTCTGCACTTCTTTCAAAAGGGTGTAGAGTAACAACTTCTGCACTGCTTTCAAAAGGGTGTAGAGTAACAATTCTGTGCTGCTTTCAAAAGGGTGTAGAGTAACAACTTCTGTGCTGCTTCAAAAGGGTGTAGAGTAACAACTTCTGCACTGCTTTCAAAAGGGTCTAGAGTAACAACTTCTGCACTGCTTTCAAAAGTGTGTAGAGTAACAACTTCAAAAGGGTGTAGAGTTACAACTTCTGCACTGCTTTCAAAAGAGTGTAGAGTAACAACTTCTGTGCTGCTTTCAAGGGGTATAGAGCAACAATTTCTGTGCTATTTCCAAAGGACAATGCTCTGGAGAGGTTGCTCTTGACGTGTACATACATTTTACCGTCAACAACGAGAGAACTTATAATGAAGTCTGCAGAGAATTACAGTATTCAAAGACAAATCTTTACAACTGATATATTCCCAGAAGTAGGCTTTGGGCTCAACAGTTGGAAGGATCTGTCTTCATTTACTGGCAATATATTCATATTTTTCTTATGATATGTCAGAATGAGCTATTACTCACCAAAATCGGTACTGACATGGCTGTTAGGATTGGACGCCTTCCACTTAAACAAATCTGAAAATATAAACAAAAACTTATTAGACAATATAACTTTACATAACAGTGCACTTAGTAGTGGATCTCTTACATACCCACATCTAAACACTTGAAAGCTTTGTATACTTTCCCCATTACTAGGCAAACCATTTTTTATTTGTTGTTGCAAGTTTATAAAGGCCCACCCATAGTATTTCAGTCAAATTGAGATCATCCTTTCATAGAATCATGTCACTAGCCCTGGAAGTACCATAACCTATACAGTAAGTACCTGCAAGCAATGGAGATATACAGGCAATACCATCTATAACGCTGAATCAGGAATCCAACTTGTTACCTGACATTCCTGAGGCACAGGACAGGCGCTCTACAGGCAGAGTGGCCTAGAGGTAGGGCGCGCGCTTCGGGATCGAGAGGTCCCGGGTTCAACCCCCGTCTGGACCACTGCCTAATTGCTCTGAGCACGAATAACCCACATGCTCCACTCGACCAAGGTGTAAATTGGTACCTGTGAGGGCTGTGTCTGAACATGTTCGATAGTCCTGGGCGCTGAAGATCGATGTTGGCTGCACACCCACCAGGAGAGAAATAGTCTCCCCAGGGAGACTCGAATGCAGGTTTCCATAGGTAGCCCAATGACCAGGGGAAGTTTATATGTCAAAGGGTGGCTGAACGGCTGAACTGCTGAAAGCAGCCCTAGAAAATTGGAAACTTAACTTAACTTATTTATTTCAGCACAGAAATCTGTCTATTTTAATACCATGCAAATGTTTAATGTAATTTATATCTGTCACTTATACTCCCATCAAGTTAATCAAGTTTGACAATACTGCAATATGGACAGTCCAGAATGATTTCACTGGACCAACAGGTCAGCAATGAAGAATGAAATCCAACCACAAATCCAGAAGTTTATAACAGAGGGGGTCTAATCAGGAATTTACAGGGCCCCCTCTAGATCCGTGCATGAACTTAATGAAATCATCCTTACAATTGTTATCTAAGTATTCAGTTTCATAATACTGCACATCTATTATAACTGCTACGCATGAAGCATGAAAGGCAGAGATGTATGCAGATATTTTGAGATTAAAAGTAAACTTTTATCAAGATGTACATATTTTCTATCAAGAGAAGAAAAGACAGCAAGCTGAGTCTCAAGCTAAACAATATTTTCAAGAGGGCTTCATTTTCTGTATATTAAAAGGTATCAGAAGCCACTTGTTATGATTTGTTGTTTTATTTTTGGGGCTATTTGATAAATCAGGAATTTTTAAGAGAGAACATACCAGTATTTAAAAATAAGTGATCAACTTGAATACACCTGCTTAAAGTGACATTAAGACAGTTGATTTAAAATCCACTTTTCAAGCTGTCTACTGCATGAACTTGTTCTCCATTAACAGACACTGCAACGGTGCAAAAGTCATTTCTATGCAGAGTGTTATTCAACTTCAATTTTGGAGAGCATGCAACCACTATGCATGCAGAAAGCCAACTTCAGTAATAGCATGAGGAATAATTTAACAAGACCAGGGGATTGTTACTAGAAAGTCTGCTAGCATAATATATCATAGCATTTAGTTAGATCAGTAGGAAGCTCACTAGGAGCGTAATTTGTTATTTAGGTACACAAAGGAATTGGATGGTGTCAGATCAAAATTTTTACTCCTATTTCTGTAAAATTGGTAAAATGATGTGAATCATTTCATATTATCCACAAAGCACAGGCCTGGGTGACACGAAACGCAAGCTGCTCACACACCATTCATGTCTAGTGACATTTTCCTTCATTAATGATAACAGTTTAAATTGAAAGGAAGAAAATCATTACATCATCCATAGAGACAGAGCTGGTAACTGATTTCAACAAAAGCTGTCGTTGTTATGCAACTGTTCAAATGCAACTGTTCAATGTATATCAACCTAACATTAAAACAAGACTGCGTTCAATAAACGCTTATGCCCCCTGTGGAAGCCTTGTCCATAAATAAGTCTAAGTCCAAAATTAGGTCAAGGTGAAGGTCAAAATGGGGTCAGGTGATACAGGTGTGTGGAGAGTGTTCATATACAACATCCATGCAAGTTTGGAAGCTTTGTAGCAAGCCATAAAGATGCTAGAAGAAACGGTCAATTTGGGTTAACCAGGACGGACGGACGAACGGACGGACAGGTGAATCACTATATGCCTCCCGATCTATCGATACGGGGGCATAAAAATAATTAAAACTAGAAGGGTTTTGACACAAAAAAGAATGTCTTCCACAAAGGGCAATGACTCTGGCAATAATTAATCCAACCTAAATTTCTAGACATTTATATGCACAACTAGGCATACTTGGTACAAAGTATTCATGTGAAGTTCATTGAAACCCGATCAGTGATTTGGAGAACACAGTCATGCAAACAAACTTTGTGACATCACGATCCATCCAGACAGACATCTTGACATCCAGCACAAAATAAATATGTCCCCCCTCCCACATTATGTGCCAGACATAAAAATCAAAGATACAAAATACAGCTAGTATGAACAATTCATCTTGGATATGTAACACATAATTACAGGACTGATGATCTGTATTCAAGTCACTGGTGTATACATGTATTATATACAATCTGTTTATAATGCATGATCTCACAGTAATTTATAACTATTTCTCTCTCATGCATATTGCTTTATGTAACATGCAGTCTACAATAATACCACTCCCTGAATGTAAGAACACACAATCTCTCCTTACAGCATCATAAAACACGTACAATGATAGCTGCGCAATGAAACGCGCAATGGAACGCCGAATAAAATCTTCAAGACCCACTTCTCTTATACAATAACCAATTCATAAGACAATTCCTACCATTGAAAGCCCAACTTATTTCCTTGCATATTTATTATCTAGTACAGGATATTGTTATGTTTACTGGTGCCCCCCTTCACTAGAAGGACAAACCAAACACTCCCTCCACTAGATGGACAAACCAAACACTCCCTCCACTAGATGGACAAACCAAACACTCCCTCCACTAGATGGACAAACCAAACACTCCCTCCACTAGATGGACAAACCAAACACTCCCTCCACTAGATGGACAAACCAAACACTCCCTCCACTAGATGGACAAAGCAAACACTCCCTCCACTAGAAGGACAAACCAAACACTCCCTCCACTAGATGGACAAACCAAACACTCCCTCCACTAGATGGACAAACCAAACACTCCCTCCACTAGATGGACAAACCAAACACTCCCTCCACTAGATGGACAAACCAAACACTCCCTCCACTAGATGGACAAACCAAACACTCCCTTCACTAGAAGGACAAACCAAACACTCCCTCCACTAGATGGACAAACCAAACACTCCCTCCACTAGATGGACAAACCAAACACTCCCTCCACTAGATGGACAAAGCAAACACTCCCTCCACTAGATGGACAAAGCAAACACTCCCTCCACTAGATGGACAAAGCAAACACTCCCTCCACTAGATGGACAAAGCAAACACTCCCTCCACTAGATGGACAAAGCAAACACTCCCTCCACTAGATGGACAAACCAAACACTCCCTTCACTAGAAGGACAAACCAAACACTCCCTCCACTAGATGGACAAACCAAACACTCCCTCCACTAGATGGACAAACCAAACACTCCCTCCACTAGATGGACAAGCCAGATGGTCACACTAAACACCTCTCCACAAGATGCACACTGACACACCCACAAAACACTTCACAAAATGGACCACCCCTCGACAATATGGACACACCCACCAACCCCTTAACAAGATGAACACACACACCACCCTCTCCACAAAATGTACACACCCACCACCCCCTCCACAAGATGGACACACCCACCGCCCCTCCACATGATGCACCTCCTTAAGTCTACACTCGGTTTCAAGTTTAGCTTTTTGTATTTTATTGGACAACTTGCATGGAATGACTCCTACGGTGAAAACTGTGCCACTGTGATTCTGGTAATATTAACCAATTTGTAAGCCGCTGTTTCCCAATAAAAATGTGTGGTTTTTTTTCATTTATGTATAGGAATAGAATCCTGACCCCGGTCTTTTGAGATCTTTCCTGATTTAATTGGGAACTGTTTTATCACTTAGCACTTACAAACATCTTATACTTACAAATTTAACCTCATTAACAAGACCAGTAGAGTGTTGGTCAAGACAATCAGATTTAGCAGAGACACATTGTATGACAGTGAAAACCTCATTAACAAGATCAGTAGACTGTTGGTCAAGACAAGACACATTGTATGACAGTGAAAACCTCATTAATAAGACCAGTAGACTGTTGGTCAAGACAAGACACATTGTATGACAGTGAAAACCTCATTAACAAGACCAGTAGACTGTTGGTTAAGACAATCAGATTTAGTTGTGGGATGGTCTGTATGTTTAACTTAGGAAATAGATATTAGTTTTGTGTAATATACCGGTGAATAAATCATGGTTGATAGGAATTAATCATGTAAGGTGTTATTTGATATAAATAACCCATTCGTTATTTAACAATATACTGTGGCTGTTTGAGACAGCATGGTGCTTGCTGAATTCAGGTGACACAATTTAACACATGAATTACTGTTCAGTCTCAGCTACTATTAAAGTGTCTAAAATCATGTTGGGTTTTGTTGTAGATCATTGTGCGATTTCAAGCACTTAGAAGTATAGTCCAGTCAGTGTAAAAATCCAGTGACGCAGCGGTTCAGTCCACTATAACGGTGTAAAATCAATTATAAAGGCTTATACTGTACAAATAACCATATTTTCAAGGCTAAACTAACATACTATATTCACTCTATCAGTTCAGACAATGGTTGTAATCTTTTGTGTAAACATAAACTGCAACGTCACTCTCACAATATCCTTACTGGACTGTAGTAAGAAACATAAGTCTTTATACTGTATTGTTTAAGGTAGTATGACAACAGAGGACTGACAGCATGTAAGCATTATAAGTCACAGGATTTTTTTAATGGGGTTCCAAGCATTAGACCAATAAACTGGGATTAGAATTACGGAAACATTTCTGTCTCACTTATTTCTAATTGTAGTACACAGATCATCTTATACAATGTATATGACTAATGCTCAAAGATAGCCTATAAGGGCTGAGATGCTATTTTTAGTAATGCCTAGACTTTTCACACGGAAACAATGCTGAAAAAAGTCTGATTGAGGTTTTTAACGATTGGATTTTTGTGATGCTTACTCATGTATTCACTATCAGAATCAATGGATTCCTGCAGAGAATTAATCTGTATACAAATAGGATCAGAAAATTGGGGCTGATTTTTTTAGTCATCGCATTCTTTAAACAATTGAACAAAGTGAAGGTCAGAAGAACATCATTCCCGTTCACCAGATTATATTGTAGTGTGGGAACTTGACGAACCTAACTGATGTATGAGGATGGAAGAACAATGTACTTCCTTAAATTATCTAGTTTTTAATGTCAGACAGGTTATGTTTTACCTTATAAATTATACATTACTTGCAACTGTCCACTATGTATAACTGATAATTCATAGTTAAAATCAAACTAAACTCAGTACAAAAAGTAACATAAGTTGTAATGAAATGGGCGTTTTCAACATTCAATCAGGATAGATTTAACAAAAACAGATACTCAATTAAACGTTTATTATTCCATAATTTCACAATAAAAGTGAGTTATTTGAACGAATGAATATCTATGTAGAAATGTGATTTTAATGAAACATGTACACAAATGGACAATAGTGTGTAATGTCAAAACATCAAAATGTAAAATGGAGGATTTTTGTTAAAAAATTGAAATTTGCAAAATAAACGGCTTATTCACCTACACATGGTTCCCAATGGTGAGTCTAACTGAATCGGTCCCAACTGGAAGCATTTTCTCAGGTGTCCAGCCCTGATATAGACATCCTGGCTTCGCGTAGTAACATGCGGTCTGCCAGATTTTGGTCCCTCTTTTACACTACCCTTTGCATTGTAGCGTTGCAGTAGACGGAGTATTGTGTTTAGATTACAGTTAAACCGTCGTGCGACGTCAGTTTTATTGATGCCAGCACTTAAGAGACCAAAAGTCTCTGTAAGTACATCATCAGACAGCCGTCCCATAGTTCCAAGTGACTATGTTCGAAAACAAACCTGTATTTAACTGTGGCTGTCCACTAGATAAACGGAGATAACGATTTAAGTAAAGAAATTATTCATGCAGACTGGTAGCATGTGAATCTCGTGTTTTTATGTGTAAGGGAACGTCCGGGCCATCAAATGCAAACAACCTGTGTTTTGTATGCACAATATGTAGAAACAACTTTTAAACGGGTATGCAAAAAATTATGTCGATAGGTACCTAACTTTTACCCACAACATCAAAAATACTTCCCTGAAACCACTTACGTTTCTTTTTGTACTGAGTTTATTTGTGTACCCAATTATTGGGTAGAATCAACAATCATAGTTTTGATGTATAAGTCATTTGCTGTATAGATAGATCTAATTTATTATGATATAAAAAAATTGTACAATTAAAGATTTCCAATTTTTTTTTTTTTGAAAATGCCAAAAAATAGGGCAGGAGGGTCTGAGTAACGAAAAATCAAAGAAATCTGGCCTTAGATTCCGCTCTTCTTTGCAATTGCGAAATCAGAAAATAGAGAAGACATTATGACACCCGGCATTAGCACCTGACACAAAGTTAATGACTTCATGTGACAATTCTAGGACACCAGATTTTACCTGAGGCACTCAGTTCATTTATTCTTAACAAAAATTCTTAAATTGTCTGAACCTAAAACATTGAACCGTCATATTCTTCAATTGTCTGAACCTAGAACATTGAACCGTCATATTCTTAAATGCAATAATCAATGCTGTCAATCAGTGTCTTCAGATAAAAATTGGTAAAAAAAAGTTACAAATCAAATCTCGTGAAGCACAATATATAAACTTTGAATCCTTACTTATAAATGAAAGAAACATTCTAACAAACTTAATTTCTTAAATATATTATAGTTTATTATTATATAATTCAACATGTAACATATTACAGTATATTATTATATACTTAAACATGCAACATATTATAGTTTATTAATATAACATATTACAGTATATTATTATATAATTCAACATGTAACATATTATAGCATATTATTATAACATATTACAGTGTATTATTATATAATTCAACATGTAACATATTATAGCATATTATTATAACATATTACAGTATATTATTATATAATTCAACATGTAACATATTATAGCATATTATTATAACATATTACAGTATATTATTATATAATTCAACATGTAACATATTATAGCATATTATTATAACATATTACAGTATATTATTATACAATTCAACACGTAACATAAAATAGTATATTACTATATAATTCAACAAGTAACATATTATAGTATATTATTATATAATTCAACATGTAACATAATATAGTATATTATTATATAATTCAACATGTAACATAATATAGTATATTATTATAACATAATACAGTATATTATTATATAATTCAACATGTAACATAATATAGTATATTATTATAACATATTACAGTATATTATTATATAATTCAACATGTAACATAATATAGTATATTATTATAACATATTACAGTATATTATTATATAATTCAACATGTAACATTATATAGTATATTATTATATAATTCAACAAGTAACATATTATAGTATATTATTATATAATTCAACATGTAACATATTATAGTATATTATTGTAACATATTACAGTGTATTATTATATTATTCAACATGTCACATATTATAGTATATTATTGTAACATATTACAGTAAATTATTATATAATTCAACATGTAACATATTATAGTTTATTATTATATAATTCAACATGTAACATATAATAGTATATTATTATATAATTCAACATGTAACATATTACAGTATATTATTATATAATTCAACATGTAACATTTTATAGTAATTATTGTAACATATTACAGTATATTATTATATAATTCAACATGTCACATATTATAGTATATTATTGTAAGATATTACAGTATATTATATAATTCAACATGTAACATAATGTAGTAAATTATTATATAATTCAACATGTAACAGTATATTATTATATAATTCAACATGTAACATTATATAGTATATTATTATATAATTCAACATGTAACATTTTATAGTATATTATTATATAATTCAACATGTAACATATTATAGTATATTATGTCTTGTAATTATTTTTTAAGAATAGCTATGTAAAAATGCATTAAATGACATAGGCACCTTTTCTCTTTTCTAGAAATTGAGTACTGCATAGATTATCTGTATTCGCAGTCATTTAATTAATTATTTATACATATTTGGCTACATATTAATTTATTTATTTGTCTATGTCAGAGTATAATGTTTCGTTCATTATATGAAATTTTAATAAATACATAATTATATACAAACATTTTTTTATTTGCCTTTTGACTGAGATAGTTGTAGTGCATGGCCAATAGGTTTTTCTAATCCCTGCCTAATTGGCCACTGATCACTAGCTTAGAGGGATATACAAATAATGACTCAGATAACAATGGTTTCATTATTTAAGTTCAATCATATACAGACATGTATAATTTAATAAATAAAAGCTCACTTTACTACAACAGACAACCAACAGGGCAGTGTCAGTTATCTTTGATCTATCACTGAACATAATTAAAGCAAGTATAGTTCTAGGAGTTATTAATAACTAAGAGTTATTTATAACTTAACACACCTGGAAATCAGTTCTTTAAGACAAATTATACATTTAATCTCACAGCAGTCATTAAAGCCTTAATTAACATTAATAAGATCTTACTGATATTTGTCGTTCTGATATACTGTTTGTATGTACGTGACAGTAGCTTTCTCCATTACGCATTGGCGATGACTTGTTAAATATTTTTTGGTCATTTTTCGAATTACGCCAACAGATCCAATCATTAACATGCATGTTTCTTAATTTTAATCAAATCTGAGAGCTTGGGCTATTTGTCACAAGTATTTACATACAGAGCGCTGTACCAAGTAATTCACAAAGAAAAACTAGAAGCTACAATTTTAACTTTTCATTCCCGCGGTGTCAAGGTTGCTGTACCATTGATTTTGTGCAGCTGCAAACATGCATATAACATGCATCGCATGATGCACAAAATTGTCAAACAACTGTATAATGAAGATAGAGTTCTACATTTTCTAACAGGGAAATTTCTAGGCTGAGAAAACTCATGTACACTAAAACAGCAGTGGGAGTTGCCCGAGTTCTCAGGAGGGCGGAGTCTATTATTTAAATTAGCTGGTTCAGTGAACTATATATACATGTATATTCATGATGAAAAAGTATAATGACACCGACTCAGGAATGTGGGTCGATATTTAGTTGTAAAAATGCTTTCACATTGTACTGCCAGGCTCTATTTCTAGAATTCAGCAATTATGCATTTCTTTGGATAAGGTATTGTAACATTAATTCGTTCATTTCATTTAAATGATCGAGCAATCACGGATGATGAAACATACTATACTAAGTACTATTCTGACAGGAACTTACTAACCATTGGTCAATATAAACTGACCAAGGTACATTACTGGCCCTTCATTGTACTTCTTTGTCATACTCTGACAAAAGGATGTAAATTAGGAACAAAAAGGTCATTTGTTTGAAATGTGTTAAAGACCAAAACTTACCACTTCAATGAATTGACTTCATTGAAGAGAGTATACATGTATAAATGTGCCTGTCTTCAGAAAGCATGATTGATTTAGAGATTTTTTCTGAAGAACTTAGACATAAATAATTTCACTTAAAAAATCTCAATTGTTTTCAATTTTAGAAATCCAACTTGGATAAAACATACAATAGGATTTTTTCGTAAAAATCTAAAAAATTGTTCAACAAACTTAATGGTTTAAGTGATTAAGGGTAGAGGAAAAGGGCAATGTTTTTAAGTCCTTTATTATAAAAACTGCCAGGACTAGGCAGTGAGAGGGATAAACTTCACAGAATTTACCCACATTTATAAGGACAATGCACAAGAATTTTGTATAAATAAATTTGATCAAACTCTCATCATTAGAAGATATCCATCATGCACATGAAACTTAATTCTAATGGGTCCAGAATTGTTGAAATATTATTGGCAAAAACTGTGAAAGAAGTTTTTTTTTGTTATAATACAGATAATAGCGCGAGACATGACATAATTAGGATGTTTGATGTAACTTGCAGATCTAAACGCATTGTGAAGAACGAGAATTTAGCCCATTAACAGTCCAGGGAAACAAGACAGTGGATAATAATTTGTCAAAAACCTTCATTGACAGGAATTGGTAGGATGGCACAGAAACTATAGGGGGGGGGGGGGATATTCAGGACAGGAAGATGGAAGTTTGAAATATTTTAATATCAGATTAATTTAAAGAGGCTAGACAGCAATTGACGAATTCTCCAAATCGCAAAGTCATTAGATCTGAGGCCGTCAAATGAAAACAATTGAAAGAATCTAACATGCAAGAGATCATCATGAATTGGTTAAGTTGTTATAGTAAGTAAGGTGGTCACAACATTGAGGTGGTCAATATATAACCTTTTTACTCCGTTAGTGAAGACATTCAGAGCCTGCATGCTGTGGAATGTTTACGCATCAAAATGTGTGGGTGTAAAATGGAAGCTAGATTAAATGAAGATTTTCACTGTATTAATAATTTTTCTACAGAACAGAACCAGTCCTGTTACATTAATGTACTACTTTAGGTAACCACATAAGGAAACAATATTAAACAGTAAAATCACCATTTTCGTGGGCATTAAATTCATGGATGACAAAACATGGAAGGGCAAACCCATGTCACGTATTAGGGAGTTTGATAAGTTGTGGGCATCAGGTTTCGTCAACAAGTTTAACAATGAAATCAATGAAAATTCAACTCTCTCGAAAAATACTGATTTTACCATATGTTAGAAGGCATGTAATATATTCACTAAATCTCAGTATTACAAGGAACAAAGAAAGAAGTATTTACAAATAAACAAATAATATATAATTTAACAAAAAATTCATCACCTATTAGATGCAGCCACCTGTTCTAAAAACCTGTATGATCCTATAAAGACATGAAATAACACTGTTGATGTTGGAGTAACCAATGTGATGTAATTTTAGAAACAATTTTATGGGAAGGATTATTCATAATTATAATCTTTATTTTGCTGAAGTTGACTGTCTAGACTTAAAGTATGTTTATTGCCTTTGAGATCAAAGAGGCTACAGTCCATATCAAAATCAATCCAAGAATAGCCGAGTTATGTTATAATCCTTTCATTCAAGAATCCATAGCAGAGTTTTTAATGTTAAAATTCCCCCATTCAAGAATATAGCAGAGTTATTTCTAAATCCTGCTGAGTTATAGTTTAAAGTGGTAAAATTGTACCCAATTTTATCATTTGACCTCCAAGTGTGACCTTGAACTTTGAAATATACAGACCTGCCACGCGTTTAAGGAAGTATTACATGATGAAACATTTCACACTCGTGATTCGTTGGACGCTATGTTGAAACAAGAGCTGTACACGAACAGCTCTCTCCACTATTCTCATTGCCATTCTAGGATCAAAACACAATGCTTATCAGCTGCAACATTACCCTCTTCAGTGAAGAGGTTTGGGCTTTTAAGTAAAAAAGTATCCAGAGGTTAAAATCTTGTACCTAAACTATAACATTTGCATTTCTAAGTCCAAAAGGGGGCATAATTTCCACAAAATGCTTGATAGAGTAACCTACTGACCTGTGCAGGGGTTGGGGTCATGATGGTGAACAGCTTAAGATGCAAAGTATCAAAGCAACATATCAATGCACTTTGAAGATATCTGAGGTTATAAAACTTGTACCTAAACTTTAACATTTGAATTTCAACAAAATGCTTGATATAGTTACCTACTCCTGCGTAGGGGTTGGGGTCATGATGGCAAACAAGTATCCATATATCAATGGACTTATATGGAAAATATAAGAGGTAAAACACTTGCATCGAAACCCTCGCTGATGCTCTGTTGACTGCAATAGCTCCTTTCGTCCTTCGAATAGTGGAGCTAAAAACGGGTTTGTCACATGAGTGAATTTTTGCTAACCACAGACCATGACACGGGTACTCATGATGGTGAACATTTATGGCTTGCAGATTTAAAATGCCTAAACCAATGGTAGAGTTATGGAGGGGAGAAAAAAATCTGGACATATGGATGGATAGATAGAATTGCAAAATAAAGATGTCTCCCAGAATACACAAAATAATCCCCCCCCCCTCAGATAGAATGTCCCTACCCCCTAATCTATGAGGGATAAATAAAAGTTCTACTATACAGATGTGTTAAAGTTTTGTCCTGACTAGAACCACGAGTTTCATGTTATCATCATTCCATAACATATGCTGTAGTGATATATACATGTATGTCTAGACATTTCAGGTGTTAATTAGACTAATACATCGATCATTGCACATTTGTGCTTAGGTAACAGTTGTTACAGTATACAGTCAGGTCTCAATATAACGACACCCGATATACGGACAAATGCATTATACTGACATCATGTTTGAGGACAAAAATACTAAAACGCTCTTTGTATCAATACAATACCGACATTTTCGTTACAACAACATTTTTCTTGGAAACAAACCGCGTCATTGTATCGAGACCAGTGACTGTACACAACATATAAACCTAATTACTGTATGACTTATTGGGTCACTTTACAATACAACTTGTATGATTTATTGAGAGCAAAAGAACCATTACTTGTGCCCCCACAATGGTTGTTGGGTGCATAAAGGGAGGTAATTGGATTAATATGCACAGTTTGTAAACCGTGTAGATTGTCAGTAGAGTAAAATGACATATATAAGTCCAACAAAGCACCCTTAGTTGTTAGCTAGCTTTCCGTCTGGTATATTACAATATCAACAAGGCTAGTAACTCTGTAGCCTATATTTATGGAGTTATCTGCCCTTGTTTTGACCAGGTACATTGAAATAATGGCAAATTTTACACATAAACTGAATTTTCTCAAACACTATCTATGCTTTCAACTTGAAACTCAATACACTTACTAAATGTGATGACCTACATCTACTGACAAGAGAAAACAAATCTATTCAGCATTATATAAGAGTTTTTCCCCCTTTCTGACTTTAAATTTTTACACAAAAATGTCAATTTCTCTTAGACTATCAAAGGTATCCACTTAAAGCTCAACATAGTTATTCACCATCAAAAGGGGACTCCATACTGACAAGGCTGGTAAACCTGTGACCTATATTTATGAGTTATATGCCCTTGTTACTCTTAGAAGTTTAACTAACAGATGAGCAAGGGTACTATCACTAACAGATGAGCAAGGGTACTATCACATCACTTACAGATGAGCAAGGGTACTATCAAGTAGGAGAAAGTCAAGCGTCCAGCAATCATAGGAGGTGCTTTTGTTTATTATAATCTTTTTGTATTTGCTGTAACCTGAGATTTTGTTTTTTTTGCCTTTCATGCTCTTGCTGTTTTCACATAGGCAATCTTACAGTTGATATCAAGTCCATAATTATTCAAGTACAAAACCAAGGAGTAAGGACATATCTCACTTTATAGAAATAGGGGACATAATGAGTTGTGTGATATCATATTTGAAATGACAATCCTGCAAGCACCATGTGCTGAGCATCATGTATACGCCTGTGTAACTTGCAATTTTACCTTGAAAAGCTAATTATGTACATCTGTGGCAAGTTTGCCAGTAAATGAAGACTGATTGCATGTTGATGCAACACTGACAATGAGGTTTTAACATATCATTATAATACAAACACTGCATATTGTTGTAAATACCAAAATACATGATGAGAGTACTTAGTATACTGTTTGATGATCAACTAGGTGTTGATGTCACTTACATAAACTGCCTGGATGATCGCGAAGTCTTTTATCACTTAATCTTTGCCTTGTCTCATATTTTTGAATTTTTGTAACTTATCACAGCTTTTTCCTTATGTAGTAGGGGCCATTATCAGACCCCTTCCCCAAGAAAATATTCTTTAAATTTATGCACTTTTCCCAAAAACGAAATTCACCCCTACAAAATCAGTTCCCTGTGAAACCAAATACAAAGACTGTGCTGTTAGGGCATATCTAAGGTAATGGGGGATACCACAGCAGTTTCTCCAGAATGCCACCTTTCTTTCCTGGTTTAGCTTCTCAGCTAATTTTTCATATTAATATTTACTTCATTTACAAAATGTTCAGGTCAGCCAAAGTTATAATGGAGCCTTGACACTTTATGCAAGCTGGTAAATTGAACTGGAGTCTGGAAGAGAGTATATTGTGCCAAGGACCATTGAACTGGAGATTGGAAGAGAGTATATTGTGCTAAGGACCATTGAACTGGAGATTGAAAGATATTGTGCTAAGGACCATTGAACATTGAAATGGACACTGGAAGAGAATATATTGTGCTAAGGACCTTTGAACTGGAGACTGGAAGAATGTATAATGTGCTAAGGACCTTTGAACTGGAGATTGGAAGAGAGTATATTGTGCTAAGGACTATTGAACTGGAGATTGGAAGAGAGTATATTGTGCTAAGGACCTTTGAACTGGAGATTGGAAGAGAGTATATTGTGCTAAGGACCATTGAACATTGAAATGGAGACTGGAAGAGAGTATATTGTGCTAAGGACCTTTGAACTGGAGACTGGAAGAATGTATAATGTGCTAAGGACCATTGAACTGGAGACTGGAAGAATGTATAATGTGCTAAGGACATTTGAACTGGAGACTGGAAGAATGTATAATGTGCTAAGGACCTTTGAACTGGAGACTGGAAGAATGTATAATGTGCTAAGGATCTTTGAACTGGAGACTGAAGGAGAGTATATTGTGCTAAAGAATGATCCAGTGAAGATTAGTCAAAATCTATTTGGTGATTATGTAATAAAGGACCGAGTGAAGTTTTACAACATGATGAGTGTAGAAGCATGATGGTCCTTGATGGAAGACGGCACACCCAATGGTACTTAAAATAACTCACAAGTACATCATGCACATGTGAGCTAAAAAAGGAGGGATAACAACATAATATTATACCACATATACTCCCAACAGTACATTGACTTCAACTACACAATTGCATCAAAGATTTGAAGGCATATGTATAGCTGCTATAGCACAAGATGCATGTTGCCAAAGGAGGGTTTACACCGGCCTGCAGCATTTAAATTCCATGTGATTCCCCCAGTGGTGTAATAACCCAGCATGTCAATCATATAATTATACATAATGGCAGATTTGTTTTTCAATGCAATTAGCCTATTATTAAAATGAAGTGATTTACTTACCAGCTGTCACTGTCGATGACATAGGGCTGTGTGCATCAGCTGTAGGGGAACCAGCCTGAAAATATATCATAGAATTATAGGGTTGTGTGCATCAGCTGTAGGGGAACCAGCCTGAAAATATATCATAGAATTATAGGGTTGTGTGCATCAGCTGTAGGGGAAACAGCCTGAAAATATATCATAGAATAATAGGGTTGTGTGCATCAGCTGTAGGGGAACCAGCCTGAAAATATATCATAGAATTATAGGGTTGTGTGCATCAGCTGTAGGGGAACCAGCTTGAAAATATATCATAGAATTATAGGGTTGTGTGCATCAGCTGTAGGGGAAACAGTCTGAAAATATATCATAGAATTATAGGGCTGTGTGCATCAGCTGTGGAGGAACCAGTCTGGACTCATAGAACAATAGAATATATAAATTTTACCTAACAACAGAAGGTTCCATTCTGCTTCATTTTCCCCAGACTCTAAAATGTCATTTTTCACTGATCAATTTCAAGAATTCCCTTGACCTTGAAGAACTTCATTTTTGCCAGACTTTTTTAAAGTGATTCAGTGGCAGCAGTCTGTGGCTTGCATACGGTCAGCCCATCCCAGCCAGACTTATGTAGGTAGTACCCTCAATATAACAGCCAAGTTGTTTGGGGAAAAAATACCGACAAACAAAATAAACTTGTAGTATGAGACTACAATGTATAGTCCGTTTATTCAGGTATGCCACTTGTATATAAACATTATACAAAGCTTTGACTGATATAAATGCTAATAATTTTTCAAATATTGCCAAGATCTAAAAATATACATTGTATTCGAAAATACCTTCATCAAACAAAAAATTAATTAACATAATTTCTTTTTCAGCCAAAACAAACTATTGTTGTAGTATAGGTAACGCATGCTGAAAAATACTGTAGGTAAGTCGTAAAAAAGTATTTTAATTTTTTTAAGTTTTATAATTGTTTTATTGATTTCATGCACTGGAAATCAACGATCTACGTTGAAATCCAGCTAAATACCAATAAAATGTTGAGGAGCTCAGGTTACCAATTCTACAACATTATTTTGTTTTGGCCAACTCACTATCCATGTTAGCAATTTTGTCCAGGCTTTTTAAACTATACAATTTTCTATAAAAGCTTTTGTTACTAAGTGTATTGCCCAATTCTTCATTAAAAATACAAATTGATGTATTCAAAAGATGTATACAGGACAATTATCTGTGGAAAATTTTCAGCTTCATTTGGTTTAACTTGCATGAATGACATCACTCAATGCTTTTACAATTATAAATAACTGTATAATACAGTTAGTACATTTTATTATTCATGTTAGTAATGTTTTATGATTTTAATTTTTAGTTTTTAACTGACAGAATTGTAAATGACTTGTTGTTCGTTTTTTTCTCTGCCTAATTGGCCAATGACGCCCAACTCCCAAGGAGATCAATTACATTAGATTAACATACAGTAAACCTCAACAATGAGACCACCCTCCGGACCATTGGTCTTCTTATAGAAGTGGTTTCAATATGAAGTTTATATAATCTGCAAAACGTTCAGTGAATGTTTGGACTTAAATACTCAGGGTGTAACCTAACCTGTAAGGTGGTCTTACATTGTATTTTGTATTTCAATTTAATGAACAACAGTTAATTAATTGAACTGTCAACATATAATTAATTGATCTGTCCACATATCAGTTTAATTATATACACTATACATATTAATTAACGAACAATTAATCTATACAACTTTATATTAATAACTCAGGCGACGGCTGAAACCTGAACATTTCCTTAATGACACATAGTGTACAAATCATCCTGTTCTTGAACAATGTCCATGTATCCAATGTGTAACCGATGTCTAGGCATCATGCGGACGCCAGCCAAATGAGTACACATTTCAAAAGACTTATATCTACACTATATAGCTCCTGTTTGGTCTTTGCCCGATTAGACCAAAGTAAGCCAGCCGTCCAATCGGCATCGATCAGATTAGATTTTTGTCAAAGGTATCAATTAGTAGGAAAACCAAAAGGATAAATGCGTATGAACACGCATCCTACCTGTGTTTATATACTTCAAGCTACACATCTTAAAATTTGATAAAAACATGAGGACTAGAAGTGTATGATATCTAATGTTATATAGCTTCACAGCTGATTAAGTTAAGTGTATAAATTATGATGATAGTGAATACCCATACTGGTTACATAATCCCCCATCATTTTATCAAAGTGTAAAGATATGCAGATATGGCTTGCACATGTAATATAAAACGTGTACAATTGCGCATCCAGCTATTTCTGCGTGACAAATGATACCCTGCTGTCTGGAGTCTTAGTTTGAATCAACCAGCCTTAAACCTGTCTCAAGAAATACTACCTAAAATCAAAGAATAACATTTAAGTTTTTTTGTGGTTAAATTTCAATTCTGTTTCTGCAACATGCAACCATTGAAGTAGTGAAGAAACATTGAAGGACATCTAGCACCAACTTATCAACCAGACAATAATAAGGTTTCCCCTCTATATGAAGTAGACGTGTATCAGTGCTTAACCTATAACAGCTCTGCTAGCATCTGCCGAGGTGACCGCCACAACAAGGGTGTGACCACCAGCATCTGCCGGGGTGACCACCACAACAAGGGGGTGACCACCAGCATCTGCCGGGGTGACCACCACAACAAGGGGGTGACCACCAGCATCTGCCGAGGTGACCACCACAACAAGAAGGGTGTGACCACCAGCATCTGCTGGGGTGACCACCACAACAAGAAGGGGGTGACCACCAGCATCTGCCGGGGTGACCACCACAACAAGAAGGGTGTGACCACCAGCATCTGCTGGGGTGACCACCACAACAAGAAGGGGGTGACCACCAGCATCTGCCGGGGTGACCACCACAACAAGAAGGGGGTGACCACCAGCATCTGCCGGGTGACCACCACAACAAGAAGGGTGTGACCACCAGCATCTGCCGGGGTGACCACCACAACAAGAAGGGGGTGACCACCAGCATCTGCCGGGGTGACCACCACAACAAGAAGGGTGTGACCACCAGCATCTGCCGGGGTGACCACCACAGCAAGAAGGGGGTCACCACCACGGCAAGAAGGGGGTGACCACTACAACAACAAGGGGGTGACCACCAGGCAAGAAGGGGGTGACCTCCACAGCAACAAGGGGGTGACCACCGCAACAAGAAGGGGGTGACCACCAGCATCTGCTGGGGTGACCACCACAACAAGAGGTACTGCTGCAGCAATCAAGAGTATTTAAGGAGGAGTGAATGACTCACATGTACAGTGTATAAGCTTAATCACTATATGACTTATTGTGATAAAATACAATTCAACTTGTATGACTTGTTGTGAGCAAAAAAAAAAGCATCTGTGATTTCCGGTCACTGTACGACTTATTGGAAGATTCAATGTGTATGACATGTTGCTATAACCGGATGTTGACTCGTTTATACACTATGTGGGATGCTGACAGTACAGAGAGGCCAGAAAGTTCCTGTGCCTCCCTAGCTCAATGGTTATCACGCTTGACATCTAATCTGGCGACATAGGTTCAAATACAGGTGGAGGCATTTAATATGCCTGACATATTGCAGCAGAAAGCCGACTGGCAAGTAAAGGCTATGCTCAGTATTTAAACAAATACATGTAAGGTCACTCAGATTAAAGTTTCAAAGCTGTGAAGACTGAAGTTTTTTAGCTCCCTAAGTTGCCTCAACAGAAAATGCCAACTAATCACACCCTCTTTTACCCAGTAGGAATCAACATTTTCAAACAATTTGCCGTTATTTTAATTGTTACTATACTGGTATTAGAAGGTCATAATGCTATCATCAGGTTTATGTCCATTTAAGTCCATTTGCAACAATTTTATGACTTTTCTTATGATTTATTTCCTGAAGTTATGGACCTTAAAAAATTAATAGTTCTTTTCCAAAATTAAGCTGAGGCAAATATACTGTATTCCTAGATACTTTCGCAGATACAATATTTCGCGTTTTTCATACCGTCGGCATATTCGCGGCTACAAATTGTCACGGAATCATAAGGCCCGCGAATTCCGCCAAACTAAAGTCGCTACGGCATAAAGGTACGTTTGAAACATCTCGCAATTTTAATTGGACTGTTTGTCATCACCATCCGTGTATACACAATCAAATTCAATTGATTGTGACCTTAACTGACCTGATAACAATTACGATGATCAATTAATCTCTTCATAACAAAGGATTTCATAAAGTGTTTTTACTAGGTGTTATCAACATAAACCAGTAAATAGTTATTATTATAAATTAACCACCAAACATATGTTAAACAAATAAATGTGAAATGATTATTGTAAATACCTGTACAGGAATACATTGACTTTAATCATGACAAAAACAAACTTTCGTATGTAGAAGTAAACTGAATGTTAACACCCCACCCCGTGCTTGTTTACATTGAGCACATTACACGCTACGTCATCAGTGTTTATGTCTACACAGCCTAAAATATGCACGATTCTTACAGGATATTGATGTTTAAATTGAGATAATTAACGCAATTAATCTTAGATTTTATAAAGATGGATTTATTGACAGAAGTTCCCACGTCATGTATGCGCAAGAACAATTATCCATCGTCAAATGATTTTGCGATTTTAGTATGAAGAACCTAGAAACGTTCGGAGATTCGTTGGAGGTAACATTTTCGCGTCTATTAAACTTCGTGAAATAATACCTGATCCCGCGAAAGTCGCTAAGTTAAAATGCGCGAAACCATTTCTAGGAATACAGTATATGATTTGACAATAAGTCAACCAACTTTGATAATGATTAATAACCAAGTAAACAACATTGGTTTGAAGTGAAAGCTAATAATCCATTATGCATGAAACCCAGTGTAAACAAAATGTATTTCAAACTTGAATATTTTGTCTAGAATTCACACATGCATGACATAACGTGCACCTGATTTACTGTAACAGTAATGCAATGCTGAAACACAGTCATCATTATAAATCATTTGGTTGTCTAAAAATATTCAATTCGAACACGACCATAATACTAATGAATTTCATTTCTTGAATGAACAAGAGATGTTTATAAAATCCTTATGTCCCCTTATTGCAGCTTAATAGTCATGGCACCCTTGACCTTCTGACCGCAAAATGCATGACATAACGTGCACCTGATTTACTGTAACTGTAATGCAATGCTGAAACACAGTCATCATTATAAATCATTTGGTTGTCTAAAAATATTCAATTCGAACACGACCATAATACTAATGAATTTCATTTCTTGAATGAACAAGAGATGTTTATAAAATCCTTATGTCCCCTTATTGCAGCTTAATAGTCATGGCACCCTTGACCTTCTGACCGCAAAATCAATAGGGACCTTCTACTGTTGATGACTATGAAACCTCCATGTAATGTTTAAAGATCCTCACCTGGGCTAACCCATTCATGAGTCATCAATCAGAAATCATTAGGTCTAGTTATACATGTCAAAGGTTACAGTGACCTCGACCTTTGACCTCAAAATGACCTTGATCTTAGACCTCAAGATCAATAGGGGTCATCTACTGTTGATGTCAGAACAACTTCGATATGCAGTTTGAAGGTCCTTGGCCAAAACGATCATAAGTTTTCGATCAAAAACCATTTGATCTATTTATACATAATAAAGGTCACAATGATCTTTACCGTTGACCTCAAAATAACCTTGACCTCAAAATCAATAGGGGTCATCTACTGTTGATGAATAAAAATACTGAGGCATGCAAGAACTATTGGATAGTCTGCTTCTCAAAATTGTTATTAGATTTGAATTCTTTTTTAATTTAATTTATTTTATTTGGGCGTGGTTACATAGACTAATAATCCAAAGGCGCCTAGTTCGAATCTTGGCGGGGGCACTGAAAATTTCAAAAACGAGAGGTAGTCTCCCGTGTATGGGTGCAATACGTTTAAGAACCAAGGAGTCTATTGGAAGCGATATAGGGCAGCGTGCCCGGATTCCTTGTATCACACAAACTTTCTGTTTTTTCCCTGGAAGCTCGAGGTCATTGGCCAATTAGGCAGGAATAAAACTGAATGTCCCTGCACTATGACTATCTCAGTCAAACGCAAAAAAAGAAAGTCAAACATTACATTTTAGTGACAAGCGCTGAGATTTCTTATTACTAATATTTCAGAATTATTTGGATGAAAACCATCTTAATTTTTATTAAGTTTGTATTTCAAAATCAACTATGAAGCTAAAATGAGTGTTGAAAGTCATTTTTTTCACATCAAACTCTCAGGAAAGGACTTATCGCTAAAAAACATCCCACCAGTTTTTTTACAACCAAAAAAGCAAAAATTCTACATACTCAAGAAACAGTGCACATGTTGAGTGAAACGTGCACATAAAACTGCAAATGCAGAATTCATTATAAACACTGCAGAGAATTTCATGAACAAGATACCAAGACATGACACATAATTCACTCTTCTATCAACAGGATGTATATAACTCAACATGTATATTTCTTAGGAGCAAACATGGCAACTATTTCTGAATAATCATTCAAATCTGACAGAATCTGAAGTTCACTTCTATATTTTACAGAAGGAAAGGGGGGGGGGTACAAATTTGTACAAAAATCAATGTAATTATCATGTTTACAGAATAACTATCTGAATAATTTGTTAATGTTAACAGTGCATATTTTAACGTTGTCCAAGAATAGTTTTAACCTTTTCATAATCTACACATTATAAAGACCATTAAAATTTGACAATTATATTAAGCAGTTTTGAAGGGTCCTTATTATAAGAATATTTAGAATAATTATGTCATGCTTAAAAGACCAGTGCATTAAATGATGGAAACTTAGAGTGTTTTTTTTCTGCATTAAGTTTCAGTTAAGGGCATTATCTTACAAAAATGTTATGTTGGGCCAATTAAAGTCCACCAGGTAATACTGTTGGGCTTGGTGGTCGACATCATGCATACATTGAAATGTTTACATTATCATTTCTAAAAAGTATTTATTTATCTTCTCCCTAATCTAATAGTGTAAGTAATTAGGAAACGTTATTGTGAAATTTTAACAAGAGGGTCCAAAGGGCCCTAGGTCGCTCACCTGTCATAGTAGTGCATGCAAGCCCTGTGAATTGACCTTGTGGCCTAGTTCTTGACCCAATATCGAACTTGACCTAGATTTTGTTGAGATGATCATTGTGACCAAGTTTCATAAAGATTGGGTCAAAATTATGACCTCTAGTGACTACACAAAGTTTTTCTATGATTTGACCTTGTGACCTAGTTTTTGATCCCAGATGACCCAATATCGTAACTGACCTATAATTTGTTAAGATGATCATTGTGACCAAGTTTGATAAAGATAAGGGTAAAATTGGGACCTCTAGTGTCTACACAAGCAAAAGGACGACGGACGAAGAGTGATCACAACAGCTCACTCGGTCACTTTGTGTCAGGTGAGCTAAAAAACGACCCCTTTTTACATACAATGTCAATCCAGTCATTTAAGATTGATTAATACTGGAGAACTGACCTTTTAAATTCATCCACAATATTTACAATTAGGAACAGTAATCCCGGGTCCATGAGTATTAAAAAATGATTTTACAACAAGAGCAAGCTGACGAATCTCTCATGAATGGTATCACATAAAGTCATGAAGAAAACATATTATATTATGATTATAGCTTCTGCTTTTCCTCCTTTTCCTGCTTTACATATAACCAGAAAATCTCTTCTAATCAACTTATTTTTGTTAATTTTAATAACCGATGAAGAAAATCTTGGAAACAAATTATGTTAAGTTGCACGCCATTCTTAGAGTATCGATCACCTTTTTCTCAACAAATTGAAACCTGTAGTATAAGAAACCTGGATGCTGTTTTATCAAAGCACTTAAGGAAATATTAAACTTACGTTCAAATTTAAGTTATTGAGATATTGAGATAAAGGATTATTCTTTAATATTTATAATTAAGTCCAGGAACTCATACAAACCAAAACTTTTTAAAAGCCCCAAATAATAATTTAGAATTTAAATTTGAATGTAAATGCACATTTTGATAAAACAGTACCCTGGTCATTTAACAACATTGTAGATACACTGACATCTAATTATTTTTAACAAAATTCAAATCCTGCCAGAAGATGGACATTTTCTGTCACATTTTAAAGGTCATTTATTTATACTCAACAAAAAAGACTAGAGGGTGATACTTGAAGAAAATTATCAGAGCCTTAATGTCAGCAATTAATAATTATCAAGCAAATCCTCCACCTGTTCAAAAATCAAACTACTTGATTATTGCCATGTACATTGCTTTGCCAATTTAAGAAAAAATACATGATTTCTATAGCGTGGAAGTAACACATTGCATCACTGAGGATTGAGTTGCACAAAACTGATTGCTACCAGATGAAAGCTAATCATGAAGGAGGCTGAGTAACATATGTGCACAAACAAAAAATGATCAACTTAGCTTCTTACACAAGTGTTGGATTTATATAAGATATAGTGTCATTTTAGTATATTATAATTAAAAATGCAGGCACATTTGGTATGATCAATTCGAATGTTACAGCAACATCGTCATTATAATTAAGAAAAAAATATAAAAAACCACAGTTTACTGGCTGTTATATACTGAGCATCAAAAGGTTTGCAACCAAATTGAAAATACCAAATTTAAAAATTGTTTGCTTGAAAGAATTTGTCACTTCTACATGTCCATTAGAGTGCCGTTAATTTTTTTATTTTTTAACTAATCGTTTTTCGTCAGGCTTAAATGATCACATTGTCACAAAAAGGTTAAGTGTCTATTCATGCACATGCAAATTGGGTATTTCATTTTTCACTTCACTTTTCACGTTCTTCAAACATGTCTGTGATACAAAACACACAATTAGTTGTTTAATTAAGCTAGACATGTAGGCTTAAAATGATTACCAAAGAAGGTAATGATGAACATTATCTGTTGCACGTTAAACTGTCATGTCTTTATCATTACTAGACTACAGCATCAGCTGTAATAGACAGATCATATAATGACATATACCACCTAATGGTAGGTGAAGGGTTAATACAGCTAATCTAGACAGGTCATATAATGACATATACCACCTAATGGTAGGTGAAGGGTTAATACAGCTAATCTAGACAGGTCATATAATGACATATACCACCTAATGGTAGGTGAAGGGTTAATACAGCTCATCTGGACAGGTCATATAATGACATATACCACCTAATGGTAGGTGAAGGGTTAATACAGCTCATCTGGACAGGTCATATAATGACATATACCACCTAATGGTAGGTGAAGGGTTAAATACAGCTCATCTGGACAGGTCATATAATGACATAAACCACCTAATGGTAGGTGAAGGGTTAATACAGGGAGCTCATCTAGACAGGTCATCCTGCTATAACTTCTGCACAATATTCAACGGCATAAATTGTGTCGCTTAATTGTAGTCAAACATACAGTGGAAACAATATAAAATTTGCATTTATATTTGTGCTTTTGTGATCAAGACCCTGTATCTAAAATAATCATGATTTGGGTAAATCCAAGTTACCGGCACTTATCGAATGACAATTATTACCTCCCCTGCGCTATAAAATAGTTGTAACAGTAGAATATTCTAAAACAAGAGGGCCATTGGCCCTAAAGCACTCACCAGATGAATGAGCAGATTAAGCAGAATCAGTATTTGTTATGATATTACCTTAATAATAGATTTAGATTTTACAGATACACACATTGTGATCAAGTTTCGTAAAGATTATGCAAAGAATGTGACCTCTAGAGTGTTAACAAGGTTTTTCTTTAATGAAATCAAGTGACCTAGTATTTGACCCCAGATGACCAAGTTACGAACTTGATCTAGATTTCATAGAGACCAACGTTGTGACAAAGTTTCATAAAGATTAGGTAAAAATTGTGACCTCCAGAGTGTTAACAAGGTTTTTCTTTGATGTGACCTAGTGACATAGTTTTTGACTCCAGATGATTCAGTTGCAAACTTGTCCTAGATTTTATAGATATAAACATTGTGACCAAGTTTCGTAAAGATTAAGTGAAAACTGTGACCTCTAGAGTGTTAACAGTCAAATCGTTGACGACGGACAGCGGACAATGGACGACGGATATAGGGCGATCGAATAGCTCACCTTGAGCAAGAACCTTGAGCACTTCATGCTCAGGTGAGCTAAAAAGGCTGTCAAGCTAAGTTATCGTCCAACATGTAAGTGGAAAACAGACTTAATTCGTAGGGTGTTTTTTAATTTTAGATTAGTCAATAGCATAAGAGAGACATTTCTAAATTTACTCCCCCCCCCCCCAGCACCAAATCCAGAATCCGCCCCTGATCAGCCATTTTTTCATACTTTCCATATACTCTAATACTTTCTTTAAAACAAACAATAAGTCTTGCTTATTATAAACCAGTCAGTCAAAGAAATTCAAGCAAGTAAAAAATAAAACTCCCTTTCTTTGTAACATCCACCTCCATTTTAAAATAAAATTTGCATGTGACAAGATTATCTAGCAAATAATTTAAACTGCCCTTATGGAAATTCACTACAAATGTCCATGTTGAACTTCGTGTATAACAGCAATTTAAAGCGGACAAATTTATCATTGAGATTACATGCAGTTCCTACATGAAATGCACGTTCTCCTGCATATCAAGCGTTTAAGTAGGTCAGTCGTTCCAAAGTTAACAAAGAAGTCGTTGATGAATATTATCATGAAGTAATGGATACATGTCCATGATTTGTGAAGACATTTAAGCTTAAGATAAATTCCAGACATTTTAATTAATTACTTCCAATTTGAGTCTCCACTGGTCTGTTAATTGCCAAACTTATTTTCTCCATTCACCAGGTCTTATAATAATACCATGCACTATTTTTTTCTTTATTTTATTTAAAATACAGTGTTTTTGAAGCATGCACACTGTTTTTAAACCTTTTATTTAAGTTCTGTTTGGTTACCTAAGCTTACAAGTTTCTAGGAAGTAATTAACATCCATTACTAGTTAAGTTGCCTTATATAAATACAAGCTTAGACTAGTCATAATAATATACAAGTTATAGTCCAGTCAAGATAAACATCCAGTAATGCAGCGGTGGAGTCCACTATAACGGTGTAAAACCAATTATAAAGGCTAATACTGTATTCAATGCTAAACTAACATACTGAACTTCGCTCTACCTGTTTAGACAATGGTTGTGATTTTTTTGCGTACACATAAACTGCAACGTCACTGTCACAATATCCTAACTGGACTATAAGTTGCCTTAAGTAATTGCAAGCTACTAGCCAGCGTTAAATTAATGCATCTTAGATTTAATTAAGTAGCTGACAACTTATCCACAAGAGGTGGACTATTGAACGCAACACGGAATGTCATGCTAGTACCATCCAGGAATCAAACTTGTATCACCTAGGTGACTTATAATCTTAAACCTGCAGGTTTTACAAGAAAGCATACCCATCTGTCCATTTATCAGCATTAGCATGTATTTGCCAGTCAGCTTTCTGCTGAAATATGGCAGGCAAATGAGTGCCTCCACCTTTATTTGAACCCGGGTCGCCAGATTAAATGGCGAGTGCGCTAACTATTGAGCAAACGGAGGCACACAATAGTATACATTATGAACATAGGTTTTTTTTAATTAACAAATCTATAACTGATTTTGAGCAAATTAGAATATTTATTGGGGATTTTTGGGATTCTGATCATGTTGAAATTTGTCACTTAATCAGTGAAGCTTAGCAATAGAACATGAAGCTACGAGAGAACAAATTAAAACACATACATTGTAACAAAAACTTGAGCAACAATACAGACGTTAATGCGTAAGGAAGTATAGTTGAAGCACAGTCAGCTTTCATCAAGATTTCACATGAATTGAAGCCTTACAAGTGGCCTGATTCCACTCACTTTTTGTAACGTTGTATGCACTGAGTGGTCTATTAAAATCTTGGAAACATTTATTTGAGACGTAATTTAGTATTTTATCTGTTGAGGATTTGAGTCACAGTATGCTATATGCCAGTTTGTCTAGGATGCAAGTAAAGCAATGTTTTGGTATCATGTCACAAAATCTTATATCTCACCCGCTGTGCATCTGTGTGCTAAGGCCAGAGGTTTTTAATTGTTTGTTACTCAAACTTTGGCGAGTGAAATATCGGCAGATGTGAAAATAAAATAATTATAACTCACAAAATATAGCTACCAAGAGCTGTTCGTGGTACTCAGACTAAAGTCAATAACGATCCAATTTGAAGCAATCATCATCAGTATTAGTTTTCAAGAAAAACAAGACTGCGTTCACTAAACGCTTATGCCCCCTGTGGAAGCCTTGTCCATCAATAAGTCTAAGTCCAAAATTAGGTCAAGGTGAAGGTCAAAATGGGGTTAGGTGGTACTGGCGTGTGGAGAGTGTTCATACACAACATCCATGCAAGTATGAAAGCTTTGTAGCAAGCCATATTAATGCTAGAAGAAACGGTCAATTTGGTATAACCAGGACGGACGGACGAACGAACGAACGGACGGACGGACGGACGGACAGGTGAATCACTATATGCCTCCCCATCTATCGATAGGGGGGCATAAAAATTGTATCTTATTATACACTGCACTGAAGCACTTATAATAATACCAGCTTATCATAAACAAAACAATGAAATAATAAAACAAGGTGGTTACATAACCATGAAATTATTATATTCAATTTTGGGTTTTGAAGTTTTTTCTAAAATTTTGAAATTGACAAAAAATTGGACAGGTCAGAGTCTGAGTAACAGAAAATCAAAGAACTCTGGCCTTAACCTACGAGAGATCGCAAGAAACACACACTTCTTTCTGATAAATTTGTGGCCTTACCCTACCAGAGATCGCAAGAAACACACACTTCTGTCTGATAAATAACAACATAATGTTGCTAGTATTGATGTAACTTTCTATGTTACACGCATATTTTTACTTGTTTTTTAATGCGCTGAATTCTGCATTGCCGTCTAGAACAGGCAGTATTATACTGCTTTTGATTTTTTTAAGTTCCATTATAAGTAAAGTATTAAGTGACAAAACTCATTATATAATAGTTTCTTTCAAAAATATTTTTTTTTATTTCACAATTTATAATTAATACTTTATTTCAGCCCTATTTCACAATTTTTCTAACAACTTGATTTTTAATATCTCTGAAAATTTTAACTACCGTACTTATTTGCCACGCAGACAGACACACCACATTAAACCTCATGTACCGTAGTGACAACGACCGTATCAGCGTCGTTTGAGCAATTTTTTTTGGAGTTGTTAAGGTGGCGCAGTCGTTACGGTCACAGTTACTTCAGTAAACGCTGTCACCGTTGGTTCGAATCTCACTGGGTGAGGGTTCATATATAATTTTTAAGTACTTTATTTTAGTCATATTTTCTTATATATAATTAATATTACATTTCAGTACCAAATAATTTCACAATTTGTAAGTCCTATTTTATTTCAAACCTATTAACATAATTTGTCACAAGTATTTCATTTTAGCTCTATTTTGAATTTATAATTAATTTTACAACTTTACATTAGCATTGCATTTCTCCTCAAATAGTATTTCAGCCCCACTACTTGATTTATTATAAGCATTTTATTTCAGCCTATTTCTTTATTTATAATTAATATTTCCTTTCACTAATATTCACAAAAAACTGATCTAATCCTTGAAACGGAGATTCAACTTTTGAAAAAAAAATAGTAAAAAAACCTGTGTAATCAAAACAACATTTATTTTTTACTCATTTTTTTTAGCAATGCATAGTAATTACAGACCATACATGCAATATCATATTAAGTACTATTCAATAGGGAATCCTAAATAATTTCAATCATAATTCTCTGTAGATAGCTCTCTTAAGCTTGATTTTAATTGTATAAAAATATTCAAATCTGATATTTAGTAAAATTACTGTAAATTTATAATTACTATGAAAATGAAAAACGGGAGAAATATTTTCCTATGGATAGCTTGCAAGGTCCATCAAATAATATGCTCCAGTACATGTTTCATAAACCTAATAAACTCAATTTAAAATATGAAACTTCAACACACTGAAGCAAAACGGCATGAACGTTAACAATTTATTGCGGAAAGTTGCAGATATACACTGATTTAATCTTTCAAAGTCTATATATTACTTTTTATGGAAGTAGGCAAATTAAATACACATATTTTTATTGCGTGGCCCAGGTTTTTTACTTTCTTTTTATTACAAATATTTGTCAAAGTTTGGCTGCTATTAAGAACAGAAATCTCTGATTTTTTTTCTATTTACATTTTGATTTTTTGTTTCAGATTCAAGTTTTTATATCATTTATCATTTTATTAATAGATTTGTATGTTTGTATGCATATATGGGTATAAATATTTTATTATCAGCCAAACCCCATGTGAGATAAGCCTTTGTCTTATTGGGTAATTCATCTTTCAATAAAGTTATTATTATTATTATTATATTGATGTACACATTTCTTTGTAAAACTCAGGTACTGCGTTTAAATTACTTATGTATACATACAGTGATTAAATTAAAAAATTTGCAACATACAGGATTCCAAATTATTTACCATTTAAATACATAAAACAATAAAAAGAATCCCAATTAAAAAATTAAACAAAAAAAATCACAATTATATAATATTGAGAATTGTTTAATTTTTAGACTGAAATAAAAATCATTGTGGTTTAGGGTAATACGATCTATCAGGATTTTTGATGACCAAAATTTGTTCAGACTACTGATAGTTCGTTGAAATGAGTTTAGTTGACTTAAAATAAAAGCTGTTCCATTTTTATAACCTATTCTAAAATTTAATCTTATAAAATTTGTCAAAAATGAAATAAAATATTTTTCAACCCAGATAAAATTTCTGTGTTGTCTGAAGCAAAAAAACTTTAAGAAATTAGTTTGAATAAAAACAACATTTCATTTCCTATCTTAAAAACAAACCCCGTTATTAACCATTCTGAAGAATAATCAATATGAAAGGGTCACTGTCACAATGTGTTACAAGGATTAATTTAGACTGAAGATCACTAAATTTTGCTTTTTCACCAAATATTAGTAAACTCTGAAAATATACTGCCTAGGAGAAATATGTTAAAATATAAGTACAGCATTAAAAGCATACACAATACAATATCTGGAAAAATTAAGGTATCAATTCAATCAAAAGTCAATATATATTTTAAATATACATTTGATTATGTTATCAAAATAGTATATTATTATCCAAAATATATTATAGAAAATGTATGTAATGACATTATTCGCGCCGTTGAAAGTGGGTCACGTCAGCCGCGGCCCGCGCAATATCTAAAAGTCGCCGCGAATCATGACGAAAGTACAATCGACAACAATTCCAGAATCCTTAAAAACATACATAAACTCAATGACTATACTTATTACAAAATAATATATAAATAATATCTACTGCCCAGACAAAATCTATATTTTACATATAGGTTAACCAACCTGATAAACAAAATGGCTGAACTAATGCGGGCGCGCGCTGCCGGCATATATGTACACCCCAAAAAATTAAATGATTAGTTTTAATCTAAGAATACAGTGAACACATTCTGCCGAGATAGGAATTGTGGGAAACACTGTGGACATGCTGGACAATTCAGTGTAAGACATCTACACACATCACACAAGCAAAAATTATGATAATAGAAGTATCTAGATGGTAACATGGCGTCTTGCGCGTGCGTCCCAATTTGCATACATTTACCAATATCACTCCTTAAACTATGTGATAAATGTAAGCGACATAACGTGATGTCATCAGTAACCAAACTGGAATCTTAGAAAATGAAAATGGCGTATATACCAGAGAGCCACCAGGCGTAATATCCGTAAGCGTTTTAAAATATTGAAACGCAGCGGAAAATGATTGTGCAACAATAATATGGCGCCTCTATATGCGTATATATCCACGTATAAATGTGTCTATCTATCTAAAACGGAGTGGTGATATTTAATCATCTGACATAAACAATGCGAAAAATCTAACATATTTACCCATTACCATCATATTACCTATTATTTTACTGTATCAAATAAACACTTCCATTACAAGTCCATCCTTAAACATAAACTCATAAAAAAAAAAACATTTAAAAATCAGAAAATATAAATCCCAAAAAATCAGAGTTAAACTTTCAGTCTGACTCGAGCTTCTGATTCCCATGAGTAAACAAGCATGTAAATAAATCACCTTTGCAAAAACCAGACATCGCGTAAACAATATGCACATGTATTGCAGATTTTATGCACATTGTGCAAACACGTCTGCAGTCGTAACCTAGATCCACGGTGGTGCATTTGGTATGCAAAATGCATTGTGTACTTAAACCTGCTATTAAAGATGGATTTTCATGAATAATATTAAAATGACAATCATGAACACTGATCATAGTTAAGGGGTTAATGTTTTATAAACTGACTGTTTATGTGTTAACGATGTTAGGATGTTATGTAATCTAAATATAAACTCAGTATAATATATTCAAGCCCTTGAAAAGTTTAAATCATGAGTTTACAATATGGCGGCTTATTGAAGCATACAGTCTTAATGTACAGAAAACTACTATTCAATTAAACCATACAAAAACATATAGATCTTATGGCCCTTGAAATTTAATTGCTAACCTTTTTTATCACTTAAATACAATGGTTTTCAATACCCATGAATAAAAAAATCAACGAACCCCCTTTAAGTTCTATAAAAATCATGACATAATGTAGAGATATGGTGGACTGATAACTGCTATAAACCCCACAGTCACAGCATAATGTATTATGTAACATTCATGTCTAACTACCTGCATTGTACAACTTTTAACTCTGCACATTCTTATGCATTTATGAAGTTTTACGGATCAGGCCATGGTATAGGTTAATCATTTGGTTATGGGTCTAAACTCGACATGCATTATAACTACATATCTTACATCCAGGGTACTGTTTTATCAAAGCACTTACGGAAACAGTTACTTGTGATTAAATTTAAATTCTTATAATTTGTTTACAATTATAAAGTGTAGTAAATGGATCTGCAATACTAATAATGATTCAGTTACTGAGCCCCAACAAACCATATCCGTCACCAATTTGCAGAAATGTTAAAGAATTATAAAGAATTTGAATTTGATCGTAACTTTAAGGGTTTCGTAAGTACTTTGATAACACAGTACCCTGAGGGCTCATTTTCCTTCTACAGTAATACCACGTAGCTTACTGTTACAAGGTGCCCTCAATGCCAGAAACTATTTCTTTCAAATCATGCAGTTTTCCACAAAAATGGAAACACACTACTAAATCAGTTCACCAAATCAGCTACCCATGTTATTCACCAAAATATAAATATGCAATATAATTATTATTATTATGTCATCTTAAAACCGGATGAAATAATAGTCGGAAGTACAATTTGTGACCATGGTCAATTCTCTCCCATCAAAAGAAAAAAAAATGGTCTATAAAGTTGTGTGTTGATTCTTTCATCTTTTGTACCTGTGTTTTGTTACTTATCTGTTTTCGATCAGCAGCAAATTAATTTTCAAATCAATAAAAACAATTTCAAAATTCTAGTACTTTTCAAGGACTTTTTGGCCATTTCAAATTCAAGGATTAAAGTCCTGTATACCCTGGCATGATATATCCAATATGAAACCTGCATGGCCTACAGTGAGATATTTTAGTAACATGCTTATTATAATTATTGTTAATCAACCATCTTTGCATAAATGATTACTATTATCCAAGTTCAAATTAGAAGACAGGTAAATATGATCTAGGACAAAAATTTAACAAATAAAAATAAACAATTTTTTTCAAGTTTAAACTTCCTGAAATTAAAAAAAAATAATAAGGGTTTGTAGAATAGTATTAAGACATGATTTAAAAGCAATCCAGGTTTCTGAGTTTAATGTTTATATATTTATATACCATACATTCAGACCTTCTGTTAATTTAGTGATCCTCCCTACTAATTAATCACCCACCTGTCTTAGTTATACCAGAGTTAATTTTAGGTTGATTGCGAAATGCAAAAAAAAAAATGCTACAAATAAAATCTATCCCTTCAGACACCTGTCCTGATTTCAAATAATTAACCAGTCAGCCATCTTAAACAACCAATATTGTTTTATATCAATCGGCCATTTTTATAATAAATTCTCCTGTATTGATCAAGCACGTATTTAAAGCAGCCCCAATTTTATATGTACAGTACAACCTCTCTACAGCAGCTCTCTATAAAGTGACATTCCCTATTAATAGCTATTTTACCTCTCCAGAGCAACAACCTCAGTACATCAACCCCACTTTGTGGTTCCCTAAGGATGTTGCTCTAGAGATGGTGTAATTTTATAAACTTCATGAACATAGGTAAAAAATTAGGGGAGGTAGGTAGGAAAAACATTTTATTTTTCCTTTTATAAACACTTAATAATTACAGCACATACTCACTAACCTTTGGTGAAGATCTTAAAAGTTAATTACAAATCAGACAGGGAGGCAGCACTCATCTGAAGTAGCCGAACGGCACAAAAAAACACAAAATTGCAAAAAAAATGATATTTTTATCTCTAAAGACCCTGTCACACAGTGGCGAGTTGGGCTTCGAGTTCTGGCGAGTTATAACTCGCCGAAAAGTGCATGACTCGGCAGTCGATTTTTTTCAATGCGACATTTCGTCGACATTGACACGACATTGGTACAAGTATGTTATATTTAACACGAGTTTAGCCGATTTATATACGATATGAGTACGACATCTTTTGGACATTTGGAGACATATCTTTGAGAATTGTAAGAGTTTAGGCGTGTTTGTACAACTTATGATGACATCAGTACGAGTTTATGCCGATAAACTACGAGAAACGGGCAAGTGATGGCGACAATTGTGATATATCTATAAATACGGTAGCCCTTGCCATTGGACCAGTGTTCATTTATTTACATGCAGAGCTAATGCACACAAATATTGAACCTTTGGAGCATGGACACTCTGTCATTGTCTAGTTGCATCAGTACCAGGCGAAACAAGTTTACAAGTACAAACACATGTGTTCTAAATTCTTTTCAGTTCATGTAAACACGACGACACGATCATTAACATGTTTTACATGTACTGTAATATAAACAAAGTTATGTTGATTTTAGACCAAATGAATACCGTGGCAACATGTACCCTCTGACAGAAGAATGGTATGGTGTTGCAAAGCAGTCTGGAGCTCGAAGGAATTTTTACCATGTCGCCACCAACTCGAGGCAATGTCGTAACAAGTCACACAAAACTCACCGAATATCGTATAGATGACGCAGTGGCGTCGTGCAAACTCTCAGAACGTCGAGCAGATATCGCACACATGTCTACCAAACTCGCAACAAACTCGTGGTTTGTCGTAGATCGATTTTATTTGGCGAGTTGCTACGACATAGGAAGACATGTCTACGAAATATGTTTAAGAATGCGCGAGATTCCTTTGACACGTCCACAACACGTGTACGAGACGAAAAGTTTGGCGAGAATTTAAAAGCCTTGGAGAGTTATGACGACATTAGAAGACATCACTGCGACTTAGGGCGACATGCGTACAAGATCTACACGGCACTGGCCGAGTTTTGACGAGTTACAACGAGTTACAACTCGCCACTACTCGTAGCTCCAACTCGCCACTGTGTGACAGGGGCTTAACTATCATAAAACAAAATTCAACAGCACACATTTTTTTTTTCAATAAAAATTAGGGTGGGTCGGGTTACTTTAACCACATAATTAATTAGTTTTGGCCTAAGTTTTAATAAGGACTAAGAAAGATCTCCTGTGTGAACGAGTGGTTCAAGAGAGCCTAACTATTGGAATAGAAGATTGCAGGTTCAATCCCTAGCCTCGATATACAAGTCGTGAAAATAGTTCTGGTATTATAAAAACAAGAATTAAACAATGTATATACTGTACACGTTACCGAAATTCTATACAGCTTCAACAAACAGGATACAAACTATATTTACATGTTATTGCACGGAGAATTTGACTTGATCCTGACTTTTATGTATGAATGTATTACAAGGTTCTTGCGTTGAATATACAAATTTCCGCGAGCGAATTGTGCGATATTGGTCTTTTAGATTTGTGTCGGTATTACATTGTTTAATTCTTGTTTTTAATTTGGTTTTAACTTTAAAGTCTCGCATTATCCTGACACCAGGTTATAGATGCAATCAGCAGTTTCATGCAACTGTATGCTCAAGCATTTTAGCATCACCTTTATATAATACCCGAACCATTTTCGATCGAACCTGTGGAAACTTTCAGTTATATATCTAATATTGTTTATTTCATGGGTTATGAATTTTGATTTGTAGACCTACACTTTCAATAATTTAACGTCTAACTAAAAAAATTGAAGTTCTTATTTAAAAAAAATCTTCAATGGGATAAACATTTGTTTAAATAATTGCATAAAAAATTTCCGATGTCTGATTTATGATGTAGCATGAATTTTAATCATTTGACGCCTGGTTTGTAAATTTTAGGGAATTGAAAGAAATTATTTTTAAATAATTGTTAAACTTATTGTATTTTCTGTTGATGTAGCAGTACACTTTTAGTACCTTTACTTCTGATTTTAAAAGCTTAAAGTGCAGGAAATTGCATTATTTTAAGTTCAAAGTGAAAAAATCTTCGCTGGGAGGGGACACCCCAGCCCGCACCCACCCCACCATATCATCCCAATAGCTAGCTGTGCCCCCCACTCGAAAATTTCTGGATCCGGGGCTGCATATAACCAGGATTATAAATATAGACAATATAATTATCAGCTGTTAAATTATGCTAATAGACTGTCGAAAGTCGGGTCAAATTCTCTGTACTATACTGGCGTATACAACTTAAATCAGTAGCTAGGCAATTCAAACTTCCACACCAAAAAACTTCCACACCAAAAAACTTACAATGTAAAAACCATCAGCCATAACTTACTATTTATACATACACCCTGCAGTATACTAAGTAAGTAAGATTTCCTTCCCTTGTATCATCCAGGGTAGATAAAATGTTATAAGGCCGAAACAAAATAATATTGTGCTTCTGGTAAACCATCCCTACCCTCATTATTAGGCCCCTACCCTAAACATTCTATTGGCATTTTGCGGGAAATTGCTGCAGATTGTCAATTATTCAGTGCTTAAAATCATCAAAATAATTATATACATTGTTTTTCCCACCTACCTACCCTATTTTTTCAAGCATGCAAGTACTAGAACCATAAAATTAATTAGCTTGGCGTAATGCTTCATTACTATAGTATTCTTTTTTGGTTATTTTTCATGGTAATTCTTTATTCGTTTATTAAGGCAATAATTGAACAGTGAAAATTTACTTTAAAATGCTGGTTGTTAATACTTAGGTGGTTTTACTATTAAGGGTTTATTATTTAGTTGAAAAATTAAATACCCCCCCCCCCCCCCCCCCCCTGGTGTTATAGGCATTATAAAAATGATTTTCAATCATAAAAGAACAAAAAAGAAAGACCGTTTATAATTAAATGAATGTTCTAGCTTATATAATTTGAACAAGACTTGATCTAAGATAACCCAGTATTGAACTTGTCTGCAGTGTTTATAGAGACAGTCATGATTAGGACTAAACTAAAAAGTGCTAAGTAGCCAATTACAGATCAGGCAAGAATATATAAATTCCTCGTTTATTATTCCCTCCCGTTTCAAAGAGATTTGGTGTTGACCATCCAATGTTTGGTCGATGTCCGTCATTGGTTCAAGATCATCAGCTCGAGTCTGGCACATACTAAATGACGCCTAGACATCAGATACACATTGAATACATGTATATTTGTCCAGAAACTTCAGCCTGAGTCTTGCACATACTAAATGACGCCTAGACATCAGATACACATTGAATACATGTATATCTGTCCAGAAACATCAGCTCGAGTCTTGCACGTACTAAATGACGCCTAGACATCAGATACACATTGAATACATGTATATCTGTCCAGAAACATCAGCTCGAGTCTGGCACATACTAAATGACACCTAGACATCAGTTACACATTGAATACAGGTATATTTGTCTAGAAACATCAGCTCGAGTCTGGCACATACTAAATGACGCCTAGACATCAGTTACACATTGAATACAGGTACATTTGTCCAGAAACATCAGCTCGAGTCTGGCACATACTAAATGACGCCTAGACATCAGATACACATTGAATACATGTATATCTGTCCAGAAACATCAGCTCGAGTCTGGCAAGTACTAAATGACGCCTAGACATCAGATACACATTGAATACATGTATATCTGTCCAGAAACATCAGCTCGAGTCTGGCACATACTAAATGACACCTAGACATCAGATACACATTGAATACATGTATATCTGTCCAGAAACATCAGCTGGAGTGTACATACTAAATGACCCCTAGACATCAAATACACATTGGATACATGTACATCCTCCAGAGTCTGGGTAATTTGTGATCTAGGTGTAAGACAGGTGCTTGCTTAATTAGGGTACGACCATCAACACAGACTGGTCTTTACAACACTGCCATAGAGGTAGAGTCCAGTCAGCGTAAGAATAGATTGATGCAGTGATCAAGACCACTATTACGGTGTAAAACCAATTATAAAGGCTAATACAGATAGCTATAATTACAATGCTAAATTAACATACTTTATTCGCTCTACCTGTTCAGACAATGGTTGTAATGTTTGTGTACACATAAATGATTACATCACTCTCACAATATCCAACTGGACAGTATAGTCTGTTTATTGAGGTCTGTCACTATAGTGCGCCCAGGATAACACGAAAGGCGGGAAATTTTGGTATAATGATTTATCCATTATGTTTTTAGAACAAAACTGACCTTATCTGTTTTCTTTAGTAATATGGAAAACCAACTTTCCAATAGTTGACAAAACCGATTCATGTTTGTAAACATCACGTTATCCTGGGCGCACTATAATTATGCACACAATGTTATGTAAACAGGTGACTGACCTGATTAAACCAGTTATACACTGAACTCAAATTCTTCATGATCACACACTTGAAAATGCTTCATTTTAGAAAATCATCAGTCACGACCATGAAATTGATTGGCCTCCAACAGAAATGCTTTCAAGTAATCAAGATGTGGCTTACTTCAGCTTTGTTTTATTTGAGGATCCCACTCTGTAAATGCGGTGATCCATTAATTGGATCTGGGCGAGCTAATCTAAGACAAAGAAGTTAAAGTGTTGCTGCAAAAAAAATAACTTGACATTTTCAAAATTTCTCTCAGTGCAACTAAGGAACCAACTTAACTTATTGGTGGTCTGTTAAACTGGAGTAAATTCATACCTACATAATCATCTCAAACTAAACCCTACCCATGATTTTTATTCTGCCACAACTTTTCTTTTTTCCTTTTAAAAATCAAACAATTGTGTAATAGCCAATCATGTATGGTTTCCAATTTATATTCAAAACATTAATTAGCTAAAACCTTACCATAGAGATATAATACAAGAGGGCCCAAAGGGCCCTAGGTCGCTCACCTGTCGAACTTGACCTAGATTTTGTAGAGATGATCATTGTGACCAAGTTTCATACAGATAAGGCCAATATTTTGACCTCTAGTGACTACACAAGGTTTTTATATGATTTGACTTAATGACCTAGTTTTTGACCCCAGATAAACCAATATCAAACTTGGCCTAGATTTTGTTGAGATGATCATTGTGACCAAGTTTCATAAAGATAAGGTCGACATTGTGACCTCTAGTGACTACACAAGGTTTTTCTATGATTTAACCATGTGACCTAGTTTTTGACCCAAGATGACCCAATATCAAACTTGACCTAGATATTGTTAAGATGATCATTGTGACCAAGTTTCATACAGATTAGGCCAATATTGTGACCTCTAGTGACTACACAAAGTTTTTCTATTATTTGACATTGTGACCTAGTTTTTGACCCCAGATGACCTAATATCAAACTTGACCTAGATTTTGTTGAGATGACCATTGTGACCAAGTTTCATAAAGATTGAGTCAAAATTGTGACCTCTAGTGACTACACAAGGTTTTTCTATGATTTGACCTAGTGACCTAGTTTTTGACCCCGGATGACCCAATATCAAACTTGGCCTAGATTTTGTTCAGATGATCATTGTGACCAAGTTTCATAAAGATTAGGCTGGAATTGTGACCTCTAGTGTCTACACAAGCCAATTGTTGACGGACGGACGGACGGACGACGGACGACGGACGAAGAGTGATCACAAAAGCTCACTCTGTCACTTTGTGACAGGTGAGCTAAAAAACTATAGAGATGTCACTATTCAGTCCATTTGCTAACTGGGTAACTGTTTAATCTTCTAACAGTTAACATGCTTATAAATCTTCCGAATGGTTAACTGTTTCTTAAAAAATCATACATTTTGCTCAATAACTCTTATATCAATTAACGGTTTATATCACTAATAAAAACAGCAATTTAAGCACAGTTTGACAGAATTGGCCTGAGACAGATAGAACTTTGACAATGGCTTCTAGGGGAACCATTGCCAGTTTGACAATACATAGAATGCATGGAAATATTTATTTTATTTAAAATACGGACAGTTGATTAAGAAAGGAGGGTAAACGAAAAATTGCTAATTAATCTCAGGTCAATTATATCAAACAATATACTCTGGTCAAGAGTTTAAGTTTCACCAAAGAATCAACCTGTATGACAATGATAATTAAAATAGTCACAGAAACCCATGGACATATTCAAACAAATGTACTATAAATTAAGAATAATATGAATAAATATTTGTAACTTGGGTTTGGGTTTCAGGTAAAACGCCAACTAGTCAATATAAGGTTGGGAATTCAATCTGCGAAATTAGCACTTGTCCGATTGTCCAGGACAGGTAATTGTTGATTTGGGCAGTAGTTTGCAGTAGTTATGTATACATAGGAAAACTATGCCAAATTGATGATTCGGGCAAGCAATTTCAAATCCTAAATTCACAGACTGGGAATATCAAAAACTATTGAATTATTGAAATTAACAGCAAATGCTTGATGCATTTTCATGAACTAATATCATAGTATTACAGATAAATACAAAAAGTTGCCAATCAGTGTAAATGATACAACCAAAGCTATTCCGAGTGAAACACAATTATCCCACGCCAATAAACAAATGTTGAATTCTGATTGAGATGGTTTGAAATAATAAGAAAGGAATTTTTAATATACAGTACTTTACCATTATAGAGCAACACACTTTGGGAAACAGAAAGGTTGGTTGTTGTACAGAGGTTATAATTTATAGTAAAATGGTTACTCCTGGAACAAAATGATTATGTTGCTTAACAGTAAGAAGTTGTTGCTCTGTGAAGGAAGAGATTGCCCTATGTACAACTACCATCCCAGTTTAATAAGTTATGTAGTATATTGTTGCTAAAGACCAATATCAGCTTGAACACAATACTCCATAGGTCACACATACCAACTATCAACATTCTGGTAAAGTAACTAAATCTACATAAAGTATACTATTAATCATGATTTACAGAAATATCAAAAATATTATAATTTTATAGTAAATTCAGAAAATAATATAAAGCTTGATAACTTACATAAAACGAACTGACCTGTACAGGCGGCCACAAGCTGAAGTCCTCTCTCTGGTGCCTCTCTGCCATGTTGATTCCAGCATAGCAATCGGCACTGAAAATATAGAAGTACTTGGTTATTGAATACATACGGGATAAGGAGCTCAGTAATAAAGCAGCTGGTCCAGGTTTGAGTGTCAACCTTTGGAAAGCACACAGTACATATTATATAGTTTGGGGGTAGTTCTCTATGAGACTTCAAGATCCGCCTTCAAGAAAAGGTTTGAAACCTAAATCATGACATGTTGATGAAGGTTTGACTGAATATTGTACAGTGCAATATCACACAGTTTTCCATAAAAGAGCTCCACACCTGAAATACTGTTGATTAATTGAGCAACTATGACATAGGTTATTGCCAAAGGGTCAGGACCGATCTGGAAATACTGTTGCAACTCTGGCAAGGTTATTGCTAAAGGGTCAGGAACGATCTGGAATTATACTGTAGACCAACAGAGCAACTCTGATGAGCCTCAACAGTTATTTTCAAAGAGTAAGGACCATTCTGGAAATGCTGTTGCCCAAGAGTGTCTCTCTCTGTGTAGAGATAGATTGTTTGCAAAGAGCGCACAATTCAAATGAGGTTGTTGCCGTAGAATGATCTATAGCCACTTAGATAGATTTAACTGCACATACATATGTGTTAAGTTCATCAACCTCTATTCATATGATGGAAGAGGCAAAGAAATTGTCATCAAATACCACCAAAGATTTTGAATTTAACTGACTTCTAGGTAAATGTATGTAAGAATTTTCTGTAATCTCAGAATGCCTGAGGGTAAATAGCTGCCTCACTTACTGGTTTTAATGGCGTAGGACCCATTTAGCATGTCTATTAAAAGGACTTTATATCTCTGAGTTACCAAGCTACTGAGCAGAACAAATCACCATATCAGGATAATAAAGCATTGGCAACAGAACGATGAAAAATATTGCCAAGCACAATAACAGAGCGCCCAGTGTATACATCAGGCTTTTCTTCACTTCAAATGAATCATTCAAGTTAGACCTCATTTTCACCGGAGATAATACATCATAATATTCTTGGATATTGACATACCTCTGATCTTGATGAAATACCAGCCAAGTTTGAAATGTGCACAATTTATTGCTACCGTTTTTTGTGTTGAAGATTAAAATATGACACTACAGACCTAAAGCGCAGATTTTCGCTGCTATATGATGCATGTACTGCAATGGTAGAAATTAATATGAAATTAATGACATGGTACAGGTATAATCAAGACAATAGCAGTACAGCTGTACTAATCCTTCTACGTTGAATGAATGAGCTATATTATTAATTCTATATTTAAGAAATAAACTATGTAAAACCGCTGCATACGTTATAGTTAGAACATATTAAGTAAATTTTAATGATTAAAAAGGGCGGAGCGAGCGAAGCGAAGCGAGTCCTTTTTAGTCATTAAAATTTACTTAATATGTTCTAACTAACTTAGAATATAACATTCTGCATTCTGATAGGCCGATAGAAAGTAGCGCCAACACATGACGTCAAGTCTGTGAAGAGAAAATTTTAATGATTAAAATTTCAATTAACTGCCAAAATACGGCGTTTCTATTGGCTGATAATGTAGGTTATATTCTAATGGCTGTTACACAATGGTCTGGAGTTCAGACACGTAGGAATTAACAATGAAGGCTGTATGCTATGAAGAAATAAATGATGTATTTTTTAACTGCAACAATGGTCTTTTATACCTTTCTTAAATATACATATTTATTAAGTCTTGTTAACCCTTTAACTCTGTAGACTAAATTCTAATCCATTTACATAATTATAGTTATTATATCATATAAAGGTCTATAAAAGTTGTTTGATTTCAGTATCCTGTCCTTCCCTGAAAACTAGGTACGAGCCTTTGATTTGTTTGTATGGTGTTACAGAATAAATTTAATTAGTTTCTCTGTATTTTATACTTTACAGAAAGTTACAAAGGGAAGTTACTCTTTCTCTTTGTTATAAACAAAGGGAAGTTACTCTTTCTCTATGTTATATACAAAGGGAAGTTACTCTTTCTCTATGTTATATACAGAGGGAACTTACTCTTGCTCTATGTTATATACAAAGGGAACTTACTCTTTCTCTTTGTTGTAAACAAAGGGAAGTTACTTTTTTTCAATGTTATAAAAATCCAAGCAAATTTTTTCCTGTCCCTTATAACTAATTATACTATAATGTTGACTATGATCAGTGCTAGCTAGAGGACAGGGTAGCTGCATCAGCACATTAAGAGTCTATAGTATATATATGGATGGAGTAACTGTCAAATATTAATGGCAGGAATGAGGTTTCATTTTTTAAAGGGGACCATGCTGCAAGCTCCTGTGAAATGTGGTTCATGATTTCATGAACACTTCACTCCAATCAAGAACCCCATTTTGCAGGGGTGTGTATTAGATTGAAAAGCTCCCTAAATTAGCTTAACCTTCAGAATGCATGCTACAGAAAGTATTTATAACCTTGGGCACTGGAACATCGTATTTATTTTATTTTTAGATCTATGGTAGTTATTGAATTCCAATGAGATTATAAAAATATTCTCGGCTCATGTCTACGTAATAACGACCCAGTTTTGCACAGTTTCCCCCCGCATGGACACACTTACCATTTACTCATCTAATTAACTCCTACTGCGAAACCAATTAAATCTGCAGATGATTTTTATGATTTTCCCAGTACATAAAAACACCAGTAAATGCATTTAGCATTTATTTCTATTAAAGTAAAAACCTCATTTCTCTTCTAAGGTTACCATTGTTGAACACATCTTCCTCCATTTTATAGGTTTTTACAGCCTCCAGAATTACTTAACTTAGACCATGAAAAACCTATAAAATATGAGTAAAATACTGGCCTTTATAGCAAATGTCACGTTAAATTTTTGATGTGTTTCATTTTGTCATAGTTTTAATATTAAGTGATAAAAGACCTTATCTAATTCCTCAGTAAATTAGTCAGGGAACATACTGTGCACATCTAATAAATTTCACAAGTGTAATTGCAAACACAATTGAAAGTAAAAGTGCCAGTCATCCGAGCAAATAAGATTTTCTGTTATTGCTATTTTAGCTTGAAATGCACCAACCAATCACAGCACACTTTACAAACCACTCTTACTGTGCATTTTGCCAAGTAGTGCAGTTGTTGAAAGTGTATCATACCCACTAGTGCAGTTTGTTAACAGTGTATCATACCCAGTACAATGGTTTGTTGACAGTGTATCATGCCCTGTAAGATGGTTTGTTGACAGTGTATCATACCTTGTATGGTGGTTTGCTGACAGTGTATCATACCCAGTAGTACAGTTTGTTGACAGTGTATCATGTCCAGTATGGTTGTTTGTTGACAGTGTATCATGTCCAGTACAGTTGTTTGTTGACAGTGTATCAAGCCCAGTACAGTGGTTTGTTGACAGTGTATCATGCCCAGTAGGATGGTTTGTTGACAGTGTATCATGCCCAGTATGGTGGTTTGTTGACAGTGTATCATGCCCAGTACGGTGGTTTGTTGACATTGTATCATGCCCAGTACGGTAATTTGTTGACCGTGTATCATGCCCTGTATCATGTCAAGTTCGGTGGTTTATCGACAATGTATCATGCCCAGTACGGTGGTTTGTTGACAGTGTATCATACCCAGTATGGTGGTTTGTTGACAGTGTATCATACCCAGTATGGTGGTTTGTTGACAGTGTATCATGCCCAGTATGGTGGTTTGTTGACAGTGTATCATGCCCAGTATGGTGGTTTGTTGACAGTGTATCATGTCCAGTATGGTGGTTTGTTGACAGTGTATCACACCCAGTATGGTGGTTTGTTGACAGTGTATCATGCCCAGTATGATGGTTTGTTGACAGTGTATTGTGCCCAGTATGGTTGTTTGTTGACAGTGTATCATGCCCAGTACGGTGGTTTGTTGACAGTGTATCATACCCTGTATGGTGGTTCGTTGCCAGTGCATCATGCCAAGAAGTGCAGTTTTTTGACAGTGTATCATGCCCAGTACGGTGGTTTGTTGATAGTGTATCATACCCAGTATGATAGTTTGTTGACAGTGTATCATGCCCTGTAAGATGGTTTGTTGACAGTGTATCATACCCACTAGTGCAGTTTGTTAACAGTGTATCATGCCCAGTACGATGGTTGGTTGACAGTGTATCATGCCTCGTGTGTTGGTCAATTAACAGGGAATGAATCCAGCATATTGGTCTGTTGACGGTGACTATGTGTCAAGTCTGTGTGTCTGTTGATTGTGACTATGTGCAAGGTATGTGTGTCTGTTGACAGTAACTATGTGCCCAGTCTGTGTGTCTGATGATGGTGACTATGTGCCCAGTCTGAGTGACTGTTCACAGCATGACTATGTTCCCAGTTTGTTTTCTGTTGACAGCGTGGCTATGTGCCCAGTCTGTGTATCTGTTGACAGCATGTGTACTCTTGACACTGTGGCTATGTTCCTATTCTGTTTTCTGTAGACAGCATGATTATGTGCCAGGTATGTGTGTTAGTTGACAGCAGGTGTGTCTGTTGACAGCATGACTAAGTGCCCAAGTATGTGTCACTGTTGAAAGTGTGACTAAGTGCCCAGTCTGTGTCACTGTGTCTGTGTCACTGTTGAAAGTGTGACTAAGTGCCCAGTCTGTATGTCTGTTGACAGCGTGACTAAGTGCCCAGTCTGTATGTCTGTTGACAGCGTGATTAAGTGCCCAGTCTGTGTGACTGTTGACAGCGTACCCCGTGTGATAAGTGAACCAAATTGAATCTTAATTTAAGGTAGCTGAACTGAAGATAGAATCCTTAACTAGGATATTCTAAGCATAAACAATATACGGGTGCTCATTTTCTATGCAAAGATCTGCTGCTTGATTGAAGTGCCACTAACCAGTAATTGTGAAAACGTTTCAAAACCTGAATGATAGATACTCATCAACGAAAATGCCAAAATGTTTGATTTTTGTATTACCAACTAGATAGTTCAAGAGCATTTACTGCTTTATGTAAATTACTGTTTTGACCAAAAGACAATTACCTTGAATGACTCTTAAAACTTAACAGATCATTAGTAGGAAACTGTAAGGAGTAGCTGCTCATTCTAAGTCTTTATCTGGATCAATAAATGCATGCAGCATAACACAGGAAGTATGATGCAAGCTGAGCAGACTGCAACAAAAATCATTGGAAGAAACCAATTTAGAGACAATAAGCAAGACTCACTTAATTCCCCAGTGGCTTTTATGCCCTGCAGGAATTCTATAATGCGTTTTTTTGCATTTTTACAGTGACTGTTAGCAGTGATAGTTTTGGAGGAAAATAACAAGACTGCTCGTTTTTGCATTGCATGTACTGTCATTGACTGCCTCATCCTGCATGTCAGTCAAGTTCCAGCTGCATGTATATTTGAGTTAACATATTCTCTACAGACATGTATACTTGAATCAAATGTAAAAAAAAATTCTGTTCATTACGAAAGTTTTACATAAAAACATTGTACAATGTACTAGCAATGATGCAGTACCCAACAGCAGTCCAGAGTACACTACACCAGGTTACCCGTCATAGTATTAGAGCTTGCCATTAAGAGGCCTCAAGCTCGGCATTTTTACGCCATCTACAACCACTACTAGTACCTAGAATTCCAACCCATCATCAGATATTACATACACAGTTAGTCATGTTTGTTTGTTTGGCAGAATTATTGGTCAATATTTTCCAAAATAAGTTTTTGAATGGCTGACCACTTGACAATGGTACTAGAGCATACAGGACAAGGCCTAGACGACAGACCAATGTCCGCGGTATCATGCTTTCAGCTTATCATACCTCTCTTTTGCATGAAAATTATTTATTACGAAGGTTACCTGCAATACTGCAGAAATTGAACTTCATTATAACCAGTTGCTATATATACAGTCTTGTGAGCCACCCTCAAATCAAGTTGATATTTGATTCAATTTTCCTTATACAAGGGTGTATGTTCCAAACAGGGAAAAGTAACTATTCATCCCTTTGGCGCAACAAGGTTGTGTCTTATTATACAAGTATATAGTATATACTAGTGAGATACAACCTTGTTGCCCTGAGGAGACACATTGTTGCATGTCCACACATTCATTTGGTATCAACCTTTTCGAACAGATCAACAATTATTATTCAGGGTATATTTGCCTGTTGTTCGTTTGCTTGTACTTGATGACAAAATTACTTAATTTAATGAAGAAACCAATCTTTTATATTACAATCATTGATCTATATTTAACATAGATGGTGCACAGTCGACATTACAGAAAAATATTGTAACATAAGTACATCTGCTGGGCCAATAAAATGTGCTATAATTCTAAGGATCCCGTTTTCAGTATATGTACCGTAAGTACGGTATATATACATATCGCCTTTAATAGCAGAATTCCAAGCGATTCGCCTCGTACGTATAGTACAATTTGAGAGAATATACGTTTCTCATTTATTTCCGTTTCCTCTAGAGTTCTTTATTTTCATGATGTTGTTTCACAGAATCTCGTCTAGACTAATAGAGTCTACATATATGTCTACAACCATGATGGAATTACAGTATAAGTGAGAAAATGTGTCAATATTCTCCGCGTGGATTTGACAGGAAAGATTCCTTGGGTAAGCAATGTTACTTTTTAAATAAGAGCCTGACATATTATGTATGTATAGAACATATGTACAATGTTCTTCGCGTGGATTTGACGGGCAAGCGATGCTATTTTTTAAATAAGAGCCTGTGACATATATCTATACACTGTATATTTGATTCTCGGAATATGTGTCACCAAATTGGATGGCTATAAACTCTGCAATGACAGTGAATCACAGAGGAATGATAAGGAAACGGTATGTAACAATTGTAACAAACTGTTGATAGGTAGCTGACTGCATGTGGAATAAAGTGGATTCAATTGTTTGGGAATAAACAAGTTAACAAAGTGAGAACTATGGAGACTTATAGTGTTGTGTTTCAATAGTTATAGTACCAAGGCACAGAACAGGAAAATCTCATAATCAGAGGAACTTCTAGTGATGAGAAAATTGACAGACCACTGGGAGCTGCACCTATTATGCCCTCTGGTGTTTTAATACTAGGCGGGGCTCATTTAAGTCTTAACTGTGAATTCCACAAAGCAGTTGAGAATTTTATTTTATCCCCTTTGTCTGACTTATTTCAAAATATTCTCAGTAATTCAAGATAAATTTAAAATCTTAAGAGTGGGAAATTGAGTTGAAAGGACAGTATAAAAATTATAAGCTTATTTGAAAAAGCCTTTTTGGGGATATGAAGGATACGTTCTGTGTCTGCCTCTTGCGTGGGTGGTTCACTGAGGCACTGCTACCATTTCTGTATGGCTTTAAATTGTCTGAGCTTTATACAGTATTTAATTTAAAACCACCAATTGATACAAATCGTAAGAACGATGGGTTAAAAGATTAATCAAAATTATGAACATTACATCTGAGAGCATTAATTAAATGGTAACGATAGTTATAACTTTTAATCGCATTACACTCTATGGCATCAAAATTCCAATAATTTGAGATGTCACAACACTGGCCAGACAACTGTAGCATTCGTTCCTATATAAAGTTAATTGATAATTCTGTCATAATTGGCATAGCTTTAAGAATTTCCAGCAATGTGCAAGCCATAAGGTGGACAAATATAACCCACTTTACCAGCTTTCCATTGGTTTGTTGATGTTCAACTTTCCTGCAATGTATAACATGTACTGGTTCCCCAGGTTAGGTTCATGTTGTGTATAAAATGTACTGGTTCCCCAGGTTAGGTTCATGTTGTGTATAAAATGTACTGGTTCCCCAGGTTTGGTTCATGTTGTGGATAAAATGTACTGGTTCCCCAGGGTTGGTTCATGTTGTGGATAAAATGTACTGGTTCCCCAGGGTTGGTTCATGTTGTGGATAAAATGTACTGGTTCCCAAGGTTAGGTTCATGTTGTGTATAAAATGTACTGGTTCCCTAGGTTTGGTTCATGTTGTGTATAAAATGTACTGGTTCCCTAGGTTTGGTTCATGTTGTGTATAAAATGTACTGGTTCCCTAGGTTAGGTTCATGTTGTGTATAAAATGGACTGGTTCCCTAGGTTTGGTTCATGTTGTGTATAAAATGGACTGGTTCCCCAGCTTTGGTTCATGTTGTGTATAAAATGTACTGGTTCCCCAGGTTAGGTTCATGTTGTGAATAAAATGTACTGATTCCCCAGGTTACGTTTATGTTGTGTATAAAATTTACTGGTTCCCCAGGTTACGTTCATGTTGTGTATGAAATTTACTGGTTCCCCAGGGTTGGTTCATGTTGTGTATGAAATGTACTGGTTCCCCAGGGTTGGTTCATGTTTAATAAATAATGTACTGGTTCCCCAGGGTTGGTTCATGTTGTGTATAAAATGTACTGGTTCCCCTGGTTTGGTTCATGTTGTGTATAAAATGTACTGGTTCCCCTGGTTTGGTCCATGTTGTGTATAAAATGTACTGGTTCCCCAGGGTTGGTCCATGATGTGTATAAAATGTACTGGTTCCCCAGGTTTGGTTCATGTTGTGGATAAAATGTACTGGTTCCCCAGGGTTGGTTCATGTTGTGGATAAAATGTACTGGTTCCCAAGGTTACGTTCATGTTGTGTATAAAATTTACTGGTTCCCCAGGTTACGTTCATGTTGTGTATGAAATTTACTGGTTCCCCAGGGTTGGTTCATGTTGTGTATGAAATGTACTGGTTCCCCAGGGTTGGTTCATGTTTAATAAATAATGTACTGGTTCCCCTGGTTTGGTTCATGTTGTGGATAAAATGTACTGGTTCCCCAGGTTTGGTTCATGTTGTGGATAAAATGTACTGGTTCTCCAGGGTTGGTTCATGTTGTGGATAAAATGTACTGGTTCCCAAGGGGTTGGTTCATGTTGTGGATAAAATGTACTGGTTCCCCAGGTTACGTTCATGTTGTGTATAAAATGTACTGGTTCCCCAGGGCTGGTTCATATGTTGTGTATAAAATGTACTGGTTCCCTAGGTTTGGTTCATGTTGTGTATAAAATGTACTGGTTCCCTAGGTTAGGTTCATGTTGTGTATAAAATGGACTGGTTCCCTAGGTTTGGTTCATGTTGTGTATAAAATGGACTGGTTCCCCAGCTTTGGTTCATGTTGTGTATAAAATGTACTGGTTCCCCAGGTTAGGTTCATGCTGTGAATAAAATGTACTGATTCCCCAGGTTACGTTCATGTTGTGTATAAAATTTACTGGTTCCCAAGGTTACGTTCATGTTGTGTATGAAATTTACTGGTTCCCCAGGGTTGGTTCATGTTGTGTATGAAATGTACTGGTTCCCCAGGGTTGGTTCATGTTTAATAAATAATGTACTGGTTCCCCTGGTTTGGTTCATGTTGTGTATAAAATGTACTGGTTCCCCAGGGTTGGTTCATGTTGTGTATAAAATGTACTGGTTCCCCTGGTTTGGTCCATGTTGTGTATAAAATGTACTGGTTCCCCAGGGTTGGTCCATGATGTGTATAAAATGTACTGGTTCCCCAGGTTTGGTTCATGTTGTGTATAAAATGTACTGGTTCCCCAGGTTTGGTTCATGTTGTGTATAAATGTACTGGTTCCCCAGATTAGGTTCATGTTGTGTATAAAATGTATTGGTTCCCCTGGTTTGGTCCATGTTGTGTATAAAATGTACTGGTTCCCCAGGGCTGGTTCATATGTTGTGTATAAAATGTACTGGTTCCCTAGGTTTGGTCCATGTTGTGTATAAAATGTACTGGTTCCCTAGGTTTAGTCCATGTTGTGTATAAAATGTACTGGTTTCCCAGGGTTGGTTCATGTTGTGTATAAAATGTACTGTTTCCCCTGGTTTGGTCCATGTTGTGTATAAAATGTACTGGTTCCAGTGTTTGTTTTACTGAGCTTTAATATAACTGATACTGAATGCATCTTTAAAGATCATAATATACTTTTCAATTAAACTTAATAATGAGCTACCAATAATAATTGTAATGTTAAAAAAAAATTAAGAATAAAATAGTGTATGACCATGGTTTATTTTTCAACCTACTGTTTAAACTACAATCATTTTCACACAAGATGTTCCCAGATAACTATTAGTATAAAACATTGCATGAGATTCTGAAATATAATAGGTCTACAATTTTAGAATAGCCAGTAAAGGAAGGGTTTGACAGCATTTATTGCATGTCTATAAAATGAAGCGCAGTACCAGTCCTTCCTAATGGCTATGATAATATGCCCTCTGTTAGGATTGCATTCCTGTACAGCTAATACAGTAAGATATCACAGAAGTTGAGTGCAAAAATCAATTCCGAATAATTATCTGGAAGCTGAAAAATTCAACATTGCTTTACGTTCGAATGACCCAGTTTAACATGCTCACAGCACAGTCATCTTCTAGCAAGACAAAATGAGACGGTTTTTTTAATGTATTGCAGTTTCACCACACATATCTTGGCAATGCTTTTTTTTGTTATGTTCTATTCCTAACTACGGAAACATCAAATTTGTATATTATTCCCTCTGTATGAAATATATAATAAATCATTTTGAATTATAGGAATATTTTAATAATGCAGAATTCATCGATGTATGATTTACACATTTATAAAAAAAATGTAGCATTCGTTGATGCATAATTTACACATAATATTATATAATTGTTCAAGGCCAAATTACCTTCAATTTAACTTTAAACTACTTAATTTAAGAATTACTTTACAGTATACTTCATGTAAGAAATTCAGTTTTACTCGATTAGACATAATTTAATGCATGCACATAAAAAATCAGTTTCGTTTAGGAAATAAACTCTTTCTAGTAATATTTAAAGAGTAATGTAATAGCAGATTTTCATATCATAACAAAAGCCTAAATGTCTCAAAACAGGCCTGTCATGGTGAATGAAAATTAAATAATCCAACTTGGCCTATTTCACATTTTTCGGTAATTTAAGGGGCCATAATCCAAGATAACCTGTGAAGATTTGGCATATAATTGAACAAATGTGGCCCAGATACTATGCCCATAAACATTGTCACCAAGTTTGAAGATGATCGGATACAAACTGTTCGAATAAGAGTACAGACAAAATTACCGCCCGCCGCCGCCCGTTAACACGTACAACCACCAAGGGTGATCACATAATTATGTCTCGTTGACATATAAAATGGGATTAAACAGTATAGTACTAAGTTAAGTTTATATTTCAAATGAAAAAAATGCTGAAAAAAAAAGGTAAAAATGTACCTAATTTAAATCCTAGTGTGCTTTTGTTATTGTACTGTAAAAATGTTTTGACTTATTACAAACCTGGGGCTAATATTGTGACCAAAAACTATTGTTAGGTTTACGATCATCGTAATCAATACAGCATAGCGGTGATCATAAGCTAACAATAGTAGCTTCTGGTCATTAAGAAATACAGTAGCCCCTACTTGGATGATGGATTATAAAAATTATGCACAAATATTCATGGATGCCATGTAAACTGTTACAAGGTCCTCAGTAACTTTGAATACTTCTTCCTAGACATTTATTTTGATATATAATGATTTTGTAATGCATACAGTCTGTGGATATAAACTTTATACCTATAAATTATAAGACTTAAATAAGTTTAAATTACCAAGCTGTATGAGACAGAAATAGTTTTCAAAAACTTCAGATGACGAGACATGCTATATATATTAAATTTCTGCACATGCATACAAAAATTATCTGATCATTTTATGGTATCTTAAAACCTTTCATAACTCATGCAGTGACATGTGAGAACAGTTCACAAAGAAGTAAGTGCATAAGGCAACAGCCATTTAGCATTTCTACATGATTATTAATGCAAATACGCATATTAGAGTAAATAACACGAATGTAGTATAAAGTAGCCCCACGCTACTAGTAGTGTCATGAGTTTTTTGCTAATTATGGTATTAACATTTAATCTTTGCTGACGTTGACACCCAGTTAAAGTCAACAATATGCCTTAAGCACTGCATGGAAGTAAAAAACGCGCACACAAAAATGATAATTTCCTTAAAAAATACCCGAAAGTCAAACTGCAAAAAAAAGTTACGAGGAAAAACAGCGAAATAAATACCAATATATACTTCTGAGACAAATTTTTTACTTTTGCACAAAAAACTAAATCCTGTAAAAAACTAATTGTAGTAATTAATACTAATAATTACGCTGAAAGAAGCTGAACATATATATATATAACTTTTTTTAAACTTTTAATTAAATTATGTGGTATTAAGTTACCCCTATCGTCATTTTTTTTTTTTATCGTCATTTTTTTTTTTTTTCGATATAATTTTTTTTATATATTCAGGGCTGGCATTTTGTTTGTTTGCTTTTAACGTGTTGAGCGCCATTTTTTAACACTTTTGTAGTCATGATACAACAGTCAGAACATTGTTATCTACCTGAAAAAATATTCAAACCCGGGTTGCTTGGGTGATTAAGTGAGAATGGCATTTGCTCAAATATCAAGTAACTAGTTCTTGATAGTATTCCTGTCACAAAAATTTTCAATTTTCCTGGATGCAGACAATTCTAGATGGACATGATTGATTATTTTATAAAATCACAGAAATGTCTCTTATTTTTCTCAGTGTGTAATCTGCAGTAAAACCAAGATAATGAGGCCACCATTGGCTTGAATTTAGAAATAACTGTTTCAGCTGCACATTTACAAACATTTTAAGACAAAGGTAGAGTAGAAATTGTTTAATTTTACCCATGGAAAAAATAAAATAGTCTATATTTTGAGTTGATCTTTTTGTTATGCAGTATGAAACGCAGTGTTAATTATGCTATCCTACTAATTTTAGCCTGACGCCCACAAGGGGCCATGACTCTCCCTGACTCTAGGTCAGATTGAACATACCACATAGTAATCGAGGCAGTTGAGTTAGTTTGAGACAATAACTGTGACCTTCTGCACAAAAACTTGCTACTCATTGGCAGATTGAGCATCAAGGATGTCATGTAAAATTGGCCAAAGAATGAAATTCTTACAGTGGTTTTTAACTTTGAGTTGATAGATTTCTCCTTGTAGGGTAAGCCAACAATTATGTCACATACTATGTGGCATATGTCCACCCTATATTGCTGACTTAGAATCAGACGGTTATAAGTATAGTCGGGTTAATCAGGTCTGTCACTTGTATACAAACATTGCAAAATCATAACATTGTATTTTTATTGTTTTAAAAATTTCAATTGGAGCGAAAGTCACTAAGCTACATACAAATACACATAATGTCTATTAAAATAATACATAAAAAAGAGAAATTACAATGTTTATATACACAATGTTATGTAAACAAGTGACCGTTCTGGTTAATCCATTTATACAAAATCACTATTTTGAGAAAACAAGATAAACTGTCTGAAAACTACTCATAACTTTATGGACAAACAAGTTTTTTTTAACTCAGTTAGGTAAACATGACCAGTTCCAATTTTCATGAAAATAAGCTCATGAGTGCCTTGTGGTGCCGATTTCAAACCTTATAAGGTCGTATGTAGCACTGACGACCTTCTCATTCTAAGCCAGCGATATGTGGGAGACATTAAAATTTATTTACATCTGTATTGGTTTTATGTTAATATAATTATATACTCATATAGTAATAAATAATACTTTAAAACATAGGATGAAAATAACTTATATGGTGTGTATTTATTTTACTTATATTGCGTGTATTTACTATCTTACTTATCTACCGTAAGTAATTAACTTTAATTTAATACTGTATACTTTATAAAAACTTTGATGTAGATCAAGATTTATAAGTAATGTTTAGCTATAAACAGTTTGGAAATATTTCTCGCTTAAAAGCAAAATTGGTTGATATATATCATCATCGTGTTTTATGATTACTGTTGTTTACAAGGGACTGAGTATATTCTATATTTAACTATTCAACAAACTTGATACAGTATTTATAATAATATTATACAGTATTTATATACAGTATTTACGACATATTAAAAGCTACTATATATCATACAAGTACACAGTTAGATGACAATATATATGAAATATACAGAACACCAGCCATGATTTAAAGGTGACTCTACCTCATTAATCACTGTTGTTTCTCAAGAATTCTCCTATAAGACACTTGTTTTTATTTTGATGTATTTTTTGCTGTTGTTTTTTGTTGAGTGGGGGGATTTAGCAAAAGTATTATACTAAGGAACTAGAAATACCTTGTAGGGCATTGACTACCTCTAATGAAATAATCTGAGGGTCGGTCTAATTATCAGTTAAACGACCATATTCAAGTACATGTATTATATCTATAAACACATATTAAATATATTGTTTATGAATAAGTCTGAACATTCTTAACTTTCAGAGGAAATGCACAAATTGCACAATTTCAATGAAATACTTGAGGGCGTTTCACTGAACTGAAGTAGACAGATTCTGCAGTCCACAAGGCATTCATATTGATCCCAGGTAATTAATGCAATCAGACATCTTGTGTTGTGTTGTGTTGTGTTGTATTAAGTATAAATTGTGTTGTTTTTAGCGTCAATTGAGATATCTTGGGTTGTGCTGTATTTAGTAACAAATTGTTTTGAGCTGTATTTAGTATCACATTGTGTTGTGTTGTATTTAGTATCACATAAATAGATATACTGTGTTATGTTGAGTTGTACTTAGTACCCATCTTGGTATATTGTGTTAAGCTGTGTTGTATTTAGTACCACATAGCAATATACAAATGTATTGTGTCATGTTATACTTTGTACCACATTGTAATAAATTGTGTTTTGTTGTATTAAGAATCACATTGAGATATCTTGTGTTGTGTTGTATTTAGTATTACATCGTAATATCTTGTGTTGAGTGGAGTTGCATTTAGTATCACATCGTGATATCTTGTGTTGTTTTTAGTATCACATTGTGATATATTGAGTTGTGTTGTACTTAGTGTCACATTGTGATATTTTTTATTGGGTGGTATTTAGAATCATATAGTGATATTTTGTGTTGTGTTGTATTAAGAATCATGTTGTGATATTTTGTGTTGACTTGTGTTGTAATTAGTATCACATCAAGCTATCTTATATTGTGTTGTATTTAGTACCACATTGTGATATATTGAGTTGAATTGTGTTGTATTTACTATCAAATCGTGATATATTTAAGTATTACATTGTGATATATTGTGATGTATTTAGTACCACATTTAGATATATTGTGTTGTATTTAGTATCACATTGAGATATATTGTGTTGTTTTTAGTATCACATTGAGATATATTGTGTTGTTTTTAGTATCACATTGAGATATATTGTGTTGTATTTAGTATCAAATTGAGATATATTGTGTTGGATTTAGTACCACATTGAGATATATTGTGTTGTATTTAGTATCAAATTGAGATATATTGTGTTGTATTTAGTATCAAATTGAGATATATTGTGTTGTATTTAGTATCAAATTGAGATATATTGTGGTGTATTTAGTATCAAATTGAGATATATTGTGTTGTATTTAGTATCACATTCAGGTATCTTGTGTTTTGTTGTTTTGTATTTAGTTTGTATTTAGTATCATATAAATAATTATATATCTTGTGTAATGGGTTGTACTGAAATCTTGACTTGTGTATTTTAAGGTATCACATTATATTTTCTGTGCCAAAGGCATGAGCTCAGTACTTTGTTTTGTCATTAATGTTTGTCGGCATCAAATTTCACATAATTTTATACTAGTGTATTTTTTTTGGGAGATGTAAATTTGTGGATTGCAACACAGTGAAGGAAACCCCTGTTCTTTATGAAGAAAATCAATTATATTCATAGGGAATAGATTTCATGGAAGATTTAAACCTCAAAATCAATGAAAATTTAAAACCAAATAGAAATAATTATTTTACAATAATTGCATTGAATCTGTCTGTGATAATTGAGCCTTTCCATGTTTTTACAATTTCTTGTAAAAATGACAACTATAGTGCACGCAGGATAATGAGAAAGACGGGAAATTTTGGTTTATTCCACAAAGGTGGATTAATCAGATGTGCACGATTTATCAGGGATGTTTTTAGTACAATACTGACCTTATCTGTTTACTTTAGTAATTTGCAAAACCAATTTTAAAACAGTTGACCAAACTGATTCATGTTTGTAAATATCACATTATCCTGGGCGCACTATAAAATGTTTTCAAGATGATTTTAAGGAGGGAAATCAGTTAAATCTATACCTGAAATAATGGAAAATACATCAAGGTTTTCAAATAAAAATTCCCATCCTCTTCAGATTATTTGCTGATAGTATAACAAGTAATTGATAATCACTCTGTACTTACCTATAGGTCCTAAGTTACTTCTATAGTATGCAGAGGACAACAATCAACATATTTAATGTAAGAAATAGAGTTTGTGCTAATATTTGACCAAAACGCAATATAAATTTAATTCAAAGGGAGGTTATTTGGAACTTTCCAAAGTTTGACACAAACTGCATTCACATCTGTGTTAGAAATTTCGACAGAATTATTGATTTTTCATTGCGACAATGCATGTTCTCATGTTTACAACCCCAAAACAGCTCACTATAGTGCGCCCAAGATAATGAGTAGGCGGGGCCATTTGGTATATTCCACTATGGTGGAATTATCAGATGTGCACGATTTATCAGTGATGTTTTGAGTACACTACTGACCTTATCTGTTTACTATAGTGATTGGTAAAACAAATTTTACAACAGTTGTTCAAACTGATTCATGTTTGTAAATATCACATTGTCCTAGGCCCACTATAGCCTATGATTGGATAGTTTGAATAAGCATAATACTGGTTGAACAAAATCAGTTATTGCCCATTGCAATGATTTCAGTAATCATGAATAGTATTTCTTGTATTTCGTGAAGGCGGGTGGCAGATTAAAAGTTAGATGTTTCTACTTGACTAATTCTTTTAAAAATAATTCAAATTTAAACACATAACAGACGGATACGTTCTTTTCGTTGAGTATATATAATATCATATATGCCGTAAATGGCATTATTTTTGGCGTCTTTTATAAAGTGGAGTCTGTTTCTTAACCGAAAGATGTGTATTTTCATGTTATAAGTGTCATATGATAGAAACAATCTAACACTCATTGTCAATTGATATAAACTTCAGGAAATATTATTAAGCCCACCAAAGGCTCACTCTATAATAAAGTTTCCCGACCTCTTTTAATATAAGTTTGTATCAATTGACAACTTGTGATAGATTCCCTATTTCTACTATAATTTAAACCAGAGAGCTCGAGCAGGCTAAGAAATACATTTTATCAATATTTTCGAAAAATGTCGATTACAAAATTAGGATAATATTCTACATCGATTTAGGTTGCTTTCCATTTGTTTTAAGAATGTCTTTTTAACAAATTTGATATACTAGGTAGGTACAAATTTACATTGTATACTTTTTTAAGAATTCTGTTCAACAAATATAATATTCTGTACCTGGATCTGTAATCCAGAACTTTTTCTAAGGGGTGTGGGGGGGTGATCAGCAAATTTTCTGAGGAAAGTGAGACAATTACCACTGACAAACCATTAAAAATTAGTAATATAACTTCGTTTTTTTCTCTCCAAAATTCCATGGGGGTCCATAAAATTGTTGTCATTATTATATTACAATATTAAAGAAGACAAATTTCAGATATTTTTCCCAAGACACCAGGTTTCAATTTTATTAAGTCTTCATCAAGTGTCAAATTTATAAACAAAACATGCTATAGTAATACTCATTAGTATGCTATTATAATAATCATTATTGTTATATGTATTTAATTATGGTCAAAAGCATTTCAAATGCCGATAATACCAATAAAACTGTAAAACTGAATAATATTCTGGATTTTTTAACTCAACGAATTATCAATAATTAACAATTAAATTCATTGAAAAATGAAGAATTTTAAATGATTATGTGAGGTATACTTATATAATATGTCAGAGCATTTTACTGACATCAGCTTTTTAGTTAAATGGAATTATATTATATATATTTATAAAAATACATAACTTTACGCTTTCGTTGTTAGTCGTGCGACTGGATCCACTTACTTTACTTACTTATTGTTTATATAAGTTCTATATATAAAATATTTACAGCTTAATTTTGTGAATATACTATTTTCATGCGACCGGATCCACTTACTTTACTTACTTAATTTTTGTACTCAATATATTAAAATAGATTGAACAGGAGTTTAAGTTAAAATATTGTTTATATAAGTTCTATAACATAAAATATTTACAGTTTAATTTTTGTGAATAAACTATTTTTGTCGTGAAAAGTTTTAAGAATATGTCATATTATACATAAAATAAAACACACACTAAAATCCACAAAGTTCCAGGAAATTTCATAGTTATCATCTTTATTATGTAACATGTATCTATTTTAGTTTGAATAAGCTATGTCTCAGACCTGAAACATTGTTTTAAAGTTATTCTATATTTAAGTTTTATTTATTTCGCATTTAGCTTAAAATGTTTTACATAAGTCATATTTTTAATATATAATCTTTTCATTTATAAATATTACTTACATGAAATTTACATTATATGACTGTGTTTTCTTTTGTGATGCTGGTGTGCCTTTTATAGCAATAATATCATGCTTAACTGTTGTTTGGAGATATAATAATTAGCCTGCCTAACCTGACCCTTTTCCCTTTAAAGATCTACCATTTTAATAAACCAAAAATATACTTATCATTATCAATATATTTGAAAGTATTTCAACAAATATAAAGTATATATTATAACAAGAAACTAGAATACAAGAACATACAACTAATTTAACACAGAAGAGAATACTTTACAATTTATTTTAACCCACAGAAAGTATGCATAAAAAACATTTCTTATTACTGAATTATCAATGTATTATTGTATATAATAAATTCTGTAAATTGAAGTTATTCAACTTGATACTTGTAATCAAGCCAGAATAATTACAATATTATATGAACATATGATATTCACAATATGCGGTCTACCGTGTAAATAAAGCGACATCTACCAAGGAGGTGAAGTTACCGGAATATTATATTATCAAACGCCATGATAATAATCCCAGAAAATCAAGCATTTCACTAAGCTACAAGACTGTAGTTTCACGAAATGGATCAATTTTTCTGATAGTTGTTGAATAATAAATTGAGGACACTACAAATATCTGCACAAATTACAATGTACATGAACGCGAGTCATCGTCAATGCACGCTATAGTATTCTATTTCAGTAGCCGATTATAGCAGATGATTTAAAAAAAAACACGGTCCATTATTGCGTAACAAACTGTAATTGAGTAATGTCCACTGGTATGTGATGTAATTGAATACCGGATTCATATAGTTTATAGTAAAACTTTGTGAAATATTTCATATTTTTCTCCAATGTTTACGTAAACAGTTCACTTAGTATCAGTGACTTACTTAGTTACATTGCAACAATTGTTAAATACCATTTATATAGAGAATCGCATTTTTTTAAAACATATGAAAAGACATGTTTCATATATAAATGACTATTTTTTAAATTGAAAAATTACATACAAGATTATATCAGAAATACAAGAGAAATAATTTAAAGATTCTTACCTAAATAGGTGTCTTATATTGCCCAAAATAGGCCTGTCATTAATATTCATTTTCTAATGAAATATCATGCAAGTCCTGTATACCACCTTTCAATGCAGCCAAACCAAGAAAATTTAAGATATTGTTACCATAGAAACTCAGGTTTTAAATTTAAAATCTCCCTTATTTGCATATTTCAATGAAGTAAAAATCTATAGTTGTGCAGAGAGTAAGTGCATGTTTGCATGTTGTGCAGTGCATGTGCGCAAGCTAAGAGATGCATTTTCGTTGAGATTCTCTATAGTAGTAACTCAAAACGACAGCTAATTAAAGGCATTCCTTGCAGGAACTAGGAATCATATAGAATTATTATGGCAATGCACAAAAGCAATTATTAACAATGAACTTAACTATAAACATCATGTGTTAGCACATTAAATATACCAGTCTCCATCCGTTTCCACATAAATCAACTCATAAACCGTAGAGGAAATCTTCGGTAATTCAATGAAAATGGAGGCTGCATTACAATGGCTAACCTTACCATTTTCAAAACACAGGACACTGAGTTTAGAATTATGATTTTGTTACAATGCATGTGCTCAGAGTATCAAGAAAACATGCATCTGATGTCAGTTGTACAGCCTTTATTGTTTAAGAGTACCCAAGGCACAGCTGGTACGAGTATTGTCAGTGGAGTTATAATGACGGTTAACTACAAGATGGTTAAACAACAGACTTTAAACATGCATGTTTACAATAAAGTCATCAAGGAGATTCAACATATAATTCATCATGATCATGTTTCTATGAATCTCAAAGAATCATTTATATACTGACATCCTCCAGGGGAGGTTAGAACTATTAGAACTGTATAGATATAGATGGTAGGTAAGTAAGTAAAGCCGTTGCTAACTGTCTGTGAAACAGATTCTCATTCTGCCAATAAATTCCTCGAGTAACATCAGGTTTCTTTGACGCGAGTAATTTCGATATATCAGAATGTAGACCATGATTAAATCGGTATTTCCTTAATTAACCCTTTAACCCATAGACATGTGACGTTTGCTTTACATATAGTACTGTAAACTCATGATTTATTTAGGTATTTGGAATTTTATTGATTTCGTTGTTGGACTCAACAACAAACTCTAGTCCCCATGACCAGGGTTTCATAGTTTACCCTTCCATATTTTGTAACCCTGGCATCAATGTATGACCCCACGAAAATGCTTTTTTTTCAAAATTCATGAATTCAATTTCCACCCAAAGTATGAGATTTTACAGTATACTAATTATTGTAATGAAAGAAACAATTAAATTTGGCCCACTGTCTTCAAACAGGTGAAATACACATTGTATACCGATAGGTCCCACATCCCGATAGGTCACACATCCCGATAGGTCCCACATTGTATACCGACAAGTCCCACATTGTATACCGATAGGTCCCACATCCCGATAGGTCACACATCCCGATAGGTCCCACATTGTATACCGATAGGTCACACATTGTATACCGATAGGTCCCACATTGTATACCGATAGTTCACACATTGCATACAGATTGGTCACACATTGTACACTGATAGGTCACACATTGTATACTGATAGGTCAAACATTGTAGACTGATAGGTCACACATTGTATACTGATAGGTCAAACATTGTACACTGATAGGTCACACATTGTATACTGATAGGTCAAACATTGTACACTGATAGGTCACACATTGTATACTGATAGGTCAAACATTGTACACTGATAGGTCACACATTGTATACTGATAGGTCAAACATTGTACACTGATAGGTCACACATTGTATACTGATTGGTCAAACATTGTACACTGATAGGTCACACATTGTATACTGATAGGTCATAGGAAGGCCCTACACCATGGAGTCAATCAGTTCCTATCACAATTGTGTATGTACTGTAATGTTTTTCAAATAAAAAATCCATTTGGTCTGTTACCCTACCTACTATGATGAAAATCCCAGCTATTCAACTTGGGGGAGGGGCTTTCAGGAATTGTGGGGGGGCTTTAAGGAATAAATCAGTGAAAACTCTAAAACCTACCTTAAATTCTAAAAAATATATTAAAATTTCAGGGATATATAAGGTCAGCCCAGTGCTTAAAGTAAAATATCACCAATACTTTGGTACTGGAGAAATAGTATATTGTTTTATCAGGAATGTTGCCTTTTATTATTATATTTTGCTTAGAACAACTTTAATTTTTTACTGTGCCTTGTTATACGTAATAGGTGTTAATTCAGGTATCATTACATCAGTTATTTGTATTAATTCAAGGAAAGTGCTTGTACTCTGTGACCAGCACACACATATTGGGCCTGCATGACTCTGACTACCCTGACTAGTACTATTCCAGTGCAGAAGAATTATGATGTACATGTAAGGCACATGAAACTAATTTATAAAGTATTTATGTATATTCATGTTCAGTTTTGATCATGAAAGATAGATATGTATTACATAAGCAGTACAAATTAAAGTTGACAGAATCACTTTCATTTCAGGGAATCACAAACGAAGGAAGTCGCTGAGTCAGGAGGGAGTTTACAGTCACCTTCCAGGTATTCATTTACATATTGTACCTTCAAAGTCTACTAATGTATAAGTAAAACATTTACATCCTTCTTTACAGACCTGCATGTCATTGCCTTAGCAAAGCACTACTGAATGCCTTTATTCCAATTAAACTGAGTGGACATGGTTACCTCATGGTCAAATCCCTACGAAGCACTTTGCTATGTAAATGGACAACGTTTCGATTTAAATGCTTTTATTTATCCTCGCCACTGGAAATCCATATGGGCGAGGCCCCAGAAAAGTTTAGTCACTTTAGTTTTTGGAGGATAGTGCATGATACAGAAGATGAGTTCCAGAAGCATCCCTGGTTCTCTTATGTGCCTGATATAAAGCATCATATGCGGGACCTCGCTAAACCTCTCGTCCGAAAGACTGCAGTTAGCAAGTTTAGTTATGTTGGGTCGGAAACACTGAAAAGCATTTCTGTTTTAAACCGACTGGAGGCGGGATCGAACCCACAACCTTCGGATCAGCAGTCAGTAGCTCTTACCACTGAACCACATGTCCACCTATTACGGAAAACGTACATGTTTTAATTGTTGTCAACAGCTGGTTTCGGGAAAATATGAAGTCTCCACATGACAGACATTCTGTTGACCAGTGTGACTTAAAACGTTATATTTAAAATATTAATGGAGATGTTTATTCAAAGGAGACAACTCCCGAGCCTTACTTTTTTTTATCAAATTGTTCCCTTGGTATTCTCAAACAGAGATATAGATAAACAAGCCAAAAATAAAATATAGCTAAAACCGGAAAAAGTAAAAAAAGAAATGATATATTGAAGGTGTTTGAAGTAATATGGATATTTATGTTAATTCAGGTTTAGTGCAGTTTCCCAACAATTTTTCATTTCTAGCTATCCAGTGGCTGATTCTCTTAACTAGTTTTCCTGGACAGTATAAGAACTTATTTACCCTTCCACAAGGAATCAGCAACTTCTCCACATGTGGAGGAAAATCAACATTGTCGTCAAATTTTAATAAAATAGTAATGATCTACCCATTCTGGGTTAGACTGCTACAGAAAGCTAGATTGCCGGGTTATAAATCCAGTACACTAACTACAATTGCCGCTGAGTATTATGGAGGGAGTTGTTGGTCAAGGTAGGAGTAATGTGCTGGACTTTCTGATTGGAATGATCGAAGTTTGAATATCAGTTTGGGTAAGCTAGTATCTGTCATTTATTAAAAGCTTAGATACAAATTGACAGGTATACCTGTCAGAGTACGATAACACTGGATTATGTGTGGATTATCATACAAGTTATTTCTTGGAATAAAAAATGTAAAGTTTCAAATATAAAAGCAGGATAAAGAGACCTCAGAATGGTCTAGTATGTGGTTCAGTGACGATGGGTCACTGTACTGTATTTGTAACCTGGTCTATCAGTATCTGATTCCTGATCCAGGCACGTCATATGCTTCCAAGAAAATTTGACTGTTGTTATTCATGTAACCACAAAGTATTGTTTTGTATTGTATTGTATTGTATTGTATTGTATTGTATTGTATCGTATCGTATCGTATCGTATCGTATCGTATCGTATCGTATCGTATCGTATCATATTGACAACACAGTGTTGATTTTGCTTCACATGTGGTGAAGTTGCAATTCGAAGGGTAAACTTTGTTATTAGGTAAGAATACAGTCCTGGAAAACTGGTTGGGTGAATCAGCCATCATATATAAGAGTACAATTGTTTGAGAAACAGCATTAACCCCAAATATATAACAACTGTTTGATGACTATTAAAATCAGAATGTAGCTGCAAACATCTCATCGAATTTCACTAATGTAAAGATACAGAAAGAACTTTTGCCAGATACAAGGGAAGCAACTCTTACAAAGAATAGACTTTTTGCTTCTAGAGTTAACTAACCTTACAAACTACAATAATTTAAGTTGGGAGTAATAATACTACCAGTGAAACATTAGAACATTTGTAATCACTTTCATTAGTTCAAAAACCTAGTAAAGGAAAAAGCATTTATGTTCTGATTTATTTTAAATAGTCCATTTTTAGTAACACCAATTTTACCAAATAATACACTATAGTTACTATGTACATCATTATTTTAAGCTGTTTAATCGAACAGGGCATGACTATTGTTGTTAGAATTGAAATGTACCCGATAAGTTGTAATCCAGTTTTCTTATTTCATGGTGCGATGATCACAAACAAAAGTAAAATGGTTGATAAAGTAATAGAAAGCCACGCCTGAGCTGCCATCAGACTGGGTTATAATGACAGATCACAGCAGTTGATAATATCACTACATCACTTCTGTGACCAGCAACAGTGAACCGATAAATCTCAGCCTATTGAATACTATTATGACAAGTTAACGCAGCAATTCCAACGGGAAATATCGTATCTTAATACTATTCTATGCAATGATCAAATTATTCTTGCATTCATTTTAACATATAGCAGTCTAATTTCATTCACTGTATGTTAGAATATTATCGTAATTCAACAACACCAGTTCTCCAACTGTGGTACTGATGATAACATGTGAGGCAATAAATTTGAAATACAGCCCCATGATTCAAAATAAAGATCTATGAGTTGATCGACTCATAATGGTGATTTATATCTATGAGCAAACTGATTTTTCAACTTAAAAGGGTTGGTTTACGATTTTTAAAAATCAAGTGTTTTAAATGTTACAAAACAATTAATTTACATAAAGAAATCAGTTAGATCATGCAAGAAGAAGATATGCATTAAAATTGTACCAAATTTTAAAAATTTAATGAAGACTATTAAATGTTTGACTATTTCAAAACATAAAGTCTTAAGAGGTTTTGGTTACAAAACTTATGTCCCCTACAAAGGACTAATAACTCTAGCAATAACCATCCAACCAAAATGTCCTTCAATGGTTGAAGAGAACAAGCATGGACAAAATTTGAGACATAATTATATAACATACATCCAGCACAAAAAATACCCTCTCCCCCAGTATATGTAGACAACTAAATAACTCCAGATCGTGCTCCAATTTTTGGACAAGATTAAACGGCCAGCCCTCAGCTAGACAGACACTCAGTCAGACTCCCATGTATTACATCAAATCAGTCAGATCCACCAGTATTTCATCAAAATGATCTAAATAAGTCAAGCTAAACTGCCTGGTAGTATCATGTTAATATATTTGAAGGTATAGTCAGATTGTTAGTTTATCTGTCACTGAGATTTCAGTGATATATTACTGTGAAGCTCATTACAATTTGTATAATTTATGCTGATTACTGCAGCAAATGTGTGCAGTAACAATCCATCCAAATTTTACAATTTATTCCGGATTTTTTGGGTATACAGTAAAACCTTTACTGAGTGACACCCTGCAGAAAGATAAAATAGTAGTCAAAAGTAATATCGCTCTGTGATACAATGAGTTCAGTTTTTTTCTGAGGCAATGTAATGTTCAGACTGTTGACAATAATAATGCATAGTAATCATATTCGATGATAATGTAATACAAACCTAAACAGCTTTTAATATGTTGCATAGATTTATGTGCTGATTGGCGCGTTGATGCGTTGGTTAAGCTGTTACATTCTAAGAAATACAATCATTATTTCATCAAGTATTTCTTTGAAATACAATCATTTATTTTAACGGTATCAAGACAATAACAAATATTATTACTGAAATTTAAAACTGTAAAATCAATATTTATTTTTTGTGGGGCTTAATTTTTCATAAGTTTCATGATTTATCTCAACCAGGAAATCTACCCCCCCCCCCATGAATAATTCTTATAAGTACAAAACAAAGGTTAAGCCCCTTCCATGTTTTTTAATCCACAAAATTAATTAAAACAAGACTGCGTTCAATAAACGCTTATGCCCCCTGTGGAAGCCTTGTCCATAAAGTCTAAGTCCAAAATTAGGTCAAGGTGAAGGTCAAAATGGGGTTAGGTGATACTGGCGTGTGGAGAGTGTTCATACACAACATCCATGCAAGTATGAAAGCTTTGTAGCAAGCCATATTAATGCTAGAAGAAACGGTCAATTTGGGTTAACCAGGACGGACGGACGAACGGACGGACGAACGGACGGACAGGTGAATCACTATATGCCTCCCCATCTATCGATAGGGGGGCATAAAAACACAAAATTCACATTTTACCAAATTCCACAAAATATGATGCCAACGAAAAAATATTGTTATTGTATGTTAATTAATTGTAATCGGACTAACGTTTGTTTTTATGCTATATATGTTTTCTATAAAGTTTGCCTCCTATTTGTCCGCAAATATAATGCCAACGAAAAAATGTTTTCACTGTATGTTAGTTTATTGTAATCGGACTAACGTTTTACTTTGTTTTTACATTATATATGTTTTCTACAAAGTTTCCATCCTATTTGCCCATAAAAGATCATTTTATATTACATGGTTCATACACATGAATTCTCACACACAAATACAAGGAATTTTCTTGGTTTTTCCAAGGTCAAATATGTATTTCAAGGCATTTTCTGAATAATTGAATGATTTTGAGTATTTTTTAGTTGTTCGTTAGAACAATTATTGTTATGTACACACGTTTCAATAATTTTTTTTCTTACGCTGCCGCCAGGCCGCGCCACCTTTGCAATAGTAAATAGGACAGCCAGTAATTAACTATCTGTGCTGGATAAACATGAAACTATTGCCATTTTAATTAAGGCTGACACTTAAATATGTCTCACTCTAAACCAACTTCCATATACTTCTATGTATATTCAATCCTGTTTGCCTCAATTCAAGGATTTGTAGCTAAATTTAAGTACCATTTTGGCATTTTTTCAAAACAGCACTTAATTCAAGAAGTTTTCAAGGTTGAACCCAAATTCAAGGAGTTTTCAGGGCCTGTGCAAATCATGTATTAGCATCATCTATATTTCTCAAATCTCAGTAATATGCATATTTATAATTTTGTAAGGTCCAAGGATAGCTCAGTGTGGTATATAGTTCAACTAAAGAGATAGTTCAGTTCCAGTTTGGACTCTTAGTTTATTGATACCTTCAATATGATCTCAACATCCCTGGAGGTTTGTTATGTAATGTGACTAGCTTGACGAGTATAGTTATGTCACATAAGAATATTTAGACAGATTTCTGAAGTCCTGAGGAACTCAATAAGCGAAAAAAATATGCGGTAGATAATTATACCATTCCATTAAAATTGATTTTCCTCCACATGACTTTTTTTGTGGAAAAGTTGCTGGCTCCATGTGGAAGAGTATGTTAATACTGCTATAGATAGATTTTGAGTCCAGTGTAACTCGACTGGTGACATGTTCAGAAATGGGAGTTAAACCTGAATAAAGATGAATAGCATTCTAAGGGAGCTAATTCTGGGCGCGTAATCACAACCAATACTTACACTCAGCACTCAACACTCAAATATTGAAAATGTAATATATTGAGCTATTATTTGTCCTAGATTGCAAATTTAGATGAGGAAAATGTATAGACTTGTTATTATAGAGTATTGAAAATAACATTTGATACATTGTTTTTGCCATTGTGTACTATTTATGAGGTATATATGTAATTATTGAATCCGAGTGCCACACTCAGCACTCAGACTGATAAATTACAATTATAACTCACAAATACTCTTAATTACACGATGAAGTAAGCCGAAAATAATATTTACTACCTATTTTACATAACTCTAAAAATGTTTCCATATAAACCTAAAAAGAGGGAATTTCAAGATTTGAGTGCAGAGTGCTGAGTGTAAGTATTGGTTGTAATCCCGGCCCCTGATGATTGTCATGTCACAATGTGTAACCATATTTATACAGGGAAGGGGTGTACGATTTTTAAAACATTGAATGTATCATCTTGTCAAAAGTAAAAATGCATTACATCAGAGAGGCGTCAATAATACTATACTGTTGCATAATAATCCAACACTCGATCGTTAAAATATAAAGAATTTAAATCTCAATCGTACAATGCCTAATATAGCTGAACACGACAATAAATTTTCATTAAATGCTTAATGTCAAATAAAGACTATATATACATTAAGTGACTCCCATTTAAATTTATTTATTTAATAGCCTGTAGGACATAATTTAGTTATCAATAGACATAAATCAATGGGGCATGATTTTACCATGTCTGCATACTGGATTTCTACAAAGATTGAACATCAAAGTGATTTTGATGTAAATCTAGTATTGTGTAAGAGGGAAGTTGCTTAATAACTTTCACTGCCTGTCACCTAGTTAGGTGAAATATTTAACTTGAAAATAGCAATTAAGATAAGTCTATGGATAATTATAATGAAGTCACAGTGAGCATGAGTTGAGATGTGATGTGAGGTATGTTGTATACCTGGTACTATGCTAATTATACGTTTCTCATGCATGTTTCTATCTTGTTATTACCGTTGTTATCTCCAGCAACAAGCTTGATGATGATAGACCTGACAACTGCAGGAACAGCATTCGGCCGCTTATACCTGAACAGATCTACCTGCCGGAACAGCAGTCGGCCGCTTATACCTGAACAGATCTACCAACCAGGAACAGCAGTCGGCCGCTTATACCTGAACACATCTACCAACCTGGAACAGCAGTCGGCCGCTTATACCTGAACAGATCTACCAACCAGGAACAGCAGTCGGCCGCTTATACCTGAACACATCTACCAACCAGGAACAGCAGTCGGCCGCTTATACCTGAACAGATCTACCAACCAGGAACAGCAGTCGGCCGCTTATACCTGAACAGATCTACCAACCAGGAACAGCAGTCGGCTGCTTATACCTGTACAGATCTACCAACCAGGAACAGCAGTCGGCCGCTTATACCTGAACACATCTACCAACCAGGAACAGCAGTCGGCCGCTTATACCTGAACACATCTACCAACCAGGAACAGCAGTCGGCCGCTTATACCTGAACACATCTACCAACCAGGAACAGCAGTCGGCCGCTTATACCTGAACAGATCTACCAACCAGGAACAGCAGTCGGCCGCTTATACCTGAACAGATCTACCAACCAGGAACAGCAGTCGGCCGCTTATACCTGAACAGATCTACCAACCAGGAACAGCAGTCGGCTGCTTATACCTGAACACATCTACCAACCAGGAACAGCAGTCGGCCGCTTATACCTGAACAGATCTACCAACCAGGAACAGCAGTCGGCTGCTTATACCTGAACACATCTACCAAGCAGACATCTAGGTGACACAGGAGTTCATCAACTGAATCACTATAAGTATTGCAGGTCCATTGACCACACTTTAAAATTGTTTCCAAATTATAAAAAATTTAAATTTTATCGTAAGTTTACCATTTCCGTAAGTCCTTTGATAAAACAGTACCCTGGTGACTGTGACCTAGCCCTTTATGTGTATACAGAAAATTACAACCATTGTCTGAATAGGTTGTGCGAATATAATTTGTTAGTTCAGCATTGAAATTATTGCTGTTTGTTTAAGCCTTTATAATTGGTTTTACACTCTAATAGTGGATCCGACCGCTACAACCCTGACTAGACTATATACAGTCAGGTCTCGATATAACGACACCCGACAGGCCCGGATCCAGAAATATTTGACTGGGGGGGCCCAGATATTTTTTTATATTATGTTGGGGTGGGTGCGGGAGGGGTATCCCCTCCCGGCGAAGTTTTTTTCACTTTTCAAATTAAAATCATGCAATTTCCAGCACTTTAAGCTTTTAATATCAGAAGTAAAGGTATTAAATTTGAACTGCTACATCAACATAAAATACGACGAGTTTACACACAAAAACTAATTTAAAAGTATTTTCTTTCAATTCCCTAAAATTTACAAATCAGACGTCAAATTATTAAAATTCACTGTTCGCTACATAATCAGACAACGTTCATTTTTAAGCACTTATTTAAATATACATGTATGTTTACCCCATAGGAGATTTTATCAAGTAAGAACTTTAAATTTTATGTTTAGACGTTAAAAAAGTGAAATTATTGGCCTACTGCTACAAATCAAAATACATAGCCCATGAAATAAACAATATTAGATCTATATCTATAAGTTTCCACTGGTTCAGATAGATTTTTAGTAAACTTTTAATAAAAATCATGAAATTTCATGCACTATATAACATTTTAAAAACATTAAACTTTCAATGCTAGGCACATGGAAATTTAGATAAATGTGCCCCCCCCCGGGTATATTTTGAATTAAACTCGTTTTTCTAGCTTTTAAGGTTTTAAATCTCACCTGAAATTATTAAAATTGCACTGTTACAAAATGTCATTATCAGCAATAAATCTATGAACAAAAAAATGTCGATATGTCTGGTCACTATTATTAAATCGATCAGTTCACACGTTTTAGTAACATAGATCAATGAATCACCTAAATCATGATCTTTCAGACGCTATAAAATCATTTGGGAAAGCGTCTAATTGATTCAGATCGGGTGTAATTAGGGCCTGGATAAACAACAGGGGGCACATTTTATTGCCTTCACTTCCGCTATATGTAATATACAGAGACTGTTATCACAAAATAACGATCCATAGCCTAATCGATTGGTAATATTTTAAGGATTTTAACGTTTTAAGAATGTATAAAATGGTCACTCTGAGACCAACTGGGGGGGCACGGGCCCCCTGTGCCCCCCCGGTGGATCCGGGCCTGCCCGATATACTGACAGATTCCAAATTCTTATACTGACATCACGTTTAGGGGACAAAAGTATTAAAACGCTCTTTGTATCATTTCAGTATACTGACATATTCATTACAACCATGTTTTTCTTGGAAACAAACACTGTACCTGACTGTATAGCCAACAATGAGGGAGGGAGTAATCAGACTATATTTTCATAACATGCATGGAGGTATTAAAATGCTCAGTTTGTATAAATTACATGTTATAATTCCGTAATGCAAGACATTATTTCCTGAGATTTAATTTTGCTGACTTTGCGATTTGGTAGAATTTCGCGAAATTAAGTCGCCCCAAAAACATTAATATGGGCATAATGCGGGAAACTTAAAAACGCAATACTTTGAGGGCATAACGGGCAATAAGTAAGTTAGTATAATGATGCATAACGCTTGGATGAAGCATCTTATGCCTCATGTATCCAGATCGAGTTACGTCGGAATGTGAATTAATTCGCTGGTTTTCAGTCAGACGGAACTCATATCAATATGAAAACTGTAGAAACCTTTGACAGAACTTGCAGAAAAGTGGTGTATCAGGACTACTTCCGTCATGGTGATGTAACTCTATCTGATATTGTATTACAAAATCACTGGAACAATACAATGTTGTGTTACAACACAAATGAAACATCATTTTATAATTCTTTTTAAAATACAATCAAGACTGTGGTGTTTTTGTCATCAGACTGTAATAGTATCATACATTTAGCCACATATGTCAAGCCCCAGAACGGCAAACATCTAGCACCTGTGCTCTATATAGTATTACATCTTTAAGCTATTCATCCAAAGTCTTCTTTCACTTCAATGCTTATAATTATTAATGTTATCAGCATGAAAGTAGAGACTGTCACAAGAACTGAACATTTATTTATAAGCAGTCAAGTCATAAAATTCGAGGTTTATTGATTTCAAGGAACAATTAAGTTTAAACTTTCCTATTAAGATATTAATTTTGTAATACTTAATGTACTGACAATTCTGAGTTTAATCTATCATACAGATGCTTAAGCTGAGTTTTTATATAAACATTTCTGGGCAATGTCTAGACATTCATCATAATGATTCTGGAAAAAAAATGATAAGAATGGAGGAGATAGATACATTAAATCTACAACAATTCTATGACAAGTTGTCACACTTATTAAAACACTTATTGTGAATATAGTAATAATTTAAATATGGTGCCTAGAAAAATATTAATATTTAAGAAGGAGATATTAAGAATAACATAATGACATTTGCTGGTAAATATTTCAAAGGTTTTATGATTTGATCTGTGAACAACTTTACATTACTCAAAATTAAAATAAAGCCCAACTCATTAACCTACCCTAGAGCAAACGCTTCGGGTGTGAGGTCTCGGGTGCAATCCCCAAAGGCTGCGACATACCCAATTTGAAATGGAAATAAACATGATTTCGATCTGATTGTGATAAACAAGATGTACTACTTTTAAAAGCAAACTTTCAAGTAATTATACACTTCTATATCAAAGTAACCTTTAACTGTAAATCATTATTTTTTGTGGGGGTTAAATTTTTGTTTTGCAAAATCCTCCACAACGGATAACCATTGAAATACGGTACAATAATTTCTACTAACATTCTGAAATCCACAAGGTTCTGACCGATCAAATACAAATTTTACAAAAATCCACAAAATTTAATACCCATGAAAATAAGTGATTTTTCAGAATTTCAACTTTACTCTGTACACCCTACAATATTCTGATCAGGAGTAAGCAAGATGTGTGCAGCTTTTCTGGTAAATATCAAGAATGATCTCCCTTGATAAAGTGTCTTGTCATGTCTATTACCATAACTGAATTACCTCCCCTTATAATAAGAAAATAATTAGTGGTGGATTTGGGGTATGTATAATATATGACACAAAGTAAATATCTTGAGAAATGGTTTTAAGTTCTAAGGCTATGGAATTCTAAGACTAGCATAAGTATGTAGAACTAAAGAACTTTGAGGTATATTTTTCTCTGGATTTGCAAGCTACTTTATGTTGAAAACATCACCAGTCTATCAACATATAAATAAAAGAAAACAGGCACTCTTGTTTTGTTTTCATCACACCAAGTATACCAACCAATTTATAAGACTATAGGAGGAAAAGACAATACAATATTTATCATAGACATTCTTTGAATAGATATATCTCTTAACCATCCTAAACAATCTATGCAGTCACAATGTTCATCTTCATCATTTTCCAGAATTCCACTATGTGCAAGATATAGGCACTGATTATAAAAACACACACAGTGAAACAGTGGAACAGTTGCTGTTAGAAGAGCTATTTCAGATATGTTCAAGATTAAACAAGTCTTGCATACCCCAGTTATAATGCCTCTTATGTGACTCTGACCTTTCTGCGCAATAATAATGTCAAGGACACACTGTAATTGAACTCATTCCTTCGGCGCAAAGAGGTTGTATCGCACTATATACTATATAGAGAGATACAACCTTGTTGCATGAAAGAGACATATTGTTATTAATTTTCATTATAACTAACATACTGCATTAAGTGCAGTGACTGCCAACGTCTGTATGTGTCTTTCATTATCATCGGAACATGTGTTACGTACTGCACATTCTCCGGGATGGAGCCGGCTATAATATTTAACACTTTCCTAAATACCAATGGTGTTGACAACAACACTGTAGCAGCTATGTGGTTCAGCTAGACCTGACCGACCCAAGATATTTTAGGGCTGACAGCAGTAATTTTATATTGGCTTGAAATAAAGAAATTAAACCATTATTTTGTTCATTTTAGCCTGTACTTGGATGAACAAGACACCATCTTAAAACGTGGACATCATCCCAGTAAAGTTTCGTTAATATTGGCCAACAATTTAGCTGGTGGAGAAGCTGTTTGAATGAGTTGATGCTAGTAGGTAAGTAAGTAAGTAAGAACTTTATTTATAGTAGATAACATACATTGTATTTGGTGTTATACCAATTTTCACTAATGGTCAACATATATATATATGGTTGCTGACCGACGATATACAATGGACCAAAGGTCATTGGCTAATTTAATAGGCTAAGATAAAACCGAATGGTCATGCACTACTCCTATCTCAGTCGAACGCAAAACAAAAACAAGACTGAGTTCAATAAACGCTTCTGCTCCCTGTGGAAGACTTGTCCATTAATATGTCTAAGTCGAAAATTAGGTCAAGGTGAAGGTCAAAATGGGGTCAGGTATACTATCGATACGGGGGGGGGGCATAAAAACAAACAAAATTATGCAGGGCAATTACAATTATTAGTGCTCATCATTTAATATAACCCCAGATGTTAATCAACTACTTTATTATAAACAATGCAATGGTAAATTATACGGTCCAATAAATTTGCTTCAAAGCTGTCGCCAAGCATTGTTCTCTGACAAGCACTAAGGCGGAGCGATCTCTGCTATACATATTATAATATATGCTTCGATTTAAAGGTATAAAAACTTTCTTGAACAAAATTGGTAAAATGTCCCATTGTTTGGGCAATATTGGGATAGGTTCCAACACACAGATTCAGAATTTGCGGGAAGGGGGGGATGATGACTTTCAAACTGCAATGTAACTGAGTATAATCAGGTAGAACATGGATGTAGATCAGCAACAAGTTATTTCTGACAAATTACGATATTCATTAAGTTTGACATAGAGTGACAATAGCTGAATACCAGGGTGACAAACATTCGCCATAAACATCGGAATTCCCCACAGTGAACAGGGTAACATTGTGCGAGATAATGTCAAATTTTGGTACGAACCAACAATAAGATGTAGAAAAGCATGTAGAAAAGTAACAGTTACTGCACGTTATATTCAAAACAAATTACTGATGTTGATATAATGTGTTTGTATATTGTAGGTACCCAGCTTCCAACAGTAGATTTTCTGCGCAACTGGCTCAGAATCTGAAAAAATTGATTTCAGATAAAAAATAGCAGTAGGTAATTGGCACATGAATTCAATCCGAGTCAGTTATCCCCATTGTTAGTCTCATCTTAAATTTTAAATGATCATCCACAGAGCAGAAGTCTAATGTGTCCAAGACCATTGGGTCTAAACTGTCCTGGACCTGGGTACCATAATATATGATGCTTCTTCAACAACATACTAACTTTAATTTTACTGAAATCAGTGTATTGTAGTTGAGTATGAGAATACTAAGAAACACTGTTTTTGGCAGTTGAATCCAAATTTATTGAATGTGTTTGCATTTTAATTTAAATGTCCTGATTCATCGTTTGCACAGGTTTAGAAAACAATGGCCTATACAGGTCAGCAAAACATTGCCAAGCTTATAGAGATACCATGAGGAGACCAGTGTCGGAGATCTTTGATTATAGATCTGTGAAACAATCATATGATGCAAACTTATATTGCACTGATGTTGAGATGCTAGTCTCGTACCGTACAGAGCACTGGCAGTAAAACTGACACTTTTATTTTAATTTGCACCAGATTCGACCTGATACCTGGCTGATGTGACATTACAGCGTCAGTTCTACATCAGCAGGACAAAGGAGGGACATCATGGACTTATATAATGGCCGATTTGTAGGAGATAATATCAGAGGCTTCTCTCAGAGATTGGCCCAAATATTTCCAATTCATCTAATACAAAAATGCAAAATTCATTATAATCGACGGATAATACATTATATGCTCCATCTGTTCTCATTATAGGACATAATATAATGTATTGAACATCTATACAGCATGACACAGCAAGGCACAACATGGCAGACCTAGTCTCACAAGGTGACACTTTAGCAAGTATATTACATCAACATTGTAGTTGTACAAGTCTTCAAAGTGCATGCCCATCCATTTCAATTTTATAATTTATCACATATTTTCAGGTTACAAATGCACCTCTTGTTAATGCCTCATTACCTTCGACTGCAATTTACGAGTTGACAGTGTATTTATCTTAATATCTATCAGCCAAGAATTAAGTCAATTATTTCTTTCTTACTATAATGTTCTTTGAAGATTTTTCCTCATTCTTCCCCCGATCTTCGTCATTATCCATCATACATAAATCACGCCTGCATCAACAATGTTAAGTTCATTTTCTGCACAAGAGTGGCAATCATGTTCCAAGATTGATAATCATTAATTTTTTACAAAAATTGAATTCATACATTAACTTTAGCCACACATTTAGAATAATAATGTGTACAAAACTCCCCCATCTTTATAATAACAGTATGATGACAGCTAGGTGAAACTGACACAAATTTGAATGTAGTATAGTCTGTTATGTTCAACGCATGTCCAACTCGATTTTATCGAATTTTCCGTTATATCAAACTTATCTAAAAGAACTGTTTTTTTCTTTTCTATTTTTACTGTATGTCGTTTTTTTTGTATGATGTGTTTATATTCACTATTATTTGCAAATAGGAGTATTCACGAGAACTCATAAATTCATATAAAATACTTACATTAACTTAAAAACTATCATAGAACCTCTTTGACTCAAACATGATCATAAATACAGGAAATGAGCCTGATACAAACATTTGCAACATAAAGATCACACAAATATAAAGTGGTTTACAGTACTTGAAATGTCTTTGCTAATGTAGAATTTTTTATTATCTTGATTTTGAATTTTTCAAAGGTCCCCATTAGCAAATTTAATGTGCACCCTAAAATCAATTGTATAATTCATTGAATGTTTTTCATTATACTGTAAAATCATTAATATTCGTAAGGGATTTAGTTTCGTGGATTTCGTGGATGACTTCAACCATGAAATTAAATCACCAATGAATAATTATACCAATAAACATGCCAAGTTTACAGTGGCTGCCATACTTGTTTTCAAGTTCAGTCAGGCATAAAAATAGGTTTTTAAGAAGTTCCTTGAAATTTGGTTGGTCCCATGAAATTGTCTTTTTCACCAAAACCACAAATTTTTGTCCCATTGAAATTAAATGATTTTACAGTACATAGGAAGACTGGACTGAGAGAGCAATTATTTATTTATTTATTTATTTATTTATTATATTATAATGTATCCAAAAAGCTGTCTGTGAGTTATAGGAATTTCTGAATACAACTATAGGTAAATTTTCAACTTGGGTAGCTAAACAGGGGGATTTACTGTACAAACTCTATGGTTAAAGTACATAAACATGTATAACCTAGAAATACACCTTATAGAGACTCTTGTAATGTTTGTTTATTTATTCAGGTTTAACTCCATTTCTCAACAATTTTTATGCTATATACAGAGTTATATCCACTTTTAAAACCAGTTTTCCTCAACTGTATCCTAACTATATAGTACTGACTTACCCTAGCTTACATAGGGAGCCAGCAACTTCTCCACATGTAGAGGAAATAAAAGAGGAAAATCAACATTGATGTCAAATTTTTAAGAGAGACTCTTGACACTTCATAGTGCAACATTTTTCATTTAAATACAGCAAAACGATCCACCTAACCAGTTTTCCTAACCAGTACTAATTTACCCTTTCCACAAGAATCCAGCTATTTCTCCACATGTGGAGAAAGAGGAAAATCAATATCAATTGATGTCATATTTTCAAAAGATACTCTTGACATTGTGCACAGCCAAGTTTTATATAAAATATATCCATGCATCTAGTATTCCTTGACTGTATCCTAACCAGTACTTAAACTTACCCATCTACAAGGAACCAACAAATTCTCCACATGTGGAGCGAAGGAGGAACTTGATACTGATGTCAAATTTCAAAAGATACTCTTTACACCACATTGTGCAGTGCAAAGTTTTAAAATATAATTCTAACCAGTACTTAAACTTTCCACGAGGAGCCAAAAATTTCTCCACATGTGGAGGTAAGGAGGAAATCGATATTGATGTCAAATTGACACCACATTGTACAGAACAAGTTTTAAAATATATAACCATGCATCCTGTTTATTCTGTGAGTACACTTTACCTTCATTTATTATCAAGCAGTCATCACAGTGGTGGTATGCAATATTGCATTTTTCTGCGATAATGGTAGAAGTTAAGCCATGATTACCGCAGACTTGTCACTGGTTTGATGAAAATAAAACAACTGCTATATCCATTTCCTGATTGCACATAACTATATACTGACAGAGGAATAGATTTTGTAGATTCTGCTGTCAGATAAGAAAGTGAAGGTGTTGGTGGAAAAACATATACATGAAAACTATCTTTACTAGACTCTACTGGTAATAAATTCCAGCAGGCAAACGATGACTGAAATCTCTGTCAGACTCTCTTCGATGGCTGGGTTTGAAGAAAGGGTCTAAATAAAACAGAAGGATTCAATTTGGTTTATCAGGAAAATGTTGATTTAATTACTACTTTTTCTGTTTTATTATATTTAAAATAATCAGTCAAACTAATTTTATCATACAATAGATTTATTGATACATGACACCGGCCCACAACAATACAATACAGATCAACATATCATGGATACGTCTCATCATACAAAAATATTTATTTAAATTTATAATGTATATTTTTTAATCACTCTCAATTATAATTCTTTCTGTATTATTGTGCTTCCTTATTTACACATTTCAAACCTGCCACCCAGTCAGCTGATCACAGCTAACATTTACTGACCACTGGCTAGACCAAGACCGCCAATAGCAATACATGCGTGAATTGCTAAACCAATGTTATTATAATGTTTTTTAATTATTGTCATTATACATGTACGTACGAAATATCACTGGGTATTGATAAGTTGGGCCGTATTACCGAAAGTTGCTTGTGTATAATGCTGTATTTGATATAATGCGGTATAACGTAAGCAACGAGATGTAATACGTCCCAACAACAAAACTGCAGCAATATTCCTTTTATCATATACCCACACTGAAAAGCGCTTTTACGCGCGCAAATGCATTAAACGTGTATACATTGATGACAAAAACAACGGCATTTCCGGGCATAAAATGCATTGTCCATTACATATAAGATGCTTGTTTACCTCATGATGTCATTGATGTTTGCATGTTTTCGGCATAGTATACCTCATCATACATGCATGATACAGATTCAGAAAACCGAACATGCATGATATTGAAAATGTAATCTGTCGCAATGTATAATTCGCGATTTGGTCTGTATTTTGACAAAACATTGGTATGTGTTTAATAAAAAGTTGATCATGTGTGAAGGGTATGGAATATCACAAATATTGAGATATCCTCTTCTAAATATGTTCACAAAAAGCCTAATTGTAGCTGGAAAAAACATGCCACATGATGAAATATATAAGGTGTTAGTGGGGGTGGGTGGATGTTTAATCTGACCTCCGGGGTCCACAAAAAACACATCAGATACTTTGACTAAAATGTACTTTAAACCACACAGGGAAAATGCAGCAAACCTGCAGACAAATGGTTCAGTACTGCACAGGTTCCCTCATTAATTAGGCCAACGTATCTTAACAGGAGTTAATTTATCATTTATCTCCCCATAAAAATTTCATTATCACAATGTTAACTGCTAGGTTCAATGCAGCCTTCTACCCACCGTGCTAGATTGTTATATAAAACTCACTGGCATATTGATAGCTATATTTTTAAATAGAAGTTTTAAAAAACAAAGAATATTAAATTATCATAGAACTTATGTTTGAACAGGTGGGTAGAAGTTTCTGTTAGAAGGTAGAGGACACTGTTACAGTTAGGAATATAATGAATAAGACAGGATTTTCGACACAAAAACGTAAAAAAAATATGTCTCCAAAAAGGGGCCATAACTCCGACAAAAATCATCTGATCTAAAATTCCTGACAACATAACTAGGCTTCATATCAAAACAAGTCATCCATGTTTAGTTTCATTGAAATCAGAACAAAAGTTAAGGAGAATAAGAACAGACAAACTTTGCGATATCCATCCGAATGATTCATCCAGACATCGCACAAGCAATATATCTCCCCTTAATAAAATGCCAACTGCTCTCATCAGCCATACCCCAATAGAAAACCAATCTGGAACAGTGGAATAATTAATTTTGAATTTTCATATTCAGATATATTTTATGTACCGTGAACATCACCAGAATTCCAGTGGAAATTTTTTGTCCACATGATAATAATAAATAACACTGCTAGAATTCCAGTAATATCATTATTGGAATTAGATCCACTTAAAATGAACTTCAGTGGACTACAGTCAGGGAACATAATATGTCAAGAGCATAGCAAAATTCGGATGAGGACACGTCAGGATCAAGGACATGTAATTTTGACCAGGAATCAAATTTGACCAAGTGTCAACATTCAAGGACCAGGAATACCGCAAAATAAGGACAACTTGACATCAAGCCAACTGTGATAAAGAATCACTTAAGGTGTCAAGACAATTGATTAAAGGCTAAATTAATTGCTGATTACGTATTTGACAGTTACTTAAATATCAATTTTCAATATGGTCCACAATTACAAGTAATAGAACATATCCAACTTCCTGGGTGGACATTTCTTGGCACAAATTGTTATAAAGTTTAAAATGTATCATCAAATTAAAGATTATTATTAATATAATCATATCTAAGCCAGCAGGTATGAGTGTATATTCTAGGAGAGACATTATATAGTTGATCAGGTCATCAGCTGTTAGGAAATATCAGTGATGGGGTTGAAAGCCATGCATTACACAGGTGCATTGTGGCTGTAAACATAATACCAGCAGTATTACATTGCTTATATAACTCCAGTCCAGATATTTTGATACTTTAAAAAAAATAATGTACAAATATAAGCACAAGGATAGTTTATCCGCATGAATATAAGATTGTGGTTACTCTACTTTTACATACAATTCCTTGCGGATGGCGACTTAACAGCTATTATGGTAACCAATATAGTTTATCTCAATTTAATACCATTTATATTTATAATGGTAACTAATATATTTTATTTCAATTTAATACCATTTATATTTTCTCCATAAAATATTAAATCATATTAAATAGGAAATAAGCTTAGTCAATATAAAATTAATGTACTTGTAGCAAAAATGAGACAAGGATAGTAATAAATTTATTAGATTTAATAAGAGACAACCTATGGACAAATCGTACAATGACTGCTTCTTCTCAGAGATACTCATCCTCAGTTTGAGTGACTGTATTTTCAGAAGTCCATCTTCAGTCGGCTACATCATCAGTGTGACCGCATCTTCAAAGTAACCGCATCATCAGTGTGACCGCATCTTCAAAGTAACCGCATCTTCAGTGTGACCGCATCTTCAAAGTAACCGCATCATCAGTGTGACCGCATTTTCAAAGTAACCGCATCATCAGTGTGACCGCATCTTCAAAGTAACCGCATCATCAGTGTGACCGCATCTTCAAAGTAACCGCATCTTCAGTGTGACCAGATCTTCAGTGTGACCGCATCTTCAAAGTAACCGCATCTTCAGTGTGACTCCATCGTCAGGGTGACCACATCTTCAATGATGTCACATCTTTTAGTAACGGTCCCATTTTTTGAAAAAATATTCAACTTTTTAAATTTATAAGTGGGAGACATAATTAAAGCAGACTATGATTAAAACTGGTTCCCCTCAGATCCAGAGATCATCCAACAGTCTAAAGACATTACAGGTATATAATACTTACTTTCTTGCAAATATACCTTCTTAAATCAGATTCAATGTTAAAATAATGAAGATTTTACAAGACTCCCGACTTTTATCTATTACAACATACACACTCCATGAGCAATCAAGAACATGTTTAGATACAAGCAAAATAAACAATTTGGATATAAGTACGTATCTGCATGAACCACTAAACAACTAATTAAAACATCCGCAGACGCGAGCGAGTATAAAAGCATGTTTTATACGTTTTCACATTAAGACGACTTATGCTTAATATCTGAAATAATCAAAGCACAATAAAACACAATTAGTAGCATAAATTTTATATACCAATAAAAATGACAATTATCACCTAAAACGTAGTTATAAATAAAATCCTGATGAACAACTGACATTTTCATTAGAAATTCGAGTACTTGCATTGTACAAGGGACTTCTAACGTACTTTCATACGGTATTTACTGTATCATCTGGATTTTAAACAGCACAAACATTATATCACTAGGAGTAATGATTTAAAATAGTGAAACCCCTCTTGGCGTCTTACATTTACCCTCGGAGGAGGTTATTTATGTCTGTGGTGAGTGCTGGCACGCTTTGGGATTGAGAGGTCCAGGGTATGATTCCTGTCTAAGCCCCTACTTAATTTCTCTGAGCAAGAATAGCCTACATGCTCCACTTTACCCAGGTGTACAAATAGGTACCTGAGATGGTCAAAACCCAATGTGCTGTGGCTGCCATTGGTGCCAAGTGTCACTGCTGACTTGCGACTCAATGATTTTGGTTGGGGGGGGTAAATGTACAATAGGTTGAACAAACAGATGTCTGAAAATCAGTACTTGAACTCGGTACTTTACTATTTATTTAAAGAAATTGTTGATGGACATTGACTACATACAATGCTAGACTGTCCATCCTCTGCTAGCCTTCAATCGAGCTCAATTAGCACTGTTGTTTCGGCAGCACTTGTAAGTGTGAAAACTATGAGCAAAATATATAAGTGTGAAAACTATCAAACGATGAACTCAGTCAAGTAAGGTAAGGAATAGGTCTTTAAATAATTTTAGGGCCATTACATGACAGTTTAATTTCACACAAGACAAACTGCTAAAATATGGGCACTTGTGTGAATACAACACAGGTTCAATTTTACACAAGACAAACTGCTAGAATATAATTTAGCACGGTTGCGAATGTGCAAAAAAAATGCTGAGCATAGCCTTATTATTTGCCAGTCACCTTTCTCCTGAAATATGGCAGTCATATGAGTGCCTCCACCCTATTTGAACCAGAGTCACCAGGTAAGACAGTAAGCGTGCTACCTCAGAGCTAAAGAGGCACACAATGTGCAGTAGTTATGAATAACACAGGTATCTTGGCTTCTTTACTGATGCTAAAAGCCATTGCTTATTCTACACTGTAATTTTGCACAATTTTCATTAGTTGTAAATAATTTCCATCAACTACATCAGTGATGACATTTACATATAATTAGAGACTGCAACGTCAGAACTAAAATCGGTACTCGAGTACTCAGTCATTCTTCCGATCGAGTACTCGAGTATTCCGAAAACTGTAAATGTGCACAATATCTGGGAAATAAAAATGTTGTCCTGCAAACGTGTGTGTTCAAATAAGAGTCTGTTCTGTTCTGTTGTTGACCAAATCTAGATCAGTAAAAGAATGTTGAAACAAAAACACTAAAATACTAACAAAAAGAACAACAAAACAGTGTAAAATCAATAGAACTTAGGTCAATAAGAATAGAAAATCAAATAATAACAAATAAATTGAAACAAATGCAAGACTAGAACCGGTGACATAATATTCACACACCAAGACCAATGCACAGTTCGCTTAGAGTTATCGTTCATTACATACATGTGAGAACAAATAAATTTAAAGCAATATTTTATTGATTTGTTAATTGATTTTCACAACCAATAAATAATAACTGCCAATTAAAAATCGATTACAAGTACGGATTAATGTCAACGAAGCAACCCAAACTACTTGTCATAAACAAAATAAAGGATGATGATTGACAGGGACTGGAATATACCCATGATTGACAGGTACTGGAGTATACCCTTGAATGACAGATACTGGAGTATACCCTTGAATGACAGGTACTGGAATATACCCATGATTGACAGGTACTAGAGTATACCCTTGAATGACAGGTACTGGAATATACCCATGATTGACAGGTACTGGAATATACCCATGATTGACAGATACTGGAATATACCCATGATTGACAGGTACTGGAATATACCCTTGAATGACAGGTACTAGAGTATACCATTGAATGACAGGTACTGGAATATACCCATGATTGACAGGTACTAGAGTATACCCTTGATTGACAGATACTGGAATATACCCATGATTGACAGGTACTGGAATATACCCTTGATTGACAGGTACTAGAGTATACCCTTGATTGACAGATACTGGAATATACCCATGATTGACAGGTACTGGAGTATACCCTTGAATGACAGATACTGGAATATACCCCTGATTGACAGGTACTGGAATATACCCTTGATTGACAGGTACTAGAGTATACCCTTGATTGACAGATACTGGAATATACCCATGATTGACAGGTACTGGAGTATACCCTTGAATGACAGATACTGGAATATACCCATGATTGACAGGTACTGGAATATACCCATGATTGACAGGTACTAGAGTATACCCTTGAATGACAGGTACTAGAGTATACCCTTGATTGACAGATACTGGAATATACCCATGATTGACAGGTACTGGAGTATACCCTTGAATGACAGGTACTGGAGTATACCCTTGAATGACAGGTACTGGAATATACCCATGATTGACAGGTACTAGAGTATACCCTTGAATGACAGGTACTGGAATATACCCATGATTGACAGGTACTGGAATATACCCATGATTGACAGATACTGGAATATACCCATGATTGACAGGTACTGGAATATACTCTTAAATGACAGGTACTAGAGTATACCCTTGAATGACAGGTACTGGAATATACCCATGATTGACAGGTACTAGAGTATACCCTTGATTGACAGGTACTGGAATATACCCATGATTGACAGGTACTGGAATATACCCTTGAATGACAGGTACTGGAATATACCCTTGAATCAACTTCTCCCTGCTACACACTGTACAGCTACATTTTAGGCTAACTGATGCACAAAATTTCATTTATTTATACATCTGAAAATTTATTTCTATAAATCATTAGTAGAGCATAACTCACAAAACCACATTATTACTGGTTATTACAAGCTGAGATAATATCATGATTTTCCATGACAGGTTTATGACATCAATAACCCTACAGTTAATACATAACAAATCTAATGCAATAATTGCCCCACTTGGGAAAAGATGATGGCATATATATTTTATGTGTACGTCGGCTAAGTGGGTGTGCATGCATTGCTGTTAAAGATTCAGAAACAAATGTAACAGCACGTTAAATCACGTGCATCGTAACACATACTCAGGGCACCTTAAAAACTAGTATCAATAAGGGAGATCACATATTCATATGCAAAGTGCCAACTGGCAATCTATTTATTGGATGAATGAACTATAAAAACCTGGCATTCACCAATAACAAACTGGTGGGCACATTTGCATATGAATTCCCCTGTATACAAACATGAACTGTCCTATTCCGACAAGCCTATCCTTATCTGTCATAACTGTCATTAGAATACATGTGTCCACAAGAAGACCATTACAACGAGAGATATACGTCTTATTCATCATGTTTCAGAAAAATAGTCCCATAAAAAGATGGACGGGTTTAGTCGAAAATACTATAACTGTTGTTTATATTAAACAAAGGAGCAATGTTACTTAATTGACATAACTTTGTGGATGTACAAATACATAATTTCCTTTCTCTGTGGTAGCGCAGTTTTTCTGGTCAACAAAATAATGCTAACATTGTTAAGTTCAACCATTTCCATTAAACTATACAGGAATGTACGTAATTCAGTTTAAGTCATCATTTCGTTCCGAAGTTTCGTCATTTATTGTCCTTCTATAAAAACAGCCCTGAAACAGATACACTTCTCTACTCGAATAAATGTCACATTACAATGGCATCATTTTGAGTAGCCTGTATTACAGGTACAATACTACTGGAATCATGGCTCAATTGATTACTTCATGCTGTCTTAAATTGTTCAATTCTTTTACGTCATAACACTTCCGTTTTCAGATGAGATGCGCGCCCAGCTAGCCAATAATCGTCAGTACGCCAGTTATTTTCGAGCTGAACGGACGTGTTCTCGTTCAGTTCATACTAGCCATATATAACTAGATATACATAAGTATATCCGTTGGTGTATGCATATTTATAGACAATTAGTCTATATTTTATTATATGCTAAGAATATCAATGTGATTTAGCCTTTGATAAAAATAAAGTTGTTCTTTTTACTAGAATACTAGCTTACGTGGCAAAGTGGGCGTAGTTCCCATTTATTTACACAAAAAGTAGTTCTGTACCGTATTAGTACGCATTTTTCTACGAGAAAAGTGACGTAATACGCAGTTACGCAACAAGATGGCTACAGCCATGAAACCACATGCTATTAGTGAAAAACCAAAAACTAAAAGTTCAGAGTCGCTGGAGGAAAAAACCAGGGAAAAAACGAATGTGGACAAAGGCAAAAGACCGGCTCCCAAAAAGACGGCAGAAAAAGCCGGGACCAGCACGAGTCATGAGCCTGATAGTGATACTGGTCACTCTGGTGGGAATTTTAGCCGCGAGGCATTACTTATCCTTCGCGAAATGAACACTAACGTAAATAAAACTAATGAAAAAGTTGAAATGCTCTCTCAGAGAGTAGATTCTTTTTACGACGAAGAATATGAAGGTTCTTATGAAGAAAATGCGTCGGTGTCGCACGACTTTTCTGAATACTCTGAAAATCCTGAAAATGAGGAAAATGAACCAAATGAAGATAGTATTTTCTCAAAATTTGTGAAAACATTCACAAAACAAGATGTTACTGATAAACCAATTGACAACCAATTGGCCAATTTGGTCAATGAGGCCTTTAGAGAGGGGGTCTCGGACGAGACATATCAAGACACAATAAAGTCTATCCACAGACCTGATAATTGTTCTTCGTTAAAGGAGACAAAAGTTAATCCAGAAGTGTGGTCGGTACTTAGGCCCCACACTCAAATGGAGGACTCTAAGATGAGAGGAATTCAGACTTGTTTTGTAAAAGCATCTGCAGGTTTGGTGAAAATTGTGGACAAATACGCGAGTGTAATTGAGGAACCAGACTTATCCTTATTCATGAGTTCTCTTGGACTTTTAGGCCAGGCTAACAAATGGCTGAATGGCCGCAGAAAAGAGTGCCATAAGCGTGATTTGGAGCCAAAATTGCATCATTTGTGTGCGTCATCCTCTACCTATACAGACTATCTGTATGGTGATTCCATAGTGAAGGACATAAAAGATATTCAGGAACTAAATAAAATCAGTAGAAATGTGGGTTACAAAGCTCCCTCATCTTCAAGAAGATTCTTCCGGGGTGCTAGGGGTGGTAGAAGAGGCCCCTATACCAGGAGAGGCGGTTATACGCCAAGAGGGGCTTATTATGGTACGAAGCCAAAAAACGGCCAGAAGGCGGAGGTCACAAAGAAACAGTAAAACAGGTCAGTTTTAAAGCAGGTAGGCTTAGTCAGTTTGAGGAAAATTGGAGAAAAATAACATCTGATGAAAATGTATTGGCAATAGCTTTTAATTGTTGCATTGAGTTTGACAAGGAAATTCCTACTCAAACAAGTTACCCTCGTCAATTTTTCAATAAATTTGAGGAAGAAATAATAGATAGGGAAATCTGTAAGCTTCTAGATATGAGAGTTATAGAAGAAACAGTTCCATCAGAAAATCAATTTGTTTCTCCAATTTTCACTCGACCAAAGAAAGATGGTGAATATCGTATGATTTTAAATTTAAAAGAGTTAAATGAATCTATTGAATATCATCATTTTAAGATGGATACTTTTGAGACAGCTCTTAAATTGATTAAGCCTAACTGTTTTATGGCTTCCATAGATCTCCGCCATGCATATTACTCTGTTAATATTTATAAACCTTACAGGAAATATTTGAGATTTCATTGGAAAGGGAAGCTTTATGAGTACACATGTTTGCCAAATGGCATAGCTTTAGCCCCTAGAAAGTTTACGAAACTTATGAAACCTGTGTATGCAAATTTGCGTCAGATGGGTCATTCAAATGTAGGTTATATTGATGATTCTATGTTGTCTGCAGATACAAAATTAGAATGTTCAAAAAATGTTGATGACACTGTAAGTTTAATGTCAGATCTTGGGTTTATAGTACATGATGTCAAGTCAGTTATTGAACCTGTTCAAAATATTGTTTTCTTAGGCAATCACATCGATTCAATTGATATGATAGTTTATCTGACAGAATCTAGGAAACAAGTTCTTTTGCAAGAATGCAGACATTTGAGGGGTCGTCAAATAGTAAAAATTAGAGAAGTTGCTAGACTCGTAGGACTCATAGTGGCTTCTTTCTCAGCTGTGGAATATGGACCTCTGTTTTACAGAGAGCTTGAGAAGGAAAAAAGTAAAGCACTGGTATTGAATAAGGGGAATTTCGATGCCAAAATGTCAATGACCTTCCCCATGTTAAAAGAAATAGATTGGTGGATAGAAAATTTGCCATCAGCTCAGAGAAAAATTTCTCATGGCATACCTGAGATAGTTATTACAACAGATGCTAGTGGCTCTGGTTGGGGTGCCAGGTGTGATGGTGTCTGTATAAATGGAAGATGGACAAGTTTTGAGTCAGTACACCATATTAATTATCTTGAGCTGTTGGCAGTTTTCTATGCATTGAAATCTTTTTGCAAAAACATGTCAAACAAACATATTCAAATTCGGACAGATAATACATGTGCTTTGTCATACATCAAAAATTTTGGTGGAATTAAATCTATAGATTGCAATGACCTTGCAAAGAAATTGTGGTCTTGGGCAATGTCCAAACAAATTTGGGTTACAGCTACTTATGTTCCGGGATCTCTGAATGAGGCTGATTATGACTCACGGAATCACAATGACAATATAGAATGGATGTTGGATAGCAAAGTTGTAGAAACAATTTTAGGCCTTTGGGATATGCCGAAAATTGATATGTTTGCATCTAGATTAAACAAACAAATGCAGAGATTTGTCTCATGGAAACCAGATCCCGAAGCAGAATTTGTAGATGCTTTTGCTATGACTTGGTCAGACATTTATTTTTATGCCTTTCCTCCTTTCAGTCTTGTACCGAGGTTGATGGTGAAGTTGAGGGAAGAGAAAAGCGAGTGTATCCTCATAGCACCCATCTGGATGACGCAACCGTGGTTCACTACTGTGATGGAACATCTAGTTCAAGACCCGTATATTCTACCAGTTCACAAACATTTGTTAATGTTACCAGGGACACGGAAAACTCATCCATTACACGAGAATCTAACTCTCATGGTGTGTCGACTATCAGGGATTCTTTCCAAGGCAAGTGCATATCAGAAAGGGCTACGCGTATCATTATGTGCTCCTGGAGACATAGTACTCAGAAGCAGTACACGCTCTATATTAGAAAATGGTTTAAGTACTGTAGTGAAAGGGAGATTAGTTACTTTCAAGCGTCTATTAATGATGTGTTAGATTTTTTAGCAGAACTTGTTGAAGCTGAACTCAGTTATAGTGCAATCAATTCAGCCAGATCTGCTTTGTCAGCAATAGGTTTAGTAAAAGATGGGTGCTCTGTGGGTGCACACCCTTTAGTAATACGTTTCTTGAAAGGTGTATATAATATGAGACCACCACAATCTAGGTATGTTGAAACCTGGGATGTTTCAGTTGTGTTAAGATATTTGAAAACTTTGTATCCAGAGGATACCCTTTCGTTGAAAATGTTAACATTTAAACTTGTGATGTTAATTGCATTGGTTTTGGCTGCGAGATGTCAAACCATTCATTTATTAACTATTGAAGGTATGAGGAAGGAATCCTCTAAGTATGTGTTAAGGTTCAGTGGACCTTTAAAGCAATCCAGACCGGGTGTTAATGTACCCTTTGCCGAGTTACGAGCATTTCGTCTGGATAAGGCTTTGTGTGTATATAATTCATTGACAGTTTATTTGAGCAAGACAGCTAACATTAGAAATAAGACTGAAAAACTTTTTGTTAGTTTTGTGAAACCGCATAATTCAGTTTCTAGTGCCACCATAGGACGCTGGATTAAAACAGTAATGTGTAATGCAGGAATAGACTGTTCTAAATATGGAGCTCATAGTGTTAGGTCAGCTTCATCATCTAAAGCTAAGAACTGTAGAGTTCCTATTCAGGAAATATTGAAAACAGCTGGTTGGTCCAGCGCTAGAACATTCAGTCAATTTTATGATAAACGTGTTGTTACTAACCATTATGATGACATACTAACAGTTACGGAATGAACTGATTTGGAGATGCATATGAATAGTGGTTAATTAAATGTGGGATGTCAGTATACTGTTTTTGTCTCTGATATGGGTGGTTGAAAATATTTCATACAGTAACTTCAGCTTTGAAGTCTCATCTGAAAACGGAAGTGTTATGACGTAAAAGAATCCCCAAAATAAACGAAACTTACCTTAAGTTGAAGTTTGGTTGGGATTCTTTGTAGTCATTAAACACTGAAGTGATCAGATGCCCACCCTGAACATTTTTTAAGTGAGGTCTTATCCCTCCCAATTGTTTTCATCTTCACACATGTGTTATGATTGGTTCAATCAATCATTACTACGGCAAGCCTGGATTTATTGGACAAGTTCCTGTATGAACATCTGGGCTTTCAAGCACTGACGATTATTGGCTAGCTGGGCGCGCATCTCATCTGATCACTTCAGTGTTTAATGACTACAAAGAATCCCAACCAAACTTCAACTTAAGGTAAGTTTCGTTTATTTTGGGGATTCTTGTATAAGTAAATTTTCAATAAATCAGCAAACATGTACTTTAAGTAGTCATTTTAATTCACTTACAAATGAATTTTCAAAAAATCACCATAATACAGTCATGTACTATATTCATGTTAATTCACTTATAGATAAATTTTCAACAAATAAACATAAATGTACTATATTCATTTAAATTCTTGTATAAATGAATTTTCAACAAATCAACATAAATGTACTATAATAATTTTAATTCTTGTATAAATGAATTTTTAACAAATCAACATAAATGTACTATAATAATTTTAATTTTTGTATAAATGAATTTTCAACAAATCACCATATATATGTGCTATATTTCTTTTAATACTTCAGTTAACAAAATGAAAATATTAATTTTATTTATTTTAATTTTCATATAAATTTTCAACAAGTCAACATAATATAAAACCCATGTTTTCTATGGGGGAGGTCAATTAATCATGGCGACAAGGTTTTGTGGTCTAGCTATTCAACGAAAATTCAATTCCCTCAAAAACATGATTTTACAGTAAATAAATTTTCATCAATGAATATATAACAATAATATTCTTTGTAACCAAAAAACAAGAATTTGATCGTTATGAGTCCCAATTATATTGATGTAACCTAAACTTGAAAAGTTTCAATGAAATTTTATTACAAATGTGATTAACGAAGCAAAAAAAAAATATAAAAGCCAATATAAAAATTATTTTGATAAATCAGTTGCAGATTTATCCCTATACCATAAAAATCACAAAGATTTTAAAGTGTTCAAAATTTCCGTAAGTGCTTTGATAAACCAGTATTCTTGAAATTCCTGCTTAGTTACAAAAACCCTGCCTTAATGACCACCTCTCAATAAAGATTTAAACTGTGAGAATTGATACTTCATGCACTCATAATTTCATGGGTTATGTTTTTTCAATATTTCATCTTTGCAATTGTTAATCTGAGCCACCTAAGTATTTAGATATTAAAACTGGATATATAATATCCTGACCCTTATCACAATGGCAGAACATGATTAAGACCACCTGAGAATAGTATAATCTACTTCTTAATTAGACCCCTTCAGTGTTACACAGTCACTAATTAATTACACTTAATTTATTGCAGTAACTCTGTTTAGTATAATTATGACATCCCATACTGACTATTCACTACATTGTGTGAGTATTTTTAATAATATACACTTATTTACTAAAGGATGTGAGATAAAAATGATTTATGCCCAGCATTTGCTATTATTCATTAGGTTTAAAAAGCAAGTAATGAAATCAACCTGGCCTATAAATCATAAATATCCATATAGCCAAACTATACTTCATTAAACTCAAAACTGATGACAAATTTGCCATCTCAGAGTTGAGAGGTACAAGCATAGGGCATGTCTAGGTGGACATTGACTGTAAAACAAGACAGAAACATGTATCAAACAGGTTGTAACATTTATATACTTCTCCCACACAGCTATATCTTTACCACACTTAGGTTTTTATGAGGCCAAACATAAAGTTTTGTATCTTTTAGTCCTACCAGTGAGGCCAAACATAAAGTTTTGTATCCTTCTATAGTCCTACCTGCGAGGCCAAACATAAAGTTTTGTATATTTCTATAGTCCTACCAGTGAGGCCAAACATAAAGTTTTGTATATTTCTATAGTCCTACCAGTGAGGCCAAACATAAAAGTTTTGTATATTTCTATAGTCCTACCTGCGAGGCCAAACATAAAGTTTTGTATATTTCTATAGTCCTACCAGTGAGGCCAAACATAAAGTTTTGTATATTTCTATAGTCCTACCAGTGAGGCCAAACATAAAAGTTTTGTATATTTCTATAGTCCTACCAGTGAGGCCAAACATAAAGTTTTGTATATTTCTATAGTCCTACCAGTGAGGCCAAACATAGTTTTGTATCCTTCTATAGTCCTACCAGTGAGGCCAAACATAAAGTTTTGTATCTATTATAGTCCTACCAGTGAGGCCAAACATAAAATTTTGTATATTTCTATAGTCCTACCAGTGAGGCCAAACATAAAATTTTGGATCTTTTATAGTCCTACCAGTGAGGCCAAACATAAAGTTTGTATCCTTCTATAGTCCTACCAGTGAGGCCAAACATAAAGTTTTGTATATTTCTTTAGTCCTACCAGTGAGGCCAAACATAAAATTTTGGATCTTTTATAGTCCTACCAGTGAGGCCAAACATAAAGTTTGTATCCTTCTATAGTCCTACCAGTAAGGCCAAACATAAAGTTTGTATCCTTCTATAGTCCTACCAGTGAGGCCAAACATAAAGTTTTGTATATTTCTTTAGTCCTACCAGTGAGGCCAAACATAAAGTTTTGTATATTTCTATAGTCCTACCAGTGAGGCCAAACATAAAGTTTTGTATCTTTTATAGTCCTACCAGTTGGGAATAACTCGACAACAACACGTAATCCGTATTTTTATATTATAATTTACGTTTCGGCTTGCGCCTTCATCAGAATATATATATATATATATATATATTTTTTTTTTTTATAGTCCTACCAGTAAGGCCAAACATAAAGTTTTGTATATTTCTATAGTCCTACCAGTGAGGCCAAACATAAAGTTTTGTATATTTCTATAGTCCTACCAGTGAGGCCAAACATAAAGTTTTGTATATTTCTATAGTCCTACCAGTGAGGCCAAACATAAAGTTTTGTATATTTCTATAGTCCTACCAGTGAGGCCAAACATAAAGTTTTGTATATTTCTATAGTCCTACCAGTGAGGCCAAACATAAAGTTTTTGATCTTTTATAGTCCTACCAAACATAAAGTTTTTGATCTTTTATAGTCCTACCAAACATAAAGTTTTGGATTTTTTTTAATACATAATGCGATGTTTTCAAATATGAATCAAATTTTACAACTGACATGACAGACACGTACACAGCCTCCATTAAATGGATGGAACAACTCAGATAATAACAAAAGAAAAGTGGACACCTTTGATCAGCAGTATCTGTTTATGTTAACTCATAGACCCCCCCCCCCCTACTGTTTATGGAAAAATGTCCTGTATCTGCCTATTGTAGCAGCAGAAATGTTGAAGTAGTCAGCTTCACAACCAGAGTGGACATACCAAGTAAAAATCTATCAAAGAAAGTTAAAAACAACAGTAAGTATCTAAGTATTTTGTTCTTTGATGAATTTTAACAAGACAGTCGACAATGAGAAAAATCCATACAGCTTAAATATTTTTGTGCAATTGGTCACAGTTTTTGCCCAAAACCAACTCAACTGCTATCCAGGCATTTGACTATGTTTAGGGCAAAAACTGTGACTTTTAATTGGTACATTTTAAGTTGAATGGAACATACTTGTTCTCAGATATCTTGAATAAAATACGTTTTATTTTAACTTTGTGTTGACTGAAGTTTACTTGCAATCTTGACCAAAAATTGCTTATGTCCACTGTGACTGACAAGGTTATACAGGCAGGCTTCTCGAAAACTTTAAAATCCTGTCAGTCATTCGGATTGACAGACACAAAAAAGTTGTCAGTCCAAATGAACATTTGTCAGTCCGAAAAAATCAAAATAGGTGTATTAGAAAATGCACGTTCTTTTTTAACTGCTTAATTTAGAGGTAAATACCTTCAAAATGTATTGTTAGCTTAAAACACAGTTAACAAGTAATTAAGAATTGCAAGCAATACAGAAGTCAGGATCCTACCGGTTTGAAGCCTGGTTCAATGTTTCGAAGATCTGTTGCCATAGCATCCACAATTTTTAAAATATTTTTAGACATGCATAATCCCGTTATTGCCCCATATCCACATTCCAAGTTTCATAAACTTGGAAGCCAGGATCCAGATTTTGTGACGGACAGAAGGACTGACTGACAGACAGATTACAATAATATTCAACTACTATGTGGGATTATTATCATCGTCACTCAAAATCATCGACAGTCCAAAGGTCCAACGTTCGGTCAATTCGACCAAAGCAATTTTTGTCGGTCAGACCTGACGGTTTTTGCGATGCCTGTACAGGGGATGTCAAACAAATTGTTTTCAACCCAGTCAATGCAAAAGTCTCACTTTAATACAAAATAGTTTAATTTTAGCTTAAAACATTAAATGTAAGTAATAATAATGTTGAGACACATGTATAGACTACTATAATCACTGCAATAAGAAAGCAGAGCAGAAAACGAGATTAAAACCAGATGTAAATGAATAGCTGCATTGTAAATCCCTATGTTAAAAGCATTATCAGAATTTCATATCATGTATTGTTTTCACACTATTCTACAGTAACTGCCTCTATAGCAGAATTGAGTTACCACCATTTCACACCAAAACCTTCACAATGCTTGTATCTTTCTAGTTAACTGGTTTCTCGATTGACTAAATCCGTAATTACTTTTACTTAACAGTTACAGACATTGTCATAAATGGTCGTACGCTACCATAAATAAGTCAAGTGAATCAAGGACATGGACACATCACTTTCAGCATTTTGTCACTTATAGTTATTCCCGTAGCCACACGAGCTATGATTGAATGTGATGACAAAAACAGTAGACGACCAGTCGGGGGTATATCAGTGCAGCACAGCACATTAATTGCCATCTATGTTTTTGTTTTCTCCCCGAGCAGTGCCGATACAAGCTAGGGTTTCATTAAAGTGTCACGGCTAATCAAACTCAAACAGCACATCAGGTGAAATAAAAGCCATTATACTTCAACACTATAATAGCGCTATAAATTCATCCAACATTCAATCCAGCATAAAGGCGCTAAATAGCAAGTCCAACCTTGCAAAAAATTTGAGACATAAACAATGTTCACAGTAAAGATTCTGCTAATAAGGACTGCACGAAGTCATGTAAATGTACTCGCTAAAGGTCCTGCTAATAGAATAGTAAATGTACACAGAAAAGGTGTCGCTTATTAGCAATTTTAATGACGTCAGAAAAATTCACACATATAAGAACTGGAAATGTACTAGGTAAATGTCCCTCTTAAATAAGACCTGTAAATGTCACATCACCACCAATTTTAGAATTATCCTAAAAATCAGCGCGGTTTCTGTGCACACTGGTTTGACCAATCATTATAAAACAAAAAGTTATTATTTGTTATACATGTATATAAGATACATTACTCTTCGTAAAAATACATGCAATAAAATAATGATGAAAATTGACTGGAATTAACCTGGTTCACGGCATTTTTTCAGAATGCAAATACACTTAGTCTGTTAGAGTTAATCAAACATCTTTTTTTTCAAAAATAAGTATGCTAAGCAGTCTGCTCCCAATAAAAAGGCTATACTTACAGTCATGAAGATAGCGTTTTAACTAACTCTATAACAATAATAATGTCTTTATTTTCTGTGGAAAGCATAATTGGCCAACCAATTTTCATAATCGTCCGCATTAACTATATATACTAGTAATGTACAAGTATTATATAATGACAATATTTACAACAATACATAATTACATAAATTACACAAGTATATGTATATGCGAACACCTAAATCAAATGTTCGCGTGTGTATCAGTCATAATAATATTATATTAACAATTTGTTTAAATTTCCACTCTAGCCTATACATAAGCTTAGTGTTTGCTCAACTTTTTCGACCAATCAGTTGGCTTGATTTTCATCTTCTAATAACTATTGTGGTTGGAACCAACACTTAAAGTGGCTTTGCTAATCTTTAGAAGATCTCTTACCAGTACTTAGATGGTAAGAAACAATAGTAAGAAAAGAAAATTAATTTTAAAAATATATTTTACTCATTTAATTGATATTGAAAACATTCACATTTTTATCAACTACTTAATGATGATCTGATTGCTAGTATGTGTGCATACTAATTATTTCCGCAATAGTTGCAGCAAACAGTTAGTTTTTACATAAAAAAAATACAACCTTTTTTCCCCATATCACGAATCATCAAAATAACAAATGTCGTTTTTTTACCTATGCATGATAGTAACAGATGTTACAGTCAGTTCTGAGATCAAGTCATCCCAATAATTGTGCGCAATACTGAAGTAGATTGATAGTCTTCAGCAGCCGATATCATTTGTTAAGCAATGTCAACCTCAGCCGTATTCCATGAACCTGATCAAATCTTAGTGCACCAACTCAGCCATATAATGGTACAAACCATACCTCCTAGACTCATACCTAGCTACATTCCCTGTGACCGACATAGAACCATACCTCCTAGACTCAATACCTAGCTAAAGTACCTGTGACCGACATAGAACCATACCTCCTAGACTCCATACCTAGCTACAGTCCCTGTGACCGACATAGAACCATACCTCCTAGACTCATACCTAGCTACAGTCCCTGTGACTGACATAGGATGCCATACCTAGCTACAGTCCCTGTAACCACATAGGATGCCATACCTAGCTACAGTCCCTGTGACCGACATAGAACCATACCTCCTAGACTCATACCTAGCTACAGTCCCTGTAACCACATAGGATGCCATACCTAGCTACAGTCCCAGCTGTGACAGACATAGAACCATACCTCCTAGAATCATACCTAGCTACAGTCCCTGTGACTGACATAGGATGCCATACCTAGCTACACTGTCCCTGTAACCACATAGGATGCCATACCTAGCTACAGTCCCTGTGACCGACATAGAACCATACCTCCTAGACTCATACCTAGCTACTGTCCCTGTGACGGACATAGAACCATACTTAGCTACAGTCCCTGTGACCGACATAGAACCATACCTCCTAGACTCCATACCTAGCTACAGTCCCTGTGAAGGACATAGAACCATACCTCCTAGACTCATACCTAGCTACAGTCCCTGTGACCGACATAGAACCATACCTCCTAGAACTCAATACCTAGCTAAAGTCCCTGTGACCAACATAGAACCATACCTCCTAGACTCAATACCTAGCTACAGTCCCTGTGACCGACATAGAACCATGCCTCCTAGACTCAATACCTAGCTACAGTCCCTGTGACTGACATAGAACCATACCTCCTAGACTCAATACCTAGCTACAGTCCCTGTGACCGAGATAGGATGCCATACCTTGCTACAGTCCCTGTGACTGACATAGAACCATACCTCCTAGACTCATACCTAGCTACAGTCCCTGTGACCGACATAGAACCATACCTCCTAGACTCAATACCTAGCTAAAGTCCCTGTGACCGACATAGAACCATACCTCCTAGACTCATACCTAGCTACAGTCCCTGTGACTGACATAGAACCATACCTAGCTACAGTCCCTGTGACTGACATAGAACCATACCTCCTAGACTCAATACCTAGCTAAAGTCCTGATGACTGACAAGACCTGTCAATGTTTGTGAACAACATAACCTGTCAACTTTTAAGGTCAAAACATTATATTCATATAAACATGCACTGTTACAAGCTACTAATTGGACACATGACCATACTGTTACCATGAGTATAATTCAATACATAAACTAACTTCTTATTCTGTTAATAATGAGGTTCTCAATTAAATGAATAAAATTAATTTTACATTAATAACAAAACAAGTTAACAATTTATTGCGACTATAATCGATCATGTTCACTGCATAGCATACTTCTTAAGTTGGTTCAACCACCACAGCGCTAGATTGGTATAGCTTAGCACATTTAACATGGAATCCTTGAATATCCATGCTTATCCGTTGTCCAATCAGAGCTGTTATTTAAGTAATCAAAACATTCTTACAGTACAATAACGAAAACACACAAAGATGAATTAGCGACAGGTCAAATGTTCTAAGCTATATAACCTGTACTGCTTAATGTTGAGACATTGTGAATTGTGTGGTGGACCAACCTGGCAATGATCGGATCTGAACTTAGGACATTCATATCAGGAGTGGAGTACTTGTCATATAGAGAACGTTTAGAACATTTAAATTTACCAACACTCAACGACAGGCGCAAGCGCTACGATCTAATAACTTTGTTTAAAATAATTCATGGATTTGAAGATATAGAATATCGCAAGTTCTTCGAGTTTAAAATCGGCAAAACAAGAGGCCATGACGTTTCAAGATCGACAAGAAAGGATGTAACAAATCCAAAAAGCTGAAGTCATTTCCTGCTAGGTGCATAAATGCTTGGAATGACCTGAATGATAGTACAGTTTGTTGTGATACTATTGTCAGTTTTAAATCTAAACTGGATAAAGAATGGAGACTTGAATGTTGTTATGTGAATATCACATATCAACCGGGCTCATTAATTGAAAATCTTATAGGGGGAGATAACAAGTCATAGACTTCCAGACTCAGCACACCAAAAGTAACCAAAAGTAAGTAACTTATACCCTCTGAACTATTATGCTTCCTAATCAACAATTAAAATCACTATTTTAGTGTTTAACAGTAGTTTAATAGTCACCAATGGCAGTCCAAAGGATCGGCCTTCTAATCAGGTACCCATCTGCTGTACAATTTGTAGCACTCAATGTAGACGGTCTGTGTGGACCATATTGAAAATTGGTTTCTACCAAATATGTTATCCACGTAAAATAAAGTCGTTACTTACAATAAGAAATACATCAGGAATAGTCTTGGATCGACCAGCGATTTGATCGTAGGCAATATGGAGCCTTACACTTTGATGCAATAATGCAGACATTGTAATAAAGATTTTTGTACATTATTGAAATGGAAACCCTCTGATGTACTCATATTTTCACACTTAATATCTGTGGATTAAAACATAATATGAGAATTGTATACATTTGCATAATTATGACACAATAAATGTAAAAACAATATCATATAATGTTTTATACTAAAACTTTATCATAAATCAAACAACATATTTTGTAAAACATGGATGATCAAGTACACTAAATCTGTTAACATTATTTTGTCAAAATAAGTAATTATTAAACTATAACGTTTTTTTACATAAAATCTTGTCTACCACAAAGGTCCGTAACTTTGGAAATATTCATGTAATCTACTACTAAATAAAAAAATGCATGTGATGTATTTGGTATGCATTGACATAAAGTTGTCTTTTTCAGGCAACTGGCAAGAATAACATGGACATTGTTTACCCTTTTCTATTCTCATATTGTGCAAGACCAAAAATGAAAAAAATAAATACATGCTGTTATCACAGAGGCTTAGAATGCAGCACAAACATTTGAGTGAGGTTTGTAGTTGTTAAAGACTCGTAAAGAAATTCTATTTTAACTAACTTTTAAGACTTCTGCAAGTACTTTGATTAAACAGTACCCAGAGTTCAATTTGTGTATTATACCATCTGTATCAACAATGAACTCATGGTAAATGATAACCCAGTGTACCCAGACAAGACGTGTTAAGCTGACTGCTATGGTAGTAATAAGGCTCCGGGTACACGCGTGCATGGGGTGATGACAAACAAACCCTGTGTACCCACACAAGACGTGTTAAGCTGGCTGCTATCGTAGTAATAAGGCTCCGGGTACACGCGTGCATGGGGTGATGACAACACAAACCCCGTGTACCCACACAAGACGTGTTAAGCTGAATGCTATCGTAGTAATAAGGCTCCGGGTACACGCGTGCATGGGGGGATGACAAACAAACCCCGTGTACCCACACAAGACATGTTAAGCTGGCTGCTATCGTAGTAATAAGGCTCCGGGTACACGCGTGCATGGGGTGATGACAAACAAACCCCGTGTACCCACACAAGACGTGTTAAGCTGAATGCTATCGTAGTAATAAGGCTCCGGGTACACGCGTGCATGGGGGGATGACAAACAAACCCCGTGTACCCACACAAGACGTGTTAAGCTGGCTGCTATCGTAGTAATAAGGCTCCGGGTACACGCGTGCATGAAGTGATGACAAACAAACCCCGTGTACCCACACAAGACGTGTTAAGCTGGCTGCTTTCGTACTTAAGGCTCCGGGTACACAGGGTGATGATAATTTTTAACTAACTTAATATAAGTACAAAATAAAACACTAATTTAGCAATGAAATAGATGACACATTCCTAGTACCACTTGTAAGATAATAAAAGGTAATTGAAGTGGCTTCAGCTTCTTACACAGAACAAGTGCATGAAGACATGAAACACAACACTGTAACAACCCTGCAAGAACGGAGGCGCAAATCAACTTATAACTACTATACACCTGCTTAAGTGATAAACTTCAATTCAATATGAAACACCCACAGAAACTTACAAACAGGAATAAAAGTTAATCTTTGGGTTATTATAACTTATAATATATTTTAATGATTTATCAAACATCAACAATTTACTAAAAATAGCCGAAAACAGAAGAGGAGAAAAGAAAACATGCTACATTTTCAAATTATATTTGAACAATGTTTTACCCTTTTTTTCAGTAGTTAATTATTTCTAATAAGCATTGCCATAGATGATAACAATTAAATTAAATACTATCTACCACCAACACAAAAAAGGGGAGCAATTCCCAACTATCTGACACAATAAAGGGGAGTAACTCCCAACTATTTGACACAATAAAGGGGAGTAACTCACAACTTTCTGGTACAATAAAGGGGAGTATATCCCAACTATCTGACACAATACAGGGGAGTAACTCCCAACTATATGACACAATAAAGGGGAGTAACTCCCAACTATCCGACACGATAAAGGGGAGTAACTCCCAACTACCTGACACTATAAAGGGGAGTAACTTCCAACTATCTGACACAATAAAGGGGAGACACAATAAAGGGGAGTAACTCCCAACAACCTGCCACTATAAAGGGGAGTAACTCCCAACTACCTGACACTATAAAGGGGAGTAACTCCCAACTATCTGACACAATGAAGGGGAGACACAATAAAGGGGAGTAACTCCCAACTACCTGACACTATAAAGGGGAGTAACTCCCAACTACCAGACACAATAAAGGGAAGACTACCTCAGTACAGAGAAAATGCAGCAACAGAAAATTTCAATGATCTCATCAAGAAATTACAAATTTCATAAATATGCTAACTAAATCAATATTAATATTATTTAAATAAATATATTTAGTTGGGGTGACTTTTTGGAGTTTATTAAATATACCACCAAATCAAACTAGTTATTCAATGGAAGTAAAATCGGACAAAAATTGAGACCCTACTTACACCTTTGGATGACTTGAATGAAGAAATTGATCAATTAGTATCCTGGTTTCCAGAAAACAATCATTTATTATATTTACAATATTTGGTCTTTTAAAGAACCAATGCCTTTGATATAGAACACTGAAGACGTGGCACTTTTTATTCAAATTGATATAGCTTTCTAAGGACATCAACTGCATTAATAGTCACTTAGTCAAGCCATTCCTTAGCAATTGGTGATAAAGTTTCTCCTAATTAATAAGAGAGTGCAATGTAAGGCAGAGGAGGGGACCAATTTGTGTTCTATATTAAAGATATTGTTTCTTTAGCAGTGCAAATATCATACATCAAGAGCCAAAATGTCACAAAATACGCTGGTCTGGGGGCATGGTGAATGAAATTAAAACATTCCAACTTGGCCTATTTCTGAATAAGGTTAATTTCTAATTTTTTTTGTAAATCAACCAAGGGCCAATCTCACATTTTTTGGTAATTAAAGGGCCATCATCCTAGAAGGCCTGGGCCAATTTGGCCATAATCGACCTTGGCCTACATATCACGCCCATAAACATTGTCACCAAATTTGAAGATGATCAGATGAAAACTGTTTGAATTAGAGTACAGGCAAAACTACTGGACACCATTGCCTGTCTGCCTGATTGCCCGCCCGCCAAGGGTGTTCACATAATACATCCCGTTTTCAACAGGCGCATAAAAACTATTATATTTATTTTAAAAAAATTCTCGAATAGAAGCATATCAATTGAAAAATTTGTTTGTTCTGTTAAATTCTTCACTAGGGTTTTCTAAGACAGTAGGCTTGTGTTTCTAGCACTATATAACCAGTCATGATAAAGTGACTATAATATCTCAGACAAGAAAAAAACTCTGACTTAAATCATTTCATGTTAAACTACAAGCATGTCAGAGCCTCAAGTATATTAACAGGGTTCTGTAATCTTAATATCTGTATGGAAAGAAATGCATCAAGAAATCAAGAAAGATTTCAACATTAAATAAAGTTTTCCATCATGGTAAGATCTACTGGCTTTGAAAAGATTAACAGACGAATATACTGCATTCAAGATGCATATTCATACGCACATGTAACCGAAGATAAAACTGCTCGTTTCTACTCTGCATGTGGAGCACACAACGGGAAGGGGTCGAGACATAATTTCTGGTTCTCATCACGAAAAACAATAAATGTCGCTGTCAACTAGTATAGACTTGAGTGGCGCATCACGTAAAGATGCTGAAAACTCAGTCAGAATTTATTGTTTTGACAGCCTATGACCCTATCACTGCCATTGGTACAACTGAAGTCGAGTAATGAATTAAAAACATTGCAAAATATTAATAATTTGTGTCATTGAACAAATGAGTTACACCCAAGATGAAGTTTATTTTATAGACGCAAAGTACAGCAAATTAATGGTTTTCGATGCTGGTGGTACAGGACAATATAGTAAAGTAACCGAGCTATTCTTTTTGCAGATTTACCGCTAACATTTTTTTACTGTTGGTTTTAATTAGAGAAAGGAATTAAATTTAAAGTTCATCGAGTCAGGATCTAGACTGGCATTTTAATTAACTGGAATGCAATTCTGTTCATCAGTCACTCGTTTAATTAATGTATTAGAATATTTATAGAGATAAAAATTACACTTAACATTTACTGCTTAACAAAAACACACCAATGTCACTTAACTGAAACAAATGCACAAATTGTGTAATCAGTGTAGCGATTTTGAATAAGCAATAAGTAAACTTTGCAAACTGGTTGAATAAATTGCACACTCTAGTGTGGACTTCAGGCAATTAGATATGTAATATTGATAATCAAAATTAGTCAAAAATACATTTTCATTTGTGAATATGTGCAGGCACACTGTGGTGAATAAATAAATAAAGGAAATTTTTTTTTTAATTTTATACTGGGGTGCTCAAAATAATGAGAAATGCGGGAAAATTTGGTATTAAACCCAATAAGGTGGATTGATCAACTGTGCATGATGTATCAGTGATGTTTAGTATAAAACTGACCAAGTCTGCTGCTTTAGTAACCAATTTTGCATCAGTTTACTTATAGTCCCCGATGACAACACTAGCCTTTGTTTACAAATAAAGATTATATGCATTTTCGATGTCCAATTTAGTTCAATCTTGTGCATATGCACTTTTAATGCATGTACTCTTTCAATCTTCATTGATAACAAGCAGTCAGTCGACTGTGCAGTGTTTATATTATGCATGTTTGTTTATTGATCAAGCGAGAGTTATCTCTGAAAAGTTAGATCTGATTCATGTTCGTTAACATAAAAAAAACCAGGGTGCAATATTATATTAAATAATTAGCTCTCTGATATTTTGATCCGAGATGTCGACAAGGTTACTACTGGTACCTCCACCCAGCATGATGCATACAGCTGATGATACAAGTCACTCAACATCCAGTTGAACCCGGGCTGTTTATGTGTAACTTAGAGCCCAGCAAAAAAATAACATATTCATGTATGCTTAGAGAGAACAAAATACATACATTGTAGTGATAAATTATTCGTGAACTGCATAATTATGAAGTCAACTCATGTCAAACATCAATGAAATGATAATTTATAATAATAAATAGCATAAAAGATATCCTAGTCTGGAGGGTGCATAAAAATAACCCTTAATCATAAGGCTTTTTGAAAATTCAGAGTTAATGACCAAACAAGTCTATTTGATTGCTATCCAATACTGCATAAATTACACAGAATGACAGGCTTATACATATATATATATAAGACTACCTGCGTGTTAGACTTGGTTTCTGAGTATAGTACAGAGAATTTGACCCGTATCCCAACCTTCTATTAGCATGTTACTTAACAGCTGATACTATGTCTATATTTATAATCCTGGTTGTATATTTTCATAACCCGGGAAATATCACGAAGACACTCGAAGTGACAGTACCAACACAGATCTAAAGGACCGATATTGCACGATTTGCTTGCAGAAATTTATATATTCAAGCAAGAACCTTGTAATATGTTCATGCATAAAGGTCAGGATCAAGTCAAATTCTCTGTGCTATAACACCATTATATTGCTGTACTATTGTTGTTGTTACTGTTGTAGTTGTTGCTACTACTGTTGTGACATTGTTGTAGATATATTGTTGTTGCTACTACTGTTGTGACATTGTTGTAGATATGTTGTTGTTGCTACTACTGTTGTGATGTTGTTGTAGATACGTTGTTGTTGCTACTACTGTTGTGACATTGTTGTAGATATGTTGTTGTTGTTGTTGCTACTACTGTTGTGACATTGTTGTAGACATGTTGTTGTTGCTACTACTGTTGTGACATTGTTGTAGATATGTTGTTGTTGCTACTTCTGTTGTGACATTGTTGTAGATATATTGTTGGTGCTACTACTGTTGTGGCATTGTTGTAGATATGTTGTTGTTGCTACTACTGTTGTGACATTGTTGTAGATATGTTGTTGTTGCTACTACTGTTGTGACATGGTTGTAGATATGTTGTTGTTGCTACTACTGTTGTGACATGGTTGTAGATATGTTGTTGTTGCTACTACTGTTGTGACATTGTTGTAGATATGTTGTTGTTGCTACTACTTTTGTGACATTATTGTAGATATGTTGTTGTTGCTACTACTGTTGTGACATTATTGTAGATATGTTGTTGTTGCTACTACTGTTGTGACATTATTGTAGATATGTTGTTGTTGCTACTACTGTTGTGACATTATTGTAGATATGTTGTTGTTGCTACTACTGTTGTGACATTATTGTAGATATGTTGTTGTTGCTACTACTTTTGTGACATTATTGTAGATATGTTGTTGTTGCTACTACTGTTGTGACATTATTGTAGATATGTTGTTGTTGCTACTACTGTTGTGACATTATTGTAGATATGTTGTTGTTGCTACTACTGTTGTGACATTATTGTAGATATGTTGTTGTTGCTACTACTGTTGTGACATTATTGTAGATATGTTGTTGTTGCTACTACTGTTGTGACATTGTTGTAGATATGTTGTTGTTGCTACTACTGTTGTGACATTATTGTAGATATGTTGTTGTTGCTATTAACTGTAGTTACTCGGTGGTTACAGCTTAGGTAGCTAGGCAGAACTTGTTTTTAGTTTATAAGTAATAGTTGTTCTCCAGAAATATTCAAGGAACTAAAATGTATGAGTTTACGTAATTATTTATGACTATAGTTTTTTGCCAGCAATATGATATGTATTTTAAAAATAGGTTTGCATGTAGTTTGGTTTGATAGTTTTTTCGCGAAAAATGTGTTCACGTTGTTGCATCAGTTTGCTTAATGCGAGTTTGATGGTGTTAACACACAGGGTATTGTAAGGAAAGAGATAGGGTAGCGCACACAAACTTTTCGTCTCTTCCCTTGAAGTCGAAGGTTTTTGACCAACCTGGCAGGGAAAAACAGATGACCATGCACTTTAATGACCATCTCAGACATAGGCGAAGCATAGTTCTGCTGGTAATAAATAAATTAAATAAAAAAAGGTGCATTGAAAATTCGATGCAACTTATAGCGACACTGGGCAGCAAGACCATTATAAATATTCCCTACGTAACACCAAAATCATGTTTTTCTATAGACAGATGAGCTTTCGCATGTTTTTCTATTTTTTAGGCCTTATTTGTTTCATTTAAAATGTCTGACTGAAAATGTGTAAGCTGGCTTCATAGATATATAAACTATATCAATATTTGGGCGAAAACGCTAACATTAGCTAGAACTTACCCCACTTTGAATAAACTATTTCAAAATCGTTTCACATTAAATTCTCATTAGCTACCAGTTACATATTATGTTTGTTGCAAATTTTCACGCAATATGCATGAGTATATTGCTAGTGTGAAACAACAGATAGGCAATACTTCACAGCGCTAATGAGCCGAGAAATGGGAAAAAAGGAATAGTAAATACCGGTACTTTATATATATACTGCAGCCAGTACTAAAATGATTCTGTAAAGATTTTGATGCAATTTTGTATGATGCAGCTATTAAATAGTTGATAATATTAATATTAGACAAACTAGCCAAAGTGTTGCTAAGTTTGTCTGTATTAACTGCAGTACTTTGTTATAAATAATCATTGAAGTACTGTATAAAACAGCTCAGCAATGTTTAAGAACAACTGAACCTATGAAAGTCACTCCATCAAGATAAAACTTTGAACAGCAATAAAGCACAGACTGATTAGGACAGTCTAGATAATGCTAAGGTAGTTGTGTTAGTTGTTGTTACTGCAATGTTCTTGTTGTTGTTGTTACTGTTGTTGTTGTTACTGCTGCTGCTGCTGGTGGTGGTGTTCTTGGATTGATGTTGTTATTACTGCAATGTTGTTGTTGTTGTTGTTACTGCTGCTGGTGCTATTGTTTGAGTGATCTTGTTATTGCTGCACTGTACATATGAGCTAGTCTCCAGGAAAACCTGCTATTTTGACATTATGTAATTCTTGTATGAAATATTGTTTTGAAAAAGCTCTAAAATAAGAGAATTAAAGAAGGTGTGACTGTATCTTTATAAACAAATTGTTATCCTAAAATTGTGATTTATTTGTTCATTTATTGTCTGTATATATACTCTGAACGAATAAAAATGAAGACCAAATGACTAATTTTGGGTGGGTTAAATAAGATCAAAAATGACTAATTTCGGGTGGGTTTATTATATTAAGTTTTACATAATGTTGTATGCAGTACTCTTATTAAAGTTCTGTACAATTTTAGCAATAACGAGAGTTCTTCTGCATTTTTTTGTATGATACTACTTACTGCAAATAAAATTTAATCACAGTGTAAAGAAAAAAATATAATTTAGTAAAAAATGTAGGAACATCCACTTTAACAGGTAATTTTGATTTTTACCCAGTTTTCCAGATGGGTACTCGATTCATGAACAATTCAATATAGTGATTTGCAAGAATATTAATACATAATTTTCTGGATAATAATGTCAAACAGTTAACTACATGGAAAATAAATAAATTAATTACTAATAAAAGAAAGGGGGAAAAATATACAAATATCTGGAAAGCTTTTGATATGTTTGGGAAGAGTAAGCTAGTTGTTACAACAGCCATTAAAAAGTGAGCACAAAAACCCCGAGATCTTCAGACAAGAAAATGGCTATCAGACTATGTTATGATATTTGTATATTACAGATTTTTTCTCTGAATTGTCTATCACTATTAGGCCTTCCCACACATGCTCGAAATCTCAAGCATGCCAAGCACACATTCTGGAATCTTCCACTTAACAGGATGTTAACTTATTACACAAAGTAATTTTTGCAATTACTTTTTGTGTCAATCTCTTTCAAGCTTGAAGACCAGTCTGGTTCCAGTGTTTCTATGATAGAAACTATGTCTGTCACTAGATGATAATTATACTGTAAACCAGTCAGAGTAATGATCAAATCATATGCCAAAAGCTGCAAACAATTACATCACATTCATAATTCAAATATATAAGCGGGCGAAAAGAACATTTATAGGCGTTATTTACGCCACAAACATGGTGCAATATTACATGTACTATTTCTAATTTCTGAGGTACATCTATACATATGGTTCAGCAAGCACAGTCCAACACCCACCGCGTATAAACCAAATCACTGTACTCATTATTGTGATACTATACAATTCAATGTGTACTCATTATTGTGATAACTGGAAGTTGACTCGTTTATACACTGTGACACCAATATAATGTATAATTATATAGACTTTACCAATTATAATGCATAATTATTGTTATAAAAATATACAGAGAACAAACTCCAATATTTTCATAAAAAATACATAAAAAAACTCCAATACTTTATAAAAAGATATATAGAAAACAAACTCCAATATTTTCGTACAACGTTTCAACTTTATAAATAAGTCGTGATCAGGTGTATAAGGTATAAATGATGTATATTATTATAGCATATTCACTGCAACTCTTCTTATGGAAGGCCTTAAAGTACTAACAGGCCTAGACACTAACTATTTTGGCCACTGGTCCGACAGGGCATAAGTGCCCAATTTGTAAATAGGATAGTTACTGGTCCTCCAGAATTTTCACTGGTCCTTCTGGATTTTCACTGGTCTCGGACCAGCGGACCAGTGTTAGTGTCGAGCCCTGACTAAGTCTTTACCTGTGAGTTTCATAACAATAAAGCCTATATACCATGGTATGAATCCCGAAACACTACTTTTCAGTTCCGTCACAGAATTGTTCTGTTTTTAAATGGCTCTGACGGAACTGAAAACTGATGCAACGCTTGGACGTTACTCAGTTGTCATGTATCCTGAGTTCCGTCGGAGCATTACATCGGTTTTCAGTTCGGTCGGTGCCACATGAAAACAGAACAAATCTCTGATGGAACTAAAAAAAGTAGTGTATCGAGATTCATACCTTGTATAATTATACAATCCGCTAATTTCTGAAAATTGGTCTATCTTTCCTGAGTGTGGATTTCCTGTTCATTGGAAAGTTTTCTCCACTTCACTCTATACTCTGCTTACTGTGAATGTGTTTAATCATTGTTATCACATTGTCTGCATTTATATAAAGTGTACTGCTGAAGACCCTTTGAGTTGGTCTGTCTGTCTTAATAATATTATTAAGTGGAAAGTCCACACCCCAGTAGACCAACTTACAGAAATTATACAGAAAGAACAAGACTGCGTTCAATAAACGCTTATGCCCCCTGTGGAAGCCTTGTCCATAAATAAGTCTAAGTCCAAATTAGGTCAAGGTGAAGGTCAAAATGGGGTCAGGTGATACAGGTGTGTGGAGAGTGTTCATATACAACATCCATGCAAGTTTGGAAGCTTTGTAGCAAGCCATAATGATGCTAGTAGAAACGGTCAATTTGGGTTAACCAGGACGGACGGACGGACGAACGGACGGACGAACGGACGAACGGACGGACGGACAGATGAATCACTATATGCCTCCCGATCTATCGATACGGGGGCATAAAAAGTTTCCTCCACTTGACTCTACACTCCGCTCACTGTGGATGTTTTTAATCAATGTTATCACATTGTCAGCATTATAAGTGGTCTGTATTGAATCCAACCAGTCTCGGTACTTTTGCAAAATAGAAGTGATCGAATCACATATTTTCTCCAGTAGCAAATTCATACATTTATCCTACCATTTTAATAGGCCTTTATTTGCCCGAAATCAACCCGTCGTGTAAATTTTACATGTTGAAAATGTACTCAATTCCGAGGCCATTTAAACGAACAAGCACACACGTTTACCATACAAAAGGGCTCTTCAAATGTGTTGATACCGACCCCTATCTGATGTCATTTGGACTGAATGATGTCAAATTGACTGAATGATATCATATATATTTAATGATGTCATATAAATTTAATTATGTCATTTGGACTTAGTGATGTCATATATACTTAATGATGTTATATATACTTATTGATGTCATATAGATTTAATGATGTCATATAGACTTAATGATGTCATATAGACTTATTGATGTCATATAGATTTCATGATGTCATATAGATAATATTTAATGATGTCATATAGACTTAATGATGTCATATAGACTTAATGATGTCAAATAGAGTTAATGATGTCATAAAGACTTAATGATGTCAAATAGAGTTAATATTGTCAACTAGATTTAATGATGTGAAATATGGCTTAACGACGTTAAATGGAAAATAATGACATGATACTTTTGTGACATATGGTATCTTATCGAGGATTCTGAAGAATAGAAATAATTGATTTTGCAACAAAATGATATAGAAAGTGCCATTTTTGAAGTTGAAAGTCTTGCTTCCACTTACTTGCTAAGTATAATGACAAAAATATGAGCAGAACTTAAAATGATTAGGTAAACTACTTGAGCAATTTATTATGCAATTATCTTCAATCAGGGTTCTTCTAAATGCTGCATTTTTTCTGTCTATGTTTCGTATCAGCATGCTGTTCTATACAGTATGAGCAGTGTGTATCTACAATGAGCAGCACTACAAACATTTGGTGTCAGAGAAGCAAATCTACAAATTGTATAATAATGACAAAAAGTGGTACAATGGTAATGTTGTAAAATTGGGCTTTCATAATTTGTCCCTTTTCTGTGCAGTGTTTATAATATGCATGTTTGTTTATTGATAAGTCTAGAGTGAGTTATCTCTGTCGAGCGATAAGTATAGTCATAACACCTAGTACTGGAAGACATAATGCTATACCAAAGTGCAATGTTACACCAACTGCATATATCCCTATTTGTATCCAAAATATACGAAACTGTTCAAGTATTATGGATGTATACTATCATGTTCTTAGCACTGATCATCTGTCTAGTTTGTAAGTATTATATGTGGTAGTGGACTTTATCCTAATTGGATTGTGAATGAAGATGTCTGTCTCTCGGTCTGTCTCTCGGTCTGTCTCTTCTCTCGGTCTGTCTCTCGGTCTGTCTCTCGGTCTGTCTATCGGTCTGTCTATCGGTCTGTCTATCGGTCTGTCTATCGGTCTGTCTATCGGTCTGTCTCTCGGTCTGTCTCTCGGTCTGTCTATCGGTCTGTCTCTATGTCTGTTACATTGTAATATCAAGACAGACATATTTGTCTTGTCCATATTAATGTGTTTGTCTCGCAACTATTGTTTGGAAAACATCAAACTGGTCAACATAAACTCGGTCAACCTATCAACAGTTGACCACTTGTCTATATTAAGCTTCTGCCTGATATAATGTATGCATGAATTGTACTACATGCAAATACAATATAAAAGGACCAATAATGCATGATGTGCTTTCCAAAATAGACATAAAAAACATCATTATGCCAAGTATAGTTTGAAGACAGTTTTTGTTACTTTTCAAGTTTTGAAGTGACCAAATAATATACCAAAACGCACCACAGGCTATTGTAACAATTCAATTTTTCTCCGTCGGGGGGTGACCCCAGACCCCTTGTATGTTTGGGCCTACACATTAAAATGTCTCTCCATATGTTCCGACTGCAACTACAATGATATAATGGAAGGCGTGAGGACATGTTGTCACTAAGAAACATTGAACATCACGATGTAATGGAAGGCATGTGTGGACTCTCAGAAACAACATCTAACATCACAATGTAATGGAAGGCGTGTGGCCACTAAGAAACATCACAAGGTTATTATTATTATTATCATTATCATTATTTTTATTATTATTATTATTATGTCCGAAACTAAATGAAAGCCAACACCTGACGACAGTCGTAAGGAATGTATGAAAATCATTTCTATATACCAGTAAACATAATCACATATTTTTCACAATTTCTCTATAATCATTTTTCCATTAAAATATGATATTTATTTTGTATATTTCATATTTGTGGAAATGCTTTGAAGTCAGAAACTCTTACATAATTCTCTCTGCACTGCATCATCTGTTAAAGTCATTAGCGTAATTATCGCAATACTGATTAGCGCAATTGGAGGAAAACCCATCAGCATGCATGGCTATACCAGTTCCGAGATATGATTCTAGGTAAACTGCTCGATAAATGAACAGTATAATATTAAAACCAGGCTACTACCATCAGTATCTGTAGATAAATTCTGTTACTGATAGCAAAGCGTGTTGTTATACTTCAGCTTTTAAATGAGAGCAAGAAAACACAACCAAAAATCTAAAAAAAAACACCACAAGATCTAAGATGATTTCTAAAATAGTGCTTTGGATCAACTAATTCTATAATTATAAGGAAATTGCAGTAATAAATTATAATTATAATGCAGAAAATTGCAAATACAGTAAAATCTCTTTCAAAGACCACATCATTCAATCATAACACAAACTCAAAGTTAATTTCTAAGATCATTTCTATTGTTTTCTCATTCGTCCATGCAAACCTCCACAGCAAGACCTGTTGAACTCAAATAAAAGACAAAGTTGTTAAGGCTGAATTTTTTTTTTATTATTAGGTTTACGGACAACTTTTGATAAATTTGCTATTGTGAGCAGGGAATGGAAAAAAACCAAGAGTGCTGAAAGGGCCCTGATCACTCACCTGCCATTGTGTGAGTGACTTATAACCCTTTGAACCCCCTTGGTATATTTTCATTCCCTCGCTACTCCAGGCAGCAACAATTTCTCGTGGCCGAAATGGTCCCAAGGGCAGGGGTTCCATTTGACTCATGAGTAGGGGTTTTGACTCTTGAAAATTCTAAAAAAGCCACATTTTGCCCTACGATATTTTGGTTTGAAGGGTCATTTTCTCTGAAATCAAGTGTATTTTGCCTATTAAATGGTAAAATTTAGTCAAAACTCAAAATGATCCTTCTGATTCAGAAGCTAGTGGAACTCATGGTGCTAGGGTTGTCCTATTACTGAGGTCTTACAGTCAGAGCTACAGATAAGGTTTTAGTCAATTGGGTATTTTACCCCCAAGTTTCAATTTTAATTGGGTTTTGACAAATTTTAATTGGGTATTTTAATAAATTTCAAAGGGTAAATAAGCTTCTATTTCTATTTGGGTATTTCAAATTGTCTTTGCTTTTTCTTACTCCCTCCTCTCAAAATCTATTGGGTTTTTAAGAAAATTAAATGGGTAATTACCCCAATACGCAGCTTATCTGTAGCTCTGCTTACAGTATTTACATACATATGTCAAACAAATAGAAAATGTGGTTTTATTTTTTACTACAATTTCTGCAACTGTAATCAATATTTTTATATATTAATCGTTCCCTATGAGAATTCTTTTTCAAGATGAAAATAATATAATAAGTTTGAAAATATAAATAATTATAATAATAATTACAGTTTCCGGAAACTAGTAGTTATGCATTATGTAACCTTTTTCCTAACTTCAAAAAGAAAAAAATAATAAGTTTTATGCTTCAATGAAGTAGTTAATACATTGTAATTATTACATCAAGTGCGCTAAGAATATGAAAACTTCAGTAAGTAAAAAGATTATTTCACTAAATTTGTGGTAATAATTAGTTATATCAACTTTTTTTAAATAGATGGGAACAGTTTCGATTTAGACTGATTTCCATTATTTTTATAGTTTTTAAACAATATTTTTTATATTTACATAGTTCTTAAACATATTAAAAATTTAAAGAAAAATAAACAGGTCAAGGTATACGATCAATTGAGTGGGCTTGTTGTGAAGTTTTGTTGAAAGCCGACTGATGGTTGAAATAGCACAGGCAAAAAATACAAAATAAAATTCTAGAAGCAAGTCTTTTACAAACAATCTTTTACAATGTTAACAAACGTACATTCAGGTACAATTGCATAGTCACAGATATCATAGTTATTTCGGTTCACATTAAGGTCTTTTTATATATATGTTTTATACAATAGAACATGGGCTTATAATACATATAAAATGATAATTATCATTGTGTAGTTATCAGGTTATTAACATCTAATTTTTTCAAATTATGATCAGTTTTATTTTTTCTTAAAGGTGTCCTTTGATGTGTTCATCAATGTTTTTCTTGTTTAACACTGGAACTCAACTCCAGCATCCAGCGACAATTAACAATAAAATGGTAACATACAACATACAATTGTCTACAAACAATATTGCATCTTTCAATTACAGTCTACATTCTGTCTCCTTAATGTCACTAGGCAGCCTTGTTAATGCTAACATACATATCTTTAAGTCTAAAACTCTGCATCAGATATGTTGCTATGCAGCATGCATGTTCTTTAAAGTTGCAGTTTCTTGTATAGCACTGAGAATTTGACCTGATCCTGACCTTTATGCATGAATATATTACAAGGTTCTTGTGGTGAATATATAAATTTCGTAAAGCAAATTGTGCATTATCGGTCCTTTAGATTTGGGTTGGTATTACACCCCAAGCATCTTCGTGATACTTTTCACTTACAGGATTATTAATATAGACAATCAGTTGTTAAATTATGTTAATAGAAGGTCTAGAGTATTGTCAAATTATCCAGACTATATGAGAGTTGAAATTAGTGATTTTCTCCAAATTTGCATATTCAAGGGCACTCCTGAACAAGCATCGTGATTTATGATTATTTTTGCATTTTTCTGTTTCAAATGTGATACACTGTACATATGATATAAGGTTATAAGGTCATAGTGCATGGCCATTCAGTTTTATCCCGGTCTTATTGGCTAATGACCTCCGACTTCAATGGAATTATAGGAAATAATTTTCCACATTACTTCTCACAAGAAACTGCTGTGAACGCCCTTAATACTAATTTCTTTAATACCAAACCATATAAAAAATTGCTATGTAAATTTCCTTAATATGGAGTCATTTATACATGTTGCTATCTTATTTTCTTTAATACCCAAAAATACTTATTCTAGCATGTGTGTGTGCCTCCGTAGCTCAATGTTTACCGACCCTGGTAAGTTCCAGATAAAACATGGTTTTATACATTTGTATTTATTATTTCGTTTTTACCCTGATAGACAAATATTCCTCATTATGATAGCCCAGTAAGGTACTATTTGGGAACTACATCTTTCCTCAGACCTTGACCTTGACATTATTTGTCCTGGTTGATGATGTCAAAACATGACCTTGTTCAAACATGACATCAATAAATCAGTTTTAAATTGTCGTAGAATCTTAAATTCTGCCATCATCAGTATATGGGCGTGTTATTGTCTGATCAGGCAATCTTTGGAGCAAAATTTCCTGATCGAGCAAGTAATTAGTCGAATCCCCGAATATAGCCAACAAAATCAGGAAAACTTTCCTCCACTGATTATGCATATAATAAAGATGTTGATTTTGTTAGAATGCACATTTTATATACATTTGTACATGTATGTATTGTTGATGGTTTCAAGGTAAAATTGCTGAAATTCAGCATTTGTTAATGCTAAAAAAGCTAAATTGCTGAATTGTCTTTTTTGCATGTTTTCCATGCCACTGCAAGTTCCAGAAAAGATCCTCTGCTATCAAATATCACCATTAATATTTGTCTATTCATAAACGATATCGCAATCTGCATTATCAGTGATTCGTAAACTGAAAAAGACATTGATACAAAATAGCAAGAAAATATATGCAGGAAGGAAAAATATTACTTTGTACATGTTTCAATGGTTAAGTGAATAATATAAAAGCATTAATAAGCGGAGAACGAGTCAGATTACAAGGACATAAACCATTATGTATAGAAGTCACAGGTTTTGATGAAAAGTTATCTTCCAAGAAAAAAATCTTATATTTCTTCCACAAGACTATCAGACCTATTAAAAAATACTGCTAATTGTCACTTACTCCTAATTTATTACAAACAAATTCCAGGAATAATGTTAAAAGAATAATAATTTCTCGGTTATTGTTAATAATGATGACAGAAAAAAGTTAACAAAATACAGATATTGAAGCTGTGTAGCATAATTATATTATCTTAAATTACTTTTTCCGAAATTAATTTTTTAGCATAAAGCCAGAGTATTTTAATTTTTTGTTACTCAGACATTTTTGAGAAAAAAGTCGACAGGAGGGAAAAAAATAAAAATAAAAACTCCCAAAATGTAGTTGATGGCGGATTGTAGTCAATGACGGTCCATTATTTAAAGCAACAATGTTAGTTCTAACAGCAAATTTATCTTCTAACAACTACGGTGCAAAAAATCTACAGAAATTAACTACATGTACATTTTATTTAAAAATAAATTTCAGTTAGATATTTTTTCAATGATACCTATGGCACAGTGGTAAATGAGAGCACAATACCTAGTTATCATTAGTAAAATATTGAAATACATAATGAAACAAGGTGTATAGTAACATTACCATCAATTAAATATTTGATATAAAAAATGTTTACAACTTTAGATTTCCAATTTATTTTTTTTAAAATGCCAAAAAATAGGGCAGGAGTGTCTGAGTAACGAAAAATCAAAGAACTCTGGCCTAAACATTGAATAATCTGTCATTTATAAATTTAGATTATTAATTAGTTCAATTATTAATCGTTATAAAGTAATTAGTTATAATAATCTATTACTTTACTTTTAAATAGTTTACCTAGTTCTCGGTGGCACCCCATATATATAGGAATGTACATTTTATTTAAAAATGAATTTCAGTTAGATATTTTTTCAATGATACCTATGGCACAGTGGTAAATGAGAGCACTATACCTACTTATCATTAGTAAAATATTGAAATACATAATGAAACAAGGTGTATAGTAACATTACCATCAATTAAAATATTTGATATAAAAAATGTTTACAACTTTAGATTTCCAATTCTTTTTTTGAAAATGCCAAAAAATAGGGCAGGAGTGCCTGAGTAACGAAAAATCAAAGAACTCTGGCCTAAACATTGAATAATCTGTCATTTATAAATTTAGATTATTAATTAGTTCAATTATTAATCGTTATAAAGTAATTAGTTATAATAATCTATTACTTTACTTTTAAATAGTTAACCTAGTTCTCGGTGGCACCCCTTATACAGTGGTACCTCTCTTGAGCGACTTTTGTGGGAGACATAAATAGTGTTTGTTGTAGAGAGGGAGCCGTTGTGGAGAGGGATTGTACTTCTAACAGACTGTTGCATGAGTAGCATGATTTAACCTCCAAAATATGTACATTATGTACACAAGCAGCGTGTCATAATTAGTAAAGATGAATACAGTGTACTGAGGTTGCTAACTCCTGACCAGATTATGATCTTATCAATTCTATAAAAGTTAACTATTTCGCCAATTTTCCCATGAAATAAGTACTGACTACATGTACATACAAAATAACAGAATGTTCGTGTACACCAATTTACATACATGACGGTCCGGATCGGACGGGCTTTAGACGATACCGTATGCCCGAAGCCATTTGTATTAAAATAAACAAACGCTTTCCTATTTCTTGTTAGAAAAGATGCATTAATTGTCACTTTATTTTAATCAGAAGTTACAAATTTTCTCACCTTACCCTGACCAAATTTATTATACAGACCACCAATGAATGAAAACAATCTAATCGGCGTAATTATTCAATTAGACCAAACCACAATTTGTTAATCGTGTCACAATGCAAGTGTGAAAAATAGCGATTTACAAGCTTCTCAATGATGATTAGTATACCATATTCACACATTTTGACAGACAGCGTCAATACCTATGAAAACAATCAACAACTGACTTAACCTACGCCGGTCCGGAGAGGTAATTCTTAGCGTCGGTACGACTTTTCAGTGACGTTTGTCGTTGAAGGGAGGTGTCGTTTCTCGGAGGGAAATTAACGTTGAAATTGCACGGGAGGAATTTTGAATGTTGTTTAAAGGAGGGAGTCGTTTGAGAGAGGTGACGTTACGAGAGGGAACACTGTATATAGGAATGTACATTTTATTTAAAAATAAATTTCAGTTAGATATTTTTTCAATGATACCTATGGCACAGTGGTAAATGAGAGCACTATACCTACTTATCATTAGTAAAATATTGAAATACATAATGAAACAAGGTGTTTAGTAACATTACCATCAATTAAAATATTTGATATAAAAAATGTTTACAACTTTAGATTTCCAATTTTTTTTTTTGAAAATGCCAAAAAATAGGGCAGGAGGGTCTGTGTAACGAAAAATCAAAGAACTCTGGCCTAAACATTGAATAATCTGTCATTTATAAATTTAGATTATTAATTAGTTCAATTATTAATCGTTATAAAGTAATTAGTTATAATAATCCATTACTTTACTTTTAAATAGTTCACCTAGTTTTGGTGGCACCCCTTATATATAGGAATGTAATGATGAAAGGAATTAATGCGAGTTGTAGAACCTGTTTGACAGTCTCACAATCTACCATGATACTTGTTTTATTTAAGGGTAATTATTTGCGGGCTTTCAGTTGAGCAGTAGTTTCAAATTTGGTGTAGATAAGACGTATCGAAAGCGACTGACTACCGTGATGAAATAGTATGGACAGGCAATGGATCAGCACCTCAAAAGAGCAATTTAAAATGTCCATATTCTTTCGTTGTATTTTAATAATTGTTTTTCTTTGCATATTCTCTCAATTTTTCATAGTACTGAGAATTTAACAACTTTCAACCTTCTATTAGCATAATTTAACAGCTGATATATTGCCTATATTTATAACCCCGGTTGTATGTTTTCATGAGCGGGAAGTATCACAAAGACACAGTAACATTAATACGATGGGTTGGCGGAAAACTATTGTAACTCCAGTATAAAACATAGTGAGTTACAATAGTCAGAGCTACAGATAAGCTGCGTATTTGCGTAATTACGCAATTAATTTTCAAAAAAACGTAATTATTTTTAAATGAGTGCGTACAAAAACGCAAATAAAATACGAATAACGTAAACACTTTTAAAACACGAGCGTAAAAACGTAAACAAAAGCCAATGTTTACATATTTACGCAATTTCCGATTCCGTAGACTGGTTGATTATTTCAATTCAGAACGCTTCGTACAGAACTGTGTTGGTAAAGCTAGTGCTCTCCATTCCGTTCATTTCGGTAATTAGTCAATATAATAAACCAGTCTATGATTGGAAATGTGTAAACCCCGTTCGCCGTAATTTCCGGTTTCGTTTTCAATCATGGCTGCTCGCGGCAGGAAAAATCGGTCACAACCGACACAAATAATGACTTTGTATAGTTTCTTTTCTTCTGGTTCCGATGATGGCGAAGTAATTTGCAAGCAAACAATAGATGAAGTGATTAGTAATTCAACTATACAGCCACAGTATTTTAAACAAAATTATCGATGGTTACAAATTGGTTTCGTCAAAACCAAAAAACATGACTATTCTTCTGTAAGCAAATTAAGGATTTGATGACCAAGTTTCCCTTGGTACAGGTCTTTTGTAGGTGGGTAACTTCCTATATCGAAGATTATGTTATGTTTAAAAAATACAATGTTCGTCAATAAAAAATATTACCCAATTGATTTGAACTTGGGGGGTAAAAATATTTTGGTACCCAATTGTAATGACAAAATACCCAATTAGAAAACAAACCAGGGGGTAATTACCCAATTACACCAATAGCTTATCTGTAGCTCTGATAGTTTTCCGCCAAACCATCGCTGACTCTACTAAGTGTAATACCAACACAAATGTAGAGGAGAGGACCAATATTGCAAAGTTTGCTTGCGGAAATTCATATATTCAACACAAGAACCTTGTAATACATTCATGCATAAAGGTCAGGATCGGGTAAAATTCTCCGTACTATACCAACATGTAATACACAGCTGCATGCAATACATGCATGAATATATTATTACGGTAAAATCATTCATTTTTGCAGATATTAAATTTGGAAGGCAATTGTAAAATGGTAATTTAAGGTTTCTTAAATTTGTGGATTTAAAATATTGAAATAGAAATCCCTCGTAAGGTAATCTTTTTGAGGGGATTTAACTTCGCTATCTTGTTCATCTGCGAAGTTAACAAAAATTAATCCACCACGAATATTAATAATTTTACAGTATATGATATTCCTGGCCTGAGCTGGTAACTTTGGTCCACAGTTCAGACAACGTTTGGTTAAAGATTTATAAAATTTTCCTTATGTCTTCTGTAAGACTTCCTCTTATAATTTAGTTAAACTTTAATTTCTTATTTTCGAGAACTTTCCCTAGACTTTTAGCGAAAAAATTGTGAATTTCACTTCTGCCTTACTCTCCACAAGATTTTCAAATTTCATTAAGTTGCGAAAAATGTTTGATTTTCAGCGCAGATTTTCAGCGCAGCAACTTTCTAGTTGAAAAGAGCTATATTGATTGTTTTTTGTTTTAAAATATATAGACAATATAAATTGAAGCCTTGCTTACATTTTGTGCAGTTTAATAAGTCAACATTTAGCTATCAATAAACAATTTATATGTGTTGAATACATTTGTCATGTGAATATTGTTTTTCAAAAATGTGTTACCACGTTATATACATTGAGACATTCACGCAATCTGTTGAACAATCAGGTTACAAACGAGACTACACAACTGTTAAATAAATTAACCATGCAAATAATTTATGCAGCTATCAACGGAGATCAGTTACTGTACATTATATTCAGATTACAACTAAATAAAAAGAATATTATTGTTATGGTAACGATATCATTGCTAAATTTCTTTCTCTGGTGTAACGAGGAAATTTTAATTTTGTCTCCGGTGTAACACGAAAATTCTTGAGAAAGTGTAACAAATTATGAAATCTTTGAGACATCTTTTCATTTTTGTGCAATTAAATTATACAATGGAAGCCATACCAACTGCTTTAATTGTCACAACGGGAATTCGTACACTCGTTTCACAATGGCACTTTTTTATGACGAATAGGCTTTTTCTTAGAAATGTTTGAACAATACTAACAGATCTATCAAACTTTACGCATGTGATAAAATATACTTACACATAAATAATTACATTTAAAATAATTGTTCAGTAATTAATGAGATAAAGAAATTGCACATTCAGCTTTTCACAAGTTGACAATATGTTTTTTGTGTCTTTTGGTCATATTCAACTTCAATTTGTGTTAGTTGGTGAAGCAGTTTAAGGATAAAAGGATTACAGAAGATAACAAATGCAACTTTAAGATGATTGCTCAGTAGATTTAAAAATATCAAATTACAGCCAGAATGACAGCAAAGCTTAAGGGACTCTTATTTCTTCTCTACAAAGGAAGGCTCAAACAATAGAGCATCATGTACAAGACTATCATAATTTACATACTGTACATTCAAAAGACAATTCAAAAGCCATATAGGAAAGGTAACAGTACCCAACCACCCATGCCAGTCAGATAGACACAGAACATACCATCCACACCCCCAACATAGAGATTTCAGGAAGGCCTCACAATGATTGGCACAATGCATGGTTTCTTGAATAAGCATAATATTATTACTATAAAGGGAGGTAATTGCAAATGATAACTACACTGAGATGAAGTACGAGGGAACTTTACAGCCGCCACATGGTACAAACTAAATACCTGCTGAAGTCATATATATTACATACTGTGTATGCACAGACCATTGTAATAATGTTCAAGTTATGAGCTCAAACAACACATTTGGACCAGCTTTTCTATTCAAGTTACCTTTTCATATATATTTTTTATCATATAAGTTCTGCTGAAAATGACAATGAACATAACAAAATAGATGAGGGGTAAAATCTCTTAATATTAGGACAATTAAGGTGACATACCTAAACCATCGATGTGGTGGCTGGTTGCCTGGCCAGGGGGATCCATAGGCCTCATTGTACATTGTCATTCTGTTTCCCTATCGCCCGCGTATATCAAATTCTTTCTCTGGAGAGTATGCAGTTCTGGGGACACACTAAAACTGTAACAAACTCACTGCCTTTCAATGTTGATCATTTTCTCGGGAAGATTTGTATACAGTTAATGTATGTGCGAGTCAAAAAACAATTTATTGATGTCGCGTCAGCTGTCATTAAAATAAATACAAGCGAGAATTTTCATCATCTAAGAAGTCGGGTATGAAATGATTACTCTTCCTTAGTTAATGCAGCAAAGTCAATTTTCACAAATAAAATAAATAAATACACTAAATCACTTTGGAACAGAGTAGAAATGCCTCAAGTAATTTGTCTGCTTAGCTAAAGTTGTACACATAGGTGTATCAACATAGAAAGTCAACTAAAACATTAATCACTCATCCAGTTCACTGAAGACAATTGGTTGCATGTGTTGTTCTACAGTCTATAACAATACAACTACAATTCCATCATCATGCTTACTGGGCTGTTTCCAATCCAACCTCAAAGCCTTCTTAATTCTGAAATATAAAAAATATTATACATACATATGAATTGAAAACATCTTTTGCGTGAATATCTTTTTTAGGCGGGAAGATGAAATTTTGTAAAATTTCAAACAACAAAAATATAATCCATCAATAATAAACATCACTATACACAAGGGGCATTTTAAAAGTTCTGATAATGCCTCTGAAACTTGTTAAATATTCACCAAATATATATAAAAGTGCTTATTTTCTGAAAGATACAACCTTCCTCTAGCTATAATGATATTACTACTGGAGAATTTATTATTCACCTATGACATTATACATGCAGGTATATTACTCTTGTGAATTGTCAACAAAATGAGTCATATTAGATATTAGCAATTGGTGATAACATAAATGTTAGTGCCAAAACTCAGTATTGAGGCTATATCAGGTCATTTCTGAAGCTACATGCGTATGTAAACACAAACATGTGCCGTCATTAGCGCGCTGTAATACAAATGGAAGATTCTGACTGTTTCGCAGTTTAAAAAAGCTCTGAAAAAGTTAGATCTGAGCTTGTTTTGTTATTTCGTGTTTAGAAAAAATCAGTGGAGTTGAACATTATGTGATAAAAATGTGATTAGCCCTAGAGCCAATACATAATCTTGTATGCCGAATAACGACTTAATGCCCGCCATCTCTGTGTAATAATCTATACATCATTTCGATAATTTCCTTCCATTCACTCCTGACACACTTTTTCAAGATACATATTTTTGTAGTAAGTGAATCAGAACAAGAAGTTTGCAAACAAGAATGCCCCCTATGGCAGCCCGTTTGTCATGGCACCCTTGACCTACTAACTGCAAAATCAATAGGGGTCATCATTCTACTGCCTATGACCAACCTCCTTGTAAAGTTTGACGATCCTGGGCTAAACTATTATAGATCTATACATGTTAAGGGTCAGTGAAATTGACATCTACAGACCTCTAAATCAATAGGGGTCATCTACTGTTCATGACCAATCTCAATGTTAAGTTTGAAGATCCTAGGGCAAACCATTCTCAGGTAATCGATCAGAAATGATTATGTGTACTTATACATGTTAAAGGTCACATAGAAATTGACCTTTGACCTACTGACCTCAAAATAAGTAGGGGTCATCTATAATGTTGATGACAAATCTCAATTTAAAGTTTAAAGATCCTGGGCCAAACCATTCTTGAATAATAGATCGGAAACCATTTTGTATATTGATACATGTTGAAGTTTACAGTGGAATTGACCTTTGACCTACTGACCTCAAAATCATCTACTTTCGATGACCAACCTTCATGCAAAGTTTGAAGATCCTGGGCCAAACTGCTCTTAAGTTATTGATTGGAAACAATTTGGTCTACGTACTAACAGACCGCCTTAAGGAAAAGAATAAACACCCTCTTCTTTGATGGCGGAGCATAAATATTAAAAAACATAGTGATCAACAGTTTCTATAGATTGAATATGACAAATGTGTTTCTTATTCAAATTATTAATTGCTTGGAGGTAATAAGGGATTTTTTGCCTAAGAAAAACATGAATAATTAGAAATCACACATTCAGGTGAGACAAAAATACAATAAAACAATGTATTATCACAAAAAAATTGTACCACCATATAATTAAGTAACAATGTATCACTGTTTTTAATTGAAATAAAAATGTTTCTAATTGAAAGAAAAATTAATATATATCTACTAAACAACACAACGTTGATGTATTGTGCTATGATTAATTCAACATAAACATGACAAGAATTTATTTTTGAGAAAATACACTCTTCAACTCTTCTACTGGTTAAACTTTCTGTACTGCTTGATAAAGATACAGATGCATTCTGAGACATCTACCCTTTGTCAATATGTCATGCATTCTGACACATCTACCCTATGTCAATACAGATGCATTCTGACCCATCTATCCTATGTCAATACAGGTGCATTCTGAGACATCTACCCTTTGTCAATATGTCATGCATTCTGACAGGGTTCCCACAAATTTTCCAAAACAAAATTCCCTGACTTTTCCCTGACCACAGAGCAGTTTTCCCTGACTTTTTAGAGCGATCGGCCGACACAGCATCTTTTTACTCGAGCAAAATAATATATGGCAATAAAATAGAGAAAATGAGGATATACTTGCTTTATATTGAACAAAAAAGTGTAAGGTAGCAGATTTTAAGGCTGTCGATTGACATAAAGTTATTATAATGTAAAATGATTCCGAGCGAGCATAGCGAGCGAGGATTTTTTTTTAGTATTAGGTATATCTTCTTAGGAAATGACACTTATTGACAGCTTCAATGAAAAATTCCCTGACTTTTCCCTGACTTTTGGTCAATTTCTACATTTCCCTGACTAATTCCAAAATTCCCTGACTTCCCTGACCTTGAATTTTATATAGAGACACATGTATATCAACTTACAGCAGATCAAATTTCATAAACTGGTTAAGCCAAAACTCTGCTCTCTGCCAGTGTCAGTCAACAAACAAGCCTACATGACCCTTAATGTTTTCCTAGAGCACTAAAAATTATGATTTTTCTCAGACTTTTTCAGACTTAAGATAGTTGATCTCAGGGCATTGCCAATATACTCATTGTTTGAATGACATCCACATAAGATTGGTGGAGGGAAAATAAGAAGTGCACTTCTAAAAGATTACTGCTACATAGCAATAAAATATGGAATGCACACTCACTCTATGTAGGCTTTGTTATAATGAGAAATACCAGCCGAAAACATGCATCTTAAAATTTAATGGTAATTTTTAAGAATCTGTAAAAATGATAAAAGACTAAGAGCCGAAAGAAAAAGGTAATTTAGGGAATATATTAAAGTGGCATAATGTTGTACATATCAGAAGATATAAAAAGAATAAATAAATAAACTCAGTGACTTGTTTCAAATGCGCTTTGCATGGTTCATAATGATAAGAAATTTTATATAAAGAAAAACAATTTTTTTTCCCTAACTTAATGTTTTTAGGCCAGTAATGATACAATTGTAGTACCTATGGCCTATGTAGTGTTGGCACTGAATAAATACCCAGAATTTTAGGTGACTTATGGGTATCCAGTTCTGCGATGATGTACAAAATCAGTCCTTGAATATGCAAATCTGAAGATCAATTATACCGCTTTCAATATTACAGCCTTGCGTTCAAGGAAACAATACGTGACGTATGTTTCGCACCTGGTATGCACCAGACCTGTCATTCATTGAACGGTATGTTTAAACAAGACTGCGTTCAATAAACGCTTATGCCCCCTGTGGAAGCCTTGTCCATAAATAAGTCTAAGTCCAAAATTAGGTCAAGGTAAAGGTCAAAATGGGGTCAGGTGATACAGGTGTGTGGAGAGTGTTCATATACAACATCCATGCAAGTTTGGAAGCTTTGTAGCAAGCCATAATGATGCTAGAAGAAACGGTCAATTTGGGTTAACCAGGACGGACGGACGACGGACAGACGGACAGGTGAATCACTATATGCCTCCCGATCTATCGATACGGGGGCATAAAAACATGTTTGACACGTACGCCAAGTTTTGCTTACCATATCCGGAGGTGGTGTGCGAGTATTTGTGTTATTAAACAAAATGGCGGACAGAGGAAACAAAAGAATGTGAATAGTAAAACCCATGCATCTACATCCGTATATATTTCGAACTGAGAACGGAAAAAACGGGTATTAATTGTTTGCCCCAAACGAAGCGTACAACGAAGGATTATAGCTATAAAAACCCGTGATTGTTAAACATGTTTGCAAGTAGCTTTCCTTGAACGTAGGGCTGGTATATGTACTAGGTTTTCACACAATAATGTTTGTCTCCCACACAGGACCATGAACCTGGCCCCAATTCCACGAAAAAACTCAAGTTATTGCTCAGCTGAGAAAGTTATTATGAATTTGTTATATGACTACAATTATAGTCTTGTGATGTAGATTGATACTTGAAACTGTGTATTTATTGATAAATAATGATATAATAGGTGATATGTGTATGAATTGCTCATGGAAACCCAACAGTAATGAATAATAAAGAATGTCATACTTGAGCTTTTTATAGCAGACTTAAGTTTTTGCTTTAAATGTTTATAACTTTAAAACACTATTTTCTGTAAAAATTAGACCTATTATGTATTGCTCTATTAAATTGGTTTCTGACTGTGATGAAACAATATATACAAGCATACATTTGAGTCATTTAACCAACAAAATATGTTTGTAAAATAGCAGTCTCAGCTGAGCAATAACTTAATTTTTTCCTGGAATTGGGGCCTGGCAATATTTATTTGATCTTAAATTCCTGATAAGATGCTCAACTAGGCATGATACAAAGTATAACCATGTGAAGTTTCATTGAAATCCATCCATTGTTTAAGGAGAACAAGTGCAAACAGACTATAAAAGGGCTATATAATCATCCTAAAAAATCCTGACAATATCAAAACAAGGCTTAGGTACAAACTATTTATTTGATGTTTCATTGAAATCTGACCAATGATTAAGGAGACCAAGCATGGACAAGTTGGGCATAATACATAAATATCATAATTGTTAAGTGCAAGGGGCGTAACTGTGTCATAAATTATTCAACAGGAGTCAATTTCAAACTTGACCTGCATTATAATTCTCATGATCATCCTATACCTCAAATGTCAATTCAAAACGCCCGATGAATGCCTGACCAACATATTTTGCAGAAACCATGAATTATTCCGGAAATGTTCAAGTTCAAGGGGCATAACTCTAGTACTACAAAACTCGGTCAAAAAGTATTCGACAAGAACTAAATTCAGATTTGACCTACGTATTGTCATGATGCTAAGAATCCTTACAATGTACTGAATATGAAGGCAACATCGATGTGTATCTAAGGCAGAGGTGAAGAAAGAAAACTAAATGACAGCGGCAGAAGAAGGAAGGATAAGGATAACACTATATGGATGTGGAGCATAAAAACTTATTAATTAATGTATTGTCACTTTGCGTACTAAATTAAAATACCCTGAACAAGAACTTACAAACCCACACTGTATAAAATGTGATTTCTTGGCAGTTATAATTTATAATATTATAGATTACACATAAGTTGGCAAATCTTTATTAAATGGTCAACATATACCCATGTATTCATCACTAACTGATGGTCCTGCATAAGCTGATTTAGTATAGAACTTGCATTTTATTAATAGTAGTTCAAATTTAAGGCAATGTTCCATGTATGTTTTAAACCATATTAGACAACCTACTGTCGGTTCAATAAGTAATACTAATGAGGGAACTGTCCCATTCAAACGATAGGGGAGGCTTATGTTTTATCAAATAGATACCTTCAATCAACAGTATAATATTTAAAAACCAATTTTCACATCGCCTCGTTAGTCGAATGGGTAAGCATGCCGCTATATACAAGTAATTTTGTTCAATCTCGCCACTGGTTCGACACCCATCCAAGTAACTTATATTTTAAAGTGTTTTTTTTCTTATATTATATTTGTAACTAATATAATAACATCACGAAGTAAGGTATGCAGTACGTAGATTAATGTTTGTGTTATATTTTCATTCTTTATCAAGTCGTAATTCAATTATTTTATTGTTATATACAGTACAACGCTCATATAATCGTTTTTAATATTTTCACTACAACATGAAACTTTGATCACTTTTAAGTTTCGATTCATTAAAACAGCGGTATAATAATTATAAGACTTTATAACATGCAACAAAAAAGTTGACCAAAGTGGGATCGAACCTACAACTCAGAATAAAATAGAAACTTGTAGGAAGTGAGGGTTTATCCACTACACTACGGCGCCTTTGGTATATGGAATGAGATTTGCACACTATTTGATATCGAACCCATATAAAGTTTACCTGTCGGGCGAGTTTATGTTATTAACTGTTCTCATTTGACTTTGAACGCACTGTAGCAATGAACTTGTTAACGTAACTCAACTAGGTCAGCAACCGTTTGGTTTTAAAGTACACCAAACATATTAACATGTTGCTATGCTAAAGAGGAATAAATAAATAAATATGTCTCAGTTTTACTTATTGCTAATAATTATTGTAAATTATTTTATGAAAGTGATCATCAACAATTAACCCCTGAAGAATTGCTGACAAAACAAAAAAGTCCTCTAGATACCAGTGTATTGAAGCCATGCCTATATCCGTTTCCATAGCTACAAAAATTTTGGTCCGAATAAAACAAAATTTCAATCTGCACAATTTCTTGGAATTATTACAGTGTCCAGGTTATTGACAGACAAACTGACAGATGTGGGTAGCCATCAACTTTTGTAAAAAGCTTCATTTTAATAATAACTCAATATGATGAAGTTTAATTAAAAACTGTAAATTTGAAAAAAATACTAAAAACTAATTCTTAAAGAAACTTTTATGTATTCAACAAGTTAAGATGGGAAACACATATTTGATCAAGGATTAAGTTATGAAATTAAGTTTTGAAAACTTCATTATAAACTAACTTTGTCATATTACTGTAAATCTTGTGCGAGTGAGATTTATAATAATACATAATACAAAATGTACAGTTTTATACTCCCAACATTAATCAACAATAAAATCTACGAAACACAGATTTAAAACCTGAGGCTTTTATTATTTAATGCATTTTAAGTTAACTGTACAGATTCAAGTGAAATGTTCATCAACCAATATAATTAGGTTTAATATTATAAAAGATATGCTTGTAAAATAGATTGACAGAAAGTAAGAAGGGATTTTGAATGAATTATATATAATTGGTGATTATAAGTGGTTGCCAAAGGTCTAAAAATGAAATGAAGGGCTTACAGAGCTTCAAGTTGACAGTAGATACCATGCCATCTGTTCAGAGTTAACAAGAGTATTTATAATGTCTTTATACATTGGGTATATACATAGGTATATCATACAGCGCATTTACCTTGAAAAATTCACAGGATAAAATCTGGCCATGCAAAGTAACACTAAAATAATGGACCTAAGCCTTATATAATTAACGAAAAAGTCAAAAAAGTAATATAAAATATTTTCTGATATAGATAAAAAATATGTTTTAAGACTTTATCGTGAAAAATTGCTGTGGTTGCATGGGAATGAACTCTGTGCACCTAATGACAAAATAATTATAATTATATTAATATAAATATTAATTGCATAAAAAAACCTATGACACAGTTGATACACAAACATTTTTTTCCCCGCTAAATTGCATTTAAAATGGATTATTTAAATCACATGGTCATTATAAAACCTTTGCTTCATTTCTCTAAATATAATATTAAGATTTATTCTCCAATATTAAATTTTCTCGAATATTAAGATTTATATTCAGAATTATTAAGCTTATAATAATTATTAATGTTTCAGAATTTCTGGTTACCACTCTTAATTTAACATTTCAAACCCTCATATTTTAAAGAAGTAGGGTTGGTGTGACAAAAGGCTTAAGAGGAGCATTTTCCTACACCAGCGTATTTCTTCCCTTGGTCTGAGGACTTTATTGACTGGGAAACAGGTATTCCCAAAGTAATACCTAAGGGAAAACTTAGAACTTAGAACTTAGAAAGTGTGTCAGCTAAACAGGAAAATCAAGATTATCAATTGGTAACAAAGTTATGAGGCATACTGTAAAGAGCTACAATAATAAAAAACAAGACTGCGTTCAATAAACGCTTATGCCCCCTGTGGAAGCCTTGTCCATAAACAAGTCCAAAATTAGGTCAAGGTGAAGGTCAAAATGGGGTTAGGTGATACAGGTGTGTGGAGAGTGTTCATATACAACATCCATGCAAGTATGAAAGCTTTGTAGCAAGCCATATTAATGCTAGAAGAAACGGTCAATTTGGGTTAACCAGGACGGACGGACGAACGGACGGACGAACGGACGGACAGGTGAATCACTATATGCCTCCCTATCTATCGATAGGGGGGCATAAAAACATGGTAAGCGCTATTTTTTGTTTCTTTGGAAATATGGGCAGCTTATATTTTTTTTAATTTAACCCTTTCACTGCCATACGGACGGGTATATCCGCCTGCGTAACGTTCCGGTTGTTTGCCATAGGGACGGGTATACCCGTCCATATATTACCCAACATTCCACTGTATCTAAAGTACGAAACATTCTCCTCGCAGTCAATCACATTTAAGGAATGTTTTTTTGTCACCATACACCGTTCTCCGTTCGGAGAGGATGAGGGGTGACAAAAGGTGAGAAATGGAGAGGATGAGACGTAACAAAAGGTGAGACATGGATAGGATAAGGGCAAAAGGTGAGACATGGAGAGGATGAGGGGTGACAAAAGGTGAGACATGGATAGGATGAGGGGTGACAAAAGGTGAGACAAGGACAGGATGAGGCGTGACAAAAGGTCAGACAAGGAGAGGATGAGGCGTGACAAAAGGTGAGACATGGAGAGGATGAGGGGTCAAAAAGGTGAGACAATGTCAGGATGAGGCATGACAAAAGGTGTGACAAGGACAGGATGAGGCGTGACAAAAAGTGAAACAAGGAGAGGATGAGACGTGACAAAAGGTGAGACAAGGACAGGATAAGGCGTGACAAAAGGTGACCATGGATAGGATAAGGGGTGACAAAAGGTGAGACATGGATAGGATGAGGGGTGACAAAAGGTGAGACAAGGACAGGATGAGGCGTGACAAAAGGTGAGACATGGAGAGGATGAGGGGTGACAAAAGGTGAGACAATGTCAGGATGAGGCATGACAAAAGGTGTGACAAGGACAGGATGAGGCGTGACAAAAGGTGAAACAAGGAGAGGATGAGGCATGACAAAAGGTGAAACAAGGAGAGGATGAGGCATGACAAAAGTTGAGACAAGGACAGGATAAGGCGTGACAAAAGGTGAAACAAGGAGAGGATGAGACGTGACAAAAGGTGAGACATGGATAGGATAAGGGGTGACAAAAGGTGAGACAAGGAGCGGATGAGGCGTGTCAAAAGGTAAAACAAGGAGCGGATGAGGCGTGACAAAAGGTGAAACAAGGACAGGATGAGGCGGGACAAAAGGTGAGACAAGGACAGGATGAGGCGTGACAAAAGGTGAGACAAAGACAGGATGAGGCGGGACAAAAGGTGAGACAAGGACAGGATGAGGCGTGACAAAAGGTGAGACAAGGACAGGATGAGGCGTGACAAAAGGTGAGACAAGGACAGGATGAGGCGTGACAAAAGGTGAGACAAGGACAGGATGAGGCATGACAAAAGGTGTGACAAGGACATGATGAGGCGTGTTAAATGATGAGACAAAGAGAGGATAAGAATCTAGGAACTTATTTATTCTCACCTTTTCAAACCTTATCAAAAACTGGTGAATTTGAATTCTGTTTAAAATCAAGAACGTCAATCTGTAGACATTACTCAGCCTACTTGTAACTTATTTGTTTCTATGTGTTACAAACCTGTGGTTTAAATAGTTCTGGCAATTTTAGTTTGTTGTATTGACAGAAAATGCTTACCTAACTCCTGAGCAAGCAAACTTATACATAATACCACAGTACATAAAACTCTAAGAGTGCATATAATCGCGTAAGTTAAACTCAATTAAAGAATATTATGTCCTTCTCCAACTATTTTAACTTTTGGTAACTGTTTATATTATCGTACAATGAACTTAATTAGCACAAGTATTTATTTATGTTTAAACAAGGGCAAATCTATATGGTTCCCCCTGCCAATAACTTTGGTGGGGGCATAAAAACCTATGTATTATAAACATCCATTTACCTATAAAAAGTCCACATTATTAGAAGGTTGATAATAAATGCAAAAGAAGAAAAAATATTGAATGCAATGAGTAGCATAAATAGCTTGCATTCGGGGAATTTATTTTTTTGAATGCTTCAGTAATAAAATTAAAGTCAGAATAAAATATTTCAAGCTTATATTATCATCCCTATCCAAGAGGTCGTTATTTTATCCTCTACATTTGTTCTCTTTACTCATAATTGATTAAGACTGTAAAATTGTTAAAACTATATAATTGATTATAATTGATTAAGACTGTTAAAATGTTTTAAAACTATAAAATGGATTTAGACTGTTCAAATGTTTTAAAATATATAATTGATTAAGACTGTTAAAATATTTTAAAATATATAATTGGATAAGACTGTTAAAATGTTTTAAAACTATATAATTGATTAAGACTGTTAAAATGTTTTAAAACTATATAATTGATTAAGACTGTTTAAATGTTTTAAAACTATTGAAACAAATGAAACATTATAAGGTCAAAAAACACAGAATCCGAAACATAAATTTATTTATAAGTTTTTTTTGGAGAAAACCCTTTTCCCTCATTTTAAAGAATATTTGAAAGGTATTCAGTGTAAATTTGTCATTTTCTTTTTGATAAAAAAAATCCTTTCACTATTTTGAAATTTTTTTGAATGATGTTAATTGAATGTTTTATAATGACCTGAGTTTAAATATGTTACCATAGTTATATAGCTGCGATTACTTTGATTTCCAGAGTTATCTTAAAATTGGACTCTTATGACTCTAAGATAAAGTGGACAGTGGTAATACTGCATTAAAATCATGTTACTTACATCGAAAAATGTTCGAAGTTGTAGTAAATACACATTATTGTCATGTAATTAAGTTACAATTAAGAAAGTCAGTAATTCCATTGTAAAACAAAACACATCGCACCATATTATAACAATCAGATTATTGTTCGAGTATACTACCATTATTATATACAATAAATAAATATGTGGAACTGACAACTATAACAACGGATGCGCTTAATTATTTTTACTATTATTACCATAATTATTGACTGTGTATTATGAACATTAGACATAAACTCACAGTAAACCAAACTTTGATGACTAAACAGAGGCACAGATAAGCTGCGTATTTGGGTAATTACCCAATTAATTTTCTTTAAAACCCAATAGATTTTTAGGAGGGATTAAGAAAAAGCAAAGACAATCTGAAATATCCAAAAAGAAAATGTTTTAGTGAAAAATAGTGCATAAAGATCATTTACCCTATGAGTTTTATTAAATACCCAATTAAAACTTGTCTAAACCCAATTGACTAAATACTTATCTGTTGCTCTGTTAAAGAGATAAATGTTTTAATACTTGTTCGTCATACAGACGTCCCCTTCCCCGGGAATTCTTCAAAATCATACAGTTTTTCACCTAATGAAGTTTGTTGATCTCTACATAAACTGTCTTCCCATGTTACAAAAATACCAATAGTTTTTCCTGTAATAAAAGGTCTAAGGTCCCAGCACAAGGTTAGAAAAAAATCCAGAAAAACGTTTATGAACAAACAAGTAACATAAATTATAATGATTAACCTCATAACAAATTTAATGTCTTAATTGATTATTAATTGTTCTAATTATCATAAAAGATTGATGATAATTGATTCCAGCAATTTGTAAATTTCTGTCAATATTAAAAAAAAATTTTTTTAAATTCTGCGAAAACAGTTTACAGTTTAATTGGTATAATCAGCATTTGAAATGCCTTTGACCATACTGCAAAAAAAGTAATGGTATTAAGACTACACATAGTTCAAATTATAACAAGTATCAATTAGGCTGATATTTTGCATTAAATACAAGAAGATAATATTAAGTCTGACTGTTTAAAATTATAGAAATGACGGTGTGCATGATAAAAGATCCGCTTCTTTTCCACAGAAAACTTCTGACAAAAAAATGAAACATTTAAATACTTGGGCGCGATTTAGTAACCATACATATTGTAATTTGAGTCAACATAAATTTTTACTTTCACATTTTCAAATATCCGTAAGAAACACAATAGTTTCTTGATAAATTCAGACAATTTTATATATAAAATCACGACAAAAATGCGTATGTGCAAATTACGCTGCATGTACAGGTTTATATGTAAACAGAACCAGATGAGAAGTCCGGCTTCTCAATTTCTGGTTTTTCGAGCGAAGAATGATTCCGTAATTTCAGTGCATTTCACTTTCATTATGATAAATATTTAAAATAACGGATCCTGTAACATTGGGAAGAGAGAAAATAAAGTTGTAGTTGTTCTCCATCTATTGTGAAGGAAAATCTTTTAGAAGAGGAAATTATGGAATTAATCTGAAATACTAAAATAAAGTGAATTTTCTGTATGGTTCTCTTCTGTTCCTAGCATAGGAATTCATTGTGCAATATATGGTATTAGAATCGGCTTAACCCCGATTAGAAAACAATGAAATTTTCATTTTCAAAAAAGGGAAGGAATTAATACAAGTTTTAAAACTTGTTGTTTTCTTAAAACTTGTTTTCCAAACAATTACTAGATTCCTAATTCGTAGCTCATTATATCAGAGTCAGATTTTAAATTACCTAAATCAGAAAACAAAAGTTCCCATTTAAAGTATTATAAATTTTTCAAACATGTGTCTGTTCAAATCAAAGAATTAAGTTTCAAACTAGGTAAGGAATTTATATAAGTTTTCTTAAAACTTGTTACGCAATCCAAAGTCAGTGTAGTCCATGTATGTAATATTGTATATTTATGTTGTTATTACTCTGCTAAATAAAAAACAGTTTTAAAGTATCAAATAGGTTACGCAAATAATTTTAAAACTTAGTAAAGTTTCTTTTAGAAGTGTTGAATATGCTCCATATGAACTGAGACAATTTGAAACAAAGACACTGTCACTAAAAGTGTAGTGTGTAACACTTTCTTAGAATCAAACAAACATAAACAATATCTACTGAAGGAGGTGCAGCTCAATTTATCGAAATAAATATCTTAATATTAGTGTTAAAATAGCACTTTTATCAAAATATTAATTGTAATAAATTAGCCGAAAACAACAATATAAATTTTCCCTAATAAATTATGAATACATCAACAATTAGACAGATCAATTAAATACTTCTATATCAAAAAATGGTTCAAATTGAACAAATCATAAATTATTTTACACAATTTCAGCGCAAAAAAAGAAATGTAAAACATTTAAAAACGTGCAATAAAATGCAAAGAATATAACTAATAAATTAAACGGGCAGTAAAGCGAGACGGCAAATAATTGTCCCAATAAATAAAAATAGAAAAAAATATATACCACCAACTACTCCAGTTCTTATCCTCCGTTAAATATCAATTAAAGTGTAATCACTTTGAATTATTACACTAAATTTTGATAAACACCATGTGTTCAAACGTGTTTAAACTTTTTCATATGCAGAAAATTAAAACAAAAAATATAAATGCACAAGTAGACAAAAATGCTCAACCTTCGTTAGTCCCCATACAATGAGCCTCTACCTAGAATCATATTTTCTTTGCCTGTTTTATATGTTGTTGAAGCCTACAGTGTAACATCAAGCAGACGACTCAGCTATACATTAGGTTGATTTACCTGTACGATGTCATCATGTACTCATGGTGAACATTATATAGGCCTGTGAACAACTCACTAGGGTAGCTTATGTTACGCACTAGTGGTGAAAAAAATAAATTTTAAAAGTCAATTAAGAATAATAAGTCTTCATAATAAAACAATTGTTATTTTATCACCTGTCAGTTAATTGTATGAAACATTACTGTACAGTATTAGCACTGTCTTGAATGTTTGACACATTTGTCAAGCCGATACTTCCGAAGTTTCTTGTATAAAACAGAATGTTAGAGTAAGATTTTCTGTAATTTCTCTTAATTTGTTGATTTATTTATTGTCAAATAATACATATAATCAACAGTATAACAGAATAATTCACTTAAAGGCCAAATATAATATGTTTGTTGCACCTTCCCTATTTATTATTGACATTTGGTGGTTGAGCGCCGACTGCTATAAGTACATGTTGCCATTTTGTATGAATTCTCTTTATTTTTGACATTTTCTTTCTTAAGAATTGGTGTTAAATGTTTAAAGAAGTTGATTAAACCAAATGTTACGATTTCCGTGGACTATCCTCATTCCATAAAAGTACTGTTGGAAGCAGTGCATGTGTACGCTCGAAACATATTGCATCATGGAGGTGATCGAGAATTTCATTCTTCTTGCAGTTGAAAAACAAAAGCAGTAAATGATTGAGAGGAGATTGTTTGTGCCATACAGGACACAATTGAACACAATTTGAAAGGATATTTAAGTGCTATATGGAACCCAATCATGGAGTGTTCAAAGATATTTTAATCATCCAAGCATGTCTCAGCTGACTAATTAAGAGTTCCTTCCGCAAGTTTTCTGATCCACCCATGGCTCGGCCGGCTCCAATGGCTACCCCGGGCGGGCTCCTTCAGACTTTGTTCCCTAGCTAGCAAGGGCTCCTTCAGACTTTGTTCCCTAGCTAGCAAGGGCTCCTTCAGACTTTGTTCCCTAGCTAGCAAAGGGCTCCTTAAGACTTTGTTCCATAGCTAGCAAGGGCTCCTTCAGACTTTTTTCTCTAGCTAGCACGGGCTCCTTCAGACTTTGTTCCCTAGCTAGCAAGGGCTCCTTCAGACTTTGTTCCCTAGCTAGCAAGGGCTCCTTCAGACTTTGTTATGTAGCTAGCAAGGGCTCCTTAAGACTTTGTTCCATAGCTAGCAAGGGCTCCTTCAGACTTTTTTCTCTAGCTAGCACGGGCTCCTTCAGACTTTGTTCCTAGCTAGCAAGGGCTCCTTCAGACTTTGTTCCCTATCTAACAAGGGCTCCTTCAGACTTTGTTCCCTAGCTAGCAAGGGCTCCTTTAGACCCTGTTACCTAGCTTGCAAGGTCTCCTTCAGACTTTGTTCCCTAGCAGGCAAGGGCTCCGTCAGACTCTGTTACCTAGCTAGCAAGGGCTCCTTCAGACTCTGTTACCTAGCTAGCAAGGGCTTCTTTAGACTCTGGTTACTTAGCTAGCAAGGGCTCAATCAGATTGTGTTACCTAGCTAGCAAGGGCTCCTTCAGACTCTGTTACCTAGGTAGCAAGGGCTCAATCAGACTCTGTAACCTAGCTAGCAAGGGCTCAATCAGATTGTGTTACCTAGCTAGCAAGGGCTCCTTCAGACTCTGTTACCTAGGTAGCAAGGGCTCCTTCTGACTCTGTAACCTAGTTAGCAAGGGCTCAATCAGATCTTGTTACCTAGCTAGCAAGGGCTTAATCAGACTCTGTTACCTAGCTAGCAAGGGCTCAATAAGACTTTGTTACCTAGCTAGCAAGCTCAATCAGATTTTGTTACCTAGCTAGCAAGGGCTCAATCAGACTCTGTTACCTAGCTAGCAAGGGCTCAGTGAGACTCTGTTACCTAGGTAGCAAGGGCTCTATCAGACTCTGTTACCTAGTTAGCAGGGGCTCAATAAGAATTTGTTACCTAGCTAGCAAGAGCTCAATCAGACTTTGTTACCTAGCTAGCAAGGGCTCTGTCAGGCTCTGTTACCTAGGTAGCAAGGGCTCTGTCAGACTCTGTTACCTAGCTAGCAAGGGCTCCTCCAGACTTTGTTACCTAGTTTGCCGAATTACATGTATAAGGTCTGATTGACTAATGCTAAAATCGGGCATGTTGCATTGGCTTTTGTCAGGTGAGAATATAATCATAGATACAAGGCGTCAAATGTTTTGGTCAATCTCATTATAGCAAAACTATTTACGCAGACATTAAACTGTCAATAATACATTGATTATAACATATAAGTCACATAGTTTCAAATGCATACAGATTTTACATATGTGGTCTGTTTATTGGTAAATTATATACAGTCGAGTCATAAAAATAGTATCAATGTCAAGTCATCCTTGTTAAACATGCATTTTCATGATACAATGATTTGTGGTCTAGTTTGATCGGTGGTGTAGTTAATCAGACTACATCTAGTCATGATCATTTGAAGAATCTCATGTCAAAGGACATTTTTCTGTTTGCTATTTATCTAGTATGGAAAGGTAAAGAAACGCAACTCATACCTAATCATTCTTAAGAAAGGGACAAAACTCAAATTAAATCAATGCCAATGGACAAAACTCAGACTAAATCTTAGTCAATGAAGGGATCGCACTAACTCATTATCAATGAAGAGACATAACTCACACCAAATCATTGTCAATGAAAGGATGTAACTCATACATAAGCACTATCAAGAAAGGGACATAACTCACACATAATCCTTGTCAAGGGAGAGACATAACTCACACCAAATTATTGTCAATGAAGGGATGTAACTCATTTTACATAAGCACTGTCAAGAAAGGGACATAACTCACACATAATCCTTGTCAATGAAGGGACATAACTGAATCTATGTCAATGAAGAGCTGAGTAAACAATGACAGTCATAAAATAAAAAACAGCCACTCGAATAAGGATATTGCCTAAAATGTAACTAAAACACAGTAAATGGTAGATATATTGTTTTATGTAGTACAACATATCTAGACCCGATTTCAACCATTTCCTGGCCCGTTTATGCTTTAAATAGCGGATTCGCGTAGGGGCCAGAAAAAAGCGTTTCCAACCAGTCCTTCTCTCTTTACATACTGTAATGACCAGATGATGGGGAATTTCAAAACTCTGTATTTTGTGATATAATTTCTTAGGCCTGTGGTCCGTCATCCAATCGGAGTTTTCATTATAACTAATCACAACATTCTTACGGTATAGTATGGAGAATTTGACACGATCCTCATCCTTCTATTAGCATAACTTAACAGCGGATATATTGTCTAAATTGATAATCCGGGTCGTATGTTTTCATAAGGGGGAAGTATCACGAAGACGCTCGAGGTGTACTACCACCACATATCTGAAGGACTGATATTGCACAACTGGCTTGTGGAAATTTATATATTCAACACAAGAAACCATTATGTAACTTATTCATGCATAAAGCTAAGAATCAGGTCAAATAATCAGTGCTTTACATAAACGTAAACCTGTGAGAATTAATTAGCACCTGATCAAATGTTACGTACCTAAAAACTAGAGAAACAAAAGAACATAAACAAACATTCACATGTTCAGCAAACAAAATGGTTTAACTTACAGTTTCACCAAGTGTTTCACTACTAGACTATAATTTGCGCCTTATTATGTTGAGAAACCATCAAAGATATTGCTACATGTGCGTATACACGGTAGGAATCTGATTTCGAGTTCCGTCAGGGTGTTACACGGGTTTTGAGTTCCGTCAAAGCAATTTGGGTATTTCACGGAGTTACAAATTCCGTGAAGAGGAAAAACGAACGCAAAACACAATATAATTGAAATTTAATCGTAGAAGATGAAACATGGTATTTATTTCTTTATTAGGATATCATAATTACAGTACCATAATCACAATCGCTGATCAAAAATATTTATATATACAAAAATATTACAAAATCTCGATTCATCGAAAAATTGTTTATTTTTATTGTTATTTTCTTTGAAAACAGCCCGAAACAGGGACTATTTTAACCAAAACATGAACTATTTTATATCACAATTGTGCCGTTTGATATCCAATTAAGTTAGAAGTACTTTGATTGTGTAATACTCGTATGTTAAACAAATTTTTATGTGTTGTTACAAATTGCGTTACATGAAAATATCGATTGATAGAAATTCCGATAATACGTGATACAAATTCCATAAATGGTCTTCGTTATGAACAGTCTTGAAATGTTATAAAACACGATACAGAAAGTAAAACTCTTGTTTTGATCAAAAGTTTGTTATCGCTAGGTTAATGCTTATTAAATACATGTATACACTTAATTTACAGCACTTCGCACGCTATATCTTTAAAATAGTTTCACCTTTTCTGAAATGAATTGCCATAAAATTTGGCAAACTCAAACAACAGTATATATGACACAAGTTCTGATTGCTGATTTATAAACATTGAATAACAGAATTTTGAAATTATCACAATATTAAAAGTCGCAAATCTGTCCATAACACTATAGTCAATCGTTTTCTTTTGCTCTTACAATAATAAACATTTTAGTTGAATGTTTGTAAGGCGGAATATTGTATCAGGCTGTTGACTAGGATGAAGTATATGATTTGTTAAAAATTGCTTAACCAAATTTTATCTGCAACGCCTGAAAAGTCCACTGCATAATTCATATTTGTATCAATTTTGGTACTTGAATTGAATACACGCATATATTGAATACTTTACGCCACATCTAGCTCATCAAAGTCGCCGCACTAGATACAAGTCACCGCGTCCCGCTTTTGAAGTTGTAAGCTCGAGATCTTAGAACTGCGCCGAGACTTTCGCGTGCAAAACAAAAATCGTCTGCATTACTAAGTTGCACACTTAGTTTGGTTTGCTGTGATATATTTTATTTAAAATTAACTATAATTATGCCGAATATAGATCTACGTGTCTTACAAGGTATTCAATGCGTTTCTATCCCGTGCGTGTTTACGTGATGTGTGACTGATTTTAATTTAAAAACAAGACTGCGTTCAATAAACGCTTATGCCCCCTGTGGAAGCCTTGTCCATAAATAAGTCTAAGTCCAAAATTAGGTCAAGGTGAAGGTCAAAATGGGGTCAGGTGATACAGGTGTGTGGAGAGTGTTCATATACAACATCCATGCAAGTTTGGAAGCTTTGTAGCAAGCCATAATGATGCTAGAAGAAACGGTCAATTTGGGTTAACCAAGACGGACGGACTAACGAACGGACGGACGGACAGGTGAATCACTATATGCCTCCCGATCTATCGATACGGGGCATAATTACTAGCCAATACAGTCCACTTGCGCGGTTGCATCTTTCAGTTCCGAGTTTGATGCAATCAAATTAGAGAGGCGGAGGTTAGCCGAAGTCTGCAATTTGTTTTTACACGAATTGGACCTCCTGTGAAGCTGATTACTGCTAATTGACACGGATTAACTGACTCGGGCATATACTGTAGTTTATTTTGATGTCCGGAATGCAAATATACTCTTGGGGTCATAAATTTCGGATGTAGATGGTTATACGAAATTTTTGGTCAATTGTCCAATTTTGCTGCCACTTGAAATGAAGAGTTGACCGGACTCAATTATTGCACATAATCTGTGACTTGTCGGAAATTGATTTAAGGTTGTCCTGGTCGCCGTACTATTGTAGAGCCCTGTATATTGATCATGATTAAATTGACAACAACAAATTCCTTTATAATTTAAATAACCTATTTTGATAATTAAACAAATGATTAACGAATGTTAAAACAGCATTGAATGTAATTTAAAAGACCAATATTTATAGACCTGCAAATACGTCCGCAGCGTTCTGCAGTTTAAACATGATCTTTTGGGGTATAGCTACTTGCGAACAGAGTTTCTGTTTGGTATTTAGCAGCAGTATTGTGATTGATCAGCGCAGTTTTTATATACAATATATCAGTTTTTATTATTATAGTTTTTCTTATTATCAGTTTCAGTAAGAAAATGGGTGGTATTCATGTGCCGTAAAACAAAAAACACCGGATCATTACGTATAGTTCGGATAATCATACAGGCCCGCAAACAGCCCCGCAGTAATCCGCAGTTTAAACTGCGCCTTTTTTTGGGATATTTCGGACAGTATGGTGATGATTGGTGCAAGAAGTTGCGATTGGTGCATGGTCATTTACAAAAAGGCTTTACAGAACTACGGCGCTTTCAAGCGCCATAGAATCATTTCTTAGTAAAAATGATAATAGTAGCAATTATTTATATTATTTGGTTTTAATAATCATTAAGCTTTTTGCATTAAATATAAAGCGTAACTTAGTCCCTGTTGACTATCAACGGATTGGTGCTAAAATGTTGCATGTTTAGCTATGACGGAATTTGTAGCATGTGTTAAGTAATAATTGTGACCATTTTCATAATGAAAACAAAAATTTCAGATTCCAGTATATCCAAGAAATGCGTGAGATTTGAACAATTTGCCTCCGATCATGCGTGAGTAGACTGTCTCAAATGCATGTACACTGGATATTGCGAGTAAATGAGTAATGTAGTCATAATGTTAATATTGTTCAACACTCCGTACATAAACGAGATACTCGGCAATTCTCGGTACAGTAAAGTTGAATATGATGGATGGAACACATTTTGCTAGTTCAGCTATAAAAAAATTAAAAGACATATAAAAGTCATGTAGTTTCAGCTACACAAAAGTTGAATTACCTAGTTTCAGCTATAAAAAACCCTGACATATTGAGCTCATGAAAAAGACTTGCAGTCCTTGGTAGATATACCGGTAGTCTCTTTCCGGTATTTGCATTTAGTACATGTAGTTGAAGACAGTGGGGCACTGCATGGTTGTGTCATTGTTTTTATAGGGGCTGAAAAAGCCCCATTTGGTAGCTTGCCCTTGGTTTGTAGGACCATGTTGAAAATTAAAACTATCTGCATACCGACCGCATCGTTTCTGCAGTCGGTTTTATAGTTCGGGTAATATGGCTACGACTCGGCATCCCTTCCGTTCACAATCGGCGCCTTCGGCAACTATTCGGCATGTTTCTTAACATGTTCGACATAGCTCCCTGTGTATAACTCATCCATTCGTCGTATCGGCGTCGATTCAGCTTCCTTCGGGAACCGTTCCAGATGGTTAAAATGATTACGAATCCTCGCAGAAAGCTTCCTGAAGATGCCGAGTGAATGCCAATGGATTCCCGAACATCCCAAACTGTTGCCGATGGTATTCTGATTAGGCCGAAGCACTACCGAAGCATTTCCGAACAAGACCTTCGGCATCAAAATTTTAAAACTTTTCACTGTTATATCAAAGCACTTACGAAAATCTTAAAGTTACGCTCATATTTAAATTATTTATAATTTTTTAACAACTGCAAATTGGTGACGATATGGTTTGTAGGAGTTCATTAACTGAATCAATATTAGCATTAGCATACAAAAACAAACTTGGGCTGTCGCCATTCGGCAGACTAATATACCCCTGCCGGCAAAGGGCCATAATTCTGCCAAAATACATTGCAGCGCAAATTCCTTTCTTCATCTATATGTTGATGTTGTTCATCTGTGAAAGTTTGAGCGAAATCCTGCCAAAACTGTAGGAGCAGTTGCGTCCACAAGAATGCGTCTACGGACAGTCAGACCGACAGACAGACAAGCTGAATCCAGTATACCCCCCTTACAACTCGTTGTGTGGGGGTATAAAAAGTACTCAGAAGGCTTCAAGAAGCGTACAGGAATGACACAAAAGGGTTCCAGAACATTGCGAAGACAAGCCGAACCATCCCAATCGGGGAACCCTTCGGGGTCCTAGTGGATGGCAGGTCTTAGTAAGTATCTTTTTTGTACTTCATTTTTACTGAAATTTGAACTAAACATATTTTGTCTCATCACAAAAAGAATGCTCAATTCAAAATTAGTTTTACCTCGGTAATACAATCATTTCAAATACATTTGAAGCATCACTATCAAAATTTGAGATTGAGCAGCCACCCATTTCAAGGAAATTCAAGCACTAAAACAAATACCTTCTTTAGTTTGATGTCTTCTATTGCTATATAAATATCTGAAGATGCTTGGGTATCACACTCTTATTCCTTGTATCACAAAACTTCCACAATGAGACAAATATACGCATGTATACATATTGAGAGTTAAAACTGTATTTCCTTATTCACAGATTGATCTTTTATTTCGTGCTTGTTTCATTACAATCAATTGTCATGTCAATTTAATTGCATGCTGGCTAATTACATATTTATACCTTAAAAACAATCTTTGAGTACCTCTCTAACTAAATTAAATTAAATGCAATTTGACGTGTGCTATTCCACAAGCAGCATTATAAAACATATTTAAGTAGTTTACACTGCTATTAATGTTTGAATTGAGCATCAACTTAAATATTTTGTTTGAATAAAAGCTCGGCGAGCGGGATGTGTCGCCTGATGAAATGCACATTTTTCATAGAAAACTATCCAGTATTGTGCTTCATATCCGACTCACAAGAGTTCTCTAGTCATCTGAACTAAAAACAACAAAGTTAATGCTCTGGACAAAAAAAATCCTGATAAAATCAATCAAAGGAGAATAATTCAAAAACTACACAAGGTAGAGTAATGATTCTTGCGCACTGCACTTCATGTCACAGCAAGAAACATGCATACCAATTTTGGAGTCATTAATACTTATGGTGACAAAGGACAAGGTTCATTTATGGCTTAATTTGGCCCTGAGTTTTATTGAAAAATAGAAATGCATCTTTCTATAAATTTATCCTATGTTTCTAATCACCTAACGTCTTTCAAAAAATTAAGCATACTTTTCCGAATTTCCCTCGTAATCATTATGATGTCCACAAATCTACTTGAAATATGTTATGTTTACCAAAAAATGTCATTTTTAGCGATTTTCATGGCTTTTTGTGGCGTAAATTTTCCCCAAAACCACGATGGCATTCTTGCGACACTTTGATATTTTGTACATGTATAAGGACTTGCAGAACACTGGTAATGTAAAAATATAAAAGTGTCGCAAGAATGCCATCATGGTTTTTCAAAAGATTTTACGTCAATAACAGTGGTGAAAATGGCTAAAAATGACATTTTGCGCTAAACATGACATATACCTCATATTATTGGCAGTTTTGTCAACAAATTACAAGGGAAATTGGAATATGTATGATCATTTTTTACACAAGAAATGTTAAGTTATTTGAATTATAGGACAGATTTGTAGGAACATGCATTTTTATTTTGTGAAAAATCACAGGGCCAAATTAAGCCATAAGTGAACCTTGTCCTTATGCCCCGGACAAGAAATGCTTATAAAATCAATCAAAGGGAAAACATTCAAAAATGGCACAACATAGAGTTATGGTTATTCATAAAGACATACATTGTAAGATTAGGTAAAACAAGGCAGACCAAAAGACGGCTATAATCCCCTGCTGCATTAATGAGCAGTAATACTGTCCAATAAGTTACACATTCGCTATGAGTTCATGCAATTTGGCACAGGCGTAAAAAAATTAAGATTAAATTAAAAAGACCAGAGTTACACAAGTTCTTATAGGAATACTTAGGAAAAAGACCAGAGTTACACAAGTTCTTATAGGAATATTTAGAAAAAAGACCAGAGGAACACAAGTTTTTATAGGAATATTTAGGAAAAAGACCAGAGGAACACAAGTTTTTATAGGAACATTTAGGAAAAAGTCGAGAGGAACACAAGTTCTTATAGGAATACTTAGGAAAAAGACCAGAGTTACACAAGTTCTTATAGAAATATTTAGGAAAAAGACTGGTGTAACTGTAACTAAAATGTTTCAATTGGTAATTTATACTAAACCCACTAAATTGTCACAATCAAATACAGCAAGTATCCAGTATGTTAGTTATTTAGGAGTGACTTTTTACTTTTGTCACTTTGATAAGCGAATTTTTACCCCAAGCTGAATGAAATCACTGCCAAAATTGGAGTGAAATTTAATTTGCATTATCACACATGCAAAAATGACTGGCGGAAAACTTCTGCAACTTTGCCGTGATCACTGCCAATCTTTGATTGAGTTTCGCCTTTTCAATTAGAAATGATAATGTTTAAGTTTAGGTACAACTTTTTTAACCTCTAATATCTTCTAAGTCCACTGACATATTGCTGTGATACTTTGCATACTTGTTCACCATCATGACCCAACCCCTACACAGGAGTAGGTAAATCTGTGTTGTATTTGTTTTCAACTTAGAAGTGCTAATATTAAAGTTTTGGATGACGGACTAAGAGAGATCATAATTTAAAAGCTCAATCCGTCATAGGAGCTAAAATTTATGAAAATTAGAATTTTACGAAGAACAATAATTCTTCCAGTATTGAAACTACGGAGTTATGTTACTTGCAATAGAATAGTGAACTATTGTTGTAAGCCGATGTAATATATAAAGTTTGAAGTAGATACCTTCGATGGTTTGCAAGTCATTGAGACAGGAGGGCCATGATGGCCCTATATTCGCTCACCTGAGTACCATATATATCAAACAAGGATTAAAGAATCACGAAAAAGATGCCCAAAACGAAAGTATACAACTCAATGATACTGACTGAAACTTGTATAAATGTAATGTATAATAATATGTATAAATATGTGGGGTGTTCCAGAAATAATAGGACTTTTTTCATAGCAGCGCGGTAAATCGGAAATTTAGAAAACTAATCAGCTGTAAATAAAATTCCATCTATCATTGACAAATATGCAAAATATCAAAGTAATTGGTTGAACAATAACAAATCATTTAAACATTAAATATACCATGTACCATTAGAGGCCGGTCGCGCTGTGGCGTTATGATGATATCGCCTTTCAAATCCAGTATTTTAACCGAACGACACCCTTAATAATTTTCATTTATAGTCACACTGACTTTCATAACAGATCTGATGTTACTGTTCCCATTGTTTCTCTGTACCACTGCTCCCAAATATGGGTTACAGTGATGTTAGAAATTGCTCTAACCTTGAAGTGTCTATCAGTATACAAATGGTCTCTACCAACATCAAACTACTTTTTCTGTGACTTGACCTGTGTTCACTTGTTAGTTCATACCTCCATCATCTGTGAACAAGTTGTGCCAACAGAACACGAATAATGCTGTATGCAGTGAGTCTGCTTATTTAATTATTTCAATGGTTTGCATTGTTTGTTTTTTCCAATTTATAACATAATTTAACCATCGTGTGGTTTCTAGTTTTTGACGTTGAGGTTGTTTGTCAATGACGCGCTAGGATATATACACTTGTTGAATCAGTTGTGATAAAAAACAAACAGCGATTGCTTCGTAAGTTTGCATGCACACGTCAGTGACATCAAGGTAATGCCACATAATTTGCCAATATTATTTATCGAGTGGTTACAGAGATATTTACGTATTTAGTATGGTTAGTAATGGAAATTTTCAGTGTGACTCGCCTATGCTTTACATGGTTTCTATGACAACACTTTGTACAAGCATCACCAACAATAATGAAGATCTATTGCTGCCAGTATATAGAACATAAAATGCTACACATCTGAGATGAATTTCATTAAAATGTAAGTTTTTAGTACGAAATGAGAAAAGTCCTATTATTTCTTTATTGTATGAAATATGAATTGATTATTCTCCGCTGCGATATTCCACGATAGGAGTCGTTCCGAATCAAACAGACTTTATTGTTACCCGGATGTCCAAAATGGAGGCGCAGTCTAAAAAAGCTGACGACTAATAGCAATATCGCTGTCGACGCGAAGGTTTCGTACCCAACACAATTTGTAGTTTGAAAAATTTGTACCATTCATGAAAAAAGTCAGAAACAAAATGGCATTGTTAGGGAAGGCACACCAGTGCATGATGAAAACAATGGTACATGAGATTTTGCTATTTTATTTATAAAATTGATCAACAGCCAAAATGCATATCTGCTTATGAGGGACCCTCAAAATTTGCCCGGGACCCCCAACATGCAAACCCTGAGGGTCCTGGGACCCCTATATGAAAATTCCAAGGGAAAACCCTGTTTTATCTATAGTAAATATGGGGCAGAAGAATGCCAGCATATATCTGAAAGTCAAACTTACTTGTAAATATATGTAAACTATACACCAAGAAATTGAAGATCGTCGATCAGCGTGTATGGTCGTATATCTGCAAGAGAATGTGTTTGTATTATTATATTGTGTTTATATAAGCAGGAAACATAGCATACAAAAATAAAATAAAATTGTGATCACACAATATTCTAATGCAGCGTGATTTTTACATAATGTACTCATACAGTTTCATTCACTGAATGTACTTATTTTCAAATTCATGTCTAACTTTGTTACAGTGCTAGCCAGCCAACCGAAAGTCATCATGAACGACACATATAATAAAGCAATCATTTTTAAAGCAATCCTTGCACAATATCAGCGTTTTGAGCTGAAAATACCCGCATAAGTGCCTTTTTTACATAATGTAATAAAACGCTTAAGAGCTGTGTCAAGTTTCAGGCCTAAACGAAGCACATTTCAGACAAACAAAATTCATCAAAGTTAATCAGTTTGATATGCAGGTACTCTGCGCCTTTTATGCATTTCTGATTTAACCTGTAACTATGCACATACCTGCATTTTGTCGCTCGAGTCAACAATTTCTTCCGCCATTTTGTACACATAATGTACCTTCGCGACCACATGATTGTCCGCTGTGCCTTTTATTGGATTAGTTCATTAGATGTTTAAAGTACATGTAAAAACAACGTATAACCAACATATTTACTGATATATTACCTTATTATTACGTCTCATATTACAACACTCGATATCAATAATACTTGCATGTACAGTATATAGAGTCAACTATTAATAATGATAAGAAACGTACCTTTCTTTAATAATCAAAAGTAGCACATAACTATGGTAATTCAATAAGCAATTACTTTGTAAAGTCACAGAAAATACACAGAAAATTAGAAAAACATAGATATATTAAATAACAGAATGTAATATTTACGTGACATTGAGATCGTGAACATAATGTTAAAGATATGCAAGAAAGGCATAAGGGGATATGCCGCACACCTGGGCTATCCATTTGAATTAAAGTTAGTATCCAGAAATTAAAGATCCTGTTTCAGTGACCTTTAATTCCAAGCATTCTGGAAACTAATTCAAAGCTATGTCTTCTCATATTTAAGCTATTAACATTTCATTATTTTGCATTCTACTGAGACATGGTAAGAGCATGGTAAGTGCATGGTAAGAGCATGGTAAGAGCATGGTAAGAGCACGGTAAGAGCATGGTAAGAGCACGGTAAGAGCATGGTAAGTGCATGGTTAGAGCATGGTAAGAGCATGGTAAGAGCATGGTCATGGATTTAATTATCCCTCCCTAATCAGCCAATGACCTTGGGCTTTGTGGAAAGAGGCAGCAACTTTGTGTGAAGGAATCCGGGTGCACTACCATATACATGTACCGCTGTCTGAATAAGACTCCTTTGTTCTTTTAACCTGTCTTGTTTATAGTTTCTAAGTTTCTAGATCTTGGCCGTGGAAATTTAAATTTAGTTTCTAGATCTTCACAGGCCTCGGAAGTTACTAGATCTAGGCCTTTGAATTTAGTTTCTAGATCTTGGCCTTGGAAGTTTCTAGATCTTGGCCTTTGAATTTAGTTTCTAGATCTTGGCCTTGGAAGTTACTAGATATTGGCCTTGGAAGTTACTAGATCTTGCCCTAGGAAATTTCTAGATCTTGGCCTTGGAAGTTTCTAGATCTTGGCCTTAGAATTTGGTTTCTAGATCTTGGCCTTGGAAGTTTCTAGATCTTGGCCTTTGAATTTAGTTTCTAGATCTTAGCCTTGGAAGTCAGCACGTAGCTACCTATACGCTCGTACGCAGCTGAATCCACATGATTCTGACTAAAATAATTTTTCAAGCAAAGTTTGCACTTCTTTCCACATTTATATAGAATTCGCATTGTAATATCCTCAGAAATTGACCGGTTATTTATGCAAGAATGTTCGTGTTACTTTTGTCACTTATATATTAAGCTGTACTGGTGTCTGACACTACCAACCTACCATACAGTAAGTGTTGTAGCAGTCGTTGACGTTAACAAACTCGTCCCAGTACAACTGCGTATACAATTTCATTTGCTGTTACTAAAGAAGGAGAGATGAACCAATCCGCCTGCATAGTCTATGTGATGGACCAGGCTTCCAACATCAATCTACACTTTTAAAAGGGGCATTCAACACTATACATAACCTACCATTGAAGCGCTACCTCGAGCTGTTAGGTTTGTACTAGACCACTAAATAAACATTCACAGAAGCAAAACATCGACTTAGTTGAAGCAGCGACTGAGAGCTATTTCTTAAAGTATGGTTCCCGTGTGTACGGATAGCAAGCGCCGCTGTAAGATTTGTTTGGCAAAGCTGTGGTCATGACCGAATGTCTTCAAAGCGGAAAACAGCTCGCCACTAATGGTACCGTGGCAACGTCCCAATGCACCGACCCCATCTCATAAAACTAGAAAATGACACTGAAGTAACCATGTACTGATCACCATGCCTGTTTCCAGGGTAGTTTTAGTATTGCAAGAACGGTAAAAATACATTTGATCTATTATAACCACTGAACGTCTGTCTAGACTTGCAGTTTTGCTTACTAGTAGCTACAGAAATATGGACATTGGTTGACAATGTTATCATACAGGAAGAACATGGCTGGCCTGAAAAGGAACAGACAACTATAGACTTCTATGAGTATATCTGAATATAATGTGAACATAATAAAATGGGACTTGTATATCCAGAATGTACATGTATATTTGTTTGCTTTATATTTAGCTTCATTTCAAAGAAGTACTTCTAGTATGCCAATTGTAGCGTTTATTTACAAATCAATGATCCTAAAATTGACGTTTTTAGAACTTAATAAAGCACCGCGAGAATGCTGCAAATGCACTAGATTACACCATTGTTTTCAACATTTTCCCCGACCCCCCCCCCCCCAGCACAATAGTGAATCCACAGGAATAGAGGGCCTAAGCTACACGTCTGGAAGTTACTAGGTCTTAGCCTTGGAAGTTTCTAGATCATGACCTTAGAAATTTGACATAGTGGTCATGGAACCCAGAAAACATTGACCAAGTTTTTATAAATTGTTTATAATGTACATATTGCAGACATTCCGGAAGTTGGCAAAAATGGTAGGACATTTGGTCTGACAAAGTCTTACAAACTGCCGAACAAAAAGCAAAACTGCCGAACAAAACAAAAATAATCAAGAAAAATTTTTTTGGAACTCAAAATAAATGTGTTTTACCGCGCAATTTTTGTTCAATTAAACTAACCAGCTTATAATATAATTATGATATATCATCCATTTTTAGCTCACAGAGTGAGCTTTTGTGATCACTCTTCGTCCGTTGTCCGTCCGTCCACAATTTGCTTGTGTAGACACTAGAGGTCATAATGTTGGCCTAATCTTGGTCACAATGATCATCTCTACAAAATCTAGATCAAGTTTGATATTGGGTCATCCGGGGTCAAAAACTATGTCACAAGGTTAAATCATAGGAAAACCTTATTACTCACTAGAGGTCACAATTTTGACCTAATCTTTATGAAACTTTGTCACAATGATCATCTCGACAAAATCTAGGCCAAGTTTGATATTGGGTCATCTGGGGTAAAAAACTAGGTCACAAGGTCAAATCATAGGAAAACCTTGTTTACTCACTAGTTCATGGAAATTATCTATTTCGCGTTTCTTTATACTCTGTGCAGACGGCCCCAGTTAAATTTAATCTTTTTACATGCTTGCGCATCGTCTTTGTAGTTCAAGGACGCCATTTTTGCGTAGGCAGTTGTTGATAAAGGCCGGTCAGTTGGACCTGTTCCGTTGAAAAACAGCCGACCGTATCAAAATCTGCTGGACATGTCCGTCGGACTGGCGAATTTCAGAATGATTGTTTTTAGGTGAGCAATAACAAAATTCAGTCTTCAAGCAATTAACACACCTGCTTTCATCTTAAATATAATATTTTGCAAAACTAGGAAGCTACATGTATATATAAGAAGTCGAACAGTATCATGTTTGCCTTAGTATGTAATTCAAGTAATCCATAATGCAGTTTCGTATCTAGACATAGAAATTATACAAATATTAATTATAAAGTACACATTATTTTGTAGAGAAGCATGCAATATGTGTCACTCTCCTGGTATGATTAAATTACTTTTATAGAACAACAATTACCAGGATGGCATGACCAGATTATTCTGCACTTTAATACATTTGTTTAGGAGCAACCCCTTTAAATGACTTCTCTATTAAACAACCAATTTCTGCCCGATTATTATTATTTAACGTCAACATACTCTATTTAATCTCATTCATTTGATGGTCAATTTTACATATTTTAAAAGGGCTGATAGTTAGCACTTACTCAAACACCATCTGACAATAAGGGGCCTACAATCCACTCATGAAATAATTATGCATGAAAAATTTCATTGACAGCTGGATTAAATCTAAAAACCTGTTAAAAGACTTTCGTCCTGAGACAGTTGAAAATTTTAGATTATTACAGAAGTTAACTTTTTAGAAAAGGGAGAAAACTGTTGAAAATGTTGAGACAATTCAATTTACTACGAATAATCTTAAAATCGTGGTTATTGTAATTGTTTTGAGTAAAGATTATAATCTTATTATCTATATGTGTAATTCTTGTTTGCTATTCTTGTTTGCGAGACTAATTGTAGAGTGTAGACAAATTTGAAGTTAAATTTTCTGATTCCAAAAAAATAAATCGGAAGTTTTGATGGAAGTGTACTTTCCTTGTTATAAGTACTTGAGTGCAGTATATACTAGTTTTAAGATAAATTGGCTATTTACTTGAAAACTAACACTCACTCACAGTTGTTGAATTCTTTAAATCGGACCATCATTGACTAACAGCATGGTAGCAATATTTTGGGAGTTTTTATTTTTTCCCTCCTCCTGCGGACATTTCTTTCACCAAAGTCTGAGTAAAAAAAAAAAACTCGGGCCTGAATGGAATGCATCAAAGAATGGGCCTTTACAGGGTATTTCTTTTGTTTTCAAGTACCCAACAAGTGGCCCGTTTGCCCAGGTAGGTGGGCGGGGGGGTATAACTACTTACAAGAAATGCTTCCACTTGACCATGTTTAACCAGCCATAACTCTGCAAATATATGACATTAGATGTATCTTCAATAAAGGCCTTCAATTTTCATATAAAGCTGGATGGATATAGCACAATATCTTTTTAAAAGTAAAATTATTTTGAAATTGAACCATCAATGTTTGGATAGAATATTTTCAAATTTCTTACAGAGAAAACAAGCCAAGCCCCCTGGTAGCCATGTTGTTTAATGATTCACCATAATGATCGGGAATCTTAAGGAGATCAAATAATTTCAGCATCAATCTAGACAAGTTTTGTCAAAATTGGCCAAAGTGTTTAGGAGAAGTTGTTTCATCAATTATTGACAACTGACGATAGACAATAGCACCGACACAACAGTGAGCACTTAGGTGCATCGTGCTCAGGTGAGATAATAAATTCTGACAGATGCTAACACTTGTAGCACATTTGCATGATGTGTTGAAATCGTACCTGTATGGATATAAGATTTGCCAAAATGTGTCTTCATGAAGTGAAGAGTTAGGACTAGGTCACCTTGTAAGCCAGCAACCTAACAAGTTTCATCACAATAGCTTGTTTATCTGACAATGTTAGAAGTTGGTAGATTACAGCCATTTGAATCCTTCTGTAATGATTGAACAGCATCTTGTTGCCTCTGTGATTAGTAGACCCACTGGAAGACATAGACAGGGAAATATAATAAACATGATAAAAAAGGTAAATAAAATACAGAAGTTTGTAAGAAATACAAAGTATATGCATACTAGATTAGATGAATACGAATGATTATATAATCTAGTTTACCAAGACATCCTCATGACGTTCGTTACTATCATACTAGCAGCAAGCAGCCGTCTCACCGCTTGCATGACAAACTGATCATATCATGGCTTCAAAACATAAATACTCCCTACTTAATTGCATTCTTGCATAGTTACTGCATTTTCAGATGTTTATAAAATTACTACACAGAGTTTTCATCATTTGAAATGGAACGTTCAGGCCAACATAATGCTGCCTTTGTTTTCCTTTGTAAGCTGATCAGGAGCAGGTTTGAGCGAAAATTATGCAAAACTTCAAAATGTTGTCAAATAGTTTTTCCTAGCGTTATTTTTTGGTGCTTTTTTGTAGTTCTAGGGCATCAGAATGACCTATTCTACTGGCCAATTGATTAAGTGGAAGTTTTTTTTGAGTGCAAAAGTCTACATTCAAAGCTACTTTTTTCAAAAAGAGAAAATGGTTGGAACCATCCAAAGTTCTCATTTTTTCTGACAAACAACTTTTCTTGGTTAAATGGAAGTTTACCAACTGTCAAAATTTTGTCAAAATTGGTAAAGTCTACATTCAAACCGAAGCTATCATATTCAAAAGCTGAATCTATACCAAATATATACAGTGTTGAAGGGCTAAATATAAGTGAACCATGACTGATATGCCAGTTATGATTCCTGAGACTGTATAAGCAAGTTGATACACTTGTTATCCGATTATCGGAATCGTCAATATGTCTTGGATCAAATCAATGACAGCTCTGTCTTTTATTTTTAATCGAGGTGTATCAAGGACCATTGTTTATTGTTATGTCACATCAGGCCCATTGTTTATTGTTATGTCACATCAGGCCCATTGTTTATTGTTATGTCACATCAGGCCCATTGTTTATTGTTATGTCACATCAGGCCCATTGTTTATCGTTATGTCACATCAGGCCCATTGTTTATTGTTATGTCACATCAGGCCCATTGTTTATTGTTATGTCACATCAGACCCATTGTTTATTGTTATGTCACATCAGCATTATACTGTCACATGTCTGCAACTTAGATGTGACTCAGGTTTTACAGTAAAACATGATTAGGCATTAATGTTCCTTATATAATGTATCATTATGACCCCTGGGTACATAAAACTGCTGCTTATAAGGTTGTCATATTATGCTGTATTTCATGCCTAGTTAGATAGTGCACACATCAATGTATTAGCTTACAGATATTACTAATGTTTCACTTTCCTACCACACCTGCTCTGCGTTCAAGGAAACATTATGTGACGTACGTTTCGCTCCTGGTACGCACCTGTTATTCGTTGAAAGGTATGTTTAAAAAAACATGTTTGTCACGTACGCCAAGTTTGGCTAACCATAGCTGGAGGTGGTGTGCATATATTTGTTTAATTAAACAAAATGGCGGACAGAGGCAAACAAAAGAATGTGAATAGTAAAATCCATGCATCAGTACATATTTCAAACTGTGAACGGAAAAAACGGGAATTAGTACTTTCAAATTGTATGCCGCAACCGAAGCATACAACGAATGATTATATCAACAAAAACCCGTGATTGTTAAACATGTTTGCAGGTTATTTTCCTTGAACGTAGGGCTGGGTATACCGTATTATCATATAATAGTTTGTATTTGGTCAGAACTTATTCAGGTTCCCATTTGATTGGTGATTTTGTGGCCCGGCCTACATTCAAATTTCATGTCGCAATTTCGATACTTAAGTCATTTCCCTGATATCTATATCTAGTTAATAAAAGACCAGTGAGTCGATACAGACCCCTACGGGTTAGAATATGCTACACTCATCACCAAAGATACCGTGAAAATAATTATATTTCTGTTAAACATGTAAACAAAATGTACAGTAGATACACACACAGATCTGTTTTTCGCGTTACTTTCGGTACTAAGTGTGTCGCTTGGTCTGTTCGACTTTATAGTGACCCCGGTCAAGTTAGGAGTAAAGCTATAATTGTAGATACCGCTCATAGTATCTCAGCTGAGAAATTAGCATTATCGGTTAAGCGTTAGTTTTATGAGCAGACTGGGTCGTGAGTTCAAATCTTATTTGAGCCTAGTTATTTTTTCTGATCTTATTTTTTCCATTTTCTTTTTGTCTATATATAATTATGACGTCTAGTTAAGGTAAGACAGTTATAATTTTGACGCCTAGTTAAGGTAAGACCCGTCTACAGCTTTTTTTTAGACACAATGCATGCTAAATATTAAGATCTGAGTTAAGTTTGGAATCACTATCGCTATAATTTCCGGATATGCTGGACCGTAGAATCTAGACTACTACACATACCTAAATTATTATTCTTTTTTATCTACGGACAAACAATATTCATGTATAAATATGTAGATTCTAGTTTGATTTGTGTTTTTCAATTTCAACAAGATGAAATAACGTCCGCATCTTCATTGAAAACAAGTACACTTATCTGCTATCTTAACGCTGTTTATCTTAAAGATATTTCTTGTTTGTATGATAGAAGGTTGAAAGGTGCTATCTCATGTATTGGTATATTGCAAAAATTAAATAAAATTTGTGAAGTCCAATTGTAACGGTCACTAAATGCTTAAAGGGAGGTAATTAGATTAATATGCACAATTTGTCAACCTTGTATAGATAGTCATTAGAGTAGAATGACAGTACATAAGGCCAACAAATCACCCTTAGTGGTGAGCTAGCTTTTCACTGACAGGATTTGTTGTCTTTCCACCGGCATGTTACAACTGGTGGAAGCGGTGGAATCAAGTCAACTGCAAGACTGGAGTTGTTGCCTTACCCATGAATTTCTCAGAGGGGGAAGTAATGTAACAGTTGCTGAATGCATAAAGGGAGGTAATTGGATTAATATGCACAGTTTGTTAACCTTGCAGTTGTTGTTGGTGTCTGTCCATCTCGCACCTTACACAATCATACAAAGTAAAATACACATACTATATAGACATGTGACAAGGAGTTGAGCCAGTTTGATACAAGTTACCCTAGGAGCCCAGAATTTATATTATCACAGTATTTTAGACCCTCGTCGGTAACCCCTACCCCCCACCACACCTCTGGATTAGTGCATTGTTATTGCAACTGTAATAGTGTAAAAGTTTTAGGTAACCTCTCATTCAGACTTTTCAGCCCACCTTTCGCTACCTCAAACAGCCAATACTATTTCGGAGTACATGTATGTGCATTCTGATTCAACTTTTCTGTAGAATTGACCTCATTTGACACAAAAAATTTATCCCATAAAAACATTAAGCAAGCCTAAATATGATTAATACATTAAGAGTCTTTCTTCAAGTGCGTTCTAATTTTGAAATTGCAACCAGCAAATTTTCACCAAAAAAAATTGTCTTGAACAAAACATTTAAGTGGTGGGGGAAGTCGACGCACATAATACTGGCTCTACGTGTCAGTTACACTCCGTTTTATAAACAATGGCAAACTGTGTCTTGGTCACTGGTGATATTTAACAAATAAATAGCTAAAGGTCTACTACATTAGACCTGTACTCCGAGTGACATCGTCTACTAAGTTAAAACAATTTATTGTAATTAATAAATATGACATAAGCTGTCACAATGCGTCAGCTTTGACATTTTTCATTGTAACAAACATTATAAAAACTGACAGGCGTGGTTAACAGATACAACCACAAGCATTAGAGAGCCTTCGGTCATGGAGGGTAACTCAATAGGTCATAGGTCATTTAAGGTGATCATGCACTTCCATTGTGAGTCATGAACAGTTGAAGTCTGTTATGCACATTTCTGATTTATGCACAATGCCTACATGTACATACCAATCACATGAGATGCCACACTAACAGTATTTTAAGAATAATTCTGAATAATATAAAGCTGACAGTGTGTTTGTTTGCGTTAAGGTGATTCGCAACTCTTAATTTTTTCTATACAAGAGGTATCAAACACCTAATTTTTTTGAAGAACACACTCATGATAGTGATTGTGCAAACCCATAACAGTTTTGCTCGGCTAGTTTTCAAGATATATTTAAATTTTGGGGAACCGAAACAGTTTGACATTTAATTACATGAAACTTGGCATGCACGAAATTTCGTATATAAGGAATCATACGATAACGTTTGTCTTAGACTATGCATGTTAAATGTATTTTTAAATGATATTTTGAAATATGTGATTTTTCATTTTTAAGTTAACCCTTATGAAAAGTTAAATTGACAACACACTGACAATACACTGACAATACACTGACAATACACTGACAACACACTGACAATAGACTGGTTATATGAATGTCTGTCTGACAACACACTGACAATAAACTGGTATAACACTGGCTGTAATTTTTTATTTCTGACAATACACTGGAAGTGTAACCAGTGTATTGTCAGCTTCTGGTAATAGCTGTACAACACACTGGATACACACTGGTAGTAAAACTGGGATCTGACAATACACTGGCATGAAAATATAAATGACAGAGTCAATCTGACAATACACTGACACTACATTTTGTTATTAAAATACATCTGACAACACTCTGGCAACAAAAGACTTGCAAATTTAGCACTTCCTTATTTCTGACAATAAGCTGGCAACACAAGACTTAGAAAATATTTTATATTCTTGTTCTGACAAGAAACTGGCAATAAATTACTTTGAAAATAATTGAGGTGTATGTTCTGACAATTCACTGGCAACAGAAAGAAACAGACAAGATAGTCATTGGATGACCGCCTACTCATACACAGTTTGTCTGTTAAACTGTGTGTGAGGAGGCAGTTACCCAATGCTACTGTTACGTCAAAACAAATGTATTCTTATAATAAAATTGACCAACTAGTTTAAATACAAGAAGGTCAAAAGGAAATTAATGTTTAACCAGTCTATAGTCAGTGTGTCGCCAGTTTATAGTCAGTGTGTTGTCAGTCTATAGTCAGTGTGTTGTCAGTCTATAGTCAGTGTGTTGTCAGTCTATAGTCAGTGTGTCGTCAGTCTATAGTCAGTGTGTTGTCAGTCTATAGTCAGTGTGTTGTCAGTCTATAGTCAGTGTGTCGTCAGTCTATAGTCAGTGTGTTGTCAGATTTACATAAGGATTTAAATAGTCTGTGTACTATGGTAGTTGTACATTTGTATTACCTCCCTTTATAAAAAAAATATATTTTTTCATATATATATATAGATTTACCTGTTTCAGGATACCATGTTTTTTTATTTGTAAAATGTTCTTTTATTAACAAGTTAAAATTTCTTGCAATTGGTATAAGCATTTCTATTTTCTTATAAAGTAGGTAGTTACTAATTAATTATTTATTTAAATAGAAGGATGGGTACAGTCAATGATTATCAAGGATCATTACTGTATCCTGATCTGCAGAGCTGCAGTTCATTGTCAGCAGTTTATTGCCAGTGTGTTGTCAGACCTGGTAATACACTGGTTTTACACTGACTTTAGACTGGAATACACCATTCTATTGTCAGTGTGAAGTCAGATTGTTGTCATATTTTTTCGTAGTGCACTGACATCACACTGGATGCAAACTGACATTAAACTGGATACACACTGGATTTACACTGGCAACACAATTCCTTTGAAGCCTAAATATATATTGCCAGTGTGTTGCCAGATTTGTCAGACCTGGTAATACACAGGTTTTACACTGACTTCAGACTGGATAAAACAAATTCCCACCTATTGTCAGTCTATTACCAGTTATTGTCAGTCTATTACCAGTCTATCGTCAGTCTTTTCGTAATGCCAGTGTATTGTCAGTGTGAAGTCAGTCTGTTGTCATAGTATTTCCCAAAACAAAGTTTGGTTGCTTTCGTTTTTCATATTAGGTGAAAAGTATTCATCTACTTTAATGCTTAAGTATTTTACTGTTGTCAGTGTGAAGCCAGTGTATGTCCAGTGTGTTGTCAGAACTGGCATCAAACTGGTTACACACTGGTTTTAAGCTGACAATAAGCTGGCATTAATTAATCAGGTCTGGCAATAGGTGACCAATAGACTGGTAAGACACTGGAAACAAACTGGCAACAAACTGGTAATACAATGGCAATGCACTGGCAATACAGTAAAATTTCATAAGGGATACAAAAAAAATAGTTGAACAACATACTGTTTTCGTACATGTAACCAGTAGACTAACTATTATAGAAGTGTTATCCCAAATTTCATGGCAATTGCTCAGCTAGATGTTTTTAAATGACACTTTATAGTCCAAGAGCTGAGGGCCATTTATTTACAATTCTTGTCCAAATCTATAATTGGTATGAATGGAAAGCATATAGTGTCCAGTTTACGAAAATCCATTTCTTACAAAAATCTGCTGTCACAACGCTGAGAAATTCAAGATGGCCACCAAGATGGCCGCCAAATTTTCAAATTTCACTCCTGTGACATAATATAAATGCTGTAAGTACCAATCCTGTCCTATATCATGTTTTATGTGGTATTTTTATAAGAAACATGTTGAAATACTCAAATCAAGCTCAAAACATGATGTTTTTAAATTGAACATTTGAAAATCATGCTTTTATGACGAAAAAATGACGAAAAATTGGTAAAATATGTCATATCGTTTATGACAGTTAATATGCTTGTTGTATTTTTGGCCAAATAACTATCCCAAATAGTTCTAATGTCAGTTATACAGTTCTTACAACATCACATTCACTCTACTGTGGCGTGGTTGTGAGATGTTGACGCATAATTTGTATTAAGGTGGGTGGGGTAATAATTTAACCCCAAAAATGAAATTTAGTTTGCCATTGAAAAATATCATTTTGAATAGGAAATTTTATTTTTGTAACATATAACTGTAATATTAAGATTATTTTTGTATCTATATGCATGATTTATTTCAATTATAGTGTATAGAAATGTTTTTTTCCAAATAGGAGGGGGGGGGGTAAAATACGAAAAATATGAACCTAATCAGATATGTCCAATACTGAATGCCCCATGCGCGCAAAAGATACTTATAGCGGGTTTTGTCAGGAAACAATCAGCTGTTGCATAAGCTTACTTTATTACATTATTTTTTTAATTAAGCGACCTTGCATGTGCCTCCCTGGAATCTAAGATGGCCTCCAAAATTGCCATTTCTATGGTCAAATGTTAAAATCGTTTAAAATAGTGGGTATGCTATAGTTTTCCCCTTTTGTACCTATCACTGCCTAGTATACAAATTATGTTATGCTGTATTGAGGTATCTCAGCACTTATTCTGGTTGTTTTGAGTTCAGTACACATATTTCCGGCTCTATGAGGTATACCAACAAATGCCGGGCTCTGTATTTATGCCTCTATGAGGTTCTTTGGACAGCGTCTATGTAGTACAATGTACTTGCAGTCATTCCTAGCTGGCTGTGGTACATACCACTTTCAGGTACAGCTATTTCTGGATCTCCTAGGTACCTTACACAGCTGGAGACAGCCATATCTGACGCTGAGGTACCTAAACAGTTATATTCATAACTGGCTATCTGAGATAGCTTTCAATGCCAGGTACAGCCACACGGACCAGTATAGCAATTTCTAGCTTTTTGTGTACCTACAGCAGTGGGATACAGCCTTTTCAGACTCTACAAGGTTCCTATCAATTTGAAGTCATACCATTTCTGGCCCAATGAGGAACCTAACACTACTGAGCAAAACCTTTTACCCTGCCTAGTACGCTTATATCTGGCTCGCTGAGGTACCTAATAGTGCCCGGTACAGTCAAATCTTGCTATCTTAGGTACCTACCACAGCCGGATGCAGCAATTTCTAGGTTTTTGAGGTACCTACTACAGCATGAAACGGCCATATCTGGATTTCTGAGTCGCTACAAACATGTAATATCCATATCTGGGTTTCTGAGGTTCGTACCACAGCATGTATCAGTCATATCTGGGTTTCTGTGGTACCTACCACAACAGGATATAGCCATATCTGGGTTTCTGAGGTACCTACCACAGCATGTATCAGTCATATCTGGGTTTCTGAGGTACCTACCACAGCATGTATCAGCCATATCTGGGTTTCTGAGGTACCTACCACAGCATGTATCAGACATATCTGGGTTTCTGAGGTACCTACCACAGCATGTATCAGTCATATCTGGGTTTCTGAGGTACCTACCACAACAGGATATAGCCATATCTGGGTTTCTGAGGTACCTACCACAGCATGTATCAGTCATATCTGGGTTTCTGAGGTACCTACCACAACAGGATATAGCCATATCTGGGTTTCTGAGGTACCTACCACCACAGGATATAGCCATATCAGGGTTTCTGAGGTACCTACCACAGCATGTATCAGTCATATCTGGGTTTCTGAGGTACCTACCACAGCATGTATCAGTCATATCTGGGTTTCTGAGGTACCTACCACAGCATGTATCAGTCATATCTGGGTTTCTGAGGTACCTACCACAACAGGATATAGCCATATCTGGGTTTCTGAGGTACCTACCACAGCATGTATCAGTCATATCTGGGTTTCTGAGGTACCTACCACAGCATGTATCAGTCATATCTGGGTTTCTGAGGTACCTACCACAACAGGATATAGCCATATCTGGGTTTCTGAGGTACCTACCACAACAGGATATAGCCATATCTGGGTTTCTGAGGTACCTACCACCACAGGATATAGCCATATCTGGGTTTCTAAGGTACCTACCGCAGCATGTATCAGTCATATCTGGGTTTCTGGGGTACCTACCACAGCAGGATATAGTCATATCTATGGGCTCTATCTAACGTTGCTTAATCACCTATTGTTGGTTCCACCAGGTATCACCCACCACTGCCGCATACAGCCTTTTCTAGATCAATGGCGTGCCTTACACTGCCATTTCTCAGCCATCCCATGTCAAAGAACAGTTACTTAAAACTGCTCATGTAATACAATTATAATAATATCATGGAATGCGATGAAATACAAATATATAAGTTACACATACATTATATTTGTATTTAGTTACAAATATTAAACTAATCAAGTGCTATTAATGAAACCAGTTTACAAATGTAGCTCAGCTCACTGGTTTACTGAATGAGCCCAACCACTTTTTAGTGACTATTTTTTCTATTGGTTAATTCTATCGTTTTTGAGCTAATTATTTGTAATTCCTTTATACAGCCTGATCAGATATAAAGTAAGAATCAAGATATATACATAGTTACATACATGTATGTTATTATAAATTGCATAAAAACAAGAACAACGTACAACCCATTACATGTATTTCTAAACAATTCTGACGCGTTGGCCACTAGAACAATGACCGTAGCCTTACCAAGCTTGGTAAAGTCATCATTCTGCATATTGTAGATACATGTACTTGTGTCATTGACACGTTCAAACTTATTCAGTATCCACAGACACAATGTTATCTATAGTCTCTGGTATCCATAAGTCTATTAACAAAAGTATTATTGGCCATATATTTCGTCATTGTCAGCGGTTATTTACCCCCATTCTAATATTTGAAAGCAATATTTCAATATCTTACAATTGAAATAAAACATCCATAAAGACACAAAATAATATTAATATTACACATATATATTACGCAAAAAAATATCCCATTAAAAATAACAATTTTTGAATGGCAAACTTCTTTCATTTTTTGAGTTAAATTATTACCCCACCCACCTTAATACAAATTATGCGTCAAAATATCACCATCACACCACAGTAGAATGAATATGATGTTGTAAGATCAATATAACTACCACAATAACTATTTGGAATAGTTAATTGGCCAAAAATACACCAAGTATATTAACTATAGTAAACGATATGACAGATTTTACCGATTTTTAGTCATTTTTTCGTCATAAAAGCATGATTTTCAAATATTCAATTTAAAAACATCATGATTTGAGCTTGATTTGTGTATTTCAACATGTTTCCTATAACAAAATCACATAAAACATGTTATAAGACAGAATTGGTACTTATAGTATGTATATTGTGTCACAGGAGTGAAATTTGAAAATTTGGCGGCCATCTTGGTGGCCATCTTGGATTTCTCAGCGTTGTGACAGCAGATTTTTGTAAGAAATGGATTTCCGTAAACTGGACACTATATGCTTTCAATTCATACCAATTATAGATTTGGACAAGAATTGTAAATAAATGGCCCTCAGCTCTTGGACTATTAGTGATTTCGGAAATGTCAAAAACCAGAGTTTACAAAATACATTAACGTTTTGAATACGTTGTATCCTGTTTTCGCGATGATTTGTTTTTGAAAAATGTGTATCTGTAAAGATGAGCCCATGCTCTTTTGCATTAGCTAGTCTATATTCTTACGAAATTAATGCAAAAGAACCTTCCTCTAAAGTAGTCGGGATGCTTGCTAAACAAATATTAAAACTTGGATAAAATTTTGTGTTAACTGAAGAGTTAGGAATCACCTTAAATGAATGGTCTTTCGATTTGTAAGATTGGCCAATGACCTCTCCCTTCAATGGAAGAAACAGTGGTGTGATTCAAGGAAATCTGTTTGTGATTAGGGTTGGATACCGGTACTTGGTACTGGAACCGTACCGAAACTCATTTTAAAAAATACCGGTATATACCGTTTCAGAAAACACCGGTACCGTTATCAGTGCTATTATACTAATATCAAACTTACTAATTTCCCATAACCTACACTACAGCTCCACTTCATGTTTGGAAATAATTCCTAGTTTGTTAGTTTTGGTTTACGAGATCTAGTATTCTGGTATTCCCGATGACGTCATCATTAACTTTTTAATCATACGGGCAACTAAACGGGAATTGCGTTCCGCAACTTCAGCGCATGATGGTCGAAAATAGAACAAAAAGATCGAAAGAGTGGTCATATTTCGTCAGAAAAAAGACGGCGGTGTATGCAATGCCTGCAATACATTCTGCCAAGGCTAAGGCGGAAATACAAGCAATCTATTAAAACATCTCCTGTTAAAGCACAATATCAACACCAAACCATGTTCGAAGCACTCGGCGAAACAGGTAAGGAAACTTTTTATTCACATGTTGTAAAGTGTTAAATTATGTAGCCCTGATATTTGAACGTTATCTTGGCCTCTTTTTTCCCCCTTGGCCCCGTTTTTCCCCCCTAGAAGTTTAAGTTTCTAGTATGATGATCGAATGCAGCATTGGCCTTTTTTTTTCCCCTTGGTCCCGTTTTCCCCCCCTAGAAGTTGAAGTTTCTAGTATGATGATCAAATGCATATTAAACCTTGTACTTCAAGGACAAAAACACAGGGACAAGAGGGAGTGAAGGGGTGAATGCCTTGTTTGCTTAGACATTGTATATTTAGCAGGGCAAATTGGGCAGAATTAGGTAATGGTTTATTATCCTTGTTCGAGACCTTGAACTACTATGGAGGAAAAGACGCCAATGCTGCATTTGATCATTATACTAGAAACTTCAACTTCTAGGGGGGGGAAAACAGGGCCAAGGTGGAGAAAAAATAGGCCAATGCCCAATTGATCAACATACTAGAAACTTCAACATCTAGGGTGGGGGGGATTGGGACCAAGGGGGGAAAAGAGGCCAATGTTGCATACATGCCAGGTTTCGCAGAACCATTTGCAGGAGATTGGTAATGAAAATGCAGGAGATTTCAATGAAATGCAGGAGATTTTCCTTGCTCGAACTACCGCATAAAATTAATGAAGTTAAAAAGCAGTTTTTACCTATTTTTCTTGACGTGTGACAACTGACAACACCACGTTTGCATGCATTCTTCGTGAAGCAATTTAAACTAAATTTTGTGATCATTTTCATTAATGCAATCAACTAATATCTGGGTTCCAGTATGTTCAAATCTGACCCACAGTTCAAAATATTTGTAAGTTACCAAAAACAATGCTGACAGTGGAAACAATTTTTTTCTGAAGCATTTTCAGATTAATTCATAAAAAATAATTTTAAAAATAACTTTACAAAATAAATGATATGTTCATAACTTAATTACTCAAACACAAGAATGCATTAATAATACAGAAATAAAAGCAATTAAGTTCATTTAACAGCTTCCAAAAAAGTCAGGTATCCAAAATTAATGTTGTCTGAATACCATGTGCAAGTTTGAAAGAGAGACCCTTCTCTTCTGCAAGGGGAAGTAACTGCTGCAGAGTTTAGTTCTGCAGTGTGGTACGGTTTAGTGTGGACTTTAGACATGACCAAAATCAAAACATTGTCGACTGCCCAATTACTATGTTTTATGACACCTTATCAGGGGTAATTATCGATTGTTTATTGAAGTAACCAATCTCATCAGATGTCATACAGGTTTGACATGTTGATTAATTGTTTATTCATCACCGAAAATTACGAGTTAAGTGAAAATGGCTCTATAAATTTGATGCTTACTCGATTTTTAACCAATGCGTGAGATTTTATCAATTTGCGTGAGTCCGGGAGTAGACTGTTAAATGCGTGAGACTCACGCATGATCCGGGAGGTCTGGCATGTATGATGTTGTATTTGATCATCATACTAGAAACTTCAACTTCTAGGGGGGAAAAACGGGGCCAAAGTGGGGAAAAAGAGGTCAATTGTGATTTGATCATCATACTAGAAACTCCAACGTCTAGGGTGGAAAAACGGGGCCAACGGGAAAAAAAGAGGCCAATTGTGCATTTGATCATCATACTTGAAACTTCAACCTCTAGGGGGGAAAAACGGGACCAAAGTGGGGAAAAATAGGCCAATTGTGCATTTGATCATCATACTAGAAACTCCAACGTCTAGGGGGGGGGGAAATGGGGCCAAGGTGGGGAAAAAATAGGCCAATGCCCAATTGATCAACATACTAGAAACTTCAACATCTAGGGGGGAAAAATGGGGCCAAGGGGGGAAAAAAGAGGCCAATAGTGCATTTGATCAATATACTAGAAATTTCAACTTCTAGGGGGGAAAATGGGGTCAAGGGGGGAAAAGAGGCCAATGCTGTATTTGATCATCATACTAGAAACTTCAACTTCTAGGGGGGGGGTGGGGGAATGGGGCCAAGGGGGAAAAAGAGGCCAATGCTTCATTTGATCACCAAACTAGAAACTTCAACTTCTAGGGGGGAAAAATGGGGCCAAGGGAAAAAAAAGGCCTAGATAAAGTGTAAGACTTGATCAAGAATAGTGTTTATTAGGGGGGAAAAAATGGACCAGAGGGGGAAAAAAAGGCCTGGGCCCGATCTTTCCCCTGGGGAAAAAATGGCCGGGGGAAAAAAAGGACCGCTACATGTATGGTATCGGATCGTTTCGTTCTTAACGGTTTCCAACCCTATTTGTGATACGCCTAGTATTTTTCAATTAAGATTCCCTTGTAAGAACTTTGTTTCATTCCCGGTGTACAGCCCTGATACTGGTTTGTAGCCAGTTCGTCTCCGATTCCGTTGGAAACAGTGAAAAACATTGCAGAAATGATCAAGAGCCCCAGAGCCCTGAGAATGGAACCAGGGACCAATTCAATTGCATAAATAAAGTGATCTTTTTATTTTTAACAATAATATTTATTTTAGTTAAAAGCATAACAACCAGAGAGAGGTCACTTGGTCAAATGTTTAAACGCTTCTTATAGCTAAAATACCTGCAAAATAGGCCAATCAATCATGCAAGATCAGCCTGTGTTTAACTGTGAAACTCTTGGCTACCAAACAATTTTAAAGTTATAGCCCAACACATATATATAAATATCATAAGTTTATTAGCATTTTTCAGAGATACATTATTTATAAATGTAATACTTTCTGTCAAAATTATACAGCTATCAATAGATCCATAAGAGCAATATGTTGTTATGTTCGGTGTATCAGTACTTAAATCATGAATTATGACGGACGTCTGCAACTTTTCATTGAAGAAATAATGCCTACATTGTCTAGACACATTTTTGCAAATCTTGCTGATCTCTTAAATAGCTAGCTGCTTGCAGTACATTTGAACCTGACCGAGGCCAGTGATTTTTCTTGAAAACGATTGAACTGCCTACACCTATAAAGTTGGGAAACTTTAGTGTGAATAATTGCAAAATTGGGAATTATAAAAAAAAGGTTGTTTTGAGTATTAATTGTTCATAATTTGCCTTTTCTACTGATATGCAGCATTTAAAAATCTATTAACAGCTATACCTGTAAGCTGCTATTATACCAGTAACAACTGAAGGAGAAATGTATGCATTCTTTTTGGGGGAAATGATGACTTTTTGGGGAAAATGGAGGTTATTTGGCATGGGGAAAATCACTAGAGGCACACATTTCAAATGGTGTCAGACTCTTACACATCAATTGTTTCCTATAATTTCTGTTTATTTCAACTTTTTCTGTTATTTTTAATGCACAACAGACCTGTGGACTGTCCTGTAATACACTTATACAGATTTGAGCACAATGGCACTTGCAGGCTTCCATAATGCATTTATATTATGATGCATGTCATTGCGATTGAAACAAATCATGACATGCATGCATTCAAAAGGTAGCAAAGGCCATAGTCAAAACATATCATGTTTTAAACATGTCATCACTAAATTTCATTCCATGGAACTGGAGAGTACTTGCATGAAAACAACATGTTTATTAACTTGTATCTTGCAAAACTTCAATGACCTTCAAACCAAAAGTACAAAAATGGTAATTATGCGTTTTTTAATATATTTTAAAGTATACATTCTGTCGTCTTCATAAGTTACATATTTTGCATTTCAAGTAATTCCCGTGTTTCATACACAAATCTAAAACCAAATTTCAAGGGCTTTTCAAGGTTTTTAACAAGGTCGAATTTGTATTTCCAAGCCATTTTTCCGAACACTTACCAAGGGAGCACTGTACTGTTAGTTCTGAATATTAAAACATGAAAATTATTGTCATCACAACTACTGCTAAAAATATAGCACTTCATGTCTCACACTTGCAACAATACATTTACATACTTTAATTTGCAAGAAGAGTGTTTCTGTGTCATTTTGACAAAATCCATACAAAGCTATAAATATTCAAGGCTATTTCACTAAATTCAAGGATTTTCAGTTAAATTCAAGCTATTTACGCGTTTTTTCAAGACAACACTTAATTCCAGTGCTTTATATATAGTCGTTTAGGCAGTTTCAGATCTTAGTCAGTTCAGAATCAGTTCAGTTTTTCCTATAACCAATGATTTATGCATTTCATACTTGTAGTCACTAAGAGGAATAAAAACACAAACCACTTTTAAAAGATGGGTCATCTTGTGTCAAAAACTAGGTCAAATCATAGAAAACCCTAATGTTATCACTCAAGGTAACTCTTTTGGCCTAATCATTATGAACTTAGTCACAATGGTCTTCTCAACATAATCTAGGTCACATGCTTCCCAACTTGTTTCATGAGCCATCAGGGAGATTTACTATTTTTGTCCGTGATATTTTAAATTTCATCCGTGAGATTTCAGATGTTCAAAGGGAGGTAAACCCTATTAGACTCATGAACGTATTTTCGGTCGGGATACGGACTTCAACCATTCCTTAAAATAATGGCTGCCGATTTGCGCGAAATTTGCAATCTGTTTTACCTGAAATTAATGATTAGACATGCAATATTGCCTCAGTTAATGTCACAGTCGTAAAGAAACTTGCTGGCATGACCAATTGATGACCTTATCCCTTCACTTGATAGATCAGTAAAGAGTCAAACTTAATAAATGCCCACGCCATTGCCTGATGTTGAACTGACCTGCTGCGCTTGATTGGTATCAATTACTGATACGGATCATTAACACATGCCTTGTACCTTGTATATTTGGAAACAGCTGGACATCGGCTGTTTTCTGAATGATTTAACGTGATAAACAATTTACAAATGCAGACTTATGCCAGTCCGGGTTTTTCATGAAATGTCCGGGGCTCGCGGGTTTGACACTCGATTCCGGGACTTTCGTAACCATGAGGTCAAGTCAGATATAGGGTCATCTGGGTTCAAAAACTAGATCACAAGGTCAAATCATATATAAACCTTGTGTAGTCACTAGAGGTCAAAAGTTTGGCCTAATCTTTATGAAGCTCTGTTACAATGATCATCTTAACAAATCTGGGTCCAGTCTGATATTGGGTCATTTGAGGTAAAATTGGGTCACTAGGGTAAATCATAGAAAAACCTTGTGTAGTCACTATAGGTCATACTTTTTGCCTAACCTTCATCAGGGAGTTTAGATATGTATCTATTTATAGAACAGGTCCTGCCTTCATGAAACTTTTTCACAATGGTCATCTAAACAAAATGTAGGTCAAGTCTGATATTTGGGCATCCAAGGTTAAACACTGGGTCACTAGGTCAAATCTTAAAACAACCTTTTGTAGTCACTAGAGGTCACAATTTTGGCCAAATCATTATGATATTTGGTCACAGTGATCATCTCAACAAAATCAAGATCAACATTGATATTGGGTTATTTTGGGTGGAAAACTAGATCTCTTCGTCAAATCATAGAAAAACCTTGTGTAGTCACTAGAGGTCACACTTTTGGCCTTATCTTTATGAAGCTCTGTTACAATGATCATCTCAACAAAATCTAGGTCAGGTTTGATGTTGGGTCATCCGGGGTTAAACAACTAGGTCACAAGGTCAAATCATGGATGAACATTGCCTAGTCACTAGAAGACACAATTTTGCCGTTTATGAAACTTGGTAAAAAGGAGCATCTCAACAATATCTAGGTGAAGTTCGATATTTGGTCATACTAGGTCAAATGGTTGTCAGAGGTTCCGTGTATTTACTTGTTCGTGTAACTGATATTATAGTGCAATCGGTCAGAGGGTTCGTGTAACTGATAATTTAGTGTACAATGTATAGTAAATGTACTGTCGATAAACTTTATTGGAAAAGGTGGTTTGTTAATAAGACAGGCGAATAATGACATTGTAGTGTCACATAAACTGTGGAACATTTCACAATTGAAAATATCTCTTTTGACGTAAACTATATATTTTTTGCTGTAAATACCTTGATATTAACACTGGATAGTACTGAGTATATGCAAATATCGCAGAATTTCATAATATATTACAAGCTTCATGTGCGGAATATATCTGTTAAAATCCTAAATTTCGTCTATCACACGTCTTATACTTGTGGAAACTAAATAGATCTCAACCCGGAGTGTTCAATAATCTATGATTGTTGCAGATTCCGTTACTCTTTACCACATCATTGTGTAGATGTTTTAGTACATATAGTTATGAGTCCTAACAATGCCAATCGCTCTTGTTGATACCCGCGCATTTCATAATTATATTATTTTTGTCTTCTTATAACTGTTATAGTGTTGCCTCTTTAAATAAAGTCGTTATTATTATAATTATTATTATTATTATAGTTTGCGATTAGCACACTTATTAAATATGCGCCATATTCATACAAAAATATTGTGATGACCGTATTAAAATATATCTGTATGTACACCTTAATGTTGAGATTACCGATGTTATTTAACAACCCACTATACAACTTAATTGGATTATCGACGCGCTTTTAACTATTCAATATACAAAGTAATGGGATTATCCATTATACAGTAGTTAATTGGTGATTAATCAGACAAAAGTATCTGTCATCAATGTCAGTATTGTATTTGTTAATTAATTATCGGCATAAACTTCGTATTTTTTTATTATACATGTAGTTTCATATATCTAAAAATTAAGATAATGTATATTAATTGGATGTGATAGAAATTTGAAATTCATGTCTTATGTCACTTAGTATAAGTAATTTATTATGATGACAGATCCGTGCATAAACATGTATATGATCAATCGTCATAATTCTACAAATACACGTACATCCACTTTATATGAATACCAATAAAATTTACTTATATAAAGCTACGTATATAATTATTCAAAGTAAGGGGATTCCACAATTTTTCAAAATGTGATAATACATTCAGTAATTATTAATTTGGATAAAAGAATTGCCGACGCCGAACTGTAAAAACTGATGTTTCTGATCATACACATTCTCGATCTCCTAAATTAGGCTAATTATTCTTCACCTGCGATATCAGTGAGTCTGGGAACTTGACTAACCACTGATACAGGATGGGTCATACATGGTTCATTGAAATAAATAACGCATTCCTTTGACAAATATTTGCATTCAAAATTTTAACGAGGCGTTGATGACTTATGTAATTACGATTGTATTTAAAATAGCTTTGATATACAGTCTGTTTCATACGATAACATAAGCGCTTTCTTGTTTTGTATTGTAACTAATCTTGAATGCCAAGCATAGCCTTTATTGGCCAGTCAGCTTTCTATTGAAATATATGACAGGCATATGAGTGACTCCACGCGTATTTGAACCCGGGTCGCTAGGTTAGACAGCAAGCATGCTATCCATTGAGCTACTAACGCACATCTATTGCGCTAAATTAGACAATTATAGTTAATATAAACATGTCTGGTAGATTATATAGAATTCATTACAATATGTCTTTACAATGTAACATTTATATATCACTGTACCCATGTTGCCTTAATTTATGCTTGTGATAAATAAAGTTGTGTTCTATTCTGCTCTGTGACAATTCTAATAAATATGCGATGTTGAATTTCTCCGTATATACAAATTAGGAGGCAATAACTGTAATATACTATATTTCCGTCTAATCCATGTTAGTAGTACAAACACGCTTTAATTAACATGCGTGGTACAAAATAACACATTTAAAATATCAAATCACAAATAACACATGCATATGACCATTCGATATAGAATTATAATTAAGAGACTCAATTTACCTGATACTACAATGTCATCATACACCTTTTAAAATAGTGTTTATCACACCTATGATCGCGCAGGGGCGTAGCCAGGCTTGAATTGATGTTACGCACACAAGCCTTGAACGTGTAGGTTATGGTTGGGGATCCTCATGATTGTGGACATTTGGGACTTCAATGCCATTTTGGCAAAATTATATTTCCACTTTTCAAATTGATGTTACGCATGTGCGTAAGTGCGTATCGCTGGCTACGCCCCTGTCGCCAGTACATATACTATACATTGTACACTAAATTATCAGTTACACAAACCCTCCAATCGATTGCACTATAATATCAATTACACGAACAAGTAAATACACGAAACCTCTGTAATTCGGTCAAATCATAGAAAAACCTTGTGTTAGTCACGAGAGGTCACCCTTTTTGCCTTATCTTTATTAAATTCAATGATCATCTCCACAACATAGATTTCATGTAATTCAGCAAAGGAGTTCAAAAGTTATGGAGCCAATACGAAATGCAAGTCTCGAATTTTTATCATTTGTTGAAGTTTTTTACCTTGAAGGTTTGATCTTTGGTCGACACGGCATGTATATTCTATTCTATTCTGTAGTCTTTATTCGACAAGTTGTTGAAGAAAACTTCACTTCAGATGCAAGGACAAGCAAGAACATTATATCTATAGCTTATATACGTTGCTGGCACAACGGACGAAGGGTCATCACAAAAGCCCACATTGAGCCTGAGGCTTGAGTTTCAATATTAAGTGACAGACAGGTGAGCATTACACAAAATGGCAACGCCGCCGGTTAATGGACATGGCACTTATAAGTGTATTCAGTTTACACATGCTGTATAACTCACCTGGACAGTACTGCTTTTGAATGAGACGCACGGAGTGACGCGACTTTGTAACTATTTTGTTTTTACCTTTTCAAAGATGGCGTCTGACGTCACGTGGCGTCTCCGGTGGAGTGATATTGTACTTGACCTCGAGCTTGACCTAAAGGAATAACTAAAGATATCATGTTGATCTAGAAATATGTCATTTATTTAGATAAGATTTTATAAGCAAATGAAAAATTTTAGAATGAACGGTGCTCATTCTATTAAGTTTTACATGAGTTTTGAAGGCAATTTAGCCGATACTTAGTGGGATTATTTCTTTCTTTTTCCTTGCAACTTGTGACAACGGTGGTCTCCCCTGATAGGTCTACTTGATAATAAAGTTCAATGATAAAGTTATTTTGTGATCTATGCAAACGATTGCTCGTATAATATTAACAGCATGCAGCATAAACTCGTTTCTAATTTAATAATGTTCACTGACAAAGTTAGCGTGTAGAAACAAGAGCTATCCACGAACAGCGCTCCATTATTCTCATTGCCATGCTAGGATAGTAGAGTCTATAGGAATTATATAATTATTTAAAACAAAATGGTTCATAGCTGTAGCATTATCCTCTTCTGTGTAGAGGTTGTGGCTTTCGAGTCAAAAGGGCAGATAATTTGAACAAAATGCTTGATGTAGTTACCTACCCCTGTTTAGGGGTTGGGGGTCATGATGGTGAACACGTATCAAAGCAATATGTCCCTGCACATTGAAGATATTAGAGGCTAAGACCTAAACTTTAAAACATTTGTACTAAGTTTAGAAAGGGTGCATATTTTCTACAAAATGCTAGAGTTACCCATTCTTGCGTATGGGTTTGGTTAATGGTTGCGAACAAGTTAAAAAATAAAGTATCAAAGCAATATGTCAAAGGATAATATTAGATGTTAAATAACCTGTACCTAAAACTTAAACATAAGCATTATACCGTCGCCAACGCCGACACCGACGCTCTGGTGACTGCAATAGTTCCCCTTATTCTTCGAATACGAGGGCCACTTTTAAAGTATTAATTAGTTGGCGATTTATTAAATCAACACCATTTACTCTGGCTACTTAAAAAGTGTACATTTTCTTAAAGATAAATATTTCAGCTAGACATTCGTGGTATTTTCATCATTTTATATGAAAGCATTTCGATTTTATAGATACCCAAACAGGGCATGATTTAAAGCACTGGACAAAAAATCTCTTGTAAACGCGTAACAAAACCGTGTTATATGGGCTCCTACGGTTTCTGAGCGTTGTTTTCAAAAGTCATTCAGGCTGATTAAAATTAAATTGTTATTTTTGCAATATGTATCATGATTGTACACTTAAATTACAAAACTATAGCAATATAAACAAGTCATATCCGAGACTCAACCTACCACACATACATCCTAATTAATTAATACTAAGTCTTGATACATACTTGCTAAATAAATACTAATTTATTCTGAATAAGTCAAAATTCCTAGATTATGATACGTTGTATCATTCTTCGGACGTTTTTAATCATTTTAACCTCAATTTTATTTTTACAACAAAAGTATATGTTCGATCCGAACTTTGAAAAAGTGGGTGGGGTAATGTTATTACCCCCTCCATTTATGACAAAAGTATTTTTTCAACCCTAAATTGTCCATTTCAAGTAAATCGTTTTATTTGCAATTACCATCGTGTGCTTTTACTTTTGTTTTCTATAATATTGTATTAGGCAATATGACGTCATAAATTCAAAAACGTATTTTGTGGTTACTTGATCATGTTATTTTGAGCTGTTGTAAAGGACAAATTATGAACAGTTTATTTATTATGTAAGAGATAGTAACATAATAATTATATAAATGTTTAAAATAGCTACATGTTTGACTTTCCTAGTTAAGATATTCAACAGTACAATACAGTAACAGCGCATAGGGCATAGTCCCAGTAAAATGCTGTTTCCATGAGTATTTGGAGCATGGCAGATTCCTTGTACAAATAAAGCCATTTAGTCTATCCAAACAATATGTTGATTTACCACTAATCGAACAAGTATACGAACCATATAATGTGCAAATTCCAAATCAATCAGATTAAAATTGTAGAAATTATGAACATTAATATCAATCCTTTTGACTACTAATATACCTTAATTTCTCGACATTCCAGTGTTCCATACCCCTAGTGGTTAAAAGCCATATACTAGATGAATGAGTATGTTTCCGATTGCAATATTGTGTTATTAGTATAGCTAGGAAAAGGTTTATCTTTCTGAAAATGTCCGCTTTTTTGAACATTAATTGGATATTAAATATGCTATTGGCCACTGATTAAAACTTTTTAAGCGGCCTCGTAGTGGAGCTAAAATGTCTATCTGCACAGTATTCCATACAAACTCACTCTCTACTTGATAATTTTCACAAAACATTGGTTATCAGAGCACCATGTCACACATAGAATCAACTTTCTTTACTTGACGTAACGAAGTTTCTTAGTTCTAAGCGTTATTGAACACTATCTTGAAACAATAGTTCCGTAAAAGGTCTGTGCATCAACATTTTAGTTTAACACACATGCAATTGCATTTGAAGCATGCTTCATCGCTTAGTTGAAGGTTAAAAAGCTTAATATGCTTGTTCAAGAAAACAATTTATTTTGGAAATCTTACGTACTTATAGGCATTTGTATTGCGTACGACGCTGCGTCCAGAATACCACCTAAAAAGGTCCTGAATCCCGCGTACCGAAAAGAGGGGTTTCACACTCTTGAAGGTCCTACCAGTAGGCCTAGTTATGTAGATCGGTTAAATCTAACAATAGTGTGTTGTTAGCATGTTGTTTGTACCAAATCTCACTCAAATGTAGGCCTCTACCAGATCTTATTAATACCACAAAGTAGAAAAACAAGAAATAGAAAAACTGACGAGCGTGTTAAATAGACCAACTAACCCCCAAACAACACGCGCACTAGCATTGCACGATACTGACAAAGGAGATACCTGTATTACCGGACAGACATCGCATTAAAAACTTCATTTGGATCTCGTTAAAATCGACTAAAGAATAAAATACAACTAGATCTAGGCCTACTTACGTGTTTTAAAAACATTTTGTAGACCTTGAGATTTTTACTAGCGTTCTTAAATAGCCAAAAATTACGTCACAAAACCACCTAGTTAGGCCACACTGGATATATACTAGTATATATATATGAAACGTGTAAGAAACTAAAAAAAGTACTGTTCTTTTCAAGAACGAAGTAGTCATCTTATATAATCTAATGAACATATACTAAAAAAACAAATACAAATGGTGCTATAAAAGGTACAACTTGTAATGATCTTATATTATTGCAATATTATAGCTACGATAAACGTCAAAATGTTGCCTGATTTCTTCGAGTAAATGTTGTATATTATGCAGAACTTAGATCAACATAGTCGCATCATTTTCGCAACACGCATTATTTGATAGTGACATATATACGACATTTCCTACAAGGTGTTGTACCTTAGAAACATGGAAAAGAACGAACCGTTTCTCAGTTTATAAATCGTTATTTATGACCAGACTTCCCGACGAAAAATAGATTGACGAAAACATCGGTGGGAGTATACATGTACGGTTTGTGTCTACGGTGTAACATATTTAATTACATAGCTTATTTTAGATCCATGACTTCAAATTGTCAAGCTTGAAAACTTGCTAGAATTATTCTTATATCATTTCAATGTTTCTGGTCATTTAGTGACGTGATGTACACATAACAAATCTTATAAGTGTGCAGGTGTTTTTACCGTATAATATTTTTATTTATAAATATTTCTGCATGAAGTTGTGTGTACATGTATGCTACTGACTACAACAGCAAAGTTTTCTCTTCAAAATTATTTAGAGCGAACCGTTGAACCATAAAAAAATTAAAAAAAACGCGTTGGTGCAAATTATTTTTATGTACTGTACGGTAAAATGAATTTTTTGATTTTGTCAAAATATTTAAAAAGTCATATGCGGATCCATAAATATTTCTTAGAGGGGGTCCAACCAACATTTCAAGTTCTCAGGAAGGGGCCCGACATTTAAAGTTATTATTGTCAGATGGGTCCGACAAGCTTTTTTTCGTAGACGATTGTCCTGATCAGACTTTTACCCCTGATAAACCAGTGTAAATGTAATGTTTTCGTAGATCAGATTTATAGCTCTGACAACTTTACGTGTAAATATATAAAATATCCAGATTTCACCGAAATTCCCGGGCCCGTTGGACGCCGTCCGACCCCCCTCCCCCCTCTAGAACTGCGCATTAAAGTGGACTAAAATTTGCTGGGAGTAAAAGCCGGCATTATTTGTTCCGTTTTTTATGTAATTCGAAAATTACTTTATCGTTCATCTCTAGACACAATTACATTTGGCAGAAATGTGAAAACCACCTATGTGATTGTAATCATGGTGGGTGGGGTAAGAAGGTGTTTCGTTCATTATGGGCGGGGAGTTTCAAGGACTTGTGTTATCATTATGTACATGCCCCTGCTGATTCTGAATATTTATCACTGTATGACAGATTCAAGTGACAGTTTTGCCTGTTTTCATATCACGAAATCTTCAAATCCTAATTTTTCTTCAGGGAAGTACATTTCGATGCATATATTTCACATGTTTCTCTCCATTGGTATAATTGTTTACATGGCATTCTACAGACAAATAAAACATTCTGTCCACCTCACATGACTGATATAATATACAAAACATTATATGTTCCTCCATCTCAGAAAAAAACCCACATAATGCATAGAAATATGGCACCTATTGTGCAGAATTAAAGTACGTCAATGTCTAGACGCTCATACAAGTTTTTTATACAAATGTATACTTATGAATTTAGTCAACATAATGAATGACAATTTATAAATAACTTACGTAACTACATGTACACTATATCATTGAAACAAGTCTCGAATATTCAAATGTGTTTGACTCACAGATGCATAGGTCTGTCGTATTCTGACTTGTTAAGCCTCTGGGTAGAGCGTTCGATCGCTAAAATGGCTTAAAATCAGCGCGAGGCTTAAGTTATACACGCAAGAAAAGTATATAATTATAAAGGTATTTTAGACATTCACATAATGTTAGGTCTCATGTTAGAGAAGTTCATTGCGCTCTTGAAAGACGTCATATCAAAACTTCTACCATGCATCTTTGAAGATAATTGTACCCTAAAGTACTCGACTTTCCATATTATCAAGCCACCAAATCCGCTGCTGCTGACATCTTACTACCATGATAACCGAAATAGTGAATACTTGTAAAATGATATTTTTCCACATCATTTTATCAGCTAATATACATGCAATATTGTATATTTTCACTCACATTACTCCATAAATGGACATGCTATTGTTTGCAAACAAATGCACCCAAAAGGCCACCAAGAAGTGGTCGGGTAAACTATAAGCCGGTTATAGATCACATATATAATTTGATCTATAACCTATACATGTACGTATATATATATTGATAAAAATATATAGAAAACACACGGGTGCTGTTTTATCAAATACGGAATCGTAAAATTACGTTCAAATTTAAATTCTGTATAATTATTTCACTATTACGAATTGTGTTAAAGCTTGTTTACACGGATCACGTTAATTAATTTGCACCAACCGTATTTGTCACCATTTTTTAGTTGTAAAAGCATTTGTAGGAATTTAAATTTGAGCGTAAATTTAAGATTTTCGTAAGTGCTTTGATAAAACAGTACCCAAACGAAGTGGACTATATGTTATCGGTTGGGTGACGTATTCATGCAAATGTACCTATAGTGTGATTGGACACTGACGTATACAACATTTGTGATTCGAACTGTTTAACCTTCTACAACCAGCAAACGTGACTTTACCCTATATTTAAATGAACAAGAGGGTCACACAGTAGGCGATCAAGTATCCCCACTTGAGACAAAGCTAATACATGCACAACATAGCAGTAAGTCTAAGAATAATCTAAACGTAATATAAAATCCCAACCCATTTCATTTTCTATCATTTGGTAGACAAAAAAATCTGACATTGCATGATAAAAGCATAGCGTACAAGTACGCATATATTTCCTCAGTGTATTTGACATGGGAAAAATGTTATAGATTAAATTCAAATATTCTTATCAACCTAAGATCTGACAGGAGTACTAATGTCACTGTATTTCCCAATTACTAAACATTTGATCCGGTTGTTTTGAAAACTTTCAATTTGAAATACTTTCCAGTTAGGATAATAAGAAAGTAATACAGTGGTCAAGTCCATTCGGTGTAAAACCAAATGTAAAGGCTTACTCAGAAAACTATAATTTCGATGCTAATGCTACGGTCACAAAGCTCGTACGATATCCGTACGAATGTATCAACTCGTATTTTTTTGCCAAAATCAACTCGTACGTAGCTCGTAAGGAGCTCGTAGGGTAAATGTGAAAGCGTAACTCTCCAATTATCCTGAATGGGCAGTAGCATATGCAATTTGTGATTTCTATTAAAAGAAGTCCATCAAAATGATTAATTATTAATAATTATTTAATCACAGGTGACGCAGATCCTTTAAGTACATTTTCAAAAGATTGTACTACATTGAATACATAAAAAAGCGCCCATGTTACATTTCTTTCATAGGGTTTCATGTTAGCCAATAGCTTTCTCCGAAGGCCACGCAAAATAATGAGTTTGATGTGTTTTGATTGTTAACACATAAAAGTTGTTTCGGTAGTCTGTTTCAAAACAACACATTTTCAGTCAAGAATTCTAGGAAGAAATATTGTTGAATGCGTTATTTACTGGAAAATACTTTCGTAACAACTTGCATTTAAAAAAAACCCAAATCAGAGTCACATGTGAATGCAGTTTTAAGAAATAAAGCAGAGACACCTGGGTACAAGTAGAAACAAAAAATGACTGATATACGTGGAACAGGAAGAAAATGACAGAGTTGCCCAAATGACCGGTTTAACATGTAACCCTATGGAGAAAATGCAGTGTAGTACAAAATGTATAATCATACTTATTACTCAATTGTAAAAAAAAATACCATGTGGTCACCTAGCAGATCGTAGAACTCATAGAGCCCTTCTAACGACACAAATATTACTAACTTTCTCTATAAAACTTGCCAATTCAAACTTTACCAACGCTTTCATTGTGCTAAAATAGGCACATTTTGTCTTAAAAACCCCAAAACAACAACATCTACAAAGTTGCTGTTTTTGTACATAACACAGTGGTCATGATACATCAGTGACCATCACCTTACACATTTTTATGTACGGTTGAAAAGCGATATATCGATTGTATATTAAGCTAGCACGGCAAAAACAGAAGTTTGTTTCTGTTTGAATAAGTTTTATGAGTTGAACACCTCTCATATTACTAAATATCGTTTTGCTCGTAGTGTATATGTTATATCACTCGGTGACTAGCATTTATTTCAAAGCGTTTCTGATGTTGTACCAATGATTGTATTGTTGTATATTATGTGTTTCTGAGAAAATGTTGGAATGGAAAATAAAGGGTTGACGACCTGCCACACTATGATGACTAGGCATATTTGTCTATCGTCCATTTAGAGGTCGCACTGTGCGGTGCAATTACATGAATTCTGTAAACAGCATCCTGATAAATGTCTTGGAGGAGTGATGTGAAAATTGCCTAGATAGTGTGCGTGGTATTCACAGAGCATCTTAAGGGAAAACTCAGAATTTCCTTAAAATCTTAAAATTTTCTTAAGTGTATTAGCTTAACAGGAAAATCAAGACTATCAATGTTTTACATTGTTTAGAAGCAATATGAAAAAAAGCTATAATAACCACATAGAAAACATGGGTTATTCTTCGTTTCTTGGGAATTATGTGCAGCTCAACTTTTTAACATAAGTCAAAATATTTAAGTTTTCCCTTAAGATGCTTTGTAAATACCAGCTCTGCTTAAAAACAAACGAGCGTCTTTTTTAAGTAGTTCAATCAAACTTAGAGGACATGTATTACCATTCGTGGAAAGCGCTTATAATTTAAATACGAATCGCTTTGCTAGTCTAGCGGACATCTCAACATTAAAGTTAGCGCTCTTGGAAGACTTTCATCCAAATAGTGAACATAGATATGGATGGACCAATGAAAATACTATTGTTATGAGAAAATATATTGGGTAAGTTTTATGTTTATATCATTTTTTCTTCTAAACCATCAGAAGTATTCCTTTGAAACTTTCGTCAATTATTGTTCACCGCCAATACCTGACTCTGTCAAGCAAGAACCATGACTCCGTCCTGCGTATTGAGAACTATATGGCCATTTTGGATTTTGAAAATATATTTGTAAGTTTTATGTTTATGTCAACTTTTCTCCTTAACTATCTTGTTTCAATGGGATTTGATCGTTGTCAATAACGCCGCCCGTCCAAGTGGTTGTTGTTTTCTCCGAAAGTAGTCCGACGAGACGAGATTTGCATGATTGTGCGAGGTGTTCCGATTACTGCGTTCTTTCAGCGTCTGTTTGGATTATATGTCAGTATTGTGGCGGTAATGAAAATGAATGTTGCAAGTAATAGTAGTAATCACTGTCATGTTGGAATAACAGAAAGTCAGGTATAAAAGGCCAACGTGAAACAAAAAGAAATCAACAGTAAGTTATCAGTAAAATGTATGATGCAGGCCAGATAAGATAAAATTAATGTCGAAAATCCAGATTTCGTGTGCACTATTATACTGATAATTTCGTACATTTTTGCTCATTAAGCAAAAGGCACATTACATAAACATGTCTGGTATGATGTTTATGAGCTGTTTATGGACAAGTAATGGTCGTGTCTGTCGATGGTCAATTAGTACTGTATCACTAACATGAAACATAGGTTAGAAAATTTCACTAATGATTAACTATTCATTTATAGAGAGCCTCTTTTACAATACCGGTACTAGATCTAGCACAAGTAAATATAGTGGGATATTAAATAATAAAAATATACATTTTATTATGCAAAGTAATGTAGACGACGACAAAGATCTAAACACGATGGCTTGTGTATACATTTATATTTCATATATAACTTATATTTCTCCTATCCTGAAGAGCATTGAATAATAATGGGATATTACATGCTCATTTTCACATCCTATTGTTGTGTGTATTGGGGTCTGTGAAGGCATGCGCTGTCTACAGAGTACAACCGAGTACAGCGTTCCTCAGTTGTGAATATAGCATTCCTACAAGGTACAGCGTTCTACAGAGTACAGCGTTCCTACAGAGTACAGCATTCCTATAGAGTACAGCGTTCGTACAGAGTACAGCGTTCCTACAGAGTACAACGTTCCTACAGGGTACATCGTTCTACAGAGTATAGCGTTCCGATAGATTACAGAGTTCCTACTGAATACAGCGTTCCTACAGAGTACAGCGTTCCTATAGCGTACAGAGTTCATACAGAGCACAGCGTCCCTACAGAGTACAGCGTTTCTACAGAGTACAGCGTTCCTACAGGGTACGGCATTCATACAGGGTACAGCGTTTCTACAGATTACAGCGTTCCAACAGGATACAGCGTTCAAATTGAGTACAGCGTTCCCAGCATATGTCATTACTTAATCATTCCGTTAAGATGCATCGTATTTCCCCTCACCATTCAAAACACGGATATCCGAACATGCCCATCAAGCACCGTCTGACATGAGGATGTCCAAAATCAACTTTGTTTCATTGTATAGCAGGTGCTCAAACCTGTGATTAAAGACTGCTACAACTCGTTTAATCAGGTCATTGATAACCTGTTTACATTACATTGTTTTTGGAGGCGTTTAAGCCTCTCATTACTACCGTTGCCCATTTCTTAATACAAAATTAACCGCCTTTAGGCTGCTATTTGAATCCGCATTCAAGTAGTTCCAGAAACTGTCAACGTTCCCAATACTGCTACATATGTTTCTACAATTTTTTTAACTGATTTAAGCCAATCAGCAACATTTGTTTATTCTAAGATCAAAAATTATTGTGAAACTGTTCGTTAAATCGATATTTTTGCAAAAAAATCACTACACCGGCCGATACCGAACTTGTTTCATAGTACGAAAATGACGGATTCATCAAATGTCCCGGCTGTAAAGCTATTTTTAGAAACTTCAGACTACGGTCAAGTGATGGTTTTATCAATTAATCGTATACGGTCTGCAAAGTACTGTTATGCAATCATATGGTGTCGCTGTACTAGCTAGCCGCTTTCTATAGACTGTCTCACGCTGTGAGGGCAGTGATTACAAGACGGTACTGTAGAATCTGATAAGTAGGCGCGTAGTATTATTTTAAAGCCACTTTTGATATACGCATTCAATACAAGTATTGCATATAAATTAATATGCACCTTTTAACAATTATTTATATACCCAACATGCCTTTATAGTCACATATGCCTATTTTGACATTCAAGACAAGATCGGCAGAAAGAAAACGAACATTAAACGTATCGCCTCCCAACTGTACTCTCAGTGCTTTGATTTATAAACATTGCAATTTTTCTAATTAATTTATGAATTTAACAGATAATGTATATAATATTATGAGTATATGGCTTTGTGCATACGATATTGATTTTCAAGGGCCGTTTAATCCCATTAAAATGTTTTAAACAATTAAACAGCTTTTATGGACCCCCATAAACCTTAAATATCTTTTAAAGTAATTATGCAATTTAAGTGAAATTTGGTATGGTACACTGAATTACCTTTACCAACTCTGTGTTTAAATTTCAGAATTGTTTACGAACTCATTAATTTTTTCCCAATGGCGTCTAATGTATTAAATTTTGTATTTTAATCAACAAATGGACAGGGAGTAAAATAAGCCATTACGATCAGGTAGTTAGACTAATGCTATTGTATTTGTAATTACTGTAACGGGACATACATTTGACTGGTCATCAATGTGTGTATAGTTGAGGCCCACAGACTGATTGTAATGATCATTAAATTTTGTATAAACAAAATGTTAAGTCTTGAGGTGAGATTAAACATAAATCACATACACTTTCATGTATGGGCCTCATTTTATATTTGCAATCGTCACTGGTGTGTTACTTAATGTACAGTTATATTGGACCAATTTGTTTACCTTTGCTGTTCCAGTCACTTCAATCAGCCAAACGTATTTACCCTGTTTTAGACTTAAAATTTTACATTGGAAGTAAATGCAAAGTACACTTTTCTGTGGACCAAAAATTCTGTTTTAATTTATAAGAGTTGGTAAGGTTGATTTATGAAGATATACCAATTTTTTTTCCAACTGGCATTGTACTTTTTAAGATATTTAAGGTATATGGGGGTCCAGCCTAGTCGCTAACGGACTATACATGGTGATCCAAAAAACATGACTCACAAGCATTGCATAATAACTTTGCGAATTTTGGTAGTATAGTTATTGTTTTAGTATTGACAGAAAGAATATTGAATATTGTTTTTGTTGAATATAAAGAAGACCATCGTATAATGTCATAGTAACCATGGTAACGCCATCAGCAATACCATCATATTCTAAGAGTTCCAAGATAGCTGAAAACACAGAAATTGTAAATTGTACTATAAAGTAGGCAAATAGCCTGCATTTGATAGAAGGAAGCTTCAAATTCTGAATCCAAAGTCATCAGTGTCATATAGAAAGCAAATTAGAAGAAATGTGTCGAAATTGGAGATATGATGAACTGTGAGGAACATGAGAACTTGAAGGAACATTGGTAGACGTCGTAGTGGACGTAAGGGTAAGAATGTTGCGCATATTTATTAAGTTGTAAAGGAAACCCCAATGATATGTTAAAGGTGTTATGAAGGATATACATTGTGCATCTAACAATGCAACATATTATATGAATTGAATTGAAAAAAGATGACTGGTGCAAATATGGTTTCACACGCGGCGAATGTTGTGCTGGACAGTTTATGACGGACATTGGATTTTGATGATCGGTGATTGCTCTTAAGACAACGCATGTATGGCCTCCACATTCGCACACTCTTAGTCCATTGTACTTCTTCTTATCGAGTTCCTTAAAGGAGAAAGGGTGTTATCCCAAACCAACCACTTGACTTGATTTTAAAGAATCAATTACTAGACAAATAGGTTAGATCATTCTACAAGCGTGTACATTGACGTCATTCAGAACTTTATACGTCATATTAAGCTGGTATAGAAAATGTGATGGTCATTTCCAGCATCGATTCATAATTGTAAAGTTGTTTGTCAAAACTACGGTTAAAAGTTTTGTTTGACAAAAACTTACATGTATGTGCTTTAATTCTGTAAAGTTAAAAGTTAAATATTTTAAACAGTAATTTTTTTATTACGCTTTGTTTGTGGGACATGTTTTTTGGATCACCCTGTACATATACTTTTTCTGTATATATTGATTATCGATGCCCATTTATATTTATATGAAAAAATCATATTATTATTCTGTTTTCATTATAAGTTGTCTGCTGAAAATACATATTTTATCCTTAAACTTTAATATATTTATATTTGTTGTTATGTTTGCATGCATATATCTATGTCAATTTTTTAACCATGACTAAAACGTGATTGTACAGCACGTTTGAACGTGTAATTACATGACAAAAGTGCTATATAAATATGGTATGATAATAATAAATAATAATAATAATATAATGTATGGATGCGGATCTTCGGAAATAATCAGCGGCGACTCCCGTGCAGTTAAAATAACGGAAGTTATGAAATAGTGAAGCGAAATCATGACTCTATCGAAGTGATATCATTAATACATGTAATGTGAAATATTGATATTACACGATTTCATTTCTATATTGTACACGATTTGATGTTCTATTTAAAATCGTGTAATTGAAATGGCACACCGGTTTTCGTAGTTACCTTGATTTTGTTTCATTGTAGATTACTGCAGTATCACTGTTACGCCATCATTCATTTAGATGGAACGCAACAACATCTTAGCCAGGTACATAGGTGTAGATTGAAGGCTTAGTCAACTGCTAATAAAGATACAGAACGACGTTATCTTTACGTTTACCTCCCTTATCTCTTCTTCAATCATTGGAGATAAATTACTTCATCTGTGGTAATTATTCATTTTTTGCGCTTGATCAATTATTGTACAAAAATGCTTTGTAAACAACTTAAAACACGCGATATGATGTTATATTATATACCAGACACGTTTATAAAACAATGCTATAAAAACCTTACAAATGTTTCAATGCATATATTAAAACATAATTTCGCTGATATAGATCATTGTTAGTATAGAAAGAAACTAGTTTTGTCTCACCAGTATGCCTTATTGAAATGCTATGCTTCAGAAAGAATCAACAGATGTTGAAACATGTTAATAGATGAATTTACGGACTTGATATTTTAAAAACGTAATTGGATAGATGCATTAACAATGTCTTATTCGATAGACGTGTCTATCTTATTATGTACATGTACTCCTACGCAGTTCTTGTCGCATTCACACAAAACGTCTAAGATATTTATTTCTCTAAAAAAAAAATAAGTTTGTTGAATAATTTTCTTACTTGTTTTTTCGCGAACAAATCTTAGTTATTAGTCTTAAATGGATATTTCTGTCTATGTATTTCAATATGAAATCAGAATTGTCTTATTGTCTGAAAGATACAAATTGAGATTATTATTTTATTTTTTTTATGTCTATGTGCAATATTTTTCGTCTAAGAAAATGTCTTTAGAAAATATGTAAGAAGCTTTGTGAATACCGGTCCTGAATGAACTACGCATACATTCTTTGCTACAAACATTTGATTTGTCTCAGACGGTACTGTTGTTTGGAATGTTTACCAGTAAGTACGAGGTATGGTTGTTGTTTTTGTTTGCGTTCGATTGAGATTGTCGTTAGTACGCGATCATCTGGGTACTGTTTTATCAAAGCACTTACGAAAACTTAAACTTACGCTCAAATTTAAATTCTTTATAATGCTTTTACAACTACATAAAGGGGACATACATTCTGTGTTAGAGATCATTAACTAAATCATTGTTAATATTCCATATACCTTAACCACAACTCGTAGCAGTTGAAGAATGATAATGAATTCAAATTTGGACGAAAATTGACTGTTTTCGTAAGTGCTTTGATAAAACAGTACCCTGGTTAGTTCCTAGGTCAACTTGCTTTACCAAGCCAGACCAAATGTTTAGCACTGGTGCAGGCAAAACTTCCTCTGGGCAATCTACCAATTCAACTCGTAGTTAAGCGAGAAACATTGTAATGCAATTCAGTAATGACCAAGTGCCCCGGTCGAGAATTGAACCAGGGACTTGTCGGTCCGTAGTCAAGAGCGTTATCAACTCGACCACCGTACCATCTGTCATAACACGGCAAAACACGACGAATTTACCACCGAATGAGGCGACTCAGCCGAGGTAAAAAGTGGAGACGGGGAATAAAAGTGAGGTTACATTTTTACGAGGGGTGTTCGAAAAGAAAGTTCATGCACATCTTTGTAATTTCGGTAATAAACACTTACTTATTGTACTAAGCTAAAAACGTTCGAAAAGCGTATCGCCAAACTGACTGAAATTATGCCTTATTTCAAAGAAAGGTACATTTGTATAAACTTAATTTAAGTGATACATTTTTACATGATGAACCCTTTTTAGATAAAGGGACATTGTAAGGTATCTTTTAGATTTTTTACACTTTTATTACATATTTCAAAGTAGGCCAAAAGTATCTGAAAGACAACAACAAAAGTTGTCAACCAAAAATAACAAAAATCAAACAGATCGTTGATAAAAAGTAGGAAATGCGTCTCAAAACTGCAGTATTGACCGTTGGACTGTTAGCTGCTCGGGTTTATCCAAAGATTACTTCATTTTGAAGAAAATTCTTAATATGAATATTTGTACCCACTGGATACCATGCTCATTATATGGTGACCAAAACGTAATTTTATTTTAAATGCCAAGAAAATATTAAAGTTATACCTCCGGTACTTTCAAGAGAAGTTGTTATGTAGTATAACCACAGGAACTTGCATAATTTAAAAAAAGAAAACAAATTAGTAGATATAGGCCTACCAATAAAATATATTTTAATTGAGGCTCTCAGTATTGAATTTTTTTTTTCATTTTTTTTTCATTATTTTTTCATTTTTTTTTCCATTTTTTTTCATTTTTTAAATTATGCAAGTTCCTGTGGTATAACAAAGGATGAAACACACGCTCAAAATAATTAACCACAAATTCTAAGAAAACCATAATTGTAAAAAAACACGCAGTCAGTGATGAACACACAAAGGTCCTGCTATTCAAAATCCAGAACCAATAGGCAAATATGTTACAAGAAGGTTGAATGAATATTTTGTGCAGGAAAGCCTAAAAACATATTTCATAAAGCGTCGAATCGTAGACCAAATGTACCTTTCTTATGAAAATGCCTTTTCGCACAGGACTTCTACTGTCAAGTAGTTTCTGAACGAAAAGCGCATGAGAATGCTTTATCACAAAGTCTATTCTGTAGACATAGTCCTTTGCGACTAGAGTTTTGTCGCAATCAGTAGAGCGCAAAAATGTTTTCAGGAAACCTTTGTGGTCAGCCATAGTATAGTACATGAGTATTGTACCTTTTGCAGACGACAAACACATAACATGATTCAGTCAATAAAAAGTAATAAAGTAAGTTGTATTCCATTCCAAACAACCCTCGAACCAGTTATTCTTTATTTCGAGGTTCCTTTTTGGATAAAACCGTTAGTAAATGACCATGAAGGTTTAAATTAATTATTCGTATACGATCCCGCGTTATAAGTTGACAACTGTGTATACTTGACACGCAACAAAATTTGAAACTCCACCTTTCGTGATCGATTAACGTTTTTCCTCACAGTTTGAAACAAGATATTATCTATGAACATTTTTTCTAGAAACCTTTTTTGTGTGCACAATTGTTGATTTTAGTGGGGTCGTCGACAGTACTTGTATTTTGTTTTCAATGTTTTCTTTTCTTTTCTGTTTAACAAAATTATTCATTTAATTAATTGTAATTGTATCGAGGAAATGTTCTATGTATGTACATATTTGTCGATTATCTATACACTGTGTAACATGAACCTTGTCTAAGGAGAAGGCTAATAAAACCTAAGCCTGTTGCCAATCCTATTTCGTTAGAAAAAAAAATGGACGGGTGGACGGACAGACGGACGGATGGATTATATATCCTCGAAGATTCCTGACACTTTAGTGAATCATCGCTGAACGGATACATTCATACATATATATTCAGTGACCTTCTTTCGCCGGTCCTTATTTTCAGTAAAATAGGCTTCCCGCGTATAACAACGCACGCGTTACTGTTTTATCAAAGCACTTACAGAAATCGTAAATTCAAGTTCAAATTTAGAATATTTATAATTTGTATACAGAACTTTATAAAGTGTGGTAAATGGAGCTGAACTACTAACAATGATTCAGTTACTGAACGCCTACAAACCATGTTCGTCATAAGTTTGTAGATCTAGTTGTTAAAGAATTATAATGAACTTAAATTTGAGCCTAGCAGTTTAAGATTTCCGTAAGTGCTTTGGTTAAAGCAGTACCACGATGGCTACCCACGAATATCTTGCCAAAGTTTAATCAATCGCAGGTTAAAAATATCAAAGTATAGCATAGAGCGTCGAAATATATAACGGTTATGTGGCCCAAAGCTCAACCAAATCTGCCAAACTTAGCACTAAGATATTACTTTTTTTACCAAACCGGCGAATTCGACAAACATGCACCGCGCAAAAGTAATAGTACATGTATACCAATATCTGATACCTTACTCCTTGAAACGCACGCGTTTGATTCATGTAACTGAATACATGTAATGTCAACTACCGCTGATGACTTTAGTGAAAACCAGGTATTTTAGTACTAACATGAACAGCTAATATAATGACTAACACAGAGGAGCGTTTCCAAGTACAAGTACTACTTACGACCTTAAAAGAAGAAAATATTATATTAAGTCAGTCAGGGAAGGCAGCACTCAACTTAACCAGCCGAGCACAGAAAACATTAAAAACACACAAAGCACTAAAAACACGGCATCCCGTCCCGAAAGTCTGCCGCCTCAGTCAGTCAAACTAAAACGGAACGAGAGCCATGTGACGAGAAAACAACAACTGGACACCACACACCAAAAGGACAATCTACAACATAAATATAGTGTACATGCAATTTTGAAAGAAACGAAGCAGCCTTGTGCTGGACAACGAAATTGCAGAATGGCACATACAAAATGAACAAAAACTCATGCATGTTTGAAATCTGCATCTGAAGCGCTTCTTATGAAAATCATGTTGACCAAACTGAAGTTGAAAAAGTTTGTTTTTCCATAAGTTTCTTGTTTTCTCAAAATATCGATTTTGTACTTAAGACCTTCTTATTCTAAGCAAGCTATATATGTAAGGTTCATATTGGCGAATCAATGTTGTATTGTTACCTGTATAAGTATACTCTGTTCTTTACTGTTCTGGACTTTATTCTGTTATAACAATGCACACAATGGCTTGAAAGGGTAACTTAACCTATACAGCCTTTAATTGCAAAGGACGTATCAGGGGAAACAACTTAACATGTTGGCCAGACAGTAATGTGTTTACATGTTTACTCTACACTCAGAGATGTGTTATTTTAAATAATACATGACCCATCAGAATGATGCAATGCATTAATTACTGGGAGCTAGTAATCAACTGAAAGGCCATTACGGTGCCAACCAGACTATAATATGAATGCAAAAGGACACAAAAACTTGAATTCAAACCTAGTAACAGGCAGATGTTGGCCAAGAGAAAATGTCACCATTGCTTAGTACACTACAGTAACTATGGGAACCAAAATACATTCCAAAAAGGTCAAAATTATAGCAGATGTTAGTCTATGTGCGTATGATCAGTTTATTACCACGTATCTGTTTCAATGTTGTTTTTGTTGCTGCTCAGGAAACAATGCACCGTTAGTGTACCGGGCTATTAAGTGCTAGGCTGTTGTCGCGGCGACAATTAAAATGGCAACCATGCTCTGAGATGGTTCACTGTCCACCCATTTCACAATAATTGTCAAATTCACATTTTCAATCATCCTTCTGTGACATGAGACTCACTACTCAAGCAAATACATTCCGACACGTTTACATCGCGGCAATTAAAACGTCATGTTCATACAGCTTTCTAATCAACTATACAATTAATAGTCGCTAAATAGCAAAGTAACTGGCCCACACGTATCAGTCAACTGCGTTGATAGAAATTTCCGCTGGCACGATGTTAGAGTACGGTGCACTGATTGTTTAGACTTTTTTGCAAAAAATGAATGTTTTTATTGTTTGTTTCGGTGTGAGAATATTACAAAAGTTGGAAAAAAATCAACGGTTCGACTTGACACTTCCTTAAGCGCAGACCGTGTCACCATCTTAGTACAAAAAATCATTCTCAACAATTTGAAAAAAGAAAAACGTACGTTCTCATGAACTTGTATTAAGAAACACTTTCTTTCAAAAGTCATATTCAAATAGTCCTTAAAAATTCAGTACATGTATAATTCATAATTATCTCAATATATAATTATAACTGTCTTTATTCAACAGGGCCAGAACTCCATAAACTAAAACGGTATCTCATGTTACATAAACCTTTATAATCAGATTGTAGAGTGACGTAATAATAATAATGATGATGATAATAATAATGATGATGATAAAAATGATGATGATGCTGATAATAATAATTATAACAACAATAACAACAATAACAACAGCCACCACAACAACAACAGCAGCAGCAGCAGCAGCAACAACAACAACAACAACAACAACAACAACAACAACAGAGCATCTATAGAAACTAAGAAATACCCTAAATATCCCAACACAGAAGATGTGGCGTGGAGTTGTCATTCCGCGACAGTAGGTATTCTACCGAGTGTCCTCACCACTTTGTGTGTCTATGACTACGTAAGGGTGATGTTGCTTGATCCCAGAAAAAACGTCAGCCATTTGTTACGTCTTTGTATATGGTTTTAATACATTGTTTTTATATTTGATTTTAGGCCATAGTATAAAAGATACAATTTAATATATAATGTTATCACAATGTATGTGGACTGATACTACATGCGCACGATATCAAAGTATAACGCATGAATTATTATCAATAAATATGTGCATTTTTGATATCTTAGAAAAAAATAAATAATGCATATTATCAACCCACACATGCCCCATTGAATGCTTCCCCTAAAAACGCACGTATGATTTTTTATTCTTATGCTTCGAAATTTTTGGAAAATAAATTCGTATTAATTACAAATGCTTTGATTAATGTTGGGATGAGCGCATAATAATGCATTTTTAATTCGTTGTAAATGATATCTGCGCGTGTTTGGATTAGAGGATCCTTATAGGGTTTTCTTCGTTGTCATATAAATAATGTACAATCTCCATATACATGTATTACAATTATGTATGACATAATAGCATCTTAATACATGTACTACCATAACCGATACAATTGTACAAACTATTACTCACATGTTCTGTGATCTGTGCAAATAAAGTTATTGTTCTGTTCAGTTCATTTTGTGAAGAAAAATATAATCTAATATAATTAAAAACTATAGTTCAATCGAAATTTTAAGACATGCAAAGATAGGGGTACACCAAATAAAATAACTATTACATTATATGCGTAAAAAAACGCTGGTCAAAGTGCTGATGAGATGTGCCTAAATAACAAAGTATTAGTTTCTAATTGTATTAAATATCATCTAGTACATATATCAACTTTACTATAAAACTATTTACCACCATAAAAGCTAATACAGATAGTTAATAAACCTGTCAACGTAAGGAGGTGTCATTATACACGTAAGAATATAATCTCAATTACGTTACTAACGTGACGCAATTATAATTCATAATACTAACTAGTAGTACAGTATCATATACACCGTCCACATGCAAGGTGTAACCATATAACATCCATCATGTCCCGGTGGTTCTACTGTTCTAGTCTCCAGGTTACGGACTCGATCTCAGGGGTGGTATTCTGAAAACTGTTTATTCTAAAGTCGTCTTTTTTAGTAATTGTGGTATGTGATGTTTTTATGTATTCTGAGTTCGGTTGTTAAGAGGAGTTCTGCCTTCCCTGTCCAACTATATGTTATCTATTTTTAGAATTACCTTAAAAGATTCTTAAGTGTGTCAACAAAAAATCAAAATTATCAATTTCTTTTACATAGTTCAGATTGAGGCATTATGTAAAAATCTACAATAATCATAAAGAAAACATGGGTCATTCTTCGTTTCTTGGGTAATACGTGCAACTCATTTTTTTAACTTATGTCAAAATATTTAAGTTTTCCCTTAAAATGCTTTCTGAGTACCAGTCCATGGTCTCTATACAACAAAATATGTTTTTAATTTTTTGAAAAAATTATCCTAAAAATAGATAATAACACATTGGAAAGGGAAAGGAGCACACACCAGAAGCAACTTATGGTGCGCCCAGGATAATGAGAAAGGCGCGAAAAGTTGGTTTATTCCATAAAGGTGGATAAATCAGATGCGCACGATTCATCCGTGATGTTTTGAGTACAATACTGACCTAATCTGTTTACTTCAGTAATTTGTAAAACCAATTTTGCAACAGTTGACCAAACCGATTTATGTTTGTAAATATCACATGAATCCTGGGGTGCGCTATAGCAGAGTAATTTAGGCACAAAGGAACAGTGCTCAAATGCTAGCTCTGTATGAATGTGGCTCCAGTCAACATGATGAATACAGACATTTGATGACTTTTGATGGACGATTGTAACACTATACTTTAGTTCTACAACTTATCTATGTACCCAGTCCCGATTCTACACATCGCCGTGAGGGTATAAGAGAAGGAAAGCCAGCTTAGACTTAGAAAACAACCAGAAATTCATCGATCAACGTGCTTCTAATGCTTTCTCCATTTATATAAACAAATGCAAAATGTTACAACATCATTATGATGATGTTGCGTATTTGTGCTATAGTCTTATGATGTTATTATTAATATAGTAAAGTCATTGACCGAACCCCGACCAGGCACGAGTTTCAAAAGTGTATAAATATTAGCACAACTGTCAATCACCGGAGGCCTTTTTTTAAGGATAGCCTTAAGAATATCGACTTACAAGACTTGAAGTGAAATGTCCACACTCTACTAATAGTACGCACGTACTATAATGTTTAAAATAGGGTTTTACTGACAAAAAAATATGCTTTTCTTTATCCTCGCCACCGGGAGACCCATATGAGCGACATACAGCCCCCTGGAGAGGTTAACCACTTTTGATTTGTTTTAAACCATGTCATAGTCTCTTATAATTGTTGAACGAATGGCTTTGTACAAAGTTTTACTATAATTGTATGTGTAAGTATATTATATGTTAGTTGAACAAAGATGAGAAATAAATAAATAAATAAATAATTTTATATATTTTTATATATTTTTATATATTATAAAACACTTACGTGTTGAAGAATAAACTTGGACAGGGGATAACTTATTACAGGAAAAGCAATTTAACGTAAAGTAAATGTTACAGAACAGAACAGAACAGGAAACAGGACAGAACAGAACAGGAAACAGGACAGAACACAGAACAGAACAGAACAGAACAGAACAGAACAGAACAGAACAGGACACAGGGCAGGACAGGGCAGGACAGGGCAGGACAGGGCAGGGCAGGGCAGGGCAGGGCAGGGCAGGGCAGGGCAGGGCAGGGCAGGGCAGGGCAGGGCAGGGCAGGGCAGGGCAGGGCAGGGCAGGGCAGGGCAGGGCAGGGCAGGGCAGGGCAGGGCAGGGCAGGGCAGGGCAGGGCAGGGCAGGGCAGGGCAGGGCAGGGCAGGGCAGGGCAGGGCAGGGCAGGGCAGGGCAGGGCATATTTTATTTTTCTCCCAGGTATACATTATACATACAACATGTGGAAATAATGTAATATGGTTAACATGATATTCTAGTATATTTCCAGTACAAGAAAGACTTAGAGAGTATATTTGGTATTAGAAATAAAACATTAATCAATCGTCAAGTAATACAAGAAATAGATTTCAGCAAAGTAAGAGATTATTAATTTACTATGGACTGAACGATACGCTCTGGTTATATTAGACGAGGCTTCAACATGAGTTGAAAAAGTTCATAAGACACAGCGAAAAAATAGAATGGCGCGGTGTGTGATTGTGTTTTACATAAGGTGAAGACTAGTATCGTGCATTTAGATATATTAATTGATTTGATTAATGCCACCATTAACGTTTCAATGACCTATAAATTAGATGCAACTAACTGATTGCCAAAACGTCATTGGTGTTTAAAGTCACTATATATACGAGGAATAGTCCTTGAGTACAGAGATCATGCATCTACCGATGGTGACTAACCTCCCCATATAATTTAAACATCATAGGCACAACATGTCATGGGTTATTAATTTATTTGACTCAAAACAGGTTTAGTCATAAGAAAAATAGCGATTGCATGACATCGCTAGAAAATACGGCTAATCACTGATTGAATTTAGTATTACATGTGATCCCTAATTTTTAGGCAATACACGAAATCCCTGATTGCCAGGTACATATAATATATGAATGTACAGTACGTGTATACACCGGGTGAAATGTAATATTTTTGTTTTGGAAATACATACACCTAAAATAGTTAAAAATACACACATGCATTAGCGTGTTCTTAAAACACTGCCCGGTAAACACATTTTTATACAAAGATTAATAAAGGCAACACTAATAACCTTACTCCAGTATTACGAAGGTATCAAGTAAGCTTGAAATACGATAATTTATTATTTAATAATATTCTATATACAATGATTAAACATTCATTACATTTAATCTCTCTACTCTGTGTCTAACTAACACTTCATACGCATAAAATTATAAACATATTGTCCCTTGATTGGACGAAACATAGAAACTTGTCAATGCCCTAAGCTTAACTCTGATTGGTTGAAATCGGCGTACATTGCACCACGTGATCTAGGACAACTTATCAAAAATGGCGACATGTTTACTTGGCAGATGACAACCGGTTGAACATTAATGTAATGTAGCTAGTTGACAAGTAAAGGCTTTCTATTATGATCCACGAATATACCAGTGCAAATTATTTCATTTAAAGCTGGCTATAAACAATAAATAAGATCTGTCATAGTAAGTTTATTGTTTATGTACGTAATTATCTGTCTGATCATAAAGCTGTCACCAAACAGGGGAGGTAATGAACTTTAGTGAGCTGTTAATAGATATAAAATGTCGCAGTTGTTGACCTTACAACCCGGCACTCGAACGTTGTACTAAAAATTAACACCCGTGTTTTATTATATAACTAATACATACGTAGACCATGACGTCATTATGCACGTTTGACCCAATATCTCAGTTTGAGCAACCGGTAAATATTTTCTCAAATATTTCTCTAATTGGTTTATTCTGATACCGGACTTATTTTCGATGATCATAAACTGAAAAAAATACAGACACCTGTATTCCCAGTTTAGTTTTTACCTCATCACACTGTAGATAAACTGAAAATGCTGCATACTTTGTCTAGTGCGCCGACCCGACCATTTGCTTGCTGATGTCATGGAATCACACATGTGATTTAATTCCGTGCTGAAGTGGACAATATTCTTATCGTCATTTTCGTAAACGTACTTTTGTTCAAACTCCTCATTCATAAATTCAAATATACGTCTAGGGTCTAACCGGAAATCAAATGAGAATGGGGGCGGAATACTCAGTATTATCACTTTGGGATTTTCCCCATTCCAAGAGATATGTAAGAGAACTTATACGAGGGTCATTCAATATATTCGTAGAACATTGATCTCGTTTGATTAAAATTGCGTTTAAATAATAATGTCAATACCAATACCGATCGTAATTTTATAGTTGTACATTCATTTGTTTGAATTATGATATTGTCTTGGTATTTATTTTCTTGCAGTTGCCATGCCTTTGTTATTATTCTGGGAGGGGGCTTCAATAATGTTGAAATAAATTGTGCCCAATCCCTTTGTGTATAATAAATGCAATAAAATATTATTAAACTAATAATAATTTCTTATATCCTTACAAACATAAACTCATTACTTACAGTCAATACAAATTTATCTTCAATAACGAAACTAGTACCATGTCATCAGCCATTGTATTACCATAGTAACGTGCCCCCCCCCCCCCCCTACCTACGTAACGTACCTTTTCCATTACTGTAACTAGTTATAAATTCCGAACTAGTTAATTTACATTCCCATATTTTTGTCATTTCTTAAAAAACAATTTGTGAAAGCGTCTGACTGATCTATATCGAGTGTTATTAGGCGGCATGGCACAACAGGGGACAAATTTTGTTGCACTCGCTATATGTAATATACAGAGTGCGGTCACAAAATATCGATCCATAGCCACATCGATTGGTAACATTTTTGGGATGTATAAAATGGTCACTTCGAGGCCAAAGGGGGGGGGGGGGCACGGGTCCCCTGTGTCCCTTGGTGGATCCGTACCTGTTCAATGACAGTCCCATTTCAGTAGGTTTGGCTACACATGACCTAGCCATCTCAGCACTCTCTGTTTGATTTTCATGGAGATAATAACATAATGCACGATTATAAATGATCATAATTAGACTATTTAAAAAAGCTACACACTCATATCCTTTCCGCTACCACGATTTTGTTTGGGGGGGGGGAGGGGAGGCTATGAGAAATTCATATGGTCCCTATACCCCGTCCCTCAGACACTATTGACTTGCAGCACTGATAAATACTCGATACATCCGGATGCTACACATCTGTCCCAAACTGAAAGTAGAAAAAATTGTCATTATTTCGACTAAAGGTCACCGGAAATGTGACGGTGACCCTTGCACGAAAACCTTTTTTAGCTTGACAGGCCTACTTTTGGGCCCCTTTAGGGCCTTGATCCTGACCCCTTTGTCTAGCCTTATATTCCTTCTATAGAAAAATGAAAACTTTTTGGCGCTAAATGTTATTGCAATTCCACAGGGAATCGTACCGCAATGGCGGGTAGAACCAGTAATTTCAGTTTTGGAAAATCTACGTTCAAAGCCCTCTTTAAAGGGATCCAGCGGGCCCAAAAACATGTGCACGACCCTGGGCCCGTAATATCCTTTATTCTGGGATGTCTGTGTACCCATGACAGCAAAATTCCCGAGTTTGGGCCTTTAGGTCGAAAACTACGGAAGGCCGAAATGGCCATCCCGGCGGGTCTGCATTAGTACGCTATGGTAGCGGAAAGGATATAGAGTATTGTTTATTTAACATAGAGAGCCTACAGTGCAGAAAGGTGCGTACTCGTCAACCTTACACTCATGGTTCGATAGTGAGTATGGCATGTTATGTTCCTACATGACGTTAGCTATGTCCTCTACACAGGGAGAGGTTGCCATAAGTTCAAACTAGTTGATAATTACTTCTAGGAAAACTCATTGTATAACCATATCCTGACCTCATGAAAGGTTCATTTGAACCATCCTCTATCGTTACATAGTGTTCTTAGTATACATTGTTGTCTTATTTGGAACTGCCAATCAGATAGTTGCGTCGGTTTCGGACAAATACTGTGAAAACAAGTTGCATGGACAGTATTCATTCTCGTTAAAATCAACAACATACGATTGATTTTAACTTTGTCTTGGCAAATGTTTTCCGTTGCGTTCTTAGCCAAATATGACGTCACATACCACTATGTATGTCTACACTGCGTCGTTGTGAGCATCGGTTCGAATCCCAACTACCCGGATGCTGAAAGACACATGCCATTTGTGTATAGAAAATGTTTATTTTACGACATTTATGCACGCAACACATTATGCCATTGGTGAACAAAAAGCAGGCAACAGTAGGTGTTTGATTTGTAACCATATGATACCCTACATCATAAATAGTACATGTACTTGTAGTTTCAATAGAATAAAATGTCGTTCATTGTTATGTGTACTTATTTTATGGATCAACCTCATTCTGCGATTTCAAAAACATGTACATATCTTTATGTAAGACATTGAAAAGGGAACACAACACTTTTATATAATAAAAGGTCATTCATTGTATAAGGTGCACTTGTACTGCCACATACACCATGTGTCTTAATACCAGGCAAAGGACATAGCCACCTACACAAAGGTCTACTCAACTGAGGATCTCAGACGACTTTTAACTAAAGGAATGATTTACCATAAGCACATGGTATGTTGACTGGAAAACATGTGACAGAGGTACTCAAACTAAGGACAGGTACACATAAACGAAGTATAGAATCACCAAATAAAAAGAAAATAGAGCCACCCAAAATGAAATTATACATACAAACAAGGTGCACATTCTACTAAAAAAGAGATACATCCAACATACACTAAGAATGCATTTTAAACAAAGGTCACATCCTTTTTAAAGGTGGACACATACTTCCGAAACAAAAGACACCGTGACCTTATGGTCGTATGGTACCAATGGTTTATTCCTTGCAGCTCATTCACATATTTTTAATCTTGAATTGTCTCCCTTTGTAAAATTTGTATATTTACGAGGTGAATGTTTCGCTGGGTTTATATTTCGCGCGCTCGATCTTGACCGCGAATATAGCGAAAATTATACCCCCGTGAAATATAAGTATAAGTAAGTTTATTTTCAAAGTATCTATAGGCCAAAGGCCTGTCAGATATACACACATTACTACAAAACATATATAGCAAACATGGCAACGGCAAGTATAAATGTACATATGAAAATAAAACGACAACAAAAACAAAGTGAGACAAAGCGAAAAGCAGTCTGTGGACGTGCGAATTATGCGTGGGTAAAGAGAGGCAGAGAGAGTAGTTGTTTAGCGGAGAAGTGTAAATGGTGAAAAAAAATTTGTTTACAACAGTCATAATGAAAGAATAACCTTACATATGTTTGGTAACGCCACAGGTTACAGTCAGGAAAAGAAAAAAGGATATTGACATGCAGGTGGGGGATGAAAGCCTGGAAAGATAGTTAGCTAGGTCATACAGCAGAGAAGGGATACATACTTTACAAAATAATAACACAATTGTGAAACATACAATTACAATTTACGCATGCAGAAATCAATATTCATCTTAAATATATACATTGCTTGGGAAGAACATGATCATAAAAACGTACGTAAACGAACAAAATCAATAGGCATTTTAACACAATAAGACATGCAGACGTATATTTAGCATTATAAATATTTCATGGTGATATTTCCAACAAAACAACCAGTCTTCCTTTGAAAAAAAATCTGTTAAATTAAATTTCATCTTGTTGAATATTAAATGCTTTAAAAATAAAAACAATTTTAACTTGAGTATGCTTGGTCGTATCCAGTAAAATCTATTGATGTAAGCTTCTCGTAAGTAGTTACTTATATATATATATATATATAAGGGCCGGGTGCTGTAATCTTGTATATAATATCATGAATGTATATTTTGTAATATTGCACATTTCATTTAAATAAATACTTTACTTACTTACTTATACCCGCTATATAGTAAGTAAAATGGCATACCGCTACCACAGACTACATCCTATCTATTGGCTATGGTCCTAATGTAAGTTGATACAGCTATGATATTTTGAATGATAGTGTAACGCGTTACAAAAACGTGTACGTATTGTTAAAATGAGTTTCTTTATCCATAATTTGCATTATTTGCTCAACATGGCTATAGTATGGCAAAAAGATAATAGAAATACAGACAGAGAAGGCAACACTCAAATTATATAACCTAGCCGATCACAGAAAACGTAGAAACATCACATACCACCATTACACGACACAATGCCCAACACACAACTAAACGAGAACATGAACTTCCAAAGTCCCTGCTGTCACAAAGCTGAATGACCTAGTTTCAGCAATAACAATCTGAATGCCCCAGTTATAACACTAGATTTTCATTGATTGTATATAGTAAACTGAGATGAAATATCAGACAACGTTTGTCAAAATAGCAGAACTAATCAACCCATCATAATGAAAATGCATTTGAAACATATCTTGGCGGCTGTATATGGCCGCTAAGCTGCGTAGTTTTGAAAACCACACACTATGCCTGTAACGACACCGGGAGTACTTTTCACAGGCACAAACAAATTAAATAAACATGCCCTGTCTCTTGGACATGCATTGTATAATACTTTCGGCACAACTAAATAAAGACATGTATGGTATCATCCAACGTGGAAATACGACACAATGCTTGCCGACGTCGTATATATGATAAGCTCACCTGTGACCTCACAGCGCATAATGTCACCCGTGACAAACATATCAAAACAACACCTGAGAAACAACAAAAACCATCAAGGAAACCGATGCCTATATTGAGAGCAACCATAAAACACACCAACCACTGCAGATTGACAATGCTGTTAAACGTACACCGTCTTATGTTACTGTCTGTCTATAACTGGTATTACAATGGAACACGCTTAGACGTTTACAGTCACTGTGTTTAAATAGAAGTACTTTGTTAAATATGGAAGAACGTCATTTACTTTGAAACAAAACATTCTATAGAAACATTTAGGTACCCAAGGCTAAGCTGGTATTTTGTTTTGTTTTGTTAGCTCTCCATATCGTTTAGTTACGACAAACATCTCTTCAATATCACTGCAATGTCAATCTACATATGACATTTAGTTCTGCAAGTCTCGTAATGTCAATCTACATATGACATTTAGTTCTGCAAGTCTCGTAATGACAATCTACATATGGCGTTTAGTTCTGCAAGTCTCGTAATGACAATAGACATATGGCGTTTAGTTCTGCAAGTCTCGTAATGACAATCTACATATGGTGTATAGTTCTGCAAGTCTCGTAATGACAATCTACATATGGCGTTTAGTTCTGCAAGTCTCGTAATGACAATCTACATATGGCGTTTAGTTCTGTAAGTCTCGTAATGACAATCTACATATGGTGTATAGTTCTGCAAGTCTCGTAATGACAATCTACATATGGCGTTTAGTTCTGCAAGTCTCGTAATGACAATCTACATATGGCGTTTAGTTCTGCAAGTCTCGTAATGACAATCTACATATGGCGTTTAGTTCTGCAAGTCTCGTAATGACAATCTACATATGGCGTTTAGTTCTGCAAGTCTCGTAATGACAATCTACATATGGTGTATAGTTCTGCAAGTCTCGTAATGACAATCTACATATGGCGTTTAGTTCTGCAAGTCTCGTAATGACAATCTACATATGGCGTTTAGTTCTGCAAGTCTCGTAATGACAATCTACATATGGTGTATAGTTCTGCAAGTCTCGTAATGACAATCTACATATGGCGTTTAGTTCTGCAAGTCTCGTAATGACAATCTACATATGGCGTTTAGTTCTGCAAGTCTCGTAATGACAATCTACATATGGCGTTTAGTTCTGCAAGTCTCGTAATGACAATCTACATATGGCGTTTAGTTTTGCAAGTCTCGTAATGACAATCTACATATGGTGTATAGTTCTGCAAGTCTCGTAATGACAATCTACATATGGCGTTTAGTTCTGCAAGTCTCGTAATGACAATCTACATATGGCGTTTAGTTCTGCAAGTCTCGTAATGACAATCTACATATGGCGTATAGTTCAGCAAGTAGCGGAACGCCAATGTACAAATTAAACACTTCGCGTATAGTCTGCAACGGTCTTTAGTGAAAGTTTGTTATACCAGGCTCACAAACATAAACATCCGTCTGGCTAATGCTTGATCACCCCTCGAACAGTCAACGTGCCCGTAAAGACCACCTATGTGCACGAAAATGAATCTTTGTTGACAGGTGGACCTTCAGAAAGGGCCATAATTATGTCTTTGACAAATAGTCCGACGATATGGGAGATAAAATGGTGGTCTATGCAGGCAGGTTTTGTGAAAGTGGTCTATGTTACCGAATGTGACTGAATTATTATTGCAATTATTTAGTTTGTTAAGATATTGCAATAATCTTCCAAACGTTATTTTTTGGATTAAAAAAAATTACAACATCTGTATACATTTTATCGTAAGACCAGTCATAGGTCTTCACACTTCCCGGAGCATTTGAATGATGTTGATGGTAATAGCAACTGGTTTCTCTTCAAACCCGACAAACTGTCAATGCCCATCCAATCAAATACACCGATCATCTTATTGGTGAAGAAATTTAAGGTGAACCGTTAGGATTAGAACAGAACATACTAGTTATAGTGGGCCCACGATAACGAGAAAGGCGGGAAAATTGGTATATTCCACAAAGATAGATTTATCAGATGTGCACAATTTATCAGTGATACTTTTAGTACAAACTTGACCATATCTGTTTACTTAAGTAGTTTGTGATGTTTTTAGTATAAAACTGACTGGCGCAGTGGCACTTAACATAATATTTGTGTATGTGACAACGTGCTCGTAAAAAATTTAAATATCGCTGGCTAAGAATGAGAAAGTCGTAAGTACAAAATCGATATCTTGAGAAAACAAGTAAACTGTCTGAAAACTACTCTTTACTTATGAAAAAACAAGCTTTTTCAACTTCAGTTTGGTCAACATGACCTGTTCCGACTTTCATAAAGATAGGCTCATAAGAAGCACATTATGATGCAGATTTCAAATATGTATACATCGCAAAAGGTCGCAAGGCGACCTTCTCATTCTATAAGCCAGCGGGATAGTGTCACTGCTCAGACCTGTGGTATGTCAACGACGTGACAAATCTGCCTGTGACATCTACCAAAAGTTCTTATCCGTGAAATCATGAACATCAAAACCATTGGCCGCCTAAATTTGAATTAAGTTTTGGTATTACATAAAAACTGTAACCGTCTGGCCCACATGTACTTCCGTCATGCATCCAGTGTTGAATGCGATATAATATCATGTTCTATAACTAGTATAGCACGGAGAATTTGACCTGATTCAAACCTTTATACATGACTGTATTACAGGGTTCTTGTGTTGAATATGTAAATTTCCGCCAGCAAAGCATGCAATATCGGTCCTTTAGATTTGTGTTAGTAATTACATCTCGAGCGTCTTCGTGATATTTCCCGCTTATGAAAACATACAACCGGGGTTATAAATACAAAAATGTATAGACAATTTTAAGAAATCAGCTGTTAAATTATGCTAATAGAAGGTCGAGAGTCCAGTCCAATTATCCGTACGAGATCTATATCTATCTCCACAATGCTTGTTTTCAAATGTTAAGACTTATATTGCACGTGCACTTTGTCTATGCATTGTTTTTCTTGTCAAAGAAACGTAACTCAAGTAGAGAGTGTAATTTACGTAGATAAGACTGAGTTGTCTCTCTTTTTGCCAATGTACTAGAAATGAATGTTACATGTGAAACATACTGGTATAAAAAGCAAAAGGCAAGTTAGGTGTTGTTTTATTTCACTAGTGATAACAGTAAAACTTGTATGCCAAAGCCTAGGTCCCACTGAGCAGTTTTTGCCTCGGTGATGTACTCCCGATGTAAATTAATGAGCTATCAGGACATGGTGAATAGGTTCCTTGTGGTCTAGGGGAAGCTTCGGGGAAGTCATGAGACAGTTTGTGATATCGGAAGGAACTGTGATGAATTGGGTGGTATCGAAAGAAATCTGGAGAACATCGCCGATGTGGAATTCCTCAGTGGGACCTAAGCTGTTCTGATTTTGATTTCACGTGTACAGGTAACGATGGTTGATAATCATCAGTGCGATCTCGGACATGCTTCTGGTCGGAAATCAGTAATTGTTTAATTATTGAAATGCAGTATTTACTTTTTTTATTTAAATGACCAGCTGTAATTTTTGATTCTGTCAAAAAATGTATTTACTATAATGATTGTCGATGTAATGTTGAGTATTTTTTAATTTATATATCACATACACACATGGCTGTAAATTGTCTGAGTGTACCCTATTTAGAAGAAAGGTTGTGCAGTGGCCATGTTTAGCCGCAACGGATATGACGTTACAGGAACTGGTTTCCGTATTTGCTGTGACACGGATATACACTATGGTATTCTTTGACTGTGACAACTGTAGAAAAACTGGGTACCAACTTTTGTAATGTCATATCCGTTGCGGCTAAACATTCTCGTTGAGGTTAACATTCACTCCAAATATAAACAAGATTGGTCAATGCATGACAAAGTTAGAGCCCGGGCAAAATCGGACGGGCGCACGTACGGGCGCACGTACGGACGCAAGAACACATTATTATTTGCTTCCCATGAAATATAAGATCTTTTTCAGCAGCTTTACCGATTTTTCCATTACCCTGTGAAACCTACACGTTCCACGGTTTCACAGGGTAATGGACAAAACGGCACATCCGCTGAAAAAGATTTTATATTTCATGTTCCCCTTAGTGTGGCGTAGATTTCAAAGAAATCGATGAAGAAATAAACCACTTATGGCTACATTTGTGTTCCAATGTTTACAAATTTCTACTTGGAACTGTAGTAAAAAACCACGTGGTATTGCTACGCTGTAAAGCACTGGGCTATTTTATCCGTAGAGATGAATGATCACTTTTATTCATCAAGTCCTTTTAAGGTAACGGAGTATAATTTTTAGTGAGATTGAGCATGTTTGTTTAAAGCATTTTGTTCTTAAAATTGAAATGTGTTGAATACAATAAGCAAAGTATTATGATGCACTATATTTACCTTTCAAAATAAAAAAAATAAATAGCAATAAAATGAATTTATTAAAGCATGACAGCACTTTCTTTGCGAATCTTGCTCGTTGACAAACAAAGTCAACATGACACTTAGAGTCCAAGTTTGTTGTTGGAGACAAAGTCAATAGTATGAGGAACAGACTCTTATAAAGAAATAATTATGAAACATATCTATGAACTTGTATCATGCAAAACTTCAATGACCTTGCAAACCGAAAGTAGAAAAACGACAATGTTTCTTGAATATCTTTTAAAGGATTCATTTTTTCGGTCAAAAACTAAATAAGAGTTGTTCCCTGGAGTTATAATGTAAGCATGGTATGCATTTTGGCTCGTGACATTTGCCAATTTGTGTGTTTGTGTACGAGTACTGAAAGGCACACTCATTCTTTGAAACAAACCATTTTGAAAGGTTGGCCCTTTTTAATGAGTTGTAGGGGTTATGTTACAGTGAGTTATAGTATACATACAATACAAGTCTGTTTGCTTAAGCCCTTTAATTTTCTTATTGTTTTCCACCCTCCCACTTTTACTCTCACTCTGTCCCCTTAATTTACGATGTACATTGTAAAGATAAGGTGGACAAGTGTTCCATTGGTTACATAAAGTGGGCTACTGACTGCTGATCTAAAGGTTGTGGGTTCGATCCCTACTCCAGCCAGGTCAAAAACAGAAATGCTTTTCAGTGTTTTCACCCTTACATAACTGAAATTACTAACAGTCTTTCGGAGGTCACGTGTATGATGCTTTACATCAGCACGTAAAAGAACCAGGGATGCTTCTGGAACTGGGACATCTTCTGTATCATGCACTATCCCCCAAGAACTAAAGTGACTAACCTCTTCTGGGGGCCTCGCCCATATGGATTTCCGATGGCGAGGATAAATAAAAGCAAATAAACCAAAGATAATATTTTTTCCATTTTTTTTACCTGGCCAACCCGTTTATATTTAGTGGCACAGCTCCCAATACCGCGTTAGATTTATAGTAATAACATAACGTTAAAATTACAGGTTTCTTGGAAACTTGCTAATATATGTATATATCGCTCAGAACATATAACATGGATTCCTTGAATATCCATGCTTATCCGTAGTCGATTTCAAATAATCAAAAACATTATTACCGTGCAATAACGAAAACACACAAGTATTGATAAGCGTCAAATGTTCTGTACTAAATTATACATAATGGTGTTTCTACATTCGACAACAACCGCTACTTCGTTTTCATTTCTGACTTATTGCAGTTACGGCGTTCCATACATGCCGTGATGTTTTTTTATGATGTACATCGCACCGTGACAACAATTATACTGCGAAGTTACATATTGCGATCAGTAACCTTTAGAATTGGGTGAAGGTTTAAAAGTGGCGTAGATTATATGAAGCATACAGGTTAGTTTTTATAATTATTACACTATAATGGAAATTATTCTAGAAAGTATATTTGATAATTTTTTAATAATTGTACCAGATATAGGCAGGATAGTCAGCTCTGGAAAAGAATTGACCAAGTTATATATGAGAAAATAATGAATACCCATTGCGGTTTGTACGTATACTGAGTCATGGCTAGTTAACGAAATATCTGTATCTTCTTTTGGAAACAATTTAACGCAATTCTCATAGTATACAATGTCTAAACAACAACCAATGTTTTTGTTTCCATAAGGATGTTGTTCTACAGAGGTTGTACTGTATACCTCTTTACACAGTACACTGACTAACATCTAACAAACCGACACCTGGACAAGTGAAAGTTAAAACATGTGGTACATATACATATATACATAGATTTATGCTTTTGAACGGCGGACGTACGGTTTACTACACATGTTGTCGGCATGTGGTTATGACCCCCCATGGTCCCATCTACAACCTAACATCAAATTAAGAAAGATAATCAGAACCCTTTATAGAACCTTGTTCTATAGAGATCTGATTATTTTTTCTAAAGTTGATGTTGGGTTGTAGATGGGACCATGAGGGTCATGACCACATGCCAAGCACCTGTGGTTTACTGTACTGTTTCGTGTATGATTGATGTTTCATACATAAATATAAAATTTGGAGTAGCACACAACATGTTAATGAATTAAGTCCGCTAAATCGAGTGTAGAACGAACTAATAACTTGGCAAACAAGTTAAAGAATGTAACCTTACCACTACACAAACACTGATGTTGACAATAGGTTACATAGGACGGAGATATTGATGTGACCATGACCTTTAAGCATAAATATATCTCATTACAAGGTTATATCAATATCATATTTCCTCGAGAACATCGAGAAATGATATAATATCGGTCCTTTACATTTGTGTTCGTATTATAGCAAGGACGACGTCGATTTCTTTTTAATTCATGCATAAAGGTCAGGATTACGTCGATTTCGCCTTGCTATAATTATAACAAGGTTCAATATATAAATTTCCGCGGTAGAAGTCTGTCAACAAACAGTTAAACAACCTCTTCGACCAATTTTATCGAGAAATTCGCGACGCTCAAGCCAAGAATGAGTACTATGCATGCTATTTTTAAAATTTTGGGCAAACGTGAACAGTCTTTGTCTCAAACCAATACAACTGTGACATTTTGTTGAATTTACGGACTTCTGATCATTAGCTCATATTTTGCCGTCTTAAAACACGTCTTTCTACGGCGCTGGAAAGCACCGTAGTAATGCTTTGAAACCATGTAATACACGTGGATCTATACTCTGTATAGGTAACTGTATAGATAATTTCATAATAAATTATATCACAGCAAGAAAACAAACTAAGTTTGCAACTTCGTAATGTTGACGATCTATATTAAGCACACGAAAATCTCGGTGCAGTTCTAAGATACGGGACGCGGTGACTCGAAACTAGTGCGGCGACTTTGATGTGACAGATGCGGCGTAAAGTATTAGATATATGAAAGTATTAAATTCAAGTATTCAAATTGATACAATATGATTTATGCAGCGGACTTTTCAGGCGTTTAAGATAAAATTTTGCCATTAAAAGCTATTTTAAACAAATCATATGCTTCATCTTAGTATTCAACTGCCTGATCAATACAATTTTTCGCCGTACAAACATTCAACTTGTATACGGAATATCACTGCAGTGTGTTGATCCGTTGGGCCGTATTACCTCGAGTTGCTTGTGTAATGTCGTATCTCACGAGACCGCTAGGTCGAGTGAGATGCGGTATGGCGCAAGCATCGAGAGGTAATACGTCTTAACGGATCAACACCACTGCAGTAATAGAAAATTTTAATGTAACTTTTTCGCGGTATCATTTGTGATGAGTATAGCATATTCTGACCAATGGACGTAAGTAAAATCGTTTCTTCTATTATTTTTACAAACATTTTATTGGTTTTTAAAGTAGGCCAAATATCAAGCTAGACAGATAACGCTGAAAAAACCCGCACTGTCATACTTATATCATGGCTACGGCAATTTACATTGATGTTAACTGAGGCGGTGTGGCTAAATCCGATGATAATTGATGGGGTGTGTCTTAATTTTCAAAGGAATGAGTGCAATTACTACAGTGCAGGATAATATTATCCTGCACTGTATACATACAACTCCATTGTACTTTACTTCGGTCAACGTGACCTCTATCGATTTTCGTGGTCGAGTTATATTGGAGTCCACAACTTTAAAATCACAACAGCGTGCTATTGATTTTCATTGGACATGTTAATCGGTCAGCATTGTAAAAATTTGGACACGCCTTATGTTTACAAAGTGACAGCCAATGATATAAGTCAGAACGAAAACGCTTAACGCTTGGTTGTTTATTTTGTCTCGGGCTACGCCCTCGACAAAATAAGACAACCTCGCGTTTGCGTTCTCTTTCTATAACATAGAGAACCCTGTCAGTCTCTGTAATGTATATGGATAAGTTACTGTGCGCATACCACAATTACACGGCACAATGTTTTGTAGGTAAGCACAGTTCTACTAGATAGCAAAACGAGTAATGGCCATCGACTTGGATTCGTCCCAAGTCATAATATGCTAATAGGTTATAATTCATAATATGTTAACTAGTTACATACGGTCCAACATGTGTTAGAACATGGTTACCTAAGGAACCACAGAAGTCAATACCGTTACAATACTCTATCAGCTAGTTCGAGAGGCTCACAGATTGAACACTATTGATAACTGTAATACATAAATAAAGTACACGAAACGAAACTTCCACACAGCTAACGATTGAACACCTATAATAATAAGACATTACCGATCGTTTATCTTAAATATAAACTAGAATCATCAGAATCAAGCCTATGTTGTAAATGACTGGCCTAACCAGTGCAGCAATACCACGTGTTTTTTGGCTACAGTCCCAAGTAGAAATTTGTAAACATTGGAACACAAATGTACCCATAAGTATTTTATTTTTTCACCGCTTTCTATGAAATATACGCCACGCTAAGAAGAAATAGTTTATTTACTATTGTTTACAAATTTCTTCTTGTTACTGTAGCCAAAAGTCACATGGTATTGCTACACTGCTAACACTGAATAGTGGTAACAATAAAGCATAACCCTGGGTCGAACGGCCTTACTCGCATTCCGTACTCGACACCATTATGACACTTGATATAAATGTGAGGTTTAAAAATTAAACATAATTATCAACAACACGCGTTGAAACTAATTATATTTGTATAACTATGCTCCCACAATTCTATAGAATCGGAATACCATTTCTTTATGTGCTGTCAAACATATAATGAACTACGTTCGAAATTCATTCCGCGTCCTGCATGGCCAACATTGAACAAATTTTATAGCATTATGTCCAGCACAAATAATAAAATTATCATAAATAACGCAAAATTAGTATATTATGCCTCGAAGTTAAGAGAAAATAGACTCGCCCTATTGTAAATATTAACTTGCCGACTGCCATATGTAAGTTATTGTGTATATATACAGGTGTTTTTCTTTTATGTATTTGCATGTTGTTATCTTTTTTGATGAAAATATATCTTCCTGTTGGACATATTCGCCTGTCTACCAGCATCTGTATATACGTATTGTCTCGAATTTTTGTCCCATTGTGTATGTACTTACATGCCATCCAATTTAATATATATTCTTGGTTCTAAATTTGTTGTATATGTATCTACATGCCATCCATATTAATATTTACTCTTGATCCTAAATTTGTTGTATATGTATCTAAATGCCAACCATTTTAATACATAATCTTGATTCGAAATTTGTTGTACATATAACTTCCAGTTTGATGTACCAACATACCTTCTAATTAAATATTTACTTGTCTGCAGAATAGTTCCTAACGTCAGCACAAATAAACGGACTAGAACATCGATATAAATTATGCTCATTATACATGTAGTTGCTTTTTTGATATGCTGTGTATATGCTTACACTGTATGTAATGTAAATGTATGTATATATTTTGTCTTAACCATCTTTTTTTTATTATGTAAATGGTCAAAGGCATTTCAAATGCCGATTATACCAATTAAACTGTAAACTGTAAACTGTATTTTCAAAGTTTCGGAGTTGGTCTATGCCTTCATCAGGATATCGTACAATCATGTAAATGAAAACAACTTAAAATTTGATTGAAAAATTCATGGTCATGGTTCTGTTTCTATACGCGCCTGGAAAACGTTTAAACATGTCATACATATTAATAAATTGATGATTTTAAACTTTCAAATTTCGTCAGTATACGGTATGCTCGTACTAGTGTCATCCAATAAACTGACTGGGTTCATCATTTTAATACCGAATGGTCACACAGATAATCAAAGCACTGATAGTACTAGTGATATGGTTGCTGCTACTAAAGCTTAAACCGAATTTACACGTTTAATGTTCGTTTTCTTACTGCCGATCTTGTCTTGAATGTCAAAATAGGCATATGTGACTATATAGGCATGTTAGGTATCTAAATAACTGTTAAAAGGTGCATATTAATTTATATGTAATACGTGTATTGAATGCGTTATTAAAAGTGGCTTTAAAATAATACTACGCGCCTATTTATCAGATTCTACAGTACCGTCTTGTAATCACTTCCTTACACAGCGAGAGACAGTCCAAAGCGGCTGGCTAGTACAGCGACACCATATGATTGCATAACAGTACTTTGCAGACCGTATACGATTCATTGATAAAACCATCACTTGACCGTAGTCTGAAGTTTCTAAAAATAGCTTTAAAGCCAGGACATTTGATGAACACGTCATTTTCGTACTATAAAACAAGTTCGGTATCAGCCGGTGTAGTGATTTTTTTGGCCAAAATATCGATTTAACGAACAGTTTCACAATCATTTTTTATCTTAGAATAAACAAATGTTGCTGATTGGCTTAAATCAGTTAAAAAATTTGGAGAAACATATGTAGAAGTATTGGGAATGTTGACAGTTTCTGGAACTACTTGAATGCGGATGATTCACATAGCAGCCTAAAGGCGGTTAATTTTGTATTAAGAAATGGGCAATGGTAGTAATGAGAGGCTTAAACGCCTCCCAAAAACAAACTTAATCACATTAAACTACAGCCTTTCAGACACAAATGTAGAAAATATTGCATGAAGCAACTCATTTCGTAAAAAATGTATGGCTGAAATAAAAATACCACCTAACTGCGACCATACGCAGCGCTATGTATACACTGCCTTGCGTTTAAGGAAAAATCACGTGACGCACGTTTCGTACCAGGTACGATACGTGCGTCACGTTATTTTTCCCTGAACGCAGGACAGATGTCAGACAGACTATTCGCTGGTTCTCAAATGGTAAGCCCGGAATGGAATTATGTCATTAATATGCCGGAAATACACATAAATATTAGAATTGCTCTTGGGTTTATATTGTGTTTTCAACGACCCATGTACAATTTGATAGTTACGGTCTCCCGTTCCCGCCAATCGTAACTTCGCCTATCCAATGGGGCGACGATACGACAACGCTATATTAATTTCGCGCCTTCCACCTTCAGAAATCGTATACAAACACGAAATGTTGGCGATTATGTTATTATAAAGTGTTCGTCTAAAAGATAACGATAAATCAATCAGGGAAAGCAGCACTGTATCAGCAGCAACAACAGGGGACACCATAGGAGCACGCAAGAAAGGAAAGACAACATTAACAAAAATGGGAAAGACGCAGTGCTTTAAATTCATTCTTCATGAACAAAGACAGCAATTCACAACGGCAGTCATACGCCATCGAAGCAACAGTTTCAAAGTATACTTGAAGAGATTATCTGTATCTTTATAAGAACGTGTAACTACATACACACTGTTTTTGGTTGTAAATGAGGTAAGTTTATGGAAGTATACAAGGATTGTTTTATCGTTCCAGGTACCATATTGAATGCAATATGAGCAGCATGTTGTGGATCACATGTTTTCTGATGTTGGGTTTGTTAGCGGAGATATCACACGGCGCTGCATTAGGACCAAATGTTCCTGCTCAGGAAAATGGTAAGATTATGCACGTACAATCTTATATGCAAACATGCGTTATATCAGAAACTAGTGGTAGTCGCATGTGTAGTGTTGTTACCGCGACAGCGTATGGTCAAGTTTCCAGTACGCTGCATTTTTAACCCGCTGATCCTTGTTCGTTTCCCGGTTGCGAGAGGTCTTATCCTTCCATAAAAAGCTGACAAGAGCATCGATGTTTCTCGACATGAGAAGTTGCCGTTTCCTTTAGGTTTTTCAAGCAACTTTATTATTAATAAGCTAAGTCGGATAGAGTCATGTTTACTTTTTATTTTGGTGTGCATTTCAATCGGTGTAACTCTGTAAAGCTGATATTGAACTGAAGTATAAGACGCATATGTGCGTTGTTTCTTAAACTACGAAGATCCGGTTACACGTCGTAGATGTCAGAGATTTAACCTACTTTCACCAAATCAAGAAGAGCAGGGTGTCCGACATCTAGGGTATGATTGAATGTACCGACATAGTCCGATAAACACATTATAAAAGACATGTGGTGTGAAATATAATTTTAGCTAAGGTCACAATCACGCCCCGATGACTTTCCGACGTACTACCGGCATATTTTGACATGTTCGACGGGAATAGACATTAAGCGCCCGTACGATTAAAAAATGTAATTATGGAGTGTCAGGGTCATCCTTCGGTCGGGGTAAATAAATGTAAAATGTTATTGAGCAGTGTATAAAAAGGGTTTCATGTCAATCTGATGTATATTCCACAAGCGGAGCTCGAAGCTAATGAGTATCATTACCCAGATATACATGTTTTAGATGTATATCACCGACACTACTTCATAGATACAATCGGCTGATGACCTATAGGTTAATAACCGACCGATCGCCAGATTATTTTTAGGCCTCTGGCGGGCGTTGATTTTAATGCCGATGTAGTTATGATGGTGTTATGATACCCCGTATGACACATCAACCGGGTACCAGGAAAACTTTGGTGCATATTTATCTGCCGGGTCTCTGTGTCTGGTGCCGGTCGTACTCCACATGTTTGTCTGTCCGGTACCAGACTACATTGAAAATTGGTCTAGAACAAAATATGTCATCTACAATAAATAAAGTCGTTGTTATTATTATTATTGAAGAAAAGCGCACACTACCGTCTATCAGTCTCTAATTACTGTCTATTGCCTATTCCGCACTTGCAGCCCATTAATTCCAACGCTTTCACACACGACCGCACTGTCCGACAGCCAAACGAGAAGAGAGCAACCACGCCGACTCAACTCACCAAAACACGGGAAACCCGGGGCATTTCGTACACGATAAAACCCGTTCCCACCCGTACCGTACACGGACCGGAATCCAAGAATCACTAAATTATTATAGACTAGCAGCTTGACATCCGTACGATATAAAAGTTGCATCACGTGATAGTTTGTTTCACTGGTCAATAATCACCGATCGCCGACATGACTCCTTACGTAGTATCCATAACTTGAAGCTTGGTGATGTTTCGCTGACCTGTATACGCCGCCCAATGCCTTGAAAAAGATAACGAAACATCTGACAAGGAAAGCAATACTCAAAAGAAACAACTGAGTACTAAAGACACAAAAAAGAACACACACAAAAGAAAAACCCACGATACTCAACAACACAGCTAACCAAGAAAACGAAACAAAACCGCTAATTACAGGTACTAATTACTTAAAGTTCTAAAAAGTTTTTAGGAATCACTGTAAACAGTATAAACCGGCAGCTGCATAGATTATCTTTGATGGTGCATGACGGATGGGGTTATGAAAAATGCAACTGAAAAAAGCTACTTCACAATACAAGTGCAGCCCACTGTATCACAATATACAATTAAAATGGTTTCGGCGTATCTGTATGTCGGTCTATATGCGTATGCGGCGTTCCATAATCTTGTGTATTTATAAATCAATGAACTTGTTGAAGTGTATTATATGTACTTTACTGTTAGCTGAAGAACCGATTTTAATTTATGTTAATTTATTTAAGGTGGATTGTTAAACAAGTTTTTCCAACTTAATATATTAATCAGTCTCGACACCACATTCCTGATGTTATCCATCACCTTGAGTGTATAAGGAAGAGAAGCCAGTTTCCCTTTGATGGTGAACGTCTAGCAAGGGAATTTCTGGTTTTGCGCTCCAATGCGCCTTTAAATATATTCAATTTCTTTCTGTCCTTATTCAATTGATTTTTTTTAAATCATACGACATATTTGCTCTGAATGAAGAGAAACTACTTTTTGATGACATATATATAGCTATACAGTCGAGGGCTTTGAACGAATGACGAATTATTTTTTATATAGTTAATATGCATATTTTACCGAATATTAATCGTTCACAACGCGCATACATGGTGACACTTTTAAATGGCACATACGAGGGGGGATATCGGCGGATTAACCTGCTTCGCTCCCAAATACACTTAACCGATTTAAAAACGCAACAGTGGGTTTTTGATAAAGGAGTAGATCCACGAAAGGTCTGAATTGGCCTAAAGATTATTAAATTATCAAAGTATTTTATTATGTGTCATTTGTATATTTTTGTAATGTGGATAGCTTTATCCGTTTGCATAGGGAAGCATTTTTCATCAAATTTGATTTTTACCTGTCACCTGTCCACTAATTGGTATCCATGTTTGGCCATTTTTCACAAAAATGGCATATTTTGTCCATATTTTTCCAGTATAAGTGATTTTTTGAATATGGGCACAGTCTTCGACCAAAATCAGATGACTAAAATGTGAAACTGTACTTTATAATACATTGTTTACAGCACAATTCATGATGGTCGAGAGCTGTATTAAATTTTAAGATTTTAGGTACAGCTTCAACGTTATTTCCTCTCGTCATCGAGCCACGAAGGCATGACATTCACCCCGCTTTTAGCCATATTCTCAATACATTTAGTACTTATTGTACAATGTTTTATTTGCTGTACACAATCATTAGACATTGTACTTCAATGATACATAAAAAACTTACAAAAAATACGCCTTGCTGTTTTGATATACTCCACTGAACCCCACCCACTTTAATAAAAACGTCATTTTATTTAATTTGGAGTCATAAATGTGCATTTTTGACATTTTTTGAAAACTGTTACCCTGGCAACCAAATTCGTAATAAAGATAAGTTTCAATTCTTAATATCACTCTATGGATGCGCACTTACATTTCGATTCACTATTTTCGAAATAGAAGCTTTTTTCCATTTTTTGGCAAAATATTATACCCGTTACCATGGTAACAGTTTCAAAAAAAAATCTTAAAAAATACCGATTTTGTAAAATACTTCAACTGATGATATAAATTTATCATTTTCACAGGATTTGGACATAGGGCCATTTTTTACCCTTCGTGGCTTTACCCCTTTAAGTCAGTTAAGGTGCTTCAATTCTCTTAAAATTTTACATGTAATGAAATCAATACATGAAGTCATAGATGTGCAAATTTCATTGTAATCCAGGTTTAGATGGTCACAACACCAAACCACGAAATGTATTGATCGACAATGTCAAGTTCGCAAAATTAATAATGTATTTATAAGCTGCAACCTGATATTAAAATCAGGCGTCTTTGCCTCATTGGCGGGAAAATAAAGTGTCGTAGGATGGTGTTCCACACATCTATGAGGAAAACACGTACCAATCCAAACGTTCAGAAGTTTCTGCTTGATGATGCACTTCTTGACGGCCATTTGTGTCTGCCTTCAAATTTCGTTTCACGAGTAAAAATGCAATGACCTCCACAGCCTCAACATGAGCTGTCAGCAAGTTTTTGCCCATCTAGCATAGGCTGCATTGTGTCCAATGGTTAGGAATGTACATTTCTTATGTCTATGGCATCTCATACCCGTAACCGGAAGTGGATAATGGAATATGTCAAGATAAATAAGAGGACAGACAAAATTTAATGAAGCGATTTTCAACATGGGTCATAATAAACATTAATCAAAATGTTACGGAATGTTTATTTTAGCAAAATTACTTAATCGTACGCATCATTGCCTTCAAATTATAGGTATAACAGAAAATATGTTTGACCGGAAGTGGCGTCTTTAAAAAAAACATTCGTTTGGTGCCATCATGTTTACGCGCTTGTATCGTCGGCATACCTGACGTAGACAATCGTAGGTGTAAACTGCCTCTCGAAAACACTATGTAAGTCTAACTATCGTCGACAGACGACAGTTAATCTTCTTTGTCATGATAAAACGTCATATAACTGCTTAAAGCAAGTCGATGGCGCCAGGATGTTATGTATCCTAAAAGCGTGACACCGTACACAACGCACTTCAAAATTTAATTTTATGTTTTTTGTTGGGGTATCGTTTCTCTATAAATTGTCGGTCAAATCGTCACTCCCAGTCGTTTTGCTCACGCGTCACATGTAAATAATAAAAATGACGCCACTATGACGTAATGAGCTAAATTGAAATATTTTTTCGTAGAAAATCGTACCAGGCATAAGACTAGCGTCCCATTCATTGGTTTATACTCCAATAAAATTTAAATAATAATTAATACAAAAAATACCGACCCCCAAAAAAGTTGCGTTACTAAATCGGTTAAGTGTATACACTCAATTGCTTTCCTTTCTCATTTATTTGATGTTTGTAATTATACGAAATATTTGCTCAGAGTGAAGTGAGACTTCTTTAAGATGACATATGAATGAATACAGTCGAGGACATTGAACTAATCACACGTTATTTTTAACCAATATGAATATTTTATAAAACAAATTATGCATACATTATGTATAGGTTATAAATCATATATTAGAATTATAAACAAATTAGTGCAAGGGAGCGAAGCGACCGTTTCACTAATTTGTTTATAATTTTAATATGTGATCTATAACCGGCTTATAGTTTATCCCGCCCACTTTCTGTTGGCCTTTCCAATGCTTTTGTTTGCAAACAATAGCATGTCCATTCAGGCCAGAGTTGTTTTAATGTTTTGTTAACTCGGACTTCCTTGAGCAAAAAGTCTGCAGGGGGAGGGGAAAAATAAAAACTCATAAATGTAGCTACGATACTGTAGGTGGTGGAGTAATTTTGTATTTATAAACGTTACTTATTAGGTCAATGACGGTCCAGAAGAGTGACAGTTTTGAAGAAAACAGCCAATTTATTTTAAGACTAGTACATTGCACAGGTAACTGTATCATTGATAAATAATTTGAAAGAACCATCTTCAGAAATTTTTTTTTGATTGTTTGAACGATTTAAAAAAAGGAAGTATTTGTCAGAATGTCATGAACGAGACTAATTCCATTTTTCCATGCGGATAACATCGGTCTTTTTTGCATTGCAATAGTTTATATCGTATGCATTATATTTTCATTTTTTAAAATTGAGAGGGTGGGCGGGTCTAGTTTTCCATATTTGGAAACAGCAAACTTGTCCCAATAAATGAACTATAATACTAATTAGACTATAGATCTCAGTAGCTAGCCAATCAGCATGGAGAAAAAGTGTTGAATAAATCCCGTATACAACACTTTGCTGTGGTATATATAACAATAGATTGCTATATACTATAGTAGGCCAAGCAAAATAATTGAGCATAGCTATAATAATGTATACATGCATTTAGCATAGAAAATGTGGATGCCAAACATTTTTGATACCAAGCTTAGTTTAGTCTATATTGTAACAATACTATATTTTAAACAAGTAACTAATTGGACTTATTAGAATACATGTACATGTATATCAAACCTTTCAACATTTGTTCATTATTACTGTCATAATCTGAGACAACAATTTTGATAGATAATTAACCAATTAAGGTATTGCCAACATCTCTGCTGAGTGCTTACAACATTATCAGTAGAGGGTGAATGCCGTGGTAGCTTCTATGACTACAGTACGACCTCTCTAGGGGACATATGTAGTGCAACAACCTATGTATAACAAAACGTTATTACATGTATATACTTTTGTAAATTCTGTAGGGCAACAACTTCTGAACAATGACCAATATTTGCAGCCCACAAAAGGGTCTCACTCTACAAAGGTTGTTCTGTACTATTCTTCAATAATATAATTAAGACATCATTTTCACAGAGTAGACCTTAAACCAACTAAACGATTAAAACAAATTGTAGGGGTTCCAATGGTGTCTAATGATTGAAGTAAATGACTTTCATACTATCACAACCCATAATTTCCAAAAAAAGCACCTTCAAGACCACCTTAAAATAATGACCACTACTTTCTGTTCAATGACTTGCACATTATTCAACCTCAAATTCACAGTGAAATTGCACCTATATGAAGACCACCTCTTTAACAAGATTGGCTCAGAATTAACCATTTTTCGTTCCGTTTTCATCTGTTTGCTCTTTTATAGAATGATGCAATCACTCAACATTATTGAGATAAGTTTTTTACAGTCCCAAGAAGGAGTTTCATTATTGAGGTTTTACTGTAAATAGCTTAATTTTGCCACTTAGATCTATATATGCATCATGCAACACTTAACATATTACACCAGCACTTAAATGGTTTATCATACCCTTTGTACTGGTCGATTTATAGGCAAAGTGTACCTGATAAACAAAGATTATTTATCTATAGTCTAAGTCAGATAGAACGGCTCGTAGGTGTTGATATGGGATTATAATCCTCGTTTCACTCGGAGTTATAAATCCCATATACAACACCTACTCATGTTCTATCCTATACATAGTTATTATGTCCTTTGCAATACTAAATGGATTAGAGGTACAAAAAATTGAAAATCCCTGGCTTTTGATTGGACAAAAAAGTAGGGTAAACTACGTTTATAAAGCTACATGTGATCGATATGCATTAGTATTAACATTTGCTTCACCTATATAAAACCATGCTGAATTAATGACTTTTTACAGGTCATTGTCAATAAAATGGCGACAACATTAATCGTAAAATGGAAAGAAAACGCGATGCTTTTTTTAAAAATTAACCCGAGATTGTATTCTGAGCAAGTGTTTCTGCTAGATCCCTTCAATTTTCTTATATTCCGTTTATAATATTAGAATCAGAAAACAAAATTAAACCGTTTGAAAAATCAAAGTTTGCCTGATCATATGGTTAATGAACTTTTAATTCCAGTTTTGTTTCTTAAAATAATTCACTGTACCCGTCAAATATAGTAATTCATATTAATTTTTCAGAACAAAAGGGAAAAATAATATACTGGGACATAGTCTAGTTGGAAAATTTGCACAGTATATTTGACATTGATAGGACCATGTAGATGTATCATGTGAAACCGTATCTTACACCGATAGATTGCTGCATAATGGTGCATGTATCATGTGAAACCGTATCTTACACCGATAGATTGCTGCATAATGGTGCATGTATCACGTGATACCGTATCTTACACCGATAGATTACTGCATAATGGTGCATGTATCACGTGAAACCGTATCTTACACCGATAGATTGCTGCATAATGGTGCATGTATCATGTGAAACTGTATCTTACACCGATAGATTGCATGGTGCATGTATCATGTGAGACCGTATCTTACACCGATAGATTGCTGCATAATGGTGCATGTATCATGTGAAACCGTATCTTACACCGATAGATTGCTGCATAATGGTGCATGTATCATGTGAAACCGTATCTTACACCGATAGATTGCTGCATAATGGTGCATGACTTGTGACAGACACCGAGGACTGACATGTATTATACTGTATATATCATAATTCACGTTAATAACCTAAACTGGAAGGTATAAAGTGTACATATGTCATGTGAACTCAAAATTTGTTTAATCTGTCAATCGTGAAAGCTCGATCATTTCCGTTTGTCTCCGGTAAATATGCGTCTTCTGTAATGTATAAAGGCCGAGTTGATCAAAATGAAACTTGTGTGTAGACTAGTACCGTGTACCATGAACCTATACTATCAAAGTAAGTGACAAGCGGTACCAGTCTACTTGTGTGTGACCATTCATGTGGATACATGCGGGCTTTATTGACAAAAAGACATAAGTGAATTACAATTTCGTAAATATTGACTTGATGTGAACTTGATAAAACTATGCATAAATATGTATTAAGTCATGCATCTCTAATTTCTGAACTACGTTACATATTTATGACCTATTTAAAATAGCATTGCAATATATTGTCTAAGGATATTATGCTGTATCTTTCAAATCTTCTCTACATAGTTATGAGTATGCTTGTTTATTAGTTAAGATTTAAAAATGTACTGTAACGTGACTAATGTTCTGTCAAAATGAACGGTATTGTCATCATAGGCTATCAGCTAAATGGAATTGAAAATAAACGGCCCGTCTGTCCATCAGATGGTCCGGTGTCGATTGTGCGGATGTTTTTGATAATATCAGTCCTTAATACAAGTTCGACTCAATCGACTGTACTTAGCAAACAAATGCGTACATATAAGGTCATCACTGTTACAATTCTTCGTTTGTATTTATAAATAAGTTTTGGTTGATTATGAAACGATTAGTGCCACAAGTACTGTAACTTATATTAATCGCTCTCGATACCTCATTCCTGATGGTACCACAAACCTTTCGTTATATAAAATGATTTCAATTCTATGTTTAGAGCAAACCATACATACACAATGATGACATTTAGACTTGGATCAATTAAGAGAACAGCACTCACTAATTATCACTAAATGCGAGTATAACAGATGTCCTGACATCCAATGAAATAAAAAGAACAGAAAAAGAACGCCGTTTCAAGTTTTAGTGCTCAGCACAAAGCAGGGGGAAATTCGAACTAATTTTATTTGGATATGATATGACGCAGACAGAGAGCGAACCCCACCCAACCACTCACACTCAAAGTGGACGAAAAGCTAGTAATCAAATGTTCCATCTTTGTAAAGATAGACATTTTCATGAAGCAGATCATTTACAAAAAGGTTTATGGTTATTGTAGTATCGTTTAATCAAGACTAACACTATTTCTACCACTCGTAAATGAAAGTTGTAGGAATGGAGGTCTGTACATAGAGTTACCACGGAATTATAGTTTTCCTGCATTGACCAAAATGCATTTAATTTTCAGATCCGTCATTTTGGCATAAACAAGCCAAGAGAAGTATATTAAAACGGTTTGGAATCAAAGAGAACCATGGCTACGCTAAGAATGTGATTTTGTTTATTGGTGATGGACTGGGTCCCACAACAGTAACAGCGGCTAGAATTCTACGAGGACAGTTAAATAACCAACCCGGAGAGGAGACGGTTTTAGCGTTTGAAGATTTCCCCAATGTAGCCCTGTCAAAGTTAAGTTTGTTTCAAGAAAACGTATCCTTTAAAGTGTTTTAAGTGTAGTAAAAATATTGTAAATGGTTTATAAAATCTTATATATTATCAAGAAATTAACAATACATGTTATAACACAGACCATATTATTGATGTTTCATTATCTAATTGCTAAATGTTTAGTTTTAATATAAAGCAATGGATCAGCTTAGCAATCAACTCTCAGCTCGTCAATACCAGTTCCTCTTATAGACAAGGTAGGTTCTAGTTGGCCGCTACCGGGCCAACAACAGGATATGTTGCGAACTGGGCTCTAAAGCAACGTTCAGTCGTCAAGGCGGATATTCTAATCAGTACATCACCTGCCGCACGTACATTTAAACATTTATACACCGCGTTATTTCAATAAAAGTTCCCATATCTTTTACAGACTTACAATGTGGACAGGCAGACCCCAGACTCAGCCGGTACAGCCACAGCAATCCTTAGCGGTGTGAAAACAAATTACTTTCTAATTGGACTAGACAGTCGAGCAACAAGCGGAGATTGTGCTAGCCAACAAGGCACTGAGGTGGAGACAATATTAGACTGGGTTAAAACCGCAGGTACGCTAAACAGTGTGACAAATAAAGATTAACTTATTACGACAAGGGCCTGGTGTTTTAACAGATGATTTGACCTGAAGAAACGCGAATACACTATCGTTATTAAACGTGTTGTGGACACGCGCATTCCTTGGGACTATAGGCTTGTGCGATTTATTATAACATCAGTTGGTCACGTCCAGTTTTTTTAATTGTTGAAGTAGTTTGTACTAGAGCATATATGTAATGTTTCGCTTTCTGGAACCCCTTATACAAACTAGAACAAAAACAGAAGACATACATGTATATAGGAAATGAAGCCATGCTCTTTTCCTCATGGTTATTACCATGTTTCATAAGACGATCTTTATTTTCCTTCAACAACGCTGTATTCTTCTTTGAACGTTCTTGGTTATATAAACGTGTCACACATACGCAATATTATTTCATTTTAAAGCTCCTCATATTTTAATGGCCATGTGCGACCCCATACGACTTGACGAATTTCTTAGGAAGTGGCGATATATGTAAACTTATTAACTATTCTTAGAGGTTTTTAAAAAAACCAACGTTTTTACATTTGCCTAACATCTGCCAGACCTGAATGTTGAATTCAATGATACAACATTTATATCACATACTTTACTGTATAATTGTTTATAGCATTGCCGATCCAAATAGTATAAACTCCCACTTCAAAGCATTACCTATTTTCTTTTCCAGCTTAATTTATAATTGTAAGTAGTGTCATTATATTAAAGAACAATTTCTTCAAATTGCAGGAAAGAAAACAGGCATTGTTACCACAGCCAGAATAACACACGCCACACCGGCGGCAGCGTACGCTCACTCTGCTGATAGATACTGGGAGGGAGACATAAATACACAAAGCATTGATGGAAACTGCAAAGATATAGCACAGCAACTTGTTGATGACAATAAAGATATAAATGTGAGAATGCTTTATATGTACCTTAAAGTGAATATAGCTGATCGGCTAGTGCAATTATTTAACCTTTTAGGACTTCAGACAGCTAAAACTAGGTATTTCTTCCGTTTTTCTGTTGGAACTAGGTCATTCAGATTGGACATTCAGCTTTTTTATTGCTATATCTACATATAGTCCATTCAGCTGGTTGACAGTTGGGGATTGGACAGCTCATGTTCTCGTTCGGTTATGTGTTTGACATTATGCCTTGTAATTGTGGTATATGATGTTTTTATGTTTTCTGTGTTCGGCTGGTTAAGATGAGTGTTGCTTTTCCTGTCCGACTTTATAATTGTTATCTTTTTGTAAAACGTTAGGCTATACCCGGTTAACATATGTTCAGTTTTTTGGGCAAGATTTGTTTTGTTGCTGAAGGTCATGTCCACAAGTTGTGGCCAATTTGTCAGCTGCTGGGGAAAGAGGAAGTTCGTCCTGGTTATTAGATTAAGTAAAGCCAGAAAGTAACAATTCAAATAACGGTAAACCTACTATACGAAGCATTCAAGACAACATAATCTTAAACTTGTTCGTGTATGTTTCAGGTAATATTTGGTGGTGGAAGACGTTATTTCTTGCCGAATGACACAGTTGACCCAGAAACTAATGTTATTGGCAAGAACCATCGACGAGACGGCCGAAATCTAATAGAGGTAATAGTAAACAATGATTGCTTAAAGTGTGTGCTATATTCGTGGGCGATAAAAACAAAATTACATTCTAGAAATTCAATTCGTATTCATGAAATGTGTTAAAAAAGAGATATTTAGCATCATCGGAGTACTGCTTCATACTGTTTTGTAATGTTAATAAAACATTGTTGTATTTCATTTAATGAATTCCTACAAACTGTATACATGTACGTCTCCAGTGTGTACGTAGTTGCTAAATAATTATGAATAATATACATCAGCATCTTAAATCAAAGCACTGAAAGTACTAATGTGGCGTACTGATGCCATTAAATCCTATATCGAATCCAGGTTGTATCATAATTTTATGTCACAGTTCTGATAAGCCCACCATTACTCAAACATTTGTGCTGCTAAAGACACCAAGAGAACCAGCAGTTACCTGGAACTTACTTAAGTAACTATGCTGAGCATCAATGAAGGGATATTTACAAATACCATTTTTAACGACTTGGAGAATTCGACCAGTGTCAAGATAAGTGACTGTTTATTCTCCGTATGACCACGCATGTTAATTAAATGTATATGACACTCTATATTAACGTATGTAAAAGGGGTAAACATGGCGTCGCTCACACATATCGATCGGCCGATTAATGCTTTAAAAACAAGTTTTACATTTTATAAAACCTTTAAGTATTAGCTTTTAAAACAAGCTTTAACGAACACAATCGATCGAATATTAAATTAATAGTTGATGATTTTCGACCGTTTATTTGGTATAAAACGGGATATTTTAAACTTACTTTTACGCGGAACGGATTCTTACTCGTCGCCGTGGATTAACTAATTAGGGTATCGTGTTGAATGTTGTCTAAAAGAGAGACATATATCTCTGCTTCATTACAAGCTTTAAATATTCAAAATCGGATAATAGATACGAAAATTATGAGGTCTTATATAAAGCAGGGTAGAAATTGACTAGTGCGTTTAACGCTTACCGCGGTAACATTGTTAATCGGCCGATCGATATGTACGTAGAACTATTTCAGTCCCCCCCACCAGCTATATATAGCATCAATGTTTGTATACAACATAATTAGGTCATCGTCTGCAATGTGCAGCGGCGGAGTGATTTACATACGTTACAGTATACGATTGAAAACCGTGGGAACTATTTTAGATTCCCGCCACCAGTGAGAACATTCTTTGGTAGTAAAAATATAGTCCGTTGCGGAATGATTTGCTATAAATATCCTCTAAAAATAAAAGTCTGATATAATTGTTGGTCTTTATATAAGTAAATGTTGGTAATGTAAACAAATCAGGTCCAATGATACGTGTAACCTGTGTTGCATGCTTGTAATATTGTTCAAATCATAGAACTATTTATTTGCCGAGGCCTAATGCGTTAAATTGGTCGTAAGCTGAAAAGTGGTAATATCATTGTGTGGCGTTTACGCCACACAAAAATTGAACTGATCCCAAAAAATTCGAGACTTGATAATTATTTAAAATATTTTTGTACAATTATACAGGACTGGAAGAAAGATAAGGAGAATCGAGGATTGAAGTATAGTTACGTATGGAATAAGGGACAATTTGATGATATTGATACTTCATATACTGACTATATGCTTGGTATGTAGTCGTTCTTTCTGTATAGTCGGTTGTTTCATAGTTGTATCATTTGACCAATTACGCATATATTGTAACTGACAAACGCACATGTACTTATGCTATCATCACTAATTTGGGAGCATAAACACTGAGAGGATGTTCTAACCTATCAGTTCATATCATGCATAGTTATTAATATCAAATTTTCGTCTGTGTTAATAAAAGAAATCATCGAAATCAAGGCTAAGGGTTATAAAAGGTATATTTCTCTTATCATTTCCACTTCTAAATTACAAATAATTCAAATAATACAATTAAATGTATTTTATTTCTGCTGGTTCCAGGTTTGTTTGAGCCCAATCATATGCAATATGATTTAGACCGGGATACATCGGATGCAGGGGAACCATCTCTAGCGGAAATGACAAGAAAGGCATTACATGTTCTCCAAAAGGACGATATTGGATTTTTCCTTCTTGTTGAAGGTAGAGTATGATAAATTGAACGAATACGACTTATAAGATAATATTATTATGATGTATACGTTTTACAAAGAACCTTAAGTTAAAGGCTTGATAAATAAGCCTACATTTTTATTCTAATAACAACAACATTATTCAATGAGTATTGGTCCAGGTTCTGATTCTCGAATCTAAATTTGCACAAAAAGTTGTATTAATACTGTATGTAGTTATGAGTTTGTTTTAATTTTGGAGTGGTTATACCATTGGGTGCAATGCCAACTGATGTTTTTCTTGTACAATTCGTTTATTTCGTTTATTTTCTTTCTTTGTTTTAAGCAAGTAACAACCGGTATATGTCATAAAAAGCAGAAGTAGCGTGATATTATGACAATGTTTATACAATTACTTTTATGAAAGTACTTTAATAGACAGAACTATTAATCTTACGCAGACATACACTTTTTTATAATTCTGTATTAGTTACAGAAAAAGGGAAAGGTTATGCTTTGTAGGAGTTTATTAACTGATAGCCATTGCTTTCAGTTGCAGATAACTGACGCGTTAGGACTATCTGCTACTAGTTCTCCTGTCCAACGGGGGGCGGAGGGCATCCACCACTATTCGCCATATATGCCTGTCTTGTTTCGCCGTCTTTGTTTCTTACCATGACATGGTCATAGTCTTCAGTTCTTTTTCCATCGTTGGTTTCCATGTCAGGACAGGTCGTCCCCACTTCCTCTCCCGATGAGGGTTCCTATCGAGGGTTTGGCGGACATTGTTGCTGGGCTTTCAGGAGAGTATGGCCAATCCAACGCCATTTCATTTCCTTATAGCCATGGTAATTGGAAGCTGTTTCATTTTGCTCCAGATGTTTGTATTAGAATTCGTCTACGGCCAGTGGATTTGGATGCTTTGACGTAGGCAATTGTACGCACAAACTTGCAGCTTTTAATCCAGCATTTTGGTGTCTCTCTTTGTCTCTGAGCTTTATAATAGAACCAAAACTACATTCAAAATTATGATTAGAAGAGCTTAAGTTGTGTTGGTAGTCGGAAGTTCTAGTTCTTCTAAATGGGCCTCAGGGTGACGAAGGCACGTCTGACTTTCCCGATACGCGACTTAATATCTTCCTCCGTTCCCCTGATGTAATCATAACAGTTCCCAGGTATGTGAATTTCTTGACGTGTTCGATCATGTAACAGGGCGACTGTTTGATGCATATATACTCAGCCCTGTTGATTGAGCAAGCTGTTGTAGACGATCCGTTTTCAGCTATATCTTGTAAATGTTGTGAGACATCCGGCAGATATCATCGATATAAATCCAAGTCTCCCAGCTTCTTCTGATAGGTTCACTTCTGGTCACTTGGCACATTGATGGTTGTCTTCATCACCCAGTCGATGACAAGAAGGAAGAGTTTGAGTGACAATAAAAATAAAGCCAGACTCATGTTATAGCTTTTACCGTTAATGATGGCAAGAGGGCAGAGTTGTGGGTGAATTGACGGGTCATTCTCAAATAGCAGCTGCGTATGTGTTGAAGAACTTGTCTGGTATGTCGTAGTGCTTCATGATTGCCATATCATAGTCCGCTCTATCATACCTTAGGAAATAACAGTTACATTTTATTGAAATAAGATCTTTGAATGTAATGACTTTCGTTATTGCGTTTAATCGGCACCTTGTTTTTTAGGTGCACGAATCGATCACGGTCACCACGATGGTTTAGCAAAAAAAGCATTATATGAAACATTGGCAATGGAAGATGCATTGAGGGAAGCATTAAGTATGGTTAACCTTGACGATACATTGATCATAGTGACTGGGGACCATTCACACGTATTTGATATTGCTGGGTATGCATACAGAGGAACCGATATATTTGGTAAGGCCCGTTGTATTATTATTAATTTGGTTTTTATTAGCCACCGTAGCATTCCAGGTAGTTCCAGAATTAATTGATCCAAACACAGGATAAAAGACATGATAGTCTCCACATAACAGTCATTAGGTGGGTCCGGGTGGGCCATTATCCAATGAACATATACTTAGTATTATCATTCGGTAAGACATATTTATCAATCGAAATGTCTGGTCAGAACATTTGCTTTAACCTAACATGAATTTGTCTTCACCTACCACAAGGGAGGTAATGTCCTTTTTTAATCCTAATTACATGTTCAGTTGCCTACCCTTACATATATTTACATTCGTTTTAAAATAATGCTGACTTTCTGTTTCTGTTTCTGTAGGTATGGTAGAACCGATTGACCCAACCGAAGTACCAATGGACGATAAACCATACAGTGTACTGTTTTATGGAAATGGTCCCAATTACAAGGAACCCCGTGATAATCTGTCTACCGTGGATACACGTAAGTTGTAATGATTTGTCAATACTGACAATCAAACCTGTTTTTAGTAGATATTAAAAGGCCACAACAAACATAGTTACTTGGAGTATGTGATTGTTTAATACAGTTGAATGACGTTTAGATTACGTTTTGGCACTGAAATGTAAATGTTAATATGGATTTCTAATCGCTTCAAACATGAACATTTTACCATGTGTCGGTGTTGATTTTAGGGGTTTGCTTGTGGTCTGCGGCTGTTTGTGATTCGTTCTTGTCTGCTGGCTCTTGATCAGTAGGATATTTTATATTTTGGGCTTTTTCTCTGATCACCCTTATAAATTAAATCAACTTCTCTCAATAAATGTAGTAGTACTACATTTAATGATATGTTGATATCTGAAACCTTACATGCTTTTCGAAAATTTATGAAGTGATTTGTTGAGAAAAAGTTCATTCATTCGACATTCTATCCATGAAGTATTTTAGCATTTGATCAAATAACAATTGGTTTATACATGTATCTAATAGACATGAGTGCAACGAATTGCCCCTTCCAATATGGAAGTCCTATAGCCAGTCCTAATATTGTTTGTGCTTCTATAATTGTCACATGTAGTCTTCACAAGTTTACACGTTTCTGTAAAGTTTGACTAGGTTTTAAGCTTTCAAAAAACTAGAAATGAACTGTTACTGAGTCATCCAGAGGTAGTCTTGCATGTATCAGTGTTATTCGCCGAGCATGTCAAAGAACCAAGAAGTCCATTTGGATAAAGCTAGGACATCTAACCCGGATGTCCTGTATCACACACCATCTCTTTACTCGAAGTCGAAGGTCATATGCCAAAATCCACATGACCTCCCACTTGCGACTACCTCTGTCAAACCGAACAAATAATGTTCTAGTTATGTTCATTTGACACTAGTTTTATCCAGGGCATAAGTGGGCAGAGGAAGGGACAATCATCCATGAACTTTTTCACAAAGGCCCAACAAAATGACACTTTGCGAAATGTACCCAAAGACCGTGAATACCTTAAGGAAGGAACAATAATCAACCCCACGAAGAACTTAATAGCACCGGTTAGCTAATACCGGGTATCTTCGTTATTAAATTATCGCTTAAGTCAAGCTGATAAGATAGCAGTCATAAATGGAAAGCTGTTAATTTATAAATTGCAACAAATATACCATGGGTTGCAATTTGTAGTCATTAACCATGTCGAACATGCCCTTCCCGAATGCACTTTTAAGTTTTTAACATATCGGCCTGTTATCGGGTCGAACAATTTGATGCAACCCGCAGAAATTATTTCTTTATGCTCTCGTATGGCGACGAGAGGAAAGACGCAGAAAAACATTTGACAAATTGAAGGACCAAAATGCAGAAATAATCCGCTATACAGTAGTACACCAGAAAATATAAAAAAACATGAAATGTCTTACACAGGTTAGATGATTGATGGAAGAACCAATCGATTTTGGTCTGCAATTTTGTCAAATGGAAAAAAATCCAAAATTTCATTTTCTTTTCAAATTTTTAGAAAAAGCACCACGTTTTGCAATTTAATAAACATATCCATTAATAAGCGCGGTCGTTCTATTATAAAATATGGAAAAATACTGTTCAAAACAACTTTAAGTTGTTCATATTACTCAAACACAACCAAACAATGTTCAACTTGGTGGAATTGTGGTAATTAATGAAACTGGACCTTTATTTAGTTTGTGACATTTCAACTTCATAAAGTAACGAGTGTGAAGTTAAAATGTCTCTGGTGGTCTTTAGAACCATCATTGTTCAATGATACATGTATTGCATTATGTATTTTTTAAGATGACGACAACTACGCATTTCCAGCCGGTGTTCCATTGCCTTGGGAGACGCATGGTGGAGAAGATGTCGCTATCTATGCAAACGGACCAATGTCCCACTTGTTTTATGGTGTACAAGAACAGAATTATATAGCTCATGTTATGGCCTATGCAATGTGTGTTGGGCCATATTTCGGTGATTGTAGGCGACCAGACCAACCAGCATGTGTGAATTCGGCGGGCTGTCTGGGTGTGCTTCCAATAGTGTACCTCCTTTTGATTTCTTACACAACTAAAACAATTTCATCTTCCATCTAATGAAGATACATTCCTCTTGATGTTGACACACATGTAGCTGGGTATTTACTTTTTTTCCCTGTAAATGTGTAAATTTATAATTTTTTTAATGAGATGAAAATGAGTCATACAATTGCTTTGAAGGTAATCTCCAACAAGTACAGTGTGGTGCAATTACAATCAAACACACACTTCAGGATTCAATAATGATCCTTTTATAATAGAATTGCTCTTGAAAATTTTAAACAAACCTTTAGATGCCTTGTCATTTAAAACATGGTTTACATATGCTCGGCTAATAAAGTCACGATTAACATATTACATTTTGTAAGTCGCAATAACGGTTTACATATGCTCAGCTAATACAATTACGGTTAACATGTATGTTTACTTATGCTGGCCACCAAATCATTGTATCAAAGTTTAGAAAACAGGTGATAAGCCATTGGAAATAAAGATACAGTGCATGGTTTGCTTAACTAGGTTTGAGTTAATTCGTAGATTAATTCCCGTGTGTTCAACTGCAAATCAAGACAAACACCCAATACGTATTTACGTTTTTAATGATGTTTTATAGTCACTTGAATGCTTTGATACGTCGATGTCACAATCCTTACCAATCACTAGCATATTTACAGTTTAAGGTAACTTGTTCATTTGAAATTACCGTACTGGACTTTTAGCAAACTTTTAGTAATCTTATTTTATGTTATAGATGTTTCAGCTAAATAAGGACATATACAATATGTATCGTGTAGTAGCGTGTACTTTGCACCAATTTAACTAAAACATAATCTCTCGAAAAAAACGTTATACCAAATTTACTATGAAAACTATTTTCGTTTTACTAGTGATTAAAAGATATATTACTGACCGCATGTAAGAAACTAAAATATCGTATCATGCTCCTTTTTACTTTCGAAAGAAAGTATTTCATGAAGCAAGCCATGCTGTCATATTTCAACAGATCATAATCAACGTTTTCCCATTTCATATCTTATATACACTAACATAATTTTATACATGTACATGTACTTTTAGTCCTGTTTATAATCAGTATTTTACTAGATGTCACGAAAGTATTTGTATTGTTAGATTTATATTTTCATAAAATATATATGAGTACATTGCATTGTACAAACACGTTTTTATATAGAAATAAAAAGTGTATTTGAAATACTAATCATATTGTGTTACATTGTATCTATAGTAAGTTATGTGAATACCACATATCCTCTCCTGATCGATTTTCCTTGGGGTAACAGCTTATTTGTATTCACAAACATTTTCATTTTGAATGTACTAAGAATGTTAAACACAACTCGTACAATTGCATCAGTCAATATTATTTATTCCTCCCTGAAGATGAAGTGATTATTGTGATGCTTTGAATTGTGTTATTGGGTATATTTATGTTAGAATATTCAGTTGGCTTAGAAGAGACCCATGCATATCTGCCTCTATCATAAGGCGCATCTTAATAACCTATTAGCATGAAAATACGAAGAGGTCATGTTGATCAAACTGAATAAGTAAATTCTTGCTTTTCCATAAGAAAAGAATACGGTACCGCAGTTTGATTAATTATCTCCTAAAAAGTCCATCAAGTATGTCTAGCAAGTATGTCCAATACATTATCACATGGGCAACATTATTAAGTAAGGAACATTATTCATGTAGCAATTCTAGAACAATACGTCTATCTCGCTAATATAAATTAAGCTGTCCTTTAAACAAACAGATAATATCAAATCAGACAGGGAAGTCCGCAACCCCCCTGAAACAACAACACTTGAAAGGCAGACAAAAACAGAGCACAGAAAGGTACACACATATCGAAAGTACAAGACCAATCTTTAAAAGGAACAAGAAAACTATATGAAACTAAAAAACAAACTGTGTTTATACATCCATTAACGTATCTCTTACTTCAAAAACAGCAACAATATGTGTTTATGACAACAGAGACTGTTTATGTGGCAATGTAGTTGTGTGCCTCATTAGGGACGTCATAATAAAACTTACGTGGTTTCTCGGGATGAAATAGGTACTATTCAATAATGCAAAGTTGTCACAACCACCTGTCTTCGAGGCATCGCGATAACGATCGACATTCACCTTAAAGGGACTGCCTCACATATTTGTATATTGCAAAAATAAAATAAAATTGTCAAATATTCGCGTAATTTTGGTATAGTTGGCTGTATATCCCATAAACAACCACACTGACATCTGAAATAACTTGAGAAACTTCGGCAGTTAGTAGTTATTTAGTATTTTCACATCAACAATTATATAGGGTATTAATACCCTATAGAATTAGCACTACTGTTATTTAAATTCCCTGAGATTTGTTCGCATTTGATGAAAACAAATTGAAAAACGAACCAAATACCTCACCAATGTTCACGCAGCAGTTTGTTGATGTTACAGTTCGATCACGCGCAAATTACATAATTCACAAAGCATGTTGGAAGGAAACTTAACTTATTTTTTTCAAGTAAAATATACTCAGTGGGGCGATATTGAGAGTGGTTAAAATTGCTTATTTGCACCAAATCTTTCATAAAGCACCCATCAGTGGCTTTCTATTACATGTACATTAATACTTGGTTAGGTTGGAAAATCACGTTATACAAACATTTTAGTCCAATCTGTGGGCAGCACTTTTGAAGGTGTCAAACAATATGTTGTACATTATGTATACACTACTCAACAATTCTCAACACTTATAATTGGTCACTTTTCAAACTCTTATTTTTTTACGACAATAGGGAAATATAGGTACTTATCTGAATTTGCACCATATGCTCTTGGGCAATAAATGTTAATGTTTTATATAACGTCGTCAACTATGCGGAGTTATTGCCCGTTGTTTATAAAACATTTTTATGTGAAATTCAACGTTTGACCGTGGCAATGCAAAAAAATGATAAAAATGATAAAAAGTACGACTTAATGTTGATCGCCCAAACAGAAAAACATCCATCATTGCTAAAATAATTACGCGTTATTAATTTATGTATAAAGTCTAATCAAGTATTCAATGAATGACATTCTAACACGATTCGCGGTTTAATCCTATAAACATAGTGCAAACAAGAGCATGTTTTATTACCCCCATAAAACATACCTCTCAAATTGGCTGTTACTATTTACGCCCCGTATCACGTGACATATTTATGAATGAATGAACGTAAACTTTATAGTAAACCTTCCACGAGTCGCGATGGTAAGGCAAGTTGCACGAGAACCCAGTGTTACAGCTATGACGCATCTATTTTAGAAAATCCAATATACTCTCGAAACTAAATTTCATTAAAACTTCTGATAATCAATTCATTTATATTTTTCTTTTCATGAAATGGATACCCTATACTCGTGTTATTAAAATTGTTTCAATGTTTAAAATGTGTTATTTCCTTCAGAAAATTACGTAGATCGTTTTCATTAACGAGGGAGGTAATTGTACCGGCTAATAAGCCACTCAATTTCAGTGTGGAATTATGTTCAATGTCAAATGGGTGAAAATGGAATGCGCGCAGTTAAATACTGCGGGATATTATCGTCTTTAGAATCGAAATAAAAACTCTGTTCTTGTATTCGGAAAATTAAATCACTCGTGCTACGCACTCGATATTTAATTTTTCCGCATCCGAACTCCTGCCCATGTTTTATTCACCGACAATATACGCGAACAGATTTTTATTTCTTAAATAAAGTATTAGTATATAATGCCCGAGAGCTGGTGAAAGCTGAAGTCTGAATTAATGTTTCACGATATAATATACCCTTCAGGACAAGTGAAAACAAAAATCTTCAATCTTTGTTGTTGATCGCATAGACTAAAATATATGTGATAAAATTATGATAAAAATAGAGATGATAATATCGCTTTTTATCGCCCAAAGAGACATAATCTAGTCACATTCAGTGTGACACAATTCACGCGCAGATATGTCATAATGTTTGCGGGGTCAAATTATTGAATTCAGCAACCACAATATACATGCATATTGTTCTTTTGTCGTTTCTAAAAAGTTCACAGATGTTAAGGTTGCCCATGATAGATCCATTCAAAATTATCCGGACCGAGCCCTGGACCTTCCGAGTCGCTTGTCTTCAACATATTACACGCCACTAACACTAAATCCATGATCCATAACTGAGGCGGAAAATGATCAGAAACTGAAAATATCATTACGTTAAGAGAGTAAGCATTGCCACGCTCTTCGAAACCATTAATCGTTTTCCGTGACATTCCTCCTATGTGTTTCAGTATTTTTTTATCGTTTAACTTTTTGTTTATTATAGTATCGCCCCTATTGAAAAGACCAATCAACTAATGACTTGTTTTCTTAACACACGACCTCGTGACTTATGTCTTTCAGCAGATAAGGGCTCTCCAACCGGTCTTACAATATCAGACATCCACGGTGACCGTGAACATAATCTTATTCTTAGACCTCCAGTACCCCCAAAACGATAATAGAAATTTGGACAGACGAGGCAGCATCCAATTTAACCAGCCGAGCATAGGTCACATAAAACATCACATACCACAATTACACGGCGGAAAACCCAACACATAACAGAACAAGAGAATCGAATGCCGAAACCACTCGGTGACGGAGCCTTTCACATCCTCTCTTCGACTGTTCATTTTGTACTTGGCGACGTTTTACGACCGCCATACGTATCTTTGAACCTATCGTGGGTTACTCAATCATTGTTTTTACCTAGGAATGGTAAATGACGTATGTAAATGACCTAGCTTCAACATAGAAGGTTTATGTGTTTTACCAGAAATATAATCAATATACATGTAAATGCAAGGGGAAGTTACTAAAGGCAACACTTACAATGACATTCACATACTTAACCTCTTTGGCTTCATTAAACATGTACAAATGTTCGTACATAGTATTTATTGTATTTATTTGCAATCTAGTATTACGAAAGTCTACAGTCATTACATTCAGCCCCTCAAATTAAATACGGCGTGTATCAAAATGCAAATATATATAAATAAATGAATGACTACACGCCAATGACGTGAAATTGACAGCAGATTTGGAAGTGAAATAAAAAAGGATTAAAATTTACAATATCAGGTGGGATTATTCTAGTATTTTTTCAAAAAAGTAATTTATTTAGTCGTACATTATTTATTTATTATGAGTATACCTTTCAGTTGTTCAATTACTTTATGTAAAACCGAGATATCGCACATGACGACAAAGTGCTACGAGGGGTGCCCCACTTACATTTGAACAGTGTTTAATATTCAATACTTTCGTGCTAACCCGAAATAAATGAAATAAATCTTTTAAACTCCGTATAGTAATGTGTCAGGTAACACATACACTCACTGTTTGGTTTGTTTGCAATAGGGTTCGAACAACAACTATGTACAGGGTGTGGAATTTGGCTTTCTGAAGGCAATATGCCCCAAAGAAGCACCAAGAAGGTGTTGGTAGAACATAGATATACCATTTCTGTGAAGACTTTTATTTTTCGTCAATAAAAGGGATTTTAAAGTTCTGATGCTCTCATAAGTTAAATGAAACACACTATTAAAAATGCCAAAAAATGACGAGTCCTTGAATAATCGTTCCCATTGGTTATGTGATAACTAGGACAAATCCAATAACCAAAGGGAGAATTCCAATGAAGGAAGGGATATCCATCTAAACTATAACGCAAGTAATTTCGAAAATGTTAAATGCCAAACTCCGAAAACAATCGGTTTTATCAGCAAAATACAAATACATATAAGGGAGACATTCGTCTTAACCATCGTGTATGCTACAACAAAACGGTAATTTCGATATAATTGTCACCTCTGATAAGATAATGCTTTATCATTGAGATATTTACGTAAAAGAGCTGACTGCTATTTGAGAACAGTCTATGAGACTACCAAAAAGTTGACATTCCTTAAGCAACATAAGTATGCGGCCGGTTACATGACATGTGCTGTTATTTGTCATAAGTAATAAAATTGAACTCATATTTATTCTATAAAATGAAAAAATAGCGCACAATTCTATTCTCATAACGTTAAAAAAAGATTTTCGACAAAATATTTGCCACAATTCTTTCCTGGCGACACTGCCTGGAACATGGTGTTATGGTCAAGTCTCAGCTTCATACCCCACCACAATCACAACATTTGGTACCTTAAGAACACGAATTCAAAGTATTAACTCCAGACTAGTAAATGCCGAAGTCTAACAACCCTGCATCCATATACTTTTGAATCAAGGTTAAAGCAGCATTGATTACGCTCGATCAATGTTTACTTTATCAATTGGAATTTTTGGTTTTCGAATCGAACATTATTAAGAAATGAACAGTGCCAGAAGCCAACTTGGTAAGGTTACCTATGAAGAGAAAGAAAAAGAAAACCAATAAAACAATGCTTATTTTATATCAAGATCTTTTTTATGTCACATATTATTTTACAAAAGTCAGAATCGTATAAAATACTAGTCTTGATAAATTCTTAACAAAGTGAATAATGTCTATAAAACGCAACACTTTTTTATTTTAACATCTAACATTAGTATCTTATTTTTGGAGTCTCCGTGTGACTTATATCGGTTGTACGTTGTATAAAAATGTCATAGTTTTAATTTACGTCTGCCCTATTGTTCATTATACGCTTTATATATTATTCTTTTACGTCGACAGCATGTAGATTAAGAGCTGTAATGTATGTTTACTAAATAAATATTTTATCTTCTAACACAACCAGCAGTTGCAGCTATATACACATGTACAAGAAACTAAGATATGTCTGAATTACCGTTAAAACACACCTACGGCAAATAACTTAATAGCGTTCTTAGAAAGAAAATGGTACAGTGGTTATTATTCATGATGTGTTATCAAATGCTGAATATCGGCTATGTTATAATCGATATAATGAATATGTACCTGTGTTTTATTTATAATAAAGCACGGTCACTTGTATAGACGCGTACACTAAATTTCTCGTGAGTTAATTACTACGCATCCGAACTCTAGGGTGCTTTATTCTACGTTACAACACAGGTACATACTCAATATTTCTTAAATAAACGGACTGTATACATGCTAACTTTTTATACATGTAGTTCCAAAAAGAAAATATGTTCCTTTTAATGGCCAGATCAGAAGGAAACAGTACCGACATCCAAGCCACTGACTTACACCAACATCACTCCCCATTAGAAACGGTTCATAATTATGCAATGTTTGAGAGATTTGGATCTGAATATTTTAACATATATTAGTCTAATTCGTGCCATAGGTGATTCAGGAAGTACTGATTAAAATCTCTTAGCGAAACTAAGGACCTAAGACTGATATCTAAATAACCAAAGGCTTTTTATAAAATAATACATAAACCTAACTATCAAATCATCCAAGACTACAATTACATATAAAGTACCATAAATAATGACACTTAACAGCTTCAAAGTCCTACCTCGTTTGTCAATTTGGCCCAATAAAGTGTATGAAGCTCTGTAAGTCACGCAGAAAGGGATGTGAAAAACACTCGACCTCCTTGCACACTAACGAACAATCTACATGTCGCTGGCTTAGAATGAGACCCATACATATTTGAAATCTGCACCACAAGGCGCTTCTTCTGAGCCTATCGTCAGGAATTCGGTACAGGTCATGTTGGCCAAACTGAAGTTGAAAAAGCTTGTTTTTCCATAAGTAAAGAGTAGTTTTCAGACAGTTTAATTTGTCTTGTTTTCTCAAAATTGCGTTATTGTACTTACGACATTCTTCTTCTTAACCAGCGATGTGTACCATCTGACTAAATACAGCATGTGTAAAATGTGTAAATTGTTGACAACATAGGTCGATTGATAATACCTGTAATTTATAAATTGTTGATAACATAGGTCAATTCATAAAGACATCTTATGCTTCTATAATTTAAGGCACGGATATAATATGAACGGTCTGTGGAGGATAACGAGGTTTCTAATGGTGTGTGTTTTCGTGGAAATACATGCATCACATGTCGGTAAAGAGGGACCAAATATACCAAGCGATGAAATGGGTAGGTCTATACATGCTATATCAGATCATGCGTCACACAATAGATACATTTACGCTTAGTAAAGTTTTCTTCATTTTAATTTGAATATTTGGGTGAAACATTTCAGGCTTCGAACTTTCGACCAAACGACACTAAATCTAATGAAGAATGACTGTACATTCGAACGAATAATTATGCTGGAAATATACGGACGTCCAACATTTTGGCCATTTTAGTCTTTATATGTGGGTGGGCTAATGTAAGACACGTATGTATGCTGAATGATAATGTCTCAAATGTTTGTACACCCAAGAGCGTTTTGTCCTGTAAACTCTTAGACCACAAAATTTACATACGATGAGCAAAACATGCGGAATGAAAATGTCTGTAAAGATTCATTTTTTCGTCTATACATTTAAGAAATACCACACCATTATACAAGGTTCATGTACATTGACAACTTGTGGAAAGAAAAGTACACTTACAAACATTCAACAGTGCGTTTGATAAACTTGAAAACCTTCGTTGATTTGGTCTTGTTATAATTGAAGCTGTCTGAATGCTTAACTGAAAATGTATATTAACATTCAATTACATTATACATCAGTATATACTTTAGTGATATGTTGTATGACTATTTTGTTAATAAGGCATGTACGTTTTTGTAAATTATATAACACGAACTTTCACATACAAATGTTTTTCCGTATTCCCACATCTATAACCATAAACATATTTTCGATATATATTTAACATTATTAAGTACTTTTTCAGATCCGTCGTATTGGCATAAACAAGCCAAGGATAGTATACTAAAGCGGTTGGAGATAAAAGAGAATCATGGCTATGCTAAGAATGTAATTTTATTTATTGGTGATGGACTGGGTCCCACAACAGTAACAGCAGCTAGAATTCTACGAGGACAGTTAGGTAATCGATCCGGAGAGGAGACAGTTCTAGCGTTCGAAGATTTCCCCAATATGGCCCTGTCAAAGTTAAGTTGATTTTCGGAAAACTACTTATTGATAAGAGGAAAATAGTGAACGTGGACTTGCATGTTTGTGATGTCTTAATTGTTTGTTGGACTTTAACGGAACTGTTACTGTGTATGATATTGAGTGGGAGAATGAAATTAGTAAATCTTTTTATCTGAAAGTATAGGCTGAATTTCATTACAAATTGGTAACAATGTTCCTTGAGTGGTCAGTTCTAAAAAAAGTTAAATATTTTAAATCCTAGTTAACTCCGGATACCATGGCAACTGAAAACAAGGTTTAGTTTGAATGTGGTTTTACTAGGTAAATATGCATAGGTGAGCGGTGCAGGGCCAGCTTGGCTTTCCTGTTTCATATTTGATTATTTACGGCAGATAACGCATAAGCAAGCATGGTGATTTTTCCGCACATTTGCATACTTCATATTATTTGAAACATAATTGCCACAATATTGTTGCATTATATGTAGTTATATACCTACTTTGTTAATAAACATGTATAGTAGTATGGTATGTTCGGTAACTTTACTACCTTATTGGAAACGTCTGTTTATAGCAGGATATCAGCTCGAAAAACTATCTAGTTGACCCTCTTTCAGCATAACCAATGTTGTCATTATGGTAATGATTCACAGTCACTGTGGTACATAATCGGAAATAAACGTAAATCATTATTTATTTGTTATATTTAAAGGACAAGTAATTTTGATGTATGTAATACCACATTCAGAACGCATTAACTTTCCGATTATTTAGATTATTTTACTAGTCAGGCCATATTAGAACTTCACTGATGTCCGGCATTCCAATCTAGGACTATCCACTTCCAGTTTATATCTGGACATCCATTATTGTAGTTACACGGATAGATTGAGTCCATATAAGAGCTACAGCAGTCCTTGTTTAATCAACTTTGGTATGTTGCTCCCCTAAGTCCAAATACTCAATGTTTCGTTCCCTAGGCGGACCATCTAATCACTACGTATATTAGGCCACTTGCCATGGGTGATGATATCGCATGTACCGCGATATTGGCTATTTTAATATTATTTCCCATATTTTACAGACGTACAATGTCGACAGGCAGACTCCCGACTCTGCCGCTACAACCACGGCAATTCTTAGCGGTGTGAAAACTAATTACTTTACTCTTGGACTAGACAGTCGAGCATCACGCGGAGACTGTGCTAGCCAGCATGGCAATGAAGTGGAAACAATTCTTGACTGGGCCCAAACAGCAGGTATGTTAAACCATGTGGTCTATAAATATGACAAAAAAAATTAAAAGGCTTGGTGTTTTAACATAAGGTAGGACTTGAAGAAACTCAAACGGCAGGTATGTAAAACCGCGTGGTCTATAAAGATGAACACACAAACGTACAAAGCGTAGTGTTTTGACATAAGATAGGACGTAAAGAAACGTATATTTGTCTTTACTCAACACACTCCTCATTTAAAGAGTTATGCAAAATCACGAACAATTATCTATCGATCATCTACTTGGCAAATTCTTCTATAGGATGTAGTGGAACATATTAACACGGTTACTTGGAGTATGATCATTTCACATTGGTCAATTATGCTCAAATACCTTTCTATCAAGTACTTTATGATACTGCTGTTTGTTGTATATATACGATTTTAATTGTATTAATACCACTCCAAAACATTACGTTAACTCCGCTGCACGTAACAAACCACCAAATAGATTTGTTCTTTAACTCAATGCAAAGTGACAAATTGCTGACCAAAAAATGTCAAACTTTTGTCCATGGGGACCTCTCAAAACCCACCAATCAATAGAAATAGCATATAGCCTCAAGAAAATCAAAAAAAATCAAGGGGTTGCGTATCATATAAGAAAAATTTGGTTCGTCAAATGCGGTGAACATATTATCTCACACGCGCGGACTGATTGGAAGTCTGTTAGCCACAACCCTACTTTCACTTTCATATTTAAGCCAGAATATCAAAGTTTTCTAAATAAAACAGTTTCACTACATCACATACATGTGTACAAAGCATTTAAGCTCAATTACATGATTCTAATGCTGATTTGTCAACACATACCACCATTTCCAGCCAAATCAAAGTTTTTTACAGGACTACTTAAGTGTATCTGATTTTGGTCCGCGTAGGCATTTGGTGGTTTGGTACCTGCATACTTCATAACCATAATTTAAAGAACATTTTCTTCAAATTGTAGGAAAGAAGACAGGCATAGTTACAACAGCCAGGATAACAGATGCTACACCGGCGGCAGCGTACGCTCACTCTGCTGATAGATACTGGGAGGGAGATGTAAATATGGTGGGCGTTGATGGTAACTGCAAAGATATAGCACAGCAACTGATTTATGACAATAAAGATATAAATGTGAGAATAATTTTCGTTTGTCTCCAAAGAGAACGCGCCTCCCGGCTAGCAAACTCCGTCGCCTTAGTTTTTTTACTGCTCTGTGTTTTTGAAATAAAATATACTTTTTAAACCATTGGATTGGTCTCAAATAGATTTAACCAAGAAAAAAGACAAAAAGGAAACAAAAAGTGTCGGTAAATCGTTTGACTGTTATCCTGTTGATTCCATAATGGTGAAGATATTTGTCCTATGGTCATGTCCACAATATATGAAGATCAGAAGTTGATAGCTATCGGAAAATCATAATATTATTAGTGTAGACCATTAAACAAAGTAAATGTTAAGTCAACTAAACTAAAGACAACGGAACATGACGACTATACTAAGCCTTCAACACAAAATGAACCTAAACTGTGTCATAAACATGTACATGTATGTTCCAGGTATTTCTTGGTGGCGGACGACGTTATTTCTTACCGAATGACACATTTGACGTGGAAACCAATTCTAATGACAAGAACCAACGACGAGACGGCAGAAATCTAATAGAGGTAGCTTTGAAGTGAAAGTAACACAACGTGCATTTAAATTTGGGCAATATTCGTATATCACAACAACGAAATTGACCTCATTCGTAATAGCGTTTCTTTATTTTCCCTTTGTAATTGGTATATATGGAGAGAACTGCTATATACGAGTCAATGTGCGATGCTCTTCGTATCTACCCGATTTTCAACGGGCTACCACCAACATCATCGAACAATGCGATCAGAATTTGTAACAAAAGCGTATACTGACAATATCTATACATGTACAGATTACCGGTATTGTGTATTTGGTGCCAATGGGTATATATCGAGATTAGGTGATGTGATAATTGACGTTATTCCATCGAAAGTGATATTGTGGCGTCTGTGATGTTGGTTTTGTTGCCCCTGGTTCGTGACGTACATGTATTAACAGCGGTTAAAAAGATAAATAAAAAATCGGGCTTGGTACATGACTGTCATGTAGCAGCACTCAACTCTAACAGCCTAGTACAAAAAAGAGAAATAGAACATTCCATAAGCACATGACAAAGTGCCCTATCACAATACTGAACCAGAAAAAGAAACTAATCTGCTGCATGTCCTAGTTTCAGCTGTAAAAAATCGTAAACAGTTTAGGAATCACAGTAACCGGTATAACAATGCAGCCGCAAACATGATGTTTGATTGTAGTCAACAGATACTTGTAGGAATTCAGTATCAATCAGTATCTCACAAAACATGGGACTTATCACTAAGAATGTTCATTTTTCACATTTATACAGCATTGGCAAAATATAAAGAAGCATCAAGGATTGAAGTACAGCTATGTATGGAATAAGGGACAATTTGATGATGTAGATTCTACAGATACTGACTATTTACTTGGTATTCAAATTTTCTTGCCTTTCTTAATTGTTCAGTTGGTTATTGAATGATTTCGAAAGTATAGATTGAGTATAACTTTGGTTATACTGTGTAAATATGCTATTATGGAGTTATGTATTTCCATTACACTGATGCAGCTTTTGTATATATATGAGACAGCAACGTAGTTCCTAGCTCTGAAATCATGGTGGATGCATAACTAAGTTTCTACAGCAGTATTTGCATAGGTAAGAGACAGAAACGTAGGTTTTAGTTCTGAAATTATGGTGGGTGCATAACTAAGTTTTGTAAGATCTACAGCAGTTTTTGCGAATATATGATATGTTTCTTGATCTCTATTGCTGTATCCTATTCATCTATGTAACATTTATAAGTACATATTACTTTATGATTTTAAAATATCTTCTTTTTCTACTTGATCCAGGCTTGTTTGAACCTGATCATATGCAGTATGAGTTAGACCGGGATACAACACGTGCAGGGGAACCATCTCTCACGGAAATGACGAGAAAGGCTATAGATGTTCTTAAAAAAGACGACACTGGATTTTTTCTCCTTGTTGAAGGTACGTTAGGACGTAAACTATATTTTGGTTTTAACTAATCAGGTAATGACAAATCGGCAGGTCTTGTCACAAACAAAATGACGAAATATTAGTTATTTTGACCTTGATTGATTTGAAAATTATTATTGTTGAGGATTTGGAGCTTAGTTTGATTTGTGTTGACGCTGGAAACCTGTTGCATTGTCAACTGCACACACATACAGATTTGCATAGTCTCGAATGATCATCATGTTTATAAAGACATTATAATTTCGGAGAGGTATTGTACTAGGAGAGAACATTTCTAATTTTAATGAAATCAAAACTTAACTTATGTTTTGCATTTTTGGGTTTAAATTAATGAAACGTTACCTTATTTAATGGAGGGTCGTTATGTTATAGGCGCAAGGATAGATCACGCTCATCACGATGGTTTAGCAAAGAAAGCATTGCATGAAACATTGGCTATGGAAGATGCTTTGAGAGAAGCAATGAGTATGGTTAACTTTGAAGATACATTGATCATAGTGACTGGGGACCATTCACATGTATTTGATATTGCTGGGAATGCATATAGAGGAACCGATATATTTGGTAATGCACATTATATTATTATTAATTTGGTTTTCATTAGCCACTGTGGCACTCCAGGTAATTCCAGAATTAGTTGGTCCAAACGCAGGATAAAACGATAGGATAATCTCAATATGGAAGTCATAAGGTAGGGCCGGTTGTTGGGCCGTTATCCAATGAACATAATTCTAAGTAATATCATTTTGTAATACGTGTTCATGAATCGATATGTCTGGTCAGACCATTTGTTTTAACCTATCATTAATAATTCATCTTGAGCTACCACACGGGAGATAATGTCCTGTTTAATCTTAATAACATATTCCTGAACATAATGCTGACTTTCTGTTTCTGTAGGTATGGTAAATCCGATTGAGCCAACCGAAGAACCAATGGACAATAAACCGTACAGTGTACTGTTTTATGGAAATGGTCCAAATTACAAAGAACCCCGTGATGATCTGTCTACCGTGGTCACGCGTAAGTTGTAATGATTTATAAATAAAAACAAGCCTGTCTTTAATAGCCATTTAAATGCCACGCCAGACATTGCTGCTTGAAGTATGTTGGTGTTTAATACATATGAATGACGTAAATCAGCTATTGGCAATCTGTAAAACGTAGATTTAACTGCTTCAAACATGGAAATTTCAATATGTGTCGTTTATTTTTTGCAGGGTTTGCTTGTAATGCGTGGTCATCTTTGTGATTTGTTCTTGTTGGCTGGCTTTTGCTCTTTATTGTGTAATATATTTTGGACCATTTCTCTGATCACCCCTATAAATAAAACAACGGTTCCCTAGTATAAACAATATTTTCAGACAAATACTGAGCACAAACCATCAATATGTGTCTTTGAGTCTCCCCTACCAGTCTGAACTTTTGGCCCGCCAACGGTCGGTTGGCAATATTCACTACAATTAGGGTTTCTTTATTTTACTAATTTCACCTACATTGGTTTGTTTTAGTTGTATAACAGGACTAATTTGAAGTTGTTTTAGCCCATTCTTGCCCATATGTAATAATAGAATGCCAAATGATATATCGGATCGGTTCATAACATTACAAAAATGAGTGTTTTTTCTGAAAAAAAAAAGAAACATTATTTTAGATAATTAAATCCGGGTCAGAATTTCGAAATGTACTAGTTTGGTTTTACAGATAGTAGTATATATAATAATCATAATTTATATAAGAATGCTTCGTTTTGTTTGATCTTACATTGAGAACGCATTAATGGTACATGTATCTTGATATCTGAAAGAGTACAATGCTGTTGCTGCTGTGTGATAGCACATGTTTTCGACTTTCTAACCATAAAGTGTTATAGCAATCGGTCTAATATACATCGTTCTATACATGTATCTAATAAGCAGGGGTGTCGTCCAAAATGGAAATTCCATAGCCAGTGCAGATATTGTTTGTGTTTCAGTAAATTATCGTGACATGTAAATGCAGATGAAGGGATAACTATGAATTTAGAATTTATTCACACAGGCCAAACAAAATTTACACATTGTAAAATTTACCCACATACCGTTATTACTCCTAGGAAAGAACAAAAATTACCCCCTTGAAGAACATAATAGCATTTGTTAGCTAATATTCGAGCTTTTATATTAACGCTTAAGTCAAGCTGATGAAATGTAACAGCCACAAAGAGAAAGCTTATAATTTATAAATTGCAACAAAATAACATGGTTTGTCATTTGTAATCATCAACCATGTCTAACATGTCCTTCTCGAATGTTGTTGTCCTCTTATCAGGCCACTCAACTTGACACAAACTGCAGAAATTAATTATTTATGCTCTGGCATGTCGACGACATAAGAAACCAGAAATAGATTTGACCAATTAAAGCACCAAACTGCAGAATTAACCCTTTACAGTAGTAGCATACATGTATCATAAAATATCCAAAAACCTAACATTTCTGACACAGATTAGATGAATGTTGGCAAACGGAAACAATTCCGAAATTTTATTTTCTTTTCAATTTTCAGAATAAATTACCTCTTTATGCAATGTAATGAACATACCCAGTATATAATTCCAGCCATTCTGTTTAAAAGATTGGTCAAAACAACTTCAAGTTGCTCATGTAACTCAAACACAACCAAACAATGTTCAACAATATGGAAATATTTAAACGAAACTGGACCTACATTCAGTTTGTGACATTTCAACTTCATGAAGTAAAGAGTGTTAAAGTTAAAGTTAAAATGTCTCTGGAGGTCTTTAGAACCATCCTGGTTCAATGATATTGTATTCAATATTATTCCAGATGACGATAACTACGCATTTCCAGCCGGTGTTCCATTGCCTTGGGAGACGCATGGTGGAGAAGATGTCGCTATCTATGCAAACGGACCAATGTCTCACTTGTTTTATGGTGTACAAGAACAGAATTATATAGCTCATGTAATGGCCTATGCAATGTGTGTTGGGCCATATTTCGGTGATTGTAGGCGTCCAGACCAACAAGACTGTGTGAATTATGCGGGCTGTCTGGATGTGCTTCCAATAGTTTATCTCATTTTGATTTCATTCACCGCTAAAACAATTCCATCTGTCGTCTAATAAAAATAAATATTTCGTCTAATATTGACCTAGCTTGATGTTTACTGGTTATTCCCTTTTCATGTGTAAATTAAAGGTATTAATGAGATGAAAATGAGTCCTACAATTGCCTTGTATATTTTGTACCAATCTAACTAAAACGTAATCAGTGTACATTCTCGAAAGGAACATTATACATAAATCAAATTTATTATAAAAACTTCAACTCTTTTCGTTTGTCAAGCGATTAGAAGATATACATGTATTACGGACCACATTTAAGACACTAAAATATCGTATTATGCTATTCTTTTGCCTTTCAAAAGAATTTCTATCATGATGCAAGCCATGCTGTCATATTCCAATATGAATTAACCGACTATTTTCCATTTCATTTATTATATATATTTACATTATTTATATTAATCTTATACTGTAATTTTACTCCTGTTTATATTCAGTATTTTACTAGATGTCACTGACGTATTTGTATTGTTAGATTGATATTTTCATAACAGTATATATGAGTGCATTTTATTGTACTAATATGTATTCATGTAGAATTAAAAAGTGTACTTAATATATTAATCATCTTGTGTTATCTATAATATGTTATATGAATTCCACACATCCTTTCCAGAACGAACTTTATTGTGGTAACAGCTTACTTGTACTCTCAAAATGTTTCATTATTTATTTACTAAGAATGCTAAAACACAACTGCATAATTTCAGAAGTTCACATTATTTTATTGTGCTGGATATGTTGCTTTGAATTGCTGGCTTAGAAAAGACCCATATATATATGACTCATCCACAAGACGCTTCGTATGAGCTATTTTCATGCAAATCCGATCGAGCTGAAGTAAAACAAATAAAACATATATACCAGATGTATATTCATGCGAACCACGTGCATAGACACTTTACATTATAGTGTTGCAGCAACAAGGGCGCAGGTGCATCCTCTACCAGTGCAGATACAGTGGTTATGGTTTTATGGCAGTTTTTTCTAGTTCTCATAATAGCATTTGTTCACTTACTACCTTCTTTGTCTAAGCCAGTGGTTATGGTTTTATGGCAGTTTTTTCTAGTTCTCAAAATAGCATTTGTTCACTCACTACCTAACTCTTCTGAGCCAGTTGTTATGACTTTATGACAGTTTTCTAGTTCTCAACATAGCATTTGTTCACTCACTACCTAACTCTTCTGAGCCAGTTGTTATGACTTTATGACAGTTTTCTAATTCTCAACATAGCATTTGTTCACTCACTACCTTATTTGTCTAAGCCAGTGGTTATGACTTTATGACAGTTTTTCTAGTTCTCAAAATAGCATTTGTCTACTTACTAGCTTATTTGTCTAAGCCAGTGCTATGGTGATACACATTGTTTGTACCATTCTGATCATCTCGGCCTTTATGAATTGCAATAGATATATTGTATGTTTACCGGAAACAAACGGAAATGGCCGAGCTTTCACGATTGCTTGTATGTACGTACTCGTACAGCAATGAAATGTGCGTAATCATATTTTATATCTTTTATATGTAAAGTATACAGAAATTAGTTGAAACAAGACAAACTCCAAGCTGTTCTCTAGGTTTTGACTTTAATAATAAGTCTTCATCAGGAATTGTCAAGTTAAGTACATTTTATACAAAATATTGGTAAAGTATATATATACAGCACATATCCCTCAAGATCGACCATCTCCAAAGAAACCACATGCTAGTATTTATATTTGCAACGTTTTTCATTGTTTGTAAAGTTTTAACAAGCGTAACATAGGCCCCTGACCTGCCGTTGTAGACCAAACTATAGAGCTCCATATAGTCACATGTACATGTAGCCTGAGTAATCATTCTGACTAAGATTCTCACTAGTCAATAGCAAATGTACATTCTTTTGCACTACACTAAGTGTTTTCTCTATTATATGAACGATTAACCAATACCTATACCTTGTAAAAAAAGTTTAGCAACACTCTGTGTATTTCTAAATATCGGACTCATTTTGAATGAAGAATAAAAACTAATTCTTTTGACGTTTTATACGAAATGTCTAAAACAAGTAAATCAAAAATGATGTTAATTAACACGCGTTAAACCGCTTGTAAATTAGCGTCAAACGACGTCAATATCGCATGTGATACCCCAAACGATCGTTCACAGTCCCAAAGCATCTTTTCACACTTGAAATCCGTTGTAAGCATGTTTTGTTGGTAAGATAGTCCATTCCTCGAGTGATGACCGTTCAAGGTAATGCAGATTACTAACGTCATCACGTTGACTCACTCGTTATCCTTGATTATCCAATATGTATACGTGGTACGGCCGGTGAACGTGACAGCTAATCAAGCATATAGCGTGATAAAAGTGCGTTGACGACGTTGGTTAAACGTCTGTTCTCGTCGCATTCCCTTTTCTCAAATATTCTAACTGTTTTGATGGTTTTTAATTAAATGATCAGCACTTTACCTTAAGTGTGCACTTAAGCTTATCACGTGTGCTTTTTGAGTGTAATGAAATTGTGATTATAGAAGGATGAGACTGTTCATTCAGTAGAAATACATCATTAATTAAAATTAGCAGCCGCATTTATATACATGTATATTGGTTAAGTTTTAGTGCTGTTGCTAAACTGTTTTTACTTAGTATTGTTTTTAGACCACTGACCAAAATCACATGAATTCAATAACAACATGGTGAGGTCAATTACACTATACTTCGTCTGCAATGTAGCTACATACATCTAATTTGCTCTTTCTAAAGCTTTCTTTTATGAATATGGCGACATTTGTGCCCCAGTGAACTCTATATAGGCCTGTTGATAATTAAGTTATTCGTTCGACATATCCTAAATCGCCCCAAGAGACATAAAACTAATCACATTTTAATGTGACACAATTCACGCGCAGATATTTCATAATGTTTCCAGTGTCAACACATTGAATTCATCAACGACAATATACATGCATTTTGCCGATTTTGTCGTTTCTAAAAGCCATTACCAAATATGTTCACAAATGTTAAAGTTGCTATTTTCCGGGCCAATCCTTGGACTCTCCGAGTTGCTTGTCTTTAAAACATTACATGCCTCTAACACTAAATCCGTAAACCGTAACTGAGGCGGAAAATGATCAATATCTGAAATATATCATTACGGTTGAAGAATGAGCATTTCTTCGCTCTTAGAAACCCATACTCGTTTTCCGTGCCATTCCTCTTATGCACGTGTAACTTATTTTGTTATCGTTTAAAGCTTTGATTCTGATTGTGTCGCCCCTATTGAACAGACACTCAACCAATGACTTATTGTCTGGAAAGACGACCTCGTGACGTATGTCTTTAAGCAGCTAGAGGCTCTCCAACTAGTCTTTTAATATCAGACTTCAACCGCGAATATAATCTTAGATCTCCAGTGCCACTAAGAAATACTCAAAAGTAACATAGAGTATTACACGTTACACCTTGTCTTTCTCATCTTAGGTGCATTAAGTTTAATCAATATAAAAGTGAGGGAAAGTTACCAAAGGCAACACTTACATAATAATCACATAATCAATCTTTGTTGGCTTCATTATACATGTATGTATACTAGCATTTATATACAATCTAGTTATTATAACAGCCTACAGTCATTACATTCAGACCCTCAAATTGAATACAGTGTGTATCTATTGCATATATAAATAAAATATAAATGAATGAGTGTACGCCGATTTGCAAGTGACAACAGATTTTGAAGTGAAATAAAAAAGGATTATAATTTACAATATCAGGTAAGACTATTTTAAGTCGTACTTTATTTATTTATTTATTATGCATATACCTTTCAGGTTTTAAATACTTTATGTAAAACCTAGACATCGCACATGACCACAGACATGTGGGAGTTCCATATATAAGGGACGTCCTCGTTGTATTTGGTCTATAACTGCCCCGACTATATGGATGGTACTTCAATTAAAGCTGTTCGAAACATTAATTTTATAGATTGAATCTCTAGTGCTCTAATTATTACGCATCCGAACTCGTGACCGTAGAATAAGCACAGTCACGAGTTCAGATGCGTAGCAATTAAATCACGAGCGCGTAGCACGAGTGATTTAATGTACGCTTACGAACAAGTGAAATGTATAAACTGTTGATAACATAAGCCAATTCATCAAAGCCAAGTTATAAATATATCTAATGTTTTTATAATTTAAGGCACAGATGCAATATGAACGTTCTGAGGAGAATAACGAGGTTTCTGATTGTGTGTGTGTTGGTAGAAGTACATGTATCAAGCGGCGCTAAAGCGGGGCCAAATATACCAAGAAATGAAATAGGTAGAACTATACATACTATATTAGATAATGAGTCTCACAATTGCTAAATTTTTGCCGAGTATAGTTTTTATCTTTACTTAATTAATAGTTTTCTTTACTCCAATTTGAGTATTTTGGTGAAACATTTCGGGTGTTCGAACATTATGAAGAGTGATTGTACGTCCGAACGAATGATTATGCTGGAAATTTATTGACGTCCAAACATTTGTCCAATTTAGTCTTTTTATGTGGGCTATGTAAGATAAGTTTGGATGCTGAATGATAATGTTTGTACACACAAATATCTTACATACGATGAACAAAATATTTGGAATAAAAATGTCTGTAAAGTTTAATTTTTTCGTCATTACATTTAAGAAGTACCGCACCTTTATACAAGGTTCCTGTGCATTGTACAACTTGTGGAAAGAAAAGTACGATTATAAACGTTCAACAGATCGTTTGAAAAACTTGAGAACCTTCGTTGATTTTGCCTTATAATTGAAGCCACAGGTAACTGTATCATTGATAAAGAGTAAAAGTTTTTATGAAACAAATTTTATTGAAAAAATATATACTTTTTTACACGTTTTCAATGAAACAGTTACCTGTGATTGAAGCTGTCTGAATGCTCAACTGAATACGTGTATTAACACTCAAATAATATACTGTCAATCAGTATAATTATACTCTCAACACTATTCCTATTTGTTTAGTAATATGTTGCATGACTATTTTGTGAATAACGCATGTACGTTATGTAATTTGTATAACACGAACTTTTACATACCAATATTTGTCAGTATTCCCGCATCTATGACCATAAACGCATTTTCGATTTTTAATTTAATATCATTGAATTACTTTTCAGATCCGCAATATTGGCATAAACAAGCCAAGGATAGTATACTAAAGCGGTTGGAGATTAAAGAGAATCATGGCTACGCTAAGAATGTAATTTTATTTATTGGTGATGGACTGGGTCCTACAACAGTAACAGCGGCTAGAATTCTACGAGGGCAGCTAGATAATCGACCCGGAGAGGAGACAGTTCTTGCGTTTGAAGATTTCCCCAATGTGGCCCTGTCAAAGTTAAGTTGGTTTTCTGAAAACTTGTCTTCTTATTAATGAGCGGAACATAGTGAAAGTGGTTTGCACTTTTGTGATGTCTTAATAGTTCCTTGGTCTTTAACAGAAGTGATACTCACATGTGTCTGATATTGAGTGGGAGAATGAAATTAGTAAATCTTTTTATCTGAAAGTATAGACTGGATTTCATTACAAATTGGTAACAATGTACCATAAGTGGTCCGTTCTAAAATAGCTAAATAATTGAAGGCCATGCAAAACTCCGGTTACCATGGCAACCGAAAAACAAGCTTCAGTTCGAATGTGGTTTTACTAGGGCAATGCGCCAGGTGAGAAATGCAGGACCATATTGGCTCTCCTGTTTCATATTTGATTATTTACGGGCAGATGATGGTGATATTTTCCGCATAATTGCATACTTCATATTATTGGAAACAGTATTGCCACAAAACTATAGCGTTCTGTGCATAGTAGTATGGTATGTTAAGTAACTATACTTCCTCATTGCAAAAGATCAGCTCGAAAATTTCGCCATCTCTAGTTGACCCTCTTTCAACATAATCCATGGTGACATTATGGTAATGGTTTCACAGTGGAATAATCCTTATACCGCGTTATTGGTTTTTTCAATGTTAGTTCCCATATATTTTACAGACGTACAGTGTCGACAGACAGACTCCAGACTCTGCCGCTACAACCACAGCAATTCTAAGCGGTGTGAAAACTAATTACTTTACTCTTGGACTAGACAGTCGAGCAACACGCGGACACTGTGCTAGCCAGCACGGCAATGAAGTGGAAACAATTCTTGACTGGGCCCAAACAGCAGGTATGTTAATCCATGTGGTCTATAAAGATGAACAAATAAAAAGTAAAAGGCTTGGTGTTTTAACATGAGGTAGGACTTGAAGAAACGTATATTTGTCTTTACACCCCAAACTCCTCATTTAAAGAGTCACGCAAAATCAAATACAGTTGTCTATCGATCCTCTGCTGAGCAAAACCTTAGGACGTAGTGGGACATATCAACTTACAGGTTTCATTAAGTATCATCATTTTACATTCCATTTGGTCAATTATTGTCATATAAATACCACTCAAAAAACATTACCTCATTTCCTATGCAAACTTCATAGCCAAATTTCAAGAACATTTCTTCAAATTATAGGAAAGAAAACAGGCATAGTTACAACAGCAAGGATAACAGATGCCACACCGGCTGCAGCGTACGCTCACTCTGCTAATAGATTCTGGGAGGGAGATGTAAACATGAAAGGCGTTAATGGAAGCTGCAAAGATATAGCGCAACAATTGGTTTATGACAATAAAGATATAAATGTGAGAATAATTTTCATTTGTCTTTAAAATGAAATGCGCCGCCCGCCTAGCAAAGTTAGTGGCCTTAGTATTGTACTGCTCTTTGGTTTTTGAAATAAAAAATATTTTAATCATGGGATTTATCTATAAGAAATTGTTTACATAAAACCAAGAAAACAAGTATGAAGGAATAACAAAGTGTCGGTAAAGCATTTGACTGATATCCTGTAGATTCCATAATGGGAAATATGTTTTTTCAACTCTCATAGCAACAATATGTGAAGGTCAGAAATTGATTGCTTTTGGAATAGCATAATATTATTAGTGTTGACGATTGAACAAAGTAAATGGTAAGTCAACTAAACTAAAGATAACGGAACATGACGACTTTAATAAGCCTAACCAAAACATATAATTAAAGTGTGTCATATACATGTATGTTCCAGGTATTACTTGGTGGCGGACGACGTTATTTCTTACCGAATGACACAGTGGACCCGGAAACTAATGGTATTGACATGAATCATAGACGAGACGGCAGCAATCTAATAGAGGTAGCTTTCAAGTAAAAGTAACACAACGTGCATGTGAATGTGGACAATATTCGTATCCCGTAAACACGAAAAGACGTCATTCGTAATGGCGAAAATATCTTTAATTTTCCCTTTGCAATCGGTATATATGGGGAGAAATCCTAATACGAGCCAATGCGTGATGCTCTTCGTATCTACACGATATGCAAGAGGCTGCCACCAACATTATCGAAAAATGCGACCATTTATTTTTTAAACATGATCTGATTTCTGACAATAAATAATGTTTAATTTGATATAAAGGTTCGGTATTATTTATTAGGTGTAAATGAGTGTATGTCGAGGCTAGGTGATATGATTATTGTCGTTACTTCACCAACAGCGATACCGTGGCTTTTCTGGTGTCGGTTTCGTTGCCCTTGGGTCATGGCGTACATGTATCATAAACGGTCAAAAAGATAAATGAAACGTTGAACAGGGGAGCACTCAACATAAACCACCTAGCACCAAACATAGAAATAGAACATACCATAAGCACGCAACAATGCCCTATCACAAAATTAAATGAGAAAAAGACACTAAACCGATGCAAGTCCTAGTTTCAGCTGTGAAAAAAACACTGTAAATGATATAACCAGGAAGCCGCACAAATGATGTTTGGTTCACAAAACATGGGATTTATCACTAAGAATGTTTATTTTTCACATTTATACAGCAATGGCAGAATATAAAGAAGCATCAAGGATTGAAGTACAGCTATGTATGGAATAAGGGACAATTTGATGATGTAGATGCTACAGATACTGACTATTTACTTGGTATTCAAACTTTCTGTCTTTTCTTAATGGTTCAGTTAGTTATTGAATGAATTTGAAAGTATGGATTGACTATAACTTTGATTATACTCTGTAGATATGCTTTTATGGTGTTATGTATTTCCATTACAATGATGCAGTGTTTGTATAGTATGAGACAGCAACGTAGCTATTAGTTCTGAAATCATGGTGGTTGCATAACTACGTTTTGTTAGATCTACAGCGCTATTGTTGGACGTTAATAAAAAGACGTACAGATAGTTGCGAAGAGTATGTCGTTATCATTGCTCTATTGAGTTTAAGTCTGGGAAACAATGCATCAATAACTTTTTTAGATTGAATGAAGCACTTGATCATTATGCTAGAATGGATTATCAATTTATCAGCCCCTCTTCGCAAGGATCTTATTCCTCATTTGATTCATCCGACATTTTATGTAGGGTTGTGAAAATAAATCAAACATTGCTTGGTTGGCATGACTGGTGATCAAGCTATAGATAGTGTTTCTAGTTCTCTACTTCTCTATTCTATTCAACTATGGAACATTGATGAGTACTAATTAGTTAATCATTTTTAAATATCTTCATTTTTTACTTGATCCAGGCTTGTTTGAGCCCGGTCATATGCAGTACGAGTTAGACCGGGATACAACACGTGCAGGGGAACCATCTCTCACGGAAATGACTAGAAAGGCTATAGATGTTCTTAAAAAAAACGATACTGGATTTTTCCTCCTTGTTGAAGGTACGTTTGGACGTAAACTATAATTTGGTTTTAACTAATCAGATAATGACAAATCGGCCGTTTTGTCACAAACACCAAATTACAAATTGCTTACTCTGCATGAAAGTGGTCCCTGCTAAAATAACGACAAATGAGTTATTATGACGAGTTCAAAAATTGTTATTGTTGACAGTTTTGGTGCTTAAAATCAGATATACATGTAGCATCATTTTCTTGGTTTTTAAAAAAATAATTATTGACGCTGGTAACCTGCTCTACTACCAACTGTACGCACATACAGATTTGCATAGTCTCGAATGGCAGTCTTGGTTATAAAGACATTATAATTTCGGAGTAGTCTTATACTAGAAAAGAACATTTTTAATTTCATTGAAATCAAAACTTTAAACGTCTTTATGTTTTGCATGTTTGCGTTTAATGTACTAGTTAAACGGGACCTAAATAAATAAATGTTGTTGCGTTATAGGCGCAAGGATAGATCACGCTCATCACGATGGTTTAGCAAAGAAAGCATTGCATGAAACATTGGCTATGGAAGATGCACTTAGAGAAGCAATGAGTATGGTTAACCTTGACGATACATTGATCATAGTGACTGGGGACCATTCACACGTATTTGATATTGCTGGGTATGCATACAGAGGAACCGATATATTTGGTAAGGCCCGTTTAACGTAACATAATATGAAGATGATGCTAGTGTAATTTAAATGTCCGAATGTTGTTGTAGGGTTTATTTTGTTGTTTTTTTGTTTTAAAATTCCGTTGGGGAATCCATTATGCCACCACATCGGCATCGCGACAATCTTGCACTAGCGCCACAAGAAGATTACGCAGTTCTGTTGGCCGCACATGAGCTTGCTGCTAATGTAATTGTACGTATTATTATCACAACAATTTTTTTTTTGCAAGCCATTACCGCAAGCCGTTAATTGATAATTAGGGATTTGATGATCAATTTTAAATGATTGTATGTAAGACGTGTGTGTAAGACGGTCAATAGCTATACATAACTAATGCGGTTTGCGGTTCTATAGCCTATTGTATATTATCCCTTGCATTGCCACTAAGTCTTGCATTGCATGGAAATCAAATCTATTATGTTCCTAACATTGAATTGTCACAAATACATGCCTAATCGCATAGTGGAATACAACGCGACAGATTGCATTCTCCGTATGATTCATGTCTGGTTTTCCGAATCCATATAATGCATGCCTGATGTGTTATATGCCGAACATATGCCAACGTCAATGACGTCATGACGTAAATATTTACCCTTATATGAATGGACGTCGCATTTATATGCTGAAGATATGCCGACATTCATGAGGTCAATGTTTACACATTTTAAAAAACGCATTTTTTGTAGGTTTATAATAAAAGGAATTTTACTGTAGTTGTATGTTCTGCTGTACAGGTAACTAATGAAGCCATCTGTGACTGCATACATATTATAGAGATAAGAGTTTCATTTCAGTGAAGTTATCATGTCTTCCCTTTATGGTTATAAGCTAATTTAAGAAACTATGCATGGTGAAAGGCAATATATAGATTTTCTTGAAACGTCCATGTTTGGGGATGCTACATTCTCTATCTGTCTCTTACGTGAATGACTAGCCGATGCTCTGTGCATATATAATATTGTTACATTCGTAAATGTATAAGTATGTTGTTGTGATGTCATTGCTGAGTAGCTCTGTTGATTAATGTTAGTTTATTTGCAGGTATGGTGGATCCGGTTGCACGAAGCTTATTACCTGCGGACGGAAAACCGTACAGTGTGTTGTTTTATGGAAATGGTCCTAATTATAAGTCACCTCGCGATAATCTGACTTCAGTGGAAACACGTAAGTAACTGTTGAGAAGGTTTCTAAAAATAGTTAAACTTCAATGATAATGCCACCATTAGGGACCATAAAAGCTCATTATTATTTCGGTCATAAATTTGTATTCTTTCACGGAGGCCATTTTAATGCGCCCTGGATGATGTTTACAAACATGAATCAGATTAGTCAAATGATGCATAATTAGTTACAAAAAGCAAACGCACATGGTCAGTTATCTTCAGTATCACAGATAAATCATCCACTACAAATGTTCCCGCATTTATTATCATTCCGATTAGCAAAATGTCTGATTTTACAGTATGAATTAAATGATGTGATTCTATGTAATTCTCCAGATGACGAGAACTACGCATTTCCAGCCGGTGTTCCATTGGCTTCGGGGACGCATGGTGGAGAAGATGTCGCTATCTATGCAAACGGACCAATGTCCCATTTGTTTTATGGTGTACAAGAGCAGAATTATATAGCTCATGTAATGGCCTATGCAATGTGTGTTGGGCCATATTTCGGTGATTGCAGGCGCCCAGACCATATGCAACCAGCCTGTGTGTACTCGGGTTCGGACTGCCTCGGTGTACATCTATTAGTCTATTCACTTTTAATATCTTACACAGTTACAACATTAACATGTTCTTTTTCATAAAAAGACAAACTTCTACAAGTTAGACTATTACTTTAGCATAAGCCGTTTGATTGAAAGCAGAATTATTTAAGTGCGTTATATAAGATGGTTTTACTTTTTACTTGTAGGCAAACATATTCAGCATTTACGCAGATTTTGAATTTCAAGTTGGGATAATGCTAGAGTGACGTTGTATTTTATGTGTACATTTGTAAAATATTAAAATCATTGTCTGAACATGTAAAGCGAATGTAGTGTTTCAGTTTAGCCTTGGAATTATATTATTTCTGGATAAGCCTTTATAATTGGTTTTACAACGTGATAGTGAAATCGACCACTCCGTCGCTTTTTTTATCCTAACTGGGCAGAGCTTTAAAATTCAGAGCACTAGTAATCTCCAATAAGTTCAGTGTGGCGAAATTACTGTCAAACGCCATACATGATTATATGGTCCTGCTATATAGTGTTTTGTGTTACTCATTTTATTGAATAAGAACCTAATTTTACCCTTGCGCAGACGGGACAGAAACTTTCAGGGGTTTGGAAACGGGTCCTACAAAATATTTTGCACTGGGTCCAACCAGAAGTTGTTTTGTACTGGTGTCCTAAGCCCAAACAAACTCATGTAAATAAATGAAATAACCACATTTTAGCCTATAGTTCACTTTCCCAATTATCCGCGCAAAGTTCCGGGTACAGGACATATCGACCGACAAATATCGTAGTCTTATATTATGCTTAAAAACGTTTTGAGTAAAGCTTCATTTTCGTTTAATGTTTTTAACGAAAACTGGTTCATTAAACGTTAGACATAAACATTATATTGCTATACATGTGTAGCCGTGCTTATATTTGGTAATATAAAATATGTTTGCCTATATTCTTTTGCCTAAGACTTAAGCAACGCATATGCTACGTGCATTGTCAATTGTATAGTTTATAGTTTTATATATGCAGTGTATATACGTAAATAAACTATGTAAAAGAAGTAACATAAACATATCGGTAGTCATATGTTGTGATTCTTTTGTGGTATTTTATATTATATTTGGAATAAAGTTCATTTTTTCATTTTGTTTCATCATTATTTTAAACTTTTCAACACTTCAATAACGTGTGAAAGAAAGGTCCAATGGGATATTTGTTATTGTTAATATCCCATATGACATTAATAAATAAAAAAACAAATGTGACAGCCAATGAGCATGTATCAATTATCAACCAAAATGCCATATACTACTACTAATAATAAGTTGTTGGATGTTAACAATATATTTTATAAAAGTTACGCAATTGCACTATCGTTAAATGATTAGTCAGTGTTGACAAGTGAAAACGGCGAGTGTTGGTCGTCCTTCATGGGAATTTGTGGACGTCGATATTGACATCGGCGAAAGTTGACGTGATTTCGACACAGTTTCGAGGAAGTCTGACTTATATTATACCGAGTGCTATTTGAAGTTCTGCTACTTGCGGATAAATCATCAGTCTATAAAACAGCAAGAGTTTTTCTCAATATTTTTGTTCGAGTGTGTGTACCATGCTGATCACAGTGTCTGTTAATGTAGAGTTATTTCCCTTATTATTTGGGGGAAAGGCATGAGGAAGCTTGCGAGACGCAAGATGAGTGCAGCAAGCACTTCAACAACAATTTGCACCAAACTCAAGTGTCCAACATGTGGCAGGTACTTCCGAGCCCGGATTGCCCTGACAAGTCATCTCCGGACACATCAAACTCAATCAATTACATAGATTACATAGCCATCTTCGAATACTCGATGGACGGACATCATTTTGAGAAATACTCAGTAAGGCAATCATAAAAATAATGTGCGACAATGAGAGGATTGGAAGGTGCAATATTGATAAGGTATAAGCATCATGTTATATACCGACTGACACATGGCGAACACATAGCAACCATATTGTTAATATGTAAAATTTATTACTACATCGTTTACAACATATTATAAATTTGTGAAAATTTTAAAAACAAATATAAAAATCTCGGTGTATACACCTGAGTAAAAATCAGATTAAAATACAAAACAATGCCTCTAGCTACATGGAGTATGGTATGGATATGTATGAAATGCGTATGTGTCATATAATTATGAGAAGAGTCTATTGATATATTGAAAATGTACAAAATGGATTTGATGATGAACATGCGCATGCCTAGTTCACCTGCGCAAAGAAATGCAGTTTGAGTTTTTTTATATATGCGAGTTAACTGCCCCTGGATTGTCAAGGCCATATTTTCTTTCCATTTGATAAGCGTTTTCCAGTGGTTTGCGGTCTTTTCCGTCATTTGGTCCCCATTCTGCTGTAGGTGTTGTGATAGTACGAAGACGTGTCATTAGATCACCTTCTGCTTTGTAGAGTTTGTATAAAAATGTTACTGGAATTGGTAACAATACGATAATGGTAAGTGCCCAGCCGATACCTTGTGCAAACTGGGGAAAGGGAACATCTTTAGATATTTCTGGTGGTTTGTAAAACGCCATTCTGTAGATGAATAGAGCCTGAAATAGGAGAAAAATTATAAGTTTGATTTTTTGCTTGGTTTATTATTACGCCACTGTACTTGTTGAATACTGCACCGTCGTTGTATACTAATTTTAAGTGAATATGCTAAGTGCTTATAAGTTGCCGATATATTACAATTATATAATATGAGCTATGTACTTGAAACATCATCTTTGTCAATGTAAAAGGGAGGTAATATTGCTGTATATTTGTTATATTTAAGTTGTAAAACTCGCTTACAAGCTTCAGGGCCAATTTAACACATGAAAGTAGGACCATTAAGTTTTCAACACAAGTTTTCTCTCGATCATTTTATGTTAAACTTTGTCCATGTGACTTTTTAACTTTCGTGCTCAGCTATTTCCTGCTCGATTTATCATGATTATTTTATACTGGTTACCTTGGAAACCTTTACGAAAAGTTCACTTACCCCAATTAAAACTGGTGAAAAGAATGCCCAACATACTGCCCAAAATACGACAGGCCTTGGTGGATGTCCCAACATGTAGCTACAATCCTTGAGAAAACGCTTCACACCTAGAATATTAGATAACAAACGTATAAAATCACAGTTGCTGTACAGTAACATTGTACTACCAAACTAAGCAAATAATTTTTATTTTAATTTATAGTTTTGGAAGTAGAATTCAGAAAGTTCGTATTTACGAATCCAGACATACGTTAACATCGTTGTTTAAAACAGGTGACGAAAAGGCTGACTAGAATCAACGCGATACAATAGTAAACACATAATTATGTGGATTGACCGAATCTGCTGACTTTAAATTATTTATCAACATTTGCAACAATAAGTAGACTATTTGTTAAAAACATAAATACAGATCCATTCAATTTTAGCAAAATGTTCTTACAATGTAGTATGCATGTTTTATAATATAGCAACGTCTGTTTCTTTACGTCACTCTAACTGAGCCACAGCAAGTTCAACAGAATTCTAACTTACCATAGACCCACATGACAGCTATACATTCACACGCTGCTACAAACAATACAGAGAAGTCAGCACCGTAATGATCCATCAACGACACAATATAATCTCCAGCCTGAAATAGTTGTAAACCTTCCGGTAATATAGCGACGAAAAACGTAAATCTAGTTATTGAAATATTTATCTTTTACTGCTTTGTCTTGGAAACTCTATAATTCATATGTTTCATAAGACATTCTTTTAAACAACGTGTCCATATCAAAGTACTGGTTGTTAAAAAGTGCAAACATGATTAAGGTAAAAGCATTCATGAAAGGAGTTTATGTATTAAGAACTGCATGTACTTGCTTGTTTTCCAATTCAGCAGTACATACATGTAGCATTGTTACGATGTAACTTAGAGAGACATTTGCAGCTGCAATGCTATCACAATGGTTCTAATTATGGAAGTTTTAGACAATGTGTGACAAAAAGGATTAAACATTTTGTAACAGAAAAAGTTCATATAGACATAAAGTACATCTACTACATGTGCCTACCATAATTCAGCAGAAAAGTGACTGGCAAAAAAGGCAATGCTCGGCATTTTTAAAACTACATGTGCATAAACTTACCGGTGTTACACAAGGTAATGCACAGAAATACAATACCACACCAAATCCAACACACATATAACTCTTGTACTTTCTTAAATGTGGATACTCGTCCTGTATACACGTCATAACGGTCTCCAACAATGCAAACTGAAATGTAACAAATGTCCAGTTAACGTAAGTTCGGTAAAATCGTCCTTTAACATTATTCAATAATTACGCAATCACATTACGCAATGTACGTTTTACGTCTATTATCACTGTTATTTTAATGCTCTCTCTTCAATCATACTATCAATTAAGAACATTTCAATAAGAAACACTTGTCTAATAATCCAATGAGGTCAAAGGTACTGCTATTGGTCAGTACACAGTACAGTAAGCCCCCATTTAAAGAGCTTCAATAATTATGTTGGCACGGCTTAAATATTAATAAACATGATTATGTTAAAGTCCAATTAATCTGTTTTTCTATTAATTAAATAGTAAGTAAGTAAAATCTTTATTTTACGAGGCAAACATATTTACTATCATGCAATCTTCCACATGGGCCTCAAATCAAGAACGACTCAATAGGACAACCGATTCTAGTACTTCAACCAACAGAATTGTATTTAGTTACCTCAGAATGAAAGGGCGTACAGTGAACATGCAACCAAAGATGGAGATTTGCTTTTTTAAAGGTGATAGTTTATTCTTTTTTGGCGAAGTAGATCGATCATAATTATATCAATATAGTATTAACAAACTTACCTCACTGTCCAAACCGAGGGTGAACAACATGAAGAAGAAGAGAACAGACCAAAGTTGTGCCGGTGGTAAGTTAGATAATGCTTCTGGATAAGCAATGAAAGCCAGACCGTAGCCACCTTTAGCCACATCCTGGACATCCACACCAATCTTCTTAGCCATACCACCAAATGTTGTAAATATAACAAAACCAGCAATGATACTTGTAACCACATCCATAATACTGATCAACAAAGCGTCACTGAAAACAATAACAAGAAGAAACATTAAAGATGAAATCGGCACCAATAAAACCATCAGAAATAGCAGTACATGGAAAGCACAAAAAAGAACATACAGATGATTGAACAATAAAACTGACAAATGTTCAAAAGTCTAACTTTTACGTGTCAACAAAAGTGGGAGAAACACTACAAATTATTTAACCCTGTAGCTGCACACATGATTTCTATACCGCTACGAAATCCTCAGGCAGATGTAAAATTATCACAGTAAAATATAAGCGTCACATTTAGTGAAGTACGTGAAGAGAGATAACTTGATCAACATAACCGACCCATCACCGCTACGAGGCAATGAAAACATAATTAACACACCTCAGTGGTCAGTTTGTCAGGATTTGTTGTTGCCATGATCAGTAATTGTATTGAAATGCTAAACGAGTTGAATGTAGGATTATTTCAAGTTGTTTTTGTTGTTTGAGGGCGAATGAGAAACTGGTAAGTGTGTGTTCATTCGATTGTGTTTCCTGCCATGTTGGCCAATGACCTCTTCGAGGTTGGAATTATTAAATGCGAAACAAGTCTATTTATTATGAGAGAAAGAAAGAGAGTGGCGTTGTGTGCACAGTATCTATGTTTTAGTAAAGAAACTAAATGGTTTATTTAACTTCTCGAAGTGCGATACGTATGTTTATTTTATGATCATTCTAAATTCTAATTCTAAACACGGGTTTGCGATAGGATAGTTTGTGACTTTGTTCAGTGTTGAATTCAATCCAATTACATTGTACATGGATGATTTGTCAAACCGTTGCTAACGCCTTTAGAGCACTAGCCTAAGCAAATATTGACGTAAGCATAATTATGATATTTTCATACCGACAAAGCTCATTAATCTGTTTTACTGATGACGCACAGCACTCGGCGTAATGAACGTTTGGCAAATATTTGTATGAGTTCCGTGTTATACGAATCACACGACGGTGTTACGCACTTGCTCTTGTGGGTAAATCGCAAAATTTGAAAACATTTGATATAGGAATATCTTACCCATAAACGTTGTTACTGAACTTGTTGTAACTACCAAACATGAGGATACCACCAAAGGAGACACTGAGAGAGAAAAACATCTGTCCAGCAGCCGCCACCCATACCTGAAATAAATAATAGTATTAATAAAGTCTGACTTTTTAGTGGTATAGTTAGGAGTGTTTGACAAGACTCTCGAACTTATATTAGCATAATTTAACAGGTGATATATTGTTTATATTTATAATCCAATCTGCCTGTTCAAATCTAAAGTAAACCAATCTGGCACGATTTGCTCGCGGAAATGCATGTACATTTTGTATTCAACGCAAGAACCTTGTTATATCTTCATGCGTAAAGGTCAGGTTCATGTCAAATTCTCTGTGCTATATGTAAAATCTACTACAGTGATTATTAAACCAATTAAAACCTATATTTAGGACTTGCAACGGTTTAGTTTCATATTATCCTCCAACCTCGCGCTATTTATCGCGTCTAGTCTAATTATACCATACACGATATAAGATTGATCAATTGATATGAAAATACTCCTACCTCTAGTTCAGCAAGTTTGTTCCAGTCGGGTATGATGAAGTACTTTATACCATCAATAGCACCGTCCAATAAACATCCTCTGACCAACAGAATCAACAAAATAACATAGGGAAATGTTGCCGTAAAATACACAACCTGGAATAGAGACATATGTAGTGTGAGAGATGTATACTCGTATTATTTTCTGTCGTTTTCAGAATTATTATAATTATTTTTTATATAATTTCTTCAAATCATAGGATAAATATATTGTATTCAATAACATATTTGAAGTTTGCCAAAATGTGAGGACCTAGGAAAATGATCAAACAAATGAATACTTCAACTTAACAAACTCACATACACAGTGTTATCATGTTACGCGTTGCTACTGGACACAGCGTATAGTGGCAAGGAAGATCATTGCGTTGGAGACTGTCACTTACATTGACGTCCTTTTGATTTTGGACAAGTTTTCTTATTCAGTGGCATTGCCTATGATAATATCCATATATTTTCAAAGGTATTAGTTCCTTGCGAAAGAACATGTCTTTTGCATTATTGGTATTATATTTATTTTAAGGAGGTACGGGCACCTTTTATCTAACGATCGAATTATCCTTGAAACATCTTAAAATGACAGAACAGTCTTCTAGAACAACATTGAAATCATAAAAATGATATGTCACCAGGCTCGTTTTCGACATACATGGCTTTCTAATGACCTACCATTGTATTTTGGTCATTTTATCTATTTCCTGCATTTATGGCACCATTATGTTCTTTTTAAGATTATTACTGTATGAAACCATTTTTAAGCAATGCATGATATTTTGTGTGTTCAATGGTCATTCCTATTGACATTAGTCACAATTCCAGCTGCCTGGTGAACAAATTCAGTATTTGAACATGGTAAATAGTAACCCCACCCACTTGCTAAAAAGTGTGATTTTCAAATGATTTCAAATGAACGTCAAAAAATACCCAACGATCGAAAATGATTTAAAAGTTTAGTATCAAATAGAGCACCAGTTTAGTCAAAAAAAAAATAGGGATCACCTGCCTTTTTTGGGAGCTGTGCATAAAAAGCACTAATTATGAATAAATTTGCATAAAATTAACCTAATTTGCATATTGTAATGAAATAATTTTTTCTTAAAAATATTTCAAAGTGTGGCTACCTCTTATAACTAAACCATGCACTACATATTATATATAAGCATATGCATTTGAACAATTGTAGGGACTTATTGTGAACCCATATTATTCACAATGTTGCCGTTCCCCACCCACTTTTTCATACAGGCAAAAAATAAAAAGTTAAAAATATCTAATTTGTGCGATAATATTTTGTTTATTTTCATTAATCAACATTCATATGCAATCATTGAAACTAAAATTCATGTTTGTTCTTATCTAATACGATTTTGAAATTTCGCGCATGCGCACAAGGCAGCTCGTACCTCCTTAAAGATACCAGCACTAACAGAAACAGCACAGCACGAATGTCGTAGGTATATTTGTTACTGACCTTTCCTGATGACTTGACTCCCTTGATGAGACAGGCTACAACAACCATCCAGGATAACAGGAGACAAAGGGACAGCTGCCAGATTGGGGCTCCAACATGTTCAGGGTCAATACCCGGGGATTTCTGGATTACGGTCTTTCTGAAAAACAAGTTTATCAACTCATTAAAAGGGAGTTTCTTACATTTGTTAGAAGTAATTCGAGATTAAAGAAAACACTACGTATTTAACTAGTTAAGCCAGTCAGTCTCAGTAACAATGTTACATATTTAAATACATGTACATGTATACTAATGCACTTGTATAAAGTTCTTTTCGCCAATGTACTGTACTGTATTTGGTTGAAAAACATAAATGGTCGTTGCAATGTTGATAATATTTAGATTGTATCTTGTCGTAGGGACATATCCTAGACTTTGAATATGAATATTTAAGAAAGTCAAGTCAAGCGTTTTTAAAATAACCAAATACGTTTATCGCCAAGACAAAATGGCAGGTTTTATATAGTTTTGTTTGTTATATCAGAGAGCATCTGTCTTTTTGGCATAAACATACTATATGTTTTCGTCAAATACAATATTGGAGTTGAAGTTGTTAATGCATTTAACTAGAACATGGGGCATGACTAACACATTAATAGTAGTTTGTATTATGTAACCAAAGAAGGTACAAAAAGAAAGTCTGACTTACTCGAAGAAGAGTTCAGCAACAGGAACGTTAGTGGTATTGGTACATGTGACATTGTTGCTAGCTTCAATCATATAGTTGATGGTATAGTTAGCACTACACATACATTTACTTGTGGCATTATATACGCACTCTTCTAGTTTCTTCTGTGTCTGTTCCACACATCCTAGCTCCAACCATTCCTGTGTAAAGAATTAAACGTAAAACAGGTGTCCATATATTACAAGGGACGTCATTTGAACTTAAGTAAACAATCATTCTATAAAATCTAATTGCATGCATCTGTAATTTTGACCGGGGCCACGTTGGTGCAGAAATGGCAATTTCGTTTCGTATACTGTTCTTTCTTCGCCTCTTTTGTGCTCAAAGGGCAATTTCGTTCTTGTAATCCCACCTTTAAACATATGATCAATCGTCCTCTAATTACAAACGGATTATGCTATTTACAAGTCATGTGCTGCTGATGGAACAAGACAATGACTGGTGAATGTATTACTAAGTATGACATTTGTGTTTCGTAGTATACATAATATCCACTTACATCTTTACATGACGTCCATGGCAAGTTTTTCTGCATTGACGAAAAGAAATAATACAATGTATACGCCATTATCACATTGTAATAGATAGCCACTACCAATGATATCAGTGCCATGGAAATCCCAATACCTGGAATAGAGATGCAACTTATTTAAGTATAATTTAAGTACTGAAATGCACTGACCAATTCAACACCATGCAGACGCGGTGACAGTATGTTGTCACCTACGCAGAATATAGGCACATAATGTTATATCCATCTTCCGAAGTTTTGTGCCGAATAAGATCAGTTAACGATCCATACGATGTTAAAATGTCATCCATTGCATTTGCCATTAAGAAAGATGTTTGATACATGTCTTGGGAAAGATAAATCTCTCTATTTACAAAAGAGTATAGTTCAGCTATGCCCTTTGAATAAAAAAACTTCTACTCGTAATGATGTACGTGTAATTATTACAATACCTTTAGCGCTGGGATTCATTGACCAAACAGCAGTTGGTCCCCGACCTGAATACTGTCCCATTACAAGTTCCATCATGTACATAGGTTTGCCGATCAAAATTTGGAGTACCAGGTAGGCAATCAAAAAGGCAGCTGAAAATAGAGTGAAGAATTAAAGTTAAAAAGTATGTTAATTATGTGCTCATTGTATGTATGTTTACAACGAGAATCACTCGCATTAGGTTCACACATATTATATAAACATCATTATAAATAGAGACCGAATGATAATTGTCTGAAACATAATTTAATAATTGCCAAAAGTGTTGGTTAGAACAATTTCATTTCAACAATTTATCATCACAACAAGAGCACTAGATATGGCACATTTGGACAACAAGAATATGGACATTGGCTTAAACAAAATCAACACTAGTTATCTGTTACTTACAGACATTACGCATCAGGAATTAGAAATGTAATTTAGGTTGTAATGATTGGCAACAATTGTAACGCCACAAACAAAAAACAACCTACCAACATGTATGATAACGTTACAATAAGTGATACTAGAACAGAACAGTGTATGGTCACCACAAAGCGATAAATACACACTGACAGCTTAATATATAAACATTTAGTATCCCTTACCTCCGCCGTATTGGTAAGCTAAGTACGGAAATCTCCAGACATTGCCGAGTCCCACTGAGAGCCCGATACAAGATAATATAAACTCCCACTTGCTGCCCCATTCTCCACGATCCTCCTCCACGCTGACATTGGTATCCAAAGTATCAGCACTCCCAGACACATTGCTCAACCCGTTTTTGTCAGACTGCAAAGAAATTAAGTTAAGATATAATTATTCACATTACACACTCACTTAAACGACCCTATCTTGATCAACAGCCTCTTTATATCGACAGAGTCAGTTGTTTCATGTAATTTGAATTTATCATCAATTTACAATTTATTGAGATAATTTGAGACCTGGATGATGACTTTGTAGTTATTTAGTAATTATGTCTGCAGCTGCAGCTTTTACGATTTATAGTAGTACCTCCACGTGTATTGGACCAGACTGCGGCATGAAAGTAAGACTTTATACGTGCACGTATATATTATAGCTTACCGTATGCATGTTTAGACTTTTGACCCATAAGGTACGCCATACTTTATTGCTGTGTAGGATTTACTTTATCTTGTTTCGTGTGTGTTGGTTATCGTGACGTGAACTTGTGGTTTTTTTTTCTTTTTTGTATGTTTCTCTTTGTGTCGTTCGTGCTGCCAACCCTTGTCCGAGTTTATATTTATCTTTAAACACCGTCAGTGAAGCAACGGCCTCTCCACAATAGACAAAGGTTTACAGAGGATAGTATTTTAAGACTATTTGGTAAGGTGTATGATGTGTTTGTTGAATGTTACTGTCATGCTGAATATCCAAAAGGGCTACCTTCAGAACGGATATGACCAGCGAGCCAGAACAGAGAAGGTGATCCACAGTCATATGACATTGTGTTAATGAAAATATTTAAACACATGTATTCAGGATAAAGAATAAAAGATCAGACCGTCTAATATAGAAAAGTTTAACCTAAATCTTAGTTAGCATTATGTCTCAAGTATTGTATTCAACTATAAGTAGGCATATAGAGTCTATTTCAAATCATACAAACTTTCATCTTCAAATCTGCAATAAAATGAATTTGAAAAATACGTATCGCTTCTAATGACCGAAAACGAACAGCAATTTAACGTTAATGTTTAAATGCGTGACAAGGGCTTTCTGCATGAAGCGTTATTAGGATGTGAATATACAGTACAACCTCTCAAGAGCGACCATCTGTATAGTAAAACAACAACCTCTCTATAAACAACCTTCAATATTTCCATATGTCTATATTTACTATAAATTTAACCATTGTAGCTAATATTTGCATTTCCCAAATGTTGTTGCTTTAGAGGTTGTACTGTAGTGTAAATGTTTATTGTCTCTACATGCTCAATTAAACAATTTAATATCGTGTTCTAAGTTGTACCAATCTGTTAAAGTCAATCACTCGGTAATTTGTACTTAAAGATGACTTAAAGTACCATTTAGTTCGAGGCATTTAAACATACTTCTCAATACAATAAATGTATTTTTTCAAAATTGTGATCTACAAATTAAACTTGGAGACGAAACCGAATGTAAAGTGGCGGAATAAAAACGATTCAATATATCTTCAAGATCCATAGTGGATCAATGAAATTAAGTCATCAACTACTGTTATCATTTATAAGTATTGTAAGTAAAGGTAAGTTAAAGATGCCAAGTCAAGTCAATAAAGGTCAAACATAAGAATAACCAACATAATACGCGGGGTGTTCAAATTGGAATACTTCTAAGCCCATAAAATGTATCCTTGATGAAATGTAAATTTTAATGAAAACAAAACTTTTGATCTACTTGAAGTATTCACCGCAAACAATCTGCAACATAGAACGGATTTTAAAATTTGAAGTATATACTTGTAATCATCTTTGCTATACAGATCACTATTTTCTAAAACTCTTCGGTACAATGAAAATATAGCCCCACTTGAACACACCTCGCAGTACAATGCGCATGTCGTGTAATTGTACAGGTTTTGGTAGGCGTAAGCCTCTCTATACTACCATTGCCCATTTCTTAATGCTACCTGAACTGCCTTTAGGGTGCTACGTGAATCCGCATTCAAGTATTTCAAGAAACTGTCAACATTCCCAATACTGCTACATATGTTTCTCCAAATTTTTAAACTGATTTAATTCAATCAGCAACATTTGTTTATTCTAAGATCAACAATTATTGTGAAACTGTTCGGTAAAAAATGACGGTAAATATTTATTTACTAACTGTTTATGAGGTAAAATGGTAACCACATAGTGACCACAACTATGATATCCTGAATATGGGAAAGATAATTATCACTCATCGCAGGGTGTTGTGAAATATTGGCCTACCTACAAGGATGTAATGTAAATCACTGTACACACAAGTGACCTGTAGGAAATGTTTGGGTTTTATACTTTGTAAATAAGCAAACAAAGAATACGCTACATTATCTGTGAGTCATGGCGGATCTGATCATTACGTTTTGCAACGGAATAGACAAGGTGTGCTAAAAGATATGAAATCTAAGTTCAACGCAAAGTTGTTATGATTTGTGTATTATAATAAATTGTTAAACATTGTAATTCAGGTTGCCATTCAGGTTGCCATTCGGGTTGCCATTAACTGAAACTAGTCTAGTGACACGCAGTAAGTCCGTACACTAAAAGAATAAGGTTAAGCTTTAAAATTTAATATGTTCGACTAAAACAAGCTCATGAACTTATTATGCGTAGGTTGTTTTTATGAAGCATATCAATTCGACGCGGAAAGGTTGATGGAACATAGACCATGTCTCACATCAGTGTGACCCTAGCTGTGTGGGTAAAATTGTTTAAATAGGGCAATTCCTACAGGTAGAAATTATTTTCTAAGCTGAAAGGTTTTGTTTACAATAACTGATTCAGTTTATTGATGCTGGTTACAATAAACACTTCTACCCAGCAATTTAAATACACTTAACAATGTTGACCTCGTAAATCCGTGTCCCTAGGGGCTTTAAACAACCCTACATGTTCAATGAACCAATATTATACTGTGTTTGTTTACAGGCTTGATGGTCAATAGTTTAATTCCCGTGTCTTAATACACTTATTTTACAGCTTTAATTCTTAATGCAATAACATAATGGACATTCTATAGACATGACAAGTGAAACAAATACATGTATCACAAACGAGTTCATATTACTCTGTACATAATTATGGTATAAGGCAGGGTCTCCGCCATTTTGTTTCGTTGCTGGACCTGATCGAACACAATTATGATACTCGAATCAGACATCAGACTGGTACGCCAGATTTCCACCGAATCGGACTGGTACCCTAGATGTCCCCTGAATCAGACTGGTACCCAAGATGCCCTCCAATCAGACTGGTTACAGGTATCACATATGTCCAAAATCCGACTGAAACACTAGATGTTATTCCGTACTGAGTCTTGTATCCAAGATACCCACCCGAATCGGACTGGTACCCCAGATGCTTCCGAATGCGACTCATACTCAAGACGTCTCCCGAATTAGACTGGAATCATAGATGTCACCACGTATGGTTCTTGTCTCCTATATCCGAATTGGACTGCATGTTCGCTAGTTGTCTCCCGAATAAGACTTGACCACATATACCTCCAGAAGAAGAATGGTTCCACTAACGTCAACCGTATTATACTGGTACTCGGACGGGCTCTTGTCATTAAAGAAATAGTAGTTAATACGCATAGGTGTTGTAATGCAAGAAAAACATATGAATGAATAATTGGAGAAGGTGTGCGCTAAACAACTTCATGTAAACAAAATTGACTTCCGACCTGAACGTTACTGGTTGATGTCGACTGCCGCAGTATAATTTCAACTGGCCTAAAACACGAGGGACAAAAATAGAAATACTTTATACATGTATGAACTGTGGACTACAGTATAATTTAATATATGTGCATGTTTTACTTCAAGTGTTTTATTCAATCTAATGATATTCCGTTCCACGTTTATGATGAGTTGTATACATTGTTCAGTCGGCGTTAATGGCTAATACATAGTAACCATACTTCTTTTATTACTGAATATGGTGAAAAAAGTAAACAAATTGCTTTTAATGTTATTGATATGTTTAACTTTTATGCTTTGTGCTGAGTTTAATTGGTTTGTGATATTTTATGCAAACAAAACGCCCATCTTAAAGGTTTCACTGGTTAATACGCTGACCAGTTTGAAGGAGGACTAGAAAGAACGTCGTTCCACTTTAATTCGCGCGTCTTTTCGTACCCAGGTTGATTCGTTCTAGATAGTGCAGTTTCGTACTAACGATGAAAAGGAAGCCTGATTCATATTATTTAACATCTATATTATAAAGTCATGACAATTATAAAAGAAGTCTATTGATATTTTAAAAACCGTGAGATTTATTATTCTCAAACTTCAGATAGGGGCCGAGTTTTTAAAGTTCTCTATAAATATTTGTTCATAATTGTGATTCGTGAGTTCTGCATTTTAACCGTTTCGTCAATGTAAAGTTCATACGTATCGAGTTCTTACGTGATATTACTTCATTTATGATTTATTAATGTTTAAAACTTCATTATCAGCACGTGACCGTCATGCAAAAGGTAAACAATTAACTCTTAGAATAGATTTGTTGAAACAGTGACGACATTCATAGACACCTGAACTACTGTAAAAGCATCAATATACATGGTGAAATAATTATTGACAATGGCCTAAATGCAATTGAACACGAAATGATATTCCCACGATAAAAAGCAATGACCTTTCGAAATACGCAATAAGAGATGTGTCTTCCACTTTTTAACCCAGGAGTTTAGAACACCGCGATGTTGTCTAAATTTAATAAATTTAATACCATTTTAAAAAACCCTTAAAATTGAAGGAGTCACGTGACCTCTGTATGCACGCTGTTATTACAAAGCCGACAGAATAGGTGAATGGGGTGCAGTGGTTTCATACGGATGACATTTTAGGCTCATTGAATGAAATCGGAATTAGAAGAAAATGGGTTTGCCAACAATACAAATAAAACTCCAATGATACCTTTTAGTAAACTGTTTTTTTCAGTTATGCAAATAATATGCTATACGATTAATGCTTTCAAATAGAAGTATACGAGTCTAGCAGATGAAAAATAAACCAAGGATAATAATTATGTAATACAAACGAGAAATAGCCGCGTCAGGGGTCATATGTACATAGAAAAATCGCAACAAAATGGACGCATATTTATAACAATCCAGAGTAGACGAAACATGGTAAATCCATAACTGGATTTAAAAAGATAATACATTCTTCAGGCTATTAGAAACTGATTAAATCCATTGCAAAATATTCAATGGATTTTGATAAAAATGAACATGCACGTGCATAGCTAAATGCAAACATTTATCATGCTGTATTTTTGAGAACCTTTAGAAAGCAACGCTAGCTCATGTAGCCAGTCACTCATGAATATTTCTATTTCTATATGTTGTTCATGTGTTCTCTTTCTTGTATATTTTACTGGTTTGGTAATAAATTGTATGTTAGCAATTTCAAGTCAATGAAATAATTTGTTATGTTATATACATGTATTCTGCCATGTTGTATATATTATATGTTATGTTAAATATTATTTTATGTTATATGTTATGTTATATGTTACGTTATGTTATAATATGTATGAGCGTCCAGGGATAATATAATTATAACAGATACAATGTATGTTGTAACGTGGTCATCTCTGTTGAGTCACTCAACATGAATGACCGGTTTAATTTTGTAAAATGTAACAAATATCATAATACCAATAAATGACAAAACACATGATCAAAACTTTATAGCATGCACATATGAAATAATCACAACTAAAATGTGGAGTTTCGGAAGAAAAAAGGGGGCTATAATGATTTATAGGTAGTGTCTCACTAATTTCATTTTAAATGTTCGATATGATGTATACGTATATTGTTCGAACACAACAATGAATGAAACATGTATAGGATAAACAACTGAAAATGCTGTTAACATTTATGTGTGAAACATCTACATAAATGACAGACCTCACTTCCCCAACTATACATTAGATGTTAAAGCTATTTGATGTATAAATTATCCTCCAGCTAGATATATGACATTCTTGCGACTCTTGTTGTCATATACATGTATACGCACACTAAAATACGTAACAGACTCAAGTATGCGAGCTTAATATAGTCATTTATGTACATGTGTTGTCAAACTTTCACCGAGTTCATATTATAAACACCACACCAAGTGGTGTACGATCCTACATGTATTTGAAAGAGATAGGTAACGCAACCGGATTCCTTGTACATGTACCATCAATTGTCTGTTCCCTCGAATTCGGGGGGAGGGTCGTTAGCCAATCTGGCAGCGGAAAACCCGATTGACCACATACTTACGACTTCAAACAAACGAGCAAACAACAACATGTTATGAGCTATAACTGAAAATCATACGCAGTTAAGACAATATCGACCATTGACACAGTTACATCAATACGACCGGACCCTCATTTAACATGTTTGTAACGTTTCTTTCCGCTTTTATCGTGATGTTAAGATAAACGTATAATTTATACCATCTGGCCTCAGATGGTCGTACAAGCGAGGTACCACTGTACCACTTGTATTGTATATGACAATCAAACTTATATCAGTGGTCACCTGCATTGAACAAGCGCCTGCCTTTAACACCCAAAAAATCAAGTTGCAATATACACAACATGTTCTATCATTCACATTAGTAGGTGTTTTGACACTTCATGAAGACTACACTGTTGTATTCTATTCCGGAACTAGTCTGCAAAACTATAGACAGCAGTCTGCAACACTCGAGATAGCGGTCTGCAACACTCGAGATAGCAGTCTGCAACACTCGAGATAGCAGTCTGCAACACTCGAGATAGCAGTCTGCAACACTCGAGATAGCAGTCTGCAACACTCGAGATAGCAGTCTGCAACACTCGAGATAGCAGTCTGCAACACTCGAGATAGCAGTCTGTAACACTCGAGATAGCAGTCTGCAACACTCGAGATAGCAGTCTGCAACACTCGAGATAGCAGTCTGCATCACTCGAGATAACAGTCTGCTACACTCGAGATAGCCCACTGATGTTGTTTCTATCGTTATATTGTTTCTAATAAGTTTCCCTTCTGTCACTTCTATTCATTAAAACATCTGTATTAATGACCTATTTAAGCAGTCATATTTAATGTACCTATTGAGTGGTTGTTATGGGCAGGTAGTCATCATATTATTCCTCTTATTTAAGCATTACACGTACATCGGTCTCAATAAACGAAAGTTTCGCTATTTTCTAATATTGAATACAAAACTGTCGACTGCTGTATGCGCATTATGTTTTTTTACACAATAGGGATTTTTCATTAAATCTAGATTATGTTAACCGTCCCACGTTTCGTGTTCAATATGCATGTAATTCTAAATCGTAAATGTTCAACTTCAGGCGAACATTAACGTGATCTCAAGTGTGTTGAAGGCAATAAAGATGTACTAAGATTAGAAAAAAAATTACAAATTAAAAAGTCACAATATTTCTTTACGGGAAAAATATATCAGAATGCGGCTCAGAAAAATCACATTTGTTCAAAATCCCTTTATTTCTATCAGGTAATCATTTAACTAATTTGTTTCTCACTTATTTTAATATTTCGGCCATCTGAGAAACATAGCACATTGCATTTAATGCATATTTTCCCCTGCAAATCTACCAAAGTTTCACGAAATTATTCTTTATTTGTATATAAAGAATATTTCACTCAGTACAAGATACTGTGCGTCCGTGTACCTGTATTTTGACCTATATGTCAGTGCGTCTTTGCGTGGGATTCAGTCTGTGTGTGTGTCTGACTATTTTGTGTGTCCGTTTGTTTGTCTGTCTTTCTGTGTTGTGATATTGTTTAATAATTTAACAACTCGTAAATTGAAATATACAACAAATAAAAAATATTAACTTATAATAAAGACCAAATGTGCAACATAATATAATTACGCAAGTTACACAAGTGTTTATAAATTTTTCCATACAGTATTAAACGTACATAATTAGTTTACATACTTTCATTTTCTTTTAACGTTTGAACTTACCTTGTGCTCATGTTTTTCTATATTATCCCCAAATGTGTAGGAAGAGGGCATGGTTTAATAACTGTTAATCCCGTTCTTAAGTTTCATTTAATCCAACACAAATTTTACGATTTAGTTATAATTTAATAAATTATTTGTTAAGTGACACTATGCAAATATCAAATTTTACGAAAATATTATATAAATATTCGATCACTGTTCACCGATGAGTCCGTCTTCAAACATGAATGCCTGTCTCTTCGTTATTTATATATGCAAATTAGGTTCGCTGGATTCTCCCTGTCGCCCAATGGGTGTGTGTTACCTGTAAAAATGACGTCACATAGGTGCGGGGAAAATGACACTGAATCACTTAATTGTTTTAACTTGACAGACAAAAACGTATGTTACATATGTATGTTTACCGTGTTTACCGTTGTGTAAAATGAAGGATGTACATGAATGCACTTAACGCTTTAATAATAAAATTTCTCATCGGTCGGTTGCGTAACTTTGGTTAAAATTATTTGTTTTCCACTTTATTTAAGTGCAACGATACGACTGTTCTGAAATTTGCTACTGTATTAGTAAAGACTGCATTAATGACCACCTGCACACAAAGGCCATTGTTACAAAACCTGTCCAAAATGACCATCAATTTGATTTCTCAATCAGACAATTTTCTTAAATGATATTAAAGCTGTGAAGCAAAACCTACTATCACCTGTCAAACGAAGACAACGTTAAATGCTATAGGAGGGATCATGTTTGTTTTCAGGGGTATTATTCATATGAAAATGTGCCCACCAGCTAGTTATTGGCGAATGGCAGATTTGCAGTGTTCATTCATCCAAGAGGTTACTACAGTAGTGGGCACTTGGCATATGACTAGGTGATATCCACTATTTCAATGGGTGGTCGTTACAAACGAAAATTCTAAACTTACGCGAAATTAAAAATTCTTGATTTATGACTTGATAAGGTTCATTTAATAAATCATTATTAGCATTACATATCATTTTACCACATTAAGCAGTTCTAAATGAGTTATAAAGAATTTATATTTGTAAATTTTGCAATTTTAAGATTTCAGTACACATTGCCTGAGGATTTATTTCGGACACTTGTCAGTAAGAATGTAATCGAATTAAGGATACATGAGATGGAATGTTAAAAACCTTCATGTCTGCAAAATGTTATGAAAAAACGATCCATTAAACATGACCGTAAACTGACACATCCCCCAGCCCAGACCACAGGTCAGATTGTAGCCCACTAATACAAGTAAGGTCAACTTGACGGAGAAATATAGCAAATAAAGTAAAACATATGTATTAGCATTAACCTAATACAGCAAAGTATCGCTTGTAAAAAAAGTTTAAAAAAATAAATTTCGCTATCTCGATGATCGGTACTCGGTATTTCGAAGAATGGTCGGTACTCGGTATTTCGAAGAATGGTCGGTACTCGGTATCTCGAAGAATGGTCGGTACTCGGTATTTCGAAGAATGGTCGGTACTCGGTATCTCGAGGAATGGTCGGTACTCGGTATCTCGAGGAATGGTCGGTACTGGGTATCTCGAGGAATGATCGGTTATCACATCCTCGAGATAACGGATTTTCTAGTCGAACAACTTGCTTGTAATAATTAGTGTGGACATACCACGTGATATGTGACGTATTTTTATATAATACAAGGGGTGTTCCAGAAATCAAATAGTAGGACTTATCTCATAACTTCGTACTCAACACTTACATTTTAATGAAATTTACCTAATATGAGTAGCATTTCATGCTCTATATACTGGCAGCAAAAGATTTCCATCGTAGTTCTTCCTGTTTTTTTTTAACTTTTGGCAAAAATCACCACGTGGTTCGTCAACTCTGATTTCTATCTCCAAATGTACTTGTCACTTTTGAAGAAAAACTTTCTGTATTGTTCGTTTTATACATATTTGTCTAGCCAGCGTGATTTAGTTAAATGTCATTTGTAAATTCTTGTTTTATGAATATTAGAGCATTGTGTATTGCCGACTCATATTTTATTGCTGCAACAATTTATTGCCCTCATATACGATTATATACGTTTTCCAGTTAATTTACACAGTGTTTTATTATTCAACCCCTTTCTTTACTTCACCATACATAGTGTTAAAAGTCCAACAGTTCAACAGTATTTCTGTCATATGGAGACTACCCAGTCAAATTATCTTGACACTAGACGAACAAGCAGTTACCCGGAACTCACCAGGAACGTATATACTTAACACTTCTTTATTCGGTCCCAGTCCGGAACTTATGCTGAGTGGCATACAAGGGGGATATACCATAACCATTTTATGACTTTGGTACGAATCACAATACCAGAGAACGCTCAACCACTTGGTTATCGAGGTGGAAACACATTAACAAACGTGCCTGATTTAAATAGGAATTGTACATAGTACACATTTCTCCCGCCACCATCATCATGAGGGCTGTAAAAGTATTAAAATAATTTGCAGACAATGAGCCAGGTTTTATACCCACACACGAAGTGTTCAATACTGACATCAGTATCAGTTACATTCCAAAAATAAAACTTCACACACTTGTATTTGACATTTTTGTTGCGGTCAGCGAGTGAATTTAACTATAAAACCACTCAGGAATCGAAATGAAGTCTTAACATTAAACATATTCCTCTGTATAAGATGCCTTCAGGATACGCTTTTCATTAACTTCTAATTGGCAAATTGTAGACTATCGCGATTTTAAATTATCACCTTGAAGCATTTATATATCGCCAATTGAAGCAGCGCATTGTGATGCCACCATTAGGGTCAAGGTTTATTATAGTGTTACAGATAACATCTGTATTTGTGTGTATTTCATGATCAAGTGTAAAGTATATGGTAAAAGGTCCTGAGAAAATAAAACTAGGATATGATGACAATTCAACACGGACGATCTATACTCGTCCCTGATTTCAACGACCTATTAGAACTAGTCTTCTACGAAAGGAACCAAATGGGGTTTGGGCGTTTATATTTAGTTACCAAGTCGCGTCTGACAGAAACAAACGCATGCTTAGTACATGTACATATAATTAAATATGTGTATAATATCATGCTAATTAAGCATGCCATTGGAAATGTCGTTTAGAGGGAGACCGAAACGAACAAGGAGAAGAACGATAAAGGCAGAGATGAAAGTAATGGGAACAACAGAGAGGAAGGCCATAAACTGATGTAGGTAGATAGCAGCTGTGGAAGTCTTATGCACTGAAGAGTGCGAAGACGACTAAGTAAGTAAGTAAGTAAGCAAGTAAGTAAGTAAGTAAGTAAGTAAGTGAGTTAGTGAGTTGTGAGTGAGTGAGTGAATGAGTGAGTGAGTGAGTAAGTTGTGAGCGAGTTGTGAGTGAGTGAGTGAATGGGTGAGTGAGTGAATGAGTGAATGAGTGAATGGGTGAGTGAGTGAATGAGTGAATAAGTGAATGAGTGAGTGAGTGAGTAAATGAGTGAATGGGTGAGTGAGTGAGTGAATGGGTGAGTGAATGGGTGAGTGAGTGAATGAGTGAATGAGTGAATGAGTGAATGGGTGAGTGAGTGAATGAGTGAATAAGTGAATGAGTGAGTGAGTGAGTAAATGAGTGAATGGGTGAGTGAGTGAATGGGTGAGTGAGTGAGTGAATGAGTGAATGAGTGAATGAGTGAATGAGTGAATGAGTGAGTGAGTGAATGAGTGAATGGGTGAGTGGTAGAGTGAGTGAGTGAGTGAATGAGTGAATGAGTTAATGAGTGAGTGAGTGAATGAGTGAATGGGTGAGTGAGTGAGTGAGTGGCATAATGATTTTTGAAATGTCTGAAGTGCATTCCGAAATAAGACGATCAGTACATGTTCTTATCTAGATTTAACTAATAAAATGAGAATTCAAAATGAAATTGAATATTTCTTTCTTTTACTTTAAGTGTGGGTTGCTCTTCATACTTTTGAAGATCTAGGTGGCATGCATGTTGCGACCAGGATACCTGCCAGCAAACAGCGAGTCCTTCTATCACAGTTACAAGTGCTTCGTCTCCGTGGTCCTCATGAATCTTGTGGATGGAAACTACATATTTCTTTTTGTGGACAACAGTACGTATGAAATTATACTTAACACTCAGATATTTGACTCCGACTTCTAGGACTGTATCGAATACAAGAATATAGAATGTCCTGGTCTAGCCCTTTACTCACACATGGCGAACATATCGACCAAGTCAACATCTCCGGACTATAATTATCAAATGCATCTTCAATAAGTGTTCAATCTTCTGGAGCCATGGTGTTGCTATCCTTATAATCCTCCGCAATGGGTTAGCAGACTTCAAACGTGGTCGGACTTGTGGTATTTCCTGGCACACAGAAACTGTATATATGGCTTGGGAACGTGTCGCCCGAAGTAAGGAACCTCATAGTGATGGTTAGCTTCAAGCCCGAAGATAGTGCCTTTCTCGACATGGTATAGTGTTTCTTTATTATTGGTCTCAATCTCAGTACCAATTCTTCAAACTTGACAGGTTTCCTCCTAAAGATGTTAAAGTAGGACTCTGAACACCATTATTTTAGCGTTATGATCATATAACCGCAGATCCTTCTCTCGATGACCCTGGTTTGTTCTCCCCCCTCTCATCTCTTTTAGGCAAGTCTTGTTGGAGGACAACAATCTGACGAACGTCAACATGGTCTACGAGATATATGTGCTAAAGAAAATATGCGATTCCTTAATATTTTATACCCTATCGAATCATGATGGTACTTTCGAAGTTCTGTAAAGCATTCAAGCTGCATTCTGTTTGACTTCTTGTGCGTTCGAGTCATACCAGGCTCATAAACTTGAAGCGTTATGGCTGCATTTGAAAAAGCTATTATGTTCGAGTAACCTTGCTAGATTCTTTTTATATTATCCTGACAATGTTACTGGTAATAATACGAGTATTATTGAACGTACTGACGTACTCTCCTTCACCACCCTACCGATGATTTTATGATTTCAGCATGGTGAAGTGAACACCAAAGAGCTGGGGTTGGTGTCGTTATAATGTAAAAACTTCTCACGTGCTTGTTTTTCCGGATACTTTTTCAACTACATCATATGCCGTCATTGTAATCAATAACGTTTTAATCTGTATCATAAATTTAAATTGTGACATGAGTAGGCTAAATTTATTTGTGTTTACGTAAGATCCTTGTCCGATTTTGCACTTTATATCAATTTATAACCGATAGCGAAATAAATGTGGTTTTAATACTCGATTGAGTAATATACAGTATCTTTGTTATACACAGATACATTCTCAATTATTAGCGTAAAAGATGTTTACATAACTTTAAAGCATTATGAATAAATAAACATATTGCGACAATTAAAACTAAAATAAATATTGTGAAATCGCCCTTGATCTATTTAAAACAATATCTACGTTATCAACACAGTTTGTTATTTAACTCCCGTGTATATGTAAGATTGGGTTGGTCGTGTGGGTGAGGTAACATAGTCGTTGCGGTTTGATGGTGTTTGATAGTGTTTTATATATGTCAGATATAGTTGTTACACCGATGAAGCAACCTCCCCCGTAATGTACCGAGATTGACACTTAACTTGATACGCATCAATTGAATAAATGTTTTGTTGGATGTATTGCATTATCCGGTGTTATTTGATTGAAGTTTTTTCTGCTATACAAGGTGGTCCGCCCTCCAGGAAACAATGTACACGCTTGTCCTCGCACAAGCAACAAACTACATGCTCATCATAAATAAGACGAGACTATGGACTATGGACTAATACATCGCCTTGACATTAAACCATTGATACTTATAAGACGACCGCAGGACCCTGTACAGACTCAAAAAGCTAAAGTAGACTGTATTTTACGGTCTAGTATTTTTTATCATGCACCAGTGTATATCGAATTTATGCTTGCATATCCTGGACTCTGAAATTCCTTTTTATATACATGTCATAATGGAACAGACACCAAATTGGATGGAAGTGTCCCTCCCAAACTCGTCTTGTTGTTGCTCTAAAAGATTTACGGAATGTTTTGAATATAGAGGTCATTGGTTTTCAGTAGCTTTGCTCATCGCCCTACCCAAAATGAATATCAGGATCAACGTTTAAGGAGTGAATAAAACTACCGCCCTGTGACAGGATTTGTAGAGTTAAGAGTAATTAATGAAGTTATACAATGTATTTATATCACCGTGAGTCATACGTCAGCCATGCATATCCTGCTTCATCGGAGTGTAAGACAATCAACAGACGATGGGATGAAACGCATGACATACAGTATTATATTTAACAAATGATTTCACGTCTAACTTAGTTGTTTTCATTTATAAAATTGTATCTCCCAATGAAGGCATATAGTGTAATGCCAAAACGTTGAAAATACAAGTTTAATTAATTTCAACGCGTGCTGTTGTATGTATTTATCTTTATAACATTGTATTGACATACACAATTAAACTGTAACTGTATGAATAAAGTCATATGCAAAATTGCGTAATAATTTATTGTTAATCATGCAGGCAAATACATTTTATGATTACTGTGCTGTGCAATTCGCATACATACATTTGGAAATAATGTGAATCCCCCAACCCGAAGGATGACTGAAAACAAATTACCACCGTATTTTACAAGTATTCGTGTATTTAAGGCGATGTTAGTTTGTCATGGAGTTGGCAAACCTCGAAACACAATATTATGGGACCAAAAAGATCCCGTAAGAAATCACAAGTTTGCACAATGATTTCAATATATTCATTTATATACCATAACACGTACGATGTAGTCTACGTGCAAGACATATTTAGACGAGATAGTTTTAGCAGAATGATAAAGTGATTTCAGTGATAATATCCGCATTGTCCGGCGCATGTAATTTTCGAACTTTTAAACGCATTGTATAATTTTCTAGCAGGTTTCATACTTAACACTCGATGTTTTTGTTGCCACCCATCAATCCCAAACCACTTCGGGGAGTCTGAAAATTTATTTCTGATTTTAATTGCGAACGGTCGAGTACACCATACACACTGATTAACTAATTGTGATTAGATTAACAAATATTATGGAAACAAACTGAAAGTACTGATATATACACCAACCTTGCCCATTGTCACAGATATCCTTGGTGGAAGGCTTCAATGATTGTCCGGCAAATATTAAGTTGAAGAGCCCTTATTATGCACAGGGGAGCGATTGAACCATTGAACTCAATAATGAAGATCTGACTTAAACGTCAAAAAAGAGACAAAAGTAGCCTAACAACTTTATACTGACCGAGATAGGTGTTGTTTAATGGTTCAGTGAAAACAGTAATTCATTGGTCAAGTCAAGAATAGATGTTATTTTGACGATCACAAGATATAGTGTTCACTGAAGCAAATTTATTGTTTAAATGACCGGTCAATGTCATCCCTTGCCACACATTGATATAAAAATACAGTTATTAGGGTGATGTAAATAAGTAACTTTTTAACAATACAACATAATATACTTAACTGATATAATTGGACACATACATCAATTAATTGCTTTAATAGCCTAGTGATAGAGTGTCCGCTTCGAGTACTATAGGTGCGGAGTTTGCACCTAGACCGCCCGCGTCACATCAAAGACGAAATAAAAATTGTTACAGTAGTTCTCGTGCTAGACGCTCATAATATAGGGAACACTGGCCTCTCTTCTGTCATACCCTCTTGGTGTTGTATCAGGAATAAGGTCTTGTGAAAACATAAACACCAAACATCAACAAACAAATGGGAACCATTAATAGTGAGTATGCTTCAACGGAATACAGCAATGTATCAAGTAGTACGACAAACGATGAATTATGAAAATCATAAAAAAGGTAACACAAATTATATAACAGATATGTGACAGGAACGTGTCTAGTGGAGGTCATTTCCGCTTATAGAACATTGAGCTATAACTATATTATTATATAAAAATATGTACTTTTATACAAAAATACTCAGAGCTTTAGTATAGATTACTTAAGATGTAGGAAAAGATAAACAAATCACGTATCAGTCAATAACCATTATGATTTAGCCACGTGACTTAATATCGAGTGTATTACGGGATGGGTGTATTATTCATGTTGTTTCTGTATCACAATGTTCGGTGTTGTTTAATCACTTTGGAGACATTTAATCAAATGTTTATGTTATTTTAGATGGTGAGACACACGCTTTATTGGTTTTGTGAAGTTGGTAATATGGTGGAAATTGAAAATTGAACCAATCGAGCTGCGTGAAGTTGCCACGTATTTAGGTGGTAATCATGACACTAGAAATTATACACCAACGATCACAACCAGCTGCTCGGTAAGCTCCGGTGACGGACGGTCAAACTGTAATGACGGTGTCCTGGGTCTTGTACTTGAATCAGACATGTCATGACCGTCTATGTCGTATCTTATACTACCACACTATAGCATGTATAATGTGACCTGGGGTGGTATTCAATATTGATCTTACTTGACTTAAGGATAAGAACAACCAATCAGATCTCACAAAATTAAACTCTTGGTCAGTAACAGGTGATATGATTGGCTATCCTTATTCTCAAATTAAATAAGATCAATATTGAATACCACCCCTGATCCTGACGTTTGCTTTGAATAAATTTATTTCCGCTAGCAAATCGTGCAATATCGGTCCTTTAGATTTGTGTTAGTATTATACCTCGAGCGTCTTTGTGATACTCCTCGCTCATAAATATTGACAATATATCAGCTGTTAAATTATGCTAATAGAAGTTCGAGAGGCGAAACCTACCTACAGGTCAGTGAAGTTGGCAGTTAATTGTTAGTTGTTTATTCAGAAATTCATTCAAAATTTAATTTTCGAATGAACATCTAAATGAACAACTAACAACTAAGTGTCAACGTCACATACCTTCAAAACACTACTCTTGGTAGTTCTAGAGATATGCATTTGGTTACAATGTCGTCACCATTAGTTACCCGTATAAGGGAATCTCCCATAAGAATGTTTGTCATGTAAGATTTATGGAGGATACTGCGTGGTATAGTAGATGTCTCGGCTCCATGATCATCTCTGGTTGATGTAAGGCATCGTACATTGGACTTCAGTTTAACTCTCATCTCGTTACGGCAGTGGTCCGGTAGTAAGTACATTCGCATTGCAATTTATATCCGGGTTTGAATCCCACTCGCGGCAGGTCATACTCCTCCATGGACATCTGACAATGATTTCTATTTCCTCCTAATATGGATACGATTCTGGATCCTTCTGGAAGGCTGAGTTAGAATAGGTTTAAAAACAGTCTAGGGAAACTGGTAAGTAACGTCGTATATAAAACAGAAAAAAATCATTGAGAAATGGCGTTAGGTGAAGCTGAAATCGAAAGTACAGATCAAGAGCGCCACCCACCATTAGGCCATGGACACGCTAGTGCGACTACTATAGACACAAATGAATCGAATATCTCATGTACCCACACTATCAAAAGGCCGATAACGTATGTAAATCTAAATAAAATAACCAATTTAGACAGTAGAGTCGACTCCCTTTGAAGTGATTGGCAATCTTGAACAATACAGTATTGACAAGGTCACTATGAAGACAAATTGCATACAAATGTACCTTTTATCGATTTTTGTGTGTCTTGAAACGCATTTTCTTTAAGAAATAATAGCGCTATGTTATGCTTGTTTTCCTCATATACAGTAAATCTCACAAAAACACCATAATGATAATATAATGGGTGGAACAGTGGCCGAGTGATTAGCGCTCTCGACTATCGAGAAGGTCGCAGGTTCGAATCTCGGCCGGGAAACTGCGAATTTCAGAAACGATTTTCAGTATTACCCACCCAACTAGAGGCGAACGGATTGGAAACCGGGTACATTAAAGAACAAATTCGGAAAGAGCTAGGGCAGCGCGCCCAGATTCCTTGAATCACACAAACTTTCTGTCTCTTCCCTCGAAGCCGTAGATCATTGACCAATTAGGCCGGGATAAAACCAAATAACCACGCACTATGACTGTCTCTGTTTTAAAGCACTAGGTCTTGTTGAACCCTATTTGTCACTAAAACATGTGCGAATTATTAACACATGTGGCAAATACATTAACGTACTTTGGGGATTGGGAAAAAGGGACCAATCAGAAATGGCACAATGCTCTCGTAAACAATGCAAGTCAATAGTTTTCTGCGGCCAGATAACTCACCGACCAGTATTACCAACTGTTATTTTCGGTTAGTCTAGACTAACCAACTCTACCTGAAACAGGTTTACCCCCCTTTCCCCTTCACACACTTCAATATAAATTCGTGGATTACAAAACATGGAAGGTTAATACCATGTTTCGTATATGGGAGTTCGCCATTAATCGTGGGCATTAGATTTCTAGGTCGAGTTTAACAGCGAAATCAACGAAAATTCCACACCCTCGAAAATGATTATTTTACAGTATAGCCTTCAATACTAATTGATTTCCGAAGGAATTCGCGTTCGTTCGCACGGATATCTGACACTTTCTTTAACTGTGTTTCGAAAGCCGTCGAAGACTCTTTTAATAATATCACGCTGTTGTTGTCTATTCGTATACAGACGTGATATATCTATCCGAACAAATTTTCATTACCTTTATTATATAATTTTGTATCATGAGGAAAACACGTTTTTTATTGAGTGACACATTCGTTGACGTATTCTTCACACATATGTGAAGAATTCACACCCATTTGTCGCACGATCTACTCAACTACTATGCGGTTCACTTTTAATTCAAAATACTAACTTAATTTGAAAATACTAACTAGTACATTTACATTTAGACAAGGCATCATTCTATGCCCTTCTGTATTACAATAGCTTATTGCTAACCGATTTTCCACTAAAAACTAACAATGTCCGGATCAGAAATATTTTATAGAGAACGGGGAAATATTGTTTACGGAAAAAACGTTTGTCTGTCTTGTTTGTACTCATACATGGCACAAACCTGTTAGCAATTTTGCAAGGTTGTAGATGCGCACTGTCCGTTCATCTGACAGTCGTTAGTACATGGTCACACGTTTTGTCACAATGTCTAGTTGGCCGGTGACCTCTGGCTTGGAGGGAAGATACCGGTACATTATGTAACATAATTTTGTGTAACACAAGGAATCCAGGTGCGATATCACAACTCTTTTCGTATATACTCTATTTAGATTTTAACTTTCCCGGATTATATCACCGATACACGCGAGAGACCACCTCTGTGTTATCAACCAGTTCGTCTCTAGTCTAACACTGAAAATAGTTTCAGAAATGGCCAAGTGCCCCGGTCCAGATTCGATACCTTTCGATCCGTAGTCAAGAGCGTTTCCCACTCGACCATTGTGCCACATTGATACATATAGTAACAGTAAGTGCTAACAACAGCAATAAGTACAATACCGCGATTTTAGATCTTTCAAGTAGATATTATAGGTAGTTAAATTGAGCAATAGTTCAATATAATCCATTGTTTCAAAACAACATCCGATTAATACTCCCCTTCCAATGAACTTGTGTGTGGGAGAAGTGGAAGTGGTCATCGAATACTTGGTTATAAAATTGATATAATAGGATAAAGCGTTTACAGCCCTCAAAGCCCGTTTTTGTTACTCACCTAGGACCATTAATTGACATTTGATGACAAACTGCAGTGTCTGTTTCCATACACACTCGGAAATAAACCGTCTCTTGTTTAATGAGCGATATATCATAATTGATATATTATAGAATTATTCATATGAGTTTTATATTCATCACGGCGACACAAATGCCTCAGAGGTGTAGATAATAATCATGGTCAAAGTAAAGAGAGGTTCGCCTAGAATCACGTACTACAAATATAATCAATGTGTCGGATTCACGGAAACCACATTTATCATCACAGGCCCCAACCATAAAATAGAGTAAATCACATTTATTCCTATTTAACTCAGAAAAATACTGTAGCGCACAAACAATTCAAAGCCACACAGAAACGACGGCAGCGCCTAGCCATCCACGCAAGAGTCAAACAAAGAACGAACCATTCACATCCCAAAAATTGAAGTTTCAAGCAAGCCTATGTACTCACTCCGCAATGAAGGACACACTGTGAACTTCGAATTATGTGCATAATTAGCCATAAAGGGAGGTAATTCTAAATGATAACTACACGGAAGTAGTTATCAAGCCGCGAGCCAAAATCGTAGGAAGTGTACCTTATCCCCGATTATGGCTCGCCATATAGGCGAGTCGTCTTCGGCGCGAGCCATATTCGTTTCAACAGAACATCTGCTATATTTGCAAAACCCTAGTTTACCAGATACTAGTGTAGACAATACTTGATGCAATTATTTACCTTTTGCTGATTGTAAAACAAGTTCTTCAACTTTTACTGAACCACATTATAGCTGATACTATCCTACAGCATGAAGATATACCAGTTGATTTTACTTTGTTATGCTTAGCGTCAGACAGTTTCTGAGATAATGTTTAAATCAAACCACCATACAGAGTGTCAGCCCGGACAAGTGCAAATGTCACCAGCGGTTTCCTTGTTAAGTACCCGGTAAACACAAAAAGTTAGGAGTAGCAACGGGTAACAATCTCAAATATCATGTATACATGTATATACGTCATACACTGGTATTGATTTTAAAATTAATATCCAAAATACTGAGTAACATAAAATCATTTTGCATACAGGTCTGGTACTGTTCATCCAGTCGTTCTGGTACAGAAACATGATTGGCGTTCAGCTGTCGTTCTGGCGCGGGCACAAGCTTGGCGTTCTGTCGTTCGGTTACGGTAACATGCTTGGCGTTCTGTCGTTCTGGTGCGGGAACATGCTTGGCGTTCTGTCGTTCGGTTACGGGAACATGCTTGGCGTTCTGTCGTTTCTGTACGGGCGTCTGATTAGCGCTCTGTCGTTCTTGTGAGGGCGCATGTATGATCGTGCAGATTGGCATTCAGTCGTTTCCGTGCAAGCGCCTTATTGGACGTTATGTCTTTTTTGGCGTTCAGTCATTTTGGTGCGAGCGTCTTATTTGACGTTCTGTCTTTTTGGCATGTGCGCCGTTTTAGCGTTTAGTCGTTTCGGCGCGAGCCCCTTATTTGACGTTCTGTCATTTTGGCATGATAGGCGTTCAGTCGTTTCGACGCAAGTATCAAGTATTAACATAGCATGTGTATACCTATAGTTTAAAATCGTAAGTGGTTGTATTTAGATTTGAAAGCAACTTGTAATTATATAATACTTCCGTATAACTTAAGACACCATCGGCACTAACAAGACCATAGTAGTTTCAATAATGTACGTTCAAATGGTTTCAACAAAGTGATTTCCAATGCCACAAAGTCAATAATGACGCACCAGTTTCATGCAAAGTGTACAAAAACACACTTCATTTTAATCTTAATAATTGTCTCGCTTTTAAAACACGAATGTAAATTGTAAACAAAACCATTGTCAAATTTATTTATCATCTTACAATTTGTGTGCGTAGAAGAACTATAATAATGTGTTTATTCGAATAATCGGGTGAGGGGGTCGAATTACCGCTTCCAGACATGGCAATTTATTTTGAGTAGCCATACACCAATAGTGCTATGATACTTGACATCAGAATACTTATAAACGTACATACAGACATTTAGAACGCTTATCGTTTAGAGAAAGATGGATATCTTTATATTATGTATATCATATCATACGTGACAAGGCTAGATTCAAAACAAGTTGTTATCAGACCATTTCTAGACAATATGTCGTGAAGGATTAACCAATATTAGAACTCATGGAAACTTAACAGACCACATTCGGGGCCTCCAAATGGATTTATGCTCTGTGATGTCATGGACAAATATTTCATTTAGCACATCATACAAACCTTTAAAGCACCTAAGAGAAATGGCACTTGTTAGATTCATAGCGACAGGATTGGAGTCTATAGAATACATTATGAGAAAATACCTGGTGAGTAGAATGTTTTATAGTAAGGTACAATAACTTAAAACTGATGCATTATTGATGCGGATATGTGTCCTTTTTATAGGACGATTTAAATGTCGACTATGATGTTGTTATGTATAAGTCGTTCAATCACAGGTTACTGTATCATTAATAGAGAGAATTGTTTTCATTTTGTACAATTGATGTTAGCTTCTATTTTTTACTCTTTATCAATGATACAGGTACCTGTGAGTTCTGGGATGCGTTCTGGGATTTTCAAGCTTTGCAATGTCATGTAGTGTAAAGCTCGATTAGTTAGGTCAGTACATTACGCACTTTCTCATATTAATTTATATGTGACTTTATGGATAAGGTATTGCTTTTTACTACCTTTTCATCCAGTTAAATTTTTAAAAATTGAATAGAAATATTATGTAATTATATAACATTGTTTGTCAACAAGTGACAGACCTGAATAAACGACCTGTAGCAACCGTGCGTGTTACAACGCCATACTTTCTATAGGGCTTCGTGTGCAATTTACAGTTCTAAGAAACGTGCTATCTGTTCTCTAACACGTTATATATACAATGATGCATTGGTGCGATGAAATTAATAAATGGTATTAAAGGATCGAGTTTATATAAGCTTAGCTTTCTACTCAATCCTTAATATGTGTAAATGAATGTTATTATATGTTTATAAAGAAATAAATATTGTTTAAACTAAATGGTAAATAATTAACGGTTTAACAGGAAACACGTCTGCATTATACATGCATTAAATTGTAATTCATTGTATTTATTTTATAATTTATTTTTGTCTCATCACTATAGATACAGATTAAACACAATGAAATATATCGACTTAAAACATAAAATTACATTGAAACTCAAATCAGAGTTATAAATGACTTATTCTAACACGATCTGCGGATTAATCCATTAAACAAAGAGCAGACAAGAGCATGTTCTATTACCCCTATCAAATTGGCTGTTACTATTTACGCACCGTACCACGTGACATATTTATGAATGAATGAACGTAAACTTTAACGTAAAAACTTCCAAGAGTCGCCAACAAGGCGAGTTGCACGAGAATCCAGTGTTACAGCTATGACGCATCTATTTTTAGAAACTCCAATATAGTCTCGAAACTAAGTTTCATGAAAACTTCTGATTATCAATTCATTTATATTTTTCATTTCATGAAATAGATACCCTATCTACTCGTGTAATTAAAATTGTTTCAATGTTTAGAATGTGTTATTTCCTTCAGAATATTACGAAGGTCGTTTTCATTAACGAGGGAGATAATTGTACCAGCTCAAAAGCCACTCAATTTCAGCGTGAAATTATGTTAAATGTCAAATGGGTCAAAATGGAATGCGCACAGTTAAATAGTGCGGGATATTATCGTGTTTAGAATCGAAATAAAAACTCTGTTCTTGTATTTTGTCGGTGAATAAAACACGGACACTCGTTCGGATGCGGAAAATTAAATCACTCGTGCTACGCACTCGTGATTTAATTTTTACGCATCCGAACTCCTGCCCATGTTTTATTCACCGACAAAATACGCGAACAGATTTTTATTTCACAAGTCTAGTTCATTTTAAAGACTTAACAGAAATCCTTTGATTTAAACATAAAAGGCAAATTGAAGAGATAAGGATGTGTCAATGTATACTATGTGACTGTTTGTACACGTAAATTCATCATTTACATACTTGGTGGTTAAATACAGTTTACAGATAAACTTATGTTTTAGAAGTAGGAAGAAAAAGAAAGTGATTGAAATTATTGTTTTAAAATTATTATACAAGTTATTTATGAACTGTATAAGATTGTTATAAAGTATGTTTAAATATGAGCAGTGAGTCATTGAATACATTGATAATTCGTTCACGACTTCCCTGTCACAGCGAAAACTAAGACAAAGCTTAAATAGAGATCTAACGTTACATAAAACAAGTTGTACTGTATTGTATAAAACAAGTTGTATTGTATTGCATAAAACAAGTTGTATTGCATAAAACAAGTTGTATTGTATTGCATAAAACAAGTTGTATATTGTATTGCATAAAACAAGTTGTATTGTATTGCATAAAACAAGTTGTATTGTATTGTTTAGAACAAGTTGTATTGTATTGTATAAAACAAGTTGTATTGTATTGTATAAAACAAGTTGTATTGTATAAAACAAGTTGTATTGTATTGCATAAAACAAGTTGTATTGTATTTTATAAAACAAGTTGTATTGTATTGTATAAAACAAGTTGTATTGTATTGTATAAAACAGTTGTACTGTATTGTATAAAATAAGTTGTATTGTATAAAACAAGTTGTATTGTATTGTATAAAACAAGTTGTATTGTATTGTATAAAACAAGTTGTATTGTATAAAACAAGTTGTATTGTATTGTATAAAACAGTTGTTTTGTATTGTATAAAACAAGTTGTATTGTATAAAACAAGTTGTATTGTATTGCATAAAACAAGTTGTATTGTATTTTATAAAACAAGTTGTATTGTATTGTATAAAACAAGTTGTATTGTATTGTATAAAACAGTTGTACTGTATTGTATAAAATAAGTTGTATTGTATAAAACAAGTTGTATTGTATTGTATAAAACAAGTTGTATTGTATTGTATAAAACAAGTTGTATTGTATAAAACAAGTTGTATTGTATTGTATAAAACAGTTGTTTTGTATTGTATAAAACAAGTTGTATTGTATAAAACAAGTTGTATTGTATTGTATAAAACAAGTTGTATTGTATTGTATAAAACAAGTTGTATTGCATTGTATAAAACAAGTTGTATTGTATAAAACAAGTGCGGCATGCAGCTAAATGTGACGATGATTGATAGAAAAAACAACTGGATCCTCGAATATATACACTGGACGTATAGCACAGAGAATTTGACATGATCCTGACCTTAATGCATGAATATATTACAAGGTTCTTGTGTTGTGTCATTTATTCCAAATGTTTGAAACACCAACACTCGCGAATACTAGCTACAACGTATGTGAAACATAATATATATGGGCCCACACAAAATTGTATCCAAGTTTTGATATTTGTTTAGCAAGTATTCTGACTACTTTAGAGGAATGTTCTTTTGCATTTATTTTGTAAGAATATAGACTAGCTAATGCAAAAGAGCTTGGGTTCAACTTTAAATACACACATTTTTCAAAAATAAATTATCGCGAAAACTGGATACAACGTATTCAAAACGTTGATGTATTTTGTAAACTCTCTTGGTTTTCGACATTTCCGAAAGCACTTAAGTGTCAATTAAAAAAATCTAGCCGAGCAACTGCCATGAAATTTGGGATAAAACTTCTATAATAGTAACTCTACTGGTTGCATGTACGAAAACAGTATGTTGTTCAACTATTTTTTTCGTAAAGCTTAAAAATGAAAAATCACATACATGTATTTTAAAATATCATTTAAAAATACATATAACATGCATAGTCTAAAACAAACGTTATCGTGTGATTCCGTATATACGAAATTTCGTGCATGCCAAGTTTCATGTAATTAAATGTCAAACTTTTTCGGTGAAATGCAAATATCAGTTTTTAGGGGGGTTCCCCAAAATCTAAAAATATCTTGAAAACTAGTCGAGCAAAACTGTTATGGGTTTACACAATCACTATCATGAGTGTGTTCTTCATAAAAATTAGGTGTACAGAAAAAATTAAGAGTTGGGAATCACCTTAAATGCACCTTTTATAAATTATTCAGAATGTGATCAGGGTGTTACATTTACTACAACGAATAAGGAAATAAGAGCAGATTTCGCGTATTTGTTGATCACCCATCGACGTACAGTGAAATCAAGTTGGTAAAACGGTTGTGAATTTATCTTGAGCGGTTTATGAGATATCGACAAAACATAAAAGCTATCACTGAAATTACGGTTAAGTGTACACGTATTAAAATATTGGTGAATTTGATTTTAACTGTTTGACATTTTCATAATTGGAATTATTTTTATAGATATTTGTTACAAGATATTATATAGTCAATAATAGGAACATTTTAATAAGAAGATTTTCTTTTTTTTAATATTCCCCACCTACGTCTGCGCACTGTTACCTTCTTATTGGACTATCACGTAGAAGTAATTTATAATATTATACTATTATCGCATGTACTGTATTGTAACTGATATGTGTGACTAGTGTGCCAAATATCAATATCTGGCCCTTGCCGGTGTGCTAAAACTCCGTATAGAGGCTATATCCGGTCATTATGGAAGCGATGCGCGTACGTAACGTACTCAAACTTGTGACGTCAATAGCGCTTTGAAGATTTTGACTGTTTCGCAGTTTAAAAAAGCTCTGGAAAAGTTAGATCTGAGCTCGATATTTGCATACTAGGTAAGGTATTGGCACTAGGGCTGAAGCCATCGAGCCAATACCTAAACCAGTATGCCGAATATCGACTCAATTCCCGCCGTCCCTGTGTAATGATCTATACTTATCATGTTCGTGAAGTTGGCACACCGCTCAGCAATTAACATTCAACTCAACCGAATACTGACCCAGCTCAGTATTACCTTTTTCAAATATATCGAATACTGAGTTGGTTTGTCCTGCTGTCGTGCTGATCTAGTTCAGTATTCAGTATTGTCTTTTTTCAAATAAAACGAACGCTGACTAGAACTGTCGCGCTAGGGTTCTGTACAAGCACAGTATTCTATTTACTTTATTCACACATAACAAATGCTGATCTGTGATGCTGCGCTAGTTCGTTGATCCAGGGCAGTATTGTGTTTTGTTTAATAAAATGAACGCTGATCTGGACTGTCATGCTGAGCTAGGTCAGTATTGACTTTTATTCAAAGAGAACGAATACTGATCTGGACTGTGGCACTGGCATGCTGACCTAGATCAATTCTTGATTGGTGAGCGGTGTGCCATCTTCGCGGTGTATCATGTTTAGATACTGGGTAACAGCAGATACCAAGGCAATCTTAAAACGTAAATTACTATGTCAATCACTCTCGACAACTTTATACTGATTGAATACATAGCCATAAAGTAATAGATAAAAGAGAGACCACATTCCCTTTTTAAGTGCTTAAAGCATCAAGCGAGGGTACTACAATTGTACTGATAGCATTGGTATGATGCGGTCACGGAGCGATCATCCGACCTCCTCCTCTTGAAACATGTGCCCAATCACTAGTTGTACATTGCGCGTATGTTCACCCCCAACAAAATTGCAATGTTTACCAAACTCATTTTACTACGGATTTAACATATAGCTTAATATATATACACTGCCCACCAAAAATAAGTATACAGATGTTTTTTGCCCACTTACTTGCCTGTAATATAACTATTTGCAGAACAGTGAAAAAACAATATATTTGAAGAAAATGTATATTTTTGTTTATTAAATGGAAAGGCCATACATTTATTGGCACCCTAGGTACAAAATCTAAAGTTTCTTTGTCCCTCTTGAATGGTAACTTTGTCACAAAAAGATTGACAATTCAGCCTTTTTGATCACATGGTTATTTTAGTTCCGACCATCTTCATCTTTAATTCTATCTCTTTTTTGACTCATTTAGTTACTGTAGTTTCAGAAACTAGTATAATAAACAGATATTGAATAATTTAACTATGTTTAATTTTGCCACACTTATTTACTGTATACTTATTTTTGGTGGGCACTGTATATATATCATTATTATTATAGCATTATTTGATTACTGTTATTATCATAGCGCTGATAATACTATAGGATGGTGATGGATTTATTTCATGTTTAAACCCGAGCAACGTACATACAGTGCGTTGTAGCGGTTTCATGCCGGAAAATGGGAGAAACTTGGTGTAAAACACACAACTCAATCAGAAAATTATCACTGTTGATTATTATGACAATGTCTTACTTGTTTCGCTTTTCCCTTTCAGAGTATAGCTACACTTCTTGGAAGTTTACTTGTAATTATGACGTCATGTGTGATGTCATTAAAAGACACTGACTATACATTACTGTTGGATACGCAGCCCATGGATATACATGTGGTAGAAACCCGTGGTGGAAAAGGGGACCGCCGAGGGTCAGGACTTAAGCAAAGATTCACTTCGGTTCTCCATGCACAAGAGAACGGATATCTTCGAGGTTGGGCTCATCAAATGCAATCTGGACGTGTTTCCAAATTACCTTGGACATGTGAATGCGAAAACTTTTGGCGCGACTTAGGAAACGATTATAAACCTCGTTTTATCTGGGATTCTCGTTGTAAGAAAAATACGTGTATGTATGGACATTATAACTGTGTACCTCAATTGTATGAAGTTAATATCTTGCGACGAATCAGAGCGAGAAATCCCTTTGAATACGACACTCGGGTAGCAGACTTCGCCTTTACCGGAGTAAACGTGACGGTCAATTGTCTTTGTGACAGGACATACTAACTTCAGCAAAACGATCCGATCTTACACAAACATATAGTTCCACCTTAACCCGTTACACTAGGGTTTGGGTGTGCATGTTCCATGTACCATGGAGTACTTATCTTTCACCAACTGTTTTCATTTTTGAAACATTGTCATTTTTAAAAGTGCTTTTTGCATTTAACTGGTATATCTACTATAAACTTCAGTTTATTTTCACGTTTGATCACCTGCAGTATGTCAAGTAGACAGTGTCTATATTGTAAAGTGGAATACGGCCTATTCTTAACGGAGACATTGACTGGATTAAAAACTCAATGCGGAGGTAAAACGGGTACATGTACTTTCAAAATAAATTCTAACAAATTCAGCAGTTACACCTATATACACATGGAGGAATCCAAGATGTGCATGAATGACAATTAAAACACATTCGTGCGGCGAATAACTTAAAAGCGTTCCGAGGAAGAAAATAGTTCAGCGATTATATATCTTGATGTGTTGTCGTATGCGGAATGTTTGCTATGTTAGAATTGAAATAATACATATCCTTTCCGCTACCACGATTGGGGGGGGGGGGGCTATAAGAAATTCATATGGTCCCTATACCCCGTCCCTGAGACAACATTGACTTGCAGCACTCGATACATCCGGATGCTACACACCTGCCCGAAACTGAAAGTAGGAAAAATTGTCAACATGAAAATGACAATGTGACCCTTGCGCGAAAAACTTTTGGGCCCCTTTAGGGCATTGATCCTTAACGCTTTGGCTAGCCTTATATTCCTTCTATAGAAAAATAAAAACTTTTTGGCGCTAAATGTTAATGCAATTCCGCAGGGAATCATACAGCAATGTCGGGTAGGACCAGTAATTTCAGTTTTAGATTTCTACGTTCAAAGCCCTCTTTAAAGGGGTCCAGCGGGCCCAAAAACCTGTGCAAGACCCTGGGCCTGTAATATCCTTTAGTCTGGGATGCCTGTGTACCAATGACAGCAAAATTCCCTAATTTGGGCATTTAGGTCGTAAACTACGGTAGGCCGAAATGGCCATCCCGGCGAGTCTGCATTAGTACGCTATGGTAGCGGAAAGGATATGTACTACTGTTTTATCTCTAATAAAGCACGATCACTTGTTCGGATGCGTACATGAAATCACTCGTGCTACGAACTCGTGATTGCGAACTCGTGATCATGCGCTTTATTCTACGATAAATCACAGGTACATATTCATTTTGTCTTAAAAATCGCACCTTTATTACATTAATTAACACTGTGATGTATAATAAAATTATATAGTTTGATCTTGTGTATAGTTGGTAGGAATCATATAATAGTTATTAGTTATTTTGTAATCATTTACGTTTCGTAACATTGGGTGCAGTTTCAGGATATGCAATTTCGTACTGTTATTGCCTCAAAAGGGTTTGGAAATTTATTATCTACTTGAACCAAAGCACCAATTGGGGAATTACTTGAAAGTAGATGATATATGTACGTTATAACGTTATCCATCACTGATTCATATGGGAGGTATAGTCGGTGGTAACTTGTGTACAAACCAAATACAGTAAAATTTACGTAGGCCTAAAACAGAACATTGCTGGTTTCCCCTCTAAGGTCATTTAGCTAAAACAGAACAATGCAGCTGGTTTCCCCTCTAAGGTCATTTAGCTAAAACAGAACAATGCAGCTGGTTTCCCCTCTAAGGTCATTTAGCTAAAACAGAACAATGCAGCTGGTTTCCCCTCTAAGGTCATTTAGCTAAAACAGAACAATGCAGCTGGTTTCCCCTCTAAGGTCATTTAGCTAAAACAGAACAATGCAGCTGGTTTCCCCTCTAAGGTCATTTAGCTAAAACAGAACATTGCAGCTGGTTTCCCCTCTAAGGTCATTTAGCTAAAACAGAACAATGCAGCTGGTTTCCCCTCTAAGGTCATTTAGCTAAAACAGAACATTGCAGCTGGTTTCCCCTCTAAGGTCATTTAACTAAAACAGAACAATGGAGCTGGTTTCCCCTCTAAGGTCATTTAGCTAAAACAGAACATTGCTGGTTTCCCCTCTAAGGTCATTTAGCTAAAACAGAACATTGCTGGTTTCCCCTCTAAGGTCATTTAGCTAAAACAGAACATTGCTGGTTTCCCCTCTAAGGTCATTTAGCTAAAACAGAACATTGCTGGTTTCCCCTCTAAGGTCATTTAGCTAAAACAGAACATTGCTGGTTTCCCCTCTAAGGTCATTTAGCTAAAACAGAACATTGCTGGTTTCCCCTCTAAGGTCATTTAGCTAAAACAGAACATTGCTGGTTTCCCCTCTAAGGTCATTTAGCTAAAACAGAACATTGCTGGTTTCCCCTCTAAGGTCATTTAGGGTTTGGTAGGTAGGTAGGATTGTTTTATGGAAGTAATATTGAACGACTTTCGCTAATTGCGTCCTAATTGTCTCCTAATTGTGTCCTAATTTTTTATTCAATGTGCAATTCCACCGAGTAGGAAGTGGGAAACAGACAGTATTTTATGTTTGACCTTTTAAGAACTCTGATATAACGGTTTCCTGCTTATCACGTATCCAATTTCAGTTCTTGGGCAACATTGATAACAACATCATTCTTTATAATAAATGTTGTTATATCAATAGAGCGAATAATGCTTAAAACGTACTAATAACGTGGTCTCCCAGAAGTCGCTATAGCCAAATGGTAGCACGATTGAACACATTGTATTTGTGCATTGTGTGTATAGGTAAACAAATCTGAACATATACTAGAAGTACTTTCTCATAAAATAATACAAAACTCTGTATAATTTTATAAAGTCAGTTCATTTTTTGTTTGTGGATGAAAACAATTAAGGGAATATAATTAAATCAGGTTTCAAGTCAATGGATTGTGATGTTGTTTCATTGTAAATTCGATATAACATTGTTCAAGTCATGTCCAAACTCCCCTCAAGGCGTAAAAGAGTGCCATGTGATTATTGAAAAAAAATCGTTCTTTCTTTTACAGCTAATGAGTTCTGTGTCACAAACTCTTGAAAACTGATCAGATTTTTTTTCAAAAATTTAAGTTGACTTATAATTTCTTTTCAAATGTATCTAAACCAATGGTATTTGTCTGTAGTATTTTAATTGTTGATACATGTACGCGTTACTATTATATAAGTCTAGGTCTGAATTTCGCTCTTAAATGGTTTCTGAATTGTTTCTTTAGCCCTTATCCTTTTCTTACGATTATTAGTATCTGCATCTGGTAGGTGGAGCGTAACAAAGTTTACTTCTGTCAGAGTTTGTTTGGTATGACTATTTTTGTAGAAATAAATGAAAACATGTGATTAAAAATGCGTTCTTTTTGTATGCTTTCTGTTATGTTTGATAGTTCCATACGAACAATCTATGAACATATTGCGTCCATGATAATGAGAAAGGCGGGAAAACTTGGTATCTTCCACAAAGGTGGAGTTATCAGATGTGTACGATTTACCAGTGAGGTTTAAGTACAGAAATTACTCTATCTGTTTATTTTTAAAATAGTTGTTTGTAGAACCAATTTTGCAGCAGTTGACAAAACCGATTCATGTTTGTGAACATCAAATTAGCATGGAAGCACTATACACAGATAAAGTATAGAACAACATGTCTTCAAATGTTATTTTATTATATTTATGGAAAATTCATGAAAATGGTTGTTACGTGATTTTTAATAAACTGAAGCGATGGAAGGACGGGCCTGTACCATAGGGAGTTGCTCTATACATACAATGATTGTATGTGGTTCAACAAAACAAGAGTTGCAGACAACCATGTTACAGAATTCTACATCTTAAATTTGACTAGAAAATTATGACCTATTCTAAGTTAAACTTATTATAACACAAATATTATTCCCAAAACCTTTCTAGACTATCTGGCAAACATTCATGAGAAGGGCCACACCAAGTTGCAATTCATTATATTTTTATTCCTGTTAAATTTATTGCCCGGATCAAATCACTTATACCCAACGGGAATTAATTCATGATTAGATGTCATCTAATTGAAACAATTGATTGATTTGAATTAACCAATGTTTCATGGACACTATTATCTAGCAATTAGCAATGATTGTATAAATATTGTCATTGAAAAATTGGAATGTGTTGCCCCGAGTCATCTATAGTTTTATTATCTATTAACGCATTGTTTCTTTGATTTATGAATTCAAAGCCAATTATTGATGCCATGCGTGCACTTAGGACAGTGACTGGTCACTATTATTGACCGTAGAATTGTTATTCGAATACCTGATGCTATCCGAAAGTCCAAAACTATTTCCACCGTATTTAGAATGATACAAACCGGTTTCCGTGCCTAATCCTTTACTTCTTGATCATTTAAATTATTTAAAGACCTTTGCTGTGACTCGGAATTCGGCCAGACAACCGGTAATCTGATTGCCTCTCGACATCCCTCGCGCCACACGGCCACCGGAAGTACTCTCTTTTTCACGTTCCTGAGTTGCCCAACAGAATCTTCGAGCATGACGTCACAATCTTCTATTTTAAGAACAGTAATGTCTGCGAGTTTGCCTGGTGAGAGTGATCCAATATTGTCGAGGGAATATGCGCGCGCAGGTGTAGATGTCACTGATTTGATGACGTCATTAAGTGGCATACCAAGATTGAGAAATTTTGTCATCACAGTCGGAAGATCGTATGCAGGTCCATTGTAGTTTAAAGTATGAAGATCCGTACCTACAAGAGACAAAGACAACGTCTGGGTTGAGAAATAGTTATCATAACTAGCATTATGGTGGTTTAATGAACAATGTAACCTCACCAATAGGTAAAACCAACGCTGGCGTTCCACAGGGTTCAGATTTTGATAATCGTCCGATTCATCTGATGAAATACAAGAAAACAGGAATTCTGACTTACATAAACTTACCGTCTAGTGAAATTATTGGTTGACAATCCAAATAAAACAGAAGTCCTATATATAATTCTAACACCTTTTGCGGATTAATCCATATACACATAGAACAAACCAGGCCATGTATTATTACCGCAATAATACATACCTATCAAAATGGCTGTTACTATTTATGAATGCATTAACGCAAACTTTATAGTTAAAACTTTAACGATGCAAGTTGCACGAGTATCCAGTGTAAAAAAAATACAGCTATGACGCATCTATTTTTAGAAACTCCAAGCCTTTCGTGAAAACTTCTGATAATCAATTCATTTATATTTTTCATTTCATGAAATAGATACCCTATACTCGTGTTATTTAATTGTTTCAATGTTTAAAATGTGTTATTTCCTTCAGAAAATTACGAAGGTCGTTTTCATTAACGAGGGAGGTATTTGTACCAGCTAATAAGCCTCTCAATTTCAGCTTGGAATTATGTTCAATGTCAAATGGGTGAAAATGGAATGTGCGCAGTTAAATAGTACGGGATATTATCGTATTTAGAATCGAAATAAAAACTCTGTTCTTGTATTTTGTCGCTGAATAAAACACGGGCACTCGTTCGGATGCGGAAAATTAAATGCCTCGTGCTACGCATAAAAGCAATATTTCCCTTAAATTTGGTAACGTTGATCTAGTTCCAACAGACCATTATAAATATCTCGGAGTATGCAAAATCGACTTGTCATAAAGAAAAATATCTACAGCAATTGTTGTATGAATAAAAATAGTGTATTAAGAAAATTTAGACATTTTTAGAAGAAAAACTCTTCTTAGGTTATATAATACGTTTATTTTATCAATACTAGACTATGATCAGAAATATGGGATGGCTGCTTAGACACAAACAGTAACTTATTGGAATCCGTTAGACATGGCCAGAATTGCTTGCGGTTCGCCAGCATATGGTTATAAAAACTTTATTTAACTTGAATCTGGTTTTGAACGTCGCAAACTTAATCGAGTAAGACACAATTTATCAATACTAGACTATGATCGATACATGACGACACCACCCACGTATAAACAATATTTGCTTCCTGGTTAAGAAATAGCTAAAAACTACAATATTCCAAATAACAGACTGACGTTGAGTAATAAATAATGTACACCCTCAACAATAAGACTATGGAACAACCTAGAAGGTAATTTTCCATTACCAATGTCGTTTTGTATTTTTATCGTTATAGATCTACCTTTATTTGATTTATAATGATCTCGATATTTATTTTCTTTCAGTTGCAATGACTTTGTAAAAATTCTGGAAGTAGACTTTGATAATGTTGAAACAACTTGTGCCCAATCCCTTTTGTGTATATTATATGAACTATCGTGGTTAACAGACACTTCTCCAAAACTAAACGGTTTTGAAAACCAAATCCTGAACTATACGTTATTTAAAATATGACATTTTATGCCAATTGTACTTCAGGGGGAATAGTGAAACAGGCTAGACAATTGGTATTACTCATTCCCGACAATTTATAGCACCTCAATCCTGATGACATCCGCTGCCACGAAGGCATGGAATAATACATGTAGTAGCCATTTGTTTTGCTGATCGTCAAGCAAAGGAAACCATTGGACACCATTTTATTCTTCTTGTCTTTTGTATGACGTAGCCTCGGTGCAGACCTCGGACCTCGCATTCGATGCTGACGCTCTACCACGGAGGCGTTAATGATTTGTTGATGATTGTATCCCCTATATACCGTTGGTTTAAAGCAAACAGGATGACAAACTCATTAAAATCTGACCCTTATTACGCTTCACTATTTTACGCTGATATAGGATCTGACGACACTCGGTATGCGGTCATGTCGATGTGAACTTTACTTCATCCAATCGAATCGCTTCTTTCACATATCTGAAAGTGTGGTGAAACACAGCTGAGACTATGTGACGTCATTGTGTGCTAGAGAGGCCATTTATTCAGATCTCTAACAGCGTAAAGGAATGGAGTAATGAGTCTGATTTAAATGAGATTGACAGGACACCTTGCTTGTTGCAAACCAGTTATAAGCCGACAGGATAAGGTCGTGGTTATGACTTTTTATAGCGCAATTATTTCTATATATTTAGTGTCTGGTAAAAAGCCACTTACAAGTAACGCCGACAACTGGATAGAAAAATAACAACATTATATTACCCAACAAATCCGGATAGAACTTCTGTTTCATGGCGATTTCAGCGACAGTCCAGTTAAAACCTCCTGCACCATGGCCAACATCGAACAGTACACCACGTGACCTAGCCTTGATGACGTCACTGTGAATGGTCTTTGTTTTGTGGTCGACAATTGATGACGGGTAGCCGTGGTAAGTGTGTGTATATATGTCACCCGGGTTCATGTCTAAAGGGCAACCAAGATCCGCTACCGGAACTGAAATTGTATAAAGGACATAAGAAAAAAGCCACTGTGGTAAATATAAAACGTTTGCTTTGTGCGGAAAATGGCCTAATTATAGTGATTACTGTTACAGTATTTCATTGGAGATATTTTGATACGGGACTATAACATTCGTTTGGTTTCTTGTGGCGTTTATTATCTGAGTAGTAAGAACACTCAAGGTATACAATCGCAACGAATCGCCATTACTTCAAATCGGCAAGCTATAATCACCATTTCTTCAAATTTACTAGATGTAATCGCCTTTTCTTCAAATGGACAATATATAATCGCCATTTCTTCAAATAACCAGATATAATCACCATTTCTTCAAATGGACAAGATATAGTCGCCATTTCTTCAAAAATACATACAATTATGGCCATTTCTTCAAATAGACAAGACATACAATGACCATTCCTTCAAATGGACAAGATATAATCGCCAATTTCTTTCAAATTTACATTGCCACTCACATTCACACAGATGAGCTGAATTGTTGAAACATAAAGTCCAACCATTTAGCAGCTATTAAGATCAGTGATCAGTGCTTCGATTTAACAAGCGGACTATTCTACAAGTTTATGCAATAACATGATAAATCCAGTTTATTATAACCTGTTCTTATTGTAAAGCACGAGTCGTATACCAATGCTACATTTAATAAAAAACAAAATACTGTACCATAGATCTTCAAGTCCAACCCAAAAATAAGACCACCATGAACAAACACAATTTCTAGGTTCGTTTTCGCTGATTAGTAACCTCCATATCGAGACAAACTCAATAATATTAATAAGACCAGTTTTCTGGGTCTCCTTGTTGGTCATTGTAAACTTCCTTGTTGAACCTCTAAATCAAGACAAACTCAATAATAAGACCATTTTGCTGGGTCGCGTTGTTAGTCATTATTAACTTCTTTATTGAACCTCTATATCAAGACAAACTCAATACGAAAACCAGTTTTCTGGGTCGCGTTGTTGGTCATTGTAAACTTCTTTATTGAACTTCAATATCAAGACAAACTCAATAATGAGACGAGTTTTCTGGGTCTCCTTGTTGGTCATTGTAAACTTCTTTATTGAACCTCCATATCATGACACGCTCAATAATAAGACCAGTTTTCTGGGTCTCCTTGTTGGTCATTGTAAACTTCTTTATTGAACTTCAATATCAAGACAAACTCAATAATAAGACCAGTTTTCTGGGTCACGTTGTTGGTCATTATTAACTTCTTTATTGAACCTCTATATCAAGACAAACTCAATAATAAGACGAGTTTTCTGGGTCTCCTTGTTGGTCATTATTAACTTCTTTATTGAACCTCTATATCAAGACAAACTCAATAATAAGACGAGTTTTCTAGGTCTCCCGGGTGGTCGTTATTAATTTCTTTATTAAACCTCCATATCATGTCACACTCAATAATAATAAGACCAGTTTTCTGGGTCTCCCGGTCGGTCTTATTAATGAGATTATCTTGTACGTACCTAGTGATTTCTGTGTAGGGACAGTGGATATAGCATGGTGGACCATTAGTGGTGTCTTACTGCGTTGAGCCACTGACAGTGCTCTCCTGTAATATATTGATACCGGGATATATGTATAGACAATTAAGGTGATAATTACATCGTTCAATCAGTAAACAAAAGAGTAGCATGTTTGTGTAATAAAAATACTGAACCTCCTGTAGCTTGGGCATATGACAGCAGTAAACAGGTGCAAGTTCGTCTTTTTGACAGGCTATTGACCTGCTACATAATTTATAAACAAAAAGGGCTGCATCAAATATTTGAAGCAGATAAAATACCACAAAGGCAATATTTTACAAAAACTATAGCAACTATTCATTCTTACTGAAAGCTTTGCAAGATAGAATCCACACATATTTAAACTTATGACATTGTTTCAGTTGCAGTTTTATACGATAAAATCACAAAGAAATTCAGAAAAATGTTGCCACTGAAAGTATGGGTTTGAAGCTTCTGCATTTATGATGTCATTGATGTAAACCATGTATTCCTTATATTCTGGTTCCAGATCTTTACGATCAAATGTTAGTCTGCTAGGCCACAAGACTGCCAACTTCACCCTGCTAGGCTGCTAGGCCACCAGGCTGCAAACTTCACGCTGCTAGATTGCTAGGCCGCCAGGCTGCAAACTTCAATCTGTTAGGCTGCTAGGCCGCCAAACCCCCAATTTCACGATGTGAGGCTGCTAGGCCGCCAGGCTGCAAACTTCACCCTGCTAGACTGCTAGGCTGCTAGGCCGCCAGGCTGCAAACTTCACCCTGCTAGGCTGCTAGGCCGCCAGGCTGCAAACTTCACTCTGTTAGGCTGCTAGGCCGCCACACCCCCAATTTCACGATGTGAGATATGCTAGGCCGCCAGGCTGCAAACTTCACCCTGCTAGGCTGCTAGGCCGCAAGGCTGCAAACTTCACTTTGTTAGGCTGCTAGGCCGCCGGACCGCCAATTTTACGATGCTAGGCTTGGGACCGGAACCAGACTAGTATTCATTACTGAAAGGAGGTTCTAGTCCCTAGAGTTGTCCCCATTGTTATTACATGTAATTTCTACCGATTTCCTTAACCTAGTGTGTGTATACACATGTATACCGACGCAATAAAACCATACATTGTGCATTTTTTCAACAGTCAAATTAAAGTAATCACACGGTACGTTAATTGTAGCTGCAAACACTATATTAGTAATCCTCACTTTTCATATCTATAGTGTGCACACATCGTGTATTTAATGCAGCGTTAAGTTGGCAGTCTGGTGGCCTAGCAGCGTGAAGTTGGCTGGCGGCCTAGCAGTCTAGCAGCGTGAAGTTTGCAGTCTGGCGACCAAGCAGTCTAGCAGCGTGAAGTTTGCAGTCTGGCGACCAAGCAGCCTAGCAGCGTGAAATTGGCAGCCTGGTGGCCTAGCAGCCCACGAGCGTAAAGTGTGCAGGCTTGTACCTAGAAGCATGACAGGGTGAAGTTGCTGGCAGTCTAGTGACCTAGCAGCCTAGAAGCGTGAAGTTGACAGCTTGGCGACCAGGCAGCCTAGCGGTCTAGCAGTGTAGTTATGCAAATTATGTATATGCGGCGCACATCTAGGGCCGATTCATAGACATATCTAAGCTAAGATCGGATTTTCAGTAAATGATTAAGAGCATACAAAGTAAGCCGATGCATGTTCTTCAAATTAAATAATAGTTATCTATGACTTAATTAAGTTCACATAACTCTGCTTCAATGTATTAACGGTTTTTGTTTGCTAAAAACAGTATATGCATATGTCGAAATTTTGCTGAGATATGTCTATGAACGGGCCGCTAAAATATAAGTTGGTGTTTGCTGTGCGGAGTGAGGTATAAACTTTGAATCATTAAATACATTTTGTAAATAAGACAATTCTAGACTATGCGATTATATAGATCAAAGATTAACACAATACACCAATCAAAGACAATCTCGGTAGTTTCTTGTATGAAAGATAGAACAAAGTTTTCCAACAACATAATTTGTTTAAACTTATTATATTTTTGTTATGAACACGGGATCATATTAAAACAAAAAATGCAAAGTCATCGGTCGGTTTGGGAGTTGCATGTCTGCCCTTTAACAGCACGTTTCGATACATTTGCATATTCAAGGAAACAACTCCTAAAGTAATGGGTTAAAACAAAATTACTCAGCAGATTCGTTTTTTACCTGTAAGCCTCGTTTTCAGTTTTGCCATTGTCACATATGGTCTCTGAAAGCCTCACTTTAACACCAACTATGACGTCACGGTTGTCTTGGATACACTGCAAACACTGGTCCTCGTCTAATACCGCCAAAGTATCAGACTCCCCTCCAACAACTTATAATATAAATATATATTCCTACATTAACTACACCACTGTCTCTTTCAGTACATTGATGTTAACGGAAGAGGTGTGGCTAAATACATTCAGTCAGTTAACTGATGGGGTGTGTCTTAATTTTCAAAGGAATGAATGCAAGTACAGTGCATGATAAAAATGTTTGCACCCTTCTTTGCCCTATACAATATCAAAAGAAAAGAAACATAGCGCCATGCCAATAGACAATCTAATATTCGCTACAATCTGACTACTGATTCACGTAAAATCGATTTTTAATTTTATAAATTGCTTACACATATCTTGCATGAACTAAATCATTGGATGAATAGCGCTGGGTCTTCATTTGTAAAATCAAAATATCATTTTAGTATTGGACATTTTAATGATAATATTATTTTTTATTATGCACACTATATATTCCTTATAACCAATGTGATTGGCTATGATACTGATTGGCTGAAGGATACTTTATAAAGCCGTTAAGCAATTAGTTCGGATATGACCAGTCCAATTTATCATTTGCAGATGTTTGTTAAACCATATAGATCGCCACTCGATCTGTCCTGGTAATTGCAGACATTTTAGGAATTAGTAGGTCGGCTATTCATAAATTATATCAAATAAACATGGAATATCTGCGCTAGATGGTTACCGCTTCTGTAAATGGAAACGGAGCGTAGGGATGCGGAATCACGAAGACTTTGAGAAGTTAAGTGCATTAACTCTTTTACTCTTGCAGATGTCTAAAATGCGATATGGGTCGTGACACTATACACTATACTGCCTTAGAATACCTACCTCCTGATGCACATCCCGCGGCGGCCAAACCATGAAGAGCTATATGCAATAATGCCTTGACCCTTGTTCTTGACTTTTCAACTATAAACTTACGCAGACCCATAAATGTCATTGCACCTAGAAGAATAGCAGAAAATTAATATGAATTATCTTGTTGCTGTAGATCTATGTCATTCTTGTAAAGTATTTCAAGTAAATGAACCTCAAAATCGACATGATTAACTATATGAAAGTGCAAAGAACATTTGATTGAGTTGAACTATTTCGTGGTTGGTGTCATGATAGAGAGTAAGCGTCTCATCTCTGTCTTAAATATCGTATATAAACAACGCGGTTAACTTATAACACGTATATACTATACACTATATAGTGTACTAACGAACTAATTAATTCCACATCTTTTGATGTCATAATTATAGAACATACCTGAACTTCCGGCATCAACAATCGTCGTGACACCACGCGACAAGCACGTGTCATCGGGATTTATACCTAATGGTGTAGCGTACTGGTAGCAATGAACATGAGCATCTATCAATCCCGGGGTTACCAAGCAACCAGATGCATCGAAGGTAGATGGAGCGTTCACATTCAGATCTCGGCCCACCTTATACACTGTACCATCTTTCACAGCAACATCTAACACGTCATCAACGCCATTGGCTGGATCAATAACACGTCCATTCCGTATCACCAAGTCTACATTCATGCCTGACAAAGATCGTGAAAACACAGCAATGCAGTTATTTTTTTCGTTTAGTTATGTGTTAGGCATTGTACCATGTACTTGTGGTACGTGATGTTTTTTATGTGTTCTATGCTCGGCTGGTTAAGATGAGTGCTGCCTTCCCTGTCCGACTTTCTATTATCCGTATAAGATGGAGAATCTAATTAAGATGCATACACAATCATGAAGTTGAGTAGCTCGTGGCTCGGATTTGTAACTCGGGTTCGATTACCGCTTGCGGCAGGTCATACACTTCCATGAACATTTGGCAACTTTGTCGATTATTCTCCATTATTGAGAATTTGCTGATTCCATGTGGATTGGTAAGGTAGTATTTGTTAGAATACAGTCCAGGAAAACTGGTTAGGTGATTCGAACTGGATAATTGTGAAATCTCGTTAAACCCGATTAAACACAAATGTCAGAGTTGAAGTTCTACGAGGGGTTAGGCAAAATAGAAGTACATTGTACTCTTAAACGATCTGCGAAAACAGAAGCTCGTAATATTTGTATAATTACAGACTTAATGATAAGTATAGAGAATCGGTCGAGCGCAGAAAACATAAAAACATCACATACCACAACCACATGACACAATGTCCCACACATAACTGAACGAGCTGCCCTAGTCACAGTTGTCAAAAAGCTGAATTACGTAGTTTCAGCAATCCAAAAGCTGAACGCCCTAGCTGAATGACCTAAATTTTAACAGTAGAAAGGCTGAAACATCTATTTTTAGCTGTCTGAAGTCATAAAAAGTTATCTTACAAATACTATAATACAATTAAAAATACTAAGCCATAACATGGTTGCACACGTCTCACTACAACTGAGCAGTTATGTGACTCTATACATAATACATACATGTATACCTATCATATTATAACAAATAACTTAATTACCTGTATATATACACTCCAAGTCGACCTTTATTTGTAACTAACTTCAACAATACTGAACAAATATTCAAATGTGTAGGATGTATCTTGTAAATAAACGTAAACCGGTAGTTAGTAACGTGTTATACTATGATAAGATTGCTAGGTCAAACATTTTGTGTCTCTAAGATAAATGTTAAAGGGTTATTGTATTCAACGAGAAAGTCTAGTCTTGCCAGAGAGATACACATTTACAGGTAAACGGAATTGGTATTTAAAGAGAATATGTTTCGCTTATTTAGGTCCGTTATTAAGTTGCAAACACTGTAATATATCATCACAGTCATTATCTTTTTATTGTTTCGAACATTTTACCGGTTAAAAAGTCAGCGAAAACCTAAACCTTGTAAACGAAGCAACATACTCACACATACACTGCCTTCCAAACGTTCCTTCACCCTCCTCAACTTATATCATTTACTTCAATTGACTAACACACACATGCAACATTGACTAATTTTCTCGCAGTTGCATAATAAAGTATCAACCAAATAAGAAAAAGATGAAAATCAATGCTGTTGAATGGTTATTATTTAACTGCATGGAAATTGGTAAATATTACATAGGCGTTAGTTAATTGAGGTAAATAATATAATTGGAAGAGTGTGAAGGAACTTTTGGAGGACAGTGTACACTACCTGATATAGGTTATTGTTCGTGTACACACTGACTGACTTTATAACATGTACATATACTTCTAATTATTGTGTGACACGTGTATTACTTTCCAGTTCGAGTCCACTATTACAGTGTAAAAACAAAAAGAAGGTTTATCCAGACAACTATAACTTCAATGCTAAACTATAATACTACCACTCGCTTTACCTCTCAGACAATGGTTGTAATCTTCCGTACACTCATAAAATAAAACGTCACTCTTACATTATCCTAACTTCATACTCGTAAATTACTATGTCGCATGTACACGATGGACGTATTTTCACGGGAGGTTGTCTCCTTTTGTTTACTAGCCATCAATAACTATAACAAAAATGTATTCGTCAGTTTTTGACGGACAAACACACTATATGAATATCACAGTCTCTTGGGAATACATTTCATAATGATAACACGAGAAATGTCAAATGAATGTCAACTACTACCTGCGTCTCAGTTGACATTATATTCCTAGGGTTGTAGATATGAAATGTATCCCAAGTTGATAAGTATGCTATTGCAACCACAGGTATCATTGATTCTTTTATAAAATTTATGTTATCTTAGAAAGGTGAATTTGTACTAAAGTGGTCAGATTTTCTTGGTATCAAAAACAAGAATTGGTTTTCGATATTTTCAAAAAATGATTGCATTCATAGACAACATCATTAGAACTACCTCCATGCAAAATCCCATCGACTTTGATCAACTAGTTTAAAAGTTATACCATGTGAACTGTATACCACGGTGTCCACTCAATCACTGAGGTGCATTCAATAGAAACGACAATGCTATTCTAAACAAGAAAAAGGAAGTGATTTCACGCCCTACGGGTTTATTTACTTATTTAAGGACGGATTTTTAATATATTGATTTCGAATTAAAGACGAAGTTCTCTAGTTTCTGATTATGTAGTAGCCTAATATAAATATCACCAGTATTAATGAAATGTTTATTAAACTGCACCTCAGTGACTGTGTGGTCAATATCCAATGTTATAAACCTTTCTAAGATATTATAAATTTTATTCTAACATAGCACGTTAGATTTGCCTTGTTTGCGTATATTGGGCTTACCATATTTTATTACCGTGATAAAATATAGCAGATTGGTGACGTCACGTTTGACGTCATATACTATGACAAATGACGTAACGGTGACGGTAACGGTAACGTTCATAGGAAAGAAAGTAGTTTGACGTCAACCTGTCTTGTTGTGCTATAAATGGCAGAGCATGAATCGAAATAATAATTAGGAGCTGTGCTTTGTTGTGTTATAAAATATGGGCACTCGTTTGTATGCGTACATTTAATCACTCGTGTTACGCACTCGTGATTTAATTACTACGCATCCACTACTACGCCTATATTTTATTACGCAACAAAACATAGCTACGTATTCATTATTTCTTAATTAAAAAAAATATGTTTTTGTTTACATTTTATTGATGATACTGATACCTGTGATTTTAACAGGGTTTGCTTGGCAAACCCTTTGACTTCAGTTTCAAATCGTCTATTTCCCAACCTTTCACAGGGTGCTAGGCAAAACGGCCCAGCTGCTGATTGGGATCCCACATTTTATTTAAAGCTTACATTTGTGCGTGACGTACGCTTAATAGAAATCGGTATAGAAATACCAAAAGTCACGGGATATTGCTATACTAAAATACTACTGACTGCATGCTCACATATAACAGGTGGTGGGAAATTTCGAACTACGGGTTTGAACCATTAACCAATGATGAGGAGTCTTGTTTATTTCATAGATTTTAGTGCAGTTTAGTCATATAAATTATGGCGGTCAGTTTGGTCCTGAAAGTAAGTATCAACCAGGCTCCAATCTCCCAAAGAATGTCGGAGTTGAAATCTCATCTTAAATTGAGAACTTACTCTAATCAGTGTCTGAATTTGAGATAACTCTAAAAGTTCGAGTTCGTGAAGTTTAACTATAATAAACTCAGACTAATGTTTATGTGGTGTGATGCCAATTTAGATGCCAGTTTTTAGTCTAGTATCCAGTGAAAAAATACTTAATGACACATGACAATATTTGGAATGAGATTTAGCTCAAATTGATATGCTCCATGAGATCGGGGCCAATACTCACCTTCCTTTTCACAAGCAATTGTCAACTTCGTCAAATGTGTAGAACACTTTGATCTTAGCTTATGTCCTAGGTCGGTATCTATAGGCATCTTAGTAGAAAACTTAGGATTTTCCTTAAATTCGACTATTTGCACAATAGATAAGTTAGATAACACATTTTTTTCATTGAAATAAATATACAACTATACCAAATTTAAATAGCGCATGCGAACGCACGTTCAATAAAAGCGCTTAACATATAGTGTTGCAGCCACAAGGGCACAGTACAGGTACATCCTCTACTAGTGCAGATTCAGTGCACGATCTGACTAGAGGGACAGACTGAGAGAAAGCCCCTGCGTTAGATACAGGCATAAGTCAAATTGTTTAAGTTTTTCACTAAGATTCTTTATAAATACCGGACCTGGAATAACATAACCTGTCCCGAACCTGGTTAACACGTGTCTGCCCATGAATAGGTTTACAACCACATTTCACACTCGTGGTAGCTATATAAGTCTGCTAATCAATAGAAAATATACATTCTGTAACAAAATATACACAATATACAAGATAAGTTGTTTCAATTTTTGTTTAAGGGAGATAATCAATACATGTCGTATATGAAAACTTATGAGAACGTTATGTGTTACCTCCCTTTGTACTAGGAAACTGTGTTGTTGTTGTTGTTGTTGCTGCTGCTGCTGCTGCTGCTGCTGCTGCTGCTGCTGCTGCTGCTGTTGTTGTAAATTGAGCGACGAACAAAATGAAAGAACGGGATTTTCAAGTCATGTGTTTATAATATGTCTGATGCACCGATGAACAGGTATTAGTATCACCACCGCCTCCGTCCGTCCCTGTAGACGATGGATTGCACTCTGTTGATGGTGTTGAACCGGAACAACGCCTGCACTGTGTCTCTAGTGTGGCCGATCAGACGTTATTTTCTCCAAGACTAGTGTTTTAGATCGATGTGTGCCGACTGGAGATCACGCTTACAGGTGTCATTGAAACGTAGACATGGGCGAGCAGTTACTCGTGTCCTTATCTTCAAGCTGCCCATACAGGAGATCCTTAGGAATGCGCCTGATGTCCATTCGCTGTACGTGCCCGATCCAGCAGCACAGACGCCTTTCGCTGAACATTGCGTGGGTTGTTGTTGTTTGTGCTCTGTTCAGGACCTCTGTATTTGTCACCTTATCTTGCCAGGATATGCCTAGGATCCTGTGGAGACATCTGAAATGGAAGGCGTTCAGCTTGGATGCATGTCTGGTATAATTGGCAATGTCTCGCTGCCATACAGGAGCGTACTGATTATGCAAGCCTGGTAGACTTTCAGTTTGGTGGCCAGTTGCAGGTGATTATGCAAGCCTGATAGACTTTCAGTTTGGTGGCCAGTTTCAGGTGATTATGCAAGCCTGGTAAACTTTCAGCCTGGTGGAAAGTGTCAGATTGTTACCCAGACTATATTGGGAGGTTAGACATCACTGTAGCCGACGGATATACAGGAGTCGTTGGAGGTCATCGTGTGTTTGACTGGCAAGGTTTGCATCATCTACAAACAGCATTTGTCTGACGAGGACACGAGTCACTTTTGCGGGCGAGTTTGTACAGTTTGTCGTCGTGTCGGGTGTGACTGAAGACACCATCAATGGAGGATCCCTTATATTACACCACTGTTAATTCTACAAGCTGTCTCTTCTGCAATTAACACGGCCCCATTTGGAATAAGCATGACTTTTTGTGCTCTTTTATTGGTTATCAAAGTGTCATTGACCAGCACTTTTAATAAATTACTAGTACTTCGTACCTCTAGACAAACACACTCTTAAGATTAGTAATCACAATGGTTCAACTCAATTGCCCTTATTAGAAAACAACAAAACAACAAGTTACATTAGACATTAAATTTTATTGAAATGTAAAATTGCCATTTTTAAAAGCAAACATATTTGGCACTTCCAGGTTTGTGTCATGTAAACACACTGAGAAATATAAATACAGTAGCGCATAGACAATCCAAAGTCGCACAGAAACGGTAGCCGCGCAAAAGCAAGAATGATCAGGCAAAGAACGGACAATCCATATCCAAAAATAATTGAATATTTCAAGCAAGCCTGTATACTCAACCCGCTATGAATGACATACTGCGGACTTTGAATTTCGTGCACAATTTACCATAAAGGGAGGTTATTATGAAGGATAAGTCAGGCAAGACATGTGTTTACTGATGTAGCTACCAGGGTCTCCATACGTCACTTTCTAAAGGTCTTTGTGAATATACCTGGTAGTGATGTAACTGTGCTTGGTCAAAATAAACTTGTTCCGGAACATAACTATTTGAATTATAAAATAAATGGGCGTTGTCCTGACCCGCAAGTTGTGAACTGCCATGGTCCTCATTCTCACTATAATGACTCACAGCCATATCGTTAGAACCAGTAGCACCAATCTGGCAAGTGTCCTTAATATCACTTTGGAAACCTATAAATGTTGGAGAAGACGTGTCTGTAGAATGTGATATTTCAGTAGATTGGCACAGTCTGTTTATGGTGGTCATGTGGGTCATAAAATCAGCTGTGTAGCTGATATCACATGTATCGCTTTGCGAATTGTCGACACTCGACTGTAACATTCGTTCCGTAATTCGTTTCTTTAACGGTTTAAGAATTTGTCTTTCACCATTTCGTTCAGTTTGCTGACCTTTTCGTATGATACAACGAGCAGAATTAGCTTTCGAATTGTTAGAAATGTCGCCAAGAACTTTGCGCTTTTTCGGCACGGTTTTAGGCCTAACCTTTAATGGACTAGTTTTGGTGTGTGGGTTGCTGCATTTCAGCGGCGCTTGATTTGTAGTTGTCTGTGTCTCTTGGGTAATAACTATCTCTGAAGATTTATTTCCTTCAAGTTGTTCTAGCACACCCTCGACTACACTTCCCTGACCACTTGGATTTGGTTCAATAAGTTTAGTCGGTTCAGACGTTTTACTATCATTACACACTACATCTACATGATCTGTCTTTGGGGCAATAATGCCAACTATTTGCAGTTCTGTACCATTACTGTCTGCCGAATTAGAGACGCTTGCTAAATGTTTCATCAAGCGCGCGCGTAATCCCGGTTCTGACGTCTCTGAGGTTCCGTCATTGAGATAATCAATGACGTAAGAATTGCATTCGTTGAACCCCATCTTATAGGTTGTAGGATCGCCACCGCTGCCACCAGGTTTGTTGCATTGTTTGATTTGATTGATATATTCTATCGTCATTTCTAAGATATCCGCCTTCTCAAGTTTTGACATGAAGGTGCCCTGAAAAATATAATAAAACTTACACATAGTTCTATTGTAGTTACGATTCCTTATATATAAACAGTAAAACATAGGATCCAGTGAACATCTGAGTTAAATATTATATTTTATATTAAATTTTTTATTGTGGGTTCTATCCTCTTTAGGTCGGGTGATTCTACTAGTCCACTGGTAGATGTCCTTTACATGGTTGGTTGGAATAAAACTGGTTTTGTACATACTCTAATATATAGAGTCCAATCTGATATGTATTAACCATATTATTTTATATTAAATCACAGTGCCCATGGTTTAGGAAGATCTGCTTAATGCCCTGGTAGCAAAGGAAACCTATAAAATACTATCCCGTTTTCAACTTCTATATTTATAATTGGTGAACAGCCAGAACGTTGCAAGTAACGTAGACCATAATGAAAAAAATTGGTTTTCAAAGTATGCGACCCACATGGAATTCAATGAGGTCGTTATTATAATTGTAACATGAGGCGGGACAGTGAACACGCAATGCTGCTTTTTTCCTGAATGAATGCTAAAACAGGAGGGCCATTTCACTGAACGTCGAACGAAGAATGATGTGTTTGGTACGAAAACCTTACATCTTTCACTTAAACAAACTAATCCCTGCCGAATTTACGCACCTTTAATAGGATAAAACCTACCAAAATATATGTAAGCTCTGTGAACATGGGTTTGAAGTTGTTGTTTGTGATATTGTCTTAAAATACGTCCATGATGAATGTTAGGAAAATAACTTTCGTACGACGTTTACTGAATACGTCAACTTGACGGATGCATAAACTACCTGAGCATTACATTCCAAGCTGTCTAGTTTCATGCAACCTTTAATTTAAGTCCCTTTCTTACAAATACAGGTTGTTGTATAGTACAGAAAATGTGACACGACCCTCGACATTCTATTAGCATCATTTAAGTATCATGAAGACGCTCGATGTGTAATACCAACACACATCTCAAGGACCGATATTGCACGATTTGCTCTCGGAAATTAATATATTCAATGCAAGAACACTGTAATATATTAATGCATAAAGGTCAGGATCATGTCAAATTCTCTGAGCTATATTATCACATTGACATGGTTCTATACGTACTTGTTTGTCCACTGATTGTAACACCATGTTCTTTAATTGAAGAAGTGCATCGTTGATTCGCGCCCTTCTTTTACGTTCTGCTAATGGTTTGTCTATCTGAAACAGAATTAAAATCTTATTGAATTATCAATTACTAGAGTATTAAGATTATGGATATATGAATATGTGGCGAACATACTGACTCCGCGACATACTGTGGAAACTACACACCAGTGACCTTACTTGACGAAACAGCATCGCTTCAGATGACTGCCAACCTCGCTGTCAAACTCACATGTAGTATGTACTACGTCAACCTATTTATAATGAACCAGACTAGGGATATTTGAAAATGTGGCAGAACCAGCCTCCATGGCGAACCAGCCTCGCTTCAAATGACTGTCAAACTCGTTGCCAACCTTTCTTGTATTGATAAACACAATTTAACCGAGACTCCGTTTACAACGTCCGCGCTTTAATGAATTCCGTCGAAGCATCGGGTATTTTATTAGTATACGTTTACGGAACAATATCCAAAATATACGAACTTGAAAGCTGCCGAGGCGAATGAGTCTCAGTTTAATTGTGTTTGTGAATAGCCACCCCAATACTAGCGACACTATAACGGACACCCAATAAATGGGTGGCCTTCAATAAGAAGTTGATATGTACGAAGTCATCATTGGTATGCGAGATAAGACAAACTTACTAACCTATCACCATTTAACATGATTGTTGAAAATATACAATTTCTTATACTAGTACGTAGAATGATAAAAATATACAACATTCATAAAAAACACCAAATTAGAGTTATTAGAGACAATATAACGCTTAACAATACAAGTACACATACATACATTAACTAACTGTCGCTAATCAAATTCATAAAAAATACTTTAGTATGAGGTACAAACTTAAGAACAAGTCAATATCAAATATATTATATTATCTCCTTATTACTACAATAGCATGACTAATAAAACATTCACACTAGCATATGTTTCGATAGTATCACTTGATTAGATGGAATAAAACGTGTCTTGTTCATTACAGTAATGAAAACAATGGTCAATATATAGTGCATGTATGTCATTTTCATGAAAATAGGCTCGTAAGAAGCACCTTGTGATGCAGATTTCAAACATGAGTCTTATAAGGTCGTCTCATTCTAAGCCAGCGATATATTTGCTATTTACGAGGTATAAGTTACAAAACTAATTTAAATACCATCACAATTATAATACAACATAATCGATAATATCACTTGATTAATAAGCCAACCTTAATAACCAAGAGCACCACACATTTCAGTCTGCCTTGATTAAGATAACAAAGTTCAGTTCCATTGTCACTATTATCTAGTATTCATTCCGATTGTTATGATGAGACACATACATATTTGAAGGCGCTTCCTTTGAGCCTTTTTCAAGAAATGCAGATCATGTCTCATGTTGATCAAACGGAAGTTAAAAGAGCTTTTTTTTATAATTAAAATGAAGTTTTCAGACATTTTTTCTCAAAATAGCGTTTTGGTACTTACGACCTTCTCATTCTAAGCCAGCGAGTTATCAACTAATGGTCCAGACGCAAGCGTTAATAGTGAGGGTTTCACAATCGTTAAGGTATCAATTAATTACTGTTTGACAAAGTAGCTGTGCGAACACTTTACATAATACAGTGTATACCACATCGACAACGTAAAGGACGTCAAAGACACAATTGACACATTTAAATCTTAATATATTTACGATAATTTATTTTAACTTAATCTTAAAACAACTGAAGTTGAAGTGGTATAAAAAATAACTATGAACAGTGAAATAAACTTACCTTGGGTCTTTTAGACTCCCTTTTCCCTAAAGCACTCATTTTTTGTACGAACTGTATCAATGCTATTTCTAAAATTAAATGAAATCTAGATAAAGTTTAAGTGTACATCTTAGTTCATACAAAGAAAATTCATTCGTTCACATAAAACCGAGATGTCGCGCGCGAGCGAAGATTCAAAATATATTAAGATATACGTGGACATACACAAAACTTGTCTCGCGTCAGTAATCAAGGCGCGTGCCGGCAGTATTTGAAAGTCGTGGGATAAATTTGAATAAAAGGTTAACATATTGTTAACTGAGGTTAAGATAGCGACTATTAAAGTGCACACTTAACGAAGGGGGTCTGTCAGCCCCTATAGAAAAATATCACATTTCAAAAAGACTAGTCATTGATACTGGGGTTTTGTAAAAGGACCTGAAGGTAATAAAATAACTGTATTAAATCTGAATTTAGACTTCAAATATTTAAATTAAGGCACGTGTTGATACGGCCAAACTTTTGTTCAGAAAAAAATATTTCTATCAAGTTGAAACGGTGAATAATGAAACGTTTGGCTAACGAGTAACCTGTTTTAACCTTAACAGGTTTACTTGAATATTAAGTTAATATTCATACCTAACCATGTGTTAAATAAATTATTACATTAAAATGTTGTAAAGGCTAGCCCTTTTATTCATCATGCGAGCTACCGTATAGGTGTGTAGGGGTCATTACATGGCCAACCACTTGCTACACTATATCTAAATGTGATTTTTAATGATGTCCACGTTTCAAAGTTTGTCCTTTAGCGGTTCATTATACTTACAAATTACTCAGTTTTCCCTCATTTTTTATAAACATCGATATTATCATGTCATTCATGTATGAACATAATTTCTAGACTCACTCTTACTATCACTGATCAGCAATGATACTAAACGAAACCATTAACTGTTTCCATCTGTCTCGGGTTGTTTTAGTTTTGGTATGCATGTTGTCGTAATTGCTTCGCATTATATCATTAGATCATTGAATTGCTCAAAATTGGTTACCATGTATTGAGATATTTGATGTAATAAAGTAAAATATATATGTGATTGGATGTTGATATAATAATGTGATGTTTCTTCAATATGTCCTTGATCTCCCGATTCATCACAAGTACAAATTTCGACTCGCCTTGAGATGTTTTTTCAAATCAGAGTCTCAATTTATGATAAATCCGTAGTTAGAGCTCTTTAAATTGGACTGTAATAAACTCGGAATAGTATTTCTGTTTTGTGATGCCAAATTTGAGTCCAGCCTCCAATAAAACTTATCAGCCGCATGACAATATTTGAGAAGAGTTTTGCTCAGATTGAGATGCTTTTGGAGATTGGGAACTTGAGTGTGTGGGTTATACGACAAAACCTGCATCTAGAATATATGCCTGCATTGAACTGCCAATTCTATTATCTTTCAGTCGGCAGTTAAAGACCCTTCTTATCAGCAATATGTCGCCGTTTCTACCCCCCCCCCCCCCCCCCAAAAACACAAGACAATGCATACCAGGAAAAACGCCATATACCTTTTGACGTAATGAATGAAATTCAGTCAAGTGATACAATCAGTGCAGTAACGTCGCTTAAAACAAATGGCTTTTTATGCCAATTAAAAAGAGCAAAATTATCTTAGGTCGTGTTTGTTAATGAGTTACCTGTCCTTGAAAACGCAATTTTTAGAAAAAAAGCACTAGTTTTAATGGCAGACATCCCGGTGATTTAGGGTTGTTTTTACTGTATCTCAAATGTTACTGTGTATGCGTGTATACAAAGTTTGAACAAATTCTTGTCCCATCTCTTATACAAGAAACTGCAGCAAACGCCTTTAAAATAAATCTTTAGAGACTGATACCAATGTGTTTGTATCAATTGTGTTACCCATAGTAAATCTTCGCCTAGTTTTATCTAAATATATGGTGAGGTAACAACAATGGCATTGGATAAATTTACATTGAACATTGAAAAGTCAAAGTCTGAGCTTTCGACTTAAGATCTTAAAATATCTTTGTGAATAATGCCCCGGATGCAGAAAGGCGTAAAAGGAACATCGACGATACGCCCATCACAATAGGTGCTGATTTGAACTATTTCAAACATGGTAAAAAACTTCTTATTCTTCTTCTATCAAGCATTGTTCATTGGTGTCACAGTAAAAAAAATTGCGATTTTAGCAAATTGAACTTTTTTGAATCAGCTGAATAGTTTATTTATATCTATGAGCTGTGAAAACCACAAGAGTGTAACGACCGTCACATTATTACACCATGCTTGTTACATCTTCACTTTGGTTATCATTATTTGGAACAATCTTATGTTTATACCTGTAAAACAAGTTATTGCTATATTACCGGCTGTTTTATGATCAACACAGACTTTGTTGTTACATCATAGATTTATATTATTGAGATGACGCTGATAAATTAAAAATATTATTCATGCAAAGCATAACAAACTAGTATCAAATTGTTGAAAGTAACACGTGCTTATATAAAGTAAAGGACCAACTAAATTATTTTTTAACCGACTGTACAATTATCGCTACTCCAATCATATAGTCAGAAGTTGGTTGTAACAGAAGGCGCCACTGACGGCTACAACACATTGCTTTTGACCCTCTTAGGTTCCCAATAAGTCCCCTAAGGAGCATTGTAGATTATTCTTGCTGAACGAAATTGACCAGTGGAGCAGGCGGGGATCAAACCAGGGACCTCTTGATCACAAAGCGCTCTCCCTACCTCAAGGTCATCGCTCCCTAGTATATTTAATATATATTGTTAATGATGTAGATGATGATGATACTGGTGTACAATACGGTTCTAATTGTGCCAATGCCATATGTGTTTAATTTTACACAGCTGTGGCTGTGGATTCGATACAAGGCCGTGACATACCGAATATGTCAAAATGTTACATGTATTGGTATAGCCTTCCTGGCGCTCTGTACATTAGGCTGGCTCCTGTATTGGTTGTTCCAGTGGTGTCAGGATATTCTGGCTAAAGGCAATCATTTTATGTCTGAATGGGACTTAAGCCCCCCCCCATTTCTAAGCTAATAAATGGTAACTTAAATATTAATGTTAATATTAATGTTGAATATTAATGTAAAGTCCAACTGGTCAACATTATTTCAGTTACATGGATACTATCTAGTTACATTATCCTGGGCAGTTACCTGGAATTAACTATACTGAACGACAAGACAGGTAGATATGCCAGTAACATTAACGTCGTTGGTAAAGTTGCAACCTGGGATCGAACCAGATACCTTTGGCATTCTACCACAGGGTTATCAAGGCGGATAAAAAGTTACTAAAATAAGTATCTACCAATAGTATAGTGTGTTTAAAAATATATTTGTTGACTTAAACCAATTTCAATTTTTTTTTAAAATAATTTCAAGTTATTGTCCGACGTAAATTAGGACAAGGACAACTTTTGTGAAATGTGTTTACATACACCTATAGACAGTTAACCATCTGCCGGCCGTGATGTATTCACGCATTAAATATATCAAGTGAACAAGGAGGCCGCCAAAAACGACGGCTGGTCTTTCTTATAATATCTATTTGAATATACCGACCACATGTCTCATTGACTGTATCTCTTCTGTATCTTGTATATAATAAACTACCCTATGAATATAGCACATACCATCGTAATTATATTTTGAAATTTCAGTGGACAGCACGTGGTAGTCGCGCGCCGCGCTAACAAAGAAAAGCAAAACCGAGGATTCACGCTTACATTAATTCAGCTGTTTAACTCTGACTGGTATACACTGTACGTAAAAATATATCGCAACGTCTTGCCACACTCCACTTATCATTCATGTCAGAAATATAACCAACTCATTCATATAAAATATCTTTATCCCAGTATTCGGTCATATATCGCTCTCTCAACCCAATACTGCACACCGATTGGTCGATTCTACGTCGCTTTAAAACACCATAGTTACACCTGTCTCATCTGCTTTAACGGAAAATTCAAAACTGATCAATCAACAGGCAGGATAGAGTATTGTCGAATTTGGTGTCCTTTTGCTTAATTGTTTATCAAACATACGACATATGGTGTTTTAGCATTCCACAGGTTTAAAATTCACAACCCGAGCAGATGCAGTCTTCTTTTGTATTAGTTAAACCCACTCTCAACTTGAAAGACTTGAATATGAACAAATACTATTTGGATAAAACCGCGTGATAAGATAAAATTTAATACAATTATAGAGTCGTTTACATTTTCTTTTTCAACATTCAGGATAGTTTTTTTCATTCAGTTTATTATAATCATTTAACGTTCTGGGTTAACGGGTAAGTAGCGAAGATGATCAGTATTCGTGCTTTATGTAAGTATCACGGGTCCGTTGAAAATAATTGTTATTTCTGTTCTGTTCACTGTCAGATTGGCCAATGATCTGTTTTTTTGCGTTCGTCTGAGACATTCGTTGAGCGTGGTCGTTCAGCTTCATCCCAGCCTAATTAGCCAATGATCTCCGGCTTCGGGTGGAAGTGACAGGACATGTGTATGATACTGGAGACTACTGGAGAGCTACACTAGCTCTTTCCGAAAAGACTCCTTGGTACTTAAGCGTGCTCGGTGTATATCACCGATTCAGGCGAGACTACATCTGGGTTATCAACTAGTTCATCTAGTTTGGTAGAAAACTATGAAAAGCGTTTCTGATATTTCTAGTGCATCGGCCGAGATTCGAACCATGGATCTCTGGATCAGAAGTCGAGAGCGCTAAACCACCACTTCTGATACAACATTGCTGCCGAGAATTTGACACGAATCTCGACCTTCTATTAACATAATTTAACAGCTGATACATTATCTATATTTATAATACCGTTGGTATGTTTCATACGCGGTAAGTATCACGAAGACGTTCGAGGTGTAAGACCAACACCAATCTGATTGACCGATATTGCACGATTTTGTTGAGGTAATTTATATATTCAGCGCAATAACCTTGTAATTCATGCTTAAAGGTCAGGATCAGGTCAAAATCTCCGTGTTATATTTAATTAACAGTTATACATTATTGATATACTACTATTATACTATTGAATATGCATAACGCTACAAAATTGCTTCCAAGTTTGTCACTAAACAGTAAATACCAGTAAGTAGGAAATAATGCTGATTATTTGTCTTACTTGTCGATCAAGGGTCGATTGGTATAAACTATGCATAAGTTAAATCAGCAAGTACATTCTAAATATATCAAACCTTTATTTTATTCATATTTGTCTATTTTACAAATATTAATACACATATAGGTATAGGTAATAATTAAATTTTATGTATTCTGCCCAAGTTATCAAAGATGGTTTTCGTCCAAAATCCTGTGAGTCTCAGTTGTGCATTCTATAATGCACAAACCAATCAGGTTAAGAGGTGCCTTTTGTTAGCAACTACAGACAGTACTTGATCATTATTCCAAAACAACAAATAGTTCATTCTTTTTATTCTTTGATACCAATGCCGAAGTGGGATATAAATAACACCGCTAGAGAGATGACCATTGATAAGAAATGTCTCTCGATGCGAGATGAATGAAACAGGATATTCTTTGCTGCTCTTTTGGTGCCAATAAATAAGTTTCTGGATGACACGATTTCCAACACTCACTACTGGATAACATTAAGTTCATCTCATCCGGTCACTTTAAACCAAACAGTTAACGTATCGATCCACAGACACAACAGTTTATCTAAGTGCTGACAAAAGGTTTAACCATGAGCCAACAGGAGCATTTGAAGAACACTTGCAAGAGTAAGATAGATTGTTTATTCTTCTTTCTCTGTAAGCTTTACACAACAGCAGCGCGTCAGGACTTCGTATATCAAACCAATGTCCATACATTCCAATACCGGATCTTATATAACTAAATAGCACTTTTATTGGAGGGACTAATACGTAAGGGATTAATACGTTTTAAATCATGTTGCTTGCTTCTTTTACTTTCAAGGAACAACTATAAAATAAGACGGTCTAGTTAGAACATTTTCACAGAACGAGCATCATTGACAACGATATTTTTAAAAAAAATAAAATAAAAAAATAGTCTATTAGATATAAAATTATACATTTTCAAACTGATTTTCTTTTCATTTTTTCAATGATACATTTACCAGTAAGTACAAAATTCATCAATATTAGGATAATTTTATGGTTAAATCAACCGATGGAGCGTTACCATCTGACATGACTCATAAATACGTAACACACGTGCCAATTTGCAAAAACATGTTAAACAGCGAAATTAAGCCGGAGATACGCATTGAACACAATATAATGATATGATCTGTGACTCATTTCGTGTGTCAAAATATGACAAAATAGGATCATTAAGAACAGCTTAGAACACAATCAGCTTAACAAGTGTGATAGAGAGATCATGGTAAAGTCCAAGTGATGTTGGTTGTTATAACAAATTTATAGATAAGGTGGATATGACGTAAACCGTGTACCTATTTAATGTCGCGGGTTATATTAGTTTCGTTAAGTTAATTAATGTGATTATCGGGCATCTCTCACGATCATTTAATCTCAGTACAAATGCAATAAACTTCCAACTGTTTGGTTTGTTGGTCTTGGGTATACGTGCATTGGTTCCTCTGATTGCCAAATGCAAGCATATAGGGGGAGTACCATATATTGTCTTTACTAAGCTATACGACACACCTGTTATAAACTATAGTGTGCGAATATGGGTGTAACGCCGTTATTCGTGTAATGAAGCCGTTCACAACAGAGCTCAACGTTTTTTGGGGGGTAGGGAAGTATACGCAGTTTTAGAAGATATGGTTTGGAAATCTCCCTTTGTCCGGCAATGGAAAAGCATATTTCTATACATGTCCAAACTAAGCACAATGACTGACTCAAGAACAAATAAGCGAATAGTACACTGGGTATCTAGAAATCACGTCACTCCTGCTCTAATTGGTTGATTATTGTACAAATGTTTATAAGATCATAATTTACAAGCATTTACTAATATTGATGTTGCTATTTCAAAGATGTTTATGGAACAGAAAGAAACGAGTTTGTTGCAAACTGGTATACTAGTATAAATCATATTGTTGGTTCCTCCGGACGAGGACGCAATAAGCTGCAAATATATAAGTCTGTTAAATCGGAATATGCAGCTGACTAGTACTGTAAATCAACAATGCCTCTAACACACAGGTCTGCATTTAGTAAATTTCGATACGGGGTTGCCCCGATTCGTATAGACACTGGTAGGTTTGAAAATCTCATAGAGGAGGAACGTATATATCTTTTTTGAAGTAATGTGGAAAAATGTGGAGTACCATGGGATATTACACTGTCATGTATATACAGATTTAAGAGCATCTCTATTTGATAAAACAAATAACAGTGTACCACTTTTTAACGTAGAAATGTTCATGTTTATTTTCCAATTGTGATTTAGTAAGAATTTGTGCCAAAACCTGCTTTTTAATACTGCAAAGAAACAATTTTTAACTTGTAAATAACATGTAACCTTCATTGTTAATTGAGTTTTATACAAATTTACATGTATATTCACTCCGGTTCCAACAAGTTCGCCGTGTTTGTCAGTCAAATTGCCTTGACACATATCTGAACTTCCCTGAAGTCGGACCGTTATTAGTTTTCTGTGTCCTTGATTGTTCTATTCTTCATATTTTACTATCTGTCCTGGGCTTTTGTATTCTTGGTTATTGTACTCCTCTATCGTCGATTGCTCTCGCAATTGTGCAGGAACACCCGCCCAAAGTACATCTGTGAAGTAAAAAAGAGTGTTTTATACAAAATGTATAACAAAAGCTAAACATCATTGAACCAAAACGCGATGTTTGAGATAATGACCACGGACTAGTGGTTAGTGCAGTAAGCTTGGATATGTGTTCGAATACCGGCCAACGAAAATCATATCCTTCCATAAATAGATGACAGACAAGATGTGCACTTTGCTGCACCGTGATATGAAGAAGTTAAATTGTTCAACCAACGCAGTCAGTGTCAAATTCACTCTTTGCTTTGAAACGACTCGACCACTTAAAGTGATGATGTTCAGCGATGCTTAACAACGTGCGCATGCTTCTGATTCGGACGCTTCAGCATTGAGTGATATAGTCCAGGTCAGGTCTGAGTAATAACACTAGTTATTGTAGTATCGACGAATTCATTGTTAGCACTCAAACAGTTCCAGACAAGTCCCTCTCTGCTGTTTTAGAGACTCATTCACTTGTACTTTGGTGACTCGGACGCATTAGCATTGAGTAACTCCGAATGTTTTTCTAGTCCTATGCAGTATACGACTCGTAATAGTTATGTGCATGCGCAATTATAACTGGTTCTCTCGAATAGAATAATTATTACTAATAAATGAATTCACTCTTTCACATTATAGATTGAAACCTAATGCAGTTATGACTAAGGGAATGCCCAATTTGAGGGTTTTCTATTTAATCTACATTATTATTTCGCATCTGAGTCTTGTAATATCTTTCTTGCAGCTAAACAGAAGCGGACATTTCTGCGGATGACTGCTGGAAGTCGATGGTACGACGGTGAAACAATGATGGTAAGATGGTAAATCAACGATGGCAAGATGAAGAAACAACAATGGCGCAAGAACAGGCTAAAACAGTAAACTGGTAACATAAACAATAACACGAACTGACAATAAACAATGAACTGGATACAAGAACAAACACAAAACAGAAAACTGGAAACATAAACAATAACACGAACTGACAATAAACAATGAACTGGATACAAGAACAAACACAAAACAGAAAACTGGAAACATAAACAATAACACGAACTGAAAATAAACAATGAACTGAAAGCAAGAATATACCCAAAACAGAAAACTGGAAACATAAACAATAACACGAACTGAAAATAAACAATGAACTGAAAGCAAGAACATACCCAAAACAACGAAAAACTAGCGCGCAATAACTAACAATGAACTGAAAAGAAAAATCAGCATCACTGTAAAATCAAATTATTCAGCAAATGTATCATGTTAAGGTCAGAAATCACTAAATAAAAGTGTAAAGTGACAACTGCAAATTTGGGACAGACGAGGTTAATAAAAATGCATTAACCGATTCATTATAAATATTTCATATACATGTATCGTAATTTGCGTCGTATTTCAACATGTCAAATACAAAATAAGACCAACAACTTAACAAGGGGTTATGTTTCAGAAACAAATGGTTCGTCAAGGTTAGAAACCACCAAAACATTTGCTCTTTAGTTCAATGTAAAGTTACAATTGTAGGCCCCAAATTTTTACATTTTTTAGTCTATGGCCAGCAGGAAGACATATATCATTTTAAAGAAGTACCTTAGAGCTTCAAAATAATACAATAAAAAAGGGGGGTCATGAATCTTCTAAGATATATTTTGTCCATCAAACATGGTTTAGGCTACCTATTTTTACACATGTCCGGACTGATTCAATCCGGGTTTTACCCTATTCTACTTTCACTTTGGCATCAATGTAAGAAAACCAAAATATTCCAGATTTTCCAGTTTCACTACATAACATGCATATTTACAATGCATTTAAACTCAATTTCATCACTTCAGTGCACACAAGTCAAGCAATATCCCCATTTACAGTTCAAGTCAAAGTTATTTTAAGGACTACTTGAGTGTATCACTATCTATCTCTATCTTCCTGATAGCCAAACCCCTGCTGGGGACTTAGGCTTTGACACGCGTCAAACTGACAAAGAATGTTAATAAGGATAAGAAATAAAAGTATAAAAGATGTGAGAAAGAAGGAAGGTTAAAAATAGGTTAAAACAGCAACCCGGTCATGTAAGATGTTGTGTAGCATAGTCAGTCGTTGGTCGATACGTCGTTGGTCAAGGCGTCTCCAGTTTAGGGTAGTCATCATGTCTGTGACACTGGACGCACGACTATAGTCTCGCTTGGTCCAACGAGCAGCTCTACGCTGTATGGCCTCAAGTTGCTCAATGAGGGTAGCTGTATGTGGGGACCAGCCAGTAGAGCTGTACTCAAGTTGGGGCCTAACAAGTGTTTTGTATGCTGTTGCTTTTAGTTTTTCTGAATGTACTTTTATGTTTCTTCTGAGAAATCCTAGTGTTTGATTTGCTTTCTTTGTGATGTTGTTTATGTGTGTGTTCCAAGTGAGGTCATTTGACATTGTAATTCCTAGGTATTTTGCTGATGTTACTGATTCTAAGATTGTGTTATGTAGTGTATATTGTGTTGGGATGACTGTTTTTCTTTTGGTGATGTGGATGACTTGGCATTTTGATGGGTTAAATTTCATGTCCCACTTTGTTTCCCATTGTTGGAGCCGGTTTAAGTCTTGTTGGAGTACGCTGGAGTGAGAGGCAACAGAAAGAGCAAGATAGATAGCTGTGTCGTCAGCAAAGAGACGCACTTTGGAAGATTGAACTGACTCAGGGAGGTCATTTATGTAAATGAGAAAAAGAAGCGGTCCTAGGACCGAACCCTGGGGAACACCTGAGGAGACTGGTATGGTGCTGGATGTGGAGCCATTGACAACTACTGACTGTGATCTGTTATCTAGAAAGCCTTTGATCCATCTCAGAGTATTTCATCTGATTCCATAATAGTGAAGTTTGTAGAGTAATTTTTCATGGTTGACCATATCAAAGGCTTTTGAGAAGTCAAGGAGTATAAGGTCGACTTGACTTCTCAGGTTTACTGACTGAAGGATATCATCTATGAGCATGAGGAGTTGTGTTTGGCATGACCTTTTTTCTCTAAAACCATGTTGAAGTTCGTAGAAGAGGTTTGATTTAGTGAAGTGTTTTGTTATGCTAGATGCGATAATGTGTTCCAGGGTTTTACACAAGATACAGGTCAGAGAGATAGGTCTATAGTTAGAGGGGTCTGATCTGGAGCCTTTTTTGTATATTGGGGCAACATTCGCCATTTTCCAGATCTCGGGGAGGGTGTTTGTCTGTAGAGATTTCTTGAATATTTCTGTTATGATAGGGGCAATTTCTCTACATGTATTTTTCAGTATGATTGGCTTTACTTGGTCAGGCCCTGCAGCCTTGTGAGGGTTCAGGTTCCTGAGAAGTTTCTCAACGCCATTTACAGATATGTCAATGTCGGGCATGGGATCATGTGGGCTAAACGTAGTTTGGGAGCTCTCTCTTCCTGTATCTGCGGATTCCTGCACTTTCAATTCAGCAAGGGATTTAAGAGGAAGAGGAGATTTAGGGGTAAAGACAGACTGGAATTGTTCATTTAATATTGTTGCTTTGTCGGAATCTGCAGTGTGTAGTTTGTTGTGTTTTTTGAGTGTTTCTATTCCAACTGAGTCTTGTTTTGAGTGTTTAAGTAGTGAGTAGAGTTTTTTGGTGTTTGGCCTGGACTGTGCTTGTTCTGGTTCATGTTCTGTGTTTACATTTAATATATCTTCAAGGTACTTTTGGTATGCTATTTTTGTTTCCTTGCGACATTTATGTTTGAGAGTGAGGTATGTTTCTTTGAGTTTGTTTTGTTTGTTTTTCTTGTACTGTTTGTATGCTTTGTCTCTTTTTCTGTACAGTCTTTTAAGTTCAACTTTGATCCAGGGGAGTTTGTTTTTTGTGGATGACCATTTGGAAGGTATAAAGAGATTGCACGCTTCCTCAATTGATTGTGTGACCGTTTGCCAAAGATCTTCTACAGAGTCAGTGACGTATTTGTTTGAGTTTGTGAGTGATGTGTGGAGGTTGGAGATGTGCGTGCGAAGCCCATCCCAATCTGCTTTTTTGTAGAGATGAATTTTTCGGGGTTTGTGTGGTCTTAATCTAGCAGATGTTTTGGATTCAACCAGGACAGCGTCATGATCACTGATTCCTGGGATGGTACTTGTTCTGTTTATGAGAGAGGGATTGCTAGTTAAGAATAGGTCCAGGATGTTGTTTTCGCGTGTGGGCTCTAGGACTGTTTGTGTGAGATTGTTGTTGTAGAGGATGTTAATGAATTCCCTGTAGTATGATTGGTGTTTGCAGTCGTGAGCAGGTTTAATATTTGGCCAATCCATTTTGGGCATGTTGAAATCTCCCCCACCCATACTGTTGCATTCGATTGTGTAGCCATGTTTAGTGATTTGTTGAATTGTTCCATACTATAGGGGTCATGTTCTTTGGGCTTATAGTAGCACCCAATGAGCAATGGCTTAGATCCTTGGAGTTGAATTTTAACCCATAGGTTTTCGCAGTCTGTTAGTTTCTTCCTGCGCTATCAAACAGTTACCATTTGGCCCACGTAGGCATTTGGTTGTTCTTTACCTCAAAGGCGGTAGACAATTTTGTATGGACGCGCGGACGGCTTTAATGTTGATTTTACCCTAATTGACATACGTCGATTGTACGAATGACCTACGACAACTGTTCATAGAAGGGCTCTAGTGCGTCAATTGATTTGTCGTGCGAGCAGGGTAGTCCTCAAATTTAAATAATAGAACCTTCGTGCGTCCGATTCGCGACAATTTGGTCCGCTTTTCCAGACGTACGTTTTTAAATTTCGACGAAGGTTCGAAAGTCTCATGGTAAAGGGGTTTAATTATAATAATCCAAAGACCGGTTACAGCCGATTCTGTCATGACATGAGTGTAAATGAATATTGATTTTGTAGAATAATTATTATATAACCAGTTGACGAATTTAACTAAAGTTTACAGTAAAAATTATATATGTTACAGTGTAGCAATACCACGTGACTTTTGACTACAGTTACAAGAAGAAATTTGTAAACATTGGGGAAAAAATAGCCATAAGTATTTTATTTCTTCATCGATTTCTATAAAATATACGCCGCGCTAAGGGGACAATTTTTTGCTTTCCGTGAAATATAGAATCTTTTTCAGCGGCTGTGCCGTTTTGTCCATTACCTTGTGAAACAATGGAATGTGTAGGTTTCACAGGGTAATGAAAAATCAGTAAAACTGCTGAAAAAGATATTATATTTCACGGAAAGCAAATACATTTGTACTTTTCCCCTTAGCGTGGTGCCACGTATATTTTATAGAAATCGATGAAGAAATAAAATACTTATGGCTATATTTGTGTTCCAGTGTTTACAAATTTCTACTTGTAACTGTAGCCAAAAGCCACGTGGTATTGCTACACTGTGTTAGCCGTGAACATTGTATGAAAGTTTTATATTATAATGTTGTTTATATTATATTTTATGAAACTTTTTTCGAGATGCATTCATAGTTAGATGAAATCGAAGAGCTTTTAAAGTGTTTGATTACGTTTATGTCTGACAAGAAGGAATCCGAAACCACTCGCGGACGCTGTAAAGAGACACAACTCTAGAAAGCATATTATTATACGCGTTTGCGTATCATTCATGTCCCAGCTTAAATGTCTACATTTGTCACATACATCGCACGATGTCCAAGCTAAAACCCAAGAAGAATAACTTTTAACCTTTTTTGCGTACTGTTAAAGACAATATTATTCTATGACACATATCAATAGAGGTATATATTATAAATTCTAACATGACCAGCGATTTCGCCTATATATACAAAGAACAAATCATAACGTCGTATATCGGCCGATATACAATGAAAAATTACGTCATGTCGTTTTTATGACGTCATGCAGGTAAACAAGTTACGTAAACAACATAGATCTCGCAAAATAACACTGGCTTAATATATAATTCCGAGTTTAAATCATGTTAGAATCGAAATAAAATATTCAAAAGCCGTTGTATACCGGCTGTTATACAATGGTTTGTCGTTCTGACGCTTGTTATTAATCACTCTGGCCTACTGCCTTCGTGGTTAATTCCTACGCGTCAGAACTCCAAACCATTGTATAACAGCCGGTATACAACGGTTTTTCATAGTTTATTTCTTAAATATTATAAAAGTTGGAACTACTGTGAAATCAAAACTTTTCGCGAAGTCAAAATGTCGCAAATATGTTATACTGAAGAAGTTCGGGAGGTTGAATGTTGGCGATTTTTCTGTTTTTTATTGCTGTTGTTTAAGTTAAACTTCCTGAATACGTATTTTCGCGAACTTTTCGATTTTGTAAATGGCGAAATTTAAATTCTTGTGAAAATTTGTGATTACACAGTAGATCTACAAATGTATGTATTCACTATGATCGTAAACAGCCATATGTGACAAATTACACTTATCGTGTTATTGACATACTTGACGACAAGAATTGATCTAATACTGTGAGTCATATCTATGTAACAGATGTTCCAGTGTTGACCAATATATATATCTATATAGAACAATAACATACAATATCACGTAGAATTTGACGCGATCCTGACCTTTATGCATGAATTTAACTTACATGGTTCTTGCGTTGAATATATAAATTTCCGCTAGCCGAAATCGTGCACTATCGTTCCTTTGTGTTTGTGTTGGTATTACACCTCGAGCATCTTCGTGATACTTCCTGCTTATGAAAACATACAATTGGTGGTATAAATATAGACAATATATCAACTGTTAAATCATGCTAATAGTTCGTGGATCGTGTCAAATTCTCCGTACTATGGTACATAAACACAAACACTTTCTCTGTTACTTAACACTTTGGTACTGTTTAATCAAAACAATTACGAAAGTCTCTAACTAGCGTTTAAATTTAAAATTTCATAGTTTTTTAAGCAACTGCAAACTTGGGACAGATAATGTTTATAAAAGTTCATTAACCGATTCATTATTAATATTTCATATACATTTATCGTAATTTGTAGTTGTTAAAGACTTATCAAGAATTTAAATTAGAACGTAATTTTATTATTTCAATAAGTGCTTTGATAAAACAGTACCCTGGTGCCATGATGTCATAATAATGATACTAGTACGAGTAAATACCAAATGTATATGAAGCGCTTTTTTATGCAGTTGCATGTTTAAATTTTAAAGCGCTTTACAATCAAACTACTGACACGGTTTGAAAAATAATAAAAGTGAATGTTCGTGAAGTTGGCAGGCTAGCGGCCTAGCAGCCTAGCAGCCTAGCAGCGTGAAGTTGGCAGCCTAGCAGCCTAGCAGCGTGAAGTTGGCAGCCTAGCAGCCTAGCAGCGTGAAGTTGGCAGCCGAGCAGCCCAGTAGCGTGAAGTTGGCAGCCTAGCAGTCTAGCAAGTGATCTCTAGTTTGAACAAAAAACATCAATAAACAAACACTTATATCGATAAAATACATAACAATACATATATAGTCTACGTATTTACATTCAACACAGAACTATATTTACATTCATGGAAACCAATTTCTTCTACGATGAAGTTACCCAGGAACACACATTAGTACTTTAGAGATCAGGGATTTCACAGGGTCTGTCTATGTCAATACTGTCCACGGGGTTCCCTGTCGGTCAAATACCCTCCGCCATAAGGGAAGGAATTTGTGAGTTTACCAGTACTATATAGTAAGTCGATTTTCCTTCAGTAGTATATACGGCGGTTGGGAATAAGGCTATTCGCCCTTCTAAATGTATGGGACAATTTCTTGAACATATCCGGGTCCATTTCTTTGTGTTCTTTGGAAAAGTAATGGGTTTTTAGCTCTTTGTTGGCAGTGCATTCCAGAATTTCGATACAGTAGCTGTGTACAGTCCTGGCCCTTGATATGAAGACCATGGGTTTGTTCACATGCGCTCAATCACCGAGATTTTGACAATAAAACTATTTAGATTTACCATGCATATCTGGCAGGAGCATACACTCATGCATTGTTTGACCGATCGGGCAGTCTTGGGACATTCCTGATATTTGTATTATTGTGACAGGAACATCACCTGTATTAGAGTCATCTATATTAGGGTCCACTGTTGAGCCCCACCAACTTATCAAATATACATGTAGCTTGACTGTGTATTTGGCTAATCACTTACGACTTCAGATTCTATCATTCTCCAGGCATTTAGGCATATTTTAATCACTGTCAGTTCAGAGAGAGAGAGAGAGAGAGAGAGAGAGAGAGAGAGAGAGAGAGAGAGAGAGAGAGAGAGAGAGAGAGAGAGAGAGAGAGAGAGAGAGAGAGAGAGAGAGAGTCTGTACTTGAAGGGAAGACGAAAAGGAGGAACCATTACCTCACTATATATATAAATATAAGTCCGTTGTAACGGAACACATCTACCAATGTTAATGTTAATGCTCGTACAGCCATGTCATGTTTGATACCGTAAAATCAGTTTGTTATAGAAGTCCAAATTTCGCGTATTTGTTCCGCTGAAGTACATGTAGTTCGCGAGATGAAATGGTCGCGATTTTTTTAAACCCAGAAAAAACTACACTGTATTCTGTGTTTACTGCCGTTTTTTTGGAGTTCATGAACTCGAATGAGCGAATAATGCCAAAATTAATGTCTCGCGAATGTTTCGGATTTTGCGGTACTGTATGCGTGGTAGATTAAAAGCATACTTACATAAATTTCTCTGAAACCGAATACAAACATCATCACAGTGTTAGTTTAGCAAGCGGATTAATGTTTCAAGGTTCTTACATACCTAATTTCATATACATTGTATTAATTTTGTTGATATGTAATAGCTATACATTTGTAGTACCTGCTAAGAAAGCCATATGTTACTCTTTGAGTGTCATAAAATGTTCACCTGTGTAAAAGTATGTTTCAACTTGACACACATGACGAGAAAACCAGATCAGTTTATGTATTACACATTGCTGTCATGAGGCTATTTGATTTTGGTTCTATAATTATATTATTTGACATTAATCTGTTGTTTTTTTCAGAAGCCAAAAGAACCGGTCATTATTCTATTACTCTATAGTCTGAAATGAAGATCTTCAGACATGCGCAGACGGGATCGTCTAAATCTCGCGAAATATTTGCCAATCACGGAACTTTGCGTGATGTCGACGACTGTCACACCCGTAAGGCATTTATGTATTTTGACTGATTAAATTTATACAAGCGTGCGTTTGTTGTTATAAATAGAAACATGGCTTCTGGATTTTCTGATGAATTCTAGAAGACAGGATATTAATATACTGATGTCGAGTTATTTATAGAAACATGCTGCTTTTCCTAGTCCAATTACTCCGATGAAATATTTTAAGGTGGAAGGTTAGAAAATAGAAGCTATTTCCAATTCACTGTTGTATTTATATGACGTTGTCGTGGCGTCGAAAACGTTACCACTGTGCGTTCTTTTTACGTGTTTTATGGCGCCCAAAACGATAATACTTAACACCACCCTTCTACCTTAAAAATAAGATTTACAAATAATGATTTTCTAGCCATCATGATTATAAACATGAAGTCATACGAATGACAAATTATCTAAAGAAAATATTTCTTTTGATTAAAACTAAAGCGAAATTGTTTTACACAATTAACAGGGTGTTACAAAAGTTCAATCTCAGTGTTTAATTTTAATGGTTTCTGTTTCTGACATAAAAAGTACAGTTTTCAGAGGGTTTTACCATTCAGTGTTCTAATCGTTCGAGCATTAAACGAAACTGTTAAATCTGGTGTAAGAAATTAAAATTATACACTGCGTATAGTTCAGATACAATTTAGTATGATTTTAAATTTTGAGATAAAACTTTTTAACACCCTGTACAATGTTATATAATTTATATAAACTTATGAAAAATAGTTCTATTCGCTGCGGTGAAGCCTGTAAGGATATAATAAATAAGTACACAGATGCTGATTAATTTAAGACAAGATTCCATTTTTCCCAACAAGTCTATGTCTCTTATAAAGCTCAGAAGACACGATATAGGTGAACTCTTTTATGCTTTGTTTTCCGTACAAAACGTTCGGAATGTATTGCTCTACAGGTAACCATACTCCACCTATCGCCTGCTATGAAGAACAAACAAGATTGCTATATACATGTTCCGTGATAATTAGTAACAGACTTGACGTGATGAATTACTATGCCAGGTAACAGTTGTATGGATGCTAGATAGATCGTCTCGTCACTAACATTGTTTTATAAGCATACTCAGATATTCAGATTTTCCAATACAGACCTATTCGCCCTATTCTCTGTACGGAGCTCGTATAGCATCCGTACCAGCTTCAACACAGTGCGTGCATTCCTGTCGACACTTAGCTGTATTACGTATAGATTTTGAGAAAATTAATTAAATCTTATTTATTGAGTGAGTGTATAGACGTCGACTCTTGTGTGAATTGTTTGTTTGTAAGGTTGAGTGAGTGATAAGTGATATTGGAATAGTTATACATTGGATAGTTTTGCTAAACACGCGTACCTGGATTGGCGTTTTGTAATAATTTATTGCCAGAAGTTTAGATAAAAGTTGTCATATGAGCTTTACCTGTATTGTAAACTGAAGTATTCATTGATTCCAGACAGTTAATAGGGCAAGATTTAGTGAACTTGAGTTGAACCGCTGCTTTGTTGATACATGTAATACGCATGTAATAAAGTGCAGGGAAAAGTAGATTTACTTAGTGTTTTGGATTTTGTTTTTTGGAGTTGTATAAAAGTTGGACATACTAATACACTAGAACTATGAGTGACACAGAGAAGATGGCACCGACGGCGTCCATAGAAGCTGTGACTGTAGTCAGACCTTATAAGGTAATTAGTTGTTTCTAGTGTTCACATGTATTGTATGTTCCCTTTACATGTATAGTGGTGTATGTATATATTAACGATATGTCCATGCTATCCAATAAATTATGTGTGGAAAGTCCATCGGGTATAGAATCTAAATGGGTAAATACATGCACGACCAAGTATTATTTCCACCGTTTCTGTTTAAGTTTGTAAAAATCTGTGTAGTGTGAGGTTGGAGCAACGACTGAAAGTGTATGTCAGGTGTAGAAATGATACCCCCACATACGTATGATACGTGTTGGGATCATTTCAATGACACCTCGAGCTAGAATGATGTCTATTTTGTAAGAAGTGTCGTCAATATACGCTAGTACATGGAGAACTACAGCAACGCTCTTGTTAATGTTGTAGACCAAAAGAAAACAATATGAATAAGCATTGTGTTAGAGCTAGTACCGAAAACGGTTGTAAGTTATCCTAGCGATTCGTTGATTTAATTTTGAACTCGACCCAACTCTAAAAGAATGAATCACGTTTTCTAAACAATAAACATGCCTTCGTCATGCTAATAACGTTATATACGTGTACTTAGGTACAAATCTAGATCTATAGAAAGATATCCGATAGCTCTAATACTAACAGGAATAAATGTAACATGCTCAACTGCTAAAACATGTGTAACACCTAAACACTTACCTCCTATACGGATCGAGTTTTGAGAATTGTTACTATAGCATTCAGGGAAAATATTGCAGATCTAGATGTTGTCAATGGTTTCATATTTATTTTATCACTTGTATTGTTTAGAATAGGGTCAGGGCGGCTTTGACACCATATATTCTGTAGATTGTTTTACTTTTTCTCTCTGATGTATTTGTAAACATAGGCCCCCTAAACCACTTTCACGAGGGTGGTTTATGAGTATTGCAACTACCTCGAGCACGCACACTCTCTGCTGAACAGGAACGCATTATCATTGCATTCAAATATTGACGTTCTCTCAGTGAAAAAAAACAACATGTAAATCGGTCAATCTATTTGTTTGCATTTAAAAAAGATCCAATTAACTTCTTTGACTGTGTTGGTTTTATCCGTTAATCTATGTTTAGACTTCGAACACAATGTACGTATTTTAATGACGTCGCTATGACGTCAACTAGTGGGCCGTCGTGGCGTCATTTTTACTTAAGTCTCACAATATACCGAATTGAACGACGAGAATGCATTTTATACGAATAAATAATGTTGTGCTTTATAGACGCAGAAAAGCCGGACACATTTGCAGAATGTTAACCCATCACAATTCAACGGTAGGACCAATGATTGTCGAATGTAAAGTCGAAACAACGAAATCGCAAAAGTACAATGATGGGAACACGAAACTACTTCGGTAGTACGAAACAACGATAGTATGATTGTGAAGACACGATATAATGTCCATTTTTCACTTTCGTACTTTTGTCGTTTCAAGATCTATTGACTTTTTACTCCATATATCGTACTTTCGAGATTTCGAGGCCTACTATCGACCTTTTTACTAGATCTGTCGTACTTTCGATCGTACAACATGTATTCGATTTTTTACTATCTATGCAGCGATGGCCCAAACGTGTCACCATACTATTTACCAATGTGTTTCATGGAATTACATCTTCACTATGGAAAAGTCATTGTATTGTATGGAAACCAAACAGTGCATGCATTATGTGAAATAATCCACGTGTTTTCTTGGCGCGTATTCACAGATACATTATATCTATTTTAACTGCATTTTTTCTATGAGCAAGAGTCTTTGGAAATAGAGATAAGCTGTGTTGATGGGTGTCGAAATGTGTTTTCGTTTCTCTATATGATACATTTACCTGTAATCTGTGTTGAAGCATACTCCCAAAAACCGACTTTCAATCATAAAGCCGATAGTATCATATATGCAGGCTCTATATTATATACTAGTGCTAGATCTAGTGCTCTAAACGCTGCATCAGGCAAATTATAATACTTTCTTTGTTTTATTGTATGAAGTATTAGTGTATCATATAGATGTTTAGCCTGACATCTGGTTACACTGAGTTATATAGGAGTATCGAGGACATTACTGTAATGCTAGTTATAAAATCGAAGGAGGTTTTTTTCAACGACCGATTGGTCATGCAAAATACAGTACAACATCTCAGGATCGATCCTCAAAGACCAACAACCTCTCTTAAACAACATAATCATTTTGTTCAAGAAGTAACCATTTACTATAATCTTCTAAGCTTCAGAGCATCTATTTCTGTACAACAACCAAACTTTGTGTTTCCCAAAGGATGTTGCTCTACGGAGGTTATACTGTCCGTCGACCTCAAGTAACGTGTTCCATCGTTACGGGTTCGAGATAGGTGCAAACTATTAATGCAAACACAATATAACTTCGCTCAAACTTATAGTTTAGTTAATCATATTTTGTAACAACCCTACAGGAAAACAATAATCATCCCAATGCTAATAAAAACTTATCTATTCCACATATATTAAAAGACTACATTGACATCAACTATTTGTAGCACGTTCTTAACTATCACGCCCATCCGATTATCGCAGAGGATAGAAACATATAATTATGACTGGAAATAAGACAGGGAACGCAGCACTCAACTTAACCAGCCGAGCACTGAAGATATAAAAACATCACATACCACAATTACATGGCGCAAACGATGCCCAACACATAACAGAACCGCTCGGAGAAATTGCTCATCCTTGAAAACCCAGTGTCTCGGATTGAAATAGTGGATCAGGTTACATGATTGTATTCCACTCGTGGAGACGTTGCTGATTGCTTGCGGAAGATCAAGTTTGTACTGCTAGATAATTAAGTCCAGGAAAACTAATTAGGTCACTAGATCCCCGTATATGACTGACCGATCGTTGACAATCTCCACTAGACACAATAAAACAAACAACATCAATGTTATCGGATTCCGCTTGAGGTTTTATTTTTAATGACATTTCTTGTTGAACATGTTTATCAATGGAATCACTAGCTCGATTACTATACCATTTACAATATTAGTGTAGCTCTTTCTGTAATACTCGTTGTTCTGTTATCATGTTGACATTGCTGTTCAATCTATGAAGTGGCTACCATTAAAGTGATAATCAAAGCGCTAAGAGTGTTGTTTGATAAAGATTGAAATTATTATGTTTGTGAACGATTGATTGACTGTTTATACTAATTTATTCCGAATCGATTGTGAAACAAGTTTATCGACATCACTCTCGACACCTCTTCCCTGATGGCATCCGTCATCATGAGGGTTTGAGAGAAGAGAAGCAATGTTTTTGCCTTTTTTGTCGGAGTATTATGCAATTCAACGCTGGTATAAATATGTAAAAGACGTGTAAAACAATCAAACGAACTAAATTTTAAGATCTTCATATTATTATATATAAGTGGTTTGATAAAACAGTACCAAGTAGTGCATGTGAATCATTAAGAATTTTTCATGTTTACTGTTTTGTGATCACCCTTGATAGATCTACCATGATAAAAAATCTCTACATATTACCCCCACGCATTATTTCAGTATTTACAGATGGTTGTAGTTGGCTCTATATTAATCTTCCAATATATCTTGCACGTTATTAACTATTCCATTTACCCACCAACACATGTATATATTACTAATTACTAGTTATTAATATACTTAGTTGTGGCTAACATATGTTAGCAATTGTGCTCAGTTTAGCTGCGAATTCCGAAGGACATACTCTAATATATAGCATAGCTCCAGTACTTGTGTTTAATACGCTAATGTATTTCAAGAATTATCATTCATGTGTTTCATTCATTAGCAATTTGTTGTATACTAGTAATAGTATCAGCTTAGTTTTCGAGATTATCATACTCATAAGGAATTACGAATAGTCATTGCCGTCAATATCGTCATCACCTTCGTCGTCTCCATCAATACTATCATAATCACCGTCGTCGTCTCCGTCAATATCATTATTTTAATCGTCATCGTCTCCGTCAATATCACAATCGTCGTCTCCGTCAATATCATAATCACCGTCGTCGTCTCTATCAATATAATTATTATAACCGTCGTCGTCTACGTCAATATCATCGTCGTCGTCTCCGTCAATATTATCATTACCATCATTGTCTCCGTCAATATTATCATGACCGTCGCCATCTCCGTCAATATTATCATGACCGTCGCCATCTCGGTCAATATCATCATTACTGTCGTCGTCTCCGTCAATATCATCATTACTGTCGTCGTCTCCGTCAATATCATCATTACTGTCGTCGTCTCCATCAATATCATCATAACCGTCGTCGTCTCCGTCAATATAAAGATAACGACGTCGTCTCCGTCAATATCATCATAGCCGCCGTCGTCTCCGTCAATATAACCATAACGACGTCGTCTCCGTCAATATTATCATGACCGTCGCCATCTCGGTCAATATCATCATTACTGTCGTCGTCTCCGTCAATATTAACATTACCGTCGTCGTCTCCGTCAATATAACCATAACGACGTCGTCTCCGTCAATATCATCATAACCAGGGAGACACAGTGACTGTCAGACCGGTGACATGGTTTTAATTACCATATAATACCATACTCGGTGTTATGACGAATGTAATAATTTATATTAAGATTTAGAAGGTCGCGGACCGGTAGGACAATGTTAACTATGAACCTAATACGATATTAATAACAAGAACACTAATTAATGACATACGCTATCTATTTTTATCATAAGTTAGATATATTTTGTGGTTTTCGTCTTTTTCGACCATCTAACGGACTTGATCCTTTCCATCTTCTAATCCATGACGTACGTTCTATTTTTTTCACAAAAATGCCCAGTTCCAGCGTTAATTTAATACTCACAAGGTTTTTGTTTCATTTTAATTATTTGTTAAATCCTCGAAAAGAATATACAATTACCGATTATTATCCAGAATCCAGAGGTTTTAACTTTCTTGTGTTGCATTATATTTCAACACGAGAAATTAGACCTGGGCTCTGTGTATTGTCTACCTAGTTTTAATGCCCGGTGTATTTAACTGGTTTTGACTATATGCCGAGTTGCGCTGTCTGTATGTATGTCTGTCTGTCCGGCTGTGGCTGAAACAATTAATGGTCAGATAATTTTTGCCAAGATATCTCACTTTGGAAACATAGGGTATAAATTGATCCAAAACAATAATGAAAACTCTCTTTTTAAAATATTTGTTACGTTCGAGGTTGAAAGCTTATCCCAACGAATATTCGACGTTACAAGGGGTTCCCTTCCCATGCTACGTAATTCACGAAACTACGAAACCCACGAAATGTAATGCCTACGAAATGTAATGCCTACGAAATGTAATGCCTACGAAATGTAATGCCTACGAAAACAAGTGATTTTACAATACTTTAAATATGCTTGGTAACCCAATGATCAGAATGCTTATTTTTTATGAACGTATCAACGTACCTCTTACCACGTCTGTAAATCATTAGTAATAATACTCTACTATTATAAAACTTAAAAAGTCCATCATTAATTTCCCGGAATTTATGTACAAATGTAATTTTATCTGACTATAGAAATACTGTCTTGCGATTTGTTTGACATGAAATCTAAAGTATAAGAAAGCAATAAACGTAGTTAATTTGGATTATTAATCAGGTTATATAAAAGTTGATTTAACAAAAAAATGTCGAGTAAAGCTTTTATTTGCCAGTCAGCTTTCAGGCATCTTAGTGCCTCCACCCGTATTTGAAACCGGGTCGCCAGACCAGACGGTATGCGCGCTAACTATTGAGCTACGGAGGCACACACGTTGATGTGAACTGCAAATTGACTAATGTGGTCTACAGTAATTTTGTATTTGCTAAATCATTGATGAAAACTGAAAGTTAGTTATAACTCAACCTAGCATTACTATTACACGTGATTAAGCAGTAACTACGAGAGGTGTTCAACTTATATTTGAACAAATCTTAACATCGGATTTGCCATACTAACACAATAAAATCGATTTATTTCTATTGAGCGACGTAAGAAAATGTGTTAAGTATTAAATACACTCATTTTGTTTCATATTTGCATTAGTTTTCTAACCAAAATCAATCATCCATCTTGTAAAGGGCATTGTGTTGTGGTTTTTTAAGACACATTGCCCATATAGAAGTATCATATAAGTGTTGGTATATTATGAATTACCCATGTCAGTGAAGAAAATCAGTAATATTTGTCATATAAAGGGTGATATACGTTCATCCGCTTGTTTTGACGAAATGGCACCAAATATTAAAAATCACCAAAAATGACCGAACCCTGCAACGCCAAGTCCAATGGTTCATTGATATCTAGGACAAATCCAATAACCCATGGTTGAATGACAGCGAGCTTGTAAGTATCAGTAGCAACTTTCAATCGAATTATTTCCAAAATTTTAGATGCCGAATTTCAGGAAAAAGCGGTGTTTATTATCCCAATGCCAAACAAAACAACGAGCGCAGACAAAGGTCTTGGAGGCTGTATATATATGCGATTAAGGAAAAGTGATTGGAAAAAAGTGTGTCGTTCCTGGGGAGTTAATGCTTTATCTTAGAGGAAATTATTACATATTTTAGAAAGGGTCGTGATGATAGACATATAGAGTTGGAGTTAGTTAAGCTTGGTGTATTCGCGGCCGCTTTCATGACATGTTCTTGTGTTTGATATTTTGGAAAAGCGGAACTCAAAATGATTGACAAGAGGAAAAAGTGAACGCATATTCTATGTATGCAATAGAATGAGAGTTTTTATTTCGACATAAATGTGACACGTCCCATTCCTGCGAACATGCCAAAGACAGGGTGTTTCCCCAATACTTCATTAAGTACCTTATCTGGAGAATATTGAAACATCGATTAGATTGCGAATTGCAAGCATCAGCACTTGGAGGTTTTTGGCCTTAAAAAATGCAAAATCAACACCCTCAAGACAATAGTTGATTATGTTCTAAGGATATTACTTATGCATTCTACAATGATTGTTTATATTCCTTGATACATTACTATACACGATTGAATAGAAACAATTCGATTTCGATGTGAAATTTATGAAACTACTGGATGTTAAATTTTGTTCAAATATAAGTTGAACACCTCTCGTATATGAGTTAACTTATACTGAAAACCAAGTGAAATTTACAACTTTTTCCTGCCAGTACCACAGGTAACCGTATCATTGATAAAGAGTAAAACAAATCCTTTATAAAATTTATGTTATCTTAGAAGGTCTAAGATATTATAAAGTTTATATATTTTTGTTTTGTTTACTCTTTATCAATGGTACAGTTACCTCTGAACATATCTGGCAATCAGAACAGTGAAAACAGATTTATTATTTATAAACGTTTATTCAGAAAAGGGCAAATGTATATTCGTCTACTTATAAGGAACATAACATGCCAATGTTTGGTTAATATATTAACGCAGGCTGATTTGTCATACTTGCATATTAGATTTGTGATCAAATCGCTTACACATAAAGTATGCTTGTACACGTATATGAGAAAGCGAACGCGACTTTCAGGCTTTTTTATTCATTAAAATAGCGCTTATACATCGAAAAAAACCCGCTGCATTTCAAGCCCATACTACGACTAAAAGGTGCATTTCTTGTACTTTGTATATGAAACGAACTCTCAAATAAACATGTCATTAAGACATTGGATTCATTTTCAATATTTTCAATATTACACAAGTTACAATTACAAATTATGAGAGAATAAACTTTCGTACGTGCCGAGTCCACATTATATTGAATTGAGAAAATAATTGTTTATTATACGAATGCAGCAAAGTAGTAACTTGTCTGATACACTCTCAGACAGGTAAAAAACCCTTGTGATATATGATTGTTCCTGCCAACACACTATGTAAATGTTGCAATGTAAGGTAGAGCTATACCTTTCTGTATTTCTATGTTGCATTCCGATTTATTATATCATACTGGTTTATCGTATGGTTTAGCGAATCCTCTATCGTTTTCTGGGGTAGGTGTTCTATGTAGGTTACAGTATAAGCGGCGAAAGGAACATTATCATTAGAAATAGTTTATTGTAAAAACCAGAAATTTCGAGCGGTTTATATATAAAATCTCTAGAAACGGTTATTTTGAAGTATTTCGCGAAGATTTAACGTGCGCGATTTTCAAAATTCAAACAAAAACTAAACCCTTTTTTAAACTACCGTTGTTTCGGTGCACGAGAGTTAATTTTTCGATATATGGAATTCCCTAGTATAGCAAAAATTTAACCCTCGCAGAAAATTCTGGTTTTACAGTAAGTAGATCTATGTTTAATCACTTTACCATGTTGCTAGCTGCACCGTTGGTGTAATGTTATTATCACACCGTTGCAAGATGAAAACACTAGGAGTTGCTCTTTGGTACAATGTGTTAATGTGTTGTCTTGGCTAAACACCAACGTCATTAGGAAAGTGAGAATACAGAACAATCACAATACCCTCTCCGTCCGTAAAAACATTCGGTCATAGCTTGTTGTAACGGTCTTGTCATTTGTTAAAAGGAATACTATATAAGACATAGATTTTAAGGTAAAGTTCAACAAAAATGACTGCAGTTTAACGACTACATTTTCTTATTTATATATACTTTATACTTGTCGAGTATAACAGTACTATCTCTCCGACATGATGAAGCATATATTGGAAAATGAAATATTCATTAAATATAAATAGTCATAACACTAAACACCTGTTGAATTCTTAAATCGCACTCGTGACCCAGCTTCGTCTCTGCAAGCCTGTAGAATAGCGAATATACAAGCGTCAATTCCATAATATTAAAATTATGAGAAAATACAAACAAAACCCCCGACCCTCCCACATTGTCAGAAACAATTTGCGATAAGTTGATCATTCAATACTTTCTTATCTATTATAGTTATCTCATCTTATTCGTTATACCAAGGCATGTCCGTATTTCAAAAGAAAATCTAGCAAATGATCTCACAATATTACATAGTACATGTTGTTTTTATGAGAATATAAAGAGAGTATATCACCCAATTAACAGGTGAACAGGTCTCTATACGCAGGAGTTATTAATGTTATGTTGAAGAATATATTTGTACAGTACAAGTTTATACGGCGGACGCCTGTGTTCAGACACATCTAGTAACCAGGATGGCTATAAGCCTATACAAACCACATTCATATGTTCAAGCATGTTAGTCACAATACTGTGAGGTATCTCGAAATAACATGTGGCGGACAAGCTCTGTAGACTTAAAACGTACATGTACAGCGCTTAATCATGATGTACTCATGTTATACTGTATAAGACTAATCATTTTAGTGTATTCATCACATACAATTATCTCCCTTTATGGTGATATGCAAATGTAAGAAACCATACAGTGTGTCATTCGTGATGTGAGGCAGTACTTGAAATATCCACTGTTTGGGGGATGGGGTGAATGTTACGTTCTGTGTGTGTTTCTTGCGTGGTTGACTAGGCGATGCGTTTCTGTATGACGTCGAGTTGTTTGTACATGTACATGTACAGTATTTATAAATTAAGTGAATAGATTTACGAAAGTCAAAACGTAAGCGATGTGTGGCCCATGTGAGGCTGAAATGTACATTCAAGCCTATGACCGTGCTAACTTTTATGAAGACAAATTACCATTAGAAGAATGTAGGCATGATTGTATTATGAGCATAACATCGCTACCGGTCACATGCTGGGTAATTTCCGTTTTCAGTCCTTAATTTCCTGACTGGAATGACAGCATAAATAGCAATATTTGGAGAGAAAAATCACATCTTGTAATGTAACGTCAAATACAGTGTGTGTTTCAGCGACGTACGGCTTTGTGTGACTGACTGAGGAAGAATATTGTCTGAGCGGGATGTCGTATTTGTGTAGCTGTTTCAGCCTTTCATGCTCTAATGTTTCTATTAGGCGTTGCCTTTCCTGTCCAATTTATTATTATCAATCTTTAATAATATGTGATTAAAGGCCCCCGGAACAGCAAAACTGGTCTTTGTTGACACGTGGTGACATTTAACAGCTTAAATCATATATTATAATGGTCAGATGAAGGACACAAGTGGTGATATTTAACAGCTTAAATCATATATTATAATGGTCAGACGAAGGACACAAGTGGTGATATTTAACAGCTTAAATCATATATTATAATGGTCAGATGAAGGACACAAGTGGTGATATTTAACAGCTTAAATCATATATTATAATGGTCAGATGAAGGACACAAGTGATGGTCTTTGAAGACAGGTTTTGTAACAGTTGTAACTGTTAATCTTGCATACAGGTTTCATTGTACGATGGTATACTATTTTGCTAGACGGGAGGACCGCCCGCTCGTTCGACTTGTATGCACCGATGGCTGTATCATTTTGCTTTAAATTATGAGCATGTGCATGACATAAACAATCGAATTCAACTCGAGACGGTAAACATAAAAGGGAACGTTTAAACTTTAATCATCTTTGTCCCTATAGTGGGACATCTGGCTGCAATGACCCCTCTCTATTTGGACCTTTCGTTGGCTGCTTTCTGTGCCTCACCCAACGATAGTCCCATTTTAGTAGGTTAGGCTATTAGAGTTGTTCGCCATGTTGTAAAACGGAAGATGATCTGTATCCCCTGCCTCTCCCCTCTCTCATGCCCTCATTCCGATACAACACCAGGAATGATAGAAATTAATATAAGTTGGAAAGACTTGTTTCACAATCGATCTAAAAATGAATTAGCATACGCTTATCGGGTCTCACAATATGGTTATCTTTATTGTGTGTAACAAATGTAAAGATAAATTCATGAACCTGACTTTTGTGTTGCTCTATCAATTACAAATGTACATGTAAACGCTAAAAACGCAGTATGCTCATGTGTAGGGATGTTACAATAACCATGTCGCCATTAGATAAATGCATATATCAACTTGTTTCACGTTTAAAGTTACGCTCACTTATTGCACACGGTGACTGACGAGACATAAACACATATAAGTACACGTTGCAATTAAAATTGGCTTGCGAAACACAACATGTGCGTGTCAGTTGTAGCATGATTTCTTTGTGAATCGATAATGAATGTTCATATAAACTGAATGAAATCACGGGCGATGAACTCTTGGGTTTCCCGTGCATACACATACCTGTGTGACATAATACACACTATATTTACGTCTGTCACACGCCCGTTACTTGTAGAAACTACACATACCTGAATGACGAAAAACTCAAAAATAGTATTCACGTAGACGTACACGTTACACGATGACTTTCGCAACCTCTCTAATGTCACGCCCTAACGTTCCCTAATGTAATTTATATCGTTGTTTACTATCGACACAACACTCGATATAACGTTAATCACAGGAGACTGGATTACAAGATGTCAGTTGGCGATCAAGAGATGACACCACAAACAAGGTGTCAAAATTTAACGCCTCTTGTTTTGTTGCTATAGATAATACACATATAACATATTATTAATATGATACAATATAGTCTATTATAAAAAGCTGTGACGTATTGTTATGACTTTCCTTGTACCCGGGTTAGTATAACGTGAACGCATAATTTTAAAGGCGTTATATAGGTTTGGTGTCGTTTATATGACAGACTACGCGTTTCAACAGACGGGTGTATATTCAATAAAAAAACCAAATACTGGTATCCTCTTTATATCAATTGACATCTCGTAATACATCTATATACTACACTAGCGTTGTCGTCACTTTCTCTCCGAATGGCGTCGTTTATATGACGGAATTCGTTTGACAATGTGTATTTCCGTGTTATGGGTGTAATATGATAAAAGAATCTAACACTCCTTGTCAATGGATACCAAATTATATTAAACTCGTCCAGGAAATATTATTAAGATCGCCAGAGGCTCGCTTAACAACATTTCTAGAACTCGACTTTCAATATAAGTTGATATAATTTGACAACTCGTGACAGATCCTCTCTCTCTCTATATATATCACACATTATTATACCTCACGTGACCTCTCAATGTATTTTCCCCATATACCTTCCGTGTGATGTTTTGTTCGATCACTATGTGATATTTTGTTCGATCACTACTAGCAAAAACGAGGCTAGGCTATTTATAGAAATTTGCACTATTTGAGTCCGGAAAACACCCTGCTAGAGAGTATCCGTATGCTATTTATATACTTGTGAATAATTCACATCTACTATTTTTAGTAAATTTTGTCAATTTCAACGGTAGAAATTGACAAGATTTACTAAACATGGCATCAAATACGGACTGAGATTGTACAATTAAGAAATAAACTATAATGATAAACCGTTGTATACCGGCTGTTATACAATGGTTTGGAGTTCTGACGCGTAGGAATTAACCCGGAATTATATAAAAAGCCAGTGTTTTTTGGCGAGATCTACTAGTATGTTACTTAGGTCACGTGTTGACGGCTGTTACGATTATCTTTATCACCCCCAGTATAACTATACTTCAAACAATAATCAAAGTATGAAATAAGAAGAAAATCTGTTCAACATCAATGGATATTTATTTAATTAAATATCATTTAAATATTCCTTACTAACAAATAGTCTAAAATACGCAAAAACATTTACAGCGATAATAATACAATATCACGTGATTGTATTCATAAATTTCCCGAAGTGTAAAAAAGAACAGCCGAGTCGAAAGTAGTTCAAATTTCCATTGTATATCGGCCGATATACAACTATAAACGCTATAATTTGTTCTTTGTCTATATAGGCAAAATCGCCGGTTATAATGTTAGAATTAAAATTATCATATTAACGGCAATCTAAGTTTTGCTTACATTTGTTGATAGTTTATTTTGCAAAATATTGGTTATGTGTTTCAGTATAATAAAATAAATAACACATGGCTGCTCGGGTGACAGTATATAAATAATACCAACCCTTGAAAAGTCATATCACCCTCGGCTTCGCCTCGGGTGATATAACTATTCTCGGGTTGGTATTTACTATCACCCGAGCAGCCATGTGTTATTTATATAATGTCGAGGTATCGTATTTTGTCATCCAGAGAAGTAATATGTATGTTTTATATCAAGTGTAGAAAATGCGCAAGAATATTGGTTTGACATTTCGTGGTAAACTTTCTCTAGTGATACAAATGTATCAGTGTATCAGCGCAATATAATTATATATATATCAATACAAAACAAATACAGAAATAATTGATGCTGACGATTATACTATGCAAGGGTTGATCGTGTAAATATGACACGGGAGAGTCGGATTGGTTATAGTAATGACTGCACGTATGTTTATGCGTGTTACATAATGATCTTACTTATTTACACAATGTGTGTCCGTGGGTGCACGTTTTTAGGTATATACCTGATTTCAGGTTTTGAGTGTGCTAAAATGTCTGTTTTTCTTTGTTTTCACTATATAAATTGACATAACTTGCACTCATGCATATGTTGCTTTTGTTTTTTTATTGTAAATTATGGTGTTGGAGTGATACGCTATGTGTCCAATACGTTCAACCCCACCCATATAAAGCACTTATATTTGTGATTTCAATATGATACGTATGTATAAATAACGTTAACAAACTTCGTCGTCCTCGTCAAACGTAAGTTTGTTCAGTGGGTATTATGACTTTGTAAACAGTTATGTTAAATCAAGTAATAGTATTTATGTATACTTAGCTGCTGTATCTAATGTTATATTTTGTCTTGTATACGTCATAAATGTATAACACGGAGACTTTAACTTGATCTTGACCTTTATGCATGAATATATAACAATGTGCTTGCGTTCAATATATAAATTTCCGCGAGCAAATCGTGCAATATATCGGTCCTTTAGATTTGTGTTTATATTACACCTCGAGGATCAACTTGATACTTCCCGCTTATGAAAACATACAACCGGGATTATAAATATAAGGCCTTTTCGACTGGGCTGTTTTGTGGAGCAGGTTACAGTCTGGTTCCCGTTCTAATTTTACAGTTGTATTACTGTAGTAGTGCTGTAATTGTGGGGACGGGAACCAGGCTAAAACTTGCTTCACGAAACAGCCCAGTCGAAATGGCCTATAGACACTATATATAACAATAGATTGCTATATAGTATATACTATAGTAGGCCAAGCAAAATAATTGAGCATAGCTATAATAATGTATACGTGCATTTAGCATAGAAAATGTGGATGCCAAACATTTTTGATACCAAGCTTAGTTTAGTTTATATTGTAACAATACTATATTTTAAACAAGTAACTAATTGGACTTATTAGAATATATGTATATCAAACCTTTCTACATTTGTTCATTATTACTGTCATAATCTGAGACAACAATTTTGATAGATATTTAACCAATTAAGGTATTGCCAACATCTCTGCTGAGTGCTTACAACATTATCAGTAGAGGGTGAATGCCGTAGTAGCTTCTATGACTACAGTACGACCTCTCTAGGGGACATATGTAGTGCAACAACCTCTGTATAACAAAACGTTATTACATGTATATACTTTTGTAAATTCTGTAGGGCAACAACTTCTGAACAATGACCAATATTTGCAGCCTCTCTAAAGAGGTTGTTCTGTACTATTGTGTCTTCAATAATTAAGTGCAGATTACCCCTCTCTTCTAAGACATCATTTTCACAGAGTAGAACTTAAACCAACTAAACGATTAAAACAAATTGTAGGGGTTCCAATGGTGTCTGGTGATTGAAGTAAATGACTTTCATACTATCACAACCCATAATTTACAAATGAAGACCTCACCTTTAAGACCACCTTAAAAGACCACTACTTTCTGTTCAATGACTTGCACATTATTCATTCTCAAATTCACAGTGAAATTGGACCTATATGAAGACCGCTTCTTTAACAAGATTGGCTCAGAATTAACCATTTTTCGTTCCGTTGTCATCTGTTTGCTCTTTTATAGAATGATGCAATCGCTCAACATTATTGAGATAAGTTTTTTACAGTCCCAAGAAGGAGTTTCATTATTGAGGTTTTACTGTAAATAGCTTAATTTTGCCACTTAGATCTATACATGCATCATGCAACACTTAACATATTACACCAGCACTTAAATGGTTTATCATACCCTATGCACAGGTCGATTTATAGGCAAAGTGTACCTGATAAACAAAGATTATTTATCTATAGTCTAAGTCAGATAGAACGGCTCGTAGGTGTTGATATGGGATTATAATCCTCGTTTCACTCGGAGTTATATATCCCATATACAACACCTACTCATGTTCTATCCTATATATATACCACAGCAAAGTGTTGTATATGGGATTTATTCAACACTTTTATCCATGCTGATTGGCTAGCTACTGAGATCTATAGTCTAACAGCTGTTAAATGATGCTTGTAGAAGGTGGAAAGTCGTGTCTAATTTACCATACAACTATATGTAGTATCTATGTATCCTGTATTGGTCATATAGTATAATTGCCATAGACATTGTATTAATAATTCCGAATGCTGTATGTCAAAACATTTTTATTCGGATTTATATCATAACACAGTGAACAAGGTATATTATAATGATTTCTGATTACAGGTGATTGCAGTTCTGTTTGGGTTCATCGATTTGATTGTTATGTGTATGTCCATCGGGGCCTCCGCCTGGGTAACGATGGGTGAGTCAAGACAAGGACTGTGGGAAACATGTTGGACTATTACACCAGGTCGAGTAGCCTGTGAAAAACTAGACCCTCCAGGTGAGATATTATACAAAACAACTTTTTTTACATGTCGTATAATATTCTCATATTGTTCAAATGACAATGATATCAACTCAGTAATGAGATAAGGACATTGGTACTGTAATTTGAATCACAAGTACTTGGCATACCACGGTGTACACTCAGTGTGCACATACCACGTGTCATATGACGCAATATTTTGCTAAGAACGCGAGTAACAATCTGTCAACAAAAAAGTTAAAAACAACTGTATTTGTATTCTTTGACCGTTTTTAACTAGAAATCTTCGACACTGAAGCCGAGAATGAGTACTGTCCATGCAACTTAACATATTTGTGCAGCAGGTCTAAGTTTTTACCCGAAACCGACTCAACTTCCATTGAGGCAATTTTAACTTGCGTTTTTAGCAAAAAATTACGTCACATACCACGTGGTATTTCCACATTGATACTGAATTGTAAAAAAATTCCTCTTACTTAAGATGCGTTGTTATTCAACAGATAAGGCCAACTTAATATTACTATACTTGTGGTTCTGGTAACATGCGGAAAAAGAATAGAATAGGACGGGTATATAGGCAGGGAAATTTCTAATTATTCGAATTATTTTCGTGACTTTATGCACTGGAAAATCAGCCAAACAAAAACTATTGAAGGGGCAAAATTATAGCTTTTTCAGCAGATGTGCCGTTTTGTTCAGCACCCTGTAAACCTTGGAAAAGAAGAGGTTTGCAACTGTCGTCCGATCGCATACAGGTTTCACAGGGTGCTGGAAAAATGGCCCAGCTGCTAAAACAAGATCTTCTATTTCGTGAAAAAAACAAATGGTTTTACCCTTAGCGTGGCGTATTTTTCATAGAAATCGACGTACGGCTATTTTTGTTTTCGCAAACTTCGTCTTGGACCTGTAGCCTTTAGTGACGTTAAAGTCACATGGGATTGCTACACTGATACAGGTAGTCACTAATTTGTTCAAGAAAACTTGAAATTATGTACGTACAATAATTATGCAGATTTATAATTTTCCTATTTTCTTTCTGTTTTCTGTTTCAGACTGGATGTACGCGTGTCGTGGTTTGGCAATGTGTGGTCTCATAGTATGTTTTATATCTAACATTGTCACGTGTATAGGACTGAATGCTCAAAAATTTAGAAGTCGATATCGTTGTTACTACATCTCTATGCTCCTATATTTCTTAACCGGTGAGTAATATTCAAATTTTATCTCAAATATTTTTATGAAATATATTTTTATTCATTGTTCGGATAAATATAGATATACCAAAAACAGTACAATACACAAACACAACAACAACAACAACAACAACAACAACAACAACAACAACAACAACAACAACAACAACAACAACAACAACAACAACAAAACAAACAAAAAACAACAACAACAAAAAACAACAACAACAACAATTAAACCAATATACACGATATCTGTTTGTTAGAATTGTATTCCTGTATACAGTGAAACCTCAATAATCAGACCACCCATAGGACCCTTAAAACTTGTCTATTGATTGAGTTGGTCTTACTATTGAGTTTGAATAATGGAGCAAACAGATGAAAATTAATAAATTAATGGACCCGCAAATTTTGAGTTGGTCTCATTATTGATGTCGTCTTTAGGTAAGGTTTTACTGTACTTGCTTTTAAAGAGGGTATGAAAGGTTGGAGGGGGCATTACAGATTTGACACGTTGCCTGAATACCGACTTTACTAATTATTGTAGTATGCATACATTTCGGGAACTCTTGCCAGTCGCATAAGTAATGAAAAACTCCATTGGCGTAACAATTGCTCGGTCATAGATATTGGGACATTTTAAGATTGAACCTCTGAACTTCGTAAAAAGCGAAGACTTTGCAAGTTACTTATCAATGAACATGCTACTGTTCTCTTAGGTAACACAGTGACCATTGTTAGACCTTATAATATATCTGCAACACACAGTAGAGGACAAACGTTAAACCATAGACCCAAACATAGACAACACATTGCCGGACAAGCTGCCTTCAGAAGGTAACCCGGTAGAGAATAAACGTTAAACCATAGACACAAACATAGACAACACATTACCCGACAAGCTGCCTTCAGAAGGTAACCCGGTAGAGAATAAACGTTAAACCATAGACACAAACAAAGCCAACACATTACCCGACAAGCTGCCTTCATAAGGTAACCCGGTAGAGAATAAACGTTAAACAATAGACACAAACAAAGCCAACACATTACCCGACAAGTTGCCTTCAGAAGGTAACCCAGTAGAGAATACACGTTAAATCATAGACACAAACATAGACAACACATTACCCGACAAGCTGCCTTCAGAAGGTAACCCGGTAAAGAATAAACGTTAAACCATAGACACAAACAAAGCCAACACATTACCCGACAAGCTGCCTTCAGAAGGTAACATAGTAGAGAATACATTTTAAACCATAGACACAAACAAAGCCAACACATTATCCGACAAGTTGCCTTCAGAAGGTAACACAGCAGAGAATAAACGTTAAACTATAGACACAAACAAAGCCATCACATTACCCGACAAGCTGCTTTCAGAAGGTAACACAGTAGAAAATAAACGTTAAACCATAGACCCAAAGTAAGCCAACACATTACCCGACAAGCTGCCTTCAGAAGGTAACCCAGTAGAGAATACACTTTAAACCATAGACCCAAAGTAAGCCAACACATTACCCGACAAGCTGCCTTCAGAAGGTAACCCAGTAGAGAATAAACGTTAAACCATAGACCCAAACAAAGCCAACACATTACCCAACAAGCTGCCTTCAGAAGGTAACCCAGCAGAGAATAAACGTTAAACCATAGACACAAACAAAGACAACACATTACCCGACAAGCTGCTTTCAGAAGGTCACCCAGTAGAAAATAAACGTTGAACCATAGACACAAACAAAGCCAACACATTACCCGACAAGTTGCCTTCAGAAGGTAACCCGGTAAAGAATAAACGTTAAACCATAGACACAAACAAAGCCAACACATTACCCGACAAGCTGCCTTCAGAAGGTAGCATAGTAGAGAATACACGTTAAACCATAGACCCAAACAAAGCCAACACATTATCCGACAAGTTGCCTTGAGAAGGTAACACAGCAGAGAATAAACGTTAAACCATAGACACAAACAAAGCCAACACATTAACCGACAAGCTGCCTTCGGAAGGTAACACAGTAGAGAATAAACGTTGAACCATAGACACAAACAAAGCCAACACATTACCCAACAAGCTGCCTTCAGAAGGTAACACAGTAGAGAATAAACGTTAAACCATAGACACAAACAAAGCCAACACATTACCCAACAAGCTGCCTTCAGAAGGTAACACAGTAGAGAATAAACGTTGAACCATAGACACAAACAAAGCCAACACATTACCCGACAAGTTGCCTTCAGAAGGTAACACAGTAGAGAATAAACGTTAAACCATAGACAGAAACAAAGCCAACAAATTACCCGACAAGTTGCCTTCAGAAGGTAACCTAGTAGAGAATAAACGTTAAACCATAGATAATCAAAGCACTGAGAGTGCTGATGGGAGGCTTTCTGGTTGCTGCTATTAAAGCTCAAACCTACTTTACACGTTTTATGTTCGTTTTCTTACTGTCGATGTTGTCAAACATCAAAAAAGACTTATGTGACTTTATAGGCATGTTGCATATATAAACGATAGCAAAAAGGGTATATATTATTTGGCAAACATGTCTTTTATGCGAATATCAAAATCGGCAGTAAAAATTATAAGCGCCTATTTATCAGATTCTACAGTACGCTTACAGTAAACACTGACCGAGCGCAGCTGGATTCCGATACCGAGACGCTAGTATATATCTGGTCAGTACTACGCTATAAGATTACATAACCGATGACAGGCATTGCAGACGGTACGAGGGTAATAGCTGTTCATTCATAATAGCAAATCGATCACGTGACCCTGTTCTGGAAGTAGAAATTTTCTGGACTGTTATTTGGTTAAAACAATTACGTCTACATTGTATTACAGTCAACTCTCGTTATCTCGAATTTCACGGGACCATGGAAATTACTTCGACATAACGAACATTCGAGATAGAATTTTCGGCATCGAAGTTGCAAGTTTTCCAGTTTCTGTCATTTTACGCCGCCATATTGTTACGGTCGTAAGAATGACATATTCGTGAGAATTGATTGTTGTGAAATTTATGTACATTTATTCCTCCTCGAGAAAATGCATTTTATTTTAATTATTATTTTTACAAACCTTTGTTCGAGATGACATGTTTATTGATGTTAGTACGTAACCAGAAGCTTTATGACATGTTTGCGCAAATTGTTGCAAACAAATATTTGTTCAACAATGGAAGGCGCGAAAATTACAGGTAAATCAAAGATTTCAGACTGGCGAAGTGTGAAAAACATTCGACGCTAGTCGAATACGATCAGACTTTGACCCGACTTCGAGATGAACAATAGATTCAAAGTGCAAATTGGTTAATCGGGACCAAAAAATAATTCGACATAACGAAACATTCGAGCTGAATTCGAGCCGAAACTTCGAGATGGGTCTCGAAATTTCATATAGACAAAGAATGAGAAAAATCGGGACATGAAAAAAACTTCGACATAACGGAAAATTCGATATAAGCGAGTTCGAGATAACGAGAGTTGACTGTATTTACATTTAGTCAAAATTAACACACTCAGTGTTTATTTTTATATTTTCCCAATATTTCAGTGTCTTCTAGTTGGTTGCCGGTGTAATACGTTTATATTACATGTAAATACTTCGGAACTACTTCGCTTAGTCGATAGTGTATATTCTAAAAATAGCTTCTTACAGAACCTTCAATGTACGTTCTAAAAATAGCTATAGAGGCGGGACATATGATGAACGCGTCATTTTCATATTACGAAACAAGTCCGATATAGCCTTAGTGTAGTAATATTCTGCAAAAATATCGATTTAACGAACAGCTTGACAATAATTGTTGATCTTAAAATAAAACAATGTTGCTGATTTAAGTAAATTAGTTTAAATATTTGGAGAAACATATGTAGGAGTAGTGAAAATGCTGCCAGTTTTTCTGGAACTACTTGAATGCGGATTCACATAGCAGCCTAAAAGCGGTTCAGATTGATATGCAATGATCATAATGAGAGGCTAAAGCCTCCCAAAAACAAAGCCAACACATTACCCGACAAATTGTCTTCAAATTCACAGTCCACCAGTGTTCATACATTCTATATATGGGTCTATTGCATGGATGTAACGAGTAAATATACTTCACGTATCATTGAATAATTGATGCCAATAAGACGTGATTTCCTGTGGAACATTAAGGTTATATATTGGCTGTTTGTGTGAGAATGGCATATACTGCCGATACATTGAAGGTTACAAGGCATATTTCACGAAATACACTTTTTTATATTCATGCGTAATGTCCTTTTATCTAATTTGTAAATTCCGGATATAGAAACGACTTATGGTAAACAGACATGCAAATAATCAACGTTCATGCACTTTTAAGGTTTTGCGACGTTTTACGAGAACGACTGCGTTCGGTGATAGTCGGTGATCTTGACGGTTGACGTTACTAGTATTTCTAGTTACTTAGTACTGGTTGATAATCAATCCCTCTACTGCATCGCATCTGGCAACACACGGCATGAATCTTAACCTTCCTTCCTTCCTTCCTTCCTTCCTTCCTTCCTTCCTTCCTTCCTTCCTTCCTTCCTTCCTTCCTTCCTTCCTTCCTTCCTTCCTTCCTTCCTTCCTTCCTTCCTTCCTTCCTTCCTTCCTTCCTTCCTTCCTTCCTTCCTTCCTTCCTTCCTTCCTTCCTTCCTTCCTTCCTTCCTTCCTTCCTTCCTTCCTTCCTTCCTTCCTTCCTTCCTTCCTTCCTTCCTTCCTTCCTTCCTTCCTTCCTTCCTTCCTTCCTTCCTTCCTTCCTTCCTTCCTCCCTCCCTCCTTCCTTCCTTCCTTCCTTCCTTCCTTCCTTCCTTCCTTCCTTCCTTCCTCCCTCCCTCCCTCCGGTGGTTTCCTACACCGCTGTTGCTAGTGGTGTTTGTCGGTCGGGCACACTACGAATCTGCCATTCCTGATTCAATTATACCCACTAGCAATCATCGTCTTCAATCAAACATAATTATAAACGGAAGTATGTGATCAAAGGAAATAAATACATAAAGAAGATACTAAAATTACGTTTGTGATGTAATATAATTATATATTTATATTGAACTACCTGTCATGTTTACATGAAGGCGTATCTGCGTCCGATTTACGATATCAGGTACGAAACAGGTACGAAACGTGCGTCACGTAATTCTTCGTTGAACGCAGGGCAGAATTAGTGCACCGAGAAACCCCTAAGCATTGACTGGATCAGTTAAATCAATATGCCTTTTCAACTAGGCTGTTATAGTCTGGTTTTCGACAACCAATGTTACAGTTGTATTTTGTACAATAGTAGTGATGCGGGCTAGCAACAGGAACCAGACTATAACATGTTCCATGAAAAAGCCCAGTCGTGAAGGCATATTAAGAAAGCAGGCGGTAATAAATGTAAATGTTTTTGCAAACACAGAGAACCGCTTTATGTATAAATAGCAGACACCGTAAACACTTCTACGATTCTCCGGTGGTTTCCTACATTGCTGTTGCTAGTGTTGTTTGTTTAAACACTAATACGGCTCCCCGACGGTCTTTTAAACCACTGATACTAGTGTTGTTTGTCTAAACACTAATACGGCTCTCCGACGGTCTTTTAAACCACTGATACTAGTGTTGTTTGTCTAAACACTAATAGGTATGGCACATATTATTCATATTGAAGTTGACAATGGTAAAAATCCCTACATTGCCTGAATTCGTTCACCCACAATCAGTTGTTAGTTAGTGTGACATGCATGGAATTACTGTTGTACACAGGCATCAGTGTAAATGGTTAAATTTGTACCAAAGTACGCAAAGAAGACAACTACTTAAGAGAAAGATATCCCAGGAACTAATTAAATTACTAGAGCCCAACCAAAAGAAATAGTCAAAGTTACAGAAATGGTTAGAAATGTAACTACATACTTTTTATTCATCAATATTTCTGCATGATATTTTGAGTGTTTGTTATTGTCTACAAAGACGTTGAAAACATGTAGTTGTTTTAATCAAAATTAATAACAACGGTCCATTGAACCATGAGGCGACAAGAAACGTAAACTGTACGAGAAATTGATGACTTGGTGGAAATATTTTTTTATGTTTGGCCAATGGACATTTTTGATAGATCGCAATATTCAAAAGCATAAAATAATGCACTGCTTAACCCAGAAACCTTGTGGTTGTTAATTTTGAATACACGCATAGATCTAGTAGCACTTTTTTAAAGGTTTGGTCATTAGTAACCTGACAACACCCGAAGGACACACGGCACAAAATGTGCAACATTAACTTTAGTTCTTGTCATCATCGGATTATTCTGTTTGAGCGATTTGTGACCGAATTGTAATATAATTGTTATACAACCCACTGCATTGTCATTCCACATATCCTAGCTACATGTGCTGAACATTTCAGCTAGATCAACATCGTATTGACCGAGCTATGGGTAGATATATACTTGCACACTGTTCAGTGTAAACAATACATAAGAACATACATACATACAAACATAAATGCCTGGTGCTATAGACTGTTAATGTTATTTACACCTACAATTTGTTATTCTTGACATCTTGTACCGGGGGTTATAGACATACATCAGGCATAAAGCCAGCTCGTAGTTTACATGTTTACAATTTAAATATGCTCGAGCCAGTTGAGATTTCTCCTTTTGCTGAAATGGCAAAGTAGTACTAACTCACTCTTTTGCAAGCATTTGGCACTTTCTCCACATGTGGATGACCGGACCAATGTCAGCAGATTGGATTCCACTTGGTTTTACAGCTATATCTTATAAAACATCAATGACCACATTAAACCTGAAACAAAATAGGGAAAATATAATTAAAACGTGTCCTTAAATTATTAGTTTTTTTTACATAATAATTATAAATGTTCGTGGTTCTGTAGTTATGGCGCTGGACTTGTAACCCTTTGATCCGGTGGTAGCAGATCATATTCTTCCATGAACACGTCTCTTTTCGAACCGCGTAATCTGACGACTTTAGACCCTCTTCAAGCGTGTAACACTAGACGTATCGGGTGGAACATTTAAAAAAGTTCGTCTTCAATTTCGTCACATGTGGCTTAGTTAACTGTTTCTTGTGAAAGGGTAAGTTAGTACTGGTTAGGATACAGGAATACTGGTAAGGAGAATTTACTATCAGAAATAACTGAAAAATTGTTGAGAAACGATGTGAACAAATATTAACAAACATAAGGGTTTGTCGAGTGAGTTTAGATTGTTCAAAACATGAGTATATTGTAAAATCAGAAAATTTCCTCCAACTTCAACAACGACATACACACAAAACGTATTTTTTCTGAAGATAAAACAAACTTGCGTACATTTAATCTCGTGAACTACTTCAGGGTGAATAATTGGCGAAATTTTGAAAATATATGGTTTTAAAGTATTAATGCAGGAAAGGGTTGGTAAATAATACACCTGGGAACATGAGCTAGTCTACACATAGGCTGAGATCAATTCCTACCCCTAGGTATTAATTATTTCTGATTAGTATTAATGATTATATTACTACATCATCTAATAGTGTTTATATCATATGATCTATACGTATGGTACATGGTATATATACATGTAAACGGATAAGATACTTTCAGAAGATATAGTCCAAAAAAATTACTAAGCATCACACTAAGCATCATTGCAAATATCTGACTGGGGGAAATGTGTTTCATTAGTACATTATTTTATAGTTATGACCCTATAAGCCTAAATGTAAAACATAGAATCAGTAAGTTACAGATAAAGTACTTCGGTGTGAGAGCTAATGAAGGTTCTATGTTGGAGCTTCAAAAAAAATACCTAAAACACAGAAAGGGTGGGGTTGAAGAAAGTATCATTATTTGCATAATTTAAAGGGATATTTATAACGACAAAATAGGTGAATACATCGACTAAATATGCTGATTCTGACGCAACAGCCACTTTTTGCGACAGTATTTAGTTGCAACCCTTGTACAATTTGCTGTTCTGGTTAATTTAGTTAACATGTTTTGCAAAGATATATAAATGTAAATAGTAAACTGTCTGTAACTAGTTTTAAGATAAATAAAGGGCCCAAATTAGTTTGTTTTGTCCAAAATTAACTAATTGTACGACTCAAACATCAAAACTGCTGTTGCCAGGGCAACCATTGCATCATATTTCTGTACAAACATCATAACATCAGCATTGTATACTAAATTCATACAAAGAAAAATGTGTTTGCTTTTCGAATAAGATGGTTGCATGCTTTTAAAGCCTCCTTATAAATACTCAATACTTTCTGGAAATTCTATATATACAGAATACATAATTGGTACACTATAAATACGATTGTTCTCCAGAACTTACTGAATACTACTATTTGGTTAACGACCCTCACGATCCGTACGTATAATTTGTTCCTCCGTAGCTCAATCGTTAGCGCGTCTAATCTGGCGACCAGGGTTCAAATACGGGTGGAGGCACTCATATGCCTGCCATATTGTCTGCAGTAAGCTGACTGGCAAATAATGGTTATGTTCGGCTTTCTAATCATTTTCACTTACAATGAGATTCTAACCCATATTGTACGACACCGCCGTATATATCAAACCTTGCTTCACTTTTCACTTATCCTCTACAAGCACACGTCAATCAATCTTATCTAACCGATTATTGTTTGTCTGGTATCACGTATACAAAGCAAAACTATCCAGTTCAAACAAAAAGCAATTAGAATATGTGTAAGGGATTGATTTTATACGTATATTACTTCAAAGACACGCCTACTTACAAAGTCAACGGGAATACTAATTAATTATCCAACCGATTTGTATACCATATAATAACTAAAGGTCGCGGTTATTAAATTTTGCCGATTAGGGTGAGATGGTAAAGTTTAGGTCACACTGAACCTTTTTTGCAATGTTGATGTACTCCCGATTCAAATTAATGAGCTATCAGGACATCGGGAACAGGTTCCTCGTGATCTAAGGAAAGCTTCGGGGAAGTCACGAGACAGTTTGTGATATCGGAAGGAATTGTGATGAATCGGGTGGCATCGGAAGAAATCGGAGAGAACATCACCGATGTGGAATTCCTCAATGGGACATAGGCCCTCAATTGGTGGTTTCTGAAAATCGCGAATTTGAAATATCGACAGAAAAATATCTCGATACGTATTTGTGAGGTCAATTAATCGAGGAACTTCATATCGCGATATAGTTCTTATCTGCCGCGAAGATGTAATACTTTTACAGCATTTCACACCATGATATGTTGTACAACAACATATAAGCCTGCCTTGAACAGTCAGCCTAAACATTCATTGAATGTAGGAATTTTTTTATAAAGCATTCAATATACACATGGTAAGACCTCTATGATAAGAACACCATATTGCCAAGTGAAGACATAATTATCGCATACGTAAGTTGGTCTGGTAGTTGGTAGTGAACAAACCGGTCAAAATGGACTAGTAATGCTAGTCCGATGATTGAATTGATCTTATAATGGAGGTGGTCATTTATGTGAGGTTAAATTGTATTTTCGTTCATTATAATAATAACCTATATACTTACAGCAGTTGTCTGCTTCAAACAAGTAGATCATTTTAGGGGCCCTGCTTGAGTAGGAAATGATCGCTCATGAGCAAATGATCATTGCTTTTTCAGAATATTGAGACTTGTAACATGTCACCTAAATCAAATTGCGTCTTGTGTGAAATATTGTCTCTAACCAATGATAAAAATATAATAAAATAATGACATATTCCCATATGTTTGTATAACCGATACATTTAATAAAGCATGGTTTAATATAGAATCATTACTAGAATTTCAAATGTCACTGAACTAATTTGATAGCGACTGTTCTGTTGACTGTTTGACTTTTAAAACAGTACGGTGTCTTTTACGGTGAAATCAGATACGTAAATAATTACCAGTAACGTTACGAGCTAGCTGTATTTTACGGTCCGCTGTGATCGTTCGGATCGCAAAAAGCATCGTAATGCTAGATATTGCAACCAAACGACTGGTTATGCCAAAGTATATAATGAGAGTCGGTTAAAATAAAAGCCCTACGTTAACACAAAGCCATTTGTTTTGCACGAGCATCTTTGTATATCAAACCGCGGAGACATCTATGTTCAAACGTCTAAACTTTGATGCACAAGTGTGATGTTTACAATCAGTAAGTGCTTCACTTTTATCAAAGATGTTTGATACTTGGAAGTAATGAAATATCATAATATTATACCAAACATATACTATATTACCGGTATGGCACGTCGTTACTATCCGAAGTCATGATAAAGTAGTAACGGCGTGTCATACCAGTAATATTATCTAGGTATGGTACGCCGTTACTATCTTATCATGATAAGGTCCGAAGGAGTTTATCGTATTAAATTCGGTTTAAGGTCCCACCAACCTGTATTCTAGTCATACGGACCGCTATTGCACGATTTGTCTGCAAACATTCACAAAGTCAACACAAGAACCTTGTCATATATTCATACATAAAGTCAGGATCAGGTCAAATTTTCCGTGCTGTACCAATATGATATAAGGTTACTAGTAACACGAGGTGTTTGATGTAATGCACTAATACCGTTTTATGCAGCCGTTATTGAGCGTATTTATATTACAGTACATTTGTACTTATTACCTGCGAGCCTTAAACGAGCAGGTATATTGGATAGCATAAAGTAAAAAATCCATGGAGGGGCACGTGACCTGTTCTCGATGGTTTACGATTTCAAAAAAAAATCCAAAAAAGATGCATTTTGTAAGAATGTCGTGAACCAGACTAATTCCATAATTCCATGCGGATAACATCGGTCTTTGTCGCATTGCAATAGTTTACTTACCGAAGAATCAGAACTGTCCGAAATTTCAGTGAGCGCTAGGCAATATTTAGACCATGGATCTAAACAGCAGGTGACTGCAGCAGCATAAGAACAGCGCTTCCCAGTCAATTGTCATGGAATTATCGGAATTGGTTTATGATCTTTGATATTGTTGAACACTGAAAACATGTCTTATGATAATACCTTTTAATGAACTGATACGAGGTTTTATTTATAAGCATATAAATATTATATGGAACAAGGGAGTCATAATATGCAATTAAGTGTCTTGAAAATTGGTTTGTTATACATGAAATTATTTAACAATTTGTTGATAAATTTCGTATGTCAAATTATCGTGCATATAGTTTTCCCAATTTGAAAGCTACCGGCCTATCGCGCTTATTTTTCTCTCACAATTTTGAGATTTTCATCTTAATTTTATACACATCTGCCCTGCGTTCAAGGATAAATAACGTAGCGCACGTTTCGTACCGTTTGCGTACCAGATACGAAAGTTTTGCATCTGGTACGAAACGTGCGTCACGTGATTTTTCCTTGAACACAGGGCAGCTGTTAAATTATGCAGATAGAAGGTCGAGGATCCTGTCAATTCTCTGTCAAATGAAGTCGGTACATCATTGCTCGCAGGAACTATTTGACTTGTACACATATTGTACTTTATTGTACAAATAAAGTACTTCAGTGTGAGAGTGTGTATTGTCTGACCACATTATAATTAGACTGTACTCTGGCGAGTTACAGTTTAATGGGGTTTACATATATTGATCTATACCGTCATGCTCGTCTAAGAGAGATGACATCAATGTCATGGCTTGCGTGTCAGAGTAGTCAGAGTATAAACATGTATATAGTACAAAGTGCTTGTCTCTCTCATGGGGGTGTTGGAAAGTAATCGACCCAAATCATAACACAAACCTGTCCGCTGCTGATCAAAGCAAAGCTGTTAATAAACCGAGGTTAATTATCAATAAAAATATAATTATAACAAATCCGACAATGAAGGCATTATCTTAAAAGCACACAAACGAACACATGCACAAAAAGAAAAACAATCTCAGGTTGCAAATCATCAGGACAATCATAAAAACAAGAGGAAGACAAAATAAAAGAGAAGTAATAAGTAGTATTTGTCCAATAGCTATCGGCGTGTTTACTGAAGTGAACGGCATAGGTCGGCAAACGAACACACCCTGTACACCAAAATGAAATATTATTAAATGCATTTAGCATGTTCAAAGATAGAGAATACATGGTGTATCGTTTTATTACACTTACCACGTGTGGCTACTAGTAATCGGTGCAAAACGAAAGCGAAAGTACATTGCCTCACTTAGTGTAATTTTCAACCTCTTCTAAATATCAAGCAGATGAGACTGTAGAGCTTCGAAAAACAGAAAACAGGACAAATCAGAAAACTCTTGATTATAGAAGCTCTTCTGTTTGCCAAAACTAATCAGTCGTGTGTTTGTTTTACTATGGAAATATGACATTTCAATATTTCTACTTTCAGTGATGTTTAACGCTACAACTTTGATAATTTATCCACTGAAATTTTCTGAAGAACGAGGTGAACGTGCTGGTGATTCATGGTCGTTTGGTTGGACTTACGGCGTTGGTTGGGGATCGGCCGCCTTGGCGGCGGTAGCTGCTTTGATGTTGTGCCTGGACAAAGACGCTGATGAGATTGTCTTCCGTGAGAAAATAGAGTATGAGAATGGCATTGAAGAGGAGGAGGAGGTCGTTATATGAGCAACTTCTAGCATGCTTCAAGTGTGAATTGTTTAATGTTTAACTCTGTAATATAAAGCCCGCCGCGGGTACATCGACTGTTTCACGCCATGTTAATACAATGTAAATACCTGTTTCTACACTTATAGGAGAGATCACCGTATTCATATGCAAAATGCCCACCGGCAATCTATTGGATGAATGAACAATAAAAACCTGCCATTCACCAATAGCTAGCTGGTGGTACTAATCCCTTTGTATACAAACATGATCTCTCCTATTAGTTATGTTATTATGTATTGCCTCCGTAGCTCAATGGTTAGTGCGATTGCCGTCTACTCTGGCGACCCGGATTCAAATCCGGGTTGGGCACACATATATGCCTGCCATATTCCAGCATAAAGCTGGCAAATAAAGGCTACGCTAAAATATATATCTCTGACACTACTGGTCTGTAATACATTTGACGCAGGAACTATTTGACTTGTAGTTATATAGAATGTACGTATGAAAGTTGTATTTGAAACCCGCAATCGTCATAGTGATTGAAATTACTGCTAGATTAAAAAATATCTGCGGAAATGTTTTTTTGCATTTGATGAAAAGGTCTGGTGAAATTAACATAGGATGCAGGCGAATAATACAATCGAAGTATTCAATACCATTAATTTTATTTTTTATATTCTATCTAAAAAGATGAACTTGATATTTTAAACTATCTCATTCTTTTGTTTGTAAAGCTCTTTTGAACATGCAAATGCATGAAAAACGCTATATAAATGTGGTATTTAGTTGTTATGTATTATACATCTATATTTAACTCAATGCATAAATGCCATAGTGTTGATATATTCCTAAATACCAAATGCGGTACCCATCCGTACATGATGATGATATTCGAAATACGTACGTATTGGTTCGATATGATTTTGAGCGTTGGAATAAATTGGTTTAACATGGTGTAAACCAGTCGATATTATCATCTTCATAAGTTGATACTAGTCGACTATCAACACCCAAAACACCGAGTGCAATTTTTTTTATCAAATGATCCATATTTTGTGTTTTGTCTTCACGTTTTGTGTCCACACCATTGTGCATTTAGTTAATTAATTATTGCTCAATAATATTATATATAAAGTTACTGTTAAATAATGTGTTCGCTAGGTTATTAATCATGTTTTAATTGTCTGTGGTCTTTAAGAATGTTTACAGTTGTACCCATCTAAAGCGACCAATCGAGGTGTACATCAAAAATGGCCGCTCAGTGATGTCAGCCATCCGCCAAATACAACTGTGCCATGTGGCTTTAACACCAAAGTGGTCAATTTGGACTTACTAACATTGGCTGCTAAAACCGGTGGTTGCTTAATACGGATGACCATTAACGCATGGTTGACTATAAATGACTACGTCATGATTATTATGTGGCGTTGTATTGACTCGGTGTTAATTGTTTTTTATAAGTTCCACAGAGCGACATGACTTCACTCTGATTTGGACATTTCACTAATCGCTATATCATTATATTTATTTGTTTTTCCCATTTCTCACATTTTAGTTAAATAATGCAGCGATAGTGCTTGCATATCTAATTACTATGCAAAATATTGGAAACGGGTTTTGAAAACAACAACAAGATTTTAATAATGCTCTAACCCTGCATGGTGTGCCTTATACGATGTTCGTATTATTCGGACAATCTGCCGCAGGCAAATAGGAACGTGTGTTGTTTAAATACATCCGTCCGCTCCTTTGAGAATAGATTTGAATATGTTCTTATTTTATGTTTTGCTATTAAGGTTCGAATATGTTCGAACCTAAGAGTACTGGTATATGAGTGATACGCTCAGGTTCATATACAAACCCCTTGTTGACCAATTTGTGATACTTTCCAATGCTGTTATTTATTTTTTATTGCGTGTTTTGCCGTGACGTCATTGCTTGCATCATCAGTTTTGCTTTTATTAAATCTTTGCGAACATGTTTTTCAGTTTGATCATAAACCCCCGAATGCAAGAGCATACTTCATGTTACAAATTAAGATTAATATTTGACGATTTTATTGCTATCATGGCCAAACAATTTGGTTCGGATATATAAAGCCACCCGGTGATACAATAACTAATAGCTATACTTCCACCTGATATATATTTGAAAAAAAATAATAGTTTTTATAGAAATTAAAACTTACATAAAAACATACGTAATGTTTGTCTCTAGAATCAGTTAAATATAATAGTAACTGATAACTCAAAACGAAACTAAAATCCCGCCAAAATATCAGTATTTCATTTATTATAGCACTTTGCATTATCATAACATTATCATTTGTTAAATGTTTTACCATCCCACATTGTTGTATTGTTACACTACCTCCGATTTTCGAACAAAAACCAATTTTGTTCGGTCATGAATTGTTAATTCCTATGGAACTTTCCGAGAATGCGCTTATTTGGTCTTTGTTCATAGCAGTGTGTTTTCATTTTCGCTTTTTACATCAAGTCCTTGTTCAAAGTTTGTAAATAATTTCCAATCTTCATTTTTCACAGTCTGCAAACGCGTACATGTCTATTTGAGTCTTCTGATTGGTCCATATCGTCTGGATACTCTAAAAGCTAACTCAAAATCACTTAGTGATCGATGTCATATGGACGCTGTTCTTTGATCGCAACATCGACAGCAAACTCCCCTTAGCCGTTACGACATACCACGTGTTATTAGTCTGGTTCCCGTCCCCAACCTTACGTAGCATTAGATTGGGTCTTTAACTACGAAGATAGTAGAGATCAGGGAACCAGACCACGTGGTAATAACAACGTTACTGTGTTGCAAAGGGAGGTAACTACTGCGAGGAGTTTGCAACCATATTTCAAACAAACGGAACGAAAATTCACTATTGTTTTCTCTCTATCTTCAGAGATTGACAGAAACTTACACGGACAAATCTGAGACAGAGTCGGATATTGCTTATGCAGACGAGACTTTCAAATGAAGATTTAACAAACGATCCATTTTGATATTCACGCATGCGCAGTAACAAACCAGTCCGTGCAATGTCATGGACAATGACATGTACTCATTTCTGTAGTAAAACCAATTAAATGAAGTGAGTAACACTACCCAATCTCTTAGAATGCCTTGTGTTAGAAACTAACATTTTGCATGTGGAAGTACGCATTATTTTGGTTAGCATACGGATAACATTGTAAAATGTGATATTGTTTTGTTTTCTCCTAATACAATTGCTAACTTCATGAAGACACGAGTTTTATTCACTTGTACAACGTTGAATAATTATGTGTGACGTCATAATCGAATGTCGATTTCAGTGAATGACGTCATAATCGAAATTCGATTAGAGTGCATGATGTCAGATTACCAATGTGATATCATATAATGACGCTTTTATCGCACTGTGATGCATTTGGATGACGCCGTGTTCGCGTTGTGATTTGTTTGTATGCTTTATCCATGAACATGTTTCCACGTTTGATACCCTTGCAAAGGGTATTTTAACCTTGTCATTATATTTATATATACATGTATATGTCCCTTTCGATGGTGGTTAAATAAAGGATTGTTTCAATAAAAACAATGAATTTTGTGTATTCGTTGCCATTTTCTATGGATACGTACAGACGGAGCTGATAATAATTGTATTGAAATTAAGTGTCTAAATTAGCACTATGTCACAACGTAAAGCATATTTCGCTCTGCGATTACAGCTCCCAATAAGCCATATTCAAAGAGAGGATGTATATTGTGACAAAACATTCGAATACAGCTCCAGTGCATCTCTATATCCCCCGCGCCTTATACAGCATACAAACGTCAATATTAACTACTTTTCACACATGTTTGTGTTGGTGCAATGTGACTTAAATTCTAAAAACAACCTGAATATTATGACTAAGGAATATGCAGCGTCCCAGTATTATAGACTATTAGGGATACATATAATTTTAAGCTCGCAGAAGGCTAAGCCGATGCAAATGTTTTTTTACGTACATTGTCCTCATAGCACAGAGCCATTGACGTATGGATACAACTTTAAGGGGAGGTGTATTCGAAGGGAGCCCAATACGATGCTGCAGCCCTGTCACACTAGTCAAGCATTGGTACACAACTCGCCATGTGTCATTTAGAACATGCATGTCACAGAGATGTCTCCTTTTGTAACCCAGAACTGGGGGGGGGGAGGGGGGGGGTGATATATGGTTAACGGATTTAAGCAAGACGAAATAAAACAAACATGTTACAACAATAACTGTAAAGGTGTGCATGTCGGGTAAATGCCATATCAAATGATTTCAACAGCATTATAAACTAAAAAAAAAGAGATGAGTTTCTTTATCCGCATCATTTGGATAAATGCATCGACGCAATTAATTACCAATTGGTCAAAATTGTGAGGTTCATGTTCTGGAGCGACGTCTTTATTATGCCTTTTTTTAATACTTGCCTGCTTTATATTATCTCAATATCAATATGACGGCATTAAACGTCCCGTTAGTGTGGTGCTATTAAATGCATGCAATAATATGTCTTCCTTGTTAAAATCAACTTGCTGTCGCTTGCGTTTTCAAATCCGTTAAGTGTAATAGCTGCATAGGTTACAGTTATCTGATGACATCGGTTTAGACTCCTCATGTGAAAGTGACATGTCTATCTTAGTCGAAGACACAGTTTATCAACATGTTGAGTTGTTAAAGAAAGTGCACTTCGGCCAACCATCTATTATAATTGTACCGTGACATACTGTATGTAACTGTAATGTTATGACTTATGTAAGTGGATATTTCAGCGGATCGAAAAGGACATGAGAGGACATGTTGGCCACGCTTGAGGACATGAGAGGACATGTTGGCCACTCTTTAGGACATGAGAGGACATGTTGGCCACTCTTTAGGACATGATAGGACATGTTGGCCACTATTTAGGACATGAGAGGACATGTTGGCCACGCTTTACGACGTGAGTGCACATGTTGGCCACTCTTTAGGACATGACAGGACAAGTTGGCCACTCTTTAGGACATGAGAGGACATGTTGGCCACGCTTTAGGACATGAGAGGACATGTTGGCCACTCTTTAGGACATGAGAGGACATGTTGGCCACGCTTTAGGACATGAGAGGACATGTTGGCCACTCTTTAGGACATGAGAGGACATGTTGGCCACGCTTTAGGACATGAGAGGACATGTTGGCCACTCTTTAGGACATGAGAGGACATGTTGGCCACTCTTTAGGACATAAGAGGATAGTTGGCCACTCTTTAGGACATGAGAGGACATGTTGGTCACTCTTTAGGACATGAGAGGACATGTTCGCCACGCTTTATGACGTGAGTGGACATGTTGGCCACTCTTTAGGACATGAGAGGACATGTTGGCCACTCTTTAGGACATAAGAGGACTTGTTGGCCACGCTTTAGGGCATGAGAGGAGAGGACATGTTGGCCACGCTTTAGGACATGAGAGGACATGTTGGCCACTCTTTAGGACATGAGAGGACATGTTGGCCACGCTTTAGGACATGAGAGGACATGATGGCCACGCTTTAGGACATGAGAGGACATGATGGCCACTCTTTAGAATGTGAGAGGACATGTTAACAGGTAACTGTATCAATAATAAAGAGTAAACATTTTTTTTAAATTTATAATATCTTAGATAACATAAATTTTATAAAATTATTTTTACTCTTTATCAATGATACAGTTACCTGTGGACATGTTGGCTAAATTTATAAACGTCGATAACTCAACCACGTATACAGTAGCTGGCCTGACATCAGACTACCATCTCATTTGTAGTAAATAATATGTATAGTTATAGAAATCATGACATTGTTTATGTCCTAGTTATTGGTTCCTGTGGGTAAATATTGATCTCACAGAGGTCAAGCAACGGACTCCGACAATATGGTATGTACTGATAAATTACGTACACAGCGATACTGACAATTATTGACTAACACTATTTAAATGACACGTCGGGAATATTTCGTATGCTTGACCGGTGTGTAATTTAAATACGATTTAAAGGTACAAAAGTGAATGCACACGAACGTGCAGCTGTAGTTTACTCAGTCTCAGTCAAATTGTCTGAGTCAATATATACGTATTGTAACACTGATTTAATACATTGTAGTATCTACTGTTGTTGTTATTTGCACAGTCAGCGCAACATCAGCAAATCTTCAGCGCAACATTAGCACGACATCAGCACGACATCAGCGCGACATCAGCGCAACATCAGCACAGTTATACACAGAATCTTAGCAGAATTTCTTGGTGAATGTTATATTGGTACAAATGCCTGTGTAATACATTAATGTCAACAACAACAACAGCTGGTGACTGACGTCTTGATGGTTAATATATACTCAACAAAAATAAAAACGTTTCCACAATTCAGGTAATGTTTCCATTTGAGCATTTTACGGTGAATCTGTACTCGCCTTTAGATATCGTTAATTGATAAAATAAGTGATAATTATGGTACGCATTGGACTACAACAAACACTTTCGTTTAAGAAATTAATCGTTCAAGCAAACATTTCACCACAAACGCAACAGAAAAAAACTTTTATTTGAAAGGAAGGTGATAAGCAACTTACCGAGTTTGACTCAAAATACAACTAACGTGCGTCTTCCATGTTCGGTAGCAAGGTATATAACAATACATTTACTGGTGTGTACATCATCAAAACAGTTCACCAGCCAATGATTGAATAGTTTAAATGAGCACAATACTGTTCGATACAAATCAGCTATTCTCCTTAAATTCCAGTAAGCACGCCTAGTTTATTTTGTTTATTTGCTTTTATTTATCCTCGCCACCGGATAATCCATATGGGCGAGGCCCCCAGAAGAGGTTATAAGTCACTTTAGTGTTTTGGGGGATAGTGCATGATACAGAAGATACTCCAGTTCCAGAAGCATCCCTGGTTCTTTTACGTGGCGATGTAAAGCATCATACACGGGACCTCGCTTAACGTCTCGTCCGAAAGACTGTTAGTAAGTTTAGTTATGTTAGGTGGGAAACACTGAAAAGCATTTCTATTTTGACCGTCTGGTGTAGCACGCCTAGCACCCAGCGTTGCTACTTTTATAGATGCAAAACGGGAGATGACTGTTTTTTTCTGGAACTCTCGTAGGCCATGTGGGCAGTTAACAAGTCACAATGAATGTACTTGATTCGTTAATGAGTATGGAAATATGACCCCATGAAGGGTCACAGTGTATAAATGAGTGAACTTCTGGTCATATCAATAAGTCATACTTTGTTGAATTGTATAGTCTGCCAATAAGTCATACAGTGACCGGAATTCTCAACTGTGTTTGTTCGCAAAAAGTCAAACAAGTTAAATTGTATAGTCTCCCAATAAGTCATACAGTGATAAGGTTTTTACACTGTAAGGGTGGATACTTTCTTTTGTTGTTGAGTCTACGTTGTGCGGGATAAATGTACATTCCAACACATGTGAACACTTATAACAATACATGTCAGCCTAGATATACGAGTATCTACAACAGTAGCGCCTGTGTTACAATATGGTGTCAACACTTGCATGATGTGTACAAGCATTAACTCCTCAGTGTCAGGATTAATAACTGAGCTGCTACCTCAATCCCAATATAATTTGTTATATAGGGATAACTCTGGATGACATGATGTAGAAGATCGTACGAGTTGTCTTTCCTGGTATGTATTTTCCCACCATATTTACACAGCGTATTCGAATGTCTCGGGTATAGTGTAGCAATACCACATGACTTTGACAACACTAAAGGCTACAAATCCAAGACAAAATTTGTCAACATTGGAAAACAAAAATTGCGTTATTTCTATACCGATTTCTATAAAACATACACTACTCTGCAGTTTTGCCATTTTGTCAAGCACCCTGTGAAACCTTGGACAAAAGACAGCTTAAAACAGTTGCCAGACACATCAAAGTTTTTCACAGGGTGTTGGAAAACTGCCAAACTGCTGAAAAAGATCTTATATTTCATAGAAAGTGTGTACTATTTCCCTTAGACTGGCGAATGTTTAATATAAATCGATGAAGAAATGAAATACACTCATTGTGTCGACATCGGTTGTATCGACATTCTGGTTAAGTCGACATACTTTAAAATCCTCGATTATGGTCGCTCTATGTTATATAAGTAATATACGTACTTACAGCTATTTTTGTTCTCGCAAATGTTGTCTTGGATTTGTAGCCCATGTCACGTGGTATTGCTACACTGAGGTTAATTCAGTCTATCTGAACAGGGCATTGTCTATGTTGATTGTGAAACCTGTTTTGCAACTTATATTAATCTCTTTCGATGCCTCATTTTTTAGCACGACAGTATAAGAATATATAACAGGCATCAACATTGAATACATGTATTGTAAAAAATGAAGACGAACAATCAAATATGCATGATAGAATATTTAATATCGAATAACAGTCAGATAAAATATGTAAGCACATAATGTTATTGTCATCTTGGTTGACATTCATAAAACATGGATTTCACGTCGGGCCACATTTTGTTTTTGATTTATAAGAATTTTTAAAAACAATTTTTGTCGGAACTATAGAAATGGAAATATATCAAGAGGACAAAAAGGGTCCTAGGTCCTACACATGCCATTATGTGAGTGAAGAAGATCCCTATATAGACCCCTCTTGATTAATATGTACATTGTTTATAGTTTCATTCTCTTCTTGAGACAGTGTCGTTTTCAAATATTTCTTGTAAACCAAAAAAATAAAAAGGGGCCTTACTTTGACATAACAAATAATAAAAATAATAATAAAAGTACACCTATCTGTAAAACAACATAATTTATAATGAATTAAAACTTAACAATCACTATATATCCAAAGAAAATGTTGCGCAACGAATATTGAGTCCATGGTCCTGCTTTTGCATCATACCTCGAACTACTGTGTAATATTAGAAGACATGTATTTGATGAAAGTTACACTAGTATAACACCAGATAACGATTTCCCGAAACATCATAAAAAGAATTCTCAATTAAAAAACTATTATACCTTGGCAATACAATCAATCCGAACACATTTGAAGCATCATGATCAACATTTGAGAGTGAGCAGTCGCCCATTTTAAGGACATTTAAGCACTTCAACGAATACCTGCTATAGTTTTTTATGTCTTCTACACTCATTAAATGTTATAAGTACACCAACTTGCTACGCTTGTATCTTTTTTATTATACGTGATAGCTTTTTATTTTTTTGCATGTGTTCATGTGAGTAGTATAACAACAATATCCACCAATTGGATATTTGCATTTGGCTTGGTGTAAGCAGTGAACCGTGAATTCTCAAAATTCAGAAAAATGCACGTGCCCAACACTGTGTATTGTACAATGTCTTGAAATATTGATTACACATTGTCCAGCAATACCAAAACCCCAAAAACATAAAATGTGAAGAATTCTGAATACAGAAAGAACTAGAGACGTTTGTAAAATATGCATGTCTTATGACAACCGAATAACCATGTATACTTAAGGCTATCCCTACCTTGACCTTTGATAATTAGCAACCAGTCTGTGAAGTTTAACGATCTTACGACCCACCGTTCCTACGTTTTGCATCAGAAACCGTTGTGTATTCGAAGATCACGGTAATGTTGACCTTTGAACCATATCGACCTCGAAATCAATGGGGGTCATCTACAGGTGATGAACAACCTCCACTGAAAGTTTGCAGGCTCTAGGTCCGGTCGTTCTGTAGTTATTGATCGGAAAACATTTAGTCTACCAACCGGCCGATCGACATGCATGTGTTAAGTAATAAACCCCACATCTACGATACTGAGACATAAAATACTTCAATAAACATAATAGCATACATGTTGTAGATCTATATTGTGTAATATTTCAAGGTAGAAGCAAAATGATATACACTATTTGCATGTATCGCTAATTACTGTGTTGGTGTACTTATAACTTTTAATGAGTGTATGTCCAATGTCGCGAAAAGTAATGATATTACTCAACTTAATTATTAACGTGCAATATCCGGTGTACGGTATACCGCAGTGATAACAATCTGAGTGGAAATTCAGCTAAAATATTGTAACATATAGTTCAATCTATCACAAAAGTAAATCAGACTAAAACTTTATATCATAACATGTACACATTATACAGCACATAATTGCACGTATCATATCTGAATTTGAAAATGTATATCATGTTTTTATACTAATAGGCAAAAGAAACGCTACTTTTTACTTGATTTTCAAAGTTTATAAATATAAATTTCATTTTCATTTTAATAGAATAACAGACAATGCAGACTTATACTTAATCACACCTTTACTTCATTCAACTGCTAACTCTAACCATTCTCCTAGCGTCACCTGGTGATTAGGGCGATTGTATATGATCTCTAGCAAGGCCGGTCTGCAACCACAGTTACTCTGTACGCCGTCTACAGCCGTTTTACTGTTGAAACTAGGCAATTCAGCTTGGACATTCAGCTTTCTGGTTGCTGAAACTAGTTCATTCTGCTTTTTGACAGCTTTGACTTGATCAGTTTATTTCCTCGTTACGTTATGTGTTGGACATTACGCCTTGTATGTTTTTATACTTTATGTGCTTGGCTGGTTAAGTTGAGTATTACCTTCCCTGTGCGACTTCTTATTATCTTTTTTCATTGTTAGACATCGGTTCTTCATGTCTGACTGAATGGATCGCCTCCAAGTCCGATTTGCTGGGCCTCTGTTTAGTCTTCCCTGGGGTTTCCACTCGTAGGGCTACCCCGGTCAACGAACTGAGAAGCATGCTATAGACATTTCCAAGCCACCACAAACGTCTTATTTGTATAGTCTCTGATAATGTGCGAGTTTCTGTGTTCTGTATGGCTGGCTTTTATTTGAGATGGTTTTGGACCAAAGGATTGTCAGGATGCATACATGTACTTATATTATTTATATTGTGATGCCACGTTTTTTAAGTTTCTTTTACCGTTAAGTATAAGAAATGTATATTTTTATGCAGTGTTGAAATATATAGTTTATCACTTCATCGTCATGACGGTGTGATCTGGCATTGTTGTAAATCCTTTCTGGATACCCAAATTACTCTAAAATGAAATGAAACACACGTATCTAAAATATGTATTTTCATAACTACAACTGTATAGGGTGAATTGGTTTTATAGTGCAGCTTTTTGCAAGGATTCGTCAGTCTTATTCAGTCGTCAGGTGTGAAACGGTAGTCGAGTAGGTACGCTATCAACTACGGATCGAGAGGTCTCTGGTTCGAATCTCGGCCGGGGAACTTGATCACTTTTGAAACCATTTTCAGTGTCTCCCAAACTAGAGATAAACTGGTAGTCTCGTATGTATCGGTGATTAAGAACCAAAGAGTCATTTCGGAGAGAGTTATGGTACAAAACAAAAACAAAACGCTTTGTCTCTTTTCTTGAAGCCGGAGGTCCGAGATTAAGCTATTAAGCAGGGACGAAACTAACTCAATCTAACGCAAACAAAGCCGGCAGTTAGTTGTCTGGTATTAATGAGGCATCACTAACAAGAACAACGAATTTACGAATAAGTCATGAATGGATTAAATACACATATGTTTAATAATGTTTTGTACCTACCTTGTTCCATAACATATTAGGAATACACCACATATCAGCCCGAACGTGTCATCTAGGTACCATAGTCGTGTATCGTGTTTATAAAGGGCAGAGAAAATCAACGTCAGTAATGACATCATAGCACCAACAAATGTTATTATACCTGGAACATAATACAAACAATGTACAAATAATAAAACTTATAATGTTATATCAGACAGGGAAGGCTGCACTCAACCAGTGCCCAAACGGCATTAGGAGGAACATTAAAAAAGGTACTATCACATACCACAATTTGTCTACAGAAAGTGTATACAACACTATGAATTACTAGTATATAACTCTACAGAACCTGAACAATCTGGCCATCCTTGTAAACTGGACTTATTGTTGTTTCATGTATACGGGTACATTGTATAATCACGTATGGCCCTGTCCTGTCATGTTGATGGTTAAGTGTTCATTTGTGTGGTGTTCAACTTCAACAGTTACTGATGTGTTCAAGATTCGCCTCAAACAGCACAGCAGTAAAGATAACGACTTTCCTCAAAAGTCACGTTTGATTATCACTAATATGTACATTATGCGACCAGAAGGTATATTGCCCAAGGGTTTTCGTGAATAACTACAATCGGGATGTATGTTTAACCGTAGCTTATACTTACTGTCAGTGAGTAGAGCCCGGCTTTCTAACAGATATCCAATTACAACCTTGCTTGTGCCGAGTATCAGACAAACAACCAACATCACTGACGACAGGATTAGTGCGATCGTAGGCTGAAATGTACGTACATGCATGCTCGAAGTAAAACCTTTGTTAAGCAAACCACGAGTCAAAGGATTCATTCCATATGTCATTCTAAAACAGGTGGTTGTTTAATACAAGTGTATTCAAATTACTGATGTTTTTGTTAATTGAATGCTTATTCCAGTTTATCTCTAACACAGTTTATCTCTAACATATGTTGTCTCTAACACGGGTTATCTCTAACACGTGCTATCTCTAATAGTGTTTAACTCTTAACACATGTTATCCTCAACGCAGGTTACCCCTTGCACAGGTTATTACTAGCACGGGTTTTCTTAACAGAGAGTATCTCTAATACTGTATATCTGTAACCGATTTTATCTCTGACGCAGATCATCTGTAATCGAGGTTATCTCTGACGCAGATTATCTGTAACCCAGGTTATCTCTGACGCAGATTATCTGTAACCCAGGTTATCTCTGATGCAGATTATCTGTAGCCCAGATTATCTCTACACAATTTATCAATACAATAATCCTAGTTTTAATTTAACAATCTAGTTATGAAATATTGGTAATACGGTAGGACTTTGGTCACGTAATCCCCGTATTAGTTACAAACTTACCCGTTCTGCAAGTTGTGTAGAAATGAGGGCATACACACATTTTACGATCAAGAACAATGCAGACAGAATAAATAATACACCTATCATTATACAAGCCCTGAAAAAGAATAAAGATTTAAACACAATGTGGTTATTGTGGAAAATTGGTCAGTTTGGTAGGGCAAACGGAAGTGTTACTATAATCAGTAGAGGTTTTCTAATTCGTTGGATTGGGTATCTTCTATACTCTCCTCTGCTTGGTAATAATAAAATGTTGGTAGAGCGAGACATATGTTACAACAAAACATTGCGACATCCTGCTAGGACATGGTGCGTTGAACCGTATACATGTTCTGTTCGTTTCTGAAAATACTGTACTATGCTCGATAGAGACCAAACGGTAGATACCAAATTGTTACTGTCGCTCTTCGTTTGGTCTCTACCGGATGCAGTTTTGTAACAAGGGAATTAACTGGAGTTTGTATGATATATAAGCATGGTAGTATATACTGTAGTTAGTGGCCTTGTTAATACTGACGATGAAATCAGACTGTAAAAAGTTTATAGTGTTGCTCCTATTCAGAGGGTTATGTCACACTGATTAGGGGGTATATTCATGTATTCGAAGGGAGACGTATTCGGTGTGAGAGGGTAAGTAAGTATGAGACACCACCCACTATCTGGGCATATTTCGCTGGCTTAGAATGAGAAGGTGGTAGGTACAAAAACGCTTTTATTTTGAGAAAACAAGAAAAAACTGTCTGAAAACTACTCTCCACTTGTGGAAAAACAAGCTTTTTTAACTTCAGTTTTGTGATGCTATCACTTACAAACTTCTCATTCAAAGCCAGCGATTTGTTCCTAAGGAATAGCATTTAATGCAAGGCGCCATGTATGTAGATGCACATGGTAGCTATTATAAAACGAGATAGCGACTCATCAAACCGTGATGCTATATCATAACGAACCGACACTACCGGGATTCAAACCTCTGCTCCCAAGGTGAAGTTTTATATTACTACATAATGGGGATAGTTAGGACTGCACGAGTCGTATTAACGCATACATGTACAATGTTGTTACTAGTAGATTACAATGACTACTAGGGGTTTATCTAAATTATTGTGTAAGATATTTGAACAAAAGTTGACTTACCTTATTTCTTTGATTTCGGAATATATATTTTTTCCATGGAATCTCCATAATACAATGACAGACGATACACAGTCCAGGAGCGAGTCTAGCTGAAGACAAACAAATGAGATATTAATAATTACATGTTTGAAAATGGAACATTTATCAACACATTTATAAGTCATTCCCTTAAGGTAGCACTCGTAAGGCTGTTTGTCAGTGTTTTGAATTCATGGACTCTTTCTTGGCACATATAGCAACACAAGTCCCGCTTATACCGACAGAATCATTATTTAGGAACTACACACCTCTCGTATTTCGCATTAAAGGGAATAAAAAGATAATTTAATTGACTTTGTTTATCGCTGGCTTAGAATGACAAGGTTGTAAGTGCTACCTACAACCTTATAGGACTCTTACATATTTAAAATCTGACTCACAATGCGCTTCTTATGAACCAATTGTCATGAAAATCGGAACTGGCCATCATGCGCTGGACAAATTGAGGTGAAAAAGCTTGTTTTTCCATAAGGAAAAAGTAATTTTCAGACGGTCATTTCTTGTTTTCTCAAAATATCGATTTATTTACTTACGACCATCTCATTCTAAACCAGCGATATACGTGCACCATCATTAAATATGCCAATCTATATACTTACCCCGAAGCTAAACAGTGATTGGCTGTCGTACATGGCTGCAAAAACTGGAAATATAAACGTGATATCGGTTCATTATGTGAATGATTTTATAGATGCAAATACTGCACATACGAGTATCGTACAAGTAGGAATATGTTGTAAGTTCAGCTTCAGAAAATAGCTACGATTTACACATCTAATAGATGATAAAAGAACCAGGTTAAAACATAGCTCTACTTTATGATCCAGGTTCGATTGCTGGTTATAATTCCCTTCCATGACGATTTGACACGAATATTGATTTCATCCACGTTTGGAACACTACGTAAAGCGCCTTTAAAGATGTGTCGCATGAAAAGGGCACCGTACAAATCTTGCGTTAATTAATTAATTAATTAATATCATTCAAAATCATATATATTCGGGGATATTGAAGTTCGTGAATTTTCAGGAAAATGTTCTTTCGTGGGTCGAAAGTCCGTGGATAACAGTATAAAATTATGAAAGGGTTAACCTATATATTCTGTATTGAGGAAGTCGATTAATCGTGTGTATAATATTTCGAGGTCGAGTTTAACAACAAAATAAACGAAAGTTCAACTCCTCGAAAAATAATGATTATTAAATCATGCATATTGTGTTATCCTAGTTGTTGTACTTACCTAAAGCAAGAGCACCAAGACCTAATGAAACAATAGTTGATATCCAAGATACGCCGATAGCACCATAACGAAGTTTAACCGCAGTCTTTGGTGTAACTTTATGTCGTCTCTCTAGCAGGTTAACTGTTAAAGTAGAGAAAATATAAAAATTAATGGTAACAGTAAGAATAATATTCGATCAAAATGAATATCCAGTTATTTTTCCTTATCTCAAATCCTTCGGTACCGTTAACATTACTTTCACATAACGAACATTCAAGATAAGTTATGTTTCAGATTCACTTTGCTCCGGTCGAAGTCACGGTATGGTTTACAACGGGTATACATACTTGTATTCTTGTCTCTAACCTAAGTATTAAACAATCGTTTTGTTAAATAACCGTTTAAGTAATGATTTTCACTCAATCCCAAAGGATGGTCAGATAATACAAGTTCCAATGTGCTAGAAAAATTGTAATTCTTTTATTTGTCAACAGAATATTGGCAACATACATGTATAAAATCACTTTAGATAGATCAATGTACTAGGACCTACTACACATTATGTCACTATGTATCTTATCTACCTGTCTGTAAAGATCACCCAACATCATGTAAATAACAAACAATGTTCTTTGTTGATAGGTCAACTCTTTTAACGTGTTAAGATATCATTGAAAGCTAAGAATGGTGGACTTTGCTGATAGGTTTTTTGATACTCGTAGGGGTTTTCTTTGTCCACAGGTAATCTTAAACACAGGTTCGACTGTTTGTTTATTTTGCAAGTAACGTTTCAATCAATACCAGTGTCCAATCAAGCCACGTACAAATCAAGAACACACTTGCCAAGTTCATTTTTAAGGCTCACCACTCTATTGACCATGCGTATGCATAAACTGAATAAAAATGTTTTCGATTGTCGCAAAGGTTGGTGGTCATATTGTTCGGGTTTTCCTGCATCAGGGCACTGTTCAAGCAAATACGTTCAAATTTAAATTCTTTACAGCTACAAAGTGTGGTACATTTGTGTATGGACTGATCGGCGATACTAATAATGATCCATTTCATGAACTCCTACAAACCATATTTGTTCTAATGTTCAATGTTTATTATTATAAGAATTTTAGATTTCAACGTAAGTTTAAGATTTCCGTAAGTGCGTTGATAAAACAGTGCCTTATTGTGTAATGTTGACTTCTCATGCCTTCATCTATGAATTCGAATTGATTCCAAACATTGTCAAGTTATAAAAAATATTTTTACAATTCATGGAAAATATGTATAGGTCGGTCGCTTTAACAGTAAAAGTCAATTCAATACGTCGTTAATTAAACAGACATTCGTCAATAATGATGTTGATTAAAAAGCTCGTATCTGATTTAAATTAATGTTTCACGATCAGATAAAAACACGTATATGTCTCCATATATTACTGATTGGTATCAACGTAAAGGTTTGATGCACGCATGCTTGTTAGTGCCATAAAATTACTATAATACAAAATGTATCAGCCACTGCCTCGACCTTTGACCCATCATACACCGTGTGGAACCAATCAACATTTGTATTAAGCATGCCTCGTAGAAAATACCAGGGTACATAAGAACATTACTTCTATGTGGCCTTTTTACTTATAGTCGATATCTACGTACCAAAATCAGATTTATTTATTTATGCATCGCAGTGTAAGCTTATAGAAATACAAACTTTACAAATCTTGTTTTTATAAATGTATAAATACAGAACAAAACTGGTTTTATGGTTAGTTTAATCCTACACAAAGTAAGATGTATGTATATAATTATTTGTATTTAAATTGCAACTGGGTTAAAAGTGTAATTCAGAAACAAAACTGTCGGAACAGGATAGACTGGTTTATATAATTAATTTAAAAGTTGTTGATTGTATTTAGTGTAAAAGCATGAATGTGAGATACAGAAATTACTAATGAAATTGCACTTTTAAGCAATATTTTGATATTATGTTTGTTAGTACTGGTTTAAGATTACCACAAGTGCTTTCACACAACACTACCCTTGTTGGTGTTTCAGAAGATATGTGCTGGTATTAACAAAGCATCTCATTGAAAAACCTAAACATTTTGACTTAAGTTAGAAAATTGTGCTTCGCATACATCCTGAAAAGTGAAAAATAACTCTTAGTTATCATAGTAGCTCATCACATACTGCTTTGGAACTATGCGAAGTGGCTATCTTGTTTAAATGATGCACTTGTCAATGAGAACTCAACATGTTGAGATTTCACAAAACGTATAAGTATTTTACGAACTTAAAGATGCTTTATCAATACCAGCCTGTAAGTTGTTACGACGTAATTTTAAATATTGATCCAAAAGTTCAGGTCCATATATAGACAATAAACCATTAGCTAGTTTTTTCATTAATGATAACGACAAACCTATTCTAGCAGTACGGGTATAGCACAGATAATTTGACATGATCCTGACCTTTATAAATACATGAATATATTACAAGGTTTTTGTGTTGAATATATAAATTTCCGCGAGTAAATCGTGCAATATCGGTCCTTAAGAATTGTGTTGGTATTACACCTCGAGCGTCTTCGTGAAACTTCCCGCCTATGAAAACATACAACCGGGGTTATAAATATAGACAAGATAACAGCTGTTAAATTATGCTAATAGAAGGTCGATAGTCGTGTCAAATTGCTATATATGACTATATATGTTTGTATGAATAGACCTATCTTTAAGCACATCTCAACTGTCATCCTTAAATAAGGTAGCAAAAAGTGATAACAGCTCAAACCCCAAACAATAATCATAAAATGTCCTAGAGTACAACTTATGCATAGTTAATGTGTAAATATGCAATATATGTCCTACCTTTCTCATTTTTGCTACTTTTTTCGATGCCATCTTTAGGTACTGATTCAGTAATTCCACTCAGCTCATAGGAGTCTTGTTTTTCCTTATTTTCCATCATGTATGTTGTTGGACTAACAACAAACGTAGACACTTCATTCAAAGTGTACTATTTTACCGTTCAATACATATTAATTAGCTTCAGGTGAACGTTTTTACATAATATCATTCCGTATAATAATAGATCTATATTATATTATCAAACACCGAAATCTGTCGTTCTAACTTTTATATTCGATATACAGCTCAACACGCAATATTGCAATCATAGCTCATTTCTGAACAAACTATTTTTCATGATATTTCATGACAATTTCAATATTTCCAGTTTATTATAAAATACATCATTGCAATAAATGAAATGCAATAAGAATCATTTAATACAATTTCTATTGACATTCACTCGACTGATTTAATATCAATTATACCAGTATTTTAATCGGCTTTGCTTATCAAAACATAAAGTATTTTATCAATATACACAGGGGTGTATATGAACCATATATAAACTGTATCGTGACACACCGACTTAAAATGTTTAGAATTAACTATTTTCGTATCCCACACTTCTTCGGTTGTTTTAAGAGTGTCCGATTTTGTAAAAAAGGCAACTGATACCAACACTTAAGATGTTATGCCACCTTAACCTACGTCCAGCATCTTAACACCACGTACGGGAGTAAGGCAATCACTCAACTGAAAACATTACACTTCAACCTAATATGTATACACATAAGTACACTGAAAGTCCATTGATGTTTATAATCCAAATTAACTCTTTTGATAAAGTATTAATAGTTGTTAACGTCCGATTTTTATTGCATACCGAACTTATACACTGTTAAATTGAAATTGTCTTCACAATTTGCACCATAGTCACTGAATAAACTCCGCATTAACGAGGAAATGAAATAGAGAATTTCACACACTGAATTGAGAATTATACATCAAAACATCAAATATGTCAAAATGTGTATGCTTCAGTTGTCACCGCGTAGTCACCCATTCATGCAACGATCTACCTTAAGTTTACTTAAGTCATATTGTATACACCGGTAGATAGACATGAAAAGTAGTCATATACTCGGCTTGCCTAGGTTCGGATAGCCTCCAGTAAACCGATCCCGCAGTATAAGTTTATTTTTTATGTCGGCACAGTAACAGCTGTCGGATGTATAAAACGTTTGTCAATACAATAAATCGTTTCAAGTGTGAATACCATGTGTCAGGATATATTTATAGTGTACTAGTTAGAAATATTGATGACAACTTTTTTCTGCAAAATCAGCTTTTTTTTTTTGGGATGGAAGCACACTCTATGAAATGTTCACTGTCACAAGCGAGTGATTTTGACCAATAACAACTAGTATTGCTTTCATACGCATTAGGTCCCATTATAACAACTAGACCCTAGAATTGCTTACTAAATTGACAAAACACAGTAATGGGCAACACGCAGCATGTTGAAAATACTGGTCCCGAGAACCCCAAATAACTTAAGTATGATATTAATCTTAAAATCAATTATCAATCTCAAATGTACTGAGTAAATACTTAAGATGAGTTTTGATCATTGAGTTTTCGATTGCAGGACCAGGGTCAAGAATATTTTGTGGTATATGTAATTACGTGTACCATGACAAATGCCTATTTAGAGACATAGTTTGGTATAAATTACACCTCAACCCAATATATATCAGCGGTGTCTTTGTAGCTCTAATTAGTAGTCATTGTATCCAGTGACAGACTGACTGACTTACATATTCTAAATACAAACAGCCCCAGCTTAATCGCTTTTAGTAGGCAATATCCAGTGATAGACTGTTTGACTTGCATATTCTAATTACAAACAGCCCCAGCTTAATTGCTTCGGTCTATAAACCAGTGTGGCTGACTAGCCAGTCCATATACGAGTAATGTCAAAAGACCCTCAGTAAAGTGAACTATTTCTTAAATAATATCATGGTGCATGGTGTGTTTCGAAATACATGTGTACGTAAATGACATGCTTTAAATCTACACAAACTGTTACTTTAAACCATTTAAATGAGATAAAAGAGCCAAGCTCAAATCTATACATTCAAGCAGTAATCATACCCACTTAAGATAAATGCATTTTACATTTCCAATATATTTAAAGTGTAGTCTGTCTTTCTAATGTACGAGGCATTTTCTGCGTATTTGGCGATGCACCAATAGAATTCCTTTTGACATGTGTACGTATAGAATTTTAAACACTGTTTATGCTAACTATTATCAAAGTTCATCATAGCCATTATTATAGATCAGTGTATAATTTCTTCAGGATACAACTGTAATTAATTTTACGACGAAAAAGAAATAAAATAAAATAAATATCATTGCAAAAATTCAGTATGGCATGTGACTTGGTGTTTTCTATACCCCACACTCACATACTGGCAACTCATATATTTTTGCGAGGACAACAATCCGCGATTTTTTTATTTTTAAGTAGTTCGCGATTTTTAAACATAGAACACACTACGTTTTCGTTTTACTGACGTTGTTGAAGTTCGCGAGCAGGAATTTTCGCGACCTCATCGATTTCGCAAAAAATACGAAATTAATCCTTCGCGAAAATGTCTGCCATTTCATACATTATCCAAAGTTCCTTATACTAATGAAATCGTGATATCATTGGTTTAAACCGAAACAAAAATATGTTTATTCAAACTCGAATAATTATTTATCTATCGTTACAGCCATTATGTACTCAGCGCATTATATTGATATACCTTTCCTTTTCCAAAGCAATACATGCTCTTGTATTTCGTTCTATTTTAATGAGAAAACGAATAACAGTATAACCTCAGTAGAGCAACACCATTTGGTTTACACAATAAAGTTTGGTTGTTGTTCAGAGATGGTTGCTCGGGAGAGGTAAACAGGTAAAAATTAAAATAAATTGTTACTTCTAAAACAAAATTATTCTGTTGATTAAGATAGATAGAGTGTTGCTCTATGGAGGGCTACTCGAGAAGTCGCACATTATATGGATATTACACAATATATATTCCCATGAATGTCGGTTTAGTTTGAGTAGTCTCCCTTAGATAGCATCCAAGGTGTTTATTCTAAACCTTACACAGTGATCTTCCTTGCGCTACGCTGAATAAAATAAATTTTAACATGACGTATTCACTGTGAGCCACAGAGGTCCGCAGTCTAAACATGATCATTGATGCGGATATTTGGGACAATATCGTGATCTGATTCGGTGCAAGAAGTTGCGATTTCTGACTTGTCAATTAGAAAAAGGCATTCCAGTAGAATTCACTTGATATATTCAAAGATCATATTCTCCCGTATTCTTTGATATATTTTCTGACCGAAACAAAAAAACTACACTCTGCTGCTAATATTAAAATGTCAATATGACCAGTTTATCATCATTCGTAAATAAATGTTTTATTTTGAAACATTTGATAAGCCATGTACATGTAGGTTTCGAACCTTCTTTCATGTAGTCGCATTGGCACTGATTTTGTTCGCAGTTTCGTGGGGTTGATGCGACAACCTAGTGATCTAATACGCTCGTGCATCACATTACCAGACGATCATAACACGCCCCACAATATAGGATAGAATCCCACTAAATGTGCTAACATATGGTAAGTATGTACTAGAAGATTACAATAGACATGGTGGTGAAATACATCAGTCCCTTATATGGGTTCGAAAAAATAAGCTCAAACAAGTGACCCGCAGTTAAAAAAGTAGGGCACACGACCACATGAGGAAATTTGGTCGCCAATAAAACATACAAAATCGATAAACTTTAAAGTAAACATTTACTTTAGAATTATAAAAAGCCAATCTTTATCTTTTCCAGCTACGAAGTAATAACATGACATTATAACCACTGTGTTGACATTTAATTAATTTGTCTGGTAAATTTGTCTAATTCTCTATCTTTATTCCTTCCTCACAGACATATATGGCGCCATTCGGAATCTCTCTTTTATATCCATTGGCGACATAAGGAACATATAATAAATACATATGAAGGATTCAGACAACTACTCACTGTATTTAATTATGATGGCGTTTTTTATCGTCCTTTAGAAGAAATATTACTGATAGTAATTTGTTGGAAGCTCTCACAATCTACAACAATTGCTTTGATCTATCACGTAATGTTATCTTTATATTTTGTGTTACAACATAAAGCATTGTACTACATGTGATGTATACTACAATTTTGTTAAACTAGTTATATGAAACCACTTGTAAGTATAGCCCTTGGGGAGTTGAACCAGGCACTTGAGTTCATATAGATATTAATTTCAAAATTCAAAGGGCGCATGGACAATGGAAACTTAAATATACAAACACACGACTTACACAATGACAAAGAAAACCTTTGCCCCGTAAACAACATTATGTTTTATATTTATTTTGACATTTATGTAGTAAAATATGGAATATTTATAACAAAATGATGATATGATAAGCGGGGTAAATCCACACGTCTTTACCATGTGCGCAATTGTACTTGATTTTATAACAAAGTGGCTTTTTTCTTCAAGTCCCGGTGCACCGGCTCGTACGTTTGTCGGGTTGGCAGTATATGTTCATCTGTGGCACTGACTTTAGCTATATTCTCCACGTGTGGATCAGCTGTCTCCCGTCTGTGGAATAGAAATTCAATAATGATTTATTAGTTTATTCAAAGTAAACACGCTATGTAATCTAGTAGCCGTGTTTGACGGATTCATTTAAAAACAAAAATGAAAACCAGATGAAAGCAACGCCATTCGGAAAAAACCAGCAGTTGATTAATGTGCCGTCTTTCACTAACATATCACACACATGCAAGCATACGAAATGTTTGATGTAGAGAATGAAATATTACAGACCAGAAGCCGCTTCATCAAATGGTCAATCATCATTTGAGCACAATAAAGGCTCTCATACTATGAATGGTATAGAGATGTTTGTCTGACAGTCCGCTTCCAAACCAGCAATAACTTTCAGCCAATTGTGGGAAACATTCTGACCGTACAAGACACAGAACATGACTCTTTGTGGTTGCAACCCAATGTAAAGCACCTTTGTTTGTATACGTAGTTGAAGTAAATTGCTTTAATAATCTAATGGGTTTAAATATGGCTAGACATGTATTGCAGCAGAAAAATGCATGTATATACACGTCAAAGTTGTCAGAAATCTTACAAACTATCGCCAAATTGATTACGATGATAAGGATTACTCTGTGCTAACTGTTTCACATTTTATTGTTTCATCGTTTACTGTTCAAACTTTAATGTATTTACCACTTTTTACTTGGTAATTTTTTCGACTTAATGAATAGAACTAAGAAGAGTTAGGATCAGATTATCCATAAATGCGTGTTTAATTATATCTATTTCTTAGCAGGTTGATATAACAACTACTTGACACTCAGTTTGCGTGCCTTGACTGACTGATTACAAAGAAGTAAAACTTTTCTACTCACTTAGCTATTTTAGGTAGCTTAATATTATAACATAGCAGGCTATACATTGTTAAATAAAAATGTTATTATTTTATTTCAGTAATTCTAATTATACAGTCATGCCGAATGAGAGTGTACTTGCTGACATTATGGGAATGGAAATATGCGCAGCAAAGCATAGAATGCAAACTCTGCATTTGTTCATGGGTTATTATAAAAGAACATGCAAAAATTCTAAGTATCTTTTGTTTCCATCGTGCGTAATTAATAAGGAAATATGTCGCACAACAACATATGCTTATTTACATAATACATTTTAACATTTATATTGATTGGTTATCTGAGACCTTGGAAAAGTCCATCAAATTATAATAGTCATTCCATTGGTTATACCTAAAAGTTAGGTGTACACAGGCACGTGCATAGTTACAAGCTTATAAAATGTCATGCAAGTCCCAGAAGAATGAAAACTGTAAGATCGAATTAGAAAGTGTAAGAACGTATGAAAAATGCTTAAAAGAGAACAAAAAGTGTGAAAAGAACTTATTGATCAACATATATTATAAATCATTAAATTTAAAAACTGAAACTTGTTAGCTGATTTTGGGAGTTTAACTAAACGATCACAACCACTACGTCACAATATATGAAATAAATTATGTAACTATATCCATTCCTTTCGGCCTCACATTCCTGATGGCGTCCTTCGCAATGGGACTATGAGCGAAGTGACGTATGGTGATACCACGTAACCTCCTTCGCTCCAGCTAAGCAATATCAGGATCAAATAAAGCACACGACCACGAGACTTGAGCGACATAAAAGAAAGTTTCTGCTTACAATAGCAGTAACATCATGATATTTTATATATTTCTATTGATATAACATTGATGTCGAGGAAATTGCAGGTTTGATCTGGGGAGAGTTGGAGCGGAAATTACAAGGCAAATACGAGTGGAAACCTCCAATACTTAATTGCCCTATGTGCTTTCGGGCATAACAAGGACTAGGCAGGTATAGTACGGAGAATTTAACATTACTCTCGACCTTCTATTATCATAATTTAACAGTTGTTATTTTGTCAATATTGTAATCTCGGTTATATGTTTTTATAAACGGGAATATTTTAGAAGACGTTATAGATGTAATACCAACGCAAATCTAAAGAACCGACACTGCACGAAATGCGCGCGGAAATTTATATATTCGACACAAGAATCTTGTAATATATTTATGCATAATAGTCAGGATCACGTCAAATTCTTGCTATATGTATGTTGATGTAAATACCATACATTTCATGCGTATTTAGAATGTAAATCAATTTGTATTCAAAGTCTGTCTTGATACACATTTTAAATAAGTGGCTATGTGAATGAAATACATTTTGCTCATATACAGATTTATGTTTCTATGTTATCTATAAAGCTTCCGACCTAACTTTTACAAATTCATCTTAAATTGTACGAATTTTGAATGATTTCAGAACAATAATTTAGGGATGTGTTAATAATATTACGTAATATACAAAACATATTTTGGTCATTGGCTATGCAAGGGCATTTTGATCCCAAACATTTTCAAATGAGACAAAAATTAAATAACAGGCCAGTCATCCTTTATAATGTAAAACATAAAACACAAATAAACTTATCTTATCTTATACTTTATGGCACATTTAAGACAGATTTATGTGTATTATGCCACATTTCTCATAACGGTCGAAATGCACAAATTAAATAAGCAGATAAACCAACACAAATCACTACCATAATATGTCTGGACACAAACATTAAGGCCCGGCTGATTAATACTACCGCAACCTAACACAAGCTATATGAACATACGTCTGGATACGAACAAAATACTGCGGTCAATAAACACTTATTAAATGTCTTTTCCATTAAAAAGGCTTAGTCATTTTAACCAGGGGCCGTAGTTCTGTTGAAATGTTGGATAGTGTTACATGGATTTACTATTTAGCAATGTAAGGTGTTTATGATGGCAAACAAGTATGCCTAGTTGGAAAGCAATGCCCGGATGGACCTAACAAATATTTGAATTTCACCGACTTGAAAGTTTTGGGTAATATTTTCGGACTGACGGACGGTCGAATAGTAAAATCACTATGTGCCTCCTGAATCAATAGATGCTGGGGCACGAAACGCATACTATAGAAGCAAGTTCACTGAGATTGGATTACATGTAACAAGAACTATCGGTACGTAACGAGATAAACCTGCTCGTGCGACACGTTAGCTCATTATAAGCATGCATATAATTATGTTGCATGCGCGAGTCCTTCATTATACTCAACGGTATGTAAGATTGACATGACCCTTGTTCCATGGATCACATACCACTGGTAAGGTCGTAAGTACCATTTATAAGGCCCTTACACTTTATAATCTACATCACATGGCGCTTCTTGTGAACCTATTTATGTAAGTTGGAAAAGGTCTTGTTAAACAATCTGAAGTAGAAACAGCTAGTTTGTCCATATAGGGAAAGATAAGTGTTTAGTCAGATTTCGTCTTCTATGCCATCGATATAAATAGTTGCAAAAATAACATATCACTGGCTTAGAATGATAATGTCGTAAGACCCATACATATTTGAAATCTGCATTACAGGGCGCTTCTTATGAGCCTATTTTCATGAAATTTCGGAACAAGTCATGCTGACCAAATTGTAGTTGAACAAGTTTGTAAAGAGTAGTTTTCAGACAGGGTTTTCGTATTTTCTCATTTACTAATCTAAGCCATCGATATATATATATATGTATACGAGACGTGTCATATTTGATCAGTATTGAACATCTAGCATTTCATGAATTTCACATCGAAATGGAATGTCTATTCAATCGTGTATAGTAATGTATCAAGTGATATATTAAACAACCATTGTAGAATGTATATGTAATATTATTAGAACAAAATCAACTATAATTATAAAAAGGGTGTTGATATTGCATTTCTGAAGGCCAAAACCTCCAAGTGCTGATGCGTACGATTCGCTTCTCTAATCGACGTTTCAATATTCTCAAGATTTAAATTCTATTATTGCTTCATCAGGAGACTTCGATATCGACTATTTGTGTATTATACACGCCCCAGTCTAATTCATAGAGTAATTTATGACATGTTTTGTAGGACGACAGGAAGTTCAGTATTTGTGAACACCCTGTCTTTGGCAGGTCACCAGGGAAAGAACGCGTCAATTTTTTGTCGAAAAAAGACTTTTAAACAGTTTGCATATTAAATAAAACATGCGTTCACTTTCGTCCCATTTTCAATCATTTTGAGTTCCGCTTTTTCATTTTATCAAACACAAGACCATGTCATGAAAACTGCCACGCTTAACCAAAATTAACTAACTTCAACATATGCCTATCATCATGACCCTTTCTAAATTAGCAGTCTATATAATAACTTCCTCGAAGATAAAACATTATCAGGGGCGGCACCTTTTTTTCAATTACCGTTCCGTAGTCGAATATACAGCCTCCAAGACCTTTGGCTGCGCTCTTTGTTTTGCTTGGCAATGAGCTAATGAACACCACATGTTTCTGTTAGTTAGTTAGTTAGTTAATTCGAGTTAATTCGGGTTAATGACATTTTCCTAGATATTACAGAACCACCAGGCATGGCGATTAATTTTTCGGTGATTTTTAATAGTTGGTGTCATTTCGCCAAAACAAGCAGGCGAACGCATATCACCCTTCATATGACAAATATAACTGATTGTCTTCTATATTCTTCTATAATTTGCTTAAAAAGGCCAAAAACAACGCCCTGTACAAGATGGTTGATTTTGGTTAGATGAATATAGCACATATGATATAAAATAATTGTGTAATATACTACTTAACACATTTTCTTACACCATGGTTCAATAGAAATAAATCGATTTTATTGTGTAAGAATGACAAACTTCGATGTTCAGTTTTGTTCAAATATAAGCTAAAACCCTCTCGTACAGTTGCAAAAACACCAAATCAAACTTTATATTTCCCAATAACAAAGTGAAATATTTTGTGGTATCTTGATATGATCTCAGTTATGGCCCAGAATAAAGGACATGGATTTGAATATCACTGTCAGACAAATTCATTCAGAATCAACAAAGATACGCCGAAAATGCTACATATTGATTTTAACTTGATATAAGTCTGGGTTATAGAATTGAATATTAGGAAAGTAATATCACGATATTAGCATAGTTTTAACGACACCACCTTAACATTCTCGTTAGGACTTTTAAACACCGGGATAAGAGTATAAAATGGACACAGACATAGACAGATTCAGTTTTACTCGGTACACTAAACATTCAACATCAAATGATTAACCGGGAACCACAAATGTACCTTTAGGTACGGGTCCGAGTCTCCTTTCAAACATGCGTCCATTCTTTACATTACCCACATGTTCATTTAGTCGCAAATCGGCTGTTAACATGGCACCAATAACAGCCACAGTTTAATCACTGGCTTTTGAACTTTCATAAACTCTTTATCAGAGGAATTTAACGGTAGCCCAGAAGGGAATATATAAAGCATTTTTATGCTCAACTCAACTTGAGCGTGAAACTTGATATGCTTAAATTTTGTTCAACAATTGAATTATCTATACTTTATTAGAAAACATAAGAGTATTTTCTTTTAGGTTATCCATAAAATACAAGTCAAATAGTTTTCAGCGGGCAGATGATTTAGTTGTATTGTTTAGGATGTGATTTTTTGTAGTTTAGAGGCTGATCGAATTTATTCCGGTGTATGTCTAAATGTATAATTCCAATGCATGTAATATCGGGTAATACCGATTAATCTAATATAATCAACCATAATATGTAACAGTAATTTTGAACTTTATCACAACAGATGTCTTTATTAGATATAAATCGTATTCAGTTTAAACAAACAAATATCCTCGAATTATTTGGTTGTTTTATGCACCGAACGAAAGAACAAATTCCAAATAATTTGAAAAATATTTATCATGTATCAATACCATGCTTCTGTTAATCTAGCAATGTGTTCTCTATGGGATGTTTTTCATTGCCCACTACATTTATGATTGACCGGGAAGCGCTTTGCTTATGCAGCTGCAGATACCCGCTGTTTATATATACATGGTCTAAATTTCCTTCCGTTCAAAGTGAAATTTCAGATAGTGATGCTTTCTTCTGTAAATAAACTATTGCAATGCGACAAAGACCGATGAAATAACCGCATGAAATAATGGAATTATAAGTCTGGTTCACGACATTCTTGCAAAATGCTTTTTTTCGAAATCGTAAACCATCGCGAACAGGTCACGTGTCCCTCCATGGTCTTTTCACTTTGAGCAATCTAATAGACCTGCGGGCTTTACAGTTTCACTCAAACACCAGACAGCATTTGAAGTTGGAGCACAAAATTGAATTGAGCATAAAAGGGTTTTATAATCACAAGACCTGGATCCTTCTATCCTAAAGCTTCGTGTCTTAACTCTAGACAACGGCCTCACACAATGCCAAAGCCATTTGTTTGGCGACTCGTATTGATTATATCCAAGACCACAAACCTTTAGATGATCCGAATAATTTACCGGTAAATAACAAAATCTTTCCGCGAGAAACTAATTTGCATTCAGATTGTCTTAAACAGACAGCAGCATTTATCGCATTTTGTCCGAATTCTTGAAAGTTTATAGCTCAGAAGATTCGCCTATATCTCTACCTTTCTTTGTATGCGTTTTATGATTATTCCGATCGGACCTCGGTTTATTCGAATCACCCTCCCTCGAAATTGTTTTCAAATCAAACGAGGCTTTCAAATAGTTTATGTTAAATGGCATTGTAAAGACATCCATAATAGTATAATTATGCGATAAAGTTTCAGATTATTCCGGGGTTTCGGATAATGCTGGGCTTTTGATTATGCCGGGTTTTCGTATACTGCCAGTTGTTCGGATTAAAGATATCCGACAGTATTTTATTTTAAAACATATATTGTAGTGGTGCATGCTATCTTTGAAGAATGGGCGTTTCTCAACATACATGTACATTTTAAATGCCAAATGCAGAAAATCACATTTAAGCTAATCGCACCAAATATTTCCAGTGTTGTTATATCTTATATCAAACAGTATCATAATCTGAAGTTTACGTTATAAGCACTTTGCCAATTGTTTTTGTTCATCAGTATTTCTTCGAATGAAATTGAGTTTGGTGACTTATTATGAACAACTCTAAACGCCAGTTACCGATGAAACTTATATTATAAATCATTTCAAACTGAGACAGATGCTTTAAAAAATGCGTTCTACTTTGCAATAAACGTAAAATGGATTGGTGTTTGCTATTGTGAGTGGGGCGAACACTAAGTCGGTCCCTTTTCAAGGATTACTGGGCAAAGTCGCATTCAATTCTTAGATTTCCAATCCTTGAAGAAATCGTAGAACCAGTAGTACCGAGTCAGTACCAGTCGTAATGAGTTCGTACCAGTCGTAACTAGAATTATCACTATCGTGACCAGGGCCTCGTGGTAGCATGCCAGAAGAGGGGGTGGGGTACAGACGAATAGTGGGGTTGCATAATTATCAGTGCAATTAGTTGCAATTTTCTATATATATCTATACATGTACTGATGCCTATAAAAAAGTAATTAGTTTCCTTCTAAAATAACAAGCAAAGGTTTAATTTCCAAAATGGAAACCAAATGATGAACTTTGACTTTTAATAAGTTTGAACTTATTTTTGATATACTAAGTGTGTACACTTAATTTAATTTAATGATGATATTGGTTTCATTGACATTGCCCTGTTCCTACATCAACCTGATTGGTTAATATTGATTGCAAGATGGAAATACACAAACAGAACTACATTAATTTAATATGTTTGTTCTGTGTGCAAGTGTTTAAAGGAATCAGCCGTAATTTACCAAAGCCAGAGTTGCTATATATATATATACCCTTTGCTACCAATGTGAGTATTGTTTTTTGCTCCACAACATGTACTTATTGTCGTAGTTAATACTAGTAAGTTTCATTTGAATACTAGTATCTTGTACGGTTTTTGAACTATATCCAGTGTTTGAAGTAAATATCTTTGATAGTTTGCAAGTTATTAAGAAGCTGAAAAATAAGGAAAACTATTCAACGTATCAATATTCTGACGTCAATCCGACTCTCGTGTGACTAGAGTTTTAGAAACGAAATGGCCATTTCTAATGACAAGTGATCGGGTATTGTAAGAGCACGGGTAAAACTCAATTTACAAGCTTTAATTCTCAATCTACCTTAAAGTGTTTAATTCTGGGTAGGATGGAACCAACTTAACCCCAGATTAACAATATGCGACATATTAAACTTAATATACTAGTAAATTCTGGGACAACCCTCGTTTATGATGTACGAATCTGCCAGAATGTCGTCCAAATGAAAATTCGTAGTATATATATCTTTGACCCCTGGAACTCCTTAATAACTTTCACGTTTGGTCAGGCTCGCGTATATATAAAGATAATAATGAAACAGGGGACGCATATAAGACATATCAGTTGCATCATACAATGGTTGATTACATAAAATAATTAAGTTGCACATTATTTGTAACTAAAGCAGAGCGTGGAAATGTTTGACAATTTGATTTACAGGCTGTACGTGGAACGAAGTTAAAACGTTTAAATGTTACCACTATACAAGAAAATTGATTTTCAGTCTAATTTGAAGCACGCTTCCGCAAACACATGACAAAATAACGACAGACGTTTCGCTCATACTACGTAGTATGTAATTATAAATAATATATGACCACATAACTACACGTATACTTAACTTTGCTTATTTCATTTCTCCTTTAAGTATTGATTAATATTTATAGAATAATACATGGCTGAGCAGTGCCAGTGAGTGATAATCGCCCCGGTAGGTTGATAATTGCCAGAGGGCGCTAGACCGAGGGCAATTATAATCTACCGGGGCGATTATCACTCAATGACACTGCTCAGCCATTCATTGTTCTGTATAATAATACTTATGTTACTATATATAGTAACAAATTTGCATTGAAAAAAATGTATTATGCGCCCTTTTAAAGTATTATCAGCTTTTGGCCCGCCTCGCGCAGGGCTATTATCACTGATAATCGCCCTTGGAAGACGTACACGCGCATCGTTACGTCATTTGCATTTCACAAGTGGCCGGCGCCGAGCGTAACGGTCTAGGCCTTCTTGAATCACTTGCAAACCAAATTGATAGATTTGGACATGCAGGATAGCAAATTTCAAAATTGTATCAATCCTTGACCAAATGGATCTAGATCTACACCTATTGTCTAAAATCTAGACATTAAATCCGTGTTTACCAGGTCTAGACGAGATACACTGAGATTCACACAAATGTGAAAAACAACTTTTTTCAGAATTTTACATAAAAACATACACCAAAATGTAGCAAATTTTATAACCGAAAAAATGAATACCCATATGCTATGTTTCCGTTTTATAATAACAAAGTTACGGAGAATTTAAGTTATAGATCTACGCGAATAGATCCAAGTTTGACAATTTCTAAAACGACGATGGGTTTGTCTATCAATTACGGAACATGTTATGTCTTGTAAGCGTTTTCTTAAAAGAGTAGTTTTAATGAAAACACAACAACGTAAATATTATACAGAACAATGAATGGCTGAGCAGTGTCATTGAGTGATAATCGCCCCGGTAGATTATCAACCTACCGGGGCGATTATCACTCACTGGCACTGCTCAGCCATGTATTATTCTATAAATATTTATGTTGTTGTGTATAAGTATTATCATTAAATACAAAATGGAATACATCAAAGAAAAGCTTAGCCTGTAGCATTAGCATAATCTTATAATTTAATTAAATTTTATCAATCTACAGAATATTATACATCTATGAGGCCTGGAACTCCTTAATAACGTTCACGTTTTGTCAGGCTGATAAAAGCATTAACTATTAATACGTTTCTGAGGATAGATATAATATATTATCAATGAGTGGTCATTGTGTTTAGATACTAAAGACAATAGAGCAATTTCTTCAGGGAATATATTTGAGCAGGCAGAAAAATACTTGTATACCAGTATTTATTTAAAAAAATGTTTTTTAAGTCCCACTGGTCAACATCGGTTCTTTTCAGTGTTAGGAAGACTATCCGGTCATTACATATTATCATGACTTCGGGGCAAAGTACCTGGAACTACCCTTTAAAACTATGCTCTGAGCGCCAAGCTAAGTACTATTTTCACGAAATTGGCGTGAAGCGGCCGAGGATCTAACTTTCAAACTTCCGTTCCTGGAGTGGACGAATATGTAATGAATAATAATATATTTAGCGACGTTAAAGCATTAATAAACGAATCACATATGGATGGTGAACTTTCTAGTTTAATAACCAGATGGTACACAATAATTAGTTATAGTGGTATAAACATTGTCTGGTATAAGCACAATAATGTGCATGCTCGAAGTATGAAACAATTTTTTTTTAATCCCGTAGGAGCTTAATATAATTACATTTACTACAAGTAATCAGTTTTTACTTGACGTCTGTATTTCTACGTCTCGAGTTAAAACAAATGCGTCAGTAGAATGCTCAGGGTTATAACAATTGTCAGTTACAATTTAAGCTTTTGTTTCTTTTTTCGTTCGTGTGTTTATTTCTATATTAGGAAATCATGACAGTTTATGGTAAATAATGTAATTTACGTTGGCAACAATTAAATTAAAGCTTGTAAAAATGCACGCATTGTCTGCGGGCAATGGATACCCCATAAATATTCATACAACTTTGGACATAAATGACGCATTGTTGGCTTAAAACTCAAGACCGTGTGTTCGACTTTACACTTCTAAGAAAATGGCTAGGAACATTTATATGGTTCTCTTGTCAGACATGTTCGTGTAGCAGACGGGAATATATTTTGGCAGGGAACAAGACCAAACAAATTCCATTGAGATGGAAATCTAAAACATGGCCGTCAGATGGCGATACTTTGTGTTTGAATTCCACAGCGAGTACACGAAATCACTGCATGACTTATTGGGATACTATACAATTCAACTTGTATGACGTATTGTGAGCAAAAGCGTTACACCTCAATGTGTGTGCCTTATTGCGATACCCGGAAGTTGACTCGTTCATACACTGTGAATTCGAGCATTGAGTCCTGACTTTGAGTGTCTGTGTCCCCCAACATCATACAGATATACTAGTAGTTAGTAAATGATACCTCGCATTTCCGATGCCAACTTTTGTTCGATCTCGGGCACAATCGTTTTAATGCGTGTAGTCTTTCAATCTGCACTGATAACAAGTGGCCAGTCGAACTTTAAGTGTTGATATTATCCATGTTTGATTATAGATATGGCTTTAGTTATCTACGGTGAGCTATATGTGCATGCTTCTGTTGGAATTTGAGAAAACAACATGAAGATATAAACCGAAAAAAGGGAAAATTAATTCCCTTGAATGGAGTATACGATTCTGGTGAGTATGCGCTTACGAAGAATCTGAAGGACAGATTTATTCGATATTCAGTTACGGAAACTGGCAAAAAATCACATTTATAAGTTCTTAACAACAACAACAACGTCAACAACATAATAATGAAAATATATATACGTAAATGCAATAGCAAAATAAAATGTATAAAACATATGAGCCAGTCTCCAGGAAAACCTGCTATATTGACATTATGTAATTACTGCATGTAACAAGCTTTTAAAAAAGCTTTCAAATAAGAAAAATGACATATCAATTGATTCGATTTTAAGACATTTATCCATACATTACTATATCATAGCTGTAAAATTTCTTATGAATAATGTCGAAATCATTTACTTCGTTGCTATGGTGACCAATTTCAGAAAAGTACTCTGATTGAGAAAAACGAGGAGTTTGTTATATAAAACAGTAGTAGTCTTTCTCTAAATGTGAACATTTACAATTTGGATGTATATTTTAAAACTTAAAACATCATTCTAAAAATTGATACCATTTTGACCAGTTTCCGTAAAGAATTGATCAAATGCAGTATTTATAAAGTACTTGTGACAACTACGTCGAAAAACGTTTGAATGACGCTTGCGACGTCACGCAAAAAGCGTCTGAATAGAGCCTCAACTAAACAGCTGTAACTTCCTTAAAAATCTCTTTTGCATTATGCTTCATTAAAATTACTCTTTTAGATAATAAAAGAACTCAAAATCATATAGACATTCAAATAATACGAGGGGCGTTAAATACATAATTTAAAGGTCGTTGACATTCTTCTGTTGACATATTGAGAAGATTTGTAAGACTCATGTCTAAAACATTGGTATTTTCTTCTCAAAATATTACTTGCACATTTGATTGATTATTGATGTTTGGCATGCTCGAGTATACTGGAATAATTTTCGTTTTAAACACATGCCACTATTACAGTAGGTGCTCAATTAAACGCATATAATATTATTGATTATTCATTCATATACAACATTTGACACAATAAGTTAATTCTTATGTGTAATATTAATAACAATAATTATAATAATAACGACTTTATTCAAAGAGGCAACACAGTTGGACAAGCCCAGTCTTCCCTGTGAGCCTCTACTACGTGTCCTGTGAGCCTCTACTACGTGTCCTGTGAGCCTCTACTACGTGTCCTGTGAGCCTCTACTACGTGCCCGTCAGAACTTAAAGTTAAAACCAAATGGTATCTTGTCTTGGAGAAGGAAGAGCGAAAATAACAACAAAATCTTACGCTTGTATAATTGAAGTACCATTATCTAGATACGAGTGAATACAATTTTTTTTCGAAAATGTGTCTTAAAAAAGATTACTAGTATTAAGGGTTCAACGAATACAGCTGTCAACTGAATTATGTCATTTTTCAACCAATAAATACACATATTTTTTCTTTGAAGAATTACTTTTTTCGCGTTTTTAAGCTTTACTATATTTTATGTTTTCCCGTGGATTATTGAGATTTACTCATTGAAAAATAAATTGATAAATCACTATTACCATCATGTACTTATTAAACAACAAGACGCTGGTTCCAGTTCAATACAGTAAAATAAACAGTTATAATAGACTTCACATGGCTGTAGTAGTTTTTTTTCTTTACTTAATTTGGCATTCTTTATACATGATGGCAGTGCCATTTCAAGGGTCAGATTGCGGCCATCAGTGTTAGGATCATAAGCAATTAGTCGGAACATGATATGTGTAGAGGCACTTTAACCTCTCCTAACGACTGTAGTGGTTTGTGTGATGGAAGAAAAGATTAGAATAATTGGTTGTACGTGTATTATTCATAAAACACCAACAGGTGCTGTGTACGTTATTGAATATAACAAACTAGGTTTGAACCACGGCGTGAGTTAATAACGAATGGATTGAAAATGGATTGGACATGCCGAATACAATGTGTTCAATCAGCCAGGTAGTACGGATACCGATCATTATCTAGATATGCCACATCGTTTTATTGTACTATTTACTGTATTCTAACACGACCAGCGGTTTCAGCTATATAAACATAGAGGAAATTACTATGTGCACATATTGCACTCGTGACTTCATTACTACGCATGGAGCTCGTGACTGTGCTTTATCATACGATTTAACACAGGGACATATTCATTATTTCTTAAATATTGTATCGAGTGACTGAATGACTGTAATTATATCACGAGACCAAATCAATAGTGATTTACGGTTCGCACCCGAACGAGTGACCATACATGTAGTCCTATTATAGATAAAATACGGTTGTATAATGCTCATTTCCTTTCTGACATAGCCAATGTTCTGTGTATGACAGTACTGCAAGAGACGGTATGCGTCGCACTAGGAACTGTACGTAGACATTGTTTGAAACGTGACGTCATCAATCAGACATGATTTACCTCTATGTGTATATACGTTATGCTGCTGGCTATGTTAGAAGTGACCTTTATTTCATAAAATGTGAGAAGCTACATAGTTTATCTTACTCTCCTGTAAGATACAGTACATACTGTACTGTACAGACAAGTCAAAGCCATCCAATAGTGGTGGCAGCGGTGGCAGCGTCTATAGAAACCCACGTAAGAGACGGATACATCCAATAATAAGTAAGCACTATATACTTTCTCTTATAATGAATAACACACTACATGGTTTCTTAAATTAACATATTGCCTTAAAGGTAGGTACTATCAATGATAACTAGACTGACATTGGCATCCAGACTAGGGTAAAGCGGTAATAACACGTATACTTGGGTCGCGACAAGGACACAATGTCCTACACATTAGACATTAATATTTGGATATACCTTATAACCTCCATGTAGTACAATATTGCGCGGCATTATTTTTCTTTGTTTAAAATTCCATCGCATAGAAACACGGTAACAGAGCAAGATTTCAATCGTAAAAGATAAATCACAAATCAGACAGGGAAGGCAACACTCAACATAAACAGCAGAAAACAACAGGCACAAAAAGAATAGTGTGCAAAATGCTACCTCAGCATGAAAGTTGCCCCAGTCAAAATGACGAATGACGACAGACAAAAAGCTAATTGATATATCAGCCATGAAAAAATGCAGTTTCAAAGCACTTTATTCATCACAAACTGGGACTATTTCTAGAAAAATCAAATAAGTATACAACTGTCAATCAAATATCCTTCTCGACATTTGCAAAAACTCCTCTATTACGTAGAATACATATTATCAATATATTCATGCGGCAAGTTAGGCAAATTATCTGACGTAATTCTAACACCGTTCCCTGGGCATTCTAAAGGAATTCTGAAAAAACACAAGTGACCAAATATGCTCTGTATTGGTTATAATTATTGAAGAGAGCGGCTGCAATACAAAACATAGCCGTTCATTTCAAGCTAAGATTCGTCTTATTTCAAATGACAGGAAAATATCAATACATTCGGCGTAGTGAAGCAGGCAGCTAGCTTGGCTTAGGCAGTCAGAGATATTCAGTGTATTTGTACAGGCGCCATTCTAAGAGTGCGTTGAAAAAGAATATTGGTTTAAATAGCTGATGTTTGTGTTAAATTCATTTCTGTCTGAAAATGTATTTAATTTGTTTTAGGGTTAATTACTTAATGTGTTTGTTAACAAGTGGATAAGTTAATTAAATATAATGTTCGGAGAGAAAAACATTTTCGGATTACGTTAGAAATTTGGAGTGTTAATGGAAATGAACTTCTTGTGGAAATTTCTGCGAAACTTATCTAACTTCCTAATGCAATAAGCGTGATTGTACATTCAATGTGCGTTTAATCTGAATTTTTTATCCGATTTTTTCTTCCCTTGGAGAAATCAGTTAATACTGTTTGTATAAATATTGATATGTTTGAACGTAGAGATAACGGTATAGTATTATAGAGAGTGTTTCTTTTATCGGTATATACATCGTGATCTTGTGTCTCCCCGGTGATTGCACCAATTTAGAAAATTTAATTAATATTCCGAAAAAAGACACATTTTTCTTCCTTTAGCCAACTCCATCTATATCTTTATAAAATCATCCTGGAATCGTAGCATAAAAAGAGATTGCATGCGTAACACATTAAGGCCGTATTTGTGGCGTATTTGTATCCTTATCATTTTGTCCTCTCCAAAATGAGTTCTGAAACCACAGTGGATTTTAAATAAAGGTTGAACACCGAGTGGAAAACAAACAGCGACGTACGTACCTCTTTACTGGTGTAATATAGGCGTTGTTGTTGTGACGTTGTTGATAATGATACATGTACAACTATAGTGTTAGATATGCATTGATTGTTGATACATGATTCCGGTTGTTCCAATTAATATTGCATATAAATCGTTTGTTTTACTATCACATATACCATCACAGAGATATTATGTACAACTGGGAAAACTATTGAACAGATAATATGATAGCTTAGTATCATATAACCTGAACGCCATGTATGAAAACAAAATAGACAACGGATATGAAATAATAATCAATCAATGTTATGACTAATATAGAATTTATGAGTGGAGCGTTTAGAAATTGTGAAATACCCTCTCATTTTTATGTATCGTGATTAATGCATTACATATTTTAAAAATTTGTCGTAAGCCTAAAGTGGTATCACTTTAAAACAAAAACGTGGGAATCGGATTGGTTCCTAGATATTTAGGTTGCGTTACAAGTCTTCGAAGTGCGTCAAAAAGTAAACATGGAAAATCTCGTTCACATGACATTTAAAACGTTGGTGAAGTACTTCTTGACGAATTGCGTGTGTATCTTGTTTCTGATGGTGCATTGTCTGACATACGGTGCTGTTGTCAATAATAGTTTACCTAAAAACGATAGTGATAGTGTGACCTTGACATTACCAAGGTCACAAACAATCAGTATCAAGGACGTACCGGATGAGCAATACAAATATTTCCAAAATCTAATTTACATATTGAAGGAATTACAATATTTTAGTATTGATGGAAATAAATCAGGTTGCTTTTCATTGAAGCAAATTAAGAGAACTTTTAAACATTCCGAATCGAACTCTAAACAAATTGGAATTCATTTCTATTTTGACGAAATCGACTTTTCCGGTGACAACGCGTTAGTGTTTGCTCAAAATGTGAAAGAATCTAATTCCGATAGTTATACAAATTCAAAGTTTGTGGCGGGAGATTGTAACACACTGCCTATGGAGTTCCAAGACATGGCTGGTGGTCTCCCTGGACTCGATAAAATGTCTATGAAACACGTTGATGGGGGTACGGGAGATTCTAATGAGAATACAACGAAAGTGATTCCACCGCCTGTCGATGATCCAGGAGCACAAGATGATAAACAGAAAGGTATGTTAAATTTAGAACGTTGAATTAGTCCAAGTCAATCTCATTAACAAGCATTTCCTTACAGAAGGATATGTGGCATTTAGAACGTTTAGTCCTAGTCAATTTCATTAAAACCATTTCTTTGTAGAAAAGTATGTTGCATTGAGAAAGTTAGTCCTAGTCTATATAATTAAAAATCGCTACGCTGCGAACTTTCTTCTGAGTTTGGATGGTGGCGTACATTAAGTTTGTACTTTAGTCAGATTGATGGCTATATTTGGTACATGTGGGATATTTTACGCCAAGATATCTCATTGCCTGCAAAATAAGACCAAATAAACAAGCTCGGAATCATGCAAAAACTTCCGTTGGATATTGATCTTATAACTCATTTATCGAAGTCAGGCATGAGGAAAAAATGACTTGAATTCCGTTCGATAATTGACCAGATCCCAGTGCAGAAAACACCGCGTCCATTTATTTTCGAAGAATATTATCATGCGAAATCATTGGATTATGCGAAAATGTGAAATATGTTAATTTGTGTGTTAACAACGTGAATTAAATTCTTTCATTGGCCAACTATATTCTGTGTCAACATATATAAACATCTGAAGTATGACCAACCTGGTATGAGTCCCAATTTTGTATTGAATAAAAGATAGATTGTGTCAATTTGAACATCCTTTTGTGATTACATTGGCAAAAGCATGGAGGAAACTGAAGCTGAAAATATTTCTCTACGTCGCCTTATTACGTGGCAAAATACTACATCTGTTAAGAAAGTACTTATGGATGCTTCGTCACGTAATATTGATACGGCATAAGGAGATATTTTCAGCTGCATTTTCGTTGACGTGCAATGGTTCCAAATACGGATGTTTTAACCAATGTGTTCACAACAAGAATCAATCAATTCAAACAAAAGTGGAATAATTATTGTATATCATGAAGCTTGTGTTGTTGCCTTAGAATCTAGCCAGAATTTAATTTTTTTACGTATAATCTCATTCCTCTCATGCCTCAGCATTAGAACGTAAAACACAAAGCCACGGAATATCGTATCAGTTGACATAAAATATGGGTTTTGTTCATTTATATTCCCCCCACGGACACTTTTATTACCAACTGGTAAACAATGCGTGACAATTTGCTATATTGTGTTATTGTCGGATTTATTAACCAATGGCAACACGGTATAATTGTAACCATTTTGTTAAATATTAGATGGTCACCCCACAGGTGTCGTTTGTCGAACAGAAAGAATAGGAAGTAAAAAAGCAGACAATTTGTCATGATTAAATGACAAACATGTAATATTAACGTTAATTGGTTCGCGTTTGATTATTGGATGGAATTAATTGTAATATATTGGCATTATTCCAATAAACTTGTGTTTGCTCGATCGCTTTCAGAAAATTTTCTAATTATTCGCTGTGATCCTCTTTCAATTCGTTGATCTAAATAAATGATTAAACATTTTTTCAACACTTAATGGATGTACAAATATGAACAATGCACTAATATAATAGACCTTTGTCAATTTACCATATGTATATAACCTTACTAACCTTAGTTAACTCTTTGTACAACCATAGTTCGCCCACGATAATAAGAAAGGCGGGAAAATGTGGTATATTCCACACTGGTAGATTAATCAGGTGTGAACGATTTATCAGTGATGTTTTAGTATAAAACTGACAATGTCTGTTTACTTAAGTAATTTGTAAAACCAATTTTGCAACAGTTGACCAAACCGATTTATGTTCGTAAACATCACACTATCCCGGGCGCCTTATAGTTGGTCTCAAAAGGATAACAACTTATCGTACAGGAAAGGTTAAATAAGTAATACAGTACAAGTCCTCACGTAAAAAACGAAACGGATCGGACGCATTTTTCTTAGTAAACGCCTTTTAATCATGAGTTCTTCCTTTCTTTAACTTAGCGCATCTTGTGCATTATCAGTATATTAATACCTCTCTGTTAATTAGGGTCTTTGAATACACTTCCCAAATATATACTTAGCAACTTTTCTAAGTCCTCACTTATATGTTTGATGATAACTTTGACAACCTTGTATATATCTCAATGAAATTTGGCTATAATATGCGTGTGTTATCGTTTCGCAGAATTGTACATCAACATGTCGATTTCGATATATATTTATTGAATGAAAATAATCTTAACATAACAAATAATGAAGGTAAAAGCCACAAATACAGATTTTGTTATCTGGGATGACCACCATGCGGTCTGATTTTTCTGCTAGCAGTCACAGACGAGACTCGGAAGCATTGCTGAACGAATAGACTCGTTGACTTATACTGTCTGAACTCAAAGTGGTATCACGTCTCCGGAGTAGCCCGATGTAACGTCATAACGTCACTTCAAATTGACAAACGCTCTGACAAACTGCATTTTACGACAGACAACCAATACAATTACCTTTAACTAAACACTCGAAGACATATATATATGTTGTAAATCAATCAGACAGTGATGTTATAGGTAATTATTCAGACTTGTCGACATAAAATGCCACACTGCACTGTACCGACGTCACGTCATCTTTTTTTCTGACATCGTCGGACGCATACCTGTGATATTAAAATTGATTTTTGAACGTTTTTCTTACGTGGCGAGTCGTTGGAAATAATTCGCAAGTGTTTAGAATAAATTTCGGGGATGTTTAACCGCGCGAAGAGGGAGAAAAACTCAAAACGCACATGCGTCTAACAACGGCAAAACCACGTGTCATACGGCCAGTTTGTGAAATGGATTAGTTTGGCTGCCGCATACAATCATCACTTGAGAAATTTGGTTGCGTCAATGTTTATAATAAAAAAGTTATTAATCAATGAAAATGAGGACTTAGAAAAGTTGTTAAGTAAACGTGTTTCCTATACCTCAATCATACTGGGAATGAGCAACAGTATGATCAGAATAACTATTAGTGTTTTAATGTGCATTCTTAGAGTGCATTCCATATAGTTTAGCCACTCCCGATATTTTTCTCATGCCCAAATCCATTGTAATTTACAGGAATACTGTGATGCACGGTTTGCCGGCATTCACTGTTGTTGGAATAAAGTAGAACTAACGACTGTTCGGATGTTCAAACTTTGTATTTTGCGCGTGAGAATTCTCACAAGTCCACAATCAACAATAATATGATAACAAGATATAGTCAATGTTGGTAAAATCCAAACAAATGTAATATTAACTGCGTAATTGAATTCTAATGGAAAACCATTGATACGTTCAGCTTGGAGAACCAAGTTCGGATACCTCCAAAACCTTTACAGAACGTCCACCAGTAGGGCGTGGCTTCTGTTTTAACCAACCAAATGATTGCATACAGATTGTGCAAATTTGCATCAACCAATTATATGTTAGTATTTTACACACATAATTCAAATTACCTTAAGCCGCGAGCAAATAATGACAAATGGTTTGATTACGTATTGATACAAAATCCGACCTAGCGACTACAGAAGAGATTGGTCTATCAACACTTTTATCACCTTCTATTGTTTGATGACTTACAAGTCACAACACCATCCGTTTCAATCGGATAAAAATGCACGGATTAAAACGTCAACCATTTTGCGTCGATACCTATTATCTTAATCTGACTGAAAAATTACCGGAAATCAAAATTTAAAACTAACATGACTAAAACGTTTTAATATGTGCATCGGCCTATACGTTTGCACAAAATAAACTCACTTATGCACGGCACAACAATACCCTACATCACACTAGAGGCGAAATGTACCGGAATGTTATCAGAATAATCATTATACGTGTATGTATTCATTGAAGATGGAAGTGCATTCTATAATTTCTAGCATTTTAGGTGTATGCCATGTATGTCTGTCTCATGCTGAAAACATTCGTTGTGGCCACATGTATGGACCCAAATACATGAAATGGAGATAGGCACTGCATCTATGTGGATGTACCACGAAATTGCATTCTGGCGACGTTCCAGATAATCTTTGTCTAGCTAGCGTGAGACTGTGCGTTTAGCAGGAATACGAGTACGAGGCACCCGTACAGACGGAATATGCAAGAATCAGTCAAGTCCGGTTCGAAAACCACGGACACTGCTGCTGTAATAGCATTGGTCAAATCCACTTTCTCCCGCACTTTTTGTTTCCGACTTTGGTTATTCCTCTTTCCTATTTTGTACTAGTTTTACAATACAAATACATTACAGAACGATATGTATACATTTCTAAAGCGTACAGTCCGAATAGTTCTAGAAAAAGAATTTGATACATCAACTGATTATTTACTTTCACAGCGTAATTCGATGATATTCAGATCAATTGTAGGAAAGTCATTTTAGTATCTTAATCTTTCAACCACATCCTCCCTATTACAATTTTTCAAACGTTCAGAAAATAAAAACCTATTCTAATGAATAAGTGCTTGTTCCGAAACCGAATCCTTAACCTATTCAGACTCTAAACTTCGTAACTGCCTTCCTATAACTGAGCCAACTTCTAACACATTAGACACTTTCCAAAGTTATTACCTTCGGTATTGTACAATGTATATCACTTTAATATCATCTATAATGCTTTTGAAATTGTTTTACTTATGTGTATTTCTTGCAATTGTATGTTTTATGTGTACATGTACGAGGGGTATCCAGAATTAACCGGACTGTGTCAGCTACATTAAACCATGTCTGCTTTTCTATTTCCTGAACATTTCAAGTGATTTGGTCAAATAACAATATACACTTATAATACATATTACGTGTACAGCATATATGTACTATACTAAAAGAGGCTCACGGGGAATTATTGATTCTAATTATTTTTCTGCAGAACCAGAATAAGTGTGACTGGGGTATCTTTGAAACGCAAGTTTTTTTCCTGGTCGAATGATATGTACATGTATACACTCAATGACTTTAAAAGCGCCTCACCTAATTCAAAGTCCAATATCGCTCAAAGGCTTTATGTAAATGCAATATAATTTTACATGTGTATTAATAAATCTTTCCTTGAAAATCCCACACTTTGCATAGGGAGAGTGTGCTTGCAGGATTCCCAGAAAATAACGAGACATCATGTTTTACAAACTAAACTGAATTAGACGTAGAAAATATTAATTAACACACACAAAAAATGAATTTACAATAACATAAATGCTTTATACGATATTTGACTTTTAGATAGGTGAGGCGTTTTTAAAGTCCTTGAGTGTATGTGATATTTAATGTTATTCCATAGAATCAATCTCTGCTAATATTGCTACTTTTAGAGTTATTTTGGATTATAGTCGTCGCTTTGTATGATTCTAGAATATAATTGTGTGGAATTATCCTTATATAATGACGAGGTTTGGTTCTATCTACATAATAAATAAAATTATAAAGTTACTGTAATATATTAGGTAGTTTCAATGAGTGGTCATTAAGTTAGAGGGGTACTGTAATAGTGCAAAAATATATATCCCCCTGAATTGCACGGTATGGGAACTGAATGATTCCCCGAATACTGTTTTTTTTTCACCACTAAATACTAGTAGTCAAATAGACATAATTGTGCATATAACATTTTCTCATATACCACTACTATTGATTTAATTTGATTATATCACAATCTAAACATTCTTCATATAGACTGTTAGATATTCGAGGAGCGATGAATGTAAATCATACTCTAATATATATCTCAATCATTGCTTGAACACGTACCGAGGTACAAATGTACAGCACAGCAATGATGAGTATATGTTAAAACAGGTTAGCGGGCGGATAGCTAGCAATTAGCGTTTTCGACCGTGCCAAGATTCTATATGCGCTTCCTTATCCAAAAACATCACTTTGAGAAGATTGAGATAATAGATTAAGATTTGTAGAATAGCACGAAACACCTGCGGAACAATACATTGTAAACTAAACATTTGAAGTTAACAAAGAGCTTCCCGTTGTGAGTCCCGCAATTTATATGTCTGTTCTGAGCATTTAAATGATAAAACACCATTATTTAAACGTACGTAAATATTGTTTTGTATATTTTCCTCTCTATCAAATGTATGTTAAGCGTGGATGAATTATCTACCAAAGCTCCTGGTGAGTTCTTCACTAACAGTTTAACAAATGAAACTCCGCATTTTAGATTTAATTCATTTAACACATTATTATGTATTCTTGCTGTAATTATTTAGGAGTTTAAATCTGAATTTCAGTGTTGAAATGTTTGTAAATACATTATACAATTATTATTCTGCCTTATACATTTTTCGTAGATGTTTTTGTTACAATTTGTTACAAGGACATCTACATGGGTTATGTCTGGATATGTGATAGCCACCAAACATGTTGTCATTGTTTTGTTGAAAAAATAGAGACTGTTTTTAAATCACATTATTAATTTGCATTTATTAGTCTTAAGTTTTAGACGTTCAGTCAACTTTAAGCAAGTTAACATATATATGAAATGCATATATAAGATCCTAAAGACGATATATTCTATCCCCGAAACCTTATTGACTTAATGTTTGGGGAAACAAGATATGGGACATACCCTGCGATACTGAAAGTTACAGTAGAGAATCTAAACAGTACAAGTGCAAGTGGAGGTCCTCAGAAACGACGATATGAAAGTTGACCCCTAATAAGTGTTGATTTCTTACGAACGCAGGCCAATCATGTTTAGACTCTTTTATGGAAATGCTTAAACCCCTTCGCACATCTTTAACGAAATAAAAACGTTCTTTAAAAGGAACTTGCTGGCCTAAGTACTCGTGCAAGACCTTTGTCATGCGATACCCTTTCGTATGCGTTTCAAATAAATCGAGATGTTATCCGAATTTGGAACATTACATTACACGGTACATCGCAACTCAGATCCATCAGTGGTGTGTACTGTTTTATATGACTGACGGAACCAATGTTACGCTCGGACAGAACCGGATACATGACATCTTAGTTCCTTCCGAGCGTTACACCAGGTTTTAGTTCCGTAAAACCATATAAAAACAGTACGGAACATAGGAGCGGCGTATGCATTGTATTAGTACTGTGCATTAGACTGTAATTGACTAAAATAGCTATTTCAGTATATTACGTTACGGTTAAACAAAATATATTAAGTTTAATTGTGTGTAATTATAACAATATAATGTTAACAAACCTAAAACTTGTAATATATTATAGATGAACACCACCGGCATCGTGCACGAATTTATTTGTGTCTCGAAATGCTTGTCAATAAGGCCGTTATTCGTTCAAATCGAAACACATTAACTGTTATGCATCAGTGTTTGGATTCCTAATCCTATTTTCTCAATTATTATTAATGCACTACTTCGCTAAAAGCTTTTAATGCTGTTTTTGTGTAGTTGTGTTTTGTGAAGTTGTGATTCTTCGTATTTAACATAATTGCTTGAGAAGCCAAGTGAACGATCGACAGATCTCTATTTCATATTTAATTCAATTAAAGTGAAAACGATGTATCCGGTTCATCTGAGCATGAACTGTATGAAAGGTTACACGCCATCCAGTGTTTTTGTTTTATTAGACTCAACTATCTTGTATACGGGCAGTTGTAGTGAATACTTATTATGTAGTGTATTACGGAATCAACCTATCATTTGGTATGGCTTGAGGTAATGCTGTAGTAGTCAGCTTTTTAATACTGTTATAGTTTAACGTTTTAGGACTTCAATCAGCTAAAACCAGGTATTTCAGCCGTTTTACTGTTGAAACTATTTCATTCAGCTTGGAAATTCAGCTTTATGAATGCTGAAACTATAAGTTCATTCAGCTTTTTGACAGCTGGGATTAGGGCGGGTTATTTTCCCGTTCTGTTGTGTGTTGGGCATTGGACCTTGCTTGATTTTATGTTTTCTGTGCTCGGCTGGTTAAGTTGAGTACTGCCTTCCCTGTCCGACTTAATATTATCTTCTTAATTGCATTTTAAATATAGTCTACATCTTAAACTACCAGAGGGTTTTCAGAAAACGCGTCTAAATGTAAATGTTTAGATTACAATACATTTTTTATGTGGCGTTGGATACATGTACAAACTCAGAAACATTTGTTTAGCTATATATAACAAGATTTGTATTGTTTGACAAATATCAAAGTGACTGTAAAGTTATCGAATACGTGCTCTACATTGGTCTGTTCATTTATGTAAAATTAATAACATTTATGCGAAACAGCAATAAATAGAAACACATATCTTTCAACAGTGTACATTTTTGTCTTTTAGCCTCACGAATAATAAGTAATATAATATATCGATCAGCACCGAATTATTCTAAAATAACTGCGTCTAGGTCTTCACGTTCCTGGGCTGAACATATAAGGTAAGCATTAGCGGTGATGTATGTTGTATATGGTATGAAGTACAGTACTCATATCTAAAACGTGTAATTATGAGCATTTGGTTCTATCAGTTTATAAGACAACGTTGTGTACCACTGAAATATGAAGAAAGTTATAAAATTCACAATACAAATCTTCCATAAACAGTCCCAGATGAACAAACAACGAATAAAAAAGGGAAGACACATGTAGTGATGATCATAAACTATATCAGTATGATAGTCATAAGGTACGGATGTTGGAGAAACAAAACCGAACTGATGAAATCAAGAATACTTATAGTTAAATAACAAAGAAGCACCAATATCGACTAATATGAACTAAATACGTATTATAGAGGATACTTTGTCATTGTTGTTAACTGAAAGAATATCTACACATTTAAGCAAAACGGTTTAAATTTGAACACTTGAGAGTGTCAGATGACACAATAGGTTATTTTGTTGCCATTAATTCCAACAACATTTTCCGGCTTCTTCGGCGACCTACATGCATTTCTCTTTCGGCATTACCTCTAGACGCGTCAAAACAGTGACAGAAATGATAATTTCACTGTTTTGATAAAGTCAATTACCAAATATAGTTCACCGGTGATAACTCTAGACTTATCAATAAAACATACATAGTGTATACACTGAACGGTCGACTGGCCGCTGTTTATCGGTGTAGATTTGAAGTATGTATCATCAAAAGTGAAACCGCACAACGGAAATGTTTTTGATTTGTAAAAAAGGCTTAATATGTTTTCTTCGCAGGACTTAACATTGTCACTGACAACTTTCAGGATTTCACAGAAAAGAACATAAACTAAACCGTAAAATGCGATCGCGTTGTCATAATATTGTTTATCTTTTATGTGAAAGTTCAAGTCCCTTGTGAGGCCTTATCTTGTAAAACTGTTCATCGATTCTTCTTGATTTACGAGATGATAGAACATTGAGTCACACTGAATGTGCGAAATGAAATGGTGTTGATTTTATCTTCAATTTCAATGGCTGGATCTTCATCCGATTCTACCATGTCTGAATAGGAAACTGTATACCATAATTGAGGAAATTGTTTAAGAAACTCCAGACTCCGTGTTGACAATCGATTGGTCTGAATTAATGTGAACTTGGAAATTGTTTTGCCATTCGCTTACATAATTGTGTATTATCATAATTCAAACGGTTCAGGAAATACGCACAATCGCATAATTAACAACTCAATTGAAAACAGATATTGAAGGTTGTATTGTAGAGATACAATTGTGATATAATTGTAATATTTTAGCATTCATAACTACATTCTATGTATTTTGGACTTGGGGGCTTCATTTGCTCTAAATAATGATATTGTATTTTGTATTTACCAATTACATCGCTCCAACGGCCGAGTGATTATGGCGTCCCTCTCAATGCTGCAGTCGAAGGTGCGAACCCCAATATAGGTTCAAACATACGCGTTGCTTATCAAAATAAACTCTATCTGGTATAAATACTACTGAAATTTTAATAAGGGTTAAGACATCAATATTTTATTTTACGTTAGCTGAACAAACCCGATTACGAACACATTGTGCAAATTTTAAAATATGGTTTATTCTGCTGCAGAAATTCGAAAATGGCATGCGTTGCATTTGGTATGCGTTTGCACATTATCGTATTTCTTCTGGTAACTGATAACCCCTATATTGTCAGCGGCTAAAGTGGCAAAAAATAACATGAAACACACAAGTTGTCAAAAAACATTCTGATATCACAGAGGTCTTAAAGCTGTCGCAAGTCAGTACTTAGAATTCCAATTTTGAAGCAATATATTCTTTTACAATATTGCCGATTTAACCTTATGTTTCTGAAAATGACATCAGTCCATCTTACTGAATTCGACAAAAAATCGTAGGGACAATTTATTGACCCTTATTAAATTCTCAGTTGTTACATTGTATAACGATTGTGATCTAAATTTCGAAAAGCAATAACTTGTCGACAACATAATGTTGAACATAACGTTGATTGTGGCGAATGTTTCATTTAACAGGGGGATTTTATTTCAAATGAAAAAAAAAGTATTTGCATCAATTGTGTTAATTGTATAAAAACGGATGAGTCAACACGCCTCGACAAAAGGCAAACGTCAAAAACATTATCATTTTTAAAACCTAAAAATCACCCAACAGTGTGAATATTTCTCAGTATATTTCTTTTGCGATGCTAAGCATGTCAGCAATTATACGCTAACTTAAAGTTAATTAGTGGCATCCCACACTGGCAGCGCACATTCATCAATTACCGCTGCTATGATTGGCATTTTTATCCACCGAACACGGTTCCTATAATACTAGGTCGATACGAGACATGTATTATCTTGTTTCAGGTTGATAAGATGCGTAAAAATCGGAATTATTTTCTAAGAAATAACTAGACGATCCTGTCATGTCAAACTGGGTCGACAATGTATTATTAGTTTACCGAACGTGATGTGTTCGGTACATACATATCAGAGTAAGTAATCTGGCAGAACACGAAAATGTAGATCCCATGCCGGCCGAATCAATCTTCATATATCGTAACTACTCAGGTCTTTTCTGAATCCGAAAGATTTTTAGAATTGGCCGAGGTGTACCAATTAATTGGTCTACTGAAGTTAGTTAGCTTCCCTGATAATGTACCCGTATATACAAATACAAGAAAGGTAGTAAAACTGGGACAGAGAAGAGAATCAGAAACGTGCAGTGAGTTGATGGAACTTGGATCAAATTAAATACCGACTATTGTTAAATATATCTGAGAACAAATAATAGTTTGCTAACAGCTTTTTATTACTGTTATTCTTTTACCTTTTAGGACTTTAGAGAGCTATTTTAGTCGTTTTACTGTTTCAGTTGAAACTAGGTAATTCAGTTTATGCATTCAGCATTTTGGATTGCTGAAACTAGTTCAGACAGCATTTTGACAGTTTGGACTTGGGCAGTTCGTTTTCTGGTTCGGTTATGTATTGGGCACTATGCCTTATATGTTTTTATATTTTCTGTGCTCGGCTGGTTAAGTTGAGTACAACCGAAGCAATATTATTTGTTTGCTTGTGAAGAACAGATCGATACTAGGTGATAATTAATTCCTGGAAAATGGTTAGATCAAATCACAACCATATTGGACTAAATTATCAAATTGCAAAACAGTGCTAACGAGCCAAGTATTTTATTTCCAAAATGAGCAAAATATTAGCAAGTTCTCATATTTTCACAAGAAGAAATAAATCACTGTATTTGATACAGTCAATACAAACTGGTAGGATTTAAACAGCTATTATTTTTAAGTCTGATATCGCCTAAGTAAATAAGAAACTTTAATTCCCCAGACCAAATGCTCGGATCAATTTTCAATCTTTAAATTCTGTGAAATGTATTGTCAGTCCCTGGTGACAATCTAGTTTCATTGGCTCTGTATTTCTTTGTGGTAATAGTGGCGACCGAATTCTGCTTGTATTTTTTCTAATTTTAAATATACTGAAATGATATTCTAACCGATCAATTACAATATCTTAATGCAGTCGACATTAGTGATATTTATTGAGCAAATGATTATAGACATCTCCAATGTCATTTATTTGCATCTGTTAGCAGAAACATCATGGAGATCTAGACTTAGGATAAGCGTCTCAAATTCACATTAGAAAAGATAAACAAGATATTAAATAATTTCAGAAAGATACTAAAATCGGTCAGGGAAGGCAACACAAAACCTAAAACAACCGAAGACAGGAAACATAAAAAGACCCTTAATTTGAAAGTCACAATACCAGAATTCTGCATATATGAAACAGGTTGGTTATAATATTCTGCCAATTGTTTGTACCTTAACGAGGAAAAGACAACTGTGAGCATCTGCTGCAATATAATACTACAATTAGATTTCTAGTAGCTTATAGATTTACTCTAACGATAAGAATTTCGTGACATTGTACAAATACATTGATCTGAACTCTAGGAATATTTCTGATGAGACCACCAGGCCCTGGAATTATACTTTTTGTTTGCTTAACTCACTTTTGTACTCAAACTTTATATGAGTCACTTGTCTCACAACTTACTAATTCCTCTACGTAATAGTGATAGCATTAAAGAACGCAGAGTAAGATTTCCTGATAAAGTGATAAAGTAAAGAGTATTTGATTACTGCAAGCTATCAAATTGCATGCTCAAGTGGGAGCAAAAATCACCCAAAACTTACTTGAAAATGATTCGAACCTTTTTATCTCCAAAGTCGGATATTTTATCTCCTAATTAGTAGATTTTGTCTCCTAGGTAGGACTTTTTATCTCCTACATAGGGTATTTTATCTCCTAATTAGGTTTATTTTATCTCCTACGTAGGATTTTTAACTTTTTATAGAACATTATGTTTTGGCACCAGGACGCTTCTGTACCAAATTATAGTTTTAAGACAGCGAGAAGAAATCTTTGGCCTATGGAATATGAACTATTCAATAGATATTTAGTTGACAAAAGCTATGCTCGAACTATTCATACATAGCGTCCTGTCGGTGTTTTGTGAAATATGCGACGTCATGTACTAGTTGGATCATTTAAACGATGCAGCGCTCCTATGACATATCATTTGGTCATAGTGATATATTAATCTTGATCAGTGGCACAATTTCTCGCGTATGATGAAATGTGTATGGGAATACGTTCAATCAGACTCGAGAGCTTCTCATGCCAATGATCATAAATTGACTTAATATGGATCAGATATTTCTCAACTACGAACGTTGCAAGGACATGAAGTCCAACAGGCGAGTAGTTCTTCCTCCGGATAACTGTTCCATTTCATTATAAATAGACAATCAATATACGAGAGCAAACGTTTTCTAGGCAAGGCATGTTTGCCTCTTATAATGGATGCACTTTGCATAACTCTTTTCTTGGTTTTTAGCTATTTCCTACATACGCATCATTTATACAGTTAGTAATAATGTGGATGGAACAAAACATTATCGCATTATTGCTCATACTACACATACAGACAATAATCTAATGCGTATTTATGTACAATGCTTTTATCAATTCACTCAAATTACTCAAGTTTGAAATGACGATATTCGAAAGGATTATAAAAATGTTTTTGGGCCACAAGTGCGGTCTCATATAGCGAAATTATGTTTAAGGTATTATATGTAACCACAAAATTTTAAGGGGACGGTTGATACTTTGTGCTATATTTTCCGAAAGACTACAAACAGTCTAACCTATTTACTGAAAACGCCCAATCAGAAATAAACGTATATAGGAATAAAACTAACCCATAGAGGATTGATTTCATATCCAAATCAAAGTTGACACTAAATACCGTAAGGTCTTATAAAACCGTAGATTTCATTTCCCTCAACCCCTCATTGGTCATTTACAGGCTATATTTATTAGCAGAGTCAGACGAGCAGCCATTAGATGTGGCCAATTAAATATCACTTACTGTAGCAACAGTACTTGTTTCATTACTTGATGAGGTTTCATGTTATTAGATTTGTCATACTATAGATATGATGATAGCTGATTAGTTCCCAACTTTTGTTTGATATGATATATTTACTTGTATTTATGATTCCCCCAGGGTTTATTTATCTACATTTTATGGTTTACTAAACCATTTTTCTGCGACATTTCATGTTCCAATACATGTGCGTGTACACATACATTATGAACAAACATAAGCCACGAGCTGGTGTTTTGGACATTATCACTGATAAGTGAGATTGAGTAGAGACTACGTAATTGCCCCACTTAGGAACATAATAATCATCAAACTCGATGAAAGATTGGTAAATGTAAATACTGACCTTATGAGGTACCATGTTAGCATTTATCTATGGTAAGCAACAGTGTGCTGTATTTATTTAAGCACCATTTTGCAGTCCGCATAATTCATCCTTTGGTTTTCTTTGAAGCATTGATTCAACCATTACGTCTTGCTTTATTATCATGAGTTTGACCCTATAGACATATTTTGTTTTACTGAAAGAACATAAAGCAAATAATTGCCGGTGCTGCAGTCAGTCAGACGTGTTAATAGCAAGGAAGAGTTTGTCGTTGCTGTTGGCAATTTTAACTAAACAGTAATACAATATGTCACAAACAGCACGTCAATGATCCATTAATAACCTTTGAATAACGTTGTTTAAAGCAAGTACCGGGTAAATGTATACATATAGAGTGTTTCAAATATAGAAATGGCCGAATTTGGTCTCAAGACGATTATATTAAGTCAGAAAGGGGAGGCAGTACTTAACTTAACCAGCCGAGCACAGAAAACATTAAAAACACACAAAGCACAATACCCAACTGAAAACACGGCATCCCGTCCCGAAAGTTTGCCGCCTCAGTCAGTTAAACTAAAACGGAACGAGAGTCAGGTGAAAAAGGAAAACAGCCAATGAGACAATAAAGTCTTTCTGTGTCAGTCTCAGTGCCTAGACAACATGTATTGAAAACAGCATCCAAATATAAGTCTGTGGAGTTATGGCCCTTTGTCTCCCCCTACCCCTCCAATTTTTAGTAAAACAAATACAAAAGTGACCAACTTCACAGCATACACATTATTTTTAAAGCTAATGCAATCCTATATTTGGCTCCATTTTACATTAAAAGAATACCTGAGCAAGGTTATTTGAGCAAGAAAAGTGTCTCCCATACAAGTGGAATTTTTGCGATTTGCTGTCAAACCTTTTCGCGGTGTCTAACGATGCTAAATTTGCACTTCCGCCAGTGGTGGTAACCTCCATTTTGAAGAGTAGCAAATCCTTCAGAGCCAGCTGATATTTAGTTTCTATGATTTTTCAAAATAATAAACACCTTGTTTTTTTCAAAATAAATACAGAATTGAGTCTTTAAAATACCAATTTAATTTTTGGTGCCCATGAATAGGCTCTACACTAAATATTTGTTATTTTCAGGGATCCCCTCACCCCAGTATATCCCCTGCCACCCAAGGACAATCTACAACATATGGCTTGACCAATCTTAACAGAAAAAGATTTCCTGAATGCAGATAGGTGATCACTAACACCTGGTTGACTCTGTACATGTATGTGTTCGTAACAATACACGAGTATAATGTACGGGTATGATTTGCTGCTGGTGGTATTTGTTTTTCTACTGTAATGTAATTGTGTTTCTGATTGTGAAAAGACGATTGTTATGATAATTATGGGAGATTATGTTGATAGTGACCATCGTGTTGGGAATGGTCAAAGTGAAACTTCATCCGAGACGGTAAATGTGATTATTGCAATAACCTTGTGTTGAACTATGGATAAGTCTATACCAACATATTGTTTGTCTGGGGTTAACATTGTTATAATGATAAATGTGAAGTACACACGATTTTAGTTATATTCCCTCTGAATCAATAGACGTCAAAATAAATCAGCATCTATTGATATACATGTCTCGACAGAGATAACTTTTTTATTCGATATGCTGGCAAGCCTCTAGAGAGTTGTTGTGTTTAGTTTTTGAGTTGTATAAGCATGCCGTCTTATATATGGTGTATGTTAATGATATGCCAAACACAACAGCTTGATCGATTCGCATCATCGTCTATTGCAATACGTTCGGCTTCGTGAGCAGCGTATGTTACTGGCTTGCAACTGCATGTGGCACTACCATTGTAAACACAACGGTCATTTGTAGGAAACAGGACGGTAGGTTCGAACATGTCAGACAAGAACAAGGCCGCCCAGTAATTGGCTTATTTGAAGCCTCCGTTGCTGTTAACGTTACCGATTTTCAAGCTTAATGAGTCATTGCAATGATCTTTCTGTTGCTTCACCAACAACACGTGATATGTTTGCCTTGAACCATGTCAATGACGCTACCTTCAAGTCAGTGGTGTTAAAAAGCCACACACATACGATCAATCGCTACCATTTTGTGTTAGAGGCACAATTTTTACACAGAAATGATGTTCTAAAAGATTGACCTGATATATTTTATGTTCAATCAAATACCTTGAAGTACCATCACCTCTGATTTATCTTCCACCAGCAGCTGTGAATTGATGTTCGTATGCTGAGTTTGCTGAATAATTATCAGTGTGATAATGGCCCTTGAAACAAAACATAATACAAGAATTAGATAAGCACGGCCGGCTAATTACGCCGGTTATCCTCCATGCTGTATTGTTGATCAATGTTTGTCGTAATGCACTTTTAAACTGTAGATATAAAAACGGCGTTTAACAATTCAGCATGACGGTCTACTAGTCGCTAACTTTAGGGAAGGAATATTTCCAGATTGTTTTTCTTACCCGCTTCCTCATTTTAAAACATTCCTGGCGTACTGTTTCACTAGTGTGCATACTAATGAGCGATTTATGTTGATCGAAATACATTTTCTGATAAATGTAAGCTAATTCGAGAGTGACTAGACAAACATCCCAAATGTATGATTGTATCGTATTATTGGGAAATATTCTGACTGACGAATCTAGTCGATGGAAATTGGGCAACACTTGGAGTACATAGCGCTGATTGTGTTTGCTTTTATCTGACCTAACACCGTTCTTCAACAATATCCAGTCATTGGCGACTACAAGGTGACCTTGTCAGTATATCTGGAAGTATGTGTCTTGCGCAAGGAACTGACAACCTTTCCACACAAGTATCGTTACATTTTGTAGGAAGTTTATAATCTGTGATGTTTAATTCATATTCGAATGGTTATGGCAATGCTTTTTCTTTGAATGTTATATGTTGTACAAATATGTGACTTTAATAAACTAATACAGCAGACCTCTTCAATAATATAAGTACGGCGACATGAGCCGAGATTGTGGGATGTGTTTCATGTAGTATTAGGATTCAACGTTTGTTTGACAATAATATCTACCATACGTGATCAATGTTGGTCTATTTCATTATCTTGGGTATCTTTTGTTCGAAAGATCTCTTGTCCAAATTGAAAACCCTTTCTATAGTGTCATCAAACGATTTATTTGCAGGCGACGAATGCATTTTGACAGCATTAAGATAAAGATTAACTTAAAAGTAAATAAGTGGATATCGAATTGAAAATTGTCTAAATTAAAAATGGTGTATATACAATGTATCACAAGAAATCCCGCATGCATTAGACGATGCCTCGTCAAACTTATACTACTGTGGTATGTAATAATGCTGGAATAGGATATACTGAAACTGGCCATTCCGTTTTAGTGTGTTGTAGTGTGTTGGATAGACAGCATCAAATCCAAAATTGGACACCGCGTTGGATAACGTCTAAAGGTATAGATTTCGAACACCTCTGGCCAGACAGAAATGACGAGATGAATGTGAAAGGATTGCGATTATGTATGAAGAAATCTTGCGAAACGATAGACAAATCAATATCAAACTGGCTCGCTGTATGAATGTATTTGCTTTAATGGTAATTTCATCGTGATAAAAAATGCACCCTCAAATTCGGCTGTGGTCATTTTGCATATAGTTGATACTGAACGGGCGCGTTGTAAGTAGATCTTAACATATGCGTTTAAAAGCCGCTTGAAAAGTCTGACAATTTATCAATATTAGGGGAACATTAAAACAAGAATAAACATTTTAAACTGTCATGGTAAATGGCAGTTAAATTGGTTCAAACAAATAATTTCTGTCTAACTTGTTTTATAAATATTGACTGGAAACTGCTAACTTTGGATAAAACACTCCTATCAATATAAATGGAATACCGTAAGCGACATTTAAGAATTCAAGTAGAAAGATGGTCTGTATAGGCACACTATTTATTTCACATCAGCGCTATTTGTGCCATACCGCGGCCGAAAATGTTCACCGTACATGTAGTCTGTGATGTTATCCGTATCAACCGATTACTTGTATGGTTTGATGTGGTTCCATTGTAGCTAGTTGTTTGTGTACTTTTTATGTGGTTGTTGCGATAGCCGAGTGGTCTAATGTTTCGTACTTTGCATTGCTAGACGATGACGCCATTCAGTTGTAAGGTCTTGTCTCACGATCCACTAATAAATTAGTATCAACTAAATGAGTCACATTTAAAACAGTAATGATTTGTTGACGAAAATGCATTGCATGCACAATGCGCTTATGATGGATATCTCTGCCACTGGTATTGTCATACGTGGATCAGTAAAGGCCTCTGAATAATTCATTATATCTCCGCAAATGTGAATAACGATTATCTGACGATAAATATGCATGATACGTATTCCAACTCGTATATTTTCAACAACATTGTGGCATTTTCTACCGCAGCACATTTGTTCACTCATGTACATTTGTATACAGAGTTTACCGTAGATGGTGCAATTTCACGTTGTGTAGATTTCACGGATTCACATGCCACGTGACGTGTTTTAATTTTCACGAACATAGTTTTGACGTTAGTCGTCTCTACATGCATTTATCATAGAAAACTCGTATTTATGAGCTACTTCTGTAACATTCTTCATACAGAATTGTATGATCTCTTCTTAGGGCCATTACGGCAATTGAAAGTTCGTTTTATACCGGACATAGCGAAAAAAAGAATCGCTTGGCAGTGTTAATTGATAAGGTTAGATGTATTTGCTATAACCTGATACTGGTCAACAAGAACCACTGTCATGAAGTGCATAGGTGATTTGTATGAATATTTTAACACCGTCACATGATTTCTGCTTTTTTAAGCGTTTAGAGTTATGTTACTTGAAGAATTCATTACAAGTGGGTGGTCTAATAATCCTCACTGACATACGCGTGATACACTCTGGATACCAATGATTATTTTATGAAAGGCCGGTGTAACATTTCAATCTCAAAATGTACGATTTCAAATTGCGAAATCATGACGGCAAAAACGTGAATTCATGAACTATCAATTATTTGAGTACATCGTAGTACACTGTATCTGCATGGATCATTCTTTTGTACAAGGTAACTAAGTTTAGCATATCATAAACCTTACCCAAAACGATGTATACAGAGGCTTATAGTTATTGTGAATAAATAATTGATCTACGCTTATTTTACAAAGTTTTTAACCAAACATAGTTACATAAAGTTTTATATGACTTTTTTATATAAATCACATTCATTTGATGAAAACAATTGGCCTGAAAAACGTTACAAAACGTCGTAAAACTATATCACTAATGATATAGGACATCAAAAAGGTATGAAGCTATCACCAATTGATATTATCATAAGTAACTAATTATCGATCATAACACAATGTACAAAGTCTTACTTCCATAATGGCTGCTTTCATTTTTTTCGCTAAGGTCATGTCCTTCATTTGGAAACAATTATGGTTAAGTACCTGCGTAACACTATGCAGTATTTTACGCTAACCACAAGCATTCAAATCTGGAATTTTAAGACACAAGTGTTTAGTAATTGACATAGGCCCATTTGTTATCTTCCCATAATGCTTAATGAAGGAAAGCGCTCCCACTGATTTAAAGATGCATTTTAACAGGAACTTCATGTTTTGACTCTTCTGAACAGTTTTTAAAAACATTACCTGTAAAAAGTACTTTGTGAGTGACAAAATGATAAAAAACTAATAACAATGGGATGTTTAAATAATGTTGGATCCGGGGGATAAATTAAAGCATTGTTAATTCTATATCCAAAAGTAAATGATAAGTTGTTCGAAGTGCTCTTTACTTAAACTAGTCATTAGTCTTAACAAAATTCGAAATTCTTCAGTTTGAGCATTTGAATGAAAGTTTTTTGTAGAGTTTAAAAGCATCCATCACTTCAAACGAATTAGCATCTGGGAATGCAGAAGCGTGTACTCAATTGTGATTCATGGCAAACATTTCATTGAGCACATACAAAGACATAAGTTAAGTAAAATATGCTCTTCTCCTGATACGTTACAAATGACTTGTTGTATGTATAACAACTAGTATTCTAATAGTAAATAAATAAATAAATGTTTATTGAGGCAACACATACAGGTAATTCACAAATCGTTTCAATCGAAAGTTAGAGGGAATTGATGTCATTAAAAGGAAACAATGCATGAGAACATTTAAACATAAAACTATGATGGTTTCAACTTAGTTCGCAGCGCGTCTATTTTTAGCGTTGTGGAAAACGAATCTAACAAACTTGTCGAGACATTGCAACCCTTCCTCCAACCATTGGTATTGGTTTGGTCGATGTTAATGACTATGTCTCCTTATTAAATTTTGAAGTTGTTTGTCCCAACAGACGTCCGACATAGTTCATCTGACATAGTATGTTTGGTCAATGTGTTCCTATTGATTATGAATATGGACCTTACTGACGTACTTGCTAAAAGCTCTGTTTGAAGTAAAGCTTCTCCTTAGAAATTGAAAAACATTGTCAGAAGTTGAGTGTATGTTTGTCGCTGTTCTTGATAGTGTATGCTTACAGATTGTCCAACAATATCGACAACCTTATATGTTTTCAAAGTAATATTTTTATTGTGCAATTATTTGTTTAAAGGGGATAGTACTGGTAGGTCATTTGTTTGTTTGTGTTATGGTTTCAAGAATGATTATTACGGGAAAATAATGTTTATATAATACATGTACAACCAATAATTTGATAATACAACAGTGACAAAATGTCACTTTAGTGGCTTTGTTACACGATTAGTTGAATCCTGAGGTTTTTTTGGTTCTATTTGTGAAACTTTAATGATGTTTACAATTATGGTGTTTAACTTCTGATTAATTTAGTTATTCCCTGCTTGCGTAGGTGAAATGTTTTAGTACAGCGATAAAACTAAAATAATATGTGATTATAGTATGTTGGATGTTTTGCTGATTTCAATAAATAAACTTTTAAGACTTGTTGAAGAAACGAGTCATATACCATCTGAGGGGGTAATATTTAACAATACTATATTCCGGTTCTGTGTTTCCGACGTAAGTCGCTATTTGCTTAGTATGATGATATTTGGCATTTACTAAATAGCTTCGGAAGTACGTTTCCTTCTCTTCACATAAGCTAAACACATTCCTAACACCTGATTAAGCTACAAAAATAAACACTATTTTCATTTCACATTGCACTATGTTGTTCCATATGTTTGATTTATCTAGAAGTTCGTTAACACTCTGGTCGTTTGCACGAAAAATAAGTATACCGCTCATCGCGTGGTTAATGTTCTTAATGCAATACACAAAACAGTTCTCGTTAGGAACTATGTAATAAGCTATGTAATTGACAAGTAGATGATATATTCGAATTATTCTATTTACGCAAAGTACATAATTGTATATTAAGCATTTTATACATGTTTTGTATGTTAACATGGTACATGTGCTCAATTACTTTTACGCTGTGTTCAAACTTGATTATCTACGGTTTTCCACAACCATGTGGCGTTTTAATGAGTTCCACTATATTAGAAAAGTAATGAAAGAGCTTAGGGGGGTACGTTACCAATTGCCTGGGCACGTATGTGCCTTATATACATGTACAATGTCCATATAGATGTAAAGTGGCTAATTATCTATAAAGGTCACACTCAAATTACATTAACCACTCACAACTACGTCAGGCCTTCCATGGTCACATACAATAGCTCAATACAATGGCTACAATACTTTTTTGACAACTGTAATAAGAACGTGCAGCGGTTTCGTCTTGTTTTAGGTATTGGAATATATCCTTGTGGTCTGTGCTATTTATATTTCATTTGTTTTGTCCCCATCGTGCTCAGTTGTTTCTGCTGTGTGCATAGTGCCTTCCTGTCCAAGTGTTCAATATACTTTTACACACACATGAACATACATCGACTTTAAACATTTTACTTGTGCACCAGAACCTTTTAATATATTTGGAGCATTGAATTTTAAATCGTACTGAAGTCAAAGTGACATTTCAATTTCTCATAAATATTGTACACACATGTACTTATTACTCTCAAAATCTAGTAAAAAGGATACAATTTAAACAGAAGCGTTTTTGTAAATTCCTATGCACTGTAAAAGATAGTGAAATGTTCCACTGTTAATTTCTCTGAACTGTAAGTTTCCTGAGAGAGTTTTGTTGTTAATTAGTACTCTCTAAACGAAACATTGATTAACCAATGTCTCATTACCAGGCATCAAATGCATTTTTCTCAAGTTTTACATTTTACAACAGTTAAGTTGCAGATTTGTTAAATCTTTAAGTCTGTTATTCGTGTTATTCTGTAATTTGATATTTCATAACTATGGTGAAATTAAATATCTGCATACGATTTTCAAATCTAACGATAAAACGAATTAACGTTTTTCTCGGTCAGAAATTATCTTTGAATAAGATTTTCCTTTTATTACGAGAGTGCTTAATGCGTCTTCTATTCCTTAATTGCATTAAAACTTGTGCTTCATTTTATTAAGTCGGCATTTTTATAGTTATATCATATCGCATGATATCGATGTTACATGTACGCCAATTATTTCTGCTTACACAACTGTAACAATGTGTCTGCCTTTGACATTTTGATTATTTCAAGATCATTTAAATGATGACAATAAGTGAACAGTGATATAATGCCGAGTGATTTACTAATTGTATAAAAGTGTAGGCAATAGATAACTACAAATGTACACCAAGAAGAGAATTATACTAAGTATACCCTTTAAAAGAGACAAACAAGCCTTTCCTGGAAAACAGTTGCACTCGTCTATTGATTGTCAATTTATAATGAAATGGAACAATTATCTGGAGGAAGAACTACTCGTCTGCGGGACTTTATGTCCTTGCAACGTTTGTAGTTGATGAGAAATATCTGATCCATGTTAAGTCAATTTATGATCATTGGCATGTGAAGCTCTGGAGTCTGATTGAACGTATTCCCCTATATAGTTCATCATACGCGAGAAAAGGTGCCACTGATCAAGATCAATATATCACTATGACCAATTGATACGCTGTATTAGTTAGCTGATGTAGATAGTACATGTCAACGTATATTTCACAAACACTGCCAAGACGCCATGTATGAATTGTCCGAGGATGAGGAAAATGTTTTAAAGTATGACGTTCTACCCACATTGAAAAATAACGTCGTTGTGCGCCGCACACGTAAACCATATGATTTTATAATGAAAACATAATTCTTATTACGCAACATATCTTAATGAAATGGTGCGTACAGACTTAGAACATTTTGCTTGAATGTGTGTAAAAAAGTAACTTTTTAGTAAGATTTAAGAAAGATTTATTATATATTACCAAGAAAGTACACGAATGTCTTGAACATCCTCGTAGCCCCGGTGTTTGTGCATTTTGCTAACACCGCCCGGAAATCGGCTCGTCCCAGCTTCATGATGCAAGTATTGTTCGTAGGATAACATGGCATTAGAATTAATCAGTATGGAACAAAACAATATGACAATATTGCTCATACTATATTTACAGACATATTTACGTAAAATGCTTTTACAAATTTGGATACTCAATTTAAATAGTTTGACATTACGTTATTGTCAGGATTATTAACAAAACTTTTGGGCCACAAGTGCGGTCATATATAGCGGAATTATGTACCAGGTATTAGATGTTACAAGCATTTTATAAGGGGACAGGTAATATTTTGTGCCATATTTTCCGACTGACTACAATCAGTCGAACCTATTTCTTAAATACGTCTGATCAGATAAATAAAATTTGTGCTAAAGGATGATAAACTAAAATATTGAGTATTTATTTCACATCTTTATCATAGTTGACACTAAATACCATAAGCTCATATAAAACCGTAGGATTCATTTCCCTTAACCCCGCATTGGTCATTTCCAGACTATATTTATTAGCAGAGCCAGACTAGCATCCATTAGATGTGGCCAATTAAATATCACTTACTGTAGCGACAGTACTTGTTTCATCACTTGATGAGGTTTCATATTATTAAATTTTCCACTCTATAGATATGATCATAGCTTATGAGTTCCAACTTTTGTTTGATATGATATTTATATATGACAACTCCTTGGTAAGTTCGTCAATTTTTAATGGCTGTACAAAAATATGTCATAGTTGTATGGATCAATACGAACGTAAATGTATGGAACAATTGGTGTGTATACACGTTTACCTTTAAATGCTTGATGTACGAGGGGTTATCAAGAAGTATCTGGACTGTGTCGATTAGTACAGAACTATCTATTGTTAAGCATACAAAACGACATAGCACCATAAACAAAAATGGTAAACGCGGAGCCTAGTCGCATAAAATGTCGTCGTGTAACGTCATTTACACAATATGTTGATACCTTAAAAAGTCATTTTGATGCCGCCATCGTGCCAAGTGATTCAAAACAAACTCGCACAATTATTAAATTTGGTTACCATATCGGAAATTAACCAACTACATATATAAGATGACTATACATGCGTAATCAGAAACCACTTAGTCTCAGACATGTATGTGAGTAAAACCAGTTGTACAAAAGCCGAACTACCTAGTTTAAGCTAAAAAGGAAGAAAGAAGACAGACACGCTTGTAGACGTGACGAACCAATGTGAGACTGGAGAGCTAGATAAAGACATGTCTGTTTTTATGTATACAGTGTAATTATCTGATGGAACAATTATTGCAAGAAAACAGCGGGAAATAATCAATATTGTCCGTAAATTATAGCTTGATTACAACTGCACTTACATAAAGCTGTTGTTATCGTCTAATGTCTCACTTGATGTGTAATAAGATTATAATTTAATTATATATACAATCGCACCAACGCACTTGGAGACACACGCCACTAATCTTTCGACAAGGAATCAGGCTGAGCTATATCTCTTACTACGCTTTTCTTCATGTGCTTTGTGGATAAACAAAACTTTTCTCGAACAAGCAGCACTCCGTAGGCAGTTGTAGAATTTGTTTGGGGGGATTTGTAAACTATTGATGGAGTTATGCAATTAAATTTAGTCTCCCATCCGAAATCTTATTTCCTATCCCGTCAGGATTTTGTGACAGGGCATTCAACTCGTTGTATGAATAAACAAAGTTAATTGCATTGACTAGTCAAATTACGTACCAATTGTCTAGAAATTAAGTTCCCCGAACAACAAATACTGTTCTGCTGAATAAACTCCATTATTGTGCGGATAAAATCATGCATTCATTCTCTGAATTGATGAGTTTTTAAAACGAATAATTATCAAGTTACTTGTAGCTTTTGATTTTGCGATATAATATATTTATATTAAAATAGGAAACTAACATAAGTGGTGACGTCATAATAAATGACGAAATAAAATGATTCAGGTACTTCCTTCGACGTCAAGCATTCAAAATGGTACAAACTAGCTTATTACTAGGCAATACAGATCTATCAATTATCTAGCGTTTTAATTAATTAATTATATTGTGACGTCACAATGTTCTTGATGACGTCACTTATTGTGACCAAGCCAAGCGCGCGCCGTCGAGCGTGACGGACAATAAATAATCACAGCGGCATTTCATTAAGATTAACGCCTAACTTGGAAAATCCTTGCGATAGCTCGAAGATGACTTGACCAACATGTATGGGGATTCTTTGCACTCCAAATCAGTGATCTACACAATATTTCGTTGTTTATGTGATTGTAGGGACTCTGTCAAACTGATTCCATGGTAAAATAAGAATAAACGGAAGAATTAAGACAGAGTTAGGGATTCTCCTCCTTAATTTCTGAGAAATAAGAGAAATATTTCTGACCGGTATGTTCCTGGCGAACTCTACGATCAGTATAGATTACAAAGCAATAAATCTTTCCTTCCATTTGATAGGAGTTCTTTAGACATTGCGCCCTAAACTTGTTGGGTTGTGATTCCTTCTTCATCGGGATGATGCTACCGTGTAAAGCCAACCGCTTTTTTCTGTGTTTTAAGTCCGGTAACGCAACGAGACCATTTCTATTTCGCCTTATATTCGAGATTTGGCTATTTATGACTTATTTCTGTATTAAAAGTTAATAAATCGTATACAGTGGGTCGGATATGAATCCAGAAAGGAGCTTGGTGCTGCTCAAACGGTGACGCTTGGAATGACGTCACGTGACGGCCTGCGTCACGCACCCATTACATGAATAAAACTATGTTATAGGTGCATTCGGTCGGAGATATCCTACACTGAATAATGGTAAATTGCTTTTGAGCCTTGTTGACAAAGCAAAGTTGCTAGATAAAAAGTCCACGAATATATTGATCAACACTCGTACTTATAATAAGTATAATACTTACATGTATTTTATTGTTAGATACAATTTATATTTAACAGAACAAATTTTCATGTTGGAATATAAGTGCGTGTACATTGACATTATGGAGAACGTGTTTTTGATATTATCACTGATAAGTGAGATTAAGTAGAGACCATGTAATTACCCCGCTTATGACCAGAATTATCATCACACTCGATGAGAGATTGGTAAATGTAAATACTGACCTTATGATTTACCCTATTAGCATTTATCTATGGTAAACAACATTGCTCTGTATTGATTTTAACATTATTTTGCAGGCCGCATTATTTATCCTTACGTTTTCTTTAGAAGCATTGATTCAACCATTACGTCTTGCTTTATTATCATGAATCCGGCCCTATAGACATATTTTGCTTCATTTAAATATAATATTGCGAACAGTTACCGGTGCTGTAATCAGACGTGTTATAAGCAAGCATGAATCTGCAGTTGCGTTTTGGCAATCTTATCCATACAATATAAATATCTCTGATACGTATACAGCCTTATATGTCACAAACAGCCCGTCACTGGATACACATAGTCTAAAGATAACGTTGTTCAAAGCAGGTACATGAACAAGCTTAACTTACTTTATATAAAGAGTGTTTCAAATATGAAAATGGCGTATTTATAATTCAATATTAAACAACGTCAATAGAAGAGGATTTACCGAATGCTAGGTGATCACTAACACTGGCTTTACCGTATACATGTAGTTGTTCGTAACAGAAACACAAGTATAATGCAAGAATATAATTTGCTGCTGGAAGTATTTGTTTTGTTACTGTTACATAATTGTGTTTCTGGTGGTGACAAGATGGTCTTCGTAATAATGATTAATATTGGAGATTATGCTGATAGTGACAAACATGTTGGATCTTATCGAAGTGAAACTTTATCACAGACGGTGAATGTGATGGTTGCAATAACCTTGTCTTGAACTATGGATAAGGCTATATCAACATAGTGTCTGGGGTTAACATTGTTAGGATGATGAATGTGACGTATACAAGCTATTAATTATATTACATCTGAATTAATAGACGTCAAAATAAGTCAGCGTGTATTGATTTATATGTCTCGACAGAGATGTCCTTTCTGGTTCGATATGCAGGCCAGCCACGAGAGAGTTGTTATGTTTTAGTTGTACGAGCATGCCATCTTATAGATGGTATTTTCATAATATGCCAAACACATCGGCGGCTTGATCGATTAATATCATCGTTTATTGCAATACGTTAGTCTTCGGGAGCAGCGACATAATACTGGCATGCGACTGCATGTGGCACAACCATTCAGAATACCAGGCTTAACAATATCAGACAAGAACAAGACCTCACAGTTATTGGCTTATTTGAAGCATTCGTTGTTGTCAACGTTACTGAATTTCAAGCCCAAAGAGTCAGTGAAATGATCTTTTTTTAGTTGCTTCACAAGCAACATTCGTTTTTATTGCTTTGAACGATGCCAATGGCATTACCTTCATGCTTGTGGTGTAATAATCCAAACAAATCCGATTAATCGCCACCATTTTGTGTTTGAGGCACCTTTTGTACACAGAAATGAGGTTGTAAAAGATTGACCTGAGATAGTTTATGTTCAATCAAATACATTGAAATACCAACACCTTTGCTTGTTCTTCTACCAGCAGCTGTCAGCTTGATGTTTGTAGGCTGTGTTAGGTTACGAATTATAACCCTGATCACGTCCCTGTATTTTGTCACCATGAAACAAAAAAGAAACAAGAATTACATAAATACGGCTAGCTATTACGCCTGTCGTCTTCCATGCTGTATGGTTGGCCAGAGTTTGTCTTCAGGTTCTTCTTAACTGCAAATATAGCAAATGTATTTAACAATCCAGCATCTTGGTGTTCAAGACACTAACTTAGATGAAAAGATACCCCAGGCGGTTTTCAATCCCATTCTCATTTGCAAACATTCCCACGTACAGTTTCAGTAGTGTGCATACTAATGAGCAGCATAGGCAGCTCATTTAACACAATCTTGATGGACTATCCACGCTTATTGTATACTGTTTTAAAGGTCGAATATAGGTGCCTATGTACACTACGGATTTTTGACATTGGATCGAATACAATTACAATCCTGTAACCTTACAAACGCAATTAATTGAAATAGTTAACACCACAATCGCATGTAGTTAGTAATTAGAATAAAGACCAGATGCCAAAACATGCAGTATAATGACGGCACTGCTTCTCAATAAATCAATTATTTACAAGAATGTGTGTTTAAAGTCTGATTGATACGTAGCCAAACATAGTTACATATATGACTTTTGTTCTATATAAATCACATTGATGAAAACAATTGGCTTGAAAAACGTTTCAAAAAACGTCGTAAAACTTTAATCCAAATGATATAAAAACAGTATGAAGCTATCACCAATAGATATTATCATTAGTAACTAATTTTCAATCATAACATAATGTAAAAAGTCTCACTTCCATAATGGCTGGTTTCATCTTTTCGCTAAGATTATTCCCTTTATTTGGAAACAATCACAGTTAAGGACCCACGAAACACCTTGCTAACCACAATCTGAAATCCAGTGTTTAGTTATTGACACAGGCTCATGTTTTGTTTCTTCTGAACAGTTTTGAAAAACATTATCTGTATAAAGTTCTTTGTGAGTGAAAAAAATTATTAAAAAACCCCAATAACATTGGGATGTTTGGAAAATGTTGGGTCCGGGGGATAAATTATAGCATGGTTAATTATATATTAAAAAATAAATGATTAGGTATTCGAAGTGCTCTTTTATAAAACTAGTCATTAGTCTTAACAAAATTCGAAATTCTTCCGTTCTTTTAAGCTTTAGAAGCATTCATCACTTCAATAGAATTACAATCTGGGAATGCAAATCACACAAACTGCTCATAAAACCGTAATAAACCACTGTGAGTAGTTTGGAGGTCACTGTTTTAGATTTTAATAGAGAAAAACACATTTACAGTCCACTTTTTGTACACATTATCGATAATAGCGTGTGCTCATTCATTTGAATCGCTGTTTGAAGTTAAGATTTTTCTTTTAAATTAAAAAGGCTTTATCAGAAATTGATGTAGGGTTGTCGCTGTTCTAGATAGTGCATGCTTACAGATTATCCAGCAATGTCGTCATCTCGAACCGTTGTTTCAAATTTATATTTCGATTTTGCAATTATGTTTTTAAACGAGATAGTACCCGTAAGTCGTTTATTTGTTTGGCTTTTGAATTAACGAATGATAATTTTTAATACAACCTTAACTTTGATAAAAACAGTGCCGAAATGTCACTTTAATTGCTTTGGTACAGGATTAGTTTAATCCTGATGTTTTATTGGTTCTATTTGTGTTACTTAATGATGTTTACAATTATGGTGTTTAACTTTTGATTTATTTATCTTGAAAAGTTGTGTATGTGAAATGTTTTAGTACAACGTTAGAACTAAAATAATATGTGGTTAAAGTACGTTGGATGTTTTGGCTGATTTTAATAATAAACATTTAAGGTTTGTTGAGGAAAGCTACAAACAAGTGGTATAACATCTGGGGTGGGAGTAATATTTCACAATAAAATATTACGGTTCTGCATTTCTGACTTATTTGTTTTATTCAATGAGATTTGACATTTGCTAAAAGCTTTGCTAGTACGTTTACCTGTTTCTACACAAGCTGAACACATTCCTAACACCTGATTTAGCTACAAAAATAAACAATATTTCCATTTCACATTTAGTGTTCTTATTTTCCATATGTTGATTAATCTTGAAGTTGATTAACACTTGGTTCGTTAGCACGATATTTAAGTATACCGTATACTGCGCATCGCCTGGGTTATGTTTTAAATGCAATGCACAACACCGTTCTCGTTAGTAACTAGGTTATATGCTATATAAGTGACAAGTAGAAGATGTGTCCTTCTTGTAAAAACTTCTATGCACGCAAACTATATAATTATGTATTTTGTAGGTTATTCATTTTTTGTATGTTATGATTAATGCTCTGTGTATTCCATTTTGTGCATATTGTGCTCAGTTGTTTCTGTTGTGTACTGTCTTCCTGTCCGATGTTTCATTTTTATGTTAACACAAACTTGAACATGCATAGGCTTTGAACATTTGACTAATATACCGTCTCCTTTTAAAGCATTTGGAGCATTGATTGTTAAAACGTACTAATGTCAAAGCGGCGTCATTGTTTCTCATAAACATTTCACACAAATGTACTTATTACACCCAAAATGCAACAAAAAGGATACAATTTAAACAAAAGCTTTTTTATCAATTCCTATGCGATGTAAATGATAGTTCAATGTTCCCTTGTTAATTTCTCTGAACTATAAGTTACCTGTTTCCTGATAGACTTTTGTTGTTAATAAGTACTCTCTAAACGAAACATTGATTAGTCAATGTCTCATTACCTGGCACCGAATAAAGCTTTCTAAAGTTTTACATGTTAACACAGTCGAATTGCAGATTTGATAAATCTTTAGTCAGTTTATCACGAAATCTGTAATTTTATATTTCACAACTACGGTGAAATTCAATATCTCCATACGATTTTCAAATCTAACGATACATGTAAAGCAAATTAACGATTTTCTCTGTCAAAAATGATTCCAGAGTACGATTTTCCTCTTATAACGAGAGTTGCTTAATTCGCTTTATTCCTTAATTGCTTTAATTTTGTCTGAAGCATGCAATATTAGCCCGAATTATAAAACCCATGTCAGTGGTATTCAGCGTATTTATTTTCGGCAATTCTCCTTTTAATAGACCTGTTCATCAAAACTCGTGCTCTATTTTTATCAAGTCGGCAATGCTGTAGCTATATCATATCACATGATGTCGATGTTGTATGTACGCCGCTGATGTTTGCTTACAAAACCTGCTTTTGACATTTTGGTTATATTAAAACGATATTATATAGAATGTAGTTGATAAAAAACATGTCGAACAAAAAGTAAACATTGAAACAATGTCGAATGTTTTACTAACTGTATAAATGATGCGTGTGTAGGAAAAGATAACAACACCAAGAAGAGCGTTATGTAAAGTGCATCCTTTAAAAGAGACAAATACGCTTTCCTGGAAAACATTTGCTGTCGTATTTTGATTGTCAATTTATAATGAACTGGAACAATTATCTGGAGGAAGAACTACTCGCCTGCGGGACTTTATGTCATTGCAACAACCGTGGTTGATGTGAAATAGCTGATCCAGGTAAAGTCAATTTATGATCATTGGCATGTGAAGTACCCGAGACTGATTGAATGTATTCCCCTACACATTGCATCATAAGCGAGAAATGGTGCCACAGATCAAGACTAACATATCACTATGACCAATTTATATATCATAGGAACGCTGTATAATTTTATTGATGCATAAAGTAATGACCTCGCATATTTTCCAAAATACTCATAAGACGCCATGTGTGAATAGTTCGAGGATGAGGAAAATGTTATAAAGTATGACGTTCAAACCGCATTGTATAATGACGTCGTTGTGCGCCGAACACGTAAATCATATGGTGTTTTTATGAAAACATTTTTTTTCACGCAACATATCTTAATGCAATTGTGTGTACGGACATTTTGTTTAAACGTCTGTGAAAATTTGAAACTGTTAAGAATGATTTATTTTATAATATCAACAATGTACACGAATTTCTTGAACACCCCTCGTAGCCCGGTTGTTTGTGCATTTTACTGAACACCGCCCGGAAATCAGCTCCTCCCAGCTTCATGATGCAAATATTATTCAACGGATAGATGGCATTAGAATTAATCTGGATGAAACAAAACATTAACAAATTATTTCTAATACTATATATACATACAATAACCTAATGCATATTTAAGTACAATGCTTTCACAAATTGTGATACTCAATTTAATAAGTTTGAAATGACGTTATTGTCAGGATTATGACAAATGTTTTTGGGCCACAAGTGCGGTCACATGTAGCGGAATTATGTTCAAGGTATAATATGTTACAAGCACTATTTAAGGCTTGCAGGTGATGTTGTGCCATATTTTCCGACAGACTACAATCAGTCCAACCTATTTCTTGAAAACACCCGATCAGATAAAACTTATGCGCCAAAGGATAATAAACGAACCCATAGAGGATTTATTTCATATCCAAATCAAAGTTGACACTAAATACCGTAAGCTCATATAAAACCTTAAGTTTCATTTCCCTCAACCCCTCATTGGTCATTTGCAGGCTATATTTATTATCAGAGTCAGACAAGCAGCCATTAGATGTGGCCAATTAAATATCACTTACTGTAGCAACAGTTCTTGTTTTATCACTTGATGAGGTTTCATGCTATTAGATTTGCCATACTATATATATGATCCTAGCTGATGAGTTCCCAACTTATTTTTGATATGATATATTATATGATATATCCTGGGTAAATTTGCCCATTTTAATGACTGTACAAAGATTTATTAAGATGCATGAATCAACACGGACGTGAATATCTGGAACTATTGGTACGGAGTGATTTTCTCAAGTAACAATGGCACTATACATAAAACTATACAATAGGTAAACGCTGAGCGTGGTCACATAAAATGACTGCGTATGACGTCGTGTACAAAGTACTTAATACTAAACAAGTCTCCACCTTTAAAAATTAATTTTTGATGCCGACATCGTGTCAAGTGATTAAAAACAAGCTTGCACAATTATTTTGGTTACTATATCACCAATTATAATGTATAATAAGAATACACAAGCCTTTTTGAAGACCACGTAGTCTCTTATATGTGAGTAGAATCAGCGGTAGAAAAGCCGAAATACCTAGGCGCAGCTAAAAAGGAAGATAGAAGAAACATTTGAAGATGAGACGAACCACTGTGAAAATTGAGAATTAGATAAAGACATGTCTGTTTGTATGTATAGAATGCAATTATCTAATAGAACAATTAGTGCAAGAAAACAGCGGAAAATAATCATTTTCCTCAAATTATTGCTTGATTACAACCACACTTACATAAATCTGTTGTGATCGTCTAACCTATCACTTGATCTGTAATAAGATTATAATTTAATTATATATACAATCGTACCAATGCACTTGGAAACATACGTCACCAATCTTTCGACAAAGAATAAGGCTGAACCATATCTCTAACCTTGTTCTTTATGATGGGCTAAACCAATTCGTTGGTTAACTAAACTTAATTTAATTATATATTCAATCATACCAATGTACTTGGAAACTTCAGTCACCAATCGTTCGACGAAGAATAATGCTGAGCTAAATCTCTAACTATGCCATGATGGGTTTTTGGGTAAACAACACGTATCTCGTACAAGCAGCACTCCTTAAGCAGTTATTGTAGCTGGAGGAATTTTTAAATTATTTAAAGGAGTTATGCACTTACATTTCGTGTCCCATTCTAAACGTTATTTCCTATTCCGTTAGGATTTTGTGACAGGGCATTCAACTCGTTGATTACATTCACTTGTCAAATTATCTACCAGCTGTCTAGCAATTAAGCTCCCGGAATATTTTTACTAATTGTCCTGATAATATCCTGAATAGACTCTGTGTTGAGTTTGTTAAAACGAATAATTATCAAACCTTGTACTTGAAGTTTTACATTTAACGATATAGTATTTTGTTTAACACCATTAAAATGGATAAATCAAACTAGGTCACTCACATTAGTGGCGGCGTCATAATATATGACGAAATAAAAATTATTAAGGTACCTAGCATTTTAAATCGTATAAACTACCAGACTTGCCCACTCTCATAACATCGTCGCGAGGATACAAGGAATGCACTAATGTCAGTGATTGGTTTATATAAGTTTTAGAAATCCTTTTAAAATCGACATAAAACATAACGATAATTTAGAATAGTAGTCATGTGACCACACCACTACGTAATTATGATACGTCACAGGTAGTGACGTATCATCTGGCGTTCTCGTCTCGTAATATGTATAATACTTTGTGTTTTATTATTATATACATTTAACGGTGAACCGAACTATTTTCAATCGACATTTCATGTTTGAATACAAGTGCGTGTACAAAGACATTTTGGGCAAACGTTAGACACGAACTGGTGTTTTCGATATTATCACGGATAAGTGAGATTGAGTAGAGACTATGTAATTACCCCACTTATGACCAGAAGTATTATCACACTCGATGAGAGATTTGTAAATGTAAACACTTATGATTTGCCATATATCTGTGGTAAGCAACATTGCGCTGTATTGATTTCAACAATATTTTGCAGTCCGCATTATTCATCCTTACGTTTTCTTAGAAGCATTGATTCAACCATTACGTCTTGCATTATTATCATGAATCCGACCCTATAGACATATTTCGCTTTACTGAAAGAACATACAGCAAATAATTGCCGGTGCTGACGTGTTAATAGCAAGGAAGAAGCTATCGTTTCTTTTGGCGATCTTATCCGTACAGTAAAACAATATAAGTATCTCTGATACATATACAGCCTAATATTTCACAAACTTCCCTCACTAAATACATTAATAGACTATAAATAACATGGTTCAAAGCAGGTTGCACTTATATAAAGAGTGTTTCAAATAAAAAAATGGCGGAGTTGGGTCTCAATATTGACAAAATGTCAACAGAAAATGCATTACTGAATGCAGTTAGGTGACCACTTACACATGGTTGACTGTATATGTGTACTTAACAGATACACGAGTATAATGCTGCTCGTGGTATTTGTCTTTCTACTGCAATGTAGTTGTGTTTCTGGTTGTGAAAAGATGGTCGGTATGATAATGATTATTATTGAAGATTATGTTAACAGTGACATTCGTTATGGGTATCGTCGAAGAGAAACTGTATCAGAGGCGATGAAGGTGATGATTGCAGTAACATTGTCTTGAACTATGGATAAGTCTATACCAACATAGTGTCTGGGGTTAGCATTGTTATAATGATAAATATGACGAACACAAGCTATCAGTTATATTCGCTCTGAATCAAAAGACGTCAAAATAAATCAGCGTGTATTGATATATATGTCTCGACAGAGCTATCCTTACGGATTCGATATGCTGGCTAGCCACCAGAGATTTGTTGTGGTTATTTTTTAGTTGTTCGAACATGTCGTCTTATAGACTTTATGTTAATGATATGCCAAACACATCGGCTTGATCGATTCGCATCATAGTCTATTGCAATAAGTTAGGCTTAATACTGGCTTGCAACTGCACAACCATTCAGAACGAACACCAAGGCCTTTATAGGAAAACATGACGGTAGGCTTAACAATGTCAACAAGAACGAGACCGCCTAGTAAGTGGCTCATTTAAAACCTTATGTGTGGTCAACGTTACCGAATCTCAAGCAAATGAGTCATTGCAATGCTCAATCAGTTGCGTCTAAAGCAACCCGTGTTAATATTGCTTTGAATAATGCCAATGACGAAAAATTGATGTTTGTGGTGCTATAAAGCTACCTGTTTGTGTCAGAGGCACCATTTATACACAAAAAATGATATTGGACAAGACTGACTTATGATATTTCATGTTTAATCAAATACTTTGAAGTACCAACACCATTGCATGATCTTCTACCAGCAGCTGCCAGATAGAGGTTCGTATGCTGAGTTAGCTAACTAATTATTATCGTGATATTGTCCCTGCATTGTACCACTTTGAAACAAAAAAACAAGAATTAGATTAGCACGACTGGCTCATTATGCCGGTTGTCCCTCAATGTTGTATGGTTGGCCAATATTTGTCGTCAGTGTTCAAGACTAACTTTAGGAAAGCAGTTATCCCAGATTGTTTTTCTAACCCGCTACCTCATTTACAAACATTTCCATCATACTGTTTGTGCATGTTAATGCTCAGTATAAATCGATTATTTAACACAAATTTGATGGACTGTCGTGATTTATGTTTATCAAAATATATTTTCTGATAACTGTAAGCTAATGCGCGACTGACTAGACAAACATCGCAATGTATGACTGTATCGTGTTATTGGGGAATATTCTGACTGACGAATCTAGTCGATGGAAATTGAGCAACACTTGGAGTACATAGCGCTGATTGTGTTTGCTTTTATTTGACCTTACACCATTTTTTAAACAATATCCAGTAATTGGCGACTACTAGGTAAGTTTGTATCTTGCGTTTATGAACGGTGACGTATAATTCTTATTCGAATCAATTTAGCAATGCTTGTTGTTTGAATGCTATTTGTTGTACAAAGATGTGACTTTAATAAACCAATACAGTAGACCTTTTCAAAAATAGACCCACTCAACGCATGGTGTACTGTCACGGTGATTGTTCCATTAGCAACATGAGCCTAGTTTGTCGGAAGTGTTTCGTGTAGTATTAGGATTCAACGTTTGTTTCACAATAACATCTACGTTACGTGGAAACTGATGGTCTAATTTATCATCTTGGCTAGCTTTTATTCAAGAGGTCGCTCGCCCATTCATTACTGCCAATTTATCCGAAAAGTCGAAGTTGCTAATTCTGACTATGAACCGAATTACTTACAGACGACCTATGAATTTATGACAGTATTAAAATACAGATTGGTGTATATATCACATGAAATAATACATACATTAGACGATGCCTCGCAAAACTAATACTATTGAAGGGTCTGTAATTGTGCTGGAATAGGATATACTGAAACTTGCCATTCCGTTTTAGTGTATTATAGTGTGTTGGATAAACAGCATCATATATGAAATTTGACACCACATTATATAAGGTATATATTTCGAACACCTCCGGCCAGACAGAAATGACGAGATGAATGTGAAAGGATTGAGATTATATAATAATAAAATCTGGCGAAACAATAGACAAATCAATATCGAACTGGCTTGCCGTATGAATATATTAGCTTTAATGGCGTGTTTTCGTGATTACAAATACATCCTCAAATGAGACTGATTATTAGGTTGTGGTCATTTTGCATATACATGTAGTTGATACTGAACGGCCGAGTTTTTAGTAGGTCTGAACATATTCCTCTACAAACTGCTTGAAGTGTCTGGCAATTTAACAATATTAGGGAAACATTCGAACAAATGTGTATATGGACCGAAGCGAAGCGGGCTGACTAGCCAGTCCATGTAATGTCATTGTGAATGTGAACTATGTCTTATATTATACCGAACATTCAATTTCAATATCATATTATTCTGACGAGACAACATTAAATACATTAAACTCAGTTTTAATTCATAAACTACAGATCAATATTGGGAGACCTAACATCTGTGTTGGGTCATCCTGCGTAGGCCTAGATCTATAGCCAGTCCATATAACGCCATACATGTAGGGCTCTCAGTGATGTGAACTATTCTTAATTATGCATGATACCTATTCCAGATAGTATATTGTCAACAGCATTTGGATATTTCTACCCAAAGACATTCGTTCACTCATTTACATGTGTGTACAGAATATACCGTATATGGTGTAATTTTCACGTTTTGTTTTAATTTTCACGGACTAGGCGTTAGTCGTCTCTACAACATTCATTTATTAAACAAAACACATATTTATGAGCTACTTCTTTATCATACTGCACACAGTCATGTGAGATCGCGATAGCGTAACTGTGTTTGGAAAGAACCGCTTGGCAGTTTTTGTTTATCAATTTTGAAGGCAGTAATTCCTGTTCTGAGCAAACATGATACTGGTCAAAAGTAAACAATACAATGAATGAACTCGGTGAATTGATAGTATATTTCAAAACCGTGACATGAATTCTGCTTTTTTAAGTAACGGGAATACATACTTTAGAGTTTTTTAACATTACTTGAATGACCAATCGCTAATTTATCGTTTAATGAACCTTACTAACGTACGCATTGTACACTCTGGATACCACTGAGTATTTTATGAAAGGCCGATGTGACATTTGAATCTCAAAATTTCACGATTTGAAATTGCGAAATCATGAACGTAAAAACGTGAATTCATGAACTACTGAAGAACATCGTTGTGTACACTGTATCTCCATGCATAATTCTTTAGTACAATGTAACGTGGTTGGAACTGCGTTTGGCATGTCATAAACCTTACGCAAAACGATTTATTGGGAGTGGCTTTCAACGGTTTATGAGCTAATAAAACATTGTTATATTTATAGTTGAATCAATGAGCGTTCCAAGCTTAATTATTCTAAGCTTTTAATGTCGAATATAGCTGTCTATGTAAACTACGGATTATTTACATTAGGTTAAATACAATGACACAACCCTGTAACATTTCAAACGATATAAATTGAAGTAGTTAACGCAACCATCGCATGTAATTGGTAATTAAAATCAGGACCAGATGCCAAAACATGCAGTATAATGACGGCACTGCTTCTCAATAAATCAATTATTTACAGGAAAGTGTGTTTAAAGTCTGATTGATACGTAACCAAACACAGATACATATACGACTTTTCTATATAATTATATCAAATTGGAAGAAATGGCATGAAAAACTATTGATTTGATAATGCATTTGAACAGGAAGTGAATTTTTGTTTCTTCTGAACAGTATAGAAAACAGACCGTTTTAAAAACATTACATGTTCCTGTAAAAAGTTCTTTGTTAGTGAAAAATGATTTAAAAACCCAAGTAACAATGAAATGTTAGGAAAATGTTTGATCCGGGGGATAAATTATAGCATTGTTAATTATATATCCAACAATTAATGATTAGGTCTGCCTAGTGCTCTTTACTAAAACTAGTGATTAGTCTTAACGAAATTCGAAATTCCTCCGTTTGAGCATTTGAATGAAAGTTTTTTTAGACTTTAAAAACATTCATCACTTCTAAAGAATTACAATCTGGGAATACGGATCACCCAACCCGCTCATAAACCGTAATAAATCACTCTGTGAGTAGTTTGGAGGTCACTGTTTTAGAATTTAATCGAGAAAAACAAATTTAAAGTCCACTTTTTGTGCACTTAAAATTGTATTGCATGTACTCAATTGTGATTCAAGGCGAACATGCCAGGGAGCGCATTCCAAGAAATAAGTTATGTAAAAAAGATGCCTTATTTCTGTTTCGCTAAAGATAGCATGTTATATGTAACAACTCCTAATCTAATAGTAAATAAATAAATTAATGTTTATAGAGGCAACACATACAGGTAATTGTCAAATCTTTTTAATTTAAAGTTAGAGAGAAATGATGTCAGTAAAAGGAAACAACGCATGACAACAGTTTGACATAAAAACAGGATGGTTTCAACCAAAGAATGTATGATTTTTGTTTCAACTTAGTTCTTAGAGCGTCCATTGTTAGATATGCTGAAAACGGTCGAGACATCGCAACCCTTGCTCTAACCATGGTATTGGTTTGATCGATGATAACGACTATGCCTCAGGGTGGGGAGCGGTGGCATAGAGGTAGGGTGTGTGCTTTGGAATCGAGAGGTTCCGGATTCTGTATCGTCTGCGTCACTGCATAAATTCTCCACTCGACCTAGGTGTAAATTGAATTGGTACCTGTGAGGGCGATATCTGATATGTTTGATACCTTTGGGCGCCGTATCTCGATGTTGGCTGCGCACACAACAGGAAAGCTATAGACTCGAACGCAGGTTTCCTTAAGGAGGCCCTACGATCTGGGGAAGTCAAATGGCAGGGGGACGGCTAAATTGCTGTACGCGACCCTAAAAACCAAGCTGGAAACTTAAATTCTCATATTTGTCGTCGTTTGCCCAAAAAGAAGTCCGATAACGTACATCTACAAAGTATTCACATGTTTGTTCGATGCGTTCCTATTGCTTTAGAATATGAACCACACTGACGCATTTGTTTAATCTCTGTTTGAAGTAAAGCTTATTTTTAGAAATTGAAAAACAATGTCTGAAGAAGTTGGGTGTAGGTTTGTCGCTGTTTCTTGACAGTGCATGCTTACAGATTATCCAACAATGTGGACACCCCGAATCGTTTTTTCAAAGTAATATTTTTATTGTGCAATTATTTGTTTAAACGAGATAGAACTCGTAAGTCGTTTATTTGTTTGGCTTTTGGTTTCGCGAATGATAATTACCTGAAGACAAAATAATGTTCATATAATACAACCTGTATTTTGAGAAAAAACAGTGCCGAAATATCACTTTAGTGGCTTTGGTACACAAATAGTTGAATCCTGAGGTTTTATTGGTTCTATTTGTGATATTTAATAATGTTTACAATTATAGTGCTGAATTTATTTATTTATTCCCTGATTGTTTTAGTGCAACGTTCAAACTAAACAATAAGCTGTAATAATGTGTTTTGATTTGTTGATTTCAATAATAAACACTTACAATGTTTTGTAGAAAGGTACAAACGAGTTGTGTTATATCTGAGGAGAGGGGTAATGTTTCAAAATACAATACTCCGGTTCTGCGTTTCTGACTTATTTGTTTTATGCGGAGATTTGACATTTACTAATAGCTTCGGAAGTACGTTTCCTTCTCTGTACACAAGCTGAAAACATTCCGAACACCTGATTAGCTACAAAAATAAACAATACTTCCTTTTAACAGTCTGTGTTATTAGGTTCGTACTATGTTTTTCCATATGTTTGATTTATCTTGAAGTTGGTTCCCACTCGGGTCGTTAGCACGAGGAGTAAGTACATTGTATACCGCTCACCGCCTAGTTAATGTTTTAAATGCAATACACATAACACTATTTCGTAAGAAACTAGGTAATATGCTATGTGATTGACTGGTTGATGATGTATTCGAAAACTTCTATTTAATCAAACTATATAATTATACGTTTTTGTATGTTAACATGGTACATGTGCTCAATAACCTATACTGCGTGTTACAACTGTACTATCTAAGGATTTTCACATCGGTGTGGAATTTCAATGAGTTCCACGATTTTAGAAACACACCAGCTAAACACATTAATTTTGCTACAATAGTTTTTGACGCCTTTAATTAGGACTGGCCGCGGTTTTGTCTTGTTACGGGCATTGAAACGTATGCTTGCAGTCTGTGTTATGGATTGTGCCTCCCGTGCTCAGTTGTTTCTGTTGTGTACTGTCTTCCTGTCCGATGTTTATTGTACATTTACACACACTTGGACATACATTGACTGTAAACATTTCACTTATGTACCGGCCCCTTTTAATGCATTTGGAGCATTGGTAGTTAAATCGTACTGAAGTCAAAGAGATGTTTCATTTTCTCAGAAACACTGCACACAAATGTACTTATTTCACCACAAAGCATACAATTTAAACGTTTTAAGCGTTTTTCTAAATTCCTATGCTTCGGTAAATGATAGTGAAATGTTCAACAGTTAATTCCTCTGAACTATACGTTACGTGCTTCCTGAAAGAGTTTTGTTTTAAATAAGTACTCTCTGAACGAACCATTGATTTATCAATGTCTTATTACCAGGCACCGAATATAGCTCTCTATAGTTGTACATTTTACCACAGTCGAATAGCAGATTTGATAAATCCTTAGTTAGTTTATCACGAAATCTGTAATTTTATACATGTATTTCACAATTCAATATCTCCATACGATGATCCCAGAATACGATTTTCCTTTTATTACGAGAGCTGCTGAATGCTTCGTATATTCCTTAATTGCATTAATTTTGTCTGAAACATGCAATATTAGCCAGAATTTAAATCCCCACTCCGCGGTTGAATGGCCGCCATTCTGATCTACTAATTAAATTTAAGATGCCTTGGTATTCAGCGTATTTGCATTCGGTAATTGTCCTTTTAATAGAGCTGTACATCAAGACTCGTGCTCCAGTTTTATAAGGTCGGTAATACATTGTACTGTAGTTAATATATCATATCACACGCTATCGATGTTTCATGTACGCCGCTTTTTTATGCTAACACAACTGTTACCTGTTTGTGAAAGTTTGATTATTTTAAGATCATTTAAATGGTTACAAGAAGCGAACCTTGAAACAATGCCGAGTGTTTTACTAAGTGTATAAATGATGTGAGTGTAGGAAATAGATAACAACATCAAGAAGAGAGTTATTTAAAGTGCATCCTTACAAAGAGACAACCAAGCCTTTCCTGCAAAACGTTTGCTCTCGTATATTGATTTTCAATTTATAATAAACTGGAGCAATTATCTGGAGGAAGATATACTCGCCCGCGGGACTTTATGTCCTTGCACCGTCCGTAGTTGATGAGAAATATCTGATCCATGTTAATTCAATTTATGATCATTGGCATGTGAAGCTCCCGAGTCTGATTGAACGTATTCCCCTACACATTGCATCATAAGTGAGAAATGGTGCCACAGATCAAGATTAATATATCACTATGACCAATTGATATATCATAGGAACGCTGTATTATTTTATTGAGGCAGACATGGCCATGCATAATTCACAAAACACTGTCAAATAGTTCAAGATTGAGGAAAATGTATGACGTTCAACCCGCATTGAATAAGGGCGTCGTTGTGGGCCGCACACGTAAATCACGTGATTTTTTATTGAAAACAGAATGTTTATCACACAACATATCTGGATGCAATTGTTCTTACAGACATTTTGATGGCATGAAAATTTGAAACTTATAAGAATGACTTATTTTGTATTATCAATCAAAACTTTCTTGAACACCCCTCGTAGCCCTAGTGTTTGTGCATTGTGCTGGACACCGCCCGGACATCCGCTCGTCCCAGCTTCGAGATGCACATATTGTTCAAATGATAACATGGCATTACCATTAATCTGAATGGTACATGTACAAAACATTATAACAGTATTGTTCACACTTTATGTACAGACAATAATCTAAAGCATATTTACGTACAATGCTTTCACTAATTGAGCTTCTCAAATTACAAAGTTTGAAATGACGTAATTGTCAGGATTATATACACATGCGGTCTCATATAGCGGAATTATGTTCAAGGTATCACATGTAAGCATTATTTAAGAGAACATGTGATTTTTTGTTCTACATTTTCCGACATACTACAATCAGTCTAACCTTTGTCTTGAAAACGCCCGATCAGATAAAAAATATGTGGCGAAGGATAATAAAATAACCCATAGAGGATTGTTTTCATATAAATATCAAAGTTGACACTAAATACCGTAAGCTCATATGAAACCGTACGTTTAATTTCCCTTAACCACTCATTGGTCATTTCCATGCTATATTTATTAGCAGAGTTAGACGAGCAGCAATTAGATGTGGCCAATTAAATATCACTCACTGTAGTCATAGTACTTGTTTCATCACCTGATGAGGTTTCATGTTATTAGATTTGCCATACTATAGATATGATCCTAGCTGATGAGTTCCCTACTTTTCTTTGATATGATATATCATCTGATATATCCTGGGTAAATTTCTTGATGTTTAATGACTGTAGACAAAAGATATTATATAGGTATGGATCAATACCTACGTAAATATATTGAACAATTGATGTGTATACATGTACGTATACTTATAAATACGATGCTTAATGTCTGCTTAATATTTCCTAAAAAGTTCAAGTGATTTGCTCAAATAACTATGACAATATACATAAAACTGCACAATAGGTGAACGCTGAGCGTGGCCACACGAAATGACGTCGTGTGACGTCGTTTACTAAATATTTTAATTCTTAACAATGTCCCCATCTTTAAAAAGTCATTTTTAATGCCGGCATCGTGCCAAGTGATTAAAAAAACTATCACAATTATGACATGTGTTGCCATCTCGTAAATTCACCAACTACTATGTATAATATGAATCTACAATTGTCACCAGAGACCACTTAGTCTCAGACATGTATATGAGTATAATCAGCGGTACAAAAGCCGAAATACCTAGTTGCAGCTAAAAAGGAAGAAAGAAGACACCTTTGAACATAAGACGAAGCACTGTGAAACTGGAGAGCTAGATAAAGACGTGTTTGTTTATATGTAGAAACGCAATTATCTGATGGAAAAAATAATGCTAGAAATAAATAATGTCCGTAAATTATTACTTTTTTGCAACCACACTTACATAAAACTGTTGTTATCTTCCAATGTCTCACTTTATTTGTAAAATGATTATCATTTAATTATACATGTATATACAATCGCATCAATTCACTTTGAAACATACGTCACCTATTTTTCGACAAGGAATAAGGCTGAGCCATATCTCTAACAATGCCATTCATGATGGGCTGAACCGTTTCGTGGGTTAACCAAGCTTATCTTTTACAAACAGCATTCCTTATGAAGTTATAGTAGTTGGATGAATTTCTAAATTATTAATAGAGCTATGCTATAAAATTTAGTGTCCCATCGTGAACGTCATTTCCTATTCCGTCAGGATTTTCTGAAGGGCATTCAACTCGGTGTATAAATAAACAATGTTGATTACATTCACTTGTCACATTATATACCAGTAGTCTAGAAATTAAGTTCCGTGAACATTACATACTGTTCTGCTGAATAAAAGTCACAATTGTCCTGATCATATCATATATGGATTCCCTGAATTGATGAGTTTGTTCAAACTAATTATTATAAAGTTACTTGTAGAATCCATTTTGCGATATAGGTACTTCCCAGTATTCAAAATGATATACGCTGGCTTGTCCTCTCTCATAACCCAGTCGCGATGACAAAAGAATTGGCATATTGACATGGCATATTGACAGTGATTCGTTGATATAAGTCTTAAAAACTTGACATAAACACAAAATAATAGGCGCTCTATCATTTAGAATATTTTTATAATATTTATAATACATGTACTCACATGCATTTTGTTGTTCGATATATTTACTAGTATGGTTAACCGTACCATTTAGCGCGACATTTCATGTTCGAATACAAGTGCGTGTACAAAGACATTATGGGCAAACGTAAGACACGAGCTGGTGTTTTGGATATTATCACTGATAAGTGAGATTGAGTACAGACTATGTAATTACCCCGCTTAGGACAGGAATAATCATCACACTCGATGAGAGATTGGTAAATGTAAATACTGACCTTATGAGGTACCATGTTAGCATTTATCTATGGTAAGCAACAGTGTGCTGTATTGATTTCAACATTATTTTGCAATCTGCAGTATTCATTCTTACGCTTAGAAGCATTGAATCAACCATTATCAATTACCATCATGAGTCCGACTGAAAGAAAATACGGAAAATTGTTACCGGTGCTATAAAAATTAGACGTCTTAGAAGCTAGCATGTGTCTGTCGTTGCTGTCGGCAAGCTTATTCTTAATTATAATCAAAATATATAAATATATCTGATATACATGTATAAACAACCTTACATGTCACAAACAGTTTAAGCTAATTGATATATTAATAGCCTATTATAACGTTGTTCATAGTAGGTAGAAGGTACCAATTTTTATCTAACCTTGTATAAAGAGTGTTTAAAGTATAACAAACGGCGGATTTGGATCTCATTATTGACCAATTTTATTTCATTAGAACAACAGCTAGGTCTTTGCTGAATGCAGCTATAGGTGACCACTCACAGGCTTGGCTGTTTATTTGTTCGTAACAGATACATGAATATAATTTGCTGCTGGTGATATTTGTTTTGCTACGTTAACATAATTGTGTTTCTGGTTGTGAAAAGATGGTTGTTATGATAATGAGTATTATTGGAGATTATGTTGATAGTGACATTCGTCATGGGTATGGCCGAAGAGAAACTGTATCAGAGACGGTGATGATTGCAATAACCTGGTTTTGAACTATTGATAAGGCTATACAAACATAGTGTATGGGGTTAACATTGTTAAAATGATAAATGAGACGTACACAAGCTATTAGTTATATTTACTTCTTAATCAATAGACGTCAAAATAAATCAGTGTGTTTTGATATATATGTCTTGACAGAGATATCCTTACGGATTCGATATACTGTCCAGCCACCATTGAGTGGTTGTTGTTATTTTGGAGTTGTACGAGCATGCCGTAGACGGTATGTTAATGATATTCCAAACACAGCGGCTTGATTGATTCGCAACATCATCTATATAAGTTAGGTTTCAGGAGTAGCGCATGTTACTGGCTTGCAACTGCATGCGGCACAACCTTTAGAACGAAAACCAAGGCCTTTACAGGAAAACATGGCGGTAGGCTTAACAATGTCAGACAAGAACAAGACCGCATAGTAATTGGCTCATTTAAAATTTTAGTTGTGGTCAACGTTACCGAATTGCAAGCAAATGAGTCATTGCAATGCTCATTTAGTTTAATCTAAAGCGAAAAGATAATATTAAGTCAGACAGGGAAAGCAAGCCGTGCAAGTTTTGCTTTGAATGATGCCAATGACGATACATTCATGTGTGTGGTGCTATAAAGCCAAACAAACACGGCCAATCGCTAGCTTTTTGTGTCATAGGGAGTTTTTATACACAGAATGAGTTTGTAAAATATAGACCTATGATATGTTATGTTCAATCAAATACCTTGACGTTCCAACACCTCTGCTTAATTCCATACCAGCAACTGTCAAATTGATGTTACAAATGTAGCTGACTATTTATTATCGTGATACTGTCCCTGTATTGTATCACTTTGAAACAAAACATAGAACAAGAATTTGATTAGCACGGCTGGCTCATTATGCCGGTTGTCCCTGCATGCTGTATGGTTAGCCAATGTTTGTCGTAATGTACTTTTAAACTACCGATATAGCAAGTGTATTTAACAGTCCCTAATTTTAGGAAAGCAGCTATCCCAGATTGTTTTTCTACATCATTTACAACATTTTCCGCATACTGTTTGTGCATGCTAATGCTCGGTATAAACCGTTCATTTAACTCAATCTTGATGGACTGTCGCGATTTATGTTTATCAAAATATATTTTCTGATAACTGTAAGCTAATGCGAGAGTGACTAGACATTCATCCCAAATGTATGATCGTATCATATTATTGGGGAATATTCTGACTGACGAACCTATTCGATGGAAATTGGGCAACACTTGGAGTACATAGCGCTGATCGTGTTTGCTTTTATCTAACCTAACGCCGTTCATCAACAATATCCAGTCATATGCGGCTACTGACAACCTTTCCACACAAGTGTTGTGACATTTTGTAGGAAGTTTATAAACTGTGTAATTCTCATTCAAACGATTTTGGCAATGCTTTTTTGTTTGAATATTTTACATGTATGTTGAACAAAGATGTGACGTAAATATGGTGTACTGGCACGGCCATTGTTCCATTGTTGGATGCGTTTCGTGTAGTATTAGGATGCAACGTTTGTTTCACAATATTATCTACACTACGTGGTAAATGTTGGTCTATTTTATCATCTAGAGTATCGTTTATTCGAATGATCCCTCGTCCGTTCAATACGGTACACCTACGTACATCAAGTTGCTAATGCTGCCTATGATGCTATCAGCCGATTTACTAACAGGCGACGTACGACTAACATATTTACGTAAATAAGTGGAAACTGAATTGAAATGTGTCTGTATTAAAACTTGTGACAATGTATATGTCACAAGAAATCCCACATGCAATAGACGAAGGGTATGTAATGACGCAGGAATGATATACAATATGATATACTTTCCATTTTTAGTGTAGTTTAGTGTGTTGGATAGACGACATCAAATCCAAAATTGCACGACACCGCATTGGATAACGTCTTAGGTATAGATTTCGAACACCTCTAGCCAGACAGAAATGACGAGATGAATGTGAAAGGATTGGGATTATGTACGATAAAATATTGTGAAACAATAGACAAATCAATAACAAACTGGCTTGCTAAATGAAAATATTTGCTTTATTGACGTTTTTCGTGATTAAAATGCATCCTCCAATGATTGTAAGGCTGTGGTCATTCTGCATATAGTTGATACAGAATGGCCGATATTTTGTAGATCTGAGCATGTTCCTTTACAAGCCGCTGAAAAGTCTGGCAATTTATTAATATTAGGGAAATACTAAAACAAGGATAAACATTTTAAACTGCCATTGTAAATGGCAGTTAAACTGGTCCAAACAAATAATATCTGTCAGACTTGTTTTATTTATATTGACTTGAAACTACTAAATTTTGAGAAAACATTCCTATCAATATAAACTCAATACTGTAAGCGACATTTACAAATGTAAGAATCCAAGTAGTAAGGTGGTCTGAAGGTGCAAACTATTTATTTCACAACAGCGTTACGTGTGCCGAACAACTTCCCACGTACATGTAGTCAGTGATGTTATCCCTATCAACCGATTACATGTGTGGTTTGTTGTGGTCCCATTGTAGCTAGTTGTTTGTGTACTTTGCATGTGATTGTTGCGATAGCCAAATGGTCTAATTAGTTCGTACATCGCTTTATCAGGCGATGGCGCCATTCAGTTGTAAGATCTTTTCTCACAATCCTCTAATAAATTAGTATCAACTATAAAAGTCATATTTAAAACAGTCATTATTTGGTGAAGAGAATGCATTGCATGTACAATGCACTCATGATGGATATCTCTGCCATCGGTATTGTCATAATGTTGATCAGTAAAGACCTCTGAATAATTCATTATATCTCCGCAAATATGAATAACCATTTTCTGACGATAATTATGCATGATACATGTACGTATTCCAGGTTGTATATTGTCAACAACTTTGTGACATTTTCTACCCCAAGACATTCGTTCACTAATTTACATTCGTGTAAAGAATAAACCGTATATGGTGTAATTTTTACGTTGTGTGGATCTCACAGATTCACATGCCTCGAGACGAGTTATAATTTTTTGAAAGAACTAAGGTTTGTCATTATAAGTCGTCTCTACAACATCCATTTATTATACAAAACACGTGCTTGTGAGCTTCACACGGTCATTTAGGATCTCTTTTAACGTCCATCACGGATCGAAACGGTATTAAACGATTGTTTCATAGCGGACAAAAGCGTTAAGAAAGATGGTGGCAAATCAGATTCGGAGCACACATGATACTGGTCAATAATAACCAATCAAATGAATGACATCGACGAATTTGTTGAATCGTTCAACTCTTTGACCTGATTACAGCTTTTTAAACGACGGAAATACATACCTTATAGTTACTTATGACCCATCACTAGTACATGGTCTAATGAATCTCACTGACGAATGCGTGGTACAGTCTGGATACCAATGATTATTTTATCAGGCTGGTGTAACATTTCAATCTCAAAATGTCACGAGGATTTTGCGAAATCTTGAAGGCGAAAACGTGAATTTATGAACTATTAAAGTGAAATCGTAGTACACTGTATTTTCATGCACCATTCCTTTGTTCAAGGTTACATGGAAGATAGTGCGTTTAGCATGACATAAACGATTTGTATGGTGAGCTTACAGTGCCTAAGGAGAGAATAAAACATGATTATAGCTATAGTTGAATAAACGAGCGTTCCATGCTTATTTTATAATGATTTTAATGTCGAATATATAGGTGTCTATGTAAACTTCGGATTCTTGACATTGGATTGAATACAATTACAATTACGATCCATTCAAACGCTATAAATTGAAATTGGTAATTAAAACAAAGACCAGATGGAGTATAATGACGGCACCGCTTCTCAATGAATCAATTATTTACAGGAAAGTGTGTTTAAAGTCTGATTGATACGTATCTAAACATAGTTACATATACGACTTTTCTATATAAATCACATTGGAAAGAAATGGCATGAAAAACGTTTAAAAGAACGTCGTAAAACTATGACCTTATTGAGAAAGGACAAGAAGACGTTACAAAGTCATCACCACTAAATATAATCATTAGTAACTAATACCGTTATAAATTATAACAAAAATATTCATGTAGTTGATGCACTTCCATAATGTCTGCTTTCATTGTTTTGCTAAGGTCTATCCCTTCATTTGGAAACAATCATTTTCGGACCTGTGTAATACCATGCAATATCTATGATAACCCCAATAATTTTAGCCCGGAATAATCTAAATCCAGTTTTTCGTAATGGACACATGCTAATTTGTTATCTTCCCACAATGTTTATTGAAGGAAAGCACCCCCACTGATTTTGAAAATGCATTTAAACAGAAACTGCTTTATTTCTTCTGAACAGTAACGAAAACCGATCGTTTTAAAAACATTAAGTTAATTATATATCCAAAAATAAATGATTAGGACTTCCTAGTGCTCTTTACTAAAACTAGTGATTAGTCTTAAGGAAATTCAAAATTTCTCCGTTTGAGCATTTGAATGAAAGTTTTCAACTGTAGAAGCATTCATCACTTCAAAATAATTACAATCTGGGAATACGGATCACCCAAACCGCTCATAAAACCGTAATAAATCACTGTTATCAGTTTGGAGGTCACTGTTTTAGAATTTAATCGAGGGAAACACATTTAAAGTCCACTTTTTGTGCACTATAATAACGTAAATAGCGTGTACTCAATTGTGATTCATAGTGAATATGTTATGGAACAAATCGAAGACATAAGCTATGTTAAAGATGCTTTTGTTCCTGTTACGTTACAACATGTGATTATGTAACTACTCCTATACTAATAGTAAATAACAAATACATGTTTTCAATCGAAAGTTAGAGAGAAATGATGTCAATAAAAGGAAACAATGCACGAGAACAGCTTTACATAAAAACCATATTGGATTCAACATAGTTCGCAGCGCGTCCATTTTTAGAGTTACGGTAAACGAATGTAACAAACATGTCGAGACATTGCAACCCTTGCTCCAACCATGGTATTGGTTTGGTCGATGTTAATGAGTATGTCTCCGTTTTGGGAGCGGTAGCATAGATATTAGGTGTGTGCTTTTGGATCGAGAGGTTCCGGATTCCATACCGTCTGTGTCACTGCTAATTTATTTGAGCAAGACTTCTTTACTCGACCAAGGTGTAAATTGAACTGTTACCTGTGCGGGTGATATCTGTACAATCTCAATATTTTGGGCGCCGTATCTCGATATTGGCAGCACAAATCAGGAGAGCAATATTATCCACAGGGAGACTCGAACGTAGGTTTCCCTAGGTAGCCCTATGATCAGGGGAAGTTAAATGTCAAGGGGGCTTAACGGCTGTATTGCTAAAATGGGCCCCGAAGCCTTACTTGTAACTTAAATCTCATATTTGTCGTCGTTTGCCCGAAATGAATTCCGACAACATACATGTATATCTGACGTAGTATAAATTTTGCATGTTTGGTCAATGTGTTTCTATTGATTTGGAATATGGACCACACTGATGTACTTGCTAATTCTCTGTTTGAAGTAATGCTTCTTCTTAGACATTGAAATACAATGTCAGAAGTTGGCGTAGGTTTGTAGTTGTTCTTGACAGTGCATGCTTACAGATTATCCGACAATGTCGACATCCCCAATCGTTTTTTCAAAGGAATATTAATATTGTGCAATTGTTTGTTTTAACGAGATAGAACTCGTAAGTCGTTTATTTGTTTGGCGTTTGGTTTCACGAATGATAATTACGTGAAGACAAAATAACGTTTTTATAATTCAACCTTTACTTTGAAAAAAACACATTGCAGAAATGTCACTTTAGTGGCTTTGGTACACGATTAGTTTAATCTTGAGGTTGTTTTCGTTCTATTTGTGATATTTAATAATGTTTACAAGTATGGTGTTTTACTTCTGATTTATTTATTTATATCCGACGGCGTAGGTGAAATGTTTTAGTACAACGTAAAACTAAAATAATAAGATGTAATATTGTGTCGGATGTTTTGTTGGTTTCAATAATAAATACTTAAGCATTGCTGAAGAAAGCTACAAACGAGTCGTATTCCATCTTGGGGAGGACAATATTAACAATTCAATGTTCTGATTCTGTGTTTCCGACTTATTTGCTATTTGTTTAATGTGATGCGTTCCGACATTTGCTTATAACTTTTCAAGTACGTTTCCTTCTCTGAACTTGTTTCTAACTCCTATCTAGCTCCAAAAAATAAACAATATTTCCATTTCACATTTAGTGTTATTATGTTCGCACTAGGTGTACCATATGTTTGCTTTATCTTGAAGTCCGTTAACACTCGGGTTGTTAGCACTTGAGTTAAGTATACCGCTCACTGCCTAGTTAATGTTTGTTATACAATGGACAAAACCGTTCTCTTTAGGAACTAGTAGATGATGTATTAGAAATATTCTATTTACGCAAACTATATAATTATGTATTTTGTAGGTTATATTTATATGTTTTGTATGTTAACATCGTGCATGTGCTCAATGATGATCACGTCGTATTCTAACTGTATCATCTACGGTTCCTACATCAGTGTAGCATTTCAATGAGTTCCTAGATATTATAAGTATTGAAGAACTGCTTTCCAAGCTATAAATAAAAATGCTTCTTGCTTCGGGACGTATGTTGCCCATTTGATGGCCACATTGGTTACTTTCATATTGCTGGCTTAGAATGAGAAGGTGCTACTTACGACCATATTTATTAAAACTTATTCATATCTGCTACACAAGGCGCTTCTTATGAACTATTTTCATGAAATTCGGAACAGGTCATATTGACAAAACTGAAGTCTAAAATGCTTGATTTCCATAAGTAAAGAGTAGTTTTCAGAAGGGTTTACTTGTTTCTCAAAATAGCGGTTTTGTTCTTACGACCTTCACATTCAATGGCTTCATGCATTGACCACTCACAACTACGTCAGACTGTGCATGGTCACATACAATAGCTAATACATTGGCCACAATACTTTTTCGACACCTGTAATTAGGCATTGCAGCGCTTTCGTGTTGTTAAGGGCATTGTGACGTACCCTTGTGGTCTGTGCTTTTTTGTGTTTCATTTTGTGCCTCCCGTGCCCAGTTGTTTCTGTTGTGTACTGTCTTCCTGTCCGATGTTTCATTATACATTTACACAAACTTGAAGATACATTGACTTTAAACAATTGACTTATGTACCGGCACCTGTTAATACATTTGGGGCATTAAAATGATTGTTCAATCGTACTGAACACAAAGCGATGTTTCGATTTCTCAGAAGCATTGCGCACAAATGTACTTATTACACCCTAAATGAAATAAAAATGATACAATTTAAACAAAAGCTTTTTTTGTAATTTCTATGCACTGTAAATGATAGTGAAATGTTCCACTGTTAATTTCTTTGAATTGTGAGTAACGTGATTCCTGGGAGGGTTATGTTGTTAATTAGTACTCTCTAAACTAAACATTGATTAATCAATGTCTCATTACCAGGCTCCGAATATAGCTTTCTAAAGTTTTACATTTTACCATAACCGAATTGCCGATTTGATAATTCTTTAGTTTGTTTATCATGAAGTCTGTATTTTTATATTTCACAACTATGGTGAAATTCAATAGCTGCATACGATTTTCAAATCTAACGATAAAGCGAATTAACGATTTTCTCTGTCAGAAACGATCCCAGAATACGATTTTCCTTTTATAACGAGAGTTCCTTAATGCGTCTTCTATTCCTTAATTGCTTTAATTTTGTCTAAAACATGCAATATTAGCCCGAATTCTAATCCCCACGCAGCGGTAGAATTGTCGTTTTTCTGATGTACTAATTACATTAAATGTTAAGATGCATATTTGCATTCGGCAATTCTTCTTTTAATCAAGCCGTGATTCAAAACTAGTTCTCCACTTTTATCCAGTCGGCAATGCTGTAGCTATATCATATCACATGCTATCGATGTTACATGTACGCCGCTTATTTATGCTAACAAAACTGTTACTGCTTTTGACATTTTGGTTATTTTAAACTCATTCAAACTGTATTTTGAATATTAATTTTACATAAGAAGCAATTACAAGCATGTAATGTTGCCGAAAACCCTGAATCCAATAAAAAATAACACAACTGTGATTAGAACCTGTCGCGACTTTATTGTGCAACTAGTCAAATACACAGCTGCTAAATGCCAGAAGATATCATATACGCAGATTGAAGTGATGTTGTTACGAGTCGGTCACTTGATAAGCAGCCCATAAGCATACTTTTAACTTTGTTAACCTGTTCAACCTTTTTGTCGGGCACAACCGTTTGTATCGCTGGGTTCCACTACTGTGCACTCTGAAAGGATTTCTTCCTATTCTGATGATCACATTGCTTTGGTTATATGCGGCCGCGGCATATAGACAACATAGACAGAATCTTCTGAAAGAAAATCTTCAAATTGGCTGAATTAAGTTCTTATCAAAGCTTTCCCTTTGTCGGTTTGACATTAGTATGCGTGGTCACTCAAGAAAGAAAAACATTTGTCCGTCTAGGACGGATATGAGGATTCACCATTATAGTTCTTGTCTGCTGATATTCTGTGTTATTATCCCCCGTCTAATCAATATCAGTAAACATTATACACACCTTCTTAACAATGTCGTGTTTGCCTGAACGGTTAAGAAGTAATCCCCCGCCGTCTTAAGTGCTTCTTACGTGGTGTTTAATTTAAACTCAAACCATCAATTACACACGTCTTTGTTGTGTTTTACTTATGAGACAGAACTTACGAACACGCCATGTGTACACGCACTATGTGTAGGTGTACTTGGTTCACGTCAACTTCATTATTTGAAGCAAGTCTTAAGTCCTGACTGTAGCACAGAAGACAGATCCGTCTGGAGATTACGATTACATAATATAGACAACAAGATAATGAAAACTTTGACAGGAAAGGCAGCACTCAACAGACATACTCCAACATAGAAACAGAAATAACACCGACAACCAGAACACGACACAATGCCACAAACTGAACCAGAACACGACACAATGCCACACCAGAAACTAAAACTAAACTGCTGCACACAAAAAATAAGCTGCCAAAAAGTCTTAAAAAGAATCACGGTAAATGGCTTTTTGCAGCCGCATTAGTAATTAATTATGATGGTAGGCAACAAAGCAAAACTAAGTAAACGAATAGGGGATGATTGGGCATGAGAAAAAAATGAAAAAGCAACAGGTCCTTACTACAAATGTCACTTTAGTCCCAAAAAGGTCAAGCATTACTGAAGCCGCTTATAAATGTGTTTGATGATATTCTACAAAAAAGAAAATAAGTAAACGAAAAGGGGATGATTGAGCGCCGCAAGAAGAAGAAAAAGTGCATTTTAAAACCTACAAGTCCTAATTTTATCTGCCAAGAAGTCTATGTTTTACTGTATATGGTATAACCCTGCAACTGCAGTGATTTTCCCCCCAAGTATTGTTATATACCAATTTAGAAATCACTACGATTTGACCATTGTAATTTTTAATAGATTACCAAGATTTGCGTTATCCCCCAAGTAATAGTACTTCAGTACTTTGATTGATAGCTGTGAACAATAAAGCATATGATTGAACAGTTTAAATGTAGCGACATCCGACTCGATGATATTAATATTGTTTCTGAGGAACATGTTACTGATTGAGAATTTCCAAAATGTGTCAAATGATAGCCGTAAAACTGAACTTACTAGCGCTGGTGTTTTTTGTTGAGTAAAACTGACGTTAAAATGAGTTTGATAATTTGGTCGGCACGTAAAAATTATACAGCTTCTGTGTTGTGTGGTTTTGTTGGTTGTCTTTGAGATTTGTGGTTTTCCTTATGAGTAATCCTATTACGGATTCTATTGGCTCTTACTCAGGTTACATTTGACTGGCAGACGCGACAGACTGTTTGAGTAGGGTTTCGTGTTTTTGTAGGTGTTCAGTTACATGTTTTCAATTTCATTTTTATGGTTGTGTCTTGTTTGTTTTTATTTCTTCTTTGCTCGGCTAATTAAGTAGAGCGTTGCCTGCCGTGTCCGACTTAATATCACCATTCTGTGATTTGATCTTCTAATTTGTATCCTTTTCTTTTTCTTGTGTTTTCTGTGCTGATGTTTCTCTGTACTTCCTTCCATGTCAGATTAACTATGACATTGATACCAAAATGAGGTGTTTTGTGATCCCGAGGGAACTAGTGTCTTTTTAGGAGTTTGACATTTTATGTTCTACAGTGACATTAGCTATGATAAGAATATCATTTAGACCTGAAGACGTCATTTCCTTGTGGCAGAGCACATTTACGACTGGTTATACAATATGGCAGCAGTATACAATAGCAAAAATAGTAATTTTCGTGAAACCACCTAAGTGCTGAAACTTGTAACTTGTTCATGTACATTTTTGAACAGTAAAGCGTCCGTTACTCTGATTCAATCAGTATCATCAATCAGAAAACTTATATGTGACTTGACTACTAGAATTGAAACTCCCTTGGTTCTTACAAATGTTTCACCAATCTATTGATGTTCCAAGATTGTGTACAATAATGTCATTCTTATTATCAAACTGTAATATTGTTGAGAGCATTCTCTTCGTGCTCAGGAAAAGCATGAAGAAAAATTACTGAGTTTATAGTTTTCTGACGCCTACTGATACATGTAGAATGGTTTCATATAAGATGATTTCTTTCACATTCTTTAAACGACATTCTTTTGAACATAGAAGGACATACTGTCAGATGCTCACATGGAAGGATAGGCGTGCCAAAGTGTGTTGCCTCTAAAACAGCTGTCAATTCGACATTCATTTCACTCATTCAACACTCAAAAAGGCACCCAAAACGTAGACATTTTGAATGACAAATGTTGGCATTCAACTTAGTTTTGTGAAGGTCGAAATGAATATCGAATATCATGCATACTTTATACAACTTGTTTTGGTGTTATTCCATTTATTTTGCCTAGATCTGTCTCGTGAATATCTGATTTGTGGATGCGGTATTGCTTATTCCTAGTTTGGTGTTTTTGTCTCTGAGAAGAAAAGTACAAGCAGATGAACAGTCTTGGGATTTATAAAAATATTTAATAACTTAGGTTTTGTTCTCCCGAATCACATTAGCAACACAGAACGGGCGACAACTAATTAATGTTACTCCTCTTGGGTGATAACATATATCGTAAGAGACAAGATTCAATTAATTCTATCAGTGAAACCGATATTGCTTTGTCTGTTTGTTTGCTCTTAAATATATCATGGAATAACACCCCATCAATTCATATTAAGGTATTGGCTGTAGTGAGTATGGACGCCGAGTACACTGTGTATATATTGAGTTAGACGGAACATCCCTACAAGGCGAGTTAAAAAGCAATCATTATGTCGTATAATATGATTTACAAATACCATTTATTGAACAACTTTCCTATACGACGCGACACTATGTATGTTTAAATAAACCAAGTTTGGCCTGCCAGACTAGCACATTGGGTAGAACAGTAAGCACGGACCGTAATACTGCGATCACATACCGTAGAACTGTTAGCACCGGCCGAAGGTATGTTAGCACCGACCGTAAAACTATTAGCACAACCCGTAGAACTGTTCACTCGGACCGTAGACCTGTAAACACAGACGGTATAACTTTAAGCACAAACCGTAGAACTGTAAGCACAGACCGTAGAACTGTTAGCACCGGCCGTATATCTGTTAGCACCGGCTGTAGATCTGTTAGCACAGACCGTACAACTATTAGCACAGACCATAGAACAGTTAGTACGGACCGTAGAACAGTTATCACAGACCGTGGAACTGTAAGCACAGACCGTAGAACTGTAAGCACAAACCGTAGAACTGTAAGCACAGACCGTAAAACTGTTTTCACGGACCGTATAACTGTTAGCACAAACAGTATAACTGTAAGCACAGACCAGTTACCACAAACCATAGAACTGTAAGCTCTCGGTAGGACTGTTAGCACTACTGGTAGAACAGTTAGCACTGTCGATAGAACTGTAAGCACATACCGTAGGACTGTTAGCACAGTCGGACAAATTGTCACTGAACCACCCCTGATTCGATTCTCAAGTGTACCATGTTCTTTTACGACATTGGTTGCAGTCAAGCTATCCACAGGTGCATGAGGAGAGTATTGTGATGGGTAATAGCTGGATCAACCGTCCGTTATATGTATAACCCAAATGCCATAAAAACTAACGAAAGTTGAACATAAATTTACCACATCACTTGAACGAACTTAAAAACAACGCTACGTTAACTCACCTCTGTTTAGGAATTGTTGCGGTAAGCTTCGTGTTTGAATTGTCACTGAATTTGACGATTTGACACTTGAAACTTACATCGTTTTAGATTTTTTAATGTTTTATTTGGTAGCTCAACTGCATGAACCTGACTGATTTTTCATTATCTTTTTGATAGTTCAATTTCATCAACTGTTATACTGTTCAGTTCATTGCTGAATTGAAACAGGATAGTTATGCCTATACATTCTGCGAGTTGTTTACAACCTAGAATAGGAGAGGATAAGTAATATTTATCGATCTGTACACCACAAATACAGACATCAGTCGGATTATAGCCCGCCTTACTAGATCTAGATGATCTATGATGTAGCAAAGTAGTACGTGTACATATACTTTATATCGTATAGCTGTTGTACTTTTATAGGTGAAACACTCACTGTAGGATTGCTTCTTGTAGGTCAGTGAACGTATGGAAAAGGTTCAAAATCATAATAAAACATAGGACAAGGAAGGTTGCACTCAACGGAAACAGCAGAGCATAAAAGGCTCAAAAAGGAAAACACTAAAAGACAATAATAATAATAATAAAGACTTTATTTAAAGAGGCAACACAGTTGGGTAAACCCAGTCTTCCCTGTGAGCCTCATACATATAACATTGACATAGTATGTGTACAAAGGCAAAGTAATATTAATATAAAATTATACATATTTACACAGCTGAAAGAAAGTCAAAAATGAAATGTTAAGAAATTTTATTAAGCAGACTATATAACCTGATATATAACACATTTAATTGTTGCATACATTGCATTGAACAGTTTTAATAGGTAATAATTAATGTATCTCTTCATGCAGTGTGAGAGAAATTTTTTTGACCAACAGAAAACCACCACTTCAAGTAATTGCTTTTAAATGAGTTCAAGGCCAGATGCAAACAATACTTAATAATATCAACACAGGCAATATACCTCTCTCAAAATCTCACCTGTGTCGAACACTGTACTAGAGTTTTGACCAATTGGTCATTTTACGTGTAGTGATTGAACCTTCAATTGTCAAAAGTTTAAAGTGAATGATTTAGCGGTGCAACTATGTGATACTGGTATTGGTCAACTCTGTACTAGAATTACAACGAGTTTGTATGCATAAACAATATTCCAAAAATACGTTTTTACAAAACATGAGTTGTTGATGGAATCACAACATTGTGAATACCATCTATAAATACTTAGAATCACAACCACGTTTAATTTGACATAGCTAATAATACGAGACATGTACTCGCAGAACGCACACTCTGCTTGAACTTAATTACTAGATTATTGTTTCCAGAACCTTGCCAAGTCCATTATTCTCTTGGAATACACAGTGCAATCGCATGTTTGTTCTTTGGCAGACTATATTTTTCTTGTTTCGCTTTCGATTACAAACTTCTTACCAATCCCAAAGCTTAAAGATTTTTTAAACTTATCTACAAAAATATAAAATGAATCGTTGTTTTGATACAAAGTACAACAGACAAAGGTTATACCGGTGACTGTAAATATGTAGACATTTTCATCACAGTGAATGTCTACACCATTACTATGGTACGAAAATAGCAAGGATTATTATGGTCATTATCTATGATTACCCGATACAGTGGTAAATTTGGTGTTATATCATTTGCTTTTTCATATTATTCATTCTTGTCTGGCTTTGGTGTTTTATGTTTGGTCGAATGCATGGCTCCCACTAGACGGTTCAATAACGTAACACTATCCAAAATCTATTACGATGCGAGATTTCAGGATTTTTTATTCAATTAAATTGTCGATCGATGTGCATTCATTAGTTTTCTATCTCTTTTTCACTTCAATAAACTTGTAAAACCAGAATATTTCATTATATATTGCTTATATGTGGTTTCTAAAGCCACAATTCTACACCTCCATGTCTCCAAAGAAGCAACCCAGTAGTGAAGCATTGATTATCATAGTGTGATTTGTTGATACTCTATTACATTAGAACACGATTTCGTAATAGACATGGTGATAACCTATTACAAACAGTAATTAAAATGTTTACGTAAATTATAGAATATCAAATTTCTATAGAAATCCTTAAATTAATAATCACAAGTTATATTCGTATCATATCATGTAGGCTGCACCAAAGCGTCAACAACCTGGACAATTATCATATACACATTTACACCATGGCCACGGTCGGAATACTACATTCAATATACTATATCTTGTTATTCTCAGACAATTCTCAAAATGTTACATCCATAGGTTGACGGCGCTTCCAGCACTACATGACTACCGTAACGTATGGTTAATATAATCGATGTTGATGTTGAAATGAACATAATAGAAAGTCCGACAAAGAAGGCAGTACTCAACTTAACGAACCCCCCAGAATACATATAAACATACAAGGCACAATGCCCAACACACAACCGAACGATAGAATGATCTGCCCAAGTCAAAAAGCTGAATAGACTTGTTTTAGAAATCCAAAAACTGATTTCCCAAGCTGAATGACCTAGTTTCAACAGCTACACGGCTGAAATACCTAGTTTTAGCTATCTGAATTCATGGGCATTACTGAAATTTGAAAAAAAACTATCTATCATAACCAAACAATCCGTGACGGAGAAGTAAAAACCACTTTGGGGAATATTTGGGAAATGTGAAAAAACTGTCGTGACGGTTGTGATCTAGTTTGTTCAGAGTTTGTTATTCGTTTAAGAAAGATAAATTCTCTTCTGGAACTGCAAAAACACAATTTTCGTGTGGTTGGAATTTCGTGGATTTTGGTTTTGAAATAAATGCAATTTGCGTTGAATTGTTAACTCGTGGATTACAATAACATTGAAGGGGAAGCCCTAGTTCCTTATTTGGGATGTTAACTGAACATGAAGAATATATTTCTTGATCGAGTTCAGTCACAGACTTTATGAACATATATCCCCCACAAAACAGTTTTACAGTATATGTGTGGGTGTATGATTGGATGCGGGGAAATGATTAATATGTTTGGGAAGCAAAATACTTATCAAATATCCACCACTCACTTTTTAATATGGCAAAACAGATGGTTGATGTATGTTGTATTTTGCCAGCCTAGGATTCTAATACCTGTTTACATATAGATACGTAACAGATGGTTTGTTATTTTACTAAATTGTTGTTCATTTTAGTATTGATTATTGTCCCTGCTTGCACGCATATGCATGCGTGTCCTTTATTGACAAATGAAAGGGTATGCGTTCATTTCAATAAAGCTTCATAAATATTTGCAAACTTGTATTGCAAACATGACAGATCTATTATTGCCTTACATAGAGGATTTGGTACCATTGAAAAGCCTTACATTTGTCATAGTGTGGTACATAACAGTTCATGCACTTAATTATTTACTACTGGCTAATTGAATAATAAACACGCTCTTCGGGGATAGCTATGCCTATTGACTTTAAGTGCGTTTACATTGATTCTTCACCAATAGGAGGGAGTATCGTTTCAAAACATATTTCGAAGTAACGTTAATTGATTTCTTAATAACAATGGTGTAGCGACAAGAAGGTTTAAATTATGTTCAATGGGAGGTTTTCTCGATCCGTCAACCAGATTCAAACGCAATGATACAATGTTTGTACCTTGCACCAATTTGATTATTCTAATATTCAAATGCTGGCATCTCGACTTCCATTATCAAAATTGTGTGTATCTTGTGCATCTTTGACCATTCAAATAGTCAAACGCCGATCTCCCAAATGTATCTATCAATACCGTTGGCGTTGTCACTTTGAACATTCCAAGGCTGGGCTCCCATCTTCACATAACATAAATGTTAGTAAATTGTGTACTTTTAAACATTCCTAGGCTGAGCTCTCATCTTCACCCAAAATGATTGTTAATGATTTATGTACCATTGAACTTTCCTAAGGTGAGCTCCTATCTTTACCTAACATAAATGTTAATAACTTGTGTAACTTTGAACAGTCCCAAGCTGAGCTATCATCTTCACCTAACATAAATGTCAGTAATTTATGTACCTTTGAATATTCCCAGGCTGAGTTATTATTTCATCCTTACATAAACGCCAGTAACTTGTGTGCCTTTGAACATTCCAAGGGTGAGGTATCAACTCCACCTAACATAAATGTTATTAACTTTAGTGTCTTTGCACATTCTTAAGCTCAGCTCTTATATCCGGTGGCCTAATCATATGTGTTTTTAATGTTTTCCGTGCTCGGCTGGTTAAGTTGAGGGCTGCCTACTCTGTCTGGCTTAATATAATCTTTTTGGTAGACATAAAAACGCACGACCGTTTGCTGTGAATAACTTAATGAGATAACCAAAGTAAATATACTTTCTGCTACGAATCGTTTGACTGGTATATCTTCTTCTGGCAATGTCATTCTTAATCAAAACCTTCAGGTGCACGGATGACAGATCGTTATTTTGATATGTTTATTGCCCAGAAGCAATGCTTTACAGTGCTCACACAATGGCAATAATCAGGGTCAGGTTTCCTTCAAAAACATAGTAGGCCATACCTTGAAGTTCAAGATGAATGCATTCATTTTCCATGCATACATGCATATAGAGCTTAACTTCTCACGCTTTCGACAGATGTTAATGTTCCCAATTTTCTTTTTCTCTCCGATTTTAACACGCAGTACATGCATGGAAAATGATCTTGTCAGTGTAAATGATGTGAGGCGTCCCACAATTTCTCGAAGGAATAAATATGACTTCAAGTTTTGAAAAACCAATTTCGAAACTAATGAAACATGGATTTTTCTAGCAGCTTAGATCCTGTCAAGTAATTGATTCATGTTCAAACACGCTAAGTCATTTCCAACGCTAACAATTTTCTGTGAATATTACAAAGTGTGAAGTGTGTTGTTTAATAAGTGTACAAAGTTGTAAGTTGTGGTATAGAGATAGCAATATTACGCCCAAAACTTCAATGGATGTACGTTAATGAAATGTGCTTAATGATTAAGCATTTCACAGAAAAGCTAAGTGTCAAGCGCTCGAACAAACCTTCTGTGTGTGTTGAACGCATTCACCTAATAAACAGAATACACGCATACGTTACGCGTCGGTATGCGTCGGGAATAGGTTCTTCTAAAACATCGGGAGCCGTCGTGTGCAATTTGAAAAAAACATCACCGTTGATTTTACCTCAGTGGGTACATGTATAAGCAAGAAGAGAACGATTTTTGTGTTTATTTAGAAACTACCCTAATTTTGTATGTTCAATGCCGATCGCATATTTGACTTTATTCCCTTTCTCCTCGTGGAAAACAAGGCATCAAAATGTTGCAGTCACTAGCTAATGTTCTTGCCTCGGACAACATACTGAATCCTAAGCATTATGTTATTATTTGGGTCGTCCAGGTTTCCAGGTGTGTGCAACACGCAGATGGATGTTGTCGTCCAATCTCAAACCTTGCCATATTCCGTCTTCGCCTCTTTGTAGCTTTTGCATTACTTAAACTATGGCGTACAATTGTTAAAGCTGAAACTAGGTAGTTTCAGCGGTTAAGTACGTTTTCTTGTTCATGTTTGTATTGGGCATGTTTCCGTGTAATTGTGGCATGTGTTGTTTTTATGTTTTCTGTTCGGTTGTTTTAGTTGAGTGTTGCCTTCATGTCTGATTTTTACTATCTTTGATATTGGTTCAGCTCGTACCAGCGGTGTCCCTTATGTTTTATTATTTGGTAGCCCCTAACCTCAGGTCTTCAATTCTTCAAAATTGTTTACTGAAGCCAAACTATATATGTTTTCCATAAAGATGATTTGTGAATACCAGCCAATGGTCTCCTGCCTATGGTTTTCACATTGTTAGTGAGATTATGTTATCTTTCTCCTGATACTGGATGCCACCTTAGTGTGATACAATTAACTCACACGCAAACCTGCTGTAATCATTTATTGATTGCAACGCTATCACAGCACACAAAATGGTCTACTAAAGTTGGGTTCCCTATCTAGATGCACTTAACTTTGATTTGAAACAGACATGTATCTGTCTGGGTTGGACATTTAAGACCGGTCCACAAACACTCGTTGATTTCCCTTGTCACTTTATTGTCATGCTTGTGATCAATAGTTCTTCCCAAGAATTTTTGCAAGGTTGTTTGATCCATCAAGATGATTTATTTTGTTTGAACTCGGCCAGACACGTTCTATGATGTATGATTGGATTGTTTTATTGTTGGTAACTCTGGTCTGATGAGGACGTTTATTGCAACTTTAGGAAGGCGTCAGTGAAGCTAATAGAAATATAGTGATTATCAATCATGTTTTTGTACCCATTAAATGCATCATTTGTGTGCAATGTGTTTATCGTTTTGAACTGACCTACATTGTATTTGTGTGACAGAATTATCATTAGAACGCTTGTTGTATGAAATATTGTAGCTTCATATTGGCAGTGTGTTGACTTTAAATACGATTTATCAATGACATTTCTTTCGCTTACTAAGGCAATCATTTTGCGAATTTTAAATTAGCTAAATACACAAATGTATCTCTACTATGTCGCTAACACATTTTCTTATTTTCCTAAATTATTATGGTTTTATTGACAGTTATATGTTACAATTTGTTGAATACGTTTTGATGAACCATATTTGGCGGAGAACTTATATTTAATGTAATAAAACAGCTAGAGCTCACTGGACGGAGTGGAGAATACAAGTGCGCAAGTTGCTTTGATCAATGCATTCAATAAAACAATATGAAAGTTGTCCCCACTGGTTTCCATATCACGTCACCTCCTGTCTACAAGCAGCACACAAGACATCTAAAGCTCACACACACAATACATATCCAATCAAACAATGCGTAATTAAGCATGAAGTATTATACTGGATGAGTACGGCTGATAGAATGAAGAGAAATGTCCCGACAACGGCTACCCAGTGTTCTACTATGTCACTGTCTCATTATAGAAGCATTGACGTTATTGTACTTTAACTGACTAGTTCAGTCATGCAAGAAGGACCACGTGTTCAAGATAGTTACATAAGATTAAGAACCAAATACTGTGTGGGTTGTCCCAGGAAATCAGGAACATTTGTATTAAATTTTATTAATATATATCAAACTGAATTAATATAATCTTCAAGTTCAAATTCTTTATGTTTCTTGAAAAACTACACATTGTGGTAGTCCCTAAAGGGATCAGCAATATTAAAAATGATTCAATAATTATTTGAAATCTTCAAACCGTATCTATCCACAAAAATGCCATTTTAGATTTAAATGTCTGAAAACTACTCGAACTTCACCATGACAAGATTCTAGGTACCGTGTGAATTTCAGGAAAAGTCAAAACTGTACCAGGTGTCCTGAGGTGTGATTTATGAGAGCAGTTACTCTATTCCTTTTTAGCCTCAATGCCCCTGTCCGAATCTGCCAAAATTAACGGGGATCAACATGTGGTTTTCTTATGATAGTAAAATCGTTCCATAGAGAGCACATCATGTTATATGTGTACGTTTAATAGTACATTGACATATGTGTACATATTCTAAGGACATTGTCTCATCATTGGATATTAAACTTATATCATATTTGTGTCAATATAATAAAATCAGTACTTTCTCATTTATGTTTAGTCTTGTTTATTGAGGTCGGTCACTTGTATACAGCATTGCAATATCATTTAACATTGTATTTTTTATTGTTTTATATATTTTAATTTCAGAACAAGGCAGTGCAAATCATTACCTTTTTCACTAAGTTACTAACTAATACACAAACTATCCATTTGAATAATACATTATTAAGAGATTTTGCAATGTTTATACTCAATGCTATGTAAACAGGTGACTGACCTGATTAAACAAGTTATAACTATACGTAACAATATATTTGCTGAAGCTTTGTCAGACCTAGGGCCTCGCTACACTGCTATATCTTCTACATTGCCGGTACACAGAGTGTGATGTTCCCGTTTCTGATGGGAGCCAATCTCATCAGCAAGACATGTTATCTAATCCCACATGAAACGTGTAATAATTTCCCGATTCCCAATTCTTGACACGTTTGCGTTTATAATGTCGGGAAGAAAAAAAAGATCGGCTAGAAATATTGTCGGTCTGCGTAGGAGAGTTAACCCTAGAACTAACATTGATGGGATGTAATTAAATGTCTGTCAAATACATCAAACACATCATCTCATACATTCCGCTGAACTGCCCTTACATCATTCCGTTCGTATCGTGCCGTTTCGGATCAATATGAATACTACATTCCGCTGACCTGACCTTAAATTACATCATTTCGTTCGTTTCGTGCCATTTCGGATAAATATGAATATTATACAAAGTCATGAATTTGCGAATACACTCAACCACTTTTCTAATTGGTCACTTTTCAAACCCGAAATTACCTTTAATTGTGATCAATTATTGATATTTTGCAAAAGTACATGTTATCTATTGACTCAACACCTGAATCATTAAAAATTCAGAAGCACATGCAAAAGAAAGCCTTTTTTATTGAACAAAATACATGTATCATCAAACATTATGATTACAGTTAAACGTAATTGGGGTTTGAAAAGTGACCAATTAGAAAAGTGGTTGAGTGTATATATATTAACGGAAATGAGTTTTTTTAAACATGATTTAGATTGCTATTTTTGATTATTTGCGTCAAAGATACCGTATTATTATATTATTTTAATTAAAACGAATTCACGTTGGTGATCCATTGAAGATCATAGTTACATTTCGAAGTTTTTAAATGCCAGCATTCCTAGTTTTCGTATATACCCGGGTATAAACTAGAGGACGTTAAATCGTCTTAAGAATGTAACAAAAACATGTTGAAAAACAGCATTTGACCTTAATAACCGCAACTCACTTTTGATAAATTCCAAGACCCATCTTGAGCAGATTTAAAAGTCCTATTTAAACTCTGTACAATATACAATATATTCGTTGCTTATTCAGATTATGACTATTGATCAGTTATTATATTACAAGCTATGAGTGCGGTAGAAAAATATCTAAAAAATGATACAGATTGCATGAAAAGCGTCTAGGAGCAGTTTTTCTTACGATACATCAAATCGATCGAGCTTTAACAATTGGCGGAGTGAACCAATAAGATCAAGCATGACGGATACCTCCTGCACGTTAATGTCTGCGAATAACAACCATCACATATACAGTGTATAAAGCTAGTTTGTTAACGTGGAAACTGTCTCCTAACCGTTTCTTGAGACTAGTTTGTCTAAATGTATTTACTTATTTCAATCGATGAGTGTGTTTTGTAAATAATTCTCCTTTGGTATAATTGTACGCCGTAAATTAACATACTCGACTCAACTTTTTATATCCAAATCTGCATATAATCAAGTTATTCAACGTATGATGTTTAACAAAGTTATTCAATAAAGGAACGTTCTTTTATTTTGCTATTGCTTTCTTTATGAAACCCCAATTCCGATCGTTTGCCTCTACCAAATGGTAATATTGATCATGGAGCAAACACGTATTTTGTTAAATTGGATAAAGCATGTTGATTTTTGTTCTGACATAATGGCCACAAAATATTAAAATTTAATATTGTGTATTGACTAAGCCTTATTTGTTTGATGGTAAAACTGGTACGCAGCATTTTGTGAAAATAATGCTACATTGTGAGCAATTAAGTTCGCTTCTGTATTTATTTAGTGCTAATGCAATGTATAAATTATAAATATAACAATTGTATTGGATGTCAATAAGGTATTGCATTGAACAAAAGTTTCGGTTGTCTATTCAGGTACATCGAGGAAAACTGTCAAACTTGTCCAACATACAAGCCTGCACTGAATACTTAGTTTTCATCTAATTGCCATCCAGAACTAGTGACGTAGGAACATTGGAACTTTTCAATTATAAATACTAATAGCTTTCTGAGCAGAACGACGTAGCTTCTGTAATTGATATTTATTCATCATTGTATTTGATATGTGGTCACGCAAAATCAGCACGACCATGTTTTCTATCCATTATTATATTACGTAGCATTTTAAAACAAGACGCTGGCCATACTTTCTCTAGTGTTTCAGAAATTACACCTCAGACTCATATGTCCATAGCACGATCAGTGTGCAATATTTTGGAAATCATTGTGTATGCCTTTTGCGAGATAACAAATCGTATAGATTTAAAATAACTTAAAGTCTAATCATTAGATTTCGGTCAAATGTTGCATAGCATTATGATTACACCCTTCCTACTTCTATTCCAAGTTCCATATGTTTTTTAATTAGAAAGTTGTGTTCTTTGATGTATTTTGAAATCAATTGATCTTGTACCTCTTAACGCAGGGAGGCAATCTAGTATTCCATTGATGATTAGCTATCTTTTTGACCGTTATAACCTCTGGCGCATTGGATTTGCGTGCTTTCATCCGTACGATCAACATTGTCAGGCCCGTACACCTACTTAAAACGTTTGTAAATGTATGTATTTTAATATTTGGGGATGGTATTTTCTATGTTGCATTACTGATGTGAATATATCAACTCACCGGACTGGCCTCATATTCTATAAATACTACTTTGAAGATACTGAAGAATGTGCCGTTATATTTATATCATAACTGTAAAATAGGCTATTGCATGTATCGGATTTACTGAATTGATTTTTGACTGTAAAATGTAAATATCTTATTTTGAACATACAGTATGAATAAAACATTTTAAAAAACCCATCTAAACTATCTGTAGTGTAGGTAGATGTTCTTTAATTACGGGTGCAAAAATTCACACTTGTACGTTTAGTAGATAATGAGCAATCTTCATTTTATCCGATTAGCTTGACCACAAACGAACTAAAGTACAGCAAAATATGCGTTCTCTCGACACTTGATGTTGTTGACATACAGTCCAGTTAGGATATTGTGACAGTGATGTTACAGTTTATGTGTACAAACAATATAACAACCATTGTCTGAACAGGTAGAACGGATGTAGTATGTTAGTTTAGCATTGGAACTATAGTTGTTGATACAGTATAAGCCTTTATAATTGGTTTTACACCGTTATAGTGGACTCAACAGCTGCGTCACTGGAGTGTTACCCTGACTGGACTATAACTTAAATAGAAGGTTGCTTGTGTAAGCTAAACACCAAACAAGGCCTGAACAAACGTGTTTGTACACGATTGCCTGTAAGGCGAGTAACATAGATATATTTGATTAATGTTCTTTGTTGTGGTGCTTTGTGTATTTCTGATTGCCTTATGTGAGACGCTTCAATGGTGGCACAACCAGACACATCAGTGTATATAACATACTAGAGCACTAGACTGGTTCCACGATCCATCCTACTATCAAAGTATTTAGACAAAATAGGTGACATCATGTTGGACGTCATAACTGAATATGTTGCCCTCATTCTATTAAAGTTCTCGTAAACTATGTCATCGCGTAAAACAAATCTCGTTAAAAATTCACTGAAACTAACAGCATATGTCAAATTATTGCCCATTTATTTTTCCCACGCAACTATATTTTCAGTTATAAGACGGTAACGATACTTAAAGACTTGGTAATGTTAGGTAGACCATATATTCCTGCTTGTCTTATATTTCTAAACCATCAGTCGATATTTAGATTAGCTCATACAACTTTTATAATATCAAGCAATAAAAATGTATTGCTGAACTTGGTGTCTATTCAGAATACATAGACATTCAAGGTCATAGGGTTTGCAATAACTTTTCATGGCTTCAGTCAGGCGGTCGATCTTTATTGAATACTTGTTGGATTTGGTTACCATTTAGACTGGTGTCTCGGTCCTATTTCGACTATTATTAATATTCGAATCGGTGCAAGTCTACATGTAGTTATCACGAAGTAGTTCTGAAGTATCTAAATGTACTTGTAGTATAAGCTTATTATATCTACTTCCTCATTGAAGACACTGAAATTCACACTGTGTCAATTATGTCTAGATATAATGTTCATTGATTAAAATTTATTTTGATAAGATAACAATTACTACTTTCTGGACAATGTTTTATAGAGTAACGTGATAAATTTGGTTTTTATGAATGGACGGAGCTGTCGACTGCAATGACCGTTACGTAATCATAATATATAGTGTGGCACTGACCTAGATATATACTAGCTTTCTCTAGATGAGTCTCATTTATTCTAGGGATAATAGGTCTGTTACAAATCTGCGCATTCGTTAAAAGATACATATACATCGTCCAATGTATTTTACAATATATTATGAAACTGAGAAGTAAATTTATTTATTTTATAAAAGTTTGCCCTATAGATCGAAAACGAGTATTGAGTCGTGACTGCAATTTTTGCTGTATACTTTATATAGTGAATATCCAAAGGTGACGGCTCAGAGGTCCGATTCTATCTATAACAAAAGACCTGTTTATGTAGGTTTGCGCTACCGATAACATATGAACTACATGTAGGCAAACAATCTTTCATATCCCACAAAACCCTACCTGGATCCATGTTATTAGCAATAACAAAAAACAATGTTATGCATTACTGTACTCCAAGGAGTACCATGAAATAAAAATCCAGACCCGCAGAACTTGCACGCGACCAATTCACCTTAAGTATGCAGTTCATCGTACGACGACTAAGGCGTCTAATTCATTAGGATTGGACAAGAAAAAGTGTGTTTGTACCCCATGGGATGGCCTACACGCTGATTTCCCATGGTGATTGTGCAGTATATTTTGTTGTCTATCGGAGACACTACTGGTCCCAAAATTGTTATTGCTAAATTGTTTATTTAATCAAGATGGTGTTTAGATGAGACATGATTGATTATAACGAATCTATTATCTATACTTGAATGGTAACTGTAAATACGTTAATATACGTAATGACTTAAATTTCGTTGATTTATTAAATTAAGTTTACTACAAAATCCAGTCCGTACGATCAAACTGGTCACCATCAACCGAACATCGGTCACAAGAAATCGTTTTATACACCTGTCATTTCCTATGCAGCGTTAATGTAATTAATGATACAGAACTACAGTCCTGCTTGAAATGAGGAGACGTGATTTGACGTTATGAACGTCGGTTGGTTCATTCGCATGTTGACTAGCTTTGAACTTCCCGTGTCTGTGTACGAATACATGCACAAAATACATGTGCAAATGTACACTATGTTTGCATTAAATTATATCTTTTGGTATTTTTCAATTCTCATTTATAGCTTGTGACTCTTCAAATCATAACACAATTATGGACTATTATTTTTTTACCAACGACTTTGAAGAAAATGGCTTCCTTTGACGTTAAATTGTTTTAAACATTTCATGGGTGCATTTTTATATCTAGGAATATTTAAAATCCACGCTTCAGCAAATTATATTATCACAAACGCACGAATAATTCGTCATAAATTTCAGAATATCTGTGAATTTGTCATAGAAACCGCATTCGTTATAGATTAAACTTAAAGTTTACTAATAATGGATACATATCTATGAAACTCTCTAACGGCAAGATGACAGGTTTTGTAATTGACACTCAGTTTTTCTTCTTAATATCGCTTTTCGTTGTCATTTTACAAAAAAAAAATCTCATTTCCTATTGACCCGTCTACGTATCTTGTTCGTGATATTGCAAAACAATAAGGAACAAGCAAGCCTCGAGTTACAGATATGGTTCCATATAGACCACTCGACACATACCTCAAATACATACTATTGGGTACAATATTGATCATGAATGTTCATTAAATGTTGTTGACGGTTACCATAGATACATTATATACGTACATGTATGTGTGAAATCATTAATTTACGCGGGTATTAATTTTCGCGGACATTGGTAAAATTTTATTTTAATGATTTTTATAATTCTTGGAATTAAAATATTTAAAATTTATGTCTTCGTATTTTTGAGGTAGGACTAGATTATTCGAAGAGATTAAATTTTCCGATCGAGTCCATCAGCGAAATTATCGAAATCAGTTCACGGCGAATATTAATAAATTTACAGTATCTGCTAGACATATCAATATAATACCTTTATTCTGTATATCTGTAACAGGTTTATATGACTACTTTCATTAGTATGTTCACAAAGTCATTGAGATACTGTCCATCACGGAGATTATATGGTTACCTTGGTAACAGAAATGGTAGTATTTAATCAAACAAGAAGTTACTCTACATTGCGCCGAAGAATTCAGAAACCGCAACAGTATTGTGCATACGTATTTTTTATATAATATTTTATATGGAGTCGATTGAAAATCTGGTTTCGAATTTTTACAATGGCCATCTTCTGATATAATCAAGTTGTGACATTAAACTTTTAAAAAACACTTAAAATTTACAATTTTTAAACTTTTGAAGTCGTGTGATTGCACATTCGATGAGGTCAACTAAGCAGTTTTGTGAAATATTTCTGGATGCTTTGCAAAAACGTTGTGTTGCCATACTGTGGGATCCCGCATGTCGAACAGTGTTATTATAGAGAATATTACACGAGTGTCTCCAGGCCTCATATTATATTTATTAAATGAGTTTGATAAGATGCGATATTTAAGACGAAACATCACAAACCTTCCCTTTTTAACCATTGTTAACGTATTTTAAAATTCGACGATGTCACAAAAACATACTTTGAGTGACGTCACGTCAAAGCTTTATTACACTCTGGTGTAATACACTGTGTCATATTCAAATAATGACTTTATTGCGTTCCCGTGACGTCAAATGTGTGATAAAACAATAGCAATTATTGGTATTATTGTAGCCATGGTGATGAGGGTTTAGTGGGCGATGAGATTATTTCTACTTGCGATATCCTTGTAGTTAATTTTGATATTAATAACGATAGCAACGATACTGTGCTCAGCTTAAGGCATGTTGAATCTTTTATTCGCAAATCCGTTTGTAATATATTATTACTTAGGACCAATTTATCTTGGCTGAGTGGATAATACACCCACCTTGTGAACAGGGTGTCGATTGGTGAATTCCTGCAAGCGGTCTGTTCTTATATGACAAGTTGGTGTTCCTCATAGAGGTTGAATAACAGTTACTTCAATATTTGTCTTGTGTGCATCCCTAGCTTCTGGTACCTGGCATAAATGAAAAGGATTCCGGAAATAATTTGTGCTTGGAAAACAGGCTTCTTAATGTATAAATCAAATTGGTTGATCTTTTAAAAAGGTATGACAATCTAAACATTTTTCGTTTTGATTATGGTATACTATTACTCTGCAATCTCTAAAAAGCAACACTCTTTGGGATCAGCAAATATTGTCCGTTGTGTACGGACATTTTGAAGGTGTTTTGTAGAGAGGTTGTTGCTCTACATAGGATCGCTCTTGGGAGGATAAACTGCACATATTTTCGTACGGTCCGACGTTACGTTTCAAAACCACATGTGACTCTATCATAATGCACCCTGGTTTATTGTTAAGGTTTTGACGTGATTTGACTAATCCTGAAGGAGAGATGACATGTATCACCGAATTATAGTCATATCACGTGAATGTGTATGTCAGTGATTCAATTATCTAATCATCCCTGCTTAGTATCTGGAGGCTAACATCCGTCAGAAATAAACCATAATACATTCACCAATGTCACGTTCGATTTATTTGATAAGAGCAGCTAGGAGTTCCTGCAAACTGTTCTCCTGCAGAAAATAATATTATGGAGAGTCATCTCTTGTATAGGCATGACAACATTCCGGTGTATCGATGTCATGATTCCTCGGTATATCGGCGTATGCGTGTCACGAATTCCCGATATATCGGTATATCCATTCGGTATATCCATGAAACGATGTCCCGGAAAATCGGTATATTGATGAAACGATAATTTCTGTATATGGTATATACATGTGACGATAACCCGGTATATCGGTATATACATGTCACGATAATGTACAGCTAATACAGGAGTCGAGCCAGCAACTGCCTGCTTACGAGTCAGACACTCCACCGATTGAGCTAATCTGATAATTCGATTCTGTTACGTATTCTTTTTAATCTAATGTCACCAGGGTATGCCATTTTAACGATTTGTCCCTAGAATTGACTTTAAACAGCCCATTGATTACATATCCATTACCCAAGAGATGCTGATTACACACAATGTGCATACTTTTACATTACAAAGTTAGTACTTCGAAGGCTTCAATCACATAAAGACTCCGCCATCCTCTAAAATACTGCCTAAAAGTATGCCTTAAAGCAGAATTTGATATGCGTGATAACAACACAAAACGTTTTGGTAGCAACGATAAATTTTCGCTATTGACGTCATGTACCATAAATTATGAACGCTAAGGAAAAAATTGGCATTTCTAATTTTAGTTTACTACTCTTAAAAACATGATGTTCGTAGTTTTATGGATGATGTATTGTGAAAAGCCGTCATCAGTTTAACACTTTACTTTGTAAAACCGTAGAATTTCTAATTAATTAGTCGCGGAAAGTCAAATATGTGTTAGAACGCTGAGCAAGTTTTTCCGGATTTATTACAACGTGTTAGAACAAAATTGACCTTGTCAAAGTCATTACAAATGCCGATTTCACCAATAAAACGATGAAACTATATTATGTTGTCGTTTTATTTTGGATACCATATCAGATAAATAGAGGATATTTGTTTGTTTTGATTAAATATGGTTTATATCTCATCGTGTAGTGATAAAATTCAATATTTTCAAGAGCGCGTAGCGCGAGTGAAAATATTAAAATTTTATCACTACAAGATGAGATATTAACCATATTCAATCAAAACAAACAAATATTCTATTTATTTAATGCTTTTATGGTGTCAAAACTGGTACTTTTTATGCCAAATTACCACTGTGGTTAGGCTACGTATGAATATGTTATTCCATTCATATTTTTTACTTCAAAATCCGCCATCTTGGATTATGGTGAATAGGTGAAAACGACTTTTTTGAGAATTTTGCATTAAATCATACACCAACTTGTAGGAAATGGTCTAACTAAGAATAAAAACTCCCACATTACATGTTTCCGTTCAGTAATAAAAAAGTTACAGACATTTTAGTGTTGAGATTTTGGTAAATTAAAGTAGTCCCTGTGAGGGGGCGGAGCTTATATCAGTCACATTGTAGGTGATAACCAGTGACTGATATAGGTTTTATTTCACTGATAGAACTCCATATCTCATCAGTTAGCATTAAATAATTCATTTTGTTCCTATTATCCTATATTAGGATTGGAAGCTAAACCGAACAGCGTCATCACCTAGTTATTACGTAACGTCAAAAGTTGGGGGTCACTGGAAAATCGCTAACAGATCGACTGTTGTTGTTTTTCCTATTTACAGCGGTATAGACTGTAGATAAATGATTTTGGTATGAAAATGAAGCTGATAAAACGAACTCGACGTGTAGTACTATGGTCATATGTTAAGAAGAGAAAATTTAAATTTGAAGCTGATATGTTTGCGGAAAATGACTCAAATATTGCTACCTTATTTGTAACAAAACTCCCGTCAGTTAAAGTACGGCATTTCTTGTATTATCAACCATTATTGCACAAATCGCGGAAAATTTGGTTGCAAGGCATATCGGATGTCAGCCAGGAAATGGGGCAAGTTAAACTGTCAATGCATAACAAATAATAAAAGCATACTACGAACGCAATAGCCCGCTCGGCCATCGCAGCAACCAAACAAAAAGTGGCTATCTTCACATTTCACATTTCTATTTCATGGATTTGTTAAACTCATTGCACAATGTTATGGAATATAAATCAAACATAACATTTGACTTGCAAGCTTGGACTAAATATCAGATAAAGTAGAAAACAGATACGTAAATGGGTTTTACAATTAAACGTCGTTTAGGATGGCGGTAAATAGAACACCGACAAAAGAAAGTAAAGAAATACAGAACACCTCCTTTATTATCAATTAATTTCTTTAAAAATGTGTAATTCTTCATTGATACAGTTACCTTTGGATACTTTAGGCTATGGTCACGCTTTTTATCTACCTTGATGGGCCATCAGAGATGTTCAGTAGGTCATGTTCGTTTGGAACTACTCTATAGGGCTTTTCGATCGGCTAATTTCGTGGAGAAGTTTATAGTTTGGTTCTTGTCCAAACTAACATTACTACAGTAACTACAGAATAACTAACGTTATATCTGATTGTAATCTGCTCTACGAAGACAGTCAGTTGAAAAGCCCTTATGTATCGAGTGATTTGTGCCAAATCATTTGCGGCGCGAAACGGCATATCAATATCAACGAAAAGCCTGTATTGATTCCCGGATGTTAGCTATACTGTAAGAAAACACCAGAACACATTTACTGTATTAGGCATGATGATTGGACACTGCCATCGACGGGTGTTTTACCTTGTACCTCACACCACATGTAGGTAGATATTAGCTCCATTATGAGAGATATTCAGATTCAACGTACTCAAAGTGTGAGTCTTTTTCTGTTATCTACCTATATGACAGGACACTAATAGCATTACCTACACTCTGATGATGTGATGCGTTGATTTAATACCTACTTCTAGGTTCTTCAAGTAGATATGTGAACGGTGCTTTAGCACGTAAGACATACTACATTAGACACCTTTACTCGGGGACTTAAATAACTTTTCAACGCAATAGCGATTCGTTTTCCGGTGTAGTTGTCATTTGCAGTTACCTCCCTTTATGATAAATAAATGGAGATATGTTAGTTTAAGAAACCATGTATCAACAATTGTGGGGGATGAGTATAAAGGCTGACTTAAGTATCCTTTTGTTATTTGATACCAGTGGTACGTAAATGTATGTATCTTATGATGGTGACTATGTATATCTGTATACTTTTGAAATGCCTGTGCATTATAGTATTTAAAATGATTACTTCGTTTATTGAAAAATGTTTAATATGAATATTTTACTATAATATATCGTTCATGTCAGTAGTTACGGATACACACAATCGTTTAATTTCAGAAAGTACTCGCGCAAAATGATGATTGTTTAATAAATGAACTAAACAGATCGAAAAGAACACGATGCATTTTTGAAGTCCTTGGGTGTAATTGATAGTGTTATATCATTTCACAACACACCGGTAGAAACTGAAACAGTTACACTGCACGGATTGGCAATGACAAGTTTGCTTGGCTGCATATAGTTGGCACTTATTACCTGCGAGCCTTGAGCGAGCAGGTATATTGGATAGCATTAAGTAAAAACTCCATGGAGGAGCACGTGACCTGTTCTCGATGGTTTACGATTTCAAAAAAAAAACACCAAACAAATATGCATTTTGTAAGAATGTCGTGAACCAGACTAATTCCATTATTCCATGCGGATAACATCGGTCTTTGTCGCATTGCAATAGTTTATTTACCGAAGAAATCAGAACTGTCCGAAATTTCAGTGAGCGCTAGGCAATATTGAGACCTTGGATCTAAACAGCAGGTGACTGCAGCTGCATTAGCACAGCGGTTCCCAGTCAATTGTCATGGAATTATCGGAATTGGTTTATGATCTTTGATATTGTTGAACACTAAAAACATGTCTTATGATAATACCTTTTAATGAACTGATACGAGGTTTTATTTATAAGCATATAAATATTATATGGAACAAGGGAGTCATAATATGCAATTAAGTGTCTTGAAAATTGGTTTGTTATACATGAAATTATTTAACAATTTGTTGATAAATTTCGTATGTCAAATTATCGTGCATATACATGTAGTTTTTCCAATTAGAAAGCTACCGGCCTATCGCGCTTATTTTTTTCTCACAATTTTGAGATTTTCATGTTTATTTTTATACACATCAGCTGTTGAATTATGCAGATAGAAGGTCGAGGATCATGTCAAATGAAGTCGGTACATCATTTGCTCGCAGGAACTATTTGACTTGTATATATTTGTCATTACAGCACTTTTATTTAAGCAGCTTGACAAATGTTTACGTCATACAAGGCCCCACCTACTATTCCCATAACTGTGTATTAACAGTGCCATATCATATTACGTAAATTTATTTGACAGAGAACATCTCTGTTATCACATACACAGGGTTCAACAGTAGGCTAACTAGAACGTATTCAGTTGTAATCAAATCAGTAATGGTTGAAGTTTCACCGTAAAATGCCTTGACACTTTACCTTAAGCAGCAAAATATCACTAGCTTCCCAAATAAACGAAGCATTAATGTACCACAAAATGACAACATGAGACTTGTGGGAAATAATCGCAATGTTGTCTTATATAACATCAAATAACACGGCACACGACACTCAGTCTATAATATGTATTTAAATACAAGTTCTGTAACTGAGACATATGAAGACTTTATTTCACGTAATTAAATGAGTCTGATATAGACAAAGGTTTTAACTACTCTTTCTAGCTTTTGTTCTCTTGAAAATAAAGTATAGGGCGTCTACTGAACGGCTTTTCGCTTGAGATTAATACACTGTCATTAAATAGGTTTATTGTGTCTACATTGAATTCGCACTCACGAGATTATGTTTTGTCTATATAATAAGATGTTTAAGTATCAAATACGACATACGAGATCGTTGACTGCGACAGGGATTTACCATTTAGGAGTACTGTTATTCCTAACTTTTTAGGACTTTTTTTTACAGCTAAAACTAGGTCACTGAACGTTTTATAGCTGAAACTAGGTATTGTAGCTTTTTGACAGCTTGGGCTTGGACTTTCAGAGGTTTAGTTCATTTCCTCGTTCAGTTGTGGGTAGGGCATTGTGCCATGAAATTATGGTATGTGATGTTGTTATGTTGTCTGTGCTCTTCCCGGTCCGATTTGCATTATCTTATTGTATTAAATATACGGAATGTAACGTTACTAGTGCTAATAATAGATTATGCAAGCTCATTCCTGCCATAAGTCGTGCAGTCATCTTGAACTTAATTCATTTTCTATAAACATGTTCGTCAGTCTTCTTAGTGAATGTGGACAATCTCTACTTCTTGGAGTGTTATTCTTACCACCAACAACGCATAAAAACATTACCTTACCACAACTTATTCGCCTATCTTTCCTATGGCGATCCGATACTCGCGGATGATGCAGACAGTGAAATATTCGTGTATGTAAATAATTAAATCACAATAACCATTTGTTTTGCTAAAAGTAACGCACTTTGAGTCGAGACCGTGCCAATAATTAAGTTCTCAAACTGTATTAAGTATCTTATCCCAAAATAACTGACAACATCTCAATAATTTATGGAGGGTGTCATCGCAGCCAATGTCGCTTATAATATATCTTAGCAAACCCTTAAGCCTTTCAAGATGGCGGGTATTCTTATGTTTCGATCATGTCTGCTAGCTCTTGCTCCTAATTTATTTCACTGACTTTAGCAGTAGGCTGTCAGAGTGGGGTGTAGTGTTTTTGTAGCTATTCTGCTCATCGTGCTCCGCTGTTTTTGTTTATTAGCTGCTGTCATTCATGTCCGATTTGGTTTTACATTTTTTTGTCAGTATTTAAAACATTAAAAAGAACCAACGATGTTCAACCTTTCTAAAACAACGTGGTTTTAACACCATATATAATACAAAAATAGATTTGATATAACCCAGGATTACACACGTCGATAATTAACTTCAAATACGTTGTTTTCGTGCGTAAGTCACATAAAATAACATCAACTGCACCAGAAACAGTTTCAAGAGATTAGTTGTTAACAAGATACAATAGGAGTGGGAATGTCACATTAAATTTTATAGACTCGATATAAAAATGCATGTGCACGACCTTGATCACGTGATTTCCTTTAGTCTGGAATGCTTACACATTTTAGTACGTTGTAAAGGAAGCTCAGCTAAAGCCATCAGCAAATGTTACATGTTCTTAATAAATAAAGTTATATTCCTTCCACCTAGATGCTAGAAGGGATGTTTGAATTATATTCATGTTAACACTGAGTGCCAATCGTTTGTTGTTATTGATTTCATTCATTTTATTTAGTTTAAGCATTCGATCGTTGCGTTATGTTAGAATATTACTTGACGTGTTTCATTTGTGTAGTGTGGTGAAATGTTATGTAATACGGACAGTAAAGCAGATATTCTGCTCGAGATATGATTTTGGTGCGCAAATAAAGTTACATTACAATTCATCTCTCATTTTAAACAGCCAAAGTTGATTTGCTGTGCACATGTTCATGCATGCTGTTATCATATAAAAGTGGCTCACAGTGAGAATAGGACCAATTGCCTAACTGTGTTGCCTCTATAAATAAGGTTTTTTAAGTAAGTGCAAACATGAACTTTTGTGAGAAAAATATAATAACTGTCTTGTAGTGCAGATGTTTTAACATGTACGGGTTTAAGTAAGTAGCACATACGACCTTACTCTGCAAAGCCAAAGATAAATGAAAGTTTTTAAGCACTACATTAAGTGTATTCACAAGTTCACCTTTAATACATTATGTATGTTTTTTTTTCAGGATTGAGTCGTACACAGGTGATTGTGATAGCCACATGTTCTGCAGTAATAGGAACGTTTTTCATCATCGCAGGAGCCATGAGAATTCAGTAAGTAAAACCTATTGAAACTCTGGCACGAATAGGGTATATTACTGCAAATTCAATTACTCATCCCGTCCATTGCTTTTAATAACTGTTAAATTTGTTGCCATCCTTGAAACAACTTGCTATGTAACGTTGTAGGTACAAGGTCACCATCTAGTGACCTGCAGGTTACTGTTTAATGAAAGGGCTTACGGACGTATTAAACTTACGCTAAAATTTCAATCCCTTATAGCGATTTTACAACTACTAATAGGGGAAAGATTAACCGAATCATTGTTAATATTGAACTACCCTTAAAGAATTTAGATATGTGCGTCTCCGTAAATGCTTTGATAATCAGTACAAATGGTATGGAAGGATGACTGGTCGGTGAAATTGGTACATTGTGAGAGCAGGCAAACATCACGCAGTTGTGCCAGCATAGGATCCGACCCCAACCTAATTTCCATAATGCTGTATACAAAAATGTACTTGCATACAATCATGGCGCTTTTGAAAATACAGACATAAATTTGCTGAAGTACGCAGCCCTTACAGTTAAACGTGAACAGTTAGGCCAGTTATCAAATAACGAAACAATGATTTACAGACGAGCTATTTTTACAGAGAAACAAGGTCAATTACACGGTGATTGATAATTTGATTGTTCTCGTTCAAGAATGATATCTGGTTTTCGGTAAACATTTCGTGGCAATTTACGAAAAAGGTCGCAGTAAGTGCGCCGTACGTTTACCAATGGTTTATAGTCATTGTGGACCACTGCAGATCGTGTAGGAAAATAACCTATAGGAAATTTAAAACAAAAGTAGTGTTTACAACATTCAGCGTAGGCTGCAATTTGGAGATCCTCGACACTGTTATTTTATTTTCGCTTTTACGGAAGTAAATAATTAACGGATTGTATTGCGGATGTTCACAAATAGTATCATGCTGGTTGTGTACAGTCAAATTAGATGGGGATAGACTCACTTGCAGTTTTGTTAGTGTCCGCTGTAATCTTACTCTGACTTCACGTCTTTGATCCCCACGTCTTTCACTGTTTACAGTGATCCTCCGACTTCACACCAGGTCGATCTGTGGTTTCGGAAGTTTTACGCCACTGAGGTCACCAAATAGATACTTGCTAGTAGAAGGAGAAAAGCTAGTATCTGGAGGAAAGCGTCGTTGCAGTGTTAACTCTATCAAATAATGCTCTAGTTACTGTTTTGTAGTATATGCGAGTTTTAAAATTGACACCTACCTCCAAAGTCATATCAACCATAGGTCAGATTAGTCCTAGCTGGTACGAATATCAATAGGCGAAAATATACTACTAATAAAATGCAGGCTTTATCAGAAAAACACATTGAAACTTTGATGCCATCAGATGAACCATTAACTAACCCTTTATTTGGTACTAAATATGGGTATAGTAAACTACCGGTATGGTGTTTCGTACATGGTTGTTTAAAACACAAAATATTTAATGTTCTTTTGATTTAGTATATGCACACATTTTGCCGTATATACCACTATAGTGACGCTTATAAAACAGAGTTATAAATCAATTCGTTATGACATGTCCAGACTAAATCATTTTCAATTTCTCAAAGCCATTTCCTGAAAGTGAAATCGACGTTACCAGAACTTTAATGTTCAATTATAAAACTGTCTCCATAACTGTCCTATGTATCATATAGACCTTTCAGATTTTTGAGAAGTGTATTTTACTGCATTATAAACACCATCGGATCGATGTTCGCGGTGCTTGTTAAGAAACTGCGGCATCTCAGAAGAATATGCGAATATCTATCTAAATTGAAAACGATACCATTCAAATGTACACAAAACGAGAAGATACGTATCTAGATACTACGTTCTTAAATTACTATAAAGTAAATGTAAATTGGTAGAATGCCTAATGCATGTGACTTGGAATAGCAAACCATCAATTCAAAATTGTCTCGTACTCAAATCCTTATACGAGCGACTTTGTAAATTTAAAGAAGATATGGCCATGTAAGACAATTGTTCCTTATATACAAAATGTAATTATACAGAATTATAATTGCTTATTGAAAGTGTAAATGTGTCGGTGACTAGGCGCGGCCACATAGAAGAATGTTCGTTTTGCCTATGTCATTGTTTACGTCTATTTCTACAGCCATGTATCCTTGTCCCTTTTGTGCTTTTGTGAGATACCTGTCATGTTCATTTCCACATCTCATCTTATTATAAACAGCGTAAAATTCATGTTTTAGTGAATGCATTTTAATTGTGAACGGAATTTAGAAATACAGAAGTCTAAGTCATATTGGACATAATGAGTACCAGGATTGGTGCGCATGTACACATATGGTTTAAAAGATAACACATTGTGGAATATACATGACATGTAGTTATCATTTATAATTACCTCCCTTTATGGCTAATTATGCACAGAATTCAAGGTCCACAGTGTGTCATCCATTGCGGAGGGAGTATATAGGCTTGCTTGAAATATACATTTTTTGGTGATGTGGATGGTTCGTTCTATGTCTGACTCTTGCGTGGATGGCTAGGCGCTGTCGTCGGGTGGCTTTGGATTGTCTGTGCGCTTCAGTATTTATTCATTAAAGTAAGATGAAATAATACAAATATATAACTTTGTGGTTCCATTCTTTACGTATCTTCAAACTTTATTGTTTAATATCATGGAAACCTCACGATAATCCAATCTAGTTTTCATTACCAGCTATTTTATTCATTTTAATTGGATTTTCACGTTTTAATTATGGGAATACTTGACGTTTTGAAAGTAATCACGTCTTCTCTGCTGTGATGCGAATTACAATATTTATTTCGTAAAAACGAAACGTCCCCCCTTTTTAAGATTTTGGCGTTTTCGTCTCTGTATGTTTGACTTTGTGGAGATTGTACATTCGAGTGCATTATGGTCCTCCAGCGTATACTTCGACATCACCATGATAGGAACTTAAAAAATCTTTAACATGTGTTCAAGTAATTGTATACAATTTTACGTTCTCTGACATGTAGCCAACTATTTCTAAATTTACGTTTAATCTATGTTTTAATATCCGAAACCCTCACCAGCTTAACATCCCAATACATAGCTATTCCCCCTCCTCTCTAAATTGTCTGGATCTGGGCATGCGACTAAACCAATGATGTGTGAGGATGCGTTGAATGTAGTATACAGTACTTCATAGTGCAGTTTCTCAATGGCGAGTATGTATATGATGAATTCTTCCTATATATAATTGCTATATTAAACACATTTTCTGTAATCTTGCATACAAATGTTTCCAATTACTGTGAAGAGAAAATCTTAGCAGGCATTAAATTAGAGATAAAAACCTGACACATTATTACATTGTTACCGACTTATTTACACAAATTATGTTATCAACGTATCTGTTTCGTCTATAATATTTTCATTGATTTGCTCTAAGTTGCCATAGTAACCACAAAACGCCTTGATTATGATGAATGTACCGAGAGAATGCTTAAGAAAACACACAACTTGCACCAATGAACAAAATGAAATGCCGACGTGTTTAATTATTTCCAGGATAATGTCTTCAACAGTTTTAAAATGTTCATAGTCTTACCCAGTCTTATTGTTTCATTATATTTGTTGGAAATATTTAAATAAACAAACAGTTATTTGTCTTAACACTAGATGATAGGTGTGAGTTCGTTTGTGAAATATTAAAAAACGATATTGAATTTTCCTAATAAGCCTGAGAATTTCGCAAACCATGTTTATGGAAAATAGATTAACTTTGTATTCAGCTATCTCGATTCAAGTAAAAATCGATTACGGTTCATTTGAAGTGGAGGAATGCGCCATTACTGTTTGAAATCAACAAAGACATTTACCGTCACAATAAGTCCACTTCATGTAACTAACTAGTGACAAACCTTAAAATTGTCAATGGCTATATAAGCAAACACAAATTTGCAGCCAGTAATATTGTTTGCCTTGTTTTCTACTGTAAAAGATGTACATGTACGTAAATATATATAGAGGTCGCCAAATTCGAACAGACATGTTCTATTCAAACATACCCAGTGAGATAGCACTGTAAGCACCGCTGGGGAATGGATAACAAAAGACGTACGTTACATATTCACCGACATCAACAAATTATCACTCAATGTAGAACAAGACGCATGGACACGAATGTTATAACCTATATCGACATATTACAAAACAAAAATGGGCTATCTAAAACCTGAATGACAATACTATTCCAATTGCTACATTTGAACAACAGTTAGTTGAAAGTTTGATGATCATGTTTGACTATCACTAAAACATACACGTTTTAAATGGTTAGTGGCCATATACGAAAATCTGTTTGAAAATATCATTATGGACTTCTCGTACAATACCATTCTTGCATGCAATTCGTGTGTCTGGTAAATGAATAGTCATTCTTAATTACGTTGTAGCGTTAATTACACGTGTCTGTTTCTTTGGAAGTTAGTATTACAACTGCTTAATTAACAAAGTCGATAACCGGAGATTGGCTTTACTTCTTTACATGAAACTGCAAAACGTTTTCAAGAAACAATATGTACATTCCATGTGTACACATGTTATGCATTATAATAAAACACAGTATACTAGATTTACCAGTATACTTCACACACCAACATTGTATATAATATTTATATATTTATTCTGCTTTTAAAGTACAATGTACTTTTACAAACATCGGAAGTACTTGCAATGCATCTTACTGACCATATGAACAGAAATACATGCGAGCATTTGGTTACTAAGCAGAGTACATGACTTGATGTGTTTAATAAAGATGAACAACGGACAAGGGAAGGCAGCACTCAATATAAACACCACAGCAATACAGGAACAAAAACGAACACTCAAAGAGGAACATCACAGACTCACAAAGAGTACAAATCACACGACAAACATAAAACTAAACAAACAGTTAAGGCTGCTAACGATTAAAAAGTAATAAACTTAAAAAAAGCCATTATCTAATGTTGTTATACAATTTATGTAATTGAACATGTTGTATAAAGTTAGAGTTGCTTCCCTTATTGTGAATGTGCAAGCAGTGTGGCAATTATAACATGAACATTATACACACTATACCTTGTCTAACATAACTAACTAGAAAATAATGCTTCAGCACAGTAAACAATAATACTTTTTAAAATTTAAATAATTAATCAAAAGTCACCAAATTGCATTATTCGTCATTTTCTAAGAGGATATACTTTCATTCTGAGCTATAAATTTGTACATTGTTCTTTTATCCAGTTCGTGCTCTGCAGATGTTTCTGCTTTCTTCCCTGTTTAATTTGTTATTATATTTTATTATTAGTTGGGTTGTATATACATGTATGTTCGCATGTCTTATTCAATGTATTTGGCATTTTACATTCAACTTCTTCCAGAATCAGATTGATTGAACTACGTAGGCAGCGTTTCTAAGACACGGGTGTGTGTCAATGTTCTCGAACACCGCAGTGCATAGCATCATATGTTTATGACAAGCTGCGGGTGACGATTGTCATTTTTATTAAGTATACTTTCCAAAATTATCCGTTATACAGAATAATAACTAAATAAGTTGCTAGGTCATAAAATACAAAATGTCGTTTTCATTTGTCCATGACATACGTGACCATCCTTAACAACGACTTCTGCTAATCCTGTCTACAAGTAGTGCTTAATAAATCATCTCTCGTTTCGTAGTTAATTCAAGATCTATCTCCGTCGGGAATATTCCGTTCCTTAAATTCTAGTAATAGAAACAAATTAGCCGCCATTTATTTTCACTTAGGGAGACCATTATCAGAACGTGAGTGGATTTAGTTAACCTGAATTGGTGCGTTGTTAGATGACTTTACTACCAGACATGTAGCATCGGGACAAAAGACGATTAGCTAGCGAACCCATTTTAATGGGTCTAGGACTTCATAAACGTGATTGTGTCTTTAAAAGAATCAGTGACATGAGAAATTAAATTTCTAATTGCATTATGTGTTTTAGGTTCGTAGAAATTGCTAAAGTACATCTTTGTAGACAGAAGTGAGCTCCGAATTATGCAAATCGTTCCGAGTCAGGAAGTACATGAATTTATAATTAATCAACTATCATGGTTCTTAGGAAGTGCATGTTGGTGTAGAACGGAATACGGGTGCAATATGAAACAACATTGAACCGTTTGTTACTGTGATATGTACGGTTAGTTTATTTACGTATGTGGATCACTTGTATATAAACAAAGTAATGACAAAACATATAAATATAGTTATTTATCGAATAAAAAGGCAGGAAAAGTAAAACGTTTCATGGCCGAATACTAACACAAGCATTATATGTTAAATTAAGAAACTAGTACATAAGGACAGTGCAATATTTATATTCGTACACAGTACTGACCTAAGCAAACGAGTTATTCTTTTGTGGGAATTTCTAAGTACGTGTATATATATCCTAATTACTAACATACATTATTAATCTTAAGACATTTAAAGGATAAAAGTATGTACAGTACTTAGTTATAGGTAAAGTGTATTCATTTAACAAAATATATGGCCACTTATGGATAATTAGTCATCAGGCATCTTAATTTGTTTTCATTAGATATAGTATAATAATTTGCATTAAAATATCAGGAAAGGTCTCGTTGAGTTGCGTAATTGATTATAAAACGGACAGACAGTTAAAACGAGAGTTTCATCTTCAACTAATTGTCTTGTACAAAATCTGAACAATCTCTGACCGTATATTTTACATACAAAATACAGCATAACTAACAGGGAACACATTAGTCATCGTATAGGTAGCTATCTAAGCAATATAAAAGATAAAAGTACAATTTCCCGCATATGTTTTACTAAATATAATAACGAATGAGACTTTTCAGTAATGATTAAGCGTCTATGAATTCATGTTGCAAACCATTTTAAATGCAATGCAAACGCGTTTGGTAGTTGTAATGGAATACCAAATTAACGTGGATTTCAACTGGAAAATAATAATACATACTCCCTAGCTCCGTGGTAAATTTGGACACACAGAATGACAACCAGGTTATGTAATAGGTTTGCAGTTATTACCTGTCATCAAAATGACCCCTACATCAGATTTGTCTGAATAAATTGTCAACGGCCTCCCGAATAACTTTGTCCTATATTAGTGAGTTTAATCATGAAGACAAAGCTTGGCGATAATGTAACTAGATGCACCTATTTAACAAAACACCTCCGTCGCATGTTGTTATATAAATGAGATAATTATCTGCAGGGTCGATCGCTAGTGGCACATTTGGGCGCTCAGACAACATATTTGTTTATAACGTGATAGTGATAATGTAGACTTAGAAGTGCTCGTATTTGCATATTGGAAGAAAGACGTTGTAGACAATATAAATCAACTCCTTGTTAACAGAACGCCCAAAACATTCCTTAACGTGTGAAGAAGTACTCGACTAATGTTTTTTATATTTATGTCGTGTGTCGCTTTCACTTACTGTGACTGTTTGTTTGTGTAGCAGTATGTTTTGTGTCACCATGATATATTGTTATGTAATGCTGACCTTGTACGTTTCAATTTTAGTTCGTCTACATCATTATTTGTTTATGTATTGGTAAATTAAAAATGTAATAAAGTAATTATCTATGATTGCACCGTCAGACAACCGCTCAGTTCAGACACGCGATCCTAAAGTCAAAGATACAAGATATTAAGAATCTTTTGCTAGACAATATTATGTAATGCTTTAAATATTACGTTTTTGGAGCTAATGAGAAAGGTTACTTATGAATTGAATATTCAAAAAGATAATATAACCGGACAGGGAAGGCATCACAAAACAAGGAAAGCAGATTACGAAAGGTTCAAAATCTACAAACACCCACCAAACAGTAGAATGTTTCAGTCAGTACAACAAATCCAGACAAGAGCCGGTAGACAAGAATGAATCAAAGAAGCGAATACTCAACAAGGACAACCCACAAAGAAACACTGAACAGAAACACATTCAAATACCTTTGTCATTAAGAATATGGCACAGAAGGCGATTGGTTAAGAATAAACAGATTCGACATTAAGTTATTTTCTGTTTATTGTGAATCAAATACAACGCTCATGAACTGCAGAAGTAATACCGAAGGGCATTGCCTTGAAGGATGTTAAGATAATTTAACTAAAATCCATCTGGTGTAACATTGGAATAAGGAAACCATATAAATCATTTATAACGTATAGATTAACTCATTGAGACAATTTCATTCTTAACCCGTATCATCTAGTCAATTTCCGGATAGATTTTACATCCCATCATGAAACATTTTATGGCATGGAAAGTTTAATTAGGAGGTATAATGCGTAACCAAAACCCTTAACTTTATTTCCAAAGCACATTTCTGTCAAAACAGACTGTAAATTTGGTTCTCAAAAGGTTGTATAGAAAATGGCGACTGGCGTTTACTAAACTCGGAATATATTGCATAGGTATTTGCTGTCTTACTAGAACAATTACTTAGAATAATACTCTAGCCAGTAATGGCCCCTATCAAACGAATTCTCTCTGTCAAACTTTTAAAGTTTTATACAATGCATAAACATTCAACTCTTCGAAAACCCGCTGTATTTACAATAAACATAGGTTATAAAACAACATATTTGCTATAATGCATTGGCGTGTCCCCCTACCGATCAATGCTAGAAATACAAGGTGGGCAGGTTACGTGTGTATATTTGTCCAAGGGCTTCGTAGAGAGCTGTTTGTAAGTTTTCTACTATAGTTAGTTCAACTGATCCTTTTATAAATTAAGAAGCAAACCACGTTGTTCAACGGTAGTAACGATGTGAAAAAAAAGCAAAATAATATAAATTAGTGAAACAGTTAATCTTGGTTAGTAATTAACGCAAGGAAAACTGGTTACTTCTATTCATCTATTAATAATCTATGAACAAGTGTGTTGAAAAAGACCATCCCTGTAATGTTAAAAATAAATTCAAACGAATATAAATCAGTATATAGGTATTAGCACTGCTCTTCATTAAAAATGTTAGTACCGAACCAATCAAGTTAAATTGCATCATCTAATACCCCATTACAGTCTGATCAATACCGAGTTATTTCCCTGGAAATACAATGTATCAGTCATGTGTTTCTTGTTAATTAAATTCAACGCACCGGATGTTATTTCTTTTTTTATCCGTCAGTTTAAATTGATATTCCTGACATTTCTTACGATACATTTGACATTTTGAACGTTACAGAAACGGTGTAAAATGTCATTAGTATCAGAATGTTTTCTAACTTACCCCAAGTATATCACATATCTTTCTTAATCTAAAAGCATGTTTTTGTTCGTTTTGAATATTACCAAATGATATCGAAGAAAGTTTTAATTTACTTAAGGAATCTAAAGCAATTGCGTATATGGGATGATTGGGTGTTAGACAAAAGTTTAAACTGGTTCCAAAAAAAGAAAACAGAAAAGATGAACAGTATGAGAAGTCATCCATCTTAATGCTTCGTTAGATTTATGATTCTCGGATTTCACTGTTCTACATATCGTAAATATAACCTTTATCTGTGAGAACACCACGCTTTTCCACATATTAATTTTAAGTATTCGAGCAAATAGGACTAAGAGAGTTTTTGCCAGGACGATCTTTCCTGATTGCATATATATGGACGGAAAAAGGCAAATATTTGTCAAGTATCAAGTTGAGAGACATAATGTCCTGCAGCATTCTAATATTCTCGAGTGACTTTCATTGTTTGTCTTGTCATGCTATACGGACATCTATATATATTATACTATTGTTCTAACTACCACTTATGTTTGGAACCAATTTGGTTCCAAAAGTTATTGTATGAAAAAACGACCGACAGCGATGTCACTCATGAATATTACAATTGGGAAAAGGTGTATGTTCGCACCAGAGGACAAAATATATGTAATATAGTGTATGTTTTTTTTCCCAACAACGAACTTATGATATACAGCATGTCGAATATTTTATGGTTGTGAACTAGAAAATGTATGAGAATAGCAAGAATAGAGTTTGCATTGGTTGTCGAAATATTCTATTTCACGGTTGTGCATTTCTGTCAAACGTTGATGTCTAACTCGTAATGAAACACTCACATGGCGACGTATGGCGCCGCTCAGATTGGATTACGAACGACTTACGTCGGAATTCTATTGTTAGCTTTGACATGAAATAAACGTAGGTGTTAAACGAAGAAGAAATTACAAACACTAATGCTGGCGAAACATAATTAAAACATGAATTGTTGCTTTCAAATAAAGAAGTATCTAAGGTCAAGAGATATGAAACATTTAATTTTGTTAGCATTAATATCAATTTTATGTACGTCAAAACAAAAAAAACCAGAACCGTGTATGATGTATGCACGAAACAATAAACCTTGATCCGTCTTGTCTTTACCGGAAATTGAAGTCGGCTTTTTACTGTTGTAAGAGGATACATAAATGAACAAATATTCTCGAATGATGTCTCACGTTGTAATAGTAAACTGGTTAAGTACAGTACGTGTTTCTGAGATGACTGGTGTGTGTAAACATTAACCACACCATTCCTAGAGAAAATAAATGAACACAAGGCATCAATGTTGCCAATAAATGTATATACATTGCCCTTTTATATTACTTTGAATTAATGTTAATATATTTATTTTTATTCAATTTTTGTGCTATCTAAATGCCTTGAAGCACGAAATTGTTGCTGCGACAACCCCACGAGGGTCACAGATTTCTTTCGTCGGATTTAACACCGTGTTTCAGCACGTCATCCGTCGTACAAATGTATACAAATATAATGTTGATTTGAATTAAAGTACTTAATTGTTCTTCGAAGTTAATAATTATTTACCTTATTGCTGCGGACACATTGTTAGTCAATGATACGTTCGAAACCAGATTGTATGGGTGGTAAGACTATTTTCTATCTTCTGAGTTAACCAAATTTGATTGTGGGCGTTTGTAATTAGCATGTATATCTGTATTTATAAAACATTACATCATTATATCAAAACTGATATGCGTAAATATGCTACTGATAAAATGCAGGATCTTTCAAAAAACATATGTACACTTTGATGCCATCAGTTGAACCATAAACTAACCTTTAATTTGGTACTAAATATGGATATTGTAAGCTACCGGTATGGTGGTTCGTACAAGGTTGTGTAAACCACACACACGTTGTAATGGTCTTTTGCTTAAGTATATGCGCTCATTTTGCCGTATATGCCTCTATAGTGACGCTTATAAAACAGAGTTATAAATCAATTCGTTCTGACATGTCCAGACTAAATCATTTTCAGTTTCTCAAAGCCATTTCCCCAAAGTGAAATCTACGTTACCAGACCTTTAATGTTCAATTATAAAACTTTCTACGTAGATAATAGTTACAATATATTTCAATAAAGTCCTATGTAACATATAGACCGTTCTGATATTTTGTATAAGTGTATTTTACTGCATTATATACACCATCAGATCGATGTTCGCGGTGCTTGGTAAGAAACTGCAGTATCTCAGGAGATTATGCGAATATCTAAATTGAAAATGATACCATTCAAATTAACACAAAACGTGAAGAAATCTAGATACCAGGTTCTTAACTTACTATAAAGTTAATGTGGACTGATAGAATGCCATATGCATGTGACTTGGAATACCAAACCACCAATTTAAAATTGTCTCGTACTCAAATACCTATTCGAGCGACTTTGTAAATTTTATGAAGATATGGCCATGTTAGACAATTGCTCTTATCTACAAAATGTTATTATATAAACTTATTAATGACTAGGCATGTCCACCGCTATTGTTTTAATTGTTTATGTGTTAAAGTATCTAGTATACATATTATATTTTTTTCGATTCCGTCCCTTGACCAGTCTATCATGATATAAATTCACCAATCGCTCGGTGGTATTCAACAAACGTGCGTTTCTTTTCTCGTTGATAGTCAGACCGTCTACAGTAGGTAATAAGTCGTAGTTTTCAATGTGACAACCAAGTTCTTACCAAGCTATAGTGGAATATGCATTGTGCTTATGATATATGCTGTTTACGACTATGTTTACAGCCATGTATCCTTGTCCCTGTCATGTTCATTTCCACATATCTTCTTATTACAACCAGCGTATAATTCATGTTTTATTGAATTCATTTTAAGTGTGAGTTGAATTTGAAACTCCAGTAGTGACATAATGAGTACCAGGATTGGTGTGCATGTACTAAAGTGAAGAGATGTTCTAATAGAGAACACATTGTGGAATGTACACGTCTGAATCGGTTATAGAAAATACGTAACTTTGTTGTTGCATTCCTTCTACGTCCTCAAACTGTGTTGTTTAATATTATCCATACCTCACCCAATCTAGTTTTCATTACATGTACCAGATATTTCGTTCATTTTACTAGGATTTTCATGTTTTGATTATTGGAATACTTGACGTTATGAAAATAATCAAGAAAATGTCTTTCCTGCAGAGATGTGAATTACAATATTTATTTCGTAAACACGAACTATCTCCTTTTTAAGATTCTGGCGTTTGATTTTGTGGGGATTGTACCTTCGAGTGCATTATAGTCTTCCAGCGTATACTTCTGACACCAAAATAATAGGAACTTGACCAATCTTCAACAAGTGACATGTAGCGAACTATTTCAACAATTTCACATTTAATCTTAATATTTATTGGAACTAAACATACAATTTAAAGAAAAGGTTTAACTCGCAGGAAATAGTATCACTTTATTCGAAAAGTGAAAATATCTTTGCCGGGTTGGAACACCCCTACCACACCCTCCCCAGCTTAACATCCCCATAAATTGCTTTGCCCCATCGCCTCTAAATGTTCTGGATTAGGGCATGTGACTAAACCAACGATGTAATTGGGTGCTTTGAAGGTAGACGTCTGTACTTCATAGTGCAGTTTCACATACGATGCATTCTCCCTATATATAATTGCTATATTTAACACATTTTCTGCAATCTAGCATACAAATATTTCCAATTACTGTGAAACGAAAATCTTAGCAGGCTTTAAATTGGAGATAAAAACCTGACACATTATTGCATTGTTACCGACTAATTTACACAAATTATTTTATCAACGTATCTGTTTCGTGTATAATAATTTCATTGATTTGCTTTGAGTTTCCATAGAAACCACAAAACGCATTGATTATGATGAATGTACTGTAAGAATGTTTTAGAAAACACAAAACTTGCACTAATGAACAAAATGAAGTGCCGACGTGTTTAATTATTTCCAGGATAATGTCTTCAACAGTTTTAAAATGTTAATAGTCTTACCCTGTCTTATTATAGTTTCATTAAATTTGTGGAAAATATTTTAATAAACAAACAGTTATTTGTGTTTACACTAGATGATAGGTGTGAGTTCGCTTGTGAAATATTAAAAAGCGATATTGAATTTTCCTAAGAGAGATGGGGTAAATTTTCGCAAACCATGTTTATGGAAAATAGATTAACTTTGTATTCAGCTATCTTGATTCAAGTAAAAATCGATTACGGTGCATTTGAAGCGGAAGAATGCGCCATTACTGTTTGAAATCAACAAACACATTTACCGTCACAATAGGCCCACTTTATGTAACTAACAAGTGACAAACCTTAAACTTGTCAATGACTTATTTGGGTATAGCAAACAAAAAATTGCAGCCAGTAATATTGTTTGCCTTGTTTTCTACTGTAAAAGATGTACATGTACTTACATGTATATATATATATAAAGGTCGCCAAGTTCGAACAGACATGTTCTATTCGAACATACCCAGTGGGATAGCACTGTAAATACCGCTGGGGATTGGATAACAAAATACGTTCGTGACATGATCACGTCTATCTACAAGTATCACAACTTGTAGAAAGAGACGCATGGACACGAATGTTTAACCATACGTTAGACATATTACAAAGATAAAAGTGGGTTATCAAAAACCTGAATGACAATACATGTACTATTTCCATTGCTACATTTGAATAGTTAGTAGAAATAAATGTGAATAATGCATGTTTGATGATCATGTTTGACTATCACCAAAACATACATGTTTGCAATGGTTAGTGGCCATATACTAAAATTTGAAAATATCATTATGGACTTTTCGTACAATACTATTCGTGCATGCAATCCGTGTCTCTGGTAAATGAATAGTCGTACTTAATTACGTTGTAGCGTTAATTAATTACACGTGTTTGTTTCTTTGGAAGTTAGTATTACAACGGCTTAATTAAATAGTCGATAACCGGAGATTGGCTTTACTTCTTTACATGAAACTGTAGAGCTTTTTCAAGATACACACGTATTACACGTACATTACATGTGTACACATGTCATGCATTATAATATTATACTTGATGTGCAAGTATGCTTTAAACACCAACATTTTTTATGATATTTATATATTTATTCTGGTTTGTAAGTACTTTTACAAACATCGGAAGTACTTGATGTGTGTCTCGAACACCGCAATGCATAGCATCATCTGTTTATGACAAGCTAGTGAAACATTCGTGTATATTCGGGTGACATTTGACTTAAGTTCACTTTCCACAATTATCCGTTATACAGTATCATAATTAAATAAGTTGCTAGGTCATAAAATACAAAAATGTCGTTCTCATTTGTCCATGACATACGTGACCATCCTTAACAACGACTTCCGCTAATCCTGCCTTCAAGTAGTGCATAATGAATCATCTCTCGTTTTGTATTTACTTCTAGATCTATCTCCGTCGCGAATATTCCGTTACTTTAATTCAAGTGATAGAAACAAATTAGCCGCCATTTATTTTCACTTAGGGAAACCATTATCAGAAACGTGAGTGGAATTAGTTAACCTGAATTGGTACGTTGGGAGATGACTTTACTACCAGTTATGTAGCATTGGGACAAAATACGATTAGCTAGCCAACCCATTTAAATGGGTCTTGGACTTCATAATCGTGATTGTGTCTTTAAAAGAATCAGTGACACCAGAAATTAGATTTCTAATTGCATTATGTGTTTTAGGTTCGTAGAAATTGCTAAAGTACATCTTTGTAGACAGAAGTGCTCCGAATTATGCAAATCATTCCGTGTCAGGAAGTACAGACGAATAATTAATCAACTATCATGGTTCTTAGGAAATGCATGTTGGTGTAGAACGGAATACGAGGGTAATATGAAACAACATTGAACCGTTTGTTAATGTGATGTGTACGTTTAGTTTATTTAGGTATGTGGATCACTTGTATATAAACAATGTAATGACAAATAATAACTATATTTCTTTTTTAAAACATTTCCATCGAATAAAATGACAGGACAAGTAAAAAGGTTCATGGTCGAATACTAACACAAGCAATATATGTTGAAATAAGAAACTAATACATAAGTACAGTGCAATGCTTATATTCGTACATAGTGATGATCTAAGTAAACGAGTTATTATTTTGTGGGAATTTCTAAATAAGTGTATATATATCATAATAACTAACAAACCTTATTAATCTTACAGAAGTTTAAAGGATAAAACTATGTACAGTACTTAGATATAGGTAAAATGTATTCGTTTAATAAATGCATTAACCAAGTATTTGACCACTAATTAGTCATCAGGTATCTTATTTTGTTTTCATCAGACACGTCATAATAATTTGCATTAACATACATGTATTAGGAAAGGTCTCGTTTAGTTTCGTAATTAATTATAAATCGGACATACAATTAAAACGAGAGTTTCATCTTCAACCAATTGTCTTGTACAAACTCTGCACAATCTCTGACCGGGTATTGCACCTAATATCGTATAGATACAAAACAAATGTAGCTATCTAAGCAATATAAAAGTACAATTTCCCGTATACGTTTTGCTAAATATGATAACGAATGAACATTTTCAGTAATGATTAAGGTCTATGAATTCATGTTGCAATACATTTTAAATGCAATGCAAACGCGTTTGGTAGTTGTAATGGAATACCAAATTAACGGTGATTTCAACTGGAAAATAATGATACATTCTCCCTAGCCCCATGGTGCATTGGGACACACAGAATGACAACAGGATTTTGTAAAAGGTTTGCAGTTACTCCTTTCCTTAAAATCATCCCTACATCAGATTTGTTTCGATAAATTGTCAACGGCCTCCCGAATAACTTTGTCCTATATTAGTGAGTTTAATCAGGAAGACACAGCTGGGCGATAATGTAACTAGATGAACCTATTTAACAAAACACCTCCGTCGCATGTTGTTATATAAATGAGATAATTATCTGAAGGATCGATTGCTAGCGGCACATTTGGGTGCTTAGACAACATATTTGTTTATAACGTGATACAAGTAGTGATAATGTAGACTTAGAAGTGCTCGTATTTGCATATTGGAAGAAAGACATTGTAGACAATATAAATCATCTCCTTGTAAACAGAAACGCTAAAACATTTCTCAACGTGTGAAGAAATACTCGACTAATGTTTTATTGTATTTATGTCGTGTGTCCCATTCACTTACTCTAACTGTTTGTTTATGTATCAGTGCTTTTCGTGTCACCATGATATATTATGTTGTATAGTCAACCTTGTACGTACCAGTTTGTCTACATCATTATTTGTTTGTATATTTGTAAATTTAAAGTGTAATAAAGTAATTATCTACGATTGCAACATCAGACAATCTCTCAATTCACACACGCGACCCTAAAGTCAAAGATACAAGATATAAGAATATTACGTTTTGGAGGTAATGAGGGAATGATACTTTTGAATTAAATATTCAAATTGTTTATAACGAACAGGACAGGGAAAGCATCACACAACAAAGACAGCGGAATACGAAAGGCTGGAAATCTACAAACAACTACCCAAACAGCAGGCTGTTTTAGTCAGTCATACAACTTCGGAGCGAAACCAGTAGACAAAAATGAATCAAACGAACGAATACTCTACACAAGACAAAACCACAAAGAAACACTAAACAGAAACATATTTAAATACCTTAGCCATTAAGAATATGGCACGGAAGGTGACTTAACAAGAATAAACAGATTCAGCATAAAGTTAATATATTCTGTTTATTGTGAATCAGATATGTACAACCTTCATGATATATATCTGCAAAAGATAAACTCGCATGTCGTTACTAAAGGGCATTGACTTGAAGGATGTTTAGTTAATTTAACTAAAATCCATCAGGTGTAACATTGTAATGAAGAAACCATAAATCATGTAAATGTATAATGTACAGGTTAACTGACTGAGACAATTTTATTCCTAACCCTTATCATCTTTTAAACAAACCCGGTGTATTAAACGATAGTTAATATGTTAAAACAGCAAAATGATATAAATTAGTGAAACAGTTTGTCTTGGTTGGGAAACCAGGAAAACTGGTTACTTCTCATCATCTATTAATAATATATGAAAAAAGAAAGTGCAATTTCTGTATACACATATAACAAAACAGTGTTAAAGGGACTGCCTCACATATTGGTGTTATGCAAAAATAAAATAAAATTGTCAAATATACGTGTAATTTTATTAAGTTGCCTGTATATTCCATAAACAACCACACTGACGTCCAAAATAACTTGATAAACTTCGGTATTATGTAGTTGTTTAGTATCTTTACATCAAAAATTCTATAGGGTACAATCACTTACATTGCCTGATATTTGTTCGTATTTGAAAATAACCAATCGAAAAATGCACCAAATACCTCACTGATGTCTATGCTATAGTTTGTTGATGTTACAAATAATTCACAAAGCATGTTGGAAGGAAACTAAGTGCTTTTTTCAAGACAAAAATACTCAGTGGACGATATCGAGAGTGGTTAAATTGCTTATTTGCACCAAATCTTTCATAAAGCAACCGTCAGTGTCTTTCTATAACAACAATACTTGGTTAGGTTGGAAAATCACGATATACAAACAAACCACCCCAATAAATGCAAACGAATATAAGTCGGTGTAAAAGTTTGTTAGGTCTTGGCGCTGCTCTTCATTAAAAATGTTGGTACCGAACCATTCAGGTTAAATTGCATCATCTGATACCGCCCTTACAGCCTGATCAATACCCAGTTATTTCTCTTGAAATACAATGTATCAGTATGTTTTTCTTGTTAATTAAGTTCAATGCAACGTATGCTATTTCTTTATTTATCTGTCAGTTTAAATTGATATTCCTGACAATTCTTTCGCTACATCTAACATTTCTTACTTTACAGATACGGTGTAAAATTTCATCAATATCGGAATGTTTTCTAACTTACCCCCCGTATATCACATATTTTAATCTAAAAGCATGTTTTTGATTGTTTTGAATACTACTAAAGGATATCGAAGAAAGTTTTAATTTATTTAAGAAATCTAAAGCAATTGCGTATATTGGCTGATTGGATGTTAGACAAAAGTTTTAACTGGTTCCAAAAAAAGAAAAAAAGAAAAGATGAACAGTATGCGCAGCCATTCATCTTAATGCTTCAGTAGATTTATGATTCTCGGATGGTACTGTTGTACATATAGCAAATTTAACCTTTATCTGTGAGAACACCAAGCTTTTTCACATATTAATTTAAGTATTCGAGCAAATACGACTAATGAACTGAAAATGCAAATATTGGTCAAGTATCAAGTTGAGAGACATAATATCCTTAAGCATTCTCATTTTCTCGAGTGACTTTCATAGTTTGTTTTGTCGTGCTTTTCGGACATCTATAGAGATTATATTATTGTTCTAACTATCACTAATGTTTAAAGCAATTTGGTCCAAAAAGTTATTATGAAAATCGACCGTCAACGATGTTACTCAGGAATTTTATATTTTGGGTAAAGCTGTATGGAGGACAAAACATATATAATATATTGCATGTCAATTGTCCCAATCAACGAACTTATAGTAAACAGCATGTCGGTTATTCTATGGTTGTGCATCTCGAAACTGTATTAGAAAAGCAAGAATAGAGTTTGCATTGGTTGTCGAAATATTTTATTTCGCGGTTGCGCATTTAATGTCTATCTCGTAATGAAATACTCACATGGCGACGTATGACGCCGCTCAGATTGGATTACGAACGACTTACGACGGAATTCTATGGTTCGCTTTGACATGAGATAAACGTGGGTGTTAAACGAGTTCAAGGAATTGCAAACATTATTGCTGACGAAACATAATTAAAACATGAAGTGTTGCTTTCAAATGAGGAAGTATCAAAGTTCAAGAGATATGAAACATTTTATTTTGTTAGCATCAATATCAATTGTATGTACATCAAAATACACACAGAACCGTGTATGATTTATGCACGAAACAATAACCTTGATCCGTCTTATCTTTACCGGAAATTGGAGTTGGCTTTTTACTGTTGTAAGAGGAATCATAAATTAACAAATAATCTCTCATGTAGTAATAGTAAAAGCATCAATATTGCTAATGAATATATATGCCTCTCCGTTGATATTACTTAGAGTAGGTGTTAATATTTTATTTGTTTATTTAACATTTGTGATATCGAAATGCACTGAAGCACAAAATTGATGGTTACAGGTTGTTTTTTATCGGATTTAACACCATGTTTCAGCACATTATCTGTCGTACGAATATAAACAACAATTATTTTGGCTTAAATCGTTGGTCTGAAATAAAGTACTTTATTGTTTTTCGAATTTAATAATTATTGACATTATTGCTGGGGACATATTGGTAGTCAATGACACGTTAGAAATGAACCTTCGAAACCAGATTGTATGGATGACAAGATTATTTGCTATCTTCTGAATTAGTCAAATTTGTTTGAGCACATCAGTGATCAGCATGTATATCTGTACTTATAAAACATTACAACAGTATGTTAAAAGTGATATGCGTAAATATACTAATGATAAAATGCAGGATATATCAGAAAAACACATGGAACCTTTTATGCCATAAATTAACCTTTTATTTGGCCTTAACTATGGGTATAGTAAACTACCGGTATTGGGTTCCATACATGGTTGTGTAAACCACACGTACGATATTATGGTCTTTTGATTAAATATATGCACATATTTTGCCGTATATACCACTATAGTGATACTTATAAAACAAAGTTATAAATCAATTCGTTATGACATGTCCAGACTAAATCATTTTCAATTTCTCAAAGCCATTTCCCCCAAGTGAAATCTACGTAACCAGACCTTTCATGTTCAATTACAAAACTGTCTCCATAGATAATATTTACAATATAATTCAATAAAGCCCTATGTAACATATAGACATTTCTGATTTTTGAGAAGTGTATTTTACTGCATTATATACTGTAATAATACACCATCAGATCGATTTTCGCGGTGCTTGGTAAGAAATTGCAGCCTCTCAGGACAATATGCGAATATCTAAATTGAAAATGATACCATTCAAATTTACAAAAATCAAGAAGAGATCTATATACTACGTTCTTAACTTACTATAAAGCAAATGTGAATTGGTAGAATGCCAAATGTATGTGACTTGGAATACCAAACCATCAATTTAAAATTGGCTCAAACTCAAATTCTTATATGAGCGACCTTATAAATTTTATGAAGATATGGCCATGTTAGACAAATGCTCTTATCTTCAAAATGTAATTATACACACTTCTAATTGCTTATTGAAAGTGTTAATGCGTGAGTGACAAAGCGCGGCCACATAGAAGAATGTTCATTTTGCCTATGTCATTGTTTACGTCTGTTTCTACAGCCATGTATCCTTGTCCCCTTTGTTATTTTGCGAGGTACCTATCATGTTCATTTCCACATCTAATCTTATTACAACCAGTGTATGTTTTATTAAATGCATTTTTATTGTGAACGTAATTTGATCATACAGTAGTCTAAGTCATAATTGACACAATGAGTACCAGGATTGGTATGTATGTACAAATATGGTTTAAAAGAGGAAATAATACAAATGTATAACTTGGTGGTTCAATTCTTTATGTATCTTCAAGCTTTGTTGTTTAATTTTATCTAAACCTCAGGATAACCCAATCTAGTTCTCATTACCAGCTATTTCATTCATTTTACTAGGAATTTCGTGTTTTAATTATGGGAATACTTGACGTTATGAAAGTAATCAAGAAAGTGTCTTCTCTGCAGTGATGCGAATTACAATATTTATTTCATAAAAACGAAACGTCTCCTCTTTTTAAGATTCTGGCGTTTTCTTCTCCTTATGTTTGACTTATGGAGATTGTACATTCGAGTGCATTACGGTCTTCCAGCGTATACTTCGACATCACCATAATAGGAACTTGACAAAACATGTGTTCAAGTATTTGTATAAGATTTACGTTCTCTGACATATAGCGAACTATTTCAAAATGTACGTTTAATCTTAGCGTCGACGTACCAGTTCTCGAACCATTAAGCACTCGGCTATAGTTTTGGGTTTGTTTGTATGTGTTCACGAAACTATGGAATATGAAACGAAAGGCTGATTGTTCAGAAGTCAATTTTGCTCACCTCGGAAAATTTAACTACATAATATCAATAACAATTCCCGCAATCGTCAAAATAAAATGCAACACAATACACAAACAATGCCCGCCCTCTTTTATTTGTATGACGTAATCTCGAACCGCTTGCAAAGTTACAGTTCAGTTCATACAGTATGTTCAAAACCTTTCTTCAACAATGAAAATAAATGCCGAACACTTTAACAAAGAAAAATATAAACAAATACCCAACAGTCTAACAGTTTATTTCCAATTCTTCAGTAAGTGAGTTATTATCATCATTTAAAAGGCATGTTCTGGGTAAAAGAACGACCGGGATTGATAGAGGACTAAAAGTAATAGCAGTTTCATGATTTTTTTCGTATTTAGAATAAAAATGCATCGGTTTACGTTTTTTAAACGCATTTTTCTTCTTCGACGGCTGCGAGTGTCTTGTGTATTGACAGATCAGCGGAATGCACTAAGTGATAACGTCATACGCATGTTTACAACAAAACTACAAAAGAATAAGCAAAAGGTTCGAGAATAGGTACGGTTCGAGATCAGGTACTTATACGATAATATTTATTGGAACGAAAAATATAAAGTGAAGAAACGCTTAACGTGCAGAAAAGTGTATAATTTTATCTTATATATTTTAGCTTAACATCCACATAAATAGCTGTGCCCCCCCTCTCTAAATTGTCTGGATCTGGGCATGTGACAGAATAAATAATGTTTGATAATGCTTTGAATGTAGCATATACAGTACTTCATAGTGCAGTTTCACAATGGTGTGTGTGTATATGATGAATTCTCCCTATATATAATTGCTATATTTAACACATTTTCTGTAATCTTGCATACAAATGTTTCCAATTACTGTGAAGCGAAAATCTCAGCATGCTTTAAATTAGAGATAAAAACCTGACACATTATTGCATTGTTACCGACTAATTTACACAAATTATGTTATCAACGTATCTGTTTCGTCTATAATATTTTCATTGATTAGCTCTGAGTTTCTATAGTAACCACATAACGCCTTGATTATGATGATTGTACTCTAAGAATGTTTAAGAAAACACAAAACTTGCACCAATTAACAAAATGAAGGGCCGACGTGTTTAATTATTTCCAGGATAATGTCTTCAACAGTTTTAAAATGTTCATAGTCTTACCCAGTCTTATTATAGTTTCATTACATTTGTTGGAAATATTTAAATAAACAAACAGTTATTTGTCTTAACACTAGATGATAGGTGTGTGTTCGCTTGTGAAATATTAAAAAAGCGATATTGAATTTTCCTAAGCCTGAGAGAGATTGGGTAAAATTTCGCAAACCATGTTTATTGAAAACAGATTAACTATGTATTCAGCTATCTTGATTCAAGTAAAATTCGATTACGGTTCATTTGAAGCGGAAGAATGCGCCATTACTGTTTGAAATCAACAAACACATTTACCGTCACAATAGGTCCACTTTATGTAACTAACTAAATGTCGTTCTTATTTGTCCATTACATACGTAACCATCCTGTCTACAAGTAGTACATAATAAATCATCTCTCGTTTTGTAGTTACTTCAAGTCCTATCTCCGTCGGGAATATTCAATGCGATAGAAACAAATTAGCCGCCATTTACTTTCTCTTAGGGAGACCATTATCAGAAGCGTGTATGGACTTAGTTAACCTGAATTGGTACGTTGGAAGATGACTTTACTACCGAACATGTAGCATTGGGACAAAAGACGATTAACTAGCCAACCCATTCAAATGGGTCTAGGACTTCATAAACTTGATTGTGTCTTTAAAAGAATCAGTGACATGAGAAATTGGATTTCTATTCGCAATTTGTGTTTTAGGTTCGTATAAATTGCTAAAGTACATCTTTGTAGACAGAAGTGCTCCGAATTATGCACATCATTCCGAGTCGTGAAGTACAGACGAATTTATTATTAATCAACTATCATGGTTTTTAGGAAGTGCATGTTGGTGTAGAACGGAATACGGGTGCAATATGAAACAACATTGAACCGTTTGTTAATGTGATGTGTACGGTTAGTTTATTTAGGTATGTGTATCACTTGTATATTAACAATGTAATGGCCAAATACATAAGTAATACATAAGTACTGTGCAATATTTATATTCGTACACAGTGCTGATCTAAGTAAAGGAGTTATTTTTTTGTGGGAATTTCTAAGTACGTGTATATATATCATAATAATTAGCAGACATTATTAATTTTACAGAAGTTTAAAGGATAAAACTATGTACAGTACTTAGATATAGGTAAAATGTCTTCATTTAATAAAAGTATTTGGCCACTAATTAGTCATCAGGTATCTTAATTTGTTTTCATTAGATATAGTATAATAATTTGCATTAAAATATCAGGAACGGTCTCGTTAAGTTTCGTAATTGATTATAAAACGGTAAGACAATTAAAACGGGCGTTTTATCTTCAACCATTTGTCTTGTACAAAATCTGCACAATCTCTGACCGGGTATTTTACCTACAAACAGAGAACACATTAGTCATCGTATAGCTAGCTATCTAAGCAATATAAAAGACAAAAGTACAATTTCCTTCATATGTTTTACTAAATAAGATTACGAATGAGCCTTTTTTAGTAATGATTAAGCGTCAATGATTTCATGTTGCAAAACATTTTAAATGCAATGCAAACGCGTTTGGTAGTTGTAATGGAATACGAATTAACGGGGATTTCAACTGGAAAATAATGATACATTCTCCCTAGCCCCCTGGTTAATTTGGACACACAGAATGACAACCAGGTTATGTAATAGGTTTGCGGTTGTTACCTGTCATCAAAATGACCCCTACATCAGATTTGTCTGGATAAATTGTCAACGGCCTCCCGAATAACGTTGTCCTATATTAGTGAGTTTAATCAGGAAGACAAGGGTGGGCGATAATGTAACTAGATGAACCTATTTAACAAAACACCTCCGTCGCATATTGTTATATAAATGAGATACTTATCTGCAGGATCGATTGCTTGCGGCACATTTGGGTGCTCAGACAACATATTTGTTTATAACGTGATAGTGCTAATGTAGACTTAACAGTGCTCGTATTTGCATATTTGAAGAAAGACGTTGTAGACAATATAAATCAACTCCTTGTTAAGAGAAACGCCAAAACATTTCTCAACGTGTGAAGAAATACTCGACTAATGTTTTTTTTATTCATGTCGTGTGTCCCTTTTATTCAGTGTAACTGTTTGTTTATGTATCAGTATGTTTCATGTAACCATGATATATTATACTGTTATTGACTGATATGAGGTGAATATGATGTTTTGTTGACCTGAAAAAAGAAGGTCAACTAAACATCATATTCATAGAAACATAAGTCGACAATTGTTATATTGTGTACCATCCCATAAGTCAAGGAAATAAAAAATATTGACTCTTTTTAAATTATAATAACTTCAGTTTCTCTTCCAGAAAGTGTACAGTATGTAATAGAAACAAAAGACGACTCTTTAAATATTCTTGCTAACAATGCTCTTATCTATATGTATGAGAGAGTATTCACGTATTGTTAATTCTTATAAATGACTAGGTTAGAACCTATAAATATGTATGCGCAGCTGTAGGCCGAATAATACGGGAGATAACGTTACGTTGATTGGAACGTTATATCGCAGGAAATGACGTCACGTCATAAAATGTTATAGCCACCTCAGCCTCGTTTTCGGGAGGTGTATATTAAAATATATAGACCTCTCGTGCAGGCTGTCTAAGCCAATCAGAATCCTTGTAACATAAGAGGTATACAATATTGTATTTTATAGTTGACTTTGCACGTACATGTACCAATTTTTGTATGTCTACTTCAATATTTGTTTGTTTATTGGTTAATTAAAATAAAGTAATTATTTATGATTGCACTATCAGACAACCGCTCAGTTCATACAAACGAATCTAAAATCAAAGATACCAGATATTAAGAATCTATTGCTAGACAATAGTATGTTAAGCATTAAATATTACGTTTTTGGAGCTAATGGGAAAGGTTACTTAAGAATTAAATATTTAAAAAGATAATAACGAACCGGACAGGAAATGCATTACCTAATACCCCAATCACACGAGAGTCGGAATGAGCCGGAATGCCGTAGGAATAGCAATTCGTAGTACATTATTGTATGTTCGAAATGTATTCCGACTGCATTCCGTGTACATTCCATATGTTCGGGCCAGTTTGAATGTTTTAACATGCTCTAAACCTATTTCGTTTGAAACAAAATACATATTAAAATATAAATGAATAAACTGCTATTCAAAACTCTCTGTATTTATTGATACTGTCCAGATCACACGGCGTCGGAATGAGTCGGAATGCCGTAGGAATAGCAATTCGAAGTGTATTCCTTCATGATCGAAATGCATTCGAAACATTCTGTCTGCATGCTGAGTCAATTCGTAGTGCATTCGATATATTCCGGCCCATTCCTGTGTCCACTTCGAATGTTTTGCGCATGTTCAAAACTTTCGAGATACATTCGAAGTCGGGTGGAATATCGAACGGCTACCGAAGTGTATTCTTCCGACATTCTGATTACATTTTAAATATTCTTACGGCATTCTGACTATATTCGAAACATTACTTAAAGCCATTATATGTACTGATATTAAACACATTACCCGTGCACAACCCGTGCATAATCCCGTGCAAAACGGTCCGATGCTTGTGTTTACCGTATTTTGAAAACATATGCGTGCACGATCTCCGCTATCATTCCAGGCGGACCCGAAGTGTATTCGAGTTATACTCGAAGTATATAAGAATTGTATTTGAATGGTATCTGAAGTATTCCAACGGCATTTTGACAAAGCTGTAATAATTTTGGTCAATTCGAGTTATCATTCGGAATGTGTTTCGAATGTTTATTCTTTCTTCATTCCGACTCATTCGGGCCCATTCCGGCTGATTCGAGAGTCGTGTGATTGGGGTATTACAAAGACAGCAGAATACGAAATGCTGAAAAGCAATAAACAACCACCCACACAAATCCAGACCAAGAGCCTGTAATGGTATTCACAAAGAATCTTAAGTGAAAACTAGGTATCAGCTGTACAAGAACATCAATATATCAATTGTTTTAAATAGATCAGAAGCATTATGTACATAGAGAGCTACAATAATCCAAAGAACACATGGATTATTCTTCGTTTCTTGGGAAATATGTGCAGCTGAATTTTTAGCTCACCTGAGCACGAAGTACTCAAGGCGAGCTATTGTGATCGCCGTATGTCCGGATGTTTGTCCCTATGAGTTATAGGTCAAGTATATAACTTGGTTTTCTGTGGTCAAAAACTAGGTCCCTTGTTTAACTTAAGTCCAAATTTTTAAGTTTTCCCTTAAGATGCTTTGTGAATACCAGCCCAGACGACTAGAATGAATCCAACGAGCGAATACTCTCCACATGGACAAACCACAAAGAAACACTGAACAGAAACATATTTAAATACCTTAGCCATTAAGAATATGGCACAGAAGGTGATTGGACAAGAATAAACAGATTCGACATCAAGTTAGTTTCAGTTTATTGTGAACCAAGTACAACGCTTATGATCTGCAGAATAAATACTCGCATGTCGTTACTAAAGGGCATTGGCTTGAAGGATGTTTAGTTAATTTAACTAAAATCCATCTGATGTAACTTTGGATAAAGAAACCGTATAAATTTTTTATAACGTATAGATTAACTGATTGAGACAATTTTATTCTAAACCCGTATCATATAGTCAATTTCCGGAGATATTTTACATCCCATCATTAAACATTTTATGGCTTGGAAAGTTTAATTACATGAAGGAGGTATAATGCGTAAGCGAAACCCCGTAAACTTTATTACCAATGTACATTTCCGTCGAAACATTCTGTACATTGGATTTTCAAAAGGGCGGATAGGAAATGGCGACTTGTGTTTACTGAAGTCTGAATACATTGCATAGGTATTTCTTGCCTTATTAGAAGAATTACTTAAAATAATATCGGCCCAATCAAAATAATTCTCTTTGTCAAACTTTTAGACACTGGATAAAAAATCAGTACTTCGAATACCATCTGTACTTACAATGAACATAGGTTATAAAACAACTTAGAGCATTTATAAGGCATAAGCGTGCCCCCCCCCCGATCACTGCTAGAAAATACAAGGTGGGCAGGTTACGTGTGTATATTCTTCCAATACCTTTGTATAGAGCTTTTTGTAAGTTTTCTACTATGGTTAGTTCTACTGATGTTTTTATAATTTTTGAAACAGACCCCATGGATTAAACGGAAGTAAACCTGTTGAAACAGCAAACTGATATATAAATTAGCGAAACAGTTGGTCTTGGTTGGTAATTAACTTCAGGAAAACTGGTTACTTCTACTCATCTATTAATAATCTATGAAACAAAACGTGTTGGAAATAGCCATTTCTGTATACACATATTATAACAGAAACAGTGTTAAATATGTTAAGTATAAATGCAAACGAATATATGTCAGTGTAAATGTTTGTTAGGGGTTGGTGCTGCTCTTCATTATAAATGTTGGTACCGAATCATCCAGGTTAAATTGCATCATCTGATACCCCCTTACAATCTGATCAATACCCAGTTATTTCTCTTAATATACAATGTATAAGTTTGTTTTTCTTGTTAATTAAATTCAACGCACTGGATGTTATTCCTTTTTTTATCCGTCAGTTTAAATTGATATTCCTGACATTTCTTACGATACATCTGACATTTTGAACGTTACAGAGACGGGGTAAAATGACATTAGTATCTGAATGTTTTCTAACTTACCCCAGTATATCACATATCTTTCTTAATCTAAAAGCATGTTTTTGTTCGTTTTGAATATTACCAAATGATATCGAAGAAAGTTTTAATTTACTTAAGGAATCTAAAGCAATTGCGTATATTGGATGATTGGGTGTTAGAAAAAAGTTTAAACTGGTTCACTGGATGAACAGTATGAGAAGTCATCCATCTTAATGCTTCGGTAGATTTATGATTCTCGGATTTCACTGTTCTACATATCGTAAATATAACTTTTATCTGTAAGAACACCACGCTTTTCCACATATTAATTTTAAGTATTCGAGCAAATACGAGTAAGGGAGTTTTTGCCAGAACGATCTTTCCTGATTGCATATATATGAACGGAAAAAGGCAAATATTTGTCAAGTATCAAGTTGAGAGGCATAATGTACTTCAGCATTCTCATATTCTCGAGTGACTTTTATTGTTTGTCTTGTCATGCTGTACGGACATCTATAGATATTATAATATTGTTGTAACTATCACTAATGTTTGGAACCAATTTGGTCTAAAAAGTAATTGTATGATAAACGACCGACAGCGATGTCACTCATGAATATTACAATTGGGAAAATGTGTATGTCCGCACCAGAGGACAAAATATATGTAATAAATTGTATGTAATTTTTTCCAAACAACGAATTTATGGTTTGCAGCATGTCGAATATTCTATGGTTGTGAACTAGAAAATTTATAAGAAAAGCAAGAATAGAGTTTGCATTGGTTGTCGAAATATTTAATTTCACGGATGTGCATTTCTGTCAAACTTTGATATCTAACTCGTAATGGAATATTCAGATGGCGACGTATGGCGCCTCTCAGATTGGATTACGAACGACTTACGTCGGAATTCTATGGTTAGCTTTGATATGAAATAAACGTGGGTGTTAAACGAGTTCAAGGGTTTGCAAACATTATTGCTGACGAAACATAATTAAAACATGAAGTGTTGCTTTCAAATGAGGAAGTATCAAAGGGTAAGAGGTATGAAACATTTCATTTTGGTAGCATTAATATCAATTTTATGTATATCAAAATACACACAGAACCGTGTATGATTTATGCACGAAACAATAAACCTTGATCCGTCTTGTCTTTACCGGAAATTGGAGTTGGCTTTTTACTGTTGTAAGAGGATACATAAATGAACAAATATTGTCGAATGATGTCTCATGTGGCAATAGTAAAATGGATATGATATGTGTAATCATATACCACCAGATTCCTTGAGAAAATAAATGAACACAAGACATCAATATTGCATATGAATGTATGTTCCTATCCTTTAAAATTTCTTGAGTAAGTGTTGCTATTTTATTTGTTTTTAAAACTTTTGTGATATCTAAATGCCCTGAAGCACGAAATTGCTATTGCGACAACTCTACGAGGGTTACTGGTAGTTTGTTTTTATCGGATTTAAAACTATGTTTCAGCATGTCATCGGTCGTGCAAATGTATACAACGATAATGTTAACTTAAATCGTTGGTCTGTTCTTCAAATATCAATACTTATTGACATTATTGCTGCGGACATATTGGTAGATATTGACACGTTAGAAATGCACGTTCGGAACCAGGTAATTTGTGTGGCAAGCGTATTTTCTTTCTTCTGAGTTAACCAAATTGGTTTGTGTCCATCATTGATCAGCATGAAAGTCTGTATATTTAAAACAGTACATCAGTATCTCAAAACGACAATTAAGTGTATATACATAAGTGTACCAGCTGACCAAGTAATGGAAACATTGTAAAACAATAGATTAATACACTTTCAAACAGTTCCGCATCAGGAAAGTTAATCTAAATTACTAGTAAATGGATATTACTAGATCTGCAGCACCCGTTTTAAACAATTAATGCAACCAAATAAGTTTCGATTAAACTTAAAATATAGTTACCGAAAGCTGAAACAATAACTTGAAATCACTTGAACATGCGACGAGCTATGTTCGATACGCGTACCTTTATTTGAAATTAGTTAAGGCAAAGATGTTACGGAAGCTATCACTGACTATGTAGTCTGCTTTGTACAAAGTGTACATTATAATACTATTGTCTCCTGTCCAGAATACCCCCAATGGAGATTAAAATTGTATAATGGTATATTTGCATGTTAGGACGATAATCTCTGTATTGTTAACACTGACGTTCTTTAGACATTATTCTACTGCCAAATGTTGACTTGGCATTCGTGACGCACGCATATTTGTCTGGTAAAAGAGATCTGGTCTAAGAAATTACTACAGTACTTCGGTTTATATTAATATACGCACGCATGATATGTATCGAAGCGTGTAGTTCGAACGGCCAGACAATATTAGTGGTCATAAGGAGAGTGTTGGTAATAATATATTTAAGAAAGTTGTAACGAAGTCGAGGATAGATCAATCAACGAGCTTCAGTATGTTAAACATATAAGACATTTTGAACCGACAATATTTACAGATAGAAAGACTAAACTCGCCACTACATGTAAATACTAATAGTTAGTTGGTATGAAGTTTATGAATCGTAAATTGATGTGAGTGTTGCTTGTATGTGGTTGACAGTCGCCATCTCGTTTGGATGTAACGAGAGGGCTAATTTAGGTTAAGTATGTTGTCCAATTCGTTTTCGTACGATATATAAATATTGTATTGAAACGATTCGTACACTATTCTTGAGATACTCGATACCTTCCAAATAAGCATACCAATAAGTATGTCATTGAATTGTCGTAATAAGATACTTAGCCCAGGAAGAGGATCCATTAATTGTTCTGAGCAATATTATTTATCAATAGTTATATTATATAGTCTAAAACGGTTAGCTACAACGACTAGTCGCTAGTGACAATGCTGCCAATGCGGTATATAAAACAATATTGTCGTAATTATATTCTCATTAATAGAACAATAATAGCAGAAATTATTACTTTCCAATTTTGGGGGACCATAAATCATTTAGCTAGTGGCATTACATAATGAACATCGAACATAGAAACACAAGCTTGACAAAACAAACGAGTTCACTTCATAACAAATATTACAAAAAATAGCAAGCTGGTCGATTTTTCTCAGAATATATATTGAGTCATATATTATCAAATCCCCTTATAAATCTAAAATGTATTGGTTTAGTATCATGATATGTCATGTATACAGGGGACCATGTGTCATAAATCTTGGACCAGTTTGTCTCGGTCGGTAATTGTTTTGGCAATACTCATGTAACAGAATTCTGTAAATGATTTATACATCTCACGGTAGAATCTCTTGGTGACTATTGATTGATGATACCAATGTTTTGCTGTCTTGCTTAAGGTTTCTGGAAACTTTGGTGTTCGTCATGCAACGATCATTCTGGTTTGTTCGTTATTTGTTTACTGGACAATATATAAAATCTGACTGTTTGGGTTTAGGTTATTGACAAAACACAATTTGTGTTCGTGCTTGAGTATGTTTGGTGATATTATAAGTTGTGATGTTGGTTATATTTTGGTTTATACACGCTATGGTGTTATACCAATAACCTTTCCTATGTGATATGTTGATTATAGAACATATATGTATACATATATATACGTGGGATGTCCCAGAATAGCGTATAATCACAATATCTTAAAAATAACATAAATTTTACATCAGAATGATAATTAGCCGTTAGAAAATTTATTTCTCGACATATTTCCAAAATTGTATTACATTTGTTAAAAAACGGACAAAGTGTAAACCTATTGACTTACATCAAATATGGACACGTGCTCCGCACAACGTCAACGCTAACACTCATCACGACGTTACGATATCACAGTTTTTCAAAGTACTTTCCCGCATGTACTTTCGCCATATATGACATCATTGTTATGAAACGTCGCACAGCGACGCGCCTAAGCATACACATTACGCTGATATAATTTTCTTCTGGGTGTGACTTCTACTTTTCAAGATTGTCTTGCTGTTTAATACTTGAAATGATTTCCATGAACATTTTCTTCTGCTGGCCACCGACCGTTACCTCGGATTACAAATTCTTCTACACTCCCCAAATATTATAACCCACCAATTTATATTTCATTCCCGTTTTGTAAAAAAATGCATGTACTCACCTGCAATTTCGCAGACCGGTACATGATTACGAGATGCAGCTGAGTATTGGTTTATTTTGACCGCTTTGCAGTTAATTTCAGTGCATTCGGTGTATTGCGTAAAAAATACTAAACATTCATTTTTGCACGTGCAATGCATGTGGACCAGAATTCACGCGCCCATAAACAAAATCGGCATTACTGATGACTGCTCATCTTGAAAAACACATAAAATGCCGAAACTGACTCGAGAGGAACACTCATGAGATTACGAAAAACCACTGTGAACACAATTCCTAGTTGACATTTTTTATTTTATTGATATTTTTTTAATAATGCATTTATTAACACGAAAAGTCACATAATAACATATGAATATCCAATGAAGCCAACTATTTGTTTATTTTGGACTACTTACGGTCTTATTCACCGTTTTGTACTTGTTACGTTATCTAGAATAATTTATACGTGTAATGCATGCGCGTCGAAAAGCACGTTTTATGTACGGTTTTGGTGTTCGTGAAGATTATCCTACGCGAAAAACACCTAACATGTTGAATTTGGCACGAGCAGAACGCGGTTGACGCGGATGTCATCAGTTTTGATAAAGTTGCGGCCCTTAGTTTTGCTTTTTAATACAAAAATGATTTTCTATTTCGTTTGTAATTGTTATTTTAATGATTATTTCCGTTTTTTCATTCACAGGAGCCTTCAATGTTTTAGATCAACACTCAAGCACTATTTGCGAAATTGCCATTTCATTGAAATAGCCTTTGTGAAATTTTGTTGTAAGATTCTTACACTTCATCCAAGTTAGTTTTGCGTCAATCTCGGCATGTTACGTGTTTTTCTGGGAGAGCAGACATCGTTTGTGCTAAATGTTAATGAATACGTGTTTGTTGCGTTGCAATATGCACGTATTCATGAACAATTTGGGTGACTTTGTAAAATCGACTTCATTACGTAACGCGCCTGAAACGAGTAACATGGCCGTTTATCTGCAAAAATGAATCAATAATTAAATGCAAGTATTATTGAAGTATTGGTATGCAAATTTCATGAGAGTGCGTGCAGTATTAACAAAATTATAACACATTATTATGGTGGCGGGTTGGAACTTTTGGGTAGTGTATATATAATATACAACGTATACTAAATAAACAAAAATACGTGGAATAGTTGTAGAAATGTACGTGTAAACTTTCATAGCTGTAACACTTTGTTTGGCGAATCCTTTAAACAATTAAACGCTATTATGGGACACCTCACATATGTGTGTGTATTTCTTTGAATGTTCAAAGCAATTTACCATTGTCCATGGTGGTATTTCCAAAGCTACTTAGTAGAAAACTTACTTAATATGCGTATTAGTTAAGCAAGAAAACAGAATTTTAAGTTATAGTTAGAACATATTAAGTAAATTTTAATGATTAAAAAGGGCGGAGCGAGCGAAGCGAAGCGAGGCCTTTTTAGTCATTAAAATTTACTTAATATGTTCTAACTAACTTAGAATATAACATTCTGCATTCTGATTGGCCGATAGAAATTAGCGCCAACGCAAGACGTCAAGTCTGTTAAGAGAAAATTTAAATGATTAAATTTTCATTTAACCGCGAAAATGCGGCGTTTTCATTGGCTCATAATGTAGGTTATATTCTAATATATATTAATGTTTTACATAGTTTTTAAACGTTGTGTAAACAGTTACTAAAATCACAGAGAAAACATTCAGTAATCTTCACTTTGCAGGAAATATAAGCAGCACAAAGTTGTTACTTAAGTGAAAAAAATAAGCTGCATATGCAGTATACTGTACATAGATTATTAATATAATTGATTAATATATCAATATCATTAAACTATTAGGCACACCTGACAGGGTGCGCTTTTCCGCAGTTCCATAAAAAGATAATATAAAGTCATAAAAACATACAAGGCGCAATTAATGCCCAACACATAACCGAACGAGACAATGGACTACCCAAGAAATTGATAATGGACAATTTGTATTAAATACGCAAATCAATGATATTAACACACAACTTCGTGTTGAGTTAATCTTCATTTATAATGTATGCATTTCTTTGTTTTAATTTTACTATAATATTCTGTTTAAATATGCTTGATAATTGTATAAATATTGACACAATTGACATTTGTAGAGTGGAATTCCATTTTTGCGTGTGATTAAAACCGCATCACTCCATTTTTTGTTCTTAATTACCTTATACACAGGTCAGTTGATACGAGATGGTTTGTGTCTTTCGTAGAGTGTGCGATAAATAGAATATTAAATTCGTGATGAGTTAGTATTGAACTAATGAAACGCGTTCCATAAATCAAATACTAACCAAACATTCATTAAATATCCTCTATTTCTTAAACAAGTACTAAGTGGTTGGTTTAGCATGACCTACAACACAAATCCTCCAGTACTATCAAAGGAAATACTTTGGATGAACTCACAATTTAAAAAACCAAACAAGCAACTTCTTTTTTACAAACAATGGTACGACAAAGGGGTCTTATTTTTAGAACATATCATAAACTATCGAACGAAGAGATTATATACATTTGATCAAATTAAATGGCTATATGATTTACCAGAGACAGAATACCTAAACTATCAATCACTTATAAGATGTATACCAGAAGAAATGAAAACGAAACTAACAGAAGAACCAATATCATACACACAAACTACATACCATATTTCAGTCCTAGGCACCGACCAAAGAGTTAGTAAAATTGTTTACAAATCTCTAATTAAAAACAATAAGCCAACTACTTTAAATAAAGCATTGTCCAAATGGGAAAATACCTTTGATAGTATAGAACTCAAATGGGACCGTATCTTTCAGTGTTCATTTAAATTAACTATCGACACAAAATTAAGAGCATTTCAATATAAATATATTTTGAGAATACTCCCAGATAATTCATTTCTACATAAATATTGTTCTATACCATCAAGTCTTTGTGATTTTTGTTCCATGTTTAGTGACTCGATTTCACACATGTTCTGGGAATGTCATATTGTTCAGGAATTTTGGAGAGACGTCGGATTGTTTATTAACCATAAATGCAATAAAAATATAAAATTACGTTTTCAAATAATCTCCTTTTGTAACTCCTACTCAGACAATAAAAATATAAACACAACCATTAATTTCCTTTTACTGCTGGCTAAATACTTTATCTTCAAATGCAAAAATACTAACGAAACACCGAGCATTTTATATTTTCAAAATTTAATAACAGAGAGAAGAAGATTAGAAGAAATTAATAGCATTCACGAAAAATAAAGTTGAAAAGCACATTGAAAAATGGATTTTTTTGTAATTTTTTTTTTCTTTTCTTTATTTTTGTTTATTATCTCCCCTTTTGGCTTTTTCTCATTTTTCCCGAAATTACCCCTTATTAAGTGCAGTTACTATATATGCATTACTATATTTATATTGCTATATTTCTACATTGTCATAACGTGCTATAAATCTTAATCTGTAATGTTATATTAAATATGTATGTACATATATTGTAACTACATGTATATCGGGAATAAAAAGTTAAATCACAAAATATCCTCTATTTATAAAACAAAGACCATAAATAAAGGCCATGTAAATTGAATATTTCAAACTTGTATTTTATATCCTATAGAACATCTCGTTTTATAGTGATTATAATTATTATGAGCATTATGCCAATGAACCTTAATTACATATGTATGTGTGCGTTTTATTATACGTAATGTGTGTTTTGCAAGAGGTTAGAAATATGAAGTATGTGTAGCTAACAATTTGATGATGCTATGCAATTTCTTTAACTTTATGCATGTAATGCATATACTCATAGCTGTTGTTACATTATTAAATGTAACCATAATAAAATAACGTATATTGTATTGTTACAATTTTGTAGATACAGTTGGTGTACTTGAGCATATTCTCGCCATTATAATATATCCACGGTTGTGTGTAACTGTCCAAACGTATTTCAAGCTTTAAGCATCTTTAATATAATACGACAGCCACCTTTTACGAAGCCTTAATAAGCCAATTACTGTCTGAAACTGTATGGAAAAATAGCTTTTTTGTTGACAACAAGAGTACATGGAATATTGGTGAATTGAAGCAAATGTTGCTGATATTGTAGAGATGATAAGAAGAGGTCTGGACCGATATTCACAAAACATCTTAAGGGAAAACTTAAATGTTTTGACTTGATTTAAAACAATGAGCTGCATATATTTCCCAAGAAACGAAGAATAATCCATGTTTTCTTCGTGATAGTTATAGCTGTTTATATAATGCTTTTAAAATATGTAAAAAACTGATAATCTAATTTTCCTGTTTAGCTGATGAGATTGTAAGAATTTAAGAAATTTCTAACCTTCCCTTAAGATACTTTGTGAATAGCATCCCAGGCTAGTGAACTTATATTAACAAGGACAATGTTGCGCTTTTGTAAGCGTGTGTCACCCAACTGGACAAATAAATAATACGCCCAAGTCAAAGACGTCTCATTGCATTGTTCTACATGATCTGTTGACTGCATGGGTAGTTCGTTTTCTCGTTCTGTTATGTGTTGGTCATTGTGTCGTGTATGTTTTTTATGTTTTCTGTGATCGGCTTGTTAAGTTGGGTGCTGCTTTTCCTGTCCAACTTATTATTATCTTTTTGCATGCGGATATAACAAATGTCGTTAAAGCATTAACATGATCGGATAATTCAAATTGATTTCTGCAATAACAAAACCTCAACAAGATGTAGAAATGCACGTGCATGAATGTTAATGTTCCATTAATTTTTGTACGTGTATTGTTCAACCTTTCCCCGATTATTTTGTTCGCATTATAGAGCCCAGACAACTGGCATAATTGTATCATTTTACAAGCGGAAATTTGTGATTGATCGTTAATGAAGTGATAACAACCCGGATAACTGCACATTGTATAACTTGTCCTATAAATTGCGTTCCTTGCCAAAGGGCACAGTACCGGAACGTTCGGATATTACGTGTCTATTTATGTCTGCGTCTTGAACTGTTTCTGTTGAATGCTGCTAATAGTTTCGTGTTTCATTATAAATTTCAAGTAAATAGTGCTATGTCTGATTTTAAGCAGCTAACACCACCTGTTTCTGTTGAATGCTGCCTTCCCTGTCTGTTTATTTGTTATTGTTTTTGGATAAATATATATTACATTATGTTTATTAATAATATCTTTTTGGTGGGGGAGATTTATTACGTAGATCAGCTATATATTACCGTATACTAACCAACTTCACGAATTCATCCACCATTTTAATCCACATAAAATTTTTATGTATTGAAAGTTTGTAAATGGATGAATAAATAGTATAATATTATGTGATTAACTTTTTAGCATTTTAAACAGATAAAACTAGGTATTTCAGCCATTTTACTGTTGCAACTATGTCATTAAACTTGGACATTCTGCTTTTTGATAACTGAAACTAGTTCATTCAGCTTTTTGACAGCTGGGAATTTGGCAGTTGATTTTCTCGTTCTGCTATGTGTTGGGCATTGTGCCTTGTATGTTTTTATATTTTCTGTGCTCGACTGGTTAGTTAAGTGTTGCCTTCCCTGTCCGACTTAATATTATATTTTTGTTGGAATAAGTTCAAATTCATATACAGTTGTACTCTACAATGTTTAACGTGTATGTATCTAAAAAGTAAAGCTGCCGAACCCCAAGGCCGTAACATTTAATGTACATTTATATGAATACTAACATTGTGGATGATTGGGCTCATATGAAAAAAGTCGCGTTGTTATCATTATCATTATTATTATTGATGCTTGTTTGTCGCGTTAGTCGTGCAGTATAAAATGAGCTTTTGGTATTGTAATACACAGACAAAAAAGCAATACAGAAGCTAAAATACACCAAAGTGAAGTTCGGAGAGACTTTACCTTCATGCAGTTGTTGAAGCTGTCACTAGTATTATGTTAGTGAAGATGTCTAGCTTTGGTGATTACTACAAACGTGACGGTAATAGGGAAACTGTCTCTCGCAAAAAGACGTTGTACAATTTGACATAATCACAAAGTTACTAGCACTTGTTTGACTATATATACCAGTTCTTTTTATCGAATACAACTCGTCTCCTCTTAATTCCAGACGTGTTCCAATTTGAAATTAATGCCACATTCACATTATAACTAGATCTAGCACTTGTCTAACTATATACGAGTTCTTTCCATTGAATACAACTCGTCTCTTCTTCAATCCAGACGTGCTATTTGTTTCGTAATAAATCGAAGCGATCGTAAACTACTCATAAGGTACATACATTTATATGTACGAGCTGATCACCGTCTCGCTTACTGTAATGATTTACGTGATTAGCTTTCTGAGAAGGCTTTTACTTCAATAAGTCACCTATTCAGTCATAATTGATACGTGATAACACAATATTCAATGTAATGTGAACAAAAGTCTGGTGTTACATTGTACTTGGTGGTACATTAGATACATTGTATGTATGGTGATCAACATGAATATGGTGTACATGGTATCTTAAGCGGGGCCATGTTCGTGCAGAGCTAGCAATTTGTTGGTTCGCTTTCTATGTGTGCATTTCGTGCTCACTACCCCCCCTACCTGTCATGTCGTTTTGTTGACAACCATTGAAACTATATTGGAAGCTATAGTGTCAGATAATTACATATAACAATGTTGTAATACTCGCCTATACACTTTTATTGAGTCAAAAGTTTTTTTGCCATCATGATTTGTACTTGCGGTATGTACCTTTTCTTTTTGTTTATTCATGTAGATGCACTGAACTGCCGATTTGCCAAAAATGAACTTTCCTATAGAGCTTACTTGCTAAAGGTGAACAATAGCTTTCCATACTTTCGAGCTCTGTTGATTCTGTTGAGTGCTGCCTTCCCTGTCCGATTTGTTATTCTCTTTTTCCAATGTGATAACGTAAATACTGCCGTCAAAAATTGGTTTCATATTGGCAACATAATGTAACTGTCTAATCTACTGTAGGTACAAGCCGATTGGGTATGATCGTCATATCATTTAAAACAAAAAGGCACATGGAAACTAATAACATTGCCAGCTATAAACGTGAACACCTAACCCATTCGAGGACTTTTACTTATACATAATGTAATGTATTGGCAATCAGTCCGTTAAACAAATCGGGTGTGGTTTGTATAATATGTTTGTAACCATTAGGTACTAAACATATAATGCTAAATCGGACATGGAATGCATTGCTCAACAGAACAAAACCGAGCACGAATATCACAAAACGAAACACAAAGTAACAACAAAAAACACAAGCATACATCACAATGTCCAACACATAACTGAACACGACTGTGAAACTAAACAACACAATTTTCACAGTACGCATGTACTAGATCATGACTGTAAATAAAATTGTCATTAGTATAAACGAACTTCCTGACAGTGGTTTTATATTGGATAAATATAAGCATACAAACATTTAATCAAATACCGAGTTATTTTCTCCTCTGTTTCAACTATAAGAACAGTTGTCTTCATTTCATTCCCACCTGCCACTTCTATTCGACAGCTAAACTCCCCATCTACTGTCTTGTTGTAATTAATTTTATCCTTCTTGCGTTTAGTACATTCATTCGTTCTATAATGATGGGTATTATTTACGATATATTGCACACTGTTCTCAGGAAATCGTGTTAATCAACAATAACGTCACTTTGTGTTGCGTTCAGTGCCAGATGGCCTCACATTAAGGATTCTCTGTCGACACGCAAAGTGTGTATCCATACTCCATCCTGTGAGAAATCATCACTGGTGACCTGTCATGTTAAATAGATTCTCAGGGAAGCATTAATGAGTTATTGTTTTTATTTCACAACAGGACAGTGTTCGAAAGTCAATTGGGCCATTTCAAAATTGGATTCCATTCGATATGTTACTATAAATAGTACAACATTCGTGTTGTCTTCCGGGAACGATTACAGCTCAATTCGGCAACCAAAAAGATAAAATTAGGTCGGACATGGAAGACAGCAGTCCAAAGTAATCGACACGTATGTATTTCGGCTATGTTCGACCCTGCTTAGTCGACTGTCATTTTAGAAATTAAGCTTCTGCTGCTGTCATTGCCTGCTTATTATAGTGTAACGCTTCTCATTTTCTGTGAACAATGTCCGTTTAAAAACACAAGCTATTGAGTTATTTAGAATAAATATGATCATAGACACTCAATATTGAATTTGCATCGTGAGAAATGAATGTACTTTATCTTTAGTTTGTCAGTGTCGGGTCAGGTGCTACCTCCTAAAACATCATAATTATGAACTGTCAATCAGAATAATATGTCTAGTCACTTTCAGGTATTATAAGAGTCTATTATGTAACGACCGAATGTTCCCCTGTAACAAATTAAAATATGGTAGCATTCATCTGCTAATATGATGTTAAAATGATGAAAATAATATTGCACAGGATTTGTGTTCCAGATAAACTGTTTTCCAATGACCTATCACTGGTTAGTGTTCATTATGTCCATTATTTGCATATAGGACGCAAACATAATTTATCTTATTATAGTACATCAATTATTAGAGCAATTCATAATACTTTATGTAAAACTATACAGTAATACACTATACAATATGTGTATTTCGTGCTCTTTTGTTTCTGTTGAGTGATGTCTTCCCTGTACGATTTAACGTCAGAAAGAACGTGAAACAAATTAGTGACAACATGATGTACATATTGCATACTGTAATCATTGTTCTTCTGGAAGAAACAGTCATGTCTGTATTGCTAATACATAATAGATCATAATCAACAGTCGTCAGAACAATAAGGAACGTACAGAACGTCTATCAGTTGACAACAAAGTAACCCAATTTGACGGTTAGGGTCATTTAGATAACTTACACCTAATGGGTTTTGTTCCATATTCCCGTTGAGTCAATACATGTACGCTCATACTGGCAATATATTGGGGGAAGCTAGATATCATCGAGCTATTGACGATGCACAATGGGATGGGGTGATGATAAAACTCAGAGCAAGATAATTCTTGTTGTGAGTAACGAACGTCGAAAAAATCCATGCCTTACTCTTAAACATTTTAGGCAATTTCAGCAGATAAAGCTAGGTATTGCAGCCTTTTTAAAGCTGTAACTAGGTATTTTAGGTTTTTGACATCTGGGACTTAATACAAGCTGTGCATTATGTGTTTGGTATTGTGTCGTGTAATAACTCATCTGTGTTGTTTTTATGTGCTCTGCGTCCGGCTGTAGAAGTTGAGAGCTGCCTCCCTGTCCGATTTATATTATCTTTTTACACGTTTTGGAATATCAATTACAAAGTACAAAGAACAACCGCATTGTCAAGTTGTTCCAAGTTAAGCCTCTATAAGAAATTGTACAACTAAGATGTCTGAACATTAGCGTTTGTATTCAATGTAAGGGCAATATGTCGTATCGAACACTCTGTTGTTGAATGTACATATATCTTCCGAGACAGGTATAATGAAGGACATCGAGTGATTAATGGATGTAATTCTGCATGTCGTGTCTGATCTGAATGTCAACTGTAGATAATTAACCTAATGCTAGATGGACAGTGTTACTTAATGCTGATACGTTATGTATCAACGAAGAGAAATAACTACCCTCCCAGACGCAAATAAATGTGTTGTTTATTCTAAACGTATTGAATACATGAAATTACATTACCAACTACTATTTTCCAAGTCAATGGCGTTTCCTCTTTATATATGGACATACACAATCAATAAAAGCTCCAAACGTTGATGCGCCTATTTTGTAAATGACCTTTCACCAATCCATGGAGACCACAGTGACAGCATATAACTTTGTTTCATCGATGCTTTTGAAAAGTTCATGCATACATCCTTAATTATTTGGACTTAGGCAAACTGTAATATGTTATACAGAATACATGTAAATCGGGCATCATAAATGACTGAACTAGTACAAACCATGTATATCGTCTGAGATGATTCCGTCAGAAGGTAGTAATTTTTCCCCAAAACGAAACTTTGTGTTAAATGTAGCTCAATGGGTCGCATTAGAAAAGATGCAGTATCGAGAACAAGTTAATGCAACAGACTACGAAGTGATAAAACTTGTACATGTTATACATAATTGCGTAACGTAATCGTTTTTCTTTTAATCCTTTTTGTTACAATGAAGACATCAACCGTGTTATATATCAGATATTCAGAGAAATCCGAGAAGAATAAAGTGTACAAAATCAATACGTCTGTTGGTATGAACCGATATAAATCTTGGACATATTTGACATAACTGGTGCTTATTTTGGCACGAATGTTGTTAGGCAAATATTTAATAGTGTATCGGCATGCAATCCCATCGTGGCTATCAAATACAATCGTGATGGGATTCTCTGTCGAAATATACACATTCATGGAAAATCACATTGAATGTGGTGCGTGTATGTATTGTTTGTAATTGAAACATGAACCGTAATATATAAAGGGTAATCAAGGATACGACCGAAATAGTATATTATTGAAAGGTTCTTGTTTCCGAATAACACGGAACAGAAGAAGTCCTTGGTGTTAATCATTCCAAAGATTTACCATAACTATAAAATGATTTGCCAACTGTATAATGTTAACTTAGTAACACCATTTGATACCCTTGACTTTCGCTTTGTGTCTGTCTCTTGTGGGATGACTAGGCGTTTTCGTTACTGTGTGAATTCAACTTGACTGTGCAGGTGCATTATTTGATTTTACCTGTCTTGCTCTAAAACGAGTAATCTCCATTTTGGTATCTGCTGATGCAGCCACCATAGAGATAAAACTTAGCTATTATACAATACTTCTCCATACTCCCTTTTGTCGTCCAATATGTAACTTCATGTGTCGAAACAACACTAATTAAATGCGTATTATTCCATCGTATTTGTCGATGTAAAATCATTTTGAATACAACCAATGATGACAAAGGAATCCAGGCCGTAATCATCACAATTCTTTATTTGCACTAATTAGTCACATAGCCTTCTGTTATGATTAGTATTATTGTATGTCACGTTTGTTTTCAATAACGAAGAGTGCCACTACCCAGAGGAAATGTTGTATGATAGACTCGTACACAATACTGTATCAACTGAAAGGGAAGTAGACGAGACAAAGTGTCAATGCAAACTCTTACAGGCATACAATGTAACATCGCTTAATAAACTTTTAATAGAATTGCAACGTATTTTTATTGCCGATAGCCAAATGGTTTTGGTCCAAAATAATGTGCGAACACGATACATCTATATTAATTACAAGATTTGTATGCAGCAATTACTAATTACCTTGCCTGCTTAAGTTAGATCTTCAGTATCCGAATTGTGTAGGTTTCAATCAGAGTTCCGTCGACATTTATTTTTGGAATCCATACAATAGCGTCAGAGTAATTATGTTTTATTCTATTACCCTAATGGGAATTACCGATAATACGTATACCTCGTACGTTTGTAGATATACTTATGTTCAATAAAAAGTAATGCACTTTGCATTCATTCGCTTCCAAGATGCTTTTGTAATCGATGAATCCCAACCTACTTATATAAAAAATATAGTACAAGAGTAAACAATGTATAGTACAATATGTATTTAATTCCTCGTTGGTCGTTGTATGAAATGACAATACAGTTTTGCCATTCTTATAATAATTTAATACTTATGTACTTCCTTAGCGTCACATATAAAATGGTAGTCGATGAATGCAATGTCCAAGGCAAGTCTGTTTAGCATATTTTTTGCGCCGGAGACAATAGTGTATGGCAATTGGTGACAATGAATTAGAACAGAGGTTACAATAAATCAAACGCAAAAAGTTCGACAAATCGAGTAATACATTCAAATGGTTTCAGGTTGCTGCTGTTGATCGTTGACAACCATTACAAATCATATCCGAAACTATTATATAATTTATAGGTTTGTGGCACTCACGTGCACTTTTTTAGGCCACATTGAAACATGAAAGTACATTGTAGGATTTTGAAGTGTCATTTTTCTTGTTCATGGTCAGTGGCTGTCATTGTTGCTTGTACTTTATGTCTGTGATTTCTTTTCTTTTAAGTGTGTTATTATACCTTCCACGCGCTAGTGTTTCTGTTGAGTGCTATTGTCCCTGTTCATTCTGTTATTTTCTTTTTCATTAATATATGATTTAATGTTCTGTACACAATGGTAACGTTATCCTAAGCGCGATTGAATGCGTTCTATGTTCTTTATGCTTAAGTTATGAAACGCCCACAAATTACCCAATTGAGAAAACTTTCATTCAGTAGCGTACATAATGTGTTTTGTCCTTACGCCTCTCGACCTCCTACTGTAGGGTTATATCTAACCGGGATTGTCAAAAGTATGCACTGTTTCGTGTACGTGTCTCGTGTTTGGTATTCCCAGTAACAACCACGTCAGTTCTTCAACCAAAGATATTGAATATTGCGGAACTTATGTTATATAATGTCTCTTGTGTGTGTCTGTTCCTCGTCCATCTCAATACATACATTTTTACATTAAGCAGGATGTATTATACTTTCCATACCAATGTTATTCTCATGGTGACGAAGATTGACATATGAGACAGTGATATTTCTTTTCCCGCTATATGAACATCGTGTGTTAATGAATTAGTACATACACGTGAATGAATTCTGAGAATGTTAAGTTTATATTGTTCGATTTTTTCTGACAAAAATCGATGGTACTTTCGCATAAATTGCAGTTTATGCCTTCTTGTCCTGGCAATTCAATTTAATGTTGTTCTCTTGCAACAAGTTGTCTCATTCGATTACCATAATCTTTAAGAACACAATGAAGATGCCAAAAATGTATGCTATATTTGAACGCCGAAATAACTTTTATGATATCTAAGTTATGACTTTTTCAATGATGATTATTTTAGATATTGTTAAATTCGAGAGCGTTTGACAGAAATGCCATGTTTCATTCGGGAACGAGCAAGTACTTTGTATATGAGCTGTCCCTTTACATTTTCTATTTGGAAATTGAACGCACTGGAATAATGTTCTCTCGTGTTAGAAATGTTTAGATGCTCCGTTTTTGTTTCTTGTTTTTATTTTCAGTAATTGGATTGTATTTGGTTTGAAACGCGTCGATAAGAATTGAAAAGTGAGAAATCTTATTGCAGTGAGATAAATTTGCGAAACAATTGGTGTGGAACAGGGGGATGTATGCACATAAAAGTATATTGCGGCTCCTATCAGTCCGTACGTAATGAGTTATGTAATTAAGGAATGATTATGTAATTGTAGGGAAAACCTCATATAAAACATAGAGTGGAAACATGAATACACAAAACTTGAACTCAAACATTGCCTTATTTTTTTACAGAGACTCGTACGCTTTTGTGCGTTAATTTCTAATTACCTTCATTTTTCTTGTCGTTCATACGCCCGTACATAACTTTGAAGTTAATGTGTGCCTTTATTCCTAACGATATGTCACAAACTGCATTAGTACAATAAACAGCAATTCTTACATAGGCTTTTAGATGTTCATTCGATGAAACACTGAATAATGGCCTCCAAGTAAAGCAATGTTAACATCAACAGAGTGAACATTAGTACAAAGGAAATTGCAATGCTATTTATTAGCGTTACACAATATTGCAGTATCTATTTTCCCTTTACTAACCGGGAATGACTGTTTGTCCTGGTAACACTGACTTTCTGAGGCAGGCCCTAACTATCTTCCTGCCTCTATTATGAATGTATACCTGCCTCTCTTAACAGGGATACCCTGACTCGCTGACGGGGAGGCCTTAACTCATAGAGGTGAGTCCTTGATTTTTGTTTTCTTTTCGTGTGTTCGTGGGTGCTATTTCCCTTTCAAATGCCCTAGTGTTGCATTTCCACACATATAACTAGTAAATGGAGCTAGCTCATATTATAAGCTTATGTCATCAACATTTACCATTCTAACTTAAATATTCATTCAGAAGTTACCAAAATCCCATTTATCGTCATTTTGACCTGGTCATAATTTCATGCAGAGTTAGCTATTTTTAAGTTGTTCTGTTCGTGTCTTTCGTGCTCCGCTGTTACTGTTGAGTGCTGCATTCTCTGTCCGTTTTATTGTTAACTTTCTAGTAAGATATTCCATGTTAACTTATGTCTTCCAATATATAATTTCATCTCCTGTTTAATCGAACCACAAAAGTTCAACTCGAATAAACCTACTAGTAGTATCACACATTGACTTAACCTATCAATTTTACTAACCATCGTTTCTGTTACATACACTAAATGATGAATTGTGTGGACATTTAGATTTAACTCCTTAACGAAATGTGTCTGTATGACAATTACACTCTTTTTAAAACCTTAAGTTGATGCAAATGTGTTAATGTATTCAGTATGGACTGAGAGAAGATGTTTGGATGTAGTATATAAAAACTTCTCTTTGCCCTATTGTCATGTTATATCACTGTATGACTGCCAATCTATTGTGTCACGAACAGACGTTTCAGTTGTGTTTATTTCCAGGCACAACTACAGTAGATGATAAAAAGCCGTTCAGGACTTTAGGGGAAACAGTTTTTATAAATAATGACTCGTTATTTTGAAGACAATTTACCTCCTGGCTGTTTAATCCGAGCACTGCTCTACACTGATTACTATATATGTGTTTTGCAATATTCTTGAAACTGGGGCATGGTGATTTGTGACTACGGTGTCTTCATGACAAACGGGTGTTGTTACTTTAAGGCATGGAATGAAATAATAAAACCTGCTTTGTTTTAATGCCAAGACTGCATCGAATATGCAAGAAACGAATCGGTTCTTTCAAAGCCAGTATTTATCAATATATCTTACAATGTATTATCACGTTTCTTGATTACAATTTCTCTGTTATGACAAACACAACATACGTCTATGCGGGCAGACTTGAAACTAAATACCAGTGACTTCAGTGCTGGTAATGAACATTGTCAGATAATTTTACTTTTGCATATTTTGACGTGCAGACAATGTAATTGTACGATGTAAGTTTTTGAAAACGAATGTCAATGATTGATTACAGTACCCGTGTATTGCTGAGGAATTAGTTTCAGTAAACAGTGTAAATTATTTTTAAGGTGGAACCACACTATAAAAAAAGTTCCTAACCCATATACAAGTTTGGTATCATAGTAAACTTTGATTTATTCCAAATTCAATGTCGCGTCTTGTATCTCCGTGCGCGTTCGCATGACGTTACTATGACGTCGTGAAGTTACCATGGAAAACGCGTTTTGACGTCGTTCCTTGGAAGGCACAGGAGACAAGAAATAGCACACACAGGGCTTCATAATTACACGACAGGTAATTTGTTGGTATCATTCAACGCATTAGGTAATTGCGAATCTAGTCATTGTAATATATTAACACTTAATCTAATAACGTACTAACAAAGTGGGAAAAACGTCGTGCCTGGCATTTTGGTGTTTTAAAAAAAATCTGACGTTTCGACTAATTGCAAAAATTCCGCCCGTCAAAAAATGTTTAAATTTTATTATGTTTAATTTCTGCATACCTGTAACAACATATCAAAATTTAAAAAAAACTGACCTCGTGAAACTCGATCAATGCGTTTTTGAAGTTCGCTGGTATGTTCTTTAGGAATGACGTCATTATTATATTGCCTACGTTACTAGGAATGATAAGTTAATGCTCGGACAATCAGTGTTGATGAAAAACTAATTAACAGAAACAAAAACGGGTAGCAACAAATTGCCACCATCCCTTGGTTCGTATATAGCATATGAACGTGCTGCGACGAAGGGTACACATAATACTGACATTTTAAAACGTACATGTAACGTTGGCTGGTCCTAGTCGACATCCAAATACTATGACGTTTCGTCATTTTTACATCTAAAATGTATCTTCTGAACAAACATATGCATTCTGTTACTTGCCATTGCAAATATTGTTGAACGAGAAACTAAGTTTTTTATCTAATAATATAACTACAAATAAATATTGCATTGTATGTTACTAGGTTTCGTGTTCGAGCCATATCAACGTAGCGCCCGATTGCAGCTATTACGATATTCGGGGGATAATATCGTATGATCTCCGTGAGGTTATAGCAGACACGTCGTGCAGAACTAGTAGGTCCTTGCACGATTTCGTAGACTATGAAACCTGGCTGTTATAGCAGGTACTTTCAATATAATCAGAAGCAGGGTATAATGATGATCACGTACCGGTATTTCGGGTATCGCGGTACCGTACCGCGGGAAAATGATACCACGGTAACTGCTAAACCGGTTATACCACAAAACTCTAATCTCGCGGGACTAGCATTTAAAACATTCGAACTTGCAGTTAAATTGTCTCGGACTTTTAATCCTATGATAAGTTTTCCGACCAGTTATTTACGTACAGGATAACTTTGCAAATGTTGATCATGGTACAGCATTAGTGACGCAATTTATCATTAAAACGTTTTTTACTACTTTACAAACAGGCTTTGCGCTTTTAAATACATGCACGTGGATCTAGTTTAACATTTTTTACGTATTTATAAGAACATGTATATGATTTACACATGGAAGAGTATTACTGCATACGCGATAATAACACAACACTGTTTCGACCATAATATGACATAGTACATTGCACAAACTTTGACCAAAATATTTATTTCCCACTGAAAATGAATGTTGAACCGACAGAATCTAAACTACATGTAGTTACACTTTAGTGAAGAACACTTAGAGTGTGCATCGGGTGTGCTTTCTGAGCTCTCACACCTCGGGGTCTGTACTAGCAGTATTCGCATGATTATTGCTCCTTGCTATTGGAACCTGTATTCGAATAAAGAGTCAATTCGAATACAATTCGTTTTTCAAAAAATGCTATACCCTTTCCGCTACCATAGCGTACTAATGCAGACTCGCCGGGATGGCCATTTCGGCCTTCCGTAGTTTACGACCTAAATGCCAAAATTCGGGAATTTGCTGTCATGGGTACACATGGGTACACATGTACCCCAGACTAAAGGATATTACGGGCCCAATGTCGTGCACAGGTTTTTGGGCCCACTTGTCCCCTTTAAAGAGGGTTTGGACGCAGATTTCACAAAACTGAATTTACTGGTTCTACCCGCCATTGCGGTACGATTCCCTGTGGAATTGCATTAACATTTAGCGCCAAATAGTTTTTATTTTTCTACAGAAAGAATATAAGGCTATACAAAGGGGTCAGGATCAGTGCCCTAACGGGGCCCAAAAGTATGTGACAACTGTCGAATTCTTCTCTATCTTTTACAAAGCGATGGCGCTGTATATTATATGTTCGAATCTCACTCTACGTTCATATTGTTTATTTTACAGTTGTACTATTTGTGCCGTGAGGCGGTAATAAAAGTCACCCCGTTCATATTATAGTTGCTCCGAAATAGCGTGAAAAAAAACAATGAGTGAAAATATTCAAGTGCAATAACTTAAAGAAAATAAATAAAACCGGACCATAATAGAATGTGCAAAAATTCAATGTTAGGTAGTTACGAATACAGTGTCGTTGAAACTCATCCACTAGTTACTTACAGAGAACTAGCATGGACGGGCAGTCGGGTGGACGAAACGGCGACTCTATTATTCACTTTATGTAACCACTGAAAACTGTACGTTTCCATTAAATTGGGACGTTCTATATCTAGCAGTCATTGAACTTGCACATCTTGTCCTGTTTCAGAGTTTAGTTTGCATTTCATACATTCAAATCCGTGCATAACTGATGGTCAGAGCTGCAGATATATACACCGGGGAGTTGTATTGGAATCATAGTATACGTCTATCTCCTTTTCAACAAGACAGCGATTACCGTTCGAACTCATAGTTCAAAATACCGTCCCTAATACGGGTGCCCCTTGGCAATGTCTCTATTAAACCATGAACAATAGAATGTTGTTTATCAAAGATTAACGAATACCGTCAGAAAGAATGGCGAAAAAACATTTGATATTTATATTGAGTAACACGCGCCATACAATGGGTTCCTTTTTTGGATCATACTTTAGGGTAACGAATCAGTGTCGAATAATCAATTCACTATATATTTTCTCGATAGATTTGACTAATTTCTCTTACATATTGCCCTCAGTGGACGGCATCACAGAAAAAAATCATTGACGCTACGTAACGTTGTCAAAGTGAAAAATGACGTAATTTCTGTTCACACTATACAACTTTAAAACTATATTGATCGAGTTTCGCGAGGTCAATTTTTCTATGAATTTGATATTTTGTTACAGGTATGCAACATATTAACATAATAAAATTTAAACATTTTTTGACGGGTGGAATTTTTGCAATTTGTCGAAACGTCATAATTTTTAAAAATCTCAAAAATGCCAGACTCGACGTTTTGTTCGCTTTGTTAGCACGCTATTGGATTAATTATATATATTGTTACCTGACCGGATTCGAAATTACATAATGCGTCTAATGGTACCCACTACTTACCTGACGTGTAATAATAAAGCCCTGCATGGGCTATTTCTTGACTCCGTTGCGTTCCGCGGAGCGACGTCAAAACGCGTTTTCCATGGTAACTACATGACGTCATAGTAACGTCATGGTATCGCGCACAGAGATATAAGACGCGACATTGAATTGGGAATAAATCAAAGTTTACTATGATACCAAATTTGTATATGGGTTAGGAACTTTTTTTATAGTGTGGTTCCACCTTAAACACATCGTTACCGCCTGTATCTTGCTCTTATTAAGTCTGTTCTGACATCCATACATACATGCAATTGTAAGAGTAATATTATCTGTTCGTCCGGTACATGTCCCCAAAGGGTTTCACAACGCGCTTTAATCTTAACTAATCATTCCGCCATCGATGCCGAAGTTCAAATATGTCAGTAATGTCCGAGGCGCTCCAATATGACTGTGGTCGTACGACATGCTAGTAAGGGCTGGAGTTTTTCGCTAGCTATAGTCTGGTCTGGTTCTATTATCTGCGCATGTCTGGTTTTCCCGAGCCCTTAAACCCATATTTGCATTCAAGGAGTTTCAAGAATAAATTGAAAGCGAACTAGCAATGGTTCAACCATCGTTTTACCACTGAATATTTTCGCGGTCTTTAGTTGAACTATGGTGACGATGGTTAGCGATAAAACCCAACCCTAGGTATGTCTTGCCAGTCCTCATTAGCGTAGAAAACACCAGAGTAAGAAAAATGATGCAACTGGGTAAGGTAATCACTTATTGTGTGGAAAGGAAAACTAATTAATCGAACTAAATGGTTAACTATGTTCTCGAAAATAATAGCAGACCGAAAATGAGGGCACTCTTTGTGCTTCTATCAAATATTGGGAGCATAATGATGCTAACCTTCCAATAAATTTGTACTTTAATTTGATAATGAATTGCTTGTTCCTGGTTTATATACAGGCCAAGACTTAGCAGTAAATAAGAACCTGTATAATATATATGTTAATATGCAAATTGGATTCGTTCTCTGTAAATGATTTTGTTTTCATAGAACTTAATGTGTCTCATGTTAGCTTAGCTCTGAAATTATACCTATAGTTATTTACACTTGGACATTTGTTCAATGTTATTTGAGTGATAAGTCGCACTTATTATGTTAGTGCAGTGGTTAAAGCATTCGTTTGTCACCTAAGCGTTTCTGGTTTGGTTCAGAGCGGACATGTATATATCTTTATTTCATGTAGAGTATAAAATTTGTAAAACAAATATTACAGTACAAATACATTCTAAAATCAATTATATGAGAACATGTGATGTTGTGTTGTCGGTCAATCGCAAGTTGTTACTACTTTTGGATACCTTAGGATATTCTGTGGACGCATGTTCTAAATCCTCTATATCCACCTCTTCTTCTATATCGACCTCTTCTTATGATTGACAATTTGTTTGATGAACACTTGACATAAACTAATGACTGTTGGTTTGTTGAAACACGGCACTAAATAAGATTCAAATAAAAGTAACTAAATCAATCTCAAACGGGACTGATGATTTGTCCTCATACTGTCCCATGCCCTGGATTTTTATAGGATCCCGATGTGTACGTCTCATGTCGACAAAGTATAAATATTTGCTCCCTGGTTCAAGGAGTATACCATGGTATCCTTACTCCAATGCGGACGCTCCGTCCACTTATCTACACTACGTTTAAAATGCTGCATAGCAAGCAGTATTCTAGAAACACGTGTTTGACGATTCGCAAGATCAAACGGGACTATGTTTATACCGTTAGTAGGCATACTTTGGATGATATATCACACATACATAAAGCCAAGTGTAGCGTTTCGTTTTGACGTCAGTATACTAAGCTGGTTGACTTGAATGAAGCAATTTCGTTCTTCTACGATAAGTTCATCGTGACAATATGCATGTGTTATCAGTATATAATCATAAATTATTACCTTTGGAATAGGTATTACATGTACACACTTTTTAAATGATCTCTTGTTTAAACCATCAATTTAACTAAACTGGAAATACAATCGCAAACATCGTGTGGCAGTTACCAAAAATGAATGTTTTTTCAACGGATTGCTTTAATGAAACGTCAATATTAACGTGCTGTGTTTTTTGTACGATTAAAACAGAGTGTTGAATTTGTTATGAGTTGGTCAGTTCCACTAAATGCTACACTATATGTACAATAAATCTCGCTTATTACGAACTCGGATATTGTGAATGTCAGCTTGACGTGACGGATAAAATTCCAGTCTCTATACAAATGCTTCATTGGCCCATACCTTATTGGGCCCATGTTGAATTAAGATAAAGTAATATGAACCAGTCGAGTTTATGCCATCCTCATACACCATTAATTACTCAAGTCAACATACTCAAGCATGGCTTTTGTGTAGACTGGTACCACGTGTCCTCCTATAGTGTAGACGAAGTATGACGTAGTCGGAAAATGAGACACGTGGTACCAGTCAACTTTTGTGTGAAAGATGTACACTTTGCACCTGTCATGTCCGATGTTTATTGTTCACCCATGTTTGGGTAATTGTACTGCTGCACTTACTAAAACAATTATACCAAGAGTATGAGTGGCTATAGCCTACATTGTATTTAATATTTGCAACATTTTCTACAACAATCATTCTATTCATACTGTTTTATTTTCATAAATCAATACTTGGAAATAATAGAATATGTATAAACAGCTGAAATCAATTGCTATTTATCACATGGTGCGTTTTTTAAGATGCATTTGTCGAATGGCATGAAATACGAGAAACGGAATCAATACCGTCTTATCAAATGGCTTTTATTCTAGGAAATGCAACCGTGATTCGCATTTTGATAAATTAGAAACATCAAGATTGCGGTCCATCTATTATTGAACGAATGCATATATTTACGCATGTGAAATTTGAATATGTCATAGGAAAATTGGGTTTGCGTATAATCAACGCTTCAAGTTTATGATGCGAATATGGAGATGAAATTATCTATACGATGTCAAAATAACTAGAACCGCGAACATTGGAGAAGTCACACTACAAATTTGATTGTTTCAAATATGCCTCATGAAATTAAGCTCGATAAAATGTCTTGTTACGCTAAACATGTCGGATTCCAAAATAAGTTAAGGTTAAGGTCAAATAGTATACTATGGAGACAATGATTTGCTGGCTTAGAATGAGAAGGTCGTAATTAGCAATTACGACCTTATAAGACCCGTACATATTTAAAATCTGCATCTCCAGGAGCATATTTTCATGACAATCGGAACAGATCATGTTGACCAAACCGAAGTTAAAAAAACTTAAAGAGTAGTTTTTTTTCTAAATAACGTTTTTGTACGTGGGACGTTCAAAAATAAACAGGACTGAGGCCCTTACGGCTACAGTTTTCAATATTATACAAATATAATTACATATTATGGAATCGGAATTCAATTGCGAAAATTCGATATCTGATTTATCGAGTTAGACTATCACGTCCTCTCATAATAGTCCATTTTGAAACCATGGTAACACGCATCCGGCGCAGCCCAACAATTACCATTAATGGCGACTACGTAATGGGGTGTATCTTTAACACTATCATATCGTTTGTTTTCAAACTTCGTCGTGTCATTACATAGTACTTGCTGGACGATGTCTGCAAAACTGACGACATTTGGACGTTAGGTACTGAAATAAACAGAAGTTGAACTCCAAGTGTGTCACATTCGTGACGCAAAAGTGACGTCACCGGAACGTAAGGAAAAACGGACAAACACAAAGTTCTGTAAACTGCAAGATGATTATGTTCTCTGAATCGTATGAAATTATTGTAACAACATTTTGGAAACAGTTCTTCAAGTCGTTAATCAGTTTGAGAATGGCACAAATGCTTAAGTGTTAATTGTTCAGCTTTGAAAGACAGGGAAGTAATAGGAAATCATAAGAACGTTTGCGACGTCAGTTACTGAGACTTTTTCAAAATACCAACGTTTTATTGTACGGATTCTGGCCTAGATATGTGATGTAAGATCCGGAAAAATACATGCGATTTTCACCAACACATTACTTGTGTGGCTCAGTGTGGTACTGGAATGTATTCATCGCCCTTATTACTATTAACTTCGTATTACATAGCCCTATGCGAAGCACTGACGCCGTGTAAAATAGCGTGTCGTAATTTTGTGCGCCGGGTCAACGTTAGTGACATTGTTTAGTCAACTGTAACTCTCGGACCACGTTTTTGTTTTAGCTCATATCTCTACAGTATATAGAAAAAGGATTCCGATTTCCGATGGTATATAATTTTATTTATTTCGTTCAATCATGAGGGTTTTGTGACAATAGTCCTGTTTATTTTTGAACGTCCCACGTACTTACGACCTTTTTAGTCTCAGCCAGCGATATGTGTGCTGGATTGGATATACAACACGTGTACAATTTAATTAACATCCCATTGTATAGGAATACAATTCAATATTTTCATTGTAGTAAAAATGTTTCATTTAAGCGCTGAGTTTTGTCATATAATAAAAGTCCCACAAATAAGACTAGTCACAAAGTTGATCTTAGTTTAATGAATAATAGCGGACCTTCTTTTTTCAAAATGTAAGACGAAAATGTAAGGGACCTTAAAATTGCAAAAAAAACATTATTAAAAAAAATGAGGACTGTGAGTTATAAGCAGAACTTTACTGTATGATCAAAGTTGTTCCCTAGTATTTATTTTTTCACTGATATAGTTCCGTATCATGTCAGTTAGCATATAATAAAACATATCTATTTTAAATTATTTATGAATGAGTATTTATCTTGCTCCTCTGCAACTATCTGGCACAGTGTACATATATGAAGGACATGATCGTAGCCAATGTGATAGGCAAACATGGTATTATGAGGGGCATTTTAAAGGCTTACTTGAAATATCCTTTTTGTGGGATACGGTTGGTATAACTGAAGCGCCATCAATTACACTACACAACAAACACAACATCCGCTATATTTATATCGTTTCTGAATATTTAGGAGCATGCAAACTTTACATGTTGTGCCAAATGTTTGAATGATTTCATAGGCAAATGTTACGGTCCTTGATTTTAATAGATAACAAAATAAAGCTAATATTGTGTATTTTGTACTGCAATTTATCGCGTTAGAGCTATACGTTATGTATATGTCTCTTGCGTGGGTAGCTAAACGCTGCGGTCGCTTCTTTATATCTTTGACTTGTCTGTGTATTACAATATTAAAGACCCCAAAATGAAATCCCACTGAGAGTCAGGTAACATTATAGTGTTATGCCAACTAGCTGTCCTTACTCAGGGATGTTAATCAACTCGTCAAATCTACTCAAATCGTGCAGCGAAATCTCCAAATCAGAATTAGCGATAAAAATCCCATCTTACATATTAGTACAAGACGGCATAAATGAATTATGACCCGTTCAATATGTACTTCAATTGTGCACAATCAGCCCCATTAAAAGAATAGAGTAATGCAATGAAATACGTGAATGTGGTATTCATGTATTCCTGTAACACGGTATTTGTCTTAACTCAATTAATTACGGACTTTAATACTGGAGGCAATTTTACATTCCATTTACGTAATTAGAAAACCTGCATTCAAATTAATAATATATGAAAGTATGTGCTTATTTAGTATTGTCAACATGATAATCGGATGTTATCGGTTTTATTATCTCCTGGTAATGTGTACCAAGGTCACTGCATCTGTAGGACGAAAATTAGGACGTGGTTAAATTGGATTTACATTGATGGAAAAAAATGCCTACGCTTATCCCTTGCATTATCAACAGCGTACCTGTAGCTTAAGAGGACTTTGAAAAATGGATCCAAACGAAGCGTAAACGTAGGAGGTCTCAATGAAGACGATGGCAAATGTACAAAAGATTAGTCAGTAACACGTCAATGCTGTCAATCTATGCAACGACCTGTGTACACCTAAAACAAACTTAAGCAATGTTTTGAATTTTTACAAACTTTATGTTAAAGTAGCACATGTACCAACATGATTGTATAAATTAATCAAGATAGAACCATATCTTTCTTTCTATACAAATTGAAACAAGTAATTTTCTACACGTGGTGGCATTGTATTTACACAATTGATGCTATTGTTGTAGTCATGTTGTAGCGCAATCAGCAATCTAGATGATTTGTTATGTTAAGCATAACAATAAATACTGACATTGGATGTTTGCTATCGTTGAATGTTCCAGAAAAAATCCATTTCCAAGTTTAAACATTTGTTTGTAATTCCACATTAGTAGAAGAAAGGGACTTCTACAGTTATGGCAAACTCCTTAAGGATTCAATGACATATACCATGCAATACCTGTATCTGTTTGCATCCGGTTAATGGTCAAATAAATCACTGTTAATGGACTGCAATAAAATAAAGCATATAACATAAAACAACAAACAGAACTTTTATCAGTAGAATGCAAATTGTTATCAGCAGAATGCATACAAATGATGCATGTTACAGATTGATCAGAGCTGTACATCGTCTTTATCAAAATATATTAGACGAACTATCAGTATTGTCTTATCATTTCTCTGTTAATACAACGAGGAAGCCATAGAATAAAGTGTAGGTCTATAAAGGTCATTTTTAAATGAAAGTATCCGTTTCAAACCAATTCAAATCAAATATTGCCAATACAAACCAAACATAACCAATGCAAACCAAACATAACAAATGTAAACCAAAGATAGTCAATGTAAACCAAACATAACCAATGCAAACCAAACATAGGCAATGCAAACCAAACATAGTCAATGCAAACCAAACATAGGCAATGTAAACCAAACATAACCAATGCAAACCAAACATAGGCAATGCAAACCAAACATAGTCAATGCAACCCAAACATAACCAATGCAAACCAAACATAACCAATGTAAACCAAACATAACCAATGTAAACCAAACATAACCAATGTAAACCAAACATAGTCAATCCAAACCAAACATAACCAATGTAAACCAAACATAACCAATGTAAACCAAACATAACCAATGTAAACCAAACATAGGCAATGCAAACCAAACATAACCAAAGCAAACCAAACATAACCAATGCAAATCAAAGATAGCCATGAGAAACATAATGCAGTCAAGGACGAAAAACATTGCAAACTCAAACCAGCGTGTCTCGAACTTGATAGAACGAAAACATAGTGATCAAATAAGTTGATTGCCATGCGCAGTTCGTAGTTAATCAGTTTATCAGTTTCGTACATTTGTTTACCGTATCCAGTAGGGATGAATTGATGCAAATGCAAATGAACTTACTATAACAAAGGAAATGTAATGATGTCCGAATAAGGTTGTTAATAATTGTTAATAACGACCAATTAAAAACCTTCTTCAACTGATGCAATCAAGTCTAGTATGAAAGTATATTTTCTGAAAATATCATTTGATATACTAACTTTCAGCTGTGTATGATAGCTACGGGAGACTTTTATGTAACGTTTGTAGCTGTCCATATGTGTTATCATTATCATTTAGTTAAACATGCATCGAGAAACGACATTTTCTACGACTTATAATAAACATTTCCGACATCTTCCTGTAGGTATCACGAAGGTTTGGTAGAAGAGAAGCCAGTTTCCCCGTTATGACCATGGACGTCGTTACATCCACAAACTTACAATATTACAAGCACACGAAATAATGATTGTTTCTATTTCGTCTTGAATTTTCAAAAACAATTGTTTTGTAAACGGCCCTGTTCCGGCTTACCACAAAGTAATGCAGCAATGTGTTGTTACACATTTACACTGCGATGTACATTTGTATATCATTACGTGTGGTATACTACGCCTCCGAATGTCTGAAAACAATGGCAATAAAGCTTACATATAACGTAAGTAGCATGACATATTGGACGGTAGTCCGAGGAGAAATATATTTCATTTACCAACAGCCGACGGGGAGATAAACAGCAAACATGCCAAGTATATTTTAGTAGTTTTCTTAATATGAAGATAATATTCGAAATATGAAGGAAACTGTGTCTTCTACAATTATCATCTAGAATGTGCCTCCGCTCTATTTAAATCTGTTCAACAGCAGCCTACATATTACCTGTATCCGGTTTAAATAACTCAACACCAACCAGCATAAGAATAAGAATATTTTATTTAACCAATCAAGGGTCATATTACATGACATGTAAATCACAGTATAAAAATCTAATGAACAGTAAAACAAAATAAAATGACACAAAAGAAGGCTTAATTCGAATTATTTTAACAAGTTAACTAAGGAAAAAATACCTAAAAATAAAAGGAAAATAAGCATATTACCGGTAACCGGTTTAAACAACTTAGTATTACTAAATCTCTTCGGGACAACTTTATTTAGCGGATGTCAATATCTCCAATAGTCTAGTGCCTAGTGGACCTATATGAGTGTAGATCTGCGGTAGACTTTGTGGTAAATAGACGAAATAAAAATGAGTCCAGTACATTGTATTCTCCTGCTGGAGGTTTGCATCATTTCAAAGGGGGGAGGCTTCTGTATCACATTAGGACTCGGGAATGGTTGTCTTGAGTAGTTCTATGATTTTTATTGCGAAAATACCAACATTCCATTTATCTTATAAATATGTTATGCGATGAATTTTATATAGTTATTATGCACTATTAGTACACAGTTATATGACGTGTGTGCTTTTCTACGGATTCGGGTCGGTATTTTAGAATATTCCTTCAACCAAAGGCTTACATAATACGTTACGAAGTACTAAATCGAATTAACTTTTATCTTTGCAGTAGTTGCCTCAAGCGATATAGAGAAAACCGAGACAACATTCTTGGAATAGGACGGCGTGCACGTGGATTCGCCGACACTGGTTCGATGCGACGTGAGAGCGGAGCGAGCAAAGCTAGCAGGCAGGTAAACGTGCCTACAGTAGCATGGTGTGGTGACAACACTGAATGCTTTTTATCTCTAGTTTAAACCGCTGTAGATTGGCCAATACATGATCCATTGCTGTTAAGACAATATTATGACCGTAATAAGTGCAAATAACGCTATTAATTATTATATTGTAGAAGTAATAATGAGAAAAGCACATTTACAAACGAATTTATATCAAGATCTTAGTCATTCATTATGTTTTCGTTTTCAAAATGATAAATTATCATCTTACAATCAAGGCCCGGTCATTCTTTCAGTTTGCGTTGTTAGAATAATTAATCATCTTTTTTACATCGACGCCTATGTTAAATACTTCTTAATTGTAATAGAAGTAATATAGTAAAAGTCAGGGCAATATTACATCAGATTCAGAAGCTTACCCCATTGATAGATTATTTAATCTTAATACTATAACATTGTAATCATAACTCATTAATTATGATATTATCAATATCCATATCTATGCCTAGAATTTAGAAGTCGTTGAAATACTTTAACTACAGTAAAATGCTACTAGAAACATTATAATTATTGTGTAAAATTAGTTCAATGAAAGTTCAATAATTCGTATTTACAACATTAATGCTACAACTAGTACAATTCCGTTACGAGAGTAAATTAATATTTACTATTATACAATACATCCATATCTTGCATGCCTGATTAATCTCTGTGTTTGTTACCCCAATCTGTGTCAACTTACATGCTATAGGTTTTAACTAACTTCTACCTTATATGCTACACATGTTTGTCCGTCCGTCTGTGTCTTCAACAAGTGGATAGATGTCAATCTACGGTGGTCTACTCGTATTTGATCTGTTTCTCACCATGCACACACACGCCTGTAGCACTACTATAGATGTTTCAACTTTAATCATGATACTCTCTTATCTCCTCTTCCGTGTTGCTACAAATGTGAAGTCAATTGTTTATTTATTATTATGTAATACCTTTTTCAAAAGTAAGCAAATTCTACTGAATGAGTACAATTTCTACTCAACAGGCCAGACAACAGGCAAATATATGCATGATAACTGTTATTGAATAATCTGGTGGCTTACACACCCGTCGTGTATGTAGTACCACCCTGTCCATTTGAGCAATCGCATATCAAATCGGTTGCCATATAAAAACTCACTGAAAGTGTGAACCAATTGTTAATTCACCGATTCCAATGTTATGGAAACAAAATCAAATTTATAAAAGGTATTCCAAAATTATGCATAATGTACGTACATGAAACAAAATATGCCTCGTTAAGTCAAAATGGATGTTAGTATGTGTGTCTTGTGTTACCTTCGCTAGAGGTGTCTTAAGCTTCTCCTTTTCTCTGTTCCTCTGTAGAAATGTTTCTGTACTAACACAATGCTACCTTTAGAATACTGCTAACAACGAAACGTTATAAGCCCATGTTTCTGAAAACGAAAGCAACACTTTTGCTAACATCGGGTCAAGATTATCTTTCCATATATGACCCGAACATCACTTACTGAGCATGGCAAAACACGATTATATGTTATTAACCATCAATGTCTGCTTCCCTAGTTTCCCTCCATTTTTTCCCTGAAAAATATTAAGATTTAATCAATTACTGAACTATACGTATTTGCAAAAACATCCAGACATCTTCTTTCACGATGCAGACAAAGCAATCAATGTAATTTGTGAGTACACAATATTTGCCTAATCTAGACACGTATATATCGTTGCAAATCCATAACATAGAAATTACGTATATTCAAACAATACGACAAACCGTTGGCCTGTTGGCTATGTGGCTGTCGGACGCGCTCGGCTATGTAGCCGTTGGACGTACTTGGACGGGCATGATATCTATACCTTTCACTCTTTCTGTGTGAACTTGCTTGCATGACGTTTAATTACTAAGTCACCTCGGTGAGCTAAATACTCTGCCGTCAAAAGCTTATCTAAATAACGCTCGCCTATCTGACAGTCTTCTAAACCGTATTGGTTCTCATAAATACCCCGATGTTACTGAAATAGACATTTAGTAGTGCTAATTTACGTAGTATCTTATTTTACAGTCCTATTTGATAAACGTAGAGACCTATTGTACGGTCCTATATAAACGTAAGTTTCTAAATGATATTCTAAAAATATTTATGTATGGCCTTTAAACATTTGGGCATCATATTTTACTAGGATTATGTTTTAGTTTTTAGAAAGTACACACATCGGTTAGGACAACATTAACTTTTATATACAATTGATTTTTAACATTAGATGTAAGGGGTAAGCTTTTTGCAAGAGTGTGATAATAAGCTATTTTAAAACTAAGTTGTATAAAAAGCTCATATATAATTTACAGAGTCACCCAGCGTCCAAAGCTGGAAGCGATTCTCAAATAAATAGAAATGGTAGATCGCCTCCTTCCCTTACACACAATACACCACAGCACTGTAGCGATCAAAATCAACTTCTTCCGGGGCACGCAGTGGGCCAGTTTTCAGATGGGAGTAGTTCGCACGGATCTCTAGCTTTCATCGATGAGGAGACATTTAACAAACCGAAGGTAAAGTAACAATATTTGAGCATTTGAGGTTCATAATACCACCGAACTATCATTTCATGATGCTTCATAAAAGTTATGGTGATAAATATAATAACAAATGGTTGTTTTATCTGAAAAAACAGTACATTCTGCCTTTTCTAAATCCCTTTCGTTGGCCTTAACAGCTTCGGCTAAACTGCAAATGCTTCAATTAACTAAGGGTTTCTTTTTTATGCATGGGCTCATTCCATTGAGAACCCAGTGTTTTACCGAGTGCTGTTTTGTGCTACTAATCCTGCAAATGGATATACATCTATAAGGCTTATTCTGACTTATTATTATATTTTTGCATCGTATGCAAATTCCAATTTATATTTATTCTGTTTTTGTTCCATTCACATCTTGACAAAATTCCTTTCACGTTTGATTAAATTCACATCAGTGCACTTTTTCATATAAATATATGTCATGTTGTTTCTCTATTTCATCACTATTATTATAATATTACTTTTCAACGTTGTTCTTGAAAGACCTTGTACATGTAGCATACGTTCCAGAAGACAATGGCAAAAACGCTTAATTTCTGGACAAAACATACAAAATATTGCTCTATGATAGTTCTACATGATTGATATATATACATGTATGTATCGATTACTATACTTCTCAAACCTTTCCATACATTCCAATGAAAATGTTCGGGGGTTGCTAGATCAACAAATCTGTGAAGCAAATGTCACACAAACTGACATAATCCCCTCAGGGATTATCATGTAAAGTACTTTTTGACAAATGTTCTGTGTTCTTTTTGCTCTAATTAGTAATTGGAGTTAAATAATTATAATAAGATTACATCGACAAAAACAAAGGTGGATACTCAATACTTCGGCATAAGTACATTAAACTTTAGCTCACATGAGTGTTAAGTGTTTTAGGATAGGGGACGTCCGTCAAACTTTCAATGGCTTCGCACAAACCATTCGATGAACATTCACCAACCTTCACAGGACAAAACATGGAGTAGTCATCCTGCATAGTTTCCAAAGCTGATTGTTTCAGGATTTATTATTTAATTAGATCGCATGAGTTAAAAGAGATTTAAAGTGAAAACATAAACAAATAAACGCCTGTAAAAGACCATAATTATGGCCTAGAAGTTTGATATTTTGCAAAGGCCATTATCATGGGTTCATCTATTTATCACCGTCCCGAGTGTCACCTTTTTGCTACAATGCTATATAGGCAAACTGTTGAACATCGGAAACCACAAGGCATACAAAAGGTCGACAGCGTTTATAGTTTGTAAGTTATCTCATACGGGGTCTTTGTTCAAATTGACCACTTGAGACAAAAACTAGCACCCGCAGCTTTGGTCACTTGTTTTCTATAGAGTAAGATAGCCAACGTATTTTCCTCTGAAACCGCTAGACATACAGCTTAGATACTTTGCAAGGATGAAACATCATCGTGAGGTCCTCTTCCAATCTCCATAAAATGACACGTGTATTAAAACTGACCGCGCCCCGGGTTCCTCAGGAACTATAATACCTATTACTTTGATGTTTATTGTCATTGGAATTTCGAGAAACGTTGAATGATTACTCAGGATACCGAGGACTATATTGTCCTTCTTGATATGTGTATTACATTTTAGACTGATACTGTGCATGTTCATTCAACTAGTGATATATTTTCAAACGGTGAATGTTTATAGAGAGTCACCTTAGCAAACACCAAATCACTTTTTAATAATGGTATTGTTTACAAGTAATTTTAGCATGTTATTTTTACAATACATTTTATGATTATCACATTGTTCATACTTAGGTGAGTATACCCTTTAAAGAAACAATGCAAATATTGTTGGTAACCTGTAATTTTTACGGAGTACCTCAGTTTATATTCTGACCCTTTTATTGTTTACCGTTGTACGGAACAATATGACACTAACCGACCTTCAGTGTAGTTTCTGGTAGGGAAGATGGGGCAAAACATCTCAACAATAGAATATGTTCAAACTTTGTATATATGAAGCAGAAAAATAGAAAAGTAAGGGCAATGCACCCAGATATTGTGTATTCAAGGGCAGCTGATTCATAAACAAACACGATGACTTATGATTTGTTTGTATTTTTCTGTTCCCAATATGATACATTTTGTACACTGTACATGAACAAATTGAGAAAAAAATCCAATTGCATCACAAGAAACTGTAGTGATTAAACCCTTTAACGAAATAAAATACTGCTTTGATTGCAGGACGGAATCAAGGCTCCGTACATTTTATCTGTTTTAATTGTTGAATGATATATTTTAAATGCCCATTTTGGAGAAACGGATTAACAATTATATCAATACAGAAAAAGATCAAGTAAAGTAAATATACTTGTGAAACACATCTGTATGATAATGTATAGTAGAACTGACATCAGACGGCACTTTGGTATTTTACGTATAATTTTATGCATGTATGATGGAAATACCAAATTAACCCTTTTTGTGTTGACCCATTAGGCCAGTACTTGAATGTACACGTCAGTTATAATAATACTATCATACTGCTATTGTATTAAGCTGGTTATAAACACATGCTATTTATTTTATTTCAAGATAAAACATTAAATACAGCTTCATAATGAAGTGCTGCATTGTACCATTAACTACGTTTTGTAAATGTAAATGCACCTACTGATCTCTACTTGACATGATATATGTGTATACATCTGTACATAGTTGTTCAATCAGGTAATGTGACCAGTATTTACATGAGGGTGGAGAATGAATTACTGAAAAATTAGTGACTGTCGCACTTTGCCCAAATACTGGGGCTTTATTTATATGCCTCTTACCATTTGGGTATACAAGTACTGATACGTTGACCAGTTTTTTATGGTACGGGTAACAACGGTTCTGAACGGATAGTTAAAAACGTTCGTTCACAAGTTTTAAATAGATGTATCAATATTGATTTCATATACTGTTAGCTTTATTTGATGTTGACTCTCTGAATATTAACCTGACGATTTTTATTGTTACAATTTCACAATCACAGAAAACCCTTCAATGTTTGAGAGCTTACCAAAACGGTCATTAGCCAATTATAACTTATTGCATCCAAATAAATTGTCTAGAAAGAAACGTAAAACGGTTCCGTTTTTAAAGTCAAAATGCAATTATCATAAAGAATTACCTGTTTTCAATAATGCTGATTTTCAGATACTGAAACTTATTAAAATTGATATTTTCTTTACCAGGCCAGCAGTCATCATTCCGGATCTGAATATGGGTCGGAAGACGACCCTTTATTACGAAAGTCCCCTGACTCCGGCAGCTCAGTCGATGTCAATCTGGGAGATGATGACGACGAAGAAAAAAACGAATGTGCCACGTCACAATACACTGGTGTGACGTCATGTGGAAGGACAAGTTCGTCGTCAAAGATAGATGACATTACTCCTTCAAGGATTGACGCATTTGAACCCAGTAGTGAAATAGACAGCACCAATTCTGTTAATGAAAACTTAATTGATAAAGATGTAGTTCCCGTCGAGATCAAACCTTTAGAAGAGCCCAGTAATCTAGTTGAATACACTGTTGAAAACAATGTTGATCTAGTCAATGTAACTAATGATTCCGAAGGTACGCAAGTGGATACGACTGATGCAAAACTAGCTAACAACTCTTTAGAAACTGCTTCTGATAATGTTCAGAGCCCTGATGAGCCGGCAAATGTTACGAATGAACGGAAACCGTCTATGACGAATGAAAGGAAAACGTATATTCCGAATGAAAGGAGAGCGTCTGTTCAGAATGAAAGGAAAACGTCTGTTCCGAATGAAAGGAAAACGTCTGTTCCGAATGAACGGAAAGCATTTATTCCAAATGAACGAAAAATGTCTTTTCCTAATGACCGGAAAACGTCTGTTACTTCTGAAACAGGTAGAATTATTCCAACTCTTAATAAGAAATTACCTAAGAAACAATTTTCTGTCGATTATTTTGATGTTGATGATAATGGAGTGGAAATTATCAATCCAATATTTGAGGAGGAGAGCTATGATGAATTATCGTTAGGTGAAAATATGGCCGTTACTGTTGGACTAACTCAGTCGGACAGTAGTTTGTCAAACAATCCGTCTTATTCTTACGGAAATCAAACTGCTTATGACGTGGATCCGGGCTACGGTCTGTACGGTTATTGCAATCCGTACGTATATGATAATGACAGTAGTTTTCATACAAACGGTCCGGACTTTATTCGTAATACCCTCAGGAACTCTGTGCTACTCTCAGCAGAGAATTTACGGAGAGCCAATGGCGATAGTGTAACAATGCCTGACAATGTTGAGGATTCATATCAGAATGATTCTATTCGACGGCGTGAAAGTTTAAATGATGAGTATAATAAATCGAAAGTTTCACGAATGTTATCCACCGACAGCTATTTTACCAATGCTGCCAAGAGACCACTTAAAGCCGAACAATCAGCTCCCCCGGCAGATGGCGTTAGTGATTCACAAACACAAAGCAGAGCAGGTTCAGTGAAACTTAAGATTGTTCCATTAGCTGAATACCACAGAAATAGTTTAAAGGAATCTGTGGAAGAAGACGGAAATGCTTGAAAGTTAGTAACACTCAACTGCTCAAGTTGTTAGTTTTGGGTGGTATTCACAAAACATCATCAGAGAAAACTTAGAATTTTCTTAAAATCTTTAAATGTCAAGTTGATCCATTTTAACATTGTTATGAAGCATTATGTAAAGAGCTTTAATAATCACAAAGTAAACATAGGTTATTCTTCGTTCCCTGTAAATTGCAGTTCATTTTTTTAACTTAAGTCAAAATCTTTAAGTTTTTATTTAAGATGCTTTGTGAATACCACCCCAAGTCAATATGGTTCAACCCTCCTACAATTATTACGTTTCGCTAAAGGCTCAATAAAATTAGATATTTAAGCTGGACCAGCATATACATACGATTCAATGCCGTGTATAAGCCACTGACAGTACGGCACATGCTCTCTAGATCTATGTAGGTTACTATATTGATCACCATATGCGTTGGAATCTTGAAAGTATTGTTTGTCAGTGGGTTATTAGCCATCACACATAAGTTAGCAGCATCTTAGTGAAAATATCAAATAGATATAAATAGCATTCCTTAATTATTCATTATAATTAATATTTAAATAGGAGGTAGTGAACTTTTTAAGAAAAACTCTACATGAAATTGGACTAACCCATGAATATATTGACAGTACGCCAGTTGCCAGTCAAGTTAACAATCAATGTAATTTATTGCACATGAGCTGGTGATCTCTACTCTGGCGTTATATCAACCGAGCGCCGGACTGGTAGAACGTTAGACTATCGCCTGGAGGATTTTAGGGGTTCGATAGCCAGGTTATGTTCCTCGGTGATAATAGCTGCAGTTGTTTGACAAGCAATTTAGCACTGGATACTAATTAGTTCCAGCAAAACCGGCTAGGTCAACTGTTCGCACTATATGGCTGAACATCGGCGTAAGACGCAATAAAACTGGAGTTGGCACGTGCGATTTATACGCAATTATGTCATCAAATGCTCATATAATCCTCTGAGCTTTTTTATCCGACACCGTCTACAAAGCTAAAGCATAGATAAATCATTTTAAGACAACTGTTGCATCCAGACCTGTCTGATACTGTCATTCTATAGAAACATTTGACATTAAGTGTTTCATCGATCGCCTGTATACTTTCCATTATTCTAGGCCTATAGGCATCTTTTCTTTGTTAAGTCACGTAATGCATGCGACCAAATGAGAATGTCTAACTTTGCAGCATCATTCTATTGCTAAATACATGTACATGAAATTAGCAGCACGTAATGTCATACATTGATTGAATGCATATGCTTAATGATTCATTTCTTCGTAAATCGACCACGGTGCTTTTGAAACGAGACATTGTTCATCAAGATCTTAAATGATAATTGCAAAATGGATGTTGATTAGAAACACTGCTTAAGGCTTTGTCACACATAAAGAATACCAACCGACGTCAACCTGCAAATAAAAGAGAATAGGACTTGCGCTAAATCGTTCGCATTAGTGTGTACGCTGTCTATCGTTGGTGATGTTCGTATGTATGGTATGGATGTGTCTGTGAGCGTTTGTCTCCGTTGCGATTAGTTTTGTTCGGTCAGAATTCGTTATGGGTGACGGGGTCTTAACGTTGGTGGTTTATATGTACGGTTTCTGATGATTGATTCTTCGCAAATCAACCAGTCAGTCCTCTTGTTGTTCATAAAATAATCGTTCTCATATGAACAATGTTTGTAAGTACATATATACTGGTGGTCACTTATTATGACCACGAAAATGTGGCTAGGAAAGTTAGGAACATACGTACCTTCAGTGTAATTGATAGTTCTCTTATACATAGTGTCTCCAATGATTCTCCTTGATAGATTTTACCAATCACAACTTTTACATATCGCCGGCTTAAAGAATAAGGTCTTAAGTGCAAAATTTCTTTTGAACAAACAAGAAAACACTGTCTGAAAAACACTCTGTTCATAACGAAACATAGCTCTTTTTTCCTCAGTGTTGGTCAACATGACATTTTCATAACAATATATTCGTAAGCAACACAATGTAATGCAGATTCCAAATACGTGTATGTATGGGTTCAATAAGCACTAACGACCTTATTCTTGTAAGCCAACGATGTATGTATTTCATTTAGTATGTTTCGTGGATTTCTGTACTTTTTAATTTTTTTAGGTGTATCTCATGTGTATGTATGACCATTATGTAATAATGTACTGTTGACGAGTCCCTTTTTGTCATAGTCTAATATTTGCTGTTTTTGTCTTTAAAATTGTCATGTGAAGTGAGTGTTTTCACCGCAACCGAATTGATGACGATTATGAAAGTAGAATCCAAACTTATTTTCTTATAACGGTATCGTTCCGAACATCCTTAATGCATTTGTTTAATCATTCCCGGTCGATACTTGTCTGTACTATGATAAAAATGAATGGTAGTATCTGAAAAGCTACAATTTATATATATCTGGAAAGTATGTATCGAAATGATTTCTGAATTCGATCAGTACATATTTAGGAAATTATTGTCTGTCAATTAGAAAGACATGACCAATTATAAAAAGATCGTGTTTTGTTATATTAAAAAAGAACGTATTAATGTCAAACAAAAACATGAGCCACAAAACAAGTTAAAATATATAACAGTAAGTGTTGTTATTTAATGTCTAATTAGAAACAATATGTCAATTTGACAATTTCTTTCAACGGTACATCAATTGTACCGTAATTTAAGCTAGTGTATTTATGATACATACATGTATTCTAGGTCTCAGAAGACACCACAATACACAATACAAAAACTAGTTTCTTTAATTGTGTAGTGTTTTCTTTCCATTTAAGATGTTTGTATATTTTTACAAAGTTCATATTTTATGTCATTATGGGACCATGTATTTTTTCATATAAAACTTCGTTTGTCGCGTATCCGTGTCACCATTACCATTATACATGTAGATGTTCGGTTATATCTTGTCGTTTTGATTAAATAATAAATATTTGATATTGTTTGCTTAATGTATTCTTTTCTAGTTAGAAACTACAGGATATGTCCCTAAACTAGATAATACCAAACCAGACAAGAATTTCTGGAGCAAGAGCCAGCAGACAAGAGCGACCATGTATCACAAGGCTTCCAAGAAATTAATGTGATTGCAGCTATCGGAATCATCTGATTTTGTATGCCCAATCGTAGTTCGATTGTTGTAGTCTTCAGTAGCACTTCCTCAATCCTTACATGAAGATAATAGATAATCGGACAGGAAAGGCAGTATTCAACTTAAACAGCCGAGCGCAGAAAACGTATAAAACGTCGCATACGTTATATTAAAAAAACACAGACATTGCCCATCACAACTACAAACTCACGACACCCCACACCGAAAGTCTGCCACCTCAGTCATTCAAACTAAACAAGAGTATGAGCCAGGTGACAGGAACTTAACAAACGGACGACCCACATCACATGGACAACCCAAAACAGACACAGTTTATATTATGCTATTTTGAAAGATTCGAAGCAGCCTTATGCTTGACAACGAAATACAAATGTAGCAGAAGGTCACATGTATAAAATGAACGACCATTCACAAAAAGGCACATTTACCCCATCCTTATATGCTTACAGTGAAATAGTTCCATTTGAAATATAAAATTCTTGAACAAAGATGTTATTATGTAAATATCTTATAAATGTCATAGTATATTCTAATACTAGGCCCAGACTTTACTATAAATATAGTATCTGAAAATAGGAACAGACAGCTGACAATGTAATCGAATAAGCACAAGTTGGTAAATTTATGTTTAATACACGATACTACTCCGTCTCACAAATGATTATGGCGTGATTAACATATCATAGATTTGTGCATTGTTTAGTTACTGATAAAGATTCATATTGATTTATAAATGTACCTGAAGCAATTCGTCGTTCATAATTTGTTCTGAGACTAGATGTTGTCATTGTGTTGATTGAAGAGTACGTCTCGATGGTACCACTTCGAAATAGCGAATACTTAGGTTCTTATGAGCAAGATAATTATTAGTTTCTTGTATAACATGGCTATTTGAAAAGTGGCAGTTTTAATTGCTATCTTTAGGAACTGATACATTTAGAATTGCATGTTCGGAATTTGGCTTCAAATACTTGATTTTAATGCAGCTTCAGCCTATGCATGTGTTACTGGTTAAATAACGTGTCGAAAATCCAAACTTTCCCCCTTCTTACAACTGCAATATGTCGAAGCAAAATCAGGTTTAGTTTTTCCTGTTACAAACATGCTGGTGTATAATTTTCTGATAGAACGATGGCTTAGGCATTTTGCAGAAAGATGCACCTCGTATTTGCACTCGATAATAATGATGCGAAAATCCCGAAACACAAATTTGTAACTCGGCACTGTGAAGTAATGTCATCGGTATACTCGACGGATTGTAAAAACACTTGCCTTAAGTAAATTGAATAGCAAGCAGTTATCTTAAAATCTATGAAATAATCATTTATGTTTATCAGTCCGTCCTTAAAGCTTCCGTAAGGAAAATGTTGAGATATCCATTATATTTACTACATGGGCTACTCTCCCCAATGGTATAAGTCGATTTCTGGTAATCATGCCACATTGAGCGGTTGCCATTTCTCACCCAATTGTCTCAACACCTAATGTTTTATGCGTTGTTGTAACCCTTGGTGTACTTGTATGTGCAGTGATACAATTGTTACATATGTTACCATTCTAAACGATACGTTGACTAGGAGGAACGTAATGTTAGAAAACATATTATTATTCATTCATTGGAAGTAAGTATTGTGTGACCGAGAACATGGCACAACTTGCTGAATGCACACATGTACAAAAAGCTAAAACTTGTACCAAAGCTGCCTGTCTATGTGGTGAGGATGAACAAACTACAGAGCATGTGTTCAAATAATGTGAAAGACAATACCAGAGACCTGCAACATTGCCCACTAAGCCGAGACATTGGTGTCTGTGATGTTTTTGTGTTTTATATGATCGGCTGTTTTAGTTGAGTGCTGTCTTCTCTGTCCAATTTTTACTATCTTTGTTTTCACCAGAAGCTATGTACAAGGTGATATAGTGGAACCAATGCCGACATCGAACTTCATCGTTGCAACTGCACTATCTGTGTAACAGAAATGAGCAGAAGAGAACTGTATGTCAGTTAAACACTCTGGATTGTTCGAATTAAATATAACCGCATTCGTCAATCACCATTGAATGATCAAATCATTTTGAGTTGAAAACGACTAGTGGAACGGTGAGGAAATTTGGTGTATACCTCACCTTGTGCAACCACAGGCTACGAACATTTGATTAATAAAAAATCCACGACGTTCGAGTGATAGTCAAAAAATTTGGGACAAACTCTATAAAATGACTATTTAACATTTGGTGCAAGATTGAAATGGAACTACCGAGGCCTTATTCATCATATTATTGAGACTGAAATAGAAACTTGAAATGTTAAATGGTCCGTCCCCCCCCCTGTGTTGTTTCAAATACATAACTTTTGATATTATATATTTGCATAACAGTGCAAAATGAAACACCATTTTTGCTCAGAAAACATTCATTGGTTCAGATAAAAAGGAAAAGAAATGCTAGTAAAACATTAATTCTGTAAATTTTGCCTAAGCCTGTGTTTCAGTTATAACTTTGATGAATAAGGGCCAAGTCTTTTTTCAACCTTTCACCAAAAGTTAGTTAGCCATTTTAAAGGAGAAATCATGTTTCTTTACGTACAAGGATATTCATACGCAAATATGCCCACCTGCTAGCTACTGGTGAATGACAGTGTTTTTGTAGTGTGCATTCATCCTATTGACAACTGGTGGGTACTTTGCATATGTATAGGTGATCTTCCCTTACAGAGTTTGTCTCAAAAGTGTTTACTATTACTCGTACTTCGTTAATGTGCTCATTAACGGTGAATTTGTATTCTTAAACGCAATCAAGTAAATAATTAGAAATCCTTGATAAACAAAAGTGTCATTAATGGTTGTTGTTCTTGCCAATTTCATTTTGATTAGTCGGCAGTAATGAAGTAACCATTGCTACAGATTCGTTTTAAGTATATGTAATGCCCAGATTTATAACTATAGCAGGTGATTATACCGTCAGACAGTGTAGTTAATGAATGGTTAAAAGGAAATAACACTGTCTGTACACAAACATTTATAATGATATCCCTGTATTAGTGCAACATGTGATGTGTGCTTTCATGCGCGCAGTTGTATTCGGATGCTGGGTACAAACAGAACAATTTGCACAAATCAAGCTTACTTATATAAATGCCCCTTCAAACATAGATCTCGCGCTTCCCAACACAGAACATACTGCTGTGAAGAAACATCAAGACAATCCTTTAAAACGTGTAAGGTGAAGCCATGATACTAGTGTGGTAGACCATCCTCATACATAATGTACGGGACAATAACATGGTAAGTGCAGCATAATCGCTGGACAAGATAAAAGGTAGGTGACTAAGAAATAAAAGGGGAGTACGAAATAAGAACACTGCTAGTCCGGACCATGGCACTAACGGACATACTAGAATGGACCACTTCCGGGAATCGATCTTTCGACATCTCGCTGCAATGACGAAATTAATTTACGACCAGGTCACTTGAGACAGGTACTTTCTATTGTATGTACTTAATTCCAACATATCATCTAAACAAATTGGGCTGAAATGTTGAAATGATAAACCAGTATTAATACTCACTCTGATATAAAATGTAATACTACATTTGGTGTTTCCAGCCAATTCAGGAAGAAATCATTATGTTTGATTGAAAACCCACGACCGCATACTCCGATCAGACGATTGCTGTATGCGGCGAAATGGCAATAGCCCCATTATGTGTACATTGATCAATTGCTGGTGCGCATAAGTCAAGCTGTGCGAAACAACCACATCACATATTGACTTCAGTTATTTCAAGTAAAAAAAGCTTTGTTATTAAAATGTAAGTGCATTGCCGGTGTGATGTCAGTATGTAACCCTTTGTTGCTTGGAACAGGATATTATTGTTTTACAAATGTACAGCAAATCACTGTGGTATCCTCAGTTGGGTGATCCCTGCAATCGCTAGGATATTTGTTGATAATACTGAAAAGGATTATTCACCACTAAACACCATACTGTAATAAACTCTTGTATGGTCTATACACTTATGTTTGTGTGTGTACATGTGCAATTCAATTAAGTATGTAGTTGCAGCAGCCTTAACTATGTGTTAAGTTTATGACGATATAGGATACATCGGTCAAAAGTTGGTATCATTACAGGTCACACATACGAAACAGGTCAAACTTGCAAAGTCAAACATGCAATTTTGGTCACCTTAATTAGGTCTTAGCAACCATACACGGTCACTGGTGTGTCTCTTGATGGAAATTCGAGACAGGTTGTTTAGGATTCTTCCCTAGTCATTATCTGGCCTGAACAATATGGACTACTGGAGCGTTATTGTGACCACTCGCCGTCCGCAATTAATATGCATACATGGTGTCCAAAAAGAAAGTATACAGTTCAGTGTATATTTATCAAATCCCTACCATCTGCTTTCGTAATCAAAATTTGCACATGTATAGACAAAAGATGTAAGCTTTTTCTGTGACCAATTTAAAGATTATAACCCGGATATTTTTTAGACAAATGTCAATTTTCTAAAATTACCTTATTTTGTCCGTGACGTCATTTTGTAATAATTAACGATGTTTTCACGATGCATGCCGCCTTCAGACATTTCCCTTCTTGCACTCGTTCTTTGCAATTATCAATGATGTTTGCACATGTGTTTTATCTGAGCTTCCAACCTTCTCTTTTGATGTTCCTCAGCAGTGTAGATGTGTCCGTTTGCTTTAGATTGTACATTTCGAAAGAAATAAATTCAACCCGTTACTTGTCTTTGTTAAACCAGCTCATTTCTAAATACCGCAGGTGTTTTATTGTTTAATGCATAGTTTATGCGAGATGTCACAGGGCAACACATCTTACATAAGGGGTTGGATGAATTCCTTGAATCAGTTGGGTCCACAGTAATTTAAAGAAATACCACTGTGGTTCGACATGGCCCGCCCACAGCCCGGATCTAAATAATTGCGACTTTTTCTTGTGGGGCAATGTGAAATCGCTAGTTTACAGCACAAAGCTAACAGAGACGTTTATTTTCACGAGAAACATCAACAGAGAAGGTAAGAAGATCAGTTAAGACACATGTGCATATGTAATAGTTTAAAAGAAGTGCAAGAAGGAAAACGTAAGAAGGGCGGACATCTTGAGAACGTCATAAATTACTGAATAGATGTCACGGGCAACATAAGGTAATTTCAGTAAGTTTACATTTTTCTAAAAATATATCCAAGTTATAATCTTAAAACTGGTGCCTTTTGTCTACACATGCTCACATTTTCTATACGATGGCAGAATGAAGAGATTTGATAAATATACACTGAAACTGTATACTTCCTTTTTGGACACCCTGTATATGATCAGTTGGGAAACGCTAACAAAACAAAATACTTATATGTGACATCAATGTATGACATTGACGTCTAAAATATGAATTGATTAACGGCAGTTTTCAACAAATCATGTAATTAGTAACCATCATAATGTAAAATCAAAACCAAATAAATATCAACAATCTAATTGGACCCGTGATTTAGTTTATATTCAACAAATTATAACGCGGTCCCAATATAGCAATTTATTTACATATATTAAAAACAAATTGTCAGCATTTGCTGAAGTCTGGTTGCGAATTATTCTTAGATACATGTACAATAATAGAATGGTAATTGAATCGATAGTTCCGTCAATTTTGTCATCTGTATCTGTAAATATGTAAAACCAATTCTCATTTAAAAAGGTCGAGTCTGACAATTTGAGCTGTCTTATCAAGTTTCCATTGTCCAAGTTGTCTTCAGACGGAATATGAATCCAATATATTGTTGTTTCGTGACCACCTATCTATACTTCAAGGGATTAGCATTACTGATTAATGAATTGTTGGACTACATTAGCTAAAGCGATAAAGTAATTACCAGTAATGTTTATTCAGAATCTTAGAATCATTTGAATGCATTTATGCTTAATGGTCGCTAATAGCAATATTGTTGTCGCTAAATATAGTTTTCTAATTCACAAAAGAAGTTCCACCTTAGACATTGATACTCAGTATAATTAGACTGTGCTTGAAACAAACCAAAATTCGAATGGAACACCGGTAGGATCGTCACGTACAGTAAATATCGTTACCTAGGCAATTATGTTCCTATGGCTATACCTACATTCAATTGTAACGACATTTGATAATTCATAAGTTTGTGGTACGTTTGATAGGAAGAAATGACACACGAAAACAGGTCTTTTAGAGGTTTAACTTTGTCTTGTTCATTTGTGTGGTCGTTTTGGCTTGTACTTGGGGTTTGTTATTCATTTTTAGTGTCTTGTGTGTTTCTAATGTGTGCCGCCGTCCCTGTCCAATTTGTTTTTTTTATTGTATATGATATGATGTACAATGATAACAATATCCTGATTGCGACGGAATGAGTTCTGAGTTATTTTTGCTAAGGTTATCAAAACGCCCACAAATTGACAAATTAGTTTATTGGGTAAAGTTACATACGGTTGTGTACAGAATGCGCTTTGTCCGTACACCTCACGAACTCCTGAGGGTGATGTTTCTGTGGGATTGTCAAAAGTATGCATTGTATTATGTACGTGTCTGGTATACGGTATTCCCAGTAACAACAACATCTTTTCTTTAACAAAAGAAGTGAATATTGTGGACCTAATGCTATATAATGTCTCTTCAGAGTGTCCGTTACTCGTCCGTCTCAATAAATACATTTTTACATTAAGCAGGGTGTATTATACCTATATCTAATGCCATAATATTTAAGAACACAATTGAGATGTATGCTATATTTGAATGCCGAAATAACGTTTATGATATGTAAGTTATGCCTTTTTCAATGGTGCTTAATCTAAATATTGTTAAATTCAAGAGCGTTTGACAGAAATGCCATGTTTCATTCAGGGACGAGCAAGTACTTTGTAAACGACCTGTCCTTTACATTTTCGATATGGAAATTGAACGTATTGGAATGATGTTCGCTCGTGTTTGAAATATTGAGATGCTCCGTTTTTGTTTTCTTGTGTTTGGTTTCAGTTTAATTGAATTGTATTTGGTTTGGAACGCGTCGATAGGAATTGAAAAGTGAGAAGTCTTGTAGCATTGATATACCTTTGAGGGGGATGTATGTACATAAAAGTATATTGCGGCTCCTGTCAGTATGTACGTAATAAGTTATGTCATTAAGGAATGATTAGATAATTGTAGGAACAACCTCATACTAAACCTACATTGAAAACATGAATACACAAAACTTGAACCCAAACTATGGCTTATTTTTTTTACTGAGTCTAATACGCTATTTTACGTTAATTTCTAATTACCTTCATCATCATGTGGTTTCAACACCCATGCATAACTTTTGAAGTCTATTTATGTCTATTGTCCTAACGACATGTCACAGACTGCATTAGTTCAATAAAAATCAATTCTGTGTTCGCATATAGGCTTTTAGATGTTTATTTGATGAAACACTAAATAATGGTCTACAAGTAAAACAATGTTTACATCAAAAGAGTAAACATTAGTACAAAGGACATTGCAATGCTATTTTATTGCGTTACATAATGTTACAGTATATCTAGATAGACAGTTTAGTGGTTTTATTGCATAGTTAATAAGAGAAAAGTCTGAGCCCTGGATAATATAGGACCGCTGTATTCAGAAATAAGAGGAAACATCAATTGTATTCTCGAATCACTATAACCAGTTCTTGACTGTACACAGACGTGTTTAAATGAGTCTATGTTGATGTAATGGTATATTCCAAAATTTCCGTGTAGTATACACTGTTTTAAAATCACATGTGTTTACTTTGATTCCACCACATTTATATATGTATTCTAATAATCTAATAATCAATTAATCATAAAACAACTTTTTCATCATAATTATTATTTACTAAACCAACTTGATACGTACAGAAGGACTTTATAGCTCTCAATGTTTACTTCTTTCTTGTCCATTTGCTATGCTTGACATTGTGTCTTTTGTATGTGGTTTACTATCTATTTGTTATGTACCTTTCGTGCTCTGCTGTGCCTTCGAGTGCTGATATCCCTGTACGACTTGTTATTATCTTTTTTGTGCACAATATCAATAACTAGGCATATAATGCCGCTAGTCATCTGGCTTTGTCTCGTTATAAATATGAGCTGTTTGTAGACATATTGTAAATATCTAGGACCACTGGCTGTATGTCAGACCCTATAGATCTCAATGATTTATCAAATATATCTTAGCTGATATATATAAATTGTGCTCATTGTTTCCCCTGTGAGTCTGCTGGTAGTACATTGGAAGATATTCGTCATCTGTATGCGGCATGGTTCTCCATACATTTGTCAATCAGAATTCCAGTGCGGTTTGCTGTATCACTGATATGTGTGTTAATATTTTGTTTTGATGGATCATCTGCGTATTGTTATTTCTAATTCCTGTAATACTGTAATGTAATATTATACTTTACCACCCGAGGACCTGGGTACTCTGCTATTTGTGTTAAGTGCTGCCTTCCCTATCCGATTTGTCATTAACTTTTTTGAAAGCAATGCCGACATGATACTGTTGAACGAAAACGTCTGTGTCACACCAACGTCAACAATCCGATTGTCAACAAACTTCGAATCAGTTGTCGGTTGCCCTAATATTCATACTGGTATTGATACTTGTTAACCAGTATCTGCCCTTTCATGTTGCTTATGCTTATGCCAACAGAGTCAACTTTACGTAAACCTTTCTCATTGTTATTTATGCTATGTTCTGCTATTTATCAATCATAAACGATATATATTTCATATTAGATATCAAATATGAACCAGTGCTAGTATTGTTTGTCGCGGACAACGCGACCGCAACAGTCTTTCCCTTCTGTATGCATGTGATCAGGGACAATAATTCAATTTTGCTGTCCGTCAATAAATCAATTTTTATGACCGTCGTACGTTACCTGAACAAAATTATCATGAAAAAGTTCTACAAACCTTAACTAAATGTATCATCTAGCTTCAACTGGCATGCAAAACCATGTGACTATATATAATAATAGTGAGCTTATTATTTTCTACAGTATATATTGCGTCCTAACTAACAATGCCATCATTTGTATCAGGTAGAGTATGAACAGGTTTTACTTTTGACATGCCGATATTTAAACGAAATGTTTTTTAATTAACGAAAATTCAAGTACGATTCTTGTATAGATATTTTCGCCATAACTCACTATAATTGTCGTAATCATATCATTATTATAAGTACTAATATGTGAATCCATTGAACGTGTCATTCCGCACCATGAAATCCTTATTTACAAGTATATTAACCTGGCCGGGTAGGTCTATTCACGGATTAGGCTGATTTTTATCATGCTTTCATTCTTTCAAAAAGGCAGGTACACTGTTTCTGTTAAGTGCTGTGTTATAGAGGCTCACAGGGAAGACTGGGTTTGCCCAGCTGTGTTGCCTCTTAATAAAGTCGTTATAATTATTATTATCATTTATTTTTTTATAGCTCTTCTTGTGATTTTATTATTCGATTGCTCAGGATTTGTATGACTGAACGAAGCAGTATGCTGTCGCAGTAGGATGTCGTGTTGTGTAGCTGTTCGGTCGTTTCAGGTACTTACTTCCCTGTCCGATTTGTTGGTTTGTCTTCCTTTCCTGTCAGGTGCTTGCGAATGAGAAAATATTTTCCGGTATTTCTAACACCAGGAAACTGGTAAGGTCAATTGGCCATGCTGGAATATAGTTGATAATATTTGGCAAGGTATTTACGAATATTGCTGCTTATTCGCCGTCCAATTAGATGTGTTATTTTAACCAATAAAACATTCTTACGGTACACTAACGACAATTCACAAGCAGTAATTAGTATCTTGTCAAATTTTATGTACTATAATGGCATGCAACTGATGCAAACAAATAAACAACAGCACAACAAACAGTAATAATTCGTGTGATTAGTCCAATTACACCGTATCCTTTCGAGATCTCTAGAGACAGAGTTACCGCAAATAATGTGAGAATAAAGTCACTCGAATATCGAGAATCCATGGTCATAACTTCGTCGTTTACATGGTATTGAACGGATAATAAATAAAGCACTTTTTTGTTGAATTATTATACCAAAAGCAGCTAGGGCTCGCGTGTTGCAAACTCAGAATGCAAATATCACTTATGTTGTCATGCAGATTGGTCATAAACCTCTCGCAATTTGTCAAATGTTAGTGCTTCAACGGTACATTTTAGTTCACTTGTGATTTAGGGAACGCAATTTACGGTACAGCGCGATGTTTCAGGCGTACATATTAAATTAGCTAATTACCTCTTGATAGTTGACTTAATCTGATCGAACTATCGTTTACTATTCAAATATGCATTGTTGCATACAGGAGAATTTACAACCCATTTAAATAACATTTCCACATTTCTAAGTTTATATGGTTTCCATGAGAAATCTGCAGGAAAGTGTCAAAAATGTGTGCCGTACGTATCTGAAATATATGGACTTAAAACCATTAAAAACACACGACGTTTTCATGATAAATTTCGACTTCAGTCATACAAATGTACTTCTACTTCTTTTCATGACACTTCAAGAGTAATTACATGAAAGTTTATATCAACATCAACATGAAATATAATTGTTTTTCTTTCTACGTCGTTCGGTGTGAATTTCTGCATTAATGCAAACGGAAGGGATCACATAAACGATGTTCTTTTTCCGAATCCGACCCGAGAAAAGGGGAGGTAAAACACAATACTACATTAATCATATGGTTGATTTTGCCATTATGAATGACACCATTTAACCTCATGTAGTACGAATAATGCTAAGTGTCACCAATTGATTAATCATTTCATTCCGTACATGCACAGAGAATTCATATCCTTACAGAAATGACCATAGCGCCAAGCCTCCCACGCAAGACACAGACGACACAGAACGCGTATTCGTATCCGTTTACAAGGACACATGAAACAATCCTACATACCCCCTCACAAAATGAATTCCACCTACATGGTTTACAAAATCAGCATATAACAATAACTAAGTAATAGAGTAGGATAACTACAAATTTGTCTTCTCTAGGTCCTCTTTTATAGTTAACCTACACATAGTACATGCTGTCCATTTCACTTGATTATGTATGAGGTCCTTTTGGATTTTCATCTTTAAAAGAAAATCTACTGTCCACATGCGTTCACATTAAAAGTTAGTTTGCTTAATACCTACACAGTGACCTACCGTCAATATATACATTTGAAAGAAAAAATTATTGTATTAACATTTGTCAACATCGGTTGAAGTAAGTGAAGGCACTCTTTATATATTCTAGGGTGTCTCGTTTTATATTTATCCATGTATATCAATCATGCTATTCACAGAGATTTCTATTCGCTGTTTTTTTAATTCTTGAATGATGGCTTTTTTAATTACTTGTCGATCGATTGTTGCGTCTGCCAAGATTGTTTAATTATATACCTGAGTGGTCTCTGGTAAAAGGAGGTACTAATGCAATAAGAATTGAGAATGCTCATTCAGCAGAACTGCTTTAATGATTTTAGACGTATATGTAGAACCTGTCTATTTTCCCTTGAAGAATTGTTTGTCATTTCATCCCTGACTGTCTGAGGGAGGCCGTAATTCTTTTCCTGCCTCTATTGTGAATATATACCGGACTCTCTGCACGGGGATACCCTGACTCACTGACGGGGGTGATATAACTCACATATGTGAGTCCCTCACATTTGTTCTTGTCCTGTAATCTGTGCTTTTCCTTTTTCATGTGCTCTTTTGTACTTTTCGTGACCTGTATTTACCGGTACAACTTTCCTTTCTGATGCCCTAGTTTTGCATTTCCAGATGAATTACTAGAAAATGAATCTGCTCTGCTGTTACTGTTGAGTGCTGCATTCTCTCTCCTATTTGTTGTTAACTTTCTAGTATGATATTTCATGTAGCTATCTAATGTCTTCCTATGTACAATTTCATCTACTGTTTAATCGAACCACAACAGTTCAACTCAAATAAACCTACTTGTAGTATTAAACATTGACTTGACCTTACAATTTTACCAACGATCGTTGCTGTTACTTACACTAAATGATCAATCATTTAGATTCTAACTCCTCAACCAAATGTATCTGTATGACAATAACACTCTTTAAAAACCTTAGGTTTATGCAAATGGGATAACTTAAAGCATTCAGTATGGACTGAGAAAAGATGTTTGGATATAATATATGTAAAATTCGCTTTGCTCGTATGTCTTGTTATAAAGTGAATCACTTAACTTATCGTTGCCAATCCAATGTGTCACGAGCAGACGTTCCAGTTGTGTTTATTTCCAGGCACAACTATGGTAGATGATAAAAAGTCGTTCCGGACATGAGGGGAATAAGTTTTTATAATTAATGACTCGTTTTTTTGAAGGCAATTTACCTCTCGGCTGTTTAATCCGAGCACTGCTCTACACTGATTACTCGTATATGTGTTTTGCAGTATTCTTGAAACTGGGGCATGGTGATTTGTTATGTGGTGTCTTCGTGATTAACGGATGTTGTTACTTTAAGGCATGGAATGAACACATAAAACCTGCTTTGTTTTAATGACAAGACTGCATTGAATATGCAATAAACGAATCGGTTCTTTCAAAGCCAGGATTTGTCAATATATCTTAAAATGTATTATCACGTTTCTTGATTAAAATTTCTCTGTTATGACAAACATGGCATACATCTATGCGGGCAGACTTTCAACTAAGTACCAGTGACTTCAGTGCTAGTAAAGAACATTGTCAGATAATTTTACTTTTGCATATTTTGACATGCTGACAAAGCAATTTCACGATGTACGCTCGTAATTAATTGAAAACGAATGCAAATGATTACCGTGCCCGTGTGTGGCTTAGACATTAGTTTCATAAAACAGTGTTAATGCTTTTTCAACACATTGTTTCCGCCTGTTTCTTGTTATATTTATTGTTGTTATGACATCCATACACACACGAGAGTAAAAGTGATATTACCGTCTGTTTGTCTGGTACATGCCCCCAAAATATTTTAAATCGAGCTCCTATCGTAACTAACCATTCCATCAAATGTCAGTAATGTCCGAGAGGCAAGAATGATCGCGCTCCAATGCGACTTTGGTCGTTCGACATGCTAGTATTGGTTGGAGTTTTGCGCTAACTATAGTCTGGTCTGGTTCGTGTATCTGCGCATGTCTGGTTTCCCAGGCACCAAATCTCATATTTGCATTATAGAAGTTTCAAGATGACGCAGTTGAAACAAGAACAAAAGCAAAATAGCGATGGTTCGACCATGGTTTTACCACTGAAGAATTTTGCGGTCTCTAGTTGAACTATGGTGAACATGGTTAGCGATAAACCCAACCTTAGGTATGTCTGCCAAATGATATAAATGAAGTAATCGAACAAGTTTCAATATCTAAAAGTAGCCTATTGGCTTCGCTGAATGACAACATGTTCTTGACAAAATTTCTAAATGATAAATATTTATGAATAATATAAAACAACTTTTAAGAGTTTTACGTAATTGTAGAATATAGCCAGTCACCATCAGCGTATAAAACACCTGAGTAAGAAAAATTATGCAACTGGGTACATTTGTAAGTTAATCCATTATTGTATGGAAAGGAAAACGAATGGGTCGAATAAATCTGATTTACTATTTCCTCGTATGTAATATAAGCAGACCGAAATTGAGGGCACACTTTATGCTACTAACAAATATGGTGGCATAACTATGCTAACCTAGAAATGAATGTGTAGTTTGATTTATTCATTAATAGCTTCTTCCTGATATATGTACAGGCCCAGACTGAGCAACAAATAAGAATCTGTATAAAATATGATTTTAACAAATGTCAGCTTTTGTTATAGAATCACAGGAAAATTTGATTTGTAATCTGTAAATGATTCCGTTTCCGTAGAATTTGACGTGTCCGTCTGTTTTCCCCTCAAACCCTCATGTTAGCTTAGCTAGGAAATTATACCTATATATATGTACACTTGGACGTGTGTTCAATGTTGTTCGAGCGATTAGTCGCACTCATCCTGTTTGTGCAGTGGATAAATCATTCGTTAGTCACATCTGTCATGTTGTTTCTCTATTTTATCACTATTTTTTTAATATTACCTTTCAATGTTGTTCTTGAAAGACCTTGTAGCAAACGTTCCAGAAGACAATGACAAAAACGCATATTTTCTGGACAAAACATACAAAGTATTGCTCTATGATAGTTCTACATGATTGATATACGTGTATATACAATACAATACAATACAATACAAAATGTTTATTGCATAAAACATACATACATATGCTTATAGCAAAACAATATTATAAACAAACAGACAGTAGGCAGAAGTGAACAGATTTTCTGAAGAGCATGTATACAGACAAGAATGGTGAAATAAATATACATGCAGTGAATGTTATTGGTTTGTAGATCTACTAAGATTTGCAAAATATATAAATTTAGAAAGATTTGTTATAGTTAATTTTGATGTTAATAAATTGGTAAACTTTTGTATAGTAGGCCATGTATAATAATATCGTTTTAAATATTTACGCCGTAATTCAGAGTATTTTGGACATATTAGTAAATATATACATGTATATATCGATTACAATTCTTCTCAAACCTTTCCATACATTCCAGTGAAAATGTTCTGGGGTTGCTAGATTAACAAAGCTGTGAAACAAATGTCACACAAACTGACATAATCCTCTCAGGGATTATCATGTAAAGTATTTTTTGACAAATGTACTGTGATCTTTTTGCTCATATGAGAATTAGTAATTGGGGTAAAATAATTATGGTTACCGGGAAGTTTACAACGACAAAAGAAAGGGGAATAATCAATCACTCGGTAAAAGTACATTAATCCTTAGCGCACATGAGCACCAAGTGCTCATTGGTGATCTGTTGGGATAGGGGGTCGTCCGTTAAACTGTCAATGACTTTTTCTCCTAAAGATCACCAACCTTCACAGGAAAAACTACGCTCCCTACAGCGCTTTGATTTCCACTTAACCGTTACATTTCACACGCTGCTTAAAATACTAGAATATTTTGATATACATGTATGACCTTTACAAAACTGCTGTGAATCCTGATACACATTTTCATTGGTTGATGAAAGTTTACTTGTATGTATAGAGAGAGAGGTATAGCAGAGAGTTTAGTGGTGACCATGAAGGGTTTAAACGAGTACACACACTCTGTCTGAGGTTTAAATATTTCATGGTTCTCTCGACTGGTCATTATTTATTTGTTATAATCAATATGATAAACTGATAGTGCGAGAGTTTTAATATATAATACAAGTCATTCTTTTAACACACGAGCGTTTTATATACAATACATTTAAACCCCGTTTACATTATCAAATTTGCCTCGCTGTACGCTGGTTTTGGATTCTCCGGTCTAAAAATAGCAATAGCGCAAATACACTAGCGATAGTGCAGAGCCTAGAAACGATGTAGTTTCGGGCGAGGCAATTGGAGAGTAAGGAAAACCATGGAGTAGTCATCTTTCATAGTTTCCAAATCTTATCAAATATTTCCTGTTCATTGCTTAATTAGATCGTATGAGTAAGGATAGATTTAAAAGTGAAAACTAATAATCGCCTCTGAATACACATGGCCAACAAGTTTGATATTTTGTAGCATTATAATGAGGTCATCTATTAGGATTGCCCAAATTTCCTCTCCTCGGAAACCTTAATACCTAATACTGTGATGTTTATTGTCATTGGAATATCGAGAAACTTTGAAAGATTACTCAGGTTACCGAAATGTATGCTGGAAAAACCAAATGACCCTTTTTGTATTTACCCATTAAGCTAGTACGTGAATGTACAGTTATAATAAGATTATCCTTTGAATACTGGTATTTTATTAAGTTGGTCATAAACTCATGATATCTATTTGTTTAAAAGATAAATCATTAAAGAGATTGTGCGTTGTGTGTTTTTAATGTTTTCTGTGCTCAGCTTGTTAAGTTGAGTGCTGCCTTCCCCTGTCCGACTTAATATAATCTTTTTGTTGATGATGTGCTGCATTGTACCATTAATACAAGTGTATGATGTCTTGATCTGACTAACTGCGCTTCGCCTACTGATCTCTACTTTAGATGAAACAGGTGTTTACATTATTATATATATATATAGTTGTTCCATCAAGTAATGTGACCAGTATTTACATGAGGATGGAGAATGAACTATTGCAAAATCGGACAAAAACAGAGCAGAACAGCACGAAAGGCCAAAAAGAACAGTGTAGCTAATTGCTAGCTCAGCAGGAATGTGGCTCTGATGAAAGTTACGAATAATGAGATTGTATCACTTTTGATTAATTATTTATAACAAGTATGAAAATTATCAATGCACCACCTCCTAGTAATTTATGATAAAATGCGAAACCCTAGTAACAGAAAGGGATGCAGATCTCAGCAGAAACAGGAAGGCACAAAAGGCTCAAAAGGAACACACGAAATGGAAAACAAAAATAAACAAGAAAAAATGAGACTGGAAGCTACAAGAACACAAGTTACTCCGACAGCCTGCAACCTCAGTCAGTCAAACATATCTGAAGCAACAGTCAGCAGACAAGAATGACCACGCATCACAAGACTTCCAAGAAAGAACCTGACTGCAGCTATCGGAATCATCTGAATTTATAGGTTCAATCGGAGATAATTATATTGGCGTGTTTTTCACATACTTGCAACAGTAGCTCTTCTTCCATCCTAACATGAATATGATAGATAATCGGACAGGGAAAGCAGCACAGAAAACATAAATAATATCGTATATTGTTTAACAAAAAGGCACAGCCATTGCCCAAAACAACTACAAAATCACAACATCCCACTTCGAAAGTCTGCCACCTCATTCATTCAAACTAAACCAGAGTAAGAGCCATGTGACAGGAACATAACAAACGGACAACACACACCACAAGGACAACCCAAAACAGATACAGTGTACATGCTATTTTGAAAGATACGAAGCAGCCTTATGCTTGACAACGGTATAACAGACTGTCACATACAAAATGAACAGCTACACAAAAAGGCACAATTCCCCATCCTTACTTGCTTACAGTGAATTTGTTCCATTTGTGATATGAAATTCTTGAACAAAGATGTTATTATGTAAATATCTTATAAATGTCATAGCATATTCTAATACTAGGCCCAGACTTTACTGTAAATATAGTGAATGAAAATAGGAACTGACAGCTGACAATGTAATTCAATAAGCACAAGTTGGTAAATTTTCGTTTAATACACGATACTACTCCGTCGCACAAATGATTATGGCGTGATTAACATATTATAGATTGGTGCATTGTTTAGTTACTGAAAAAGATTCATGTTGATTCATAAATGTACCTGAAGCAATTCGTTGATTATAATTTGTTCTGAGACTGGATGTTGTGATTGTGTTGATTGAAGAGTATGTCTCGATGGTACCACGTCGAAATAGCGAATACTTAGGTTTTCATGAGCAAGATGTTTCTTAGTTTCTTGTGCAATTTAAACGCATGTACAAAATGGCAATTTGAACAGTGACAGTTTTAACTGTTATCTTTAGGAACAGATATATTTGGAATTGCATCTTCGGAATTTGGCTTCAAATACTTGATTTATGCTTCAGCTATTCATGTGTTACTGCAGTATGTCGAAGCAAAAGCAGGTTTTGTTTTTTTGCCACAAACATGCTGGTGTAAACTTTTCTGACAGAACGATGGCTTAGGCATTTTGCAGAAAGATGCATCTCGTATTTGCACTCGATTATAATGATGCAAAAATCCCGAAACACCAATTTGTAACTCGGCATTGTAAGGTTATGCCATCGGTATGCTCGACGGCTCATCAAAACACTTGCCTTAAGTAAATTTAATAGCAATTATAAACAAAGACACGTATCTAGTTTAAAGTCGGCGTAGTTATCTTAAAATCTATCAAATAATTAATTATTTTTATCAGTCCGTCCTTCAACCTTCCGTATGCAAAATATTGAGATCTCCATTGTATTAACTGCATGTTCTACTCTCCCCAATAGTATAAGTCGATTTCTGGTATCCATACCACATTGAGCGTTTGCTTTTTCCCACCCAATTGTCTCAACTCCTAATGTTTTATGCGTTATTGTAACCCTTGTTGTACTTGTATGTGCTGTGATACAATTGTTACATATGTTACCATTCTAAACGATACGTTGACTTCATCTACTGATAGGAGGAACGTTATGTTAGAAAACATATTATTACAAATGTAGTCACTCATTGGAAGTTAATATGGTGTGACCGAGAAATATGAGGTGAGGACGAACAAACTACAGAGCATGTGATCAAATAATGTAAAAGACAATACCAGATAACTGCAATATTGCCCACTAAGGCGAGACAGTGGTGTCTGTGATGTTTTGTTCTTTATATGATCCAATATAATCACTCTGTCCAATGTTTATCATCTTTATATTTCATCAGAAGCTACAAGGTGATGTAGTGGACCTAATGCCGACAACGAACTTCATCGTTGCAACTGAACTAAATGTGTAACAGAAACAAGCAGAAGAGAATTGTATGTCAGATAAAAATCATGGATTGCTGGAATTGAATACACTGCACTCGTCATACAACGTAGAATGATCAAATCATGTTGAGTTGAAAACGACTAGAGGAACAGTGAGGAAAGTTCGTGTATACCTCACCTTACGTAATCACAGACTACGAACATTTGATAAATATAAACTGCACGACGTTCGAGTGATGGTCAAAACATTTGAGACGAGCTCTATAAAATGACTATCTAACATTTGGTGAAATATTGAAAAGAACTACCGAGGTCTTATTGGTCAAAGTATTAAGACTGAAATAGAATCTTACACTTCAAATGTTCAATGGTCCGGCCACCCACCCCCCTGTGTTGTTTCAAATACATAACTTTCGATATGAAGTTGCGTAACAGTGCAATATGTAACACCACTTATGCTCACAAAACATTCATTGGTTCAGATACAAAGGAAAAGAAATGCTAGTAAAAATTTAATTTTGTAAATGGTTGGCCTAAGCCTGTGTTTCAGTTAAAACTTTCATGAATAAGGACCAAGTATTTTTCCGACCTTTCACCAAAAGTTAGTTAGCCATTTTAAAGGAGAGATCATGTTATACAAGGGTATTCATACGCAAATATGCCCACCAGCTAGCTATTGGTGAATGACAGTTTTTTTGTAGTGTGCATTCATCGTTTTGATAACTAGTGGGTAATTTGCATATGAATAGGTGATCTTCCCTTACAGAGTTTGTCTCAAAATTGTTTACTATTGCTCGTACTTCGTAAAGTTGCTCTTTAACGGTGCATTTGTATACTTAAACGCAATCAAGTAAATAATTAGAAATCCTTGATAAACGAAAGTGTCATTTATGGTTATTGTTCTTGCCAAATTCATTTTGATTAGTCGGCGGTAATGAAGTATCCATTGTTACAGATTCGTTTTAATTATATGTAATGCCCAGCTTTATATCTATAGCAGGTGATTATACTGTCAGACAGTGTAGTTAATGAATGGTTAAAAGGAAATAATACTGTCTGTACACAAACATTGATTAAATGGTATCCCTGTATTAGTGCAACTCGTGATGTGTGCTTCCTTGCGCAGTGGTATTCGGATGCTGGGTACAAACATAATAATTTGCACAAATCAAGCTTACTTATATAAATGCCCCTTCAAACATAGATCTCGCGCTTCCCAACACAGAACATACTGCTGTGAATAAACATCAAGACAATCCTTTAAAACGTGTAAGGTGAAGCTATGATACTAGTCTGGTAGACCATCCTCATACATAATGTACGGGACAATAACGTGGTCAGTGCAGCATAATCGCTGGACAAGATAAAAGGTAGGTGACTAAGAAATAAAAGGGGAGTACGAAATAAGAACACTGCTAGTCCGGACCATGGCACTAACGGAGATACTAGTACGGACCGCTTCCGGGAATCGATCTTTCGACATCTCGCTGCAATGACAAATGTATTTACGACCAGGTCACTTTAGACAGGTACTTTCTATTGTATGTACTTAATTCCAAAAATTCATCTAAACTAATTGGGCTGAAATGTTGAAATGATATACCAGTATTAATACTCACCCTGATATAATATGTAATACTCCATTGGGTGTTTCCAGCCAAGTGAGGAAGAAATCATTATGTTTGATTGAAAACCCACGACCGCATGCTCCGATCAGGCGATTGCTGTATGCTTCGAAATGGCAATACATCCATTATATGTACATTGATAAATTGCTGGTGCGCATAAGTCAAGCTGTGCGAAACAACCACATCACATATTGACTTCACTTATTTCAAGTAAAAAAAGCTTTGTTATTAAAATGTAAGTGCATTGTCGGTGTGATGTCAGTATGTAACCCTTTGTTGTTTGGAACAGGATATTATTGTTTTACAAATGTACAGCAAATCACTGTGGCATCCTCAGTTGGGTGATCCCTGCAATCGCTAGGATATTTGTTTATAATACTGAAAAGGATAATTCACCACTGAACACCATACTGTAATAAACCCTTGTATGGTCAATACACTAACGTTTGTGTGTGTACATGTGCAATTCAATTAAGTATGTAGTTGCAGCAGCCTTAATTAATCTTATGACGATATAGGATACATCGGTCAAAAGTTATTATTATTACAGGTCACACATACGGAACAACTTACAAAGTCAAACAAGCAAGTTTGGTCACCTTAATTAGGTCATACAGGCAGCCATACACGGTCACTGATGTTTCTCTTGATAGAAATTTGAGACAGGTTATTCAGTATTCTTCCCTAGTCATCATCTGGCCTGAACAATATGGACTTATTGAGCGTTATTGTGACCACTCGCCGTCCGCAATTAATAGGCATACATGGTGTAAGTATACAGATTCAGTGTCTATTTATCAAATCCCTACCGTCTGCTATCGCAACCAAAATTTGCACATGTATAGGCAAAATATGTAAGCTTTTTCTGACCAATTTTAAGATTATAACCCGGATAATTTTTAGAAAAATGTCAATTTTCTAAAATTACCTTATTTTGTCAGTGACGTCATTTTGTAATAATTGGCGACGTTTTCACGATGCATGCCGCCTTCAGACATTTCCCTTCGTGTACTGGTTCTTTAGGATTATCAATAGCATTTGCACATGTGTCTTATCTGATCTTCTAACCTTCTCTTTGGATGTTCCTCAGCAGTGTAGATGTGTCCGTTGGCTTTAGATGGCACACTTGCGAATCAGATAGCACATTAGAAAACAAAAAATTCAACCCGTTACTTGTCTTTGTTAATCCAGCTCATTCCTAAACACCGCAGGTGTTTTATTGTTTGAATGCATAGTTTATGCACGATGTGCCAGGGCCACATATTTTACATAAGGGGTTGGATGAATTCCTTGAATCAGTTGAATCAGTAATTTCAAACATCAACAGAGAAGGTAATAAGATCAGTTAAGACACATGTGCAAATGTAATAGTTAAAAAGAAGTACAAGAAGGGAAACATTGCGGACATCTTGAGAACGTCATAAATTACTGAATAGACGTCACGAGCAACATAAGGAAATTGCAGTAAATTTACATTTTTCTAAAAATATCCAAGTTATAATCTTAAAACTGCCTTTGGTCTACACATGTGCAAATTTTCTTTACGATGGCAGAAGAAGAGATTTGATAAATATACACTGAAACTGTATACTTTCAATTTGGACACCCTGTATATGATCGGTTGGGAAACACGCAATATTCAAAACGCAAACAAAACAAAATAACTATATGTGACAGTAATGTATGACATTGACATCTAAAAGAAGTACATGATGTCGCTGTGTGTTGAATGTGTCTTCAGTACAGGTGATCGTATCATGAGGCATGACCTTTTGTGAAATACATGCATGTTAGCAAATTGATAAGCATTTTGAGAAAAAGAGTTGTGTTTTGAATATTCATTTAACATTACACAAGAAGTAATCATACATGCATAGGGATCTGGCGACAACCTTTAACGATATGACCGACTTGAAACTGTAGCCACCAAGCTGTTTGTTGTAATCTGACTTGGACCAGTTTACACATCCAATGATTGGGGTAGTGAGAAGCAATTCTATGAATATTAGACTCAAAGGTAATATTCTCAGGCGACTTCGGAAACCGCAGATTGAAAAGAGTGTTAGAACTAAATACAGCCTACACGTACAAAGTTTATATTCAACAAATTATAACGCGGTCCCAATATAGCAATTTATTTACATATCTTTAAAACAAACTGTCAGCATTTGCTGAAGTCTGGTTGCGAATTATTCTTAGATACAATAATAGAATGGTAATTGAATCGATAGTTCCGTCAATTTTGTCATCTGTATCTGTAAATATGTAAAACCAATTCTCATTTAAAAAGGTCGAGTCTGACAATTTGAGCTGTCTTATCAAGTTTCCATTGTCCAAGTTGTCTTCAGACGGAATATGAATCTAATATATTGTTGTTTCGTGACCACCTATCTATACTTCAAGGGATTAGCATTACTGATTAATGAATTGTTGGACTACATTAGCTAAAACGAAAAAGTAATTACCAGTAATGTTTATTCAGAATCTTAGAATCATTTGAACGCATTTATATTAAATGCTCGCTAATAGCAATATTGTTGTCGCTAAATATGGTTTTCTAATTTACAAAAGAAGTTCCACCTTAGACATTGATACACAGTATAATTAGACTTTGCTTTAAACAAACCAAAACTCGAATGGAACACCGGTAGGATCGTCACGTACAGTAAATGTCGTTACCTAGGCAATTGTGTTCCTATGGCTATACCTAGATTCAATTGTAACGACATTTGATAATTCATAGGTTTGTGGTACGTTGGATAGGAAGAATTGACACACGAAAACAGGACTTTTAGACGTTTAACTTTGTCTTGTTCATTTGTGTGGTCGTTTTGGCTTGTATTTGGGGTTTGTTATTCTTTTTTAAGTGTCTTTTGTGTTTCTGATGAGTACCGCCGTCCCAGTCCAATTTGTTTTTTTATAGTATATGATATGATGTACAATGGTAACAATATCCTGATTGCGACGGAATGAGTTCTGAGTTATTTATGCTAAGGTTATAAAAACGCCCACAAATTGACAAATTAGATTATTGGGTAAAGTTACATACGGGTGTGTACAGAATGCGCTTTGTCCGTAGACCTCACGAACTCCTGAGGGAGATGTTTCTGTGGGATTGTCAAAAGTATGCATTGTATTATGTACGTGTCTGGTATACGGTATTCCCAGTAACAACAACATCATTTCTTTAACCGAAGAAATTAAATATGGTGGACCTAATGCTATATAATGTCTCTTCAGGGTGTTACTCGTCCATCTCAACTTCAACTTCAAAACTTTGAAATGCCATGTTTTATTCAGGGACGAGCAAGTACTTTGTGTACATTTTCTGAATGGAAATTGAACGAACTGTAATGATGTTCCCTCGTGTTTGAAAAATTGAGATTCTCCGTTTTTGTTTTCTAATGTTTGGTTTCAGTTTAATTGGATTGTATTTGGTTTGGAACGCGTCGATAAGAATTGAAAAGTGAGAATTCATATAGCAATGAGATAAATTTGTGAAACACTTGGTGTGAAACAAGGGAATGTATGCACATAAAAGTATATTGCGGCTCCTATCAGTATGTACTTAATGAGTTATGTCATTAAGGAATGATTAGATAATTGTAGGAACAACCTCATACAAAACATACAGTGAATACATGAATACACAAAACTTGAACCCAAACTATGGCTTATTTTTTTACTGAGGCTCATTCGCTATTTTACGTTAATTTCTAATTACCTTCATCTTCCATGTGGTTTCAACACCCATGCATAACTTTTGAAGTCATTTGTGCTCATTTTCCTAACGACATGTCACAGACTGCATTAGTAATTATTTGTTCGTATATACGCTTTTAGATGTTCATTTGATGAAACACTGAATAATGGTCTACAAGTAAAGCAATGTTAACAGAGTGAACGTTAGTACAAAGGAAATTACAATGTTTTTGTATTGCGTTACACAATATTATAGTTTAGTAGGGTTATGACAAAGTTAATAAGAGGAAAGGCTAAGCCCTAGACATTAGATGACCGCTGTATTCAGAAATAAGAGGAAACATCAATTGTATTCTCGAATCACTATTACCAGTTCTTGACTGTACACAGACGTGTTTAAATGAGTCTATGTTGACGTCATGGTATATTCCACAATTTCCGTTTAGTATACACTATTTTAAAATCACATATGTTTAGTTTGATTCCACCACATTTATATATGTATTCTAATAATTTATAATCAATCAATCTTACACCAACTTTTTGATCATAATTATTATTTACTAAACCAAATTGATACGTACAGAAGGACTTTATAGCTCTAAATGTTTATTTCTTTCTTGTCCATTTGCTATGTTTGACACTGTGCCTTTTGTATGTGGTTTACAATCTATTTTTATGTACCTTTCGTGCTCTGTTGTGCCTTCGAGTGCTGCTATCCCTGTACGACTTGTTATTATCTTTTTTGTGCACAATATCAATAACTAGGGATATCATATCTATAATGCAACTAGTCATCTGGCTTTGTCTCGTTATAGATATGAGCTGTTTGTAGACATATTGTAAATATCTAGGACCACTGGCTGTATGTCAGACCCTATAGATCTCAATGATTTATCAAATATATCTTAGCTGATATATATAAATTGTGCTCATTGTTTCCCCTGTGAGTCTGCTGGTAGTACATTGGAAGATATTCGTCATCTGTATGCGGCATGGTACTCCATACATTTGTCAATCAGAATTCCAGTGCGGTTTGCTGTTTCACTGATATGTGTGTTAATACTTTGTTTTGATGGATCATCTGTGTATTGCAGTACATATCTAACCACCATCAATCATTTACTTGTGGATTCCATGTTTCGACGTACATTATATACGAGCATCTTGGTATTACATTCGCCTTGAAGATTCTTGCAAGCTTATCTATGTTTGTTCCGTTATATCTAATTCAAATAATAATGTACGTATTATACATTACCACCCGGGGGCCTGGGTGATCTGCTATTTGTGTTAAGTGCTGTCTTCCATGTCAGATTTGTCATTAACTTTTCTGAACGCAATGCCGACATGATACTGTTGAACGAAAACGTCTGTGTCACACCAACGTCAATATAAGCATTTTACTGTATGGTTATTGTATTTGTGTCATGTCGAGGGAGTATGTAAGTGTATAATATTATGTAAGTTAAACTTATATCGCTTCTTCGGTTCGGTTACTCCTCATATGGTTGGGTTTTCCCCTACTCCTTGAAGTGTTTCTTAATTCCGATTGTCAACAAACTTCGAATCAGTTGTCGGTTGCCCTAATATTCATACCGGTATTGATACTTGTTAACCAGTATCTGCCCTTTCATGTTGCTTATGCTCATGCCAACAGAGTCAACTTTACGTAAACCTTTCTCATTGTTATTTATGCTATGTTCTGCTATTTATCAATCATATACGATTTATATTTCATATTAGATATCAAATATGAACCAGTGCTAGTATTGTTTGTCGCGGACAACGCGACCGCAACAGTCTTTCCCTTCTGTATGCATCTTATAAGAGCTCAACACACAGAGGATATGCTACTAGCCAATCAATAAATATATAACACAATAATTATAATAATCAACTCATACTGTGATCAGGGACAATAATTCAATTTTAATGTCCGTCAATAAATCAATGTTTATGACCGTCGTACGCTACCTGAACACAATTATCATGAAAACGTTCTACAAACCTGAACTACATGTATCATCTAGCTTCAACTGTCATGCAAAACCATGTGACTATATATAATAATAGTGAGCTTATTATGTTCTACAGATATATCTTGCGTCCTAACTAACAATGTCGTCAGTTGTATTAGGTAGAGAATGAGCAGGTTTTACTTTTGAAATGCCGATATTTTAACGAAATATTTTTTACTTAACGAAAATCCAAGTACGATTCATGTATATATTTTGTTCGCCATACCTCACTATTATTGTCGGATTCATAACATTATTATAAGTAATATAATGTGAATCCATTGAATATGTCATTCCGCACCATGAAATCCTTATTTACGAGATTAGATATTAACCTCACCGTGTAGGTCTATTCACGGATTAGGCTGATTTTTTTCTTCCATGACATCGCCAGCATTTTGATGCTTTCAAAAAGGCATGTACACTGTTTCTGTTAATTGTTGTGATAAAGAGGCTCACAGGGAAGACTGGGTTTGCCAAATTGTGTTGCCTCTTTTAATAAAGTCGTTATAATAATAATTATTATTATTATTGCTTTGATGGCCCTTCTTGTGATTTTATTATTGGTTTGTGTCTACTGACACTTGCTCAGGATTTGTTTGACTGACTGAAGCAGTATGCTGTCGCAGTGGGATGTCGTGTTTTTTAACTGTTCGGTCGTTTCAGTTAGGAGCTTACTTTCCTGTCCGATTTGTTGGTTTGTCTTCCTTTCTTGCCAGTTGCTTGCGAATAAGAAAATAACTCCCGGTATATCTAACACCTGGAAACTGGTAAGGTCAATTGACCATGCTGAAGTATAGTGATAATATTTGGCAAGTTATTTATGAATATTGCTGCTTATCCGTCGTCCAATTAGATGTGTTATTTTAACAAATAAAACAGTCTTACTGTACACTAACGAAAACACACGAGAAGTAATTAGTATGTGGTCTAATGTAATGTACTATAATGACATGCAACTGATGCAAACAAATAAACAACAGCACAATAAACAGTAATAGTTCGTGTGATTAGTCCAATTACACCGGATCCTTACGAGATCTCTAGAGACAGAGTTTCCGCAAATATTGTGAGAATAAAGTCACTCGAATATCGAGAATCCATGGTCATAACTTCGTCTTTTACTTGGTATTGAACGGATAATAAATAAAGCACTTTTTGTTGCATTATGATACCAAAAGCAGCTAGGGCTCGCGTGTTGCACACTCAGAATGCAAATATCACTTATGTTGTCATGCAGATTGGTCATAAACTTCTCGCAATTTGTCCAATGTTAGTGCTTCAACGGTACATTTTAGTTCACTTGTGTTTTAGGGAACGCAATTTACGGTACATCGCGATGTTTCAGACGCACATATTAAAATAGCTAATTACTTCTTGATAGTTGACTTAATTTGATCAAACTATCGTTTACTATTCAAATATGCATTGTTGCATACGGGATAATTTACAAACCATTTAAACAACATTTTCGACATCTCTACGTTTAGATGTTTTCCATGATATATCTGCAGGAAAGTGTCAAACATTTTGTACCGTACGTATCTGAAATACATGGTCTTAAAACCATTAATAAAAAACACGACGTTTTCATGATAAATTTTGACTCCATTCATAAAAATGTACTTCTACTCATTTTAATAACACGCTAATAAAGTGAACGTGTAGTTTGTTAAATGTGAAATATAATGTATGTGACTCCAGCGAATATCGGGAGCACTTCAAGAGGAATTTCATAACAGTTTAAAGTTTTCAATAAAAAATGCGAAAGTCAATAAACATGTTATCGTCCCTCCGTGAACATGAAATATAATTGTTTTTCTCTCTACGTCGTTCGGTGTGAATTTCTTCATTAATGCAAACAGAACGGATCACACAAACGATGTTCTTTTTCCGAATCAACCCCGAGAAGAGGGGAGGTAAAACACAATACTGCATTAAGCATATGGTTGATTTTGCCATTATGAATGACACCAGTGAACCTTATCTAGTACGAATAATGCTAAGTGTCACCAAGTGATTAATCATTTCATATTGTACATGCACAGAAAAGTCCAATCCGTACAGTAAAAACCACAGCACACAGCCACCGACGCAAGAGACAGACGACACAGTACGCTTATCCGTATCCATTTACAAGGAAACATGAAACACACCTACACACCGCCTCACAAAATGAATGAGACCTACAAGGTTTCCCAAATGAGCATATGACTAATAGCGAATGATAACTACACATTTGTCTTCTCTCGGTCCTCTTTTGTAGGTAACATGCACATAGTACGTGCTGTCCATTTCACTTGATTATGTATAATGTCTTTTTGGATTTTCATCTACAGTCCACATGCGTTCACATTAAATTTAGTTTGCTTAATTGCTACACAGTGACCCCCTCCGTCAATATATACATTTGAAAGAAAAAATCATTGTATTAACATGTGCCACGATGTCATTCTGAAAACAGTAACATCGGTTGAAATGAGTAAAAGCACTCTGTATATATTCTGGGGTGTCTCGTGTTATATTCATTCATGTATATCAATCATGGTATTCACAGAGATTTCTATACGCTGTTTTTTTTAATTCTTGAATGATGTCTTTTTTAATTACTTGTCGATCGATTGTTGCGTCTGCCAAGATTGTTTAATTATATACTTGAGTGGTCTCTGGTCAAAGGAGGTACTACTGCAATAAGAAATTAGAATGCACATTCAGCAGAACTGCTATAATGATTTTAGACGTAAATGTAGAACCTGTCTATTTTCACTTGAAGAATTGTTTGTCCTTGTATCCCTGACTGTCTGAGGGAGGCCCTATCTCTTTTCCTGCCTCTATTGTGAATATATACCTGACTCTCTGAACGGGGATACCCTGACTCACTGAAGGGGGTGCTATAATTCACATATGTGAGTCCCTGACATTTGTTCTTGTCCTGTAATCTGTGCTTTTCCTTTTTCATGTGCTCTTTTGTACTTTTCGTGTATTTACCGGTACAACTTTCCTTTCTGATGCCCTAGTTTTGCATTTCCAGATGAATTACTAGAAAATGAATCTGCTCTGCTGTTACAGTTGAGTGCTGCATTCTCTGTCCTATTTGTTGTTAACTTTCTAGTATGATATTTCATGTAGCTAACCAATGTCTTCCTATATACAATGTCATCTACTGTTTAATCGAACCACAACGGTTCAACTCAAATAAACCTACTTGTAGTATTAAACATTGACTTGACCTTACAATTTTACCAACGATCGTTGCTGTTACTTACACTAAATGATCAATCATTTAGATTCTAACTCATTAACCAAATGTATCTGTATGACAATAACACTCTTTAAAAACCTTAGGTTTATGCAAATGGGATAACTTAAAGCATTCAGTATGGGCTGAGAAAAGATGTTTGGATGTAATATATGTAAAATTCGCTTTGCTCGTTTGTCTTGTTATAAAGTGAATCACTTAACTTATCGTTGCCAATCCATTGTGTCACGAACAGACGTTCCAGTTGTGTTTATTTCCAGGCACCACTATGGTAGATGATAAAAAGTCGTTCCGGACTTGAGGGGAATTAGTTTTTATAATTAATGACTTGTTGTTTTGAAGGCAATTTACCTCCCGGCTGTTTAATACGAGCACTCCTCTACACTGATTACTATATATGTGTTTTGCAATATTCTTGAAACTAGGGCATGGTGATTTGTGACTGCGGTGTCTTCGTGATAAACGGATGTTGTTACTTTAAGGCATGGAATGAACTAATAAAACCTGCTTTGTTTAAATGCCAAGACTGCATCGAATATGCAATAAACGAATCGGTTCTTTCAAAGCCAGAATTTGTCAATATATCTTAAAATGTATTATCACGTTTCTTGATTAAAATTTCTCTGTTATGACAAACATGGCATACATCTATGCGGGCAGACTTTAAACTAAGTACCAGTGACTTTAGTGCTCGTAATGAACATTGTCAGATAATTTTACTTTTGCATATTTTGACGGCAGACAAAGTAATTTCACGATGTACGCTCGTGATTAATTGAAAACGAATGTAAATGATTACAATGTACCGTACCCAAATTAGTTTCATTGAACAGTGTTAATGATTTTTAACACATTGTTTCCGCCTGTTTCTTGTTATAATTAAGGTTGTTGTGACATCCATACACACACGAGAGTACTAGTAATATTACCGTCTGTTTGTCTGGTACATGCCCCCAAAATGTTTAAATCGAGCTCCTATCGTAATCATTCAATCAAATGTCAGTAATGTCCGAGAGGCAAGAATGATCGCGCCCCAATGCGACTTTGGTCGTTCGACATGCTAGTATTGGTTGGAGTTTTGGGCTAACTATAGTCTGGTCTGGTTCGTGTATCTGCGCATGTCTGGTTTCCCAGGCACCACATCTCATATTTGCATTATAGAAGTTTCAAGATGACGCAGTTGAAACAAGAATAAAAGCGAACTAGCGATGGTTCGACCATAGTTTCACCACTGAAGACTTTCGCGGTCTCTAGTTGAACTATGGTGCCCATGGTTAGCAATAAAACCCAGCCCTAGGTATGTCTGCCAAATGATATAAATGAAGTAATCGAACAAGTTTCAATATCTAAAAGTAGCCTATTGGCTTCGCTGAATGACAACATGTTCTTGACAAAATTTCTAAATGATAAATATTTATGAATAATGTAAAACAACTTTTAAGAGTTTTACGTAATTGTAGAATATAACCAGTCACCATCAGCGTATAAAACACCTGAGTAAGAAAAATGATGCAACTGGGTACATTTGTAAGTTAATCCATTATTGTATGGAAAGGAAAATGAATGAGTCGAATAAATCTGATTTACTATTTCCTCGTAAGTAATATAAGCAGACCGAAATTGAGGGCACACTTTATGCTACTAACAAATATGGTGGCATAACTATGCTAACCTACAAATGAATGTGTAGTTTGATTTATTCATTAATATCTTCTTCCTGATATATGTACAGGCCCAGACTGAGCAACAAATAAGAATCTGTATAAAATATGATTTTAACAAATGTCAGCTTTTGTTATAGAATCACAGGAAAATTTGATTTGTAATCTGTAAATGATTCCGTTTCCGTAGAATTTGACGTGTCCGTCTGTTTTCCCCTCAAACCCTCATGTTAGCTTAGCTAGGAAATTATACCTATATATATGTACACTTGGACGTGTGTTCAATGTTGTTCGAGCGATTACTCGCACTCATCCTGTTTGTGCTGTGGATAAATCATTCGTTAGTCACCAAAGCCTTTCGGGTTTGGTACAGAGCGGACATGTATATATCTTAGCCAGTCTCCAGGAAAAACTTGCTATTTTGACAAAAATATTGATTTTGAGATTTTCCATAGTTTTAAAGAAAAACGTTAATGAAGCAATCTGAAAAAGAAATTGTGTTAACGTATCTTGAGTTTTAAGGAAGTTACAGCTATTTTTGTAGAGTCCGTAATCGGAGATTTTTGTGTGACGTCGCAAACGTTATTCGACGTATCTGTGACAAGTAAATACTAATCATTCCATTTAATCCTTTCTTGACACAAAATGTTCAAAATAGTAACACGTTTTAGAATTATTGTTTAATTTTCACAATATATATCAAAATCAAAATTGTATGCATTCAGGGAAATGCTACTACGATTTCAAAAAATTAACTCCGCATTTAACTCAATCAGAGTACTTGTCCGAAATTGATCACCATAGCAACGAAGTATGTGATTTCGACAACATTCATGGGAAAATTTAACATTTAGACATAGTACATGTACTACGAGGGGTGTTCGATATGTATTGTCACTGTCCTTTGCATTTTTCTATGACACTATTTAGAAGGATTCTACGATTACTGTCTAAATAGTGCATGTTTCTATTCTTTATCTGGAAAATAACATAGCCTTTCGTCAACAATTAAGTAATTTATTGAACTTAGAAGAGGGTATGCTCGAGTACACTGGCCTTATGTTAATTGTATGCTAAATTTGTGTCATCTTTGCAGTAGTTGTTTAGAAAAGTAAATGTCAGTATTATTTAAACTGCAACATACGATACGATAACTGGATCCTTATACTTCCATTAGAACTTTAAATCAAAATGAAAGTATTTTTTGTCTCCAAGTAAGACGGTCAAAACAAGGGAGATCACTCTTATTTATACCAAATGATGCGTGTTGTTTCACGCACCAATAACTTCATATCAATTGTACTTTGATCGCAAATTCTTCCCAAAAATCAATGTTGATGGTCAATGGCTTACATACATGTATGATATGTCAAATTCAAATCAATTAAACTAATCGAAAATTTTCATTGAAATGTAGCATGCTTTTTTGACTAATTTTAACACCTATTTTCGCGACTTTGAAATGCTCTTATTTTGTTAAAAAATGGCAATCAAGTACAGCAAATCATGTTTTTATCGATGGAATTTACATTATTTACGGTATGATAGTTGTGGAATAAGATTATTTCCCGAAAGGAAGTTTTAATCGACAGTTATTCGCAAAAAGTCGCAGTGTCTATTACTAGCCCTTTGAAAAGACAACAGAAACAACATTCCGGTAATCAAATTTTATTGATTTTTTTCACGAAATATCGCGGAAATCTTGATGGTACTAGAAATGATTTAAAGATATCAACGTATTTTCTGATTTGTGACCCAAGTGACAATATCGAACACCCCTCGTATATGGGCAAATATTTTAAAATCGAATCAATAGATATGTATTTTCACTTATTTTAGAACTCTTTCAAAACCTTATCACATAATAGTAATTGCATAATGGAGACTGGATCATCTTTAGTGCAGTCCTATCTTTGTGCATTACATATAGAGTATACAATTTGCAAAACATATACTCCTACAAAAAATCACTGAAATAACTAACAACTAAACAATAATTGGTATTAAATATTCAATACGTCATATTGACAATAGTAAACGTTGGCAATGGGCAATGACTGTAGTAAACACGTGCTAGGTTAAGTGGTGATGTCGCTAACGTTCGCATGGTGGTGGGAGGGGTATGATGTTTTTCGATCAGTGTCGAAACACATTCAATAAAATGCCATAGCTAACGCCAATACCACAGATGACCCGTTCGAGCTTCCATAACATCGTTACATCTGAGTTTTAAGTTGCTAATCAACTTTCTGATTGCATGACGAGGGATGTTTGTCCACTCCTCTATGAGTGCACGTGTCAGTTCCCACTGGGTCTGTGGTTTGACAGGTCGTGCACTTATCCGTCTAAGGAGTTTGTCGCATGCATGCTCTATCGGATTCATGTCAGGAGACCGAGCTGGTCAGTCCGTACGCGCTATACGCTCGCATTCGAGGTACTCCGTGACCACACGGGCCCAGTCCGACCGGGTGTTAAAGTCAATAAGCACAACGTACACATTAATTTTAAAACATCATCGTGATAGGGAACATCCACCGATCACCACTGTACGCACGGGTCTGTAGATTTACCATAGACCCGACCGCAAACTACAAATGACGAATAATCAAACCTGTCGTGTTCCTGGATACAAAGGTTCTGGAATATTTCGTTTTTCTGTCGCCACATAATTCTCTTGCCATCATTTAAGTCTACACAGAACATTGATTCGTCTTAGAACAGAACTGACCATAGTCTGGTTTGTTTCTGGGTTCCAGAGAAAATGTCAGTAGAAACATCATGTGTTCTTGGGTCAATGGTGGACGGAAAGCAGGAATGCAAGCATGCTTTTAGACAGCATGTAGTCTTTTTCTCAGAGCTCATTCACAATTGCGATCCCACATGCATGCCGGAAGTAAAAATTCGACGTTTTAGCGGATTCGAACCGCCACGTTAAGCAATGGTGACAATATAAAGGTCATTACAGTCCGTCGTTTTACTCGAACGGGCTCTTCCTATCCGCTCAACAACAAGCCAAGTGTTCAGGTACCTATACCCGACAGGACCGACTATAGTACGACTGACGTTACACTGACGTCCAACGTGACGTTGAATGTGCCCCATCAATAGCATTTCAATAATTTGTTCCATGTCATCAACTGGTAAATGCCTCCTCAGGTGCGTTTATGCCGTATACTCACTATAAAAGTCCACAATTACCCAAACTTAACTCGAAAATGAATTGAACGAGTAACGTTATAAAACAGACAGTTACATGTACAATGAATGGACAGGAACACAGCGTTTTGCAGCGAGACAAACTCAAAAGCAAAATCCCCAGTTTATCCGTGTAATTACGTGTGTTGTACATTTTTCCAATACTTTAAGTATACTAAGTTCTGAAAAGATGAAATATCAATATAAAAAAAAATAGGTTTGAAATAGTGGTCCTTAAATTTTTTGCGGAGTGTATATCACAGTACAAAATAATTTTAGAAGGAATTATAGGAGAACTTGTGATACTGTTTTATCGGTTGATCGCAAGTAATTACTATTTTAGGATACCGTAGGATTCTGTAGACGCAGGTTCTAAAAAGCTCTATATTCACCTCTTCCTCCATATCCACCTCACTTCTGATTGACAATTTATTCCATGAACACTGGTTCGGACAACTGACACAAACTAATGACTGCTGTTTGTTGAAAAAGGCATTAATAAGATTAAAATAAAAATAACTAAATAATCTCAAACGGGAATGATGATTTGAAAGGGTCGTTTTGTCCTTATACTGTCTCATACCTTGGATTTTTATAGGATCCCGACGTGTACGTCTCATGTCGACAAAGTATTAATATTTGCTGCGTTCAATGAGTATACCTTGGAATCCTTTCTCCGATGCGGACGCTCCGACCACTTATCTACACTACGTTTAAAATGCTGCATAGCAAACATTAGTCTAGAACAACTTGTTTGACGATTCGCAAGACCTTTTATACAGTAAGAAGGCATACTTGGGATGATATTTTAATATCATTGTTCTCCCAAATAGTAGCACTGTATAATTCCATATAACATGCAAATTTAAGCATGCATGTCTTAGGTGAAAATATCAATATTATTGTGTAATGTTCTTGGCAATATTCCACTTACATTACAAGTTATATTGTTTATTTGGTATGTTCTTAATGCAAACCAACCGTATCACGTTGTTTATAAACGTTCTTATTGAATGCTGGTTGTCATGCAGTATACAAATGTACATGAAGATATTAGAACGTCTTACTGCTATCTAAGGAACGCAGTGAAGCTAGTGGTCTGGGCGTCCACTTTAGATGAAGAATACCTGGGTATATAACTTGAACGCGGCAATCCAAAAGCGATCTATGGTATAATTCTCCCTTGAACTAAAGGAATTCTTTATCTACCCTTAAAATACTAAGAGTTGCTCGACCCTGCTTTAAAACGGAACGTTGGTTTCTATCTTGTGGCGATGAAAATGGGTGAAACGATCAGTGTTAGGATGATCAGCTTTGTGAATGTTGCGTCGCTAATTATTTTTTCACTGATAATGTACATTGTTTCAAATTCGTCGTTGAGTCAACTAGACTATAAGTTTAAACTTAAAACATAATCATATAAATTGACATTAGTTGTAATGAAAAACATAATGTCCGCGCGAGTAACTGATAATAATAAAATCAATTTGTCTGTATCACATGCATGACAAGGTTGATAAATTAATGTTTTAATTTACGACGTACAAACATCCGCTTACATGTACATGAGGGTGTCATACGACAAGACATTTTCTAGTCAAGTGTACAATAAATTGTAGGATTTATTTTCAAGTCTGGATCGGGTGATTATATTTGGAAGAAATTATTCATTTCTTGCATATTTAATTCAATGATATCAGCTTATATTACGTGTTTTATATCTTCTGATTGAGTTAAAGTCATACTATCTAAGCCGATGTCTGCTATGGCGACAAGCGGGCCATAAATCAACACTTCTCTAGCACCAGGAACACTGCAAAATCGCTGATAGTAAAACAACATTAGTGTAACGGATTGCTTTATCTAATATCAAGAAGGCACATTCTCTTCTGAAAGACTCATTATTTACTTTACTTTATAATTTACTTTAAGAGTTGCTCGCTGTTAGTCCAGGATGAATTCGATATCCGACCGTGCTTGAAACAAACCAAAGCTTGACTTGTACGCCGGATTGTTCGTTACGTTCAGTAATATCGTTACCAAGGTAATTATGTTCCTATGGCTATACCAAGACACACTGGTAACGACATTTTATGATCGAAACCTATCATCAGCCACCAACTTATCGTCAAAACACAACAGCAGTACATATATTGAACTTTATTGGCATTGTGTGCTAAACGGAGGTCACAAAATTACATTTAAACACAAACCCCACATTCAAATGACGGTAACTTTATACACCTACCTCATGGAAAGGTCTGGATAATATAGCGTACATTCTATCCAAAGCCACAAAGAAACGATGGCAGCTAGCGCATAGCTACCCACGCAAGAATTAGACATAGAACGAACCATTCATATCCCAAAACTATATTTCAAGCAAGCCTATAAACTGACCCCACAATGAATGACGCACTGCGGACTTCGTGCATAATTAACCATAAAGGGGGGTAATTATGAATGATAACTACAATGAAGCTTACTTACTTGTTATTACCCGAATTAAATGAATGGTGGTTGAGAAATCAATTATTTCTTCCCCGATTATCGTCACCATATTCAGACTCCATGTACTAGATGACAGATTTTGGTTAACACCTCGTGATTTTCCCAAGTCGTATGACACATGCATACAATACATACATGTATATGTATCGGTACTTTCACAAATTGACCGGAACGCATGATTTGTCTGGAAACATTATGTCAAATCATACTGGCTCATAAAACAAAGTCATGATTTAAGACATAAAGATAGCGTCATTTGACTAGATGGTAAAATGGGAACGGATACACCGGTGTTTGTAACATCACAACGTGAGTTTTAATTAAGCTTTGATTGCTTTCTTAGTTGATTCTATAATTGTGTCTTCTTCAATTTTGTTCTAATCTATTTTGTTATTGGAACGTAGTGGGAATGTACATTGGTTGATACATTTATTACTGCATGTATTTCAAGTGTCTGTTATCTACGGGTCTCATTAGGTTTGCCATTAATTCTAAATCAGACCAAGGTAGAGAAGCATTATTTGAGCAATACCATAAGATTGTTGCCAACATTATTACAGGCAATGGTGCTAAACGTTTAACAATTCATTCCATTGACATCAACAGTGTAAGTGACATACCCCCAAACACCGACCTTGACCTGGACTTTATAAAAAATCATGTTGAAATTGTGACCTCTACTGTGTTTACAAGATACTGTGATCGGATCAAGGAGTGATTATAAAAGATTAATTGGAAAACGGCGAAATCCTAAATGAAAACTAATATCTAGGAACAAGAAAGCGCGATGCTATTAAAAGAATCATGGTAATCAAATGGTGTAGCCTTGTTACAGTGTTATCTTGTGCAACAAGAGCAAAATGATAACGTCTTTCTTTCATTATCGTATGCATTGTCATGCAACAACACTACCTGGCATCTCTGGTTTGCAAGATAACAACGAGAATGATAGAAACATTCTGCAAATGTGCTCTGCTCTGGGATTTCCAACCTGAGGTCAATATTGCAACTCATTACATTTTGATAGAATTGTGTAGTTTAATGATTAAGGTTTCCAAAATGTTATACCTTTTCAAAATGATCCAACTAAGTGACATGCTATGACATGACAAAACCTAGACATGACGATTGAAATATCGTTATTGACGTCGCGTAAACACAATAGTTATGATGACGTCATTCCATTAGGTCAGGTCCCCTTGTAAGTCCCACATTTACAAAAAGCTAATTAAATACACAGACAACAATTTTGTTAGATCATGTCATGTTATGGATGGAATGTACATTGCTGAAATCAAGTTCAATAGTTTCCGGTATTTATTTTATGGGGTTCAAACTACAAAATAATCAACAGATTCACACTCTTCATTTATATTTTGTGATAATTTATCCGAAAAATACACTCATTGAGCACAATATTCTGGCAAGTTATGTTTTATTCATTAAACTGCAAGGTGCTATGTACCTAATACAGTAATTAATTATCAAATAAACTTATTAATAACTTTGTAGTCAACCGATTCCGAAAATACACGGTTTTGTATATTTTTAAAGGTTTTCCCTAAAATATCGCATTTTGCACAATAAAATGGAAAACGATGTTTGGTATCTTAATTTACAAGTAACAACCTACAATGTACCTATCAACAAATATTATTATCAAATAAACCCATGAATGACAAAGTGATCTACAGATACCAAAAAATCATGCTTTGTTTTTATATTTTGTCAGGATTTACATGTACCCAAAAAAGTCGACTTTCACTAGCAAGTATTGATCTAGATTTTTGGTATGTTACAAGACAGACAATCTGTGAGATGATCATAGAAAACTACTTGTTTTGCATATTTTCCCAAACAAATATCTGCTCTATACAAAATGTAATTTTCCCAAATTATGTGATTTGTTTGAAGAGGTTGGAAATCGCACAGCGGAGCTCCAATGTAGCTTTAAGATATACTGTGCCCATCTGAACATTTTTGTTTATTTAAATTAAATCTTTTTTGTCAACTTCATATCTCTATTCGTCGCATTATTACTTAAGAAAGTCCAAAGCCCAAAGTCACGTGGTATTCACTTTATGACTAAAGATAAAATTATGTACATGTACAGGACGTACTATCCACATCAACAAAATTATATTACATTGTAGATGTAAGTCTGTATACTGTCCTTACAATGAATGATAAAACGTTTTAATGGAGAAATATGTCGATATTAATAGTATAAATGTATAAGTGTTTCACTATCAAACTTTAATCAATTAGATTAAAAATGTCAGATTCAGTTGTTGGTGACATTTCGCATTAAAGTGTTTCACTATCAAACTTAAATCAATTAAATTAAATGTCTGATTCAGTTGTAATACCTGCCAAACTGCCGAGAATAGTCTGTATTTGCCAGTCAGCTTTCTGTAGAGTTATTAGAGGCTTAAGAGAGACTCCATCCGTATTTGAACCAGGGTCGCAATTATTAGATGGCAAGCGCGCTAATCATTCAGCTACGTAGTCTCTGTACAGCGAATTTCTATAAAAAATTGCAACCAATGTACTGGTAACGAACCATATAGCGCGTGTATTTACCGTACTTGCGTTCTTTACAATACAAATTAAACCAAACGGAAACAATCGCTTTCTCCAACATTTTCTCACATAGGCTTACACAACCAGCTATAAAGGATAATCTAGAAAGCGCCATTTGAATATACTTTTCTAGGACGGCAACGATATTTACGTAACGACCTGACAGTGCAACCGAGTGGATTTCAATTACAATATGTTATCAAAATCGTCCTGGACTTGCAACGACATAAGTCTAAATTAAATTTATAAAGTAGAGTAAATAATGAGTCTTTCAAAAGATAATACATTATTTAGCAATCCGTTACACTATTGTTGTTTTACTATCAGTGATTGTGTCGTATTCCCGGTGCTGAAGAAGTGTTGATTTGTGGCCCGCTTGTCGTCATAGCAGACTTCGTCTTAAAGATAGTGTGCCTTAACTCAATTAGTAGATATAAAACACGTACTGTAAGCTGCTATCATTGTTCGAATTATGTAAGAAATGAATTGTTTCTTCCAAATATAGTCACCCGATCCTGACCTGACAATAAATCTCAGAATTTATTGTACACTTGACTTGTAAATGTCTTGTCGTATGACACTCGAATAAACATGTGAGCGGGTGTTCGAACGTCGTAAAATAAAACATTTTGCCCGAACAAGTCACTAAACTTGCCATAAATGTTGTACAGATGTGATTTAATATAAATTAATGTCAGTTTGCGCCTTTTACTCACGTGGAAATTAGATTTACAATCATAACGACTGATGCTGAGTCAAGTGTTTACGCTTAGCGTTTGAACTACTAAGCTGGTTGACTTAATGAAGCAATTTAGTGTTTCTGCGATACGTTCATCGTGACAATATTCATGTGATACTAGTATATAATCATGAAATATTACCTGTGCACCTGTCTTGTCCTGTGTTTAATGTTCATCCATGTTTGGGTTATTGTTCAGTCATGTACACGTACTAACAAAATTATACCATGAGTACGAGTCGCTAAATTGCACTAGGCTTAATATTTGCTACATTTTCCAAAACTATCAAGCTATCGATACTGTGTTTTTCAAAAATCAATACTTGGAAATAATAAAACATGTATAAACAGCTGAAATCACTTGCTATTTATCACATGGTTCGTTCTTTAAGATGCATTTGTCGAATGGCATGAAATACGAGGAACGAAATCAATACAGTCTTTTCAAATGGCTTTTATTCTAGGAAGTGCAACCGAGAATGCGTTTTGATAAATTGGAAATATCAAGATGGCGGTCCATCTATTATTGAACGAATGCATATATTTACGCATGTGAAATTGGAATATGTCATAGGAAAATTGGGTTTGCGTATAATCAACGCGTCAAGTTTATAATACGAATACGGAGATGAAATTATTTATACGATGTCAAAATAACTAGAACCGTGAACATTCGAGCAGTCACACTGCAAAACTTGGTTGTTTCAAATATACCTCATGGAACCGTGAACATTGGAGAAGTCACACTGCAACATTTGATTGTTTCAAATATGCCTCATGAAATTAAGCTCGATAAACTGGTATTACGCTATACATGTCAGATTCTCGAATGAAGTATTTTTAAGGTCAAATAGTATACTATATAGACGATATTTGTTTGTTCGATTTGATATACAATGTAGTTTACTTCTCATTGTGTAGGAATATAATTTAATATATTCATCGTAATAACGTTTGAGATTGGTGATACAGTAAAATCCTTCAAACAATACTAGTCACATAGTTGGCCTTAACAGTGAGTTGATGCTAATAACGGACCTTCTTTGTTCTAAATCTAAGACTTAGGGACCTTAAATTGCTAAAATATGCATGATTTCCAAATATATGAGGACTGTGGATTATAAGCAGAACTTTACTGTACGATCAAAGCAGTTCCGAAGTACACATTTCACTGATAGAATTCCATATCACGTTAGTCAGTATAAAGTAAAAATATATAGTTTGAATTATTTATGAATCAGTATTTAACTAGACATCGTCTGCATAATGTGACGGACATGATCGTAGCAAACAGGTGACAGGCAAACATGTGCCTCCGTAGGTCAATAGTTAAAGCGTCTGTCGTCTAATCTGGCGACCGGGTTCAATTACGGATAAAGGAAACAATATGCCTGTCATATTTCAACTGGCAAATGAAAGCTCAGCTTGGCATTGTGAAGGGCATTATATAGGCTTACCTTAAATGTCCTTTTTTGGGATACGGTTTGTACGTTCTGTGTCTGTCTCTTGCGTGTTTAGCTAAATGATAGCTTTGACTTGTCTGTGTTTTACAGTATTTAAAACCTAACAATGAAATCCAACTGAGATGTGTCGTGTCAGGTAACATTCTTGTACTATGCCATCTAGCGTACCCTAAAAGATTTTTATCAACTCGTCAAATCTTCCTATACCGTGCAGCGAAATTTCCACACCTGAATTACCTATACAAATCACATCTTACATACTAGTACAAGACGGGACCGGGCCTTCCGTTGATGATAGTACTGATAAATGAATTATGACCCGTTAACTTTTCTTTCAATTGTGCATAATCAGCCCAATTAAAAGTATAGAGTTATGCAATGAAATACGTGAATGTGGTATCCATGTATTCCTGCAACACAGTATTTGCCTAAACTCAATCAATTACGGACTTTAATACTAGAGGCAATTTTACATTCCATTTACGTAATTAGAAAACCTGCATTCAAATTAATAATGTATGAAATTATGTGCTTATATAGTATTGTCAACATGATAATCGGATGTTATCGGATCTCTTATATCCTGGTAGTGTGTAGCAAGGTCATTGCACCAGCTGGCATAAAAGTAGGACGTGGGTGGTAAACGTGGGTTCACATTTATTAACAAAAACTCGTTACCCTTATTCCTTCATTATCAACAGCGTACCCGTAGCTTAACTGGACTTTGAACAACGGACCCTAACGTAGCTAAATGAAAACCAACTCGTTCATCTAAGTTGGGTGCAGTCGGCGATCACTGCACACATGCTAAACTTTTCATTTGCAATGATACAATAACTTCAACGATGACAAATGTTCAGAAGATTAATCAGAGACAGGTCCATTCAATCAAACTATGCAACGACTTGTGTACACCTAATACAAACTTTGCTGGTGTGTCGAAATTTTACATACATTATGTAAGTAGCACATGTACCCACATGGTTGTACAAATTATTCACGATAGAACAATATCTTTCTGTCTATACAAATTAAAACTGCTAATGCGGTTCTACACGTGGGTGATATTGTATTTACGAAATTGATGCTATTGTTTAAGTCATGTTGCAGCGCAATCAGCAATCTAGATAAAATGTTATGTTAAACATAACAATAAATACTGACATTGCATGTTTGAAATCGTTGAATGTACCAGCAAAACTATATTTCCCAGTTAAAACGTTTGTTTGTAATTTCCCATTATTAGAACAAAGGGACCTCTAAAATTATGGCAAAACTCCTTAAAGATTCAATAACGTATACCATGCAATACCTCTATCGCTTTGCATCCGTTTAATGGTCAAATACATCACTGTTAATGGACTGCAATAACATAAAGCCCATGACAGAAAACAACAAACGGAACTCTTATCAGTAGAATGCAAATTGTTACCAGTAGAATACATACAAATGATGCATGTTACAGATTGATCAGAGCTGTGCATCGTCTTTATCATAATATATTAGACGAACTATCAATATTGTCTTATCATTTCTCTGTTTATACAACGAGGAACCTATAGAATATAATGTGGTTCTATATAGCAGATGTCAGATAAAGGTCGTTTATAAATGATTCAAGTATCCGTTTCAAACCAATTCAAACCAAATATGGTCAATACAATGCAAACCAAAGATAGTCAATGTAACCAAAGATAGTCAATGCAAACCAAACATAACCAAACCAATGATAGAGAATGCAAACCAAACATAACCAATGCAAACCAAAGATAGAGAATGCAAACCAAACATAACCAATGAAAACCAAAGATAGCCTTGAGAACCCCAATGTAGTCAAGGCAAACAAAAAGATTGCAAAATCAAACCAGCGTATCTCGAACTTGATAGAACGGCAACATAGTAATAAGATAAGTTGATTACCATGCACATTTCGTAATTAATAAGTTTATCAGTTTAGTTTCTGCAAAACATATAATTTTGTATACTAACTTTCAGTTGTGTATGATAGCTCTGTTGCTAAGACTTTTATGTAACGTTTATGTTCGGCTTAAACGAACCACTGTCCCTTTATGTATCACGAGAGTGTGGTAGAAGAGAATGCCCCGTTTTGATCATCACGTCGTTGCAACTACAAAATAACATGCACACGAAATAATGATTGTTTCTATTTTGTCTTGAATTTCAACTGCAATACATAATTATCATTCTGTTATGGTATACTACGCCTCCGAATGTCTGAAAACAAAGCCAGTTAAGCTTACATATTACGTAACTAGCATAACATATTGGGCGGTATAGTTAAAGGAGAAATATATTTCATTTACCAACAGACGGGGGAGATAAACAACAAACGTACCTAGTATATTTTAGTAGTTTTCAATTATTTAATATTATTGGAAATATAACAGATATTGTGCCGTCTACCATTATCATCTAGAATGCTCTCCCTCTCTAAAGTTGTTTAACAACAGCGAACATATCTTCATGTTTAAATACTACAGTGAAGTTCCGCTAATAAGACCAGTCAAAAAGGTGATATTAATAGCGAATCGGTCTTATTAGCGGACCTTTTTTGTTCTGAATTTAATACTTTGGGACCTTTAACTGGCAAAATTTGCATGATTTCAAAATAGTCAAAGTGGTCTTATTAGCGGAACTTTACTGTAACTTGATATTCTGAAACCTTTCGGGAACAGCTGTATTGCAGCCGATGTCAATAACTTCTATAGTCTAGTGGCTAGTGGTCTTTTATGAGTATATGAGGTATGCGGTACACTGTGTGGTTGTCTCTTGTCGTAGACGAAATAAGAAAGAGTGCAGTTCATTCTATTTCCTTGCTTACAGTTTGCATCATATAGAGATGTATTATGCCAGGACTCGGGAATGGGTTGTCTTGAGTGGTTAATATAAGGTATGGAATTTGTTCCACAATACATTTCCAATAATTTTAATATAAATTAACAATGATCAAAATGCTGCCTAACGATATGACAATTATCTAATAAGAAGGGAATCTAATAGGTTCTTGGATTTTTACTGATAAAATACCAATATTCAATACATCTTATAGATATGTTAGCAATAAATTCAATATAATTACGCACTATTAGGTACACACAGTTATATGCATCAAGCAAATGTGTGCTTTTCTACTAAATCGGTCGGTATTTTAGGATATTTCATCTACAAAATGCTTACATAATACGTTACAAAAGCTTACCCCATTGATAAATTATTTTATCTGAATACCAGAACATTGTAATCATAACTTATTAATTATTATATGATCAATAACCATGCCTATGACTGGGATTTATGCAGTCGTTGCAATACCTATACCACAGTAAAATGCTTCTAGAAACACTACAATTACGAAATGAATGATACAACTAGTACAATTTCGTGACGAGAGTTAATGAATATTTACTAATATACAATACATCACTATAGTGCATGCCTGATAAATCTCTGTGCGTGTATGTTACCCCAATCTACGTCAACTTACATGCTATAGGTTTATAACTAACTCATACCTAATAAGCTACACATGTTTGTCCGTCCGTCTGTGTCTTTAACAAGTGGATAGATGTCGATCTACGGTGGTCTACCCGTATTGATTTGTTTCTCACAATGCACACACACGCCTGTAGCACTACTATAGATGTTTCAACTTTAATCATGATACTCTCTTTTCTCCTTTCCCGTGTTGCTACAAATGTGACGTCAATTGTGTATTTATTATTATGTAACACCTTTTTAAATGGTTAGCCAATTCGGTTTGTGAGACACCCACTGTATGAATTAAGAAATAAAAATCTGTTCGCGTTTATTGTCGGTGAATAAAACACGTGCAGGAGTTCGGATGCGGAAAAATTAAATCACGAGTGCGTAGAGTTTTTATTTCGATTCTAAATACGATAATATCCCGCACTATTTAACTGCGCGCATTCCATTTTCACCCATTTGACATTGAACATAATTCCACGCTGAAATTGAGTGGCTTATTAGCTGGTACAATTACCTCCCTCGTTAATGAAAACGACCTTCGTAATTTTCTGAAGGAAATACCACATTTTAAACATTGAAACAATTTTAATAACAAGAGTATATGGTATCTATTTCATAAAATGAAAAATATAAATGAATTGATTATCAGAAGCTTTAATAAAACTTGGTTTCTAGAGTATATTGGAGTTTCTAAAAATAGATGCGTCATATCTGTAACACTGGATTCTCGTGCAACTCGCCTTGTCATCGTGGCTCGTAGAAAATTTTACTATAAAGTTTACGTTCATTCATTCATAAATATGTCACGTGATACTGGGCGTAAATAGAAACAGCCAATTTGATAGGTATGTTTTATGGGGGTAATAATACATTGTTAGGTCCGCTCTATATTTAAACGATTAATCCGCAGATCGTGTTAGAATGCTATTTCTTCTCATCTCCTACATTGTAAAGAAAAGCAACGGGCAAATATATACATGGTAACTGTTATTGAATAATCTGATGACTCACACACCAGTCGTGTATGTAGTACCACCCTGTCTATTTGGGCAATCCCATATGTAATAAGTTGCCATATAAAACTCACTGAATGTGTGAACCAATTGTTAATTCACCGATTCCGAACTTATGGAAACAAAATCAAATGGACAATAAAAAGAATTCCGAAATTATGTTTAATGTATGTAGTTGAAACAAAATAGGCCTCATTAAGTCACAAATGGAAAATTAGTATGTGTGTCTTGTTTTACCTTCGCTAGTTATATCATAAGCTTCTCCTTTTGTCTGTTTCTCTGTAGAAATGTTTCTGTACCAGCGCAATGCAACCTTTAACATTCTGCTAACAACGGCACGTTATAAGCCCATGATTCTGAAAACAAGATCAACACTTTTGCTAACCTCAGGTCAAGATCATTCTTACATATATGGCCCGAACATCACTAACTGAGCATTACAAAAAGTCTCAATGTAATTAACCATCAATGTCTGCTTCAATAGTTTCCCTCCATTATTATCCTGAAAATATATTAAGGTTTAATCAATGACTGAACTATACGTATTTGCAAAAGCATCCAGACATCTTTCACAATACAGACAAAGCAATCAATGTAATTTGTGAAAACACAATATTTGCCTAATCTAGACACGTCTATATCGTTGCAAATCCGTAACATAGAAATTACGTATATTCAACGTAATACGACAAACTGTTAGCTTGTCGGCTATGTGGCTGTCAGACGCGCTCGGCTATGTGGCCGTTGTACGTGCTTGGACGAGCATGGTGTCTATATGCATCACTCTTTCTGTATGTACTTGCTTGTATGGTGTTTAATTACTATATCCCCTCGGTTAGCTGCATACTCTGACGTCCAAAGCTTATCTAAAGTACGCTCTTTTGTCTAACATCCTTCTAAACACTCTTGGTTCTCATAAACACCCCGATGTTACTGAAATATAAATTTTGTACCGCTAATTTAAGTAATATCTTAGTTTCTGAATGATGTAGAAATATTCTAAACGTCTATATCGTTGCAAATCCGTAACATAGAAATTACGTATATTCAACATAATACGACGAACTGTTAGCTTGTCGGCTATGTGGCTGTCAGACGCGCTCGGTTATGTGGCCGTTGAACGTGTTTGGACGGGCATGGTGTATATATATATATCACTCTTTCTGTGTGTACTTGCTTGCATGGTGTTTAATTACTATATCACCTCGGTGAGCTACATACTCTGCCATCCAAAGCGTATCTAAATTACACTCCTTTGTCTGACATCCTTCTAAACACTCTTGGTTCTCATAAACACCCCGATGTTACTGAAATATACGTTTGGTACCGCTAATTTAAGTTGTATCTTATTTTACAGTCCCATTTGATAAACATAGAGACTTATTGTACGGTCCTATTTTATAAACGTAAGTTTCTAAATGATGTGGAAATATTCTAAAGATGTTTATTTATGGCCTTTAAAAGTTCGGGCATCATATTTTACTATGTTTTAGTTTTTAGATGGTACACACATCGGTTAGGACAACATTATATTTATACAATTGCTTCTTAACATCAGTTGTAAGGGGTAAGCTTTATGCAGGAGTTTGATAATAAGATATTTTAAAACTAAGTTGTATAAAAAGCTCATATATAATTTACAGAGTCACCCAGCGTCCAAAGCTGGAAGCGATTCTCAAATAAATAGAAATGGTAAATCTGGCTTCTTCCCTTACACACAATACACCACAGCACTGTAGCGATCAAAATCAACTTCTTCTGGGGCACGCAATGGGCCAGTTTTCAGATGGGAGTAGTTCTCTGGATCTCTAGCTTTCATCGATGAGGAGACGTTTAACAAACCGAAGGTAAAGTTACAATATTTGAGCATTTGAGGTTCATAATACCACCGAACTATCATTTCATGATGCTTCATAAAAGTTATGGTGATAAATATAATAACAAATGGTTGTTTTATTAGGAAAAACAGTACATTCTGCCTCTGGTACATCAATTTCTAATTCCATTTCGTTGGTTCGGCTAAACTGCAAAAATATAATGCCTCAATTAACTAAGGGTTTTCGTCGTTCATAATTTATTCTGAGGCTGGATGGTGTCATTTTGTTGATTGAAGAGTACGTCTCGATGGTACCACTTCAAAATAGCAAATACTTAGGTTTTCAGGAGCAACATCTGTCTAAATTTCTTGTGCAATTTTATCGTACGTACAAAACGGCAATTTGAACAGTCGACTTCTGGTAGCCATACCACCATGAGTGATTGACATTTCTCAATTGCTTTATCTCCCAATGTTTTAAACGTTAGTGTAACTCTTGGTGTACATGTATGTGCAGTGCTTGTTACACATATTACCATTCTAAACGAAACATTGACTTCTTCTTATGATAAGAGAAACATTATGTTTGAAAACAAATAATTATTCATTCATTGGAAGTTAAAATGAACAAGACACAACTGGCTGATTACATTTTTGTACATACATGTACAAAAAGCTAAACATGGAACCAACAGTTGCCTGTCCATGTGGTTAAGACGAACAAACTACAGAGCATGCGCTCTAATAATGTAAAAGACAATCCTGGAGACAACATTGCTCACTGAGACAAGACTTAGACCCACTGAGCCATTGCGCCGTATAATTTGGGTCGGTGTTGTTTTTGTGCTTTATGTGATCGGCTGTTTTTACTGAGTGCTGACTTTTCTGTACGATTTTATTATCTTTTTTCATCACAAGCTACTTGTTGATGTAGATGAACATATGCCGACAACTGGACTTAACGTCTAACAGCGAGCGAGAAGTATGTCAGCTAAAACATCCTGGATTGTTAGAATCTAATAAACTGCGATTGTCATACAACGTCAAATGATCAAATCATTTTAAGACATACACTTAGACTAAGGCTTAAAACTTTAAATGTTCCATTCGCCCTTGTGTTGGTTTGAATACATATATTTTGATATAAATTGGCATGTACATGCAATTATACTGACAAACACTCGTTGGTTTAGTATCAAAGGAAACGAAATTCTAGTAAATTCCCTTACGGAAAAAGAAAGTTTGCGGTAAATATGCCGCAACTTTGCGGCAAAGTTGTCGCAAACTGATTCGTTCCCCGAAAAATCATCGTCAGTGTTCGCAGGACTTCGCCGGTAGTGGTAAACTTCTGGCAGACTTCTGGTGATGTTGCGGCAAATTCGCCAGAACTGATGACTGCTCACCGAAGGTTTACCAGAAACTTCATATCTAAGTAAGGATCACCATAGGTTCACCAAAAACTTTAGTGGATAATATTTGTTTGCTGTAAGTTTGCCAGAAACTTCGTATTGTATAGATTATCGCTAGAAGTTTGCCGAAAACTTTAAACGGTTAAATATATTTGCCAGATATTCACCAGAAACTTCCTGCATTTCCAACAAGCCATAAATATCTTGCGATTTGAAAGGAGTACTTTTGGTGGCATGGTGGCGAAATGGTTAGCGCTCTCGAATACCAGTCCGGATGCCCCTGGTTCAAAGCTCGTGATGAATCGGTGTTATACACTGGAAACATTTTAAAAAGAGTCTATTCGAAAAGTGCTTAGGGTAGCACTAGCTCATCTGGATTCATATCACACATTTCTTAGAGTAAAATTTTCATTGATGGATATGACCTGTAATTTTTAAAGTGTCGTAACCTAAGTTTTCAAACTCGGATATACATCGGAAACGTTAAAGAACCAAGGAGTCTATTCGAAAAGTGCTAGGATAGCGCTAGCGCACCTGGATTCCTATCACACACATCATATCAAACAAACTTTCTGTCTCATGCCTGGAAGCCCGAAATTATTGGCCAATTAGGCAGGGATGAAACCGAATGACAACGCACTACCACTGTCTCAGTGGGGTGCAAAAAAGGATCAACTTAAATAATTAAACCCGAAAAACAATTCCGCCTCATTTGCATATTACGCCTTAAAAATTTGGCCCCCGCTTTCGACTCGCTTACTTTTTAGACTGTAAAATCATTCCACATCATTTGGATATTATTACTCTTAAAATATTGAACCTTCTTCACTTTTCCACATGTGGAGTTCATTCCTCATTTCTTTCAAGATTTCATCGATGGATATGACCAGTAATTTTTAAAGTGTCGTAACCTAATTTCGAACCCGGATATACACCGGAAACCCAGGAGTCTATTCTAAAAGTGCTAGGATAGCGCTAGCGCACCTGGATTCCTATCACACACATCATATCAAACAAACTTTCTGTCTCATGCCTGGAAGCCCGAGATTATTTGCCAATTAGGCAGGGAGGAAACGGAATGACAACGCACTACCACTGTCTCAGTGGAGTGCAAAAAAGGATCGACTTAAATAATTAAACCCGAAAAATAATTTCGCCTGATTTGCATATTACGCCTTAAATTTTGCCCCCGCTTTCGACTCGCTTAATTTAGTTAGCAGACTGATAATTAGCAAAAATGTAAGTTTGGGTGACATATACTGAGCCTAGTATTAATTACAATGTAGTCCTATTTTAAAATATATACATATATGAATTGAGTTTGTAGATTGAGACACTACTGAGTATATAGGTCATTCTAATTCTGACTTTGTTCCAGTCTAAGTTCAACTAAGTTCAACTTTTCCCCAAAATACAGTAGGCCTACAATCTTAAATAAAGACCATCTAATTATTAAGGCCACCTCATACATAGTAATATTTCATATTTAGGTGTTTGTGTTAATTTTCTTGTTCTTATGTTGCATTGTAATGAAGTATTCTCAGAGATAATAATATTATAAAAAAAATATAATGTATTTAAATGAGCTTAAAATGGATACAGATAAATAAATTACAAGTTATGAAGATAAAAGTAATCATGTTGTACATTAGGCCACAAAGATATGGTATGAGACTAACATATATAACACAATAAACTTATACTGTTTCTTATTACACAAATTAGCACCTTGACCAATAATGCCTCTTATCAATATCTCAGTTTCCTGTGATTGGTTAGTTTGAGTATTCCCCTGTGTCTGCATGGCTTTACTACTGCCCATATGGTGTTCATTATACAAGTACATGTATATTAGCTTCTCATAGCAATCAGGGTGCAATTTATGCATACTTTATTGAAATAACACTGGAAGCTATATTTAAGTTTTAAAACATATACTTTATTATTTTATTACTCGATATGAAGACAACACCATTTCCAGTAATATTCGATTTAATCACACACTAACATGGTTTCTAAATAATTCAACGTATAATATAAATGTGGATAAGTTAGGCCGCTCAAGACAATACCGGGTATCCGTGTATGTCTGTAAATCCCGTCGACCGAAAGGAAAACGGATTCGTTATACGTAATTTGATTATGCTCCCACTGATTATTCTACTACCCTTGAGATGTACTACGACTTCCACAGTGCGAGCCACAAGCCGTGGCTGTACGTAAGACACCAACCAAGCTGTAAATCAACCGACAGTCAGATCGCGATCCCCCCACCATCGGGTTCCCGGAAAATGGAAGGGACCGCAACCCGTGCCGATCCAATGCACAGCCCGGATGCAACAACACTGTGAGACACACAAGCCGTGGTCGTATCATGCCAACTTACTGAGCCACAAGCCGTGGCACTGTATACACAACCAACTTACTGAGCCACAAGCCGTGGCACTGTATACACAACCAACTTACTGAGCCACAAGCCGTGGCAGTGAGTACACAACCAACTTACTGTGCCACAAGCCGTGGCAGTGAATACACAACCAACTTACTGGGCCACAAGCCGTGACCGTGTGTACACAATATCAACAACCTAGGAATTACCATTAGAGGAGGGCAAAACCTAATACTACGCAACAGAAACACTCACTGATCAACCGTATGATACCTTTCCGTAGTACATCGTTAAGTCTCAACCAATTTAGATTCCCTATCAGAGGCACCTCATTCCCAGTCGGGTCCCCGGAACGAGAAGAGGAGCCCTGATCGGTCAAACACGTTTAAAGTACATAAACTATTTAATATTGTACGAAATACCTAGGTAACATCCGTATTCCTCTCGGTCGACCGAATTTTTCCGCTTACATATAATTACATGAGAGCGACAAAAAATAAAAGTTCATATTGCAAATTATTGATACACCAAAAGTTCATATATATATAAACAACACAGCAATTATAAAACCGTCAAAGAGCACAATGGATTCAACCGTATAACACGTTAAACATTTTGTAGGCACCAGTTCAATCACGACCAGAATGTCAATAAAGTCCACGGCAAATCCCCCATATCCAGGAAAATGTGAAAATATAGTAACACCAACACAAATCGTTCATAGAATATACACCTGTACCTTCCCATTCAACACCAGACGAGGACGACTGAGGTCGTTGTTTGTCGTCGTCTTACTTGTGTAGTGCGCCACTGTGCTCCCGTGGAATGAAGTGCAATCATGACCAAGGCAACATTAACAAACCAATACATCCTGTAAAATATATACTCAACAGCAGTAAACGGTTTAAAACAGACCATAAAATTAATAGGTTGTGACATCTACAAAGGCAGTGAAAACCCATAAGATATAAACGACTAAAACTTTTGATTAATACATGTACATATAATTAAACACCAGCTTAACTATACCATTTACAAACAACAACTGTTTGCTGTGGTAATACTTCACTTTAAGACGGTTTGCAATCTTTACTAAATGTTCATAACCTTCATACAGTAGTAATCAATTGTGTGTGATATTTACCTAAGCAGTACCATGTATAAAACATTTCATATCCCAATGATATAAAATATAATGGCGACGACATGTTACATATTCTTCAGATATGTTTTAGCTTATTATAAACTGGTTTTAGATTAGTCCGTCTCTGCTTAATTGAACATGCTCTAGCAAAGGCTGCATCACAGACTGTGCTATATTCATCATACGGAATGCTGGTCGTACACGAACAACCCCCCCGAGGAGGAAACGTGAAAACCCCCTGAGGAGGAAACGTGGATCCGTAACACCGAAGTCTTTTAAACCCCGGCGCCAGACCATTCATCAGAATACTGAAACTACGGAATTTGTTCAGAAGCATTTGTTCTACATGTACTTACAAAATGTCATATTCAATTCAAGTAACCAATACTAAATGTAAATAAATACATTTTTAAAACAAAACAATAACTAAAAACTATCAGGACACCGGTTTCCGTTCTAATGTTTGCAATAGAAAAAATTATCGAATCTGAATTATTTCTCGACTGACTTAAAATAAGGTTACTAATAAGCCATGCATATAACTGCTGTTTTCCCGCGAAACTGCTATCTAACGACTTATACCCTACTTGATTTACAACCCATCGCGAGACTTATTCGTATAGCCCCGCTTGATACAACACCCGTCACGTGACATGACCACCTTGAAAAACACAGCCCGTACCCCTGCACGTTATAATGACATGAATACATAAGTTCTATCTACTACCTAACGTGCAGAACTAATAAGTACGCACCATTAATAGTTGTGTTAAATATTATAATGTGACCACCAATTTAAATATACAGCGTCCGTAACATTAAGTATCTATTTTTTCAAAACGAACTGATATAACACTGAACATCTCCCAATGTTCAAAATATTATGGGGTGTGGCGGGAGGGAAAATATTACTAACGAGCTGTCTGGATGTAACTGAACAAGTGCGCGGTGCACGAGATTTACTGAATATATACCCTCTGATGGTACCCTATTACGACGCTGTCATACAGCGATAAAACAGGACCCAGCCAAAATCGACCAGGTATGACTAATGCCTTTCGGACAAAGCTGGTGCGTAGCCAACACGTTTAGTGGGGATCTCGAAAAAATAAATATAATTATTTTAATTCTAAAATAATTTTGCATTATTTTATTACTCGATATGAAGACAACACCATTTCCAGTAATATTCGATTTAATCACACACTAACATGGTTTCTAAATAATTCAACGTATAATATAAATGTGGATAAGTTAGGCCGCTCAAGACAATACCGGGTATCCGTGTATGTCTGTAAATCCCGTCGACCGAAAGGAAAACGGATTCGTTATACGTAATTTGATTATGCTCCCACTGATTATTCTACTACCCTTGAGATGTACTACGACTTCCACAGTGCGAGCCACAAGCCGTGGCTGTACGTAAGACACCAACCAAGCTGTAAATCAACCGACAGTCAGATCGCGATCCCCCCACCATCGGGTTCCCGGAAAATGGAAGGGACCGCAACCCGTGCCGATCCAATGCACAGCCCGGATGCAACAACACTGTGAGACACACAAGCCGTGGTCGTATCATGCCAACTTACTGAGCCACAAGCCGTGGCACTGTATACACAACCAACTTACTGAGCCACAAGCCGTGGCACTGTATACACAACCAACTTACTGAGCCACAAGCCGTGGCAGTGAGTACACAACCAACTTACTGTGCCACAAGCCGTGGCAGTGAATACACAACCAACTTACTGGGCCACAAGCCGTGACCGTGTGTACACAATATCAACAACCTAGGAATTACCATTAGAGGAGGGCAAAACCTAATACTACGCAACAGACACACTCACTGATCAACCGTATGATACCTTTCCGTAGTACATCGTTAAGTCTCAACCAATTTAGATTCCCTATCAGAGGCACCTCATTCCCAGTCGGGTCCCCGGAACGAGAAGAGGAGCCCTGATCGGTCAAACACGTTTAAAGTACATAAACTATTTAATATTGTACGAAATACCTAGGTAACATCCGTATTCCTCTCGGTCGACCGAATTTTTCCGCCACAATAAATTATAAAATTTATACCCCAAAAATTCTGAAAAACGCAACTCAGTTCCTTAAGATCATATCCCAAATATAATCTAAATAAAACCTAAACCTACATCATTAAGGTGAATTCAATCCAACGGAAAACCCCCAGTATTTGCAACGATATCCGGTGTGGATATATCAAATTGTCCAATCGTCTTAATTGAAGGCCGACTCTATTAACTCGTTGAACTGCAAATCCTGAAACTATACTGTATAACATGAATTTACATTCCGAACATGTGTTAGCTTCCAAGAAAATGTTGACACTTTAAAGTGAACTTGTAAGTATCTTACTCGGGGCACAGCGTTTGTTTTCTCATCAACAACGTCTGGCTCGAATGCCTATATGTCGCCATATTTATATGGCGTTGCTGGGCTGCCTAAACTTGAATGTAAAGTAAACAATCTGACCATCGACAGCACACGTTACTTCTCATAAGAAACCTAGCAAGTTGAATGGCTCTATAATCTCACATACAGTACAGAGACAATTACCCGGCCCCGACACAAGCACGAATACAATACAAGTTCCTGTATTGATAATATCAACGTTCGAGCTAATCGTCAATATCGGTCCCTTAGCTCTGTTTTTGTACCACACATCGAGCGCCCTCGTGATACTCTCCGCTCATGAAAATATACCACAAGAACAAAAATATACACTTGTAACAAGATAGCTGTTGAATTATGTTCAAGAAGGTCGAGGATCATGCCACACTCTCCGAACCTAACGTTTCTCTGATACAAACAACGTATTCCTCTGCAAAAACGCAAACCAAACCAACAATTGTACCGTAAAATGACTGACGGTCACATATGTACTAATAACTTAGACAGCTTCGTAGTAACAGAGTGGTGTAAAAACAAGTACATCACAAATTGTACTATGCGTATGTATTAATTATACTTAACTTAGACTGCAGCTTGATCGGATGCCCTGTTAAATGCAGTGAATACACAACAAAGTCGAGTCAAAACCAAAGCCTTCTCGTTGACGTCGATCCGTGTCCTAGCTGCGACAGCATCCTGGTTTCTCTTTAATAATATTACCACTACAATATACATAAATATGTGTAATAAGCAATGACTGCACTAACTTCTCAAACAAACCCTCATAGTAAAGTAGGCCTAGGACCACGAGCTCCTAGAGTCTAATTGAATACAGGCCACTGTTAATTTAATGCTATTATGTGTTATTTGAATACTAGGATAGACCCCCATGCATGTACATAGGTCAGTAAATTTCTTACTCGTATCCTAGATCGAGAAAATGAGAAAATGTACATTCCACTCGGACCAGCACGTAACGACATCCTATACCCTGCTGATAAAACGCTTGACTCATCGACAAGCCTGGCTTACTGTACCATGAGTAAGACTTGAGTCAGCCATAGTTCGGAGAAATTTACGTGATCCCGACACCCACGCCCGAACACAACACAAGGTTATTGCGCTTATCATACAAGTTTTTGCCAGCAAACTTGCAATATCGGTCTACTAGATTTGTATTGATATTTCACATAGAGCGTCTTCGTGACATTTCCCCCCTCATGAAAACACACCAACTACCAACATAGACCAAGTATCAACTGTTAAATAAGCCTAATAACAGTTCGATATGCGCGTCAATCTCTCCGGACTATACCTGATTTGTAGACGCTATAGCCTAGTCTCACAAAAGCAGTGATCAGTCATCCACAACTACATGTAAAAAGTAAGAAAAAGTAAGAAAACCGTGCAGTTGATTGACATAAAGTACCAGTTACAATCTCGTGATCAAGTTTGAATACACAACTGCCCATGGTATGTGACTTATAAAAACTTCGGCGGCTGTTTTAGCCATAAACATGAATGACACACTAGCCAATTAAATTATATTCTAAAGTACACCAGAAATGCACGTGAATACCATGGTACTGACCGAGTGCTGTATACACTTCGCACGAGTGTATCAGTATAAACCTTATAAAATGTACCCCCGACAAAAAGTTATCTTCACAAACCACAAGTGTCTAATCAGCCGAACTCTACATAGTGGCAAACTATAAAAGAAATGTTCAGTCAAAACAAGTCCGTTAACTTAAACCACGTGCCTGGTAATATACGCCAGTTACCCCTGAACGGTCTGAAACAAAATATATAATTCGTCCCATAAACAAAAATAAAATTTCAACACGTGGTCTAACCGTGTGTTATATAGCATAGCAAAGGACATTTGGCCTGTCGCTAATAATTACTCGTGTGTTTTCTCTACCGTACTTTAAGCACGTGGCGGTTAAATTAGTAAAGTGAGGTGACAAAGATGTAATACCCGCTTCACTATTCAACCAATACATTATTATACTAATAATCAATACACATCAATATTCAATACAGACATGTTGAAATAACGGTACTACGAGTCAACACAATCCCAGTGTCGACTCGACCGTTTCCGACTAATCCGACTTAAAGTTTCTATAAATTTACCAAACCGTGTACATAAACCTGTTCCACTAGTCACAGTAAGAACTACAAAACAAAAACGCATTACTTATCTTTTTAACCCTCTTCTACCTCACATCAGAAGTGTTCAAATTCGCCGTTTCTCCAGATTTGTTGACCTTGAAACCACACAAAAAAATGAAAATATTACTAACGAGCTGTCTGGATGTAACTGAACAAGTGCGCGGTGCACGAGATTTACTGAATATATACCCTCTGATGGTACCCTATTACGACGCTGTCATACAGCGATAAAACAGGACCCAGCCAAAATCGACCAGGTATGACTAATGCCTTTCGGACAAAGCTGGTGCGTAGCCAACACGTTTAGTGGGGATCTCGAAAAAATAAATATAATTATTTTAATTCTAAAATAATTTTGCATTATTTTATATTGTAATGTTGTGACTCATTCTTGTTTGAAGTTGATTTCCAGAATCAATTTTGAGATCTATGGATAAACTCACTGGTATGTAGCATAAATTATTATTATAAGCTCAACACATGTATTGAAATACAACTTAAGTAAGATACAATGTAATTATAATGCTGAAGTCTCAATATACTGGAAATATATATATAAATTGATGACATATTGAAAATTATAGAAATTAAAGTATTCATGCATTAATGAATGTTTAAGCAGTAATGTGTTACACTTATTAATCATTATCCATGAAATATAGGTTGATCATCTTAATTTCCAAAAACTGTGAGTATGATATTTCATAAAAACAATATCTTGATCTACTTCAGTATAACCTGGTTTAGAAGAACTTCATGAATTCCAAAACGCTGGAAGGCAACAGTTGCAATACCATAAAACAGATAGCCTGGTAAGTAAAATGTAAATGCTGACTGTTATGAATATTATCAAAGATAATTATTCTGCTGTATTTCTAAAACTTAATGTTTAGTCATTGTTTCATGTATTTTACAGCATTTTACAGAAAATTACTGACCCTTTTGATCTACAAGTTATTGTTTTAAGTGTCCACTTTTTGAAAAGGGGGCTGTGGACTTCATATGTTTACTACAACAAACTTGTATCCATTTTAAAGTACAACCTCTGTAGAGCAACACCCGTTGGGAGCTGAAATATTGACTGTTGTTAAGAGGTTGTTGCTCTAAAGAGGTCACTTTTATATTAAATATCAGCTTAAGGAAATTTTGAAGGTGTTGTTGTAGAGAGTGTATTGCTCTACAAAGGGTCACTCTGGAAAGGTTGTATTGTACTTTAGATTACTGTTATTGTTTCCTGGTGCATACCTCTCTGAGAGTAAATGATCAATATGAGGGATATAATGATGATTTGTTTCAGTTATACATTTTTAGTAGATAAATCATATAAATTTAATTTAGTCATAAAAGTTCTTTAGGGGTAGCTTATTCTGAAAAATTAATCTGTGACTAATAAATTGTTTATGTGTTTTGAATTATTTTTCTTTCAGATCATATGGAATATAATTATGCAAGGATTGGCAGCTAATAGAACCAGATCAACTGATGGGAATTACTTTTGATTGTGATTCAGTTTGGATATTATAGTTTTATGACTTCAAATAGCAGTCAGAAAAAATTGGTTATTGTGACAAAGAAAAGAAATAAATATTTTCTATCTGGAATATTCTAGTTTTGTGAAAAAGTGTGTTTGCCAAAAGGTTGCCAGAACAGCAATTTGAGCATGCAAATTAGTTTGCGGCAAATTTGCGGCAATGTCTTTCAATCATACATTTAATGTTTCACAATATGCAAATGAGGTTTGCGGTAAATTTGCCGTAATCAAATATAGTTTCTGGCAAACTTACGCGCGCTTTTACCATGCAAATTAGTTTGCGGCAAGTTTGCGGCAATTGTCCTTTGTCCATATTTGGAATATGCAAATTTCTTTGTGGCAATTTTGTGGCAAACAAATCTGCTTCAAAAACAGTTTGCCGCAAATTTGCGGCAAATCTTATTTGCATGGTAAAAGTGCGCGTAAAGTAGTTTGCGGCAAATTTACCGCAAACATTGCGGCAAATTTGCCAGAAGCATTGCCGGAGCCCTTATTTTTCGGTAAGGATTAATTTTTTTAAATTGAGTTTCATGTATAACTTTGATGAATAAGGGTCAAGTATTTTGTTCAACCTTTCACAAAATGTTAGTTAGCCATTTTAAAGGAGAGATCCTGTTTATACAAGGGCATTCATACGCAAATATACCCACCAGCCAGCTACATGAATTGGTGAATGACAGGTTTTTATTGTTCATTCATCCAATTGACAGCATATAAATAGGTGCTTTTCCGTTACAGAGTTTTAACTATTACTCGTACTTCGTGAATTTGCTCATTAACGGTACATTTATATACTAAAACGCAATCAAATAAATAATTAGAAATCCTTGATAAACTGAAGAGTCATTTATGGTTGTTGTTCTTGCTAATATCATTTTTATTAGTCGGTGGTAATGAAGTACCATTGCTATAAATTCGTTTAATTATACGTAATGCCCAGAATTATACCTGTAACATGTATTTATACTGTCAGACAGTGTAGTTAAGAAATGGTTAAAAGGAAATAATACTGTCTGTACACAAACATTGATTAAATGGTACCCCTGTATTAGTGCAACTCGTGATGTGTGCTTTCTTTGCAAGCAGTGAGTGTACCAAAGTAACATGCCCAGTGGTATTCAAATGCTTGGTACCAACAGAACAAATTGAACACATCAAGCCTACTTATATAAATGATCCTCCCAACAGCGATCCCGCTTCCCCACACAGAACATACCATCAGAAGCATCAATATAATCCTTTATAACGTGTAAGATGAAGCTATGATAACAGTCTGGTAGACCATACTCATATATAATATATGGGACAATAACGTGGTTAGTGCCGCAGAATCGCTGGACAAGATAAACGGTAGGTGACCAAGAAATAAAAGGGAAGTACGGAATAAGCACACTGCTAATCCGGACAACTAATAGGAGTTACTAGAACGGGCCGCATCTGGTCACTTGAGACAGGTACTTTCTATTGTATATGTATGCAGTTAATTTCAACATGATCTCTACTAATTGGGGAGAATTTAGATGTAATATACTAATAGTAATACTCACTCTGATATAATATGTAATACTCCATTTGGTGTTTCCAGCCAAGTGAGGAAGAAATCATTATGTTAAATTGAAGACCAACGACCGCACGCTCCGATCAGGAGATTGCTGTATGCTGCGAAATGGCAATAAACCCAGCATGTGTACATTGACAAATAGCTGGTGCGCATAAGTCAAGCTGTGCGAAACAATCACATCTCGTGTAACGTTAGTTATTGTATTTCAAGTAAAACAATCATCGTTATGAACTGTAAGTGCATTGTCGGTATGATGTCAATATGTAACCTTTTGTTGTTCGGAACAGGATATTGGTGTTTTACAAAATGTACAGCAAACCACTGTGACATCCTTAAATGGATCCTTGAAATGGCTAGGATATGTGTTGATAATATTTGAAGGGACAATTTTCCACTGAACACCATACTATAACAAACCGTTGTATGTGCAATACATTTACGTGTGTGTATTTACATGTGCTTTCAATTCAATTAACCAACTATGTAGTTGCAGCAGTCTTAGTCAATGTTAATGACGATGTGGGATACATCGGTCAAAAGTTGGTATCATTACATGTCACCCCACGAAACAGGTCAAACGTGCAAAGTCACACATGCATTTATAGTCACCTTAATTATGTCGCATTCAATACCTCTTAGCAACCTTGCACGGTCACTTATTCTTCCCTGTGTATAAATTATCTTATCTAAGCAATACGGACTGATTGAGCGCTATTGTGACCACTCGTCGTCCGTTTACCAACCATTCACCGTCCACTTTTCTTTAAAATCGCTTCCAACCTCCTTGATGGACTTGAACCAAACTTCACAGGATCGACCCCTATGTGGTCATTATTACGCTATGATAACATTTTAATGTTTCCAATTCGTTGCATATCTAGATCTATGTCATATAAGCTCAAGTGGCTTTTAAAAGCACGATTTTGATATTGACAGCCTATGTACAGTTTTAATGTTTAGTTTGGCCCATCATCATAAAGTCTCCTACCGAGATTGCTCAAATTATACCACTGTAGTCAAAACTGGCGCGAATACAGGGTCCATTGATTTCCTTGGTCCGTGATATAATTAGGCGTGTGGTGCATGTGTATTTTGGCGTTTAGACTGTAAACTACGGAAGCCAGAAAGTACCTTTCCATCCATTTGTGTTTTAGTACGCTACAGGTGTGTAAAGGAGGTTGGGACACGTTTGTTGAAACTGCACACACCTCAATGACGAAATGCTCAAATATTACATTCACATAGTCGAAAACGTACATGTTCAGTTCAGCAACCTCCTCCTGATGGGAAACCTCCCAATTATTTCGTTCCGTGACCTCCCATTTATCTTGCTCCGTGACCTCCTAATTACCTTGTACCACAACCTACCACTTATCTTCCTAACTACAAAACAACAACCAAACATAATCAAAATACATCTCTTTCGAACAACAACAGAATAATGAATATCTGAACAAGAACTAACTCTTGCTCGATACGTTCAAAAACAACAGAATAATGAATACCCGAACAATGCTGTAATTTACAACTAGGAAATTCAATTACTATGCATATATGACCGGTTGGGAAACATTCAATATTGAAAATACAAACACAACAAAATAATTATATGTGACAGTAGCTTGTAAAATTGAAATTGACGTCTAAAAATGAATTCATTCACGGAAATATTCAACAAAACATGTAATTATTCACCAACATCATGTAAAATAAAAATAAAATAAATATCAACAATATAATTGGACCCACGATCTAATATTTTGTTTTAGCCGTCATTGGCACATATACATGACGTCGCTGTGTACTTAAGGTGTCTACAGTGCAGAACAGGTGACCGTATCATAAGGCAGGACTTTTGTGAAATAAGTGAGCAAATTTCGAAACAATCCAAGGAATATCATGCAACATTTCACAAAACAGGTAATCAAAGAGGGATTTTGTGGCAACATAATACGATCCCATTGACTGGATCTATAGCCGCTAAGCTGTTCGTTGCTAACTAACAAGGTTCAGTTTACACATTACACATCCAAGGGTTGGGTTAACTAGTGAGAGGCAATTTGAAAACAGTGAAGGCAGCACCCAGCAGATACAGAAGACCAATAAAGACTGAATTACTACAAAATCTCGACAACCCACTTCGACAGCCTGCCGATTCAATCAGTCAAATATATTCTCAGGTAGAGCACATATACAAGAACGAATCAAAAGGACGAAAACACATTACAAGGACAACACACAAAGCGACACACAACAGAAAAACTGTACATTACGTTTTGAAAGAAACGAAACCGTCTTATTAATTATGCTGGACATCGAAATTACGGATGACAAAAACAAAATGAATACAGTTGACATATGACTAAACTTTTGAAACCACAGAGTGAAAGAGTTTTATCAGTAAATACAGTACTACAGTTAATTAGAGTTATGCTTGCAAATTGCATAAACAAATTCCAATACGGTCCAAATACAACAACACTAATTTTGAAACAAAATGTCAGCATTTGCTGAAGTCTGGTTGCGAAATTTTTCTTAAATACGATAATAGAATGGTAATAGAATTGTCAATTTTGTCATTTGTATCTGCAAATATATAAAACCAATTCTTGTTTGAAAAGGTCTAGTCTGACAATTTGAGTTGTTAATCAAGTTTCCATTGTCATTGATGTCTTCAGACGGAATCAAATGGATTCAATAGATCGTTGCATCGTGACTACCTATCCATTTATTCAAGGATTAGCATTACTGATTAAAGAATTGTTGGACGAAATTAGGTAAAACGATAAGGTAATTTACCAGTAATAGTTATTCGGAATCTTAGAATCATTTGAATGCATTTATGCGTAATGCTCGCTGATAGCAATATTGTTGTCGCTAAATATGGGTTGTCAATGACAAAGTATTTACATGGACAAACAATACTGTTGTAGGACTAATGCTAAAATGATACAATTCAAAAATCAGTATTAAGTAAAGACGAGTAAATTATAATACATAAAAATTAATTTGAATGTTTTCCTCGGTGTTTTGTCATATTGCAACTTAGAAGATTTGTAGTTCCATCATATTTGAGAGTATCTTCCTATTGATTTGACAGCATTGACATATCCGTGTCGATGAGTGCCTACAATAGAATAATTTGTACAATGGTTAGACGTACTAAAATGTTGTCCATGTATTTTGGCCACTAAATCTGTATTTCTAAATAAGACTTATTGCACACCCAATACGAATAAACACATGTAAATTGTTCTTTCAGACGCATAAGCTGTGATCATAAACATTCAACCATTTTTATGGTCGATATACGCGTCTAGACTTACTCGACAACAATATAGAGTGATACGTATTCAACCGTTAAACAAAAATGCCAACTTTAATGTATTTTAGTGATTTAATTACAGCTTCTAGATTCATTATTATGTCTGATGTATTGCATTGTGGGTTTTAGGGAATCGAGACTAATTAGAAACAATAAGAAGGTTGATTGGTTGGGAATTAAGTATACAGAGTATTTACACAAGGTTCTATTTTTTGTATTTGTGCATATTGGTTCTTTCGCCCAAAGACGCTAAATAGTATGTCAATTGTACCCGATGGAACTGACATGTCCCTGCATACTCATTTAGTCTCGCAATGACAACATCCTTTCATGGCCTTTAAAATACTAAATCAACAATCAAATAGCACATACTTGTGATGAAGTGTCTAATGAAGGTGCTGAGATCGGGGTTTGCTATCTGCATGACCGCATCATACCAAGGACAGAACATACAGTCGCAATTTCTCCCTTTTGGCGCAAACCATTTCAACTACGCCAATACCTATGTAGCGATGGATACTGTGAGATGCGCGTGATTAGTCGCGAATGCCTTATAAAATCAGCATCATGTTTTCTTAAATTGCTTTATAAATGAACATAGCTCTATCAACTGGACTGAACAAGTACACTGTATATTATAACATAGACGATGTACTATTATCATAACAAGCCATGGATACGTACTTGTATTTGCAAATTAGATCAGTGCTCTGTATATAGCACACTACTGTATTGTCTGAAATTGCTGCACTTTTATCAAAGACGTCAAACAAAATGATTTACGAGAATAAGAATAGCAACTGGGAATACTGAATATTATATAAATGCTAATTTGTTAAAAACCTCTAATATATATGACATACTCTACTAAGCATTGGCTTTGTTCCAAATAGAGCAATTTCTCCCGTAGCTTGTTCTCAGAGCGACTAGGATGATACGAGGTCGGGCTGATTATGTTCTGTCGTATTATTGCCTACGACAATGTCTTCCACGTGTGGAGGTGTTTCGTTTCCTTGTGGAAGAGCAAGTTGGTGCCGATGATAATGAGTTCCAGACCCGGTAAGGTAAAATACCACCGAATATGCGTGGACAATTGTTGAACACGGGCGTTAATACCTGTCTAATAAATAACCCGCTAAATTTTCTAGGATATATGCGTACATGATTTTGAACTGTCTATTATGTACGATATCGAACTGTCTGTGATGCTAAGCTCCTTATACAACTATATAACATACACTTCTGGATTGAAAAATTGTTCCAACAATTGTACATGTAAATGTAACAAGGAAAAACATATCAAACAGACTAGCTTCAACGTCCTACTTTCATGTGTCAATCATGATCTATCGGGTGTGGTTAACGCTCTATAGAATATGCCAGTCGGGAGTTGTAGGAAATATCACGTTTATAAACCTGTTTACTTGAAGCCTCGCGTTTATTTAAGTAAATAGAGCGTTCTTATTGCATGTACCAAAGTGATCATGTAGATTGCTTTCAAAAGGCAGAACTTTGGAATTGACGATATAAGCAGAAATTTTAGATCGAGTTTGAAATACCTACATTGACAACAATACTAACGCATTAACAACAACAGTCGTGCACATCGGCTATTTCCGTGTTCTCCGGTAGAGTGTATTTCAATGCATGAAGGCCGATGTGATCAGAATGGAATAAGTCATACTCATCAAGCGTTGGCAATTTCCGTTATCACCGGTAACGCATATAGCAAATAGCAATGCAGGAAGGCCGAGGTGATCAGAATGTAACAAGTCACAATCATCTATTGTCGGCAATTTCTGTTTTATCCAACAACGTATATTGCAATGATCAATGAAGGCCGGGGTGACCAGAATGTATGAACGAGTCACGTGCATTTATTCTGCAGCCAATTTGTTAGCTAGCGTTCTGATTTAACGCCTGCATCATATATTTACGTTATCTGGACTTGCAGATATGCAAATCTGTGTTTTCTCTGGAAGGTCATCTGACATCGGCAGTCGATTTTATAATCTAGTTAGTTTTCTTCACGCTGTTCTTGCACAGAGTTGATTTAAATATATTGAGAAACGCGTAACGAATATATTTGGAGGTTTACTTAACCATGAAGAAAATATGGGGTGTATTTTAGATGGAAAAAAGAAAGAAAATAAGAAGATGGGGTTAAAATGTCCAAATGGCCGTCTTCTGACAATATCAAGGTTGTGCTGTTTGCCTCATTTTCCGTTTAGTTGCAACGCCAGTCCAGCTTGAAACTGAGAGAATAAATTCCAATTTCTTAACTCATGTACATGCTGTTTACTATACACGAAGTCACAGAAACTGCTCAGTGCAAGATGAACATCAAGAGCCCTGACTTGTATAACTGCGCCAAGCGGTCTTCACATCCAATAATGGTTTTCTTCCAACAATGTGCCAATATAACTCCTATATACAGAAGAAATTATATCATTTTCCCATATTTTTGGTACAAGTATTCCTTTCGGAGTTCGGTTTTATCACAATTTGCAGAACGTGGCGGCCACCAATTACTCCTTATGGCGGCTGTGTATTCCCATTGAGGGACTCTATTGCATTAGATGGTAAATATTTCATACCTAGATGGATGTTAAGAATTTAGTTGAAATTTGATTACATAAGATTCCATCTGATTTTAGGCAATAATCTAGTAATATCCTAAGGGAACATTCTATTCAATTTTTAGTTTTTATCATTTGATTTTCATTTCAAACGAATTAAGTATATATCGTATGTAATGATTTCTTTCGTAAGTCCATGTTTAAAGTGATTAATAGATGTAAAGGAGCGAGTTGTTCTCATTCCGTAACAAAGAGAAGTATCAATTTAAAGGATTCTTTCCGATATGACAAATTCGGTTTAGCCGACTGTTCATTTACCTGCCGACGGAACTGAGAAGAATTGTATTGTCATTAGTACCGTATACGCGTATTGTTAACGCAACAAACGTTCGAACCTGTAAGAGTATTTAGAGATTGTCACGGCTTCTTCAAAGAATAAACACGGTGACCCTTTTCAATGGTTGCCTGCTTCCCTTGTATTTAGTAAACGCACCACTTTCTCACGGCTATAATGATTCATTGCAATGTCTTTGATTTTCACACAAATTTCATCACCTCTAAATATAAATAAAAGCTGCGACACAATTTCCTATCAAATGACGACATTTTTGACGTTATTCAGCAAAAAACAGGAAATGGCGCCATAGGTAAAATGATGACGTCACTGTCTGTATTAAAGCAAAACATAATATATTTATATATTATATAAGTACCTTTTTTATAGGTAGAGACCACTTTTACAAGCTCTCACAAAATAACAGTCAAATTCATTAAAAATAAAGTAAGTAATAAGGGTTTTAGGTAGGTCCCCGTTATTTGGGACACCCTGTATACCACCAAGTATTTTACGGGTACATGCTATACTATTTACTAGTAGTTTATTCCAACATGACCTCTAAACTAATTGGGGTGAAAGTTTCTAGCCAATTTTGAAAGAAATCATTAGCGGTGATTAAAATACAACGACCGCATGACCGATAATATAATTGCAGTATGCTGCGAAATAGCAATTAACCATCATACGTGCATTGGCAAATTGCTAGTGCGCTTAAATCAAGCTGTGCGAAACAACTACATCGCATGTGACTTAGTTATTGTATTTCGATTAAATAAGTATCGTCATCAAATTGTAAGTGTCAATTCGAGTAACGATATAGGATAGATCGTTCAATAGTTGGCATCATGTCACAAGGATAAAACAGGTCAAACGTGAAAACCAAACATACATTATTGGTAACCTTAATTATGACTCATTTGATACCTCTTAGCAATCATGCAAGGTCACTGATGTTTCACTTAACTGGAATTTTGAGACAGGTTATACAGTTTTCCTCCCTGTGTATTATCTCATCAGAACAATATGGACTCATGGTACGCTTTTGTGACAACTCACCGGTCGTTGTCAATCCATCCGCCGCCCAATTTTCTTTAAAATCTCCCCTAAACTGCTTGATGAACTTTGTTCAAACTTAACAGAATCGACCCCAATGTGGTCTTCATTACAATATGCCCAAAAGGTTCCAAGTCGTTGCGTTGCTAGGCCGCATAAGCTGAAATAGATTTTAAGAAAACTTCCAAATTATTATGTTTTGAAATGACCGGTTATGTATAGCTTAAATGTTTACTTTATACCACACATCGAGATTGTTCAAATTATACCATGGTAGTCAAAACTGACGCGAATGCGGGTTCACTTTATTTCCTTGATCCTTGATATCAATTAGCGTGTGGTGCATGTGTATCCATGGTGATTGCATAATTATCCAACTTTGGGCATTTAGGCTGTAAACTACGGAAGCAAAAATGAAATGCTGAAAAATACATTTACATTGTCGTACACGTACATGTTCAGTTCCGCAACCGCCCATTTTTCTTGTTCCTCAACCGTCCAATTATCTTCATAACAACAAAACAACAACCAAGCAAATTCAATATATCTCTTTCAATACGATAAAAACAACAGAATACTGAATATCTGAACAATGCAGTAATTTACAACTAGGAAATTCAATTGATATGCATGTTTGATCGGTTGGAAAACACGCAATATTCAAAATGCAAATAAAACAAATTAATGATATACGACCGTAATTCGCGAACTTGACATTGATGTCTAAAAGAAATGAATTCATTAATGGAAATTTTCAACAAAACATGTAATCATTCACCAACATCAATATGAAATAAATATCAACAACTTAATTGGACCCATGCTCTAATATTTTGTTTTAGCCGTTTATTGGCACGTGTACATGACGCCTCTATGTTCTCTGTCTAAAGTACAGCACAGTTTACCGTATCATGAGGCAGGACCTTTTGTGAAATAAGTGATCAAATTTCGAAACATTATAAGGAAGAGAACGGCGTTTATGAATATCATGGAACATTTCACAAAAAGTAAACATAGAGGGATTGTGTGTCAACCGTATATGATCTGATTGACTTGAACCTGTAGCCGCCAAGCTTTGATCAATTTACACATCCAATGGTTGGAACTAGTGAGAAGTAAATCTATGAATTTGAAAATCAAGGGCAATTATATATACTGTCAGATCACTTCGGAAAGAATATACACGTAATAACAGAGGAGGCAGCACCCCAGCAGAAACAAAAGAAAATTAAGACTGAACGGCTACAAGAACTTGACAACCCACTCCGACAGCCTGCTGATTCAGTCAGTGAAATATATTCGGAGCAAGAGCCAACAGACAAGAACGAATCAGAAGGACAAAAACACATTACAAGGCTAACACACAAAGCGAAACCCAACCGAAAAACATTTCCTTTTGAAAGAAACGAAACAGCCTTATTAATTATACTAGACATCGAAGTTACCGATTCCAAATACAAAATGAATATAGTTTCACAAATTGACATATGACTAAACTTTAGAAACCACAGAGTGAAAAGGTTTTATCACCAAATACAGTGTTACAGTTAATTGCACGTACGCTTGCAAATTTTATAAACAAATTCGAATACGGTTCTAAAAAAGTCATGGACTTTTTGAAACAAATTGTCAGCATTTGATGAAGCCTGGTTGCGAATTATTCTTAGATACGATAACAGAATGGAAAGGTTATAGAATCAATAGTTCTGTCAATTTTGTCATCTGTGTCTGCAAATATATAAAACCAATTCTTGTATGAAAAGGTCGAGTCTGACAATTTGAGTTGTCTTATCAAGTTTCCATTGTCCTAGATGTCTTCAGACGGAATCAAAGGGATCCAATATATCGTTGTGTCGTAATTACCTATCTATATATTCAAGAGATCAGCATTACTAATTGAAGAATTGTTGGACGAAATTAGGTAAAACGATGAGGCGATTTGCTACCGTAGTACATTTGGGTTCTCGGAACTTAGAATCATTTAAATGCATTTAGGCGCAATGGTCGTTAATAGTAATATTGTTATCGATTGACATAAGTATTTTCATCGCAAACAATTATGTTGTAGGAATAATGCTAAGATGATATAATTAGAAAATCAATATTAAGTAAAGATGAGTAAATTATAATACAAAAAATGTTAATTTGAATGTTTTCCTCGGTGTTTTGTCATATTGCAACTTAGAAGATTTGTAGTTCCATCACATGAGAGAGTGTTTTCTCATCGATGTGACTGCATTGCCATATCATTGTCGATGAGTGCCTACAATATAAAAATATGTACGATGGTTAGACGAACTAAAATGGTGTTCGTATATTTTGGACACAATACGCATAAACACATGTAAATTGTTCTAGCAGACGCATAAGCGCTCGCTGTGATCATAAACATTCTAACAATTGTTATGTATGGTCGATATACGCGTCTAGACTTACTCGACAACAATATAGAGTGATAGTTATTCAACCGTTACACAAAAATGTCAACTTTATGATGCCTGATGTATTGTATTGTAGGATTTAGGGAATCGAAACTAATAAGAAACAAAAGAAGGTTGATTGATTGGGAATTAATTGTGCAGATTATTTACATAATGTTCAATTTATTTGCATTTGGTTCTTTGTGTCCCAAAGACGCTTACTAGTTTGTTAAACGTACCCGATGGAACTGACATGTCCTGGCCTACGCATTTAGTCCTGCAATGGATTGTGCATTTGGTTCTTTGTGTCCAAAAGACGCTAACTAGTATGTCAATTGAACCCGATGGAACTTACTTGTCCTGATCGACGCATATGGTACGACAATGATAACATCCTTAGATGACCTTTGAAATACAAAAATTAGCATTCAAACAGCAAATATAACCTATCGTAAAGTGTCTGCTTAAGATGTCGAGTTCAAGGTTTGCTTCCTGCATGGCCGCTTATACCAAAGGTAGATGATACAGTTTCCATATCACTTTTTTTGCTCACCATTACAACTTCGACAATACCCATGTAGTGCTGAATACCTTGAAATACGCGTGATTAATTGCGGATACATTAGATGTTAAATGTAGGCTGTTTATATACGTTTAAATTTAAACTCAGCATCATGGTTTCTTTGGAATGCTTTCAAAATAAACAGAGTTCTAATAATTGAATTTAACAAGTACAAGTACTCTGTGTGTTAGTACATATTATAACATACCAGCTGCACTATTATCGTCACAATGATGAATCGGTATTGATATTTAACATGACATTGATACGTACTTGTATTTGCAATTTGGATCAGTCCTCTGTATATAGCACAATACTGTATTGTCTGGAATTGCAGCACTTACCTCGACGACATCAAACAAAAAGATTTACGAGAATAAGAATAGCAACTTGGAATACTGAATATTATATAAATGTTTATTATTTGTTTTAAATATCTAATATATATGACATACTCTACTTGCTAAGCGTTGGCTTTGTTCCAGGAAGAGAAATATCAAGCGTCTCCTGTCGCCGACTCGGTTTAAACTAGGTCCGTCTGGTTATATTCTTTCTTACTATTGGAGGGGTTCTGTTCATTGCGTAAGTCGATACTGATGGTGATTAATTCGGATAATTCCAAACCCGGTAAGGTCAAAATTACGCCGTATATGTCTGAAAATTTGTTGAACAACGACGTTAATGCTTGTGTAACAATGACGCTCGACGAGGTCCTTGTACCGGATGTATTTCCGAAGTCCGGGTGATTATTGTAGCTCTTTACATAATACTTCTAAACAGAAAAACATGAATGTCCTGAATGAAAATCAAATCGCTAGGATATATGCCTACTTAAAGTAACCGACAAACCTAGAACTGTATATCATGTACGACATCGAACTCATATCTGCGATGTTAAGCTCGTCATACAACTATATTACATATACGACGGCTTCTGGATTGCAAAATTGTTCAAAAAAGTGTTCAAACAATTCGTTTCATACTTTCCAGCACTCAACTAGCATCTATTCCACTCGTGGATGACATGATCGAAGTCATAATCAATGTCATGTAGAACGTACCATGCCGATCCCAGGAATCAAAAAGATATGTCGTTAAACGTGGACTATTTCCGTTTTCATCGGCAACGTATATTTCAAAAGGCAATGCATGACGGCTGAGGTGATCAGAATGTAAGGACAAGTCACGTGCATTTATTCTGCAGCCAATTTGTTAGCTAGCTTACTGCCTTAACGCCTGCATCAGATAATTACGTGATCTGGACTTGCAGATATGCAAAACTGTGTCTCCTCTGGAAGGTCATCAGACATCGGCAGTCGTTAGCTTTCTTCACACTGTTCCTTCACGAATATTGATTTAAAGCTATTGAGAAACGTGTATAGAATGTATTTGGAGGTTCACTTACAATGAATAGAATACGGAAGTATTTTAGATGGAAAAAGAAAGAAAATAAGATTGGGTTTAAATGTTCAAATGACAATCTTCTGATCAATGTTGTGCTGTTTGCCTCATTTTCCATTTAGTTGCAACGCCAGTCTAGCTTTAAACAAACGAAATAAATAAATTAAAATTTCTAAACTCGTTGAACTACATGTACGAGGGGTGATCAATATATTCGTGGAATTTTCATCTAGCAATTTTGTTTTGGCAGCAAGGCTCAAAAGCAAATAAGCATTATTTAGTATAGGATATCTCCGACCGAATGCACCTATAACATAGTTTTATTCATGTAATGGGTGCGTGACGCAGGCCGTCACGTGACGTCATTCCAAGCGCCACCGTTTGAGCAGCACCGAGCTCCTTTCTGGACTCATATCCGACCAACTGTATACGATTTATTTACTTTAAATACAGAAATAAGTCATAAATAGCCAACCCTAGAATGTAAGGCGGAATAGAAATTGTCTCCTTGCGTTACTGGACTTAAAACTCTGAAAAAAGCGGTTGGCTTTACACGGTAGCATCATCCCGATGAAGAAGGAATCACGACCTAACAAGTTTAGGGCGCAATTTCTAAAGATATATTGTTTTGTAATCTATACTGGTCGTAGAGTTCGCCAGTAACATATCGTTCAAAAATATACCTTTATTTTTTTCAGAAATTAAGGAGGAGTATCCCTAACTCTGTCTTGATTCTTCCGTTTATTCTTATTTTACCATGGTGTCATTTTGACAGAGTCCCTACAATCACATAAACAACGAAATCATGTGTAGATCACTGATTTGGAGCACAAAGAATCCCCATACATGGTGGTCAAGTCAGCTTCGAGCTATCGCAAGGATTTTTCAAGTTAGGCGTTAATCTTAATGAAATACCGTTGCTCTGTGATTAGTTATTGTCCGTCACGCTCGACGGTGCGCGCTTCACCTTGGTCACAATAAGTGACGTCATCAAGAACATTGTGACGTCACAATATAATTAATTAATTAAAACGCTAGATAATTGATATATCTATATTGCCTGGTAAGTTCATTGTTCTAGAATCAATATTTAAAAAGTAAGAAGGAAAGTCTTCGAATATATTGATCACCCCTCGTACATGCTGTTTAACAATAACACGAAGTTGTGTTCGTGAACAGGTCAATGCAAGATGAGCTCCAGGAACCCTGACTGGTAAAACTGAGCCAAACAGTCTTCATATCGAATCACGTTTTTCTTCCAAAAATACGCCAATATAACTTGTATAAACAGAAGAAATTATATCATTGCTCCATAGTATTGGTATTCCTTTCGGGGTTCAGTTTTATCACAATGTGCAAAGCGTGGCGGCTACCAATTACTCCTTGTGGCGGCTGTGTATTCCCATTCAGGGACTAATGGTGAATATTTCATACCTACATGGATGTAAAGAATTTATTTGAAATTTGATTACATAAGATTTCATCTGATTTAAGAAAATAATCAAGTAATATCCAACGGGAACGTTATATTCATATTTTCTTCTATTATCAGATTTACATATCAAACATTTTAACTATAAGTCGTATGTTATGATTTATTTTGTATTTGCCTGTTTTAAGACATTAACTCATGTAAAAGAACGAGCTCTTCTCATAAGTAAAAATAAATGAACTATCAATACAATTTGTACTTTCAGACATGACACATTCAGTTTGGCCAACTGTACATTTCCCTGCCGACGGAACTGAAAAAGGTGTATTGGCATAAGTTCCGTGTGTACTCTTAACGCAACAGACATTCAAACCGGTAAGAGTATAAATTGTCACGGCTTCTTCAAATAATGAATACCTCTCTAAATGGCAAGTTGAAGCTATGAACAACATCTGGAAAACCAATTCCTCATACGTAATGTACGGTCACACAAAGTGGTTTGAAATGCGTTATTACCGGATTACAAAATAAAAGGGGAGAACGGAATTAGTTCATTTCTTGACCGAACTGGTACAATTAGAACGAAGCACTTCGAACATTCAACCTCCCGCTGTATAGATTAATTTATTTGCCACCAGCGCACTTGAGATGGATACATGCTTTAGTATTTAGTTAATTTAACATGACTTCTAAACTAATTGGGGAGAAAGTGATATGTGATACACCGATATGAATACTCACTCCGATATAATAATGTAATACCCATTGGAAGTTTTCAGCCAAGTGAGGACGAAATCATTATATTTGATTGAAAACCAACGGCCGCATGCTCCGATCAGGAGATTGCTGCATGCTGCGAAATAGCAATAAACCCATTATATCTACATTGACAAATTGCTGGTGCGCATAAGTCAAGCTGTCCGAAACAACTTCATCGGATGTGACTTAGTTATTGTATTTCAATTAAATAAGTATCGTTATCAAATTGTAAGTGTCAATTCGAGTTACGATATAGGATAGATCGTTCAAGAGTTGGCGTCATGTCACAAGGATAAAACAGGTCAAACGTGCAAAGCCAAACATGCATTATTTGTCACTCTAATTATATCGCATTAATACCTCTTAGCAATCATGCACGGTCACGTGATGTTTCCCTCCTTGACTGGAATTTTGAGACGGATTGTACAGTTTTCTTCCCTGTGTATTATCTGATCAGAACAATATGCACTCATGGAGCACTATTGTGACAACTAGCCTTCCGTTGTCCATCCGTCCGCCGTCCACTTTTCGTTACAATCTGTTTTGAAAGTACAGATTTTGTCTGCCTTAATGTTTAGTTTGGACCATCACTATGAAATCATCCACGATGTCTAAACTGGCGCGCTTGCGGATTTACTTTATTTCCTTGGTCCGTGATATAATTAAGCGTGTGGTGCATGTATATCCACAGTGATGGCATATCCAAAATCGGGCATTTAAGATGTAAACTACGGAATGCAGAATGTACCATTCCCCCATTTGTGTTTTAGTACGCTACATGTGTGCAACGGATATAGGGACACGTTTGTTGAAACTGCACACACCTCCATGATGAAATGCTGAAAAATTACATTTACGTAGACGTACACGTATGAGGGTTGTCCCAGTAAATTGTGTACTTTGCTTATTACACAAAATGTTTCCTTGGTTTAGTTTCTAATGTTCACTGATGATAAATAAGTATGTTCTTAGCAGGCTTCTGGAATTTTATGAGAATGTGTCATGAAATAAGTTTTCTGTTTACATTATTAATACACATTGTATGCAAGTGCGGCGCACAGCACTTGACGTCAAGATAAGAACGTCATTCCGAAGAACATCTTTTCCCCATCTTAAAGTATTGTCCATTGTATTCAATATATATTCGATGGCATTGAACCCTTTTCTGATACACATTTGCGAAACAGTCACAGTCTAATGAACCATTTTGACACAACCAATCCTTACCGCGGGAAATACTTGACCCCAGCATATGCCTTAAACTGCGAGGAGAATGAAAACCTGTGATACAATGGTGCAGTAGATAAGGTGGATGTACAAACCACTGATGACCCAAATATCATTAAATCGTCCTCGTCACTCATCCAAACGTGTTCTAGACATATTGGTTTATAGTTGTCAGTGCAATTTAGGTTATTAAACTATATTCCGACGTCATGTCGGATTAAACTATAAGTTGAACTCTTGTTCTACGGCAGTTTTCCTCTTCTGAAGTCGCAATTCTTGCACGTTTATATATTTAGTGTGGTTATTCAAACATGTGTAGTTCTCGTACAAATAATGATTTTCATTTGAAATTTACCGTTATGATACATGTACTAAAAAGACATTTGTAAATGCGAACGTGAAAATTATGAGCAATGATTAATTGAAAGTTTGAAAATGACAATTGTATTGAAATTACATCGATTGAAACACGTCGCGTTTGCATACATGGGGTTGGTCAATCACGGATACTACGCAGTATATACATATCCATATACTTTTCACGCATAATTTTCTATAAAGATTGAATGAATAAAAGTATCTACAAAAAAGCATGATCATGTGACGCAACATAAGAAAATTATAAGCAAAGTACACGATTTACTGGGAAAACCCTGGTACATGTTTATTTCCGAAACCTCTCAATATTAACGTAGTCGTACACGTACATGTTTATTAGTTCCGAAACCTCTCATTATCATGTTTCGCTACCACCTAATTATCGTCCTAACAACGAAACAACAACGAAGCAAATTCAATCTATCTGTTTCAATAAGGCAAAAACAACAGAATAATGAATATCTGAACAATGCGGTAATTTACAACTGGGAAATTTAATTAATATGCATATGTGATCGGTTGGGAAACAAAATGCAAATAAAACAAATTAATTATATACGACCGTAATTCGCGAACTTGACATTGATGTCTAAAAGAAATGAATTCATTAATGAAGATTTTCAACAAAACATGTAATTCTTCACCAACATTACGTAAAATAAATTAGAAATAAATATCAACAATTTAATTGGACCCATGCCCTTATATTTTGTTTTAGCGCGGCTTATTGGCACGTGTACATGACATCGCTGTGTACTCTGTCTACAGAACAGCACAATTGACCGTGTCATGAGGCAAGACCTTTTGTGAAATAAGTGAACAAATTTCGAAACATTCTAAGGAAGAGAATGGCGTTTATGAATGTCACGGAACATTTCACAAAAAGTATCATAGAGGGGTTTTGTGTCAATCGTATATGATCTCATTGACTTGAACCTGTAGCCGCCAAGCCAGGTTCGTTACAATCTTACTTTGATCAGTTTACACAATGGTTGGGTTAACTAGTGAGAAGCAAATATGTGAATATGAAAGTCAAGGACAAGTATATATACTGTCAGATAACTTCGGAAAGAAGATACATGTAATAACAGGGGAGGCAGCACCCCAGCAGAAACAGAAGAGAAATAAAGACTGAACAGCTACAAAATCTCGACATCCCACTCCGACAGCCTGTTGTGTCAGTCAGTCAAACATATTCTGAGGTAGAGGTAGAGCACATATACAAGAACGAATCAAAATGACGAAAACACATTACAAGGCCAACACACAAAGCGACACCCAGCAGAAAAAGTGCACATGTCCTTTCGAAAGAAACGAAACAGTCTTATTAATTACTAATTATTATTTATTAGTTAAATACGGTACTACTGTAACAGTTAATTACAGTTACGCTTGCAAGTTTTGTAAGCAAATTATTACACGGTCTTAATACAGCAATAGACATTTTGAAACAAATTGTCAGCATTTGCTGAAGTCTGGTATTCTTAGATACGATGATATAATAGTTAGAGAATCAATAGCACTGTCAATTTTGTCATTTGTATCGGCAAATATATAAAATCAATTCTCGTTTGAAAAGGTCTTGTCTGACAATTTGAGTTGTCTAATCAAGTTTTTATTGTCCTAGATGTCTCAGACGGAATCAAATGGATCCAAACGCTCGTTGCATCGTGACTACTATTAGGTGGTATTTACAAAGCATCTTAGTAGAAAACCTTTTTCCTTCAAACCTTTAAATTTAAACCTTAAGCTAAACAAAAGATCAGTATTATTTATAGTTTACATATGTTTGAAGCAATGTGTAAAGAATCGCAAATAAAACACGATTTTTCCTTCATTTTACTGGAAACATGAGCGGCAAAAAGTTTTAACTGAAGTCAAAGTATTTAGGGTTTGTGAATGCCTGTCAAGCGGAACAAAAATTATGGTCGGAATAATGTGGGTCCACATAAAATAATAGCGTTGTAGGAATAATGCTTTAACTAGTTCAATTTAAAAATCAATATCAAGAAAGTAAATTTAAATACAAAAAGTGTTAACTTAATGTTTTTCTCGGCGTTTTGTCGTTTTTCTACGCTTGATATTAGTCATGTACGCATGTACTTGGTGTAAAAACTTCGTTCCCGAAATTTAAGTTTCAATAGTTTATTGTTCTGGCGTTAGAAGAATGTAAAATGTTCAGGTTAAATTCCCGAGTGTTCTACAATTGTTCTAATTTATCTTGTAATAAATAAGCTTTTAGAGAAAGAAAATAAAATGGTGTACAAAGCTCAGATAAAATTTAGTATTAATTTAAATTTTGAGATCAAACTTTTTTAAGACCCTGTATATACGAGAGCGTATTTATAGTTCGGTGATACAATAATTTCATTTGTTACATACAAACCAGATAGCAGTCTTAGAAGAATTGCAGTTCCATCATATGTGAGGGTATCGTCTCATCGATATGACTGCCCTGCTATATCATTGTAGATGTATGCCTTCAATAGACAAACACAACGTTTTCTAAATTTGTACGATGGTTTAGACGAATTAAATTGTTGTTCGTGCACTTTGGTCACTAAATCTGAGTTTCTTAAATAAGACTTATAGCACACCCAATTATACGCATAAATACATGTAAATTGTTCTAGCAGACGCATAAGCGCTAGCTGTGATCATAAACATTCTAACAATTGTTATTTATGGTCGATATACGCGTCTAGACTGACTCGACAACAATATACAGTGATAGCTATTCAACCGTTAAACAAAAATGTATTTTAGTGATTTCATTACATCTTCTAGATTCATTATTATGCCTGATGTATTGCATTGTGGCTTTTAGGGAATCGAAACTAAAAAGAAACAATAAGAAGGTTGATTGACTTGGAATTAATTGTGCAGATTATTTTAATTTAATTTTACACAATGTTCAATTTCTTTGTATTTGTGAATTTGGTTATTCGTCAGTGTGTGTGTCTCTCTCTCTCTCTCTGGCGCGCACGATTACAAATCCGCCACTACCCATGTAGTGTAGCAATGTATACAATGAGATGCGCTTGATTAATTGCGGATACCTTTTATATTTAATGTACACGGTTTATATACGTTTAAATATAAAATCCGCATCACGTTTCTTAAAATGTTTATAAATGAACAGAGTTCTAATAATTGAACTGAACAAGTACACTGTGTGAATTTGTTATAACATACAAGATGTACTATTATTATCACAATCGGATTCCATCTTTAGCTCCACATTAATACCTACATGTATTCGCAAATTGAATCAGTCCTCTGTATATAGCACAATACTGTATTGTTTGGAATTGCGGCACTTACCTCGACGACATCAAAAAAAATTATTTACGAGAATAAGAACAGCAATTGGGAATACTGAATATTATATAAATGCAAATTTGTTAAAAACATCTTATATATATGACATACTCTACTTGCTAAACATTGGCTTTGTTCCAGGTACAGCAATATCAAGCGTCTCTCGTAGCTTGTTCTCAGAGCGGCTAGGGTGATACTAGGTCGGGCTGATTATATTCTGCCGTATGTACGACAATGGAAGGAGAGGTTTCTGTTCCTTGTGGAAGAGCAATTTGATACTGTTGATAATTCCTGACCTGGTAAGGTCAACAGCAGACCCCTGTATATGCCTGTGTAACAAATAACCCGTACGTCGTTATTGTTCCATTGAAGCCTCGCGTTTCTTTAGGTTAATAATAGCAAGTACAGATGTAAAAATACAAGTTGTTTGTTGTAAGGTCAAATCCGCAGAATTACCGACAAAATGAAATGTGTTCAAGTTACAAATACTGCCAACATTACGACAGAATTAACAAAAAGATTATTTTAAGTCAGACAGTCAACAACAGGCGTGAAACGTCGGCTATTTCCGTTTTCTACGGTAACGTTTATTGCAAGGTGATTAGAATGTAACAAACAAGTCGTGAGACTTCGGCCGTTTTGGTTTTCTCCGGTAACGATTACTGCAATGCATGAAGGTCGAGGTGATCAGGATGTAAGAACAGGTCACGAGCATTTATTCTGCAGCCAATTTGTTTGCTAGCTTGCTGTTTTAACGCCTGCATAAGATAATTATGTTATCTGGTCTTTCAGATATGCAAAACTGTGTCTCCTCTGGAAGGTCGTCTGACATCGGCAGTCGTTTATATAATCTAGTTAGCTTTCTTCACGCTGCTGTTGCACGGAATTGATTTAAATCCAATTAGAAACGCATAACCAATGTATTTGGAGGTTCACTTAAGAATTTAGAAACTATTTTAGAGGGAAAATGAAAGAAAAAAAGAAGATGGGGTTTAAATGTCCAAATGGCCGTCTTCTGGCAATATCAAGGTTTTGCTGTTTGACTATTTTCCACTTAGTTGCAGCGGCAGTCTAGCTTGAAATTAAGAAATTAAATTCCAATATCTAAACTCTTTGACCTACATGTTGTTTACAATAACACGTGGTTGTTCTCGTGAAAGTGCTCAATGCAAGATGAACTCCAGGAGCTCTGACTGGTATGACTGAGCCGCTGAATTGCATGTACATGTTTACAAAAGCACGGTGTTGTGCTCGTTAAACTGCTAAATTTATGCAAGATGAACCTTAGGAGCCCTGACGGGTATAACTGAATCAAACAATCTTCATATCCAACCATTTTTTTCTTTCAACAATGCGGCAATATAACTCCTATAAACAGAAGAAATTATATCATTTGGCTATATTCGTGGTACAAGTATTCCTTTCGGGGTTCAGTTATATCACAATTTACAAAACGTGGCGGCCACCAATTACTCCTACTGTCGGCTGTGTATTCCCATTGAGGGACTCTATTGCATTAGATGGTGAATATTTCATACCTATGGATGTTAAGAATTTAGTTGAAATTTGATTACATAAGTTCCATCTGATTTTAGAAAATAATCAAGTAATATCCCGCGGGAACAAATAGAGATCTATTCAATTTTTAGATTATAGCATTAGATTTACATATCAAACGTTTTAAGTATAAGTCCCATATTACGATTTCTTTCGTAATTGCCTGTTTTAAGTGTCTAATAGATGTAAAGGGGCGATTTGTTCTCATAAAGTAAAAGTATCAATTTAAAGTCTTATTTCAGACGTTCAACAAACTGTACATTTGCCTACCGATGGAACTGAGAAGCGTTGTGTCGGGATTAGAACCGTGTTCTTTGTCTGATTATTGTGTGTGTGTGGCTATACTAGGCGCTGTCGCCTTTTCTGTTAGGCTTTGAATTGTCTGTATTTCCTCTTAATAGAACGCAACAAACGTTCAAACCGATATGAGATCTCAGAGATTTTCTGTACCTTCTCGTGAAAACAATTTAGTATGGTAGACCTAAGGTATTTTATTTAATTTACCATGGTATTTATGAAGGTTTCATATGTATTTCTGCTAAATTTCAAAATACTTCTTATTTAATCTTCAATTGAGTGCATATCCATTTAAATTTGCACATTTAATGCAATGTGTTAAACAACCATAAACGTTATTGGCAATATCAATCTATAATTTTATTTGAGTTTTTATCTGCTATATTATCCATGGGCATGATCAACATGCTTATCTACATTGTTGGGTCACGAAACGTATTTTACATTGTCATCTGCTGAATCATACCAGCATGGTGATTGATTAAAAAGTTGAATCTGGCAGGCAACAACAGAGCAAGATGTTATGTTGGTTCAAATCAGTTCAGACCACAATGTCTACATGTCAATCGTTTGTAAAACATATTTTCATTGGTTTGATGCCCGTCTTAAGGTAGCACACTCCTTTCGGAAGGTATTTCAAATATGAACTGGATTATTAGTTTCATCATCTGTATCATTTAATTGATTGCATGTCAAACATGAAAATTGGTATGGTATGCATTGGTAAAAGGGTCGATCCACAAGTTGCAAATCTAAGTTACAACTCTCCACTTAAACCATTGTCAATAACATTATATGATGTTCCAAGACCTCTGGACCTAGTGGTTAAGGCAACTGCCTTCAGAGCGCAAGATGGAAGGTTAGAATACCAACAACAGTAGTTCAGTTGTGTGTTGCGCATTGTGCCTTTTAATATTGCGGCGTTTGATGTTTTCATTGCTCGGCTGTCTAAGTTGAGTGCTGCCTTTCCGGTCCGAGTTTTAATATATTTTGTAGTAATGAAGATGATTTAATAAATAAGCCCAGATACGGTTCTAACTTCTTGTGTACATAGTAACAGTGAATCGTGTAGTCAACCATTATGTTAATTCTGCTAAAATTCACAAGATTCTCTCAATTTCGTGGCGTAGAGCATTGTGTTGATTTTATGATGAAATGTTAGTAAGAAACGTTGAATTCTTCTTTCCAGACGAGAGACTGTTCTCTTGCTGCATAAACTTGAAGATTGCATGAGTACAAACTGTATATGTTAACAACAGAGATCTCTATAACTTCCATCAGTTGCAGTCTTATCAACATCATGAGGAAGAAACTAGAGCAATCACTGGAGTGTTGAATCATACCCCCCAGCACTGCCTTGACACAGAAATATTATATAAAAGTATAGTCTTGCATAACTATATAACTTTTGACCTATAAGTGTGACCTTGACCTTTGAGCTAGGGATCTGGGTCTTGTGCATGACACACCGTCTTGATGTGGAGCTTGCACATGACACACAGTCCTGATGTGGTGAACATTTGTACAAAGCCATTTTAAAATCCAGTAAGTTACAAAGCGGACACAAATTGCATGCATGACGATAAAACCTTTGACCTCTAAGTGTGACCTATACCTTTGAGCTAGGGACCTGTGTCATGCACATGACACGCCGTCCTGATGTGGTGAACATTTGTGCCAAGCCAATTTAAAAGTAAGTAAGAAACCACAAAGTTACAGAGCTAACACGACTTGGATGACTATATAATTTTTGACCTCTAGGTGTGACCTTGACCTTGACCTTTGAGCTAGGGATCTGGGTCTTGTGCATGACCACGCACGTTAATTAACATGCGTGGCATGACACACCGTCTTGATGTGGTAAACATTTGTGCCAAGATGTTTCAAAATCTAGTAAGAAACAACAAAGTTACAGAGCGGACACAATTTTGCTAACAGACCAACGGACCAACCGACTAACCAACAAACATGGTGGCTCCAGTATACTCACTCCAAATAGGCCAGCTAGTAATACGCAGGTACTATGAAGAACATTCCAGTTTTGAGAAAAGAAAATTTATGAATGTTTTACATCTTGTGAATGATCGTGCCCAAATGATAAATAGTGGGCTTGATTCCATAAAACAACATGCGCATATTTTTGTACAAAATGTTTTATTCATCTGATATAAAAATGCAAACGTCATAAATCAATATGACATGATCAATGAAACAGATTTTTAACACAAGTCAAACGTCAAAAAATTAATGGCAAAATACAAAAACAAAAATTGGAATATATGAAATCAAGTGTGAGCTCACAAGTTTATGGAATTGTGCAAAAACGACAATGATTTGAACACACGGTAATCAATTGTATTAAGATATATTTAGTATCAAATACTATAAAGTTGAGCATTTATACAAAGCACTCCGTACACATGTACTCTAATATGATAACTAAAATAATTCAGACAAAACACAGGCTTCCACAGGCCATTGGCTGATCTCGCAAAGTTCAATTACTCTTTAAAATCTAAAGCAGAATAATTTTCGTCTCTTTGGTGCAACAAGGTTGTATCTCAATATATAGTTAGATACAACCTTGTTGCACCAAAGCCATGACTAATGTCAGTAATGCTTAAAATCTAAAGCAGAGATCATAATTTCTACTACCCCAAATCAGTAACACTTAAAATCAATGGGCCAACGTTTATCATTAACTTAAAATATACAGAAACACTTCAGTCCTTAATCAAAATTCCATAACTTCGAAAATTAAAAAATTCCAAAGCAAAAGATAAGTAACTTAAAATCCAAAGCAAAGTTGAGAAACTCTTTAATATCTAAAGCAATTTTATCACAAAAATCACGCATAAAATCTGAATATCTCAACAAAATTGGAATAAAATTTGAAGTCAAATTTCTCGCCATTTCAACAAACATAAAGAAAACAAACAAATCTTTCTATTTGGAAAAAAAATACAGAAAATTCGTAAATAATCATATTCAAAACTCCTGAACAAGAAAAATATGTATCTGTTATATACATTAAAACAACAATTTCTGTATTCTATATAAGACAACATTATTTCATATAACATAAATAATGTCAAATAGTATCAAGCGTTATGTACATCAAGATACACACAGGAGTGTGTCAAACACAGACTACCAGATCATAAATATATCTTAAAATTGTTTTTATGGGGGACATTATGTTATTTTGCTTAAAACTAGTCAGACAGTTTTTCATCGTAAGCCAATTTACTATCGACCTAATCCACAAAGATAAACCATCAGAGAGTACTAAACCATTTGCTATCAATTTTGATATATAAAGGTATATATTAGCTTTTATATAGTTCAGCCATATTAACCCAATGCTCTAAAACTCTTTATAACATAATATATGATGCATTACCTATTTTAAATTTCGACTGAGGAGTTATCATGATTATACACAACAAGTTGTAGTACAAATTTGAACAATCAATAATGCAAAATTTGCTTACAAATATGTTCTACACAAGAACCTCGTTATAATTGTACTCAAGCATAAAAGTCAGGTACTTATCTCTGAATAGTACCATCGAGAAATCATGGACGGTACTATTAAGAAATCTTAAGACGTTCAAGTTCAAACATTTACAAAACGTTCTACAAGTTTGGGATTATAAAACAGTTTATGTGATGAAAACACTTCAAATATGCTGCATACAGACATGCACTATATTCACTCAGGCAGGCAGGCATACATCTAGATATACATGGATTATACAATGGTTGAACACAATTTTAAGACAAAAATATCCATATGGACGGAACACTTAAAACTTGTTGAGTAAAATTTGAAGCTAACATGAAATTATGCGAGAAGGAATAAGTATGGTGCAGTTATTTATTCCCACTATGGTCAGTGGTTAATGTATGTCTATTAAATTAAGCATAATGAGATGAAATATATTGATTTCAAATGATAGACAAGCTTGAAGCAGAAATTTGCAGTTAAAACTATGAATGTTTTCGAAGGCAGCATTGAACATTTTATGTATTTTATACAGTCAAACCTGACCGTGTTGTCACGGTTTATTTGACCCGTTTCTTAAACAAAGTTTGGCTGTATATCATAGCTCAATACACATATACTTTTGACAGATAAAGCCTTACTAGTATAACCAGTATTACTGAGAAGTATAACTAGATATTATAAATACATCTTACAAACGGAACGTATATCGAAATTAATACTCTTTTGTTTTGTATTTTGAATTTTGGCACAGACTGACAAAACAAATCAAATCACACACATTGAGTTAGTACAATATATGCATTAGATATACCGAGCAATATAAACTGAATGTGATCTAATTATAACAATGTGGAAATTCCCACTAAAACAGGTCTTCAAACAAAGGTTATACCTCTGCTGAAATTGGGTTCCAGAAACACATAATTTCATTGTCTGTAGTCACATAAGTTCTCACACATTTTCTAAAGATATTTGTTTGATAAAACACATTTCAATGTCAATTTTTTATCTTAGATCATTCTGATTTCATAGTGCAATACTTAAGACAAAAATCCATGTCAAGACAAAAACTAAGATATTTTCATAAAAACTGTTTTGTGAATAACGGGCCAGTTACCTAGACATTCGTGCAAGGAGCTTTGACCATAGCTACAATATTTCAGAGACAGTTGCGACATGAAAATATTAAAGCCCGCTCGACATCAGCTGATTCCACCAATCTCAAAACCATGTTTTTCTTAATAGGAATACCTGGTTAGCTAATCTACAAGTCACCAACAATAATGGGACATAAACGTGTTAGACACACTAATTCAATGTAGAAAAATATGTCTTTGTCAAGTTTATTATTAAACAAAAATCGTACACAAAAATGATAATTTGGTAGCATGCATATGCAAATTCAATGCTTATACATATTCGTCAATGATATGAATATTTATGAGATAATTTGCATAATGTTTATGGTAATGAACACATTGTTAGTTTTGTTACATTAAACTTTGAACACAAATTTGTCAGGAAAAGCGAGCATTTTCCAATAATAGAACCTTTTTAGTGTTTCCTTTAAACATAGCAAAAACCATTAAATAACAGAAATAGCATAATAACACCAAAGCATTAAAACAATAGTATTAAAATACATGGCAAACAACAATAGATAAAACACACATTTGTGGTACCATAGCATGAAAACAAAATAAATAGGAAAGTACAACATTAATGTACATGTACAAGGCCATGTGCACATCTAAACACAGGCAGATATCAGGTTACTGTTCACTACACAATGAACATGAAGGAAACAAAAACATGATCGATTGTATTTTCAATAGCACTAAAAATTCAAGTGTTACCCAGAAATATGCAGGCCTACATGTACATGCTTAGCTCTGTTTCCCTATACTCTGAAAACAGAACAACCAACTTTACCTATTCATGGCTGACCCTTTCCCCAGTTATAATGGCTGACCCACCCCTAAAGTGAATATTGGTGAAATATTTGATTTACTATTACCCGACACAGTATATAAAATATGTATACTCGAAAATGATTCAACAACTAATTGAAAGTTTATTTCCAGAAATATTGCACACAAAAAAACCACATCTGAAAAATGAAAGTAACCACTGCAAAATCAGAAATTTCCGCAAGGGATTTATTTTCGATATATTCCCAAATGGACAAGTTCGTGAAAATTCATGTTTGTGAACTTCAACAAAGGCAGTAAAACACAGAAAACATTATTTTCTTCTGAATTTTAAAAATAACAAACATTTTACCTTGCAAATGACTTCAGAATAGCAATTTCGCGAAATTTTGACCTCACGAAAATTTCTGTTTTTACAGTATGAAATGTCTGATAAATGTATATTGAACTAGAGCTAGCACTATTTAATGTTCCGATCAACTGGACCCATGGATGATAATGTAAGGACATAGCCTTTAAAATACATATTACGAATTTGTGAGAATAATCTTTTTTCCTTTAAAAGTTACTGTCACCCATTATTGATTAAGTCGGCCTCATTTACAGCGATTCAGCCAGAAAAACAATTCAAACCTAACCAGATGGATGCTTCAAAAGAGCAGAGAATATCATACAACATTTATTGTAATCAAATATATCCCCCATAAAACATCACACTGAAAGAAAACCACATACTATTAAGTATTACTATATTAGATTTTGTTTCAAATTTTGTGAAAGAAGTAGACATAGTAAAACAATAAAGTTGTGAAGATCACCAGTTTCAAAAACAGCACAGAAAACCATCTTGTATGCCTATGTAGATACATCAACTATTGCGCGAGGGCAACAAACTTTTGTTCTGATTTTTAAAAATATTTGTACAAAGCAAAATGTTGGCAGACAATTACAGAGTAATTCCATACCGACATACATTCTAGTATGTGGTCATGTGATTACCATAATTTAACACACAACAGTATAGCTCTCTCTTAAATAAAAATCAATGCTTATACACCTAGAAGTAAATTAAGAGAAGTGGCCATTTGCTAGAGTTTGTAGTGTTAAGCCAGCTAGTTAAACAAATAATATTTAACATGCAATGCCTTTCAATTGAACAGAACAGAATAGAATAGATAACAATAAGGACGAGACACAAGGTAGATAAAACAACACTATACGTCCTCCGTCGAAAGTTTTTCTTTCTTTGCCGGAGATGACAACGACATTTCCTGTAATTTCTTTTCTTCAGCAGTTAAAGAGATAGTATGTTTAAAAGTGTATCTAGTGACCTCGTAGTAGCCTGGATTATAGGTGCTGTTCTGTGATACTGAGTTCTGAGATGTAATACTAATGGTGGATGTACTGGAGGCATTTTTCTGTAAGTCCTGACTATCAGCCTGTATGGCGGTCAGTCCCTGGTTCCGTAACTCTAATACTGACTTCCAGATCTTGTTTCGGTGGGCATTACCGATCTTCATCTTGGCCAGATCCTGTTCAAATTTCAACAAATAGTCAGTCATCATCAAAACAACTATAAGGTTTTTGACACAAAAACATACGCCTCTCTTATAAAGGGCCATAACTCCGGAAAAATATCCAAACATTCCTGACAATATGTCCAACTAGGCATGGTACCAAGCATTCATGTGAAGTTTTATTGATATCGTAGCAATGGTTAAAGTAAACTAGTGTGGACAAACTTTTGTGAGAAACACCCATTCAAGCCAGGCATCAACTCTGATGGTAATATTTTATATGAACATTCACAGTAAATCTTGTTTGTTGGCCCTGTGGATGCATTCCATGTCATAAATATGGGACCCATATAAAAGTATGTGGTGCAAACATATGATTGTGTTAATACTTACATCCAGAGAGAAATCATCCAGCTGTATGACACTGTATAGATTATGTTCATGGAAACTGTCAATGTATGCACCCAGTCCTAAATGGTTCAACCAACTGAAATATATGAACACAGAATCTCTTAGCTGTAAGTTCAGCTTAATGTTTGAGTTTATTCGGATTTATTACAGGTGGGTTGTGAAACAAGTTCTGACAACTTATATTGATCACTTGTCACCGCATTCCTGAGGTTATCCATCAGCACTTGGGTTATAAGAGAGGAAAAGCCGGAATCCCTTCTTTAGTACTTAATATTCAGGCAAGGGAAAAACTGGGACCACATTTGTTTAATCTTTGCCTATGAACATCTCACACTCAAGCAGATGCTCTACCATCACATAGCGATATCAAATTGAAATCATTTTGATATCCAAGGGCTATATCTGGATCACACCAGCAGACCGAAATAGTACAGAGGATTTGACCTGATCCTCCACCTTTTATTAGCATAATTTAATAGCTGATATATTGTCTTTATTTATAACCCAGGTTGTATGTTTTCATAAGTGGGGAGTATCACGAGGACGCTCACACAAATCTGAAGGACAGATATTGCACGATTTGCTCGCAGAAATTTACATATTCAATGCAAGAACCTTGTAATATAGACATGCATAAAGGTCAGAATCAAGTCAAATTCTCCGTGCTATGCCAAAGTAACAATTGAAAGCACACAAAGTATAAATCTCAGCAACAAGATAAGCTTGATAATAGAGACAAAGGGAGAGAATTGTGTTTGCAAATTTGAGATTAGGTACATTGTGAGTTATCTCTCAAATAAAACCTTGAACTCTTGCTACACAAGATTCACTTTGACTCCATAACGAAGATTTATTTGATTTTACAACTTTTAACGACAATTATACAGATAAAATTTTATTGGTTTAGTTAATTCAGAAAAGGAATTTTAAATTAGTAAATGTATGTGAATTAAGACACTAGTGTTTTCATAGTATTTTTTAACAATGTCATAATTACTTGGAAGAGTATGTAAATGCAAAACAAATTAATGTATACCATTACATAACATATATAAACACCCTTCATATACTAGTATAAATCCAGAATTGGGGTTCAAAATACTCCAAAATATTTCAATCCCAGGTTTACATGACACTAACAGTATTGATGTTGTTGACAGAAAATGATAAAGGACACCCGCAACAGACATCTAACAAATCAAGCACTTCCCATGCGACAAAAAACTCTGACAGAAAATAATGAAGACAACTTACGCAGCTACGCTTATATCTGTCATTTCACCATTATCAGTTATTGTCTCTTCCTTGATTGGCTGAGGAACTTCTATCGGGGATACAAATGGCTGAGTGTCTTGTCTGAGTTCTGGTGTAGTTTGCGGTACAACCTGACCGGCCTGGGATGCGGGTACTGCTAATACACGAGCACTAGTACTTGGTCTACAAGCATAATCAACAACAATAAAATTATAGGTAATAAGTTTAAATTTGTTGTACATGTACATATTTTATTTGTTATCATTTTCAGTAATAGAAGAAGCTTTATATTGGACATCAAGTTTGAAAATTTGACTCCAAACAACATAAAAGAAGTACTAATATCAATCATATTAGGAGTGCATTATACTTATTATAATACAATCGTTTACAGGGTTTATACATGTATGTTTTGCGTATATGATGAATTCATTTTTATTTGTGGTGGAAATATATCTCTAGCAAGCAACAACTTGAGCATTTATGAGCACACCTGGTGATATCAACATCAAATCCTGTACTAACAGAATGTAGGGTATATATACTCACGAACATCTCAAAATTCAAACACTCAATAAAACAGTTCAGATATATCTCCATTGCAGTATATTGTTACACAGGATCCATCTTCCATTCAAGTTGGACGCAAATAAATGTGACGAATGAC